>CM060946.1:186764618-191764618 GCA_030765085.1 Allium cepa
GTTTGAATTGGCACGTGTGTCGATTTGAAACGTGCGAAAAGGCGGGATGTTACAGTTGGTATCGGAGCTTTGGTTTACCGATAAACCTTAGCTTTGTGGGGTTTGACTCTTTACTAATAGGGTAGTAATACCCTATGGGAGTCGCTGAGTGTATATATATGAGAGAGCGTATTTGTTAGTGTTATAAAAAGGTTTAAATATTATATTAATCTGTTCCGTTTTGTATTTATAAATTCTGGTTGATGCATGGGACGCTATGACATCAATAGGGATTTCTAAAAACTTAATAGGACAGACTGACATAATATTTGTTTTAATATAGGTGAATGAAATAATTTTGCCTATAATATTTTTTATATATAAAATAAAAAAAATTCAAATGATGTCTATATTTGGCTGAAACAGATTGGTTGTTAGGTAATAAAGTGTATAAATAATAATAGAAATAAGATTGAAAAATAAAATAAATGAAATTTGAAAATTCAGAACTTAAGATCCGGGGTTTTGAAATTTCTTTCGAATAAATTTTGGAATATAATAATATTGTTTATAAGTACTTTCTGATATAAATATTTATTATAATACGGAAGAATTGTTTTAAAAAAGATTTTGGAGGAAATAAGTTTTGTACTTTCCTCTCTATCGCTGGAAAATAATTTTGGTAATGGCGACCGCATCATCGACTTTCATTTTCGAGTTTCGAAGGGGAAAGCCCACTGTAGTAGTTCTACTGCAGATTCATTTTTGAAAAATATACAAAATTTGAATTGTTTTGAATATAATTAGAGATATATAAGTGTAAGAATATATTGACCTATTATTTTAAAATAAATTGAAATTTAACCTGGTATTAAATTCTTAAATTTCCATTAATTAATTGGTTCAATTATTGTACGGAAATATATAAATTGAAACCTCTAATTTAGGTAAGAGATTTAAGGCTAAGTTATAAAGGAAATAAAAAGGAAGTTGAAATTGTAACTTATAAGAAAAAGGTAAAATTTATTGAACAATGAATTAAGCAAAAGAAATGAGAAACTTGTATAACTTTCAATTACACCCTTAAATAACATATATAACTTACCAAATATTAAAAGTTGAAATGTTTAATAAGAGATTGTAATAGAATATTATACAAGTAGAAATTTGAAATAATGAAAGTATTCAATGAAATCGCTATTAAATGAGAATTTAATGTTATAAACTTAAGTTATAATTGAAATTTTAACAAGTAAATATAATTAAAGGTAAGTATAACAAATAAATGATTGTAAACTTAAGTAATTAAAGTGTAAATAGATGAGGTCATGCAATTATAAATGAATGTAATATAATAAAGAGAAATTATAAACTTAAGTGAATAGGTTGAGGTTAAGTCTTAAAATAAGGAATTTTGACTATAAACTCGGGTTAATGAAATTTACCTACTAAGAATTCGATTTATTACGAATAAAATGAATAAATGAATAAAAAGAAGAAACTTACATGACATTAAAATAAAAAAATTGAATATTGTAAGTAATAAATGAGAAAAATTAAGTAATCACTGAATGAATGAAAGAAAGGAAATCAACAACTAATGTATGAAATAAAATTAATAATGAGTTAATTTGATTTGTTAGTAGGAATTGTTGTTGTTTGGTTATGATTGTTTGGGTAAGATACTTTAAAATTGGGTTTGGGTGAATGAATAATCTATTTAGTTTTATCTAAGACTGTTGAGTAAATGATGCGCTAGTAGTTTATTCTTCATTCCGTATAATTTAAAAGTTTTGAACCCGAACAACTATTTGTTTGTTTGGTTGAATGGTTGTTTTGTATTTGTTGTGTATGATGTTTGTTGAAATGGATGGTTGTCGTATTGATTTGTTGTTAGTGATTGAAACCACTTAAATATTTCACTTTATATAAATTGTTAACCCTTTGGATTTTATAAGGGAAATGCAGGTTACGGAAGCAATTGCTACTGCTTTTGGTTCCATAAATTAAGCGCAAATTGCCCGACAAATAGGTACGTTTCAGACTACGGTTTATAGCGCTATTTTATATATTTTCCCGGGTTGGGATATAATATTTTGGATAATATAGGTAATATAATTGTTATATTTTGATATTATATTTTCTCCCGAGCCTCTCCATACAAAGGAGACTCTGCCAAAAATTTTCGAAAATTCTTTGGACTTAGAAATTATTTTGAAATGTTTTTCCAAACTTTATTTATTTAAGTATAAAAAGATATAATGATTATAAAACGGGTATATTTTATTTAAGGTAATAAATTTAGTAAATTATTGTTTATAAGTTAATATTTTGAATAAGATGTATTGTTTATTTAATTCTTCCTTCTCCCTTCTTTTTCCTTTTCGGGGACGAAAAGTTTTGAGTGGGGGAGAGTGTAACGACCCGTAAATTTCAACAATTAAAGTTGTTAATTAAATAGGATTTTTGTAATTAATTTTTAGTAGAAATATAATTGTTATAACTGGTAAGGAAGTAAATGTTAATAATTAACCTATGAAATATTACATTGGTAGTAATAGACTTAATTATAAAAAATTGATTTATTAAACCCTATTCATTTGGAACCTTGTTTATTGATATGCAAAAGTATAATAAATGAGTTATTACAAGAGATTGAAATTTAAGTAGAATTCTAATGAATGAATAGTGGAAAGGATTATACATGTGTATAATTTAATACGAGAAAGGAAAGTATTTAATTGATTATGTAATAAAAACTTTGTAACGATAATTGGAATAAATTAAGGAATATGTTAGTATAAGTTAATTATTAATGACTTGAAAGGAAATCCAACCAATTCAAGTTAAAAGTTACACTTGGTTATAAACATAATATAAGAGAATAATAAATTTTAGAACAGTGTGTAATAAATGTTAATTGAGTAAAACCAGTGTCATGTAAGTAATTACAATATTGGGGTGTAATTAATGAACCTCTAAAAGTGTAATTAAGAGTAAATGACAATATCTATTATACGTTACTTATTTGGTTAGGGTGTTAAGTTAATTTGTAATCAATTTCAATTAATTCACTAATTTGTCGTTATTGATTATGAGCGTTACTTTAATGATTTGGATTAATTGAGAAATTAATTCGAGAAGTATGTAGAGTAATAACTAAAAAGGTAATATGTTATAAATTGATTTTAACCTAAACTTAAGTGTAAGTTAAAGGTTGAAACTGAATCCAATCCTTTAAATTGGAAACTTATTAAAATAAAATGGGATTCAATTTATAATAAAGAGTTATTTTAAGAAATTGAAATAAATTCCATAATGGATGAATTAAGTTACTTTAATTTGTGATGGGAATTGATTTAAAGAATTATAAATAAATAAGTAAATCAAGATGATGAAGTTTATGAATTATAGAATTTGAATTTTAATAGTGAGTTAATTTATTTAATTTATAATAGTTGGATTTATTGCCAATAAATGAAATCAAATATTTAATTATTACGTTAAATTAAAATTAAGTTGAAATTTGGAAATATTTATGTAATAATTTTAAAATCCAATGGTAAACCCTTCCATTTGAAATTATGAATGGAATAATTACGGGTAAATTCAATTTAAAGGAAATTTTGGAAATTTATCTATAATGTTAAATTTTATGAAATTTAAGATTTATATTGATTAATCTTTAAATAAATTGACTTTTAAAGTTGTTAAATCATTGTAAATGTTTGAAAATTATAAAGGGGTAAAGATTGCAAAGTTCGGAATTTTTAATGCGAAATTTGATTTAATTAATTTATTTAATTAATATAAAAATAGCCATTTTGGTCACGGACTCGGATTTCGAAGAAACTAGTTTCATCGGATCCGTAACAGTGAATTATCGTAGGTTTTCAAATTTTGTAGCGATCAGACTTGTCGTTTGATCGTACGAACGCGAAACGCCTTGAAATCGATTTAATTGCAATCAATTAGAAATCAATTTGAAAATATTGTTTTCAGCATAACTTCTTCATACGATGGAATTTGGACGTGAAACATTTTCCATCGCGTTCAGAATATTTTAAAACACCTATTTAGGAATATGGGTTTACCCAATTTCGTTCCGGGGTCAGAACGGGCTTTTTAGGCCACGTTAGCGATAGCACGTATATCCAACCCGATCCATCTATTCAAATTCTAACCTACCTATATAAACCCAGTTATAAACCCTAGCGTTCACCTATTCTCATTTGTTTGTGCGTTCATTTCCTCAGCTCCTCCTCTTCCCAATGGCTGCAAACCCAAGATCTAAATTCAAATTTCAAAAAATCAAATCCAAAGCCAAAAATTCAATGTGTTCAAAAGAATATGAAAAAAATTATATGTTATAGATTTCATCAATACAAATCTGCAATGCTATTCGTTTTCAAGACAGCGACTGGATTTGACCAAAAATCGAGGTCAAACCTTTGAAATTCGAAACCCTATGCGTGATTTGGGGATTTTCGATTTAGGATTCAATCGGGGAAATTGAAAGATGGGTATTGAAGCACTCATCAAGAGGAGTCGATAGGTAGTAGTCTCGTGGCCTAGCTCGACCGGAGGTGGCGCAGAAGCTTGGTCAAACGGTGGGTCAAACGGTGTATAATGGTTCGAACGCGTGAATCATCCTGTAGCGCATGAGTAGGGAAGGAGATGACGTGTATTAGGGTGGTATGTTTGTTTATTTTATTTTAATTTAAATTTCAGTAGTTTCAAACGAGTTTAACTTTCACAAACGATATTCGTTTCGCGTGAGATTTTTTTTGTTAGGATCGTATTTAAATTTCAGACGTTTTAACGCTGGTTTGAACGAATTCTGAGACCGTCTAATTTTGAGATTTAAATCGGGTTTAAATCCGATTTAAATCCCAAAGGTGAGTGTTTTAACCCACTCACAACTTCTAAAATTTCTTATGTTTGTTAAAATGATTTATGATATGAGTAGAAATTTAGTATGACTGCTTGGCATGTTTTTATTCATCATCTTAGTTAAATCGCATTTATTTAATTTAACTGTTAATTAATTTTATTATTGCATATAAATTGATAGTTAAAATTTATTTATTTGCATATAAACTGCTAGTTAAAAAATTATTAAATTTATTATTGAATATAAACTGTTAGTTAATACCTGTTATTTATTACCTGTTATATTTTATATGCTCTATATTGATGTTTGCTTAAATTAATGATGATTGAAATAAATTGGTTGATGATTGATACTGGGTGAATGGATGATGTGTTCTATCTTATATAAACTGCAAGTTATTATGCATTTTCATTTCATTCGGGATTGCGGTTTGAAACGATATACAACCGCATTTTTATTTTTAAATTGTGGATTGAAATGATAAATATCCGTATCACTTGACCATAGGATAGAAAATTATATACAGGCACCGCAGTATATATATATATATATATAAAATTATTTTTGAAATGATTTTTATGGTTTGGATATGATACGGTTTAATAAATATTAAATTTGGATTTTTTATAAATATAATTTATATATACATATATAGTTAAATTGTTGAATTTTAGTCATGCATAAATATGTTAAATAAAAATGAATAAGTTGAAAAATGGAATTTGATAATTTATATTATATGATTAAGTACAGGTTTAAGATCTTGTATATATATATATATATATATATAGAGTTTTAAATGATTCAAATCAATTAAGATTGAAAGATAAATTAGAAATTTAATTGGAATTGAGCTTATTTAAAAATTTAACTCCATAAGTTGATGTTAACTTATTGAAATTGGAAATTTTAAAGGTATGATATTTATAACTGGATTTAATGAATAATTCTACTATAAATAAATGGAAGGAAATATTTAGCGTTAATAAATTTAGTTTTATTTTAAATGGTTATGGATTTATCATGTAAACCTTTCAAACTAAAAATAGGAAAATGAATTGTTGATTTGAAATTCCCAACCTTAGTTTTGAAATTCATTAAATACTCAAAGTTTGAAAATATTAAAATCGATGTGTTTTATTCAAATTGAAAGTGAATCTAAAAGTTATGGGTTTAGACTGAATTTAAAGTGAATAAAAATTGTGAAGATGTGGAAATTATTTACTTTTAAAGAAATTTTAAATTCAACTGTTTTATTCTATATACTGTTGAATATCCAAACCATTCAAGTTTCAGAAGTTACGGTTTTAAAGCTATGAATTTCGCAGCATTATGTTTTGAAAGCTATAATTCAAATGTTTCGTTTCCAGATATTAAATTTTTTAAAGCTGTATGATTTTGGAAGAGAAATATATTTGAAATAAATGATATTATTGATTTGGGTTTTATAAGAATAATATCAAAATGAGTTTGTTTTGGAAATGGAAATGATATCGTATTTATGGGTTTGAAATGGTAAATTATATTCTGGTTTTTAAAATACAAACTATTTTTAAAGACCGCGGTGTTATAATAACGTTTGGTTGTTGAAGAGACCGGGATTGAAAGTTGTCATACTCTCTACCAACTCCGAAAACCACTTTAACAACCATGTACGCGGTGGAGATTCCAGAATGAAGTAGGATGGTGGCGGCGTTTCCTTTGAGGTAAATACGTGGACCCGACTCCCATGAGTTGGCATAAGGTGGCTAAAACAGGAGCGATTGCCAGGCCAATGAGGTCATTCCTCTGATCGGACACTCCTCTTCGATACTATACTTTGACTTTGGATTGATTCGGTGGCCTCTTTTGATTTCTTTGATTTTGGGTGAGTTTGTTCGAGGTGGGCGGTAGCTGCGCGCTGCGCGTTTCCACCAGCCCGGATGCATAATTGGTATATCTACCCTTGCATTGCCTAGTTGTGCTGTGTCACCTATCATACCGTGCCTTTACTACGAGTTTCTATTTGTGTCGTACCTATGGAGTATCCTCTGTTAGCCTCCCGATCAGGAGGTATTACGGTACTGTATAGACTATTGGCATTATTTGTGTTAAGGGCTATATGGGTAACCCCTTAACGCTGTTAAACAGTAAGTTTATTTTACAATTAGACACTATTATAATAGCGAAATATACTACATAGTAAATAGTTTAACGGATCCTTAAGAGATGTAAATCCCGAGCATCTTTTAAGTTACTGCACTCATGTTTATTTCTGTTGATTTAACTTACATAAGATCTTTTAGTTCTGACTCGAGTGTTTTGTCTTTTCAATTCGCTCGGTTCAGTCCGAGCGTTTCAGGATCGAAGACTTTAGCTCTGGAGGTCGAAGACGAAGATTTCTATTATTATTATTTATTATATACTATATGGTTCCCCTACACACTGTATTCCGCTGCATTAATATTTATTGTTTTGTGAGCTCTGATATTTATTGTATAAAGAAGAATCAAATGTTTTGTAAACAGTTTTATGAACTGTATATTGATTATTATATTTTATCCTTCCGCTGTGAGATTCTGTTTTGTTTTGTTTTTCTTGTTTTTCTTATTTACCCCATAACAATCCGCCCTTTCGTATGGTTTGAATTGGCACGTGTGTCGATTTGAAACGTGCGAAAAGGCGGGATGTTACAGTTGGTATCAGAGCTTTGGTTTAGCGATAAACCTTAGCTTTGTGGGGTTTGACTCTTTACTAATAGGATAGTAATACCCTATGGGAGTCGCTGAGTGTATATATATGAGAGAGCGTATTTGTTAGTGTTATAAAAAGGTTTTAATATTATGTTAATCTGTTCCGTTTTGTATTTATAAATTCTGGTTGATGCATGGGACGCTATGACATCAATAGTGATTTCTAAACACTTAATAGGACAGACCGGCATAATATTTGTTTTAATATAAGTGAATGAAATAATTTTGCCTATTATATTTTTTATATATAAAATAAAAAAAATTCAAATGATGTCTATATTTGGCTGAAACAGATTGGTTGTTAGGTAATAAAGTGTATAAATAATAATAGAAATAAGATTGAAAAATAAAATAAATGAAATTTGGAAATTCAGAACTTAAGATCCGGGGTTTTGAAATTTCTTTCGAATAAATTTTGGAATATAATAATATTGTTTATAAATACTTTCTGATATAAATATTTATTATAATACGGAAGAATTATTTTAAAGAAGATTTTGGAGGAAATAAGTTTTGTACTTTCCTCTCTGTCGCTGGAAAATAATTTTGGTGATGGAGGCCGCATCATCGACTTTCATTTTCGAGTTTCGAAGGGGAAAGCCCACTGTAGTAGTTCTACCGCAGATTCATTTTTGAAAAATATACAAATTTTGAATTGTTTTAAATATAATTAGAGATATATAAGTGTAAGAATATATTTACCTATTATTTTAAAATAAATTGAAATTTAACCTGGTATTAAATTCTTAAATTTCCATTAATTAATTGGTTCAATTATTGTAGGGAAATAAAAGGTAAGTAATTTATAAATTGAAACCTCTAATTTAGGTAAGAGATTTAAGGCTAAGTTATAAAGGAAATAAAAAGGAAGTTGAAATTGTAACTTATAAGAAAAAGGTAAAATTTATTGAACAATGAATTAAGCAAAAGAAATGAGAAACTTGTATAACTTTCAATTACACCCTTAAATAACATATATAACTGACCAAATATTAAAAGTTGAAATGTTTGATAAGAGATTGTAATAGAATATTATACAAGTAGAAATTTGAAATAATGAAAGTATTCAATGAAATCGCTATTAAATGAGAATTTAATGTTATAAACTTAAGTTATAATTGAAATTTTACCAAGTAAATATAATTAAAGGTAAGTATAACAAATAAATGATTATAAACTTAAGTAATTAAAGTGTAAATGGACGAGGTCATGCAAGTATAAATGAGTGTAATATAATAAAGAGAAATTATAAACTTAAGTGAATAGGTTGAGGTTAAGTCTGAATAAAATAAGGAATTTTGACTATAAACTCGGGTTAATGAAATTTACCTACTAAGAATTCGATTTATTATGAATAAAATGAATAAATGAATAAAAAGAAGAAACTTACATGACATTAAAATAAAAAAATTGAATATTGTAAGTAATAAATGAGAAAAATTAAGTAATCACTGAATGAATGAAAGAAAGGAAATCAACAACTAATGTATGAAATAAAATTAATAATGAGTTAATTTGATTTGTTAGTAGGAATTGTTGTTGTTTGGTTATGATTGTTTGGGTAAGATACTTTAAAATTGGGTTTGGGTGAATGAATAATCTATTTAGTTTTATCTAAGACTGTTGAGTAAATGATGCGCTAGCAGTTTATTCTTCATTCCGTACAATTTAAAAGTTTTGAACCCGAACAACTATTTGTTTGTTTGGTTGAATGGTTGTTTTTATTTGTTGTGTATGCTGTTTGTTGAAATGGATGGTTGTTGTATTGATTTGTTGTTAGTGATTGAAACCACTTAAATATTTCACTTTATATAAATTGTTAACCCTTTGGATTTTATAAGGGAAATGGAGGTTACGGAAGCAATTGCTACTGCTTTTGGTTCCATAAATTAAGCGCAAATTGCCCGACAAATAGGTACGTTTTGGACTACGGTTTATAGCGCTATTTTATATATTTTCCCGGGTTGGGATATAATATTTTGGATAATATAGGTAATATAATTGTTATATTTTGATATTATATTTTCTCCCGAGCCTCTCCATACAAGGGAGACTCTGCCAAAAATTTTCGAAAATTCTTTGGACTTAGAAATTATTTTGAAATGTTTTTCCAAACTTTATTTATTTAAGTATAAAAAGATATAATGATTATAAAACGGGTATATTTTATTTAAGGTAATAAATTTAGTAAATTATTGTTTATAAGTTAATATTTTGAATAAGATGTATTGTTTATTTAATTCTTCCTTCTCCCTTCTTTTTCCTTTTCGGGGACGAAAAGTTTTGAGTGGGGGAGAGTGTAACGACCCGTAAATTTCGACAATTAAAGTTGTTAATTAAATAGGATTTTTGTAATTAATTTTTAGTAGAAATATAATTGTTATAACTGGTAACGAAGTAAATGTTAATAATTAACCTATGAAATATTACATTGGTGGTAATAGACTTAATTATAAAAAATTGAATTTAATAAACCCTATTCATTTGGAACCTTGTTTATTGATATGCAAAAGTATAATAAATGAGTTATTACAAGAGATTGAAATTTAAGTAGAATTCTAATGAATGAATAGTGGAAAGGATTATACAGGTGTATAATGTAATACGAGCAAGGAAAGTATTTAATTGATTATGTAATAAAAACTTTGTAACGGTAATTGGAATAAATTAAGGAATATGTTAGTATAAGTTAATTATTAGTGACTTGAAAGGAAATCCAACCAATTCAAGTTAAAAGTTATACTTGGTTATAAACATAATATAAGAGAATAATAAATTCTGGAACAGTTTGTAATAAATGTTAATTGAGTAAAACCAGTGTCATGTAAGTAATTACAATATTGGGGTGTAATTAATGAACCTCTAAAAGTGTAATTAAGAGTAAATGACAATATCTATTGTACGTTACTTATTTGGTTAGGATGTTAAGTTAATTTGTAATCAATTTCAATTAATTCACTAATTTGTCGTTATTGATTATGAGCGTTACTTTAATGATTTGGATTAATTGAGAAATTAATACGAGAAGTATGTAGAGTATAACTAAAAAGGTAATACGTTATAAATTGATTTTAACCTAAACTTAAGTGTAAGTTAAAGGTTGAAACTGAATCCAATCCGTTAAATTGGAAACTTATTAAAATAAAATGGGATTCAATTTATAATAAAGAGTTATTTTAAGAAATTGAAATAAATTCCATAATGGATGAATTAAGTTACTTTAATTTGAGATAGGAATTGATTTAAAGAATTATAAATAAATAAGTAAATCAAGATGATGAAGTTTATGAATTATAGAATTTGAATTTTAATAGTGAGTTAATTTATTTAATTTATAATAGTTGGATTTATTGCCAATAAATGAAATCAAATATTTAATTATTACGTTAAATTAAAATTAAGTTGAAATTTGGAAATATTTATGTAATAATTTTAAAATCCAATGGTAAATCCTTCCATTTGAAATTATGAATGGAATAATTACGGGTAAATTCAATTTAAAGGAAATTTTGGAAATTTATCTATAATATTAAATTTTATGAAATTTAAGATTTATATTGATTAATCTTTAAATAAATTGACTTTTAAAGTTGTTAAATCATTGTAAATGTTTGAAAATTATAAAGGGGTAAAGATTTCAAAGTTCAGAATATTTAACGCGAAATTTGATTTAATTAATTTATTTTAAATTTATTTAATTAATATAAAAATAGCCATTTTGGTCACGGACTCGGATTTCGAAGAAACTAGTTTCATCGGATCCGTAACTGTGAATTATCGTAGGTTTTCAATTTCGTAGCGATCAAACTTGCCGTTTGATCGTACGAACATGAAACGCCTTGAAATCGATTTAATTGCAATCAATTCGAAATCAATTTGAAAATATTATTTTCAACATAACTTCTTCATACGATGGAATTTGGACGTGAAACATTTTCCATCGCGTTTAGAATATTTTAAAACACCTATTTGAAAATATGGGTTTACCCAATTTCGTTCCGGGGTCAGAACGGGCTTTTTAGGCCACATTAGCGATAGCACGTATATCCAACCCGATCCATCTATTCAAATTCTAACCTACCTATATAAACCCAGTTATAAACCCTAGCCTCCATCTATTCTCATTTGTTTGTGCGTTCATTTCCTCAGCTCCTCCTCTTCCCAATGGCTGCAAACCCTAGATCTAAATTTAAATTTCAAAATATCAAATCCAAAACCAAAAATTCAAAGTGTTCAGAAAAATTTGAAAAAAATTATATGTTATAGATTTCATCAATACGAATCTGCGTCTGCTGTTCGTTTTCAAGACAGTGACCAGATTTGACCAAAAATCGAGGTCAAACCTTTGAAATTCGAAACCCTATGCGTGATTTGGTATATCACTCTAGCATTGCCTAGTTGTGCCGTGTCACCTACCATACCAAGCCTTCACTACGAGTTTCTATTTGTGTCGTACCTATGGAGTATCCTCTGGTAGCCTCCCGATCAGGAGGTATTACGGTACTGTATAGACTATTGGCATTATTTGTGTTAAAGGCTATATGGGTAACCCCTTAACGCTATTAAATGGTAAGTTTATTTTACAATTAGACACTATTATAATAGCGAAATATACTACAGTAAACAGTTTAACTGATCCTTAAGAGATGTGAATCCCGAGCATCTTTTAAGTTACTGCACTCATGTTTATTTATGTTGATTTAACTTACATAAGATCTTTTAGTTCTGACTCGAGTGTTTTGTCTTTTCAATTCGCTCGGGTCGGTCCGAGCGTTCCAGGATCGAATACTTTAGCTCTGGAGGACGAAGACAGAGATTTCTATTATTATTATTTATTATATACTATATGGTTCCACTACACACTGTATTCCGCTGCATTAATATTTATTGGTATGTGAACTCTGATATTTATTGTATAAAGAAGAATCAAATGTTTTGTAAACAGTTTTATGAACTATATATTGATTATTATATTTTATCCTTCCGCTGTGAAATTCTGTTTTGTTTTATTTTTCTTGTTTTTCTTATTTACCCCATAACAATCCACCCTTTCGTATGGTTTGAATTGGCACGTGTGTCGATTTGAAACGTGTGAAAAGGCGGGATGTTACATAAACAATACATCTTGTTCAAAAATATTAACTTTATAAACAAATAAATTTACAAAATTAATTATTTTAAAAAAATATACCAATTTTACTACCATTAAATCTTTTTATACTCAAATTAATAAAGTTTGGAAAATATTTTTCAAAATTTTTCTAAGTCCAAAATTTACGGAAAATTTCGACAGAGTCTCCTTTGTACAGAGAGGCTCGGGAGAAAATATAATATCAAATATAACAATATATAACATATATTTTCCAGATAATATATCCCAACACGGGAAAACAATATAATAACACTATAAAACTATAATCCGAGAACATACCTATTTGTCGGGCAATTAACGCTTAATTATGAAACCAAAAGCAGTAGCAATTGCTTCCATAACCTGTATTTCACTTATATAATCCTAAAGGAGTTAATAATTATATAAAATGAAATATTTAAGTTGTTTTAATCACTAACAAACAAATCAATATAAACAACAATCACTTGCAACCACTGCATACAATCATAATACAGAATCAACACAATTCAATTATCCATCCGTATCAACAAAACAAATAGTTGTTCGAGTTTAAAACTTTAAATCATGCAGAATGGAAAATAATACGTACATCATTTACTCGACAGTCTTAGATGAAACTAAATAGATTATTCATACATCCAGACAATTTTAAAGTGTCCCTACCCAAACAACCATAAACCGAACAACAACAATTTCAAACAATAGATCAAGTTCATTATTAATAATTTCATTTCATAATATTAGTTGTTTGATTTCCTTTTCATTCATATAATGATTTATCCTTTTAATTTACATTTAACTTCTTACAATTTTCCATTTATTTTCATTTATTTATATCATGTAATTTTCCTATTATTGAATTACATTCATTTATTCACTACTTAATTTCATTTATTTACAGTATTCATCTTTTTACTTATTTTTATTATAAATAACCTCAACATTTACTTAAGTTTATTATTATTTCTTTATAACCTTTTTATTATATTTAATTAGTGGCCTTTCAGTCATACTTAAGTTTACGATAATTATATTATTAAATTCTTATTTATAAAAGCAAGTTCATTGAATACTTTCATTACTTAAGTTTCACTTGTAAAATTTCCCATTGCATTTTCTTTTAACATTTCAACTTTTAAATCCTTTGGTAAGTTATATATATGCTTTTTAAAAATGCAATTGACATTTATACAAGTTTATCTCATTTCTTTTAAATTAATTTAATGTTCAAAAATCATATCTTTTGTTTTTATAGGTTACAAATTTCAACTTTATTGTTATTTCATTTATAACCTAGCATTTAACCTCTTATTTCATTTAGAGGTTCCAATTATTAATTAGTTACATTCCATTTCACTAAAAAATTGGAACTATTAATTAATGAAACTCAAGAACTAAATACCAGGTTTAATTTCAAATCATTTTAAAATAATAAATAAAGATATACTTACAACTTATATATCCAATTATATTTAAAACAATTAAAAATTTATATTTGGTTATCAAAATAAATCCATAGTAAAACTATTACAGTGGCATTCCCACTTTGAAACTCGAAAATGAACGTCGATGATGCGTGCACTCATCACCGAAATTATTTTCCAGCGACAGAGAAGGAGTACAGAACTTATTTCCTTCCAAAATGTCTTTAAAACAATTCTTTCAAATTATATTGAAATATTTATATCAAAACATACTTCTAATAATATTATCATTATACATTCAAAAGAAATTTTCAAAAACCCCGAGACTTAGATTCTAAGTTTCCAGTTTTCATTTTCTATTTTAAATCTTATTTCCAATCAATATTTATAAATTTCATTACCTAACAACCAATACATTACAACCAAATATAACCTTTATAAAATTTATTACTTTACATACAGAAAATATAATAGGCAAAATTATTTCATTCGCCTATATTTAAAACAAATATTGTGTCGGTCAGTCCTATTAAGTGTTTAGAAATCCCTATTGATGTCTTAGCGTCCTATGCACCAAACAGAATTTATAAATACACAACGGAACAAATTAACACAATTTAAAACCTTTTACAACAATAAAAAATACGCTCTCTCATATATATATATATACACACCCAGTCACTCATCATAGGGTATTACTACCCTATTAATAAAGAGTCAGACCCTACAAAGCTAAGGTTTTTCGCTAACCCAAAGCTCTGATACCAGATGTAACGTCCTGCCTTTTTGTACGTTTAAGCAGACACACGTGCTGACTTAAACCATACAAAAGGGAGGATTATTATTAGGGTAAATAAGAAAAAGTAGAGAAAGAAAAAAACAAAATAGAATCTTGCAGCGGAACGACAAAATATAAAAATCAAATAACAGTTCATGAAGCTGTTTTACAAAAACCTTTGATTATACTTGTACAACACATATTAGAGTTACACATACCAGAGAATAATAAATAATAATGCAACGGAACAATGTGATGTTGTGGAATATAATAAATAATAGTAATACAATCTTCGTCTTCGTCGTCTAGAAATAAAGTCTTCGAATCCTGAAATGCTCAGACTGGCTTGAGCGAATTGAAAAGACAAAACCCTCGAGTCAGAACTAAATGATCTTATGTAAGTTAAATAAATGGTAAAAATATGAGTGGAACGATGTCAGAGATGTTTACAGGATTTGACATCTCCTATCCAGTGCCAAACGTGAATGCAGTAACTTAAGAGCTATTCGGATTCACATCTCCTAAGAATCCGTTAAACTATTTACTATGTAGTAATATTTTGCTATTATAATAACGTCCAATAGTAAAATAAACTTACTTTTAAATAGCATTAAGGCTTTACATTTTCCATCTTAACACGTAATAGTGCCAATAGTCTATACAGTACCGTAATACCTCCTGATCGGGAGGCAACCAGAGGATACTCCATAGATACGACACAAATCAAACTCGTACAAGGCTCGCTAGGGTAGGTGACATGGCACAACAAGGCAATGCCAGGGTAGATTACCAATTACGCATCTAGGCTGGTGGTAACGCGTAGCAGCTACTACCGTCCACCTCGAGCCACACCCCCAAAATCAAAAATCAAAAGTGGCCACTGAATCAATCCAAAAGTCAGAGTATAATATCGAAGGAGAGTGTCCGATAAGGTCTACCTCCATGGCCAGAGAATCGCTCCTATTTTAACCACCTTATGCCAACTCACAGGAGTTGGGTCCACGTATATACCTTAATACAACGTCGCCACCATCGTACTTCATTCTAGAATCTCCACCGCGTACACGGTTGTTAAAGTTGTTTTCAGTATCGACAGATAGTATGCCCATATCCATTCCCGGTCTCTTCAAAAACCAATCGTTGTTATATCGTTATTATAACACCGCAGTCATTTTCAAAATAGTTTATACTTTAAAACCAAAATATCATTGCCTTTTCAAAACCAAATCAATACGATATCAATTTCACTTCAAATATATCCTTTTCCAAAATCATAGCACATTCAAAGTTATAACATTTCGAAATCACAAACACTTGAAATATAACACTTTCAAATTATAATACTTTGAAATCCATAACTTTGAAACATAATTTCCACCACTTAAATGGTTTAAATATTAAAATACTTTATATTATAACTAGCTTCTTCAATTTCACAAATCAATTTCAAAACAAATCGAATTTATAAATTTTAAATCTAACCAAATCCCAAATCATAATTTCAATACGATTCAGTTTCCAAATAAACTATTCCTATTTATATCGATTTCAAATTAGATTTGATCCACAGAATAAACCATTTCAAATTCAATATATTTCAAACTTTAAGTATTCAACAATTTCAAAACTATGTTTGGTAATTTCATATATATATATATATATATATATATATATATATATCAAGTTTAATTTTCTATTATTTAGTTTCGAAATATTTACTTAATAAATAATTATCATTTAAATAAACTCAAATTACAAATAACTGAAGATTTCCTTCTATTTATTTATACTTGAAATATTCATTTAATTTACCTTAAACCAAAATCAAGTTACAAAATTCATACCTTCTAAAATTTCAAATTTTATAAATTTTCGCATCAACTTATTTGAGTTTAATTCTTAAATAAATTCAATTTCAAATAAATCTCAAATTTATCTTCCAACATTAATTTATTCAAACCATTATAACTCTGTACTAAAATATAATTTAAATACTTAACCATATCATCATCAATAATATCAAACTTATTATTAAGCTTATTCTATATTAAAACAAATTTATACATAGCTTAAAAAACCAAGAATAAAATGACATTATATAATGTTGGAAATTAATATTTATATAAAACTCTATATTTCTTTACAAAGCTATAGAAATCAGTTCAAAAATATTTTATATTATAGACCACGGTGTCTGTATATAATTTTCTATCCCATGGTCAAGTGATACGGATATTTATCATTTCAATCTGTAATTTAAAATATAAATATGGTTATATATCATTTCAAACCGCAATCCCGAATGAAATAAAAATCCATAACTACTTGCAGTTTATAGCAATATAAAATACAACATCCATTCATCCAATATCAATCATCAATAAATTTATCTCAGTCATCATCCAATTCAATCAATAACATCAATATAGAAAAGATAATAAATAACAGTTATTTACTGGTAGTTTATATTCAATAGTAAATTAAATAACCATTTTATCCAAAAAAATTCAAATAAACTGAGATGGTGATTCAACATATGCCAAACAGTCATAAATACATTTCTAATCATATCATAAATTAATTTAACAAACATAATAAATTTTAGAAGTTGTGAGTGGGTTAAAACACTCACCTTTTGAATTTAAATCCAAAATTTGAACAGTCTTAGAATTCGTCCAAACTAGCGTCAAAATGTCCGAAATTCCAATACGAACCTAGCAGAGAAAACTGCGCGTGAAACGGACCTCGTGTGTAAAAATTACATGCGTTAGAATATTAAACGATTTTAATTATAAAATAAATTCAAAACAAAAAAAGACTCACCTTACCCAATGCCACATCACCAGAGGCAAGCATATTCGCACGAAACCCTACCTGCTTCGTTTTTGGCCGCCGTCTACATGCACAAAACGCTGACGCCATGCTATCTTCGGCCACGATAAGAGAACGTCACCGCATTGGCCTCGCCGAGGCGACCCTCCCCTGCCCACGTGGCCTATCGCGGCTCACCAGAGGCTGTTTGTCACCGCAGATGATCCAAGGCAAATTCTAGCGATTCCCACAACTTACAGCGTGAACGAACAGTAGATCTAGGGCCTGCTCGACCCTCTCGGCATCGTGGTGCTTCCTGATCGTCTAATAGCTGAAGATCCGTCGTTGGATCGAGATAGTGGCCTTTGAACGACCGAGGTTCATCTTGAATTTCTGGTCAGACGATGGTTCAAATTGAAAAATGAATTACAGATCTGAGTTACGCTCTTCGAGAGCTTCGAATCCTTATAAAATTCGATAGTATTTGAGGAGTTTGAAATTTTGGCTTTGAATTTGATTTGAAATTACAATTGGAAATTTTTGTTTTATCCTCCATTGGGAATTAAGAGGAGCAACTGGAATTGTACATACAGAAATGAGAAATAGAAAGGCTACTAGGGTTTATAACGAGGTATATATTGGCAGGGCTGAGAAATAGAAGAACGGATACGATTGGTTTGGACCGTTGAACGATAAATGGCCCGAAAAGCCCGTTTCGACTCCGGAACGAAAATGGGTCAACCCATATATCAAAATAGATGTTTTTGAATATTTTAAACGCTATGGAACAGGTTCCAAGTCCAAATTTTATCGTATGAAGAAGTTGTGCTAAAATCAAGTTATTTCAAATTGATTTCAATTGATTTCAATTAAATCGATTTCTAGGCGTTTCGAGTCCGTACGATCAAACGACAAGCCCGATCGCTACGAAACTTGAAATTCCACAATCATTCACCGTTACGGATCCAATGAATCTGGTTTCATTGAAATCCGAGTCGGTGGTCAAAATGGCTATTTTTACATTAATTAAATAAATTAATAATTAATTAATTAAACTACTTTTTCAATTTCAAATCCATAATTAACAAATCTTATCATTTTTGATTTCTTCAACAACTGCAATACTTTAAACTATTTAGATATCAATTCAAAGTTAATTAATTTACCAATTTCCGTATTAAGTATCAATTTTAATAAATTCATTAATCATCAATTGAAATTCCAAGTAAATCCATTTATTTGATTCTAATTCTTGTTATTCAATCCATTATCATCAAATAGATAAAATTAACATTTGTTCATGCTTTATTACATAAATATCTTCAAATTTCATCTAAATTAATACTTACGTAATGTTTAAATATTTAATTCCATTTAGTTGCAATTTATCCACTTATAATGATTTAAATTCCAATAAATTAATAAATCTTGACTTCTATTCTTTTTATCAAACCAATTGTCGTATTATGAATAAAATTAACATTATTTTCGATTATTACTATAATTTACATTAATAAAACGTTAAATTTAAATTTATTGCAATTGATTACCAAAGTTTATTTAACACAATAAATAAATAAACAACATATACTAATTGTCACCTATTTGTTTTTAATTGCATTTATAAGTTTGTTACTTACCAACGTAGGTTATAATTCCATATATAACACTAATTTCTTTCCATTATTATTTATGATACCCTTGCATTACTTACTTTAATATTTCTATTTGCTTATCTTATATTGATCTCATAACCAAGTTGTAACACTTATTTTTCCAATTAACGTGGAAGTCCGTTCAATCTGCTACTAATTCTCTTACATTAACACTATTACACTTTATTTTGGTTATTATTTCATACATAAATCACAAGTTTTTCCATTTCTTTCAATATTAATTTATTAAAGTCTCATTTTATTAACAAATTTAATCATCAAAATTTTACGGGTCATTACAATGATAATTAATTTTCGAATTTTTAAACTCATATTATATATAAATAAGTGTATTGAAAATTTTAAATCATATGTATCTTATATATGCATATGCTATTATGAGAGAGAAATAAACTAATATATATATATATATATATATATATTAATAAATATATATAAAACAATTATTAATGACAAAAATTGATTTTGTAGAGTAAACAACATTGGTCTATACATAATCAAATAGTATAATAAACAAAATTTGCACATAACCAAGCTGATTTGTGACAACCACATCTACTTGCAAAAATCACACTTAACTAAACATATAGTAGCAATATATTTAAAAAGATATGAAATTGATCATTATAGGATCATAGAGTATAATTTAATTACTGTAATATGAATTAAAATTACCAATTCAATGATGCCTTTGAATCTACGTTGAAGCAATGAGTTCTCTTTCTTTTATTGTTCTAGATTTATCATATTGCAAGTCCGGAATCACCGACCTCTAACTATCGAATAGTATTATTTTAATTTGAAATATATTTGATAACTTTGGAGTGGATTGAGAGCTATGTTTTAACCAGCAATGTAGAAGGTAATGACGGCCAAAATGGTTCATATTTTTATTTTTAGAGATGCATACATACATACATACATACATATATGGTTGTATTAGAGAAAAACGAGGAAAAACTTTTTACCCATTCTCACTTGATCTCAACCCATTATCTCCAAGCCAATTTCCTATGTTTTAGCCACCCCTAGACCTTCCCAAAACCAAAATTTTACAGCCCTAATGATGGGCCTTAAACCCATCTACGCCCAAGCCAAAATACTATGCAATTAAATCTAATTTAATCGCTTGTCGATATTGCATATCGATTGATATATTTATAACTATTATAAATATACATAACATTATTCATTTCTCATATCATATTCAAATTTTATAATTAATATTTCATAAATATTAATTAATTCAATTAGTTTATAACAATTATAAACTAATTAAATCGTTCGGTCATATGGGAATTCATCATTTCAACCGTATAACTCTTGGGTGTAAATTTGGTCAGCGATTAACATCGAACTATTCTAATGTTAACGTTCAAACGTCACTTAGCAGGTGGTGTGACATTATGGCCAAATTTATCCCTTACTCATTTTCGATAAAATCCAATTTTAGTTAAATAAGTGTTACCCGGTTATAACATTTGTTTACACCAATTCTCTTCGTCAAAACTATATCACTTTGGACTTATGGAATTTGGTTATAGTCAAAATTCAAACCTCGTCAACACTCAACTTTATGGTCCAAATACAAAGTTATTGGTTCAATAATAACAATTATTAATAACAGAAATGCTCTGGCTAAAGACTTTGACTTTGAGTTGACTGTGATACTAACCACATATAACCGAGGAGACGAATCCACTCTTGAATAGTGCTTCACTTCCAATAATTCCACTCGACCCAACTATAGCCACTCAATGGACGTCATGCTATTATTTGGCTATAATCAAAGCAGAGCTTTTATACTGAAGATCCATAGTATTCTCAAGTCGAGAAAGCTGTGTAAATCAGTCACATCGATATTTTCTGTTCGACCTTAGTTATATTAACCAACAGAAAACTATCGAGTGAGTTGTTCCATAGTTATCCAATAACTTTTAGTACGCAACCCCTAGGTGCCCATGGCAGTCATGAGTAATACACCGCCTAATATTTGGAGAGCGTTACGTACTCCAGTCTTAATGGATACACCGATATCCAATCTCGATGCATCTTGACCATGAACATTTAAAATGGTATGTTTGTTTCGTTATGATAAATTACTCACGATTAAACATTTTTTGATTACTATCACAAAATATACCATTTATGGATTTTTCTATTAAATATTTTAATAAAGTTAATTATTTAATATAATCACATTATATCAAGTATATAATAGGAAGAAAATACATTTTATGTCGAACAGGATAGGTCAACGAGTTAGATACATGCAATAAGTTATGTAATTTTCCCTAGGACATATCCCTAACTAAATCATTCTCCCACTTGCACTTGGGGTCAATTATAGAATCTAATTCCAACTTCTCCAATCAGTCTTCGCAATAGGTTAATCTCTTAGTGAATCGGTGTGCTATTATGTAACGACCCAGGCTTTTGGCAATATTATTTTAATACGCATTTAATCTAATTAAATAAAGTACAAGATTTTCATTTTGTAAATAAGAATTTAAGTGGTAAATATATATATCCAAGTAAGAATTGAAAAGAACGTACCATTCATATAAAGAACATTTGAAATTTGTTTTCAAATTGATAAAGGGAATGATAAATAATATTCCTCAGAATGTTTTTGAAAGTAATCTTATTTTGAAATAAGAAGTTGTTTGAAACTTGTTTGAAATCAAAAACCAAAGGTGTTGAAACATAAGGTATAACTTGGTAAGCAAATTAACACACACACACACACACACACACACACACACACACATATATATATATATTAGAGTAAAAGTTGAATTCTTCTAATTAGGTCTAATTTATAAATTAGGAAGTCCCTCTAGAATTCAGTCCTTGAAAGAGATGACTAAGAGTGAAGAATGGAAGGTTAGACGTGGAGAGCATAGAGCAGCTGCACATAAGAATCGAGAAGAAGAAATTCAAGAGTATGAGAAACATGTTAAGGAAAGGGTTGAACCAGGACCTTATGTCACCTGCTACAGATGTTTCAATAAGGGACATTACGCAGCCAAGTGCAGTAAAACAAGGGAGGAATTGAAGGGTACATTCCAACGGTTTCGCTTTGAGATCTTATGTTTTAAGTGTCATAAGAAAGGATATTTCCTAAATCATTGCCCTAAAGTGAGAAAGGCAAAGTGTAAACCAGTTGAACCGGTCAATGAGTCGACTATTTGTTATCAATGTAAGAAGACGGGACACATTGCTAGGAATTGTTCCAAGAGGCAGAAGAGGAGTAAATCTGTGGAACGTACTGTTGGAGGCGTGAAGGTTATCCAGGTTGATGACAGGGTAGAAACATTTTGTGGTAAATGTTATAAGTGGGGACACCCTGTTGAGAAGTGTATGTTCGGGCTTCGCCCTTTGGAAGGAAGTTCATAGAATGGATTCTTGCAAGAATATTAGGGCTCTATTCTTTCCAAACCTTTAGGTAATAGAAAGGCATCTAGATTTATGACTTCTATAAGACTCTTATTTTGGATAAATGCATGTAATGTATGAACTACTAGTATGTAGTCAATTAATGTATGGAATATATTGTGGTAGTACTAATGTAAAATTTTCTTTATCTATTGAGAGTTGGATTCATGATTAAATTATTTAAAGATTTGGATTATTGATTCAAAAATAAAGGTTAATCTAATTTAAGGATTAAATCGACATTTAATAATTTAACTCGAAATTATACAATTCGGGATGGTTTAAATTTGAAATTTGAATTGAATTCGTTCAAATTGAATCTGATTTAAACTAATTGGATTTGTGATTGAAGATGGATAAGTTTTAAAAAAATTAAATGGAAATTTTGAATTGGATTGAATTGAAATGAAATTGAAGTGGGTTCAATTGATATTAGTCCAAATTGATTGGAAAATTTGGAATTGTAATTAAAGTTGTATAGGTTTAAAATCAAATGAAATTTGATTTGAATTTGGAATGAAATCAAGATTGATTCAACTTGAATTGGGGTAAAATCAATTTCAATGGAAATTGAAGTTATTCAAATTGGAATTGAGTCAATTTAAATTTCCACTTCCAATTTAAATAACTTCAATTTCCATTGAAATTGATTTAACACCAATTCAATTTGAATCAATCTTGATTTCTTTCCAAATTCAAATCAAATTCCATTTGATTTTAAACCTACTCAACTTTAATTACAATTCCAAATTATTCCAATCAATTTCGACTAATATCAGTTGAACCCACTTCAATTTCAAAGCATTTCAATTCAATCCAATTCAAAATTTCCATTTAATTTTTTTTAACTTATCCATCTTCAATCACAAATCCAATTTGAATCAGATTCAATTTGAACGAATTCAATTCAAATTTCAAATTTAAATCATCCCGAATTGTATAATTTCGAGTTAAATTATTAAATGTTGATTTAATCCTTAAATTAAATTAACCTTTATTTTTGAATCAATAATCCAAATCTTTAAAAAAAAAAATCCTGGGTCCAATTCTCAATAGATAAAGAAAATTTTACATTAGTACTACCACAAAATATTCCATACATTAATTGACTACATACTAGTAGTTCATACATTACATACATTTATCCAAAATAAGGGTCTTACAGAAGTCATAAATCTAAATGCCCTTCTATTACCTAAAGGTTTGGAAAGAATAGAGCCCAAATATTCTTGCAAGAATCCATTCTATGGACTTTCTTCCAAAGGGCAAAGCCCGAACATACACTTTTCAACAGGGTGTCCCCACTTATAACATTTACCATAAAATGTTTCTACCCTGTCATCAACCTGGATAACCTTCACGCCTCCAACAGTACGTTACAAAACTTTACTCCTCTTCTGCCTCTCGAAACAATTCCTAGAAATGTGTGCCGTCTTCTTACAATGATAACAAATAGTCGACTCATTGATCGGTTCAACTAGTTTATGCTTCGCCTTTCTCACTTCAGGGCAATGATTTAGGAAATGTCCTTTCTTATGACACTTAAAACACAAGATCTCAGAGCGAAACCATTGGAATGTACCCTTCAATTCCTCCCTTGTTTTACTGCACTTGGTTGCGTAATGTCCGTTATTGAAACATCTGTAGCTAGTGACATAAGGTCCTGGTTCAACCCTTTCCTTAACCTGTTTCTTATACTCTTGAATTTCTTCTTCTCGATTCTTACGTGCAGCTGCTCTTTGCTCTCTGCGTCTAACCTTCCATTCTTCACTCTTAGTCATCCCTTTCAAGGACTGAATTCTAGAGGGACTTCCTAATTTATAAATTAGACCTAATTAGAAGAATTCAACTTTTACTCTGATATATATATATATATATATATATATATATATATATATTAATTTGCTTACCTAGTTATACCTTATGTTTCAACACCTTTGGTTTTTAACTTCAAACAAGTTTCAAACAACTTCTTATTTGAAAATAAGATTACTTTCAGAATATTCTAAAGAATATTATTTATCATTCCCTTTATCAATTTAAAAACAAATTTCAAATGTTCTTTATATGAATGGTACACTCTTTTCAATTCTTACTTGGATATATATTTACCACTTAAATTCTTATTTATAAAATGAAAAGCTTGTATTTTATTTAATTAGATTAAATGCGTATTAAAATAATATTGCCAAAATCCCAGGTCGTTACATATTATGTTTTAATTATTTACTTTGTCGATTAGCTCTCTCTGACACTAATAAACATGCTTTATTATATGGAACGATTCAAAGTATGTCTTTCGACTTCCAGTGAGCTTTAAGTTATATCATGACCAATTTCATGACATTTTTATCTTATAACAATATTATGGGATTCTCAACATTTGGAATCATATTTAGCTCAATTATAAATTTATGCATTTATATCTATATACATTGGTTTATTGTAGCGTAATTCAAGTTAATGTTCTCAACATTTCGCTGAGTCGATTGCAATCACTTTTATTTTGAAACATTTTCAAATTAAAGATTTTAACTTGAATTTTATCATTGACATGTTATACTCAATATCACTTATAAAAGTTTGTGTCCAAATGTTCATCACAACGAGTTCATTATTTTTATAAAAAATTCTCTATTATTTCATAAATACGCGAGAACACCTCAAACAATCATTTAATGATATCAATTTGGATTTTATATTTACTCCATGTATCAAATACATAAACAAATCACAATATCATACACAACATAACATGTATGATAATTCCTATTGTTAATGCATAAGGAATCCAACTTACATGTTCTCCTTTTAATAGGATGCTCTTGTATATCGTTTTGGGACAATCTCTATATGTTTTATACTCACCAAAAAAGATATCATTTACAATCCAAAATTAAGTATTAAAACAACTAAAGTTGATTTTAATACAAGCATATTGTTAAAATCAACAACGTGTTGTCTACTTATAGTTTAGAAATATCAATGTACCTTTTAACGTTCTTTCTTATGAACACACACTTCATCTGCACTTTGATTGAAAAACAAATTATATGTTATTTCTACAAAATACTTATTCAACCTTGATGCTTATAAAATGATACATTCGTGTTATTTCTTAGATCGTATCAAAGACTCACAAACCCAATATCGCTCCCACTGACTTTGAGGCATTTTTGGTAAAAATGTATAAACGGCTTACTTTAAATCATTATTTAGAAGTTTTTGTTTCAATACATAAGTGTCAAACACTAAGTCTTATCGAGCGATAATTTTGTGAGTAAATCTGAATTAACTTGAGCATGTTGGATACCAAATCTGTTATGCTAATTTCAATAATCTAAATTTGCTATATTATTCTTATCAACATTGCTCATTTAATCCCAACCACATTAGTCTTTCTAATAAAGACACAATCTCGGTCGATGGATTACATATCTTTGATTATGACCACCAAAATCATATTTTGATAGCATACTTGGAATTCTTTCAGATTTGTGCATCATGCCATATAGAGTCAACAATCTTAATGGTTTAATTGTACAACCGAGGGTAATGTATATTTTCGGCATTAATAAGAAACTCATAGCTTCTCTTCGATGTACGAGAAACTTATTAGACATTCTAATGCTTTGTGTTAATTTAAGTTAGTTAATTTCACTTCATCTCATATAATCAGTTCTATCTATGGATTGGATCTAAACCCATTTAACTACCAAAAATTTCTCAAAAAAATTCCTTTACAATGAAGTTGATATATCTTGAAACAACAATTGTTTCTTAGTACAAATAGAATAGGGATCATAAATGCTTTATGAACCTTTTTATTTGTTAAACTAATTTTAGTTTACAAAAATGAAGCTCAAAACATAAATATGTCATTAGATGACAAACCTTTCAAAAAAAAATTTGGAGATTCATACAAGACCCCTCATGAATAATTATTACATGCAATCTTTCGACTTGCACAACCTGCCAACTCCTTGGCCTAGGATATATTGGGATTTCTTACAAACCCTTACCTTGTATGATTTTGTAAATTGTTGTTTAGATGAAATAATATCAACCTTGCATACTACTCTTAAGTACATGACCTTATAGAAAGAAACTAACTCAACTTCACTCACAATTAATCGTAAATTGTCCAACAATGTCTGATTACTTCTTATCGATGCATCATTATGTATCACATGGAGGAGTGATTTTGAGATTGAATGTATATTCATTTTTTGGTATATTTGGAACTCTTTCCAATATACTCACTTATTCGACCAAATCAAATCATTTTATTCTATTGCATGTTATTTTATTTACTTTTCTTTTATATTCTATGATTTTATCATAAACTTACTACATGTCATCTAATACATATGTTCATGTTGGTAATAAACAATCGACGAATATAACAAAGTATGTGGGACCCTTTTGGTATTAATAGACTTGTGATTGCATACATCAATATGTATTAATTCAAAGAGTTCATCAACTCTTATGATGCTCCCATTGAATGGATGCATAACCATTAATTGTTTGAGATATAATTAAGCTGTATCATACGATTCATAATCATATAGTAAAATTATTTCTCAAAACTATGGCTTAGTCGATAATTCCAAAAAAACTGTAAATAATATTAGTTACATAGGTATATTCGTCACGTCACATTTACTACGAAAACAAATTCCATAATATAGTTCTATTTCATCGTAATGCTCATATTGAAATATAGTTATATCTATTTTTTCAGTCAATACCAAAATAAACATTATTTCACAAATAATGTTCGGTAAATTTTACGGAAATAATTTTCGTAATTTGATGCAATCATTAGGTGTTATATGGCATGTTCCCACTATTTCCGCCATTACTATAATAGCGTACTAAATTTAGAGGTCAACAATTCACTTAATATTGTTAATATTGTTTACTTATTGCATATACTGCAACTAGTTTACAGTGGAGAGTTCTTTGATCAAATATCTTGAAATCAAAGAAATAAATGTTATAGAAAACAATTTTTTGTATGAAAATACATTTCAAAATAAAAATCATATTTCATATTCCAATATTAAGTATCAATTATTATTACAATTCTTGTTTCCAATGTCTCTCTATAAAGCAGAAGTGACTATTCATTCTCTTCATTCCAACTTTACCTTAAATTACATCTATTCTTATGCATTCATTTTTCTTTCAAATGGTCAAACTATTCAAAAGAAAACCTTACTACAATATCATAACAAACTTTTACAAAAGCGCATTCGATTATTCTTAACATTTAAGACATCAAATATGTTGCACTTTATGTAAACCGATCAAGATGACATTTCAACGATCGAGTTTTTAGATGTATCTCATAGTTTATAGTCTTGTGTTACATTAACACAATATGATTATTATGAAATCATTCAAGTTGAATACAAGATCTTAAAATACTGTTTATTGGCTTACTTTGAATGAACTAGCTTCATCGAAATATTGTACCTCACAAACTATGACTATTCACTATATAACATTTATATGTGAAAGTACATGGATCAAATATCCATAGTCGTGAATTGAATTTAGAGTTCAAAAACTCATAAAATGCAATACACAGTCTAAACCAAATAAACATATAAGTGATCAACGTATGAATGTATTAAGTAGTTAAAATTAGGCAGTTGCATGGGCATACTTTGGTTTAGACCGTTTATTGGCTTACTTTGAATGAACTAACTTCATCGAAATATTGTACCCCACAAACTATGACTATTCACCATATAACATTTATATGTAAAAGTACATGGATTAAATATTCATAGTCGTGAATTGCATTTAGAGTTTAAAAACTCATAAAATGTAATACATGGTCTAAACCAAATAAACATATAAGTGATCAACTTACGAATATATTAAGTAGTTGAAATTAGGCACTTGCATGGACATAGAAACATTATATAACATGTAATTAGACTTATTTGTAAGTATATATTATATTTCTATTTGTCAACTTTCAATTCAGTTTGTTTATATATGTTAATTGACAAACATTTTATCAACCATATTAAATGCACAAATTTATCATTGTAGATAATTATAACATTATACAGTATATGTTCTTACAATATAAGAAAGGTTAAATGTTTCCATTACATTTTTCTAGTAAGGCTCCCACTAGTCTTTTATGTTTCTCCAAACCCTAAGATGAAACATAGAAGTCTTACAACTTCACTAGTGGGTGTTAGGACTTGCATGTTTTCATATTCTAACCTTGAGTTTGCCTAACAAATCATACACCCACAAACGTGGGATAGCTCTTTATCGGTTGTATCATATAAACTCCTAACCCATTTTTCCTTGTTTTAATCTCATTTCGACTTTGCTCAACAAATCGAAAGAGATTATTCATCATATCTACCATATCGTGATGGCCTAAGTATAGCATACCTACCTTGAGTTTGCTTGTAGTGACCTGGAATTTTTGACCCTCGAAAATTGACATCAATACGTTCACTGTATAACATTCCGCATATTCAAGTGCCGGAAATACCAAATGCTGAGGGTAAAGAAGAAAGAGATTAAAGAAAAGAAACAGAACAATATCACAGAATCTCGCAAACGCAGCGGAATAATATATATAATATATAGTAACAGATCTTTATACAAAAAGAAGTATATTAGTTAATATACATGCCATTATCAGAGTATAACAGTCAACAACCAATCCGGACAGTTAAACAACTTGTCCTCATATACATAACTCACACAGCGGAAATAACCAAGTATGTGAAATACATTTAAAATCATCAAGCTCGTCTCCTGAGCTCCATAGCATCCTACCTTGAATCTGTAATACTCGGTCTTTCCCGATCATTATAATAAAATAACACCCGAGTCAGTCCAAAAAACCAGCGTGGGAAAACACGCTCAATTTGAATTATTAAAGTTATCAAAATCCTTTGAAAAACAAAGTTATCTCGTAAGACCGCGTCATGCACAAACATGATGGGTTTTTCCCTTACGATAACCAAAAACATTTTATAGAAAGCCTAGTGATATTATAATAGTGTATAAGTACAAATACTTATTCAAATAGCCAAAATTGTTGCATTAATTAAATTTCAGCATACTAGGCTCTACAAACAAAATCGTAAAGGCTCGTATTGGAAAATGGATTCGATACCATGACCGGGCTACTGGGTACCGCCCGTCACAGTATACCTCTAGAAAATGTACCGAGAACCTCGCCGGGATCCCCTGCCAACACAAGATTGGCCTACCCCTAACATGGATAGTACCGAATATGTTATCAACACAGGTGTTCCCACCCTTAAAATCGAGCGCTCACTTTTCCATGCACAACCATATCCACAATTTATATATATTTCCGATGGTATCTAGAAAGGTGATAAACATACCCTAATTGGCTGCGACCCACTTAGTCTTGCTGCATCTCCCCTGTTGTAGCAATTCACGGTTGATGGGGCTTGAGGCTAACGATTACCATTCAAGAACTATTCTACTTAGAATGCTCATCGTCCTCCAATGACGATGTTCTGATAGCATTTGTCCATATAAGTTGTCCTGAGTCTGGATAAACTGAATTACTGCCTTCACTATCTTAGTGATATACATTCGTGACGCTCAAATTGGATCGAAGTGGTTTTCAGATAATTAAGTCTGATCCTGGTCTCTTCGAAACGATCAACGAAATTGGCCAATATTTGATAGCCGGTTATTTAACTATTAAGATAACATCCATAAGCAGCCACTAGGCCCATATTATAATTTTCCAAAATTTATTTTCAAAATATCTTTATAAGATATATATTCAAATCCCTTCCAAAATTTCAATATTTGAGACAACTCAAATACATAATCCATATCAGGATATTTTAACCCATCTCTTGTTTCAACGCTTAGAAAAATATTTAAAAATATATTTTTCTAAACTCCTTAATTGTCAACACTCAGGAAAGTTCCATTTTTTTATCTTTTCTCAAAATCCTTCACATTTATATTGTAAATTCCCTAACTCGTTTATAACGAATTCTATAAGTTCCGGGGTTCCTTAATTAATGTCCTTTAATATTTCTAAAGTCAAAAGACTTGTCTACAATTCCAAATATCCATTTCTAATTCTTTTATGAATCCTAATTCCTTTTTTCTTTCGAACTTCACTTTTATTTAAATACTTCGATAATTTTGCTTACCTTTTCCCAGATTCAATGTTCAGAATTTCTCTCATAAATTCCATCTACTGAATAAACCCATTTCCCAATCTCGAGAAGATTTATAAATATATTTAAATCATTACAAAACAATATATATATAATACATAATAAGTATTTTAAAACAATTATTTTTAAAACATGTACAAGTAATTATTTAAAATATTGAAACTCTTTATATAAACATCAATAACTCATTTTAGATAAACAAATCAATTTACAAAGCAGATTATAAAAATCATAATCTAATTTCAATTAATATTAGATAGTTGAAAATTCACTTTCGAAGTATTTCAATACTAACTAGTTTAAAATTACATAGTTAAATAAATAGAATTTCCCTTTTTAAATCATAACATAACTTCTTAATAAAATATATTTTTAAAATCCCAATAACAAATTCAATTTATAAATTCCTCTAAATTTGCAACACATCAATCCCATTCTAATTCTCTAACCATCCTCACTTTTCAAAAATTGAATTCGCTACTTTTTCCAAAAATTTATTTTTCATATCTCGATAAAACTCACCCTGTGAAATTATATTCCAATTTACCAATTAATTTTCATTTTCACTTGCTTATAAACATCGTTTATAAATTTTACAACTCTTTTGAGTTTCACTTGTTTATAACACTAATTCCATTTATAAAATCTCATTTTATAAATCCATTTCTTAATAATTCCATATATTTTCATAAATCTATTTAAAATATCGATTTCAACTCCTTTTTATATTTTCCAAAAATATCATTTAAAAATCCTTTATATAAATTATTTTAAAATCTCAATTTAAAATATTTTTACGAATAGTTAAATGCAAACCAAAATTAATTATTGTTTTTATCCAAAACAATTTCTTAAAAAAAATCCAAATTTCGATATAAATATTTTTATATTCAAAACCTACTTTTGAATCTTTTCAAATTCCAAAAATAATATTTATGGTATTTAAAATACCAAAAGTTAGGCCAGTGCTACTATGGCATCCAATAATTCACATCACAACAATAATCTATAACAGATTATTCTAACATATCATGTAGTATTATATATTAAAAACAATCAATATAAATTTGAGGAGTCCAGTTGTATCCCTCTAACATGTTTCACTGCATCCACAGATGTTATTCAAAACATAAATACTAATTCTACTTTGAGGGGGATATCGCGGTATATAGGGTCATCCGCTATTATGCGGGGTGCATAGGGTCTCATTCGCTCCAACGGTGAGAAATATTTCTTACTACAAATATATACTACTATATGTATATAACATCCAATTGATAATAGTAATTATCCATTCATCCAATCAATCAATAAATAATTTTAACTATTTAAATTAAAGCCAATTATCCAAATCAGTGAGATTTACTCACCTTGATTTTTATTTTCGATCCGTTCCAATTTTAAATTAAATTGAACTTCATTTAATTTAATTTTAAATTCCACCTGCCTTCAAAAATATCCAAACAATTTATATTTTGTAGGTCTTACAGCTATGAACCAAATATGAATGTTTCATTATTTGGGACCTCGCACGAAAATTTTTACGAACTTATATAAGTTAACTATTTCAATTTTTTAATTTAAAAAACTAATTATGATTTTAGATTTTCTAATTACCTTAAATTATATAATTATTCCCGTCAACCTGCTGTCGTGCCTCTACCGCGGCCCTCCTCCATTCTGCCCTCGGAAGCCACCTTGTTCCTTAGCCATCGTCTAGAATCTCGTCGCAATCCCAAACTCGACCTACATTGCTGCCCCTACACCTTCCACCTGGATCCGCCTCGCCTTCAGCCTTGATTGACGCGTCCAAGCTCTAATCCTATCCAATCTCCCATGCGACCACGCCAAAAAAAATCGTCGCGCCCCTCGACTTTTCTACGCTCATACTCACCCCCACATCAACGCAATGCTACCCATGTCTCACTGAAACCTTCGTCAACTTCCACGTGCCCACCATCCACCTCCTATGATCGCCGCTGCCACACCCACGAACACACAAGAAACCCCCCTCCCCTAACCCAAAATCGAACACCAGTCTTTGCGATATTAAGGCGATCGCAATCCCCCTTCCTCTTTTTCTTCGACTGCTTGAATTCGTGAAAGAGGAAGCGCGCATTCGATTTCATATATATTTTTTTTGTCAGCTCGATTCCATTTCGATTTACAGAAAGGATAAAGAGGGAAGAGATGCAAATTTAAAAGAAGGAGAAGCAGTTGATGTACAGGTTTATGGCTCGTATATTGTTCTTCGTTTGTGAGGATCGATTTTGTTATTTCCATTTTTTTTGTTAAGTGCCGAAGAGAACCAAAGAAAGGTTCGTTTGTGTTAAATTAAAATATAACAGTGGCTTTAGATGGTAGGGTGGTGTTTGTAGAGTTAGGATGGTCGATGAGAATGTTTTAGTGGGCTGAAGGGATGTTAAGACGATTACACTTAATTTGATTTGAAATATTTAAATTAAAATTCAGAAATATCTAGCCCCTAAATTTTGGATCCCAATCGAGGCATGCCACCTGAGCGTTTCTAAAGTTATACCACTATTATGAACCCAATGGAATAAGTCTCGATGTCTAATTCGATCGTATGGAGAAGATAGCTTTTTAAATCGACTATTTAAATTAAATTAAATTAAATTAAATTATTTTCAAGCGATTTTATTCCGTATGACCAAACATTAACTCCAAACGCTATGAAATTTGAAATCCATTAATAATACACTATTATGGATCTAATGAAACATGTTTCGTCGAATTCCGAAACTGTCCCGGATCGATATTTTAACGCGTCGATTAAATCTATGATTTTCGATATTTATGAAACCGCTTGAGATTTCAGTTTTAAAAGCTTACAAACTAAATTATAATTTCAAATCTAATATTTTAAACCATTTAAATATTCTAAATTAAACATCGAAAAATTCAGGTCGTTACATTCCTCCCCCTTAAATGAATTTTGTCCCCGAAATTGCTAAGGTAGGACAAATGCCACCAATCCATTAACTTATCCAAACCCACTTGTTAAAATTCGATATCCACTTTTCTAAAGCCTTTAGCTTTATCCAAAACATTTAGCTTCCATTTCTAAACCACAATACCCTATTTCAAACTCAATTCCAAAATCAACCCTTTAATTAACAAAAATTTTCAAAAATTTACTAACACCCTAAATTTTTGAATTTTTTTGGCAGAGTCTCCTTTGTACAAAGAGCCTTTAGCAATATGACAAGTGAGATAAAAATATACACATCGACCTACATGGTTGAAAAACACAATATATATTAATATTTATATTTTTGTTGTAATTAATCCGAAAATGTATCCTATATTAGCGTTTTTAAGCGAGCGAGCTTATTTAATATGCAATTACGCAAACCAAATATAACCCAATAGCCTTCGGGGTACTTGTACTTACTCAATTTAAATATGTAAGTCCCAAAATATGAAATTCACAAACATTTCATTCATTTAACTAGTTGAACACAATATTTCATAACAAAACATGTTAACATATATTTGAAAGCAACTATATGGTTCCAATACTAATTTAATTACTTTCAATCCATTTATATATCCTTTCATTCAATTTGAAACAATTTACAACCAAATTTACTTGCATTCAATTCACATTTATAGCTAACAAATTCATAGCCATTCCAAATTGATTTAAAATCAATTTATTCACTTCCCATCGACTCTCAAAATTTTTTTTACTTCCGTTTACGTCAAATGACGGTTTTTTTTCATGTAAATTTGGTGCCATTTATTTCATAAAATAACCACTCCAGTTTATAAACCATTTTCAATTGATTTTGAATAAATTATCTAATTCATATTCAATTTATTCACAAAATCTTGCTTGCTCAATTTTATATCAAACAACAAACCAATTCATGCCATTTTATTTATGAACTGTTCTATAAAATTAATATTTAGGTGTATTATGACATTTTATACATCACTTATATACATTTCCACTTCAGTTTTAATTCCATACTCGAATTCATTTAAATGATATCCGAGGCCATATTATTCAATTTATTTACACTTAATTTGAATTTATCTTAAATCAAGTCATCACAATTTCACACTATTTGCATTTTATTCGGTAACATTTCAAAATATATTTAATTCAGTTCGATATAATTCCAATTGCACTTTAGATTTTTATTTAACTTAAGTTAACTTTCAACCCATGCAGTCGATTTTAACTTAACCAAGTTAAGTTCCATTCCCATATTTAATTAACAATTAATTCATCTAATTAGTCAATTTCTTTTTATAATCCATAATTAGATTTTATATCGAAAATCACTTCATTTAATCTACTTGAGTTCAAATTCAATTTATAATTCCAGCTTGGATTTTTATTTCTTTACCGAAATATCAAACTATTTTGATTTTGGTTTTACCATTCCATTTTTCCCAATTTGTAAATTATATACCTACTTCTCACATTTTCAAAATTTCTATACTCGAGTATATTCACATTTTATTTTTAACTCAATTCAATATGATTGCAATTCCAATTCAAATTTTATTTAACTTAGCTTAAGTTAAATTCGAATTCTACAATTTTTATTTTATAAATCCAATTTATTTAACTTACATGAGTTAAATTTTAATTTTGTCTTGAAGTTCACTTTTTCCAAGTTTTATTTCAAAAACTTATTCTCTTCTGATTTCACTACTCATTTAAATAGAAATTTCAAAATTCAAACACTAATTTTTATTTCCAATCATTTTGAAATCATAGATATACATATCTCGCTGTAAACCAAATTACACCTTTTGAATTTAAACCAAACTTGGTTTTTTCCAACCAAGTCCTAAACAAATAATAATGGCAGTAACTTGTCACTTAGAAACTCGAAAATGAATACTAATGATGCTGCAGTCATCACCAGGATCATTTTCCAGCGATTACAGTGAGTTCAGTGCTTTTATCGCCTTCCTAAAATCTATTTAAACAATTTCCTATCAAAACATTTCTCAATAATATTACCGTTATTTATTTAAAAACTGTTTCCAAAATAACACCAATTTCATTTCCATAACACTTCTAAAAATATTTTCCAATCCTTTTGGGATTTAAATTTATGAATTAAAGTTTGAATCCATTTGGATTATAATTTATTTGAATAATTCATACTTATACAAATTTCATTTGGTTATATACCCATTTCAATTTTATAATCTTGTTTCAATTTTAATAATATCATCCAAACACACCAATTTACTATAATAATTTCTAGAAAACTATTCCTTTATACCGAAATATAATTTGGTAAAATTATTATATTTACCTCCTTGAAAACCATACTGTGTCAGTTTACCTGGTTCAAGTGTTTAGAAACTCCTATCGATTTACTAGCGTCCCACTACTCGAATAGAATTTATAAACCACTCAATAAATAAGTCAACATAATATAAAACATTTTATATTCACTGAGAAATACGTGCTCATATCTATTAATAAACTCGGACTCACTCTATGGTACTACTGACCCTAACTCTAATGAGTAATCCCCATAAAAGCCAAGGTTTTCACTTAACCTTCAGCTCTGATACTAAGTGTAGCGACCCGACCACTACGGACCAGCACCGATAGGCTTTTCAACCATCCTGCTACCCTTCTGCTTTTCAACATAGGGGTACTCCTACTTTTCAACATGAAGGTGACTAATATCAGTACCTTGAATTTGCTTTTACGGCCAGCCTCGCGACAACTGCAGCCAACCCATCAAGGCCTTATACTAACTCTTAGGGACATGTAGGGGTAAGAGTCTAAGCTTCGTCACTGTTCACAAAGTGAGAACCCCTTATCATGTGTACATGAACCTATCACCAAGAAAATCTGATCCTGGTCTCTTCAAAACGATCAACGAAATTGGCCAATATTTGATAGTCAGTTATTTAACTATCAAAAAACATCCATAAGCAATCATTAGGATCATATTATAATTTTCCAAAATTTATTTTCAAAATATCTTTGTATGATATATATCTTCAAATCCCTTCCAAAATTTCAATATTTAAGACGACTCAAATACTTATATCCATATCAGGATATTTCAACCTATCTCTTGTTTCAACACTTAGAAAAATATTTAAAAATATATATTTCTAAATCCCTTACTTCTTAACACTTAGGAAAGTTCCTTTTTTTTTCCTCTTTTCTCAAAATCCTTCACAATTTATACTGTTAATTCCTTAACCCGTTTATAACGAATTCTATAAGTTTTGGGGTTTCTTAATTAATTTGCTTTAATATTTCCAAAGTCAAAACACTAGTCTATGATTCTAAATATTCATTTCTAACTTCTTTTATGAATCCTAATTCATTTTTTCGAAGTTCACTTGTGACGACCCAGAATTTTGGATACTTGAAATTGGAATATTGAATTGATTTTAAATATTTAAGAGTTAATTTTTAACTTGAATTTTAAATATAACCACTTATCGGATAACTTAATTATTGAATTAAACAATTGAAAATTGAGTAAATATGAAATCTTGAGTTTTAAGCTCGTTAAAAATAATTTAATGGCTTATAAAATACGTATTAATAATAATGAAGATACAAAAGTTTTAAAATTGAATTTGAAAGTGATTTGTTCAGTTTTAAAAATATATCGTTTAAATTGACATTTAAAAATAGCCTTCCAAGGCACAGTCCTGAATTTCGACGAAACCAGTTCTATTGGACCTGAAATTGTGTATTATTGTCGGAATTCAAATTTCGTAATATTGGGAATTACTATTTAGCCGTAGGAGATATAAACGCGCTGAAACTTATATTGAACATTCAATATAATAGCTGGGTCCAAAAAACTATCTTCTCCATACGATCAAATTAGGACCTAAACATTTTTCACTGTGTTCGAAATAGGGGTATAACATTATAAAAGCCTAGCGGCATACCTTGACAGAAGGTCAAGATTTTAGGCTACGAATTCAAGACGATTTAAAATTTAAATAATATATTTTTATATTGACCAGTCAAAATATTTTCACATCAACTGCTTTTCCCTTATCACCTCAAGTCACTATACACAAGTAAGCTCTACACGCTACCTCCCTCTCAAATATCACGTTCCCTCCTCCATTTCACAATACAGCCGAAGAAAAAGAAAAATGGCTAACTTCGAAATTATTTTTCTCCTCAAATACTAGATTAAAAAAGGTGAAACCAATTCCTGAAATCAACTTTCACGATTCCCTTCCATCTAGTAGGCTCAAATTCAAGTGCGACTTTGATTTGAGTTATTCAATTTTGGGGCAGTGACGAGTTGTTCTAGCTAGGATTAGAGATTGTTCCGATTCTAGACTTCAATTTGGGGATTCGAGGTTAGGTATGGGTTTATCGTTGAAAATCGTACCTCGGCGCACAAAAATTCGTGATGCCCAATCATCTGTTGGGATCATGTCGCCAGGTGTTCGAATGAAGGGAAGTAGGTAGCTTTTTGGCCGGAGGTCGCGAAGGTGGGGTCTTGGTGATGATTGAGTTGGGTTCAAGGCGAAAGAGTCGATGGCGTTGTTGGATTTTGATTTCGGAAAATGGGGCGGCGTATCGGTGATACGCATGCACATGTATTTTTCAGGGAGGAGCAAATTTGAGCAATGGGAAGAAAGAGCACAAGCGGGTCGGTTTTCTTGTTTTGGGTCGAGATTTGCAAATTGGGTGTTATAATTTTATAAAATAAAACTTAGTTATACGAATTGTTAAATAAATTCAAGCTCTTATGAAATTCATATCTCATCCGACTTAGGTCCAAATCCAACGCGGTCAGTTGCTTTGGGTTCATAATAGGGAGATCTTTGCTATGGAGTCAGTTTGGTTGAAAATAGAGCTTACTGAATTTTCAGATAATTTCAAATGCGTTCAAATTAAATTGAAACCGGAACGCAAAAGTGACTAAAAATTAAAAGTGAGTTAATCTCACTCAATTTTGGATTACTATTGTTAATTTTAAATAGTTAAAATTAATGTTTTGGGTGTTTGGTTGAATTTGATAACTATTATTAGTTGGATGTGATATTATATAGTAGTAGTATATATATTGGAGTAATTGATATTCCCACATGTATATAGCGGATGAGACAATATGTGCTCTGCATAATAGCGGATGTCCCATATACCGTGATATCCCCCTCGAAGTGGGAATGATATTTAATATTATATTAACATCTGTGGATGTAGGAAAACAGGTTGGAGGGATCCAACCGAGTTCCTCAAAAATGTTGAAATTAATTCCATATATATTGATATATGATTTGTTTAAGAAATCTGTGGTAGAATATAGTGCATTTTGAATCTATTGGATGATATGGTAGCATTGGCCTGGACTTTGGTATTTTAAAAGCAACCAATAAATGTTTTGAAGTAAAAAGGAAATTAAAAGGAAAATTGAAAGTAAAATATTTATGGTGAAATTTTGGATTTATTTAAAGAAATGAATATTGGGTAAAATAAATAGTTTGATTTTAAATTTGGGCTTAATAACTTTAAAATAAGGGAATTTAGGATTTTGTAAATAAGTTAAATCAAAGGATTTTAAATAATAGAACTTAAGAAATATTGTTTAAGAGAAAAAGGGATTTATTCTTAAAGTCGAGATTTAAAATAGTTTGGGAAATAAAAGGAAATTTGAAAATAAAATATGAAATTGATGCTTCAGATTTAAACAAGACTTTAAATCATAAAAAAGTGAGATCTGAAATCAGTAGGCTTTGAAATATATTTGGGTTATTTAAGAAATTAAATTAAAAATGGGATTTAATTTAGAAATTGATTAAGTATTGTGAAAAAGTTATAAACATGAAATGAGACTATGGAATTTATAAACGAAGTTTATAAATAAAGTAAAGTGATTTTCAGTGGATTAGTTGAAGTTATAAATTCACGGTGATGATTTATAAGGAGATGGGCAAATCGGTTTTAAAATAAATGGTAGATTTATTTTTAGAAATATGGAAAGGGAATTTACGGAATTGGGACAAAAATTAAATTGGAAATAAATTGAGAAGGATTTATTAATATTAGACTGGCTATAAGGGAGTTGAAAAATATTTCTTCTTCTGAGGAGTTAAGTTTATTTTAAAAAGGGAGATTTCTAAGTATTAATTAGAAAATTTGAAAGTATTTAGGAATATTTTAGAAAAATAATTATTCAGTTGTTCTAAAATTGTTTAAAATATATTTAATTATTAAGTAAGTTAGTTTACAGCAAGTTAATTATTTTTAAGGATTGATCGGTATTTTTGTTTTAAAGGGATAAATTTGTCAATATTCAATATTATATAATAGCTTTTATTTTAAAAAAGTAGATTGTCTAGAGTATAACTTGGGAAATTATTATAGGAATTTCATAAGTTTTATTTTGGAAAAATTATTTAATAAATTTTTGGGGAAATATTGGTATACTCGCATGGCGAAATCGGAGGCAGTGAGTGCCTATTGTTAAGTCTTGAATTTCTCTAGGATAGCGACGTAACCAATGAGCTGGAATCCATGGTTTGATACCGTAGTGGAACTTTCTAAATTATTTTAAAACTTTTTCAAATATCTTTGAAAGAATAGTTTTGGTGAAATTACTTAACTTGATAAGATAAGTGTATATATATTGGATAAAGAGATCTAATTTATTAAAATTAAATTAAAAGAGATTTGGAGTTTTTCAGTGGAAAGTGAAGTATTTGGTTGAATGATTGTTTATTTGATAGTTAAATAACCGACTATCAAATCTGGACCCAAAACATAACGTTGAAAATATCTAGAAGAAACACGAAAATTATATGGTACAACTACCGTTCGAGGTGCTATACTATTGTATAAACTCATTTAGTTATTCTAGGACGTTTATAAGGAAAACCGTCCACTAACTTTTAGGAGGTAATCTTCGATCTTATTTTCGTGTGATTATTTCCTAAAGAACCGGGATTGAGTTTACCGAAAATATCGAACTTTGTTTTGGAGAGACCGGGATCGAATAAGTTATCCGAAAACCTCTTCGATCTAACAATTACGTTTCCAAAAGTGAAATAAGAGCATGGAGTCGAAGATGGAGCAGTGAAGTGCAAGGGCTAATCACTACTAATCCTGGGGATGATTCCAAGATGGATATGGTAGGAGTAGTGCATTCGGTTCCGTTCGAACCCGGAACAGGCTTGTATGGATGAATGCTATCAGTACATTGCCATTGGAGGACAATGAGCATTCTAACAGGAAATTCCTTAAACGGTAATCATAGCCTCTAGCCTCATCAACTAGGAATGACTGAAAAGCGGGGGAATGCAGCGAGGCTAAGTGGGCAGCACCCAATTAGGGTATGTTTATCACCTTTCTAGATACCCTCGGATATTATTACTACGATTTATGGAAGGAGCTCAGAAAAAGGGTAGGAACACTCGAGGTGATAGCATATTCGGCCTATTCAGGTTAGGGATAGTCCAGTCTTGTATTGCAGAGGATCTCGCCGTGGTCCTCGGTACGCTATTCTAGACGTGTACTGTAACAGGTGATACCCCAATACCTAGCATTAGTATAGAATCCATTCTCTAATACGTGCCTTTACAGTTTTGATTGTAGAGCCTAGTATGCTGGAATTTATTTAGTGTAACAATTTCAGCTATTTGAATTAGTATTTGTACTTAGACATTATTATAATATCGGAGGATTTGATATAAAATGTTTTGGTTACCGTAAGGTAAAAATCCGTCGTGTTTATCTGTGGCGTGGTCTTATGAGATACCTTTGATTTTCAAAGGATTTTGATAACTTTAATAATTCAATTTGAGTGTGTTTTCTCACGCTAGTTGTCCAGACTGACTCGGGTGTTATTTTATTATAATGCTTGGGTCAGACCGAGTATTATAGATACAAGATGGGATGCTATAGAGCTCTGGGGAGAAGATGGATAATGAGACGTATCACACGCACTTGGGTTTTGTTCTGCTATGTATTGTGGGCTGTATATTCAGCATTTGTGAGGACAAGTTATTAGAACTGTCCAGTTTTGTGCTATTGATTTTGTGTTTTACCCTGATGATGTAATGTATAAAAATAGTTATAGTTCTTTTTGTATAAAGACCGGTTATTATCTATCATATATTGTTCCGATGCGATTATGAGATTCAGTGTTGCTATTTTCTTCTGCTACCTCTTTCTTCTTTACCCTAACGATCTGGTATTTCGTGCATTCGATTGTTCAACATGTGATACGATGGATGTATTGATGTCGATTTTCAAAGGTCGAAAATCTCGGTCGTGACACTTGGTATCAGAGCTGAAGGTTAAGCGAGAACTTTGGCTCTAGTGTGGATAACTCGTTAGAGATAGGGTCAGTAGCACCCTAGAATGAGTTTGAGAGTATTAATAGGTATGAACGTGTATTTATCAGTGAATATAAAATTGTTTTATATTTTGTTGGTTGATTTGTTGAGAGGCTTATGGAATCTAGTCAATACGAGTAATTAACGTTATTGATAGAGATCTCTAAACACTATAACAGAGTAATTCGACATAGTATTATTCTGAAGTGGGATTAATGAAATAATTTTACCCGAATTATTTTTTTATATATAAAAGAGATAAATTTCATAAATTATTATAATTATATATGGTGTGCTTGGTTGTGAGGAAATGATAATATTAAATTATTATCATTGTTGATGTGGAAATTTAACAAAGTTGATATTATAGCCAAAAATTAAGGAATTAATTCATATAACAAAATGGTGTTTGTTAATATGAATTTATAAGGTGATTTATAATTTGAAATGGAATGAAATTCTAGGGGAATATTTAAATATAGATTTAAAGGATTTGAAAGTTGAAAATTTGGAAATTTAATTCCCGTGGGTTTTGAAAAGTTTTCATGTCACGACCCGAAATTCAATATTCGAAAATCGGCATCAAATACCTCACTTGTATTCGATTACCGGAGATTCAATTGTCGAATTTCAGTTCGGATGGAGCTTATAACAACATTAGATGAATATAAACAGCAGAAACAAAAGGAATATCATATATCAACACAGATACAACATGATACAATATCAAATACGACATCGATCCCAAATATTAGAGTGATACAAATATAATGCAACAATAATACGACAACAGAAACTTCAACAAGTTTCCAACATACTTCAACTTCGACAAGGTCTTCAAAAACTCCAATGCTTCAAAATATTTCCAAATCCAAAGCTTCTAGAAGACTTCAAAATCCAAGCTAGCTTCAAAACACGAATAACCTGCTTCTAGGCTGCCCGTGTGGAAAATTATGGGCATCCAGAGTTTAGGAAAGGAACAATAAACTCCAGGTCAGTCGTGGGACTGGTATGAGTAAACAAAAACAGCTGTTGAAACAAAACAGTTCATTTTTATCAAAAGCAAAACAAAAGAATTTGAAAGAAACCCGCAATGCTTTTTTTAGAAAATGAAATTGCCATAAGGCCTCTGCCACACACACAATGCAAACGCAAACTTGGAGGAGATTTCTCTTTATGACAGTTAAAAATCCTTGATACGAGAAAATATCTTTTAAATATTATTATTAGTGCATAGTGTGAAAATATTTTCGAAGGTATAATATTAATCTTAGCCAGCATAGGTACCATTATACTATGCTTACTATAGCTACCACCTGAGATGGCAGGTTATACCATTTAAAACTGTATTGGGCTCGTATTGTTTTATTTGGATTTCCAACAAATGGTCAGGCAAAGGAACTTCCCACACAAAATGGAACGCCTCTGGAGGGACGTCCCAGAGAACCTAATCGGATCTCTGCTACACAAGGCCGGGTTACCTCTGTGACTTGGTAACAACTGACACGAGTATGCCACCTCCCAGTCGTTACCAACCTTTATCCGAAGCGCTTCTCAACCGACAACCACAAAGCAATAAGTTTGCAGCAACCACAAAGTAAGTATCTGGGCTCCATACCATGATACCACTTGTAATCCAGAAGGAAATAGACATACCCTCAGGTGGTGCTACCCCCAAATAACCTTGCCACCACGATTCCTGTTTCGACCTTAACCATGTTGTGAGGTTCGACGAAGTCTCGTCCATAAAGCTATGCTTTTTCACAAAGTCACGCTTCGATCAATAAATGATCTGTAGCACTCAGCATGCCACATTACCAATTGGGAGTATATCACTAATAACCTTCAAATACATAACCTCTGAGCTCGTAAGTCTCAAAGAAGGGCGTTAAGCTAGGAGAATAAATTCTCCGCCACCAACAGATATGTATTTGAAAGAAATCAGCTTTATACCTCAAATTCTAATGTCAGACATACAACCATCCAAGTCTGTTCCGGGTTCGAACAGAACCGAAGGCACTTCCGAAGAAGCCCTTGCAATCCGGGCATCCACAATCCCATGATCTCTATACCGGAGCAACTCAGTGCAGAGTCATTCGGCAGGTTAACCTATCATTTTCGAAGACGCTCGGTCTTCACCACCGTCTTCAATTGCTATCCATTTCGTCATATCACATATTCGGAATGGGTTATATGACACAAAGGTCCTCTCCCGGCTAAACCGAATAGTGGGCGTCCAATTTAAAAACACGTGGATGTATCAATCACAAAGATTCACACGTTCGATGTGGGTTTCGGATAACCAATTGGAATCCGACTCCCTGTCGCATCGAAATTCAATTGTCGTTTTACGGGCCAATAGGTTTTCACAATCACACAGCAGTATATTCAATACAAATATCACAGCTCGGTACAAAGCATTTCATATTACACAGCATCATCTCACATATCAAAAAATTAAATCCAACACACAGCATTCAAGAACAATAAAACATCTTCAATTAAGATGAAATAAATCATGTGGTTTTAAATTTATAAACCGCATAATTACTGTCATTAGTAATCTTTAATCAATGATTAATTACTATTGATTAAGTCTTAATCACCTTCATTAATTAATCATTTCTTAATTAATTATCTTAATTAATTAACCCTAAATTGTTAATTAATAAACTCTTAATTACTTTTATTAATTTATTACTCCTTAATTAATTAATAATTTATTACAAATTAATTAACCTTAATTATTTATTAAATTAAACTTTAATATTAAATAATTAATTAATTTTTTCTTAAGAAATTATATTAACAAAATCATTAATTGTTTTAATAAACCAAAAGATAATTTAATTACTTTGATTATCCTTTTAAACCTCGTTAAATCATTATCCTTATACATTGGTTGCTTTGGAAAGTTAAGATTAGTTTAAATAACATTCTATCTTAATTTCCTTTTTAATTTCATTATTTAACATAAATGACTTTATAAAATGATGTATCAAAAATTAAATAAATTAAAATTTAATTACTTCAAAACAATCTTACTTAAATCCTAAATTCAATTCAAAAATTCGATCAAATCATCATTTGAAAATAGGTTCACAAGTGTTTAAAAATATGAAAAAAAATTAAAGTAAAAACTGTTTAATATATCAGGCTCGAGACCTGCTTCGAGTCACCCCTGAGAAATTTGCTTGTTTGCTTCAGATTATATTAAAAATCAACCCGAGTGGCATGATTTTCAGATTAAAAAAATTTCCTAGTATTTTTACCTGCTACTTCAATAATTTTACTCGAGTTAACACTCGAGCTTCCAAACGTTTCTCCCCATGCTTGCTTCGAGTCCATATCCTTCTTCCCCAAACCAAACTACTAATACAACATTTTGTACCGTGCACATGCACAGTTGAATTCGCCATCGTTGGTCGAATCGCCAGCCACCATCAAGTCGATGACCCTCCACCTGAACCCTATGAGCACCCAGAAACCCATCACGTCGACGAAATCAAAATTTTACTGTCGACCCCAAACTTCAACCAAACCAATCAATACGAAATTGCTTCGATCATCCACCTCAGGCCGTCAACAGTCATGAAAATTCAACTGAAACATCGCAGATGACAGACGCTTCGATCGACACTGGTGCGAACGACTCCGATTGTAACGATCTCGGTTTAAAGACGAATTTAAATTTGTAATTTAATTAAATTTTTGGGTTAAATTTTGGATTTATTTGGATTTTTCAAATTTAATAAGACATATATATACTTAATTTGGATTTGAAACTCAAAATAAATATTTTCAATTGAATTGGATTATAAATAAAATTTTGATTTGGGATATTCAAAATGAATATTTTAAATGAATGTAATATAGGTACTAATGTTTAAAATAAAAATTTATCCTATCAATATAAGTGTAAAATATAAGTACAAAATATATGTTATAAATTAAATGTCTGAAAATCAAACTATAAATAGAAATAAAACTAAGAATGGTTAATAATAAATATATAGGGTAACTCATATGGATACATAAGATTATTTTAGTAAAAATAAAATATAAATACTTAAGTAAACATATGAAGTACATGTATATTTGAATGTGAGTTGTGTAAGCATGCAAGAAGATAACAAAACAAAGATGTACATACAAATAATATAAGTAAATTGTTTTCCAGGTTTTCAAAAGCAAATAATATAACCAAGTTTTAAAATGATTTAAAATAAACATAACCTTTATTTTTAAAAGTTTGTTTTAATAAATAATATTAAAGCTTGTTAACTAATGAAAAGAATGCTCTAATGGTTAACTAAAATTTAAGTTAAATTTATTATATAAAGAATGTTTTAAAATAAGCTAAGGAGGGTTTTAAATAAATTGTTTTAATTAACCTAATTTTAAAAGGTTTGAAATAAATTGACTTTAATTTGAAGGTTATTTTCCTAATAATATATAAAGAAGTTAACTATTATAAAGGATGTTTTTAAAATGGTTAATTAACTTTCAAAGTTTAAGTTAACATATTTGTTAAAGGAAAATTATTATTTGAAGTGAACTACTTAATGTAAGTAATTAAAGTAAATAATCAATAATTCAAGTTAATTGATCTTGTAATTAATGAATGATTAAATAAAAATAATGGTTACTTAGTGAAAGTAATTGAGAGTAGATAATTAAAGATTAAAGATTGATTAATAAAATATTAAGGGTTACTTACTTTAAAGAATAATTAATTTATGTGATTAATTTTGACAATTAGTTAAATTAATTAATTAATGATAATCAATTATGAAATTGCGTAAGTGTAATTACTTTATGAAAGTAATTGAGAAGTTAATTGCTCATTGTAATTAATTGAGTTTAATTTAATTAATTTAAGTTAATCATCAAATGTTGTGCACTTGATTGATATTTCTATTTGTGATTGTGATACTGTGTGATATGAATTGCTTTATGCTAAACTATGATTTGTGATTTGTTTCTGTATGTATATGAAACCCCTTGCTCGTAAAACGACATTTGAATTTCGATGCGACAGGGAGTCGGATCCCAGTGGGTTATCCGAAACCCACATCGAATCGTAATGGTAAATCTTTGTGGTTAAATAATTTACTTTACCTATGAAACTATGTATATAGATAAGCGTTATGGGTTATACCGCTTATCGATATTGATATGATTGAATCTGTGATGGTTGATGTTGTGCACTATTGTGTTTAACCCCCTGGGCTACACTATACACACACATATGGATTGCACGTGGAAATTGGTTAAGTCGTCGATTTTTGAAATAGTTTTAAAATTGAATTTTTGAATCCAAATGGTTTTGAAAATAGATCGAATTTAAAGTGAAAAGCTTTTGAAAGGGGATTTCAAAGATTAAAGTTATTTTTTTGAATAACTTGATTTAGTTTTGAAATTTGATTTAAATTTGAATTCAAAATTTGAAATTGAATTCTATGTTGAGAACTTATGATTTTAAAAAGGTTATATATGTTTACATGAATTTAACCCATTTTAGAAGGTGTTGTTTTGGGAATTTAAATTAACCCAAGGTTTTAACTTGTATAAATGAAATCAGATTTTTTTGAAATAAAAACTATTTGTTTTCAAACGATATAAGCTTTCGTATAAGAAATGAATTTCCAATTTTTATTAAAGGAAGTTCAAGTTGAATTGAAAATTGTTTTCCAAGTTATGAATGAATCTTTGGAAACGGGTTTTGGAAGCTATAAGTTAAATCTTTGATTTAAAGGTTAAATGAGCTAATCCAATTGAGGTGAAAATTGTTTTGAAATCCGTGGATGGATCTTTGTGAAACTGGGTGAACTTTGTGAAATAAATCTTTTTATTTAAAAGATTTGGAATGGTAATTGGTTTAAGCCATTTGAAAGAAAGTTTGAATTTTAAAGTTGTGACTTAATTGAAATCCCATATCCATATGTTTTTAAAATATTACGCTCATTATTCGGTTTAGCCGGGAGAGGACACTGTATCATATAACCCATTCCGAATAATGATATGTCGTTATGGATAGCATCGGAATACCGGTGGTGAAAACCGGGTATTTGCGAGAACGATAGGATGACCTGTCGATTGCTCTGCACTGAGTAGCTACGGTATAGTGATTTCCTAAGTGATGGGAAGTCCGATGGGGATTGTGAATACCCGGATTGCAAGGTCTTCTTCGGAAGTGCCTTCAGTTCTGTTCGAACCCGGAACCGGCTTGTATGGTTGTATGTCTGACAATACACTTTGAGATATAAAGCAGATTTCTTTCAAATACATATCTGTTGGTGGCGGAAAATTTATTCTCTTAGGTTGACACCCTTCTCTGAGACGTACGAGCTCAGAGGTTATGTAGCTGAAGGTTATCAGCGATATACTCCCAATTTGGTAGTGTGGCATGCTAAGTGCTACTGTGTATTGATGATCATTTGTGATCAAAGCATGGCTTTCGTGAAAAAGCGTAGCTTTGTGGACGAGACCTCATCGAGCCTCACAAACCGGTAATGGTCGAAACAGGAAGGATTCAGCAAGGTTCTAGGGGTAGCTCCCAAAGGGTATGAACTTTCCTTCTGGAAAAGGGTAGTATCATGGTATAGAGCCCAAATACTTACTCATGCGGGCACTGTAGTATATTTATTACTGTGTGATGTTGTTGGTGTAGAGGATCCTCGTATAAAGGTCGCAAACGACCGAGGGTGGCATATCTTAGGTTTTACTTTCCAGGAAAGAGGTAACCGGCCTTGTGTTGGCAGAGAGCCGGGTAGGTTCTTGGGTGTCCCTCCAGAGGCGTTCCTATGTGGAAATAGGAAGTTCCTTAGCCCGACAATTTGTTGGAAAATCCAATCATCCAATACGCGCCCTATATAGTTTTAGTTGTATAACCTGCCATCTACTTATGGTGGCACCCCACTGTTTGGATGGTAGCTATAGTAGGCATAGTTCGGAATGTCTATGCTGGCTACGATTAATATTATAATTTCGAAATGTTTTCCACAATGCACTAATAATAATATCAAAATGGTTTTCGTGTATCAAATATTTTTGGATATCATAAGGAGAAATCTCCTCCAATCCTGCGTTTGCATGGTGTGTGTGGCGGGAGGCCTTATGGTAGTTTCATTTTCCAAAAAGCATTACGGATTCCAATTTTAAATCTTTTTTTGTTTTAAATACAAACTGTTTTGTTGCTCACACCAGTCCCATGACTGACTCGGAGTTTATTGTTCCGTTCCTAAACACTGGGTGGCCACAATTTTCCACACGGGCAGTCTATAGTTTGGTTTTTTTCAGATAATCAGATAGTAGATATCGTTTGGTAGCTTCAGCTTTCTGTTTGATACATTTTGGGAGTCTTTGGAGTCCACGACTACACTTGCTTAGCTTAGTACAACTTTGATGGTGGATCGAGCTTGAAGTTTTGGAGCTCTAGCTTTGGAGTTTTGGATTGGAGTTGCAGTATTTGATTCTGTGAAGACTTATCTCATATCATATTTTGTCGTGTTCCGTTGTATTTCGTGTTGTATATTCTCTGATATTGATGATTATCATTGTATCAAATTGATGTATTGGATATTGTATTCATGTTGTATCAGTGATATCATCTTTTATTTCCGTTGTGTTATTTATCATCTAATGTTGTTGCAAGCTCTGGCGATATGAATTTGATGTTGTTTGTCGGACATCGAGTTCGGGTCGTCACATCAGGTAACAGAGCTAGAGGTTGAGTAAGAACTTTAGCTACGGAGTGTAACACATTAGATGGATCATTAGAGATAGGGTGAAGTATACCCTAGAATGAGTACAACCAGTGGAACCAAAACCCAAATTACTTAGTCTATTCTCTTTATCTATTGTTATTATCTAAGATATTTCGTCCGAATGCCCGAATCGGTCTTCTTACTATTCACAGATAGTAAGAACGAGTGGAAGAAGAGGACGAGATTGGGGACAGGGAGTACCATTTCAGCTGGTCAAGGCCCTGCAACGACAGATATTCCCATTCAATCTCAACCAAATTTAGCTGATTTATATCGAAGCTTTTCTAAACTTGGTGGAAAGCCATTCACTGGCAAAGAAACTATTATCGAAGCACAAGCCTGGATTCGATTGCGCGAAATGATTTTCAAAGGACTAAAGTTGGAAGATGATCGGATGCGATTGATAGCTTCCTGGAAACTCCAGGAAGAGGCTTTAGTTTGGTGGGAAACTATTACATCAGACGAGCCGACGGATGAATTTACTTGGAGTCGTTTCAAGGAAGTGTTCGAGCAGCAATATATGCCGTCTGCTGGTATCTCTAGAATGTACCAGGAGTTTATGGATTTGAAGCAAGGAAGTTTATCATTTGAGGAATACTTGAACAAATTTAATGAATTATCTCGATTTGGTCCAGAATTGGTGAATACACCGTTAAAGAAGAATGAAAAGTTCATTCGGGGAATGAACAAGGAATTTCAGGAGAGGATGACTACTCATGTAACGACTCGCAAATCCGTACCCCTTGAGTCAACACTATTCTACATCCATCAACTCAAGTTAAACAGAAATACGAACCATTTGGGTTAAAGAAGAAGAGGTAGAAGAAGAGAAAACATAAAACAATAACAGAATCTTACCATCGTAACGGAATAAAATATAATATATAATAATAGATCTTTACACAAAAGAAAACTATATCTATTTTATACATACATCATCAGAGTACATCATCAGAGTTCCACATCAATAACATATGTAACAACCCAATATTTTTAACCATTCACATCCACACATGCCGAAATTGAATTGCTCAAAATACTGCGTTGTAACTAAAATTTGGCAAATCTCAGAACATATAGTAAATAATAATCACTGATATAATAGCCTTACAAAAATTCAATAATTTTAGCACTTACAAAAATGTTATAATAGCCTTTAATTCAATTTAGCTTTTTAGTTCATTATCATCAACTACAGCATTTACAAATGTTGTAATATCATTTACATTACAATTAATAGCATTTCAAAAATGCAGTTAATTAACTTCAGATATTCAATATAGTTTCACAACCAATTATATTTTCATTTAAAACATTTTTAACTTATAAAATAATACATTTTCGCATTTAAAAACATCATTTAATTTTCCTTAAGTTCATGATTTTATAAAGTTAAAGTTTCATTCACGAAATCAAGAATTAATAATAATCCACTTATTAAATTTCAAAATTCAATTTTGAATTCCTTGAATTAAATTTCAACTTAACACTTAAGTTTAAAATTTCAGAATATAACTTAATTTCAATTTTATTTACTTAACTTAAAATTTACTTTTAAGCCAAACTCACAAATTCCCATTTTAATTATATTTCAAAATTTCAACTTAAATAATCATTCATTTCACATTTTAACTTATATTCAAAAATCATTAATATATTATAAAATCACTTCAAATTCATTTTAAATTCAAATTATCATAAATTTATCATAATTTAAAATTTAATTTAATTTTCGATTATAATTAAATCAAAATTTCCAAAATAACTTACATTCAAATTTTCTAACTTTTCCATAATTTATTTAACTTATAAATTTCCAGAAAATCAATAATACTTTACAAAAACTATTTTTAATCAATTTTAAATCAAAATATTATAATAAATACATTTCTAAAATATTTTAACATTTTTAGAAAAACATATTTTAACTACGGGCCTGTATATAATTTTCTACGCTAGGTAAAGTGATACGGGTAATATATCATTTCACCCGTAATTTACAAAGAAAATCCGGGTTTTATCATTTCAAACCCGCAGTCCCAAGTAAATGAAAATAATTGAAAATCATTCAGGCCTATCATTTCAGCCCATAACGATTTTCCCCTATTCTAAAGTCCGTTCGGGTATGTATCATTTCAACCCATAGTGATTCTAATCTAAAGGGAACTTGCAGTGTGATAAACTGATAAAAATAACAGAACATCATAATATAACAGTAACCTATGATATAATAGGTGTTTAATCATGGGTGAACATCATATAATCATAACATAGCAGATGTGATATGGTTATGCATTTTTACAGATTCAAAAGGGGTCAATTTACTAGTTATATATGTACATATTGTCAGGTGAGAATAACTCACTTGTATAAGCTGGAGACAATGGTCAAGAGAAAAAACTGAGATCTTCAGAGGCATGATAGCATGAAAAAAAATTGAATAAGCGAGAGCCAAAGATTAATTGCCTTGAACACATTCAAACAAGATAATACAAACAACATAAGTTTTCAACTAAAAATACGATTAAACAATGTTAGAGATAAATGCAAAATCATCTCCAAAGTCTTTGCACTTGCCTTCTACCACTATTGCTTCAGATATAGGTCAGAAAGGCACGGCTAAAGCAAGGACAAGGATCTGGTTTGGGTTCATAAGAGGTCGGCCAAACATGTATGGGATGGAGCAAAAGTGATGATGCACGAGATATGTGCAAGGATTACAACTACAAGGCAAAATATCACGAATTCAAGGCAACATTGGCTCGGCCCAAGCAAGACCAGGCACGGCCATCTCTGTAGTGGGCTGGAGGATGGTGTGGCAGAGGGTTTTAGGTCATCCATGGGTGGTGGAGGTGGAGTTGGTGGCGGCCAAAGGAAGGTTGAAGATGATGAAGGCATAGGTGTTGGCTATGGTGCATATAGGTGAAGTTTGTGTAGATTTAGGTGGAGTTTGATCAACTATTGGCCAATACCAGTGGCTTGGGGCTGAAGAGGAGGTGGTGGGTGGTTCAGGTGGTGGAGGAGGCGGCCATGGTGGCTGGAGTGGGGGGGACGAAGCTGAAGTAGAAGACAAGACAAGTAAAAATCGACATAAACAAGTAGAAAAACAATGGAAAACGAAATAAAAATTTATCAAACTCTTGGAGATGATGGAGGCCGAAATTTTTTTCATATGGGAATAAAAATGTTTTACGTGAATGAAAAAAAAAATAGGCGGCTGGAGAAATGAGGAGATGCGGCCAATTGAATGAAAAGTAAGGTTGAAATGTGAAAAGGTGGGAGATAAAGAGCCACTGGAAACCAAAAGTCAAAACCATTTCACATTACCTTTAAATTATTTATATAAGTTTAAATTACTGGGAGTAATAATAATTTCAGTAAAAATTTTGAAAATGCAACAAAATATAAAATATAAATAAATAATTATTAATTATATAAGGTAAAAATAAGAAAATAGCTCAGAAAATGCAAGCTCGTCAAGCAAATTTAAAAATAAACAGAATAAATTTTGGAAAAATTATATGGACTTGAAAAACATTAAAAATAAAGATAAGAACACAAAATAAACATGCCTTCACAAAATAAATAAATAAAGTTTAATTAAGTATAATTTAAATAAAGAAAATAGCAAAGAAAATAGAAACTAGGCTTTAAAATAGAAAATAAATTCAATATGCTTTGGAAAAATACAAACATCACGTTAAAAAAAATTAAAAAGTCTAATTATACATAATATAAAATAAGTATACAAATTACAATAAGATATATCATGTAAAAATATCATTTATATAAATTAAAATAAAGAATATTGTTAAATAACACTATATACACACAATATTGTAAAGGGTATAACTTTCACAAATTAAATCCAATTTCAACGAAACGAAAAGCAGTATTCATGATATTAAATCTATTTTCATAATAAAAGATAAAATTCAAGAATTTAAATATTTAAATTTAAAATTTAAAAGTCAAAGTTTGACCAGTTTTGACCACAATTCCATTTTTCAGGAAAATGTTCAATTTATACCAGTTTGAAATTATAATATATTTAATCAAAATTTATATTTAAAAATGAAATGTTTGAAATAAAACAAGTTTAAAATAATTTTGAAATAAAATAAAGTCAAATTTAAATTATATGCAAAAATCTAGGGTTGTTACACTCTCCCCCACTCAAAACTTTTCGTCCTCGAAAAGAAATGAGGTACGGGAAAGCACAAAAAAAGAAAAAGTGAAATGAGATTAGGATAAGATGACAAGGAGATTGAAATTATACCTAATAACTATTGTTATAGGTAAGTTTAACAGGGTGGAGATTATCAAAGATTATAGAAAGATTTCTAAATAGAAAATTATTATAGAAAAATGCCTACACCAGCCTGAAGCAAGATAAGGAAAATAAGGTCAACCAAAAGATAGTTTGAAAAACAAAATAAGATAATAAGTTAGAAACCATGGAAATTTCAACTTAAATAGATAATTAATTTTTATACAAGTTAAATAAATCTTAACTATCTCAAATTTTATTACCTTATCTTCTAATCATCTTAAATTAACAATTTCTAAGATCATGGATTTGAAAAATAATCGTTCATTATACTCGTAATGTATGTAATAAATTTTATTCTTCTTTATTCCTACTTAAAGTTAAATTTATTCCTCTCGGTATATTTTATCATCTATTCCCTTTATACTTACTCTTATTATAACTGCTTTAATTTATTGTTAGTTCCGTTAACATCATTTTATATTGTAAGTTATTCAATTAACCTTTTATTCCATTTACTCCTGTTAATCATTTTATAACTAAAATTTAAGTGTATAGCATTTATTTTAACCATTCGAATTTTATTTATAAAATCTTTTTATATTGTATATTATCCAATTACATTGTTAACTTCTGTATAATTTGGGTAAGTTATATTTAAATGCAATTGAGTATTATACAAATAAAACTTTCTAATTCCCTCATCTCAAGTTTGAATCATTTATCTAAAATTTTGATTTTCTTTTTATAATTGAAATGATTCTTTAAGATAAAGTTTAAGAATAAAATTTCTAATTCCTTCAAACCATTTAGAGATAAATAAATATATATACATAATATGTCAAATCAAATTTAAATCATATATCTATATATATTATAAATCCAATCTTATTTTAGAAATTCAAATCAATTAAATTTCCCAAAACAAAGCTGTAGCAAGACTACAGAACGGTCTCTTCACTTCGAAACTCGAAAATGGACGTCGATGATGTCGCGGTCATCACCGAAGTTATTTTCCAGCGACAAAGTGAAGAGCACTAATTTTACACTTTAAAATTCCTTGGAAACAAATTTCTATTAGAAAATACTTTAAATAATATACCCCTTTTAAAACTTTAAACAAAAGGTTTGAAACCATTGGAAATTAAATTCTCAAGTTTCTTGTTTTAAACTCATTTTAGTTCCTAAATCAATTTAGAAATAGCTATTTGTAAATTCATTTGTATAACAATAAATGATAAATCAAGTATTATCATTTCAAATGATTAATTTAAATCAATTTATTAAGTTCCATAAATTTACTTATATAAAAATTTATTTCATTAATCAAATTTTAAAATAATATTATGTCAGTTTGTTCTGTCAAAGTGTTTTAGAAATCCTATCGATAGCGTTGATCAGACGAATCAATCGGAAACCTAAATCAACATCAACAACTCAAACAACACAATATAAAACAAAACATTAATATTGATTTACAAGTACAATTCAAAATGTTTGGAAGATAGATTGGAAACAAAACACAAGATGATTGAATAGGTAAATAGGGAGGTGGATAAGCTTAAATAAATCGCGAGCAACCTTAACTGGGTCAACCGTGACTTAAAGAATAAGATCGATGTGGATTTTCTAGGGTAAATCTACACTCGATCTTAATAGATAGAGTTTTGAATAATAAAAGATATTAGCATCTTAACCAAGGGTAGATATAAATCTCATGGCGAATCGATGCTAATTGTAAAGGAGTTTCCCCCTTTACAAATGAATTTTTGAGATTGGCGGGACCACCAATTCACTATAAAGCTCATTCGAAGTGGTGTTATGGGATACTCCATAATCAAAAGGAGATGAATAGTGAGGGACACGAATGAATTTTGGAACCGCAGGGAACGTTCCAAAATTCAAATGAAATTTGAACCAAAGAGGAAGAGATTCAAGTTTGGATGAAAGTGATTCTGTAACTAAATTTACCATACATTCTGAGTTTTGCCTCAAAGCCAAAGCTCTGATACCAACTATAACAACCGGATATTTTCAACCATTCACATCCACACACGCCGGAATTGTGCTCAAAATGCCGCATTGTAAATAAAATTTGGCAAATCTCATAACGTACAGTAAATCATAATCACAAATCGCAGACACAGAGTATTTAATAATGCAGCGGATGTAAAAGAAATAGTAGTTCATGAAGCTACTATATAAATATATCAGAGTTAAATAAAATACAACAGAAGAAATAAAGTACAACAGAAGTTTCAAGATGATAATCAAGTACAAGCTAAATAGAACAACAGAACTGGAATAGATAAAACTAGATAAGCAGATAATCTCTAGCGATTCCAATCTCCAGAAAGTGGAATCCAAATCTGTGAATAACTCAGACCGACCCGAGCGTAAATAAAAAATACAAACACTCGAGTCAGGACAATATATACTTATATAATGTAAACCAACTCAAGTGAACTGTAATAAGGTACAAGTAACTTAAAGGATGCCTGGGACCGCCCATCCTCTAAGGATCCGTTAAACTATTTACTATGTAGTAATATTTTGCTATTATAATAATGTCTACAGTAAAATAAAATTACTTTTAAATAGCGTTTCGGGCTACCCATATCACCCTTCACACATAATAGTCCAAGTAGTCCATCCAATATCTGCATATCTCTTGATCGGGAGACTACGAGAAGATACGCATGGGCTACGGGAGAAAACCAAACTCATAGTAAAGGCTCGATATGGTAGGTGACACGGCACACAAGGCAATGCCAGGGTAGATATACCAATTATGCACACGGGCTGGTGGTAACGCAGCAGCCACATACGCCCACCTCGGAACACACTCCAATATCAAAATCGGAGGATGGCCATCTAATCAATCACAATAAGAGTATAGTATCGAAGGAATGTGTCCGACCAGAGGAGCTACCCCTTTTGGCCCAAGATCGCTCCTGTTTTAGCCACCTTATGCCAACTCACAGGAGTTGGGTCCACGTAATATACCTCAAGAACGTCGCCTCCATCCTACTTCATTCTAGAATCTCCACCGCGTACACAGTTGTTAAAGTGGTTTTCGATATCGACAAAGAGTATGTCCATATCCGATCCCGGTCTCTTTAACAAACAATCGTTATTATAACCCGTAGTTATAATTTAAAAATCATAGTTTATACTTTAAAATAAAGTATCATTTCAAATTCAAATCTTTATAAAATAAAGATCTAATCATTTCCAAACCATTTCAATATATCAAAATATCATATCTTTCAAAATTCATTTCAAATCATTATTTGAATTCAAATCCAAATATACACATTTAAATATCCTTTTTAATTCAAAGACATCATTCATTTATTATCCTTTTAATTCAAAGATATCATTCATTTATTATCATTCCAAATCACCTTTTAAATAGTTTTATATTTAAATCAAACAATTCATTATCCTTTTTAATTCAAAGATATCATTCATTTATTATCATTTCAAATCACCTTTTAAATAGTTTTATATTTAAATTAAACAATTCATTTAAACCATTTAAAAGTGAAGTCATTATATTTAAAATCAAATATTTAGTTCCTAAAAATTTTAGACAAATTCTGAGCTCATTTATTTAAATCAAAACCTTAAACATTCATTTCAGCCTACCACAACACTTATCAAGTGCTACTATATTCCTTTATTTAGTTTCAGATTTTAATTATCTTTCTGTTATCATAGCACTTACCAAGTACTGTAATACCACTTAGTTATAATTTATACATAGTTCATTTGTATCAACCACAGCACTTTCAAAGCACTGAAATATCAATATATCAAAATAAATATCTAATCTTTACAAAACTTCATTTCAAATCATTTCAATATATCAAAATATCATATCTTTCTAAAACTTCATTTCCAATCATTTTAATATATCAAAATATCATATTTTCCAAAACCACATTCGTTTTATTTAAATACCATTTCAATACACATTTCAAAATAGTTTATATTTAAATACAAATTACTTCATTTTAAATCATAAATATGAAGTTATTATATTTAATAATTAAATTATTAAATGTCGAAAATTTTCAACTTTCAAAGTTCATTTATTCACTTAAGTTTATCAAAATAGTGAAAATTCACTTTTCGCAACATGTAGAAAACGCTACGGAAAGTTACATTCAAAACAGTTCAATTTAACAAGACAGCATTTTAAAATGCAGTGATAGGGTTTACTTAAATTTCAAATAAACTTAGTTAAATTCAATAATTTTAGCACTTACAAAAATGCTATAATTTCCTTTAATTTAATTTAGCTTTTTAGTCAACTACAACATTTACAAATGCTGTAATATCATTTACATTACAACTAATAGCATTTCAAAAATGCAGTTAATTAACTTCAGATATTCAATATAATTTCACAACCAATTATATTTTTATTTAAAACATTTTTAACTTATAAAATCATATATTTTCACATTTAAAAATATCATTTAATTTTCCTTAAGTTCATGATCTTATAATGTTAAATTTCCATTCACAAAATCAAGAATTAATAATAATCCACTTATTAAATTTCAACATTCAATTTCAAATTCATTGAATTAAATTTCAACTTAGCACTTAAGTTTACAATTTCATAATATATGTTAATTTCAGTTTTACTTACTTAACTTAAAATTCACTTTTAAGCCAAACTCACAAATTCCCATTTTGGTTATATTTCAAAATTTCAACTCAAATAATCATTCATTTCACATTTTAACTTTTATTCAAAAATCATTAATATATTATAAAATCACTTTAAATTAATTTTAAATTCAAATTATCATAGATTTATCATAATTTCATATTTAATTTAATTTTCGATTATTATTAAATCAAAATTTCCAAAATAACTTACATTCAAATTTTCTAACTTTTCCATAATTTATTTAACTTATAAATTTCCAGAACGTCAATAATACTTCACAAAAATTATTTTTAATTAATTTTAAATCAAAATATTATAATAATTACATTTCTAAAATATTTTAAATTTTTTAGAAAAACATATTTTAACTACGGCCCTGTATAAAATTTTCTACGCTAGGTAAAGTGATACGGGTAATATATCATTTCAACCCGTAATTTACAAAGAAAATGCGGGTTTTATCATTTCCAACCCGCAGTTCCAAGTAAATGAAAATAATTGAAAATCATTCAGGCCTATCATTTCAGCCCATAACGATTTTCCCCTATTCTAAAGTCCGTTCGGGTATTTATCATTTCAACCCATAGTGATTCTAATGTAAAGGGGACTTGGAGTGTGATAAACTGATAAAAATAACAGGCATAATATAACAGTAATGTATGATATAATAGGTGTTTAAGCATGGGTGAACATCTTAACCAAGGGTAGATATAAATCTCATGGCGAATCGATGCTAATTGTAAAGGAGTTTCCCCCTTTACAAATGAATTTTTGAGATTGGCGGGACCGCCAATTCACTATAAAGCTCATTCGAAGTGGAGTTACGGGATACTCCAGAATCAAAAAGAGATGAATAGTGAGGGACACGAATGAATTTTGGAACCACAGGGAACGTTCCAAAATTCAAATGAAATTTGAACCAAAGAGTAAGAGATTCAAGTTTGGATGAAAGTGATTCTGTAACTAAATATACCATACATTCTAAGTTTTGCCTCAAAGCCAAAGCTTTGATACCAACTGTAACAACCCGATATTTTCAACCATTCACATCCACACATGCCGGAATTGAATTGCTCAAAATACCACGTTGTAAATAAAATTTGGCAAATCTCATAACGTACAGTAAATCATAATCACAGATCGTAGACACAGAGTATTTAATAATGCAGCGGAAGTAAAAGAAATAGTAGTTCATGAAGCTACTACATAAATATATCAGAGTTAAATAAAATACAACAGAAGAAATAAAGTACAACAGAAGTCTCAAGATGATAATCAAGTACAAGCTGAATAGAACAACAGAACTGGAATAGATAAAACTAGATAAGCATATAATCTCCAACGATTCCAATCTCCAGAAAGTGGAATCCAAATCTAGAAATAACTCAGGCTGACCCGAGCGTAAATAAAAAATAAAAACACTCGAGTCAGGACAATATATACTTATATAATGTAAACCAACTCAAGTGAACTGTAATAAGGTACATGAAACTTAAAGGATGCCTGGGACCGCCCATCCTCTAAGGATCCGTTAAATTAATTACTATGTAATAATATTTCGCTATTATAATAATGTCTACAGTAAAATAAACTTACTTTTAAATAGCGTTCTGGGCTAACCATATCACCCTTCGCACATAACAGTCCAAGTAATCCATCCAATATCTGCATATCTCCTGATCAGGAGACTACGAGAAGATACGCATGGGCTACGGGAGAAAACCAAACTCATAGTAAAGGCTCGATATGGTAGGTGACACGACACACAAGGCAATGCCAGGGTAGATATACCAATTACGCACACCGGCTGGTGGTAACGCAGCAGCCACATACGCCCACCTAGGAACACACTCCCATATCAAAATCGGAGGATGGCCATCTAATCAATCACAATAAGAGTATAGTATCGAAGGAATGTGTCCGACCAGAGGAGCTACCCCTTTTGGCCAACGATCGCTCCTGTTTTAGCCACCTTATGCCAACTCACAGGAGTTGGGTCCACATAATATAACTCAAGAACGTCGCCACCATCCTACTTCATTCAGGAATCTCCACCGCGTACACAGTTGTTAAAGTGGTTTTCGGTATCGACAAAGAGTATGTCCATATCCGATCCCGGTCTCTTTAACAGCCAATCGTTATTATTACCTGTAGTTATAATTTAAAAATCATAGTTTATACTTCAAAATAAAGTATCATTTCAAATTCAAATCTTTATAAAATAAAGATCTAACCATTTCCAAACCATTTCAATATATCAAAATGTCATATCTTTCAAAATTCATTTCAAATCATTATTTGAATTCAAATCCAAATATACACATTTAAATATCCTTTTAATTCAAAGACATCAATCATTTATTATCCTTTAAGTTCAAAGATATCATTCATTCATTATCATTTCAAATCACCTTTTAAATAGTTTTATATTTAAATCAAACAATTCATTATCCTTTTTAATTCAAAGATATCATTCATTTATTATCATTTCACATCACCTTTCAAATAGTTTTATATTTAAATCAAACAATTCATTTAAACCATTTAAAAGTGAATTCATTATATTTAAAATCAAATATTTAGTTCCCAAAAATTTTAGACAAATTTTGAGCTCATTTATTTAAATCAAAACCTCAAACATTCATTTCATCCTACCGCAACACTTATCAAGTGCTACTGTAGCCCTTTATTTAGTTTCAGATTTTAATTATCTTTCTGTTATCATAGCACTTACCAAGTACTGTAATACCACTTAGTTATAATTTATACATAGTTCATTTGTATCAACCACAGCACTTTCAAAGCACTGAAATATCAATATATCAAAATAAATATCTAATCTTTACAAAACTTCATTTCAAATCATTTCAATATATCAAAATATCATATCTTTCTAAAACTTCATTTCCAATCATTTTAATATATCAAAATATCATATTTTCCAAAACCACATTCGTTTTATTTAAATACCATTTCAAGACACATTTCAAAATAGTTTATATTTAAATACAAATTACTTCATTTTAAATCATAAATATGAAGTTATTATATTTAATAATTAAATTATTAAATTTCGAAAATTTTCAACTTTCAAAGTTCATTTATTCACTTAAGTTTATCAAAACAGTGAAAATTCACTTTTCGCAACATGTAGAAAACGCTACGGAAAGTTACATTAAAAACAGTTCAATTTAACAAAAGACAACATTTTAAAATGCTGTAATAGGATTTACTTAATTTCAAATAAACTTAGTTAAATTCAATAATTTTAGCACTTACAAAAATGCTATAATAGCCTTTAATTCAATTTTGCCTTTAATTCAATTTAGCCTTTTAGTTCATTATCATCAACTACAGCATTTACAAATGCTGTAATATCATTTACATCACAATTAATAGCATTTCAAAAATGCAGTTAATTAACTTCAAATATTCAATATACATTCACAACCAATTATATTTTTATTTAAAACATTTTTTACTTATAAAATCATACATTTTCACATTTAAAAACATCATTTAATTTTCCTTAAGTTCACGATTTTATAAAGTTAAATTTCTATTCACAAAATCAAGAATTAATAATAATCCACTTATTAAATTTCAACATTCAATTTTAAATCATTGAATTAAATTTCAATTTAACACTTAAGTTTAAAATTTCAAAATATAACTTAATTTCAATTTTATTTACTTAACTTAAAATTCACTTTTAAGCCAAACTCACAAATTCCCATTTTGGTTATATTTCAAAATTTCAACTTAAATAATCATTCATTTCACATTTTAACTTATATTCAAAAATCATTAATATATTATAAAATAACTTTAAATTCATTTTAAATTCAAATTATCATAAATTTATCATAATTTCATATTTAATTTGATTTCTGGTTATAATTAAATCAAAATTTCCAAAATAACTTACATTCAAATTTTCTAACTTTTCCATAATTTATTTAACTTATAAATGTCCAAAAAATCAATAATACTTTACAAAAATTATTTTTAATTAATTTTAAATCAAAATATTATAATAATTACATTTCTAAAATATTTAAAAAATTTAGGAAAACATATTTTAACCACGGGCCTGTATATAATTTTCTACGCTAGGTAAAGTGATACGGGTATTATATCATTTCAACCCGTAATTTACAAAGAAAATGCGGGTTTTATCATTTCAAACCCACAGTTCCAAGTAAATGAAATAATTGAAAATCATTCTGGCCTATTTCAGCCCATAACGATTTTCCCCTATTCTAAAGTTCGTACGGGTATGTATCATTTCAACCCATAGTGATTCTAATCTAAAGGGAACTTGTAGTGTGATAAACTGATAAAAATAACAGAACAGTTTAATATAACAGTAACATATGATATAAAAGGTCTTTAAGCATGGGTGAACATCATATAATCATAACATAGTAGATGTTATATGGTTATGCATTTTTAAAGATTTAAAAGGGGTCAATTTACTAGTTATATATGCACATATTGTCAGGTGAGAATAACTCACTTGTATAAGCTGGAGACAACGATCAAGAGCACAAATTGAGATCTTCAGAGGCACGATAGCATGATAAAGATTTGAATTTGCGAGAGCCAAAGATTAATTGCCTTGAACACATTCAAACAAGACAATACAAACAACATAAGTTTTCAACTAAAATTACGATTAAACAATGTTAGAGATAAATGCAAAATCATCTCCAAAGTCTTTGCACTTGCCTTCTACCACTATTGCTTCAGATATAGGTCAGAAAGGCATGGCTAAAGTAAGGACAAGGATCTGGTTTGGGTTCATAAGAGGTCGGCCAAACATATATGGGATGGAGCAAAAGTGATGATGCATGAGATATGTGCAAGGATTACAACTACAAGGCAAAATATCAGGAATTCAAGGCAACATTTGCTCGGCCCAAGAAAGACCAGGCACGGCCATCTCTGTAGTGGGCTGGAAAATGGTGTGGCGGAGGGTTTCGGGTCATCCATGGGTGGTGGAGGTGGAGTTGGTGGCGGCCAAAGGAAGGTTGAAGGTGATGAAGGCATAGGTGTTGGCTATGGTGCATATAGGTGAAGTTTGTGTAGATTTAGGTGGAGTTTGATCAACTATTAGGCACGGCCAGTGGCTTAGGGCTGGAGAGGAGGTGTTTGGTGGTTCAGGTGGTGGAGGAGGCAGCCATGGTGGCTGGAGTGATGGGGCCGAAGCTGAAGTAGAAGAGAAGGCAAGTGAAAATCAACATAAACAAGTAGAAAAACAAGAAGAATAACAATGGAAAAAGAAATAAAAATTTACCAAACGCTTGGAGATGATGGAGGCCGAAATTTTTTTCAGATGGGAAGAAAAATGTATTACGTGAATGAGCAAAAAAATAGGCGGCTGAAAAAATGAGAAGATGTGGCCAATTGAATGAAAAGTAAGGTTGAAATGTGAAAAGGTGGGAGATAAAGAGCCATTGGAAACCAAATGTCAAAACCTTTTCACATTACCTTTAATTTATTTATATAATTTTAAATTACTGGGAATAATAATAATTTCAGTAAAAATTTCTAAAATGCAAAAAAATATAAAAATAAATAAATAATTATTAATTTTATAAGGTAAAAATAAGGAAATAGCTCAGAAAATGCAAACTAGTCAAGCAAATTTGAAAATAAACTGAATAAAGTTTGGAAAAATTGTATGGACTTGGAAAATATTAAAAATAAAGATAAGAACACAAAATAAACATACCTTCACAAAATAAATAAATAAATTATAAGTAAATATAATTTAAATGAAGAAAATAGCAAAGAAAATAGAAACTAGGTTTTAAAATAGAAAATAAATTCAATAAGCATTGGAAAAATTCAAACATCGCTTTAAAAATATTTAAAAATCAAAATATACATAACATAACATAAATATACACTTTAGAATAAGATATATCAAGTAAAAATATCATTTATATAAATTAAAACAAAGAATATTGTTAAATAACCCTATATACACACAATATTGTAAAGGGTATAACTTTCACAATTTAAATCCAATTTCAACGAAAAGAAAAGCAGTATTCATGATATTAAATCTAATTTCATAATAAAAGATAAAATTCAAGAATTCAAATATTTAAATTTAAAATTTAAAACTCAAAGTTTGACCAGTTTTGACCACAATTCCATTTTTAGGAAAATATTCAATTTATACCAGTTTGAAATTATAATTCATATAATAATCAAAATTTATATTTAAAAATGAAATGTTTGAAATAAAACAAGTTTAAATAATTTCAAAATAAAATAAAGTCAAATTTAAATTATATGCAAAAATTCTAGGGTTGTTACAACATACAACTGGATACACAGCGGAATAATAATCAAATACGGAAGTACGTATCGCCATCCAGCTCGTCTCCTGAGCACCATAGCATCATATCTTGTATCCTATAATACTCAGTCTGACCCGAGCATTATAGTTAAATAACACCCGAGTCAGTCTGGAATACCAGCGTGAGAAAATCACACTCAAATTGATTATTAAAGTTTCAAAAATCTTTTGAAAACAAAAGCATCTCGTAAGACCACACCACAAATAAACATGTCGGGTTTTTACCTTACGATAGCTAAAACATTTCTTATTAAAATCCTCTGATATTATAATAGTGTCAATATACAAATACTTATTAAAATAGCTGAAATTGTTACATTATCATATTCCAGCTACTAGCCACAGAGTGGGTAATACAAACAAAACTCGTAAAAGGCGCGTAGGGAGAATGGATTTCCAACTAATGACTAGGCCCTAGGGGACCACCTGTGTGACGCCCCATCTCTATACCCACGCTAGCCAAGAACACTACGAAGTAATGCTGTCAACTAGCACGAAGAATAAGGCTGTTGAGGAGCGACCATCCGTGTAATTGCTTTGTGCGAGCACCGATATGTCAGATAATATAACATGCAATTCTTTTTAAGTGGAAATCCGACATGCCGACACAAACTCAAAGCTACTACACAGTGGCTATAATATCTTCGGAAACAAATACAGAAATAAACATAACATAAATCAGTCACAGATAATTCATATCACAAAGGCGGAAGAAGATATGAATATATAACTAACACGTGAAAGTGTATATCAGAGTAGTGGTCTAAAAAGATCCACAATATCACAAAAGAATAGTTTCACGAACTACACAAAAGAATAAGTATACATTATGGAGTCTATATCTCAAATGTATACAACAAAATAAACTACTAATCTAAGTAGTTTGCCAAAAGTTAGAGAAATGAATCCCAGGGGAGAAGTCAAGCAGAAGCACCTGTAACATCTCGGTCTGACCCGAGTATTATTTAATAAGAAAATACTAAATGGATCAGTCTAACTATAAATATCAGATGAAACGATATAGAATCAGAGCTATGACTAAACAGATAATAATCACAATGCCAAGCTGTGATATATAAGTAATGAAAATCAACAAGGGATTAATCAATATCACAAAATCTACACAAGAATCAAAGGAATGTCATACTCCTTATTTCGTTCATCAAACCAAAAATATTGATGATTATATCAATGTCAATCACAAAAATCCATGACATACAAATTCACCAATACATAAATATTGATAAAACTTATCAATGGAAATCACGAAAACTGGTGAAGCACAAATTCTAGAAATCATCTCAAGAAATCCAGTACACAAATTCACCTATACACAAAAATTGATAAATTATATCAATAGAAATCACAAAAATAGGTGAAGAAGGAAATTCCAAAATTCGACACACGAAAACCAGCAATCACACAAAATAGGGGGGAAGGCCTATCACACGAACGGGAGCATGAAAACTCACCAACAGCTGTAACACACGAACGAGAAGCTATCTCATGGTAGCTAGCCATTAATTTGACACACGAATGGTCCGAAGACCTGACACACGAATGGTCCGAAGACCGTGGGTTGCTACCCCACCAAATTTGAGTCGAAACTCCACAAAACGGGGTTTAGTCTCCCTTGCAGACAAAGAGACATCGCACATTGCTAGTCTAAATCACAAAAATGATCGTCATGATCAACGAGAAGTGTCAATTACAGTAAGCTAGTAAATATATGAGCTTAGCTTCATGTCCCATAACCACTAGCTTAACTTAAATATTTACGAACAAATTGTAGATCTCCACTATAAAATTGTCACAAGGGATTCAATCGAACAGGTCCAAGAATTAACTGACAAAGTGAACGCAAGCGTTTCCTACCACTTGTTTTACTAAGTCGTTTAATTAGATTTCTCATACGAGTGAGGTAAAGGTTTATATATACTAATAGATTGGAAAACGGTTTTATAAACGAATTTAGTATTAAAATAGTATTGAAATCGTTTGAGGAAAGAGTTTTGATATTTACTACTAGTATAGAAAACCTTTATATTTTTGAAGTGACAAATCACAAACATGATTGTAGAAACAATCAATCACAAAATTCACATTCAAAGACGTGAATGAAAATCCAAAGAAATCGATAATGTATCCATCGAAATGGATATTCAAAAATCCCTAAAAAAAGGAGTCATCAAAGTCATAATAATTGATAACAATAAATCGGAAACAACATGAATCAATTTAAGTTGGAATTTCAAGCAACAAGGTGAAGTAGGCAAAAATCATCAGGTCGGTCGGCTGGCAGCAGGGCTCGGTCGACCGAACCTTGATATGAAAAACCTCTCGGGCATCAGGTCGGTCGACCGAACCAGGGGGGTCGGTCGGCCGAACTAGAAACAGAGGCACTTATACTAGCAGGTCGGTCGACCGAACCAGAGGGGTCGGTTGGCCGAACCTGTTTCCAGCCTCTTCCCTGCCTATTACAAATGAGGTTCAATCTTGACCAAATTGCATTCTCTCGAGCAACGACGCTAAGGGATTATGCCAATCGACTACCCGGCCCTATAAGCTCCTCGATGCATCACCAAAAACATGTTCAAACATCCAAGTTAGGATTTTTAACGAATTGAACTCAAAACACTAAAAATTGGAATATTCACCAAATCAATCCAAACCGAAAGCAAATGCACACGAATAAGTGTTAGGAATTCATACCTAACAATCGGAGATAATTATAAGCATAGATGTGAGATTAAAAATCTCACCTTTTTACAAAATCGAACAAGAAGAAGCTTGAAAGCAAATGGAGAATCAACCTCTCTTCAACACAACCCAAATGAGCTTGAATCTAAGCTCAAAACAAGAACATTCCCAAAATTAGGTTTAGGAATTTCTGAAATTGGTAAGAGAATAAGTTGGAGAAGAAGGAGAGAAGCTTACCAATGGGTTCTTCTTGAGTTTGGAGCTAGGAATTTGAAGTTGCAAAAAGGAACTAGGGTTTTGGAGTTTTAATTTCCAATCTCTCCCACCATTAATGCTATAAAAACTGAAAAGAGAAAGAAGTGAGGGAGAATGGGGAGGAGGGGTTCAGTTTTTAAGTATAAGTTGGCTAATGGCTAAACCCAAACTCAAACCCAAAGTGAAAAGTAGCAAAAATCAACTTTTTCCAAACATATCGAAGCTTATACTCAAAAAGGTCGCAAACGGCATTTTAAACTCAATGGAAGAGGTCCCGAGTCCTAATTCGACCATATGCAAAAAGTAGCTTTTCGGACTAAAATCCGATTAACGATAAAATATTTAAATAAAATATTTAAATATAAAATCGATAAATATGCGGGTTGTTACAGACTCCCCTCCTTAAAGAAATTGCATCCTCGCAATATTTAAGAAGAACATATATAGTAACAACCATAAAAGCATATTCAAGAAATTTGAAATAAGAAGTTCACCTTAAAGAGCACGAGAAAATAAGTCCGGATGTGTTCGCTCGATGAACTCTCTAGATTTCCAAGAACAATCCTTAGGATTTGAAGACCATTGAACTTTAACAAGCGGAACATCTTTATTTCGAAGTCGTTTGACCTCCGAAGCAATGATACGAATAGGATGTTGCTCATAAGTTAAATTAGGCGAAAGTTCAATCTCTTCCACAACACCGGGCTCAAGAATAGGATCGGAATCTCGAAGACATTTCCGTAATTGAGAAACGTGAAACACGTCATGAATAGCAGAAAATTGAGCCGGTAATAAAAGGCGATAAGCCATGGAACCAATAAGTTCAGCGATAGGAAATGGTCCAATATATCGAGGCGCTAACTTTCCCGATCGACTGAAACGTACAACACCCTTCATAGGTGAAACACGAATAAAAACAAGATCTCCAACAGAAAATTCTAATTTCCTTCTTCGGTTATCGGCAAAGGATTTTTGTCTACTCTGGGCTTCTTTCATTCTATGTCGAATAAGGTCAATTTTCTCTGTGGAATCTCGAATAAAATCTGGACCTAAAACCAGCCTCTCACCGGCCTCAAGCCAACAAGAAGGAGATCGACATGGCCTACCATAGAGTGCCTCAAAAGGTGCCATACCAATACTAGATTGGAAGCTATTATTATAGGAAAATTCGACAAGAGAAATATGATCTTCCCAACTTCCACCAAAATCAAGAACACATGCACGCAGAAGATCTTCAAGAGTTTGATTCACACGCTCCATTTGTCCATCGGACTGGGGGTGATAAGCGGTGCTAAAATTAAGCTTCGTTCCCAAAGCTTTTTGAAGACTCTTCCAAAATCCACTAGTAAACAATGGATCACGATCACTAACTATAGAAGTAGGAACTCCATGTAATTTAACAATCTCTTTGATAAAGAGTTTGGCCAAAAGAGGAACGGTTCGGTTAGACCGAACGGGAATAAAATGGGCAGATTTAGTAAGTCTATCAACAATCACCCATAAGCTATCATGAGCCGAAGGAGAAAGGGGAATGCCATCTATAAAATCCATGGAAATTTGGTCCCACTTCCAAATTGGAATTTCTAAAGGTTGCAATAGCCCACCGGGCCTTTGATGTTCGGCCTTAACGAGTTGGCAAGTCATGCAACACTTAACAAAGTTACCAATATCGAATTTCATTCCCTCCCAATAATATAGTCGCTTCATATCCGCGTACATTTTACTACTTCCGGGATGAATGGTAAATTTAGAACGATGGGAATCTTCTAAAATATCTTTACGAAGATCACTAATATTTGGCACGACAAGTCTACCAAATCTCCGAATGCCGCCACGAGAATCGATATCAAAGTCTTTCAAACCTTCAATATCAATTTTATCCTTAATATTTTGGCCAAGGAGAGCCAATTCAGGATCTAGCCTTTGAGCTTCAAGAATGCGGTCTAAAAGAGATGGATGAGCCTCAAGGCTACATAAAACAAATGATGAGCATAAATCGGATACGCGCTCTCGAATCTCACAAGTGGATAAGATCTCGAGATCGTTCCATTCGGATATCATCATAGAAACAACAGCTTGTTGTTTACGGCTAAGAGCATCAGCGACACGATTACCCTTACCGGGAGTATAAAGAATATCAAGATCATATGGCGCAAGAAATTCGAGCCAACGCTGTTGACGCAAATTAAGTTCCTTTTGAGAGAATAAATACTTCAAAGACTTATGATCGGTATAAAGAACAAATTTCTCTCCTAAAAGATAATGACGCCAAATCCGAAGAGCGAAAACAATAGCCGCGAGTTCTAAATCATGAGTGGCATATCTAGTCTCGGCAGGCTTTAATTGCCTTGAAGCATAAGCAATAACACGTTCTCTTTGCATAAGAACGGCACCCAAACCAACGCGACTAGCATCGGTATAAACAACGAAATCTTGATTCCCCTCGGGAATAACAAGAATAGGAGCATCAGAAAGGAGTTCTTTTAATTTCTGAAAAGAAGCTTCACATTTGTCCGACCAAATGTATTTAACACCTTTCTTAGTCAAGCTAGTGAGAGGCACGACAATCTTAGAAAAGTCCTTGATAAAACGACGGTAATAACCCGCCAATCCGAGAAAACTACGAATCTCTGTCACACTCTCCGGTCTCTTCCAATCTTGAATCGCTTCAATCTTTGGAGGATCCACGGAAATTCCGGATTCGGAAATAATATGACCGAGAAACTTCACACGAGATTGCCAAAAGTGGCATTTAGAAAATTTTGCCTTTAATTGATTACTCCTAAGAGTTTCCAACACAATCCAAAGATGCTTTTCATGCTCCTCCTCGGTTTTAGAATACACAAGAATATCATCGATAAAGATGAGAACAAACCGGTCGAGGAAGTCTTTGAAAACTCTATTCATAAGGTCAACGAAATAAGCCGGAGCATTCGTTAGACCAAATGGCATAACAAGCTGTTGAATATGCGCTTATATGATTTTTGTTTGATGATAATAAACATATATACATTCGTTTAAATGTATTTGATAATATACTATTTTATTTTTCACAGATTAAATAAATATTTGCAGAATAAAATAAATAACACGGAATTTGAATTCAAACGAATATTTTATTCAAACAAATATTTATTACAATTTTGATAGTACAAATTCAAGCTCTCACTATACATATACATTTTTGATTACATCACAATTCAGTTTACATTAATAACCTCACTACATATCACTCACACTCGTATTTATCTTCAACCGCATTCCAGTTTGAATCCAGCATCTGGGCAATCTGTAAAAATATAAACTAACGCAGTAAAATTGAAAATAAAATATTTTTGCAATATAAAATAAAAGATGAATTTTGAAAATAATATTTGCCTCAGTTATTTGGGTTGTTCGTCATAATTTAAGTTTGAATTCATCATACACGAACAACTTGTGACATACACAGTGTATTACTGTATATGCCACAAGGCCGTGCTCGTCGATATATACACTTGATTGTTTTATAGGGACAGGTACGCACAGGTCAAACCCAAATGAAAAACCGGGTTCAACTCACGTGCAATAACATTGAAAATCACGACACGAGCACAAGGTCAAACCCGAGTTGTGAAACTGGATTCAACACAGGTGCAAATTCAAAAATAAATTTGAATGCAATAAAATGGTCGGGAGTACACATGCCCAGACTCAAGCCAACATGAAACAAGACTGAATCAAAATGCAATGACCAAAATCATCAATGAACAAAGACTCCAAGTCTACAAAACTGCATGCACACGGCAGCTACAAAGTGCAAAGGCCGTGATCAAGCCAACACAGCAACCATTAACTGCAACAAGGTGATATGTAAACTACAACAGGCCAGAGGTGAAAGCAATACACGACTGAAGTGATGAAGAGAATGTAAACAAGTCGCAACCACTACAACAGGCCATCAGTGAAACCAAGATGCTACAGATTTCAGCAACATCAACTAGACTCGAAAATGAACCAGAATGCATATGTAACCAGCAGCCCCAAAACCAAGACAGTAGTGTGCAACTCGAGTTTCAAAAGAATCAAAGTATACCACAATAAAGACAGTAAAATGAACAATGCAAAGAAGGCTGCAGTGAAGCATGTACATGAGTGGACAGGACTACAACAGCCAGTACCAACATGAATCAGAGATTACAAACTCGAGTGTGCAAGTGAACATGACAGGAAACAGTTCAATATGAACTGATGAAGCAGTACCAATGAACATGCAGTCAAACTCAGTATCAAATGAACCAGTGACAGTTCAAGTGAATCAAGTTCAAGTCAGACCAACACTGCAACTCAAAAAATAACATGAATGCAACATGGCCGAGCATTGATCAAGACCAGTAACATATGGATAGTAAAAATCAAACAACCAAACCAACATGAAGCAATGTACATGCATCAGTGATGAAAGCTACAAGAGAGGCACAGCAACTACAAAGTATCCAAACCAGTACAAACATGAACATGTGCAGATCACAGAACACAATGCCAAGTATACAATAAAACAAGGCTCAAACCAAAAGTGCACAAGTATTTTCATACAAGCTCAATGAAGATTGCAGCAATATACAGATGAACTAAAGTATGGAACAAATGCAACTTGGACTGAAACAAACAAAGACTACAGCAAAAACTGAACCAATGACACGGCAATGCTCAAGACCAAAGCAAACTACTTAACAATGCACAAGTGAAGTTAGAACAACTACATGTTGAACAAGTGAAAACAGCATGCAAGCTCGGGCACAAAGTAGTGGAACTGCAAATATCCAAGTACAGCATGAACAAGTCAATTACTACATAACACAGCAGTGCAAACACTTCGAGTATGACACAGCAACAAGGCAACAGTGACTCAGATGTACAACATATCCAACTAGAAGTGCAACTACAAGATACAGCAAATACAAACTGCTACAACACCAAGTAAAGGACACAGCAGTATACAAGTATCAGCAACAAATTCATGGCCGCAAAGAAAACACTCAGTGTCAAGGTCGAAGTGGCAGTGAAATCAATGTTGAACAAGTCAAAATCCAAGTCGAAGTCAACCAGAGAAAACCACGAAATTAATCAACACCGTAATGTACATTGACCAAGTTAAAGCCGTGACCATCAAGTTATGATAATATACGTTTTTTTGAATAAGTCAGAAAACATCCCAAGCATCCAAGCATAATCGAACGGGCGAAGACAAATTCAAATCAACATATACGAACGCAAAAATAGGAAATCAAATCCTATAAAAACCCTAATCATCATCAGCAATTATCCCATCGAGTTCAAGTACGAAAGATTAGAAAAAGCAAAAAGCACAAATTACATACCGAAGCAATCGAACTCGATCAAGGAGGAGAAGCCGCAAACAATTGAAGCAAATCAGAGAAACAGTGATTGCAATCAACCAACAAAGGCAGCGACTTCAATTTGAAACCCTAATTTAAGAGCACGGCACCAAAGGGACGAAGCCCTAAATCTGCAAGAGGAGCGGCCATTTTTTCACGAACGAAAAAATAAAAGGAACGGGTTGAAGAAGTGAATAAGGGGCCGGCCTTTGTTCTATTAATTTGGGCTTACTTTTTATTTTAAGGGTTTAAATTTTTAAATAATGGTTATTTTGTTTTAAATTGTATTTTTCTTTTAAACCGTTTTTAATTTTCTAGTCGTGTGACTAGGGGACAAACTACGGTGTGTAGTTTGGGAATTCGCAACTCGGTGGTTGAGTTGTGGTCAGGGTTTTGAGCGTAGAATTAGATTAGTCAATAGCGGGTATAGCAAGTTTACGTGTGTAAGAGAGGGACTATCTAATTTCTAGTAGAAACCTTGGGGGCAGCACGTAGGCAGGGTTTTGCCGAAGCTGGGTAAATTCTGTGTTGTTCTATTTTATTCTGTTATTTTATATTCTGCGATATCTGTGCTGCTATTCTGTGATCTGAATTGAAATTAATTTATAAGCTTCTGCGATTAAGTTTTATAATTTATACCATCACCCTATTCACCCCCCCTCTAGGGTGAAATCGATCCTACACAAGCCATTCATAAGATCCATAACGAGTACGGAACGATGTCAAAGGAATACTATCCTCTGCAATACGAAGCTGATGAAATCCAGTAGCTAAGTCTAATTGTGAAAAGACTCTAGCACCACTAAGTTGATCGAATAGATCATCAATCCGAGGTAAAGGATATTTATTTTTGATAGTAAGATCATTAAGCTTGCGGTAGTCAACGCAAAGCCTAAGTGTACCATCGGATTTCTTCACAAAAATAGCCGAAGCTCCCCAAGGCGAGGAACTAGAGCGAATAAATTGCTTCGTCTCCAATTCGGATAATTGTTTACGCATCTCCTCGTTTTCTTTATTGGACATACGATAAGGAGGGCGAGTGATAGGTTGAGCTCCAGGAATAAGATTAATTCTGAACTCAATTGCTCGCTTAGGTGGTAATCCTAAAACGGGCTCGAATATGTCGGAAAATTCACGAACGACGTGAATAAGAGAAATAATATCACCCTCATCATCATCATCGTCATCACGAGGATTTAAAGAATATAAAGATGCAACTAAGGCAGAATCCGAATCTTTAAGAATAACAGAAACCTGATTAACAGATTGAGAATGTCGAAGATGAATAGTCCGCTCAGGACATAGGATATGAGCTTCATAACGGTTAAGCCAATCCATTCCCAAAATCATTCCAAAGCCTAAATAACGCATGACATGCAAATCGGCTCGGAAAGAAAAATCACACAAAATAATCTCGACATCCTTACACAATAAGCTGATTGTTGCGGATCCACCAACCGGATTCGCAATTCTCAAAGAAGTCATTAAACACAAAACATCCAAGGAAAAAGTATCAACAAGTTCTTTTGATATAAAAGAATGGGGCGCACCCGTATCAAAAAGAACTCGAATAGGATGATCACGAAATAAAATAATTCCATCCAGAATAGAATGAGAAATACCTTGGCCACGAGAGTTGTTGCCAGGGGCTTGAGCAACATTAAGCTTTCCCTCCTTCCTAGTTTGAAGTTTGGGACACACATGCATAAAATGATCCGGGCTTTTACAATAGCGACAAGTACGAGGCTTTGAACACTTGTTCGCAAAATGGTCTCTGGATCCACAGTTATAGCATTTCCCTTCAGTAGAGGAAAAGGTCTTTGCCATGGAGGTTGCTTGCTTCCCTTTCTTATTGAAATATGGACCTTTAAATTTGTTTGGCCTCTTCTTGCTGTTGAAGTTTGGTTTGGAACCCACCACTTCAACATCATTCTCCCTATCCGCCTCTTCAAGACGAAGAGCGATATCAACGAGTTGGTCGAAAGAAAGTTCTAATTTTAGAAGTAATGGCTTCTTGAGACTTTTGTTTAAGCCATAGACGAACCTCAGGTTCTTCTTTAAAGGGGTGTTGACGTATTCAACCCCGTATTTAGAAAGCGACTCAAAAGAAGCAACGTAGTCCGTCACGGAAGAATCGCCTTGAACAAGGTCATTGAAACGACGAGCCATCGTCACTTTCTCAGCTTCTGGCACGAATTTTAATTCGAAGCGTTCTCGGAATTGCTCCCAGGTGAGATCCGCTTCATTAATCTCAGAAATAAGAAGCTCGTACCAGTCCAATGCTCTTTCTCGGAGCATACTAGAGGCCACCTGAACTCGGTGAAGGTCAATAAGATTCATGCGAGAAAAGATTCGAACGCATGACCTTAGCCAGGCCTGTACTTCAATAACAGTTTCGGAACCCTTGAATGGCTCCCCACCCAAATTAGTGTAATCGCTACACAAGCGTGCAAATCCCGACTTCGGGTGAGCAGGTTCCGGGTTAGCTCCAGCTGCTTGAGCATTCGTCACTAAATCAAGAAGCTGTTGAGCAGTCATAAAAACTCCATCCTGTGGTGGAGTGCTAGATGGCACGGCTCTGGGGCGGCCTGGTCTAGACATTTCTCTTCCTTTAGAAAGAAAGAAGAAGAAGAAAAAGGTTATTCACCAAATTGAATACCAAGCAATCTTGATAGATAAACAAGGAATCATAAGGAAAATTGGATGAATCGGTACGAAGACTCGAATTAAATCCTAAAGCACGACTCCTAAGATGGACTTAGGACGATGATCCTTGTTATAATATTCCATATTGTTCCGAAGTTTGGCTTTGATACCAAGCTGTGATGCCCCACCTCTATACCCACGCTAGCCAAGAACACTACGAAGTAATGCTGTCAACTAGCACGGTGAATAAGGCTGTTGAGGAGCGACCATCCGTGTAATTGCTTTGTGCGAGCACCGATATGTCAGATAATATAACATGCAATTCTTTTTAAGTGGAAATCCGACATGCCGACACAAACTCAAAGCTACTACACAGTGGCTATAATATCTTCGGAAACAAATACAGAAATAAACATAACATAAATCAGTCACAGATAATTCATATCACAAAGGCGGAAGAAGATATGAATATATAACTAACACGTGAAAGTGTATATCAGAGTAGTGGTCTAAAAAGATCCACAATATCACAAAAGAATAGTTTCACGAACTACACAAAAGAATAAGTATACATTATGGAGTCTATATCTCAAATGTATACAACAAAATAAACTACTAATCTAAGTAGTTTGCCAAAAGTTAGAGAAATGAATCCCAGGGGAGAAGTCAAGCAGAAGCACCTGTAACATCTCGGTCTGACCCGAGTATTATTTAATAAGAAAATAATAAACGGATCAGTCTAACTATAAATATCAGATGAAACGATATAGAATCAGAGCTACGACTAAACAGATAATAATCACAATGCCAAGCTGTGATACATAAGTAATTGAAAATCAACAAGGGATTAATCAATATCACAAAATCTACACAAGAATCAAAGGAATGTCATACTCCTTATTTCGTTCATCAAATCATAAATATTGACGATTATATCAATGTCAATCACAAAAATCCATGACACACAAATTCACCAATATATAAATATTGATAAAACTTATCAATGGAAATCACGAAAACTGGTGAAGCAAAAATTCTAGAAATCATCTCAAGAAATCCAGTAAATGACACACAAATTCACCTATACACAAAAATTGATAAATTATATCAATAGAAATCACAAAAATAGGTGAAGAAGGAAATTCCAGAATTCGACACACGAAAACCAGCAATCACACAAAATAGGGGGGAAGGCCTATCACACGAACGGGAGCATGAAAACTCACCAACACCTGTAACACACGAACGAGAAGCTATCTCATGGTAGCTAGCCATTAATTTGACACACGAATGGTCCGAAGACCGTGGGTTACTACCCCACCAAATTTGAGTCGAAACTCCACAAAACGGGGTTTAGTCTCCCTTGCAGACAAAGAGACATCGCACATTGCTAGTCTAAATCACAAAAATGATCGTCATGATCAACGAGAAGTGTCAATTACAGTAAGCTAGTAAATATATGAGCTTAGCTTCATGTCCCATAACCACTAGCTTAACTTAAATATTTACGAACAAATTGTAGATCTCGACTATAAAATTGTCACAAGGGATTCAATTGAACAAGTCCAAGAATTAACCGACAAAGTGAACGCAAGCGTTTCCTACCACTTGTTTTACTAAGTCGTTTAATTAGATTTCTCATACGATTGAGGTAAAGGTTTATATATACTAATAGATTGGAAAACGGTTTTATAAACGAATTTGGTATTAAAATAGTATTGAAATCGTTTGAGGAAAGAGTTTTGATATTTACTACTAGTATAGAAAACCTTTATATTTTTGAAGTGACAAATCACAAACATGATTGTAGAAACAATCAACCACAAAATTCACATTCAAAGACGTGAATGAAAATCCAAAGAAATCGATAATGTATCCATCGAAATGGATATTCAAAAATCCCTAAAAAAGGAGTCATCAAAGTCATAATAATTGATAACAATAAATAGGAAACAACATGAATCGATTTAAGTTGGAATTTCAAGCAACAAGGTGAAGTAGGCAAAAATCATCAGGTCGGTCGGCCGGCAGCAGGGCTCGGTCGACCGAACCTTGATATGAAAAACCTCTAGGGCATCAGGTCGGTCGACCGAACCAGGGGGGTCGGTCGGCCGAACCAGAAACAGAGGCACTTATTGTAACAGCCCGCAAATCCGTACCCCTTGAGTCTACACTATTCTACAACAAACAACTCAAGTTGCACAGAAATACGAACCATTAGGGTTTAAGAAGAAGAGGTAGAAGAAGAGAAAACAAAATCAACATCAGAATCTAACCATCGCAGCGGAATAAAATATAATAGAGAATTAATAATCTTTACTCAAAATCAAATATATCAGTTTACATATATTACATCATCAGAGTACATCAGTCACAGCTCACATCAATAACATACAATGAGTACACAACAACTCAACACAGCGGAAATATATATATACAAGTACGAGAATACGTATCGTCATCCAGCTCGTCTCCTGAGCTCCACAGCATCATATCCTGTATCCTATAATACTCGGTCTGACCCGAGCATTACAGTTAAATAATACCCGAGTCAGTCTAGAATACCAGCGTGAGAAAATCACACTCAATTGATTATTAAAGTTTCAAAAATCCTTTGAAAACAAAAGCATCTCGTAAGACCACGCCACAAATAAACATGTCGGGTTTTTACCTTACGATAGCTAAACCAATTTTTATAGAAATCCTCTGATATTATAATAGGGTCTATTTACAAATACTTATAAAATAGCCGAAATTGTTACATTCATTAAATTCCAGCTACTAGCCACAAAAGTGGTTAATACAAACAAAACTCGTACAAGGCTCGTAGGGAGAATGGATTTCCAACAATGACTAGGCACTGGGGTACCACCTGTCACAGTACGGGGCCTAGATCACTGTACCGAGGATTACTCCCTTCATCCCCTGCAACACAAGGCCGGAACCATTCCTTACTGAACAGTCCCGAACAAGATAAACCCCGTGGTTGGCGCGACCAACCACCCACTAAGCCGAAAGATATATAAGGGACATCTAGACAGGGGAATTATCTTGTCCTGCTTGGGCATGACCCACCTAACCTTGCTGCATATCCCCTGATTTTCAGTCATTCCCGGTTGATGAGGCTTGAGGCTAAGCGTTACCTTTAGAACGTTTCACTTAGAATGCCCATCGTCCACCTGACGATGTTTCGCAAGCATTCATCCATACAAGTCCGTCCCGGGTTCGAACGGAACCGAAGGCACTATTCCTACTACATCCATTTTGGAAATATCCTCAGGATTAGTAGCGACTAGCCCTTGCACTTCATTGCTCCATCTTCGAATCCGAACACGTTTTTCGCACGAAACGTACAAACCGAATCGAAGTGGTTTTCGAGAAATTAATCTCGATCCCGGTCTCTTCGATACGATCAGCGTAGTTGGCCAATATTGATAGTCGGTTATTTAACTATCAATTAATATTCACAAACAACAATCAAACAATAAATAATTTTCCAAATTATTTATTTATCTCAAAATATCTTCGCAAGATATATTTTTCACCTTTCAAACCCCTTTTGAAAGCAGTTTCAAATTTATCTTCCTTTTTCAGAATAAACTTTCCCAAATATTTTCTATCTCCTCTGAAATCACCAAGTACAAAACTAGAATTTAAAATAATTTAAAACACTTTACTTTGAAATATATTTTAAAACATTTAAATTAAAGCAATTTTAATAATTTGTTAAAAATACATACTATATAAATATTTGAAATAAAGTTACTTAGTAAATATAAAACAAGATTTCTTCTTTTAAAAACAAAATACTAAGTTACTTCTTAATAATTACTACTAAAATAGATTAAAAGAAAATCTTACTTGAGACTTTAAATATTCGAAATAATAAATTTTACATAACTTACTTTCCTAAAAAAAAACAATTTTAAAACATTTAATTTATATTTAAAAGTTTACTTTTTTTAAAAACATGTTCTTGGCTATCCAGAGAAAATTCCAACTTCAATCACTTAAATCAATTTCCCAAATTGATTTCCAATTTATTCCCTTTAAATTCAGAATCTATTAATTTCAGATCTCATTTCTTGATTCCAATTTTTATTTTTATTTTAGATATCTCAATTACTTCTTCGTTCCTTTAAATAAATTTAAACTTTAAATTTTAAATAATTCTTCATTTCTTTAATTAATATAACTTAAGTTTACAATTCATCGATTTCATTTTATTCAAAATTCCATTTCTCTTCATACTCGAAGTTATTTAATATTATTTTCATATTACTTCTATTTCTCTCCAATTCATTCTTAATTTATTCAAACTTTCTATAATTATTTCGATTACAAATTTACTTCTTTTTAATTTCTTTTCAACAATCCAATTCATATAATTTGGTAGTTCATTATACCCAAATATCCAATCAAACCATAACATTCAATATCCAATATAACTCATCATAAGATATCAAATAATCACAACAGAGAATATTGAATGATTTAAATAAATGTGAGGGGTCCAGTTGGATCCCTCCAACCTGTTTTCCCTGCATCCACAAATGTTAGCACCATATAATATGCCAATTCCAAAATATCATACTATATCACATCAATCAATTCATCCATTCAAACAATTATTTAAATTTAATCATTTAAATTTAAATTTTAAACTGAGTGAGATTAACTCACCTTTGCTTTGCTGTTCGCAATCCATTCCGAACTGGCTTGTTTCCTTGATTTTTAAACCTTGTATAACAATTCACGGTTTATTATTATTTGAACCAATCAAACAATTATTCACCATTTATTTATTTTTTTTACAAATAATTAAATTTTAACCTTAAATTAAATTTAACCGAAGTAGTACATTTTAAATTAATTTTCCTTTGTATATTTTAATTCAATTTAAATATATTTTTTTACTTCTATACACATATTTAAGTTTACCTATTTATTTCTAGTTTTAAAATAGCTATCGATTTCATACATATACAAACACAATTTAAATTTTTTTTTTCTAAATCCTTATACTTTCAAACCTATAATAATTTCTGTTTAACTATAAAATTTTAAATTTCAAAATAAGTGTACCAATATAAATATATTTAAAACTTGTTTCCTGTAAACGGAAAGAATTACAATGGTATTTATACCTTTCTGTGTACACATAAACAGATTTATCAATTGAAGAATTAAATTGTTTTTATCAACCAACTGTTGATTTTATCTTAACAAATTTATTTGACGAATTTACAGGTATATTTCCAGTTTTAAAGCTGATTGTATGAAACTGAATTTATATTAATTTACATTTATATATAAATACAGGTGTATCCATATATACAAGTACCTTACAGGTATTTCAGTGATATTTACAACAGATTTACAGGTATAAATCACTGATAAATTAATTTCAAAAATTTGTAACTTCAAATAAATTCAAACAAATAAAATGAAGGCCAATTTATCCCATCCATACTTAAATTTATTTGAAGAATTAAATTTGTTATATTTCTACTTTCTTTGATTATAGTAGGATCACTGCACGTAAACATTTAAAATAGGTAAAAGACGATACCTCACTCACAGCTCGCACGAGCCCTAGCCTCTTACTGTCGCACGCGAGCACGAGCCACACTAATCGCAACCCCATGTCCACGTCGCAGCCTCCCCCATGCGCCAGAAAACCGATGCGACACCCCCCTTTTTCCCCTTCTCGAACACGAATGCATCGGTCACCACCGTCGCCTAGCACGAGCCCACTCCTCAGCTCGATTCAATGAGGTGATGACGCATCAAGCGATCGCGAATCTGAGCGGTGGCTGGTGAAGTGGATTTGAGCGAAGTCGCGTTACCTTGTGGAATAGATTTGAGAATGAGAAAGGTGGGAAATGGATTTCATAATTACGATTTTGAGGACAACGAAATTTTGGGAATTTAGATCTTGAGTGGCTTGGAGTAACGAGGCTCCGTCCTCACATTTAAACTCAATCAGCCATTATTAGAGTATATTATTATTTTCTGTTGAACGAAATTGATTTCGTGATTGCTTAAATCTTAGTTCGATCTCGAGATGAAGAGGGATTGTTTTATACAGGTGAAACCGTGGTTTTAATGAAAAACAAGGGGTGGCGTATAAGAGAAGACTTGATTTTGATTTTTTTTTTTAAATAATTAAATTAAATTCTTCAATGCATTAACGGATAGTACGACCAAACGGTACTTCCGAACGTTGCGAAAATTGAAATCCGATAATAATTCAATATTACGGACTCGATGGAGTTGGTTTCGTCGAATTCCGAGACTGTGCCTCAGAAGGCTATTTTTAAATTCAATTTAAACGGTATAAATTTCAAAACTGAACAAACAACTTCCAAATTTAATTTTTAACAGTTTTACTATCTTCACTATCATCAAAATAAATGGTGATATTCAAAATTCAAGTTAAAATTACTATATTGAATATTTAAAATCAATTAAATATTCCGATTTTAAATTGCTTTAAATTTCCGGGTCGTCACATTCCTCCCCCCTTAAAAGAATTTCGTCCCCGAAATTACTAATTAGGAAGAATGGTCCAATACTCGTTTATTATTTCCCTAAACCAAACAGTTTCTAACAATTCAACATCTTACCAACTATCTTCTTACAAAAGGCCCATTATTATTCCTATTAACTTTCTAAATCTTTCCCTAGTTTGCAAATTATCCTATTTGCCCTACCATTCAAGTTTTAATCATAAAACCAATTTTGAATTATCAAAATTTTCTCAAAATTTTTCTAACTCTCTAAATTTCCGAAAAATTTCGCCAGCGTCTCCTTTGCGCGGCTAGCTCGGTACAACTACAAAATGGCACTACGGCCTCCCAAATCCAAAAAGAAAACAAAAGGCCAAGTGGCTCAATCCAAATCCAAATCCCAATCAAATTCCATACCAAATTTAAATACATACCTTATTGTCGGGCAATTTAAATTTATCTTCTGAATCGAAAACCAATTCTCTTTTCCCCTTTTACAATACCTGCATAACCTGCTTGGTACTAATATCCAATCACAATATTCCAAAACAATTTATCGATTTTCTTACAAAATGTCAATATCTATTCATTTCAATATTATCTTAGATTATATTTGTAATATCAATTTCCAATCTAGAATTTACCATTCCTTTCTTAAGTTAGTACAAACATTTTATATGTTTCTTATCTTTATTTCTCTTTACCACTTTTAGTTTATACCTATTTCCATTTAAATCGATTTCCATATTACATATGTATTTCATTTATTTTCAACTTTGAATTTTTAATTTTTATCCTTCATTTATTCCTAATTTAAGTCATTACTTTAATTAGTTTCATTTACTAATTAGTTTCATTTACTAACTTATTTTAGTTTCCCATTCTAAATAGTTTTGTCGTTAACAAAATTTTCCAAAATTTTCAAAAAAATTTCTAACTCCCAAAATTTCTGAAATTTTTTGGCAGAGTCCCCTTTGTACGGAGGAGCTTTTGCAATTTGACAAAAGAGATAAATATATATACATCGACCCACACGGTCGGAAAAACCAAAAACAGTTCATATTTCCTGTTTTTATTGCGTAGGCGTACCTTATTTAGCATTTTAAGCAAGCAACTTATTATTTTTAGCAAGTAGCACTACCAAATCCAGCCTCACGGCTTCCAGGTACCTGTACTTACTCAATTTAAATATGTAAGTGCCAAATATATGAAGTTTAACAGCATATCACTTATTTGTAATAGTTAAAACATATGAATTCTAAAATAAATTCACACTAAACATTTTTCTGAAAGCAACTTATACAATTTTCATGCTAATCTAACTGTTTCAATTAATTTATAACCATTTTCATTTAATTCGAATGGTTTTCAATCCATTCGTATACAACTTCATCAATGTGAATGGTTTAAAATTCAAAATCAATTTATTTTACTACTCTCACTCATAGAATATTTAATTACCCCATTTACACAAACAACAATTTATTTCATGCAATTTGACGAGATTTAGGTGAATAAATAAGCATTTATGTTTTATAACCAATTCAAATTGATTTCACTCTATTTCCAAATTTATTCACAATCCAATTATCCTCGCTTCCATTTCGGATTTGAATACATTCACTTGTATTTCATTTATTAACCAAACTAGTTCATACAAAACTATTAACATCTTAGGTCCGTCTTCATTACCAATTTAATTACTCTTTTATTTTAATTCATTCACAAGCATTTATTTACATTTCATTCCATATTTGTTTATTCCAATCTATTTTATTTAGCTCGAAAACAATTCGGGCTATTTTATTCAATAACCATTTCTTAACTTATTTAAACTATATTTCATTTGATACTTATTTATTCCATCATTTATTCATTCAATATAATCTGTTTATCCACATTTACTTGAACCATTTCAAATAAACTCGAAACATTCTATTTCCTTATTGTCTCAAATTATTTCAATTCCTTAATAATGTAAATGGTTTACAATCATTTATTCTAGAACTTCATTCCATTGACATTATTTATAACTCATCGAATTTTTATTTCGGTTAAAAATTTATTTTCACTTGATTAAAACCAATCCAATATTATTAAACTTAGTTCCAGTTGAATTCAACTCTCCTCCATTCATTTAGCTTAAGTCAATTTACTTCAATTTATTCGAATTTTATACTTAAGCTCATTTCCATCTTACAAGTATATTTTCTCTTTTATACTCAGCTTGACTCAATTTATTACAGAGCCATATCCAATTTATTTCCACATATTTGGATTTTATTTGCAATTTATACCATTACTATTTTAAATCCAGATCCATTTTTTTTTTCTCGATACATTCCCAATTATTTTTAATTTGTTAACACTTCAAGTTAAATTTTAATTAATAACCCAAATTCTGATTTCACCATTTACATTTTAACTTACCATCCAATTTATTAACTTACATTGCAATTTGGTTCACAAATCAATTAATTAATTGCAAGGCCACTTTCCATTATATTTTCTTCATCGACAATGTAAGTCGAATTTAATTATAACTTGAGTTTTATTTTCAAACCTCATCATAAACTCACAATTCAATTTCATTAACTAATTTATTATCCAATTAGTTCTCCCATTATTCATAATCCAACACTTGAAATTTTATTTAAAATATCACTCCATTTAATTTTCTTAAGTTCAATATTTATTTTATACTTCAAGTTTGGATCCTCATTTCATTTTTCAATTTATCAAAATATTGATTTTGGGCATTGTATTCCATTTTCAATTTAATTCTAACTCAGATTTATTTAATCAAATTCGATTTCAACTTATTCAATCAATCTCAATCCAATCAAATCTTTATTTCCAAATCCAAGTTAATTCCATCTTTAACTTTTCTTTAAAATTTAAGTTCCAACATTCAAAGCTTATATTCCATTTCTGATTTAAAAATCATCTCAATTTATAAGCTTACAACTTATCTCATCAGAATTTTATACACCCGGCTTTTGCTTTCAAATCATTTTGAAATCTCCAATATCCCAAATCACACTTCTCAAATTTTTAAACCAATCTTGGTTTTATTCCCAACAAATTTCCTTTGGAATTTCAAAAACAACTTGCTTTTCTGAATAAATCAATTTGGTAGCAATTCATCACTTAGAAACTCAAAAATAAACATCGATGATGCTGCAGTCATCACCGAAGTTATTTTCCAATGACTGAAGTGAATTCAATGCTATACCACTTTCAAAACCCATTTAAAACAAATTTCCATCCAGAAATACTTCCAAAACAATAATGTTATCGTTTATCTTCAAAACACTTCGATAACATTCCCAAAATCTCTGAAATTTTGAATTTCCAAATCCTGCTTAAATACATTTTAACTATGATTCATTTGTATAATTTATGTTCATTATATTTCAATTTATAATTTTACATTTATAATTCATATTTACAAATTTCATTTTATCATGAATTTATTTCCGTAAACTTTGTTTATTTTCAATTTCTAGTTAAATTTTCATTTAACAATGATAATACTTTAATATTATCATTTCTAACATCCAAGCAATCATATAATAGCTTTATAGTTTACCAAAAACTTTCTTCATATCAAAAAAATATTTTTGGGTAAAATTATTTCATTTACCCATATTGAAAACAATACCGTGTCGATTGTTCTATTCAAGTGTTTAGAAACCCCTTCGATACAGTTTTCGAGGCTGTGCCGACGAAGGTTCATATACCACTCCATAAACCAATCAACACAATATAAAACCATTTTATATTCACTAACAAATACGCGCTCATATCTATTAATACGCTCAAACTCATTATAGAGTACTACAGACTCTAATTTATGAGTAATTTCCACCAGAGCCAAGGTTATCACCAACCTAAGCTCTGATACCAAGTGTAACAGCCCGCAAATCCGTACCCCTTGAGTCTACACTATTCTACAACAAACAACTCAAGTTGCACAGAAATACGAACCATTAGGGTTTAAGAAGAAGAGGTAGAAGAAGAGAAAACAAAATCAACATCAGAATCTAACCATCGCAGCGGAATAAAATATAATAGAGAATTAATAATCTTTACTCAAAATCAAATATATCAGTTTACATATATTACATCATCAGAGTACATCAGTCACAGCTCACATCAATAACATACAATGAGTACACAACAACTCAACACAGTGGAAATATATATATACAAGTACGAGAATACGTATCGTCATCCAGCTCGTCTCCTGAGCTCCACAGCATCATATCCTGTATCCTATAATACTCGGTCTGACCCGAGCATTACAGTTAAATAATACCCGAGTCAGTCTGGAATACCAGCGTGAGAAAATCACACTCAATTGATTATTAAAGTTTCAAAAATCCTTTGAAAACAAAAGCATCTCGTAAGACCACGCCACAAATAAACATGTCGGGTTTTTACCTTACGATAGCTAAACCAATTTTTATAGAAATCCTCTGATATTATAATAGGGTCTATTTACAAATACTTATAAAATAGCCGAAATTGTTACATTCATTAAATTCCAGCTACTAGCCACAAAAGTGGTTAATACAAACAAAACTCGTACAAGGCTCGTAGGGAGAATGGATTTCCAACAATGACTAGGCACTGGGGTACCACCTGTCACAGTACGGGGCCTAGATCACCGTACCGAGGATTACTCCCTTCATCCCCTGCAACACAAGGCCGGAACCATTCCTTACTGAACAGTCCCGAACAAGATAAACCCCGTGGTTGGCGCGACCAACCACCCACTAAGCCGAAAGATATATAAGGGACATCTAGACAGGGGAATTATCTTGTCCTGCTTGGGCATGACCCACCTAACCTTGCTGCATATCCCCTGATTTTCAGTCATTCCCGGTTGATGAGGCTTGAGGCTAAGCGTTACCTTTAGAACGTTTCACTTAGAATGCCCATCGTCCACCTGACGATGTTTCGCAAGCATTCATCCATACAAGTCCGTCCCGGGTTTGAACGGAACCGAAGGCACTATTCCTACTACATCCATTTTGGAAATATCCTCAGGATTAGTAGCGACTATCCCTTGCACTTCATTGCTCCATCTTCGAATCCGAACACGTTTTTCGCACGAAACGTACAAACCGAATCGAAGTGGTTTTCGAGAAATTAATCTCGATCCCGGTCTCTTCGATACGATCAGCGTAGTTGGCCAATATTGATAGTCGGTTATTTAACTATCAATTAATATTCACAAACAACCATCAAACAATAAATAATTTTCCAAATTATTTATTTATCTCAAAATATCTTCGCAAGATATATTTTTCACCTTTCAAACCCCTTTTGAAAGCAGTTTCAAATTTATCTTCCTTTTTCAGAATAAACTTTCCCAAATATTTTCTATCTCCTCTGAAATCACCAAGTACAAAACTAGAATTTAAAATAATTTAAAACACTTTACTTTGAAATATATTTTAAAACATTTAAATTAAAGCAATTTTAATAATTTGTTAAAAATACATACTATATAAATATTTGAAATAAAGTTACTTAGTAAATATAAAACAAGATTTCTTCTTTTAAAAACAAAATACTAAGTTACTTCTTAATAATTACTACTAAAATAGATTAAAAGAAAATCTTACTTGAGACTTTAAATATTCGAAATAATAAATTTTACATAACTTACTTTCCTAAAAAAAACAATTTTAAAACATTTAATTTATATTTAAAAGTTTACTTTTTTTAAAAACATGTTCTTGGCTATCCAGAGAAAATTCCAACTTCAATCACTTAAATCAATTTCCCAAATTGATTTCCAATTTATTCCCTTTAAATTCAGAATCTATTAATTTCAGATCTCATTTCTTGATTCCAATTTTTATTTTTATTTTAGATATCTCAATTACTTCTTCGTTCCTTTAAATAAATTTAAACTTTAAATTTTAAATAATTCTTCATTTCTTTAATTAATATAACTTAAGTTTACAATTCATCGATTTCATTTTATTCAAAATTCCATTTCTCTTCATACTCGAAGTTATTTAATATTATTTTCATATTACTTCTATTTCTCTCCAATTCATTCTTAATTTATTCAAACTTTCTATAATTATTTCGATTACAAATTTACTTCTTTTTAATTTCTTTTCAACAATCCAATTCATATAATTTGGTAGTTCATTATACCCAAATATCCAATCAAACCATAACATTCAATATCCAATATAACTCATCATAAGATATCAAATAATCACAACAGAGAATATTGAATGATTTAAATAAATGTGAGGGGTCCAGTTGGATCCCTCCAACCTGTTTTCCCTGCATCCACAAATGTTAGCACCATATAATATGCCAATTCCAAAATATCATACTATATCACATCAATCAATTCATCCATTCAAACAATTATTTAAATTTAATCATTTAAATTTAAATTTTAAACTGAGTGAGATTAACTCACCTTTGCTTTGCTGTTCGCAATCCATTCCGAACTGGCTTGTTTCCTTGATTTTTAAACCTTGTATAACAATTCACGGTTTATTATTATTTGAACCAATCAAACAATTATTCACCATTTATTTATTTTGTTTACAAATAATTAAATTTTAACCTTAAATTAAATTTAACCGAAGTAGTACATTTTAAATTAATTTTCCTTTGTATATTTTAATTCAATTTAAATAATTTTTTTTACTTCTATACACATATTTAAGTTTACCTATTTATTTCTAGCTTTAAAATAGCTATCGATTTCATACATATACAAACACAATTTAAATTTTTTTTTTTTCTAAATCCTTATACTTTCAAACCTATAATAATTTCTGTTTAACTATAAAATTTTAAATTTCAAAATAAGTGTACCAATATAAATATATTTAAAACTTGTTTCCTGTAAACGGAAAGAATTACAATGGTATTTATACCTTTCTGTGTACACATAAACAGATTTATCAATTGAAGAATTAAATTGTTTTTATCAACCAACTGTTGATTTTATCTTAACAAATTTATTTGACGAATTTACAGGTATATTTCCAATTTTAAAGCTGATTGTATGAAACTGAATTTATATTAATTTACATTTATATATAAATACAGGTATATCCATATATACAAGTACCTTACAGGTATTTCAGTGATATTTACAACAGATTTACAGGTATAAATCACTGATAAATTAATTTCAAAAATTTGTAACTTCAAATAAATTCAAACAAATAAAATGAAGGCCAATTTATCCCATCCATACTTAAATTTATTTGAAGAATTAAATTTGTTATATTTCTACTTTCTTTGATTACAGTAGGATCACTGCACGTAAACATTTAAAATAGGTAAAAGAAGATACCTCACTCACAGCTCGCACGAGCCCTAGCCTCTTACTGTCGCACGCGAGCACGAGCCACACTAATCGCAACCCCATGTCCACGTCGCAGCCTCCCCCATGCGCCAGAAAACCGATGCGACACCCCCCTTTTTCCCCTTCTCGAACACGAATGCATCGGTCACCACCGTCGCCTAGCACGAGCCCACTCCTCAGCTCGATTCAATGAGGTGATGACGCATCAAGCGATCGCGAATCTGAGCGGTGGCTGGTGAAGTGGATTTGAGCGAAGTCGCGTTACCTTGTGGAATAGATTTGAGAATGAGAAAGGTGGGAAATGGATTTCATAATTACGATTTTGAGGACAACGAAATTTTGGGAATTTAGATCTTGAGTGGCTTGGAGTAACGAGGCTCCGTCCTCACATTTAAACTCAATCAGCCATTATTAGAGTATATTATTATTTTCTGTTGAACGAAATTGATTTCGTGATTGCTTAAATCTTAGTTCGATCTCGAGATGAAGAGGGATTGTTTTATACAGGTGAAACCGTGGTTTTAATGAAAAACAAGGGGTGGCGTATAAGAGAAGACTTGATTTTGATTTTTTTTTTAAATAATTAAATTAAATTCTTCAATGCATTAACGGATAGTACGACCAAACGGTACTTCCGAACGTTGCGAAAATTGAAATCCGATAATAATTCAATATTACGGACTCGATGGAGTTGGTTTCGTCGAATTCCGAGACTGTGCCTCAGAAGGCTATTTTTAAATTCAATTTAAACAGTATAAATTTCAAAACTGAACAAACAACTTCCAAATTTAATTTTTAACAGTTTTACTATCTTCACTATCATCAAAATAAATGGTGATATTCGAAATTCAAGTTAAAATTACTATATTGAATATTTAAAATCAATTAAATATTCCGATTTTAAATTGCTTTAAATTTCCGGGTCGTCACACTTATACTAGCAGGTCGGTCGACCGAACCAGGGGGGTCGGTCGACCGAACCAGGGGGGTCGGTCGGCCGAACCTGTTTCTAGCCTCTTCCCTGCCTATTACAAATGAGGTTCAATCTTGACCAAATTGCATTCTCTCGAGCAACGGCGCTAAGGGATTATGCCAATCGACTACCCGGCCCTATAAGCTCCTCGATGCATCACCAAAAACATGTTCAAACATCCAAGTTAGGATTTTTAACGAATTGAACTCAAAACACTAAAAATTGGAATATTCACCAAATCAATCCAAACCGAAAGCAAATGCACACGAATAAGTGTTAGGAATTCATACCTAACAATCGAAGATAATTATAAGCATAGATGTGAGATTAAAAATCTCACCTTTTTACAAAATCGAACAAGAAGAAGCTTGAAAGCAAATGGAGAATCAACCTCTCTTCAACACAACCCAAATGAGCTTGAATCTAAGCTCAAAACAAGAACATTCTCAAAATTAGGTTTAGGAATTTCTGAAATTGGTAAGAGAATAAGTTGGAGAAGAAGGAGAGAAGCTTACCAATGGGTTCTTTTTGAGTTTGGAGCTAGGAATTTGAAGTTGCAAAAAGGAACTAGGGTTTTGGAGTTTTAATTTCCAATCTCTCCCACCACTAATGCTATAAAAACTGAAAAGAGAAAGAAGTGAGGGAGAATGGGGAGGAGGGGTTCAGTTTTTAAGTATAAGTTGGCTAATGGCTAAACCCAAACTCAAACCCAAAGTGAAAAGTAGCAAAAATCAACTTTCTCCAAACATATCGAAGCTTATACTCAAAAAGGTCGCAAATGGCACATTTTAAACTCAATGGGAGTGGTCCCGAGTCCTAATTCGACCGTATGCAAAAAGTAGCTTTTCGGACTAAAATCCGACTAACGATAAAATATTTAAAAATAAAATCGATAAATATGCGGGTTGTTACAACCGGTCACGGCACGTGGCCTAGATCACAGTACCGAGGATCACTTCCGACCCACTGCAACACAAGACCCGGATTATCCCTTACCGGATAATCATTAGTAAGATTACCCCACGGTAGGGATCAGCAACCACACCACTAAGCCGAAATAAAAAGGGACATCTAGACAGGGGTGACCTTACCCGGAAATGGGTGCTGCCCACCAAGCCTTGCTGCATAACCCCTGATTTTCAATCATTTCCGGATGATGAGGCTTGAGGCTAAGCGTTACCTTTTTAGAACATATCCCTTAGAATGCCCATCGCCCACCTGACGATGTTCCCAAAGCATTCATCCATACAAGTCCGTCCCGGGTTCGAACGAAACATAAGGCACTACTCCTACTACATCCATTTTGGAAACATCCTCAGGATTAGTAGCGACTAACCCTTTCATTTCAATGCTCCACCTTCGAATCCAAACTCGTCTTCCTCATGAGAACTATCAATTAACCTTCGGATCGAAGTGGTTTCGAGAAATTAATCCCGATCCCGGTCTCTTCGAAACGATCAGCGCATTGTCCAATATTGATAGTCGAGTGATTTAACTATCAATTAATATTCACAACATCCATCAAATAATAAATAAATTCCCAAATTATTTATTTATCTCAAAATATCTTCGCAAGATATATTTCCACTTTCCAAACCCTTTCGAAAACAGTTTTTAACTACCTTCATTTTTCAGAATAAATTTCCCAAATATTTTCTATTTCCACCGAAATCACCAAGCACCAAACTTTAGATTTTTAAAATAATTTAAAACGCTTTACTTTGAAATATACTATAAAACATTTAAGTTAAAAACTACTTCAGTAATTTGTTAAAAATACATACTATATGAATATTTGAAAATAAGGTTACTTTATAAAATATAAAACTAGGTTTTCACTTTTTAAAACAAAATACTAAGTCACATTTTAAATAATTACTATGATAATAGATTTGAAAAATATTTACTTTAGAATTTAGATATTTAGAAATAACAAATTCCTAAAACATGCGTTTTAAAACAACATTAAAACTTATTATCTTATATTTAAAAATTTACTTTGAACGTACTTGGCTATCCAGAGAAATATATTTCTCTTCACATTCTTCTTTAAATTTCCAATTTCAAACACTTGAATCAATTTCCAAATTGATTTCCAATTTACTCCCTTTTATTCCAAAATCCATTAATTTTAGATTTTATTCCTTAATTATGATTTAAAATGCTTTTAATTGAAAATACCAATTTTAGATTTCTCAAATAACTTCTTAATCCTTTTAAATAAATTTAAACTTTAAATTTTAAAATAATTCTTTATTCCTTTACAATAATATCACTTAATTTTACAATTCATTAATTTCTATTTATTCAAAATCTTTTTTTCTTTTCATATTCGAAGTTATTTATTAGGATTTTAATATCACTTCCATTTCTTTTCAATTCATTCTTAATTTATTCAAATTTTCTATAATTATTTTGCGTACAAATTCACTTCTTTTATTTTCTTTCCAAAACCCAATTTATATATTTTTGGTAACTCATTACACCCAAATATATTCAATCAAACCATAGCATTCAATATTCCAATATGATTCATCATAGAATATCAAATAATCACAACAGAGAATATTAAATAATTTAAATAAATGTCGAGGGATCCAGTTGGATCCCTCCAACCTGTTTTCCCTGCATCCACAGATGTTAGCACAATATAAATACCAATTCCACTTCGAGGTGGAATATCGCGGTATATGGGGTTAATATAAATCATCCGCTATTATGCGGCGCATAGGGTCTCATCTGCTATATAATGTGGGAAATCAAACATTCCAAGATATACTATGTACTACTATATATAATATAACACGCCAAATCCAATCAATCAATCAATTATTTAAATTTAACCATTTAAATTAAAATTAAAATTCAGTTGAGTGAGATTAACTCACCTTTGCATTCGTTTGTAGCCCACTTCAATTCTGACTTGGTTCCCAGTTTATAACCTTGTGTAAACATTTACAGTTTATTAATATTTGAAATAATTCAATAATTTATTATTATTATTTTTTACCATTTAATAAATTTGATTTACCAATTATTTTATTCAAACCAATTTTCCAATAATAAATAATTATTTCTTCACAAATTTTAGACCCTGTATAAACATTTATGGTTTATTAACATTTTAAATCATCTAACAATCAATCGGCATTTAATAATTTAATTTAAAAAAAATTCTTCTTTAATAAATTATTTTTAGTGACTAAAATAATCAGATGAACCGGTTAAACAAATTAATAACCTTAATACTTTTTTTTTAAATTAGTAAATTTAAAATGTATATGTATGTATATTTAATTTATTCATTCTTTACTGTAAGTATAAACCTCAAATCTGAAAATAAATAGTTTTATGTATCTTGCTCTAAGAATAATTTCTGCAATATAAATTTCTGTCCTACATAAATATACATATATATATATATATGAAAGATGAAAATCAATACCTTACTGCCTCAATCCCAACGCGCGCACAACTCGAACCCTACACATCTCGAACCAGACCGACATCGCAATCAGACACCACCCTTCCACCACCTCAGTCTCAACGAACACACTCCATCTTCAACTGAACGCGGCCCAAACCCTAGAGAGGAGCGCCGATTACTCGTCGATACCGAGCTAGCTTGATTCAAGCCTCACGATAGCAAAGAGAGAGAAGGAAGAACAGGTAGGCTCGATGCTAATTTCCCCTTTGCTCGCGAAATAGTGGCGCGCTCCCAAATCGACTCGCACGAATAAATTTCAATTTCGAATTGAAATTGAGGACCGCTCGAGATTTCTTCGTTCTACTCTGATTTGAATCGATTTCATAGATTCGATTTTGATGAGTTCATCATCACTTTTTTTTATATAAAACGAGCTGTCCTGATTTTAAAAAAAAAGAGGAAGGGGCTTCGTTGAAAAGAGAGGAGCGTTTGCTTCCTGTTTGAGGAAAAAGGAGTATACGGGAAGACAAGAGAAGACGTTGGCGTAAAGTAGAAGCCTGCAGTGATTTGAAATAAAGGAAAAGCTGCTGAGGGAAAGTTTTAACGGTGAAAGAATTTCAACTGATGGGAAGAAAAAGTTAATGGAAAATTTTGACCAGTCAAACAAAACATATATGTTATATTTAAATTTCAAATTTATCTTTAAACCGTCTTCAATTCAAATCTTAAAATCTTAACATCGCATTGAGGCATGTCGCTAGGCGTTCATAATGTTAAACCCCTATTCCGGACGCAATGGACAAGGTTTCGAGTACTAATTCGATCATATGGAGAAAATAGCTTCTTGAACCCAGTTATAAAATTGAATTTTCGATTTAATTTTCAACGCATTTACTTGCCATATGCTCACATAAAAACTAAGATCACTACGAAATTTGAAATCCGATAAAAGTACAATATTACAGATCCAATGGAACTGTTTTCATCGAAATCCGAGACTGTGCCTCGGAAGGCTATTTTCAAATTCAATTTAAAACGATAAAATTTCAAAACTGAACAAGTCACTGTTAAATTCAATTTTAACATTTCTATTATCTTTAGTATTATCAATGTAAATTTTATAAGCCTTCAAATTATTTTTAACAGGCTTAAAACTCTAGATTCAACATTTTACCCAACTTCAAATTATTTAATTCAATAAGTTAATTATCAAATAAATAGTGATATTTGAATTCAAGTTAAAAATTAACTTTTAAATATTTAAAATCAATTAAGTATTCCGATTTAAATTGTCTAAAATTCTGGATCGTCACAACTCACGTTAAGGAATCTTTTTCTGAATTAATTAATATGGGCTATAGATGCGATACTCTGGATAAGCAAGAAGATCCGAAGGAAAATGGAGATACATAATATGAATTGGAGAAAAAGGAAGTTTGGTGGAAAGACACCGAGGAAAGATAAAGGAAAGAAGAATATACGGAAGAAAAAGGTAAAGGATGGTTCTTGTCTCAATTGCTTGGAGAAAGGCCACTACTCGGATAAATGCAAGAATTCTTGGAAGCCAGGAATGAGAGAGCCATTTATGAGGCCAGATCAGGTATCTAGTGGATGCTATTATTGTGCAAGCCGGGACATAGGATCAACAACTGTCCAACACAGAAGCAAGCTCTAGTAAAGAAGGTGTATGCGATCAGAGATGATTCTTCAACCTCAAAAGCTAATTAAGGAAAAGAAATTTTATAAGGTAACCTTCTCGTTTATGATTAAATTGTTCAAATTTGTTCGACATGCGAACTACCCTTAGTTTTATTTCTCAGAAAATCGTAAATGGGTTAAATCTTGAATCTGAGATCGTAGTCGAATCTATTTCTGTCTATTTCATTGGGTTTCGATATAATCTACGAATGGTTAGTTAACCCTTCGAACTAACCAATACCCCTATATACTTCGTATATCAGGTAACCTAATTGTTTCATAGTTGATTGAGTTTTTTCTCATATCTATTGTTGATATTCTGATTTGGTAAGCCAAATGCAGAATAAACATTCAGTTGATCTGAAAAGATATTTCTCTATCTTTTATCTGTTCTTAGTTGTCTCCCGGGCAAATTTCGAGGACGAAATTTCTTAAGGGGGGAATCTGTAACGATCTTGGTTTAAAGATGAATTTAAATTTGTAATTTAATTAAATTTTTGGGTTAAATTGTGGATTTATTTGGATTTTTCAAATTTAATAATATACATATATATATATATATGTATATATATTTAATTTGCATTTGAAACTCAAAATAAATATTTTCAATTGAATTGGATTATAAATAAAATTTTGATTTGGAATATTCAAAATGAATATTTTAAATGAATGTAATATAGATACTAATGTTTAAAATAAAAATTTATCCTATCAATATAAGTGCAAAATATAAGTAAAAAATATATGTTATAAATTAAATTTTTGAAAATCAAACTATAAATAGAAATAAAACTAAGAATGGTTAATAATAAATATATAGGGTAACTCATATGGACACATAAGATTATTTTAGTAAAAATAAAATATAAATACTTAAGTAAACATATGAAGTACATGTATACTTGAATGTGAGCTGTGTAAGCATGCAAGAAGATAACAAAACAAAGATGTACATACAAAATATCTATGTAATAAAATAAAAAATAAAAAAAGGAAAAAAATATCTACATACAAAATAATTCAAATAGTATAAGTGTGTAGACTTAGAAGGAAGCAATGACCGGTAATGCTATCATCTCAGCCGAAATAAAACTTCATTTCAGTAAACAAAGAAGAATATTTTAGTTTAGTCAAAGGAAAAAATCTGATCAATAAAGAAGCTTGCACCAGAAGACACCTGTCTCCTATACAAATTGTTTCTTTATATCTAATTTATTCTAGTTCATTCAAACAAAAGATAGCAAAACCAAAAAGAAAATATAAAAATCTGGACATCATCCCAAAGCATTTCAAAAAAATTTGGAAAAAAAATCAAAGCAGCAACCAAAACTTAAGAAACAGTTTTGGCAAACAAAAGAAGAAATTGGAAAGCTTCAACCTGGAAGCAGGAAGATCAAAAGCAAGTTCATCTCAAATGGAAAACACAGATTCAAAATCTAGAAAATATCAAATTTTAAGCAAGCAACAAAATTCAACAACTGTTCTTCCTCTATGTTCCTTCCTGTAAAACCAACAAGTGAGCAAACTTATTTTTGAACTAGTTTTCTTGATATCTGTGATGATGATAGCTTGTTAGTTATGATCAATGCTTGAATGTTGTTGTGGGAAATAATTGGATATATTCGAATTTGTTAATGATGAATTTAGATGAAGGTTTCGTAATTTTTAAATAAGTAAATCATGTGAATTTTTGAAATGAACGAATTACGCATTTTCGACAATGCTCGATGATCAGAGTAATAATAAAGATCATGATTGAGGAGGAAGCATGTTTGGAAGTCATGAATCATCAGAAAAATGTTCAAAAAAATTTAATTCATCGTGATGATCGGTCGAAGTCAAATTAGGGTTTAAATCGTATGTTTGGTCGAGGTTGAGTTTTGGTTTGATGCGCCTTCGTCGAAGCGTCGGAGCTTATCGGTGGTAGGGAAAAAGTTGCTATAGGGGTCGTCTAACCTATGGCCGGAGTTGCTGATGCTCCAGCGGTCGGGGGTGTGCGCGCGAGGCTGTTTCAGGTAGGGTCTGTAGTTCCAGATTTGGGCATGAATACTCGATTTTGATTTCGAGTAGTCACCGATGATTTGGTGGTCGGAATGGGGTGCGAGGATGATTGTCGACTTGTGAAGGGCAATGTCGATGATCGGAAATGGCCACGTTGCTTGTGCATGTGCACGGCAGCGTGGATGTCAGTGTTTGGTTGTGGGTTGGACTCGAGGGAAGTATTGAGTGTTTAAAGGTTTTAACTCGGGGTTGTCTCGTGATGGTCTCAAGGGAAGAAGGATGTGAATTTGTACGATTTTGCTCGATAGTTTGCTCAGGTTTTAATTAATTAACTCGAGTTGTTTAAGTAGCGGGTTTTAAATTTTTGTAAGTAAATTGTTTTCCTGGTTTTCAAAAGCAAATAATATAACCAAGTTTTAAATTGATTTAAAATAAATATAAACTTTATTTTTAAAAGTTTGTTTTAATAAATAATATTAAAGGTTGTTAACTAATGAAAAGAATGCTCTAATGGTTAATTAATATTTAAGTTAAATTTATTTATATAAAGGATGTTTTAAAATATGCTAAGGAGGGTTTTAAATAAATTGTTTTAATTAACCTAATTTTAAAAGGTTTAAAATAAATTGACTTTAATTTGAAGGTTATTTTCCTAATAATATATAAAGAAGTTAACTATTATAAAGGATGTTTTTAAAATGGTTGATTAACTTTCAAAGTTTAAGTTAACATATTTGTTAAAGGAAAATTATTATTTGAAGTGAATTACTTAATGTAAGTAACTAAAGTAAATTAATCAACAATTCAAGTTAATTGGTCAAGTAATTAATGAATGATTAAATAAAAATAATGGTTACTCAGTGAAAGTAATTACGAGTAGATAATTAAAGATTGAAGATTGATTAATCAAATATTAATGGTTACTTACTTTAAAGAATAATAAATTTATATGATTAATTTTAACAATTGTTAAATTAATTAATTAATGATAATCATTTATGAAATTGCGTAAGTGTAATTACTTTATGAAAGTAATTAAGAAGTTAATTGCTCATTGTAATTAATTGAGTTTAATTTGATTAATTTAAGTTAATCATCAAATGTTGTGCACTGGATTGTTATTTCTGTTTGTGATTGTGATACTGTGTGATGTGAATTGCTTTATGCTGAACAGTGATTTATGATTTGTTTCTATATGTATATGAAAACCCCTTGCCCGTAAACGGCATTTGAATTTCGATGCGACAGGGAGTCGGATCCTAGACGGTTATCCGAAACCCACATCGAATCGTAATGGTGAATCTTTGTGGTTGAATAATTTACTTTACCTATGAATCTGTGTATATAGATAAGCGTTATGGGTTATACCGCTTATCGATATTGATATGATTGAATCTGTGATGGTTGATGTTGTGCACTATTGTGTTAAACCCCCGGGATACACTATACACGCACAAATATGGATTGCACGTGGAAATTGGTTAAGTCGCCGATTTTTGAAATAGTTTTAAAATTGAATTTTTGAATCCAAATGGTTTTGAAAATAGATCGGATTTAAAGTGAAAAGCTTTTGAAAGGGTATTTCAAAGATTAAAGTTATTTTTTTGAATGACTTGATTTAGTTTTGAAATTTGATTTAAATTTGAATTCAAAATTAGAAAATGGATTCTATGTTGAGAACTTATCATTTTGAAAAGGTTATATATGTTTACATGAATTTAGCACATTTTAGAAGGTGTTGTTTTGGAAATTTAAATTAACCCAAGGTTTTAACTTGTATAAATGAAATCGGATTTTTTTTTTAAATAAAAACTATTTGTTTTCAAACGATATAAGCTATCGTATAAGAAATGAATTTCCAATTTGTATTAAAGGAAGTTCAAGTTGAATTGAAAATGGTTTTCCAAGTTATGAATGAATCTTTGGAAATGGGTTTTGGAAGCTATAAGTTAAATCTTTGATTTAAGGATTAAATGAGCTAATCCAATTGAGGTGGAAATTGTTTTAATCTGTGAATGGATCTTTGTGAAACTGGGTGAACTTTGTGAAATGGATCTTTTTGTTTAGAAGATTTGAAATGGTAATTGGTTTAAACCATTTGAAAGAAAGTTTGAATTTTAAAGTTGTGACTTAATTGAAATCCCATATCCATATGTTTTTAAAATATTACGCTCATTATTCGGTTTAGCCGGGAGAGGACTTTGTGTCATATAACCCATTCCGAATAATGATATGTCGTTATGGATAGCATTTGAAGAACGATGGTGAAGACCGGGTATTTACGAGAATGATAGAATGACCTATTGATTGACTCTACACTGAGTAGTTACGGTATAGAGATTTCCTAAGTGATAGAAAGTCCAATCGGGATTGTGAATACCCGGATTGCAAGGGCTTCTTCGGAAGTGCCTTCGGTTCTGTTCGAACCCGGAACAGACATGTATGGTTGTATGTCTAACATTACACTTTGAGATATAAAGCAGATTTCTTTCAAATACATATCTGTTGGTGGCGGAGAATTTATTCTCTTAGCTTAACACCCTTCTTTGAGATGTACGAGCTCAGAGGTTATGTAGTTGAAGGTTATCAGCGATATACTTCCAATTTGGTAGTGTGGCATGCAAAGTGCTGCTATGTATTGATGATCATTTGTGATCAAAGCATGGCTTTCGTGAAAAATGTAGCTTTGTGGACGAGACCTCATCGAGCCTCACAAACCGGTAATGGTCGAAACAGGAAGGATGCGGCAAGGTTCCAGGGGTAGCTCCTCTAAGGTATGACCATTCCTTCTGGAAAAGGGTAGTATCATGGTATGGAGCCCAGATACTTACTCATGTGGGCACTGTAGTATATTTATTACCGTGTGATGTTGTTGGTGTAGAGGATCCTCGTATAAAGGTCGCAAACGACCGGGGGTGACATATCTTAGGTTTTACTTTCCGGGAAGGGGGTAACCGACCTTGTGTTGGCAGAGAGTCGGGTAGGTTCTCGGGGCGTCACCCCAGAGGCATACCCATGTGGAAATAGGAAGTTCCTTAGCCTGACCATTTGTTGGAAAATCTAATCATCCAATACGCGCCTTGTATAGTTTTAGTTGTATAACCTGCCATCTACTTATGGTGGCGCCCCACTGTTTGGATGGTAGCTATAGTAGGCATAGTTTGGAATGTCTATGCTGGCTAAGATTAATATTATACTTTCGAAATGTTTTCCACTATGCACTAATAATAATATCAAAATGGTTTTCGCGTATCAAACATTTTTGATAATCATAAGGAGAAATCTCCAATTCTGCGTTTGCATGGTGTGTGTGGCGGGAGGCCTTATGGTAGTTTCATTTTTCAAAAAGCATTACGGATTCCAAATTTAAATCTCTTTTTTTAAAGACAAACCATTTTTCTCACACCAGTCCCATGACTGACTCGGAGTTTATTATTCCGTTCCTAAACTCTGGGTGCCCACAATTTTCCAAACGGGCAGTCTAGAGTTTGGTTTTTTTCAGATAGTTAGATAGTAGATATCATTTAGTAGCTTCAGCTTTCTATTAGGATACATTTTGGGAGTCTTTGGAGTCTACGACTGCAATTGCTTAGCTTAGTGCAACTTTGATGGTGGATTGAGCTTGAAGTTTTGGAGTTCTAGCTTTGGAGTTTTAGATTGGAGTTGTAGTATTTGATTCTGTGAAGACTTATCTCATATCATATTTTGTCGTGTTCCACTGTATTTCGTGTTGTATATTCTCTGATATTGATGATTATCATTGTATCAAATTGATGTATTGGATATTGTATTCATGTTGTATCAATGATATCATCTTTTATTTCCGCTGTTTTATTTATCATCTAATGTTGTTGCAAGCTCCGGCGATACGAATTTGATGTTGTTTGTGGGACATCGAGTTCGGGCCGTCACACCGGTCCATCGACGACGACGCGGCAACATTTTTTCCGATCGTGACCCAATATGAACATTTAACCCTAAATCGATCTCATCATTACTCTGCGATGATTTATAAATTCGACTCGCATTTTTCTGATGATTTCGAACCTTCAACCTAGCTACGGCTTCAATCTCGAGGACCACAAACCCACCGATCACCAGAATTTTATAAAATTTCATTTCCTAATCAAGTTAAGATTTCTCACTAAAAACTGCATTAAAAATTCAGATTTTTCTTTCTAAAATCATTATTTCCAAGGGTGATTCAATTGATATGCCTGAAACCGAAAATTATGATAATCAAATTTTCAACAAGTTTTATATTTGCCAGTAATTTCGATTTTCCAGACCACTCTTCAATTAAGTTTGCTTGAAACCATTTTTAATACTTGAATTATGCCTAAACAAACAACTTTTGTTTAGATCTTAAGGTTTAATATTTATTGAGGAAGAAGAAATCAAAATTTTAATCAAATTTGAGCCTGTCAACCTGGGACAGAACACTACTTCCAAGTGCACAGATACACACAACCCAATTTTCATGTTTCTATATACATGCAGCATATATCTTCAATTTAAACTTCCATACTTTCACAACAACAAGATTCAGTTCCAATTAAAAGGAAAAGTTTACTCACATGAAAAGATTTTTGAAACAGAGAGCACTTTTGTGTTGAAGGCTGCAGTTTAATTTTCCTGTAAATCCTTTCTATTTTGATCTTGAATGATGTTTGAGTTTGTAAGATAATGATGTTTATTTTTTCTTTTCTTTTCTGGCTCGCTAAGTTTTGTTTTTTGAACGAATAAGACTAAGTTGCATTGCATATATAGAAAACAGTTCTGCGGGGAAGGCTTGCTATACAAGATATTTTTCTATTTCCTTGATGGTCAGAGATTTTTCTTATTTCCTGCATATTGAAATGATATTTGTTGTGCTGAGATGATGTTATTTAATGCATATGCTCCCTTACAAGTTTACATACTTATGCATTTGATTTTTGTATATAGATATTTTTTTCTTGCTTGCATAATTCACATACATACATTTTTGTTTGATTTGCTTTGCTTAATATAAAATTGTCATAGTTATTTTTGTAGTTTTTAACTTACCTTATATATATTTATGTTTAACACAATTCTTGTTTTTTACATTTTTATTATTATCATTTATTTAAAGCTTAAATTACCAAATACTTTATTTATATCCATATATTTTTGTAATACTTAATATTAATAATATTTTATTTTGTTTTGAAACTTTTCAAATTAAATTACAAAAGTTTAAATAAGTTACCAAATTTAAATTAATAAATTTTACGACGTTACAAATATCCTCCCCCTTAAGAAACTTTCGTCCTCGAAATTTGAAAGAGAGAGAAAAGCAAACAAAGAACATATGAATTTAGAAAAGAATAAAGAAATGGCTTACCAGTTTAAGCCGAGATTTCTACTCTGCAATTGGGATATGGTTTCTGCATGCTATCTTCAGTTTCCCAAGTGCAGTCCTTGGATCGCCACTCCACTGTACTTTAACCAGTTTTACAATTTTGTTTCTCAATCGCTTTTCATCACGATCCACAATTTTTATCAGTTCTCTTTTAACTATTAAATTGGGAGTGATTTCGAGATCCTGCTGAGTAGCTTCTTCAATAATACAGTCTGGATCGTGCACATACTTCCAGAGGTTAGAAATGTGGAACACATCATGCACACCAGATAACCAGTTAGGAAACTGCACTCAATAGGCTAAAGAACCAATCCTCTCCAGAATAGGAAAAGGACCAATATAACGCGGTGCTAGATTTCTAGTTTTTCCAAACCTCAGTACACCCTACATTGGAGATACTTTCATAAATACAGAATCTCCAACTTGAAATTCCAAATCTCTTCTTCGGCGGTCATAATAGCTCTTCTGACGACTTTGAGCAGTTATTAATTTCTTTCGAATAAAATCAACTTTCTCCGTGGCTTCTTTAATCATATCGGGTCCAAGGACAAGTCTATCAACTGATTCGATCCAGCATGCAGGTTATCGACACAGACGACCATATAAAGCCTCATAAGGAGCCATTTCAATACTGGCTTGATAGCTATTGTTATATGAGAATTCGACCGGATGTAAATGGTTCTCACAAGAACCACCAAAATCAAGTATACAAGCACGCAATAGGTCTTCTAAAATTCGGTCAATCCTCTCAGTCTGCCCATCAGATTGTGGGTGATAAGCCGCGCTGAAATTCAGTTTTGTTCCCAAAGCGGCTTGGAATGCCTCCCAAAATCTACTAGTGAAGATCGGGTCACGATCACTTACTATGCTGCTAGGAATACCGTGGAGACGAATAATCTCTTTTATATATAGCTCTGCTAAGCTTGCTGCAGTACGAGTGGATTTCACTGGAATGAAGTGAGCAGTTTTGTTAGACGGTCCACTATAACCCAAATTGCTTCATTTCCCTTCTTGGTTCGTGGCAATCCGTCGATGAAATCCATCGATGCCCGATTCCATTTCCACTTTGGTACTTCCAAAGGCTGAAGTAAACCCGCCACTTTCTTTTGATCGCTTTTAATTTGTTGACAAGTAGCACAGCGACTCACATATATAGATATGTCCCTTTTCTTCGTCTTTCACCAAAACGTTCTTTTAATATCACGAAACATTTTATTGACTCCTAGATGGATGCAAAGTTTGGAATTGTGGCATTCATCCAAAACTTCACGTTTCAACTTCGGAATGTTTGGGACACAAATTCTTCCTTTCAATCGTATAACTTTATTGTCGTCGACTTCAAAACTAGTACTTTCACCACGACGCATTTTCTCATAGATTTGATGAAGAAACTCATCTTCTTTTTGTTTGCTAGTGAATTTCTCAAGAAAAGTAGGAGTAACGACAAGATGAGCGACAATGGCATGCTTTCTACTCAAAGCATCGGCAACTACATTGGCTTTTTCGGGTATATACAGAATATCTAGGTCATAGGATGCCAGAAATTCCAACCAACGTTGTTGTCGTAGATTCAAATCTTTATGGGTGAAGTGATACCTTAAAGATTTGTGGTCGGTGAATAATTTGAATTTTTCACCCAGAAGATAATGTCGTCAGATTTTTAAGGCGAAAATAACAGCCAAAAGCTCCAAATCATGTGTTGGGTAGTTTCTCTCGTGCGGATGTAATTGTCTACTCGTGTAGGCAATTACCATCCCATCCTGCATTAATACCGCACCTACCCCATTACCACAAGTGTCAGTATAGACAGATAAGCCTTGGTTCCCGTTAATTATAGCGAGAACAGGAGCGGTAGTCAGTTACTTTTTCAATTCCTGAAAAGCTTCATCACATTTTGGAGCCCTACTGAACTTGGCATTCTTCATTGTTAGCTTAGTCAATGGACAAGAATTCTTAGAAAAGTCCTGAACAAACTTTCGATAATAGCCTGCTAAACCCAGAAAACTTCGAACTTCTTTCAGAGTCGCGGGTCGCTTCCAGTCAAGAATAGCGGAAATTTTGCTCGGATCAACAGAAATCCCTTCTTCATTAACAATATGGCCAAGAAATCTGACTTCTTTGACCTAAAAGTGACATTTCGAAAATTTAGCGAATAAGATGTTCCTTTTCAAAATCTCCAAAACAATTCTGAGATGTTCAGCATGCTCCTCTTCAGTTTTGGAGTAGATTAGGATATCATTGATAAATACAAGAACAAATTTATTCAGCACCTCTCGAAACACACGGGTCATCAAATCTACGAAGTACGCGGGGGCGTTAGTTAGCCTGAAAGGCATGACTAACCACTCGTAGAACACATCCAGACCCCTAAAAGCAGTTAGGTGAACACAATCTTTGGCAATTCGCAACTGATGGAATCCTTGGGCTAGATCCATCTTAGAAAAGAATCGTGCATCATGAAGTTGATCGAATAAGTCGTCGATCCTGGGTAAAGGAAACTTGTTCTTGAGAATTTTCTTATTGAGATCGCGATAGTCAACACACAATCTCAAAGACCCATCAGATTTAGCCACAAATACTACCGCTGAACCCCATTCAGAAACACTAGGACGAATCAATCCCTTTTTTTTAGCAAATCACCGGTTTGCTTTACTAGTTCAATTCTTTCTCGCGGTGCCATCCTACGACTAGCATGAACAACAGGACGAGCATTCGCAATCAAATTTAATTCTGAATTCAATCTCTCTATGTGGGGGTAAAGATTTCACTTCTTCGAATACAATGGGAAAATGCTGGACAACAGGAATGGACTCCAGACTAGGTTCTGAATATCCCAACGTATACATCAGTTCATCCCTTTTCGAACTAGGGTCTTCACAAGAAATTTCAATGAGATCTCCAAGCTTTGTTTTGACTAGAATCGTTCGGTTGTTTGGCTTCTTATATCGATAACCAATTCATCCCTAGTAGGATTTCAAATTCATTGAAGTCGAGAACATAAAGGTTAATAGGAAATCGATGGCCAGAATAAGAGATAGGCACCCTCCTACAATATAGACAAAGATTTGCAGGACCACCCACTGGATTCTTCACACAAATAGGTTCATCGACAAATTCGAGTTTAAGTTTTAATTAGTCCACGATCTGTTGGGAGATAAAGCTATGTAAAGCTCCCATGTCGAATAAAACTATAACAACTCTTTCACCAACAATAAGGTTACCCTCCAGAACTTCCTTTGATGTAGCAAAGAAACAAATAGAAACAAACACGTAAGTTGTACGTATATTATTTTATTCGCATAACTATTTGGTCTAGATTCGAGGCCAGAATTTCGAGATTGTCTATATTGATCCAAGTTGGGAATTTTCACTCGATTTTGACGGCGAACCCTGGATATGAATTTTTGATTGATCTTGGAATTCTCTATCATAGTATACTGTTATGCAAGGAGAATGGCATTTCTAATCAAGAAACCAGATCTGAGTCCGCACTAGAGAGTCATGTGAGCGATACTAGTTCAGAGGTGAAATTGTGTAATCGAGTGAGCGATCAGATTTGATATTGTGCACGGATGATGTGTGTACATCGTATGGGCTTAAGTAAAGCAAATATTGAAAATTTCGAAAACAAATAAATAAAATGAATTTTGAATTATATGATTGGATATTATTGGTAAGTGAGATGCAGGTAATTAAAAGCAAAAGCTAAACTAATGTCTTTGAATTCAGAAGAAAATTTTGATTACCCGACAAAAGGAACACGTTTAAATTGTGTTTAAATTGTTGTATGAAATTGATGATTTTCTGATTGAGGCACTTGGCTTTGTTTTCTTTTGATAATTTGGGCCCATGGAGGCATTTTGTAGTTTTTCCAATCCAGCCGCGCAAAGGAGACGCTGGCGAAATTTTTTAAAAATTTAAGGATTTAGAAAAATTTTGAAGAAATTTTTTATAATTTAAAACGTGATTTAACTTATAGTTCGGATGATTGAGGGAATAATATTAGTGAAATCTATGGATTAATTTGGAAAAATAGTAGTAGTGATAATGTAGTTCCAATAAAATTGTTTTCGAAAAGTTGTTTGAAACTGTGTGGTTTTGGAAAAAATAGTCAACGGGTTTAGACCATTCTTCTTACCTGGCAATTTCAATTACGAAATTCTTATAAGGGGAAGTAATATGACAACCCAAAATTTTGGATATTTGAAATTGAAATATTTAATTGATTTTAAATATATAAATGTTAATTTTTAACTTGAATTTCAAATGTAACTACTTATCGAATAATTTAATTATTGAATTAAACAATTGGAAATTGGGTAAATATGAAATCTTGAGTTTTAAGCTTGTTAAAAGTAAATTAAAGGCTTATAAAATTTATATTAATAATAATGAAGATAGTAATAGTTTTAAAATTGAATTTAAAAGTGATTTGTTCAGATTTAAAAATATATCGTTTAAATTGACATTTAAAAATAGCATTCCGATGCACAGTCTCGGATTTCAACGAAACTAGTTCCATTGGACCTGAAACAGTGTATTATTATCGGATTTCAAATTTCGTAACGTTTGGAGTTATCATTTGGTCGTACGGGATATAAACGTGATGAAATTTATATCAAAAATTCAATATAACAGCTGGGTCAAAAGAGCTATCTTCTCCATAAGATCGAATTAGGACTCGAAACCATATTCATTGCGTTTGGAATAGGGGTATAACATTATAAACACCTAGCGGCATGCCTCGATTGCGGGTCAAGAATTTAGGCTACGAATTCAAGATGGTTTAAAATTTAAATAATATATTTTATAATGACCAGTCAAAATATTTTCCCATCGGTTGTTTTTCCCTTATCACATCAAGTCATGGTACACAAGCAAGCTCCACATGCTAACTCCCTTTCAAATATCATGTTCCCTCCTTCATTTCATAGTACATACGAAGGAAAAGAAAGGGAAAAAATGACTAACTTCGAAATTAATTTTCTCCTCAAATACTCGATTAAAATGGTGAAACTAATTCCTAAAATCAAGTTTCACAGTTTTCTTCTTCTATCTAGTAGGCCTTCTATCTAGTAGGCTCACATTCAAGTGCGGCATTGATTTGAGTTGTTCGATTTTGGGACAGTGACGAGTTATTCTAGCAAGGGTTAGAGATTGTTCTGATTCTGGACTTCGATTTGGGGATTCGAGGTAAGGTATGGGTTTGTCGTAGAAAATCGCACCTCGATGCAAAAAAATTCATGATGGCCGATCATCTGCTAGGATCACGTCGCCATGATGTTCGAAAGAAGGGAAGCAGGTCGCTTTTTGGTCGAAGGTCGCGAAGGTGGGGTCTTGGTGATGGTTGAGTCGGTTTCGAGGCGAGAGAGTCGATGGCGTTGTTGGATTTTGATTTTGGCAAATGGGGCGGCATATTAGTGATACACATGCATGCGTATTTTATAGGGAGGAGCAGATTTGAGCAATTGGGAAGAAAGAGCATAAGCGGGTCGGTTTTCCTTTTTGGGCCCGGGATTTGCAAATTGGGTATTATAATTTTATAAAATAAAACTTATTTTTATGAATTGTTAAATAAATTCAAGCTCTTATGAAATTCATATCTCATCCATCTTATGTCCAAATCCAACACGGTCAATCGCGCAATAGGGAGATCTTTGTTATGGAGTCAGTTTGGTTGAAAATAGAGCTTGCTGAATTTTCAGACAATTTCAAACACATTCAAATTAAATCGGAACTAGAACGCGAAAGCGACTAAAAATTAAAAGCGAGTTAATCTCACTTAATTTTGGATTACTGCAGTTAATTTTAAATAGTTAAAATTAATTATTGGTTGTTTGGTTGAATTTGGTAATTATTATCAGTTGGATGTGATATTTTATATATATATATATATATATATATATATATATATTAGAGTGATTGATATTCCCACACATATATAGCGAATGAGACCCTATGTGTCCCGCATAATAGAGGATGTCCTATATACAGTGATATCCCCATCGAAGTGGGATTGGTATTTTTATATTGTATTAACATCTGTGGATGCAGGAAAACAGGTTGGAAGGATCCAACTGGATTCCTCAAAAATGTTGAATTTAATTCCATATATATATTGATATATGATATGTTTAAGAAATCTGTAGTAGATTATAGTGCATTTTGAATCTATTGGATGCTATGGTAGGATTGGCCTGGACTTTGGTATTTTAAAAGCCAATAATAAATGTTTTGAAGTAAAAAAGGAAACTAAAAGGGAAAATTGAAAGTAAAATATTTATGGTGAAATTTTGGATATATTTAAAGAAATGAATATTGGGTAAAATAAATAGTTTGATTTCAAATTTTGACTTGATAACTTTGAAATAAGGGAAATTGGGATTTTGGAAATAAGTTAATTAAAGGCTTTAAATAATAGAACTTAAGCAATATTGTTTAGGAGAAAAAGGGATTTATTCTTAAAGTCGTGATTTACAATAGTTTAGGAAATAAAAGGAAATTTGAAAATAAAATATGAAATTGGTGCTTCAGATTTAAACATGACTTTAAATCATAAAAAAAAGTGAGATCTAAAATTAGTGGGCTTTGAAATATATTTGGGTTATTTAAGAAATTAAATTAAAAATGAAATTTAATTTAGAAATTGATTTAAAATCGATTAAGTATTGTGAAAACAGTTATAAACAGGGAATGAGACTATGGAATTTATAAACGAATTTTATAAATAAAGTAAAGTGATTTTTAGTGGATAAATTGAAGTTATAAATTCACAGTGTGGATTTATAAGGAGATGGGCAAATCGGTTTAAAAATAAATGGTAGATTTATTTTTGATTTATTTTTTAGAAACGTGGAAAGAGAATTTATGGAATTGGGGCGTAAATTAAATTGAAAATAAATAGAGAATTATTTATTAATATCAGACTGGCTATTTGAAAAATATTTTTTTCTGAGAGTTAAGTTTATTTTAAAAAGGGAGGATTTTTAAGTATTAATTAGAAAATTTAAAAGTGTTTATGAATATTTTAGAAAAATAATTATTCAATTTTTTAAAATTGTTTGAAGTATATTTAAGTATTAATTAGATTGTCTGGAGTTTAACTTTGGAAATTATTACATGAATTTCATAAGTATTGTTTTAGAAAAATTACTTAATAAAGTTTTCGAAAAGTAGTGGTATACTCGCATCGCGAAATCGGAGGCAGTGAGTGCTTGTAGTTAAGTCTTGAATTTCTCTGGGATAGAGACGTAATCATTGAGCTGTGAGTCTATGGTTTGATACCGCAGTGGTACTTTCCAAATTATTTGAAAGGTTTTCCAAATATATTTGAAAGAATAGTTTTGGTGAAATTACTTAACTTGATAAGATTAGTGTGTGTGTGTGTGTGTATTGGATAAAGAGATTTAATTCATTAAAATTAAATCAAAAAAGAGACTTAGAGTTTTTCAGTGGAAAGTGAAGTATTTGGTTGAATGATTGTTTATTTGATATTTAAATAACTGACTATCAAATTTGGACCCAAAATATAACTTTGGAAATATCTAGAAGAAACACGGGATTTATATGGTACTACTATCGTTCGAGGTGTTATACTGTACGTATAAACTCATTTCGTTCTTTTAGGAAGTTTATAAAGAAATCCATCCACTAACGGTTAGGAGGTGATCTCCGATCTTATTTTCATCTGATTATTTCCTAAAGAACCGGGGTATAGTTTACCGAAAATATCAAACGTTATTCCGGAGAGACCGAGATCGGATAAATTATCCGAAAACCACTTCGATCCAATAAATACGTTTTTGAAAGGGATACAAGAGCATGGAGTCTAAGATGGAGCAATGAAGTGCAAGGGCTAATCACTAATAATCTTGAGGGTGATTCGAAAATGGATGTAGTAGGATTAGTACCTCTGATTCTGTTCGAACCCGAAACGTGTTGGTCCTTGAGAAGGATGGTTTTGATGACAACAACCTTAGGACTTATTATAAAATATAAATACTAATATTATAGTTTATATATATATATATGTATATGCAGGATATAAACATGCAGGTACCATGAATAAAGACTGTACAGTATAAAGATACAAGACTGATGAATTTAAAGATCGAAGATATCAAGATTGAAGATTCATGAGTATCAAGATATCAAGAGTTCAAGATTTCAAAGTATCAAGGTATATAATCTAAGAGAAAATTCCTTAAAAATTCATCATAGCCTCTAGCCTCATCAACTGGGAACGACTGAAAAGCGGGGGGAATGCATGAAGGCTAAGTGGGTAGCACCCAATTAGGGTATGTTTATCATCTTTCTAGATACCCTCGGGTATTATTACTATGATTTATGGAAGGAGCTCAAAAAAACGGTGGAAACACCCGGGGTGATAGCATATTCGGCCTATCCAGGTTAGGGATAGTCCGGTCTTGTATTGTAGGGGATCCCGGGGTAGTCCTCGGTATGCTGTTCTAGACGTGTACTGTGATAGGTGATACCCCGGTCGTAGTCATTCGTATGGAATCCATTCTCCAATACGTGCCTTTACGGTTTTGATTGTAGAGCCTAATATGATGGAACTTAGTTAATGTAACAATTTCAGATATTTGAATAACTATTTGTACTTAGACACTATTATAATATCAAAGGATTTGATATAAAATGTTTTGGTTTTCGTAAGGTAAAAATCCATCATGTTTATTTGTGGCGTGATCTTACGAAATACTTTTGATTTTCAAAGGATTTTGATAATTTTAATAATTCAATTTGAGTGTGTTTTCTCACACTAGTTTTCGAGACTGACTCGGGTGTAATTTTATTATAATGCTCAGATCAGACCGAGTATTACAGATATAGGATGGGATGCTATAGAGCTAAGGAGACGAGTTGGATGATGAGATGTATCACACGTACTTGGGTTTTATTCCACTGTATATTGTGGGCTATATATTCAACTTTTGTGAGGACAAGTTATTAGAACTGTCCAGTTTTGTGCTATTGATTTTGTGTTGTACCCTGATGATGTAATGTATAAAAATAGTTACAGTTCTTTTTGTATAAAGACTAGCTATTATCTATCATATATTGTTCCGCTGCGATTGTGAGATTCTGTGTTGTTGTTTCTATTTTCTTCTTCTACCTCTTTATTCTATACCCTTACGATCTTGTATTTTCGGCATTCGATTGTTCGGCATATAATACAGTGGACGTATTGATTTCAATTTTCGAAGGTCGAAAATCTCGGTTACGACATCACTTTTATTTAAATACTTTTGAAATTTTCCTTACCTTTTCCCAAATTCCATGTTGATAATTTCTCTTATAAATTCCATCTACTGAATAAACCCATTTCCAAATCTCGAGAAGCTTTATAAATAAATTTAAATCATTACAAAACTATATATATGTAATATATAATAAGTATTTGAAAGAATAATAATTTATTTTTAAAACATGTTCAAGTAATTATTTAAAATATTGAAACTCTTTGTATAAACATCAATAACTCATTTTAAGATAAACAAATCGATTTATAAAGTTGATTATAAAAATTAGAATTTAATTTCAATAAATGTTAGGTATTTGAAAAATTCACTTTCGAAGTATTTCAATACTAACTAGTTTAAATTTACAAAGTTAAATAAATAGAATTTCCTATTTTAAATCAAAACTTAACTTCTTAATAAAATATATTTTTTAAAATCCTAATAACCAACTCAATTTATAAATCCCTCTCAATTTACAACACATCAATCTCATTCCGATTCTCTACCCTTCTCATTTTCAAAATAGAATTCCCTACTTTTTCCAAAAATCTAATTTTATATCTCGATAAAACTCACCCTATGAAATTATATTCCAATTTATCAATTAATTTTCATTTTCCCTTATTTATAAACATTGTTTATAAATTTTATAACTCCTTTGAGTTACACTTGTTTATAAAACTAATATCATTTAAAAAATCTCATTTTATAAATCCATTTCTTAATAAATTCCATATAATTTCACGAATATATTTAAAATATTGATTTCAACTCCTTTTCATATTTTTCAGAAATATCGTTTAAAAATCCCTTATCCAAATTATTTTAAATCTCTATTAAAAATATTTTTACGAATAGTTAAATACAAACCAAAATTAATTATTGTTTTTAAATCATTTTCTTAAAAATAATCCAAATTTCGATATAAATATTTTTATATTCAAAACCGTCTTTTAAATCATTTAAATTCCAAAAATAATATTTATGGTATTTAAAATACTAAAAGTTAGGCCAGTGCTACTGTGGCATCCAATAATTCACATCACAACAATAATCTATAACAGATTATTCTAACATATCATATATTATTATAACAATCAATATAAATTTAAGGAACCCAGATGGATCTCTCCAACCTATTTTCCTACATCCACAGATATTATTCAACATAAAAATATCAATCCCACTTCGAGGGGGATATAGCAGTATGTAGGGTTATCCGCTATTATGCGGGACGCGTAGGGTCTCATCCGCTTCAACGACAAGAAATATATCTAACGACTAATATGTACTACTATATATATATAGCATCCAAGTAATAATAATAATTATCCATTCGTCCAATCAATCAATAATCAATTTTACTACTTAAATTAAAGCCAATTATCCAAATGAGTGAGTATTACTCATCTTGATTTTTATTTTTGATCCATTCTAATTTTAAATTAATATGAACGTCGTTCAATTTAATTTAAAATTCCACTTGCCTTCAGAAATCTCCAAACAATTTATATTTTGTCGGTCTCACAGCTACAAACCAAATACAGCTTGTTTCATTTACTTTGGACCTCGCACGAAATTTTTTACGAACATGTATAAGTTAACTATTTCAATTTTTGTAATTTATAAACCTAATTATGATTTCAAATTTTCTATTTACCTTAAATTATATATCTTATTCCCGTCGACCTACTGTCGTGCTTCTATCGCGACCTTCCTCTACTCTGCCCTCGAAAGCCTCCTTGTCCCTCGGCCATCGTCTGGAATCTCACCGCAATTCCAAATTCGACTTATATTGCTGCCCCTCCCCCGTCCACCTGGAACTGCCTCGCCTTCAGCCATGATCTACGCGTCCAAGCCCTAATCCTGCCCCAGCGCTCACGCGACCATGCGAAAAAAAATTGTCGCACCCCTCGACTTTATGCGCTCCCACTCACCCCACTCCACCGCAACGCCTCCTATCTCTCACTTAAATCCTCGTCAACTCCCACGCGCCCACCATCCACCTCCTCTGATCGTCGCCGCCACACCCAAGAACACATGAGAAACTCCACCACCCTCCAAATTAAACGCCAGCCTTCGCGATTTTAAGGTGATCGCGATCCTCCTTTCTTCTTTTTTCTTCGATTGCTTGAATTAACGAAAGAGGAAGCACACATTTGATTTCGTACATACATTTTTTTCAGCTCGATTCCATTTCGATTTACAGAAAGGAGAAAGAGGGGAGAGATGTGATTTAAAAGACGGAGAAGCGGCTGATGTACAGTTTTATGGCTCGTATTTTGTTCTTCGTTTGTGAGGATCGATTTTGTTATCTCGATTTTTTATTTCTTTTTGTTAAGACCTGAAGAGAATGAAAGAACGGTTCATCTAGTTTAAATTGAAATGGAATGGTGGCTTCATATGGTAGGGTGGCATTTGCAGAGTTAGGGCGACTGATGGGAACGTTTTAGTGGGCTAAATGGATGTTAAGATGGCTGCAATTAATTTGATTTGAATTATTTAGTTTAAAATTCCGAAATATCTAGCCCCTAAATTTTGGATCCCAATCAAGATGTACCGTTTGACGTTTCTAAAGTTATACTGCTATTCTGAACCTAATGGAACAAGTCTTGAGATCTAATTTAGTCGTATGAAGAAGATAGCTTTTTAAATCGGCTATTTAAATTAAATTAAATTATTTCCAGAGGTTTCTATTCCGCACGACCAAACGTTAACTCCAAATGCTACAAAATTTGAAATTCGATAATAATACACTATTACATATCCAATGGAACCGGTTTCGTCGAATTCCAAGACTGTGCCCGGATCGATATTTTAGTGTGCCAATTAAATCGAAGATTTCCAATATTTACGAAATCGCTTGAGAATTTAGTTTTAAAACCTTACTGACTAAATTATAATTTCAAATCCAATATTTAAAACCATTTAAATATTGCAAATTAAACATCGGAAAATTCGGGTCGTTACATTGCTCAACAAATATGAATAGTTATCTTACCTCATTTGTTCAATATATTAATAATACTACGCATAACATCCCTAGCTTGAGTTTGCTCAACAATTAAGGAGTATGTAAGTAATTTATTAATATATATGGTAGAGGACAATATTATATTGAAGATTCATAATCTTTAATATATATATTTATATATTGAGTGATATCGACTTATAGAATAATATATTTCTTATGAAATACCCCAACGATTCAAGTGTCCGACACATCAGAAATCATGGTATATGTACATTTACATATGTATTTATTTCAAGTTTATTTAAGTTTCTTTAATGTTCCACATTTACTTTATACACATATCATTTAATTTTTACTGTTATATAACTTTTATATTTCATATTACTTATATGATAATCTTACGTATAATATATCATTAATTAAATCTTGTCCAACTAATTTAATCAATTAACTCTTTAATTAATTTTAAATTGGTATTCCAATATGACTTTTATGTTGGGCATATCTACTATAACATTTATAGTGTATACTATAACCTTTATAGTGTAACACACATATTTAATATATATTTGTATTTTATTTAATTAGTTAACCTTTAGTTAGTTTATTCAATTAAACAATTTTTAGTAAAATTTATTAATTTCAAAATTTATCTTGTATATGTACATGTATACATATATTATCTTAAGCATATCAAAATAACATTACATATATCAACATATATTATACATGCATATATGCATTAATTAACTAACATATTTAATTAATAACTTTATTAATCTTATTAATAAATTTAAATTTTGAAATTATTATATAAATATTTTCAAAAATTTTGAAAATAACATTATCCTTTCAAACATTTTGAAAACTTATGCTGTATTATAATTTTTATAATAAACATGATTTATTTTAAATTTAACTATTAAATTTAAAATCTTTAACATTAATTTTCAAAACGATTTTGAAAATTTGCCCAAGGCCCAAATTAAGTTGGGCCTTTTCTATTAGGGGCAACCTATGGGCTCACTTCACCTTTCAGGCCAGGCCGATAATCAGGTAGGATAGGGAACTTGATTACCAATTTCAATCCTAGACATTACCTTTCTACACACCATACTATGTGGGCAAGCTTAATTAGTTATCCCTAATATGGCTAGTTTAGACCGCATAGGCTATTGGGCTTTGATACCGTTATTGAAATTGGACCAGCCCGCAACGGAAGTTGTGGGAGAATTCAAATTTTTTACACTATTGGATCTTTTATTGGGCCTATGAAATCTAACTAAATTAGAACATTTCTAACTTTTATTTAAAGAAAATTATTTATTTTATTTAAATTCAAATATATTAAGATATGAAATTAATTTTATTTGATTTAGTTTATACATAAATGTATGATATACATATATGTGTGAGTGCATGTGTAAACATACTAATCCATGAAAGGTATAATATGCCCATACGTAAATGTTCGGATTTACATTGCAACAGACATATTAGCTCATTTTGTATGTTATGCATGTTGTCCAAATATGTACATTTATATGTGTTACAAAATACACACACATGTATGTATAGATATATTATATATAATATATGAACATAAAACATTTATATATAGATAAATATATATATATATATATAGAAAGAGAGAGAACAATTATTAAAAATTATTTATAATTCAAAATTAACTTAGTTTTGCAAACATTATAATTTTAGTATTTTAATTTGTATATATTATGAATAAAATAATATTTTCATCCATAAATAATTAACATGAAATAATCTATTAATGAAAATTCAAATTTTACAATTTTCGAAAATCTAAGATAATAAAATAGAGCTTAGGATAAATCTGGAGATTTTTCGAAGTTGAAATATTATTTTTGAAAACGAATACATTGATTTCGGCAATATCTATTTAATATAAAATAATATATTATTGAAAATTCAAATTTTAAAATTGTATAAATTCCAGGATCATGAATGAAATGTGCCGAATTTTTGTGAAGATTTTCAATTAAATTATTATTTCTAATAAACCATAAACAGTTTTTCCGAAATAATATTAATTATTAAAAATAATAAATTTTATTGAAAATTTCTTGAATTTTTTCTATAAGTTTTCTGAAATGATATAATATTTTTCAAAAATTAAAATTTTAAAGTAATAATTATTTTATATATAATAAACAATTCAAAAATTCAATAAATGTTAATTTAAATATATGAATATATGTATGATAATTAATTTTCAAATTTTTAAGTTGATATTATATATAAATAAGTGTACTAAATTTTTTTGGCAAGGCCAGCCTGTTTTTAACGTGGACAGTCCACATTTATTAAATACTAAAGGAAAAGAGTTACACATACATTAGAAGAAGTACAATAAAAATACAAGACAATAACGCAACAGAAGGAAAAAAACAACATCAGAAACAATCATCTGATGATGTGACTAAGCACGGCCGTGAGAGAAGAGTATTTGTTGGCAAAGCGTCGATTGTTTCTCTCATCCCAAATAGCAGCCACCGTAAGCTTAAGATGATTGAGAAGGCAAATGGACGAACTCGATTTCCATCGCGTGGCATTGAAGATTCGTATCCATTCTAATTTATAGTCACGAATAGGAGAGTGTGCATTTATGTGTGAAAGAGTTCGTCTCCACAGCTGAAAGGAAAAAAGACAATTGAATAGAAGATGACCAACATTCTCAGTAGCACGATTACATAGGATGCATTTGGATTGATCGATGAAATTCCTCCTCATAAGATTGTCTTGCGTGTGTATTGCATTGTTGAGGCATTTCCAGAGAAGTAAGTTATGCTTTGGTTTAGATCCAGTTTGCCATATTCGAGAGAACCAGGGAAAAGTAGAGTTGGAAGTGCTGCATATTATAGAGTTGTAAACATTAGAAATGCTGTGAGTTTTAGCACACCATGCATTTTTAAATCATATACATATATATATGTATATTATATATGCGTATATGCTATTATGAGAGAGAAATATAAACTTATATATATGAGTTTATTAATAAACATATATATAACAATTATTAATGAGAAAAACTGATTTTTTACTATAACAACATTTGTCTATAAATAAATCAAATAGTATAATGAAAAAATTATGCTCATAACCAAAATGATTTGTGATAACCACATCTACTTGCAAAAATCTCACCTAACAAAACATATAGTAGCAATATATTTAAACAGATATGAAATTACTCATTATCGATCATATAATATAATTTAATTATAGTAATATGAATTAAAATTACCAATTTAATGATGCATTTGAATTCTCGTTGAAGCAATGACTTCCCTTCCTTTTACTGTTCGTGATTCGTCAGATTGCAAGTTCGGAATCACATACCTCTAACTATTGAATAGTATTATTTTATTTTGAAATATATTTGAGAATTTTGGAGTGGATTGAGAGCTATGTTTTAACCAGCAATGTAGAAGGCAATGGCGACCAAAAAGGTTCAAATTTTTATTTTTAAAGATACATATGTGTGTGTGTATGTGTGTAGGATTGTATTAGAGAGAAATGAGGAAAACCTTTTTACCCATTCTCACTCGAGCTCAACTCATTATCTCCAAGTCAATTCCTTATGTTTTAGCCACCTCTAAACCTTCCCAAAATCGAAATTTTGCAGCCCTAGTGATGGGCCTTAAACCCATCTAAGCCTAAGCCAAAATACTATGCAATTAACTCTATTTTAATCGCTTATCGATATTGCATATCGATCGATATATTTATAACTATTATAATAAATATATATATATATATATATATAATTATTTATTCTCAAATCATATTCAAATTTCATAATTAATATTTCATAAACGTTAATTAATTTAATTAATTTATAACAATTATAAACTAATTAAATCGTTCGATCTTAAGGGATGTAACTCTTGGGTGTAAATTTGGTTAATGATTAACACCGAACTATTCTAATGTTAACGTTGACACGTCACTTAGCAGGGGTGTGACATTTTGGCCAAATTTAACGCTTACTCATTTTAGTTAATATCCGATTTTAGTTTAATAAATGTTACCTGGTCGTGATATTTGTTTACACCAATTCTCTGAGTCAAAACTATATCATTTTGGACTTATGGAATTAGGTAATGGTCAAAATTCCAACCTCATCCACATTCAACTTTATAGTCCAAATACATAGTCCATGGTTCAAGAATAACAATTATTATTAACCAAAATGCTCTGGCTGGAGACTTAGTTGACTTGAGTTGATTTACTAACCGCATATAACTGAGGAGACGAATCCTCTCTTGAATAGTGCTTCACTTCCAATACTTCCATTCGACCCAACTATAGTCACTCGATGGACTCCATGCCATGATTTGGCTATAATCAAAGTGGAGCTTTCATATTGAAGATCCACAATAATTTCAAGTCGAGAGAACTGTGTAAATCAGTCACATTGAATTTTATGTTTGACCTCAGTTATCTCTACTAGTAATAAAGGAAATTGGTTGAACTAATTTACTTGGTGTCTTTTTGAAATTCCAAAAATGCTCTTGCTTTCTGTTTACATGTTTGCACTCAAACAAAATATTAACGTATAAAATAATACAAACAGCCTGTGTGCGAAGCACGGCTCCATACTAGTATTAACTAATAGAAACTATCGAGTGAGTTATTCCACAGTTATCCAACAACTATTAGTACGTAATCCCTAGGTGCCTCAGCAGTCATGAGTAATGTTTGTGCCAAAATTGGTCACAAACACTCAATTGTCGATGAAAGCACCCGTTCACAATTGCATATCACAGATAGCAAGTTTATAGAGAATAAAATATGAAGAATGCTAAGAAAATTAAAAGGAAAGCAATAGAAACACACGATTTATAGTGGTTCGGCTATCTCCGGCCTACGTCCGCTTTGAAGAGTTACTATTTTATTGATTATCACTCGCTAGTTACAAGAGTAAAGATGATGATAATCCAGTTACAATGGAGTTCTGTAGAGTAACAGCGTTAAAGAACCAAAAGATCCCTTTTCTAAAGACCTTGGGCTGCTATTTATAGGTATAGACTGGAAATATCTGCCTCAAAATTCGAAAGACTCCTTCCATCACATGGAAGGGCCCACGTGATCGATCCCTGGTCATTTCTACTCGATCCATGATCGATAGGATTGACATTCGTATCGATCCAAATCTTGCCCAATCGAGTCGAGATCGATCATGAACATTCCTAAGGTTGTAAGCAAGCTCCTATGGAAATTTGGTAGCATTTTGACCTGTAGATTTTGAGTTATGATCGATGCAAATTTAGATTCTCAATGTGCTGTTGAATTCCTATCACTCTCATTCGCATCGCTTTTATCTGTATCGCTTTAGGGACGTGATGACCAATGATGTGGCACAATCTTTTAGGATCGATCCACTTTCCATGCCTAGTGACCGAGTCCACTTCCTTAGCATACTTCGTTTGTATCGAGATGTATCTTTTTCCTTCTTATAGCTCTAAGCTTGTATCATTCGTATCGCTTTTAGCCTTGTCACATTCGTATCGCTCTAAGCTTGTCTCAGTCGTATCACTCTATCGGATAACATATTCGCATCGATTGATGGTTGATCGATACAGGTATATGTGAATAAGATCAATACGTAATGGCTTCGATTATGGAACGAAGCTGAGCTTAGGTGATGGATACGTAATGTAGGAGTAGGGTGGATACGAATGAGGCAGTCTTCCATGGATATGAACGCAGTGGTCCTTCCTCGATGGATACGAAGCGTAGCATTTGTTTAGAGGGATACGAAGTCGATAATGCTTTGCCATGGACACAAATGGGGTTGGTGCATGATGGATACGAACGAGGCCTGCGAGTTGATAGATACGAAAAGAGTTGATTTTGATGGATACGAAGGAGGCCACCTTAGATGGATACAAAGTAGGTTGAATCATGATGGACGTGAAGTGTGGTTAGTGATGGATACGAACCACTATTCACGTTGATGGATACGAATTGTAACTATTTTCCTTGACTTACATCTATCGTACCTTGATCATATGAACTTCGATTGACTTGAAATTTGATATGATGGTTCCTATAACTTTTCTTGTCGTACCATATCAATTGTAGCTCGATCCGGACTCGGACAAAATTTGTTAGTGTCTATAGCGAAATAGTGTATAACTGGTCTTTGAGACAGATCATCTTCAATTTTCAGTCCATTTTTTTGGTGTCACGGCTTCGCCAAAAGGCGGGATAACAAGTAATATGCTACCTAACATTTGGAGAGCCTTACATACTCCAGTGTCAATGGATACATCGATATCCAGTCTCGATGCAACTTGACTAGGAACATTTAAAATTATATATTTGTTTCGTTGTGATAAATTACTCATGGTTATAACATTTTGTAACTACTATCACAAAATATACCATTTATTAATTTTTCGATTAAATATATTTTAATTAAGTTAATTAATTAATATAATCGCATTATATCAAGTATATAATCGAAAGAAAATACCTTTTATTTCGAACAAGATTGGTCAACAAGTCTAACAAATTACATAATTTCCCTTAGGGCATACCCCTAACTCTGTCAAAAAAGAGGCTGATGGAAATAAAAGGCAATTCCAGGATAAGAAAATCAAATATCGTCTCTCCAATAGTATATTAAAGACTTGAAACAAAAGCTTTTAAACACCCGGAAAGAATTATAAAATGAGAGAGCTCAAAGAAGAAAAGGAGAAGGAGTAATAAAAAAACTGGAAACTGAATTGATAAACTTGAAATCAAAAGTCCAGAAATCCGAAAAAGGGAAAGAAAGGCAAAAAAAGAGAAACATAAAGAAAATGACAAGAAATTCAACCTTGTTCCTTTGATCTTAATATCACTAAGTGGATGAAACTGATTCAAGAAGAGAGAAAAGAAGAAAACAAAAGGAATCAGGGGAAAACAAGGAGAAAATGTTGTAACAACCTATCCCTTAGCAAGTCCGAATTTTGAATAAATCGAAAATCCAAGTCCACTATGACACAAATCGTTGGTGTTTGTATACTGTAATATAAAAAAGTATATCAGAGCACTATCGATAAGAACTCACAGCAGAAGTATAAAATATAATAAAACATACAGTTACTGACCAAGGCTGATACATCTGGTAATTAGTGCCTTTATCAATGTCGAGCACGCATAAGGAAATCTGATTTTTCATCGTTCCTGCCTTGTACCAGTACTTATACTTCTAAAATTATCGTGTGGATTGTAATGTGGAAGGTGTCAGAACAATGTTCTGATGACTGGAAAATTACATACGTTATACATAACACCAGTTTATGTCGATTGCTTTCCATTGCATGTAGTCTACTTTATAAACTTGGTCGTCTTGACTTCATGTACGCGTACGACATGCCCCAGCTACTCGAGATACAAAAGAACAACATACGTATATATTGTATGTACATGTGTATGTATGTATATAAGGAGCGTTCAATGGCACCCTAAACAATGCAGCACTCTGATTGCCCATCGATTTACACCCCAAGTTTCTATTTAAATAACGGAGTTAGTGGAAATAGAGAGAGAAATATATGTTATTTAAATAGGAACTTGTGGAAATCAGGGAAAGTTGGGATGCTGCAATATTTGGGGTGCTATTGAACACTCACATATATATATGTATGTATGTATAAGTATCATAGTCCTCCTTTCGACTAGGATACTTTACTCGAGAGTATCCATAACTGCATCAACATCAGGTATCCGCCATCTATTTTTAGACCGAATTGTCTACGTACACCAAGGATCTTCTCGTTAGTACTTGATAATGACATTGCAACTATTTAATCTATTCCACCATGTCTTGAAGACTTATCTTGCCTCTTCGTAATGAGGACTCCATTCGTTGGACTAATCATGGACTTGGCTCCACGGACTATACTATTCGCTTGAAATACCTTAATTAAGGGTCATGCAGCCTTGCCTCCAAACAAAAAACAAATTAAGAAACAACTACGAGGTGGTCCATGTCACAAACGTGACCAACACTAGTAGGAGGTGTAGTCTGTTTAGGCATAATCCTCATCGTCCTACCGACCGCCTTAGGACCGATGATGCTCTCGACCTGTGTACATCTCTACTCCTCACATATATGGTACCAAACTTGCTGACACAGCGTCGAGTCTATGCTCACTGTCCTATTTAGATTGCCTAATGAAATTAAGAAAATGCCCACTTTGTTACTTAAAACATATCTTCTAAGAATTGAAGCAGACCATATTTAGCTATTTGGCACTTCAACCTAGGCTAACACCTACTTTGGTATATTTCCATCACCTATATGCAAACGTATAATCTCACGGTTCCTATAGTTGGAGATATCTCACTCTGTATGATGTATACACAACCACTGGTAGTCCATTTGGAAGGCAGATTTCTATTGTACAACACTACCGACTTCCATCCTAACCCATACTAAAAACTATGTCATTTTTAATTAACCTAAATTGCTGACTATATTCAATAATCTGCACCCGTCATAAATGCATATTTAAGGCTATATAAATTTTATTGAATTACTACGCCTCTTATGTTCAACTGTTGATATTAAGTTATTTTACACAACTTGCTTCTTGTTTCATTAATGCAAATTTAGTGTCATTACCACTTACTTCCAATTTAGTAGATTAATTACCTTTTACTGCTTACTTCCCATTTATATTATTAGATATATTTTATTCTTCCTTTTCAATTGTTACTATCTTTTTTTTATTAGTAAACTTTCATAATTACTCATTTCGTTACTTTACCTACATTTCATTGCTTATCATTAAATTTATAGCTTGTCTTAATTGCATATATTATATTTACAATCAAATTGTATTTGTTATATCTACTTGCAATACTAGTTTATACTTTAGAGATTTTTTATTTTAATGCATTGGAATTACATCTTCGCAAAAGAAAACATTAACATCGTAATATTCCATAAATTATCTAAAAGATAACTTATATTACGTTTGAAATTATCAATGAATTGTCTTCTTTTTTATTGAAATAGACGGTACAAAATATAGTAAATATTTCTGGTTTACACATCTCTTTCTTTCAGGCATATTCCTTATTATTTCAAATGATACACTTTTATTCATATGTATAAAACTGGACAATTCATAGAAATTTACATTGGAACACACTTCATTCACTAAATACTACTAAAAACCCAATCCAATTTATAATAATTTCTGATTCATTCTACTAACATATATCATTCAACCAACAAACCTAGAAATATTATACAATATCATAAATTTAGGGACTACTTTCAACCTTACTTTGCATATTCAAGTATATTCAATATTTAATCAAAGTTAACAATTCACGGAATATGTAGGCATGAGTTTCAAGTTCATTACATGTATGTATTTAAGCCTGCAACTCCAAAAAAAATTTCAGGCATATAAGGAACAGATTTACAACAATATAAATCCAATATTATATAAAAATAAATAATTTTACACTCATCTTTAAGCTTTCGAATCTCCAGATCTAAACCCATTCTTGTTATTTGACTCCATTTTCCTTCTATCAAAATACGTATTAATGTATACATATTTATGAGAACTATAGATCCGAGGTGAGATACTAGAACAACAGTAAATAGCGACGGAGGCTTCCGACCACCGCCGACGGCTATTTTCGATGGCTAGCAACGGCTGTTGAACTCCCTGGAATTTTCGTAAATAATATATAATAGCCGTCGCTAACCCTCAAAAATCAAAACAATGATGCCGTTGGCAGCTGTTGAAAAATATCATGTATACAGGCCCCTAGCCGTCGCTGACCCTACCTCCACCTCCTCCCCATCGTCAACCAACCACCATGCCTCCTCGAGCTTCTCTAACTTCATCATTCCCCACTCTCAACAAACCTAGCCCCTTCATCAATTTCCAATGAGGTTTTATTCCTAAGTCCTAATTATTTTTGATTTGTTAAATTAGGGTCAATTGTTGTTATAGTTGTAGAATACCACATTGATTGTTTGGTATACCTTACTGAATGCTAATTAGGTTGTTATTATAATTTTTTATTATTGAAATTTTGAGAGAAAAATTTGTTTAATGTATATATGTGTTAATTAGTGTATAGGTGTTGATTAATTAGTGCATATGCTCATTATGGCTACTTTGGATTAATTAGAATCGAGGCTCAGAATTTGATGTATGCGTTTTTAAGATGACGAAAACGACGATTTGGTGTATGCGTTCCTTAGAATGTAAAAAAATTATTGTAAAAATTATTGTATATTTTTGTGAATCCCTTAGAGAGTTTTTGGCCATCAGACAAATATTGTATATGGTCGTTATATGAATATTTATTTTTATTACAGAATGAACATTTATATTCATCTGATACAATATTTATCGAATTTTCCCCTGTATTGGACTAGTTACAAACACGGTAGTAATTATATTTTGCAAATCATTTAATTTTAAATGGTTCACAAAATTTTGACACCACTTTCTTTTTGTTCCATGTGTACACACATGTGTACGATACAGAGAACAAAGCGAAGTGCTGCCAAAATTTCATTGAATCGTTAAAATAAAATGATTTGCAAAATATAATTACTACCGTGTTATTAATGGGAAGTAGGATAACCAACCACCAAAGCGTAAAACAATAGCCTAAAAATTGTAGATTATATTCATATAATAAATTATGTAAATATGTTTAAAAATAAAATTAAATAAAATAATATTATATATTTGCAAAAAATTAAATGTATGATTTATTTGAAAAAAATGTCAATACGTAAATGATCAATGTGTTTTTATGTTTTAAAGCAGGAAAGATGGTCAACTATTTTATCGATCAAAGCTGGACGTACCAACAAAGAAGAGAAATTAGAGGCTCAATAAGTGAACATTTTCCAAATAGTGTACCCGTCTTTATTGAATTCGGTTTATGTAATAATGGAAATGATGAAGAAATTTGTCGTCCATGTAGTAGGTGCAAAATATTAAAGCATTTGATATCGGATATGGTAATAGTTCATTTGCACCAATATGGTTTCGTACCGAATTATTTAGTGTGGGATCGTCATGGAGAAATTATAGCACCTAATCCCGTACATTCGGAGGAGGAGATGGATAATGAAATTGTTTCGATGAATCTTATAGAAGAAATGGTTAAAGATGCAGCACATCTAATGTTCCCTACTATTGAAGTTGATGGTAATGTCGAAGAAGAACTAAGTATTAGAGCAAAAAAATTATGATTTATTGGAGGCTGCTAAGAAACCCCTTTGGGATAGTTGTAGGAGCGTTACTTAATTATTAGTAACTGCATAATACATTGCGATGAAATCAAAATACAACTTCACAGAAGCCAGGTTTACAGCTATAGTACAAGCTGCAAAATAGCATATGCCACCCAATAATTTAATGTGCAAAATTCATTATGAAGTGAAAAAACTTATGTCTTCTTTTGGTTTGCCATATAAAAAAATAGATACATATTTAAATGGTTGCATGTTGTTTTGGAAAGAAAACATCAGTCTTAGAAATTGTAAAATATGTAATCAGGAAAGATACAAACTAAGAAAAAAGAAGTGAAATGAAGTTTCGTATAAGCAGATGCATTACTTAGGCATCACTCGTAGGCTTCAAAGGTTGTATGCATCTTCTCTAACTGTATATCATATAAGACGGCACTGTGTGAGAATAAAGAAAGAAGGTACGTTAACACACCTAGCTGATGGAGAAGCATGGAAGCATTTTGATAAGGCATACCCCGCTTTCACAGTGAAGAGCGTAATGTTAGACTTGGTTTATGTATGGATGGATTGTAGGATCGTTTTCACCCTAGAGTGGGAGTAGGTGAATAGGGTCTACAAAAAATTAATGCGGAATAAAAACAAAAATACAAAGCAATGCAGAAAAGATCACAACACGGTTTTACCCCGCTTTGGCAAAAACTGCCTACGTGCTGCCCCTAAGGTTTCTACTAGAAATTAAGTAATCAGTCGCTTACGAAAACATGTAAACTTACGATACCCGTTAACTAGATTAACCTAACACTAAGCTCAAAACTCTGCCACAACTCAACCATTGAGTTATGAATTCTCAAACTACTCCCCGTAGTTTATACCTTGTTACACAACTAGAAATTTACAAATTTTACAAGAGAAAATTACTAAATAAAACTAAAAACCAAACCCTATTTTTATAATTTAATCCCAACAACGGCCCAAAAAAATATCTCCCTTTATTCTGATTTGTGAAAACTCTTCAGCCTCAAAAAGGATGCGTTTCTGTTTTATTATTTGCTTACTGATGTCGCCTTATTTCTTTTGCAATCTGGAATTAGGGCTTCATTCAAATTAAAGACGCCGCTTGGAATTCGATTGATTGAAGTGATGATTTCACTTTGGTTTGCTTCTTTAATTGACCTTAGCTTTGGTTGCACTCGGCCGCTTCAATTGTGTCGAGCACTTCTTCGGTTATGGCTTCGGTATGATTTTAAATTTTCTGTTTGATTTAACTTGCTAGTAATTCGACTTAATGATCTTCTGCCAATGATGAATTGGGTTTAAATAGTGATAAAATCCCTAAATTTTTGTTTCGTATATTTTGGTTTGCATTCTTCGTGATTTTAGTGCTTGCGTTGATTTTTGATCGAACGATCTCTGAAGTATGATTTTTCCTCTCCAACTTGATCATCCTTCGATAACCACTTGGTATTTGAATTTGAGATATATTTTCGGTTAATTTTGACTTCCTGAAATCTGATTTGTTCATTGTGTTATCAACTGCAAAAAATTTTGAACAATTCATCGGTGTTTTTCGTTTTGTCATTTACTTTTGAAATAACTCCTTGCTGATTCATGATGTGATATATTTCTTGGCATGACCATGGCTTGTTGAGTGTTTTTGCTGTATGTTTGTATGTCACCCTATGTTATCTTGCTGTCTCCTCTGTTGCATATGTATATACATGTCACTGTACTTGTTGAATTGCCATGTTCACCTGCTTATCCTTTTCAATTTAGCCAAGTTCACTTGCATTTATTTCTGTCCTCAATTTTGTTTGGATATTGATTTGCTTCGACTTAAATTGCTGTTTACTGTGTACATATAAGTGTGTATACTTATGCACTTCATGTTGACTGAACTGAACTTGTACTTGCCCTGACCATGTCTTGTGAACTTGTATTCTCTGACCGTAATCACTTGCATATGCATATATGTGTATTCTCTGAAGTCTGGTATAAGTGTATACACATATATATATATATGCATATACACATACATATGTATATGTGAGACTGGTCTAGTTGAGCTGTTGTATGCTCCAATGCCTGGATACCTGATTTCTTGAACATACTGTAAATTTTCATATACATGTTGAAACTGAACTTGATTTCCTTATGCCATTGTTATTCATGTTGAAACAGAACTTTATTAAACATGTTCAAGTGCTTGGACATTTTGCTGGGTTGATTGGTTAGTCTTCATATGTACATTTAAGCTGTTCTCTTGGTTGAGGCTTCACTTGCATGTTCCAATGTTTTCTGCATGCACCACTTTGCACATTACATATTGATATTTTCTCTCTTCTTAGCCCTTGTGCTATATGCAATGTCATTTATGTTCATTGTGCCTTTGTACATTTTGTGGTACGGTTCCATATTGACCTGCTGTCATGTTGTATGTTGCATTGCACTTGTTTGATTCTCGAGATGCTAGTATGTTCTTGCCTTGGTTATTTGGTTGGGTCTGTTTGTATGTTGGTTGGACTGACCAGTTGAGTTATTTGCATGTATGTACATAAGCAGACTCTTATTTGATTGCTTTGACTGACCATTGCTGCATTGAGTTATTTGTATTGCACCTAAGTTGAATCCAGTCTTGGCTTGGGTTTGACCTTATTTGTATCACAGACACGGAGTAATAACAATAAGCAGCGGAAACAAATGAATAGTAGTTCATGAAGCTACTATATATATAACACAGTTAAACAAGATACAACAGAAGTCTCGAATACATTGTAGTCTCAATACAATAGTCAAATAACAAAATCTGAATAAATCACTGGAGTCAACTGAATAGCTGAAAGCTGAATAGATATAGCTGGATCTCCAAGCGAAGCTCCAACTCCAAAGGTGAGCCTCAAATACTGTGACACTCGGTCTGACCCGAGCATAAAGCAAAACACAAAACACTCAAGTTAGGATTAACATTCTTATATCAATAAATCCAACTCAAATGAAATATCAACTGAAACACAAGTAACTCAAAGGACGTTTGGGATACCCATCCTCTAAGTATTCGTGGAACTATCTACTATGTAGTACAATACGCTATTATAATATGTCTATAGTAAAGTAGAAGTACTAAAATAGCATTAAGGTGTTACCCGTATCCCCATTAATACATTTTATATATTCCCATAGTCTATACAGTACCATAATATCCTTCGTACAGGAGGTCGTCAGAGGGAACTTCATAGGTATGGTATAAAACAAACTCATAGTGGGCTCAATATTGTAGGTGACACGGCACAACTAGGCAATGCTAGGTAGATATACTAATTACACTTCCGGGCTGTTGATAACGCATAGCCGCAGCTACCGTCCAACTCAATCCACACTCCCAAAAATCCGAGGGTGCACCCAATCAATCACAAAGTAATAGAATGGTACCGAAGAAGTGCATCCGATCGGAGGAGATACCTCACTTGGCCCATCAATTGCTCCTATTTTAGCCACCTTAAGCTAACTCACGGGAGACAGGTCTACGTATATACCTCAAATAGAATGGTCACCAACCATCCTACTTCATTCTAGAATCTCCACCAATTACACAGTTGTTAAAGTGATATTCGGTATTGGCAGAGGGTATGAAAATAACGGATCCTGGTCTCTTTAACAACCAAACGTTATTATAACACCGTGGTCATTTCAAAATATCATACTTCAAAACAAAAATATTGTATTCATTTCAAAACCATATCAATTTGAGATCATTACTCACTTTAAAATATGCATTTCAAAAATCGTAGCACTTTTAAAAGTGTAACACTTTCAAAATTATAAATTTTTGAAATTCATAACACTTTCAAATCATAATAGTTTGAAATCATAATAGTTTGAAAACCATAACACTTTGAAATCATAATACCTTGGAAACATACTACCTTGAAATCATTACACATCCCACTTAATAGTTTAGATATTAATAATCGTATATATAATAAAATAGTTTATATAATAAAATAGTTTATATATTAAAATAATTAGTATGTTAAAATATTTAAAGTTAAATAGTTTTTAAATTAAAATAATTAGTATATTAAAATAGAAAAAAATTAAAATAGTTTATATTAAAATAATTTATAATATGTTTTAAAAAAAGATTATATAATAAAGATAGTTTCCTCAAATTCCACAAATCAATTCAAATCAACTCAAACTCCAAAAATTTAATTTAATTCAATCTCAATTCATAAAATTTCAATTTAGTTCAACATCTAAATAAACCATTTCTATTTATAAACATCTCAAATACAAATTCGAATCACAAATTAAACCATTTCAACTTCAGTAGATTTCAATGTTTAATATTCGACCTTTACAATAACTAAATTTGATAATTTCATATTTATTTCAAATTCACTTTACTATTATTTAGTTTAGAAATATTCACTTAAATTAATCCAATAACATTTAAATAAAATCTAAAATTAGAATTTTAATGAAACTAAATATCCTATTCCGATTTATTTAAATATAAAAATATTCATTTAATCCTCATTAAATAAAAAATCAAGTTATAAAATCATATCTTTAAAAATCTCAAATTCAATCAAATTTCAAATCAATTTTGTTTAAGTCAATTTTCTTAAAAAATTACAATTTCAAATCAATTTAATTTATCTTTCCAACTTCAATTCATTAAAATTATTATAAAAATCTATTTTAAAATATAATTTTAAATAAATACTTAAAAGATATTATATGCTAAATAAATTAAATTTTATTAAATTAAACCTTGTTATTAAATTTTATTTTATATTAAAAACTAATATATATATATATATATATATATTAAAATAGTAAAATTATAAGTAAAATCTTAAAAATTATATTTTCAAAACTAACTTATAAATTTAAAATTTCCAATCATATAAATTTAAAAATCTAAAATTTAAACCTTTACAAAATAACATTATATATAATATCCTAAAATCGGTATTTATTAAAACCACATATATTTCTTTCAAAACCTTGGAAATCATTTTTCAAAATATATATAGACCAACGGTGTCTTTATATAATTTTCTATCCTATGGTCAAATGATTAGGATCTTTATCATTTCAATCCGCAATTTAAATATCTACAGGTATATTTCATTTCAACCCGCAATCCCAAAATTCAATTCAATTGAAAATCGCTTGGGTTTATCATTTCAACCCATAAGATTTTCTCCTATTCTACAAAATTATTCGGGTATGTATCATTTCAACTCATAGGGAATTCTAAATTAACAGGGAACTTGCAAAGTGAGAACAGGGATGATGATAATATAACATATCAACAACATGTATGTATCATCAATATAAATAATAGATAATGGTGTGAGATGTCACAGGTGAACAGTTACATATAATGGCATATGATATATAAAGCAATTAAATAACCGGCAAAAACATATTTCAATTATCGTTTCAAGTGAAATCAAATTTAATAAATTTGAAAATGTTAATCATGAGTGATTGCTCACCTTTCGAGGCTAGAGAGATTTGACAATGAAATGAGTTACGAATCCAAGCAACGAATTCCAAAGCAAAGCGAGATTAGCACAAATTCGACAAACAAGGCTGATAGCTTATAATTAACGAGATCAAATCAAAACTGGATTGATGATGATCAGTTATTTAAGTGAACTTATATATATATATATATATATATATATATATATAACTATAAATAACTATTTATATATAAAATCTTATTCTAAATCCCAAACATGTATTAAATTAAGTATATATGTATTTCAAAAATCATTGTTTTAAATTAAAACACATATATTAAAGTCAAACATATAAACATAATATAATTTGAAATAAATACTTATATAGATATACAAACATATCACTTTGTATATATACAGCATAAAACAACAAATTCATATAAATTATATATACACACACAAAACTTATATACACGCTGAGTTCAAAATTTCAGGAATAACATAAACAACATATCTTAAAAAAATACAACTATTATATCATATATATATCTGGATATATATACCCACTGAATGATATACCGACTTTTCTAAAAATCAACCTACCCATGTACATAAAAATCAAAATTAAATGCATAGAATAGGAACACATGTTTTAAAGTCTATAACACACACACATATATATATATATATATATATATATGTAGTTACTCAAAATTATCTATGTAGATTATGTATATAAGCAACCAAATATATATATAACTGTTCAAGGTCGTATTGAAATTTTATATAGACTAACATATACTACAAACAGGTCATATCCAACTCATGTATAATTATATATATAACTGTTATATCAAAACAAATATATACAGTACACATATATATATACATACCTTTATATCTTTAAGATTCAAATTTATCATAAAAGTCAAGTAAACAACTATTTTTTTTAAATTTATATACAATCCACAGACCATATAGGAACTCGTGTAAGCTTGTATATATATGTACACACACTAACAAACATACTATATATATATATACATATAACCTTCGTGAATTCATACATAGAAATAGATTGTAAAACTTGCATAACAAAAGTATATAAACTGACATCATATATACGTGTATACAATTATATATAAGGCTATATATATCACACAAATAAGCAACAGGTTTTTTAAATTTTAAACTTAAACAAACTAACATGTATGTATATATATAGACTTATACTATATAACAAACAGAAATATATATATACACCTTTATATATATTGTAACTTTTATAAACTCTAATATACATATAGTAAAAGCACAGTCATATTCACAATGAAAATATATATACATACATACATATATATATATATATATATATATATGTACCTTTGTCATATATATACTATCACCACATAATATACTATAAATAATATAACATACCTATTATATAAAAGAGGGGATGAGGGAAGCGGCTATCTGCTGATGGAAAGAAGACATAAGCAGAGCCTTGAATTTGGCGGCAGGGCTAGGTGAAGAGGTGGGGAAGATGCGGGAGGTGAGGAGGGAGAAGGGGTGTACGGGATCGAGTTGGTTGCTAGCACCTGGTAGGGGTTAGGTCAGTTAGGGGAGGCGAGATGGGTAGTGCGGCCAGTGGCTATGCGGCGGCGCAAGCTTGGATAGGCGGTGGGTGGAGGAGAAAAGCGGAGGAGTGGGAAGAAGGGGTGAAGGCCAGAGGGTTGAGTTGCGAGGCTGGGTTTGTTGGTTTCCATGCAAACGTTTGATATATAAACTTTACATATCCTTTTTTTTAGAGAAGACAGAGTAGGAAAGGATCAAGAAAAATGGAAACCAGAAATATGTGAAATGGTAGGAATACTAAAGCCAAACGTTGGAAATAATAAAAGAAGTGATGGTTAATTTTCAACTGGTGGATATGAATGGCCAAAGGAAAGCAGACAGTCACAAGTATGGAACCAATATGGTAGGCGTTTCGTAGATTGCACCGCACATCGGACTTTGAAATTGACAATTGAATACACCATAGAGATCAGCATGACGAGACGATCAAAATGGCATACAGATATCAGTGGTGCGATCATCCTATCAAAAGTCGATAATCGGTACCAAAATGCTTCCAAAACACCGGAAATAAGATAAATGGAGCAGAAGCAGTCCAAATTTGGCAGAACGAAATATGACGTCTCACTCAGAAGCTGATTTACAAATTTATTATATAAAAATATTTAGGTTTGGAAAATTTTATTATCGTCAAATAATAACTTATTTAAATTTAAATAAAATTACATAATAAAATAAACTTGCATATTATCTGATGATAATTTACTATTTGCTATGTTTATGTAGACGTATTCCAAATATTAAATTTCATTTCCAAATTTTATTATTTAAAATTTCACAAAACTCAGTTAATTGCGTTATAAAAATTATTAAAATTTACGGGTCATTATACTCTCCCCCACTCAAAACTTTTCGTCCCCGAAAAGGAACGAAGTAGGAGAATAGAAACAACCTGAAAGAAAAATAGATTTGAAATACAAAATAAAAAATTTATTTAAAACAAAATAAATTTCATTTATTTTTAAATTGGCTTATATACAATCAGTTGATTTAAATTCATTTGATTTTACTTAAGTTAATTTCATTTATACTTCAACCTTAGCTATTCCAAAATTCATATTTATTTATTTATTATATTATTATTCAATTTATCTCAATTAGCATTTATGTAATCATAAATTAAGCACAAACATTTATCATAATCATAATTTATTCAACAAATTTTTTCTTTCTTTTCTAAATTATTATTAAATTTATTCCACTTAACCTATCCTATCACATAGATTAAGAAGATTGATACTTATTATAACCACTCAAATTTATTTAATAATTTCTTTTAACATCATTTTATATTGTAGTATTCAATTACATAGTTAACTTTTGAATAATTTAGGTAAGTTATATTGGAACACAATTGAGTAAGTAAATTTTCCTTATCAATTATTTCATGTTTAAATATTTATTCAAGAATTTTGGCTTCATTTTATAGTTAAAATCGTCGCTTAACAAAATTTAAGAATTAAATTTCCGATTCACTTCAAATAATTTATATATATATATATATCAAATCAAATCTATAAGCATATACTTATATATTATAAATCAAATCATACCCAATAAATTCAAATCAAATTAAATTTCCAAAACAAAAGTGTAGCAAAGCTAGAAAGTGTTCTCTTCATTATGAAACTCGAAAAGGAGTGTCGATGATGTTGCAGTCATCACCGAAATTATTTTCCAACTACAAAAGAGAAGAGTACTGATTTAAAACTTTTAATATTCTTTTGAAACGATTTCTATTCGAAAATAATTTTGAATATACCCTAAAAAATTAAAACCATATTTTCTAAAATACCAAAAATTGAATTCACAAATTCTAAATTTTAAATTCATTTTAATTCCAAATCAATTTATAAACCATGTGTTATAATTTCACTTATTTATTATGTGGAAATAGTCAATGGTTTACAAAACAATAAATGATAATCAAATATTATTATTTCTACAACCAATTCAGTTAACTTTTTAATTTCAAAAAATTATACTTTGTATAATATAATCATACAAAATTTATTTCATTTGCCAAATTTGAAAATAATATTGTGTCGGTTTGCTCTGTTCAAGTGTTTTGGAATTCCTATTGATAACGTTGATCAGACGAATCGATCGAAACCACAAATCAAAATTAACAACTCAAACAACACGCTATAAGATATTTTATATTAATAACAAATACACTCCCTTACTCAATGATTCTAGAATAAATTCTAGAACAAGGATAAAGATTCAAATTAGAGGAACTCTATTCAAAGAGAATTCTAATTAAGATAGGCTCGAAACAATGATAAAATAATTAAATAGCAAAAGAGAAAAGATGGATAACCTTATATAAACCGTAGGAGACCTTAATCGGGTCAATTGTGACTTCAAGAATAAGATCGATACAGAATTCGGAGGCAAATCGACGTCTGATCGATAGAAATCGGGCATAGCAGGAGATAGTAGCATCTAAACTAAGGATACAGAAATCTTCGGTGAATCGATGCCCGTTGTAAAGGAGTTTCACCCCTTTACGAATCATTATAGAATTGGCGGGACCGCCGATTTATTATAGAGATCAATTGAAGTGGAGTTATGGGATACTCTAGAATTAAGAAAACACGAATAGGGAGAGACAAGCATGGATTTCAGAACGAATGGGCAAGTTCCAAAATTCAAAGGAAATTCGAGTCAAAGAGGAAGAACTCAAGCTTGAACAAAGGCGATTCAGTAATTAAATTTTACTATATATGTTAAGTTTTGCCTATAACCAGGGCTCTGATACTACATGTAACATCCCGATATTTCGTGCCATTCTCATCCACACATGCCAGATTTCAATTGCTCAAAAACATCATATTGTTAATTTTATATTTGGCAAAACTCAGCATATACAGTAAATAAATCGATCACAGAACCACAGACACAGAGTATTAACAATAAGCAGCGGAAACAAATGAATAGTAGTTCATGAAGCTACTATATATATAACATAGTTAAAACAAGATACAACAGAAGTCTCGAATACTTAGAAGTCTCAATACAATAGTCAAATAACAAAATATAAATATATCATTGGAGTCAACTAAATAACTGAAAGCTGAATAGATATAGATGGATCTCCAAGCGAAGCTCCAACTCTAAAGGTGAGTCTCAAATGCTGTGACACTCGGTCTGATCCGAGCATAGAGCAAAACACAAAACACTCGAACCCGAGCATAGAGCAAAACACAAAACACTCGAGTCAGATTAACATTCTTATATTAATATATCTAACTAAAGTGAAATATCAACTTAAATACAAGAAACTCAAAGGATGTTTGGGATACCCATTCTCTAAGTATCCGTGGAACTATCTACTATGTAGTACAATACGCTAATATAATATGTCTATAAAGTAAAAATATTAAAATAGCGTCAAGGCGTTACCCGTATCCCCCTTAACACATTTTATATATTACCATAATCTATACAGTGTCGTAATCTCCTCCGTACTGGAGGTCGTCAGAGGGCACTCCATAGGTATGGTACAAAACAAACTCGTAGTGGGCTCGATATGGAAGGTGACACGGCACAACTTGGCAATGCAGGGTAGATATACCAATTACACTTTTGGGCTGTTGGTAACGCATAGTCGCAGCTACCGCCCAACTCGATCCATACTCCCAAAATCAGAGGGCGCACCCAGTCAATCACAAAGTAATAAAATGGTATCGAAGAAGTGTGTCCGATCGGAGGAGCTGCCTCACTTGGCCTGTCAATTGCTCATGTTTTAGCCACCTTAAGCTAACTCATGGGAGTCAAGTCCACATATATACCTCAAATAGAATCGTCACCAAACATCCTACTTCATTCTGGAATCTCCACCGCGTACACAGTTGTTAAAGTGGTTTTCGGTATTGGCAGAAAGTATGACAATAACCGATCCCGGTCTCTTTAACAATCAAACGTTATTATAACACCATGACCATTTCAAAATATCATACTTCAAAACCAAAATATCATATTCATTTCAAAACCATATTAATTCGAGATCAATACCCATTTTAAAATAATATACATTTCAAAATCATAGCACTTTTAAAAGTGTAACACTTTCAAAATTGTAAATCTTTGAATTCATAATACTTTAAAATCATAATAGTTTGAAATCATAACACTTTGAAATCATAATATTTTGGAAACCATAACACTTTGAAATCATAATACTTTGGAAATATACTAGTTTGAAATCATTACACTTCCCACTTAATAGTTTAGATATTAATAATAGTATATATAATTAAATAGTTTATATAATAAAATAGTTTATATATTAAAACAAATAGTATATTAAAATAGTTATAAGTTAAATAGTTTATAAATTAAAATAATTATTATATTAAAATAATATTATATTAAAATAGAAAAAATAAAGTAGTTTATATTAAAATAATTTATAATATGTTTTAAAAATACTTTATATAATAAAGATAGTTTCTTCAAATTCCACAAATCGATTCAAATCAACTCATTTTCCAAAAATTCAATTTAATTCAATCTCAATTCACAAAATTTCAATTTAGTTCAACATCTAAATAAACCATTTCAATTTATATCGGTTTCAAATACAATTGAATCATAAGTTAAACCATTTCAACTTCAACAGATTTCAAAGTTTAATGTTCAACCTTTACAATAACTAAATTTGATAATTTCATATTTATTTCAAATTCACTTTACTATTATTTAGTTTTGAAATATTCACTTAAAATAATCCAATAACATTTAAATAAAATCTAAAATTACAATTTAAATAAAACTAAATATCCTATTTCGATATATTTAAATATAAAAATATTCATTTAATCCTCTTTAAATAAAAAAAATTGTCACGACCCGACTTTCATCTACCAGAAAGATGCATCACGCATTAAGAAAGAAAGGGAAAGAAAGAGAAAAGATAGAGAAGAAAGAAGAAACAATATCAGAATCTCAACAGCGGAACGAATAAATTATACTAATAACATAAGTATTACATAGTATACAACAATTATCAGAGTTACACAGATTATACATCACATACTAGACAGTTATAAACACTTGTCTAGTTATTACAACTCAATACAATACAAGAAAACTACCCAAAGAAACCAACACCGCGGAATACTAGATAACTACAACGCAGAAGCCTCCTACTCCATTTCTCCTCCACAATTCGTCAAAGCTAACCTGAATCCCTTGGTTACTCGTAAAAATTTGAGTACCCAAGAGTTTAATAAAACCGAAAATAAACACTTGGGTCAGACATGGGTCTGGTGTGAGTAAACGGGTTAAAGTTGCTTAACTTTGAAAAACCTTTTGAAAAGAAAAAGGTATCACGTAAGACTCCCCACAAATAAACATGGGAAAGTTTTTACTTTACGCTAACCAAAACATTTGATAGGAAATCCGGTGATATTATAATAGGTCTAGGGTTTTCAAGTAAATAGAAAATAGCCGAAATTGTTACATTCATTAAATTCCAGCTATTAGCCACAAAAGTGGGTTATACAATCAAAACCGTTGGCACTTATTGGATTTTGGACTCCATACAATGGCAGGGCTACTGGGGTACCGCCCGTCACGGTATGGGGCCTAGATCACCGTACCGAGGATTACTCTCAATCCCCTGCAACACAAAGCCGGAACCATCCCGTACTGGATAGTTCCGAACAAGACAACCCCGGCAGTTGTCCTGGATCAACTGCTCCACACAGGCGAATATAAAGGGACTTCTAGACAGGGAAAAATCTCGTCCTACTTGGGCATGACCCACTTACCCTTGCTGCACCTCCCCTGTTTTAGCCATTCCCGGTTGACGAGGCTTGAGGCTACGATTACTTTTATAGAACATATATCTTAGAATACTCATCATCCACCTGACGATGTTTTGAAAGCATTCAATCCATACAAGTTCGTTCCGAGTTCGAAGGAAACTGAAGGCATTATCTCATTACACTCATTTTGGAATCACCCTAAGAGTTAACGACGATAATCCTTGCACTCTAAATCTTGATCTTCACTTGAGATTCATGAACTATCGTTAATTTGGATCGATGTAGTTTTTGGATATCCAAATCTGGAAACCCGATCCCGGTCTCATCGAAATCCAAAACGTATCTTTTAGGTCCAAGTTTTTTTAAGTTTAAAACAATTCAATTCTATTATCTATATACATACAGATAGATAGCTCACAAATCTCAATAGATAATCAACATTATCATCATAAACAGATAATCCACATTATCATTATAAACAGATAATCCATATTATCATCACAATGCAACTAAAGCATTCATATCACACAGCATTACTAATCTCATATTTGATATCACAAACAATTCAAGCCAATCAATATTATTCATCCTTACATAAGCAATGATTTAATAATCACACCATTTATAATTAATTTAAAATGAATTAAATTAATTAGTTGCATCTCTAATTAATTTAAGTTGAATTAAATTAATTACTTCGTCTTTAATTAATTTAAAATGAATTAAATTAATTACTTTATCATTATAAACCTTGCTTACATAACCATTAATTAATTATAAATCAATTAATTAATCACCTCTAATAAATCACCCTAATTAATCACCCTTGATTAATTATCCTTTAATTACATTCAAGTAATTATCTTTAATTAATTTCACAAATTAATTATCCTTAACCAAATACAGTAATTAACCTTTAATTCCTTCATTAATTAATTAACTATAACTAATTACATTAATTAATTACTTTAATTACCTATCATTGATTAATTAATCTTAATTAATCAACCTTAATTACATCATTAGTTATATAAATTAATGATCCCTAATTACATTTTAATTAATTACATTAAGTAATTAATTTAATTAAACCACAATTATTAATCACTCTTTATTAATCTTACTCGGTAATTACTACCCTTAATTACTGCATTAAATCAACTAATTACTCCTTCATTAATTATCTTAATTAATCCCTTGATTAATTTCACAAAGTAATTATACTCAAATTACTTCCTTTAACAAATCATCATTTAATTAATTACATCCGGTAATTATCTATTAATTACTTTACCAAGTAATTATACTCATCAAATTATCAAGTGGTTATTCTAATTTAATTAAACTTAATTAATTATCTTAAACTGATCAAATTTATCTATATTAATTACCTTGAGTAATTAATCCCTTTTATTTACTTTCATTAAGTAATTATATTTAACCAATTTCCATAAATGATTATATTTAATTAACTAATCTAATTAATCATTAAAATTAATCACATTAATTAATTAATTATTAAATAATCTTAAGTTAATGACCCTTACATTAATTATTAACAATTCTTTAATTACTTCCCTAAGTAATTGTGCTTTAATTAACCATTATTATTTACCAATTAATTAATTTTATTAATCAATTAATTCATCTCTAATTACTTAATTAATTAAGTGCTCAGCTGTAACTTAATTAATCCTTAATTGCTTGATTAATTAATTTCTAATCATTAATTAATAATATTTAATTATCTAATTAATGATCCTTAATTACAAATTAATTAACCCTTAATTAATTATCTAACAATTCCATAATTACTAATTTATTTATCCTTAATCATTAATTAATTACATTAGTTAATGATTCCTTAATTATCTTATTAATTTAATGAATCTCAAATCATTAAATCTTAATTAACTTTAAGATAAAGTATTATCCTTTTAAATGACTAAATTATCATTTACAAGGCCTTTGAAACAGTTTTCTTTTAAGTTTACTTTTAAATTTACTCTTAATTTCATTTCAATTTTAATATTTCAAAAGATTAACAAATTTAATTTTAACAAAATTTAAAACAATTTACAAACCTTTTAAATCAAATGATAAAAAACACCTACCTTATAAAAGAAATTTATAAGAGTTTAAAGCCAAATTACGTAAATTCAAAATCTTGTTTTTATTTTAAAAACTTTTTTTTTTAAATCTGTTTCAAGATACTGCTTTGGATTCCACCCGTTGCCTACTCGAGCACTTACCCGAGAAACCCCATCTTTTCTTTCCTTAAAACTTTGAACTAGTGCATTTATTTGAAAACACCTTTGAATTTAATTACAAAATTAATTTAACTTATAATTACTTTTAAAAACAACAACCTTCAATATTTTTGAATCTTTGAAAACATATTCAATTTAAAACAAACTTTTAATCTTGACTAACATTCTTTGGAAATTTAATTTATACTTTTAACTTTGAAAACTTGTATTTGTTTTTCCTTTTAAATTATGTAACTTCTTCTTAAAGCTTAAAAACTTGAATTTTTCTTGCTTTTTAAAACGCAAGTTCATTTACACAAGAAACCCGAGCCAAAAAAATGAAAAAAAAACTGGAGCAAACATGAGTCATTCGCATTCACTATCTACCCCGAGTCGACCCCGCAAAAATCTCGAGCAACACATGAGAAAACTTCATCATCCCTAAAGCCCAAACCAACCCAGATACGAACGAAAATGCGTGCACATGCACGGTCGTGCCGACCACCGTAGATCGACGCCTCGACTCTCGACAAGTCGCACACCACCTCGCCATCCTCCACAACCTCCCAGATTGATGATCCCACCAAGAAATCAAAATCGAACAGAACGAACGCATACAGAAACCCACCTCGATCGGAAAAACCCTCCTAGCCATCACCTCTGATCATCGGTATTCCCACCGACCACACCAAAGCCACGCCACTCCATGACGAACCATTTCCCCCATATGCGAATGAGTCCAGTCCATCCTTGCGGACGCACCAACCTCGATTACCCTGACATCCTAATCAGGTCATCGAACCCTAAATCACCTTCGTCAACAAACTTCGGCCATCAGAAAAATCCCACACCAATTTTCCCGAGTTCCCCTACTCCTCATCCTCCTCTAGCCTAAATTTCGACCACTAACTTGCCTCCGATCGAGTGTGATCGACCAAAAACCCAATATTGATCATCACGGCATAACCCCACAATCACCATATTAAAAATCCTAATTTTACTTCCTAAAATCATCATCTTCCATTACTAATCTAATCTGAAATTCAAATTACTAAATTATGATGATTTATTTTTGACATATATATTTGTATTTACTGTAAAATCCAAATTTGAAATAATGTCTTAATATAACCTTTTGAAATTATTTTTAAGAATAAGGTTATAACCCTTCAATCATCTTTTATTTAAAGATCGAAGCTTAAATTCGATCAGAAGAAGAGATTTGAAAATTTTTCTTTTTTTCCTGTAGCCTGTAAATAGGCAGAGGAGTATATACAGACATATCATAAATACATGCATTCACATTTTTATGCATATACAAAACATATTTCAAAATAAATTCCATCACAACATTTAAGTAACATCATAGATATAAACAGTCTTTAAAAGGGATGTTTACTCACCAAAGTTTTAAACACAGACAAGCGCTTGCTTCAGAAACTTGAATAGCTGAGAAATGTTCTTTGATTTATAAACTGAAATGCTGGAGAATATATTTTGTTGCTGAACTTGTTGAAGAGAAGTTTCCAGGTTTGATTTTGAACTAGCTTTTGAAAATGAGATTACAGGTTTGTTTTCAAAACAGAGTTGAAGTTGCATGATTTTGTTAATCTGCTACAGGCCTTTTTGATTCCAGATTGAAAAATGTAAGCTTTTACTTGAGAAGATTGGAAAATAATTTATAGTCTTTTGAATTAGACATGAAAATTTGATTACAGGTTAATGATTTTTGATTTCAGGTGAAAGAAAATGTTCTGACTTTAATCTTCAGATTTGCATTTGAGAAAGGGTTTTGAGGTTCTCTTGGTTTGAAAAGAAAAAAGAAAGAAATGAAAAAAAATGCATATGTTCATATAAGTATAAAAATGTAATTTATTAAAAAGGAAAAAAAAATCAAAATTTAAAATAAGACTTGTCACACATCTTAACATTTGTCATGATAATAGTTTATTTGTTAACACTTGTCACTTATATCACTTAATATATTAACATTTGTCCTATAAGTAATTTTACTTATTTTATTTATTTTAAAAGTAAATAAAATCTTTTATTCTTTATTTAAATGTATATATTTAAATTTCTTTTAAAGAAACATAATAAAACTGATTATACACAAATAAAATCTATACATATATTTTAAATTCAAATATTTTAAAATATCAAACTTTTGAATTTCAATTTTAAATCCAAATTCAAATTGAATTCAAATTCCAATTTAAAATCAACAACCTATAAAATTCGAAAAAAAAACAATTAAATTTTCTATAAAATCTACTTATAAAAATAACACATTATTATTATTGTTTGAAAATAACAATTTGCTAATTTTAAACAATTTATAAAAGAAATTATCTTATTATTTATACATTACTTATATTACTTAAACAAATTAATGTTTCATATGTACATTATACTTTAAACTTCTATATATTTCCAAATCATATTTATCAAATAATATTTTAAAGAAAATAAAACAAATATTTTTATTACTCTTATTTAAATTTAAACTTAAGCTTAAAAATATATTTTAAACAATTTAAACATTTTTCCTTAAGTATTTTAAAACCATATAGTTAACTTATCTAAGTAGTCTATGAAATTTTTTATTGTAAATTAAATCATAATTTCCAAATTACCAAAATGAATATTAGATTTTAAAAATAAGATTTTATTTGCTTATTAAACATCAAATCAAAACTTATCTATTTACAATATATATAAATATATATATGCATTATAAATAGAAAGCATTTTATTAGCTTTTAAAAGATAAAATTCACCAATTAAATATCTATTTAATTGGATTATTAAATCAAGTCAAAATTTATCAACAAAATTTATAAAATTAATTTAATTTTAAATACAGATTAATAAATTGATATTGCCAAAATTTCTAGGATATCACATTCCTTCCCCCCTTTAAAGAATTTCGTCCCCGAAATTTAAAAGCAAAGGTAATTTAATAACCCATCAACAATTTTAATTTTAAAATCACAAGCATACATTATCAATCATATGCTCACAACATAGCAACCAATTTATCCAATCAAACAAATTTAACTATCCAGACAAAATTCTGGATAAAATTTCCTCGAGTTTCCCATGTATATATACCGGGATACTCGCTTTACAGAATCAAACAATCAACATTACTAAGCTACAGAGCTCTTACTCATCTAGATCTACAGAACTAAACAGGATATCAGACTATAGACGAGTCTGACTCAACAACCAAACCTCCTGAACTGCTGGTTCCAAAACCAGAGATATACGTACTCCCTCAGAGATATGTGAAACACATCGAATCTCAGTTATCCTAAACTGGCAATTCAACTCAAAGGACCAAACACTTATCTTACCAAAACACAGAAGAGATCCAAAACACCTTCCCATACTTACCAAAACTTATAGCTCCTTGGATCAGAGAAAACTTATTCAAAACCCGATCTCTGATTCCGGAATCCAAATTCCTTCGTCTCTTATCCCCAAAACTCTTCGGACGATCGTCGGCTGCCTATATCCTCCATAATCAGCCCAACCTATGCTTATGCCTCTAGAAACAAACTAGACCAGAAACAACCCATCAAAATGATCCTCTCAAGATCAACCATCAACCAAGAACACAACTCTACTCTACAAACAACACAAGACTGAACTTACTTCTCCTATCCGGAAAGGACAAAACAGATGCACTCCCAAACTGCTTCCGCTGCACAACTCTGATCTGGAATAGAAGAAAAATGCCGATGATGAACACGAGCACAATCTGGACAACACATCCCAGAATATGGTTCAACAGATCCATAAAAGGCAAATCAGAAGTTCCACCAATCCTGAGCTGCTTCATCAAAATCTATCTCAAGGAACCATCCTTCTACTAAGCTGAACTACCATCATCACTCCTGTAATCCAGTCGATAAGAAAACTCAATCTTCAGATACAGACAAACATCTGTCTTCCCAGAAGACATCCAGAAAAATCTTCAATAACTCAAAAGAACACTCAGCTATCGCAAGTCACTTTTGCGATCAACCCAGACTAATATCCAAAGAAAACTGTTCTCTCTTTACCAATCAGAATAGATTACGCTTATCTAGCCAATCCATCTAAGAAATGGATCCACTCTGCTGCTTCTGAACTCCACCTCTAAAAAACTACTAAACAGAAGACCTTCTTGTTGGCACACAGAATACTCTGAGCTGCACTGCTGACACATATGCCCAAAGACTTCCTAATCCATAAGCTCTTCGAGAAACTCAGGCCTCAAAGCCAAACATAAACAACCAGCTGAACCTAGCCACAACACCGAAGCACACACACTTCCTTAACCTTGTTCCAATGAGTACATTTTCGAAAACATCCATAGTTATTGCGTCTCATAACACAGTTACTACTTCCTGAGGTATCAAGATACCATTACTCGCTTCTGCCAACTAACAGATCTAAACCCTACTCATCCAACTTCAAAGATAGACTTCGAACCTTAACAGGTTTCCTTCAGAGGTCGATGAAATCCTTCATCACTGCAAAGATCACCCGAGACGGTATTAGGTCTACAGTCTCAACAAATACACTTCCAACCTTAAACATTCAAACTCCAACCAATGGTAGTTGTCGTGTTACACGCACCACTACCTTATCTACCTTTATAAACTATATTGGAAAACCGGTACAGGTAACCCAATAGATAGGTAGAAATAAATATATATAAATATATATCAAAATTACAAATATGCTCTCTCAAGAAAGAAAACACTCCAAAGCCTAGGTATTCACTCAACCTAGTGCTCTGATACCAACTGTCACGACTCGACTTTCATCTACCAGAAAGACGCATCATGCATTAAGAAAGAAAGGGAAAGAAAGAGAAAAGATAGAGAAGAAAGAAGAAACAATATCAGAATCTCAACAGCAGAACGAATAAATTATATTAATAACATAAGTATTACATAGTATACAACAACTATCAGAGTTACACAGATTATACATCACATACTAGACAGTTATAAACACTTGCCTAGTTATTACAACTCAATACAATACAAGAAAACTACTCAGAGAAACCAACACAATGGAATACTAGATAACTACAACGCAGAAGCCTCCTACTCCATTTCTCCTCCATAATTCGTCAAAGCTAACCTAAATCCCTTAGCTACTCATAAAAATTTGAGTACCCAAGAGGTTAATAAAATAGAAAATAAACATTTGGGTCAGACATGGGTCTGGTGTGAGTAAACGGGTTAAAGTTGCTTAACTTTGAAAAACCTTTTGAAAAGAAAAAGGTATCACGTAAGACTCCCCACAAATAAACATGGGAAAGTTTTTACCTGACGCTAACCAAAACATTTGATAGGAAATCCGGTGATATTATAATAGGTCTAGGGTTTTCAAGTAAATAGAAAATAGCCGAAATTGTTACATTCATTAAATTCCAGCTACTAGCCACAAAAGTGGGTAATACAATCAAAACCTTTGGCACTTATTGGATTTTGGATTCCACACAATGGCAGGGCTACTGGGGTACCACCCATCACAGTACGGGGCCTAGATCACTGTACCAAGAATTACTCACAATCCCCTGCAACACAAAGCCGGAACCATCCCTTACTGGACAGTCCCGAACAAGACAACCCCGGTAGTTTTCGTGAATCAACTGCCCCGCACAGCCAAATATAAAGGGACTTCTAGACAGGGGAAAATCTCGTCCTACTTGGGCATGACCCACTTAGCCTTGCTGCACCTCCCTTGTTTTAGCCATTCCCCTTTGATGAGGCTTGAGGCTATGATTACCTTTATAGAACATATCTCTTAGAATGCTCATCGTCCACCTGACGATGTTTTGAAAGCATTCAATCCATACAAGTTTGTTCCGGGTTCGAATGAAACTGAAGGCATTATCTCGTTACACTCATTTTGGAATCACCCTCAGAGTTAACGACGATAATCCTTGCACTCTGAATCTTTATCTTCACTTGAGATTCATGACCTATCGTTAATTTGGATCGATGTGGTTTTCGGATATCCAAATCTAGAAACCCGATCCTGGTCTCATCGACATCCAAAACGTATCTTTTAGGTCCAAGTTGTTTTAAGTTTAAAACAATTAAATTCTATTATCTATATACATACAGATAGATAACTCACAAATCTCAATAGATAATCAACATTATCATCATAAACAGATAATCCACATTATCATTATAAACAGATAATCCATATTATCATCACAATGCAACTAAAGCATTCATATCACACAGCATTACTAATCTCATATCTGAGATCACAAACAATTCAAGGCAATCAATATTATTCATCCTTACATAAGCAATGATTTAATAATCACACCATCTATATTTAATTTAAAATGAATTAAATTAATTACTTGCATCTCTAATTAATTTAAAGTGAATTAAATTAATTACTTCATCTCTAATTAATTTAAAATAAATTAAATTAATTACTTTATCATTATAAATCTTGCTTACATAACCATTAATTAATTAATTACAAATCAATTAATTAATCATCCTCTAATAAATCACCCTAATTAATCACCCTTGATTAATTATCCTTTAATTACATTCACGTAATTGTCTTTAATTAATTTCAAAAATTAATTATCCTTAACCAAATACAGTAATTAACCATTAATTCCTTCATTAATTAATTAACTATAATTAATTACATTAATTCTTAATTAATTACATTAATTAATTACTTTAATCACCTATCATTGATTAATTAATCTTAATTAATCAACCTTAATTACATCATTAATTTTATAAATTAATGATCCCTAATTACATTTTAATTAATTACATTAAGTAATTAATTTAATTAAACCACAATTATTAATCACTCTTGATTAATCTTACTTAGTAATTAACTACCCTTAATTACTGCATTAAATCAACTAATTACTCCTTCATTAATTATCTTAATTAATCCCTTGATTAATTTCACAAAGTAATTATACTCAAATTACTTCCTTTAACAAATCATCATTTAATTAATTACATCCGGTAATTATCTATTAATTACTTCACCAAGTAATTATACTCATCAAATTATCAAGTGGTTATTCTAATTTAATTAAACCTAATTAATTAACTTAAACTAATCAAATTTATCTAAATTAATTACCTTGAGTAATTAATCCCTTTTATTTACTTTCATTAAGTAATTATATTTAACCAATTTCCATAAATGATTATCTTTAATTGATTAATCTAATTAATCAATAAAATTAATCACATTAATTAATTATTAAATAATCTTAAGTTAATGACCCTTACATTAATTAATAACAATTCTTTAATTACTTCCCTAAGTAATTATTCTTTAATTAACCATTATTATTTACCAATTAATTAATTTTAATAATCAATTAATTCATCTCTAATTACTTAATTAATTAAGTGCTCAGCTGTAACTTAATTAATCTTTTATTGATTGATTAATTAATTTCTAATCATTAATTAATAATCTTTAATTTTCTAATTAATGATCCTTAATTACAGATTAATTAACCTTTAATTAATTATCTAACAATTCCATAATTACTAATTTATTTATCCTTAATCGTTAATTAATTACGCTAATTAATGATTCTTTAATTATCTTATTGATTTAATGAATCTCAAACCATTAAATCTTAATTAACTTTAAGATAAAGTATTATCCTTTTCAATGACTAAATTATCATTTACAAAGCCTTTGAAATAGTTTTCTTTTAAGTTTACTTTTAAATTTACTCTTAAATTTCATTTCAATTTTAATATTTCAAAAGATTAACAAATTTAATTTTAACAAAATTAAAACAATTTACAAACCTTTTAAACCAAATGATAAAAAACACCTATCTTATAAAAGAAATTTATAAGAGTTTAAAGCCAAATTATTTAAATTCAAAATCTTGTTTTTATTTTAAAATCTTTTTTTTAAATCTGTTTCCAAATACTGCTTTGGGTTCGACCCGCAGCCTACTCGAGCACTTACCCGAGAAAACCCATCTTTTCTTTCCTTAGAACTTTGAACTAGTGCATTTATTTGAAAACACCTTTGAATTTAATTACAAAATTAATTTAACTTATAATTAATTTTAAAAAAAATAACAACCTTCAATATTTTTGAATCTTTGAAAACATATTCAATTTAAAACAAACTTTTAATCTTGACTAACATACTTTGGAAATTTGATTTATGCTTTTAACTTTGAAAACTTGTATTTGTTTTTGCTTTTAAATTATGTAACTTCTTCTTAAAGCTTAAAAACTTGAATTTTTCTTGCTTTTTAAAACACAAGTTCATTTACACAAGAAACCCGAGCCAGAAAAAATGAAAAAAATTAGAGCAAACACGAGTCATTCGCGTTCACTATCTACCCCCGAGTCGACCCCGTAAAAATCTCGAGCAACACACAAGAAAACTTAATCATCCCCAAGGCCCAAACAAACCCAGATACGAACGAAAACGCGTGCACATGCATGGTCGTGCCGACCACCGTAGATCGACGCCTTGACTCTCGACAAGTCGCACACCACCTGGCCATCCTCCACAACCTACCAGAATGATGATCCCACAAGAAATCAAAATCGAACAGAATGAACGCACACAGGAACCCACCTCGATCGAAAAAACTCTCCTGGCCATCACCTACGATCATCGGTATTCCCGCCGACCACACCGAAGCCACGCCACTCCATAACAAACCATTTTCCCCACATGCGAATGAGTCCAGTCCATCCTTGCCGACGCACCAACCTCGATTACCCCGACATCCCAATCAGGTCATCGAACCATAAATCACCTTCGTCAACTAACTTCAGCCATCAGAAAAATCCCACACTAATTTTCCTGAGTTCCCCTACTCCTCATCCTCCTCTAGCCTAAGTTTCGACCACTAACTTGCCTCCGATCGACTGTGATTGACCAAAAACCCAATGTTGATCATCACGGCATAACCCAACAATCACCATACTAAAAATCCTAATTTAACTTCCTAAAATCATCATCTTCCATTACTAATCTGGTCTGAAATTCAAATTACTAAATTATGATGATTTATTTTTGACATATATATTTGTATTTACTGTAAAATCCAAATTTGAAATAATGCCTTAATATAACCTTTTAAAATTATTTTTAAGAATAAGGTTATAACCCTTCAATCATCTTTCATTTAAAGATCGGAGCTTAAATTCGATCACGGGAAGGGATTTGAAATTATTATTTTTTATCTGTAGCCTGTAAGTAGACAGAGGAGTATATAAAGACATATCATAAATACATGCATTCACATTTTTATGCATATACAAAACATATTTCAAAATAAATTCCATCACAACATTTAAGTAACATCATATATATAAACTGCCTTTAAAAGGGATGTTTACTCACCAAAGTTTTAAACAGAGACAAGCCCTTGCTTCAGAAACATGAATAGCTGAGAAATGTTCTTTGATTTATAAACTGAAATGCTGGAGAATATATTTTGTTGCTGAACTTATTGAAGAGATGTTTCCAGCTTTGATTTTGAACTAGCTTTTGAAAATAAGATTACAGGTTTGTTTTCAAAACAGAGTTGAAGTTGCATGCTTTTGTTAATCTGCTACAGGCCTTTTTGATTCCAGATTGAAAAATGTAAGCTTTTACCTGAGAAGATTGAAAAATAATTTACAGGCTTTTGAATTAGACATGAAAATTTGATTACAGGTTATGATTTTTGATTTCAGGTGAAAGAAACTGTTCTGGCTTTGATCTTAAAATTTGCATTTGAGAAAGGGTTTTGAGTTTCTCTTGGTTTGAAAACAAAATAGAAAGAAATGAAAAGAAAAAAATGCATATGTTCATTTAAGTATAAAAATGTAATTTATTAAAAAGTAAAAAAAATCAAAATTTAAAATAAGACTTGTTCTGCATATTAACACTTGTCATGATAATAGTTTATTTATTAACACTTGTCACTTATATCACTTAATATATTAACATTTGTCTTATAAGTAATTTTACTTATTTTATTTATTTTAAAAGTAAATAAAAGCTTTTATCCCTTATTTAAATGTATATATTTAAATTTCTTTTAAAGAAACATAATAAAACTTATTATACACAAATAAAATCTATACATATATTTTAAATTCAAATATTTTAAAATATCTAACTTTTGAATTTCAATTTTAAATCCAAATTCAAATTGAATTCAAATTCCAATTTAAAATCAACAACCTATCAAATATGAAAAAAAAACAATTAAATTTTCTATAAAATCTACTTATAAAAATAACACATTATTATTATTGTTTGAAAATAACAATTTCTAATTTTAAACAATTTATAAAAGAAATTATCCTATTATTTATACATTACTTATATTACTTAAACAAATTAATGTTTCATATGTAAAGTATACTTTAAACTTCTATATATTTCCAAATCATAATTATCAAATAATATTTTAAAGAAAATAAAACAAATATTTTTATTACTCCTATTTAAATTTAAACTTAAGCTTAAAAATATATTTTAAACAATTTAAACATTTTTCCTTAAGTATTCTAAAACCATATAGTTAACTTATCTAAATAGTCTATGAAATTTTTTATTGTAAATTTAATCATAATTTCCAAATTACCAAAATGAATATTAGAATTTAAAAATAAGATTTTCTTTGTTTATTAAACTTCAAATCAAAACTTATCTATTTACAATATATATATATATATATATATATATATGCATTATAAATAGTAAGCATTTTATTAGCCTTTAAAAGATAAAATTCACCAAATTAATATCTATTTAATTTGATTATTAAATCAAGTCAAATTTTATTAACAAAATTTATCAAATCAATTTAATTTTAAATATAGATTATTAAATTGATATTGCTAAAATTTCCAGCATATCACAAAATTAAATTACAAAATCATAACTTTAAAAACCTCATATTAAATCAAATTTCAAACCAATTTTGTTTAAGTAAATTTTCTTAAACAAATACAATTTCAAATCAATTTAAATTTATCTTTCCAACTTTAATTCATTGAAATTATTATAAAAATCTATTTTAAAATATAATTTTAGATAAATACTTAAAACATATCATATACTAATTAAATTAAATTTTATTAAATTAAACCTTGTTATTAAATTTTATTTATATTAAAAACTTATTTGTATATATATATATATATATATATATATATATTAAAATAGTAAAATTATAAGTAAAATATTAATAATTATATTTTCCAAACAAACGTATAAATTTAAAATTTCCAATCGTATAAATTTAAAAATCAAAAATTTAAACCTTTACAAAATAACATTTATATATAATATCCTAAAATCAACATTTATTAAAACCACATATACTTCTTTTCAAAACCTTGGAAATCATTTTTCAAAATATATATGTAGACCAACAATGTCTATATATAATTTTCTATCTTATGGTTAAGTGATATGGATATTTATCATTTCAATCCACAAATTAAATATCTACGGGTATATATCATTTCAACCCACAATCCCAAATCCAATTCAATTCAAAATCGCTTGGGTTTATCATTTCAACCCATAACGATTTTCTCCTATTCTACAAAATCGTTCGGTTATGTATCATTTCAAACCATAGATACTTCTAAATTAATAGGGAACTTGTAGAGTGAGAACATGGATGATAATAATATAACATATCAACAACAGGCATATATCATCAATAAAATGACAGGTAATTGTGTCAGATGCCACAACTAAATAACTAGCAACAGCATATTAATTCAATTGACGTTTCAAGTGAAATCAAATTTAATAGATATAAGAATGTTAATCGTGAGTGGTTGCTTATCTTTTGAATCTAGAGAAATTTGACAATGAAATGAGTTACGAATCCAAGCAATAAATTCCAAAGCAAAGCGAGATTGGCACGAATTCGACGAACACGGCTGATAGCTTGGAATTGACGAGATCAAATCAAAACTGGATTGATGAAGATCAGTTATATAAGTGAAGTTATATATAATTTATAACTATATATAACTATTTATATATAAAAATATTATTCTAAATCCCAAACACATATTAAATTAAATATATATGTATTTCAAAAATCATTGTTTTAAATTAAAACACATGTATTAAAGTCAAGCATATATACGTAATAATTTGAAATAAATACTTATATAGATATACAAACATATCACTTTGTATATATACAACATAAAACAACAAACTTATATAAACTATATATATACACAATATTTACATATACACGCTCAGTTCAAAATTTTAGGAATAATATAAACAACATATCCTAAAAAAATACAACTGCTATATCATATATATATGTCAAGATATATATATATATATATATACATATAAATGTATATGTATACCCACTGAATGATATACTGACTTTTCGAAAAATCAACCTACCCATATACATACAAATCAAAATTAAATGCATAGAATAAGAACACATGTTTTAAAGTCTATAACATATATAGTTACTCAAAATTATCTATGTAGATTATGTATATAAGCAACCAACTATATATATAACTGTTCAAGGTCGTATTGAACTTTTATATAGACTAACATATACTAAAAACATGTCGTATCCAATTCATGTATAGTTATGTATATAACTGTGATATCAAAACAAATATATACAGTCCACATATGTTGTTATCCCACCCTTTGGTCAAGGTTGGAATATCAACAAATTAGCTGCAAAAGGATGGATATCAGGATTGGAAATTGATTGGAAATAAGGCTATGATCGATATCATCAAAATTTGGCCGAGCTTCGATCATGGCGGGATCGATTGAGAATGATGATCATGGTTAGGAGAGGCTACGTTTCGAATTTCAGGTCAAACGGAGTTCGTATGCTCGAGATATGGATGGATCAATATTGAAAGGGGCTGGTTTCGTATCGATACATTTCGTATCGATACAGTTCGTATCGGTCCAGAATGGATACGGACAGCATGTTCATATCAATCAGGTAAGAAGGCCAAATGGGTTTTGACTCAATGACTATGAGCTTGGATTGAATATATGGGCGCATGATGGTTTGTTCGATTCGAAGGTTTCGTATCGATCAGGATGAAGCATCGCGGGATGAAGCATCGCAGGATGCTTCGACTCGATGTTATTCGTGTCCATCAGCATGGGTTCAAGGCAATAGTGTTCGTATCGGTCAGGATATAGATGGCGGCATGCCTTGAATCAAAGATTTCATATCGATTCAAATGGACATGAAGGTGGAACTCGTATCGGTCCAAGGCGATAGCCTGATCGATACGAACAAGGAAGCAACCGATGGATTCGAATTGATGGACGCAGATGGGATCGATGCGAATAGGTGGATGCGAAGCCAAACAATGGGTTGGATACGAACAAATAATATGCATGGGTCGAAGGAAGGAACGTTCAACATGGCGTAGAAAATGGATCGAGCCTCGAAGATAGGGCCACATCACCGATGTATACGTGCTTGTATCGATACGAATAAACATCGATACGAATTGATCGATACGGACCAGATGCCATTGAGAAAGCTATATTTCATATCGATCATATCTTGCAATTTACAAGTCCAAATGCTATGAAATTTTCACTGGAACTTGCATACAAGCTAAAGAGTGTTCACACCAAGTTTCGACTCCATTACGAAAAATCTCGATCGATATGAATTACGTTCGTATCGATCACGGATCGAGTCGAAATTTCATGGGATCGATCGCGTAGGCCCACTCACATGCCAGAAGAAGTCTCCCGTAGTTTGAGCGCGATATTTGCATGGACTGCCTATAAATAGAGCCCTGAGGTCTACAGAAGAGGGATCTTTTAGCCATTCAACGTCCCGGCTCTACCGGATTCAACTTTGCACTTCATCATTGCTATTGTACTCGAATTTCTTCATGGTAACCCGCTGTAATCAACTGTAACCAGCAAAGAACATTAATAAAAAGATTAACTTTTGGGGTGGACGTAGGCCGGAGATAGCCGAACCACTATAAATCTTGTGTTTTTGTCAATTTCTTTACGTTTGAAGTTTATTGTTCATCATTTATCATTCTCTACATTATCTATATATGTGATCTGTGGATATATATTACCGATCTTTGTTCATACACGGGTGCTTTCTTGATATTTGGGGTTTGTGACCAATTTTGGTACAAACACTTTGGTGCTTTCACTGAGAACAACTAGTACCCGCTATACCAAATTTGGAGTTCTGTTTTGAAGGCTTAAGGATTCGGATCTAAAGAGCTATGACAAGAAAATCGAGTAGAAGACAAAGAGCCGAGAGAAGTCAACATGAAGGGAGCCAGGAGGCATCATCAGGGGCTAACCAGACTTCAGCTTTCATAACCCGAGACAAAATGGAAATGATGATGGGAGCAATGCACGAAGAATTTCTGAAAAGACAGGAGGAGATGATGCAGAACCTCCTCGGACAGGTTGGACAAACAGGGACAGTCGGAGCTTCAGGAGTTCAGACCCATGGAGCTGGAGTAGAAGGACCAAACCGGCAATCAAATGGGACCGCTCAACAAGGCGCAATCCCTAATCAGCGTACACCTGATAATCCGGATGGACCTAGCTCGGGGGCACACTGCCTGGTAACGATGGACCGATTCATGGAAAAATTCCAGTTGACACCGCACAACGAGATGTTGGCAGGAATGTAGGAGCACGGGATGAAGAGTATATACCGGAATTCCCTCGGGGACTCGGGGGGCAATCGTTGACGGATAACGCTGGATTAGCTGAGATTATTAGATGAACTATGCACGGAGGACTGACCAATAAAGATCTGGAAGGAGTAAAAAAGAGTCCGTTTACTCGTGAAATCAGGATAGCTCGAAATCCACTAGAGTTCAAGCTACCTAACATCGAAGTATATAATGGCAAGGCTGATCCAACTGATCACTTAATGAGATACACAAGACACATGGAAGTGCTGGGGGTATCGAAGGAAGTTATGGCCCGATGTTTCCCTCTATAAATTAACGGATATAGCCGCTATGTGGTTTAGACAGCTGGAAGAGGGATCTATCAAGACGTGGATGGAATTGGTGTACAGGTTTTTGAAATAGTTTTGGGTTCATATTAAAAGACCGAAGAACGTGATGACGCTAACGTCAATAAAGCAAAGAACAGATGAGTCACTTAGATCTTTCTTAACTCGGTTTAATGTTGCGGTTGCTTCGGTGGATCGACCAGATCCATCAATGGTTTTAATGGCAGCAGTTTCAGGAGTCAGAGAGGGTTCAGATTTCAAGGTATCTTTAATACGAGACCTACCACTAGATCTTGGGGGATTCTTTCACGAAGCCGAGAGATTCCTTCGGCAGGAAGATGCAAGTTCAGATATGAAGTTAAAGGAGGCGAACGCGACTGAGGATGGAGGACCATCCAGCGGAGGCTTTGACGGAGATAAAGGTAAAGGAAAAAGGAAGCTTGATGATGATTCAGAAAAAGCTAAGAAACGATGGAGAGAGCCAAAATTCTCCATGAACATAGGGTTGAATGAAACATTGGAGCGGATATTCATGGAGACCTGGAATCGCCTTCCCTACCGTAGGCCGACTAGGAAAGAACCTTCCGAACGTGAAAGGGCATCAGGAAGGCACTGTCTCTTCCACGATTTGGATGGACACGATACCAACAGCTACAGGCACTTAAAGGACATAATTGAGCATGTAAGCAACAGACATTTGCGACATTATGTCGGGGCTCAGAATGCAGTGTTGGAGCAGGAGCGACCACCGTTAACCTCAAACAATGATGGTGTGAGGCCCCGGGATGACGGGCGATTGGTTATCAATTGACTGGGATATTATAAAATAAGTAGCAAACCACGGCAAATGGCTAAGTTGTTTACTCATGTACGGGGACAGAGATGGCCCCTAGGCATGCTCTGATTGATGATAAACCGTGATGCTATGGTTTGCGAAATATGTTTTTTGTTTTTTGTTATTGGATTAGATACTCATTTTTCTGGCTCGATTTTGGGGTTTGGTTTGAAATCCTGGCTCTGTTTGTTTTCTGGTTTGGACTTCTGTTTGGATGATTGTTCTCGTGTTTGGATGTTGGTTTTGATTTCGGACGATTTTTGATTTCTCAATTTGACTTGGATTTTGGATTGGATTTTGATTCGATTTTTGTCTGGTTTTTGGTAAATGATCACCGGGTATGGATTATAACTGGCAAGGGGTAAGTCGCTTTGCCCGAACATGGCGAATCGACTTATTCAAGTTGTTGAGTATGGACGATGCTCAACAAGGGTCCGTAGCGACCAGAATTCGACCTAGGACTTAGGCCCTATATTATCCGTTACTATTTCAGGTCGTCGAGTATGGACTATGCTCGAAAATGGTCCGGAGCAACTAGGATTCGACTTAGGACTTAATCCATGGCGTTACTCAACGTCCAGGGACACTGGACCACGGTCGTCAGGTGTGGATTGCGCTTGGCAAGAACCCGAAGAGGCTACAAATTTGGATGTCGACCCGGAGAGGTTTAGGATTTGATTATTGGTTATTGGATAAGGATGGATTAGGACTCGATTGTCAAGTTCGGATGGATATGGAATTTGCTAAGGCTTTGATTATTGGATTTGGAATCGAACATCGACTCGGAGAAGTCAGGAATGATGCACTCGGATGGGATGGCTTGGTAATGGATTGGATTATGAATCAGATGGTACGGCTATGGACGGAATATGGACTTCGGATGTCGGATTCAGAACTATTCAAAACATATCTTCTTATCACAAGGCATGTTTTAGGGGCAAAATGTTATCCCACCCTTTGGTCAAGGCTGGAATATCAACAAATTAGCTGGAAATGGATGGGTATCAGGATTGGAAATTGATTGGAAACAAAGCTGGGATCGATGTCGTCGAAATTTGACCGAGACTCGATCAAGGCGGGATCAATTGGGAATGATGATCAAGGTTAGGAGAGGCTACGTTTCAAATTTCAAGTCAATCGGAGTTCATATGCTCGAGATATAGATGGATTAATATTGAAAGGGGCTGGTTTCGTATCGATACAGTTCGTATCGGTACAGTATGGATACGAACATCATGTTCGTATCGATCAGGTAAGAAGGCCAAATGGGTTTCGACTCGATGACTGTGAGCTTGGATTGAATAGATGGGTGCATGATGGTTTGTTCGACTCGAAGGTTTCGTATCGATCAGGATGAAGCATCGCAGTATGCTTCGAATCGATGTTGTTCGTGTCGATCAACATGGGTTCAAGGCGATAGTTGTGACGATCCGGGATTTTGGCAATATTATTTTAATAAGTATTTAATCTAATTAAATAAAATACAAGCTTATCATTTTAAAAATGAATAATATTTTTAGCCTTTACCGTTTATTTATATATATGTGTGTATTGTGAAGGAAACTTTGATTTGAAAATTTAAAATAAAATCTACCTTATTCAATTTAATTAATGCTCTACATTATAAACATTTGATATATATATATATATATATATATATATATATATGCATATGAATATAATATAGATAATAATGTTTAAAATAAAATCAATCTTATCAATATTAAATATAAGTATAAAAATATATGAATATAGATTAAGTATTTGTAGTTTAAGCTTAAAGTGGAAATAAAATAAAGATTTATGTTAAAAATAATTATATAAGTAGGTTTGTGCGTATGCAACATAAGATAAATACATACCAATAACTATAACAATTTTAAATTAAGCACAAGGGTATAAAATAAAATCACGCAGGGGAAAGTATGTTTGTTGTGAGTTTGTATATGCAAGGCAGGAAGATAATAAAACAAAAACATATGCATATACATATCAAATAGGATAAGTATGTAAACAGGATTGGAAACAATTGCATTAAATACTATCAATTCTAGCACAAAAACAAGTCATTTCGTAACCTTTAAAAATCATTTCAGTTTCTGGAAAAAAAATCTTATTTAGTCAAAGAAGAAAAAAGAAGAAATCAAACACAAACAAAAACTGTACCAGTAAAGCCTACCCCTGTACAAAACTTTTCTACACACACACACACACACACACATATATATATATATCTTTTTGTTCCAGTTCATTCAAGGCTAACATATCAGAGAAACACATAAGCACTACTATCTTGTAACCTTAAACAACAACTTCATCAATCAAACAAGAAGATCAAAGGGAATTCAGGCTAGCAGTTTTTCAAAAGCAAGATTTATTCTCTGCTCAAACTTTTTCGGTGAGTAAACAAATTATTTTAAGACTTAAGTATGATTAAATCTGTGTGTATGATTCATGAATAATATCATGTATTTTCTTTTAAGTTTTAACTCTATATATATCCATATGATTATACCGTATATTTTTGTTATGACCTATTCTTCTGTGTTTCAAGTTACAGAGTGAAAATAAACTAGAAAATTTAAATGCATCTTAATCCAATCATTGTTAGGCTTGAAGTTTAAAACAAAACAAGTTTGTTTATACATGAGTCAAGATCTAAAAATGGTTTTAAGTAGGATAGTGATATATAGCATCTGGAAATTTGATTTTATAGAGAAAAATTCAAATATATGTAAAACTTGAATGTCATGAATGATCAATTCAATTATATAACTTGAATCGTCATTAGAAAATAGGATTTTTACAGCAAGAATGGTGATTTTTAGTTGTGTAAGTTAAGAGCAGTTCATAATTGATCAAGAAGTGGATTTTAATCAAATTCCGGCGATTTGTGAAACTGTGAAAGTCGAGTTTTCGACTGGAGGAGGAGGAAGGTACGGCGAAGTTGGGAAAAATGGTGGCAAGCGTTCCAGTTCGTCATAGCGTCGGCGATGAGCGAATTTAGGTTAAACCATAGTTCTAGTCGGGGGGAAAAATTGGCTCACTGTGGTTTCTTCGGTGCATCGAGTTACACGAGCTTCAGGGAAATGGTGGCATGGAGGATCAACGTGGTGAGGTCGGAGTTGTAACACCTCAGGCGGTCGGCGAGAGTGGGGCGAAGTAGTTTTGTCTGGTGAAGTCGAGTTCCAGTTTCGAACTGGAAACTCGATTTCGATTGGGGGTTGTTGGCATAGAGTCGTCCATGGCGATCGAGTGTCACGACGTTGCGTGACTTGCCGGAGGGAGCGCAGTTCGTCGGAAGGTTGTCGAGGCGCCGTGCACGTGCGCGGCCTTAAGAAGGTGTCAGGAAGTTTTTGCTGCGAGCAACTCGAGTTGATGCATGAGAGTGATGAATAGGTTGCTTCAAGTAAGAATCTGAGTGCATGAGTGTTTCCTGTTATTGAAGTTTATAACTTAAACTAAAAAAAGAAACGTATGTGAGGAAGGATGAAGGACTCGGGGAAGATAAGGAGAAACTCGAGTATCAACTCGAGTAAACCTGGGGGCATTCTCGGGTTTTGATTTTCAACTTGCAGTCCAATAAAAGTGAAGTTCCAGCTAATCATTTCAACAAGTTTAAGTATTTATGACTTAATTAATGTTTGATAATTCGAGTAAAGTTTTAAATTATTTAAGAGAATACTTAAGAATGTTTTAAAATCCAATTAATACTCTAATTAAGTAGTTAATGTAAGATCAGTGTTAAATTTAAATTTAAAGCTTTCTAAGTTAGTAATAATTTGATTTCAAAGTTATTAGGGAAGGTGGTAAAACGTTAAGTAGGAAGATAATTAAGATAAATTATAATTATTAATTAATTGTTTGAAAAGGGTAATTAAGAATGATTAATTAATTTATAATTGTAATTAACTAAGTGATTAGAGATTAATCAATTTGTAATTTAAGATTGGTTAATTAATAATTAAGTGTTTAATTAATTCGTAGCTAAGAATAGTAAATTAGCTAATTAATAAATAATTAGTAGTTAATTAATTAAATAACTAATTAAGGGTTAATGATTAATTAACTAATTAGTAATTAATGATTGATTAATTAAGTAATGGGAAATTAAAGAGTGATGAATTAAGTAATTAAGGTTTAATAAATTGATTAAGAAGAAATTAATAAATTAAATGGTATAAAATGGAATGATTAATTAATGATTTATCAAGCGGGATTAAAGATGCTTGCTTATGGATGATTATAAGTAGAATATCTGGATTTGTGATATTTATTTGGTGATATTCTGTGATACTCTATGATAAGCTTTGGATGTATCTGTGATGTTTGAGTATGATTTATATGTGATAAATGCTATGTGAATTCAAAGTGTTAAATTGAATTGCTTTAACTATTAAACAATTTGACCTTTAAAATGGCGTTTGGATTTCGATGAGACCGGGATTGGGTATCAGTTATGACTATCCGAAAACCACATCGATCCAAGTTAAACGATAGGTCGTGGCATCTCAAGTGAAGATTGAGATGGTGTTTCAGAGTGCAAGGGTTATTTTCGTTAACTCTGAGGGTGATTCCAAAATGATTGTAACGAGATAATGCCTTCGGTTTCGTTCGAATCCGGAACGAACTTGTATGGATTGAATGCTTTCAGAACATCGTCGGTGGACGATGAGCATTCTAAGAGATGTGTTCTATAAAGGTAATCATAGCCTCAAGCCTCATCAACCGAGAATGGCTAAAATAGGGGAGGTGCAGCAAGGTTAGGTGGGTAGCACCCAAGAAGGACGAGATATACCCCTGTCTAGATGTCCCTTTATTTTGGCTGTGTGGGTCATTGCTAGCTACAACCGTAGGGTTGTCTTGTTCGGAACTGTTCAGTAAGGAATGGTTCCGGCCTTGTGTTGTAGGGGGTTGGGAGTGGTCCTCGGTACGGTGACCTAGGCCTCATACTGTGACGGACGGTACCCCAGTAGCTCTGCCATTGTATGGAATTCAATCTCCAATAAGTGCCGTACGTTTTGATTGTGCCCAACTATGTTGGAATGTGAGATGTAAGCATTTCAGCTATTTTCTATTTTACTTGAAAACCCTAGACACTATTATAATATCATGGGATTTCCTATAAAATGATTTGGTTAGCGTAAGGTAAAAACTTACCCGTGTTTATGTGTGGGGAGTCTTACGTGATACCTTTGTTTCAAAAGATTTTCAAAGTTAAGCAACTTTAACCCGTTTACTCACACCAGACCCATGTCTGACCCGGAGTTTATTTCTGTTTTTCTTAAACTCTTGGGTACTCAAATTTTTATGAGTAGCCAAGTGATAGGTTTTGGATTGTTGAGTTCTGGAGGAGCTTGGAGCAGAAGTCCATACGTATCTATCTACCTAATTCCGCTGTATTAGTTGATGTATGTTGTATTTTGGGATGTATGTAATGGCAGATATATATGAGTGTCTTGTTTGAATGATGTTATGTAACTCTAACATATGTAAAACTATGTAATAGTTATGTGATGTATTATATTTTGTTCCGTTTCCGCTGTGAGATTCCGATGCTGTTATTCTTTCTTTTCTATCTTTTCTATTTCTATCTCTTTCTTTTCTTATTGATGATACGTCTTTCTGTGGATTGGAAGGCGGGTCGTCACAGTTGGTATCAGAGCATAAGTTGAGATAATATCTAAGCTCTGGAGTAGTATCTATCTTGAGAGAGCGTATTTGTAATTTTATATAACTATATACCTATCTAAATTTGTTGGGTTGCATGTCCAGGTTGCCAACATGAGTTCTGGAAGGAGAGGTAGAGGTAGGGGAAGTACTTCGACCGATAATGGACGAAGTCAAACTGCTAATGAGGCTGTAGATCCAGTACCGCCTTAGGTTAGTTTTTCCGCTTTATGCAAGGACTTGACCAACCTCGGAGGTAAACCATTTAAAGGGTCAGAGACTATAATTGAGGTCCAAGTCTGGCTACGCTCTTGTGAGAGGATCTTTAAGAGTATGAAGTTGTCTGATGAGCGAAAAAGGGAAATGGCTTCATTGCAATTGCACGAAGTCGCTGCAGCCTGGTGGGATGCAGCGGTAGCAAATATCTCTGAGGATGACATTTCTTGGGAAAGATTTAAAGAGTTGTTTGAGGAGAAATTCATGCAAACCGCAGGGAAAACTCGTCTGTACCGTGACTTTCTAAATTTGAAGCAAGGGAGCATGACTATAGCGGAGTATGAGACCAAATTCAACGAACTTTCTTGCTATGGACCAAGGCTCATGGATACTCCCCTTAAAAAGAATGAAATGTTTGTATAAGGCTTGAGGCCAGAATTTCATGAAAAGACGACAGCGCACTTGAAAGGATCTTTTATTGAGTTAATTGATATGGCTCTGAGATATGAGGATTTGATTAATAAGAGACCAGTGGCACCAGTAGCAGCATCGGGAGCGAATTTTGCTAATCCAAATAAGAGAAAATTAAATCCTAATTGGAAGAAGCAGAACAAGAAGAAGACTGGAAGTAATAACGGACCTCGCAAATGCTATATATGTCAACAAGAATGTAACGACCCGGAAATTTCAATCCTGAAAATTCCAGATAGTTATGAAATAGAAGAAGAGATAGAAGAAAAGGAAGAAAAAGAAGAAATAGAAACACCAGAACACAGAAACCTCACATTCACAGCAGATCAAAATATAATATCACATAAATAACAGTTTTATAAAGAAGAACTATACCAGTACACTTATATTTTTATACAACAGAGTTACAACCATTACCAATCACTGGACAGTTTTAAACAACATGTCCTAGTTATACAACAGCATATCACAGCGGGAAATACTCCATACGTTCCTGCCCTCCAGCTTGCCTCCTAAGCTCCAGAACGTCCTTACTTGAAAATCTGTAATACTCGGTCTGACCCGAGCATTACATCAAAGTAACACCCGGGTCAAGCTGGAAACCAGCGTGAGTAAACCCATCTAACAAAGAATACAAAAACATACAACTCATATAACCCGGGTAACTTATATCAATTTACAACTTCACAAGCTGTTATAGACATCAATTATTTCACACATCAATTTCTAAGTGCCAAAACTTAGATTAAATGATCCAATTCACTTAAATCATTCCATTACAACCTACTGATTTCACATATCAATTTTTAAAGAATCGAAGTGGTTTCGGGTATTTTCTAATACCCGACTCCGGTCTCTTCGAATTCAAAATCATCTGATCCCATGTTATTCAAGAAACACAATTAAATCTTTAAATACAAGATGTCACTTATTACACTGCAATTCATCATCGATAGTTAATCACATAATCACTGTTCAAGACAAACATATTACATCACAGCATTTCATGTCCGAAATATAAGCCAATCATTCATAAGCAAGATTAATTAGTCACCCACTACTAATTAAATCAAATTTTTTCCTTAAATCATTTTTAATCTTGCTTACCTAACAATAATTAATTACAAACCATTAATTAATCTTTCCTTAATTATCCTTTCTAATAACATTCAGTATTTAGCCTTTAATTAATTTGACTCATTCTTTAGCTAGTGGTCCAGTGGTTAAGACATAGCGGAGTTGCTGCACGTAGTTGTAGTGGCACCGGATTGAATCCCAGCGGCCACAAGTATGAGGCATAGTGCACGGCCACTCTAAAACCGGCTTAACCAAAGGTCAGGGCGACATAGTCTCCCTGTCCCCAAAGTTTTCGTCAAGTTCTAGTGGTCCAGTGGTTTCGACATAGTGGATGTGGCTACATTGTGTTGTAGTGGCACCGGATCGATTCCCAGCAGCCACAATAATGAGACATAGTGCACGGCCACTTTAAAACCGGCTTAACCAAAGGTCAGGGCGACATAATCTCCATGTCCCCAAAGTTTTCAAACCATTGTGAAGTTTAACTGATGCGTATGGTGAATTGGCGATCTTCGCCTTCTTTCCGTAGCTATCCCTAGCCCAGTTCTGGTCCTTCCGCCCCTTCTTCTTTGCCTTTCATTCCTTCCACCCGCCCTAACCTCCCCATGCCCTTGTCGAAGTTTTCGTCTCCAGATCTAGTTTGCACTTCTGACGACGAATCGGTGAATGCGAATGCTCTTGTTTCGATGCCTCGAGTAAACATGAATCCTACTGCCACTAATACGAATCGCGTCTTCGACTTGCCATTGGAGGTGATTGATTTCCCTCTTTCTGGTATTATGTCAGACCAAATCCCCGCAGTCTCGTCTACTCATTCTGTTCCTGGCATCAAAACAGCATCAGGTAAGTCCCCTCTGTCGCCGTTTTTAGCATCTTCTACTGTTAATGCTTGGTCGTTAGTGGAGGTTGGATTACCAGTGGACTCAATTGTGGTTGATGTTGGTTCTGAGAATACTGATTGTTTAGGGGGAAATACAATCTTGGGGGTGGCGTCGGCCGATGTAAATTCGTTTGTCAACAGTACTACAGTGGTGCCAAATGGTGGTGTGGAGGATTCTGATGTCCGTGTTGTCGCTGCTGTGTTGGGTGGCACTACAGGTGCTCGTTGTAATGCCGATGACAATATTCCCCTGTCTGTTGTTTCTCTTCCTAATAGGGTTGTCCCTCCGTTGCAACAGTCTGATGTTAAGTGGACATCTTTGTTTTCCAAGCTGCCTAGTAATGCCGGTATGCATACGCCTCGTCGTTTTGAAATTATCGAGAAAGGAGGTGTGATGATTCCGCCTATGGAAGTGATAGAGGCCGGCGTGGATTATTGGAAAGAGCACTTGGTTGGTTTCTTTCTTGACTCCAATCCTCCTTACCACTTAGTTAAGTCAAGGTGCAACATGGAGTGGAAGCCTAGAGGTGGATTGAGTGTTCATTTTGATAATGAAATGTTCTTTTTTAAGTTCTCGCGTAGTGATGAAAGACAACGTATTCTGGAGGCTAACCCTATTCTAATTGATGGAAAACCATTCATTATCACAACGTGGAGTCCTTCTGTGGATCGTGCGAAGGAACAAGTATTATCTATACCTGTTTGGGCCCATTTTTCCCATATTCCTTCTGTTCTCCAGCCTCTTATCAGGATCGACTGGCTTGCTGGTCTTGTAGGTAAGGTGATATGTTATGATGCTAATACGGTGGCCAGAAAGAAGCTAGTATATGCCAAAGCTATAATTGAGATTACTCCATACAAACCCTTGCCATTGGTTCTTAATGTCAAATTAGATGAGAGTCATGTAGCTGAGGTCAGAGTTCGCTATAGTTGGAAACCTGAGATATGTACGTCTTGTTAGTCCTTTGGACACTGTGCTGATGCCTGTTCTGGTCCGGTTGTTCCCTTCGTTGACCGGATTCCTCTTCCCCGTCCGCCTTTATGGAAGTGGGTTAAGAAGGATGCTCCCCCTGTTCCATTAGCTGATGCTCTGATAGCTCGCATTGTTGTCCCCTCCATAGTGGATCCTCCCGTTGTTCCCTTAGTTGATGCTCTGTTAGCTCCCGTTGATGTTCCCCCACTTGTGGATCCTCCTGCCGGTTCTTCGGTTTGTGTAGCTCCTACTATTTCAGTGCATGATTTAGCCCCATCTATTGGATCTCCTCCTGCTTCCCTGGAGGTGGATCCCTCTGCTTCCTATTCTGATTTCATCTACTGGGATTCGGTAGAACGTGCTTGGGTTCACGCTCCTTCTGATATGAGATATTCGCCTGAGAAGGACACTTTTTATGCTTTTATTAGTGATATTGGAGGCGAGAGTCGTTATCTTATTTACCATATTGACGGAGATGGTTTGTGCCTCACTACGGTTGGTGAAATTGGGGAGGAGAATAAAAGTAAGTTTTATGATGTTACTTGGGATAGGAAATTTCTTTACTCTCCTGACTCGGTTGGATTTGAACCTCGTATGGCTGCTCTCTTCTCCGGGTATCTTCATGTTATTGGTCCTTCTTCCGCCGATGGACGCGATTGTTCTTCCTGTTCTGAGGAAGACTAGTTTTGCTGTAATAGTAGTTTAGGCTCTTCTGTCTAGCTCCTGTGCTTTTATATTTTTGCCTCTTTAGTTGCTCTGTGCATGTGCAGGGCACCTGTTTTCCCATATTTATACACAGTGGCACGGCCCATTATAATGCCGGCTAGCTTTGCTAAAAAAAAAGTAATTCCCTTTAATTAATTACACAAATTAATTAACTAATCCTTAATTAATTTTCATCCAAATTAATTACCCTTGATCATTTATCCTTTAATCACAATAAGTAATTAACTCTCAATTAATTACATAAATTAATTAACCTTTACCCATCACATATATCACAATGATCCTTAAGTAATTATTTAATTAATTAACTTATAAGCACTTATATTGATTAATTATTCCTCAATTAATCATACCCATAAATTAACTAAAAGTGCCCATTTTACACCGGTTAAGGCAACTCGTAATGCAGCTTCTCTAGCAGAGATTTTCTTGAGAGAGATAGTTAGATTGCATGGTGTTCCTGTCAGCATAGTAATTGATCGTGATCCTATCTTCACCAGCAAGTTCTGGAGGGCTTTGCAATCAGCTATGGGAACGAGTTTGAGATTGAGTACAGCATATCATCCCCAGACAGACAGACAGAGAAGCTTAACCGAATTCTAAAGGATATGCTGCAAGCCTGTGTTTTGGATTTTGGTGGATCGTGCGAAGACCATCTACATCCAGTGGAATTCTCATATAATAACAGTTACCATGCGAGTATTAAGATGGCTCCCTATGAAGCTTTACATGGAAGACCGTGTAGATCCCATCCTGTTGGATAGAATCGAGAGATCGTCTTGTGCTTGGACCAGATTTGATTCGTGAAGCTTCTGCGAAAGTTGAGCTTATCAAGAAGAGAGTGAAAGATGCTCAGGACCGTCAAAAGAAATATAAAGATAAAAGGCGAAGACAATTGGAATTTGAGATTGGAGATTTAGTCTTTGTCAAAGTTTCCCCGATCAAAGGAGCTACTAGATTCGGAAAGACGGAAAAACTTGCCCCGTGATATATTGGACCATTCCGGGTGTTGGAAAGACTTGGAGCTGTAGCTTACAGAATTGAATTGCCAAAACGGATGTCTGGAATTCATAATGTATTTCATATATCCTATCTAAGGAAGTTTTTCCACGACCCATCACTGGTTGTAGAACCAGTATTCCAGGAAGATTTGGAGGTCAAGCCAAACTTGACTATGGTCAGGAACCCTATTCAGATTGTTGATCAAGACAAGAGGCAACTCAGGAGCAAGGTAGTGAAGCTTGTCAAAGTGCAGTGGAGCGAGGATCCCAGATATTGTACCTGGGAAACTCTGGATAGTTTTAGGAAAGCCTATCCGGGTTGTGTCGGGATAACTAGTAATGTTAGTTAGGATAAATTGTTTGATTGTTTGCTAATTTATGGATATATGTATGCTTGGGTTGTTGATATAAAAGCTTTTGAATTATCTTTTGCTTTAAATTTCGAGGACGAAATTCTTTTAAGGGGAGAGGAATGTGACGACCCGGGATTTTGGCAATATTATTTTAATAAGTATTTAATCTAATAAAATAAAATACAAGCTTATAATTTTAAAAATGAATAAAAATTTTAGCCTTTACCGTTTATTTATATATGTTTGTATTGTGAAGGAAACTTTGATTTGAAAATTTAAAATAAAATCTACCTTATTCAATTTAATTAATGCTCTACATTATTAACATTTGATATATATATAAATATGTATATGTATATATATGTGTGTGTGTATATGTATATATATATGTATGCATATATATATATATATATGCATATGAATGTAATATAGATAATAGTGATTAAAATAAAATCAATCTTATCAATATTAAATATAAGTATAAAAATATATGACCATAAATTAAGTATTTGGTAGTTTAAGCTTAAAATGGAAATAAAAATAAAGATTTATGTTAAAAATAAGTATATAAGTGGGTTTGTGTGCATGCAACATAAGATAAATACATACCAATAACTATAACTATTTTAAATTAAGCACAAGGGTATAAAATAAAATCAGGCAGGGGAAAGTATGTTTGCTATGAGTTTGTATATGCAAGGCAAGAAGATAATAAAACAAAAACATATGCATATACATATCAAATAGGATAAGTATGTAAATAAGATAGGAAACAATTGCATTAAACACTATCAATTCTAGCAAAAAACAAGTCATTTCGTAACCTTTAAAAATCATTTCAGTTTCTGAAAAAAAATCTTGCTTAGTCAAAGAAGAAAAAAGAAGAAATCAAACACAAACAAAAACTATACAAGTAAAGCCTACCCATGTACAAAACTTATATATATATATATATATATATATATATATATCTTTTTGTTCCAGTTTGTTCAAGGCTAACATATCAGAGAAACACATAAGCACTACTATCTTGTAACCTTAAACAACAACTTCATAAATCAAACAAGAAGATCAAAGGGAATTCAGGCTAGCAGTTTTTCAAAAGAAAGATTTATTCTCTGCTCAAACTTTTACGGTGAGTAAACAAATTATTTTAAGACTTAAGTATGATTAAATCTGCGTGTATGATTCATGAATAATATTGTATATTTTCTTTTAAGTTTTAACTCTATATATATCCATATGATTATACTGTGCATTTTTTTATGACCTGTTCTTCTATGTTTCAAGTTACAAAGTGAAAATAAACTAGAAAAATTAAATACATCTTCATCCAATCATTGTTAGGCTTGAAGTTTAAAACCAAACAAGTTTGTTTATACATGAGTCAAGATCTAAAAATGGTTTTAAGTAGGATAGTGATATATAGCATCTGGAAATTTGATTTTACAGAGAAAAATTCAAATATATGTAAAACTTGAATGTCACGAATTATCAATTCAATTATATAACTTGAATCGTCATTAGAAAATAGGATTTTTATAACAATAATGGTGATTTTTAGTTGTGTAAGTTAAGAGCAGTTAATAGTTGATCAAGAAGTGGATTTTAATCAAATTCCTTCGATTTGTGAAACTGTGAAAGTCCAGTCTTCGACTAGAGGAGGAGGAAGGTACGACGAAGTCAGGAAAAATGGTGGCAAGCGTTCCAGTTCGCCATAGCGTCAGCGATGAGCGAATTTAGTTTTAAACCCTAGTTCTGGTCAGGGGGAAAATTGGGTCACAGTGGTTTCTTCGGTGCATGGAGTTGCACGAGCTTCAGGGAAATGGTGGCGTGGAGGATCAGCGAGGTGAGGTCGAAGTTGTAACACCTCAGGTGGTCGGCGAGAGTGGGGCGAAGTAGTTTTGTCTGGTGAAGTCGAGTTCCAGTGTCGAACTGGAAACTCGATTTCGATTAGGGGTTGTTGGCATTGAGTCATCCATGGAGATCAAGTGTTGCGACGTTGCGTGACTTGCCGGAGGGAGCGCAGTTCGTCGGAAGGTTGTCGAGGCGCCGTGCATGTGCACGGCCTTGAGATGGTGTCAGGAAGTTTTTGTTGTGAGCAACTCGAGTTGATGCTCGAGAAAGATGAATGGGTTGCTTCGAGTGGGAACCTGAGTGCGTGAGTGTTTCCTGTTATTGAAGTTTATAACTTAAACTAAAAAAAGATAAAAAGAAAAGAGAAACGTATGTGAGGAAGGAAGAAGGACTCGGGGAAGATAAGGGAGAAACTCGAGTATCAACTCGAGTAAACCTGGGGGCATTCTCGGGTTTTGATTTTCAACTTGCAGTCCAATAAAAGTGAAGTTCTAGCTAATCATTTCAACAAGTTTAAGTATTTATGACTTAATTAATGTTTGATAATTTAAGTAAAGAATTTATTTTAAGTTTTAAATTATTTAAGAGAATACTTAAGAATGTTTTAAAATCCAATTAATACTTTAATTAAGTAGTTAATGTAAGATAAGTGTTAAATTTAAATCAACATTAAAGCTTTTTAAGTTAGTAATAATTTGATTTCAAAGTTATTAGGGAAGGTGGTAAAATGTTAAGTAGGAAGATAATTAAGATAAAAATTATTATTAATTAATTGTTTGAAAAGGGTAATTAAGAATGATTAATTAATTTATAATTGTAATTAACTAAGTGATTTAGAGATTAACCAATTTGTAATTTAAGATTGGTTAATTAATAATTAAGTATTTAATTAATTTGTAACTAAGAATTGTAAATTAGCTAATTAAAATTAATTAATAAATAATTATTAGTTAATTAATTAAATAATTAATTAAGGGTTAATGATTAATTAATTAGTAATTAATGATTGATTAATTAAGTAATGGGAAATTAAGGGGTAATGAATTAAGTAATTCAGGTTTAATAAATTGATTAAGAAGAAATTAATAAATTAAATGCTATGAAATGGAATAATTAATTAATGATTTATCAAGTAGGAATAAAGATGCTTGCTTATGGATGATTACAAGTAGAATATCTGGATTTGTGATATCTATTTGGTGATATTCTGTGATACTCTGTGATATGCTTTGGATATATCTATGATGTTTGAGTATGATTCATCTGTGGTAAATGCTATGTGAATTCAAAGTGTTAAATTGAATTGCTTTAACTATTAAACAACTTGACCTTTAAAATGGCGTTTGGATTTCGACGAGACCGGGATCGGGTATCAGTTATGATTATCCGAAAACCACATCGATCCAAATTAAACGATAGGTCGTGGCATCTCAAGTGAAGATCGAGATGGTGTTTAAGAGTGCAAGGGTTATTGTCGTTAACTCTGTGGGTGATTCCAAAATGAGTGTAACGAGATTATGCCTTCGGTTTCGTTCGAACCCGTAACGAACTTGTATGGATTGAATGCTTTCAGAACATCGTCAGGTGGACGATGAGCATTCTAAGAGATGTGTTCTATAAAGGTAATCGTAGCCTCAAGCCTCATCAACTGGGAATGGCTAAAACAGGGGAGGTGTAGTAAGGTTAGGTGGGTAGCACTCAAGCAGGACGAGATATAACCCTGTATAGATGTCCCTTTATTTCGGCCGTGTGGGCGGTTGCTAGCTACAACCGCGGGGTTCTCTTGTTCGAAACTGTTCAGTAAGGAATGGTTCTGGCCTTGTGTTGTAGGGGGTCGGAAGTGATCCTCGGTATGGTGAACTAGGCCCCGTACTGTGATGGGCGATACCCCAGTAGCCCTGCCATTGTATGGGATCCAATCTCCAATAAGCGCCGTACGTTTTGATTGTGCCCAACTATGTTGGAATGTGAGATGTAAGCATTTCAGCTATTTTCTATTTTACTTGAAAACCCTATACACTATTATAATATCATGGGATTTCCTATAAAATGATTTGGTTAGCGTAAGGTAAAAACTTACCCGTGTTTATGTGTGGGGAGTCTTACGTGATACCTTTGTTTCAAAATATTTTCAAAGTCAAGCAACTTTAACCCGTTTACTTACACCAGACCCATGTCTGACCCGGAGTTTATTTCTGTTTTTCTTAAACTCTTTAGTACTTAAATTTTTATGAGTAGCCAAGTGATAGGTTTTGGATTGTTGAGTTCTGGAGGAGCTTGGAGCAGGAGTCCAGAGGTATTTATCCACCTAATTCTGCTGTATTAGCTGATGTATGTTGTATTTTGGGATGTATGTAATGGCAGATATATATATGACCGTCTTGTTTGAATGATGTTATGTAACTCTGATATATGTAAAACTATGTTATAGTTATGTGATGTATTATATTTTGTTCTGTTTCCGCTGTGATATTCTGATGTTGTTATTCTTTCTTTTCTATCTTTTCTATTTCTATCTCTTTCTTTTCTTATTGATGATACGTCTTTCTGTGGATTAGAAGGCAGGTCGTCACAATAGTGTTCGTATCGGTCAAGATGGAAATGGTGGCATGCCTCGAATCGATTTCGTATCGATTCAAATGGACACGAAGGTGGAACTTGTATCAGTCTTGTTCGTATCGGTCCAAGGCAATAGCCTGATCGATACGAACAAGGAAGCAGCCGATGGATTCGAATTAATGGACGCGGATGGAATCGATGCGAACAGGAGGATGCGAAGCTAAATAGTGGGTTGGATATGAATGAAGAATATGCATGGGTCGAAGGAAGAAACGTTCAACGCGGCATAGAAAATGGATCGAGCCTTGAAGATAGGGCCACGTCACTGATGTATATGTGCTTGGTATTAATACGAATAAACATCGATACGAATTGATCGATATGGACCAGATGACATTGAGAAAGCTATATTTTGTATCGATCATATCTTGCAATCTACAAGTCCAAATGCTATGAAATTTTCACAGAATCTTACGTACAAGCTAAAGAGTGTGCACACTAAGTTTCGACTCCATTGGGCAAAATCTCGATCGATACGAATTACGGTTGTATCGATCACGGATCGAGTCAAAACTTCATAGGATCGATCACGTGGGCCCACTCACGTGCCAGAAGAAGTCTCCCAAAGTTTGAGCGAGACATTTGCATGGAGCGCCTATAAATAGAGCCGCAGGGCCTATAGAAGAGGGAGCTTTAGCCATTCAATGTCCAGACTCTGCCGGATTCAACTTTGCACTTCATCATTGCTTGTACTCGAATTTCTCCATGGTAACCCGCTATAATAAACTGTAACCAGCAAAGAACGTTAATAAAAAGATTAACTTTTGGAGTGGACGTAGGCCGGAGATAGCCGAACCACTACAAATCCTGTATTTTTGTCAATTTCTTTACGTTTGAAGTCTATTGTTCATCATTTACCATTCTCTACATTATCTATATCTGTGATCTGTGGACATATATTCCCGATCTGTTTTTATACACTGGTGCTTTCACGATATTTGGGGTTTGTGACCAATTTTGGCGCAAACATATATATTCATATCTGTTATATCTTTGAGATTCAAATCTATTATAAAAATTAAGTAAATTACTATGTTTTTTTAAAATTTATATACAACTCACAGACCATATAGGAACTAGTGTAAGCTTGTATATGTATACTAACAGACATACTATATATATATAGCCTTCATAAATTCATATATAGAAACAGATTATAAAACTTGCGTAACAAAAGTACATAAACTGACATCATATATATGTTTATACAATTATATATAAGGCTATATATATCACACAAATAAACAACAGGTTTCATAAATTTTAAACTTAAACAAACTAACATGTATATATATAAACTTATACTATATAACAAACACAAATATATATATACCTTTATATATACTGTAACTTTTATAAACTCTTATATACATACAGTAAAAGCACAGTTATATTCACAATGCAGATATATATATCGATATATATATATATATATGTACCTCTGTCATATATATACTATCACCACATAATATAGTATAAATAATATAACATACCTATTATATAAAAGAGGGGATAAGGGAAGCGGCTATCTGCTGATGGAAAGAAGACATGAGCGGAGCCTTGAGTTTGGCGACAGGGCTAGGTGAAGAGGTGGGGAAGATACGGGAGATGAGGAGGGAGAAGGGGTGTATGGGTTCGAGATGGTTGCTAGCATCTGGTAGGGGTTAGGTCGGTCAGGGGAGGCGAGATGGGTAGTGCGGCCAGTGGGTATGCAGCGGCGCAAGCTTGTATAGGCGGTGAGTGGAGGAGAAAAAGGGGAGGAGTGGGAAGAAGGGGCGAAGGCCAGAGGGTTGAGATGCGAGGCTAGGTTTGTTGGTTTCCATGCAAACGTTTGATATATAAACTTTACATATCCTTTTTTTAGAGAAGAACGGAGTGGGGAAGGATCAAGAAAACGGCAACCAGAAATATGTGAAATGGTAGGAAAACTGAAAGCCAAACGTTTAAAATAATAAAAGAAATGATGGATGATTTTCAACTGGTGGGTACGAATGGGCAAAGGAAACCAGACAGTCACAAGTACGGAACCAATATGGTAGGCGTTTTGCAGATTGCACCGCACACCGGACTTCGAAATTGACAATTGAATATACCACAGAGATCAGCGCAACAAGATGATCAAAACAGCATACAGATATCAGTGATACGATCATCCTATGTAACGACCCGTACTTTTAGCAATTTTAAAATTATTAAATTTAATGTAATCACTAAATTGTAATTGGTTAAAAAATAAAGATTTTAATGACTTTGAATGTAAGCTGTTGGTTATGAACTTGAATAAAATTTTGAAATAAACTAATTTTGAAGATTAAGTAATAGCTAGTATTGAAATGAAATTTTATATTTACTGGGTTCATGATCAATAACCGAAGTTGAATAATAATTATGAATTATTAGAAAGAAGTAAAATGATGTTGATAACTAAAATTCATTTAAAACCTAATATTGGAATTTATTGGAAAATTAAACTGTTTAAAATTTAATATTGGAAATTATTTGAATAACCGAATAACAGAAAATGAATAACTGTAAAATGAAAATAGTTGTTATATAATTTGAATTTGTTTTAAAATTTAAATCTCAAAATTCATTAACCAATATTATAAAAGATGGTGATTTGTTGAATTATCCAAATTGATTACACTTAGTATTGTAATTATTTGAATAATTTAAATCTGAGGTTAATATGATTGAAAATGTTATTGAAAGTTGTTGTAAATTTTATTTAAACAATAATGAAATTTGTTAACATTTAAACTTGGATTTAAAACTGAATAATTAGAAATTGGAAATTTTATATTACAATCGAGACGTTAAAATAGCGATCCGGGGCATAGTCTCGGATTTTGACGAAACCAGTTCTATTTGATCCTTAATAGTGTATTATTATCGAATTCCAAATTTCGTAGTGTTTAGAATTACCATTTGGTCGTACGAAATATAAACGCGTTGAGATAAATATCGAAAATTTAATATTTTAATTCGATTCGAAAAGCTATCTACCGCATACGATCGAATTAGGCCCCGGGACATGTTCCATTGTGTTTGAAATTTGGGTAAAACATTATGACCCCAGGCGGCACGTTTCATTTGGAGTTCGTGTGGGAAAGTTTGTGAAAATTGGATATGATATTAAAATAATATATAAAAATCATATATACATTTCCTCTAAGTAAACCCTCATTCTTTTTCTAAGCCGCCGCTTGTAACAACCCAATATTTTAGACATTATTTTAATTGAATATATTTCACTTTGAAAATGTTTTAGAAATTATTTTACTTAAAATTTTGTTTTAAAATATTTTTAAAGTGAAGTAGGAATTTTTCTAGAATCAATGGTAATTTATTTGAAATTTTCATGTCCTGTCTGCTATTTTTAAACAATTTCTTTAGTTCTTTTGCAAATTTTTTAGAATTTAATTATTTATTTCTCTTTTAAAATGTTTTAAAAATCATTTTATTTCAAATTTTATTGAAGAATATTTGTAAAATAAAGTAAATAATTTTCCAAAGCCAATGGTGATTTATTTGTAATTTCTGGACACTGTTTTGGATTTTTAAGCAATTTCTTTTATTCTTTTTATATTTTCTTTAAAATTAATTACTTATTTTCATATTTTTTCACCTGGTTTCGGTTTATAAAAGTAAATTACTAATTTTAATTTTGTTTATTTGAATTAAAGAAAAAGAAATATGAAAGGTTTTTAAAAGCTTTGAAAACTTAAGCCTTTTTAATTTTCAAACTCTTCATTTTCCACAACTCCACCATTACTCCTCTTTGGCCGTGACTTTTGTTGTGAGTAGTTGTGTATTTTCTCATGCACCAAAAAATCCACATCTCCATTCTATTCACGGCCAGAGCAAAAACATTGGGTAATGGCTTTACTTTCTTCTTCCTTTTCTTCTTATTTTCATGAATTTTGCCTTGATTTCTTGCTTTGTTTGGATCGGCCTCTCCTCCATAGCCACAGCCACCACCTCCTACACCTCTTCCCTGCCATCATCACCATCTATACTTTAGGCTATGACTATAGCCGAGCCAACCATGGTGACAAAACCCCTCAAAATCCAACCTAAAGCCATAAAAACATGTTATTAGACCACTACTTGTTCATCACTCCACATTCCACCACCACCTTAGCCCGCCACCACCACCTCTGTCCAGACCTCCTCTCACCACTTCAGCCACTGACCAGACCTGTAGCACCTCTGTCCGAGTCCAAGGACCCATGGCCGAACCAATTTGGTGAACCAAAACCTACCTAGTTTGCATAAGCTTCTTCACCTTCATGCTTTGTAACCTCCCCTACATTTAGGCCTTAGGCCGTGCATTCCTATGCTTGTACCCAATCCAAACCTTTTCGAACCCTGACCTTATGACATCCCTAGGCCGTGCATAACATATGAGAAAGCAAGGCAAAAGATTTGACATTCAAAACTCTTTTTATTTAAAAGTTATTTCATTTCAATATAGTATTGTATTTATAAATTGTTTTGATTTTGTTTGGGTTGTAACACAAGAGTTGTAGCATTGGATCTCGCTCCACTCAAAGTCCGTAGTCTTGTAAGTTTTCTTTTGGTTCCGTTGTGTTATTGGTTTTGCAATCTCCAGCATTTAGAGGTGAGTAAATCTCGCACGACAATATATACTTATGCAATTGTGAAGTAACAACATTTGAATGTGTAGAATTATAAATGATGCCGTAACTGCCTGTGATTATTTATATATGATGTTATACCTGTTAAATTACATGTCATATCACCTGCTAATGTTGTATAATGTTAAACTATTCATTTATATCTGTTTATCACACTGCAAGTTCCATGTAGATTAGGTTCACAATGGGTTGAAATGATAAGTACCCGAACGGACTTTAGAATAGGGAAAAATCGTTATGGACTGAAATGATAGGCCTGAACGGTTTTGAATTATTTATTTTGACTTGGGACTGTGGGTTTGAAATGATAGAACCGGATTTTTATTTGTAAACCGCGGATTGAAATGATACATATCCGTATCACTTGACCTAGGTTAGAAAACTATATACAGGCTCGTGGTTATTTTTATAAATTTTCTGGAATTTTTAAGTAATTTTAAAGTGTATATACATGAAAATTTGATTTAAATTGGATTTTTAAATATTAAATATAGAAATTTGGAATTTTCTATAAGTTAAAAATGTTGGAAAAATGAATAGTTGCATTGAATTTTGAAAATATAACTTAAGTGGAAATTGAAATTTTGTTAAATAAAAATTTGGTTATAGGAAATAAAAATGGAAATTAAATTTTATTTGAAAGAAAAATAATGGAGAAAATTTAAGTGTTAAGTTGTCTATTTAAAAATGTGAAGAATTGGAAACTTTTACACTTGAATTTATTAAGTAATTTGGTGAAATAGGATTTAATTATAAGAAACTTATTGTATAAAATAATATGTTAATTGATATATTAATGAACATTTTTAAATCTTAAATTATGATTTTGACAATATTTAAAGGGTTTAGAATGAAGATTATTAATTGCTGGAAATACACTAAAATCTGGAAATTACTTTTAATAGCATTCAGAAGTGCTATGGCTTCTGGAAATGAACTAAAAGGCTAATAAAAGAGCTATTACAGCAGTCCTGAAATGCTGTAGTTGCTGTAGTAAACTGAATAGGCTAAAACTTAACTCAGAGCTATTATAGCATTTCTGTAAATGCAGTAGTGGTCTGCTGTCTTTGCGGAAATGAATAAAAACCTTTGTTTTGAAACCTGAGCTATTACAGCACTTCTGAAAATGCTGTCTTTGATGTTTGAACTAAAATTTAACTAAAATTGAGCAGTTTTTAAGTGTTGTCTTTGCTTGAATTAAAATGTTTTCATGTATAACTTATACATTTTTTCTAAATGCTGCGAAAGACTGAATTTTAATAATTATGGGTTTTGACTTAGTAAATGAGCTCGGAATGACTTGAAACTTTGAAATTTGAATACTTGACTTTAAAAAATAATAACTTCACTTTAAAATGATTTAAATGAATAAATTTAATTGGAAAATTAGTCATTTTAAAAGATGATTTGAATTGAAATAAATGAATGTTATCTTTGAATTTTAAAAGGGTATTTAAGTTTGATATTTGGATTTGAATTCGAATAATGATTTGAAAAGGGAGTTTTGAAAGATATGATATTTTGATATTGAAATGTTTTGGAAATGATTTGACCTTTATTTTTATAAAGATTTGGATTTGAATTGATATTTATTTTGAAGTATAATTTTTTTTTTTTAAAGTTATAACCACGGGTTATAGTAACGATTGGTTGGCAAAGAGACTAAGATCGGATATGAACATACTCTCTGTCGATACCAAAAACCACTTTGACAACCGTATATGCGGTGGAGATTTCAGAATGAAGTAGGATGGTGGCGACATTCTTGAGGTATATTACATGGACCCAACTCCCATGAGTTGGCATAAGGTGGCAGAAATAGGACGGACTCGGGCCAAAAGGGGTAGCTCCTCTGGTCGGACGCATTTCTTCGATACCATTCTATTAGTTGTGATTGTTTGGTGGCCACCCTCCGATTTGGGAATGTGTTCCGAGGTGGGCGTATGTGGCTGCTGCCTTACCACCAGCGCGACTGTCATAATTGGTATATCTACCTTGGCATTGCCTTGTGTGCCGTGTCACCTACCATATCGAGCCTTTACTACGAGTTTCTATTTGTGTCGTACCTATGCAGTATCTTCTCATAGTCTCCCGATCATGAGATATGCAGGTACTGTATAGACTATTGGCATTATTTGTGTTGAGGGGAATATTGGGTCACTCCTTAATGCTATTTTAAAGTAAGTTTATTTTACTGATAGACACTATTATAATAGCGCAATATACTACATAGTAAATAGTTTAACGGATCCTTAGAGGATGGGCGGTCCCAAGCATTTTCTAAGTTACTTGTACCTTTACTACAGTTCATTTGTGTTGGTTTACATTGGATAAGTATGTATGTCCTGACTCGAGTGTTTGTGTTTTATTTTACGCTCGGGTCAGCCTGAGTTATTCATAGATTTGGATTTCCACTCTCTAGAGGTCTGGAATCGCTGGAGATTTATCAGCTTATCTGGTTATCTATATTTCAGTTATGTTGTTCTGTTGTCAGCTTTGTATTAGTGGACTTCTTTGTATTTGGGATTTTATGTTGTATCAGCTTTCCGACTGATATTATGTATTTGGTTTTGAGACTTGTGATAGTAGCTTCATGAACTACTATGGTATTTTATTTTCCGCTGCGAGATATTCTGATGTTCTGTGTCTGTGATTCTGTGATTTGATTTTATTTGCTCCGAATTTTATTACAATATGTTATTTTGTACTATTCAAGTCCGGCATGTGTAGATTATTTTCGATTTGAATGGTGGAAAATAAAGGGTTGTTACAGTTGGTATTAAAGCTTTGGTTTTAGGCAAACCTAGCCTGCGGAGCAAAAACTCATTAGAGATAGGGTAGAAATACCCTAGAATGAGTGAAATCAACTTCAGAATCACTTCTTTGTGAGAGAATGTATTTTCAAAGTATGAAATGATTTTAAAATGATTTTAAAAGGATTTTTTTCAAATTATTTTGATATAAAAAATTTCTTGTTTTAAAAGCAATTTTTTCTAAACTTCTTTCCTTTTGTATCTACCTTGTTAGAAATTTCTGTAATTAGGATGTTCATCCAAGTGAATTTATCTTGTCTTGTCTTATCTTTATCTTATCTCTACCTTTGTCCTAATATTCATTCTTTAATTTTCAGGATGAATCGTAGAAATGCTAGAGGTCAGGGTTGTGGTGTTGCCCCAGTTCCATCCCCAGATCCTGCTCATTTCACTATTCTTTGCAAAGAATTTACTCAGCTTGGTGGTACCAGGTTCACTGGTTCTGAGTCTATCATTGAGGCTCGGCAATGGCTGAGGAGGATATTTACTGATCTTGAGATTATTGATGCCCAGAAGCGTCAGTTAGCCGCATGGCAGTTGTAGGAGGCTGCCCAAGATTGGTGGGAGTTGGTTACGGCTAACACCGTTAAGGCTAATCTTACTTGGGAACAGTTCAGGTATCTTCTTGTGTTTCTTTGAATTCTGTTTTTCTTTCTCTACGTGCCTTTTCTAAGCTTATCTATCATTCTTCTTAGGGAGGCTTTTGTTGCTAAGTGGATGCCCGAAGCCCGGAAATTCCAGCTTTACAGGGAGTTTATGGACCTCAAGCAGGGAAGCATGTCTTTTTTAGAGTATGACAGGAAGTTTAACGAACTTTCTAAGTTCGGACCTGGTTTGATAGACACTCCTCTGAAGAAGAATGAGAAGTTTATTGCTGGTGCTCATCCTGAGTACTATAGTCATCTCATTTCTCATGTTCATGGCACTTTCATCCAGCTTATGGATATGGCTCTTCGTTATGAGAACCCTACTTCTAAGGGTCCTGCTTCAGTTGGTGCTCCTTCATCTCAGACTTCTTCTACAAATTCTAAGAAGAGAAGCCTTAGTTTCCAGCAGCAGAAGAAGAATTGGCTCAAGAATCCGGGTTTGGGATCTTCATCATCTGCTCCATCTCAGAGGCAACCAGTTGACCTTTCTTCCATCACCTGCTTCAAATATGACCAGAAGGGACACTATGCGAATAGTTGTCCTACTATTGTAGGTACTGCCATTCCTCCACCTGCTCAGTCATCTAGGCGTGATCTTTGTCACATCTGTCTCCAGCCTGGCCATTTCAGGAAGGATCTCCCCATCCAACAGAAGGGTAAGCCTTTTGCTATATTTGCTGTCACCTCCGCCTCTTCTCCAGCTCCTAGTGATGACCAAGGTACTCTCCAGGGTTCTTTTTCTTTATTTCAGCATCATGTTCGTGTTCTGTTTGATACTGGTGCACCCCACAGTTTTATATCTGTTGATTTGTATGAGTTCGAGCATCTTCTTTCTCCTGAGTATGTTTCTGAATCCTTATATGTTTCAAATCCAATTAGGGGTCCTGCAAACCTTAATAGGATTTTAAACAAGTGAAGCTTCTTTATTTTGATCATTTCTTCAGTGGTGATTTTTATGTTATAGGCTTCGATGCTTTTGATTTGTTGCTTGGTGGTGATTGTCGTGGTAGGCATGATGCTCATATCTCTTGTACAGCCCGATCTGTTTATTTTGAGGATGATCTGGGTAATTCCTTTGTTATTCAGTGCCGCGTGCCTCAGGATTTTGCTGGCAGTTTTATTTATTCTCTGGATTCTGCTCCTGGTGATCTTCGTTCGACCCGTATGGTCAAACTCTTTCCAGATGTTTTTAGTGAAGTCACTGCTTTGCCTCCAAAGCGGAAGATAGATTTCCGCATTGATCTTATTCTTAAAGCTCGACCTGTTGTTCTTCCTCCTAGGAGAATGGCACCCCGTGAGAAGGTTGAGTTAGCAAAGCAAATTGAGGACTTGTTCTCTAAAGGTCTGATCCGACCTAGCCATTCAGAATGGGGAGCAGTGGTGGTTTTCGTCACCAAGTCTGATGGATCTTTGAGGATGTGTGTTGATTATAGGGAGCTGAATAAGCTCACTATGAAAAACAGATATCGAATGCCTCGCATCAATGATATGTTTGATCAGCTTTATGGTGTCACTTGTTTTCTCAGCTTGATCTTGCCACAGGTTTTCACCAACTCAAAGTTGTTGAGGAAAGCATTCCCAAGACTGCTTTCTGTACTAAGAATGGGTTTTATGAATGGTTAGTCATGCCTTTTGGTTTGACTAATGCTCCTGCTTTCTTTGTGGATCTTATGAATCGTGCTTTTCATGATGTGCTTAATAAATTTGTTCTAGTCTTTGTTGATGATATCCTTGTCTTTTCTAAGACCAAGGCAGAGCATGAGTCACACTTGAAATCTGTTTTGGAGATTCTTAAAAGTCATCAATTGAAGGCTAATTTTTCTAAATGCCATTTATGGAAAGATGAAGTCCGATTCCTTGGACATATTGTTTCTGGTAATGGAGTTTCTATTGATCCAGCCATGATCACTGCGATCAATGTAAGTCTTTCTTTCCTTTTCTCTTCCTTCTTCATTTAATCATTCTATCTCTTCTTTGGTTCTTATTTTCCCTATTTATGTTACAGGATTAGGAAACTCCTAAGATTCCTTCTGAGATTCATAGTTTTCTGGGCCTTGCCGGTTACTACCGGAGATTTATTGAGAATTTTGCTCGGATTGCTGCACCTCTCACTGCTTTGACTCGTAAGAATGTTAAGTTTATCTGGAATGAGAAGTGTAAAGCGACATTCAATGAGTTAAAGAGCAAGCTAACTTCCACACCAGTTCTTACCATTCCGAACAAAAGTGAGGGATTGACGGTATATAATGAAGCTTGTCGTGAGGGATTGGGTGATGTTCTCATGCAGGATGGTAAAGTCATAGCCTATGCCAGCTGTCAGTTGAAAACCCATGAAGCTAATTATGCTGCTCATGATTTAGAGTTTCTTGTTATTGTCTTTGCTTTGAAGCTATGGAGGCATCATATTCTTGGAGCTAAGTTTGAGCTTTTCACTGATCATCAGTCTCTGAGGTATATCTTCACCCATAAGGATTTGAATTAGAGGCAAGTTCGTTGGCTTGAGTTTCTGGCTTCTTACAACCTCGATATTAGCTATACTCCCGGTAAATCTAATGTTGTGGTTGATGCTCTTAGTCGGAAGAAGGCTTTGTTGTGTCAGCTTGTTGTTTCTTCTCCTCTTCTGGACCATATCAAGGCTAAGCAGGATGAGGATGAGATGCTTAGGTTGATGAAGGAGAGTGTTCGGAGCAGGGTTGGTGGTGGTAGTAGTGGTAGTGGTGGAGATCAGATTGATGATAGTGGTATTTTGAGGATTAATGGCAGGATTTGTGTCCCGAATGTTGATGGATTGAAGCAGGAATTGCTTCGGGAGAATCATCGATCCAGACATTCTATTCATCCTGGTGTGTCGAAGATGTATCAGGATACGAAAAGGCTTTATTGGTGGAGAGGGATGAAGAGGGATGTCTCTGTCTTTGTTAGTCGGTGTGCGACTTGTCAACAAGTCAAGGCCGATCATAAGAAGACCCCTGGTTTGTTGCAGCCTCTAGATATTCCCAACTGGAAGTGGGAAGAGGTTTCCATGGACTCCATTGATGGATTTCCGAGGTCTAGGAAAGGCAATGAGAGTATCTAGGTTATTGTGGATAGGCTGACCAAATCTGCTCATTTCAGTCCGATCAAGTCTACCTGTTCTGCTTCTAGCTTGTCTGAGATCTACATGAGGAAGATTGTTCGTCTCCATGTGTTTCCCTCAGTATTGTTTGTGATCGTGATCCTAGCTTTACCAGCCAGTTCTGGAAAGCTTTTCAGGAATCTTTGGGTACTCATCTAAATCTGAGTGCTGCTTATTATCCGCAGACCGGCAGTCAAACGGAAAGAGTGAATCAGATACTCGAAGATCTTCTTCGTGCTTGTGTGCTTAATTATGGTGGATCTTAGGAAGATCATTTGCATCTCGTCGAATTCACCTACAATAATAGTTATCAGGTATAATCTTATCTTCTGTTTTAAGCTTATCTTAATCTTTTATCTATCTCTTTCTATCTTTGAATTCAGGCCAGTATCAAGACGTCTCCATTTACTGCTTTGTATGAACGACCTTGTCGATGTCCATCTTGCTAGATTGAATCCGGTAATCGTCTGGTTCTTGGTCCTGATATGATTTTGGAAGCTTCGGAGAGAGTTGGGGAGATTAAGAGAAGGTTGAGAGTTGCTCATGACAGGCAGAAGAAGTATGCTGATAGGCGTAGGCGGAAGCTTGAGTTTGATGTTGGTGATGTTGTTTTCCTTAAGGTCTCTCCCTTAAGGAATTTTCTTCGCTTTGGTCGTAGAGGAAAGCGTTCTCCTAGATTTATTGGCCCTTTCCGCATTATGGAAAGAGTTGCTTCCTTAGCTTATCGTCTGGAGTTACCCGAGAAGCTTTCTGGAGTGCATGATGTATTCCATGTCTCACATCTTCGCCGGTATCTCCATGACCCATCTTTGTTTGTTCAGCCTTCTGCTCTTGACAGCTTGGATATTGAGCCTAATCTGACTGTCGAGAGGAAGCCATTTCGTATTGTTGACAGAGGTACGAAGCAGCTAAGAAGGAAATCTGTTAGTCTGCTCAAAGTACAGTGGAGTACTGATGATCATGATTGTACTTGGGAGACGGAGGAGAGAATTCGTGCTTTGAATCCGGAATTATTTATTCTATTTTTCTTTTCTACCCTGTTTTTCTTATTTCCTTGTTTCCGTTCTTTTCGAGGACGAAAAGGTTTGAGTGGGGGAGAGTGTAACAACCCAATATTTTAGACATTATTTTAATTGAATATATTTCACTTTGAAAATGTTTTAGAAATTATTTTACTTAAAATTTTGTTCTAAAATATTTTTAAAGTGAAGTAGGAATTTTTCTAGAATCAATGGTAATTTATTTGAAACTTTCATGTCCTATCTGCTATTTTTAAACAATTTCTCCATTTCTTTTGCAAATTTTTCAGAATTTAATTATTTATTTCACTTTGAAAATGTTATAAAAATCATTTTATTTCAAATTTTGTTTAAGAATATTTTTAAAAATAAAGTAAATAATTTTCCAAAGCCAATGGTGATTTATTTGTAATTTCTGGACACGGTTTTGGATTTTTAAGCAATTTCTTTTATTCTTTTTATATTTTATTTAAAATTAATTATTTATTTTCATATTTTTTTCACTTGGTTTCGGTTTATAAAAGTAAATTACTGATTTTCATTTTTTTATTTGAATTAAAGAAAAAGAAATATTAAAGGTTTTTAAAAGCTTTGAAAACTTAAGCCTTTTTAATTTCCAAACTCTTCATTTTCCACAACTCCTCCATTACTCATCTTTGGCCGTGACTTTTGTTGTGAGTAGACGTGTATTTTCTCATTTCTCACGCACAAAAAAATCCACATCTCCATTTTATTCACGGCTAGAGCAAAAACATTGGGTAATGGCTTTACTTTCTTCTTCCTTTTCTTCTTATTTTCATGAATTTTGCCTTGATTTCTTGCTTTGTTTGGATTGGCCTCTCCTCCATAGCCATAGCCACCACCTCCTACACCTCTTCTCTGTCATCATCGCCATCTATACTCTAGGCCATGATCATAGTCGAGCCAACCATGGTGACAAAACCCCTCAAATTCCAATCTAAAGCTATAAAACATGTTATTTGACCACTGCTTATTCATCACTCCACATTCCACCACCACCACCTTAGGCCGCCGCCACCACCTCTGTCCAAACCTCCTCTCACCACTCCAGCCACTGACCAGACCTGTAGCACCTTTGGCCGAGCCCAAGGACCCATGGCTGAACCAATTTGGTGAACCAAAACCTACCCAGTTTGCATAAGCTTCTTCACCTTCATGCTTTGTAACCTCCCCTACATTTAGGCCTTAGGCCGTGCATTCCTAGGCTTGTACCCAAGCCAAACCTTGTTAAAACCCGACCTTATGACATCCCTAGGCCGTGCATAACATATGAGAAAGCAAGGCAAAAAAATTGACGTTCAAATCTCTTTTTTTATTTAAAAGTTATTTCATTTCGATATGGTATTGTATTTATAAATTGTTTTGATTTTGTTTGGGTTGTAACACAAGAGTTGTAGCATTGGATCTCGCTCCACTCAAAGTCTGTAGTCTTGTCAGTTTGCTTTTGATTCCATTGTGTTATAGGTTTTGCAATCTCCAACATTTAGAGGTGGGTAAATCTCACACGACAATATATACTTATGCAATTGTGAAGTAACAACATTTGAATGTGTAGAATTATAAATGATGCTATAACTGCCTGTGATTATTTATATATGATGTTATACCAGTTAAATTACATGTCATATCACCTGTTAATGTTGTATAATGTTAAACTGTTCATTTATATCTGTTTATCACACTGCAAGTTCCCTGTAGATTAGGTTCACCATGGGTTGAAATGATACATACCCGAACGGACTTTAGAGTAGGGAAAAATCGTTATGGGCTGAAATGATAGGCCTGAACGGTTTTTAATTATTTATTTTGACTCGGGACTGTAGGTTTGAAATGGTAGAACCCGGATTTTTATTTGTAAACTGCGGATTGAAATGATATATATCTGTATCACTTGACCTAGGTTAGAAAACTATATACAGGCCCATGGTTATTTTTATAAATTTTTTGGAATTTTTAAGTAATTTTAAAAGTGTATATATATATGAAAATTTGATTTAAATTGGATTTTTAAATATTAAATATAGAAATTTGGAATTTTCTATAAGTTAAAAATGTTGGAAAAATGAATAGTTACATTGAATTTTGAAAATATAACTTAAGTGGAAACTGAAATTTTGTTAAATAAAAATTTGGTTATAGGAAATAAAAATGGAAATTAAATTTTATTTGAAATAAAAATAATGGAGAAATTTTAAGTGTTAAGTTGTTTATTTAAAAATGTGAAGAATTAGAAAATTTTACACTTGAATTTATTAAGTAATTTGGTGAAATTGGATTTAATTATAAGAAACTTATTGTATAAAATAATATGTTAATTGATATGTTAATGAACATTTTTAAATGTTAAATTATGATTTTGACAATGTTTAAAGGGTTTAGAATGAAAATTATTAATTGCTGGAAATACACTAAAATCTGGAAATCATTATTAATAGCATTCAGAAGTGTAATGGTTTCTGGAACTGAACTAAAAGGCTAAAAAAAGAGCTATTACAGCAGTTCTGAAATGATGTAGTTGCTGTAGTAAATTGAATAGGCCAAAACTTAACTCAGAGCCATTATAGCATTTCTGTAAGTGCTGTAGTGGTCTGCTGTCTTTGCAGAAATGAATAAAAACCCTTGTTTTGAAAACTGAGCTATTACAACATTTCTGAAAATGCTGTCTTTGCTGTTTGAACTAAATTTAACTAAAACTGAGTTTTTAACAGCAGTTTTTAAGTTCTGTCTTTGCTGATTAAAATGTTTTCAAGTATAACTTATAACAACTTTTTCTAAATGCTGCGAAAGGCCGAAATTTTAATGATTATGGGTTTTGGCTTAGTAAATGAGCTCAGAATGACTTGGAACTTTGAAATTTGAATACTTGACTTTAAACAATAATAACTTCACTTTAAAATGATTTAAATGAATAAATTTAATTGGAAAATTAATCATTTTAAAAGATGATTTGAATTGAAATAAATGAATGTTATCTTTGAATTTTAAAAGGGTATTTAAGTTTGATATTTGGATTTGAATTCAAATAATGATTTGAAAAGGGAGTTTTGAAAGATATGATATTTTGATATTGAAATGTTTTGGAAATGATTTCACCTTTATTTTGCTAAGATTTGGATTTGAATTGATATTTATTTTGAAGTATAAAACATTGTTTTGTAAGTTATAACCACGGTTTATAATAACGATTGGTTGGCAAAGAGACCGGGATCGGATATGGACATACTCTCTGTCGATACCGAAAACCACTTTGACAACCGTGTACGCGGTGGAGATTCCAGAATGAAGTAGGATGGTGGCGACGTTCTTGAGGTATATTACGTGGACCCAACTCCTGTGAGTTGGCATAAGGTGGCAGAAACAGGAGCGGTCTCGGGCCAAAAGGTAGCTCCTCTGGTCGGACGCATTTCTTCGATACCATTCTATTACTTGTGATTGTTTGGTGGCCACCGTCCGATTTGGGAATGTGTTTCGAGGTGGGCGTATGTAGCTGCTGCGTTACCACCAGCCCGAGTGGCGTAATTGGTATATCTACTCTGGCATTGCCTTGTGTGCCGTGTCACCCACCATATCGAGCCTTTACTATGAGTTTCTATTTGTGTCGTACCTATGATGTATCTTCTCATAGTCTCTCGATCAGGAGATATGCGGGTACTGTATAGACTATTGGCATTATTTGTGTTAAGGGGAATATTGGGTCACTCTTGAACGTTATTTTAAAGTAAGTTTATTTTATTGATGGACACTATTATAATAGCGCGATATACTACATAGTAAATAGTTTAACGGATCCTTAGAGGATGGGCGGTCCCAAGCATCTTCTAAGTTACTTATACCTTTACTAAAGTTCACTTGAGTTGGTTTACATTAGATAAGTATGTATGTCCGCAATCGAGTGTTTGTGTTTTATTTTACGCTCAGGTCAGCCTGAGTTATTCAAGATTTGGATTTCCACTCTCTGGAGGTCTGGAATCGTTGGAGATTTATCAGCTTATCTAGTAATCTATATTTTAGTTCTGTTGTTCTGTCAGCTTTGTATTAGTGGAATTCTTTGTATTTGGGATTTTATGTTGTATCTGCTTTCCGACTGATGTTATGTATTTGGTTTTGAGACTTATGATAGTAGCTTCATGAACTACTATGGTATTTTATTTTCCGCCGTGAGATATTCTGATGTTCTGTGTCTGTGATTCTGTGATATGATTTTTTTTGCTCCGAATTTTATTACAATCTGTTATTTTATACTATTCAAGTCCGGCATGTGTGGATTATTGTCGATTTGAATGGTGGAAAATAATGGGTCGTTACACCGCTAGTTTAGCCTTCAATGGCCGAAAACCAATGATCTTCACCCTCTTTTATCTCTCAATCCACTCGATAATTTCCAAAACTTTCTAAATGAAAGTCGAAGAGATCTTCATGCTCTACAAATTGAGCGGCTGTGATCGTATATAAGGAAACGTGGAAGGAGAAATTTGGTAGCGTTTATTACGAGTTCGTGTGCAAATCTCGAGGCGACGGTGGGGCTGGGTGACGCCACGTTTGGCACGAAGGTTGGGGAGGGGATAGAGCATCTCGCGGTGGTCTCTGATCGAGTTCGATGGCAGCTTGGAGACGTGGCGATCGAAGTTTCAAACGTGAGCTTTGAGTTCGTGCGTTTCTTTGCTTGATCGGGAGGGAGAAAGAAGGACAGTGCAGCCTCATTTTCTTTGATGCAAATTTGGACGGTCGGATCTAATCTGGTATATATATATATAAGTTTGTAAATTATGTATATTTAAATTTGTGCAATCGTTAAAATAGCATAAGTTCTTCGTACGATGTCAAAATCGGATGATACTGGCGATGCCGGAATCGCAGAGACGAGATCTACGCTGTAGTGCAGATCCGGGAGTGTTTGGAGCTCGTTATAATTTTAGGTTAAATATAACATCGTTCGATTTGATTTAAAATTGAAAACATAATGTGAGTGTTTCAGAACGCTCACAACGTACTAGAATATGCTCATGCTAGTTAAATTTGATATTATGAAGTGATGTGATTTTTATTGGTCGTTGTTTAATAAATTTAGTTGTCATCTAGATTGTCATTGAATTTACCGTAAAAAAATAAAATTGACAGTCGAATTGAAATTGAAATTGGAATTTAAATGCAATTAATTTACCTGATATTGATAACTATGAATCGCCGTGAATTATAGTGTTTGTATGATTGATTGTGATGGATGCAAATTGATTAACGTTCGAATGGTAGGATGTTATTTGTTTTATATATAGCTTGTTATCATCCTGTAATTTATTTACAGTATATAGAACTGTAGATTAAACTATTTCGAATAAATTAAGAAATAGGTTGAAATGATATATACCTATGACACTTTGATTTGGATTGAAATGATATATATCCATCCCCGAACTTAAATTGAAATAACTGATCAATTGGCCATAGGATGGAAAACTACATAGAGACACCAGATTGGTTAAATCAAATGATTTTGAAAATCTTAGATTTGAAATTATTTAAATGGTTTTTATTTAAAAGAAATAGAAATCAAATTTATAGAAATCGAATTAATGCTGAATTCGGGCTTGAAATGTTGAAATAAAATTTTTGTTTAAAGAAATTTTTAAATAATTGAAGTTGAGATTTTGAAGTTAAAAATCGAAATATGATTGAATTTCATAAATTGATTTGTTTTAAATGATATTTTGATATCAAGTATGAACTACTTTCGAAATGTAAAAGTACCTACCGGTGTGTAAGACGACGTTTGGTTGTTAAAGAGACTGACGCTGGATATAGGCATACTCTCTGTCGATACTGGAACCACTTTGACAACTGTTTACGTGGAGTGATGATCCAGAATGAAGTGGTTGGATTTGGCGTCATTTGCTGGAATTGAAGAAAGAGAACGATGATGGATTAGCCTAGCACTTGTGCCAATTTGAAATGACTAAAACAGGAGCCATACCGGCCATATGGGTTAGCTACCATGAGCGGATGCACTTTTTGAATTACCATCATGTGCATTGTGATTGATTGGTGTGCACCCTCTGGATTATGGGAGTGTTGAACGCGGTGCACGATCATGGCTATGATGCGTTACCACCAGCCGGGAAGGGTAAACTGGTAGTATCCTACATTGGGTATTGCTTCACGTGCCTTATCATACTTTTATCTCTAAACGAGACCCATACGATTTTGGTTTAGTATTGTCGTACCATGGCGTATCCCTATCCACCTACCGTTTAACTGGTGTTTTATATGCAAATTGTACGACGATGCTTAAAACGCGTTAAGGGGGATCAATGTAAAGCCTTAACACTTAATATTTATTTTACCGAATAGATATTATATATATAGTGTATTCTACTACATACAAATATTTTGACGGATCCTTAAGAGATGGAAAATTCCGTAACATCTCTTGAGTTATTGCACGCACGTTATATACTGGATAGGAGATGTGAAACCCGTAAACATCTCTGATGTCGTTACACTCATGTTTATGCGATATCGATTTGACTTACATAAGGATATTTTAGTCCTGACTCCAGTGTTTTGTCTTTTCATTATGCTCGGGTCAGTCCTGAGTTTTTCAGCTTATTGATGATCTATTCTGGAGGACGAAGACGAAGATTTGGTATACTATTACTATTATTATCCCCGCATCATGTTGTCTGCTGCATTATTTTATTTGTTCCGTTGTTTATGTATAACTCTGATAAATGTTGTATAAATGATAATCAAAAGTATATTAAACAGCTTCATAAACTGTTTATTTGATTATTATATTTTATCGTTTCGTTGCGAGATTCTGTATTTGTTTCTTCTTCTTTTTCTCTTATTTTCTTATTTACCCCATTAACAATCCTCCATTTTGAATGGTTTGAGTTGACATGTATGGTTTATTGTCGATTTAACTGTCTAAAAAGGTGGGTCATTACAATTGGTATCAGTGCTTTGGTCTAGCGATAACCTTAGCTTTATGGGGTAACTCATTAGAGATAGGGTCAGTAGTACCCTAGAATGAGTTTGAGTGTATTAATAGATATGAGCGTGTATTTGTTAGTGATATAAAATATTTTTATGTTGTGTTGGTTGATTTATTGAGTGGCTTATGGATCCTGGTCAATATGAGTAATTAACGTCGTTGATAGGGATCTCCAAACACTTGAACAGAACAATTCGACATAGTATTATTTCGAAATTAGGAGGATGAAATAATTTTACCCTAATTATATTTTGTATATAAGGAAATAATTTTCTGAAATTATTATGATTTATCTAGCTTGTTTGATTGTTATGAATGATAATATTAATTGTTATCATTTATTGGATATTGTATTTTAATAAGGGTTATTACAAAGTAGACAATGATAAAACAACTTGTGGAATGTTTTAAGAAATTAAAATTTTATAAGAATAATTTATAAATGTGACTTATAAACTAATAGATTTAAATTGAGAATGTATTGAATGTAAAAAACTGGGATTTTGAAAATGGTTTTCAAAGCTTTGAAGAAAAATATATAGTGATGTTAGTTAAAAATATTTATGGAAATATGTTGGAAGGACTTTTTTTAGAAAAAGAAATGAATTCAGTACTTCCCTCTTATGTCAGTGGAAAATAATTTCGGTGATGACTGCCAGCATCATCGACATTCATTTTCCAGCCTCAAAGTGGGAAAGACTTCTACGAAGCTTTGCTTCGAAATTGTTTTGATAAATGGATTTTGTTTTAAATTCTAAAGGTATGATTTGATATATGAAGGATATAAGTGTTTATATTTATTTCAAATGATTTGAAAAGAACTCGATATTCAAATTTTAGGTTCTGTTAATATATATTTTTCAAAATATGTGAATGAAATATGAATAACCAGAACTTATAAAATAAGAGGATTAAGAATTCTAAGCTTAATGTTTTGAGAAAACTTTAGAGTTGAAGTGTAACCCTTAAAATTGGAAGTAAATAAAATTTAAACAAGTTAAATTTGTGAACATTCTAATTAAGTAAAATGGATCATATTAATTTGTACAGTATCAAATTGCATTCTAATAACAAATAATATGACTTACCAAATGATAAAAGTTAAAAAGATGATTTGGATATGTAATGGGATATTATACAAATAAACAAAACCTAAAAGTAATTGAAATATACATAGAGGGAAATTTATTTGTAATAATAAATGTATATATACTTAAGTATATTATGAAATGATGAATGGCTAAATGGAATAAGTAAGTGAACTTAAGAAAGCAGATAAATGAATCAAATACTATCTTTGTAAATTTGTTATAGAATCAAATATAAATTTGCAAAGAAATTATGAAATTGAATTTGTAGCTTTTGAGGTAATTATAAACTTAGACAAAGTCCAACTTCTTATATATGGTTATTAACTAGAATTATAATAAATTGTTCCACAAATAAATTTGTTATTAACTAGAATTATGGAAATGAAGTAAATGTAAACAAAGGAGTTTGGTATAGCTTAAAATCAATGGAAAAAGCAAATTGAATTTGATTAAATTGTCTAGATTGTTTAAAAATGAACTTGAATGAGCAAATTCTATGGAATGATGTATAAGAAATGATAGTATAAAGGAATATGCTATGTAAAGAACTGGATATACTAAGTAAATAAGGGATAAGAATAATGGGCTGTAAATAAGTAATTGTAAATGAAATGAAGGTAAGTAAAAGAAATTTAATATAGATGAATTGTAAAGTTAATATGGAAGTTATACTTATATTATTTTGTTCGCATAACAATTTGATTCGGATTCGAGCATAGAATTTTGAGATAATTTATATCGATCCAAGTTAGCATTTTTCAGTCGATCCTTGACGGCAAACCCAAGATTTGGATTTTGATTTGATTCTGGAATTCTCTATCATAGTATATGAATACGTAAGGAGAATAACGGTTTCCGATCAAGGAACAAATCTGAGTCCGCACTAGAGAGTTGTGTGAACGATACTAATTGGGAAGTGAAATTGTGAGATCAAAGGAGCAATCATTTGACATTACGTACGGATGATATTTGTACATCGTACGGGCTTAAGTAAAGCAAATATTGAAAATTGACGGTGTGAAATATAAAATGATTGTAATTATATGATTGGATATCATTGGTAAATAAGATGTAGGTATTTAAAACCAAGAAATTTGGATTGCCCGACAAAGAGGTACGTGTTTATTTTGTCATTGAATTTGGTGATTTTTGGTTGAGCCACTTGGCTTGTGGTTTCTTTTGTTGGTTTGGGGCCCGTAGAGGCATTTTGTAGCTGTACCGATCAAGCCGTGCAAATGAGACTCTGTCGAAATTTTTCATAATTTCAGGTGTTAGAAATTTTTTGAAGTTTTAAAATTTTATAACTTGTTTGATAACTAACTTGAAAATTCCGTAAGCCAATCGGAGTAGCGTAGTGGAAGCATAGTAACGGCTTTATAGATGAAATTTCATTGTTTTATAAGTTGATAATTTTGAATAAAATATATCAAATGTTGAATTCTTTACTTAGTTCCTTTTCGAGGACGAAAAGTTTTGAGTGGGGGAGAATGTAACGACCCGTATTAATAGCTATTTTAAAATTATTAAATTTAATGTAATTATTAAATAAAAATAGTTAAAAAAATAAAGATTTTAATGACTTTGAATGCAAGCTATTGGTTATGAACTTGAATAAAGTTTTGAAATAAACTAATTTTGAAGATTTAAGTAATAGCGAGTATTGAAATGAAATTTTATATTTACTGGGTTCATGATCAATAAGTGAAGTTGAATAATAATTCTGAATTATTTATAGAAGTAAAATGATGTTGATAACTAAAATTCATTTAAAATATAATATTGGAATTTATTGATTTATTGGAAAATTAAAATGTTTAAAATTTAATATTGGAAATTATTTGAATAACTGAATTACAGAAATTGAATAACTGTAAAATGGAAATAGTTGTTATATTTTTTGAATTTGTTTTAAAAGTTAAATCTTATAAGTTCATTAACCAATATTTCAAAAGATGGTGATTTATTGAATTATCCAAATTAATTACACTTAATATTGTAATTATTTGAATAATTGAATTCTGAGGTTCATATGATTGAAAATGTAATTGAAAGTTGTTGTAAATTTTATTTAAACAACAATGAAATTTGTTAACATTAAAATTTGGATTAAAACTGAATAATTAGAAATTGAAAATTTTATATTACAATCGAGATGTTAAAATAGCGATCCGAGGCACAGTCTCGGATTGCGAACAACCAGTTCCATTGGATCCTAATAGTGTATTATTATCGGATTTCAAATTTCGTAGCGTTTGGAGTTACCGTTTGGTTGTACGAAATATAAAGGCGTTGAGATAAATATATAAAAATTAATATTTTAATTCGATTCGAAAAGCTATCTTCTGCATACGATCGAATTAGTCCCTAGACATGTTCCATTGCGTTCGAAATATGAGTAAAACATTATAAACGCCAGGCGGCACGTTTCGTTTGGGAAAGCTTGAGAAAATTGGATATAATATTAAAATAATTTATAAAAATCGTCTATATAGTTCCTCTATAGGAAACCCTCGTTCTTTTTCTAAACCGCCACCAATTTAGCCTTCAATGACCGAAAACCAACGATCTTCTCCCTCTTTTATCTCTCTATCCACTCGATAATTTCCAAAACTTTCTAAATGAAAGTCATAGAGCTCTTCAGGCTCTACAAATTGAGCGGTTGTGATCGTATATAAGGAAGCATGGAAGGAGAAATTTGGCAACGTTTATTACGTGTTCATGCACAAATCTCAAGGCAACGGTGGGGCTGGGCAACGCCGCGTTTGGCACGAAGGCCGAGGAGGGGAGCACGTCTCTCGGTGGTCTCTGGTCGAGTTCGATGGCAGCTTGGTGGCGTGGCGATCGAAGTTTCGTACGCAAGCTTTGGGTTCGTGCGTTTATTTGCTCGATCGGGAGGGAGGAAGAAGGACAATGGAGCCTTGTTTTCTCTGATGCAAATTTGGACGGCCATATCTAATCTGGTATGTATAAAAAAAATTTGTAAATTATGTATATTTAAATTTGTGCAATCGTTAAAATAGCACAATTTCTTCGTACGAAGTCAAAATCGGACGAAACTAGCGACGCCGGAATCGCAGAGACGAGAACTACGCTGAAGTGCAGATCCGGGAGTGTTTGGAGCTCGTTAAATTTTAGGTCAAATCGAACGTCGTTCGATTTGATTTAAAATTGAAAACTCAAGGTGAGTGTTTCATAACGCTCACAACGTACTAGAATATTCTCATGCTAGTTAAATTTGATATTATGAAGTGATATGATTTTTATTGATCGTTGTTTGATAAATTTAATTGTCATCTAAATTGTCACTGAATTTACCATAAAAAAATTAAAATTGACAGTCGGATTGAAATTGGAATTTAATTGCAATTAAATTACCCGATATTGATAGCTATGAATCGCCGTGAATTATAGTGTCTGTTTGTATGATTGATTGTGATGGATGCAAATTGATTGGTATTCGGATGGTTGGATGTTATTTGTTTTATATATAGCTTGTTATCATCCTGTAATTTATTTACAGTATATGGAATTGTAAATTAAATTATTTCGAACAAATTAAGAAATATGTTTAAATGATATATACCTATGATACTTTGATTTGGATTGAAATGATATATATCCATCTCCGAAATTAAATTGAAATAACTGATCACTGGGCCATAGGATAGAAAACTACATACGGACACCGGATTGGTCAAATCAAATGATTTTGAAAATCTTAGATTTGAAATTATTTAAATGGTTTTGATTTAAAAGAAATAGAAATAAAATTTATAGAAATCGAATCAATCCCGAATTCGAGTTCGAAATGTTGAAATTAAATTTTGGTTAAAAGAAATTTTTAAATAATTGAAGTTGAAATTTTGAAGTTAAAAATCGAAATATGATTGAATTTCATAAATTGATTTGTTTTAAAGGATTGAACTTTTATTCGAACTTTGAATATTGCTAAGTGAAAGTGATGTAAAAATGATATTTTGAAATTGAGCTCTAAATTGAATTTTATTTAAAGATTAGGATTTTAAACTAAATATTGAAGGATAATTTGATTTAAATATTTGAATCGATATTTCAAAAATTGAGCTCGAAATCGACATAAATTGAAATCAAATCAATTGGATTTGAAAGTGGAATTGAATTAATTGAAATCGAGGTTGAAATTGATTTGAATTGAAATCGAAATTGATTCGATTGAATAGAAATTGGAATTGGTTGAATTGGGAACTCGGAAATGGACCGACGTGACTTTGAAACTATTTTCAAATAAATTATTTAATATAAAACTATTTAAAAGCTATCTTCTTAAATATACAAATTATCTTGGTTTCCAAATTATTTTGCTATATAAACCATTTTAACACTTAAACTATTTTATATTAAACTATTTTAACCATTTTAACCATTTAAACTATTTTAACTATTTAACCATTTAAACCGTTTTAGCTATTTTAATCATTTAAACTATTTTAAAACTATTCGAGCTATTTTCAAAGATTCAAACTGGTCAAAGGTGAAATGTTTAATTAAAATCATGGATATAAATATGAATTGGGTTAAATGAAGTTACAACCCAAAATGGAATTTGAAACGATTTTGGAAGCAAAATCACGATATTATGGCAAAAGTGATTTGGAATTGGAATGGTATGTTTTGAATAAATATGATAATTTCGAAATAGATATGATTATGAAGCGAATATGATATTTTGATATCAAGTATGAACTGCTTTCGAAATGTAAAAGTACCTACCGGTGTGTAAGACGACGTTTGGTTGTTAAAGAGACCGACGCTGGATATAGGCATACTCTCTGTCGATACTGGAACCACTTTGACAACTGTGTACGTGGAGTGATGATCCAGAACGAAGTGGTTGGATTTGGTGTCCTTTGCTGGATTTGAAGAAAGAGATTGATGATGGATTAGCATGGCACTTGTGCCAATTTGAAATGACTAAAACAGGAGCCGTACCGGCTAAGTGGGTTAACTACCCCAAGCGGACGCACTTCTTCGAATTACCATCATGTACATTGTGATTGGTTGGTGCGCACCCTCCGGATTATGGGAGTGTTGGACGTGGTGGGAAATCGTGGCTATGATGCGTTACCACCGGCCGGGAAGGGTAAACTGGTAGTATCCTACCTTGGGCATTGCCTCACGTGCTTTGTCATACTTTTATCCTAAAGGAGACCCATACGATTTTGGTTTAGTATTGTCGTATCACGGCGCATCCATATCCACTGACCATTTAACTGGTGTTTTATATGCAAATTGTACGACAATGCTTTAAAACGCGTTTAGGGAGATCAATGTAAAGGCTTAACGCTATTTTAATATTTATTTTACTGATTAGACATTATATATATAGCATATTCTACTACATATAAATATTTTGACGGATCCTTAAGAGTTGGAAAATCTCGTAACGTCTCTTGAGTTATTGCACGCACGTTATACACTGGATATGAAAACCTGTAAATATCTCTGACGCCGTTACACTCATGTTTATGCGATATCGATTTGACTCGCATAAGGATATTTTAGTCCTGACTCAAGTGTTTTGTCTTTTCATCACGCTTCGGGTCAATCTTGAGTTTTTCAGCTTAATTAAGATCTATTCTAGAGGACGAAGATGAAGATTTTGTATACTATTACTATTATTATCCCCGCATCATGCTGTCTGCTGCATTATTTTATTTTTTCAATTGTTTATGTATAACTTTGATAAATGGTGTATAAATGATAATCAAAAGTATATTAAACAGCATCATGAACTGTTTATTTGATTATTATATTTTATCGTTCCGTTGCGAGATTCTGTGTTTGTTTCTTCTTCTTTTTATCTTATTTCTTATTTACCCCATTAACAATCCTCCCTTTTGAATGTTTCGAGTTGACATGTGTGGTTTATTGTCGAGTTAAGCTATCCATAAAAGTGAATGTCGATAATCGGTACCAAAATGCTGCTAAAACACTGTAAATAAGATAAACGGAGCAATAGCAGTCCAAATTTGGCAGAACGAAATATGATGTCTCACTCAAAAGATGATTTACAAATTTATTATATAAAAGAAAAATATTTTATTATCATCAAATAATAACTGATTTAAATTTCAATAAAATAAACTTGCATATTATCTGATGAAAATTTACTATTTGCAATGTTTTTGTAGACGTATTCTAAATATTAAATTTTCATTTCCAATTTTTATTATTTAAAATTTCACAAAATTCATTTAATTACATTATAAAAATTATTAAAATTTACGGATCGTTATAGGAGCTTTGTTCAACTAGCTTAAAAGTTGATCGTCTACGTAAACTTGAGGAAGAAATTCCTATACTGCTCTGCAAACCGGCGAAAATATTTCCTCCTGGTTTCTTTAATGTAATAGAGCATTTACCTATTCATCTTTCATTTGAAGCACGTCTTCGAGGTTCTGTCTATCTGGACCTAATGTACATCGTCAATCAGCAATCCCATGAGGATCTATAACCATTAGGCAATCCGGGTCTAACAAATGGTCAAGCATCATCCAACTTCAGAGACCCTTCTATATGTCATATTCATGCTCTTCTTAAGTCAATGTCTTACAGCACGATCTACTTCCCGCGGAGTAATTGGGATAAGTGTGTATCTTCAACTTCATCCATTGTTCCAAATCATAGTCGAATTGTCCATCTTTTCAGAATATGATTGCAACTACTTTTATAATCGGAATTTGTAGAGTTTGATGTATAATATATATATATATATATATAATTTGTAATACCCCGTAAATTTAACGATAGTTAATTACAAAAATTAATCAATAATTAGCAATGGCGAGAATGGAATTTTCCCAACTATCAAAATTTAGCTATGAGCTGAAGTTCTACCATATTCTTTTATCCATAAATTCCAAAATCTATATAAACCGTAATCTATAATATATAAGTGGAGCGTAGCAGAGAATAACAGAGGGAAAGGATAGAATCGAATCGCCAAAGCCATGGTAAATCATAAATTGAAATCCAAATAATAATTAAATTCAAATTTGTAATGACCCGATATTTCAACCATTCGCATCTGCACATGTTGGACTTGAATTGCTCAAAATACTGAATTGTAAAATAAATATGGCAAACCACAACATAAACAATAAATAAATAGATCACAGATCACAGACATAGAGTAATAAATGCAACGGAAGTAAAGAAATAGTAGTTCATGAAGCTACTATAAAAATACATCAGAATCAAACAAGATACAACAGAGATAACAAGATACAACGGAGGTCTCAACATGATAACCAGGTATGAATCAGAATACATCACTGGAATCAATCTGATAACTGGAATCAACTGGATAACCAAAAGTGAAATAGATAGCTATATCTTTAAGCAAAGTTTCCAACTTTGAAGACGAGTCTCAAATGTTGTATCACCAAGTCTGACCCGAGCGTAAAGCAAAACACAAAACACTCGAGTCAGGACGTACATACTTATACAATGTAAACCAACTCAAGTGAACTGTAATATAAGGTACAAGTAATGTAACAACCCACATATTTAACGATTATATATTTAAATGTTTTATTTAAATATAGCGTCGTTAGTCGGATTTAGGTCCGAAAAGTTACTTTTTGCAAATGGCCGAATTGGAACTCGAAACCATTTCCATTGATTCCAAAATGGCATTTGCGATCTTTTTGAGTATAAGCTTTGATATGTTTGGAGTAAGTCGAATCTTGTTGATCGCCTCACTAAGTCTGCTCATTTTATTCCTATTAAGTCTAATAGGATTGCTTCGCATTTGGCTAAGTTGTATGTCAAGGAAATCGTGAGACTTCATGGTGTCCCTAGTTCTATTGTGAGTGATCGTGATCCTTTATTCACAAGTCATTTTTGGAAGAGTCTTCAGCAAGCTTTGGGAACAAAGCTTAATTTTAGTACATCTTATCATCCACAGTCTAACGGACAGAATGAACGGGTGAATTGACTTGGAAGATCTTCTCCGTATTTGTATTTTTTATTTCGGTGGTAGTTGGGAGGATCACCTACCTCTTGTAGAGTTCTCCTACAATAATAGTTTTCAATCTAGTATCGGTATGGCACCTTTCGAAGCCTTATACGGAAGGCCATGTCGATCACCTTCTTGTTGGTTGGAATCTGGGGAGAAGCTTATTCTTGGTCTAGATTTTGTTCGTGATTCTTCCGAGAAGATTGATCTTATCCGGTTGAGAATGAAAGAGGCACAGAGTCGCCAGAAATCCTACACGGACAATCGTAGGATGCCTCTCGAGTTCTCGATTGGTGATCTTGTTTTTATTTGTGTTTCTCCTTTGAAAGGGGTTATGCGTTTCAGTACGACTGGGAAATTGGCTCCTCGCTATATAGGACCATTTTCTATTACTAAACGTATTGGCCCTTTGGCTTATAGAGTTTCACTACCTGCTCATTTATCTGGCATTCATGACGTGTTTCATGTCTCGCAACTTCGGAAGTGTCTTTGGGAATCGGATTCTATTAATGATTCTCCTGATTTGCTTGAGCTTGAGATCTCACCGGACTTATCTATTATACAACAGCCTATTCGCGTACTTGACACGGAGGTGCGACACCTTTGGAACAAGGACGTGCCGCTCGTTAAAGTTCAATGGTCCGCTAATCCCAATGACTGTACTTGGGAAACCAGAGAGTTTATTGAGAGATCCTATCCGGGTTTTCTATCTTTGCTTGGAAACGGTGAGTATATCTTTTCATCTCAAGCTTTTTTTTTCTTTGAGTGTTGTTTGTATGTAGTTGTTACAATTATCGTCTCTAGAAATTGCGGGGACGCAATTTTGTTAGGAGGGGAGATCTGTAACAACCCGCATATTTAACGATTATATATTTAAATGTTTTATTTAAATATAGCGTCGTTAGTCGGATTTAGGTCCGAAAAGTTACTTTTTGCAAATGGCCGAATTGGAACTCGAAACCATTTCCATTGATTCCAAAATGGCGTTTGCGATCTTTTTGATTATAAGCTTTGATATGTTTGGAGTAAGTCGAATTTTGCTATTTGCTAAGTAGGCTTTTGGGTTTGGGTTTCACCCAAACTATTCTATAAATCAACTCAGCCCTTTCTCTCCTCCCATTCACACATTTTCATTTCTTAAGCTTAAGCAAAACTGAAAATGGGGGAAGAGAATGGGAAATAGAAATTCCAAGCCCTAGTTTACCTTGCAAACTTGAATTCTTGCTCCAAAATCAAAGAGAAGCTATTGGTAAGCCTCCTCTTTATCTTCTCCAACTCTTTCTCCTTCAATTTCAGAAGATTTTCTAAACCTAACTTAGGAAAATACTTGTTTTGATCTTTGATTGAAGCTAGTAGAGTTGAAGTGGAGAATGGTTGGTTGTTTTCTTTGCTATTGAGCTTCTCGATTCTTGTTTTGAATTAAAAGGTGAGTTTTGAACTCACATCTACTTCTCTTGATATTATTGATGTTAGGTGAGATTTTTATCCCATATTTACGTTTACAGCTATCTTGGGTTATTAGGAATGAATTCCTAATATATCTACATGTTCATTTTCTTTCGATTTGGATTGCTTTGGTGAAATAGCCAAATATTGATTTTTGAAGCCAAATCTCTGAAAATCCTTCTATGGTTGATGTTTATGTTGTTCGGAGTGTTTGGGTGAGTCTTTAAGGTTGGGTAGTCGTTTGACGGAAGCCCATAATTAACATTCATCTGATTGCTTTCGATTGGTTTTGGCCTTCAATGGCATAGGTTCAGGAAATGCCTGACCATCAGGTTTCAGACGTCTGAATCCCTATTTCAGACGTCTGAATATTGTTTTGGGGAAGATTTTCATCTCAGATTCAGACGTCTGAAATTATATTCCAGACGTCTGAATTGGCTAAATTTCAACCAGAAGGGAAATAGGCAAAATATTGCCTATTTCAGACGTCTGAAAAATTGGATTCAGACGTCTGAATTCTCTTTTGAAAAAGAAATTAATTTTTAGATTCAGACGTCTTAACCACTTCTTTCAGACGTCTGAACCACTTCTTTCAGACGTCTGAACCACTTCTTTCAGACGTCTGAACCTGCTGTTTTTTGCCAATTTGCCTTGTTCGTTTAGTTTTTCAAATTTAATCGACGCTTGTTGATTCCAATAGTTGTTTATGCCTATTTGACCTTGATGGTTCCTTTTTGACTTCATTCACAGGTTTTATAAATGATTTCTTCAATTCGTATTAAAACCTCGCTTCTCTAATTTATAAATTCTATTTAAAACACACACAATTTCGCACTCCGAGCGAAGCGGGAGGAGAACTAAATGATTAGATAAAACGCATGCAATGAACACGTGCGTTCATCCTTTCAGTTAATTCCCAATCTATTCGTTTGAACGTTTTGACCTTTGGTCTGGTTTACCGATGAGATGAGGTGAACTTTGTACTGCTTTGAGTGTGAAATTAACTAACGGATAGTAAACCGTTTAGTGCGAACGAGTGGTCATAGGACTCACGTTACCACTTTTCGGATTCCTTTTTGAGAGTTATGACACATTCCGCCAGTTAGTGGTGTCCAGTACTGGGCCTCCGGACCTTCACCACTACGGTTTGTTGCCTTCGGGTATGTTGCCTTCGGGTTAGTGCCTTCGAGTTTGTTGCCCTATTGTATTGCTTTCGGAGTTAGGTCTTTATGAGCCGCTCGAGTGATATTTAGGTTTGGAGTCTTCGGGCTCATGGATGCTTGTTTATATAGTACTGAGCATGTGCAAATTTTATGATGTTTCATTGAAATGTATATTCCCTAGGTATCGCCCTTCGGTGTTGGTCTTTTTGAGCCGCATGATATGTAGCGATTACCTCGTGGAACTTGTGTTACCTTTATCGATATTTGTTATTGCCTTTTGGCTTGTTTTGGGATATTCCTATCCTTTGTTTCTATGAGTTGCCGATGATATGAGGCTTGTTAACATATGATTCATCTTTTGATTAGATGACTGTGTTATCTCTTTCAAAGATATTTGTTATACCTTGTAACCTTGCAGGTTTATTGTTGTTCAGTTTATCTAACCGATTTGTTTAGCTAGACTGACCCGCGTATTTTATTCTCGGGTCAGACCGAAATGTTTCAGGTTAGGTGCTTTTGGACTTAGCCTATTTGTTCCGCATGGACTATTCAGCTTGCTCCTTTTTGTCATAGCTTTTTGTGTAGTCCTATTTTGTTGTAACTCTGATATTTATTTATTTTTTTGAATTACCTAGAGAACCAAACGTCGCTTGTAAACTCTAGGGAAGTATGTGCCTGCCAAACACATACTTCGGGTACTTGTTACAGGGTTGTCAGTTTCAGGGCTCGAACTCGTGACATTCGATCACGCAGTCCGGACCATCAACCAACTGCGCCAACCCTGTTGGCAACTCTGATATTTATTCTTCTGGATTTTTCTGTATATTGTGGTTTGCTATACCACTCGGCATGTATTATTCTGTATACTCTGTTATGTATCAGTATATGTATATCTATGATGATCTTCTGTTCTGTGATATATATTACATGTGAGTTGTTATATTCTGTTCTGATAGATCCTCCAACCACCTATGGTCTTGTTTTAAGTATTCATTGGATATGTCGATCTGCTTTGTATGATTATTGTCGATGTATTCAATAGATAGTTAGAACAAGGCTATAGATGGTCGCTCCTATCCAGCCTTATTCTCCGTGTTAGTTGACGGCATTACCCTGTAGTGTCCTTGGCTAGTATGGGTATAGAGGTGGGGCGTCAGAAGTAACTTAAGGGATGCTTGGGACCACCCATCCTCTAAGGATCCGTTAAACTATTTACTATGTAGTAATATTTTGCTATTATAATAATGTCTATTAGTAAAATAAACTTACTTTTAAACAGCGTTAAGGTTTTACATTTTCCACCTTAACACGTAATAATGCCAATAGTCTATACAGTACCGTAATACCTCCTGATCGGGAGGCTACCAGAGGATACTCCATAGGTATGACACAAATAGAAACTTGTAGAAGACGCACTAGGGTAGGTGACACGACACAACTAGGCAATGCCAGGTTAGATATACCAATTATGCATCCGGGCTGGTGGTAACGCGTAGCAGCTACTACCGCCCACCTCGAACAACACCCCCAAAATCAAAAATCAAAAGTGGCCACCGAATCAATCCAAAAGTCAGAGTATAATATCGAAGGAGTGCGTCCGATCAGAGGAATGGCCTCATTGGCCCAAGAATCGCTCCTGTTTTAGCCACCTTATGCCAATTCACGGGAGTCGGGTCCACGTATTTACCTCAAAGGACGTCGCCACCATCCTACTTCATTCTGTAATCTCCACCGCGTACATGGTTGTTAAAGTGGTTTTCGGAGTTGGCAGAGAGTATGACAACTTCCGATCCCGATCTCTTTAACAACCAAACGTTTTATAACCCATGAATATTTATTTCAAAATCATTTATACTTTCAAAACCAAACTAGCATATCCATTTCAAAAACATATATCATTTCTTTCAAACTAGCATATACTTTCAAAACCAAAATATCATACTCATTTCAAAACCATATCACAATAGTATCATTTCCATTTCAAAAATAATTCAATAATATATAATTTAAATAAAACCCAAATTTTCAAATCATTGAATATTTCCTTCAATTTATTAAACTTGAAATATTCCTTTAAATTATCATAGCATTTTGGAAATGTTACCTTAAGGAAACATAGCATTTTTGGAATGTAATACTTTCCACTTTTATATAATCAAAGTATTTATATACTTACAAATTTTAACATGGTCATTTTATCATAGCCTTATAGTTAAATAAACTTTGTTACTGTAATATCCAATTTAAAGTTGAAATTCTTATGTTAGGTTAAAAGTACCTTATTAACTTACATTATTATTACAATAATGGAACTTTATTATTTTAATCATTTAAAATATGTCATTTACATTAATTAAAACTTACATATCAAATGTACAGTATCAACTTACATTTTATTATTACAGTAATGAACATTTATCATTTTAATCAATTTAAAATACACCATTACATTAATTAAAACTTACATGTCAAATGTACGTTTTAACTTACATTTATTACAATAAAGATCATTTATCATTTTAATCAATATTACACTAATTAAAACTTACATTATCAAATGTACGTTTTAATTTACATTTCTATTACAATAAAGAGCATTTATCATTTAATCAATTCTACACTAATTAAAACTTACATTATCAAATGTACGTTTTAATTTACATTTTTATTACAGTAAAGAGCATTTATTATTTTAATCTGTATTATTTACATTTTTATTACAGTAAAGAGCATTTATTATTTTAATCGATATTACACTAATTAAAACTTACATTATCAAATGTACGTTTTAATTTACATTTCTATTACAGCAAAATGCATTTATCATTTAATTAATATTACATTAATTAAAACTTTACATGTTTCTTTCATTAATTAAAACTTTACATGTTTCTTTCATTAATTAGAACTTTACATGTATCTTGCATTAATTAAAAACTTTACACATTTCTTTCATTAATTAAAACTTTACATGTTTCTTGCATTAATTAAAACTTTATATGTTTCTTTCATTAATTAGGACTTTACACATTCTTTCATAAATTAAAACTTTACATGTTGCTTGCATTAATTAAAACTTTACATATTTGTTTCATTAATTAAAACTTTATATGTTTCTTGCATTAATTAAAAACTTTACATGTTCCCTCATTAATTAGGACTTTACATGTTTCTTTTATAAATTAAAACTTTACATGTTTCTTGCAATAATTAAAACTTTACATGTTTTTTTCATTAATTAGGACTTACACATTTCTTTCATAAATTAAATCTTTACACGTTTCTTTCATAAATTAAAACTTTACATGTTTCTTGCATTAATTAAAACTTTACATGTTTCTTGCATTAATTAAAACTTTACATGTTTCTTTCATTAATTAGGACTTTACACATTCTTTCATAAACTAAAAATTTACATATTTCTTGCATTAACTAAAACTTTACACTTTAAACCAATCATCAGCTTATAACATTTTAACTTATAAAAACTGATATCTCTTTATATTTCAAATCTTTAAATCAAATTTTAAGTTAACATTCCATATATTCCAAAATTTCAAAATACTTAATAAATTTTTAGGAATTACTTTAAAAATATTAACCTTGGGCCTGTGTAATATTTTCTAACCTAGGTCAAGTGATACGGATATGTATCATTTCAATCCGTAATTTAAAAAGAAAAATCCGGGTTCTATCATTTCAAACCCGCAATCCCAAGAAAAATAAATACGACAAAAATCAATAAAAAATCACCCGAGCCCATCATTTCAGCCCATAGTGATATTCCTTATCCTAAAGTTCGTTCGGGTATGTATCATTTCAACCCATAGTGATAGGGAACTTGCAGTGGTGATTAACAGAAATAAAATAACAGTATACATATAATATCATAACAAACGATGTAACAAATATATAAATGGCATTTATCATCATGTAATCACAACACAGGCATGTATGAATGACATATCATTGTCTACAAATTCACTTGTCATTTTTTTCACAAAAATATAAGTATATATGTCTAGAGTGATAAAAACTCACCTTTTAAAAGCTAGAATTGACAAATTCAGAATAAAAATCCAAACTCCGCAAAGCATGAGAAAGCACAACAAAGCACAATGCGAACTTGAGTGGATGGAGAGTCAAATCCAAATCTTGTATGCAAACAAATATTACATACATAAGAATATGACTCAACACAAAACAATAGATGTTAAAACAATGGAGAAATAAATGAATCAAAGTGACATAACTTGCCTTAATCAATCAATGGCTTGGTTACACCACATATGGTTTCAACCATCATCTTATATTGCTTGGTCATGATGGTTAGAGGTGTGGTAGAGGCCAGAGGCCGAGTATAAGCATGAAGAACAAAGAAGAAACAAAAAGAGAAAAAGAAAAAAGAGGAAGAGAAGCCATGGATCTAGAGCTTGAATATAATTTTCTTTCACGCAAATGATAATGAAAATTTTTGGAAAGTTTTTATGCGTGATGGGCAAGAGAAATTCATGGCTAGATTAAAGGAATGAACGGCTAAGATAAGTAAAAAAGAGGCTGAATGGTTTGAAAAATAAAATGGCAAAAAATACTTGATATATTTAATAAAAAAATTTCTTTCTTTCAAGAGATGAAATGAGATATGGAATAAAATAAGATATGTTTGAGGAGTTTTGTACGTGAATGATAAAAGGAAATACACTGCTATATAAGAAAAAAACAGCTAAGGAGTTATGAATATTAGGGAAACGGAAAGGCATAAGTTAAGGTGGAAGAGATGTACAATATATTTTATTTTTAAATGCAAATGAAAAAATGAGAGATGGGAAATAATTTTTTTGTACGTGAATTTTCAACTTGATATGCAAGGCTATGAGTAGAGTAATTCATGGCTAGGAATGAGGAGGAAACGGCTAGAAAATAATAAAGGCCATGCAAATAAAAAAGTCAAGAGTTTAAACAATGAAACGTATGCCTCTTAAATTTCTCCAAGCCATTTATTTGCATACATTTCTTTCTAAAAATGAGATGTGAAGTAAATTTACGTGAATTATGAAGTGAAGTGGATGACAAGAAAAGATTTGAACGGCTAAAGAGGAATTAATGATAGGAAAACAAAAAGGCTAGGAAGTAAAAGGCAAGAAATAAGGAGAAATATATATATATATATATATATATATATATATATATATATATTATTCTTAAATGCAAATTGAAAAGAGGATATTTTGAGATGTTTGTACGTGATTAATAAGAGCAATTCACGGCTATGAATGGTGAATGGTTAGGGTAAGTAATAAAGAGGGTAGTAAATAAAAAGGCAAGCATTAAAGAAATGTAACGCATGTCTCCTTGATTTCTTCCAAGCCTTTTATGAAAAGATATACACACAAGTAAAATCCAATAAATAAAGTTAAGATAAACAAAATAGAAAAATAAAATAAAATAACATAGAAAATAAAAAATATAGAAATGAACATAGAAAAATAGAAATTGAAATACAGAAAATAACTGTGTGTAAAACGTTGTAATTTATCTAATTTAAAAAGTATAACTCAGAATTTAACGAAACGAAAAGCAGAACAGATATCATAAATAGATTCTGCTTCAAAGAAAAGGATTAAAATTTAAAAATTCCAATTTTAAAAAAAATTAAACTGAAAATTTAAATTTTGACCAAAATATAAAATTTTCAAAAATTGTTTATTTATTGCATTTGAAAAATAAATTACAAACAAATTCCCAACTTACATTGGAAAAAATTCTAAAGTTTTCTTTTAAATGATTTAAAAATCAAAATTTCAAATAAGAATTTAATTAAAAATATTCGCAAAATTATGGGTTGTTACAAAATTCCTTATCGAGTCTAAATTTTTAATGAACATTTATAATCTTGTAGTACATATTTCGGTAGGAAGAAAAGGGAGTCAAACAAGAATGACATGATTTGGATCTAGAGATTTGGAAGCTTAGAGGTGAGTGAAAAATTATATATTTTTATATAATATTAAATTTATATCATTTTAAATATGTCCCTTGTATGCCTAAATGTAATTTTGGAGTTGTAGGTTTAAATGCATACATGCAGCGAACTTGAAAACCATGCCTACATGTCAAACAAGAATGACATGATTTGGTATAGAGATTTGGAAGCTTAGAGGTGAGTGAGAAATTATATATATTTTATATAATATTAAATTTATATCATTTTAAATATGTCCCTTGTTGCCTAAATGTAATTTTGGAGTTGTAGGTTTAAATGCATACATGCAGCGAACTTGAAAACCATGCCTACATGGACCCTCGGCTAATACAAGACTGGCCTACCCCTTACTAGATAGTATCTAATATGTCATTACCCCAATTGCTTTGCAACCTTTTCTCGTGAGCTCACATGCACATACCTAGTCCACAAATATTGGTCTAGAAGGGTGATGAGCATACCCTATGGGTGCGATCCGCATAGCCTTGTCGCATATCCCATGTTTTAGCCATTTTTGATTGTAAGGTTTGAGGCTGCATTTTTTCTTTTATATAGTAGTCCCACTTGGAATGCTAACACTGCCCTCTAGGCAATAATGCAATGCCAACATATGTCCCTACAAGTTGTTTAGAATATGAACAAACTGATGACACTAGTTCTACTACATCCTTTTTGAAATCACCCTCAGGATTAGTAGCAAGTAGCCCTTGCACTTCAAAGAGCTCCATCTTTAATTTCATCCTCTTCAAAATGTTTCCAATTCGAACGCTTGAGCTATTTTGAAGTGGTTTTTGGATAATTCATACTTATCTGATCCCGGTCTTTGAACCAACATTCAACAGTTTCCAGTAAAATCAACCCCAGTTCTTTAAAAAACAAACAAACAATACGTAAGAGCCGAGATCAGCTCCAAACCATTTTAAGCGGACGAGTTTCTTTATCGTTTATTGTAAAAGAACACAACGAGTTTATACGTACAGTATATCATCACCAAACATAACCGAATCATATAATTCTTATGTTTCTTCTAGATATTTCCAGAATTAAAAATTGGTCAAGTTATCGATAGTGGACATACTCACTATCAGGGTGTAAGTATAATTTATATATGAAAAATAGGACATCATATACTTATCCACAGATTTCAATTTCAACTTGATTAACAATGAAGTCGGACAAGATAAAAAACCATCCTTGCCTCGATATTCATTCTTACTTCTCGGGATAGAGACGAGTTTCCATACCTCAGAATTTGACGTCAAGTATATGATGGAATATCTTCCATGCACTTAATAATCATGACTCATTTATTGAAATTAATTCTCTTATATTTATCACATTTTTGACATTTCGACTTCTCTGTCCTTTGCCTAGATACTTGGGTTTTAATCTCACAGATAGAGGAAAGTTTACTCGGCAGCTTTTAGTGCTAAATATAAGGTGACTTACATCCTATAAAACATGTAATTGTTTTAGCACTTCTTTATCATAATTATTTGGCTACTTAATGGGACAGACAATGAAACCCCTTATTTAAAATCAAAGACCTTTTAGAACAATTGGAAACTAACTCCGTAAACTTATTATTAAATATTTTCTAGAAATCGTTTATTCAAATCAACATTTGATAAAAAAGACTACCTCTTTCTTCATAAAAGCGAGTATCTTTTTAAATCGATGAATCTCAAACCACTTTAAAACCACTCGCTTTTATAAAAGCAAACAACTTGTATTTAATAATAATAAAGCATTATAAATTTACTTTCTTTTAAATTCCATGAGACCAATTACTATAACAAAAGTGTTATAGTCCATAATCACTTTCTCTTAAATCTTTTTATTGAAAAAAACACCAAAATAAAAATACATTCATATAGGACTTATTTAAATAAAACACTAAAATACTAAAATAAAAGGACTTACTTATATAAAATTCCTTTGTAAATTTTTTTATTAAAAAAAATCCTAAAATAATTTTATCTAAAGAGTATCTAAAAATTATTTTAAAATATCACCTAAACTTCTGTATTGAAAACCTTTTCGTGTTTGAAACGGGATAAACAAGTTTAAATATGCTATAATCACTTTTACCCTAAAAAATTTACTAAATAATTATTTAAAATACGTTGGTAATTCCAAAACCTTTCTAAATCATGTTTGAAATGAATTTCCAAAATATCCAAATAGATAACCGTTTTATACCCGGAAAGAAGTTTAGTGGCCATGATGGTTCTTAAATATGCAACCATTTGTTTCCAATTTAACTTTCCAAGTATAACACGAACATTTATATAAGCAAGCATATATGTAAAATAAGATCCAAAGTTAACTATCGATCACTAACACATCATTTATCCAATATAAATCAGCTGACGTAAATATACATGTCCAAATTAATAAAATTGCAGAATGGAGATTTATTATGCTAAACGAATGTCTAGAATAATCTATTTAATTTAAATATTAGTAGAACGGTGTTTTATTATGCTAATTGAATGTCAGTGCTGAAATAAAACTATTTAACTACGTTATGGAAATTAAATTCAACATTAATATCTTATTAATATTTTATACTCCGTCAAATCTATCAAATAATTATACTAAACTGTTCTACTAGACTATACGAATCTAATGTCGCAAATCGCGGGGTTAGACAGACTTAAATTGGATGAGCTATCTCCATTCAAAGTTAACGCATCTAAATTAAATAATTTAATTAACTAAATTATCACTAAACTCCATCCACCTCCAAAGACCAAACTGTCCCAAACTCCCCACTCTTCTTCCCTCATAAATCCCCAGATCAAATTAATTTTGCCTAAACCCAAAACAAACAGCCCCATACCCATCTATTGTGCACGAAACGTGTACGTGCACACCACCTACACGCTGCCTCTGACTATCGATCGCTGCATCGACCTCACTCATTAACTCCACTGGTCATGCACGACTCGTCTGCACGAACGCCATCCACTCCAGTGTCTCGAATCAAAATTCGATCGCTCGTCCCCATATTCGAACTACACCCAGTCACGATCATCTCGCTATCCTCATCGCCTCGTCCACTTCCAGCCTCCACCACCGCCACCGCCACCAATGAATCGCCGGCTCCATTCTCCACCTACATGGCTCACGACGTTGAACTCAATTCTTCTAGTCGCCACCATCTCCATTTTTTGAACCAAAAAAAAATAAACCCTAAACCTAGCTCGTCAGAGCTCCTCCGTCCACCAATGACCACGCAACCACCTCCATCGTCTTCGCCATCGGCTCATCGCCCAAGGTTGCCTCCAACACCACCACTCTATCTCTAATTAACCACATCGCCTGAATTTCCTAACTGATTGAAAATCGATCATCTAACCACCACGACACAACCCCAACCTCTAAAATCAACTGACTAGTCACCACAACAAAGTTTGATATTCATTACGTCAATAGATGGCTCAATATTATAAAGCGTTATTAATTTATTTCAATTCTTTATTACAAGCGTTACGACACGTACTTCGCGTGTGATATCATGATAGTACACGCTTTGCGCGTAATAATGACACACTTTATTCATGAATTGTTTTTCTTTAAATCGAACATGTTTAACATATTAAAAAGAAATAATTTGCACAAAAGTTAAGCTAACAAAAAATAAACCTCTTTTAAAAATTAATAGAAACAAAAATTCAAACTAATAAAAAACTACATATTGCAGTTAACAAAAAAAATTTAAACTATTTACACATGATTTCAACGCAAAAATACAACTTAACTTTTGTGCAAATTATTTCTTTTTAAAGGGGTTGGGGTTTTAGGTTTAAGAAAAAATGTAGAGAAAAATTTAGTTCAGGGACAAGAAGTTTGTTTTTTAGGCTGAAGGACAGTTTTTGGTGTAAATTTGTAAAGATCATTTTCAGTTTACACTAAAAAGTGTCTTTCAGACTAAAAAACAACTTGTCGTCCTTGAGACTAAGCTTTTTTGCAAATTCTTCCTTGTGTCTATTTGCATGTTATGAATTTTACTAAAAAAAGCAGCTATTATGAAAGGTATTAACTTTCACTGTATATAGTAGACAACGTACGCTTTGCTTCTGTACAAAACAAACTAAGCCCGCTCTAAAATTTTCACTTCCCTCGTTATCTCAAACAATAACGCTTTACCATTTTCATTCCACACCTAAATAAAATAACCCACGAGAAAAAAGTTCACGACGCGCTGCTGTTTCGATCGACGCGCTGCTGTTTCGATCGACATCTATATGCGTTCGATTTTCCATTTTGATTGACGGCGTTCGATTTTCCGTTTCGATCGATATTGGCGTTCGATTTTGTTCGCTTTGCCAGTACGAGACTTATCAAAAAGGGAACCTAGCTGATTCCAAGAAGTGCCGTGTAATTGGAGTTGAGGTGAGCGTTTGATTTTATGTCTGATTTTGCTCTCATTTTGTTGTTGTTCGATTTGTTCTCATGTCGTTTGATTTTGTTCCATTTGTTTGAAACCCATTTTGTTCGATCAGGAGGAGGATCTGTTTATATATAAATCTATGCTTCGTGTTCATAGCAGTTCCGCTCTGCTTAGTTAGGAAAAGACATTGAATTTTGTTTTCAAGATGGAAGAAATATTGAAATGGACTTTCCTTGTTTTATTTTGGCCTATGGCAAAAACCAAGTGAGCGGTTTGACTACAATAACAAGCCTTTCCCTACTTGTTCACACTTTATTTATCAGTATGAACATTACATCTTTCTATTATCAAAACGGAAGTTCATTGTCTTCACCGTTGTTTTCTTTTCCACGTAATTGTTAGAGAATTCAAAGAAGATTCATTTTATTAAAATCATGTTAATAGCTGCATTGAAAACAATCAACTTGAGAAAGTTGCATAAGCAAAGATTCATGGTTGAGAAACCAATTAACTTGATAGCTCCCCTTAAATACAGTCGGTTTCATCTATCCTTTAGTCACACTTCAGGCTAACCTATCGTAAAACAGTAACCTGATCATCACTATAGAGTATATCCTTTAGTCACACTTCAACTGTTAGTAAAGTTGCCATGTTATTCTTTAAAAAAAGATATTATACGTTTTTTAAGGAAATTTACTTTTGCTATAGAGCTCATGCACAGTGATCTAAGACGTTACAGACTTTATAATCGAATCTTATTATCGTGTATGGGTATCTCTGCTCCTTGTATTAATATAAGTGGTGATACTTTATTATTTTTCAGGTTTTCCTTGTTTTTATGTAAATGTTAATGATCAGTAAGGCCTTTTGTGATTTCTTATGCCTGGTCTTTTAATGTAAATGTTAATGTAGAGTCCCCTTACTTCATGTAGTTATTTTGGGAGCCCTTTGTAGCAGTTATAACTTCGGAGTTTTGTTCTGGACCTACATTCATACATATATAAGAAATGCAGATATGGTTATGGTCATCTTAACTACTTGGTAAAACACACAAAACAACTTCAAATTTTATGTTTGAATAAGCCAGAATCGGTAAAGAAAACCTTCCCTTTATTTGAACAAATTTTAGCAATAGGTCAACCCAGCCTCCCAATGATTTACTACATGAAAGCATATGTTATATTCTTGGGTTACCTGATAGATATGTAGCTGTAGTTTTGTGACTTCCTTGGGCTTGGTCTAACTTTGTTTATTATGCTTCTGATGTACCATCTCCCATCATAAATACGTTGATCCTCACAATCATTTTTCCCCTGTAGACACAAGTTTTTGACGTACCATTTCAGTTATTATTCTGTCATTTTTTTTAAAGTTGGACATAATATTCCAAGTTAGATATAATAAACGTAGCTTTTTTGTATGGAAAATTTAAAGATTGCAGCACTGCTTCTTTTCATGATCATCAGTCTAAATTTACATAGATAGTAAATGTATTATTAAATTCATGTTGCCTCTTGTCATGATCGTCAATCTATATTTATGTAGTACTTGCTGTCTAAATATTCGAATCTCCTTTTTTTGTGGTGCCAGGTAAAACCCTCTACATGATTGAGATAGAAGCTTGAGTCCCAAAAACCTTATAATTCCATGTATAAGCATTCACACTCGTATATGCATATATAATTCGGTGTAATGTCATCCATCAATACAGAACCCAATTTGCATCTTAATATAGTCTATAAACTAGTTGATATGGTCCTGACAAGGTAAGGAAATGAATTCATTCATCCTCGTTTCACGGTTTTCATTCCCAAAGCTATTATAATATTTACTTCATTTCTTTCTACTATCTAAACAAATGTTGTCATTACACCCATCTTCCATGTATTGTATCACCATGCTTTTGTATTCATATACTGCAACTTTAATATGTTCTGTTGCTTTATTCAGTTCTATGTACATACATTCTAGCTACTTAAGTACAGTAGACTAAAATAAAAATAAAAATCAATGGTTCATATCTTTTAAATTATGATTTGACAATGATTAATCAATATAAACCAACTACAACGTATCCTTTTTGTTAATTTATAGACTGCAAATTCAAGAACGAACAGTAGATGCAAGTTGATGAATTTATCGGGAAAGGGGAAAATAGTTGCTTTAGGACGTGTAGAGTCAACTGATCCAAAATCACCGGTCCATTTTGAACCGCTAGAAACAAATGCAGTTAAAGTTTGAGTAGAGATTGTCAAAGAGCCAATCGCGGAGTTATGGAGACAAACATTTGAATTACAGTACATGGAAGACGCCATTTGTTCAATAATAGCTTGGCTTGCTGCGCACGTTGTAATGGCATGAATTTTCAGTAAGTATAATCTACTTTGTTTTCAAACATACATATCTACCCTTGCGCATGTTGTGCACCATGCACAAATGCAGAAAGTTTTTTCGTACACCCCTATTCATTTTGTACTATGTTGAGCTCTTTAATTTTTTTTTGTCTGTTCGCATATATTTCGTTGCATGGTGTGTTACAGGCAGTAATCCCAAACCAAAGTTACTTTGCTTTTCGTGCATCTTAGTTACAATTTATGTTGATTTTGTTTTTCAGAAACTGTAGTCTATTTTTGTGAAAATAAGATCAGTCTAGGAGAGTTTGCTTTCATATACGCTGCAAAATAAGACCAGTCTGCTTCCAAGGTCTAAGCGTGGTAGAGGTTAATTTATCGGGTATTCACAGTCTATTTGTTTCATCTCAGGCTAAAAAACAATCTTTCTAATGACTATTTGTAAACTCCTTTAAATGGTCGTATAACCACTAATTCAGTTAGTGGCAACCCACAGGGACGCACATGATAGTGTTATGTACGAGTCATATTAAAATATAAGTGTCATATCCTTACATAGCCAACCATAGCAATAACTAAGAATAAATCAATTTTGTAGTAGTTACTTAAGGTTAATTCGGGTTAAGAGAATTTCCAATATTTACAGAAATGGGTTATACCAATTTGAAATGGGTTATGCCAATTTGAAATGTCTATAATAGCTCTGTCCAGATTTAGTGTAGATTGGGAAACTTAGGTTAAGGGAATTTCTAATATTTGCAGGAATGGTTCTTGTAAGGTTTTTTTCCACCATATACAGAAATGTATCACAGCATGGCATTTTTCTCTATTGTCTAATATGGTAATATTGAACAACTTATTTTTATTACTTAACTACGATTTATATATGCTACCTGTACATCTCTAACTGTTTGCGTCAAAATTGGTCACAAACCACAAAAGTCGTGAAAGCATCGGTGTTTACACACAGATCCACAGTATTCAAATATAGATCTCAGATTCGGATAAAGTAGAGAATAAAAATAAAGAAACAGTAAAGTTAAAATGGAAGAAAGCAGGAAAGAACCAAGGTTTTATAGTGGTTCGACAATCTGGCTTACGTCCACTTTGAATCAATCATTTTTATTGTCTTTGTATTGTAATTACAATTATAAGCGTTTAGTGTCAATCAAAAAAATGACAGAGTTTCTGCATCAGAGAAGGAGAAGATCCACTTTTTAGTTGCCATAGGACTCTTATTTATAGGTGTAGATCCGAAAATATCCGTCCCCAAAACATGGAATACCCATTCTCTTGCGCAAGTGGGTCCACCAGATCAATTCAGAGCGGTTTGGGATCGATGCGTGTTTAATTCGTACCGATTCGAAAGTGGCCCAATCGTGTCAAAATTGAGCATGAACATTCTTTAGGTTGTACGCAAGCTTCTGTGAAAATTAGGTGGCATTTGGACTTGTAGATTGTCCGTTATGATCGATGCAAGTTTGTGTTCACAGGCTAGCCATCGCGTTCGCATCGATCTCCTTTTCCACATTCTACTCTCTTCGTATCGATATAGCTTGCATCAATGACGTGTCTCGAAGATTTAGGAAAGATCCACCTTTCGTGCCGTTCGACCGAGTCATCCATTTATTTGTACTCCATTCTATTCATCGGCACGCGCTGTTCGTATCCATCGGTTGTTCCCTTGTTCGTACCGATCCCAGTCGTATCATCACATATCCATCCACCGGCGCTTGTGGGCTTATTCGTATCCATCAACCGTGCCTCTGTTCGCATCCATCGATCCAAGTCCATAGCCTTCGTATCGATCAAAGCTTTACCTCTTCGTATCTATCGACTGCTCCTTTGTTCGTGTTGATTCTCAAGTTATGTCCTTTCGTATCGATCCAAACTTTGATTGATACGAAGTGTGCCTTGCCGCAACCGTTCAATCGATGTGTGCTGCATCGATACGAAACCATCGATTCAAAGTATGCCGTCATTTCCACCCCGATCGATACGAAGTCATCGATTCGAACCCATGAGCTGCCACGTGATCGATTCGAAAATATGGATACGAACCAATCTCCATGAATCTTGATCCATCCATATTTCGAGCATACGAACTCTGATTGACCTGAAATTTGAAACGTAGCTTCTTCTAGCCTTGTTCATCGTTCCCAATCGATCCCGTCTTGATTGGAGCTCGGCCAAATTTTGACGACATCGATCATAGCCTTGTTTCCAATCGATCTTCAACCCTGATATCCGTCCTTTTCAACTAATTTGTTGATATCCCGGTCTTGACCAAAAAATGGGATAAAATTTTCCCCCAAAACATGCCTTGTGGTAAGAAGGTGTGTTTTGAAAAGCTCCGATTTCGACATCCGAAGTCCATATTCCATCCTAGCCATACTATTCGATTCATAATTCAATCCATTACCAAGTCATCCTATTCGAGCGCTATAGCCATATCCTGATCCAAATCCGCGATTGCTCCGAGTCGATGTTCTATTCCGAGTCTAGTAACCAAATCCTTAGCCAATTCCGTAGCTATCCGAATCCGTCAACCGAGCTTTAATCTATCCAGTGACCAACAACCAAATCCATAACCCTTCTGGGTCGATATCCAAATTCGGGACCGCTCTGGGCCCTTTGCCAAATCCAGGGCCTCGCCGGATTCATTTGTCCCAAGCCGAAATTCGAATCCAGGACCTTTTTGGGTCGCATTATTCTATTTCGACCCTGACTCTCCGGTCGAGGGCTTTTATGTTCTCCGGCCTCGGCTCTTCGATCAAGAACTTTTTATATTCTCTGGTCTCGGCTCTTCGGCCAAGGACTTTTATATTCTCTGGACTCGGCTCTCCGGCCAAGGATTTTTATATTCTCCGGCCTCGGCTCTCCGGTCAAGGACTTTTATATCCTGTTTTAGTCCATTCCATCGCTCTCCGGCGAAGGGACTCGTTATTTGCGATTACTGCTCCGTCTCTCCGGTCGGGACTGTAATCGCGAAACATGTATTATTTAGTACATTAATCCAAATCCACTTTTTACAGAATCCAGTTAACAAATTGAAAGTCCGAACAAACAGGGAAAACTAAACAAATGTCCATGCAACCAAAGAAAGAACCAAAGTTTGTAGGAAAATAGAAAGGAAATAGGATTTTATAGACTCGAGCAATATGGTTTTTCATCGTCTCAGAGCATGTCTAGGGACCATCCTCGATCCCATACATGTGTAAGTGACTTAGCCGTATTACTTCGAGCACTATTACTTATTCAATGCCACAAATTTATTTCGTTGATGACGAACCGGCGATTCCTAGATCTAGTGCCATTCTCGTTCGTGTTGGGCGGTGGCCGCTCCTGTTCCACCGCCACAGCTTGATTCTTTACATATTGTTGCAGATGACCATTCCTTATATGTTTCTCAACGGTATCCTTCAAACGTCTACAGTCATTCGTATTGTGCCCATTCAGCTCATGAAATATGCAATGCTTTCCCGATGTCCGTTCGTATTCAGAAGGTTCCCTTCTTGCCGGTTTTTAATACTGGAGGTGCCCTCGAGTATCCAAGTAAATCCTTTTTGGAGTTTCAGTTAGATCCGTGTAAGAAGAAAACTTTGACTCTTTCCGTGGCCTTTTCGAAGTGTTACCATTATCATTCATTTTTTTTTTCTTTCATCATCTTTGACTGGGTCCTCCCTAGGTGGGCCTCCACCCCTTACTGCATAAGCTTCAGCCTCTCCCTTCTCTCTCAGCCTGCGCATCATCTTGCCTCGGAAACCTTTTCGCCTCTTGGTAGAACTCTCCGAGATCCCTTTGTGGGTCCCGTTCCAACGATATCTTGAAATCCGAATTGTCTGCAATTTCCGAAACTAATGCCATCAAAACCATCGACGAATCAGGTCGATCCACTGAAGCCACTGCCTCATTGAATCTGGTTAAGAAATCTCCGAGCGACTCTCCCTTCCATTTTTTCCATCGATGTCATAGTCATCACGTTCTTGGATCGGACTATGTGGATCCGAAACTGCCTCATGAACCTTTTAATTAGCTCTGTCCATGTGCCTATAGAGCTATTTTCCAGCTATCTGAAGCATAATGCTGCAATATCTGTCAAATACAAAGGAAAACATTGTGCCACGACCTCCTTCGATGTCTCTAGTACTTCCATATGCCTCATATGCTTTGTCAAGTGAACAGTAGGATCCATTCTTCCGTCACACATCTCCAGTGTCGACAATTTGAAATCTGGCGGGTTCCTAGCCCGCCTAATCATTGGAGCAAAATGACTCATATTCACAACCTCTAAATCTCTATTCACCAATCCGTCTTTCATGACTCGTCAGCCATCTCTGCCAATCTATCGCTGTCACCAAGCTACAGTCTTTGTCCGTTGCCTCCGATCTGCCCCCTGAGTTCACAAGGGAATCCTGTAATCTGCTCTCCTGGACGAGCAGTCATTCCTTTATCAGTGCCATGCTGCTCGGCTCCACCTGGTACTCTGCTCGGGATTGGATCATGCTCCGGGTGAGTGCCGCCTAGTTCTGGTGCTGCGTCGGATGCTCCTGCTCCATTCTGAACTCTGGTTGCTTCGTGCTCCCGATCCCTTTCTTCAGCATCTCCTGTAGTTGCGTTAACTTGATTCTGCATTCCAACTTGTCCAACTTGTCGAAGTAGGTTCTGCGTCATCTCCTTTTGTCTCTTGAGTATCGTTTCCATCTCGTCTCTGGTGATGAAAATCGACGCGTGATTTGCTTCCGATGAAGCCTCTTGGCTCCCTTCATGCTGACTCCTTTCAGTCCTTTGTCTTCTAGCTGATTGCCTAACCATGGTCTCTTTTAGATCTGGTCCTTTAGCTTTTCAAATCTGAACTCCGAATCCGGGATATCGGATGCTAGTTTTCTTAGTAAATGCACCAAAGTGTTTGCACCAAAATTGGTCACAAACCTCAAAAGTTGTGAAAGCACCAGTGTTTACACACAGATCCACAATATTCAAACACAGATCTCAGACCCGGATAAAGTAGAGAATAAAAATGAAGAAATAGTAAAGTTAAAATGGAAGAAAGCAGAAAAGAACACAAGGTTTTATAGTGGTTCGACAATATGACATACGTCCACTTTAAATCAATCTTTTTTATTGCCTTTGTACTGTAATTACAATTACAAGCCTTAAATATAATCACAAAAATAACAGAGTTTCCGCGTCAGAGAAGGAGAAGATCCCTTTTTAGTTGCCATATGACTTCTATTTATAGGTGTAGATCCAAAAATATCTGCTCCCAAAACTTGGAATACCTCTTCTCTTGCGCAAGTGGACCCAACAGATCGATTCAGAGCGATTTGGGATCGATGCGTGTTTAATTTGTATCGATCCGAAAATGGTCCAATCGAGTTGAAATTTGGCATATACATTTTTTAGGTTGTACGTAAGCTTCTGTGAAAATTTGGTGGCATTTGGACTTGTAGATTGTCTGTTATGATCGATGCAAGTTTGTGTTCATGAGCTAGCCGTCGCGTTCGCATCGATCTCCTGTTCCACATTCTACTCTCTTTGTATCGATATAGTTCGCGTCAATGACGTGTCTCGAAGATCCAGGAAAGATCCACCTTTCTTGTCGTTCGACCGAGTCATCCATTTATTTGTATCCCATTCGTATCCATCGGCATGTTGTTCGTATCCATCGGTTGTTCTCTTGTTCGTACCGATCCTAGTCGTATCATTTCGTATCCATCCACCGGCGCCTGTGGGCTTATTCGTATCCATCAACTGTGCCTCTATTCGCATCCATCGATCCAAGTCCATAGTCTTTGTATCGATCAAAGCTTTACCTCTTCGTATCCATCGGCTGCTTCTTTTTTCGTATCGATTCTCAAGTTATGTCCCTTCGTATCGATCCAAACTTTGATTGATACGAAGTGTGCCTTGTCGCAACCGTTCAATCGATGTGTGCTGCATCGATACGAAGCCATCGATTCGAAGTATGCCGTCATTTCCATCCCGATCGATACGAAGTCATCGATTCGAACCCATAAGCTGCCACGTGATTGATACGAACAGTATGGATACAGACCAATCTCCATGAATCTTGATCCATCCATATTTCGAGCATACGAACTTCGATTGATCCGCAATTTGAAGCGTAGCATCTCCCAGCCTTGTTCATCGTTCCCAATCGATCCCTCTTGATTGGAGCTTGGCCAAATTTTGACGACATCGATCATGGCCTTGCTTTCAATCGATCTCCAACCCTGATATCCGTCCTTTTCAACCAATTTGTTGATATTCCGGTCTTGATCAAAAAGTGTGATAACACTAACCAAGTATTTCAGTTCCAAATTTGTACTTTGAAATTTGATTTCATTCAACATAATTTTGAAAAATCCTCTTCTAGGCCTGTGCAGCCGACCCTTGGTAGTTATAAAAATTTGCCCTACTGGGAACAAATGTTGTGTGCAATCTACCACTGCACTATCGTGATTCGTGCTTTTATATACTGCCTCTTCCTATGCTCAGGGCCGGCCCTATGATATTTAATGCCCTAGTCGACTAATTTTTCTGACATATTTTTCTGCCCCGAATATTTTAGTGCAACAAACTACTTCAACAACTCTGGCCAATTATGCGGTCAATAGAAGTAAAATGTTTGCAGAGCGAAAATAATATATGGACTACTACATCCCAAACGTTTCAAATTTATCGACAATCACTTATGTATGATACAAACCATGTTAAGAACCTGTAGTCTAAATAGAAAAACTGCTTCAACTAAAACCTAATTTGAACATGATGTCCAAGGCAAATCCAAGCACAAGCATTTTCAATACATGGACGACTGTCTGAAACATTAAATGACATTTACACAAATAGGTGGTATGCATCATTTAAAATAAAGAAATACTAAAATTGAGAGGGAAAAATAAAATAAAAATACTCTTAGTGTGAAAACAACATGCATTTAAAGAAAAAAGAGGAAGTTGAACTATAAATCAAATTACTTCACCTGTAAATGTAAAATACTGAAGAATTGTAATATTTGCTTGAATGAACTATAAACGAGTGTACAGTTCTAACTAACGATGGAATCACATTTTAGTAAAACATAATTTAGATATACTCACATGCTGACTTTAGACGTTCTAGCATTTGCTCAACAATTGCAAATCGATTCAGTAGACATCAAATGATGACAAGGGACCTAGTGGATTCTGATGGCAAGGAACAAGGCGGCGATGATATAGGAATCAGTGAAGTAGACAACATGCGTACCACATGTGTATCAATTAACGAGAACAAAATCCAGGAAACTATATGCGATTAATATTTTTGTTGCCCAGCCCTTGCATGTTGGCCTAGTCCAATGTCGTGGTGGGCTTGGTCTTGGGCCGGGCCTGCCTATACTCCAACTTTGTATTTTCATGTGTTATTTACACAGTTGAATTCTAAACCATTCAGTCAAACGGATGCATGTCATCATTAAAACTCTTCATTGGAGGTTTGTTATGTTTCATTCTTTATATTTATACCCTCCCATCATCATAGTTATATAGGATTGACCATGTTTGCAATTTTGTAAGAATCTTGTAGGAATCTATACATTGTTGGGTATGTTTTAAATTAACGCAAATGTGAATGAACTACGCAACGCTTGCTTTGTGGTTTGGTCCATTTATTATTTTATCAACCTGCATATAATGTTCACATGTATGTCATGCCGATTGTATAACGTGAACAAATGTCTTCAGCAGCTTATACAGACAAAGATACTGCGGAAATAAATAGAATGAGTTGTAAATTAGATACATACCTTTATATATTTTGTTGACATTTTCTACCCGATAATTGAGTTTCCTGCTTTTTAAGTTATGATGTTTAATTTTCTGCTGAGCATAAGACATAGATTTTCAGAACGTGAAATTGTAAACTGTATATGGTGCTGTGAAGTAATAATACAATTTACGTTGTTACTGAGTTCTTTAGGCATAAAAGCTGGTTGCTGACTAGGTAAACTGCTAGGGAAATATCAAGAGGTTTTATTTGTCATTGATGTAATGTGTATTTTGTAGACAAGGAAAGATGTTGGCACTGTTTTGATCTATGTTCACTCCCTTATTCTTTTGAAATCCCAAATTAGTTCTTGTCGAAATAAGATAACATTAACGGATGCTTAGTTATTTGATAAATGATGAACCACTGCATCTTAAGTCTCAGAATATAACTATTTAAGCTGTTGTGCGAAATGCATTAGATATATGAACATGATTTATTCATGACCACAGAGGAATGAAATATACACGTGAGTGTGGTGTTAAACTGGGTTGAGTGGTTGACCTGTTTTATTGCAGTTTGATGAGTGTACAACTGAGATGAGTGTACACGTATGTATGAAACAATTTACTTTTAGTTAGCGAAGATCGGACCGATCCTTAGTCAACAAAATGATAAATAATCACATTTGCAGGTGTTTTAATCATCTTCGAGTGTTTTAATCATATTCGTTCCTAACGTAGATATCTACCTCATTTGCAGGTGTATGAAAGGAGGATTTGAGAACCTATGGGATTTTTTTTCCTTTTAAAGCAAACAGTCAAATATGTACTTGTTTTTTGTGAAACATTGCTACTACTTTTTAAGGTGTGTTTAAAACATTTGCTACTACGTTTTGGTTTATTTTGTTTAAACTATGGAATACCATGTGTATAAATATTTGGTATATTTAATATAATGTGTTACATCTATGCTTATTATCTTCTATCATTCTTGCGTTAGTTAAATGATTTTATGTTTTAGAAAGATTATTATTGGGCGTTTTAACATGATATTGAACGGTGTAATTTATAAATATGCTGCAACAAAAATTAGAGCGTGAATATGTACCATAGCGCTTACAAAATGCTATAGTTATTTAGTTAAATAACCGCTATTAAATCTACCAATGTTACGGATTTAAACAAAATTCGCTATGGTATCATAATAAGTGTTATAAAAAACAATGTTTAACAGTTCCATAATCGCCATAACAAAACATATCATAACGCAGAACAAGCGCTATCGTAGCTGGATGTTTTATGGTGATGAATTAGTGCCGTGAAAAGTGCAATATCCACATTAAATATACAGTTCTTATAAATCCACTGTAAATGTTTTTATAGCGGACTGTTAGTACTATATTGGTGAAACATAACACACATTTTGTCGCTATGTATTTTATAATGGATTTTTAGCGCTATGTTAGTAAAAAATAACACATATTTTGCCACTCTACTAAACTTAATACACGGTATAGCACTGCTATAATAAACAAACTTTTTTGCACTTTTTTTGTGTGTTTATAAATTGTCCACTATTTTTTATAACACGTTGATATACAATGTTTATCAAATCGCTATAATCTGCTCTAATAGCATTTTTCCTGCGCATGTAGGGCATTTTTGTTGCAGTGAGTATTAATAATCAGGAATTACAGAGACGAACGCGACCGTACACTTCGTTCATCAATTCGTGCTCGTCAGAAAACTGACATCACCCGACCATTCACTGTAATAGACAAATTTCTGCCATCCTACTTGACAAAATGACACATGACTATTCTAGAAGAAAACCAAAGACTAAGAGGAACAACTCTACGGTTGAACACTTTGGCTAATTTTTGACGTATTAAGAGATGTTGATTTTTGAATGTGAGATAGAGGCGTTTGTTTCTTTTTTACGTAGAACAGGAAATGGGAAGAAGAAGAAATGTTAGTGTTCGTGCCCATATATCTCTGTGCGTGTTTCATTATAGTAAACATGTCCTTCGTTTTTAAAGCAAACATCAACAAAAATATGATTTTAAACGATACATAAAACATGAGTATCATACCAAAATCAAACTACTAAAATACACTACATTCATTATTTCTAAAAACATATAACAAAGCTTAAAGTTCTCATCTTCCACATGGTTGAAATGCAAAATCCAAGCTATTTCGTAGCAATCAAACCCAACACAACTGCACAATTTAATTTTAAACTGACAAGCATCATTATCTCAGTAGTTAAGTGATTCGATTTTGGTGCAAAATGTCACAAGTTCGAAACTTGCGTAGCGTTATTCGAATATATATTAACGTGTGATTTATGTTATGTTGTCCAAGTGACATGTTTATCTAAGTACAATTTCAAAAAAAAGAAAAAACTTAATTTCAAACTTTAAGCTCAAAAGAGAAGATTTTTCTCAAATTATGAAAGGTAGAAAAAAGTGGAAAAATGAAGTTAAGAAGTATGAAGGTGAAGATGAAATATAAAATGGAAATGATAAGTGTTTCACTTTTTCTTAAATGCATGAAAAAGCCTAAGACCATTATGCTAGTAATCCAATTTTTCTTCTTTCTCGTCTTTTTTAAGCCACAAAAATGTCACTTTTCAGAAGTCAATGTACTTTTGTTAAATTTCACACTTAAGGAGTCTTTAAATTTATTTTCAAATTTCAAACCCATTATTTCAACTTTATTTAAATATTTCATATATACATATAACTATTCTTATTATTATTTTATCCATTTATTTCCTCATTTGAAAAGCGTTTTTCCCAAACTTACAAAATCATTGAAATGTTGTTTTAAAGCATATGCAAAGGTATTACAACTTTCTACAACCTGTTGTTCGATAAATAACCGAAAATTCGAAAAAAGGTGTTCATCACATTTTTAGTTTTCCATCGAACTACCCATTTATGCAAACAAAATTCAAAGATGAATTTTCTATCATTAGTTATAAATTAAAAGAGGACTATTTAATTATTAAAAACCATTATAAAATTTCGAGTCGTTACAGAAGATGTAATTCCAATGCAAGACGACTAAGTTAAAAAGTAGACATAACATGTAACGAAAAACAGTCGACATAAACTAGTGTTATGTATAAAGTGTATAATTTACCAATCACTATAACTTTGTTCTTACCCCCTCCTCATAACAACCCACATGCTAGATATAGAGAGACAGATACCGGTACAAGACGGGAACAGTGGAAGGACAGAGTTCTTATGCATGCTCAGCACTAACATGGGCACTAGATACCCTAGATATTAGCCTTGGTCGGTGATTATATGTTTTATTATACTTTACTATTCCTTGTGAGTTTTATCGTTAGTGCTCTAATATACTTTTGTTTTTTTTGTACGATACCAACATCAACGATCTGTATTTTGATGATTTAGGTTTTCGATTTAGCGAAAGCTCGGGTCCACTGAGATGCGGGTTGTATATGGTATGAAAGCTTAGGTTAATCGATCATATGAATTAGGTTACATTGAGTGAACGTATATGTATTTTTTACTATAATTATATATATAATACGCCAAACTCTATAAATTCCGAATATATAAGTAGATGCAACCATATTCTGAATAGATGGACAATGCGAATATGAGTTGAAACAATAAATGAAGCTGAAGATAAATGTCTATCCCAATCACCCTACGGAAGATAGGTCGTATTGGAAGGCATTGACTTAAGATGAACATGAATGCGACACATTGAATGGTCCTAGAAGCTGGATGGTACTTTACTCTCTTGTTAGGCCTAGATTGTCCAATGGTTGTAGATCCCCATAGGATTGTCAAGTGATGATGTACATTAGATCCAGATAAGAAAAAACACTTCAAGATGATAGCTATATTTTAATACTCTAAAAGAAGACAAGTCAGAAAGCAAGTGGAAAAGATGAAAAGTTCAAAAGAAGGGACAAATAAACCCACTTTGCGTTCGTTTCTATATGAAAGAATTTAATAAAAAAATTTAAAAATATATTTAAAAATGGTTTTCAAAGGATTTGTATAAAAGTAGGAAATTCTATTTTTGAAAATAAGTAAATATTAAAAGTTATCCACAAAATAAAATATCAGTTTATATTTCAAATAGAATTGCTAGTTGAAATTTAAAAATGTTTAGAAACAAGAGGTTTTAATAAAGGTATTTCCTTTGACATAAACAGAAAATGGAGCGTATATGTAGCTCGGTGATTTTTATGATATTGTAAATTCAAAGTTTTAAAATTCTTTTAAAGGGGTGGGCAATAGGTAGTTACACTAGTTTAAAGTGGGGCAAGAAGAATGAAAAGAAGACAACAATCCAAAAACAAAGCAGTAGGCGGTCGCACTACGATAGTTCAATAAAAAAACAATCAATTAAATTTTTTTTATAAAGAGAAGCAATTTATATAAGAGCAGTTTACGTAGAAGAAAGTTAAATCGTAGTAATATAATGAAATATAATAGAAATAATGTTAGAAATTTATATGGAATAATGCTAGTATATATATATATATATATATATATATATATATATTGTAACAACCCCAATTTCGTACCATTCAAATCGCTAATAATCCACACATGTCAGACTTGAATGATGCAAAATAACAGATTGTAAATAAATTTGAAGCAAATAAAATCAAATATACAGAATCACAGACACAGAACTAACAGAATAACTCGCAGCGGAAAATAAAATACATAGTAGTTCATGAAGCTACTACGGCAGAGTCTCAAACCAAATACATAATACAGTCTGAAAACAACATAATAGAAATCCCAAATACATATAAGTTCACTTATACATGAGAAAAACTAGAACAGCTGAAACAGAAGTAGATAAATATGTAGATAAGCAGAAACTCCAGCAAAGACCAGCTTCAGAAAAAGAATCCAAAGCTGTAAATACTCAGGCCGACCCGAGCGTAAAGAAAAACACAAACACTCTAGTCAGGACAATATATACTTATATAATGTAAACCAACTCAAGTGAACTGTAATAAAGATACAAGTAACTTAAAGGATGCCTGGGACCGTCCATCCTCTAAGGATCCGTCAAACTATTTACTATATAGTAATATTTCGCTATTATAATAATGTCTACAGTAAAATAAACATACTTTTAAATAGTGTTTCGGGCTATCCATATCACCTTACACACATAATAGTCCCACTAGTCCATCCAATATCATGACATCTCCACATCGGGTGACTGTCAGATGATACCACACGGGCTACGGGAGAAAAACAAACTCGTAGTAAAGGCTCGGTATGGTAGGTGACACGGCACACAAGGCAATGTCAGGGTAGATATACCAATTACGCACACGGGCCGGTGGTAACGCAGCAGCCACATACGCCCACCCTGAACAACACTCCAATATCAAGGGGTGCACCCAATCGATCACAACAGTAATAGAATGGTATCGAAGAAGTATGTTCAGCCAGAGGTGCTACCTCCTTTGGCCCGAGATCGCTCCTGTTTTAGCCACCTTAAGCTAACTCACGGGAGTTAGGTCCACGTAAAGTACCTTAGGAACGTCGTCACCATCCTGCTTCATTCTGGAATCTCCACCGCGTACACAGTTGTTAAAGTGGTTTTCGGTATCGACAGAGAGTATGTCCATATCCGATCCCGGTCTCTTTAACAACCAATCGTTATTATAACCCACAGTTATAATTTAAAAAAAATGGTACTTATTTTCCAAAAATCAAATATCATTTCAAATCCATTTCAAATATTAAACTTATCATTTCAAAAAGAAAAACATATTCATGTCATTCAATTTAAAAATACCATTTCAATTCACATTTCAAAATAGTTCAATTCCAAACAGATTACTTCATTTAAATCATTTTGAAAAATGAAGTTATTACATTTAATAATTAAATTATTAAATTTTCAAATTTTTTTTTCAACTTTCAAAGTTCATTTATTCACTTAATTTTATTAAAACAGTGAAAATTTAACTTTCGCGGCATTTGGAAAATGCTACAGAAAGTTATATCCAAAACAGTTCAATTTAACAAAAGACAGCGTTTAAACTGCTGTAATAGAATTACATTAGTTTCGAAAAAACTTAGTTTAATCCAACAATTATAGCATTTTAAAAAAATGTTATAATAGCCTTTAATTCAATTTAGCTATTTAGTTCACTTATCAACTACAGCTTCTGCATTAGAAATAATAGCATATCAAAAATGCAATTAATTAACTTCAATTTTTCAATATAATTTCACAACAATTATATTTTTCTTTAAATCACTTTTAACTTATAAAATCACATACTTTTACTTTTATAAACATCATTTAATTTTCCTTAGTTTCATGATTTCATAAAGTCAAATTTCCATTTAAAAATTCATATCTAATACTAATTCACTTATTAAATTGCAACATTCAATTTTAAATTCATTACATTAAATTTCGACTTAACACTTAAATTCAAATTCTCAAATATAACTTAATTTTATTTTTAATTGGTTAACTAAAAATCCACTTTTAAGTCAATTTCATAAATTTTCAGTTTTATTTATATTTCAAAATTTCAACTTAAATATTCATTCATTTCACATTTTAACTTTAATAAAAATCATTAATATAATATAAAATCACTTTAAATTCGTTTAAATTCCAAATTATCATAAATTTATCACATTTCATATTTAATTTAATTCCCAATTATAATTAAATCAAAATTTCCAAAATAACTTACATTTAGATTTTCTAACTTTTCATTAATTTATTTGACTAATGAATTTCCTGAAAATCAATAATACTTTACGAAATTCATTTTTAAATAAATTTTAAATCAAAATATTATAATAATTACATTTCTAAAATATTTTAAAATTTTTAGAAAGGCATATTTTAACTACGGGCCTGTATATAATTTCTACGCTAAGTAAAGTGATACGGGTAATATATCATTTCAACCCATAATTTACAAAGAAAACCCGGGTTTTATCATTTCAAACCCGCAGTCCCAAGTTTATGAAATAATTTTGAAAATCGCTCAGGCCTATCATTTCAGCCCATAACGATTTCCCCTTATTCTAAAGTCCGTTCGGGTATGTATCATTTCAACCCATAGTGATTCTAATCTAAAGGGAACTTGCAGTGTGATAAACTGATAAAAATAACAGAACATCATAGTATAACAGTAACAAATGTTATAACAGGTGTTTAAGCATGGGTGAACATCATATAATCATAATATAGAAGATATAACATGATAATGCATTTTACAGATTCAAAGGGGGTCAATTCACTAGTTATATATGTACATATTGTCTGGTGAGAATAACTCACAGGTTTATACTGGAGACACAACAACGAATGCACGAATGAGATCCAAACAAGCACGATAACACGATTCAAATATGAGTGGAGGAGCCAAAGTATCAAATCCCTTGAAACGAGTCACACAAACAATAATAATATACATAAGTTTCAAATGCAAATACGATAAACGATGATAGAATAGACTGCACAAATCAAAGTGGAATTGTTTTGCACTTGCTTCCAACTTCCATAGGCTCAGCCATGGCTGGAAAGTACACGATTATGGCATGTTTTAGGTTCTGGTTGTGGACCTATAGGGGTCGGCCATGCATAGAGAAAATGGTGCACTAGTTGGTGAGGCAGAAGGCTAACATTTCAAGGCAAAAGCATGAATTTCAAGGCAACTTATGGGCTCTGCCAAGGCATGGAGGGCATAGCTATTTCAGGTGGGGTCATTAGATGGTGTGTAGAGGTGTCTCAGGTCTAGAACAAGCTGGTGGTGGTGGTGTTTGGTCGGCCATGTGGAGGTTTGGAGGTGGTAGACATGGATGTGCTCGGTCTAGGCAAGTTTTATGGAGTTTGTTGGATTTTGGTGATGGATCAATCCACAAGGAGGCATGGCTTGGGGTTTGGTCAGAGAAGAGGTGAAGATGGTGGTGTTCTTAGGTGGTGGTGGAGGCGGCAAGGGCTGGAGAGGAGGTGGCCGAACCTATGACATAAGAGAACAAGTGCAAATCAATGTCAATCAAAAAAAAAAAAATAAACAAAAGAAGAAGAGAAAAAGAATTTTTTTACCAAATTTTCTCCTCAAGCAAGGCCGAATTTTTTTTGTATCAGAAGTGAGAAATGAGTTTAAATGAATGGAAATGAAAATATACGGCTGAAAGATGTGTGAATTAAAAGCTAATTGATGAATAGTTATGACAAATGTGAAAGGGTGGAAGATAAAGGGCCATTTGAAAACCAAGAGTCAAAACCCTTTCAAATTTCTTTTAATTTACTTATATAAGATTAAATTGCTGAAAATAATAATTATTTCAGTTAAAATTTCGAAAATGAAACAAAATATAAAAATATATAAAAATATTTATTAATTATATAAGGTTAAAATGAGAAAATAGCACAAAATTGCAAAATAGAGTAGAAAAATTTGAAAATAACAGAATAAATTTTAGAAAAATTATATGGACTTGGAAAAATATTTATAAAAGAGATAATAACATAAAAATAAAAATTCATTCACAAAATAAATAAATATAATTTAATTAAATATAATTTATATGAAGAAAATAGCAAAAAATTAGGAAACAGCCTTTAAAAATAGGAAATAAATACAGTAAATTTTGAAAAAAATTCTATTATCATTTTAAAAATATTTAGAAATGAAATCTCACAAATAAAACAAATTTAAAAATAATTTCAAACAAAATAAAGTCAAATTCAAATTTATAGTCAAAAATCTAGGGTTGTTACACTCTCGCCCACTCAAATCTTTTCGTCCTTGAAAAGAATGGAAAAGAAAAAAATATAGAGAAACAAGATAGAAAAGCAAAATAGTACCTGAAACAAATAATTCCGGATTCGAAGCACGAATACTCTCCTCCGTTTCCCAGGTACAATCTCGATCGTCAGTACTCCATTGTACTTTGACCAGATTAACAGATTTCCTTCTGAGCTGCTTCGTATCTCTACCAACAATACGAAGTGGCTTCCTCTCAACAGTCAGGTTAGGCTCAATATCCAAAGTATCAAGAGCAGAAGGCTGGACAATAAGAGATGGATCATGAAGATGACGGCGAAGATGCGAGATATTGAATACATCATGCACTCCATAAAGCTTCTCGGGCAAATCCAGACGATAAGCCAAAGAACCAACTCTTTTCACAATGCGGAAAGGCCCAATGAACCTAGGAGAAAGCTTCCCTCTACGGCCAAAGCGAATGACATTCCTCAAGGGAGAAACCTTAAGGAACACCTGATCACCAACAGCAAATTCCAAATTCCGCCTATGCCTATCAGCATATTTCTTCTGCCTATCCTGAGCGCCTCTCAACCTCTTCTCAATCTCCTCAACTCTCTCAGAAGCTTCCAAAATCACTTCAGGACCAAGAACCAAACGATTACCGGATTCAATCCAGCATGATGGAGATCTACAAGGTCGTCCGTATAGAGCAGCAAACGGAGACATTTTAAGACTGGCCTGAATGCGAATATAGAATGAGATAGATAAAAAGATCAAGAATAGACTGAAAAACAGAAGATAAGATTTATACCTGATAGCTATTATTGTAGGTAAATTCAGCAAGATGGAGATAATCTTTCCAAGATCCTCCATAATCAAGCACACAAGCACGAAGAAGATCCTCGAGAATCTGATTTACTCTTTTCGTTTGACCGTCGGTCTGTGGATGGTAAGCAATGCTTAGATTCAGACGAGTACCAAGAGATTCCTGAAAAGCCTTCCAGAACTGACTGGTAAAGATAGGGTCATGATCACAAACAATACTAAGAGGAACACCATGGAGACGAACAATCTCTCTAATGTAGATCTCAGATAAGTTAGAAGTGGAACGAGTAGACTTGACTAGAATAAAATGAGCGGACTTGGTCAGTCTATCCACAACAACCCAGATACTCTCATTACCCTTCCGAGTCCTCGGTAAATCATCGATGAAATCCATGAAAACCTGTTCCCACTTACAATTAGGAATCTCAAGGGGATGCAACAAACCAGGGGTCTTTTGGTGATCGGCTTTGACTTGCTGACAAGTCGCACACCGACTAACAAAGATAGAGATATCCCTCTTCACCCCTTCCACCAATAAATCCTCTTCATATCCTGATACATCTTCGACACACCAGGATGAATAGAAAGTCTGGATTGATGATTCTCCCGAAGCAACTCCTGCCTCAAACCATCAACATTCGGGACACAAATCCTGCCATTAATCCTCAAAATCCCTCTATCATCAATCTGAGCTCCACTCCTACCACTACTACTACCACCAACTCTGCTATGAACACTCTCCTTCATCAATCTAAGCATCTCATCCTCATCCTTCTTATCCATAATCCGATCCAGAAGAGGAGAAGAAGAAACAACAAGCTGACACAACAAAGCCTTCTTCCGACTTAGAGCATCGGCCACAACATTAGCTTTACCGGGAGTATAACTAATATCGAGGTCGTAAGAAGCCAGAAACTCAAGCCAACGAACTTGCCTCTGATTCAAATCCTTCTGGGAGAAGATATATCTCAAAGACCGATGATCTGTGAAAAGCTCAAACTTGGTTCCAAGAAGATGATGCCTCCAAAGTTTCAAAGCAAAGACAACAGCAAGTAACTCTAAATCATGAGCAGCATAATTTGCCTCATGGGTTTTCAACTGACGGCTGGCATAGGCAATGACCTTACCATCCTGCATGAGAACAGCACCCAAACCCTCACGACTAGCATCAGTATAAACTGTCAATCCCTCACTTCCATTCAGAACAGTAAGAACTGGTGCGGAAGCTAGCTTGCTCTTCAACTCACTGAATGCAGCCCTACACTGATCACTCAAGACAAACTTAGCATTCTTTCGAGTCAAAGCTGTGAGAGGTGCAGTAATCCGAGCAAAATTATCAATGAATCTCCAGTAGTAATCGGCAAGGCCCAGAAAAACTACGAATATCTGATGGAGTCTTTGGAGTTTCCCAATCCTGAAACAAAATAGGGGAAAAATAAGGAGAACAGAAAAGATAGAATTATTAAAATGATAGGGAAAAGAGAAGAAAGAAAGATTTACATTGATCGCAGCGATCTTGACTGGATCAACAGAAACTCCATTACTAGAAACAATATGCCCGAGATATCGGACTTTATCCTTCCAGAAATGGCATTTAGAAAATTTAGCCTTTAACTGATGATTTCTGAGAGTCTCAAGAACATGTTTCAAATGCAACTCATGCTCTTCCTGGTTCTTAGAGAAGACAAGGATATCATAAACAAAGACTAGCACAAATTTATTAAGCACATCACGGAAAAAAAATTCATCAAATCAACAAAGAAAGCAGGAGCATTAGTTAAACCGAAAGGCATAACTAACCATTCATAAAAACCATTCTCAGTGCGAAAAGCAGTCTTGGGAATGCTATCCTCGGCAACCTTGAGCTGATGAAAGCCTGTGGCAAGATCAAGCTGAGAGAAAATAGTGGCACCATAAAGCTGATCAAACATATCATTGATACGAGGCATTGGATATCTGTTTTTCGTAGTGAGCTTGTTCAGCTCCCTATAATCAACACACATCTGAAGAGAACCATCATATTTGGTGACAAAAACCACCGCAGCTCCCCATTCATAAAAACTAGGCCTAATCAGACCTTTGGAAGATAAGTCCTCAATTTGCTTTTCCATCTCAACCTTCTCACGGGGTGCCATTCTTCTAGGAGGAAGAACAACAGATCGAGCACCAGGAATAAGATCAATCCGAAAATCAATTTCCCGCTTCGGTGGTATAGAAGTGGCTTCACCAAATACATCGAGATATAGTCTAACCACAGGAGTAGAATCAAGATCACTGGGAGAAGAATCCAAAGAATAAATAAAGTTGCCAGCAAAATCCTTAGGCATGCGGCACTGAATAATCAAGGAATTCCCTTGATCATGAACAAGACGAACATACCGGGCTTTACAGGAGATACGAGCATTATGATTCACTAACCAATCCTGACCAAGAAATAAATCAAAAGCATCGAAGCCCAGAATATAAAAATCAACACTAAAGCGATGATCAGAATGGAGAAGTTTCACTTCTCGACAAATCCGATTAAGGTTAGCAGGACCCCCAATAGGATTTGAAACACATAATGGAACGGAAGCATACTCAGGAGATAAGAGATTCTCAAACTTATCACACAAATCAACAGAAATAAAACTGTGTGAAGCGCCAGTATCGAACAACACATGAACAGGATGATGAAGTAAAGTAAATGAACCCTGGAGTGTACCTTGGTCATCAGTAGGAGCAAGGGCATGTGAAGGAACTAGAGATGAGGCAGAAGTGACATCAAATATACCAGAAGGAGTACCCCTCTGCTGGGTAGGGCGGTCCTTCTTAAAATGACCGGGCTGGAGACAGATATGACAGAGATCACGTCTAGCCGACTGAGCGGGTGGAGGAACCGCAGCACCAGATAATGTAGGACAGCTATTGGCATAGTGCCCCTTTTGATCACACCTAAAGCAAGTGATGGAGGAGAGATCAACTGGTTGCCTCTGAGCAGGAGCTGATGATGAAGATCCCAAACCAAGACGCTTTAGCCAATTCTTCTTCTGCTGGAGGAAATTTGGCTTACGCTTCTTGGAATTAGCAGAGGAAGACAGAGCTGGATAAGCACCAGAGGCAGCAGGACCTTTGGATGTGGGATTCTTATAGCGAATAGCCATATCCATAAGCTGGGTGAAAGAACCATGAACATGAGAAATAAGGCGACTATAATACTCTGGACGAGCACCAGCAATAAATTTCTCATTCTTCTTGAGAGGAATATCAATAAGGCTAGGACTAAATTTGAAAAGTTCATTGAACTTCCTCTCATACTCAGCAAAAGACATGGCACCCTGCTTCAAATCCATAAACTCACGATAAAGCTGAGATTTTCCAGTTTCTGGCATCCATTTTGCCACAAAATCCTCCCTGGAAAAGAGATAACAGAAAACAAGCTTAAGATAAATTCAAAGAAAGGAAAAATATGAGCAAAATTAAGATAACACAAAGGATACCTAAACTGCTTCCAAGTGAGATCAACCTCGATGGTGTTAGCCGTAACGGACTCCCACCAATCTAAAGCAGAATCACGCAACTGCCAAGCTGCTAACTAACGCTGCTGGGCATCAGTAATATCAAGACCAGTAAATATCTTCTCAAGACTCCGCAACCACTGCTGAGCCTCAATGATAGTCTCTAAACCGGTGAATGGGGTTCCACCTAATTGAGAGAATTCCTTACAAAGAACAGTAAACCTGACTGGAGCAACCAGTTGAGGAGCTGGGGCAATACCACGACCCCTACCTCTAGCATTTCCTCGATTCATCCTGAAAAAAAATATCAAGAATGAATTTAGGACAAGAATAAAGACAAGATAATACACTTGGATGAATATCTTAAAGAAAGAAAAGATCCTAACAAGGTAGATACGAAAGAAAGGAAGTTAGAAAACCTTTGAAAATCCTTTAAAAGCAAGAAAATTATATATCAAAATAATCTTTGAAAATCCTTTTGAAAACATTTTGAAAAATCATTTTATACTTTGAAAATACATCTCTCACAAAGATATGATTCTGAGATTGATTTCACTCATTCTAGGGTAGAAATATCCTATCTCTAATGAGTTTTTGCTCTGCAGAGGCAATGGTTTGCCAAAAACCAAAGCTCTTATACCAACTTGTAACAACCCCAATTTCGTACCATTCAAATCGCCAATAATCCACACATGTCAGACTTGAATGATGCAAAATAACAGATTGTAAATAAATTTGGAGCAAATAAAATCAAATATACAGAATCACAGACACATAACAAACAAAATAACTCGCAGCGGAAAATAAAATACATAGTAGTTCATGAAGCTACTACGGTAGAGTCTCAAACCAAATACATAATACAGTCTGAAAACAACATAATAGAAATCCCAAGTACATATAAGTCCACTTATACATGAAAAAAACTAGAACAGCTGAAGCAGAAGTAGATAAATATGTAGATAAGCAGAAACTCCAGCAAAGACCAGCTTCAGAAAGAGAATCCAAAGCTGTAAACACTCAGGCTGACCCGAGCGTAAAGCAAAACACAAACACTCGAGTCAGGACAATATATACTTATATAATGTAAACCAACTCAAGTGAACTGTAATAAAGATACAAGTAACTTAAAGGATGCTTGGGACCGCCCATCCTCTAAGGATCCGTCAAACTATTTACTATATAGTAATATTTCGCTATTATAATAATGTCTACAGTAAAATAAACATACTTTTAAATAGTGTTTCGGGCTACCCATATCACCCTTCACACATAATAGTCCCAGTAGTCCATCCAATATCATGACATCTCCACACCGGGTGACTGTCAGAGGATACCACACGGGTTACGGGAGAAAAACAAACTCGTAGTAAAGGCTCGGTATGGTAGGTGACACGGCACACAAGGCAATGGCAGGGTAGATATACCAATTACGCACACGGGCTGATGGTAACGCAGCAGCCACATACGCCCACCCTGAACAACACTCCAATATCAATGGGTGCACCCAATCGATCACAACAGTAATAGAATGGTATCGAAGAAGTGTGTTCAGCCAGAGGTGCTACCTCCTTTGGCCCGAGATCGCTCCTGTTTTAGTCACCTTAAGCTAACTCACGGGAGTTAGGTCCACGTAAAGTACCTTAGGAACGTCGTCACCATCCTACTTCATTCTGGAATCTCCACCACGTACACAGTTGTTAAAGTGGTTTTCGGTATCGACAGAGAGTATGTCCAATCCGATCCCGGTCTCTTTAACAACCAATCGTTATTATAACCCATAGTTATAATTTAAAAAAAAAATGATACTTATTTCCCAAAAATCAAATATCATTTCAAATCCATTTCAAATATTAAACTTATCATTTCAAAAAGAAAAACATATTCATTTTATTCAATTTGAAAATACCAATTCAATTCACATTTCAAAATAGTTCAATTCCAAACAGATTACTTCATTTAAATCATTTTGAAAAAAATGAAGTTATTACATTTAATAATTAAATTATTAAATTTCCAAAAAAAATTTCAATTTTCAAAGTTCATTTATTCACTTAATTTTATCAAAACAGTGAAAATTCAACTTTCGCAAGTTATATCCAAAACAGTTCAATTTAACAAAAGACAGCGTTCAAACTGCTGTAATAGAATTACATTAGTTTCAAAGAAAACTTAGTTTAATCCAACAATTAAAGCGTTTTAAAAAAAATGTTATAATAGCCTTTAATTCAATTTAGCTATTTAGTTCACTTATCAACTACAGCTTCTACATTAGAAATAATAGCATCTCAAAAATGCAGTTAATTAACTTCAATTTTTCAACATAATTTCACAACAATTATATTTTTCTTTAAATCACTTTTAACTTTTAAAATCACATATTTTTACTTTTATAAACATCATTTAATTTTCCTTAATTTCATGATTTCATAAAGTTAAATTTCCATTTAAAAATTCATATGTAATACTAATTCACTTATTAAATTGCAACATTCAATTTTAAATTCATTACATTAAATTTCAACTTAACACTTAAGTTCAAATTCTCAAATATAACTTAAATTTTATTTTATTTACTTAACTAAACATCTACTTTTAAGTCAATTTCATAAATTTCCAGTTTTAGTTATATTTCAAAATTTCAACTTAAATATTCATTCATTTCACATTTTAAATTTAATAAAAATCATTAATATAATATAAAATCACTTTAAATTCGTTTAAATTCCAAATTATCATAAATTTATCACATTTTATATTTAATTTAATTCCCAATTATAATTAAATCAAAATTTCCAAAACAACTTACATTTAGATTTTCTAACTTTTCATTAATTTATTTAACTAATGAATTTCCAGAAAATCAATAATACTTCACAAAATTCATTTTTAAATAAACTTTAAATCAAAATATTATAATAATTACATTTCTAAAATATTTTAAATTTTTTAGAAAAGCATATTTTAACTACGGGCCTGTATATAATTTTCTACGCTAAGTAAAGTGATACGGGTAATATATCATTTCAACCCATAATTTACAAAGAAAACCCAGGTTTTATCATTTCAAACCCGCAGTCCCAAGTAAATGAAATAATTTTGAAAATTGCTCAGGCCTATCATTTCAACCCTTAACCATTTTCCCTTATTCTAAAGTCCGTTCGGGTACCCATAGTGATTCTAATCTAAAGGGAACCTGCAGTGTGATAAACCGATAAAAATAACAGAACAGCATAATATAACAGTAACAAATGTTATAACAGGTGTTTAAGCATGGGTGAACATCATATAATCATAATATAGAAGTATAACATGATAATACATTTTACAGATTCAAAGGGGGTCAATTCACTATTTATATATGTACATATTGTCTGGTGAGAATAACTCACAGGTTTATGCTGGAGACACAACGATGAATGCACGAATGAGATCCAAACAAGCACGATAACACGATTCAAATATGAGTGGAGGAGCCAAAGTATCAAATCCCTTGAAACAAGTCACACAAACAATAATAATATACATAAGTTTCAAATGCAAATACGATAAACGATGATAGAATAGACTGCACAAATCAAAGTGGAATTGTTTTGCACTTGCTTCCAACTTCCATAGGCTCAGCCATGGCTGGAAAGTACACGACTATGGCATGTTCTAGGGTCTGGTTGTGGACCTATAGGGGTCGGCCATGCATAGAGAAAATGGTGCACTAGTTGGTGAGGCAAAAGGCTAACATTTCAAGGCAAAAGCATGGATTTCAAGGCAACTTATGGGCTCGGCCAAGGCATGGAGGGCATAACTATTTTAGGTGGGGTCAGTAGGTGGTGTGCAGAGGTGTCTCAGGTCTAGAACAAGCTGGTGGTGATGGTGTTTGGTCGGCCATGTGGAGGTTTGGAGGTGGTAGACATGGATGTGCTCGGTCTATGCAAGTTTTATGGAGTTTGTTGGATTTTGGTGATGGATCAATTCACAAGGAGGCATGGCTTGGGATTTGGTTAGAGAAGAGGTGAAGATGGTGGTGTTCTTAGGTGGTGGTGGTGGAGGCGGCAAGGGCTGGAGAGGAGGTGGCCGAACCTATGACATAAGAGAATAAGTGCAAATCAATGTCAATCAAAAACAAAAAAATAAATAAAAGAAGAGAAAAAGAATTTTGTACCAAATTTTCTCCTCAAGCAAGGCCGAATTTTTTTGTATCAGAAGTGAGAAATGAGTTTACATGAATGGAAATGAAAATATGCGGCTGAAAGATGTGTGAATTAAAAGCTAATCGATGAATAGTTATGATAAATGTGAAAGGGTGGAAGATAAATGGCCATTTGAAAACCAAGAGTCAAAACCCTTTCAAATTTCTTTTAATTTACTTATATAAGATTAAATTACTGAAAATAATAATTATTTCAGTTAAAATTTTGAAAATGAAACAAAATATATAAAAATATTTATTAATTATATAAGGTTAAAATGAGAAAATAGCAAAAATTGCAAAATAGACTAGAAAAATTTGAAAATAACAGAATAAATTTTAGAAAAATTATATGGACCTGGAAAAATATTCGTAACAAAGATAATAACATAAAATTAAAAATTCATTCACAAAATAAATAAATATAATTTAATTAAATATAATTAATATGAAGAAAATAACAGAAAATTAGGAAACAACATTTAAAAATAGGAAATAAATACAGTAAATTTTGGAAAATTTTTATTATCATTTTAAAAATATTTAGCAATGAAATCTCACAAATAAAATAAATTTAAAAATAATTTCAAACAAAATAAAGTCAAATTCAAAGTTATAGTCAAAAATCTAGAGTTGTTACACACACCCACACACATATATATATATATATGTGTGTGTGTGTGTGTGTGTGTGTGTGTGTGTGTGTGTGTGTGTGTGTGTATACACACACACGGTTATGTTTCCATAAATATGTGCAGTAATTGCATATACCTTTTTAAAAGTCTCCATCACATGCTATTACAGACTCCACTTGTAAAAAAAAGAAAATATTTTGTATGTTTCTTGTGTGCGTTTTGTTTGCATTTTGGTCGTGTCTTTGTTTTTTTGCATTTGCATTGTATATATTTTTAAAAAAAAAAATCGTACATTTCCGTTTACAATTTCACACTTACATTCTTTTTCTTCCTTTTCTTTTTTCTTTTTCTTCTTTTTCTTTCTTTACATTGAAAAATAATAATTCATATCCTCTGTTAACTGCCTCTCTGTTAGACTCTGTCTGCTTCTCTTCTCTACCACTGGCCATACTCTTCTCTTTACCCCATGCATACTCCTTCATACTTACTGACATTCCTGCCTTCATACCCCTAAACCATCTCAGTGTACGAACCTGTGCAACACAACCACCACACCAACAGATCATCCTCGACCAAACCCAAGCCTTTCACCTTTGTATTTCACCATCATTCAAACTTTTGCAACTACACGCCACGTACCACAATTCCTGACCATCCCCTTCTACCAATATTTCCACCCATTTGCTTAATGCACACATACAAACCACAAACTTCCTTCTTTGCCATTACTGTCACATATACTACTCCACTACAATTACAGTCAGTCACCATCCAAGACAACAAGCACTTCCATTCAGATACTCCTCCACACCTTACAAGCACCATTTACTTCACACTTCTCCACTCATACATTCATACCTAGCAGTATCAATTACTCCACATTCAAACACACAACAACCATCTACCCTCTCAACACAGTCCAGTCACCGCCACTCTGCCATTCAACTGCAATCAAACTGCCTGCATATACAAACCATCTAGCGAACTGTTCACTCAAGTCACATACAAACTGCACAGCCTCTACAATCCACAGACATTCAAACTCACAAAACCATACATCCCTCTGCCTGCCATCAATATTACTCCTCAGCCAAAACAAGCTACATAACTCTCTACCAAACCTTGCTCCAACTTGCCCTACCAATCACCACCACTGCATTGCCAACATCCACCATAACACACATCTGAACAACCCATATATCTCCCAACACAACACTTCATTCACCCTGTCACCAGGGCCGGCCTTTGGATAAAGCAGGCAAAGCAATGGCTTTGGGCCTTAAAATTTGTAGGGCACAATCTTCAGCAACTCCTCCATATACCAACCGCACACCCAAAAAAATCACGATCTTAGATCAATCTGTAGAAAAAGAATTTTTTTATCAAGATCTCCATTTGTAGCAATACGCAACTCCAAGTTAGACGGCAAATCGATGACAGCAAAGGCGACTCCAGTCGGTAACTCGACTACGACGGCAATAGGCAACTCCAGGCTTCGCTCCAGCCTCTCCTCCAGCACAGCTAGGGCACAGTTAGGCATCTTCCAATCTTCTTCCATCTTTGGTTGTTTGTTACTTGTGTAACTATGTCTGTCTTGACTAAATTACTTGATTCGTGAAATTGTGAAAAGCACTTAATTTATTATTTATCAATTATCATATGTCTTTGTCTCTATTTTGGAAATTGTTAAATTGTTTACTATACAAATATGTTTATTTCTATCTTTACTAAATTATCCCATTAGCAAAATAGCAGCAGATCAAGTGGCAATTTAATATTTGTATAAAATTCAAACATTTTGATTTGTATGTTCTAATTTTAAGTTAGTTATACTTGTAATTTGTAAATAGCATAATGTTCTGATTTCAAGTTAGTTAGTTGTATATTAAGGATTAATTTGTATAATAAGGATTAAACCAAAATTGGTATATTTAATTTGTTATTTGAAATAATTGTATAATAAAGATTGATTTGGTAATGGTTAGTATTTTTTTAATTATTGATTAATGTAAAATTTATTGATAAATAACTAATTTTGGAACTTCTATTTTTTTAGAAAATTACAGTTAATGCTTTTTAGCTGAATCGATTAGTTAAAAGAATTTTTGCTTCAAAGTATTTTGATGATTTAATCAACGATAATAGCATTAGTACAAGGGCCTTGGATTTGCAATTAGCTTTAGGTACCAAAACTCCTAGGACCGGCCCTACCTGTCACTTTCAACTTTACAATCCATACTTCACTGCTTCGACATGCACTGTGCCTGTGCCTTCATACTTCAACAAAACCGCCTGTACAGACTTCCCACCCACACTTCATTAACACAACCATACCATCTCTTCCCTGCACTGGCCACAGTTCTACACTTCAACCTCCGCTTGTATCCTCAACATTCAGCAAAAAGATCAGCCATCACAACTTTTGAAACTGCTGTTGAAACTGTTGTTGCCCACACATTCATACAAGCACATACAAGCCATCAAAACTGCTACTGTACTTACCATTCTTCCTCTGGCCACCTGGCAAAACATCAACCACCACTTCCTCTACTTCCTATACCAGAATCCTAGAATTCATTGCCACAATCGAACAACAGCAGTTCGAGCCTCTACCTGAACATCCCTGAACCAAATCAACCAATCGAATACCTCGTCGAAGTCGAACACCTTGACCACCCAATTCGCCCAATCCCCAAACCCAAATAGCACCGCGACCTCATGCCAAAACTCAATTGACCAAGTCGCACTCCTCCTCAAACACGCAACCTCCTCCAGCACCTTCAATCAATCACGACTCAAATAACCTTCAACCCAGAAATTTCAACAAATCGCCTCTCGATTTCCCATTGATTTCGAGTTCTCTAGTTGCTTCAATCGATAGATCGATTCAGGCCCCCAATTATTTTCTTTTGGATTGAGCATCTGATTATTTTGTTTGCGTTTTTTGTTTTAGCTGCGTGTTGTTTCTATTTACAGAGAAGAGGGGAAAGAGAAGAAAGTGGGTACTGGGCTTGTTGGTTTATGGCCTGAGTCCTAAGGAAAAAATAATAATTATTTAGCATTTGGTTTGATTTTTAATTTTCTCCTTTCCTATTTTTTTTAATTCATTTTAATTTTGTTTTTATTTATTTAATTTTTTTCTTTGATTAAAAATAGGGGTACTGTTTTCAATTGGTTTTAGTCTGTTTTGTTTTCCTTTGTTTTAGTTTCTTCTTTAATATTAAAATATTTTTTGTGTATATCTTGTTTCATTTTCAGGTTGCCCAAGCAGATTAGAAGAATTGCTTACTTCGCTCTGCTGCTAAAAAGAAATTGCTGGCTTGCTTATAAAAAAAATTGCTGCTTTCATCTCTACTTTTATTTGAATTTTTTCGTTGATTGCTTGCATTTGAAAGGAAAAATTTAAAAACAAAAACAAAAATCCATTCATAGTTGCATTGTTAATACACGTTTAATTTCAGTTTTGCATTTCATCCTAGATTTTGATTAATAATAACGATTAGACATCGATAACACTTAATTGTATATTGACAAGTTGTCTACTTTGAACAATTTAATTTTTTGGTGTATAGGCTACGGTAGAGTAATAACCATTTATAAATATTACGGTGATTCGTAAATATTATAGTGGTTATTCCTCTGAAGGTACTTAAACCTTCAGCTGCATTGCTACGGTGATTCGTGGTGCAGCGATAACTCCTGTCTGTTACTTTGCTGAGAACTATTTTATTGATTTAAGACAAAGTGTGATTATACAATTTTGGGTAAACTTAGGATAAATCATTTGTAATTAACCCTTGCATTCAGTTGTATTAATTCATGCATATTTAAAAAAAAAAAACTAAAATCCAAAACAAAAAATTGTAAATATTTCTTTTCCTTTGAAATTTTTAAATCCATTTCCTTTGAACATTTCAAAATCTAAAAAAATTCAAAAAAAAGTCTGAAAATCAAAATCCTTTCTTTGAAAATTTTAAACCAAAATCAAAAATCAAAAAAAAAAATTTAAGCTATTTTTTTTAGAAAATCAAAAAAAAAGAAATTCAAATAATAATAAAAACCTTTACAAAAACAAAATACAAAAACCAAAATACAAAAAAATTCCATTTTGAAATATAAATCTATTTGTAAATATTTTTCCTTTATAAAAAAAACCAAAAACACTCTTGAAAATGTCCGAATTTCCATATTTACTTGAATTTTACAATAGTTTTGAAAATCAATATAATCCATATGATTTCACTCCAAATTCGTATGGATATTTTAACAACAACTATTGTCTAAATAATTCGAATTTCAAACAACAAAATTTTCAAAACAATGACCAACCCTCGACTCATGAAAATAGCATTTCATCTTTAATTGAATTCTCTACACAACAAAATCAAGGTATATGTGATTTGTGTAATTCATATTTGTGTAATAACTCGAGTCAAGAATTTCAAAATCTGAATTCAATTCAAAATTCAAACGATTTCAATTATAACTCATGCCAATTCAATTTCGAACTTCAAAATGAATTTCAAACTCAAAATGAAAATGAAAACAACTTTTCAAACGAATTTGGCAATGTGAATAATCTTAGCCACGTTAAGATTGAAAATCTTTGTTCTCAACAATTTTAAAGTGAAAATCCTCATGTTAATAACTATAAATTGGATTTTGTTGAACAAATGAATGAAATTAACGATGATCACAGGGATTTGTTGATTGAAACATATATGAAACAACGTGAAAAATAAAATCAAATCCCAGGGCGTGATGAGTCAAATAGTAATCCATCTTTTACCACAATTGGCGATTTTCAAACAACAACTTTTGAAATTGAAAATAACAATCTTAATGAAGTTGAAAACACGGTAATTGAGTTGGATTTCAATTATTTTGAGAGTGTGAAACCTGATTTAAAACTCGATCTTCCTTTTTCCGGTGACGAAAATTTAAGCACAACAACTTTGGATTTTGAACTTGACACATGCAGTGAAGTTGTTGATAATTCAGTAAAGGAAGATGAGTTTGACAAACATGAATTCTTTGTACTTTTTAAAAAAGAGTTGTCAAATTTTGATGGGGAAGAGTTACATCACCATTTTGATTTTGAAATCAATAATTTTGAAGGAGTTTTCAATAATAAATCTGAATTTCAATTTGGTGAAAATAAACTTGAATTTCAATCAATTGTTTTATCTATCCCAAAATCATCGAAAATAAAACAACTCATTCGATTTTTAAAACGAAATTTGTTTTTCCAAATCAATATTCAATTTTGAAATCTTCTACGGTTTGGTTTTTCGAGCTTAAGCTGTGTCTCGTACATTTAACGAGACAAATGAATCGGTCTTTGAAAGATCATTTCATTTACTTTTTGACGATATACTTTCTGATCTCGTGTAAATACCGCTCATTTTCGTGTAAACATAGGTCTTTTTTTATTTTTTATTTTTCTCCTTTCACTTGGGTTGACTGTTGGGACACAGTCAAAATCAAGTATTGGGGAGACTCGTCTTCTTTTTGATTTTTCATGACTAATTTTTGTTTTTCTTCCAAAACTAAAAAAAAAAAAATATATATAAAATTTCAAAAAAAAAAACAATTTTTTTAAAGCATTTTTGATTTATTTTTAAAAAGAAACACCATAGGATAAATATATGGTTTTGGTTAATTAAAATTAAAGTTTTTGATAATTTATTTGTCTTAACAAAAATAAAAATAAAGTCTGGTTACAAATAACAATGGTTTAACTAGTATATAGGAAGATTCATACGTGTTAATCGTAAAATACATCCTAATTGAAAATCTTTGTTTTAAAAAGTGGTTGATTTAAAGTAAAGATATAACATTTTTTTTATCTTCTAATTTAAGTGGTGTTAAGATGATTTTGCAAAACTCTCTCTTTAAAAAAAATTGACAAAAAAAAAAAAACAAAAAAAAAACATATAGAAAAAAATACAAACAAAAACAAAACATTTGTATATATGTAAATATTTTCTATTAACATCTACGGTCGACAGATGTATACATTTGTGTGTACACTCGCCATGCTTTGTACCTTTCTCACATAAGCCCAAAAGGCAGTGCATGATCGGTATATCTGGCCTCAGTTTATCCGAGCTAGGTGAGTATATAAAAATTATTTTACTAATAACGCCTACAGTCAATAAATGTTCATGTTTGTGTGTTCACTCGCCACGCTCTGAATTCCCCTCACATCAGTCTGCAAGGCAGTGCATGGGTAATATATATGGCCTCAGTTTATCCGAGTTAGGCATATGTAAATATTGTTAATATGAATAAAATTTTCAAAAAAAATAATAATAATAGAGAGTAAGCAAAGGAAATTCATGCACTATTTTAACTTATTTGATTTGATTTGTTATTGAAATGAAATGAAAATACCACTTTGATAAATTATGATAATCAACTAAGGATGTATTTCATAGTTATGCTTTGTTATTAACTGAAATAACGAGTTAGACTACATTCTATTTGTTATGATAACTTGATTTTTGTTGGAAATTTTGATGAGCAAATGACTTAAATTTCAAGATAACGACAAAACCTATATTTAACTTATTTATGTCGATTTAAAAATAAACCCTTCATTTGCATAATTTTCAAAAACTTGCATTCGTCCCATTGTACATAAATCTTGCATTTTGTAAATATTTTCATCCTGCATTTGGATTTTGTGGATAGTATCCGTTGAAACCCTCACGAGACAACACTCGTCCTACTGGGGACACCTAAAGGTTTAACGGCTTGTTGCATACATTCAATGCAATCGTGCTCCCTACGAAAACGGATTTATCTTAGTTTTTCTTTATTCGAGGACGAATAAAAAGATAAGTGTGGGGGTATTTAATGTGCACGTAAATGTGCATATTTTTACCACCATATTAAATTTATTTAAATTAAATAAATGATCATATTGGGTATTTTAACTTGTTTAAGCCAAAATTCAAATTATTTTGAAATTATCACATATTCATCTTCATCCAAGGGCAAAACGGTCATTTTTGTGCATATATTTATTTGAGAAAATTTAATTGGAAATTTATATATTATTTTGTAGGAATTTAAACTCAATTACAAGTGGTTACATGACGGAATATGCATGCACAAAGAAGATACAAAGGAATGAAGAAGGAAATAATTCAAAGTGATGAACATGGAGAACCCCATCCACTTACCTTGATTTTCAATTAGGAGCTAATGCACATACTAAAAGGCCATTAAAGTTTAATGTACATTTAAGTGGGTGACTATTATTGGCACTAGTGATTACTTGGTGGTCACACTACCTTAAGGGCAATTTGGGCATTCCCCAAAAATATGAATTAGGGTTTAACACATGAATAAATACTCCTTATGTTTCACGTAACCCTCTTCTCTCTTAATCTCTTCTTTAGGTTCTCTTTTCTTTATTTTTGGCTCATAAATAAAAGAAAGTTTTCTTTCTCTTTTCATGGATACTTAGCTATTTTTATTTTATGTACTTTTCTTTTCTTTTTATGCAATGTTAATTATTGTTTCCTTTTAATTACATGTTTCATGTTAATAGCGTAGATTTTCTTTTATGCAAGTAGATTAGTTTTCTTTTCCATTAGCTTTCATTTTCCTCTTGTTTATTTCATGTTGCTTTCTACATTTGTTGATTTAATAACAAATATGAGAAGCTAATCCCTACAATTTAGGGATAATGAATCTCTCTTGAAACATGTAGATGCAACATAATTTTTCATTTATGTCTCTTTTGTGCTTAATGGAAGAATGAACGTTGACATGATTTTTTATTTTATGTTGAATTTGATAGTCTTTGTTGTTCATAACAAATACGCTATGCTTAAACAATCACAAATAAAAATTACCTCTTCATTTACATATGATTATGGTAATGAAGTGATTTTGAAAATAAAATTTGATGGTCTATATTTCTAAACAATAGTTAATAGGCCATGCTTAAAATAGATTTCATTTTCAACTCGTTGTCGTTTTCATCAAAATTAGTAAGTGGGTTAGAGGGTGCATTAAAGTTTGACGGTTTAAGTGTGTTAATCCATAACACAATTAGGCCATGCTTATGATAAATGCATCAGCTAAATTCACTAATGACCAAAAAAGAGATATCATAATTTCATATGTGTTGAACTATGTGATATTAAGAGTGGATTTATCTTTAAATTGCTCTATAATCTCTTATTTTTATTCTCCATAGTTTTAGCTTGTTTTTGCTTTCTTTTAGTTAGTTAACAATACATCTTGTTTGGTTCAATTTGATTGAATAGAATTTTAAAATCTTAAAAATTCCCCGTGGATCGACTCGTACTTGCATACGTGCTACATTTGTAAACCGTGCGCTTGTGGTTATTTTTATTTCAAAATTTTCGATGGTTTTCTAACTCTATAGAAATTCCATCATCAAACATCCGTACCCATTGAGCCGACAATAAATCACACATGTCCAACTCAAATTGAAGGGAAATACGAATCTTTAGGAGTGAAGAAGAAAATGGATAGAGAAAAATAGAAACAACAATATATAGAATCTCACAGTCGCAGAGGAACAATATATATGTAAAATAGATGAATATAGATCTTTATACAAAGGAGCTGTAACCGTAAATATACGTACAATTATCAAAGTACATCAGTCAACAAATCAATTTGGACAGTTATAATAATTTTTCCTCACCAGTACTGAATGTACAATTTATCACACACAACGAAAATAACCAAGTACGCGAGATACGTCTAAAATCCTCCGGCTCATCTTCTAAGCTCCATAGCATCCTAACATGAATATATAATACTCAGTCTGACCCGAGTGTTATAATAAAATAACACCCGAGTTAGTCTGAAAAACCAGCGTGAGAAAAACACACTCAATTTTGAATTTAATTACTTTAAAAAATCCTTTTGAAAACCAAAGGTATCTCGTTAGACCATGCCACACATAAATACGATGGGTTTTTACCTAACGATATCCAAACCTTTTTATATCAAAATCATCTGGTATTATAGTAGTGCCTATTGAAAATAAACTATTAAATAGCTGAAATGCTTGCATCTCACGTTTCAACATATTTGGTATACAACTAAACGTTACAGGCTCACGTGGATATTAGATTCCATACAATGGCTGGGCTACTAGGGTACCGCCTGCCACAGTGCATCTCTAGAAAAGAACTGAGATCGTATCCATCGATCCCTGCCAATACAGGACCGGCCTACCCCTTACTGGATAGTACCAAATATGTTATCACCCCGGGTGTACCCACCCTATTGAGCGCTCTCTTTTCCATGCACAACCATATCCATAATTATAATATATCCGAGGGTATCTAGAAAAGTGATAACATAGCTTACTTGGGTGCGACCCACTTAGCCCTCCTGCATCTCCTTTGTTTTTGCCATTTCCGGTTGATGAGGCTTGAGGCTACGTATTACCCTAAGAACAGCATTCATACTTGGAATGCTAACACTGTCTTCTAGGCGACAATGCAACGATAGCATTCATCGATACAAATTGTTTTGTGTCTGAACAAATCGAATCTTCTTTAAGATCACCATTCCCATTATCTTCGAGATATCACAGTTTGTAACGCACAAATCCAATCGAAGTGGTTTTCGGATAATTAAATCCGATCGCGGTCTCTTCGTTAAATCTTTTCAAAACATTATTTCAAATATCTTTACACAGATATATATTCAAATGTCTTTTAGTATTCCAACGTTTGAAACAATTTCAAATCCTTATATCCTTAACGGGATATTTTTAAAGCATATCAACACTTAGAAATATTTTTGAATTCAATTTATAACACTTAGAAAATATTTCTATATAGTTCATTTCACCCTTAAAATATTTCCAAGACCTTTCATTCCAATACATAATAAAATATTCATAAGCAAATTTTCCAAAATAATCTTATTTTCAATTCTTAGGAAATATTCCGTTTATTTCATACTTCTCAAAATACTTTACAATTTTATTTGTAAACTCCTTAACTCATTAATAACCGTTTCTATAAGTTTCCAGAATTCATTAATTAATTTCCTTTAAATTTTCCAAAATCATTTTTACTTGTCTATAATCCCATCTACTCATTTCTAACTTCTTTTATGAATTCTAATTCATTTCAAAGTTTCTATATTTAAACACTTTGGAAATTTTCTTAAGTTAAGATTTCCTCTTATAAAACCATATTTATTAATTAAAACTTAGTTAACAAATGTTGATAGCATTTATAAATAAATTGCAACCATTTATTTTTAACTCTGTCTATATATATATAATAAGTATTTTTTTAAAGAATAAAAATTATTTTCCTAAAACACTTTAAGTAATTATTTAAAATATCAAAACACTTTTAAACAAACAACGATACCAATTTCCAATTCCTTTATAAATAATACTAATCGATTTACCAAGCTTATTATGAAAATTATAATTCATTTCAACCAACATCAAAAATTTAAATAACCAACTTTTTGAAATATTTTAACTACTAAAACAGTTTTAAACTGCATAGTTTAATAAATAAAAATTCCCTTTTAAAACAAAACTTAACTTCTCTATAAAATTTAGCATAATCATTTTACATTGATAAATCTCTCTCGATTTATTTCAAATCGATTTTCATTACCAATTTCACAACTATTTCCAAATTCAAAACAAGATTCACTATTCCTTTCTAAACCGATTTCCCATATCTCATTTTAAATTCACAGGGTGAATTTACATTCCCAATTAATCAAATGATAATCATTGCACTTTATTTATAAACCTTCTTTATAAATTTTATAAACTCATTTCCCGTCTATAACAAATTTATATTAACAATTCCATTTATAAATCGATTTCTATTTAAATCTCGTTTGGAATTCTCTTTTCAATAAATTCAGTTATATTCCGAACCCCTTCAAAAACTTGATTTCAACTTCTAATTAAAATTTAAGAAATATTATTAAAATCCCTTATTTCAATTTACTTATATATATATAAATTTCCAAAAATATTTTATATTTGAAAACTCTTTACGAAAAAGTTAAGTATATTTCCAAAATCAAGTCTTTTATTAAATCCAAACATTCCTTATTCCATATTCCAATTTCTTTATAAATATTTTTATTTCCATAAATCACTTTTGAATTTTCTTTTTAAGACTTAAAAATATTATTCATTGTATTTAAAATACCAAAATTAGGGCAGTGCTACCATAGCATCCAATATATCAGATCACATAATAATTTATAACATATTATTGAATCACATCATATATATGAAACAATCGATATACTTTTGAGGAATCCAGTTGTATCCCTTCGACCTGTTTTCCTACATCCACAGATGTTATATAACATAAAATACCAATCCCGCTTCAAGGCAGGATAACGCGGTATTATAGGGTCATCCGCTATTATGCGGGGCTCATCGTGTCTCATCCGCTCAAATCGGCGGAAAATATACCCAACTACTAATACACACACACACACAGATATATATATATATATATATATATATATATATATATATATATATATATATATATATACAGACACACACACTATTATAAATAATATAACATCCATTTGATAAATGATTATCAATTCATCCAGTTAACCTATAATTAATTTTTTATATTTTAAGTTAAATCCAGCAATCCAAATGAGTGATATTTACTCACCTTGACTTTTATTTGTAGTCCGTTCCAATTTTAAATTCAATCAAATGACGTTCGATTTAAATCTAAAATTCCATCTATCTTCGAAAAATTACAAACCAATTTTTGTTGTGTAGCACTCATTGATACGATCGCAGCACGATTCGTCGAGTTCGATTCGGACCTCGTATGGATAAATTATCATATTTATAAGCATTCGATTTTTAATAATGTAATTAACTAAATTAAATTACAATAATTAATTAAGAAATTACCTTAAGCATTCTATTACAGTAATTCACCACGCACGCATTCAATTTACGACCAAATCGTGCTCGACTACTTCCCCATGTACACAACCATCGATCAAAAATCCAATTGCGTCCTTCAACCCATGCTGCCGCCCTTACTCCACGCCAACGACCTCGCCTGCGCCACCCAAAGCTCTGCCTTCCTTCCATCGTTGTAACGACCTGCCTTTTTAGACGTTTTAAGCAGGCACACATGTCAACTCAAACCATTCAAAAGGGCAGATTGTTATGGGGGTAAATAAGAAAAGAGAAAGAAATAAACAAATACGGAATCTCGCAGCAGAATGATAAAATATAATAATCAAATAACAGGTCATGAAGCTGTTACAAATAAATTAGATTATACTTATACGGTACAGAATAAGAGTTACATAAAACAGAAATAAATAAAAAAATGAGGCAGAACAATATGATGGAAGGGAATAAATATAATAATAATAATAGTACAAATCTTCGTCTTCATCCTCTAGAAGTAAGATCTTCAACCCTGAAATGCTCAGCCTAACCTGAGCGAATTGAAAAGACAAAACACTCAAGTCAGAACTAAAGATCTTATGTAAGTTAAATCAACGGTAAATAAATATGAGTGGAACGACGTCGGAGATGCTTATGGGGTTTGATATCTCCTATCCAATGTCTAACGTGAGTGCAATAACTTAAGAGATGCTCGGAATTTCCATGTCCTAAGGATCCATTAAACTATCTACTATGTAGTACTATATGCTATTATAATAGTGTCTACAGTAAAGTAAAAAGTATCAAAATAGCGTTAAGGCGTTACCCATATCTCGCTTAACACATTTTATATATTTCCGTAGTCTATACAATGCCGTACGCTCCACCAAACTGGTGGTTTACCTTAAGGACATCACATAGGCATGGCACAAAACAAACTTGTAAAAGGCGCTCTAGGGCATGTGAATACGACACTCGAGGCAATCCCAGGGTAGATTTACTAATTGCATAACCGCGCTGGTGGTAATGCATATCAGCTATTACATCCACCTCGGAACACACTCCCATAATCAAAATCAAGGGGTAGCCAAAAAATCATCACAAATGTCATAATATGGTATCGAAGAAGCATGTTCGATCGGAGGAATGACCTCGCTTGGCCCAGGTATAGATCCTGTTTTAGTCACATCTATGTTAACTCACAGGAGTCAGGGTCACGTCATACCTTGTACATAAATCGTTCACCAAACCATCCTACTTCATTTCTGCAATCTCTACCACGTACACAGTTGTAAAAGTGGTTTTCAGTATTGGCAGAGAGTATGACAATATCCGATCTGGTCTCTTTAACAACCAAACGCTTATTACACACCGGATGGTTCTTTTAACTTTCCAAAAGCATTTCATAATTGATATCAAAATACCATATTAAATTCAAATCATATCACGTTCAAAATTATATTTACTTCCGAAATCATATTCTCCATCGAAATTGCATCCCATTCGAAATCATAGCTTCGAAATCATATTTTCCTCCAAAAGTCATATTCTCAAAATAGGTTAAACTCTCACTTCAAAATTATCATATTAGATCAAATATGTCATCTAAATCCCAACTTAGGTTATAATGTCATTTAACCATATTCACTTTAAAATCGAGGATTTGAATACAAACCCATCTACTTACTTATTTTGGAATTTAGAAAAATGGTTTTGATAGTTATAAATAGTTTAACAAAGTTAAAAATAAATTTTAGGATAGTTAGAATACCCTAAAATATTTTAGAATAGATTAAAAATAGTTTTAAATTGATTTAAGATAGTAAATAGATTTAAAATAGATTAAATATAATTAAAATAGATTAAATAACTTCAAAATAGATTAATTAGATTTAAAATAAGTTAAAATAGGTTAAATAGTTTTAAAATAAATTAAACGGTTTAAAATAGGTTAAAATGATTTAATATAGTTAATATAGGTTAAAATAGTTTAATAGTTTGAAAATATTAAAATTTAGAATCTTTAAATAATATGTTTTTAAAACATTTTATATTAAAACATGAATTTGAAGTTTGTATCAGTTTAAACTATTTATTTTATACCAACACATTTGGACCATTTCAATATCCAAAACCCAATTTCAAATTATCCAATTCAAATTCTCAATAAAATATTTAGTTCAAAATTGCTTCCAATCCATGTTCGAAATATCAATTTAAATGACTCCAATTTCAATATTTTCAAAGTTATATTTCAAACAATTTTAATAACCCGATTTCTATAAATTTCATTTGTACTTCAAAATTCGATTTTGTAATTTCAATTAAATTTCTTTAAACAATTCCTTTAAATCTATTCCAATTCCAACATAAAACTAGAAGTTCGATAATGATTCAATTTATATAAATCAAGTTTTATTTCAAAATATCATTCAACTAAATTCGAATTTTAAAGATTCAAAAATCATTTAATTTAACCAATCCGTTGTCCGTATATAATTCTCTACCCTAGGGTCAAGTGATGCGGATATTTATCATTTCAATCCACAATTTAAAAATTTTCAGTTATATATCATTTCATACCGCAATCCCGAATTTAATTAATAACATCCACGAAATCACTTGAGTCTATCATTTCAACCCATAACGATTTTTCCCTGATCTATAGATCATTCGGGTGTGTATCATTTCAACCCATATGGAACTTGCAATATTATATCAATATAAAGTACAACATCCAGTCATCCAATATCAAAATCAACCACACATCACAATCATTATATAATTAAATCAATAAACATCAATAGATAACTAATAATCAATACAGGTAATAAATTGACAATTTAAAATTCAATATTACCTTAAATGGTAACTAATTGCATTAAAAGTCAAATTTAACAAAAATAACAATTTAACATACCAAACAATAATCAATAAATTTATAATCACTTCATAAATTTAATTTAACTAACATAAGAAATTTTAGAAGTTGTGAGTGGGTTAAAACATCGACCTTCGATTTTAATTCGATTTAAGATCCAATTTAAGCCCAAAATTTGAATGGTCTCAGAATTCATCCAAACCAGCGTCAAAATGTCCGAAATTTTAATACGATACCAACGCAAGAAACCGTGCGTGAATCGAACCTCGTATGAAGAAGTTATACACGTTAGAACACTCGACAAATTTAAAATGAAATAAATATAATAATTAAAACATATTTACCTTTACACGTCATCTATTACCTCAACTCAAACCCTAACTAATGCGTTCATTCGCCGCATGCCTGGAGCTGTCGATCAACTCAACCAAACCCTGCACCTACATGCCGCCGCGAGCCACGACACGAACCCTCTGACCTAGCCTCGCCTCCCCCATCGGTCTTCACATATCCGACTGCTGATGGACGTTAATCGGCGTCAAACACTAGACCAGCCGCCGCATAAAAGCAAAACCCTAACCGAATTTTCGAGCCCAATCTGACCATTGATTCGATGAACAAACTATGTCGATGAACTCCACTCGGTCCTCTCTACAAAACTGCATCATTGATTCGACGATCAAGTTGATCGACGGTCAACGAACGGTCGAGAATAGTTTGCCCATTTCTGGCCACATAGAAAACCAAATCAGAAAATAGATAGCAGATTTTACTTTAGCTCGTCGAGCGCTTCAAATCGAGATATAATTCGATATATTTTGAGGATTTTATTTTTTTTTGATCTGAATTTGATTTGCAATTGGATTCGAAATTTGTTTTGTTTATCTGCCATTGAGAAGAAGAAGCCAGAGAGAATTGTACGTATAGACAAATGAAACTAAGAAATAGCTAGGGTTTATAACGGGCTATTTATAGGCAAAGCTGAAAAATAGAATAAATGGACAAGATTTATTTGGATTGAACGATAAACGACCCGAAATGCCCGTTCTATCTCCGGAATGAAAATGGGTTATCCCATATATTAAAATAGATGTTTTCGATAATTTTAAGTTTAATGGAACAGGTTTCAAGTCTTAATTCCATCGTATGAAGAAGTTATGTTAAAATCGGCTTATTTCAAATTGATTCCTAGGCGTTTCGTATCCATATGATCAAACGACAAGTCCAATCGATACGAAACTTGAAATCCTGCAATAATTCACCGTTACGGATCTGATAAAACTAGTTTCGTCGAAATCCAAGATAGTGGCCAAAATGGCTATTTTCACACTAATTAAATAAATTAATATTAAATTAATCAATTCATTTTTTAATTCAATATTTATTAAGTGACAAATTTCATCATTTTTAATTACTTAGACATTTATAACAATTCAAAACAAGTTTTTACATCAATTCATTGTTTAAAATTTTACTAATTACAGTGTTCAATTTCAACTGAAATTAGATCCAAGCAATTATAATTTAATTCCAATAAATTGTTTTAATTTGATTTCAGACTTTATATTCAATCAATTATTACTCAAATAACATTACATTAATCATTACATTAATATCCTCCAATTTCTATCTTTATTTGTATTAACTACTAAATTTCCATTTCCATTGAATTTTTGTCAAATTGATACATTAATTAAAATTTTAGACCCTAATTGATTCATTTATCTAGATTCAAATCTTTTATTAAATCAATTATTTCCTTATGAATATAATTTACATTTCTATTCATTTTATTACATTCACAATTTGGCAATTATTTTATTAACTCACATTAATGTAACATTTGATTCCATTTAATTATAATTAATTTTCATATTTAACTTAACAGACTAAATAAATAGGTAACATACAATAATTGTTACCATTAACTTTTAATTACACTTATAGGTTGTTATTAACAAACAAATGTTATAATTGCTTACATAACATAGATTTTATCCTATTATCATTAATTATATACTAATTCATAAATTAGTTCAATATCTACACTTGTTTACTTATATTCAATTTATAGCCAGGTATAAAATTTAAATTATTCTAATTAATTAGAATTTCATTCAAGTTGTTAATGATTAACTTTAATTAACATTGTTACGTTTCATTTTAGTTATTATTTCATTACTAAATTATAAATTTTTATTTCTTTCAATATTAAGTTACCAAAATCTTATTAAATTAGCAAATTTAATTATCGAAAATTTACGGGTCGTTACAATCGCGACCGCCACGAACGTTAGCACTAAATCGAATGATTGAACCACCATGATCGCCCACTCTCAACCAACTCGTGACTCCTCCTTGCCGCTCCCTGCCACTTGCAATTGCGCGCTCGCCATCGCGACTTTCTCACATGAATTTATTTTTGTTCGAGCTGTGAATTTTTTGAAGAGGAAGAAAGGGATTTTGCGATTTTAAACAAAAGAGGGCGGCTGAATCAGAGGGTAGGGTGGCGCGTGTTCTATCATAGGGTGGCTGGGTTTAGGCTGCTGCAATTTAAAATTTTGTATTTTTATATTCAAAAATATCTCGTCTACGTACCTCGAAATCCTGAAACCCTATTAAGGTATGCCGCCCGGCGTTCACAATGATATATCACTATTCCGAACGCATTGGGACAAGTTCGAGACCTAATTCGATCGTATGGAGAAGATAGCTTTTTGAACTCAATTATTATATTAAATTTCGATAATAAATTTAACGTTTCTATCCCATACGACCAAACGGTGCATCCAAATGCCACATAATTTGAAATCCGATAATAATACACTATTATGGATCCATTGGAACTGTTTTCGTCGAATTCTGAGACAATGCCCAGGATCGCTATTTTAACGCATCGATAAATTGAGCAATATTCAAAATCGTCGAAATTGCTTGAAATTTCAGTTTTAAAAACTTACTGACTTAGTTCTAATTCAAATAGAATTTACATTCATATTAGAAATCGTTTCGATTCACATTCAACTCAAATCTCAATTATTTGCACTATTTTCGTATTACGATAATCGCTATATTCGAAATTAAACTCTATTACTCGAATTCAGCAATAATTCCGTATTCAAAATCAATTTATATTCCAAATCCAATATTTAAAACCATTTACGTATTCAAAATCAAACGATAGAAAATTCAGGTTGTTACATTCCTTCCCCTTTAAAAGAGTTTTTCCTCCGAAATTGCTAGGTAGGAAAAACGCAACAAACCCATTAACTTGTTAAAACCTACTTAGTTGAAACTCGATATTTTACTGTTCTAAATATTTTTGTTCCGTTCAAATACAGTTAGTTACATTCCTAAATCAAAACCCTTTATTTCAATTGTAATTCGAAATCAAATTTTAATTATCAAATATTTTTCCAAAAATTTTCTAATTTTTTTGGCACATTCTCCTTTTTACGGAGAGCCTTTTACAATATGAAAAATATGATAAAAAGATATACATCGGCTCTCATGGACGAAAAATGCAATATATAACAATATTTTTATTTTTCATACGCTAAATTCGTAAGCGTGCCTTATTTTAGCGTTATTAAGCAAGCTCGCTTAATTTATATGCAACTGCATAACTAAAATCTAGCCAAATAGTCTTCTTGTACCTGTTCTTACTCAAATATAACCCATTAGTACCAAATATATGAAACTTAATAACTTTCATTCATTTAACCAGTTAATCACATAAATTCCATAACCAAACATGTTATAACATGAATTTATCAATAATCACAAGGTTCCAACACTTGATTGTTCATTTCAATCGATTTACATACCATTTTATTCAATTCTAAGTGATTCACGAACAATTCATTTATATTCATTTCATATTCATATCCAATATATTAATATCCATTCCCAATTGATTCTAAATTAATTTATTCACTTTCTATTGATTCACCAAATTTTGTTTACTTCCGTTTGCGACAAAAGAAATGTTTTTCCATAGAAATTCGGTGATATTCTTTGAATAAAATAGCCACTTAAGCTTACAAACTATTTTAAATTGATTCTAATTCGATTAATAAATTTCTATCGATACACATTCAACTCATTCACAAAATCTTGTTCACTTCATTTTATATCAACTTGTATTTCATTCCATGTCGATTTGTTTACGACTCGCCTCATAAAATAAATATTAAGGTTTATTGTAACCTTTTATACAACACTTTTTATTTCCACTTCAAAACTTAAGTTCATACTTAAATTTTATTTATAATTCAAATTCCATATTCACTCACCATTCTACTATCGTTCGAATCCAATTTTATCCGTTTTATTTCATTTTTATTTGAGTTCTAGTATAGACGTTTTATACCATCACTTCTGATTTTCATCACTTCCGACCTAAGTCCATTTTCCAATGATTATCAAATAATATTTCAAAACTCATTTCTATGCTTACCATTAACAATTCAGTCCCACATCCATTGACTAATTCCTTGGTTAGTCTATTCTATTAATTCAATTCGAATTGACTCCAATTCCAATAATTGTCTCATTTATTCATGTTCAACTTCCTTTTCACTTAATTCCACTTTTCTTAAGTTGAGTTAAGTTTATTTCAAAAATCATCTCATTTAACTCAACTTGAGTTAACTTCATTCTATAATACAAATTCGGGTTCCATTCCTTTACAAATACCAAACCATTCTTATTTCAGTTTTTCTACCCCACTTTTCCAATTTATAAGTTACACTACTTATTTCACATTTTCATCCATTCTATACTTGAGTTGATTCCATTCAAAATTTATAACTTAAAGTTATATTGTCAATTTACAATCAAATTTTATATTCCATTCAATTCGATATTGTTTCAAACCCAAATCCAATTTTATTTAACTTAGATTAAGTTAAATCCGAATTCAATTTTTTACCCCTCCTTTCCTTATTAACATCATTCTCAATTTATAAGTTCAAAACTTGTTTTCTAATATTTTTCTAAAACATTTAAACAAGGATTCTAGAATTCAAACACCCGATATTTATTTCAAATCACTTTGAAATCATATATATATATATATATATATATATATATATATATATCCCTTAATATACCAAATAACATTTTTTTTTTAAATTTAAACCAAGCCTGGTTTTTTTATCCATATCAATTCCTTTTAGAATTTTTAAAACAAAACTTGTTTACCAAACAAGTTCAAAACAAATAAAAATGGTAGCAACCCATCACATAGAAACTCGAAAATGAATATTAATGATGCTACAGTCATCATCAGGTTGAGTTTAGTGCTTTATCACTTTCAAAATCCATTTAAAACAATTTTTATTCAAAAATAATGCTATTTTATTTTCACAGTGCTCCGAATTTTTTTTTTTCAAACTTTCCGAAATTTAAATCTCCAAACTCTGGTTTTATCCACTTTTAGTTTAACTCGTTTGTACAAATCATATTTATAAATTTCTATTTGGTTATATAAACCATTTCAATTTTATAATCTAGTTTAGATAATAATAACAACCAAACAAAAATTATACTATAATGATTTTTGAAAATTATTTCTTTTATATCAAAACATAATTTGGGAAAAATTATTTCATTTACCCACTTTAAAAAAATACTATGTCGATTTAACTTGTTTAGAGTTTGGAAACCTCTATCGATACCGTTGTCCAGACCGTACCAACCAGAATTCATAAACACTCAAGCGATAAGTCAACACAATATAAACAAATTATGTTGACTAACAAATACGCGATCATATCTGTAATACACTCAGACTCATTCTAGGGTACTACTGACCCTATCTCTAATGAGTAGTCCCCACCAAAGCCAAGATTCTCTCTTAACCTTTATCTCTGTACCCTTTGAGTTGATAATAAATCACACGTATCTAACTCAAATTGAACAGAAATACGAATCTTTAGGGGTGAAGAAGAAAAGGGATAGAGAAAAATAGAAATAACAATACGGGGAATCTCACAATCACAGCGGAACAAGATATATGTATGTGTATATATATATATATAATAAATGAATATAGATCTTTATACAAAGAAGTTGTAACTGTTAATATACATAAAATTACCAGAGTACATCAGCCAACAAATCAATCCGGACAGTTATAATAACTTGTCCTTACCAATACTAAATATACAATTTATCACAAACAGTGAAAATAACCAAGTACGAGAGATATGTCTGAAATCCTTCGGCTCGTTGCCTGAGCTCCATAGCATTCTAATCTGAATCTGTAATACTCGTTCTGACTTGAGTATTGTAATAAAATAACACCCGAGTCAGTCTGGAAAACCAACGTGATAAAAACACACTCAATTTGAATTTAATTACTTTCAAAAATCCTTTTGAAAAACAAAGTATCTCGTAAAACCACGCCACACATAAATACAATGAGTTTTTACCTTATGATAACCAAACCTTTTTATATCAAAATCATCTGGTATTATAATAGTGCCAATAGAAAATAATCTATAAAATAGGTGAAATGCTTGCATCTCACTTTTCAGCATATTTGGTATACTACTAAAACCGTACAGGCTCGTAGTGGATATTGGATTCCATACAATGATTGGGCTACTGGGTTACCGTCCGCCATAGCACGCCTCTAGAAAAATGTACCGAGATCGTACCTAATGATCCTTACCAACACTAGACCGGCTTACCCCTTACTGGATAGTACCGAATATGTTATCACCCTGGGTGTTTCCACCCTACTGAGCACTCTCTTTTCCATGCACAACCATATCCATAATTATAATATATCTGTGGGTATCTAGAAAAGTGATAACATACCTTACTTGAGTGCGACCCACTTAGCTCTGCCGCATCTCCCATGTTTTAGTCATTCCTGGTTGATGAGGCTTGAGGCTACATATTAGCTTAAGAACAACATTCATACTTGGAATGCTAACACTTCTTTCCAGGCGACAATGCAATGATAGCATTCATCCATACAATTTGTTCTGGGTCTGAACAAACAAAATCTCCTTTAAGATCACCATCACCATTATCTTCGAGATATCACAATTCATAATGCATAAATCGGATTGAAGTGGTTTTCGGATAATTAAATCTGATCCCGGTCTCTTCGAAACGATTATCGCATTTGGCCAGATTTGGCAGGCTGTTATTTAGCTATCAAATTACACACATAAACAGTCACCAAGCCCATATTTTATTAAATCTTTTCAAAACATTCATTAAAAATATCTTTACATAGATATATATATTCAAATCTCTTTCAGTATTCCAACGTTTGAAATAATTTCAAATCATTATATTCTTAACGAGATATTTTCAAACCATATCACCGCTTAGAAATATTTTCGAATTCAATTTATAATACTTAGAAAAATATTTCTATATAGTTCATTTCACCCTTAAAATATTTCCAAAACCTTTCATTCCAATACATAGGAAAATATTCATAAGTCAATTTTCCAAAATCATTTGATTTCCAATTCTTAGGAAATATTCCATTTATTTCATACTTTTCGAAATCGTTTACAATTTTATTTGTAAATTCCTTAACTCATTTATAATGGATTCTATAAGTTTTCGAAATTCATTAATTAATTTTCTTTAAATTTTCCAAAATCTATTTTACTTGTCTATAATCCCAACCATCCATTTCTAACTTCTTTTATGAATTCTAATTCATTTCGAAGTTTCTGTATTTAAACACTTTGAAAATTTCCTTAGATTCCCGAATTCCATTATAAGATTTCCTCTTATAAAACCACATTTATTAATTAAAACCCAATTAACAAATCTCGAGAGCATTTATAAATAAATTGCAACCATTTATTTTTAACTCCATATATATATAATAATAAGTATATTTTTTAAACGAATAAAAATTATTTTTCAAAAACACTTTAATTAATTATTTAAAATATCAAAAACTTTTAAATAAACAACGATATCAATTTCCATTTCCTTTATAAATATTACTAATCGATTTACCAAGCTTATTATAAAAATTATAATTCATTTCAACTAATATCAAAATTTTGAATGACCAACTTTTCAAAATATTTGAACTTCTAAAACAGTTTTTAAACTACATAGTTTAATAAATAAAAATTCCTTTTTTAAACGAAACTTAACTTCTGTATAAAATTTAACATAACCATTTTACATTTATAAATCTCTCTCGATTTATTACAAATCGATTTTCATTATCAATTTCACAACTATTTCCAAATTCTAAACAAGATTCACTATTCCTTTCTAAACCAATTTCCCATATCTCATTTTAAATCCACTTTTAAATTCACATGGTGAATTTACATTCCCAATTTATCAAATGATAATCATTGCACTTTATTTAATCCTTGTTTATATATTTTTTAAACTCATTTCCCGTTTATAACAGATTTATATTAACAATTCAATTTATAAATCACTTTCTATTTAAAATCCCGTTTGGAAATCTCTTTTCAATAAATCCAATTATATACCAAATCCCTTCAAAAACTCGTTTTCAACTTCTAATTATAATTTGAGAAATTTATTAAAATCCCTCATTTCACTTTACTTGTATATATAAATTTCCAAAAGGATATTTATTTTGAAAACTCCTTACGAAATAGTTAACTATATTTCCAAAATCAAGTCTTTTATTAAATCCAATCATTCATTATTCAATATTCCAATTTCCATATAAATATTTTATTTCCAAAAATCACCTTTGAATTTCTTTTTAAGATTCAAAAATATTATTCATGGTATTTGAAATCCCAAAATTAGGGCCAGTGCTACTATAACATCCAATATATCAAATCACGTAGCAATCCATAACAGATTATTCAATCACATCATATATGTGGAACAATCGATATATTTTTGAGGAATCTAGTTGGATCCTTCCAACTTGTTTCCCTACATCCACAAATGTTATATAACATAAAATACCAATCCCGCTCTGAAGCATCATATCGCGGTAATATAGGGTCATCCGCTATTATGCGGGGCTCATAGCGTCTCATCCGCTCTAATGGGCGGGAAGTATACCCAACTACTAATATATATATATATATATATATATACTACTATAAATAATATAACATCCAACCGATAAATTATTATCAATTCATCCAATCAACCAATAAATAATTTTTAATATTTTAAATTAAAATTAGCAATCCAAATGAGTTACTCGCCTTGACTTTTATTTGCTATCTGTTCAAATTTTAAATTAAATCGAATGCTGTTCGATTTAAATCTAATATTCCAACTGTCTTTGAAAAATTCCAAACCAATTTTTATTGTGTAGCACTCGTCGATACGATCGCAACGCAATCCGTCGCATTTGATTCAGACCTCTTATGGATAAGTTATCATATTTATAAGCATTCGATTTTTTATAATATAATTAACTAAATTAAATTACAGTAATTAACTTAGAAAGAAATTACCTTAAGCATTCAATTGTAGTAATTCCCCATGCACGCATTCGATTTACGACTAAATTGTGCTAGATTACTTCCCCATGAGCGCAACCATTGACCAAAAATCCACCTGCGACCTTTGACTCATGCTGCCGCCCTTAATCCACGCCATCTACCTCGGTAGTGCCACCCAAGGCTCTGCTGCCTTCCATCACGACCTCTACGAACGCGAACTCTAAATCGAATGATCAAACCACCATGCTCGCCCACCTTTAGCCAACTTGCGACCTTTTCTTGCCGCTCCCTGCCACTTGCAATCGCACGCTTGCCATCGCGACTTGCTCGTGTGAATTTTTTTCGAGCTATGAATTTTTTTGAAGAGGAAGAAAGGGATTTTTCTATTTTAAACAAAAAAGGGCAGCTGAATCGTAGGGTAGGGTGGCGTGTGTTCAATCATAAGGTGGTTGTAGGCGGCTGCGATTTAAAATTATATATTTTTATATTCAAAAATATCTCATTTACATACCTTGAGATGTAGAACCCCTATTGAGGCATGCCGCCTGGTGTTCCTAATGTTATATGCCTATTCCAAATGCAATGGGATAAGTTCTGAGACCTAATTCGATCGTATAGAGAAGCTAGATTTTTGAATCCAATTATTATATCAGATTTTCGTTAATAAATTCAACGCAATTCTATCCCGTACGATCAAATGGTGCATCCAAATGCCACAAAATTTGAAACCCAATAATATTACACTATTACAGATCTAATTGAACTGGTTTCGTCAAATTCCGAGACTGTGCCCCAAATCGCTATTTTAACGCATCGATAAATCAAGCGTTTTTCAAAATCGTCGAAATTGCTTGAAATTTCAGTTTTAAAAACTTACTAACTTAGTTCTAATTCAAAGAGAATTTACATTCAAATTAGAAATCGTTTTGATTCACATTCAACTCAAATTTCAATTATTTGCACTATTTCCGTATTACGATAATCGCTATATTCGAAATTAAACTTTATTAATCGAATTCAGCAATAATTCCGTATTCAAAATCATTTTACATTCCAAATCCAATATTTAAAACCATTTCCATATTCAAAATCGAACGAAAAAAATCCAAGTCGTTACACCACTACGTTGATAGCGGAGATAACATGAGTAATAAGAAATTAATAGGATGGAACTGTCATTGTCTACTCTGGTTTTATTGTTTATAATTATAAAAGACGTTTTAGAAACACTACAAAGTGTAGTTTTGAAAAAAATGGTTTGGTATAACAATTGAGTTTTAAAGACAAAACTTATTAAACGATTTGAGCTAATACCTCACTTTTAAGAATTAAAATCTTTATTGTTAAAGGGCTTTAAAAGAAAAATTGATTTAAATAACCATTCATGTAATATAAATAACTTGACTCTTATTTGAAAAATAAGGAAGGGATCTTTTAAAAATTATTATGCTAACATTTCCTTTTAGACTTAAAAAATAAAGTTGCTTCATAAATCCTAAAATATAGTTTTAAAAAGTTTCTAAGTTTATACTTTTAATGATAAAAGTTTTGGGTTAAGTACTTCATGCACGTGATGCTATAATTCATATAAAGAGTCGTAGAAACCAAACCAAAATTTTAATATGGAGTAGATAGGGATGATTGTCTAGGTGAGACGGGGTAAAAGTGAAAGTTATGAATAAAGTAGCAATGAATTCTCGTAGAATGGCTATAGTGAACCCCCGTTGATATAACGAATATTGGTGTGAGACTAGGATGTTTCATTAAATATGTGTAAAACCATAAAGATGAATCATAAGGAAATGAAAAATGGTATCAAAGTATATTTCTATGAGTTCTAGGGTATACCCGCATGAAAGAATAAAAAAGAAAGAAACCATGTACCAAGATTAAAGAATACTATCAAGAGATTTGGATAAAAAGTGGATAGTAATATAATTTGTTGTGATAATGGAAGTGATGGATGGATCTTATTTGTTAGAAGACAAAAAGGAAAGTTAGAATATGTGGGTTACAGTGGAATGGCATGTTAAAAGAACCATTTTTCTTAAGTAAGAAGTGATAGGACCATAATATCATTGCTGTAAGTTGATATTGAAGGTCATATCCAACAATTGTTTCTTTTAGGTTGGTTGGGTTGTAAGTATTTATTGTCATATGATATTTTATGAGAAAAATTCCTTTTTTGTTATTGTTTTGATTTACTAGATAGACCGCTATATGTTGTAAAGCAGAATAAGTAAGAAAATTTCATGCAGACACTTGAATAATGCAAAGTAAGACTGAAAGTGCATAAAATAAATTAGAAAAGTTATTTAATTAGCTATGAAAAGAAAAGAAAAATTAAGTCCCAAAGAGTGTTAAAATTTTGAGAAAATAAATTTTAGCAAGCGAAGGACATGGAAGGTTGTTGCGAAACCGCAGGTAATATCCCTATGCTTTAAAAGCTGAAATTTATAAATGAACTTGTATGCTGATTGTTATTTTAAAATAAAAAAGTTTTTGAAATTTGAAAATTTTCCGTATGGTAGAAAAGAGTCAATCACGGACGCGAACCCCTTTGACTAAATCCCGAGTAAAAGAATGTGCAAAATTTGTTTTAAAAGGTAAAAAAAAATTTGAATTTTTTTGTTCAAAAGCTCTTTATTTTAGAAATGAGTTTCTATTTTAAAATTCCAAATATTTCAAAAATTTAATTGAAAATGATTGAAAAAAATTCTAATTTGAAATGCCATAGCCGTAGCATCGAGAAAAGTCGATGGGTTAGCGAATATGAATTTTACTGGCAGCAGAAGTGACAATATGTACAACGTAGAGGGTAAAAAGGGAAAAGCTGTTTTCTATACCTTATTGATAGTAGAAAAATAGTATTAAAAGAATTCTATTTTAAAATCTTAAAAATAAATTTCCTTATATGAGTTGTACTTAGGAAAGTTGAAAAACGATACAGATGGGTGCAAAAGAGAAGCTTCTAAAGTACAATAGAAAGAGTATATAAAAGAAGGATGGAAATATGGCATTCTCCATCTAAAACATTTTTCCAACATAAGAATTTTTGTTTAAAAAGCCGAATTTTCAAAATTTTGGATGTTAGAAATTGTGTGCTAGGTATTGAATGATAGAGATTGGATGAAAAATTGGTTGAACTATACTTCTATTCGCAGAAGTGTAAAATTTTATGTGTAAAGAAAAAGACTTTAATTTTGAAAACTTATATACATATAGAAATGCTAGTACATATAGGTTGTTTGCACCATATTTTAAAAATTGTTTTAAATAATGCATTCATATAGGATGTGGCAATTTAGGATTAATTCGCATACATATCATATGCATTAGGATGCATCGTGCACTTTTACACGATTGGCTGCAAAATTAGTTGTACATTAATTGGTTGCATAGCTTAGATTGGTTTGCACGTTATGTTATATGGTTCGGTCTTTGAGGAATTTCGGGTACAAAATTCTTTTAAGGAGGGAGAATGTAACACCCCGTAAATTTAATGATAATTAATTAAAAATATTAATTAATAATTAGCAACGTCGTGAATGGAATTTTCACGAACTGAAATTATGGCTACGAAACTTGCACTGTTGCGTTTATAGCAATTTTTTGATCAATTTTCTATTACAAAGATCTATAGTCAAAGTTCAGACGAAAAAGTTATTAACATTTTTATATTTCAGATCGGAAAGTGATCAACAAAATAAATGTTATTAGCTTACGTTGAATAAAGTTAACAATTGCTTAATGTTGAAGTAAAATCAACGTTTAATCAAATTGGTTAAATTTGTAAGAAATAACGTATAATGAGAAACAAATGAACATATAATAAAAATAGACAACTGGTCAACAACTAAATGGGGTCGATCAACCGCTAGCGATCGACTGGTGGTAGAGTAGCGATTGACCACCTATATGCTGGCGGCTGTTAAATGAACCTAGGCCAAATGACCCGGATTAAATATAATATAATACAATCTAAAGGTGTTGAATATGGTAGTATATGATTTTTGTTTGATGATAATAAACAAACAAACACACACACACACACATATATATATATGTTCATTTAAATGTATTTGTTATTGTACTATTTTAGTTTCCACATAACTAAATAAATATTTGATGAAGAAAATAAATAACACAGAAGTCATAGTCAAACAAATATTTTATTACAATTTTGAATAGTACAAATTTGAGCTGTCACTACATATATACATTTTTCAATTATACTACAATTTCGATTACATCACAAATTTCACTTTACAATGTTCACCTCACTACATATCACTCATTCACTCGTATGTTATCTTCAACTTTTTTCAGTCTATATCCAGCATTTGAATTATCTGCAAAATGAAAAATGACGCGGTAAAATTGGAAAAAATATATTTTGCAATGTAAAATAATAGTGTGTGTGTGTTGAAAATGTTATTTGCCCGAGTTATTTGGGTTGTTCGGCATCATTTATTTTGAATTCATCTACACAAACAACGTGTGACATGCATAGTGTATCACTGTATATGCCACAAGGCCGTACACACCAATATACACTTGATAAAATTATAGGGACAAGCGAGAACAAGGTCAAATCCAACCAAATGGTGGATTCAACTCAGGTGCAATATAAAACAAAAATGGGATGGTCAAGTACCAGAGTCAATGGCCAGCCAATATGAATAAAAGTCCAGTGAAATAGCCGGACTCAAATGTACACAACAAGATCACATATGAACACTTGAATCATAAACATGTACACAAGTGTGTCAACACAACCAGACCCAATAGATCAGATACAAATGGTCAGGTGCAAAGCAATGAAACAACAAGTTAATGGCAGTAATGAGCATGATATGATCAAGCATAGTATCTATAGAAGTTCAATGAAATGATCAAAGAGGAATAGTCAGTACATACATATATACATGAATGTTCACACATGTATACATACCAGAAGCAACTCAACCTAACATTTCACAAGCTCCAAACTCAAAGCAAACCATGGCAAAATATGCATACGGACTCAAGTCAAAACAACACTTAAACCCAGACCACGACATGTAACAAACCATTATAAGCCCAGATTACAAAATGCACAAGGCAACAAAACTTCAAATGAAAAAAAGTTCAAGTGAAAACAAAGTGGTGAATTGAATGGTTATAGCAAAGCAAACCACATTCAAGAAAACAAAGCAACCTGACATGTAACAAGGCCAGAAAATCAAAGTACATCCAGATCAATGGCATAAGTACATGGTGTACACGAGTGGTTCCAATCAAATGCAACAAGACCAAAACAGATAAGTAAAACATGAATGCAATAACTAGTACACATGAAGATTAACCAAAACTAAACCAGTACACATGAAGTATTAACCAAAACTAGACCAGTGCACAAGTGAAGCTTCAACAAAGACACAGTGCGGATAAATTTAACACGAAACTGACCAGATTCAATAACACATGAACTCCATAACACAAGTTTTCAAACAGAGACCAAAGCATATGAATTAGAGCATGTATACATATATGCATACACATGTATACATATATGAGTATACACATATATAATTTCAAAGAACAGACCAAGCAAAGAACTCAACCTCAGTCAAAAGGACTACCAGACTAGAGTATATGGACATGCAAGCATTCAACAAGTAAGACATCAAATAGTGATGAACCGGACTACAATAACTAGAGGAAAGCAGGTCAATGGAGCCAAGGCATGAAGCCACAACTAAGTGCTTACAACGACAGGTGAACCAGTTCAAAAAGGCAAGCCAGTGGAACAAAAACAATGTATCACTGAGATACAGGCATGAATGGTTGAGTTACAGGAACATGACTTAAAATCACTTGAAGATCAACTCGAGCTAGCATATCATGAGCAACAAAAACCAGTCCAAAATGTATGTAAAAATGTATCATTTCAGAGATATGAACATGGAGCTTCAACAAAGAAAGATAACTACAGTGGACACAATAGACTCAACAAACCAGTACATCAAGACCAATGAAAACTACATACACATGAAACAAAGTGAAATGCAATGCTACCAAGGTCAAATATACACAGTAGCAGTTCGAGTTAAAAAAAAAGATCATAGAGCCAAGTTTCAAATTAAATGCCAAATCAGTAACTTGAATTGAGTTTAAACCAAAGCAATCAACAGAGAAATTAAAGCTAAAATTGCATACCAGTTCTAGTCTAATTCAAACTCGACCTTGAAGCGGCCCTAAGCAAGCGCAGCGAATTGAAGAAAAAACATAATAAATTTGGATTCCAAGTTGCGGCTTCAAGGGATTCAACAAAACCCTAAATTCCAGAACATAAAACAAAGGGAGCGGCCATGAGAATAAGACATGGAAAGACCTTCTCTTCATTTAAGTATTGATTGGGCTGGTTATATATTATATCGGGCTTGAATTATATAAAAAGGTTTTTTTTGTTTTAAGTGTTTATTTTGTAATTTTCTTTTAAACTTTTGTAAAATTCTAGTTGTGTGGCTAGGGACGAACTACGGTGGTGTAGTTCAAGAATTCGTAATTCAGTGGCTGAGTTATGGTAGGGTTTTGAGCGTAGAGTTAGGTTAGTCGATAGCGGGTGTTGCAAGTTTACATGTGTAAGCGTTTGACTACTTAATTTCTAGTGGAAACCTTGGGTGCAGCATGTAGGCAGGGTTTTGCCGAAGCTGGGTAAATCTGCGTTGTTCTATTTCTGCTTATATTATTCTGCTATTATCTGTGCAACAATTATTATATATTTTCACGTTAATTTTTATTATTATTAGTATCACCCTATTCACCCCCCTCTAGGGTGAAATTGAACTTACAAGTGATATTAGAGTCAAGAACAAAAACCAATTTTTGTTTTAAAATTTTGATTTTTTCAAAAACCAATTTTGTTTTGAAATTTGATTTTTTAAATGGATTCTTTTAATAATGCTTTTGCTGAGGGTCATTCCATAGTTAGACCACCTATTTTCAATGGTGAATATGCTTACTGAAAAAGTAGAATGAAAATTTTTCTGAAAACCCTTGATGCTCTTAATATTGTTGAGATGGGATTTAGGACACCTACTATAGTGGTAGATAATCAAGAAGTTGAAAAACTGATGGATCAATGGATAGATCTTGAAAATAAACTACAGAATGCTAATACTAAAGCTATGAATTCTATTATATGTTCATCAGTCAAATTGAATTTAATCATGTCTCACGTTGTCTAACTACAAAGGAAATCTAGCACACACTTGAAGTGACTCACGAAGGGTCCTCCCAAGTCAAAGAATCTCGCCTTGCCATGCTTAGTAGCGAATATGAGAACTTCACAATGTCCAAGGATGAGAATGTCAAAGAGATGTATGGACGACTTTCTAATCTCGTATAAAAATCAAAAGCCCTTGGAAAACCATACACGGAATTAAAAATAGTCCAAAAAATTCTCAAAGTTTTACCTCGAAATTTTGAAGCCATGGTCACTGCTATTCAAGAATCTAAGTATTTGAAATAGATTAAAGTTGAAGAACTTATCATAAATCTCACCACTTATGAGCTAGAAATGAAATTCCAGAAAGAACGTGAAGGAGGTGATATGCGAAAGAAATCAATAGCTCTCAAAGGAACAACTGAAAGTGAAGATGATGATGACAATGATGCTGGTGCTGCAGAACTAACGCTGATAATAAAGAAATTCAAAAGGTGGAATCAAAAATATGGAAATCCAGCTCTAAGTCAACAATTGAAAAGCAGAATAGTCAAAATACTAGACAACTCAGAAGAGCAGAGATCATATGTCATAAGTGCAACAAATCCAGTCATATCAAGCCAAATTGTCCTCAGAATTGACCCAGCCAAGGAAAGAAACCAAAATGGAGAAGTTTTGCATCCACATGGGATGAAACTAATGAAGATGATAATAGCACTGGCAGTGAGAGTGAAAAAGGAAATCCGTGCCTTCAAGGTGAAACAACTGACAATGATGATGATGAGCCAAGCGAGGTATCAAAACTTACTCACTCGGAATTACTTATATATTTTCATGAGGTAAATGACTATTTTGAAAACTTAGGGAGAAGTATGCTAAAATTAAAGTACAAAGAAATAGTTTGATAGAATTAAATAAATAGCTTGATCAACTGGTTAAAAACTATCAAAACAAGAGCCATAAGTGTGACAAGTGTCCATCATTTGAAGAAGAAATTAAAAAATCATAAATTAAAATTGAATCACTTGAAAATAAAATTCTGATTTTGAAAGAAGGTGAAAATACTAGGAGAGAAAATTCTATTAAAAAGTGCACTATATTACTGAATGAAAATGAATCCCTCAAAACACAAGTCCAACAATTGTCTACAGCCTTAGGAAAATTTTCAAAAGGAGAAAGATCGCTAAATATGTTATTAGGAAAACAAACTGTTAATACTGTTAGACAAGACCTGGGTATAATCAATTTGAATATGTTAGAAGTGAAATTAATCAAGTCAATTCCAAGTACACAATTTGTGGAAAAACTGGACATAATCACAATAATTGTTGGCATAGACACAAACATGTGAAAACCATACCAATTTGGGTTCCAAAAGGCACGAACATAAATTCCCTTAAAGTCAAACAAATCTAGATGCTAAAAGGAACAAATATAAATTGTCTTGGGTCTACTTAAACATAATTTTTAAAATTTTTTGTCACTAACAACCATGGACCTATAAAAACGAATAGGTCACAAAAATCTTTCCTCGTGTAGGTATGGTGACAGGCTAAGGAACAAAAATCTTTCCTCGTGTAGGTAACAACCGAAAAATTATCGTGAAGGTAAAATAGGTAACGGTACATTTATCTTGAACGATAAATTAAATGTGAAAATCTGCACCATAATCTGAATTAAATCAGCCAGTTATGTGATAAAGAAATGAATGTTAATTTTGACTCTGATTTATGAAAAATTGTTGGTCAATTATTTTTTTATGCCGAGAACACTATAAGTACCTCTAGAGTCTTCGAACTATTTCATATAAATTTGCCTGAACTAACTATATTGCAAGTTTGGGTCATAGAAGATGTTGTTTTTGTATCGATTGATGATTACTCAAGATACGCGTGGATATATTTGTTTATTTTACTGCTTCTAGATCTGTTCTAGATCTGACACTATGTTCACTGTTTTTTTATTTGCATGATTTTAATTCAAATTCAAAAGAATTTCATTTAAAAGCTGTAAAAAGATTTTAAGGTATTTGTTGCAACTTCATAGTCTGGTCTATGACATCCAACTAATGATAATCTTGAGTCAAAGGGAAATTCAGATGCAGATTACACTGGTAATCTAGTTGATAGAAAAATTACTTGTAGAATGTGTTTTATGTAGAGACATTCATTAGTTGCATCACATTTTCAAAGAAAACATCTACATATTTTTCATTTCAACTGATTTTCAATTAGCATACTTTTTCTTATAAACCCCTTCTAGAAAACAGTTTTTATTGACTTCATTTCAGATTAGTCATTTTAGAAAATTTGATTTTATAATTATTTTTGGATTTGATCTTAAATGTCCACATTAACTAATCTGACTCCCTATCGATTATCGAAATGGTAAATAGTGATTGAAAAAGTGATGAGTGTTGATATTAATCATATATTATGACTTGAGACAGTATATTTTGTAAATTTCTTTAAAAATTTAAACAAGATTTATAATAACTTTTGTTGGTAAAAATTCCATGACCATCTCTATTTCCATCATATTTCTAACAACCATCACTCATCAAAATTCAATATAGTATGTCAAAATGGGGTATTTCAAACAGGAAATTATTCTTTGTTATTTTATTTTATTTTTTAGTAAGAAAAACATCCAAAGTATACACTATCATTTAAAAGTCCTCATGGTTATGCATGGGCGAATTACATGGAATATTTGTTTATGTGCTTTCTTGCTCATTTAAAAGTCCTCAGGTTATGCATGTATGGAACACATATCAAAATTGATTATTAAATAAACAAGTTGATTTTAATCCCATTTAAAAGTCATCATGATTATGCGTGGTTAGAAGATGCTTGAAATTCATTTTTTAAAATTGAAAATACTACTAATCTCATTTAAAAGTCCTAACGATTATGCATGGTTAGCATGTTTCAAATTTCTGTTACAAATATACCACAAATAGACAAAACTATATGGTTTTATATGCCGACATCACCCTTATCACTCTAATGTGGATTATGCGCCTAATAGAATATTTATGATTTTTGTTTGATTTTTTATTGAAATTTAATATTTATATTCGATTGGGTATTAATGTTGTATTAATATTTATCACTTTATCTCTATTTTTTAACACTATCACTCTTTTCTTGATAACAAAAAGGGGAGAGAAAAGTTAAGATTTTGGCCAAAAAGGTCAAATATTTTATTTTCTATCTGTATATTCCCATATAGTTCATTTGCATATTTTTATTTATTTTTATACATATACGAAGGGGGAGCTTTGTTGTAGAGAGAGAGAGCATTCAAATAAGGGGAGAAAATAGAGTTCACCAATGACCAAATACATTTAATAAATTCAAAATCTTAAATATATGTTTGTTATCATCAAAAGGGGAAGATTGTTGAATATGCTAGTATATGATTTTTGTTTGATGATAACACACACATATATATTCATTTGAATGTATTTATTATTGTACTATTTTAGTTTTCACGTAGCTATAAATATTTGATGAATAAAATAAATGATACAGAAGTCATATTCAAACAAATATTTTATTACAATTTTGAAAAGTACAAATTTGAGCTCTCACTACATATATACATTTTTCAATTATATTACAATTTCAATTACATCATAAATTTTACTTTACAATGTTTACCTCACTATATATCACTCATTCACTCATATTTTATCTTTAACTTTTTTCCAGCCTCTATCCAGCATTTGAATTATCTACAAAATAAACACTGATGTAGTAAATAAGAAGGAAATATTTTGCAGTGACAAATAAGTGGGTGTGTTGAAAATTTTATTTGTCTCGGTTATTTGTGTTGTTCGGCATTATTTATTTTTAATTCGTCTACACGAACAAATTGTGACATGCACAATGTATCGCTGTACATGCCACAAGGCTATACACCCCAATATACACTTGATAAAATTGCAGGGACAGGTGAGCACAAGGTCAAACCCAACCAAATGGTGGATTCAACTCAGGTGCAAAACAAAACAAAAATAGGATGGTCAAGTACGAGAGTCAATGGTCAGCTAACATAAATAAAAGTCCAATGAAATAGTTGGACTCAAATGTACACAACCAGATCACACATGAAGACTTGAATCATAAACATGTACACAAGTGTGTCAACAAAACCGACCCAATAGACCAGATACAAATGGTCAGAGCAAAGCAGTGGAGCAACAAGTAAATGGCAGTACATAAGCATGATATGATCAAGCATAGTATCTATAGAAGTTCAATGAAATGATCAAAGAGGAACTGTCTGTACATACGTATATACATGTATACATATCAGAAGCAACTCAACCTGACATTTCACAGGCTCCAAACTCAAAGCAAACCATAGACCAAAATATGCATACAGACTCAAGTCAAAACCACACTTAAACCCAGACCACCACATGTAACAAACCATCACAAGTCCAGAATACAAAATGCACAAGGCAACAAAACTTCAAATGCAAACAAAATGTTCAAGTGAAACAAAGTGGTGAACTGAATGGTTATAGCAAATCCAACCATATTCAAGAAAACAAAGCAACCTGACATGTAACAAGGCCAAAAATCAAATTACATTCAGATCAATGGCACAAGTACATAGTGTACACAAGTTGTTCCAGTCAAATGCAACAAGACCAAAACCGATAAGTAAAACATGAATGCAACAACTAGTACACATAAAGTATTAACCAAAACTAAACCAGTACACATGAAATATTAACCAAAACTAGACCAGTGCATAATGAAGCTTCAACCAAGACATAGTGTAGATAAATTTAACTCGAAACAGACCAGATTCAATAACACATGAACTCCAAAAAACAAGCTTTCAAACAGAGACCAGAGCATATGCATTAGTGCAAGTATACATATATGAGTATACACATATATCAGTTCAAAGAACAGACCAAGCAAAGAGCTCCGCCTCAACCAAAAGGACCACTAGACCAAAGTATATGGATATGCAAGGATTCAACAAGTAAGAGCTTCAAAACAAACTACAATACCCAGAGGAAAGCAGATCAATGGAGTCAAGGCATGAACCACAACAAATTGCTCACAACGACAGGTGAACCAGTTCAAAAAGACAAGCCAATGGAACAAAAGCAATGCGTCACCGTGATACAAGCATGGATGGTCAAGTTACAAGAACATGACTCAAAGACACTTGTGGACTAACTCGAGCTAGCATATCAGGCGCAACAAAAACCAGTCCAAAATATATGTGAAAATGTATCAGTTCAGAGATATGAACATGGAGCTTCAACAAAGAAAGGTAACTGCAGCGCACAGAATAGACTCAACAAACCAGTATATTAAGGCCAACGAAAACTACATACATATGAAACAAAGTGAAATGCAAGGCCACCAAGGTCGAGTATATACAGTAGCAGTTCGAGTTAAAGCAAAAAATCACAGAGCCAAGTTTCAAATTAAATCCCAAATCAATAACTCGAATCGAGTTCAAACCAAAGCAATCAACAAAGAAATTAAGCTAAAATCACATACCAATTCTAGTCTAATTCGAACTCGACCATGAAGCAGCCAGAAGCAAGCAAAGCGAATTAAAGAACGAAAGATAATAAATTTGGACTCCAAGTTGCGGCTTCAAGGGATTCAACAAAACCTTAAATCCAAAACGTGAAACAAAAGGGAGCGACCACGAGAATAAGAAACGGGACGACCTTCTCTTCATTTAAGTATTGAGTGGGCCGATTATATATTATATTGGGCTTAAATTATATAAAAAGGATTTTTTTTTGTTTTACGTGTTTATTTTTAATTTTCTTTTAAACTTTTGTAAAATTCTAGTCGTGTGATTAGGGACGAACTACGATGGTGTAGTTTAAGAATTCGCAATTCAGTGGCTGAGTTGTGGCAGTATTTTGAGCGTAGAGTTAGGTTAGTCGATAGCGGGTGTCGCAAGTTTACATGTGTAAGCGTCTGATTACTTTATTTCTAGTAGAAACCTTGGAGGTAGCATGTAGGTAGGGTTTTGCCGAAGCTGGGTAAATCCGTGTTGTTGTATTTCTGCTTTTATTATTCTGCTATTATCTGTCCTGCAATTATTATATATATATTTCCGCATTAATTTTTACTATTATTAGTATCACCATATTCACCTCCCCCTCTAGGGTGAAATTGATCCTACAAAAGGCTGGAATTGATTCAAACCCTGTATACATGCATAACCCCTCACTATTATTCTCATATTTTTTGTAACAATGGCAAGCTCTGCCATTTTATTTTTTCCACAAATTTTAAAATCTATATAAACTATAATATATAAGTATAAATAAGTGGAGAATAGTGGAGAATAATAGAAGAGAATGATAAAATTGAATCGAATCGAATAGCCAAAGCAAAGGTATATTGTAAATCTAAATCGAATTTACACCTCTTCTTGGATCTAATTTTCTAACAATTATGTATATTCTTTTGGTATATAATTTGGTAGGAAGAAAAGGGTTAAACATGAATAATAAGGTTTAGATATGGATATTTGGAAGCTTAGAGGTGAGTGGTAAATTATATTTCTTTACATAATATTGGATATATATCATTGTAAATCTGTTTCTTATATGCCTAAATATAATTTTAGAGTTGTAGGCTTAAATATGTACATGTGATAAACTTGAAAACCATGCCTTCATATTCAATGGGTTTTTAACTTTGATTTAACATTGCATATATTTGAATTTGAAAAGTAAGGATGAAAGTGGTCTCTAAATTTATAATATTGTATAATAATTCTAGGTTCATTAGTTGAGTGATATGTTTGGGAAATATAATTAGAGGTTGATATAATTGGAATTTACGTAGTATTTTAATTCACTATAATAACATGTGTCATGTAATTTTCTATAAGTTATCCCATTTTATAATAATGTAAAAAGTGTATCGTTTGAAATAACAAAGAACAAGCCTAAAAGAAATACATGTACAAAGTAAGAATGTCTATCGTATTTTGCACCATCTATTTCAATAATAACAAAAAAGATAATTCTGTCTAATTCAAAACATAAAACAAGTCCTCTTTTAGATAATTGATGAAAAATTACAATGTTAATGTTTCCTTTTCGAAAGATGCGATTCCAACATATTAAAATATAGAAATCCCTAAGTATAAACCAAAGTATTGTAAGTAGAGATAATAACAATTACTCAGTTATAAATTTAACATATGCGATAAGTTGGAAAGTAACAGTAAGTGATGAAATATATGTAAGGCAATGAAATAAGCAACTAAGAGAGTTGTAGTAATCAAAGAAAGATAGTAATAGTTGAAAAGGAACAGTAGAATATACCTATAGTATAAACCAAAAGTCAAATTGGAAAAGTTATTTAATCTATTAAATTACAAGTAGGCACTAAATGACATTAAACGGGCATTAGCGGAATAAGAAGTAAGTTGGGTAGGGTAAATAAATGCCAACAATGAACATAAAGGCATAATAACTGTTTTAGCCAAAAATGGCACAAATACACATAAGTTAAAGTAGAGAATAAAATGTGAAGAATAAAATGAAAAATGAACAAAAAAACAATTTATAGTGGTTCGGCAAATCAAGGCCTATATCCACTTTATAATTTTTTTGCTTATATTCTGACTTGGAGGCGAAGTTCTTATTGGTCGGTATAATTCCAACACTTGGTTACAAGAGTTAAAGAAAGAGAAGAATAAGAGCCAAAATATTTACCCTTCTATTTATAGAGGTATGAGCCTTAATCTCGCTCAAAATATCATCAAACAGTTCTCCATGCAAAAGACTAGCTCTCCATGAGAATAGCGTGCCATATCACTAGGAAGTAGGGGTCGGTAACAATCCATAGGCATAAGTCGGTACCGATCCCAAACATAGGTCGGTATCGATTCCTAAGGTAGGCAGTATAGCTATCTTTAACTCTTCATCTTGGATCGTCTTGAGGCTAGCTTCATGGTTCCATAGTTGTTTGCACCACTATTAACTTGTCTCTGAGTCCAAATGATGGAGTTGTGGAAGAACAGAGTTACAACTTCAAATGTTTATGGAAATTGATGGTGAATTTCATTGGATCAAAAAAATGACACTGGAAATAGGCTTTTGGCATCAAGTAGAAGGCATAGGCAAAAGTTGATCCTAATAGGGAAGAAAAGATCGATCTATACCCACCATAGGATGGAGTCGGTACCGACCCCTGACTTGGGTAATTTTGGGTGTGTCGGCTTGAGTTGTTTCTGAGTTGGCCTAATGACTTTGTTCATGCTTGGTTTCTGGACTCTTTGTCTATCTCCTTAGGCTTCCTGCCTTGATAATTCCAAATTTGACTCGTCTAACCTATCCAAATATTACCTGATTAAAAAGCTAGATAACATTTTCCACCTAAACTACATCTTGTTCCAACGTGATGTGCTTTGAATCAAGATAAGTTTGAGTTGCCGCGAAGGACTCTGCTTTGTGTTTCGAATGGTCATTATCCTTTCTGCGAATCATTCCTATGAAAAGTTATGACCACCATCCGTGATGATGCTCTACCAGCATCCGGGATCATATATCGAGAACGTATCCTCATAATATGTTATTTTGAGCTTGACAATTTAAACTAATTCCTTCCATGGATTGTTTAGGTTTGAGCATGATTCTCATTGATTTTGGTCGTTCTGGGTTTTAGTTACGTACTTAAATGTATGCATGCACGTGCATGTTCTGGAGTTGGAAGGAGTTCCATACATGATCCATTACCTTCATGTATATAGGCATATATATATATATATATATATATATGTGTGTGTGTGTGTGTGTGTGTGTGTGTGTGCGCGCGTGTGTGTGTGTGTCCCTCCACATTTTTCTTTCTCTCTTTTCCTTTTAGAATAGGACTCGGTACCGACCCATAGAGTAGGGTCAGTACCTACTTGAGACTTGGGAGGTTTTAAAAATTTAATAACTGTAACTTCAGGTTTGAGAGTATATAACCCAAGCTCTCCACTTCGTTCCTCACTTGTTCATTTGCTAATGAATCCAAGTTCAAAATGCCATTAAAACCTTCAACTCCCAAATCGAATTTCGCCTCCACCCAAGCCTTATACCGGCATCATTTTTCCCTTGCCAACATTAGTTACTTCTAACCCCTACGCCTCCCGCACCAGCACTCGACCCCTTGCCTGAGCACGATTCCACCAAGCCCTAATTTGACCGAACGAAGTCCTAGATTTAAAGCCCTTGACTAAATCTCTTCCCTTGATTAGGAGGTGTTGGACTTGGAAATAGATGTGATTCGACATGGATGTGGATGAGGAAGTGGTTATGGCCGTTATTTGGGATCAGTAAAGATGGAAGAAGGAGGGATGGAATTTCCTTTGAGTTTTTGAGTTATGCAACTCCATCACTTAAGCAAATTTCTAAAATTTTAGTTCAATCCTTCCTTGTGAACTAGTAACCTCTTTTTTTTCTTGAACCCTTTCCAAAGCATGGCCAATGTGGTAAAACTTGTCGGGACGGTCAGCGATGATGGTCGCGTCAAGTGATATCCTGGATTTAAAATTAATTGTTAAATAACAACCTGAATTGCACGACACTGCATGACACCGCACTGGGATCTACTTTAGCATGGAGGCACAAATTGTAATTAACCAAATGTTGATTATCTGTTGGGTTTCTTTATAGAATTGGATCAGTGACGTTCCTAACGTCTTGCTGCTTAAGTCATAAGTACATCCACTACGAGATATATTAAGTTCGACACCGAGTAAAGTTCAACTACGACTCTACATGCCTAAAAAACTTCTATAGAAGCATGCACAAAAAACTCCCATTCAGCGGGAATAGCAACAAGAGATTCAGCATGTTAAACAACAAAATATAGAAAATCCTCAAGTCGAACAACAAATTCCAGAGAATCCAGTAAAGTCAGTTGGTGGGCTAGAAATAGGTCCAACACCCGACACCCTTGAGGATTCCTAATATCAGATGGTCTATTGATTCTGTTGCCTTCAAAATGGACGAAGGATCCCTTTGAAGAATGTGCAACAAGCATGGAATTCCTTTTGATAACGTCTTAGTTCCATCTCGTAATCAAAGAGCTCACAATCCTCTAGAGGTTGCCTATAATAGATATACATGCTTGGTGGGCTATGTCCCAACGTTCAACCAGTTTGTATAGTGAGTTCTTAACATCATGCGATTGGCTCTGACGCAGCTGCATCCAAAGAGCTATGCTTTACTCCTCGGCACATATGTGATTTTTTCCAAGAATTTGGATGAATACCCAGTGGCGAGGAGATTATATATGTATGTATGTATGTATGTATGTATGTATGTATGTATGTATGTATGTATGTATGTATGTATGTATGTATGTATGTATAGCTTCAATAACCGAAAGGAAAGTCCATCTTTGATTTACTTAGAACTGAGCAGGGGTTCTAGAGTAGTCTTTGGCACCTGAATAAATTGAGCTACTTTAAGAGTGAGTGGTTCTACGTCCACTATCCTCCGCGGTTCGCTTGCAGATGGTTATCCGAACGTAAGCACTAATCTATATATTTTATACGACTTATAATTTGCAGCATTAACTCATTTTTCTTGGTTGTTCAGATGTTCCGATTAGACCTGGTGGTTCAGCACTTTCAGATGTAGTTAATGCACTTATGGTGGTTCCGGCAAAAGATCGAGACATCAGAGCTCTTCTGTCAGATTAAAATCTTCTTGCCCATGGTTCGTTAGTAGTGGGCCCTAGTACTGGTATTGTCCCAGTAGTTTCCAGTGATGATGATGACATCGATGATGGTGATACCATCCCGCCTGGTAGAGGAGAGACTAATCCAGATTTGCTCCTAGTCCCAAGTCCTAGGTCTAGAATTGAAGAGAATGTTGAGCAAGTGCAAGAAAATGTCAAGAAGGCGAGATAGTACGTGAATGTGGTGAATCTGACCATGGTAGCATTAACTTAGGCCATGTGTCTCAAACTGAACACTCTAAAGACGATCAACAATCTGCTCTGAGGAAGAGGCAAGTAGTGAAGATTTCCAAGGCTCAGAATTTTATGTTGCCTCCACCAGTCATAACAGTAGAGAAGAGGCCTATTCCATCACCAGGCACATTTGCTGAATCAGGGCCAATTCCCATCGAGTTTGGCTCCTTATATGTCGTACATTAGTAATGAGGAATCGACTCCCTTATTCATGTCGATAAAGACTTCATCCCTACCAGTATAGGTGTGACGCCCCACTCCGAGACTTACATTAACAAAGAGAATTACTTTGTACTCTGTTTGCTAATGCAGAGAATATGGCTGGTTAAGAGAGATCATCATAGTCTTGCATTAGATAATAGCTAAGTATGATGATTTGGTACTATTTTTTTCATTTCGCCTCAAGTATTCGACATACTTAATTCCTATTAATACACTACTATGGCGGCTTCAAGATCAATTTGGAAACAAAATATAATAACTACAACAATCTCAAGTCACAAAACAACAACATAGATAATACACATATACACATACACCAAATGCAATACAACATGTAATAAGTGGTATTCAACCATAATATATATACATACATCCCAACAAAAGAATATATACATGATAAGGTTCCCAAACAAAAGACTACTACACAAAAACCATGCCATATCCAAAGTCGATGAAGAAGCCCAAAAGGTAAAGCTAACATAGGTCCAAAAGCTAACCCGCAACTCGGCCTGACCCGAGTAATGAATACACGGGTCAGGCTAACTAGAACTTGATATTAGCAAGAGATAAAGAAATATAAGCATATAAGTGAAGCATTCCTTTGAATATAAAGGAATGATATGAGTAAAGTTTAACTTATACTTCCAAGGGTGGAAGTGTCTCAAAGGTCCATAATTAACTTAGGAATGGGTTTAACATAGCATAGATGTTTCACACTCAAAGGTTAGACAATATGAGTGAACATTAGTTAACACACAAGCCAAAAGTGAAATCATCGAAATCTCCAAATCAAATCTCATGAAACATCAAATAAGTGCTAATAATCCCAATATCAAAATCACCATAAACATATATAAGCCTTTCTATACTCAAGGCTATAAATAAAATCATCATCCCAAATTGGTGCAATCAAAATCAAAATCTTATAAAAATCCCTTGATTGGCCAAATCCAAGATGCATGCCGAAGCGATGCTGCATGTGCCAAACTCAGACCAGTACTATATATATGATTTAGGTACCTATCCCAGATAACCGAAGTTGTAAATCCTAGATGACCGAAGTCATAAATCCCAGACGACCGAAGTCGTAAATTCCAGACGACCGAAGTCGTAAATTCCAGACAACCGAAGTCGTAAATCCCAAATGACCCAAAGGTCTATAGTACTGGCAATCTCAAAATGTGTCACAAACTCCTAAATTGGAACCCAAAAAGTGTTACCGTATGTCCCATACCACGCATTCACACTTAATAGTTTACTAACCGATAGTCAATGCCACATTAGAAATAGAAATCGTTATAAAATCTCAAACTCGGAAAACTCCAGAACTGCCTCATCTCATCGGCAAGTAAAACACTATATCGGGTTCTCATAGATCATACTCCTAGAATAAGAGATCTCGACCATAACTCACCAAATATTGGAATTTCCTAGATAATTACTACAAATAGGAATCATAATCTCAAAAACTTGCCATAAAATGGGTAAACAACTCAGAAATCAAATATCCTGAATAGTTTCGATTGTACAAGTCCAGAATTAATCGATACAATAAACTCACATGTCCCATACCACGTACTTTACTAAATCATTTAATTCCCTTTCTCATATGTCTTAAAAGTATAAAAATAAAGTATATTATTTAAAAAATAATTTTCTGGAGAAAACAGGACTTTAAAATAATTTTCTGAAACCATTTTGAAAGCAATTTATTGAAAATTTCTCCTTATTATAGGAAATAACATATTTAAAATTCTTTAAAATAATTTAATAATAATTTAAAAATAATTTGAAAATATTTAATAGTAATGATTTCAAAAGTCAAATAATTTTTATAAATTTTCCCAAACTTTATTTGGAAGGAACAGTGCTTGAAAATTGAGACATTGAAAATATACCCAATTGATATTCAAATTTAAATCGAATTTGAATTCAAATTTTTAATTTTCAGATTCCTCCAAATCTCAGCTAATCGATTGATGGATATCATAACCCATAGTCATCATCACATCATCTCAAAATTTGCATTAGAAATGAGCCATGAAAAAATAGAATAAGATAAGCATATAAGGCAAAATGGCTCGGATAATAAAGCAATAGGCTCACGTACCTCCGCCAATAGGGGCCGACCTAGACCAGTGGTCAGGTCGACCTCCAGGTCGACCTGGAGACTGATAGGTCGACCTGCCTGTCAACCCAGACACAGATTTGTTTTCCTGTGTGTTTTCTGCTTAGTGTGGATTTTCCAGTGATGATTTAAATAGCAAACGATTGAATTTTGGAATGAAATTTGACTTGCAAACTAAACTACACTCTGGAAAAGATCCGGCAGTAATTTGAGTGAAAATCAAAGAGTTATGGCCACACAAAGCGGCAACTAGAAACAAGAAATCAACAGAACAATGGACAATAAGATGAACGTATATAGTAAACTTTTTACAGAGCAATTTCTTTATAGGCAACATTTTCCAGTTAGCAAATGTGAGTTTTTACTCACCTTGATGATTTAGCAGCGATTTAGAATGCAAGCAGTCAACTTTGGTGAAGACAGAAGCCCTAAGAACCTATAGAGCTTGAAAACAGACGTGCAAAACAAACAAAAACAAATTACAGATACTTCATACCAAGATTCTAAGATTTTTGATGAAAACTTTTGGTATTGGATAGAGATTACCTAATATGATCTTATTTGAATGGATTTCTTCTTTAATTTGCAGCAAACTGGATTGGAAATTGATTTAGTTTGAGGAAGTCATTATTTTTCTTATTTTCTTTTACTGTGAAGTTTTGTTTTTTGAGAAGAAAGAGGGAAAACAACATACTGTATGTTTTCCTCTTACCAGAAGAATCCAGATTAAGGGTTAATGGATCCTAACTTAACCCAAAAAGCCCAACTCCATTTATACTTAGAGAAAATGTTAAGATATGCACACTTTTAACCTATATTATCAACATATACGCTAGTTTCTCAAATTTTAAAACCAAATGAAATACGTACAACCAATTTGTATGTATCTAAATTATTATGTACATAAATAAAATTTATTTCAACCATAAAAGTTATTTTTAAGAATAAAACTTTATTTTTAAAAATATTTTACAATTTTCACAATTTACTCTATTTTATACAAAAACACTATTTTCAATCCAATAATTTGTACAAAAATTATTTTCTTGTCAAATAAATTACCATAAATCATTTAACTCTTTTTAATCATCAAAATATTATTTTTGAATCACATTTCACTCATTTATATCAATAAATGCATAATTGCTTCATATTTCTCATTTTAAAAAATCAATAAAAGATTGACATTGACAATTCCAATATTGTTGTACTTACCTAAACAAAATTGCAATTTGATTATTTTCTACTCAAATTCAAAATAAAGTTTTTAAAACTTTATTTCCATTACTTTAGATTTATTTCAAAAATTTAATGTTGAAATACATCACCTAATTAATTTATTAGCTCCAAACAAATAAATACCCAATATTTCAATTTATTTAAACCAAATGCTTATCCAATCAATGTTTAGTCCATATTTATATCCAAATAAATAAAATAATGTTCCAAACTTCATTTTCCCCATTTTATTTACAAAATTCATTGTTTATTCCAAATAAACAATTTAAAATTTCCAATTATATTTTAATTTACAATATTAAATTATAACTTCCGTTATAATTTAATATATACCGGTAATCTCCAAAACAAAGTTGTTACAATAGGAGAGATCACTCCTATAAGCAAAGCTCCAACATAGGGTCCATCGGGGGGAGGGGGGACATTGGGACACTTATGCATATATGCACTTTACGACACTCACACTTGACTTGTGTCCTTGCTTGTTGGGTTAAACTTCTTCTTGTTTTATTTGTAGGATCCATGGAGAAAAGAAAGTGTATACTCTATTCTGCGGAAGATAATACAATATGACACTGAAAACACTATCTAATTGATTACTATCAAGGCAGCGGCCGGGGTTTAGACTCTAGTTACTGATCTAATCGTGATAGAGGTAATTGCGGTAGAGATGGTCGAAACAGAGATAACTATGGTAGAGATTACTCATCACGTGACTCTGGCTCCAAGTATTGCTTAAGGTATTAGTCTCCTCCTCAAAAAGACTTGAATAGGCATTCGAATCACCACGATGACATCCCAACATCTCGTGCTCCACCTCCACCTCCATTTTCTATTCTTGCTCAGCAGTTGACCTAAGCTCATCCCAGCCAATCTTCCATCCACATGCAACAAAAGAGTGGTTTTGAGACTTCCTGTCATAGACCTGACAAAGAAACTATTGAAGCTCCAATCATCTCTATGGAGGATCAACCTGCCGCTAATGCCCGAATGGCCAAATTGAAGGAAGAATTTCCAAACATTTACATTGACGGTCTTATGTTCATGCCAAACTTGAGAAGAACCCTGGTTGACGTCCAAAATATGACAATCGATTGCATGATCGATGTTCACAATCAGTATAATGAATGGTCTAAGTTAGCTGAAAAGAACTCCAAAGTCTCACGGGAAAGGTAGCTCGAAATTGAAAATCAAAAACTCCTCAAAGCTGATAATAAAAGAATCATATCCAATCTCAATGCCAAAGTCAAAAACATAAGGAAGTCTAAAGCTGAAGCTATGAAGAAAGCCATGGATGCCATCAAGGCACTTGAAAAGTAGAGGACTAAGCATCGCAATGAGATGGAGAAAGCCTCCATCAAAACCATTTGGTATTGGAGAGAAATGCCATAAGTAGGAGTGCGGCTGAACTTAAGACCACGCTTAAGTGCGAAACAAATAAAAAAGATGACGTGCTCCCACAAATCACAGAATTACTGTGAGGAGCTAGTCAATGCTAAGGAAGAAAGAGACAAGGTGGTCGAACGTGCTATAGACATAGATGTGCTCATCAAAAAGGAGGTTGAGGTCATAGAGCAGTAGATGATGGGAAGGTTTTAATTAGTGCTTATCAAGTACAATGCTAAAGTACTCAAGTTCTGCAACCTGGAATGGCTTGGTGATGATTATCCTAGGGTACTGGGTCTGACTTGGGAACATATAGTTTCAGAGGAGAAAGCATTTTTGAAAGGTAGTGAGGTGGATCTTGCTCAACTGGAGAAGGGCCTATTAATAGACGATGAACCCAGTGTGTTGAGGAAACTGAGCTTATTGTTGATCCAAAGCAAGCTACCATTATATAGAAAAACTTAGGTGAAGGCTCAAGATCGGCACCACGTGATGTCACTACTAGCCAAACACTTAGGTCTTAAGCTTCTCCAGATTCATCATATGGACCTTGGTATGATCTATAGAGGCCTCAGGTTCATAGGCCTGCTATTCTTTCTCCCTTTCCAAGGGGAACTCCGACGGCACACCAATCCACACAGATCCCAAACCAAAGAAGGTATCTCATTGACTTCTCCTATATTTCAGAGAGTTGACGTGTTGCTTCTTGATATAGCTAATCTCTCTCTCTCTCTCTCTCTCTGTTTCCCAAGCTTTAGGTCGGCCCCACATCGCCCTATTACTCCACAAGAACTCTCAACCGGGACTAAAAATGTCGCAACGGAATAAGTTATTATTACAACTTCGACAACGATCCCAACCTCGAAGAGGCATTCGGCCTTGATGAGCGAATGATTGATGCTTTACTTGATGTGGGGACTGGTGGGACTCAAGAAGCTCGGATCAATGAGGATGTTATGATAACCGGAGTTTCTAAGTCCCTATCGGGGTGCACTATGAATCAACTTGAATAGAAACTTGGCCTTGCCAAATAGGCCAAGCTAGAAAAAATTGAGAAGCAACTCCTCCTTTCTACAGAGATAAAGCAGAAGAAGTTTGGAGTCATCCCTCCTTCTGTATCAATTGCTTTCCTCGGGCAGACTATCTTCGCTCCAGTTCACATTTCTCCACTTGGTAGCACTCAAAGCATACCCATGGGATCTTCACAAAGCACCCCGGTCTTCATTCCTCCATCTAGGAGCACTTAAAATGTGCATGCTTCGTAGAGCACTCCATCCAAGGGTAAAGGAAGTAGTGAAAAAAATAAGGAAATAGCTGGAGGGATCCGACGTGCCTTCTTCTATGGAGAAAAATGAGAAGAAAGAAAGAAGAAACCTAAGAAATGATTGTCCGTCTTCTTTGTGCCTTTTGGTTGTATAGTAATACTTAGGTTTTTCTAGTTCCTTCTCTTTTTTCTTTTTCGGCCAATGTTATGCGGATACGACCTCCACTTTTATTTTCTTGCTTAGGTGTCAAAAACCCGTACTTTGCTTTCCAAGTTTCATTTTGAATGTTAATAATAGAGACTTTTTTATTTTGTAAAATCTTTCTGCGAGTGCCTAAGCTATTTTAGAAATGCACTTTCAATTCGATGTTCTTGTGATTCATTACTCTCAGTGATTATTATTGAACTAAATCCTTAGAATACCATGTAATTTACCAACCTTTCTCTGCTCTCGTGAACGTAAAGCAATTGTTGAAGTGCTAAACTCTGGGCATTAGTTGAGGTTTTACCACTTAGGACAGTGGTCTAGGCATCCTTTTCTATGATGGTGATGCTCAAGTGCACCGAACTCTGGGCGCTGATTCTAAATTAACTACTTAATAACATAGTTCACACATCCTCATTCAAGATATATTATGTCCCATCGCACCTAACTTCGGGCGTCGATCCGGAGTTCATAGGGGTAAGATCCCACCTTATGCTGGGTATGGACCTTTCATTTGCCTACTGCAGGAAAAATGTCAAGGATAAGACAGTCTTATCACATCCATTTTGGTTTACACTCATGCCCCCAATCCAAGGATAAGAGTTGAGCGAGTGAACAGTCGTATCGCGTTGTTTGAGGACTTACACTCCTGTCTCCACACTAGGGCAGAGTTAGTGTACAGATGGTCATGTCATATTCGGTTTGAGTTTATACTCCTGCCCTTAATCCAAGGACAAGAGTTGGTTGATGGATGGTCGGGTCACATAAATATAGCTTATACTCCTACCTCCAGTTTGAGGTCAACAGTTAGTTGGTATCTATCTTCAGATATCGAGAAGAACTTCGAGGGTTCGACCATGAATCGTAAAAGTTTTGGTTGGTACCTAACTTCACTTACCTACACACCTTCATTATTCACATGTAGATTCATTTGAGTCAGTCAAGTCACAACTTTTAAGTAATGGAAAGAAGAGTCTTGAACTTGCAAAGCCATTTTATTCCATAAAAGATGGAAAATGACAGATCTGTCTTATTACACGGCTATAGTCAATAATTTATGAATTTATTTCTAAGTAAAATGGCATCGTAAGTGCTTACTATTCCACTCCCTCAGGAGCCGAATCCTGTCTCTTGTCGCAAGCCTGAAAGTTCCATCTCTAAGCTTCTACCCTATTACATACGGACCTTTCCAGATCGGGCCCAAATTTCCAGGCCATAGAAGATTCATTTGGGAACCAAGTCGCCAACTTCAAAGGTCCGATTCCTGACCTTACTATTGTAATATCATGCGACATGATGTCGGTGTGCGTCTGCCCTCAACTCAACTGCATCGCACTTCTCATCGATCATATCAAGAGACTCTAGCCAGAGTTGCTCATTAGTCAATAGATTGTAGTGAATCACTTGATGAGAAGGTACTTTCAGATCAATAGGAATCACAGCCTCTGACCCATAGGGTAGGGCGAATGGAGAGTGGCTAGTCATTGACTTATGAGTTGTTTGACAAGTCCATAATAATAATGGAAGTTCATCGACCCACTTACCCTTATCTTTTCCAATCGCTTCTTAAGAATGGACTTGATAAACCTATTTATAGCTTCAACCCATCCATTCGCATGGGGATGTGCCATCGTAGCAAATATTTCCCTATGCGATGCCAACGGCAGAAATCTTTAAACTCGCTATTGTCAAATTGAGTTCTATTATCGGTAACAATTGGCTATGAAACTCTAAAAAAACACATGATGTTTCAGACAGCAAAGTTTACTTTCTTTGTGGCGATCATGGCCAACGGCTCTGCCTCGGCCCATTTGGTGAAGTAGTCAACTGCGATGGTGGCGTACTTTACGCCACCTTTAGATATAGGCAACACACACCGATGATATCAATTCATCAAACTGAGAATGACTATGGATTGAACATTTGAGTAATTTCTATCGTGGGGCTCTCAGTATTTTAGCAAACTCTGGGACTTGTCACAGTTTCAGGTGTAATCAGTTGAGTCTCGGTTGACAGTTGGCCAGAAGTATCATAGCAGAGGATCTTCTTCGTTAGGCTTTACCCCCCCCCCCCAGTGTGGTCGCAGCAACCCTTCATGAACTTCTTTTAGAACCTGCTTTGCCTCGTCATGGACGACACATTAAAGCATAGGGACAATGAAGCCCTACTTGAAAATACTCCTTCCTGCATGATATATCTCGTAGCTTGCTGAAGGAGCTTTCACTATTCATTCCTTCCTCTGGAAGGATTCCTTTCTGCAAATAATCTCTTATTGGAGTCATCCATGACTCCCTTTCGGATTCAACCTCCAAGATCCAATCGACATCCATCTATTCAATGCTCGAAGTTGATAGTTTTTCCATCGTGACTAGGCCCATGAGCTGTGCATCTCCAGAATTGGCCAACTTAGCCAGCGAGTCAGGCTTCTCATTTTCCTCTCTGGGAATATGATCGATCATGTAAATTCGATGTCACCGAGCTGCTCAAGGACCCGATTTAGGTAATTAGCTAGTCTCGCTCCTTTTGTTTGAAACTCTTTTTGAATTTGGCAAACCACCAGCTGGGAATCATAGAAATGTGGAAAGTCCTTAACCCAGCTCTTTGGCAATCTTGAGTCATGCAATCAAGTCCGCATGTTCAGCTTCATTGTTCATTGTTGGAAAGTTGAGTTTTAAGGCATAACAGATCGTAAATTCTTCGGGAGTGACAAGTACAACTCCAACACCACACGTTCATTAGATGCATCGTCCGTGTACATCTTCCATATAGTGTCTTTCTCACCACTGCTCTCCGGAGGATCATCTCGTATAGTGAATTTAGCTACGAAATTCACCAAAGCCGTGTCCAGGATTTCTCTCCGAGGGTAATAGGTTATGTCCAATTAGCTCAATTCCATGTTCTATTTCAACAGCCGTCCAGAAGTCTCAGTTCATTGCAAGACTTCTCGCAAAGGATGGTCGGTGAGAACTTTGATCGGATAAGCCTGAAAGTAAGGGCGGAGCATTCTAAAAGAGATTAACATGCAATATGTAAGCTTCTCCAGCCTCGGGTAATTTCTTTCTACTCCCTTCAATTGCTTACGAATATAATAGACCCATCGTTGGATGTGGCATTACTATAGTACGAGTGCTGCACTCAAAGCATGTACCGACACTACCAGGTATATAAACAGGTCCTCGTCATCCAACTGGTTTGAGAGGCAAGAGGGTCTCTCCACGTAATCCTCCGGAGTTTGGAATGCGTCTTTACACTCCTGATTCCACTTGAAATTCCCTTTTCCTTTCTTAGTGACACCAAATGAAGGAATACATTTTTCTATGGCTCTGGAGATGAACCAACTCAGGGCAGCAACCTTCCCATTCAAGCTTTGGATTTCCTTGATCGTCTTAGGAGCCTTTATCTTTCTCAGTGCCTTGATCTTTTCGGGATTGGCTTCAATCCCATGGGAGTTCACAATGAAGCCTAAGAATTTCTCTAATGCAATGCTAAAAGGGCATTTCAAAGGTTTAGGTTTCATGTCGTATTTTCGAAGGATGCCAAACATCTCTGCCAAATCATCAACGTGGTTCGCCAAACACCGTGACTTCACAAGAATGTCATCCATATAGACTTCCATTGAACATCCAATTTGATCTTTGAACTTCTGGTTTGCAAGCCTCTAGTAGGTTGCTCATGCATTCTTTAATCCAAAAGGCATGACCAAATTACAATACAATCCGAGGTCGGTTATGAAGCTGGTTTGTTCTTGATCCGGGACGTACATCAGGATTTGGTTGTATCTAGAGTCAATTGGGATTTGGTTATATCTCATGTCCACTATCGAATCCACCAACTAATCGATCCTTGGGAGTGGCAAGCTATCTTTCGGGCACGTCTTATTCATATTAGAATAGTCGATTCATTTTCTCCACTTCCCGTTCGCTTTCTTCACCAAGACAGGATTAGATATGCACTCCAGGTATAAGGCATTATGGATGAAGCCGTTGTCCTTTGGCTTATCCACCTTTTCTTTGAGTGCAGTGGATCACTTCGGACCCAAGCTGTGACATTTCTATTTCATAGGAATGCATTTGTGATTTATATTCAATGCATGGCTCGTTATCTCCGGTGAGGTCCCACACATGTCATAGTGTGCGTAGGAAAACACATCCAGGTTTGTCCGGAGAAAACCAATCAACTCTTTCATCACTCTTGCATTGAGCTATGGTTTGACTTCAGGACCTGATTCAGATCATCCTGGCTGACTGGAATAGTGATCGTCAACTCGGCGGAAGCTGCTCTTCCATATTCTGGCTCATTAAGTCGATCTATGTCATTGTGTCATCGACTTTGCTGCCCAAGTCGGAGCCTAGACTGTAGTTGCTATGCATCCAAAGCCTTGATGCAGAGGGTCCCCTCCATATTTTTCCCTTTCTCCTTTCACCTTGCCTCCTTTAGCCCGACGAGGTAGCATTCGCAGCCAGTCACCTGATCTCCCCGAACAATCCCTACGCCGTTCTCTGTAGAAAACTTCATTTTTAAACACCAAGGAGCTATTGCCTCTCTGAATTCAGCCAAGGCCGATCGGCCTAAAATGCATTGTGCGCCGAGTAAATATCCAACACTAGAAAGGCACGACTCGCACTCACTTATGGTTGCCATCACCAAGTACCATCGATAATTCAATATATCCTTCGACTTCGGTAGCCATCCCATTGAGCCCCTGTGTTTGAGATTTACAAGGTTTTAAGTCCTTTTCTTCTAGCATCATTTGATCATAAGCTTTCTTAAATAAGATACTGGCTGAAATCCTACAGTCAACCAGCACCTTTCGAATAATTGAAGGACCAATCAGGGCTATGATCACGAGCGCATCGATCGTTGGAGCTTCCACTCCATTAGCATCTCTATTTTGGGAAAACAATGTTGTCAGTTATCGTTTTACATTATTTTGCCGAAGTCCCATCTTCAATAGTGAAGCAACTTTCACTCTCCGCATGTTTTATCGTACCAACATATTTGTCCATCTTAGCAAAATTTTCATTGGCTGGATGTGGCCCACCGATAATTGTATTAATCACCAACCATTTTTTTTGATCGCTTGACTGCATCAGCACCATGCTTAGCTTGCCCCCATTGGAAAGATGACCCAATGGTGTTAGAGTTTCCTCGCCCGTCATCCTGTAGGGCTTTCACATATTACCGTAACTTTTTCTTACAAATCAACTCCTCAATCATATCTCGCAAATGTTTGCACCGTTGGTATTGTGGCCATGAGTTTCGTGGAATATGTAAAATTTTCCTAAATTCCTCTCCTTCTTAGTTGACTCCCTCGGAGCCAGCTTTCTGTACTACTCAGTGTTTTGAGTTGCTAGATAAATATTCTTTATCAAGTTGTTTAGTTCGGTATAGCTGCCATACTTAGGAGTCCTAATACGACTCTTGTTATCTAGCTTCTTCTTCTTAGCCTTATCATCACTTCATGTCCAATTATTGTTTTACTCACCAATATTCACATCTACATTTCCAGAGCTTCCTACGAACTTCTTTACAACAACATTGCTTTGCACTACTCTAGTTGAAATCCCAACCTCCGTTCTCCATAGATATTTGCATGCTTCTTCCAAACATAAGTACTCGTTGGCTTTTCTATACAAAGCATCCGTTGTTGATAGGGCTTCTTTTCCAACTATTCCCAGAACTCCATATCGGAATGAATCCACCTAATCAACGCCACTAACACCATGTCATCCTTGGGATCTATAACTTCTATAACAATTATGTGGAATCAATTTAAGAAATCCTTCAACGACTCTCCATTACTTGGAAGAGGTTTGATAATGATATGACATGTTTTAAACATGAAGAATGTAAGCGGAATTGCTCTATAGACTTCTTCAACAACTCAATGAAAGATGATATGGACCTCAGCGGAAGTCGAGTGAACCACATTACAGCTACTTTCTAGGAAAATTGGGAACATCGGCATTTCATGGCATCGGAAGCTCTAGCAAAATTTATATGACATTTATATCTCATCAGGTGCCTTTTAGGATCCTTTATTCCTTCGTACAATGGCACAGTTGGCATTTCAAATCACCGGTGGTATCTCCCACATGGAATGTTCTTTGTAAATGAATTTCGACTGGGAGAGGCACCCCATTCATCGATGCTTTGGAAATGATTTTTCTAACAAGTATCTTGACCATATTCTCAATCAGGTCAATAGGTTCGACTGAATGACAGTAATCGGGATCCTTCCTCAGTGTTTGGCCTAGCGAACGCGCTCGGTTTGGCTCTCGATACCTAGGTTCTATAAACTCCGGGAGATCATTCATCCAATAATCCCTTCTGTTTGATTCCCATGAGTTGTATCATCATCAGTAGTACGATTCTCCATATCTCGATCATCACAAGCGCCTCTAGAAGTCAAATCCACACCGCCTTCTCCACCATTGGATGGGCCGGTACCGATCCCTAAACTTAAGCCTCAGCCTCGTCCTCTTCCTTGATGAGATGTTCCAATAGCATTCTGAATCCTGTTCTGCCTTATGTCCCTCTGTCTCTACGTGGATGATGAGGAACTTTCTGACTCTAAACTAAAATCTCTTCTACTCCTCCTACAACTATTCAAAGTTAGCTCAATCAGCAGTCTCAACCTCCATTGCATCGTTTGATTCATCTCATTTTGACTAGCATAAAATCTATCTTCCATCTGCTTCATCATCCTATCTGTCTCCATTCTGGTCATGACTTCAGTTGGAGTTTGGATCTTATTTTGATTTGGTTGGACAACTCTATCTCCATGTTGAGAATTATGATTCTCAGCTTCAGTAGTAGCTCCAAAATTGGTAGAACAGTCTCTTTTCGATGGAGCTATTGCAAATAGCTTCCCTTAGATTTTTGACAATCCGAACAGTAGAAAATAAATTAGGAAAAATTAGATCTATCTCTTGGAATTAAGAAATCCAGATGATAATTCCAAGTAGCCTAAGAATATCGTGTTCTTAGTGAGAACACTAAAATATTTGAACCAAAAAAGCACAAACACCTAGAAGTTAATGTAAAGAATAAAAAGTGAAGAAGTAAATGAAAATTTAGTAAGAAATAACACACAAATTTTTTTAGTGGTTCGATAAACAAGGCCTACGTCCACTTTATAATTTTATTGATTATATTCTGTCTTGGAGGCAGAAGTGCTTATGGGTCGGTACAACTCCGACATTTGGTTACAACAATTAAATATAAAGACGAACAAGAACCAAAAGGTCCTTAAAGATGAGCCCTACCCTCCAATCTATAGAGGTAGTAGGCTAAAATATCACTCAAAATATCTCCAAACCGTTCTCCACATAAAAGACTAGTTCTCCATGAAAATATGGTGCCACATCACCAGAAAGTTAGGGTCGGTACCGATCCATAGGCATGGGTCGGTATCAATCCCTAAGATAGCCAATATGACTATCTTCAGCCCTTCATCTTGGCTCTTCTTATGGCAAATTTCATGATTCCATAGTTGTTTGCACCAATATTAACTTGTCTCTGAGTCTAAATGATGGAATTGTGGAAGAACAGAGTTGCAACTTAAAATGTTTGTGGAAATTAATGGAGAATTGCATTAGATCAACAAAATGACATTGGAAATAGGCTTTTGGAATTAAGTAGAGGGCATAAGCAGAAGTTGATCCTAATGGGGAAGAAAACATAGGTCATAGGCAGAAGTTGATCCTAATTGGCAGTAGTGTGACTTTGGGGCTGATGTGAGACATCGCCTATAATAAATAACTACGAATGACAGATGGTTAATTCCAATTATGTAGGGTAAATCTACCCAACTAATCTGGCTACCAGTTCCTTCGAGTAGTCAGACTAATATAGATGTCTCCATAGGGTACAGGTCATAATACGATGGACTTGCTTCAAGGATTGAAGGTATAAGTAGTTGTTTAAGGGCCAGCCTGTTTCCATACATGAAGTACTAAATAGTCGGGATTGGATTTAGGCACGATTGAGTATATTTCGAAAGGGTCCGTTTCAATTGAAATACTAAGTCTTCGAAGAGATTTCCGTGCAATGTCAGCTTGATAGAGACTCACGTGGAATCCACCTTAGGGAAGGTATTAAATGATGGGGGCGTACTTCAATTGAGGTCTTACATGGTTAGAGTCTGCCTACTTTCCATTAAAAGGTATTAAGTGGCTTGGATTCTGTCTCTCGCATTGGCAAGCATTCATAACTATGGTTATGTGTTATAGATTTTGGAAAAACCTGCTTCGGGGATTGAAAGTATTAAGTGGTTGTTTGAGGGGCCGACCTTTCCCCTATATGAAGTATTAAATGGTTTTGAATTAAGTTTATAGTGCAAAAGACATATCCTTATTTAAGTTATACTGCCCAAGTACTGATATAGAAAGGCTCAAGATTATCTATTCATCGGATATTACTGTTCTGACTCCCTCCTCATTATAACATGGGTTAGAGAAGGAGATGATGATCAAGATGAACATAATGACGAGAGGAACTTGTGGCAGTAGTCTATTTATCTATTTATGTTATTTTCTAATGTACCCATTTGAAGCTAGAAGTGTATTTTTAAACAAGATGATGTAACGATCATTGTTGACGTTATGTTACGGTTTTGTTTTGTGACATTTGGAATTTGAAATAAAATGGGTACTGTTTATGCTGTTATGTTCTATACATTCGTTGGGAGTTCTGAATGAATAGATAAATAGCTCTGTATTGTTCTTTTTACCAACCACAACCAGCTTTGGAATGGGTCTAAGTTTTGGTAGGCCTTTTCTAGGTTAGGATTTAAGCTGTTTCGGGGTGGGTTGTTACATTTGGTATCAATGCCTAGGTTACCCGAGCAACGGGGAAAAATATACATATAAGTGGCGTATTTGTTATTGTTGAAAATAGTTTTCAAAAACCCTACTATATATAAATATATATTCTTATTTTGAATATACGCCTAACTCTATAAATTCCAACTATAGAGGTAGTTATGACCATATTATGAGGAGTATGGAAAAAAATAAATAGAGTAAATTTTCACTCTTGCCCGATTACCCACCGGGTGGAGGTCGTATGTAATGAGTGGACTAAAAAGAGCATGATCGCGACATACAGAAGAATCCTTGAAGCTGAATGGCACTTGACTTCTTTGTTACACCTAGACTTCCTTATAATTATGGGCTCTATAAGCGTAATAAATAATATGGATAGAAAATTTAAATCGAAAAGGTTGTAATTCCAAGATTAATGAGGCAATAAATGTGGAATAAGAGGGAGTTAAAAGAACTCAATAGAGATATAAATGGACTAATTAAAGATATTATTAGAGATATTATGGCAAGATAAGGAAGTCATAATAGGTAAAATTAGAATGAATAAACAAATGTTTTTAGGAATTGTCCGTTAGAATTATAACCATTTATTAGGACAACTGATATTTATTGAAATATCAAATAGCATATTAGGTAGTAATTACTATTATAAGGCAATGTATTTGTTAACATCTGGAAGAAATAAGTGAAGAAGGAGTGAAACAAGCTTCCATAAGAAGGTGTACATTAATCACCATAAGAAGATAACCAGATTTTTAAAGCTTGACTAGGAAATTTCAAAAGAAGGAACAATTAAAGTCTAACCCCAATCCCATGAGAAAGAATTTGATAAAAAGATTTTTGAAAATTTCTTTAAATGTTTAAAAGGGCTTTTCAAATGATTATAAAATGAATATTTTATGTATCATAAGTTGATTTTTTTTGAAAGAAAGTGATTTTAGTCGGATTTGGAAATATGCTACCAATTGTTTTGTGAAAAGTTTGGAAAGAGGATGTAATTTTAAAAGTGGTGGAATATTTTAAAAACAAAATGGTGGATAAACTTTATAAAAATAAAATTGTAAATCAGATGATTTGAAGAGTTGAAAAGAGGGGGTTTTTCATTTTTGAAATTTTCAGTTTAAAATTAGTTGAGTTAAACAGTTTTTAATTTCTGGATTCTCCATTTTTGAAATAAATGCAAAATAAGGCAAATGTTAGACCCAATGATTTTTCTCACTTTATAAATTTGGAAGTTGTTTTTTTTAAAGTGCAAGAAAATTTAAAGATTTATGATATATAAATTAATTGCGTTAAAAGGTTCTAACTTAAAAGGATTTTCATTCTTGAAATTCTTAGTTAAAATTTGTTGAGCCGAAAAGTTTTTAGTCTAAAGATTTTTGATAAAAGGATTTTTTTTCTTTTTTGTAGAACGTACGGTAGTCCTTATAATTTTTCCTGCTTTATAAAACTTGAAGTTCTTTCCCTTGAAATTCTTTTAAAGGGGTGTATAAATGGAAATGACATTTGATTAATATAGGATAGAAGGAATAGAAGGTTAAAAATGCTCCATAGGATAGGTAGGAGGAACATTCCCGTATAATGAATTGTAGAGAATAATGGGATGGAAGTTGTCATTATCTACTCCATTTTTCCTTATTAAAATTATACAAGATGTTTTGAAAAATAGAAATGAACGATTATTTGGTAAGATTATTGGGTTTTTGAATATTTTGGGCTAAAAATTCTATTTTCAAAAGAAGAAAGCCTTTGTTATAAAGAAGTATTAAAGAAGTGAAATTTTTCATAGTTCCTTTTTGAAAACCTATTAATTTTTGAATTTTATGAATGAAAATTCCAACTTTTAAAGATTAAATCTTTGATGTAGAAAGTATTTGAGAAGGAAAATCATTTTACTCCATTTTAAAACTAAGTATTTTTGAATTCTGGGCAAATGTTTCTAAGTATATATTTTCATGGTTATGAAATTTTGGTTTTGCAAGGAATGGTTTAGAGCTAAAACAAATTTTATGGAGTAGATCACTACTTAGGTAAGACATGTTAAAGGCTTTAGGATATGAGTAAAATGAGAATAGGGTGTACAACCTAATTTGAAAATTTGAAATCAGTCCCAAACCTTTATTTGTAGAAGTTGGTAGAGTTGTAAAGATATTCTAGATCTATTATTGGATTGCAAAATAGACTGCCCTAGATGACTAAGAATGTAAATTTCTATGTTTTATTTTATTTGGAATGGTTTCCATGTAATTTATATAAATTATCATATTCCAAAATATGTATAAAAGCACATTGTTGAATTAACATAGGATGTACCTAAAAGAAAAGAAGACGTGTAAGATGAGGATATTCTTTTTCGTCGTTTACACTATCCATCTCTATAAAGGAAAAATAATTCCCAGCTATTTCAATCAAAGAAAAATTTCATCTGTGTTTAATTTATGGTAAATTATAATGGTAACCCTCTTTAGAATGATAGCTTTGATGAGTTAAAAACGTGGAAATAAGTGTTCAAGTTTAGACATTAGTATACACATATAACCACTCTTAAAGACTAAAAATAAAAATGTATAAATAGCATAATTTATGACTATAAACGTATTAATTAGTAATTAATGGATTATGATTTATGGATATTGATTAGAAATTAATGGGCAATAAACTTGTAATTAATGAGAGTAAAAAGGAATAAATGGGGACTTACTAGGGAAATTTGACATGGCATTTATGGAGGAATTGAATTGGAGTAATAAATGAATTTTTAAAATTGTAAAAGATTAAAGGACTAAGTGACAATTGAATAGAGATGTTCCAATTTTAACATTAATAATCAATAGTATGGGTATATTAACTGAAGTAATGAATGGGCCACATTTATTAGAAACCAAGAAGGAAAATTATGGAAAGTGGGCAATAGTGGAATGACATATTAGGAATGTCCATCTTAATTCAGTAAGGAGTATTAAGACATCAACACCATTTACGCCAGTTAATGATAAATGGAAACTATAAACAGCAACTTCCAGCAAAATTTTCTTTTAGATTTTTTGGGTGGTAATCGCTAGTTGTCTTGCTTAGTTACTGGAAAAGAATATGATATGGTATAAGAGATGTTTCTGTTTTATCAATGTGTTGATTTTATGGATGGGATTGAAACACTTGATAAATATATATGTATTGGGAAGCAACATAAATAACGAAATTTTACAAAGACACTTAACTACTGATGAACTGTAGACAAGACTGAAAGTTAAGGAGAAAATTAGGTTAGCAGCTAGAAATAAAAGAATGTTTCAATCCTAGAAATTATAAGATTTTGAAAAAAGATAAATTTTAGATTGTAGAATGTCACCATTCAAGAAACATTAGAATGTATAGGGATGTGAAGAGAGTTTTCTATTAGACAAGGATGAAGAAGAATGTTGCATAGTTTGCCGTTAGGAGCAATAAGACAGTAGTGTCCCTAGCACAGATCTATATCAAGGAGGTGATTCGACTTCATGGAATTCCAGTTAGCATAGTTAGTGAAAGAAACCCATTATTTACTAGCAAATTTTGGAGGAGTTTACAGATAGCTTTAGGAACTTTGTTGAACCTTAACACCGCTTACCACCCGCAGACCGACGAATAAACTGAAAGAGTGAAAGGTCTTGGAGGATTTGTTAAGAGCATGCATCATGGACTTTGGAGGATATCAGAAGCAACACTTACCTTTAGTAGAATTTACGTATAATAATATTCAGTAATCGACGATTGATATAGCATCCATTGAGACGCTTTATGAGAGACCATGTAAGTCGCCAAATTATTGTGGGAAACCGCCAACAAAAATCCTACTCGGGCCAAATTTAATTCATGGGACTTACATAAGATATAGTTGATTAGGCAGCATGTGAAGGTGCTAAGATTCAAAAAGTCGAGAAAGTTGAAACCAAGATTTATTGGGCCTTTTCCAATTTTAGAAAAAACCTGCGTATCGTGTGGAGTTACGGGATAAATTAGCAGGAGTCCATGATGACGTTTTGTATTTAAGGAAATACCTTCACAGCACAACCATTGTGGTAGAGCCTAATTTATTGAGTGATATTGAGGTGGTGCCAATAGCATATCATGCCAATGCACACATTGTGAAGCACGGAACTAGGAAGCTCCGCAACAACAAAATTAAGTTGGTTTGAGTACAATGGGGAGAAAATCCAATAGAAAGCATAAGAACTTCTAGTCCTAAGCTTTTCTCTGGTAATCTTTCCTCTCCGAAATTAGATTTTGGTTACTTTTTGGGTTCTAGATTGGATGACAACAGATGGTTGCTACACTTTTCACTATCACTTTGCACTCATGTAGAAAATTTTAAGCATGTCTAAGGTGTTTGCATAAATACTTATATGTTAAGATCACACACCCATGCCAGGATTGAGCTCACTTATAGTACGTCTGCAATACATAACCACATTGTACTTTTGGTTGAGTAGATGGTTGCGTAGATAATTGGTTGTATAACATGGAAGTTTATTGCATGTTAGACCATTCTCCCCTTGGGAAGATTTCGAGGATGAAATCTATTTAAGGAGAGAGAAAGTAACATCCCGTAAAATCATCCATAAATAAATAGATTGGATAAATTAATTTACATTAGGGGTAAAGATGATTTTTTCAAAAGTTGGAAATTGACCGTGAAAGTTATATCATTGCGTTCATGGCAAAATTCTAATCAGTTTTCATATATAATGTGCTGAAAACCATGCTCAAACGAAGAAGTTATATGCCTTTGAAGTTTTTGAGTTTAAAATAATTTAAATATAATTCAAATTAAAATACATAATTGATTCCCAAATTTGAAATTAAAAAGTTAATTGTAAACATACTTGAGGGTTAAGTAAACGTTAAAATTAACGTTAACATTAAATAACAACTACGGAAGAAAATAAAATAACAACAGTAAAAATTTTAACATTCCCAATAGGGAGCGGTCGACCCCTTGACCACGACTAGTCGACCGCTAGCGGTCGACCGATGGAAGGTGGCGGTCGACTACTGCCAGTAAGTGGTAGCTAGGGTTTTGGTTATTTTAACGTACCATATTTTTTATTTTTAAATGACCTTTGCCAATGGATCTGATGTGTTCCAACCACTATAATAAGAGCCTAGCTCCCTCACATATATTCACAAAATATTTTGGAACATTAGCAAAGTTCCGCCTTTTCGTCTCATCATGTATTCAGAAAACTCCATTAGGGTTTCAGGTAAGAATCCTATATATCTGTCTTTTCTTATTATTTTTTTTCTCAATCTCTTCTCTTAAAAACCTCTTATTTTCTAAATCCAACGTATATACAAATCCCTTGCTGTATATATCAAAAAGAAGAGATCTGAAAGGGTTCATTGAATATATATCAAATCCAAGAGAAGGCAAAGCTAAGGACCTCTGTGAGGGGAAATCTTAATTTTCTATTTTAGTAATTGAATAGTGTAGTTTGGATTTGATATTTACCTTAAGGAGCTTTGTATTACAAAACATCACAATAAAAGTCCCCAAAATTCCTCCAAAGTGAAATGTCAATTCTTAGGTTGGAATCTTAATTGTTTTGTATTAAAATAATGGAGTTTGTGTGGATTTTAAAGCTTATATATTTTATCTTATATTCCACTTGTTACTCTTTTTCTTTGGATTTGATCAAGGGATTTGATTAAGAAATGGTATGGAATGTATGAATTCCTATTTGTAGTTTGCGCTGTTTATTTTTACAAATTGAATGGAAATTCCCTTGTCTAATTTCACGTAAAAAGGAGTTCAATAGATAGTAAAATAAATTAAATCGTAAGTTTCTATTATTATTGTTTTATTCCATTGTTTTAATTAAAATAAGTTGGAATTGGAATCAAAGTACATGTCTATTGATTTGATTTTGGAACATTGTGTAACGACTTGAATTTTAGATGCTTTACATTTTAATTTAAGAACTATTTAAATAATTGAATCTTGGATTTAACGATACAAAAATTATTTCAAAAGCTTATTAAAATCTTTTTAAATAATAACTAGTGATGGTTAACTTTTAAATAATAATTTAATGTGACATAAACTGGTTTTAAAAAGAATTATTTTTTAATTATACGTGTGATTATCATTTTTGGACATTGTCATGGATTTTGCTAAAACTAGTTCAATTCGAACCGGAAAAATGAGATGAAGTGCGCCGACGAATTTCGTGGCAATCAGATATGCTATGTGATCGTGCCTGCTCGAAACGTGTAACGTTTTAGTTATAGAATTAAATAATTAGATTATTTTATTATATAAATAACCCACCCTCGCTCTTCCTCTTCACTTTTTTTTTTAATAGTAAGCAAAACAAAGTTGCCACCATCAAACAATGAATTAAATTTGGAGCTATAATCAACTAAAATGGAAGGCGTTGGATCTGTTGCGCTCAGGATGGAGAGAGATTCAAATCCATAATCTCAAAACGGTGTGCGATTGTATATGGTCGGGACAGACGTATGGAGACTGAACTAGGGTTAGAAATTGATGGCAATTTGGAAGGAGTTAGGTTGAACAGTGTGGGCGTAGAGTTCATGGTGGCGAGATGAAGTTGTGGTGGAAGTTTCATGAGGTGTTGTTCCTTCTAGCTAAGTGAGAAACTTTGCTACAGTGCACAGAGGTCTACAGGTCATGGCTATCAATGGGGGATCAAGTTTTGATAGGTGGTTCCCATTGAGTAGAGGATGTGAAGTGAGGTTCGTTGCAACCAACAATGAGCGGTTTCGTCATGTAGAGGTAGAGAAATCGATAGGAGAAGGCATGACATTGATGGGTTGTTTGGGTATCAATGATATAGGTGCATATTCTGGAATTAGAGAGGAGGAAGAATGATTTAACTAAGGTAATTACCAATTAATTAGTTAATTAATTAATTTAGTTAACCCAATTTCTTATAAAATCAATAACTATTATACAAATCGAACGTGGTGGTTTGCATTGCCCTCGTTTAATCTATGCACTAAAACTGATTTCGTCCAATTTAGAGGAAGTAAAATTTTGAGCTAAAATCCAATGCCTTTCGATTTTAGATTGAGCATGAATGTATAAACGTTAGCTAAAATTTTGGTGAGTTAACTCACCTTTGATGAACACCATATGATATATTTGTTGATATAAATTATTGTTTTTGGGCTTGGATGACATCTTTGTCTGGTTTGGTTGATTTTTGCTTTGGAAAGTAGATGTTATATAAAATGAAATACTGGTAACTCAAGAAATTTTTTCAAGGGATCTGGATTCCTCATCACTGTTGTTCTAATTTCATTTATGTACTTATTGTAAAAAATGTTGAATGCCAAAAGCTTAGTAGCTTGGCCTTATTGGACGTGACTTTGATATTGGCTTTATTTTTATTACACTTGTTACATTTATATAGAAAGCACTTGTTAAGTGCTACGGTAGCTCAATACCTCATTATAGTATTTTGGAAATACTATTATTTTCTGTTTTTGATGTGCAAACGATTTTGATTCAGAGGATGATTTTAAATGGGACACTTGTAGTTTTCTATAGTATTTTATTTAGAAATGGTTTCTGTACTTCTCTATTTTACTCCACCTTTTTATTAGGCTTTGTTAGCCATAAAATCTATTCAAAAGCAGAAGTATGAAAGAAAGTTAATGATAGTATTAGTTTTCGATGAAGTTACAGATATAGGTTTAAAAAAAGGCCATAAGAAGGTGTTTCGAAGGCATTAAAAGGGTTTTGAAGGAGTCAGAGGCAATGGCTGCCCTTACAGTGTGAAAGCTTTTGATTCAGATGGAAACATGACAACCTTTCGCCACTTCCAACATTTCTACACAGATAAGTAAGCAAAGGCAATATCGAAACCCCTTTCGAAGACAATGGATGATATCTCCTACATATGCGCTAAACCTTTCGAAACCAAAGGTTTCACCTACATAACAACCCCTTCCAAAGCATATCTTAGCCGTTCGAATTGGTCGAGACCAATGGCTTCAGGAGAAGGTTTTGTATTGATCAATAGATGAGCATTTGAAATCTTCCAACAGCGACGGAGCCATTAGTGCTTCAATGAAAAGCCTTCGACAATGTCGAAAGGCTCTCATCATTATTTCCGATGACAACAAGGCAACCTGGAGAGAATGGCATATTTAAAGACCTTTCGACAACGACAAAAGAAATTATGGAGAAAGCAGAGAAAAGAAATACCGAAGGCTTAATAAAGGCGAAAGGTTGATAGAAGACCCTTTCAACTCTGTTGAAAGGTATAGGAAAAATGAAGAAAGTGCATGGTGGAGTCCAAGTATATGAAGGAGATACCTTTCGATAGTGACGAAGGGGGACGAAGCCTTTCCACTAAGTCAAAAGGCATGAAGCAGAATATAAATAGAGGCCTTTTGATCGAGTCGAAGGAATAAGTGCGAAAGGGAGGCCGACCAGCATCTACAAAAAAGACCCAAAGAGTCCAGTTTTGGTGATCGAATTCTGGAATCCTGAATTCATTTCTTCCACTCCACTCTCTTAATTGCAATTAAGTCCTCTAAGAACCCTAAACCAAATTGGGGATAAAGCTTTATTACTTGTAACTCATTTTGGATTATTAATAAAGAGAGATGGCTTGTTCAATAAGGATTTATATGACCGGGGAGACTATTAGATCATTAGCTAGTCTAATGATTAATTGCACATGATTCTAACATATTCTCTTAATTTCCTTTTGTCTATGCAATGAAAAGAACCGACTTAGGTATTCACAGTCGAAACACTTCATCATTAGAACCAACAATTAAAATAAGAATGGTGATGGGGCTTCGATAATGATGACTTTATGAAGTTAGGGGATATCTAGGTCGATCTTATCCATGAAAATGAAGTGGAGCTTAGACAGTTACAAGTTGGATTCGATTGAAAAAATGGGGTCCCTCTCGAACCAATCGAAAGGGGTGTTTCGATGGGATTCCAGTTTGTAATTGACTAATAATGAATCAGAGAGGAATTCTTTCAAAAGGGGATTATCCACAACTTCATCAGAAACCTTTCGAAGGAGTTCTCCAATAGCAGAAGCGAAACTATAGAGTCGAGAGTGGCTGTGTTATATTATCAAAACAATAATACCTTTTGACATGATCGAAAGGGGGTCAGAACAATTCCTTTCGACATGGTCGAAAGGAATGAAAATCTTAAACAATCAGTCACTTCTGACTCATGCAAAGGGAAGGTTTTGGGCAGGATGCGATTTTCTCAGCTTGCATTCCTAAACTAATTTTCTGACCCTTTTGATTAAACCACCCTAGTCAAAGGGCAGGGCTATCATCTTAAACCCTTTTGACTAAGTCAATCTAGTCGAAAGGTATGTTTTGAAGGAAGAGATCTTTCCAAAAGCATGGTTTAATTTGAGTTTAATTACCATTCACGTAGCATAAGGGATGTTGACAAGTTTGCATGTTAACAGGCTTGTCTTGTTTATATCGAAATGTTACAAAAAATATTTTGGGAAGTGTTTGTTTTAAAGAAAAGTTGATGTAATAATGGATGTTTATTATAAAGGAAAGGATGAAGTTTATCATTTATAATAAAAGTGATTATGTTTTGAAAGAAGGTAGAAATATTTTGTAATAAATATTGGTAAAATGCTTTATATAAAATGTGTATAGAAAGATAGATTTATAAAATGAGTTTTATAAATAGAAAAGAGATTTATAAAAATGAATTTTATAAATATTAAAGAGCTTTATGAAAGGAATTTTATAAAGTGGAAATTAGCCACAAGGGCCTCTTTAGCAAGTGCAATTAGTTTTTAGGACACACAACTGAAATAATAACTTTTAAAGACAAAATACGAAATAATTAATTTTTAAGGCCTAAAAACCTATGAAATTATGTCCTTGAAAGTAATTGGACTAATGATTTTGTCCTTAAAAGTAATTATTGTGCTGACTTTGGCTTTGAAATTAATTTCTGTGGATGTGTGTCCTTGAAATTAATTGGACTGCAAAGTTTTCCTTCTAGTGAAATGCCCCTTTTGTAAATATAAAAGAGCTTTATAAAAGGAGTTTCATAAATCGAAAAGGGATTTATAAAAGATTTTTATAAATAGAAAGGAGATTTATAAAATTAATTTATAAAAGGAGCGAGTTTTGATTTCTATAAATGATAATTTTAAATTATGGTGGTATGGAAATTATTCATTTCATACTTAACACCAAATTTCGAGGTAAGTAAACCCATCTCTATCTGTGAGAGCTTAAGAATGTATGTCGAGCCAAGGTAGTATGCAAATTTGTCCGATTACACTGTTAATCGAATAAAGGACTATGTTTTGGCCCATTTATGTATGCTTTTTGTTGCGACTTTTCTATTGATTAGAAAAGCACAAATTTTAATAAATTCTGCAAGCGCACAGGCGTGTAGTATGCAGGTCGAACACAGGGAATTGTATTTTAAAACAATTAAAATCCATAGTTAAATCTTAGGCGTGTTAAACGAATTCGACGGTGAATTTTGAAAAGAAAATAAAAACAATAATATACTCTGAATCGATTTCGAAACTAATCGAAATTGCAACCAAAATATAAAATTGTAAAAAAAATCAGAATAGAAATTGAAATTGCGGAAAAGAAGATAACGGAGCAATCAACTGAAATAATTATTAACTAACTGAAAAGAGTGCCGAAAATAACTAAGAACAAGAATAAATAAATTGCTAAATCTAATCAACAATCCTACGTATTCTGTTCGAAAATAAAAACTGTGCTGAATTCAAATCTAAACTTGAAGAAAAGTGATGAGCTAAGAGATGATCTGAAGGTGCTGTATAATGTTGTATATATAGGCCTCAGCCCCTAAAATCAGTCCATCTTTTTAGCAATAGGACCGGTTCTATTCTTAGTATTTGCCAAGATAATTGTACTGACTGGGTCCATTCCTTGAATTGGTGAAGAGTCAAGTTGCCACGTCATTGCTTGAAATACTTTTATATGTGAATTGGTCCAAATTCATACATAAGCTACTTTTGAATGTGTCCCATTTTGCTTCATATCATGGCTATGTATTATGCTACTTTTTAGGAGGAACTGGTCCTTTGCTTGAATTGGTGAAAGAGAACATATATACGTCCACATCATTGCTTGAATTGGTCCATATTGCTTTGAATTGATGTTTGCTACCTTGAGAATATGCAGCCAATATTTACTAAGTCAAAGTATGTGCATGCTTGCCACGTCATTGATTGAGGTTAGTCCCCACTTGCTTGAATTAATTAAATTTGTTCCTTGCTTTGAGTTTGAGCACGTGACTTGAGATATAAATATGATTTGTTTCCCATGTTGCTTGCACCCATATGCTGAAGTGAAAATGTGAACTAACTCATTTCGCATAAATTGAAGTGTGACATTGCTTTGATTTATTTGGTGCTCAAAATGTTGCACTCATGCCGCTTGTCTTTTGAACCAAAGGACGCCACAACCGATTAATTTCAACGTTGCACTTCGGAATCTATAATCTGCAAAACCACAACAAATACCCGTATAATACCGCTTTATTAAAATAAAAATATATGAAACAAACGGTTTAAAATGCAGAAAAATACGTTCATCACTTTTGAAATATTATATCTTTCATAAGTGTTTTGTGAATATACTTATACTGTTGAGATAAGTATATGGTTACATTTTCTAAGTATTGGAAGTGTAGTATTTTGTGAATAGACGTATACTAACGAAATAAGTATATGGATATTTTTCCAAGCATTGAAAGAGTACAAATGAATAGTGAATGAGTTGTATACTTATGTATGTCCTTTGTAAAAGTATTTTAAAATAAGTATTTACAAAGTGATTTTAATTAACTAAAGGATTAATTAAAGAGACTTAGTGGTTGCTTATATGCTTAACCATGCTTTTTTCCATATGAAGTTAAATCTCTGATTGGACCTTTTACTTTTTTAATTGTTAAATATCAGACTATCAATTCTTGGCCAGTTTTGAAACTTTCAATTGTCGGTTCGGAGAGACTGGGATCAGATCTGTTATCTAAAAACTACTTAGAACCATCATAAGTGTTCAAATGGAAGACATCTTTAAGATGATGAAACTAAAGACAGAGTTCTTTAAAGTGCAAGGGCTACTTGCTACTAATCCGAAGGGTGATTCCAAAATGGATGTAGTAGAAGTAGTGCCTTCGATTTGGTCAGTCTCAGAACAACTTGTATGCAAGAATGCTGACCTTACATTGTTGCTTGGAGAGCAGTGTTAACATTCTAAGTGGGATTTTCTATAAGGTAAAATATAAACTCAAGCCTCATACCCATAAATGATTAAAATGTGGTAGATGCGGTAGGGCTATGTGGTTCGCTACCATTAGGGTATGATCATCACCTGTAATTAGATTAATATTTATGGATTCTGTATGCTTGTGGCCATGGAATCAGTTTGTCAAGTTGGCAGTTAGGGTGGTGATCATATTTGATACTATCTAGGAAGGGGAAGGTTGGTTCTGTGTTGTTAGTGGTGCAATGTTTATAGCCTCGGTATATTTTAGTTAGAAATTTATTGTACGGAAGGTAGACCCTTACCTTTCATTGTTGGAATCCATTCTCTAATACGTCCTTTATGAAGTTAGTTGTTTACTAAATATGATGTTGAATGTAATTAATGCAACCATTTCAGCCATGTTAAATATTTATTTTAAACCCTAGATACTATTATAATATCACTGGATTTTCTAATAAAATGGTTTAGTTACCATAAGATAAAAGCCCATTCGTGTTTATGTGCGACGTGATCTTATGAGATACCTTTATGTTTGAAAGGTTTTATAACACTAAAATCCATATGACTTGAGTTTCTGATGATGGTTTACCAAACTGATCCGAGCGTTGTTTTCTTATAATGCTCTGTTCAGTCCGAACATATTTCCAAATATAGTCGGATGCTTTGGTGCTTCAGGAGACGAGCTGCTTGCCTCCAAGACCTATTGTTGTATTTTATTCTACATCATTTCTTGTATTTTATTTATCAGCGCTAGTAAGGATAGACCGTTATAACTATCCATGCTGATGATATGTTAGTTTACTTTAATGATGTATGTATATTATGGTTTTCTTTTGTAAAGCATGGGTATATTCTATATTACTCATCACGATGTGAGATTCTATTCTGTCTTATCTTCTCTTTTACCCCAAAAATCTATCTTTTCAACACTCGGATGCTTAGCGCATGAATACCGTTGTAACGACCCGATATTTTTAACCATTCGCATCCAAACATGCCAGATTTGAATTGCTCAAAATACCAGATAGTTAGATTATATTTGGCAAAACTCAGCATATACAGTAATAAAATAATCACAGAATCATAGACATAGAGTAATATAACAATATTGCAGTGGAAACAATAGAATAGTAGTTCATGAAGCTACTATATACATATCAGAGTTAAATAAGATACAATAGAAGTTTCAAACACAATAGTCAAATACAAGATCAGAATACATCACTAGAATCAACTGAATATCTGTAAGCTAGATAAATGGCTGGATCTCCAAGCGAAGCTCCAACTCCAAAGATGAGTCTCAAAGCTGAACCACTCAGTCTGACCCGAGCGTAAAGAAAAACACAAAACACTCTAGTCAGGATTAACGTTCTTATATTAATAAATCCAACTCAAGTGAAATAACAACTGAAATACAAGTAACTCAAAGGATGTTTGGGATACCATCCTCTGAGGATCCGTTAAACTATCTACTATGCATTAATATACGCTATTATAATAATGTCTAAAGTAAAGTATAATATATTTAAAAATAGCGTTAAGGCGTTACCCATATCCCCCTTAACACATTTTATAGTGCCGATTGTCTATACAGTTTCGTAATACCTCCTGATGGGAGGCTACCAGAGGGTACTCCATAGGTATGACACAAATCAAACTCATAGTAAAGCTCACTGGGGTAGGTGACATGGCACAACTAGGCAATGTCAAGGTAGATATACCAATTACACTTCCGAACCGGTGGTAACGCGTAGCAGCCACTACAGCCCACCTCGAGCCACACTCCCAAAATCAAAGGTGCACCCACTCAATCACAAAGTAATAGAATGGTATCGAAGAAGTGTGTCCGATCAGAGGAGCTACCTCATTTAGCCCGTCAATTGCTCATGTTTTAGCCACCTAATGCCAACTCACGGGAGTCGGGTCCACATGTATACCTCAATAGAACGTCGCCACCATCCTACTTCATTCTGAAATCTCCACCGTGTACATGGTTGTTAAAGTGGTTTTCAGAGTTGGCAGAGAGTATGACAACTTCCGATCATGGGCTCTTTAACAACCAAACGTTATTATAACATCGTGGTGATTTCAAAATAGTTTATGCTTTAAAACCAAAATATCCTTGCCTTTTCAAAACCCATATAAATACGATATCCCTTTCCATTTCGAAATCAATTATGATATCATTTCCATTTTAAATATATCTTTTTCCAAAATCATAGCATTTTCAAAGTTATAACACTTTTCGAAACTAAACACTTGAAATTAAACACTTTCAAACATAATACTTTGAAATCATAAGACTTTCCACTTAACCGTTTTGAATATTAAAATAATATATATAATAAAATTGTTTTCCTCAAATTTCACAAATTAAATTCTAAATCAATTTGAATTTCAAAATCCAAATTTAATCAGATCTCAAATCATTAATTCCAATTCAATTCAGTTTTCCAATAAACCATTCCAAACAATATCGATTTCAAATATGGATTTGAACTCAAATAAACCATTTCAATATATTTAAAAGCTTTAAATATTCAACATTTCAAAACTAAATTTGATAATTTCATATATCTCTTAATTCAATTTACTATTATTTAGCTTTGAAATATTTATTTAATCATTATAAAAACATCTAAATACAGCTTCCCTTTACAAATTTAAATAAACAAAATATCCCATTTGAAGTTATATAAGTTTGAAATATTCATTTAAGTCACCTTTAGTCAAATTCAAGTTATAAAACATATCTTTAAAATCTCAAATTAAATAAATTTCAAATCAAGCCTATTTAAGTAAATTCCTAAATAAATTAAATTTCAAATCAATTTCAAAATATCTTCCAACCTTAATTTATTTAAACCATTATAAACTCTATATTAAAATATAATTTAGATACTTAACCACACTATCTTTAATAAAATCAAACTTATTATTAAACTTATTCTATATTAAAACAAGTTTATACATAGTTTAAAACCAAGAATTTAACTATATACATAAAATAGCATTTATATAATATCAAAAATCAATATTATATAAAACTATATATTTCTTTCCAAAACCATAGAAATCATTTCAAAATCTTTTTATATATATAGACCACGGTGTCTATATAAAATTTTCTATCCTATGGTCAAGTGATACAGATATTTATTATTTCAATCCGCAATTTAAATATATATGCAGGTATATCATTTCAACCCGCAATCCTAAATTTAATTCAAATGAAAATCGCTTGGGTCTATCATTTCAACCCATAACGATTTTCTCCTATTCTAAAATCCGTTTGGGTATATATCATTTCAACCCATAGCGAATTCTATACTTACAGGGAACTTGCAGAGTGATAACAGATATGATAATAACATAGCGGGCATATATCATCGATATAACTAACAGATAATGGTGTCAGATGTCACAGGTAAATACATATAACATCATATATATAGCAATATAAATAACTAACAGCAGCATATTTCAATTGTCGTTTTAATTGAAATCAAATTTAATAAATATAAGAACGTTAATCGTGAGTGATTGCTCACCTTTCGAGGTTAGAGGATAGACAATGAAGTTGAGTTACGAAATGCAAGCATGAATCCCAGAGCAAAGCTAAATTGACAGGAATTGATGACAAAGCCGATAGTTTGAATTGATGAGAACGAATCAGAATCATCTAGATGGGGACAGAATATATACTATTACTATTTTTCCATGGAATCAATATCAAATTAAGGCGATAAAATATATACATACATAAAATAAAACCACCTTATATACTTGAAACCAACACATGTGCTTATATATAACTATTATATCCAAACATATATATATATATGTACATACATACATACATACATACATACATATATAAACCTTTCATACCGAGCTGAAATCAAATATCAAATTTTAAACACATATGCAAAGGAACTCTATATATATTTCGAGACGCGTTTATAGTTTACAAATCCAACAGAATATGCACATATAGGCCTTTATAACTCAATATACTTTACTTGACTTATCTCTACTACTAATAAAGAAAATTTGTTGAACTAGTTTACTCGGTGTCTTTTTGAAATTTCACAAATGTCCTTTCTTTCCATTTACAATAATATGAACAGTCCATGTCCGAAGCACATACACACGGCCCAAAAAAAGGAATAATGTTAAAGTTTATGACCAAACAATAAAGCCTAGAATTCCGGCTTAACTTGGGTTCAACTAGTGGTTGAGCAATTGCATGTCAGGCAAGTAAGGTTATTTTTATCAAATAATATAGGTGTGGCCTATTATAATAAAGTGGGTCGTTCCATGCAAAAGCATGGATTTAAACCCCAACATTGGTATTTCTTTTACTTTAGCTAGTTTACATAAATAGATTTTATACAACTTAACATATATAAACAATATATTTTAGATATCATATAATTATATTTCAAACTAACAACTTTATCACCCATATAATACACACACACACACACACACACATATATATATATATACTTTCAAAATATCATGTATACTCACAAAACGTATATACATATTTTTATATATAGTCAAATCAATATATTATTTTCCTTTCATCATGAAATCTATTAAAATAAACAATGTAGATTTAGGTAAATACATAAGCATTTAAAACGTATTGACTTTAGTCGAGAGAGCAAAATTGAAGAATAAATAGAACATATATAACTTAAAGTCTATTCATATATAATATAAAACAAAATATTAATAGAAGTAACCTTATATAAAACAGCCTAATATATCTATATATATATATATATATATATATATATATATATATATCACGAAAATTTTGATATAACAATCAATATTACATAAGACGAACAAACCAACTCTCCTTATATATATTAATGTCGTTATTTCTTAAAACACTCTTTCCTTTTTGGGTAACAAAATACCTATATATAAATGAATACAAATATACATAAAATTACAGCAGAAAAGGGGTGAAGCAAAAGTAAGGCCCGAACAAACCTCACAGAGATGCTCAGCCAGAGGAAAGTGGTCGGCTTGGAGGCAAGGAAAGGCGAAGCATAGGGAGGTCACGACCATAACATGATTGGTGGCCTCGGCCATAGCAAATGTTGGCTGCCAGATTGATGCTGCTATGGCCATGGGTTGGGAGGAGAAAAGCAAAGAGGGTATTCGGTGGCGGGATATGATTGGTGACGAGGGGAAGAGGTTGAGGCCGAGCAGATTCAAGGCTTCATAAAACAAATGAATATTTTTGAGAGAAGAGGAGAACGAATGGAATGTGTTTCCAAATGCAAAAACAACTAAGAGACAGCACATAGACGAGCTGTTAGAATATACTTATATTATATGCCTTTTAAAAGAAAAATGGAAAGAACAAGAGACTTGAAAATTAACTAATATTATTTCAATAGATCATAAATAAAATGAAATATAACGGTGGGGCTTTGATTCAGCTGAACATTTATGGTAATTTATTTTGTTACATTCTGTACGTTTCAAATTTGTAAAGGAAAGGAAAGTTAAAAGTTACAGATTTTGGTACCGTTACAATGGATCGTTATTATCGTTTCTGTCGCGTATCGGACCTCAAAACACAAAATTGAATACACCATAAAGATTAACACGATAAGACGATCAAAACAGTATACAAATATTAGTGGTACGATCATCCGATCAAAAGTCGATAATCGGTACCGATAAAAGCTGCTATTTCATATGGAAAAATCCAAACGGAGCTAGAAACGTTCGAATTTTACGAAACGAATTTCGTAGTCTGATTCAGAGTGTTCTAAATAAATTTTCTCATGTTGACATATTTAGGTTTCGAAATACTTTTAAATTCAACAGTTATTAACTGATTTAAATTGAAACAGAATTACACAATAAAATGAACTTCCATATTTTCTAATAAAAATTTACCAGTTGCTATGTTAAAATAGACGTATTACAAATATCAAATTTTTATTCCAAAATTTATTATTTAAAATTTCGCAAAATTCAATTAATTAAATAAATAAAACAAATAAAATTATTAAAATTTTATAGGTCGTTACAACCGTGGATGTATTAACTTAAGGGTCGAAAAGGCGGGCTGTCGCACTTGGTATAAGAGCTTAAGTTGAATGAACACCTAAGTCTTGATGGGATAGACTCATTAGAGAAAGTGTTAGTAACACTCTAGAATGAGTTTGAGTGTGTGCATGTATGTGTATGAGAGCGTGTATTTATTGGTGCTATAAAAATGATTTATATTGTGTTGATTGAACTATTGAGTTGTTTATGAATTATAATCGATACAGAAAGCACAACTATATTGATAGGGGTTTCTAAACACTTGGGAAAGGCAAACGACATAATATTGTTTTGAAATTGGTAAATGAAATAATTTTACCTAGGATTATATTTTATATATAAAAGAATAATTCTCAAAAATTGATATAGTTATTTATAATGTGTTTGTTTGTTAGGAATGATAATATCCAATTATTATCATTTATTGTTTGACAAGTCATTCACTTTCAGTTTAGGTGCATTGACCATTATTTGATTATTCATGCTTGACTAATTTATAAGCATTTATTTGTTTGATTTAAATTAAATACAAACACCTTGTGAATTCAGTTTCACGATTCGATTGTAAGACGTTCGTTAATAAATTGGGTTTAATAAATTTACATTGTTAAAAAGGATATTACTCAAGATAAAGTGATTTTATAAATGTGGTTCACGAATTGTGTTTTGTGAATAAAAAGCATTTTGGAGATAGTAAATCCTGTTGTCTTTGAATACGATTTCAAATGATTTTTGGAAAAAATAATAATAGTATTTCTTGAAGATATTTATAAGTATAATATTTCAAGGAGAATTTCAAGTAAGATGCATTTTCTTTGGATAGTTCAAGAAATGAGTCTAGATTAATTTTGTGATGATCTGAATAATCTTCTAAGTGATGATTGGATGTTTGCTTAGGCAAACGTTGTAGCACATGTAGTAAATTATTCTCATTACCTTTGTACAATCGAAACGAGTTCAAATCCGAATGAATCTAATAGTAAATTAAGCTCTATAACTATTTTATATATACATAAATATATATGGTATTGTTTCAAAAAGGGAATTTGAAAAGAAGGGAGGGTATTTTTATGTTAACTAGTTTGAGTGGCTCGAAAATGACTAAACATGGGCAGGAGATGTGAGATGTGTTCGGATGATAAACGTTCTCTTAGGTATTACCATTCTTAGTAAGGGATGTATATAACTATGTAGGGTCCAGTTTCTTTGTACCATTTTGGGGTTACTCGATATACATACATATATATATTTTCTATAGATTAAAGCATATAGTGTTATTTCAAAAAGGCTTTGAAATAAAAGCCAGGTATTAGGTTCTAAAATTTCCTTTAAGGGGATTTGATTTAAAATAGAAGGTTATTTATAAATGAGTTTACATAACTCTTCAATAAAGGAAAAATAATTTAATAGAAGATTTAAATGGGTTAAATTTGATAGAAGGGTTTTAATAAGTTTTGTTTTATTAAAACCATATCTTTTGTTTTAACATCTAAGTTGTGAATACTATTTGAGGTTATTAGGTCAGCTAATAAACGTCTTTAACTTATAGATGTCTAAAGAAAAGTAGACTCTAGGACTGAGTTGGACACCGGCATCCTACTATTCTTAGTTACTTATCAGATCGAATGGGTAAAGAGGTCATAGAGGTCAACTTAGTTTAAGACCCAGATTATTTATTTGGGTCTTCATTTGAATTTAAGGTAAAATAAAAGGCAAAAGATTAAATTAGATAATTGTATATACTCTTAGGATATGGTAGGGTATTATACAAGTTTAAAACTTAAGTATATTTTATGAAATGTTTTCAAAATAATTTTAGGAAGTAAAAAGAATTGGTGTACTTTAGAAATTAATGGGATAAATATGTAAGTTGTACGTGGATTATTTTATTCGCATAACTATTCTTGATCCAGATTTGAGTACATAATTTCGAGGTGATTTACACCGATCTGATTAAGGATTTTTCACTTGATTATTGATATGATCCTGAAGTTTTCTATAGAAGTATATTGCTATGTAAGGATAACAGAGGTTTCTAATCAAGGAACCGATCAGGGTCTACACTAGGGAAGTGAGCGATACTAGTCTGAAAAAGAAGTTTATACGATCAAGCGAGTAATCGGATTTGATATTGCATACAGATGACGTACATACATCATACGAGATTTAATATATTGTATGCTTCTTGCATTGGAAATGCAAGTTACATGGTTTGTTATGACATGCTTATGTGAGGTGATTGATGTGTATGATTTAGCATGCTTAGATTAATGATATATGATTTATGAGTTGTTACAATATTTCAACTGTCACGTTTAACTCTCTTTTTGAGTTTTGTAAGTGAGATATAGGTACATGGAAACAAAAGCTTGCTTGTTGCTTTTGGTTTTATGAGTGGGATTAGCTTGGTTACTAATTGGTACATGTTTATGCTTAATGAGTGTGTTTGCTATGTGACATACACACTCTATGATGTATATAACCCAGATATACTGTTGTTGTATTGTCCCTAGATATAGGCTTATACTGATATTGTGATTTTTTAGGACCTGGCAGTGCAAACGAGATGCTGCCAAATTTTTCTGTAACATAAGGGGCTTTAAAGCATAAGGGTGCAAAGACATTTTCTCCCTTTAGAAATTTTGAAACAAAATCCTTTAAGGGGGAAGAAATGTAATGACCTTTACAATGCTTTATATTTAAATTTCATAATTATTTAAATAATTGAATCATGGATTTCAGGGTACGAAAATGATTTCAAAAGCCTATTAAACTCTTTTTAAGTAATAACTAGTGAAGGGTAACTTTTAAATAATAATTTAATATGATTTAAACTGGTTTAAAAATAACACTTTTTGAATAATGATTGGAATTATTATTTCAAGGCATTGTCTCAAAATTTTGATGAAACTAGTGCCATTAGAATTGAAATAATAAGGTGATGTATGCCGACAAGTTGCGGAGTAATTGGACATGTTGTGTGATTGTGCGAGCTCGAAATGTGTAACATTTTAATTAGAGAATTAAATAATAATATTATTTATTATATAAACAACTCGCCTTCTCTCTTCCTCTCAAGTTTTCCTTTTTCTTCCATTTCTATTTTTAACAGTAAGAAAAATAAAGTAGCCGCATTTAAGCATTGAGTTAAATCCGGAGATACAAGCAACTAAAATCAATAGCATTGGATCCGTTGCACTCGGGATGGAGAGAGAGCTACAAATCTACAGTCTTGAAATGGTGTGTGATCGTATTTAGTCAAGATGGATGGGCAAATGCCAAATTATGGTTAGAAATTGATGGCAATTGGGGAGGAGTTAGGTGAAATAGAGTGTGGCATTGAGTTCGTGGTGGCAAAACAAAGTTGTGCTAGAAGTTTCGAGAGGTGTGGCTGTTTCTAGCCGAGTGTGACACTTTACTACATTACATGAAGGTCTACAGGTCATTACTATCAATAGGGGATCAAGCTTTAAATGGCAATTCCCGTCATGGAGAGGACGTGAAGAGAGGTTTGTAGCAATTGACAGCGAGCAATTTCATCAAGTATAGTTGGAGAGATCGATGGGAGAAGGCACGACATTGATGGGTTGTTCATATATCAGTGATATAGGTGCACTTGGAATTAGAGAGGGGGATGAAGGGTTTAATGAAGGTAATTAGCAATCACTTAATTAACCCAATTTCTTATCAAATCAATAATTATTGCATACGAGGTCCAAATCAAATGCGGTCGTTTACATTGTGCTCGTAGGGGTGTTACCTACACACCGAAGCTAATTTTGTCAAGCTTGGAGCTTGTGCTAAAATCGAACGACATTCCATTTTAGATCGAGCGGGAATGCATAAACTTCGATTAGAATGTTGGTGAGTTTACTCACCTTTGATGAATACTATATGATATATATTGATATAAATTACTGATTTTATGCTTGAATGACTTCTTTTTTGGTTTGTTTGGATTTTCTCTTTGGAAAGCGAACGACATATAAAATAAAGTTCAAGCAATTTAAAGAATTTTGTATAGGGTCCCGATTCCTCGCCACTGTTGATTTTAATTACATTAATGTACTTATTGTAAAAACTATTGAATGCTAAGAACTCGATAGCTTGGCCTTATTGGATATGATTTTCATATTAGGCGTATTGTTTTTTTAGCAAAGCTAGTAGGTTTTGTACCGACCCTTCCAGATTTAGTAATAATAAAAAAACAAAAACAAGGAGTAACTAACAAGCTAACTATTCCAAGAGGAAAACAAAGAAAGAAGTTACAGAGGCACAAACACACAACAGGAAAAACAGAAGCCAAAAAGACTAATTCCAACAGTTAATAAGAGATAAGTTAGAATCAAAGTTGGAGTTTCTAAAAGCCCTAGAGCTTTATTCAATGTAACTGTCATGGTCCGACACTAGTTTCCTTCCCTTCAAAGCACCTAGCATTCCTTTCTTTCTACATTTGAGTGATGAAATTTTTTAGCAAGGTTAACCAAGCAAGCCCATGTTCTTTTTTCCATCTAGTTGACTTAAAGATAATGTCCCATTCCAATTTACTGTCCTATGAGGAGAGTGCATGCTACATTTCAAAAGAATATATCTCCAAAGTTTGAATGGGAAAGAACATTTGAAAAATAAGTGCAGCTAATCCTCATCACTTGGTCTACAAAAGAAGCATCTGCTGGAATTAATGGCCATAGTTCTGCAAATTTTTCAAAGTACGTAGACCATTGTGAATAATTTTCCAAAGCAAGAAATTCTGTAACTTTATGGAGTGGGTTTTTCTTAGAGGACCATGCAAATTTCTCATCAGAAAATGGTTGATGCACCTACTGATCTCTCCCTAGAGTAATCTAACCCAGGCATTGCTGCAGTATGAGAGGATTAGCTTGCCTTCATGAATATAATCATTGACTTTGGCCTAAGCAGGTATTCCTATTTGTTGCATTTCAGAAAAAAGTTCGCATATTATAGAGGAGGACACCTTGCATTGACCAAGTATCTGACCTAAACTTAACTTCGGATCTACCTACTACTTTACATATCCAACCACATAGAATCAGTTCTCTTAGTTTCAAAATTTCCATCCATATCTAACCACATAGAGGAGAAGCCTGCATTACCCAGAAAATTTTGTTGCCAATGTGGTGAATTGTTACCCATTTGACCCATATGTTGTGTCTTTTGCTAATGAGACTGTCAAGATACTTGGAGAAGGCAACCTATTCCAAACTTCAATGTTAGTAATTCCAAGGTTAGTTAATCTAAGGCAGCTTTCAAATTTTCTATAGAAACAAGAACAAGCTTTTTAGAATACATGTCCATATGATATAAGAAATGGTTGATAGCACTCTTGATTTGCTTTATTAATTTTTCTATAAGAATGAAGGTTCTTTTCTAATAGACCATCATTTCAGTAGTGGTAGAGTTGTTGTGGGTAGTTCTTCCTACGTGGGAGATAAATTTGCTAGACCATATGTTGATGGCAGTGGTTATTTTCTCGAATAAAGGGAGACAGTTGGAAAACTTTGGTTTAGTAGTTGTCAAGGGGATACCCAAATAGTTAATATTGAGAGGAGCATGTTGAAGTTAAGATATATGGTATGATGTTGGTTGAAGGCGAGGATGAACACCGGCAAGGAGAATGAAATATTTGTCAGAGTTAACTTGGAGACCAGAGAATGAGTGGAAGGAGCCGAGAACATTTTTTATGCTTTGTAAAGATTGGACAAAAGGTTTAATGAAAAGAATAAGTTCATCTGCAAACATTCAGGAAGTAATTCTAGGGTTCTTACATTTAGGGTGCAACTCAAATTCTTTAAAGTTTGCAGCATGATCAATTAATTGAGTTAGCACTTCCATAACGATGATAAATTTTTTGGGAGACATGGGATATCCCTGCCCAGTACCTCTTGTTCTTGAAAAATATTCCACCAATCCCCAATTGATACTTATGAGTAGGAAACAGAAGATGTGCACAAGTAAACCCAGCTAGCAAAATGACATAGGATGTTCTTCTTGGCCATGACTCTCACCAAAGCTGGCCAATGCATTGAAGCAAAAGCTTTCTTAATATCAAGTTTTGACATCATTGTTTGAGAAATATTTGTGCTGTTGTAAGCATTCAAGAGTTCATGGGCCAACATGACGTTATCCGAGATAATTCTATTAGGCAAGAAACCAACCTAGTTATGAGAAATGATAGAAGGAAGGAATTGTTTAATCCGAACAACTATGATTTTAGAAATACATTTATAAATGAGATTGCAGCAGGAAATGGGCCTGGAGCTAGAAATAGAATTAGCATCATTGAATGTAAGAATTAAGGCAATTTTGGTAGCATAATGTATTTGAGAATCCTAGCATGCTTAAAAAAAATTAAGAATTGCTTTGGTGAGATCATTGGAAGTTATAGGCTAGGAAGAAGTGAAGAAGGTAGCATTGAATCTATTCGGCCCCCACAAGATTCCTTATTGATAGTAATGTAGGAAATGCAGATTATGGATCTTAAGGCAGAATTAACACTAGAGGGGGGAAGGGGGTGAATAGTGTTTAGTTAATTTTATGAATGTTTTTGAAATCTTTTGAAATTAAATCCAAACAGATGCAATTCACAAACACGGAGACAATCACAGAATCAGACATAGATGCAAATAGTAAATAAAAGCAGTAAAGGAAAGAACACACTGGAATTTTATACTGGTTCAGAGTTATCCTATATCCAGTCCCACACAATTTCTTGTGTAGATTTCTTTTCAAATATAATGTCGATATTACAACCTTGATTTCAAGGCCACGAGATACACCCTCCTGTCCCCGAGTCCAGGGAAAACTCTCTTGATTTAACCAAGCTACAAGGACACCTGATTGATTTATGAGCTAAAATCACACCCAATTGATTTATGGGCCATAATTACACCGTTTCCAATCACACTTTGACAAAGAGAGAGACTCAATACAATTCGATCTTTCGATCTTTGATTACAAATAATCCTATAACTCTGAATAACACTGAGATCTTTGAGAGAGAGTGGCAGAGAATCAAACTAGAAGTGATCGAGTTTGATTCACTTGGAATTTCGGTAGAGTTTTATTAATGCATTTGAAATACAAGAGAATATTTGAGTGGAGAAGAAGGTGTGAAGAAATGAAGAAAAACTAACTTAAAATTCGTTGAAAACAACTGGTATTTATAGGAGAACGATGATTATGTCCGTTCGCGAAAGGTTATGACGAATAGACACTTCTTTTAAAAATTTGAATTCTATAGCTACAATGTCGACATGGGGGGATGAGGGATGTCGACATACCTATGTTATTTTTGAAAATAGATTTTTATTTAAAATCATTTCTATTCTAAACCTTGTCAAAATAATTTCTTAACTTTGTAAACCAATTTGAATACAGTTTAGACTTATAAAAGAGTTTTAGAAAGTAATCTTAAAATATTAATTTATAATATAAAAGTAATATTAAAAAACTAAGAATAGATTTCTTTAAAATATTTTAAAGCTAAATATTAAAATCAGGTGATAGTTAAAAAACAAGAGATGATTTTAAAATTAATATGATTAAAAATAGTTTTGAATTAAGACTAAAATATTTAAATTGATAAAGATGACTTTAAAACTATAGTTTCAAAAAATAAATCATTTTGAAAATTTCATGGATTCCATTCCACTAGAGAAGGTTGTGGGTTCCATTCCACTAAAGAGGTCGTGCGTTCCATCCCACTATTAAAGTGAGAAAGTGGACTCCATTCCACAATTAAAATCCTAATAACGATTTAAGTGATATTTATGAAGTTTTAACATAAATATAGACTTTATTAATTAGCTTGATATCTTGAACTCTTGAACTCTTGATAATCTTAATATCTTCAATCTTGAATTCGCCAGTCTTGAATCTTAATACTCAGTCTTGAATCTTTATACTGTACACTCTTTCTCAGTACCTGCATATATATATATATATATATATATATATATATATATCCTGCATATACATATATTTCTAGATAAGAATATTAGTATTTATATTTTATAACAAGTCCTAACATTGTTGTTATCAAAACCATCATCTCAGGAACTAACAGTCTCCTCCTTTTTTATGATGACAAGCTGTGTTTATAAAATATACTCCACCAAACTCTGATTCTACTCTAACTCCCCCTTAATCTACTAACTTCGCTTTAATCTAAGCCTATCTAACCTATTTTGTAATTCTCCCTCTTTGTCATCAACAAAATCTTATCCTAAACTACATAACTCCCCCTTAAACTGTGGAATTAAAAGCTAATAACGAGTATAATAAGCGGAACATAAATCAAATTTTATTATATACGATGTTACATTACACATATATATGAAACATAGACACAAATATATACAAGTACACAAAATATAAAAGCATTAATATAATAACAACCTAACGAGAGTCCTTGACAATTGGTGACTCGTGTATCAAACAATTGGGGTAATGGAGACAAAAGTTTCCTTGCTGTTTGACCAAATTACCATTTTTGTCAAAACAGACTTCTCCAACGCAAATAACTTTATCGTCCTCATCCATTTGTGCTTCTTCTTCCTCCTTCTCTTCTTCTTCGTCGTCCTCTAATGGATTATGAATGAGGAATCATCTTCAATCACAATAGGGTTTGCATGATTATCTATTAGTATTTTTTGCAAGTTTCTCAGAATCTTGCCTTGTTTCTCTTGTTCCTTTTCCATCCTTATTTGCATGACTTGTAATTCAGTCAGCATTTGCAGAGAATCCTTCATAGTTTCCACGATCTTCATTACTCAAGCCAATGTAATTCGTTGAAATGAACCTGAATTAGGAGAAGGGAAGGAAGATGTTGTATTTTGGTTTGATTTAGAAGAGGAGGCCATTATTTTATATTTTTAGAAGTTTATTACAGAGAAAATAAATTAAGAAGACAGAAAAATTCAAAATGTTGTGATTATATAACTACCAAATATATTTTAGAGGAAAAATCAAAATTTCAAATTTCATCGTTGTATGTCGACATGGGGGGTAGGGGCATGTCGACATCCCTTTGAAAATTTTGACAATTTTTTTTCTTTCTTTAAATATATATGTTACTATATCTATATTTTATAGCTCAGTTATAGAACAAATACCTAGTTCTCTTCTTAATTTAATAAAGGTTGACTGATTCAAGGGTTTGGTCAGAATATCAGCTATTTGATTCTCAGTATTGATAAATTCAAGATAAATAATCTCTTTATATATATTATCTCTCAGAAAGTGATGTCCGATCAATATGTTTGGTTCTGGCATGATGAGTAGGATTTTTGGACAAATTTATCGCACTTGTATTGTCACAATAAATTGGCGATTTTGAAATATTTAATCCAAAATCCTTTAGGGCCTGTTGCATATAGATAACTTGAGAACAAGCCATAGCAGCAGAGATATATTCTGCTTCAGTTGTTGATAGTGAGTTGGTATTTTTCATTTTACTGAACCTGAAAACAAGAGAATGTTCTAAAAAGTGACAAGTTCCACTTGTACTTTTTCGGTCTGATTTACAACCAGCATAGTCAACATCACAATATGAGATTAAATCAAATGAATCATTTTAGGGTAAAATAGGCCATAGTCTAAAGTGTGTTTAACATATCTTAGGATATGTTTAACAGCTTAAATGGGTTTCTTTGGGTTGAGATTGGTACCTTGCATAGAGACATACACTATGCATGATACCAAGCCTACTCGCAGTTATATAGAGCAGCGATCCGATCATTCCCCTGTATAGTTTTTAATCAACATCTTTTGACATGTCTTCTTTATTTAAGGCTTCATTGGTTGCCATAGGAGTGAGTTTTTCACTCGCAGTGGTCATACCAAACTTACTAACTAGATCCCTAGCATACTTTTCTTGACTAATGAAAATACCACAATCTAATTGTTTCATTTGCAATCCTAAAAAGAAAGTAAGTTCACCCACATGACTCATCTTAAACTATTTTGTCATTATTTCAGAAAATTATTTGTTCATTTCATTGTTTATTGATCCAAAAATAATATTGTCTACATAAATCTGTACTAATTGGATATCATTTTTGTTTCTTTTAATAGAAAGAGTATTATCTACTTTACCAATTTCAAAATTTGGTTGTAATAGGTAAGATATTAGTCTGTCATACTAGGCTCTAGGAGCTTATTTCATACCATATAAAGCTTTCTTTAATCTATAAACATGATTGGGAAACTTTTCTTCTTCAAAAAATGGAGGTTGTTCAACACAGACATCCTCTTTAACAAAACCATTTAAAAAGACACTTTTGACATCCATTTGAAATAATTTGAAGGTCTATGAAAGCAATTAGAATACTAATGGCTTCTAATCTTGCTACTGGTGCAAAGGTTTCATCAGAGTCTATTTCTTCTTCTTGACAATAACCTTGCGCGACTTACTGTGCTTTATTTCTAACTACCTCACCTTGTTCATTCATTTTATTTTTATAAACCCATTTTGTTCCTATTATAGTTTTTTCCTCAGGTCTAGGAACAAGTTCTCATACACCATTTCTTGTGAATTCATCCAACTCCTTGCATAGCAAGAATCCATGAATTATTATATGATGCTTTTAAAAGTTACATGGCTCATCTTGTTTTGTTGATTTCTAGTTCTAACAAAATATTCAATATTTCCTGGTATATTTTCTATTTAAAAGCCTAATCCTTTTATTAGGATGAACAGTTTTATAATTTGTTTCATTTGATTCATTATTTAAAGTAACAGAATCATCTTCATTATTTATTTGAACAAAATCTTTGAAATTTTCATCAAAAGGTACATGCATTGTTTCTTCAATGGTGGTAATTTTAAAATTGAAAACTATGTATGCTTTACTTCTATTATAATATTCGATAAAGATTCCTTGGTCGGATTTAGGATTAAATTTGTCCAAACTGTCCTTTGTATTTAGAATAAAGCATTTACTTCCAAAAACTTTAAAATAAGATACCTTTGGTTTCTTATTGAAAAGAAGTTCATATGGTGTTTTATTGGTTACATGTCTAACTAAAATCCTATTCAAAATGTAACAAGCTGCAGCGACTGCTTCAGCCCAAAAATTCCTTGGTAGTTTACTATCTGAAAGCATAGTTCTTGCACACTCTTGAATTGTCCTATTTTTACGCTCTACCACTCTGTTTTGTCATAAAGTTCTTGGAAAAGAGAAATTATAAGTTATTCCTTTTTTATTACAGAAATTTTCAAAATTTTCATTTTCAAATTTCATGATCACTACGAATAAATTTAATTTTTAAAGAAAGTTGATTTTGAGTTCTTTTTGCAAAAATTTTAAATAAATCAAAAGCATCACTTTTATGTTTTAGAAAAATTATCCATGTAAATGTAGAATAATCATATACAATTACAAAAACATATTCACCATGATTTATTGACTAAATTTGAGACAGACCAAACAAATCTAAATGAAGTAACCCAAGAGGTTTTGATGTTGAAATGATATCTTTTAATTTAAATGAACTCTTTCTAAGTTTTCCTAATTGACAAGCATCATATATACTGTCTTATTTAAAATCCATTTTAGGGAGACCTCTTACTAGATCAAGTTTTGAAATTCTAGATAAGAGTTTGAAATTCAAATGCCCAAATCTTTTATGCCAAATCCAAGGGTCAATTGTATTAACCAAAAGACATAGCTTATCATTTGAGATTTTCATACTGAGAATATAAATATTTTTCTTCTAATTCCTTAAAATATAATATTTGATTTATTATCTTTGATGTGACATTTATCCTTTTCAAATTTAATTTTGTAGCCCTTGTCATATAGTTGACTTATGCTAAGTAAGTTGTGTTTTAGACTCCTAACTAACAGAACATCAAAAATAGTAGGAGCTTTAGAGTTACCGACATTGCCGATGCCAATCACATTTCCTTTTGAATTGTCTCCAAAGTTGACCATTCCTCCATCTTCATAAATTATGTCACTCAGTATCTCCAGATTATCAGTCATGTGTCTTGAACACCCACTATCAAGTATCCATTTGTTTTTCTTGATTTGCACCATTTTTCCATTGAGTGTTGATTTTTCAAAAGCCATATAACACACCTGTTCCAGCACAACACATCAATTCAGTAAATAACTTGATTTTCTACAATAAAAATATGCAAACTTATGAGACAATGATGATTTGGACAGTTTTGAACTAGTGTTAACAGAATCTCCAAAAATTGCCATTTTAAACTTTTTCAAAATTCAGATTATGATAACTTTGTAAACCAATGCTCTGATACCAAATGTAGGAAATGCAAATGATGGATCTTAAGGCAGAATTAACACTAGAGAGGGGATGAATAATGTTTATTTAATTTTATGAATCTTTTTGAAATCTTTTCAAACTAAATCCAAACAGATGCAATTCACAAACACAGAATCAGACATAGATGCAAGTAGTAAATAAAAGTAGTAAAGGAAAGAACACACTAGAATTTTACACTAGTTCAGAGTTATCCGATATCCAGTCCCACACAATTCCATAGGAAGATTTCTTTTCAAATATAATGTCGATATTACAACCTCGATTTCAAGGCCACGAGATACACCCTCCTGTCTCCGAGCCCAGGGCAGACTCTCTTGATTTAACTAGGCTACGAGATTACCTAATTGATTTACATGCTACAATCACGCCCAATTGATTTACGGGCCACAATCATATCATTTCCAATCACACTTTGATAGAGAGAGACTCGATACACTTCGATGTTTTGATCTTTGATTACAAATGATCCTATAACTCTGAATAAGACTGAGATCTTTGAGAGAGAGTGGGAAAGAATAAAACTAGAGATGATCGAGTTTGATTCACTTAGAATTTTGGTAAAGTTTTGTTAAAGCATTTAAAATATAAGAGAATATTTGAGTGGAGAAGAAAGAGTGAAGAAATGAAGTAAAAATAACTTAAAATTCATTGAAAACAACTGGTATTTATAGGAGAACAACGGTAATGTCCATTCGCGAGTGACGAATAGACACTTCTTTTGAAAATTTAAAATCCGAATTCTACGGCTACCATGTCGACATGAGGGGACGAGGGATATCGACATGCCTATGTTATTTTTGAAAACTGATTTTGGTTTAAAATGATTTTTATTCTAAAACTTATCAAAATAATTTCTAAACTTTGTAAACCATTTTGAATGTAGTTTAAACTTATAAACGAGTTTTAGAAAGTAATCTTAAAATATATAATTTATAATATAAAAGTAATATTAAAAACAAAGTATAGATTGCTTTAAAACATATTAAAGCTAAAATATTAAAATCAAAAGATAGTTTAAAAAACAAGAGATGATTTTGAAATCAATATGATTAAAAATAGTTTTTGAATTAAGGCTAAAATATTTAAATTGATTGAGATGACTTTAAAAAGATAGTTTTGAAAAAATAAATCATTTTGAAAATTTCCTGGATTCCATTCCACTAGAGAAGGTCGTGAATTCCATCTCAGTAAAGAGGTCGTGGGTTACATCCCACTATTAAAGTGAGAAGGTGGATTCCATTCCATAATTAAAATCGAATAAAGGTTTAAGTTCTATTATGAAGTTTTAACATAAATCTAGACTCTATTACTTATCTTGATATCTTGAACTCTCGACTCTTGATAATCTTGATATCTTCAATCTTGAATTTGTCAGTCTTGAATCTCTATACTCAGTCTTGAATATGTAAAACTGTACAGTCTTCATTCCCACTACGTGCATACATATACTGCATATACATATATGTCTAGATAAAAATATTAGTATTTATATTTTATAACAAGTTCTAAGGTTGTTTTCATCAAAACCATCATCTCAAAACTAACAATTAAAAATGGTATTTTTAATTTCATCATCAGATCTCTTATTACCAAGCAAATCAGAGTTCTATTGAGAAAGTTTGGGAAGAGGAAGTTGTCTGATGCACTAAGGTCAGGGTCTTCAAAGGGATTGGGACCCAGAGTGTATTTAAAATAGGCCAAAAAAGCACTATTAATAACTTCAGGGTTTTTATGTTGGTTATCTTGATGATCAACAGTTTGCACAATTTTCACCTTTGAATTTCTAATAGCTAGGGATTTATGAAATAGTTTGGAGTTTCTATCTCCATGCATATCCCATTCCTTTCTTAATTTTTATTTTTTCATTTCCAGTTTAGAAGCAAGAGCCAAGTCAAATTTATTAGATAGATCACGTTCCATGTTAGAGAGAGGAGCAGAATTAGGGTTTTGAAGCTTAGAAAGACGAACTTGCTTGAGCTACAAGGAAAGTTGAGAAGATAGTTGATCATCATGCCAAAATTTGTTCCTAGCTCATTGACATAAAGTTTGTTTAGTTTATTTTAGCTTTTGCTGAAAAATAAACATGCCATTACCAAAAAATTGTTAGATTAAGCATTTAGAACAATAGCTCAAAAATCTGGTTCCATAGTTTATGTATTATAAAATTGGAAATGAGGTTTTCCTTTGCATGGAAACTCCTACAAAAGAGAGTTGATGGAGGGTGAACATGAGAGATAATGCTATGCCATTTGATGAGGGTAGCTAAGTAAACAAAGGTGTTATCAATTTTGCCGAAGGTTCTCACACCGGACCTGCTTTTATTATTCCAGGTATAGGCAGGGCCTATAAAGGGAATGTCAAGGATATTAGAGTAGTTAACTGCGGTATTTAGAGGAGCAATGTCATTAAGAGATGAAGGGTAACCACCATGCCCGTCACTAGCCCTAAGCATGCAATTGAAATCACCATGCACAAACTAAGGATGAGATTGTTGGCTAAGGTAAGGAAGGTAATTAAGTAAAGAAAATCTTGATGAAGGAGTGTTATCGCTATACACAAAAGTAAGATACATAGATGAAGAGGATGGAAAGTAGAAAGCACAAAAGCGAAGAAATTGTTTGCAAGAAAGAATCAATTGGAGTTTGAAGGTAGAAGGATTTGCCATAACCATTATTCTCCATTAGGGGCATGGTCAAGGTAATGGTACAATTCCTATTCTGGGTTGATGAATTTTGCTATTGAGATAGCAAGGGCATGATTTTGTTTTGCTGTTACACTTGTTACATTTATATGGAAAGCACTTATTAAGTGCTATGGTAGCTCTAGGCCCCATTATGGTATTTTAGAAATACTATTATTTGCTATTTTTGATGTGAAAATGGTTTTGATTCGAAGGATGATTTTATTTCTTGGAGTTTTATATAGTATTTTTTACAAATTGTTTTTGAACTTCTCTATTTTACTCCAACCTTTTTGTTATTCTCGTCTAATTTATATAGAAATGTTTTATTTTACAAAAAAGTTGATATAATAATGGATGTTTATTATAAAGGAAAAAGGGGTCTTTATCTTTTATAATAAAGTGATTCTATTTTAAAAGAAGGTAGAAATATTTTGAAATAAATATTGGTGAAATGCTTTAGATAAAATGTTGTATAGAAAGATAGATTTATAAAAGGAGTTTTATAAGTCGAAAAAGATTTATAAAAAGGAATTTTATAAGTATTAAAAGCTTTATAAAAGGAGATTTATTAATAGGAAAGAGATATATAAATTTTATAAATATAAAAGAGCTATATAAAAGGAATTTTACAAATATTAAAGAGCTTTATAAAAGAAGTTTTATAAATAGAAATGTGATTTACAAAAGAAGTTTTATAAATAGAAAGGAGATTTATAAAAGAAGTTTATAGAAAGGAGTTTTACAAAAGGAATGAGTTTTTATTTCTATAAATGATCATTTTAAATTATCGTGGTTTGGAAATTATTCTTTTCATATATAACACTAAATTCCAAGGTGGGGAAACTCGTCTCGGTATGTAAGAGTTTAGGAATGTATGTTGAGGCAAGGATAGTACACTAACTTGTTTGACTACACTATTAATCGATGGATATTACAGGTTTAAAATTAGAAAATGGTAGTAATTATATTAGATCTAATTCCCATACGATCTATTTATCTATACCAAAATAAAAGTGGCTTGGGTTTATAGTAAGAATGTCTTTAAATGACATTGTTTTGGCCCAATAAGCACACTTTTGAAATACAAAATCTTTTACAAATGTTTTGTGAATATACCTATAACATTGAGATAAGTATATAGTTACCTTTTCTAAGTACTACAAGTGTAGTGTTTTGTTAATATACTGTAACGATCCAGAATTTTCGACACCGAAAATTCCAAATAGTTAGGAAAAAGAAGAAAAGAGATAGAAGAAGAAACAGAAACAACACAGAATCTCACATTCGCAGTGGATCAAAATATAATATCAAATAATAGCATTTTACAAACAAAAGCCGTAATTGTTACTTTACATTCAATACATCAGAGTTACAACCATATACAACTGGACAGTTATATTAACCTGTTCCAGACCACTATCAATACAACACTAATACACAGTGGTAAACTCCATATGTTCCTGCCATCCAGCTCGCCTTCTGAGCTCCAGAACATCCTTACCCGAAAATTTGTAATACTCGATCTGACCCGAGCATTACATCAAAGTAACACCCGGGTCAGGCTGGAAACCAGCATGAGTAAACCCATATAATATGAAATACCAAGCTATATAACTTAAGTGAATTACCAAGGTAACTCGTACTTTTCTACGAGTTCTAATCTTACTTAAGTTAATCATTTATCTCAAAACAATATCCAAGAATCGTTATCCTGTTTAAATATCCATGATACTTAACTTATTTCATTCCAGCCTGTTTGCTTCTAAACTCAAATTTATAAAGAATCGAAGTGGTTTTGGATATTTACTGATACCCAACCCCGGTCTCTTCTAATTCAATGTCATCTCTAATCCAAGTTGTTAAGTTTTAAACAATACAATTCATATCCAGAATATAATATCACATAACAATTCAACTCAGATAGGTAACCAACATTTTCACAGTTCAGTCCATTCATATCACAGCACAAAACATTTCATATCACATAGCATCCTAATCACATACTAGGGATAACACATAATCTAAGGCATTCAATATCATTCAATCATCCATAAGCAGGGTTAATTAGCCATACCATTTCTAATTAATTCAAATAGATTAAATTAATTACTTCAATCCTCTTTAAATCCTGCTTACTCAACTTTAGTTAATTACAAACCAATTAATTAACCATCCTCTAAATATCATCTTTAATTACATTAAGCAATTAGCCTTTAATTAATTACAAAAATTAATTAACCTTCCACCATTCACATTAATTAACCTTTAATTACTCTCATAAATTAACCATAATTTATTACATTGATCCTTGATTAATTACTCTAATTAACTATTCTATAATCACTTACATTTATTAATTATCCTTTAATAAATCATATTCATTAATTAACTAACCCTTTAATTAATTTCCTTGTTTAATCCTTACTTTAAATAATCACACTAAGTAATTAATCCTCAATTACTTCCATTAAGTAATTATCATTAAATAAAACACATATAATAATCACCCATTAATTACCCTTCTTAATTAATGACGTTAAGAAATTATCCTTTAATTTCTTTCATTAAGCAATTACCCTTTAATTTCATTAGTTAAATTTCTTATAATTACTCCAGTTAACTAATTAACCTTTTATAACTTATATTAATTAATTAACTATTAATTAATTACAATGATTAATTATCCATCAATTAATCAAGACCTTCATTAGTTTAAGATAAACCATTATCTTAATTAATTACTTAATCATTTATTTAAATTAACGTTTGAAATTAATTTATTTTTAACACACAGAATTGCATGAGACACTAAAATTTATCCAATACATTTATTTTAACTACTTACTTAATTATAACTCTTAATCTTGAAAACACTTAAAGATATAATTAAATAAATTCACTAAAGCTCCAAATACATTTATCTTCATAAGCTAGATTTTGTATCAAAAAAAATCAATATAACATGAATCTTAACAAAGCTAACTTGAGCCCAAAAATCCAATTCCACGAGCCCATATTCGAGCCTCCACCCTCAAAAAAATCGCGAGATCAACCCGATAACATTTTTGTTTTGCCCGAGGCTTCCTAAACCCACAACAACGAAGACACTCAGGAAAACCTATGCACATGCACACATGGTCGAGATGTCTCCGACCCCACTGCTACCTCCCACAAGTCGCTGTCTACCACCTCTTCCCAGTCGACAACCCAGAATTCACGACTCACTTCGAAATAAAAATCGAGCAGCCCAAAAACCACCACGCACTGCCACATTCGATCGCCTGAAGTCTTGCCGCCACGCTTGGGGCTGTGCCATCCCTCGACAATCAATTTCCCCCACCTCCGATCTCTTTCGGTGTGGCCACGACATCACACTAATCCTCGAAACATCGTCGACCAAACCTGACTTCATAACCCTAGTTCACCGTCGCTAGGACACTCTGGCGAGCAGAAAAACATCTAACTATTTTTTCGATGCTCCCCGCCACTCATACCTCCTTCATCAACGAGCACAACCACCCTCATTACGCCGATCACTGAAATTTGGTCGAAACACCATTTGCGTTCAACTCAAAAATCCTCGACCTCCACTAACTAAAAATCACCATATTATTAATAATAACTGGAAATTGATCTTATCACATGATTTGAATCCTAGCTTGAATCTGATGTTATTGAGTTGATATTGAGCTTCAGGTTGTAGATTGTAAAAGATGATTGTAGTTTAAAATAAATTTCTTCTCTGGTTGTAAATATACAGGTTTTATTTTCTTTGTTTTGTTTTGCAAATGTGCAGATAAAAGAAGAAGAAAAGAGTGGAGTAGAGATAGACTTAATCTTTTGTTTATTATTTTTTAAAAAGAAAAAGAAAAAAGGCCACTTGTTGAAATAACTTACACTTGTAGTTACATGAATTCCTAAGCTTACATTTGTAATTTTGAATATATCTAACTTACATTTGTTGTTTATGTTGTATTAATATATTCTATATGTTTATATATATATATATTATGTTTTATTTTTATTCATGTCTTTATTTAAACTTTTTGTCTTTATTTATCTATATATTACTTTAAAAAATGAAATAAACCCAATTATATACTTAAAAATAATTATACAAATATACTAGTTTAATATATACTTTGAAAATTGAATCCAAATCAATGCTTCCAATTTACCCATATATATATATATAATAATTAGAAAACATTATTTTATTTGAATTGTTTATATATATGTATATATATTCACACCTTTTACAATTTCCATATACGCTATGTCACATGGTGTGTATACACACACACATATTTATACACTTATATACCTATATATATGCATATACTTAAATTTTCCAACAAATAGAGTCTATATCTATTTATCTTTGTTTATATCCATTCAGATATCAGCATTTATTATAGCCAAATCCATTTATATTTTTAAATTATCAGAATTCCATTTGTTTTAAAAAAATTAGTATTCCCGTTGTAAAATCAGAAAATTATTCAATTATCAAATGACGAACATTCGGGTTATCACATTCCTCCTCCCTTAGAATCTTTTCATCCCCGAAAAGGAACGAAGCCAGAATTATTAAAATGCTTATTATCAGAAAAATTATTCTTTGAACACTTTTAACTATAAACTCTTTTTATAAAGAATTTTCAAAACACTTTTAAAACTCTATATAATGTTATAAAATAGTTTTATAAAAATAATTTTTATAACTCGATGTTTCAAGAAGTCCATCCTCGTTCTCATAGAAATTCGGTCATACGTTTATCAGGCGTAGTACTGAAAATCTATAAGTACTTGGTAAACCCATTTTCAACACCCAGTGAAAATACTTTGAAAATATTTTGTTGAAAATATAGAATTTTTTTTGAAAATAGAGGAAATATCTTTGGCGAGAATGCTCTGAAAATCATCACCCCTCCATGGTCGCAGTTAACCCGATGGTTACGTTGCCATCCCGGCAAAATCCATAGATAACTGTAGGCCTCCACTCCCCTCGATTACACGATGGAACCTGCTACAGATCGCAGCTACATCTGGAGTTGTGTTGCTATCACAACAAATACCCATATAACTATAGGCATCAACGCCCTCGAATTTCGCTTCCAAAAGAATGAAACTTCTCCACTCCACCATAGATCGCAGTCTATCGATGTTACATTGTCATCTTGACAAAATCAAGCTTAGACCATTGACAGTCACCTCCACACGATTTCCGCTATGGTCCATAATAGATTGTAGCGACATCGAGTTACACTGTCATCACCGCATAACCCAAATGCCTCTGTAGGCATCAGCGCCCTCGACTTTTTCTACCCAATAATCCTCAGGAACTTCGGTTTGTCCGGACTTCCTCACATGATCCACTTTAGTGCCCCCCTTAGGGCTCAAGGCAGTACCAACCTATGGTACTCCTAAGAATTTCATTTCAAGTGAGAACCTTTTTCCCCAAAGCCATTCTCAAAACACTTTATCTATACACATATTGTATTTTCACCTAGTACGAATACATATAAATCTCCTTTTCTCAATGATTATTCCAAAATCGATAATTCTCAAACTAGGCTTTCCAAATTTCCAAAATTGATTTTTCCTCAAAAATCAAAAGCCTTTCCAAAATCCATAGGTTCCAAAACCTTTCCCAAAATCATTCTCATAAGATCCTTTATATCTATATAGATATATACAATATTGAAAATCTTTGTATCACTTCATACTTATATAAATTCCCTTTTTATACTTCAAATACTTTTCAAAAACCCTTTTCTTCTGGCAATATATTCAACTTGGGGAGATTTATCTTATATGGCAAAGATATATAACTTTGTTTATTCCCAGTCAAATATTCAAATTTGATTACTCTTTTATAAAGTTATTAACCATATTACTTTTCTATAAAATGAGTTCTAATCATAGAAATATCCAACTCCCATTTTATTCCACATACATATTCTCAAAACATACTTCTCTTTTCAAAAATCATCTTTCATTACTTTCAAAATCTCCAATATCAATTTCATTTAAGCATGTACGATGTATATATACCATTCGTACACAATTTCAAATTTGATCGCTCACTCGATCATAGAATTTCACTTCCGAACTAGTATCGTCCACCCGACTTCCTAATGCGGACTCAGATCTGGTTTCTTGATCAAAGCCATCATTCTCCTTGCATAGTCATAACTATAATAGAGAATTTTCGAAACCCATCAAAAATCCATATCCAGGTTCGCCGTCGAAAATCGAGTGAAAAATCCAAACTCGGATCGATATACTATCTCGAAACTCTATGTTCGAATCTGGATCAAATCGTTATGCGAATAGAATAACATACGTACATCCTATGTATTTATCTTCATTGATTATTAGCTAAATCAATCCTCTTTTTATTCACCTTCACTTTAATTCTATTCACTTATTCATAATTGCTTCCATTTCCCATTGAGTTATCACTTCAATTATAAACAGTTTGTACTCTGACCATCTTGTATTTAGAAAATAGCTTGAAAAGTTGAAAATAGATAAGTAGTTGTAAAATAGCAATAAAATAGTTAATTAATTATAAAATAGTTGAAAAATAGTTAAATAGTTATAGGATATTTAGGTAATTGCAAAATAGTTGTAAAATAGTAAGTAGTTATAAAGTAGTTGAAAAATAGTAATTAGTTTATAAAACAGTTGTAAAATAGTTAAATAGTTTCAAAAATAATTGTAAAATAAGTATACAATAGTTTGGCTTTAAAAAGAAAGGTTGTATATAGTAAATAGCTTGTAAAAATAGATTTAAAACAGTTTATATTAAAATAATCTATTTGAAAATAGTTTCAGAGCAAACTGTTCAATTCCCAATCTTCATTTCTAATCAATTTCTCATCCCATTAAATTGATTCAGTTCCAATTCAATCTGAATTAACTTCAATTCCTTTCCCAAATTCAAATCAATTCCCATTTGAATTTGAACTCATTAATCTTCAATTTCACTTCAAATTAATTTAATTCAAATTTTCCATTTGAATTTATCTCAACTCCAATCTCAATTTTTAAATCATCTCGAATTATATAAATTCGAGTTAAATTTTTAAATTTTGATTTATTCTTTTAAATCAAATTAACCTTTACTTCTCCATAAACCTATTTCTAGGTTCAAAAAATAATTTAAATCCTTTTTAAACAATATAATCTTTGAAATCCAATTTATTACCCAATTTCAATTTTTGAAACCAATTATTAACAATTTAAATTTCCAAGTTCCTTTTGAACATTTGAATCTTAACTTCAAAGTAATTTCATCTCTACAAGTTCAATTTCCTGATTAAGGTTCTATTTCCATTTAATTTTCTGCAATGGACATATATATTATTCCAATCCATTTCTTAATTCATTGTAAACTACACAATTCACAATTTTAAAATTATTGATAATAACAGGATGATATTAGTATAAATAAACATCCAATTTATTTAATAACATCCATCAATAGCATTCACTTCCCCTTCCCAGATCTCAAATCTGTTTGAGATCACACATAACTCCCTTCCAAACAATCCATTTAACTTCCCTAAGTTAAATCTCAATTACATCTTGAAATTTCCAATTCAGGCTGTTCATTCCAAACTTATTTAACTTCCTCTAAGTTGAATTCAATTTAATCCCGTTAACCTTACTCAAATTTGAATTCCCACTTCAAATTTCAAATTTCTATCACTTAAAAGTTCAAAAACTTATTTTACTTTGGGTTTTTACATTACACTTCAGGGAAAATAAAAAAATCATCACTTTAGAGTTTATTCCAAATCATTTTTCTATATCCATACATATATACATATTTATTTCTAAGCCCACCAAGTCATTCCTTAAGTTTTAAACCGCCTTTGATTTTTAATTCAAAACAGATTTCTTTAAAGTTTACAAACAACTTCTTATTTTAAAATAAGATTACATTCAAAAATAATCTGAATAATATTATTTATTCTTTTCTTTTAACACTTTGAAACAATTCAAATGTTTCTAGATTTAGGTTTTAAAACTTCACAATTTAAAACCCACTTCAATTTAAAAGTCATACTTATCCAAAGGTTACTCCCTTAAAACATTTTATTTGCTTTATCATTAATTATTATCAAAAAACAAACATCATATCATTAGATACAATAACCATTTTATATCCTGGTTTGAAATCAGTTCCAATTTATCTTATTTTTATAGCTCATATTATCCTTCTTATTTGGATATATATATATATATAGACACACACACACACACCACTTAATTCTTATTCAATTTCAATAACCAACAACCAATTTCCTTATAATAATTGGAAAATTATTTGCTTTATATATCAAAATATAACCTTTTATAAAATTCATTTATTTTTAAAACCATTTTTAAACCCTTATATAAGAAAATAACAAGTACGCGCTCATATATACTACACTCAACTCATTCAAGTGTACCATTGACCCTATCCTTAATGAGTAAACCCACCAGAGCCTAGGTTCTCACTTAACCTTCTACTCTGATACCATATGTAACGAACCGGAATTTTCGACCTTGAAAATTCCAGATAGTTAGGAAAAAGAAGAAAAGAGATAGAAGATGAAACAGAAACAACACAGAATCTCACTTTCGCAGCGGATCAAAATATAATATCAAATAATAGCATTTTACAAAGAAAAGCCATAATTGTTACTTTACATTCAATGCATCAGAGTTACAACCATATACACATAACTGGATAATTATATTAACCTGTTCCAGACTACTATCAAAACAACTCTAAACATAGCTGTAAACTCCATATGTTCCTGCCATCCAGCTCGCCTTATGAGCTCCAGAACGTCCTCACCAAAAATCTGTAATACTTGGTCTGACCCGAGCATTACATCAAAGTAACACCCGGGTCAGGCTGGAAACTAGCATGAGTAAACCCATATAATATGAAATACCAAGCTATATAAATTAAGTGAATTACTAGGGTAACTCGTACTATTCTACAAGTTCTAATCTTATTTAAGTCAATCATTTATCTCAAAACAATATCCAAGAATCGTTATCCTGTTTAAATATCCATGATACTTAACTTATTTCATTCCAGCCTGTTTTCTTCTAAACTCAAATTTATAAAGAATCGAAGTGGTTTCCGGTGTTTACTGATACCCGATACCAGTCTTTTCTAATTCAGTGTCATCTCTAATCCAAGTTGTTAAGTTTTAAATAATACAATTCGTATCCAGAGTATCATATCACATAACAATTCAACTCAGATAGGTAACCTACATTTTCACAGTTCAATCCATTCATATCACAGCACAAAACATTTCATATCACATAGCATCCCAATCACATACCAAGGATAACAAAGAATTCAATATCATTCAGTCATCCATAAGCAAGGTTAATTAGCATACCATTTCTAATTAATTTAAATAGATTAAATTAATTATTTCAATCCTCTTTAAATCTTGCTTACTCAACATTAGTTAATTACAAACCAATTAATTAATCATCCTCTAATTATCATATTTAATTACATTAAGTAATTAGCCTTTAATTAATTGCACAAATTAATTAACCTTCCACCATTCACATTAATTAACCAGCTTAACTTGGGGGGGAGGGGGGGTGAGTTAGTGGCAGTATGGATCATTCAAGAATCAAAGTCGATTTGCTTTATAAAAAGAAGATATCAATGAACTTCCTTTAATTACTCTCATAAATTAACCATAATTTATTACATTGATCCGTAATTAATTACCCTAATTATTATTCTATAATCATTTACATTGATTAATTATCCTTTAATAAATCATATTCATTAATTAACTAACCCTTTAGTTAGTTTTCTTAACTAATCCCTACATTAAATAATTACACTAAGTAATTAATCCTCAATTACTTCCATTAGGTAATTATCATTAAATAAAACACATTTAGTTATCACCCATTAATTACCCTCCTCAATTAATGACATTAAGAAATTATCCTTTAATTTCTTTCATTAAGCTATTACCCTTTAATTTCATTAATTAAATTTCTTATAATTACTCCAGTTAACTAATTAACCTTTTATTACTTATATTAATTAACTAACTATTAATTAATTACAATGATTAATTATCCATCAATTAATCAAGACCTTCATTAGTTTAAGATAAACCATTATCTTAATTAATTACTTAATCATTCATTTAAATTAACGTTTGAAATTAATTTATTTTTAGCATATAGAATTGCTTGAGACACTAAAATTTATCCAATACATTCATTTTAACTACTTACTTAATTATAACTCTTAATCTTGAAGACACTTAAAGATATAATTAAATAAATTCACTAAAGCTCAAAACACATTTATCTTAATAATCTAGATTTGTACCAAAAAAAATTAATATAACATGAATCTTAACAAAGCTAACCCATGCCCAAAAATCCAATTCCACGAGTCCACACTCGAGCCTCCACCCTCACAAAGATCACGAGATCGACCTGATAACAACCTTGTTTTCCCCGAGGCTTCCAAAACCCACAACAACGAAGACACTCAGGAAAACCTGTGCACATGCACACATGGTCGAGGCGCCTCCGACCCCCACTGCTACCTCCCACAAGTCGCCGTCGACCACCTCTTCCCAGTCGACAACCCAGAATTCACGACTCGCTTCGAAATCAAAATCGAGCAACCCATCACCCACTGGAACGAAGACGGAAACACAAAAACCACCATGCACTGCCACATTCGATCGCCTGAAGCCATGCCGCCACGCTTGGGGCTGCGCCACCCCTCGACAATCAATTTCCCCCACCTCCGATCTCTATTAGTGTGGCCACGACATCACACTAATCCTCGAAACATCATCGAACAAACCTGACTTCATAACCCTAGTTCACCGTCGCTAGGACACTCTGGCGATCAGAAAAACATCTGACTCTTTTTCCAATGCTCCCCGCCACTCATACCTCCTTCAGCAATGAGCACAACCACCCTCATTACGTCGATCACCAGAATTTGGTCGAAACACCATTTGCGTTCAACTCAAAAATCCTCGACCTCCACTAACTTAAAAATCACCATATTATTATTAAAATTCATCAATTTCATAAACGAATTTGATTATACAATCAAAACATGTAAGTTTAAAAATCAAAATTTTGACATTGATATGTTCTTCACTGTAATATTTTTTTCTGAGATACTCACTAAACATTTTTACTTGAATCAAAATTTAAAAATGAGGTTGCTCACATACAAACATTTTTTACTCAGAGATCAAGGACTAAAAATCATTTAAGTGGAAGATTTGAATTTTTTTGAATCGGGTTTCAAAACCTGATATGTTTAAACAGAGGCATACTTGCCTGCTCCAGACATGTACATAGATACACACACACACACACACATAAAAAAATCATTTTTTAACAACATGCACAGCATAATTCAAAACATACTTCAATGATCATCATATACTAATTCATGATATACCAGTTTTCAGTGTTTAGTCACTTGTTCTTTGAGGACAGAACCCTATTTTGAAATCTGGAAATGTTTTTAAAAACTGGAAATTGATCTTGTCACATGATTTGAATCTTAGCTTGAATCTGATGTTGTTGAGTTGATCTTGAGCTTCAGGTTGCAGATTGTAAAAGATGATTGTAGTTTGAAATAAATTTCTTCTCTGGTTGTAAATATATAGGTTTCATTTTCTTTGTTTTGTTTTCAAATGTACTGATAAAAGAAGAAGAAAAGAGTGGAGTAGAGATAGACTTAATCTTTTGTTTATTATTATTTTTAAAATAAAATGAAAAAAAGCCACTTGTTGAAATAACTTACACTTGTAATTACATGAATTCCTAAGCTTACATTTGTAATTTTGAATATATCTAACTTATATTTGTTGTTTATGTTGTATTAATATATTCTATATGTTATTTTATATATATATATTATGTTTTATTTTTATTCATGTCTTTATTTAAACTTTTTTCTTTATTTATCTATATATTACTAAAAGAAAATGAAATAAAAACCCAATTACATACTTAAAAATAATGATACAAATATACTAGTTTAATATATACTTTGAAAATTGAATCCAAATCAATGCTTCCAATTTGCCCACAGATATATATATATATATATATATATATATCTATAATAATTAGAAAACATTATTTTATTTGAATTGTTTGTATATATATATATATTCGCACCTTTTACAATTTCCATATGTACTACTTCACATGGTGTATACACACACACACACACACACACACACATATTTATACACTTATATACCTATATATGTTAGTACTTAAAATTTTCAACTTATAGAGTTTGCATATCTATTTATCTTTGTTTATATCCATTCAGATATCTGCATTTATTATAGCCAAATCCATTTATATTTTTAAATTATTAGAATTCCATTTGTTTTAAAAAAAATCAGTATTCCCGTAGTAAAATCAGAAAATTATTCAATTATCAGATGACCAAAATCCGGGTTATCACATAAACTTACACCAATGAGATAAGTATATGGATATTTTTCCAAGCATTGAAAAAGTATAAATGAATTGTGGATGAGTAGTATACTTATGTTGCCTAAAGTAAAATCAAAGTCAATGTACTCATTAACACTGCGACGATCACCATATGATTTTAAAAAATCCAAAAGAATGTGGTATAACCGTTTTAGTGAATATTTGGTAAAATCTGAATACAAAAACTTGTCCATGTGTATTTATAAAGAAATTGATAATGGGATTTTCTATTTTAACTGTGTATGTTGATGATGTATTTAGTTGGGGCTTTAGAAGAGATTGATGAAACAATAAATTAGCTAAAGAATGATTTTGAAATGAAAGATTTTAGAAAATGTTAAATATTGTCTTGGCCTACAGATCGAGCATAATTCTAACGGCATACTTGTAACGACCCGTAAATTTCGAAAATTTAATTTGTTAATTTAATAGGATTTTTAAATTAAATTTTAGTAGAAATAATTAAGGGGGTAAATTAATATTGAAATGAAGGCTAAAATAAAATATATGAATGGTAATTAAAGCCTTTATTTGTAATATGAATAAAATTTAAATAAATAAAATGGTGTAAGTATTGTACCTATATATAAGGTGAATTGAATAAATCCTATTTATTGGAACCTTGTTTATTGATATGCAAATGTATAATAAATGAGTTATTACAAGAGATTGAAATTTAAATAGAATTCTAAATAATGAATAGTGGAAAGAATTATACAGGTGTATAATTTAATGCAAGAAAGGAAAGTATTTAATTGATTTTGTAATAAAAACGTTGAAACGAAAATCGGAATAAATGTATTTAATGAGAGTTGTTGAAATAATTGTTGTAGAGAATAAATTACAAACGTTATAAATTGTATAACGGTGACAACTATTGTTCGTTACCAATGCATTTAATTAATAGCGATTAAATGTAACTAATCATTTCCTTTTTGTAAGTTAAGAAAATAACTAAAATTTTTAAAGGTAAAATCAATAGAAAGGTTAACTATATGCATAAAATGGAAAGTTGAATAGAATTCTAATAAATGATAATAATGGAAAACGTATACAATCAATGTAGGTATAGTAATTACATGTTGTTGAAAGTAATAAACCTTTCTTTGTTGATAATTTATAACATAACGAAAAGAGTAAATGTACTCATTAGAATATTAATTACAATTGGATAGAGATTTTAAGTAACAGTGTTAATGCAAGGTAATTAATGCAAAATTTAAGTCAATAATAATGAATAGTGATTAATTCGAAATTTGTAACATATATTATGCATTACCTGCTTATTTGTTAATGGAATTAGAATCTGTAATAAGTGATAATAAAATAAATAAATGTTACACTAATGGAAAATGAAATAATTAAATGTTGAGTAAATTATAGGATCGTATTTATTACAAGCGTTATTTTAATAATTATGATTAATTGTGAAATTAATACGGGAAGATGTAAAGTAATAACTAGGGAAGTAATACGTTATAAATTAAATATAACCTAAACTTAATTGTAAGTAAAAGGATGAAATTGAATCTAATCGAATTGAAACTTATTAAAAATAAACTGGATTCAATTTATAATAAAGAGGTTAGTTTAAGAAACTGAAATACATACTATAAAAGGGTAATTTAAGTTACTTTAAATTGGAACGGGAATTGATTTAAATAATTATAAATAAATAAGTAAATCAAGAAGATGAAGTTTATGAATGATTGAATTTGAATCTTTAATAGTGAGTTAATTTGTTAATTTATAATAGTTGGATTTATTGAAATAAATAAAATCAAAATTTAATTATTACGTTAAATTAAAAATTAAGTTGAAAATTGGGAAATATTTATGTAATAATTTTAAATCCAATGGTAAACCCTCCTATTTGAAAATATGAATGGAATAATCATTGATTCATTTAATTTAATAGAATTATTAGAAAGTTAATTTATAATTTTGAATTTAATGAAATTTAGAATTAATATTGGAATTTATAAAATGAATCATCTAAATTTACATTTTTAAATTTGTTTAAAATCATTGTAAATGATTGAGGAATCATAAGTGATAAAATTTTCCAATTCTGAAATTGAAATATAAAATTTGGATTTATTTACTAATTCTTAATTTATTTAATTAATATAAAAATAGCCATTTTTGTCGCGAACTCGAATTTCGACGAAACCAGTTTCATCGGATTCGTAATAGTGAATTATTGTGTGGTTTCAAGTTTCGTATCGATCAGGCTTGTCGTTTGATCGTACGAACGCGAAACGCCTTGAAATCGATTTAATTGAAATCAATTTGAAATCAATTTGAGAATATTGATTTCAGCATAACTTCTTCATACGATGGAATTTGGATGTGAAACCTTTTCCATCTCATTCAGAATATTTTAAAACACCTATTTCGATATATGGGTTTACCCAATTTCGTTCCGGGGTCAGAACGGGCTTTTTGGGCCACGTTAGCGTTAGCACGTATATCTATCAACCCGATCCATCTATTTTTCAACTTTATCTAAATATCCTACTAAACCCTAGCCTCCTCTTATTCTCATTTTTCTACGCGTAAATTTCATCAGTTCTTCCTCTTCCTCAATGGATTCAAACCCTAGATCCAAATTCAAATCAGATCCAAAGTCAAAAATTCAAAGGCCTCAGAAAATTCTCAAAAAATATATGAAGCCCTCGATGAGCAGAATTCAATGGTGTATTTTGTTTTTCAATGTGACTCATCGTTCGTCCTGAAATCAAAGATTTAGTTCCGGCCATTCGTTTTAGCTTTGTGATTCAACGGCGGATCTTCGCCCTAGCGACGATCATAAGGCATGGAGTTGTAGAGCTCGTCGAGTAGGGTCTAGGGATGAAATCGCTCGCCTGAAGGAGGTCAGGATTTGCTGCGTTTAGCCATAGAAGGCGGCGGCAGCGGAGGAGGCCTCGGCCTTGATTACCGTGTGCGTGAGGAGGGTTTGGTCGGCCGAGGTAGGGATGGCCATGGACGACTCGGATCGATGTAGATCTCATCGAGATGGTGGCGAAACACGGTGGCGGCTGGAAGATGGTGCGCGATTTTCTGTGTTAGGGTTCGCGTACGCAAGTTTTCGCGTGGGAAGGAAGGGCTGACGTGGAAGCGTGTTTAGGTTTTATTTTTTTTATTTCTGTTTTTAATTTAATTATGTTTCCAATCAAATTAACTCGTATAACTTTCTCATACAACCTCGTATTCATGCACGGTTTTTTGCGTTAGGATCGTATTTAAATTCCGGACTTGATGTCACTGATTTGGACGGATTTGGAGACTGTCAAATTTTTGGGTTTAAATTGGATTTGAATTCAATTTAAATCCCAAAAGTGAGTGTTTTAACCCACTCACAACTTCTAAAATTTCCTATGTCTGTTAATTTGACTTAAGATATGAGTAGAAATTTATTTATGACTGTTTGGCATGTTTTATTCATCATCTCTGTTAGATCGCATTTATTTAATGTAACTGTTGATTAATTTTGTTATTGCATATAAATTGACAGTTAATATTTATTTATTTGCATATAAACTGATAGTTAAACAGTTAATAAATTTTTTATTGAATATAAACCGTTAGTTAATAACTGTTATTTATTACCTGTTATATTTTGTATGTTATTTATTGATGTTTGTTTAAATTGACGATGATTGAAATAAATTGGTTGATTGATGATTGATATTGGGCGAATGGATGATGTGTTCTATCTTATATAAACTGCAAGTTATCATGCATTTTCATTTCATTCGGGATTGCGGTTTGAAATATATACAACCGCATTTTTTTTAAATTGCGGATTGAAATGATAAATATCCGTATCACTGGATCATAGGATAGAAAATTATATACAGGCACCGCGGTATATATATAAAATTATTTTTGAAATGATTTTTATGGTTTGGATATGATACGGTTTAATAAATAGTAAATTTGGATATGATATAAATATATTTTATATATACATATATAGTTAAATTGTTGAATTTAAGCTATGCATAAATCTGTTAAATAAAAATGAATAAGTTGAAAATGGAATTTGATAATTTATATTATAGGATTACATACAGGTTTAAGATCTTGTGTGTGTGTGTGTGTGTATATATATATAGTTTTAAATGATTCAAATCAATTTAGATTGAAAGATAAATTGGAAATTTAATTGGAATTGAGCTTAATTGAAAAAAATTAACTCCATAAGTTGATGTTAACTTACTAAAATTGGAAATTTTAAGGTATGATATTTATAACTGGATTTAATGAATAATTCTAGTATAAATAAGTGGAAGGAAATAATTAGTGTTAATAAATTTAGTTTATTTTAAATGGTTATGGATTTATCATCTAAACCTTTCAAACTAAATAATAGGAAAATGAATTGTTGGTTTGAAATTCCCAATCTTAGTTTTGAAATTCATTAAATACTCAAAGTTTGAAATTATTGAAATCGAAGTATTTTATTCAAACTGAAAGTGAATCTTAAAGTTATGGGTTTAGACAGAATTTAAAGTGAATAAAGATTGTGAAGGTGTGGGAATTATTTATTTTTAAAGAAAATTTTAGATTCAACTGTTTTATTTTATATACTGTTGAATATCCAAACCATTTAAGTTTTGAAGTTATGGTTTTAAAACTATGGATTTCGAAGTATTATGTTGGAAGTTAAAATTCAAATATTTGGTTTCGAGGTATTATAAATTTTAAAAGTGGCATGATTTTGGAAAAGAAATATATTTGAAATAAAATGATATCATATTTATTTGGGTTTTAAAAGGAAATGATATCGTATTTATGGGTTTTGAAATGGATAATTGTATTCTGGTTTTGAAAGTATAATTATTTTAAATGACCGCGGTGTTATAATAACGTTTGGTTGTTGAAGAGACCAGGATCGGAAGTTGTCATACTCTCTGCCAACCCCGAAAACCACTTTAACAACCGTGTACGCGGTGGAGATTCCAGAATGAAGTAGGATGGTGGTGGCGTTTCCTTTAAGGTAAATACGTGGACCCGACTCCCGTGAGTTGGCATAAGATGGCTAAAACAGGAGCAATCAACGGGTTAATAAGGTAGCACCTTTAATCGGACACATCCCTTCGATATTATACTTTGACTTTGGCTTGATTCGGTGGCCACTTTTGATTTTTTTTGGGGGTGTGGCTCGAGGTGGGCGGTAGCTGCGCGCTACGCGTTACCACCGAGCCGGAAGCGTAATTGGTATATCTACCCTGGCATTGCCTAGTTGTGCCGTGTCACCTACCCTATCGCGCCTTGTACGAGTTTCTATTTGTGTCGTACCTATGGAGTATCTTCTCGTAGTCTCCCGATCAGGAGATATGCAGGCACTGTATAGACTATTGGCATTATTTGTGTTAAGGGGAATATTGGGTCACTCCTTAACGCTATTTTAAAGTAAGTTTATTTTACAATTAGACACTATTATAATAGCGAAGTATACTACATAGTAAATAGTTTAACGGATCCTTAAGAGATGTAAATCCCGAGCATCTCTTGAGTTACTACACTCATATTTATTTCTGTTAATTTAACTCACATAAGATCTTTTAGTTCTGACTCGAGTGTTTTGCCTTTCAATTCGCTCGGGTCAGTCCGAGCGTTTCAGGATTTGAAGATTTTATTCCGGAGGACGAAGACGAAGATTTGTAGTACTATTATCTACTATATTATCCCTCAACACCATTTTATTCCGCTGCACTGTTATTATTATTGGTATGTGAACTCTGATATTTATTATATAAATAAAATCAAATGTTTTTTGTAAACAGATTTATAAAATGTATATTTGATTATTATATTTTATCCTTCCGCTGTGAGATTCTGTTTCTTTTTATTTCTTTCTTGTTTTTCTTATTTACCCCATAACAATCCGCCCTTCCGTATGGTTTGAATTGGCACGTGTGTCGATTTAAACCGTGCGAAAAGGTGGACGTTACATTTGGTATCAGAGCTTTGGTTTAGCGATAAACCTTAGCTTTGTGGGGTTTGACTCTTTACTAGCAAGGTAGTAATACCCTATGGGAGTCGCTGAGCGTATATATATGAGAGAGCGTATTTGTTAGTGTTATATTTTTTTTAAATATTGTGTTAATCTGTTCCTTTTTGTATTTATAAATTCTGGTTGGTGCATGGGACGCTGTGACATCAATAGGGATTTATAAACACTTAATAGGACAGACCGACATAATATTTGTTTTATATAGGTGAATGAAATAATTTTGCCTATAATATTTTCTATATATAAAATAAAAAATTTCAAATGATATCTATATTTGGCTGCAATAGATTGGTTGTTAGGTAATTAAGTGTATAAATAATAATATAAATAAGATTGAAAAATAAAATAAATGAAATTTGGAAATTTAGAACTTAAGTTCTGGGGTTTTGAAAATTTTCGAATAAATTTTGGAATATAATAATTTTGTTTATAAGTATTTTCTGATATAAATATTTCAATATAATTCGGAAGAATTGTTTTAAAGAAGATTTTGAAGAAAATAAGTTTTGTACCTTCCTCTCTGTCGCTGGAAATAATTTCGGTGATGGCGGCCGCATCATCGACTTTCATTTTCGAGTTTCGAAGGGGAAGTCACTGTTGTAGTTCTACTGCAGATTCATTTTTAGAAAAATATATAAATTATGAATTGTTTGAATATAATTAGAGATATATAAGTTGTAAGAATATATTTATCTATTATTTTAAAATAATCTGAAATTTAACCTGGTATTAAATTCTTAAATTTTCATTAATTAATTGTTTCAATTATTGTAGTGAAATGAAAGGTTAGTAATTAATAATTGGAACCTTTAATTAAAGTAAAAATTTAATATAATAGGGAGATAAGTAATGTAAATAAATGATTGTAAACCTAAGTAAATGAATTAATGAAATTCTTTATTTATAAGAATTGATGTTATGAAGTTATAAATCTGAGTATAATTAAAATGTTACTATAATTAAAAACAATAGAATGTAAGCATTAAATAAATAAAAGGAATTAAAGGTAATTTGAAATCTGTAACTAATAAAACAAAGATGTAATTATTGAACCATTAATTAATCAAAAGGAATGAGAAACTTGTATAACTTTCAATTACACCCTTAAATAACATATATAACTTACCAAATATAAAAAGTTGAAATGTTTAATAAGAGATTGTAATAGAATATTATACAAGTAGAAATTTGGAATAATGAAAGTATGCAATGAAATCGCTATTAAATGAGAATTTAATGTTATAAACTTAAGTTATAATTAAAATTTTACCAAGTAAATATAATTAAAGGTAAGTATGACAAATAGATGATCTTAAACTTAAGTAATTAAAGTGTAAATAGATGAGGTCATACAATTATAAATGAATGTAATATAATAAAGAGAAATTTGTAAACTTAAGTAAAGGAGTTGAAGTTATTTCTAAATAAAATTGAAAGAAATAAATGAAAATAAAAAGATAAACCGTTATATGAATGAAAAGAATCACTGAATGAATGAAAGAAAGGAAATTAAACAACTAATGTATGAAACAAAATTAATAATAAGAAAATTTGATTTGAATTGTGTTGTTTGGTTTATGGTTGTTGGGGTAAGGATACTTTAGATTTGTATGGATGGGTGAATAACCTATTTAGTTTTATCTAAAGATTGTTGAATAAATGATGCGCTAGTGGTTTATTCTTCATTCCGTACAATTTAAAGGTTTTGAACCCGAACAACTATTTGTTTGTTTGGTTGAATGGTTGTTTTATATTTGTTGTGTATGCCAGTTGTTGAAATTGATGGTTGTTGTATTGATTTGTTGTTAGTGATTGAAACCACATAAATATTTCACTTTATATAAATTGTTAACCCTTTGGATTTTATAAGTGAAATACAGGTTATGGAAGCAATTGCTACTGCTTTTGGTTCCATAAATTAAGCGTAAATTGCCCGACAAATAGGTACGTTTCGGATTACGGTTTATAGCGTAATTTTATATATTTTCTCGGGTTGGGATATAATATTTTGGATAATACATGTTATATAATTGTTATATTTTGATATTATATTTTCTCCCGAGCTTCTCCATACAAAGGAGACTCTGCCAAAAAAATTCGTAAATTTTGGACTTAGAAAATTTTTGAAAAGTGTTTTCCAAACTTTATTAACTTGAGTATAAAGGGTTTAATGGTTATATTTGTATATTTTATTTAAAATAATTAATTTTGTAGATTTAGCTGTTTGTAAAATTAATATTTAAAGTAAGATATATTGATTCCTAATGCTTCTTTTCCCTTCCTTTCCTTTTCGGGGACGAAAAGCTTTGATTGGGGGAGAGTGTAACGACCCGTAAATTTCGACAATTTAATTTGTTAATTTAATAGGATTTTTAAATTAAATTTTAGTAGAAATAATTAAGGGGGTAAATTAATATTGAAATGAAGGCTAAAATAAAATATATGAATGGTAATTAAAGCCTTTATTTGTAATATGAATAAAATTTCAATAAATAAAATGGTGTAAGTATTGTGCCTATATATAAGGTGAATTGAATAAATCCTATTTATTGGAACCTTGTTTATTGATATGCAAATGTATAATAAATGAGTTATTACAAGAGATTGAAATTTAAATAGAATTCTAAATAATGAATAGTGGAAAGGATTATACAGGTGTATAATTTAATGCAAGAAAGGAAAGTATTTAATTGATTTTGTAATAAAAACGTTGAAACGGAAATTGGAATAAATGTATTTAATGAGAGTTGTTGAAATAATTGTTGTAGAGAATAAATTACAAATGTTATATATTGTATAACGGTGACCACTATTGTTCGTTACCAATGCATTTAATTAATAGCGATTAAATGTAATTAATCATTGCCTTTTTGTAAGTTAAGAAAATAACTAAAAATTTTGAAGGTAAAATCAATAGAAAGGTTAACTATATGCATAAGATGGAAAGTTGAATAGAATTCTAATAAATGATAATAATGGAAAACGTATAAAATCAATGTAGGTAATTAGTAATTACATGTTGTTGAAAGTAATAAACGTTTCTTTGTTGATAATTTATAAAATAACGGCAAAAGTAAATGTACTCATTAGAATATTAATTACAATTGGATAGAGATTTTAAGTAACAGTGTTAATGCAAGGTAATTAATGCTAAATTTAAGTCAATAATAATGAATAATGATTAATTCAAAATTTGTAACATATATTATAAATTACCTGCTTATTTGTTAATGGAATTAGAATCTGTAATAAGTGATAATAAAATAAATAAATGTTACACTAACGGAAAATGAAATAATTAAATGTTGAGTAAATTATAGGATCGTATTTATTATAAGCGTTATTTTAATAATTATGATTAATTGTGAAATTAATACGGAAAGATGTAAAGTAACAACTAGGGAAGTAATACGTTATAAATTAAATATAACCTAAACTTAATTGTAAGTAAAAGGTTGAAATTAAATCTAATCCATTTGAAACTTATTAAAAATAAACTGGATTCAATTTATAATAAAGAGGTTAGTTTAAGAAACTGAAATACATACTATAAAAGGGTAATTTAAGTTACTTTAAATTGGAACGGGAATTGATTTAAATAATTATAAATAAATAAGTAAATCAAGAAGATGAAGTTTATGAATTATTGAATTTGAATCTTTAATAGTGAGTTAATTTGTTAATTTATAATAGTTGGATTTATTGAAATAAATGAAATCAAATTTTAATTATTACGTTAAATTAAAAATTAAGTTGAAAATTGGGAAATATTTATGTGACAATTTTAAATCCAATGGTAAACCCTCCTATTTGAAAATATGAATGGAATAATCATTGATTCATTTAATTTAATAGAATTATTAGAAAGTTAATTTATAATTTTGAATTTAATGAAATTTAGAATTAATATTGGAATTTACAAAATGAATCATCTAAATTTACATTTTTAAATTTGTTTAAAATCATTGTAAATGATTGAGGAATCATAAGTGATAAAATTTTCCAATTTTGAAATTGAAATATAAAATTTGGATTTATTTACTAATTCTTAATTTATTTAATTAATATAAAAATAGCCATTTTTGTCACGAACTCGGATTTCGACGAAACCAGTTTCATCGGATCCGTAACAGTGAATTATTATGGGTTTTCAAGTTTCGTATCGATCGGACTTGTCGTTTGATCGTACGAACGCGAAACGCCTTGAAATCGATTTAATTGAAATCAATTTGAAATCAATTTGAGAATATTGATTTCATCATAACTTCTTCATACGATGGAATTTGGACGTGAAACCTTTTCCATCGCGTTAAGAATATTTTAAAACACCTATTTCGATATATGGGTTTACCCAATTTCGTTCCGGGGTCAGAACGGGCTTTTTGGGCCACGTTAGCGTTAAGACGTATATCTATCAACCCATCCATCCATTTTTCAACTTTATCTAAATATCTTACTAAACCCTAGCCTCCGCCTATTCTCATTTGTCTACGCGTAAATTTCATCAGTTCTTCCTCTTCCTCAATGGGTGCAAACCTTAGATCCAAATTCAAATCAGATCCAAAGTCAAAAATTCAAAGGCCTCAGAAAATTCTCAAAAAAATATATGTTGAAGTCCTCGACGAGCAGAATTCAATGGTATATTTCGTTTTTCGATGTGACTCATCGTTCGTCCTGAAATCAGAGATTTAGTTGCGGCCGTTCGTTTTAGCTTTGTGATTCAACGGCGGATCTTCGCCCTAGCGACGATCAGAAGGCATGGAGTGGTAGAGCTCGTCGAGTAGGGTCTAGGGATGAAATCGCTCGCCTGAAGGAGGTCAGGATTTGCCGCGTTTGGCCATAGAAGGCGGCGGCAGCGGAGGAGGCCTCGGCCTCGATTACCGTGCCCGTGAGGGGGGTTTTGGTCGGCCGAGGTAGGGATGGCCATTGACGACTCGGATCGATGTAGATCTCATCGAGATAGTGGCGAAACACGGTGGCGGCTGGAAGATGGTGCACGATTTTCTGTGTTAGGGTTCGCGTACGCAAGTTTTCGCGTGGGAAGGAAAGGCTGACGTGGAAGCGTGTTTAGGTTTTATTTTTTTTATTTCTGTTTTTAATTTTATTATGTTTCCAATCAAATTAACTCGTATAACTTTCTCATACGACCTCGTATTCACGCACGGTTTTTTGCGTTATGATCGTATTTAAATTCCGGACTTGATGACACTGGTTTGGACGGATTTGAAGACTGTCAAATTTTTAGGTTTAAATTGGATTTGAATTCAATTTAAATCCCAAAAGGTGAGTGTTTTGACCCACTTACAACTTCTAAAATTTCCTATGTCTGTTAATTTGACTTAAGATATGAGTAGAAATTTATTTATGACTGTTTGGCATGTTTTATTCATCATCTCTGTTAGATCGCATTTATTTAATGTAACTGTTAATTAATTTTATCATTGCATATAAATTGACAGTTAAAATTTATTTATTTGCATATAAACTGATAGTTAAACAGTTAATAAATTTATTATTGAATATGAACTGTTAGTTAATAACTGTTATTTATTACCTGTTATATTTTATATGTTATTTATTGATGTTTGTTTAAATTGATGATGATTGAAATAAATTGGTTGATTGATGATTGATATTGGGTGAATGGATGATGTGTTCTATCTTATATAAACTGCAAGTTATCATGCATTTTCACTTCATTCGGGATTGCGGTTTGAAATGGTATACAATCGCATTTTTTTTTAAATTGCGGATTGAAATGATAAATATCCGTATCACTTGACCATAGGATAGAAAATTATATACAGGCACCGCGGTATATACAAAAAATTATTTTTGAAATGATTTTTATGGTTTGGATATGATACGGTTTAATAAATAGTAAATTTGGATATGATATAAATATATTTTATATATACATATATAGTTAAATTGTTGAATTTAAGCTATGCATAAATCTGTTAAATAAAAATGAATAAGTTGAAAAATGGAATTTGATAATTTATATTATAGGATTACGTACATGTTTAAGATCTTGTATATATATATATGTATGTGTATATATATATATATATATATATATATATATATATATATATATAGTTTTAAATGATTCAAATCAATTTAGATTGAAAGATAAATTGAAAATTTAATTGGAATTGAGCTTAACTGAAAAAAAATTAGCTCCATAAGTTGATGTTAACTTATTAAAATTGGAAATTTTAAGATATGATATTTATAACTGAATTTAATGAATAATTCTAGTTTAAATAAATGGAAGGAAATAATTAGTGTTAATAAATTTAGTTTATTTTAAATGGTTATGGATTTATCATCTAAACCTTTCAAACTAAATAATAGGAAAATGAATTATTGGTTTGAAATTCTCAACCTTAGTTTTGAAATTCATTAAATACTCAAAGTTTGAAATTATTGAAATCGAAGTATTTTATTCAAACTGAAAGTGAATCTTAAAGTTATGGGTTTAGACTGAATTTAAAGTGAATAAAGATTGTGAAGGTGTGGGAATTATTTATTTTTAAAGAAAATTTTAGATTCAACTGTTTTATTTTATATACTGTTGAATATGCAAACCATTTAAGTTTTGAAGTTATGGTTTTAAAACTATGGATTTCGAAGTATTATGTTGGAAGTTAAAATTCAAATATTTGGTTTCGAGGTATTATAAATTTTAAAAGTGGCATGATTTTGGAAAAAAAAAATATTTGAAATAAAATGATATCATATTTATTTGGGTTTTAAAAGGAAATGATATCGTATTTATGAGTTTTGAAATGGATAATTGTATTCTGGTTTTGAAAGTATAATTATTTTTAAATGACCGCGGTGTTATAATAACGTTTGGTTGTTGAAGAGACCGGGATCGGAAGTTGTCGTACTCTCTGCCAACCCCAAAACCACTTTAACAACCGTGTACGCGGTGGAGATTCCAGAATGAAGTAGGATGGTGGTGGCGTTTCCTTTAAGGTAAATACGTGGACCCGACTACCGTGAGTTGGCATAAGGTGGCTAAAACAGGAGCGATCGATGGGTTAATAAGGTAGCATCTTTGATCGGACACATCCCTTCGATATTATACTTTGACTTTGGATTGATTCGGTGGCCACTTTTGATTTTTTTTGGGGGTGTGGCTCGAGGTGGGCGGTAGCTGCGCGCTATGCGTTACCACCGACCCGGAAGCGTAATTGGTATATCTACCCTGGCATTGCCTAGTTGTGCCGTGTCACCTACCCTATCGCGCCTTGTACGAGTTTCTGTTTGTGTCGTACCTATGGAGTGTCTTCTCGTAGTCTCCCGATCATGAGATATGCCGACACTGTATAGACTATTGGCATTATTTGTGTTAAGGGGAATATTGGGTCACTCCTTAATGCTATTTTAAAGTAAGTTTATTTTACAATTAGACACTATTATAATAGCGAAGTATACTACACAGTAAATAGTTTAACAGATCCTTAAGAGATGTAAATCCCGAGCATCTCTTGAGTTACTGCACTCATATTTATTTCTGTTAATTTAACTCACATAAGATCTTTTAGTTCTGATTCGAGTGTTTTGCCTTTCAATTCGCTCGGGTCAGTCCGAACGTTTCAGGATTTGAAGATTTTATTCCGGAGGACGAAGACGAAGATTTGTAGTACTATTATCTACTATATTATCCCTCAACACCATTTTATTCCGCTGCACTGTTATTATTATTGGTATGTGAACTCTGATATTTATTATATAAATAAAATCAAATGTTTTTTTTGTAAACAGATTTATAAACTGTATATTTGAATATTATATTTTATCCTTCCGCTGTGAGATTCTGTTTCTTTTTATTTCTTTCTTGTTTTTCTTATTTACCCCATAACAATCCGCCCTTCCGTATGGTTTGAATTGTCACGTGTTTCGATTTAAACCGTGCGAAAAGGTGGACGTTACAATACTGATCCATCTGTCAAACTACATTGACAAAATCCTTAAGCCTTTTCAAATGGACAAAGCATATCCACTTAGTACGCCTATGGTTGTCAGATGTTTAGATTAAAAGAACTCTTACCGTCCAAAAGAAGATGATGAAAATGTACTTGGTTCAAAAGTAACATATCTTAGTGTCATTGGTGCATTACCAACGTTTGTTTCGTAGATCGTCACGAAATAGATGCGGTACTGTTACTAAACACATATCTAGTTTATGATCTTGCTTTATGTGGGTTAGAAAGGTAACCTGCATCAACATAGCCAACTGGATTAGGATTGCTACCTTTGCTAGAATAAAACAAACCTAAATTTGTCGTTCCATGAAGATATCTCATGGTATGTTTGATACCATTCTAGTGCCTTTTCGTTGGTGCAGAACTATACCCTGCTTGAAGATTTACTGAGAATGCAAAATTTGGTCTCGTGCAAACACTATCCAATCATTTTGAAATACTAGCACTACATGAAGCATGTTGAGAAGGTATTTAGTTAAGATCATTAATTGAGCATATTTGAAAGACATGTCAACTTTCCTCAGCTATAGAAGGATCAACTATTATTTATGAAGGTAATGTAGCTTGCGTAGCTCAAACTCAAGTAGGTTACACCAATGTAAAGGATGAAGCACATTTTCCTTGAGTTTTACTTTATATATGTATTACAAAAGGATAATAAGATAGAAGTGAAACAAATCTAGTCCCAAGAAAATCTGACAAATCTATTCATAAAGGCACTTTCAGAAACAACTTTTCAGAAGATGGTGTATAAAATTGTTATGCGTCGGTTGTATCAATAGACTAATTGAATAATACGTTATAAATAAGGGGAGCATCCAAACGTATGCTATAATTTACTCTTTTTCCATCACTAATATTTTTCTCGCTAGGATTTTATTAGTAAGGTTTTAATGAGACACATCTTGATTCAGAAGTATCAACCCTCGTAATAACATTATTAAACATGTTACCTAAAGATGAAATAAATTTCACTGTTTTCCTTATTAATGATTTTTTCCACTGATTTTTTTCATAACTTAGGTTTTTGTAGAGGCAATTATTCTTATCGTCTTTACATAGACATATTCAAGTGGAAGCTATATAATATATACAAGTAGCATAGGTGAATATGCTAAATATTAAAGGACATTATTGTAATCTTGATTCCATATAGAATATATAAATAGAACTCACTTGTGTTGTATTATAATGAGAATGAATAAAAATGTTCTCTCCCTATTGGCTTCTAGTCTTGTTTATTTTATGACAAAATGAACGATTTTGACGGTTTAACCGGTTGAATCATTAAAACCTTAAAACTTGAGTTGTTACAGTTTGACTCATGATATGATCATGATAACTATGCTTTCAACCTCTTCTCCGTGAATTATCATTAAATTTCAAATGTAAAACATAAAGTCCATGAACTTGAATAAAAATATTCTCCTTCTTCTCATTTATCTTCGTTGGCTGATTAGGATGTGCTTCAAAATACTTGTGTTGCCCACCTACCTTCAAGAACGTCTCTTTAAGACTTCAACCTCTTTTTTTTACACGTTTTATATCATCAAATTTCATATGATGTAATGTATATTCTCACGAATTCATGTAGTTTTACCGTCTACATAATACAAGGTAAACGGGCCACCATGCAAACCAGAATCAGCGATATCACAAGAGATCTTCTATTGACAGTAACTAAAATTTGGTTAAAAGATGCCAATTGGTAAAAATAATGGAATTCGAGTGTGGAATAGGACTTGATTAGGCCTGTCAATGGATCGGGTTCAGTTTGAATAGCTTAGAACTTGGACCCGAGTCCGTTTACTAACATGAAAACCCAAACCCAATCCAAGCCCGTTAGGTATTTCAAACCTATTACCCAAGTCTCAAACAAAAGTATGAAATAATTTTTGCATTTAGACAATAGAACGGTACACAAATATTATATACACTCGGATTTTTTGTACAATGAACACGGGTTGGTCCAAAACCAGATCGGGTAGTGATGAAACATACCCGTTATAATAATGATCGGGTCGGTTCAGGGTTCGGGCTTGGATGTGCGAAGCCATACCCGTACCCGTATTAATAGGATAGATTCCGAATAGACTTGAATCAAAACTCAGCACCATTGTCAAATAACTCACTAGAGTGGTCTTGCTCTTTGTAATCTCCTTACCAAGTCTCCAAAACAAAGGAATGAGCTGCTACCAGGCTCAACACACTTGGAAAGTTGGAATCTCACGTTGGAGCTAAAGATGTTGAGAACAAGCGAAGGTTTACTGTAAACATACACAGCTATAATCACGATTTAGAAGGCACATTATCATTAGAGACATACTAATACTATTATGTGAATAACACGATTGAAATGTCCACAATGATGATCAGCTAATTCTAATCAAGTACTCTTATAATCACATACAGAATAATTCTTAATCTTATGTTAACATGACATTAACATGCTTTCTTGCAGAAGCAATTTTACATTATTAATAATACACAGTGTGAACTAAGTATGCACATACCACTTGCGAATTTACACCTACCATGCAACAGAGACATGATAATCCACATTTTCAGAAAAATAAGATACAAGATAAGCAATACGGTAGGAAGAACAAGTTACGAGACTTCATATTTACATAACAACCTCAAGCTGATGATTTACCCACAATATCTTCAATAATGGCGGATTTAGGATTAACCATAGGCGGACCCTTCTCCCTCCTCTCAAGCTCATCAAGATTGAACGTAACAAGCTTATCCCAATTTCCTCCTTCAAACAAAACCCCAGCTTTACCATCAGTAACTCTTTGCACTATCCCACAGTACTTGTAAAAATTGTTCTTTTCGTTCTTCACTATCACAATCATTCCTGGCAAAAACAATGGAAGCTCAGGCGCTTTTGGTTTTTCACCTTCGTACAGTAATTTCATGTCTTCTTCGTTTTTAGCATGAGCCTTCTTTTTTGGTGGTGGGTTCTCCTGAATGAATTTCTGAAGACCTTTTTCTCCACCAGGGAAGCCGCCTGTTAAGCCAAGAAGTTCTTTTTCAAACGCATCGTCTTTTTCACTTGAAGAAGATGAAGTGGTTGTGTTGGGATCTGAAGTTATACTTGAATTTCGAAGTTGCGTTTCTTCGATCGGTTTCTTGAGTTCTTGTTCGACGCCTACTTCGCCATTGCATAAGCCTCTGCCACCCAGCAGTTCTGAAAGATTGAACTTTGCTTTAACTGAGAATGTTCTTTTGTGAAATGGGATGTTGGTCTGTTTTGATACGAATGATGGCTTGCGTAGGAATGGATTTTGGATTGTGTTGATTGGAATTGAGTTTGCCATTTCTATTAAATTGGTTTTTATTCGGAATTTGTTTGATAAGAGGGAGAAGGATACTAGGGTTATTTGAGTGGCTGTGGTTCAAAATTGAATCATTTCTGGTTTCAGTCATCATTTGCGGCTCCTTGCCTTGTATTTGGTTTGACGAGACTTTGTGGATGCTGTAACCTGCTTTGGTCTGACGCTTTTTTTGAGTTAAAGAAATTTTATACTAGCAAACCATACGTGGAACAACTGACCGTTTGATTACAATGGTTCGAACAAAAATGACTTTTGTATCTTTATATTAATTTTAATTAAATGTGTGATATCACTGCAAAACATGTTTGGTTTCGTGACAGAGCCTAACGACCGCTAGCGACGACTAAAAAAGGCTAGCCGTCGCTGATCGCGGTTATACAAGTTTTGACGGAGAGCAGCTTTCATACTTCATCTCCTCCAAATCAATTTGCTGCCACCTTCAACCACACCTCCAACTGCCTCCAACCAACTCCTGCCAACGCCAACTGCCTCCAGAAGCCGTCGCCGTCCTCCGGTGTTGCTCCGTCCCCTCCTCCGATTTCTCAATTTCTAGGTATAATTTCTAAATCGTAATTTCTGAAAATAATTTGATTATGCATTTGAATATGTTAGAATAACTGATATTAGATGATGATAATAGTTTATCAGTTGATTTGGGATTTAAATTAAAACCCTTATTTAGAAAATTAGTTGACTATGGATTTGAAATTGTTGATTACTATGTATTAGTTGATGATAATGGTATGTTAGTTGATTTAGGGAAGTTAATAATTGGTTTGATTATTTAACTTGTAAACAAAAATTAGTTTGTAATCATTGATTAATATATGCTTATTGGTAATTTGATAAGTGTGTTAATTATAAGTTTTAGTGGTTAGTATAAAATAGTAAGTTAAAATTCTAGTTTACAAAATAGTTAAGTTAACATTTAAAATAGTTAACCGAGTGTTGAAATAAGTTTGAAATTTTCAAATTTATTAAATAAAATATTTAAATAGTTGAATGAATTATTAAATTTTGAAAAAAGCATAACAACAACAAATATTCTAATGAAATGGATTTTGTAAAAAAATCAAGCAATGAATATAATAACAACAAATAGTTCTAATGGAATCGATTTTGTAAAAAATAATTAAGAAATGAATATAACACAACAAATATTCTTCTAAAATCGATTTGATAAAACGTTAAGAAATTAATATAACAAGAACAAATATTTTATTGTAAAGAAATTTAGAAATGAAAATAACAACAACAAATATTCCGCTAAAATCGAACTTTTTTTTTAAAAAGGAAATGAATATAACAACAAATATTATGCTAAAATCAATTTTGTAAAGAAATTAAAGAATGAATATAAGAAAAAATATTGTACTAAACCCGATTTTCCAAAAAATTGAGAAAGAAATATAATAAGAATAAATATTTTACCCAAATCGATTTTTAAAACAATTTGTAGTGAATATAATGTTGATTTGAAAATAAGCATTAAATATTATTTCAACAAATAATTGACATTAAACAATTAAAACCTTTAGTTACAAAAGGTTTTAATTTAGTTTAGAAAATACAACGACAAAAATACACCCTTTGAATGCAAAGTTATGCGTAGAAGAGAAGTAAAGTAAAGTGCTATCAAAATTATATAGAAGTGTAATGTGTGAAGCCTTATCCTAAATGGCTTTACTTTATTTTAGAAAATACACTAACAGTATACCAGTTGAGTGCAAGTTATTTGTAGCAGAGAAGTGAACTGAAGTGTTGTCGAAATTACTAACATATATTTTCAAATAAGGAAAAATGTTCGATTATTTCCTCGACCGTACTTGTATGAAGTCAGAATTAGTAAGAAAGATTCAATGAAGGAATATTTCTGTAACGGCGTACACAAATTTAATAGATTCGCTAAATCTAATAATCGAAATAACGAAGAAATTCATTGCCAATGCAGTAAGTGCACAACATTTGAAGCATTGAAAACCAAATATAGTTGAAGCACATTTATATAAATATGATTTCGTATCGAATTATTATTTCTGGGATCGTCATGGAGAACTTGTTGAACCTACACCTAATCCTGCAGTATTAGAGGATGATAATATTATAACGAATCTGATAGAAAATATGGTGGAAGATGCAACATTATCAATGTTTTCTACGATTCAAGCTAGCGATGAAGATGTAAATGTCGAAGAAGAACCGACTATGGGAGCTAAAAGAATATATGATTTATTGAATCTGCTAAGAGGCCGCTGTGGGACGGTTGTAAAAGCGGAACCGAACTATCAATAACGGTATAATACATTACTACGAAATTAAAATTCAACCTTATAGAAGCTGCATGTACAGCAGTTGTACAAGCTGCACGACACATGCCAGCCAATAATCTGATGTGCGATAGTCATTATAAAGTAAAAAAAATCTGATGTTCGCTTTCGGTCTGCCGTACGAAAAGATAGATACATATGTAAAAGATTGCATGTTGTATTGAAAAGATGACGTTGACCTTAGATAATGTAGAATTTGTAATAAGGAAAGAACAAACCAAGAAAGAAGAAAGGAATAGAAGTTCCGTACAAGAGTGCATTATTTACCCATCACTCGCAGACTTCAAAGGTTATATGCATCTTCTGCTATGACATGTCTTATGCGATAACACAGTGTGAGAACACCAAAAGAAGGATCTTTGATACATCCATATGACGGAGAAGCATGGAAACATTTGGATAAGACTTATTCCGCATTTGTTGCAGAAAGCCGTAATGTCAGACTCGGTTTATGTATGGACGGGTTTTCACCATTCTCTCAGTTCGGTAGTAAATATTCATCCTGGCCAATTATCGTTACTCCGTATAATTTACCTCCATGGGTGCGTATGAAAACACCATATATATTTCTCACTATTATAGTTCCTAGCCCTCATGATCCAACACAAGGAATCGATGTTTAATTACAACCAATGATCGGAGAGTTGGAAAAACTATGAAATGAAGGAGTTGAAACATACGACATTTCGAGAGAAAAAATTTCTCTCGTATACCAGCTTCTTTATTATGGACTGTTAGTGATTTTCCTGTACATGACATGCTTTCTGGTTGGAGTACGGCCGCTCGGCTAGCCTGAACTTTATTACATGAAAGAAACACGAGCATTTTCTTTACGGCATAGAAATAAAGTTTCTTGGTTTAATTGTCATCTGTGTTTTCTCCGTCCTAATCATACTTTTAAAAGAGATAGAAAAAACTTTAAAACTAACAGAAAAGATAATATGCAACTACCAAAGATTTGGTCAAGCGAAGAATTATATGAAATTATTAAGGACTATCCAAAGATACATGATACTGGAGTGCAAATTGAACTCCAAGAAAATCGGACATTCATAATTGGCGCAAACAAAGTATATTTTAGAAGTTACCATATGGAAAAATCTCTTACTTCGACATAATATTGACGTGATGCACAACGAAGAAACGTATTTGATAATGTGTTTAATATAATGTTGAATGTAAAGGGAAAAACTAAGGACGATTTGAATTCAAGACTTAATATAGAAAATTATTGTAAACGCCCCGAACTTCATATGAAGCCCAATGACAATAAAAAACCGAAAGCATGCTATGAGCTAGACAACAAGCAAGTAAAACTCGTGCTAAAGTAGGTAGAAGAACTAAGATTTCCCGATGGGATTTCTTCTAATTTTCGTAGATGTGTTGACTTTAAGAACAGTAAATTGAGTGGGATGAAAAGTCACGATTGTCATATCATGATGTAATATTTACTATCCGTGGTTTTCAAAGAACTGTTGTCCGTAAAAGTATGGAGTGCTATAACAGAATTAAGTATGTTTTATAAACAGCTTTGTTCGATGACAGTAAAAGTAGATCGTATACGTAAACTTGAAGTAGAAATCCCCATACTGCTATGCAAACTGGAGAAAATGTTTTCTGTAGGTTTCTTTAATGTAATGGAGCATTTACCTATTTATCTTCCATCTGAAACACTTCTTTGAGGCCCTGTGTCATATGGATGGATGTATCCATTTGGGAGGTAATATTGAACAATATTTATGTTAGTTTAAAATTCAGATTTCTATATCTAAATGTAAATTAAATTTATTTTGTAATAGACACTTGAATCATCTGAAGAAAAAAGTTAGACAAAAAGCACGAGTTGAGGGTTCGATTTTCATATCATATGTTGAAGAATAAGCTTCTTGTTTTTTCTCTCATTACTTCAATGACGATGTGAACTTATCGTTTGTGAGCGTTCCTCGTAATGATGAAGTCATTGAACAAGATTCTTCTCAAACAATATTATCTATTTTTAGACAATATGATCGACCTATTAGCAAATGTATGAAAATATGGTTAGATGATAGAGATTACCATGTAGCACACACATATGTTCTTCTAAATTATGTTGAAGTTGCACCATTTGTTAGGTAATAATAAATTCATATATAATTCACTTATACGTACATATTAATTATAACCAATATTAATATATTTGCAGTATCTACGAATTACGGTATCCATTTGGCAATCTCGGCAAATAATTTGCTAAATGGTTTTCAAACTACGTTTATGATCCATGAGACTATGTCCTTGATGAAGGTTTACGACATCTTGTGATCGGATCAAAAAGAAATGTGAAGACTTATCCAATATTCTTCGTCAATGGATCTAAGTTCAACACGAAAGATTACGGGGCTGAAAAACTAACAGATAACAGCGGTGTATTGGTCAAAGGTAGTGATGATCCAGATGAGCATATAAAAGATTTTTACGGTGTCTTAACACGGGTTCTAGAGTTGACATATTATGTAGAACCTGCAGAAAAAGTTTTTTTATTCAAATGCAATTGGTTCAGTAATGTTCATGGTTTTGGAATCAATGTGCACAAAGATTTTAAGCTTATTGAAATAAAACATACCTCATATTACTATAAGTATGATCCTTTTGTATTGGCCAAGAAAGCATTATAAGTTTATTTTGCTATGTATCCATCCTTAAAAAGAGATAAAGCAGATTGGTCGGTTGTTTTTTAAAACAAAGCCAAGGTTTACGTTTGACGGAAATAATATTCCAAACGAAGCAACGTGTCAAGCGGATCTTGAACCAAATACAGAAATAGTAATAATCGATCACATTGATTTAGGGCCATTGAACGATGAATCGATTGTTTTATTAGATGCATTTGAAAGTACCGAAGAAAACGAGATAGAGTACGAGCCCGAGTGTGAATCAGAGAACGACGAAGACTGAAAACTCTTATTTTTCGCATTGCTTGTTCTATAATGTATTATTCTTAGCTGCATATTATTCTAAGCTATGTATTATTAACGATGATCATGTTCTGAGCTATGTATTATTCTGTTTTGAAATTTCTATATTTTTATTCATGAGATCTTGTCCCATTTATTATGATTTTGTGGAAGTTTTATGTGATGGTTACTGAAACATGCTTTGTACTAATAAATTTATCTCTTTTCATTCTATGATATTATTTCTCTGTGGTTGATATGTCTGCTAGGAGACGTAGCCAGAGATCCGAGCCTTCTCCATCTCCCGGTGCGGGTGCCAGTGACACTGCACCGGATTTACGCCCACTGGCGGAGGTAACTCCGAAAAGCGTCGGTTAAGTATCAATAATTCTAAAATTTTCTATAGTTCTTGGAAATAAAAACAATATTATCTTAGTCTAAGTCTAAATCTTCATTGCTTTCTTGGAATGCTATGTTTTTCTTTTAATGATTTTGAACCTTTCTAGCGTACAAGTTCTACAACATCAAATTTCTTATTAGCTCTTCGACATTGAGTTGAGAAAGATCATTAGCTTATTCAATGGCTAAAACTTTTATTTCCTATTCATTTTTTGAAGAGTTTAAAATTCATGTGACTAAATAAAAATATGTGAATTGGACTCCAAGCGCTAGAGATCATGTTGAATGGTTTGAAATCTAGCATACATATCAATAATTGATTCATTTGCTTTCATTTTGAAAGATGAAAAATTGTCAATATTTTAGTTTTCTTGACTCTAGTTGTGCCTTATTGTGTGACTTTTAAAGTGCACAATTTATCATATGTTGGTGCAAAGCATGACACGTGAAAACTCAATTTTATCAAGTGAGCCAAAAAATACATTCATAGCTTTGGCTTTGTTAGATGCTACTGCTTTTTTAAGCATCTGTCAAAGTGCTAATGTCGGTGTTAGGTGCCTAATGTTTGTTTTGAGTTGTTAGCCACATTTCTAATCCATTTTCTTCCATAAAAATTCTCATACGAGTTTACCACTAAGCATAGTTAGGACAAGTAAATTACAGAGGACGAGCAACTAATTGACCTTCTTGAAAAGTGCTTGCCATATTAATGACTTTTCTACTATGTGTTATTGTAGATTGAAATGACTGTGCTCTGATACCAAATGATAATATATAGGATCTTTGTATAATGCGACTTATATAAAAGTGTGAGAGTGTATATTACTAACTACACTAAGCAGAGAATAATAATTGAATATAAAGAAGGTAAATAATAAAAGTGAGCACACCAGATATTTAACTGGTTTGGACCTCCAGTCCTACATCTAGTCCCGAAGCTCCCCTTCGGTATTTTCTTTAACAAAATAACCCTCACTTTTCCTAGAGGAATGGACTAATGCAAAAGTATTTCTCTGACAATCTTGTGTTTTAGATAACAAGAATTTTGACTTATAGTACAATTCTTCCTATAATCTCCTTTTAGTATGTGAATGTGAATACTATGAGTTGAAGAAACTAGTTTAACGAAAATGATATTTTGGTTATGATAGACTGAGAATATGTAAGCAAGAGATGCACAAATATGTAAATAGAGAGAAATAAGAAATCAAGAGAATAGTTAATTTGTAAATCTCAATCTTTGAAGTATTTATAGGATTAAAGAGATGAAGATGAGGAGTTGTTAGTATTAGATAAACTCTATTCGATTTAATGGCTGCAACCTTTGAAGAAGTGATGAGATTATTTAATCTGAAAAGAAGCAACCATTCAAAATATAGCAGTTGCTAAACGATAGATGTTTGTGGAAAAACCGCAGACGTCTATGGCTGGCATTTCTAGATTTTAAATTATTTTTATTGCCAATTTTGTGTATATGAATTCGTGTGTGCATACACATACATACACACACAAAAACAGACCTTACAATGTTTATCTAAGACTCTTAATACACTAGTATAACCTTACTAATCATTGTATGGTCCATAAATCTATGTTCGCCTCTGAGTCCCAATATCTTTGAGCATGACTGTAACGACCCGCAAATCCGTACCCCTTGAGTCAACACTATTCTACCTAAATCAGCTCAAGTTGTATAGAAATACGAACCATTTGGGTTAAAGAAAAAGAGGTAGAAGAAGAAGATAGAAAACAATATCAAAATCTAACCATCGCAGCGGACTAAAATATAATAGAAAATAAATGATCTTTACTCAAAATCAAATATATCTGTTTATATATTACATCATCAGAGTACATCAGTCACAGCTCACATCAATACAATACAATGGATACACAACAACTCAAGGTACACAACAACTCAAACACAGCGGAATAATATATATATACAAGTACGGGAGTTCGTATCGTCATCCAGCTCGTCTCCTGAGCTCCACAATATCATATCCTGTATCCTATAATACTCGGTCTGACCTGAGCATTACAGTTAAATAACACCCGAGTCAGTCTGGATTACCAACGTGAAAAAATCACACCCAATTGATTATTAAAGTTTCAAAATCATTTGAAAAAAACAAAAGCATCTCGTAAGACCATGCCACAAATAAACATGTCGGGTTTTTACCTTACGATAGCTAAAACAATTTTTATAGAAATCCTATGATATTATAATAGGGTCTATATACAAATACTTATAAAATAGGCGAAATTGTTACATGATTAAATTCCAGCTACTAGCCACAGAGTGGGTAATACAAACAAAACTCGTACAAGGCTCGTAGGGAGAATGGATTTCCAACAATGACTAGGCACTGGGGTACCACCTGTCACAGTACGGGGCCTAGATCACCGTACCGAGGATTACTCCCTTCATCCCCTGCAACACAAGGCCGGAACCATTCCTTACTGAACAGTCCCGAACAAGATAGACCACGTGGTTGGCGCGACCAACCACCCACTAAGCCGAAATAAAAAAGGGACATCTAGACAGGGGAAATATCTTGTCCTGCTTGGGCATGACCCACCTAACCTTGCTGCATATCCCCTGATTTTCAGTCATTCCCATTTGATGAGGCTTGAGGCTAAGCGTTACCTTTAGAACGTTTTCACTTAGAATGCCCATCGCCCACCTGACGATGTTTGGCAAGCATTCATCCATACAAGTCCGTCCCGGGTTCGAACGAAGGCACTATTCCTACTACATCCATTTTGGAAATATCCTCAGGATTAGTAGCGACTAGCCCTTGCACTTCACTGCTCCATCCTCTAATCCAAAATCGTTTACACGAAACGTACAAACCGGATCGAAGTGGTTTTCGAGAAATAAATCTCGATCCCGGTCTCTTCGAAACGATCAACGCATTTGTCCAATATTGATAGTTGGTTATTTAACTATCAATTAATATTCACAAACAACCATCAACCAATAAATAATTTCCCAAATTATTTATTTATCTCAAAATATCCTCAAAGATATAATTCTATTTTCAATCCTTTGGAAACAGTTTCAAAACCATCTTCCTTTCAGAATAAACTTTCCCAAATATTTTATATCTCCTCTGAAATTACCAAGCACAAAACTAGATTTAAAATAATCTAAAACACTTTACTTAGAAATATATACTTTTAAAACATATAAATTAAAACTACTTTAATAATTTGTTAAAAATACATCTTATATGAATATTTGGAAATAAAGTTACTTAATACAATATATAACTAGATTTTTACTGTTGAAACAAAATGCTAAGTCACTCTTTAAATAATTACTACTATAATAGATTTGAGAAGATACTTACTTTAAAATTTAAATATTAGAAATAATAAATTTTCCAAAACATACCTTTTAAAACAAAATTTAAAACTATTAACTTATATTTAAAATTTACTTTGAAAACGTACTTGGTTATCCAGGGAGAATTCCAACTTCAAATTACTTAAATCAATTTTCCAAATTGATTCCCAATTTATTCCATTGAAATAAGTTTTCTTACATTACTCAATTCATTTCAAATTTCATTAATTATGCACTTAATTATTATTGTTATTATTTCCATTTGATTTTAAATCTTTTAACTGAAATATACAAATTTCAAGCTTTTTCCATTTCTTCTTTGTTCCTCTCAAAATTTTAAAATCTTAAATTTTAAACTAAATGTTCCGTTCTTTAAGATATTAGTATTGGAGTTTAAAATTCATTAACCTGCTATTACTTCAAAAATCTTCTTTCTATATTCAAGATTTATTAATTAGAATCCTTATGTCACTTTATTTTATTTTTATGTCATTCTTAAATTTATTCACATTTCCATAATTATTTTACTTACAAATTTTCTTCCTTTTATTTCCTATTCGAAATCCAATCTATAAAATCTTGGTAATTCATTCACCCAAATATCAAATCAACCATAACATTCAATATTCCAATATAACTTATCATAGAATATCAATATGCACAGCAGAGAATATTAAATAATTTAAATAACTGTTGAGGGATCCAATTGGATCCCTCCAACCTGTTTTCCCTGCATCCACAGATGTTAACACAATAATATATCGATTCCAGAATATTCCATACCATATCCATCAATCAATTTCAACCATCCAAACAATTATTTAAATTTAATCATTTAAATTCAAATTTTAAACTGAGTGAGATTAACTCACCTTTCATTTTGTTTTGCAATTCGATCCAACACGGCTTGCTTATATCAGATTTTGACCTTGTATAAAAATTAGATGATTTTCATTAATATTCGAACCAATCGAATAATTAAATTTCCATTTGGTAAAATTTAACTAACTATTGATTTTTATTTTAAAAGTTCTTGTTTTAACAAATTTTCCTTAGGTAAATTTTCTTTTGGTGATTAAAATAAATAAATCAGTTTACTAAACATGTTAATTACCTATAATACATTTTATTTTTATTTACTTATATTTTTTTTTACACAAACCTATAAATTAAAAGAAATAACAACAGTGAAGATGAATACCTCACCTCACCAATCCCTGCTTTGCAACGTCGCCGACCACCCTAACTCCCCTGCCTGCACAGTTACACGCATCCCAATCGAACCCTCCTCCATTCGTGACATCGACCCCGACGCTGCCCCACTGTCTGCACGATACTCGAATAACACCAGGAACCGCGACCATCAACGAACGACGAGCCTCCAAATCGCGAAACCCTAGACTTGACGCGACGATTCTCTGGCCCCTCCTACTATCGCGGCTAAGGATACTCGGCCCAAAAGTTTTAAAATTGACAGAGCTCGGCCATCATGAAGTTTTGATTTGAAGATAAACTGAAGGGGAAAGGGTTTCGGCCTTGGTTTCAATTCGGTACGTTCTGCCCCTTCTTTTTTTTTTTAACTGCAATCGAACTCATTTGGGGGAAAGAAATATAAGAGGAGGGAGACGCGATACATAGATTCGCTCGGCCACCATTTCTTAATTTTTTTTTCAAGTGCTGTAAGGTTTTCGAAAAGGAGAAAGGGAAACACGCTTATAACTCTCGTTCATTAGCTTCTGAGAGAAGACGAGGGTAGCGTGCTTGAAACGAGTAAAGGATGGCGTATAAGAAAAGTTTGACTGAATAAATTATTATTAATTTAGTTTTTTTTTTCAGCGTGTTGTTATATCGTACACTCACACTCTAATTCCGATCAATACGAAATTTGAAATCCGCTAATAATACAATATGACGGATCCAATGGAACTGGTTTCGTCGAATTCCGAGACTTTGCCTCGGAAGGCTATTTTAAAATTCAATTTAACGATTAAATTCCAAAACTGACCAATTTAGTGTTAGATTCCATTTTAATATTTCTATTATATTCAATGTTGTCAATTTAAATTTTATAAGCTTTTAAATTATATTTTAACAGGCTTGAAATCTCAGATTTCATATTTACTCAACTTCAAATTATTAAATTCTATTGTTTAATTATCAAATAAATAACGACAAGTTAAAATTATTATATTGAATATTTATATTCAATTAAATATTCCAATTTTAAATATTCGAAAATTTCGGGTCGTCACATTCCTTCCTCCTTAAAAGAATTTCGTCCCCGAAATTACTAGTTAGGAAGAATGGCCTAATACCCGTTTACCCTTTTTTCCAAAACCAAACAAATCAATATCTTACTAACGATCTTCTTATAAAGGACCCGTTATCATTCTTATTAACTTCTCAATTCTCCCATAGTTTCGAACTATATTATTCGTTTCACCATTCAAGTTTCAATTTAAAACCAAATTTTGAATTATCAAAATTTCCCAAAATTTTTCTAACTCCCTAAATTCCCAAAAATTTTTGCCAGCGTCTCCTTTGCGCGGCTAGCTCGGTACAACCACAAAATGGCTCTACGGCCTCCCAAATCCAAAAAGTAAACAAAAAGCCAAGTGGCTCAATCCAAATCCAAATCCCGATCAAATTTCATACCAAATTTAAATACATACCTTTTTGTCGAGCATTTCAAATTTTATCTTTTCATATCAAACCCAATTTTCTTTTCCCTTTATAATACCTGCATACCTGCTTAGCACCAATATCCAAACACAATATTCCAAAACATTTTATCGACTTTCTCACAAAATGTCAACATCTATTCATTCCAATATTGACTTAAATTACATTGGTAGTATCAATTTCCATTTAAGACTTCACCATTCCTTCTTAAGTTTAGTATAAGCATTTTATATACTTCTTTATTTATTTTCAACTCTAAACTTTAAATTTTATTTTTCATTTATAACTAATTCACGTCATTATTTTAAGTTGGTTTCCTTTACTAATTTAGTTCAGTTTCCAATTTGAATTCGTTAGTCGTTAACACATTTTCCAAAATTTTCTAACTCCCAAAATTTCTGAAATTTTTTGGCAGAGTCTCCTTTGTACGGAGGAGCTTTTGCAATTTGACAAAAGAGATAAATATATATACATCGACCCACATGGTCGGAAAACCCAAAAACAGTTCATATTTCCTATTTTTATTGCGTAGGCGTACCTTATTTAGCATTTTAAGCAAGCAGCTTATTATTTTTAGCAAATAGCCCAACCCAAATCCAGCCATACGGCTTCCAGGTACCTGTACTTACTCAATTTAAACATGTAAGTGCCAAATATATGCAGTTTAACTACATTTCACTTATTTATAATAGTTAAAACATATGAATTCTAAAAGAAACTTATACCAAACATTTTCCTATAAGTAATTTATATAGTTTTCATGCTAATTCAACTGTTTCAATTAATTTATAAACCATTTTCATTCAATTTGAATGGTTTTCAATCCATTCGTATACAACTTCATCAATTTGAATGGTTTAAAACTTAATAGCTTACATTTAATTCATTTTAAGCAAACTGAACTCATATTTAATTCAATTGCTTTCAAAATCAATTTATTTTACTTCTATCAACTCATAGAATTTTAATTACTTCAATTTACATCCAATGATAATTTATTCTTTGCAATTTGATGAGATTTATGTGAATAAATAAGCACTTGAGTTTTATAATCAATTTAATTTGACTCCAACTCAACTTACGCTTAATTCTATTCCATTTCGGATTTATTCACAATCCATATATTCTCAGTTTCATTGCATTTCAATTTTATTAACCAAACTAGTCCATTCAAAACCATTAACAACTTAAGTTCCATTTCCATTACCAATTAAATTTCCTTTTTATTTTAATCCATTCACAAGCATTTATTTAGCTCGACACACTCCATTTAAATTTCATTTACCATCCATTTATTTGCATTTCATTCCATATTTGTTTATTCCAAACTATTTTATTTAGCTCGAACACAATCCAAGCTATTTCATTCAATAACCATTTCTCAACTTCTTTAAACCACATTTCATTTGATACTTATTTATTCCATCATTTAGTTATTCAATATAATTAGTTTATCCACATTCACTTAAACCATTCTAATAAACTCGAAACATTCTATTTTCCTTATTGTCTCAAGTTATTTCAATTCCGTAACAATTTAAATGGTTTACAATTAGTTTTTGAAGAATTTTCTTTCCATTAAATATTATTTATAACCCACCAAATTCTTTTTCAATTCAAATTTATTTTTTTACTTGATTTAAATCCAACCCAATATCATTACACTTAGTTTAAGTTGAATTCAATTCAACTCTCCTTCATTTATTCAGCTTAAGTCAATTTACTCCAATTTATTCAAATTTTATACTTAAGCTCGTTTCATTTTACAAGTAAATTTTTCTCTTTTATACTCAACTTAACTCAATTGATCCCAAGGCCATTTCCAATTTATTTCCACATATCTGGATTTTATTTTCAATTCAAACCATTACTATTTTAATCCATTTCCAATTCTATTCAATACATTTCAATTATATCTAATTTCTTAATACTTCAAGTTAAATTTTAATTAATAACTCAAGTCATGATCCCACCATTCTCCTTTAACTTACCATCACATTTTATTAACTTACAATGTAATTTCATTCTCAATTCGTTTAATTAATTGCAAGGCCACTTTCAATTATATTTTCTTCATCAACGATTTATAACTTGGGTTTTATTTCCAATCTTCATTATTAGCTTACAATTCAGCTTCTATTTAACTACATTAAACTCCATTTACACATTTCATTAACTACTTTATTATCAATTAGCTAAAATCCAACACTTGAATTTTAATTCCAAATATCACTTCATTTAATTTTCTTAGTTCAATTTAGTTTATAATTCAAGTTTGGATTTTTATTTTTTTCTCCAATTCATCAATAATATTTATTTTTGATTTTCATTTCCACTTTCAATTTATAAGTCATAACTTATTATTTTACACATTTCCATTCATTATAGGCTTGAATATATTCTTCTTTTATTTTTAACTCAAGCCTATGCCTATTTATAACCCAAGCATATTTTATTTCCATGGATATTTAATTCTCTTATAAGTTATTCTTATTCATTTATTTCAATTCCAATCCTTACCCAACTTATTTCCATTTATTCAGGTAAGAATCTAATTCCATTCAATAATTCAATTGAATTTTTATTCCAATTCAATTTTATTTTAACTCAGATTTATTTAATCTCAATTCGATTTCAACTTAATTCGAGTATAACTGGATATTACTTCAGCCTAATTCAATCAATTTCAATCCAATTAAATTTTTATTTCCCAATCCAAGTTAATTTCATTCTCATTTTAAATATAAATTCCATTATTCAAAGCTTATATTTCTTTCATGATTTAAAAATCATCTCAATTTATAAGCTTACAATTTATCTCATCAGGATTTTTAAACACCCGACCTTTGGTTTCAAATCATTTTGAAATCTTCAACATCTCAAATCACATTTCTCAAAAGTTAAACCAATCATGTTTTATTCCCAACAAACTTCTTTTGGGACTTTCAAAAATAACTAGCTTTTCTGAACAAATCAATTTGGTAGCAATCCGTCACTTAGAAATTCAAAAATGAATACTGATGATGCGGCCGTCATCATCAGAATTATTTTCCAATAATCAAGTGATTTCAATGCTATATCACTTTCAAAATCCCTTTAAATCAATTTCCTTTCAGAAATTTCTCCAAAACAATTGTGTTATTATTTATCTTCAAAACACTTCCAAAATCCCCGGGATTTAAATTTCCAAATCCTGCTTAAATCAATTTTACTATCATTCATTTGCATAGATTATGCTCATACAAATTCTTATTTGATTATATTTCAATTTATAAATTGTATTTATAATTCATATTTATAACTTTCATTTTATAATGAATTTATTTCCTTAACCTTTGGTTACGTTTTCAATTTCTAGTTAAATTTTCCATACAATAAGGATAATAATTTAAATATCCTTATTTCTAACATCCAAGCAACCATATATTAGCTAAAATAGTTTATAAAAACTTTTATTTATATCAAAATATATTTTAAGTAAAATTATTTCATTTACCCACATTTAAAACAATACCGTGTCAATTGCTTTATTCAAGTGTTTAGAAACCTCTTCGATACAGTTGCGCAGACTGTGTCGACGAAAGTTCATATGCCACTCAATAAATCAATCAACGCAATATTAAAACAATTTATATTCACTAACAAATACGCACTCATATCTATTAATATGCTCAAACTCATTCTAGAGTACTGCGGACTCTAATTTAAATGAGTAATTCCCACCAGAGCCAAGGTTATCACCAACCTAAGCTCTGATACCAAATGTAACGACCCGCAAATCCGTACCCCTTGAGTCAACACTATTCTACCTAAATCAGCTCAAGTTGTACAAAAATACGAACCATTTGGGTTAAAGAAAAAGAGGTAGAAGATGAAGATAGAAAACAATATCAGAATCTAACCATCGCAGCGGACTAAAATATAATAGAAAATAAATGATATTTACTCAAAATCAAATATATCTGTTTATATATTACATCATCAGAGTACATCAGTCACAGCTCACATCAATACAATACAATGGATACACAACAACTCAAGGTACACAACAACTCAAACACAGCGGAATAATATATATATACAAGTACGAGAGTTCGTATCGTCATCCAGCTCGTCTCCTGAGCTCCACAACATCATATCCTGTATTCTATAATACTCGGTCTGATCCGAGCATTACAGTTAAATAACACCCGAGTAAGTCTGGATTACCAGCGTGAGAAAATCACACCCAATTGATTATTAAAGTTTCAAAATCCTTTGAAAAAAACAAAAGCATCTCGTAAGACCACACCACAAATAAACATGTCGGGTTTTTACCTTACGATAGCTAAAACAATTTTTATAGAAATCCTCTGATATTATAATAGGGTCTATATACAAATACTTATAAAATAGCCAAAATTGTTACATGATTAAATTCCAGCTACTAGCCACAGAGTGGGTAATACAAACAAAACTCGTACAAGGCTCGTAGGGAGAATGGATTTCCAACAATGACTAGGCACTGGGGTACCACCTGTCACAGTACGGGGCCGAGATCACCGTACCGAGGATTACTCCCTTCATCCCCTGCAACACAAGGCCGGAAACATTCCTTACTGAACAGTCCCGAACAAGATAAACCCCGTGGTTGGCGCGACCAACCACCCACTAAGCCGAAATAAAAAAGGGACATCTAGACAGGAGAAATATCTTGTCCTACTTGGGCATGACCCACCTAACCTTGCTGCATATCCCCTGATTTTCAGTCATTCCCATTTGATGAGGCTTGAGGCTAAGCGTTACCTTTAGAACGTTTTCACTTAGAACGCCCATCGCCCACCTGACGATGTTTGGCAAGCATTCATCCATACAGGTCCATCCCGGGTTCGAACGGAACCGAAGGCACTATTCCTACTACATCCATTTTGGAAATATCCTCAGGATTAGTAGCGACTAGCCATTGCACTTCACTGCTCCATCCTCTAATCCAAAATCGTTTACACGAAACGTACAAACCGGATCGAAGTGGTTTTCGAGAAATAAATCTCGATCCCGGTCTCTTCGAAACGATCAGCGCATTTGTCCAATATTGATAGTCGGTTATTTAACTATCAATTAATATTCACAAACAACCATCAACCAATAAATAATTTCCCAAATTATTTATTTATCTCAAAATATCCTCAAAGATATAATTCTATTTTCAATCCTTTGGAAACAGTTTCAAAACCATCTTCCTTTCAGAATAAACTTTTCCAAATATTTTATATCTCCTCTGAAATTACCAAGCACAAAACTAGATTTAACATAATCTAAAACACTTTACTTAGAAATATATACTTTTAAAACATATAAATTAAAACTACTTTAATAATTTGTTAAAAATACATCTTATATGAATATTTGGAAATAAAGTTACTTAATACAATATATAACTAGATTTTTACTGTTGAAACAAAATGCTAAGTCACTCTTTAAACAATTACTACTATAATAGATTTGAGAAGATACTTACTTTAAAATTTAAATATTAGAAATAATAAATTTTCCAAAACATACCTTTTAAAACAAATTTTAAAACTATTAACTTATATTTAAAATTTACTTTGAAAACGTACTTGGTTATCCAGGGAGAATTCCAACTTCAAATTACTTAAATCAATTTTCCAAATTGATTCCCAATTTATTCCATTGAAATAAGTTTTCTTACATTAATCAATTCATTTCAAATTTCATTAATTATGCACTTAATTATTATTGTTATTATTTCCATTTGATTTTAAATCTTTTAACTGAAATATACAAATTTCAAGCTTTTCCCATTTCTTCTTTGTTCCTCTCAAAATTTTAAAATCTTAAATTTTAAACTAAATGTTCCGTTCTTTAAGATATTAGTATTGGAGTTTAAAATTCATTAACCTGCTATTACTTCAAAAATCTTCTTTCTATATTCAAGATTTATTAATTAGAATCCTTATGTCACTTTATTTTATTTTTATGTCATTCTTAAATTTATTCACATTTCCATAATTATTTTACTTACAAATTTTCTTCCTTTTATTTCCTATTCGAAATCCAATCTATAAAATCTTGGTAATTCATTCACCCAAATATCAAATCAACCATAACATTCAATATTCCAATATAACTTATCATAGAATATCAATATGCACAGCAGAGAATATTAAATAATTTAAATAACTGTTGAGGGATCCAATTGGATCCCTCCAACCTGTTTTCCGTGCATCCACAGATGTTAACACAATAATATATCGATTCCAGAATATTCCATACCATATCCATCAATCAATTTCAACCATCCAAACAATTATTTAAATTTAATCATTTAAATTCAAATTTTAAACTGAGTGAGATTAACTCACCTTTCATTTTGTTTTGCAATTCGATCCAACACGGCTTGCTTATATCAGATTTTGACCTTGTATAATCATTAGATGATTTTCATTAATATTCGAACCAATCGAATAATTAAATTTCCATTTGGTAAAATTTAACTAACTATTGATTTTTATTTTAAAAGTTCTTGTTTTAACAAAGTTTCCTTAGGTAAATTATCTTTTGGTGATTAAAATAAATAAATCAGTTTACTAAACATGTTAATTACCTATAATACATTTTATTTTTATTTACTTATATTTTTTTTTACACAAACCTATAAATTTAAAAAAAAATAACAGTGAAGATGAATACCTCACCTCACCAATCCCTGCTTTGCAACGTCGCCGACCACCCTAACTCCCCTGCCTGCACAGAGTTACACGCATCCCAATCGAACCCTCCTCCATTCGTGACATCGACCCCGACGCTGCCCCACTGTCTGCACGATGCTCGATTAACACCAGGAACCGCGGCCATCAACGAACGACGAGCCTCCAAATCGCGAAACCCTAGGCTTGACGCGACGATTCTCTGGCCCCTCCTACTATCGCGGCTAAGGATACTTGGCCCAAAACTTTTAAAATTGACAGAGCTCAGCCGTCATGAAGTTTTGATTTGAAGATAAACTGAAGGGGAAAGGGTTTCGGCCTTGGTTTCAATTCGATGCGTTCTGCCCCCCTTTTTTTTTGAACTGCAATCAAACTCATTTGGGGGAAGGAAATATAAGAGGAGGGAGACGCGATACATAGATTCGCTCGGCCACCATTTCTTAATTTTTTTTCCAAGTGCTATAAGGTTTTCGAAAAGGAGAAAGGGAAACACGCTTATAACTCTCATTCATTAGCTTCTGAGAGAAGACGAGGGTAGCGTGCTTGAAACAAGTAAAGGATGGCGTATAAGAAAAGCTTGACTGAATAAATTATTATTAATTTAGTTTTTTTTTTCAGCGTGTTATTATATCGTACACTCACACTCTAATTCCGATCAATATGAAATTTGAAATCCTCTAATAATACAATATGACGGATCCAATGGAACTGGTTTCGTCGAATTCCGAGACTTTGCCTTGGAAGGCTATTTTAAAATTCAATTTAACGATTAAATTCCAAAACTGACCAATTCAGTGTTAGATTCCATTTTAACATTTCTATTATATTCAATGTTGTCAATATAAATTTTATAAGCTTTCAAATTATATTTTAACAGGCTTGAAATCTCAGATTTCATATTTACTCAACTTCAAATTATTAAATTCTATTATTTAATTATCAAATAAATAACGATATTTGTAATTCAAGTTAAAATTATTATATTGAATATTTATAATCAATTAAATATTCCAATTTTAAATATTCGAAAATTCCGGGTCGTCACAATGACGATCTCTTGGTATATACCTGTAACCTTGATAAGAAATATAATATATGTGATTGTGTAGTTGTTGCCACTGAAACCATAGAATGGAGGTTCTAACAGATTTAACACTTATAGAAGAGATGCAACTCAATTTGCTTTTCTACAACTGTGGTCTTGAGGTTCACATTGATTTTTGGACAACAATTGTCACAAATATCGAAAGTAATTACTTCAGATGTCCTGAAAATTAACATGGGGTTCATTATTAGCTCGATTTACCACTCCCTCGAAGAGCTGAACAGTTAGCCTCAAACTTATAGAATGAGATTACACTATTTAAAAACCAACTTACATCACGTTTTATTCAACATGATTTATAGTTTGTTTGCATTTCCAGCCCGCAGTGTATCATATACTCTATTGTTCATTTCTATTTATGCAATGTATCATGCCATGTGTTAAAGTTGAGATTATAACGCTCTTTAGTAATTGCCTACCCACAGCCTTAAATTTACTAATGTACATTCCATAATTCCAAGTCAAATTGGTACAGCATACCCATGCTATATGTTAAAGTTGAGATGACAACACTTTGAAATAATTGTCTATCCATGTCCTAAACTTTACTAAAGCAGATTCTACAATGCCAATTTAAATTGGTACAGTATACCCATGCCATATGTTAAAGTTGAGATGACAACACTCTAAAATTATTATCTTCCCATGCCCCACACTTTATTAACAAGATTCCACGATGCCATCAAATCGGTGTGCTATACTCATGCTACATGTTAAAGTTGAGATGAAAACACTCTTTAGTAATTGTTTACCTATGCCCCAAACCCAACCAAAGAAAATTCCAATTCACTTATATTAGGAATGCAATATTTGTCTCTAATATCACATTATAAACTTCATCATTTCTCACATATCAGATAATTATGTATAAAAATGGATACTTCATCAACTTTTAAATGTTTTATAGCATTCGATAGTGATTCCAAAGAAGAAGAGGTTCTATGAAGTAAAGCCGAGGAAATGTAAGAAATAGTAGACCTATGCTAAGAAGCTTATGGCTCCATATCCCGAAAGCATGGTGAATCGGTCGTCAATTAGGCGCATATAAATCGCAATCATTCTGCATTCCATAAAACTCTCCTTCAAGGCTATTTCAATCCAAATTCCCCATATGGACTAAATATGTTTCTAATAAGACAAAGAATGCAAAGAGATCTATACCTAAGGATTTTGCTAGGTATTCAAATCAATAATACGTACTATATTCATTAGCCAAACGCTTCAAAAATGCAGGGTTTCAACGAAGAATAAAAATGATTACTGCAACAAGGATGTTAGCTTGTGGTACTCTTGTAGATGGTTAGACAATGCATACCGAATTGCAAAGCACTGGAAACCCTCGAAAAATTCTACAATGTGTGGAAGACGTTTACGGCATGAAGTACCTCAGATCTCACAATGAAGGTGATGTTTTACAGACTAGATAAATGCATGAAAGCAAAGGATGGCATGGAATGCTAGGTAGTCTCGATTGTATGCATTAAAAATGAAAAAAACTATCCCAAAACATATCATGGAGTTCATAATGGTAAAGCAAAAACCAACTATTATTTTGGAAGCGGTGGCTTCATACTATTTATGGATTTGGCATCCTTTTTTTGCAATGTCTAAATCTAATAATGACTTAAATATTATTGATAGGTCACACTTATTTAATAATCAGGCACTTTACAAAGTAACACCCATAACATTTATTTTTGGCCATAACATTTATGTACACACATATTATACTGGAGGTAAGATTTATCCAAAATGGAGCACCATTGTGAAGACATTTCCGAATCCAATAATAGTGAAGCGGGTAAAATTTGCAGGGACGCAAGAGGGACAAAGAAAAAAAATGCATAAAGAGCTTTTAGCATCCATAGATCTAGTTTTGCAATGATTAGTAATCCTTGTCCATTATGGCCTATAGAAAAGTTGTCCACAATCAAGTTTACATGTATAATTCCGCATAACATGGTCACAAAGACGAAAGAGATATGGATGAGGCTCACCATCACTACAAATATGATGGTGTAAAAAAAATGTTAGAGGATCTTATGAATCATATTTGGAATAACTTTTGAGATGTTAGTTCACTTGTAGATCCGATGAATCATGTGTGTATGCTTATTTATTTTTTGTTCATACTTTCTTTAACGTAGCAATAGTATTGTTTTTCCTTAAAAAGCCATCCATCGCATGCGGTACTTTGTTTACACGGAATCAAAACTTGTAGAACATTAATTAATAATGAAATAAAGCAGGCTTTTAATAACACAAAATACAGTTCTAATAATACAAATTGCTAGGTTTAAAGTAAACTACATTTGAGAGAACTTAGCTACAACTTACCTTTTGCACTCCATCCAATATAAGGCTTGAACTTCATCCATTCCCTTCAAAACCTTATCCATAACAGATTGTTCATATTTTTGATGTTATGTCTACGCTTTCAAATATTCAAGATCCAACTTTTGTTGCTTAATTTCGGCAAATTTACGCATTACGCTAGTCTTCTCCTATTCTTACTTAGTTCTACTTGATGTCTTTTTTCATGAATTTCATGAGTGGTGTTCACTCTAGAATTCAAGCTGGCTTTAATTTTATTCTTTTTCTTTGTGGATTTGGATCCCATTGTGTTATAATCTTCATCAGGTCTCTGAGTGAGCACATCCACCTTATTTCTCCCTCAAATGGCATTTTCTCTACCGTTGAGTATTCCGTACTTGAGTAGTATGATGATTTTGATGCTTTTTATTATTTCCCTTCTCATTTGTTTGAACATCTCTCAAGCTCTTTGCATTATCAGAATTCCACTTTGGTTGATTTGTCAATAACTTAAAAGAATTCATGAATTGGCAATGGTGTGTTTTTTTAATACTGTTTTCCCTTGTAAAAAGATATAAGAATTCCTCATTCACCATTCTTTTCTAATAACAAAATAAATAATAAGATTATATACTAACAAATAAATGAATCAAGAAACATACCAAATGATCTTCGCATCCCATTTCGTTGGGATCTACTTTCTTTATTTTATAAATACATGATTCATAAAATTTTGTTTGTCGATTGATTTTCCCAAATAGACCTTAAATCACTGACAACGTACGTGTATTGTCTGAATGCTTTATGTTGAAGCTATTCATTAATTTCTTCCAAAACTTACTGCCACTTTGGTCATTAACTCTTATCAAATCTTTTATGTAATGACAGCAAATGTTTTACAAGTCGTAGTCTTCGTCGCTTCGCTGTGGGTTGGATGAATGTTGGCTTGGAGTACCCATTGCTCATTATCCTCTCCAGAAATGTAATTTTTACAATTCTAAGGATGTGAGAACTCTTCAAATGTTGAAGACATTATGAAGATCAAGTTTGATACAAGATTAATAGGGTTTAGAAGAAATATTGAAGAATTTGGTGAATTTTGGAAGATCGAAAGTGGGTTGTTTATGGAATTAAAGGGGGAATAGTCGTTATAGTAGTTATTGCGGTTGAATTAGCCATTATGACCAGAGCACATATTTAATAGCCCATTTTCAGATGCCCAGGGCCATTTCAGCATCCTGAATTATCCCTCGAAGATTACGCTCAACATTTTGCATAATTACTCCTCTTAGGCCACACTGCTTCCCTCTTTGTTGAATATTCAGCCTTTGTTCCCCAATATTGGAGATGCTCTAATAGACATTACCATTCATTTTAATGCAGTCATTTGATTATTTCTTAAGTTTCATATTAATTTGTTGGATCTAGTCCAAGCCATAGTGCAGGATTTAGGTAAATTTAAAAAAAGATTCCATTACTATGTCTTTAAAGGTCTATGTAGTCTAATTCATTTAGAACTTTTCTAAATTTTCTTTGAAATAAAGTCAATATTTTATTTAAATTTTATAAATGAAGTTTATTTATATGATTTGTGTTATATTTTTATATATACACACATATGTGTATCTTGTACACATATGTGCGTGCGTGTACGTGCAACTGGATATTATGTACATGGTTTAACATGCTCGTGTATAGATGTTGGGATTTAGACCGCAACAGACATGCTGGCCCATCATGTTTACTAATGTATTTTCTAAATATAAATAAATGTGCATCAAATTATTGCATAGATAAATATACATTTATGCATACATACATACATACACACATATATATGTATGTATGTATGTATAAAGTTAGTTGTGTATTAATTATAAAATATTGGTTATAAATTATTTGTACAAATTATTTAAGAGATACGTTTGTGTGTAAATAATAAAATTTTGACATTAATTTAAAAACCTTTATTATATATTATGTAAACAATTTTTTTTTTTTTTGAAAATGGGTAAACCGCCTCATTAAAATCCTTACTAGATATCAACGCGATATCTGGTAAGGAAAAAAGAGTGCGGTGCTTTATTGATATATCTTAAATTATCAATATACAGTATACAACATAGATTCTCCTAATCGGGTAAAAGAAAACACACCCGATCCTAATTAGTACACAACATAACTAATTACCAGTTGAACAAAACAAATATGAAGAAAATAACTGAAGACCGATTATCAACCGTTATCCACTAGATCGATTCCCCATATTTGTAAAATTTCTTCATTTTCTTTCGATCTCACTGTCTTCCTTTTACTTTTCGTCAGCAAGTATTATGTAAACAAAAATGATTATATATATGCATTGAATTATCATATATATAACCATTTAGCTAGTTTGTATATATATATATAATTTTAAATATATATTTGCTACTACTCAATGCTATGTTTTTTATATTTTATTTTTGATTTAAATAATTTTAGAAAAAACATACTATTAAAAATTAAAATCCGTGCGAATTAGATGATAGAAAATTTTAATTAAACATATTTCTGGAATGAAAATGCATAATTTATGTTATATAAAACTTTTTAGAAAATTATATTTAAATATAAATGCATTATAAAATATTTTATTTGTTTAGCTAATTTTAAACCAACTACATAGTTTCAAATGTTTGTGTGTGTGTGTGTGTGTGTGTGTATATATATATATTACTGGTGAAAGGTTTAAGGTGCATATAAACTTTTTTAAGAATTTTTAAATACATATATCATATGAATTAATATTTTATTATTAGATTTAATTTATAAAATTATATAATAACAATACTCTAATAGTAAAAAATAATTTTTATCATTAGGGCATGAGCTACAAGAATACTTTTACAAATAATTTTTTGATGAATATATATACATATATGCAACATCATGCGACAGTATAATATTATACCGATTTGTGGTAAGGTCTATCTGGATAACATATGAATAATTGATTAAATAAGCAATTAAAAATATTAATAAATCACAACCATACCTCTTATCAAGGCCTAGAGAACTCACTCTAAAAGGATGAAATGACTTCTTGAATCGAATTCCAAGTTCTAGAGTTGCTAGCTCTCGAACTACAATATTACCGACGATCAGATCAAAGAGTTCTGATGTGATTTGTGCGTGGATATTTTAGTGTTTGGTATATGGGGTATTTTTGGCCGAAATTTGTAGGTAGAAGTAGGAGCAAAAGTATCAAAATGAATGATGTTGAGAGTAACATATAAATAGGAAGTAAAATGGAGGGAAAAGTGGATCACATCCTTAACTCTGATAGAGTTGGCGGTTGCCCTAGAGGTAATTATATAATACATATATCTAACACGATAACCAATCTTGTTCAAAATAAAAGATGTTTTCTTTCTATTATATACTGGATATTATGTGTTATATTAGTTAATTAATTAAATTAAAAGTATATTTAATAGAAAATCCATACAGGGTATGTTTTGTGAGAGTAGTTACAAAGTGTTGTAACCATGAGTAATTTATCATAATGAAAGTAAATATACCATTTTAAATATTTCTAGTTAAGATGTATCGATACTGGATATTATATATCCATCAAGACTAGAGTTGGTAAAGCTCTCCAAACGTTGGGCAGTGTGTTACTCATAACTGCTAAGGACACCAAGGGATTACATACTGATAGCAATTGGATAACAACTATGTCATGACCCACTCGATAGTTTTCTGCTGGTTAATATAGCTAAGGTCAAATAGAATATATCTATGTGACTAATTTACATAGTTCTGTTGACTTGAGAATATTGTCGATCATCAATACGAAGCTCCTCTTTGATGATAGTCAAATCATGGCACAACGTCCATCGAGTGACTATAGTTGGGTTACGTGGAAGTATCGCAAGTAAAGCACTATTCATTAAAGGATTTGTCTCCTTTGTTATATGGAGTTAGTATCACGATCTACTCAAAGTCATAGACTCTGGCCGGAGCATTTTGGTTAATGATAATTGTTATTATTAAACCTAGGACTTTGTGTTTGTATTATAGAGTTGAATGTGGATGATATTGGAATTTTGACCATTACCAAATTCCATAAGTCCAGAGTAACATAGTTTTGATGAAGCGAATTAGTGTAAATAATAGTCACAACTGGGTAAAGCTTAATAAAGTGAAATTAGATTTTACCAAAACTAAGCAAGAAATAAATTTGGACAACTTTTCACACCACTTGTTAAGTAACATGTGAACATTAATATTCAAATAGTTCGATATTAACCGCGGACTAAATTTACACCTAACGAGTCACAAAACCGAAATGATGAATTCTCTTTTGACCAAATTATTTAATTAATTTATAGTTTTTATAATCTAGTTAAATTAAATAACTTTATGAAATATTATTTATAAAGTTGATATTGATTTGATAAATGAATATTGGTTGTATTTGTAAAAGTTATAAATGTATTAATCGCTATATGATATCGATAAGCATTTTAAATTAGGTTTAAAATGCAAAATATTCATTCTGGCTCAAATTGGTTTAAGGCCCATCATGTGGGTTGATAGGACCGACTGCAACATGGGGTATAGGAAGCTCAAAATATGGTTTAGAGGGATTGATGATGGATGGCTCAGATTAAAGGAGACAGAGTAGAAGATAAAATCCTAGATTCTCTCCTTTCCATCCTCTATTTAAGCATTTGTTTCTCCATTTGATCCTTTTGGAGCTTCCATCTCATTCCTTTGCTAGCCGACATTCATCCTCCAACTCTCTAGTCTCTCAAGTTCAAATCAAATCAATTTAGTTGCTATTCAATAGCCAGTGATCGATGGTTTAAGGACTATCATTCTGTTGGATCGAAAATCATTTCTATGAGCATAAAAAATTATTTCATAGTGTGCTTAGGGGTTAGGTTGCAAGGTACATGTCTAACTTAATAACAAACATTGATTTATAATTAATGTTCATTTATCTGTATATAATATTCTTAGTTAGGTGATGATTTGAATATGTAGATATACTGTTGCAAATTTAGTTTGTTGTATGTATATATGATTATAAAAAGAATATTTTGTACTTATTCATCTATGTATAGCACAGTTCATAATTAAAAAAAAATTATTATCTAATTAATTTAATATATAGTATATAAATATATTTGTATAGTTGATAATACTATATTGCACATATGTTAAATATAAAAATAAAATTTCACATATAATATTTAACAAATATAATATTTTCGATAGAAAGAAAATATTTTTTATTTATATATTATTTTTAAATAATATTTAAATTAATTTATCATATAAATAATTATATAAATTCATATATCCATTATAAAATATATTTTAATCTTATAAAATTTTACTAATGCATATTAATCCCATCGTAGAAAGTAAAATACATTTTTTTATTTTTAAATATTTAAATTAAAAACCATTAATTTAAAGTTGAACCTTAAAATTATTTTAAGTTACAAAATTATATATTAAATTTCAAACTATAAAGTTTCATGTAAAATTTGTTGGAAATTTTAAATTCAAATTTAGTTTTGAAAAATAATATTTTATATTTTATATAATTATATACAGTTTTATTAATATATATATTTATTTTTTTAAAATTAAAAATTGATAAAAAACATGATTTAAGTGTAAGACCAATTCAATCAATATATTTAAATAAAAAATATTTTATAATTTTATTTATAGTAATACATACACTAGTACAAATCGTACGTACGTGCATCTAGTGGGTAGAGATGTTTATTTTTATTTAAAAAAATTGATGGACATGCTATAGGTGCAAAATCTTGATGGTCATAAACTTATTTCAAGAAGTTTGTTAGTGTAAGTTTGTAGTGAAATTCCATTGTCGGATGATCGAAAAGGGGATGATGGTGGAAGAGATAGTGCAATTTTATGTAGGCTATTTTTAGAGTTTCAAAAAGACCCCGTAGAAATCCTAATCATTGAATTCCCTTTGTTAATACCAAAGATATATATTATTATACATATTTACATATAAATATTTAACATATTCACATATATGTACATAAATATATTTAACTTATTTTTATATTTGTATAAGTATTATTTATGACATTACAACAAAAGAATTATTTATTATATTTAAATAACATAAATATATTTATATAGTATCTAATATATATACATTTTGTTAATATAATATATTTATATTCATATATAAATATTTATAGGTTTATATAAAATTATAATAAATAAAATTTAATTTATATATATATATATATATTATTATAAATGCAAAAGTGTGTGTATATATACATACACTTGGACAGTACATTTATATATTGGACGAGCTATCGTGTCCATTACAATGTAAATCCCAACATATATACACATGCATGTTATATCTTGCACATATTAATATGACATATATGCATACACTTATATATGTGTATGTGATACACATATATTTAATATAACATAGAACTAAATTATAAAATATTTATTTTGTAAATGTAAATAAATAAATTATTTAAATAAAATTTTGAATTGTTCAAAATAAATTGGACTTCATAGGCCTAATAAAGATCCATGAAGGTAAAAAAAAATTAACCCATAAATTCCGCTGCGGGCTGACCCAGTTCCAACAATCTCTCTGTTACACATTCTACTCTTTTTAACCATCAAAAGCCTCCCTCTTTGACCAATATTTTGCTGGCCTTTCTATGCTATTTCTAGAAGAAATATGCAGGCCCCATATGGGCCTTAATACCAATCAAGCCCAAATGATGTCTGTTGTATTTAAATCCAAATTTAAACATATACTAATATCGGTAAATATAATTACATCTATTATAAATACACTGTTTATCATTGTTCAACAAATCAAATACAACATTTTATAATTAATATTTTATAAATATTAGTTAATTTAATTAATTTATAGCAATTGAAAATTAGTTAAATCAGGTGATAAAATGAGTATTCATCGTTTCAACTGTGTGACTCTGAGGTGTAAATTTGGTTAGCGATTAATTTCGAATAACTCGAATATTAATGATCACACATCACTTAGCAGGTGGTGTGACATTATAGCTAAATTTATTGCTTACTCGGTTTCATAAAATCCAATTTTACATTATTAAGCGTTACCCAGTAGCGACAATTATTTACACCAATTCTCTTCGTCTAAACTATACACTTTGAACTTATAGAATTTGATAACGGTCAAAACTCCAATATCATTCATATTCAACTCTATAGTCCAAAAATAAAGTCATGGATTCAATGATAACAATGATTATTAACCGAATTACTCTAGCAAGAGATTTTGAGTGGTCTTCAGTTGATCGTGATTCTAAACCCCGTATAATCGAGGAGATAAATCCTCTCTTGAATAATGTTTTACTTCTAATACTTCCACTCGACCCAACTATAGGCATTCATGGATGTCATGCTAGGATTTGGAAAGAGCTTTCATATGAAGATCGACAACATTCTCAAGTCGAGAGAACTATATAAATTAGTCACACTGATACTTTTTGTTTGACCTTTGTTACATTAACTAACCGAAAATATCGAGTGAATCATTCCATGGTTATCTAGTAACTATTAGTACGTAACCGTTTGATGCCTCCAGCAGTCATGAGTAATATACTGCCCAACATTTAAGAGCGCTATGTACTCTAGTCCCAATGGATGCATCGATATCCAATCTCGATGCATCTTAACAAAATGATGTGTTTATTTTATTATGATACAGTACCCATGATTAAATATTTATAATTACTATCACAAACACACCATTTATGGATTTCTTGTTATATTATTTTAATTAAATACTTAATTATTTATAACACGTTATAACAAATATAAAACGAAAAGGAAAACACCTTTATTTCTAACAAGAACTAATTACAAAGTTAATTAATTTACAATAAAATACGGAATTACCCTTAAGGCATAACCCTAACTCTATCTGCATTAAAATGTATTATTCGATAAGTTTCAAATGCATTTATTATTGCTACGTGGTATCCTCTTTGTTTATTATAGTACAGAAAAATGGTGCCTATTAATGTATATTTACATTAAATTCCAAGGACCATTTTCCCTTTTTCGATCATAGAACTCTAAAAGAAGTATAACTCAATTGTGAGGATTTTTTGCATAAGAATATTCCTCTCATTTTCTTCATTTCCAGTTATACTAGCATATGAAGATGCTGGTATTTGGCTATTAGCCCATTGTTTTTTCTTAAATTGTAAAAAATTCTTTATGTAAGGATTTTTGGGACTACTATTCCCTAAGCTAATTGTCAGATTTTCAGCTATTTGCCTTTTATTTTCGTGTTGGGTTTGGATATTTCCACTGCCGCTTCTTCTATAAGAGGAATTACCACTTCCTTCGAGGATCATAATCCTATAAAAAATCATGAGTTAAAATATCAAAAAGACTATTTTCTTCACCTTTTTTATGAAGGATTTCAAAATCAAAAGGTGCTAAATGAGCATGCCATCCTGCAAACATTTGTTTTGACACATCATGCTTATTTATTAAACACATACTTAGTAGATTTACAATTAGTTTTATTATGAACATTTGATTATAAAATCATCTTGAAATTTAAAACACATTTTACTATGGCAAAAATTTCTTTAGCTATAGTTGCATTATTTTTTCGACTATTAGTCCATTCGCCCAAATGAAATCCATCAAGATATTCTTGTTTAGTTTTCAGACAAATTTATTTTGCAATTCCACTAAATTCTAAGTCTGAGGCATCTGTCTCGGTTTTCTTTTCCCAATTTGGGTTTGAAAGCATTAGTCAAGTGAGAATTTTTAAGATTGCTTTTATTATTTTAACTTCTTAAGTATGTTGCATAATCCATGGGTTTGGATTCTTCCTTAATCTACCATATAAGGTAATAGCACCTATAGCTATATTTATATATTAAGAAGATATATAATTTAGGCTAGAAGATATATAATTTAGGCTTCATAAAAATCTTTTGTAACTATATTTTTATCAGTTACTACATTTGGGAAATTTTGAAGCAAATTCTATGCTTCTATTTGTAAGAATTATTTTATCTTTCTCAATATTATGACCTACAAATTTAATATTTTTCTAGAATAAGGAAATTTCTGTTTTTACCATTCTAGATATTAATTTTTCTAAAAACATTCAAGTATTTAAAATGCATTTCAAAATATTTAGAAAATAATAAAATGTCATTAATATTGATTATAATAAGTTCAGTATAAGGAATAAAAATGTCATTCATTATTTTCTAAAATTTTGAAGGAGCATTCTTTAGAAAAAAAGACATTACTTTCCATTCTTAGTGTCTAATTGGGACATTAAAAGCAATTTTGCATTGATAAGATTCTGAAAATTGAACCTACTAATATCCAAATTTTTAGTCAAACTTAAAAATATAATAGCATCATATAATCTATTAAGTAAATCCTTTTTATTAGGGTCATGTCTAATCCATTTCAAGATTTTATTCAAAGGTTTATGATTTATTATGATTGTAGGAAAAACTCTTTCCTATTCTTTGTGTTTATTTACATAAAATCAGTAATGACCAAGGTGACTATAAAGGTTTTATCAAACCTTATGGTAATGGTGATTTAATTTCTTTTTTACTTAATTCTAAATATTTAAAATTCATTTGAAATGGTCTTTCCTAAGTATGAATTATATTTTCATCAAAATCTTCTTAATATGGAAGACTTATAACATATATTTATCCTAAAAAGCATTTTGATGTTCATTACAAATTGCCATAGAAAATTTATTGTAAGTTGTTTTAATTTTGTCTTATAATTTAGGATTTTGGAGTTTCTCTTTTGTATTAAAAGAACTAGCTTCTTGTTTTAATAAATTTGAATTAGGAGTCTTTTGCATTAAAAGATCTTTTATTTCATGTAAAACATTTAGTTATAAATTGTTGAAAAGTAAAAGCCTTATTTTCTTAAATGCTTGTAATCCCATTTTTATCAATATTGGTTATAGGATAATTTTATGTATAAAGAACTTCCGAGTATAACTTGGTTAGTGATATTTTTAATTGGTTTTTGACCAAGTAGATTTTCAACTGGAAGTACAGGGTCAAAACACAGACCAAATGACACATGAGTTTGGAAACATGCATAGATGAGCAAAAGGAAGAAATTCAACAAGTTTCAGGCGAAATGGGGCTAAGTGGACCACTCGGCACCGAAAGGACCTCTTGATACTAAGAGGAACTCCTTCTGCCTAGCACCCCCCGAGCTCCTTATACTTGATGCACAACCTCTATCTCATCGTGAAGTAATTCCTTTGAGAAAAGATGAGCAACCCTAAGGATTTATGAGAATAAAGCAACGAAAGCAGGATAATACAAGTGCTATCAAGAGGATCAGTGGTTATAGCTCAAGGTCTATGAAAAGGAATTTGGAATACATTGAACTGAAGATAGAAGAGCAAATAAAGTGGAAAAGTTAAGTTATCACCAAAAAGAGCTCTATATCGAAAGGTTGACTTTTGTCATAGGGCCACATTCTCTCTCTTACACCTTCAGGATTGTATCTGGACCTTAGACTTCATGAGCTTCTTACTCAACTAGTGCTTTTATCTATAAATACAGCTATGTCTATCGGAAAAGGACTTTTGGTTTTCCTCCTTCTCCGCCTCTTACTTCTCCTTCATTAAAGCCACTTAGGAAGCTATCATTTGTTGTTCTAGGGCTTAGATCAGTAAATTCCTTGTACTGGTGACTCTCAAACCTCTAATAAAACGTAGGCCAGAGATTGCCAAACCACTATAAAAATTCTTGTCTCTCTTTACTTTCTATATACGTTTTCTGCTAGAACTCTATATTTCAACAGTTTTTTAGGTGTTAATGCCATTTTTGGCATCAATATTTTGATGCTTTCACTAAGAACGAGCTAGATTTCACAATTTAAAGCTTGGATCTGAAGTTTGGAGAATAAGAACGGGCCTAACACCAAATCTAGGACAAGAGGGAGTCAACCAGAACATAGAGGCAACCAATAGGCATCTTCAAATTCTAATCTTTCCATGTACGTGACAAGGGAGGAGATGGAGAGAACAATGAAGGAAATGCAAAATGGAATAATGGCCTGACAATAGGAGATGCTAAATGAATTTTTCTAAAGGTTAAGATATAAGGGAATAACTAGAGCTGTTGGAATTCAGAACCAAAGACAGGAACTAATATAAGAGCACCTGGAGTTGGAGCAGAGCAAGTTGGAGTAATTCCTTTATGAACAGAACCTATGGATACCGATCCTATTCCTTTCGGTACCGAGAAGATTTAACCGAGGGCAATGTTGGTTTAGGCTTAGGGCAAGCTGGGATGCCAAGAATAGTTGACGCTAGAGCTAGAATTGCAATTAAGTATGCAAATCTACAACGGCTGAAGAAGTATGTACCAAAGATTCCCCGTAGGAACATGTGGCAGAATTAGTCCAAAGATGCAGATCAGAATACAAGTGCGCATCCAAAGGAGTACGTGCCATAGCTCCCCTACATAGGTGGGGTGCATAATGCTGCTATTGATCTAAGACCTTCATTGGATGGTAACAACAGAATAGTTGAGTTAGTCAGAAGGATAGTGAGGGTGGAGAAAAAGACCAGAGTTTGGAGGGTGTAAATAAGAATTCATTCTTCTCTAACATCCAGAATGTAAGGAATCCTCCCAATCTCAAGCTTTCGAAGTTAGAAATGTATGATGGGCAGATGGATCCAATACTTCATCTGATGAGATACATCCAACATAAGGAGGTATTGGGTGCTTCTAAGGAGATGGCGGGATGGTGCTTCCTATTATATCTGATAGATTTAGCAGCAATGTGGTTCAGATAGCTGGAGATGGGTCCATAAGCATGCGGACCAAGTTAGTAAATAGGTTGTCAAGACAGTTCAGAGTTCATATCTCTCAACCGAAGAATGCGATGATGCTATCAAGCATAAAGCAAAGGCCTAAAGAGACCTTAAGAAGCTATCTTATGAGGTTCAACATAGCAGCTACCATGATCGCTAAGCCGGATTCCTCGATAATTCTAATGGCAGTAGTGTTTGGAGTCGCAAGAAAGACCAACTTCAAAGTTGCATTGGAAAAGGATCCACCAATGGATCTCATGGAATTTTATCCATGATGTTGAGAGATATCTGCATCAAGAGGACGCGAAAGCTGATAATGCTAATGTTAATGCTGTGGATGATGGAGGACTGTCCGAAGCAGGTTATGGAAAAGACAAGGGGAAGTGAAAAGCTGATAGCGACTTCGAAGGACCAAAATGATAGAGCAGGGAATCGAAGTTCTCTTTTACTCTAACTGAAACCCAGAGTAGATATACCAAGATACTAAGGATAGATTCCCCATTGGTGGCCAGCTAAGTGGGAACCCACGGATTGGGAGAGAAGGTCTGGAAAGTTTTCCTTTTCCATAAGCTATCAGACACAAAACGAATGAATGCAGACACCTTCACGAATTAATAGAAGGGCTAGTTCAGAGTAACTAGTTACAACATTATATAAGGAACCGAATTGCGATGGTACAGCTAGAGCAACCACCATCAACAACGAATGCATTAAGACATGACTAGGGATTTGGGTCGAAGATGGTAATCCCATGATTAGGATGGATAGGAATCAGGTTTGTTCCTCATGCTTTGCTTTTCGTTTTGAGTAGTTAGGACGATAATAACCTTGGACCACTTAAACGTGTACGAGACCTTGATTGGTCTCTATGTTTGAGATGAATATTTAGGATGTTTGTTTGCGTGCTTTAATTCTAATATTTGTTTTTTAAAATACACTTGAACGTGTGACTGATATTTAACGTAATTGTCCCATCCGAAGAGACGGGATCATGACTACAATAAGTAAGTCCCTTTACCTGAGAGTAAGTGGATAGGTTTGCTTGTCGTTGGGTCCTCTCAATGGAGAACGAGCGGATTAGGCGCAACAAGGATCCAGAGAGATGAAACTTAAGTCCCTTCATCGAAGATTGAGTGGATGGACTTGCTTATCATCGAGACCCTTGTCGAAGAGCGAGCGGATTTGGATCAGTAAAGAATCGGAGAGATTGAACCCCGGTAAGGATTTGCGGAGATTGAACCTTAGATTAGATGTTGAATAGCCTAGAGAGATCGAACCCTAGATTGAACGTTGAATGGTATGGAGAGATCGAATCCTAACTTGAATGATAAATGATCCGGTGAGATCGAATCCTGAAACATATATTGGCGTAAGATAAGGATTTGAATGACTTATAATCAGAGTAATATAGATCGATTTTTGGCGAACATGGGATTATTCTGATATACAATATGATGCCTCCAGATAAAGATAGCCTGATCATGATTCACTACTAACACTTAAGTAAGGACTAGAATCCTATGCTATAATAGGTCTGGAACGACTTTTGCTTTGTAGAAGAATCTGAAGGAAGATGATTTACCACAACATAGTTTGATCGATAGCTAGAAAGTTTGATCGCTAGAAGTTGACTACTACTAAAACTTGTTCTTGTGCAAAACACACCTTACATTCATAACGCATACTTTAGATGGGTAAGTGTTTGTCGGCTTTTTGATCAAGTGGATTTTCAACTAGAAGTAGAGGGTTAAAACGAAGACAAAATGACTCATGAGCTTGGAAACAAGTACATATGGAGAAAAGGAAGGAATTCAACAAGTTTTAGAAAAAATGGGGCTAAGTGGACCACTTAGCACAGAGAGGAACTCTCGGTACCCCTTCCGCTTAGCATCCCATGAACTCCTTGTATTTGATGCATACCCTCTAGCAATCGTCGTGAAGTTCTTTCCCTAGAGAAAAGATGAGAAACTATAAGGATTTATGAGAAGGAAGCAAAGAAAGCACGATAATATAAGTGTCATCGAGGGAATCGTCAAGAACAACTCAAAGTCTAAAAAGAGGAGTTTGGAATACATCGAACTGAAGATAGAAGAGAAAAACAAATGGAAAAGTTAATTTATCACCAAAGAAAAGCTCTTGGTTCAAAGAGCTCAATTTTGGCCATAGGGTCGTGTGCTCTCTCCTGCATCTTCAGGGTTGCATCTAGACCTTAGACAACATAGGCTTCTGACTCAACTAATGATTTCCTCTATTAATACGGATTCTACGGCTACTGGAAAAGGGCTTTTGGTTTTCCTTATTTCTCTCCTCTTATTTTCCTCCATTGAAGTCATTTAGCAAGCTATCATTTGCTGTTCTAGGATTTAGATCAGTAAATTTCTAGATATTAGTGACTTCAAACCTCTAATAAAAAAATATAAAGTGCATATAGGCTAAAGATTGCCTAACTACTATAAAAAAAGTTGTATCTCTTTATTTTCTACATACATTTTATGCTATATCTCTATATTTCAAAGGATTTTGAATGTTGGTGACATTTTTGACATTAACAAATATTTTTAACTAATGAAAACTTGTACGAATACAAGTTTTATATTTACAAATATGAGCATATGGCAGTTTAAATTTAATAAACCAATTTTTAGATATAACAATATCTTATTTTGAAAGAAATTCTACTTCTTCAAGAAATTTATTTAAGAATAATTCATTTGATTAATTAACTAGGATAACATGTTTTGATTACTCTAGAAAATAATGTCTATAAGAAGTATAAAATAAAAATTTATATTTTCATTTTTTTTATAATCTGAATTTCCTTTTTAAGGTTTTGAATTTCATTATTAAGGTTTTGGATAGTAGTGGGATATTCAATTCTTTCTCTTTCTTTTAGAAGTTTATGGACTTCATTCATAGAGTATGGATTTTGAGAACTATTAATATTTTGAAATCCTCGTTATTTTGACTTATTTTTGGGGTATTTTCTATTTGATCTATTAATTTAGATCTTAGTTTCATATCTTTATAAAACATTAATATGTTAACATTTAAATAGTGAAATTGTGAAAGTATTTTATAAAAATCTTCCTTTTCACTTACACTACTTATTATTGGATTTAAGAAGGATTTTCCATGCATACAAGATTCATGACATAACTCAAATTTTGATTATTTATCGTTTATAACTTTAAGTTTTTAAGGAGTGTAAGGGTAGTGTAAACAATTTTCAGATTTTACTTCTAAATCATTTTCGTAGTCAGAGTCTACTAAAAGTTTCGATAATGTTTCTTTTAATTCATTATAGCTTGTAAATTATTAATTTTCTTTTTTAATTTACATCAATAGCATAATGACCAACTTTTCCACATTTATAACAATGTATAGTTTTATTTTTATTCAATCTTTGCTCTTTTTTGTTAGCGTTTTGTTCTAATTTTATATGAGAATAATATTTCTTCTTCTTCTTATAAGAGGATTCGGAGAATTTATTATATTTTTATGAGATTTTATAACAATTAGAATATCAATACCAAATCGACAGTAAAATTATCCTAATTTGTTTTTTTGTCAAATTTTGACGTTTAATTTGCTAGTTTACTTTTATCTCACCTTTCAGACCCCTAGGAATGACGCATAACACATCTCGGTGCTCATGCGATGTTACCCAAGCATCGGAAAGATGAATCATCATGGGGTGAAATAAAGAACAGAGTAGAAAACCTCGCAAAGAAACTGCTAAATAGAATATAATAGTCAATAATACAATAGGTTATGCCTTAACAGGGAGTTATCAGAATTACACAAAAGCACTATAAATCAGTTTAGGCACTTATAACATCCTTCCTTTACATATGCTGAGACAAAATACACTTACATAAACTAGAAAAATATAGCGGAATAGATAGGTAAGTGGATAAATATAACGTTCCAAATTTTTAATAACATTATTTAGGAAATTTAATTAGATAAATTAAATACAATAATGATGATAAAGAGATTAAGATTTGAATAAATTATATAGGGTCATGCTTTTTAATAAGGTAAACAGGATCTAAATTGGTTTATTGGTTAATTAAACTATACGTAAGCATAATTAGTAAATAGCAATTTCATATTACATAACTATACACTCCATAACTTTGTTCATTCACATTCATTATTCTTAGAAATTAAAAATAAATGCAAGAACCCTAATAGAGTCGGCCATTGATAAGGGAAAAGAGTAATTTTAATCTAAAGCCAAGGATAAAAAGCTAGGGAGGATTAATCAACAAAAAATCTCAAGTTCCTTGTCAAGTTTAAGGTGAATAATAATCTCCTACCATATCTAATTTTGTTCTATGAGTATATGTTTCGGGTTTAAGATTTAAATTTGTTTTGTGATAAAATGGATGATGATATGCTTGAGTTAGATTATGATGATTTGTTTTAATTCATAAGCATATGAATTTGCAAGGTTTTGACATAAAACCGAGAATATATGATTTGAGATTTCTATAGAAATTTTTTATGTTAAGTGAAACATGATTTTAGAGATGGATTTTAATTTCAGAATTTTCCAAGCTATGGAAATTTATTATGATTTTTTGATGAGAAATATGATATAATTGAGTTTAAAATTTATTTCGAGAATTTCAAGAAGAAATTGGGTCTAAAATTTTAATATGTTAGATTTCATGAGGAAATTGATATTTTGTAATTTTTGGGGATTTTTCCCAGCTGATTCATTTAGGGAAATAAATTATTATTTAAGAAGGGCTTTTCTGCAAATATTAGTTTTGGCATATAAAAGGGCTTAACGTTATGAAATGTTGCATTTTAATGATTTTAATTTGATGTAATTGCAGCAGTTTCAAATGTGAAGTATTTGAAAAGTTTTTATGGCAACTAATCAAAGATGTACATATAGGCAAGGTTTTAAAAAGTAATTACTAAAATTTGTCAGGTTTCAGCCTTCAATCAGAATAAGGTGTTCTGCCTTTGATAGCAAGTACCTTTCGACTCCATTAACTCCGCCTCGTCCCAATCGAAACTCACACAGTCGAAACCACTATAGTCGCAACCAATACACATGATATCACTTAGATGGTATGAAGTTGATTGGAAGGAAGGTGGAAGCCATGGTGTCGAAAGGGTAGCTTCTAATGGGTTCGAAACTCTGTTTTGTATTCAAAAGCTAAAGTCTTGCCTAGTTTTACCTAAAACTTTCGACACAGTAGAAACATATGCTTTCAAAAAGGTTTTACAATTAGCTTTTAAAGAAGGTTGACATAAGTGTTAAAGTATTTTCTTTCGAAGGAGTATCTTATTCCTTTAAATAAGTGCTTTCGAAAGGATAGGTTTCGACCAAGTCGAAACCAATCCACTAGTTCCTCTTTCCACTGCATTGAAGTCTTCTGTGTTCTCGAAGGGGTTATTCTGTTTTATTTAAGCCTTTTTCGTATATGCTTTGAAGGTGGTGAGGGTTTTGAAGGTGATGGAGTCAAAAGGAGGTTTCGACTCTCTCCATCAAGGTTTTGATTTTTAAGGTCTTTTGCTTTCGACTAAGATGGTTCCGACACCATCAATTCTTCCGTAAACTAATTTTTGTTAGTTTCAAAAGAGATACTTTCGTATATAACCATTTTGATCCAAATGATTTTTAAAGAGTAAACCCAATGCTTTCGAAAGGATTACTTTCATTTATTTCAAAACTTTATATTTTGAAAAGGTGATTTAATACCATCAAAAGGTGTAATAAGTTTCGAAAGGGAATGTTTAATAAGGGCTTTCAAAGGTATGTATACAGTGTTTTGAAAAGAAGTTTTTGCTTTCGAAGGAGCGTATTCAGATGTTTCAAAAGGGTTATTTTTATGGTTTCAAAACATATACCAAATCTCAATTTAAAAGTAATTACCATGGCATAAATAAAAATATTGAAACGCTATTCACATTGTTATTAACCCATAACTTTATTTTGGGGAAAGGGCAGAATAACCAATTAGGTTGACCCAGAAGTGAATATAACTTAATAAATGTTAAAATTTAATTAAAGATAATGGTGGGGCCCAATAGGTTTAGAGTAAACCATGAAAACTATATGATATTGGCAGGGGCCACTAGGTTCATAATCAGCCCATAAAAACTATGATTTGATACTGCCAGGGGCATTGTAGTTAGCCCATGAAAACTATGTCCGGATTAAGATATTGGCAGTCAACCAATAGGTTCCTAGTTAGCTCATGAAAACTAGAAAAGAAATATGATATTGGAGTTACCAATAGGTTCTTAATGATCCAATTAAAACTAAGTAATTGGACGATTAGTCCTTAACATTTGAAAGGTTAACAGTAACCCTAGAAATTATACTTCAAACATATAGTCGAATGAATGAGGATGGGTAATCCAGATTTGATTTATTTGCATATCATCATATTATTTTGAAATTCTATGTTTTTAGCCATTATGGATGCAGGAGCATGGTATATGGTTTTATAAACATTTTAGGATACTAGTGAGGGAAAAACCCATTCTGCTAAGCGACATGGTCTCACTAGGTATCTAAATGGTTTGGGATGGTAAATTATTATTTATACCAGGCTTTATTTTTGACTCTAGGTTTTTGTTTTCCCCTTATATTCACAGGTACGCGTTTTTGAGTAGGTTTAGAGTTAAGATTTCCAGGTGTTCTTTTAGACGAATAAAAACTTCTGAGGACGTGTAGGTGGAAAGATTGTTATCATAGTTCTTTTATTTCCATTGTGTGTTTTGTTTAAAAAAGGAAAACTATTTTCTTACCTATCTATGTACTCTGATCTACCAAGAGGGCATCTTCATATGTCGCTCTTGGTGTATTCAGTAATAATTATATGTTATCTAAACGTCGTTTGCAACTAGGATTATGTAATCAATTTGGAATATTTTGAAATGGAATGTGCAATTTGTTTGTTGTTTGAAAATTTTCCATATTCTTGTGTTTCTGTGAATGTATCTAATGTCGTTGTATTTGGTCGTCGAGGATTAATAACTGTGGATGACTGCAACAACCATAGCCGTTAGTTTTGGGCCTCCGAATAGTGGGATGTTACAGGTTGGCATTAGAGCATAGGTTTATGAACTTTAAAAGAAACTTAAACCTAAAATATTTTCGAAACATAATCCAATGAATCAGATAATAAGATTGGGGTTTGGGTTAAATTTGCAGTAACATACTTGTATTTTCTATATATATATATTTATATATACATATATCTATATATATGTAAGTAAGTATCCCCCGCTCTTCTAGACCATTCTTTTGTATCTTACTAAGGCTCGTATGCAGATTTACGAGAAAGGAGATATGGAAGAAGAAAACGAAAGAGGAAATCTTGGTAGAGGAAGTACCACAACTAACGGAAATGCTTGACCCACTACTAGGTGAAACCCAGGTCGACCGACTAATGCTAGTAACCAAAATGCTGAAGCCAATGGGGGTGCTGGAAATATACTAGTAGATAAGGAGGTGATGTAAAAGTTCATAGACATTTTGATGCAAGTTGGAGCTGCTACTGATGTTGCTGGAAATATAGGAGGAGCTAATCTTGTGGCTATAGTTGGGAATATTGCTTTGTTGAGTAGAGATTACACCAGTTTGGGTAGGAAGTCATTCTTAGGAACAGAGAGTGCCGTAGAAGTTCAGAATTGATTGTCACATTATAAACGCATATTTACTGACTTGGTTCTGACCGATGGGCAAAGAGGAGGTTGGCCTCTAGGAAGGTTTAGGGGTCAACGCTACATTGGTGAAATAGTGTCACTATCGGAGTTTCGGTAGAGCAGTTAACTTGGGCTAATTCTAAGACAACATTTGCGCAGATGTTATATTGAAGTTTGCTAACTCTGAGCTAATGAGGAAATTTATGGATTTAATGCAAGGAGAGATGTCAGTAGTTGAGTATGCTACTAAGTTTGAAGAGCTGTCTAGATATGGATATGCTATTATAGATACTGACATCAAAAGGAATGAGAAGTTCATTAGGGACTAAGGCCCGAGCTTACTAGAATAACCAAGACCCATGTTCGAGATCCTTGTAATATAGTGGTGGAGATGGCTATTTTCCATGAGGAGTTTCTTGCTGATCTAGCTAAATTGAAATCAATGGAAACCCAGAGTTCTCAGGGGAAGAAGAGAAAAATCTTTAAGAAGAAGGGAACCTAGAAGGGAGATACTGCTAAGAAATCAAAGGTTGAGATAGTTTGTTGTAAGCGTGATATGAAGGGTCACTTTGCTAATGAATGCCAGTCACGAAATGGGAAGAAAGCTGTAGTTAAGAAGAATGTGAGATGCTTCAATTGTGATCAAGTTAGGCATTACAAGAACCAGTGTCCAGAGCCAGTTAAGGAGGACAAAAGATTTTTTTTTTTGCTTTAGGGCCTCTAGGCCTACTACAACAGATAAGGGCAAGATCGTGATGGAAGGTATGCCTTTGATTTAGAGTATTTCAATCAAAGTACTTTTTGATACCCGTGCATCACATTCACTTATATCTCAGTGTTTGGTTGATAGATTATGCTAAGAACCCACCTACCTTGTAACTTCCTTAAGGGTTGTGAATCCAATAGGAGGATATGCAACTCTAAGGTTAAGATGTGCCCAGTTTGAACTTGACATGCTAGGTAATAAGTTTGCATGCAGTTTGTATGTTATTGATTTTGTAGATTTCGGGATTATTTTGGATATGGATTGGTTGAGTAGGTATGAGACTAGAATCTTTTGCCAGGATAGGGAAATATCACTGAGACACCCTTGTAGTCATAAGCGGGTGATATTCTCAGTAGAGAATACTAACCAGAGTGTTAGTGCGATGCTTAATGCTATGGAGGTAGGAAATGAGTTAAGTCAGGTTTAGGTAGCAAGAAAATTTGCATATGTATTTGAGCCAATCATTGGACTACCCCCGAAAAGAGTTATTGAGTTTACAGTAGGTCTTGTGCCAGGAGCTGAACCTGTAAGTAGACCACCAAGAAGGATGACACCAACTGAGATGAAGGAATTGAAGGTTCAGCTTGTGGATCTAGAAGGAATAAATTTTATTAAATGAACCAGTTCTCCTTGGGGAGCGGCTGCGGTGTTCTTGAAGAAACCAGATGAGTCGTTAAGCGTGTGTATCGACTATCATAACTTAAATGAAAGGACAATTAAGAACAAGTATCCTTTTTCAAGAATAGATGATATGTTTGATCAGTTAAGTAGAGCCAGAGTGTTTTTCTAATTGGATTTGGCGATAGGTTTCCATCAGTTGAGAGTGGCAGAGGACAGTATTTCTTTGACAGCATTTCAAACTAGTTATAGTTCATAGGAGTGGTTGGTAATGCCATTTGGATTGACGAATGCACCTGCTTTCTTCGTAGATTTGATGAACCGAGTTTTCCAAGAGTACTTGGATAGTCTAGTACTAGTGTTTATAGATGACATTCTAGTATACTCTAAGGATGAGAAAGAGCATGAAGTTCATCTTAGAGTGGTGCTTGAGATGCTGAGGCAGAATCAACCTAAAGGCGAAGTTTACCAAGTGTCATTTCTAGAAGAAAAATGTAAAGTTTCTTCATCACATGGTCTCAGAGAAAGGATTGTCAGTCGATTCAGATAAGATCAAAGCCGTGAATAATTAGATGAGACCAGAGAAGGTAATTGAGATTATAAGTTTTCTTGAACTTACTAGCTGCTACCAGAGATTCGTTAAGGATTTCTCGTGGATGGCAGCACCCTTAGCTAAGCTAATTAGGAAGGAAATGAGATTTGTTTGGTCTGACAAATGTGAGGAGGCATTCCTTAAGTTAAAGCATATATTAACCAATGCACCAATATTAGTAGTTCCAAACAGAAACCAAGGATTGGTCGTGTATACTGATGCACGTAGGATTGGATTAGGAGCGGTGTTGATGCAGAGTGGTAAAGTCATTGCCTACTCATCTAGATAGCTTAGGCCGCATGAAATTAGATATCCTACTCATGATTTGGAGTTGGCAGCTGTGATCTTTACATTGAAGATTTGGAGACATTTTATTTTAGGGAAGAGATTTGAATTGTATACCGATTATAAGTCTTTACGATATTTATTCTCTCAGAAGGAGTTGAATATGAGATAGCAGAGGTGGTTGGAGTTTTTGGCTGCTTATGATTTTGTTATAGAATATACATCAGGGAAAGGTAATAAGGTGGCTAATGCTCTTAGCAGGAAACATCAAAATGTGGTATTGGCTATGTCAATGGAATGGAAAGATTTAAGAGCTTTAGTTAGTTGCGATGTGTAGTTAAGATCGAGTGGTGGTTCTAGCTAGAGTACCGCCAGGTTGTCTTGTTTAGAAGTTCAACCAGTATTGATTAAGAAAATTGCTTCTAAGCTGAAGGAGGATCCAGTATTGACTGCGAGGATCAAAAGACTTATGGTTGGAATAGAGATCGATGATTTAAAGGTTTTTGCCTTGATCAGAGAGGTTGGCTAAAAAAGAAGGGACGATTGTGTGTTCCAAATGTGGAAGACTTAAGGAAAGAAGTTCTTAGAGAATGCCATCGATCCAAGTTTACAATTCATCCTGGAGAAACAAAGATGTATCAAAAAATGAAGAGGAGCTTCTACTAGAAAGGCATGACGAGGGATGTTGGCTTCTGGATTAGACAGTGTGCAAACTGTCAACAAGTGAAAGCCGAACATCAAAAACCAAGTGGTTACTACAGCCTTTAGAGTAATTAGTTTGGAAATGAGATTTGATATCCATGGATTTTATAGATGGGTTTCTAAGGTCAAATAGTGGAATTGAAAGTATATGGGTTGTAGTGGATAGGTTGACTAAGAGTGACCATTTTATCCCAGTTATGTCAACCAGGACGACACCTGTTTTAGCTAAGTTGTTCATGAAGAACATAGTTAGGCTGCATGGAGTTCCTGCTAGTATAGTCAATGACAAAGATGCATTATTCACTAGTGAATTATAGAGGAGTTTATAGGATGCAATGGGTTCCAAGCTTAATAGGAGTACTGCATATCACCCTCAAACGGATGGGCAGATAGAGAGAGTCAATGAGTTACTCAAAGATTTATTGGGATCTTATGCACTAGACTTTGGTGGATCTTGGGAGGATCATCTACATTTGGTTGAGTTTTGCTATAATAACAGTTACCATACCGGTATAGGAACGGTGCCATTTGAAGCTTCGTATGGAAGACTATGCAAATCACCAGCATGTTGGTTATAGACTGGAGAGAGATTAGTCTTAGGTCCATATTTGGTTAGAGAGGCGTCAAAGAAGATATAGTTGATCCAAGGAAGGATGAAGAAAGCTCAGTCTAGACAGAAGAGCTATGCAGATAAGAGGTGTAAGGACCTAGAATTCTTAGTTGGAGATAAGGTTTTCATTCAGGCATCACCTATGAAGGGTGTGATACGATTCTGAAAGTCGAGGAAGGTAGCCTTAGGATATGTAGGTCCATTCCATATTATAGAGAGGATTAGAAAGTTCGCATACGGAATAGTTTTTCCAAGCAATTTGGTAGGTGTCCATAATGTATTTCATGTGTCTCATCTTTGCAAGTATGTGCATGATCCAGAGACGACTATTCCGTCGGTAGGGTTGGATAGCTTAGTGGTAGAACCTAATTTGACTTTTGTTAGACTATCGGTTCGAGTTGTAGCAAGGGATAAGAAAATATTAAGGAACAAGATAGTCAGATTGATGAAAGTTCAGTGGAGCAACAACGAGAAGGACTGTACTAGGAAGATAGAAGACGGGATTATAGATACTTATCCTGATCTACATTAAGGGTATGTCTATATTAGATTTATATAGATAGTTGCTAGTCAGTTAGAATAGTATGGTTGTTAGGTGTTGTTATAGATGATTGCTTTGTCGAGTATTTAGTCCTTACCGAATTTCGAGGACAAAATTCTTTTAGGAGGGAGTCTGTAACATCCCTTATTTTTATAACTTTATCAAAATAATTAATTAGATAAATTAAATAGAATAAATATGATAAGGAGATTGAGATTTGAATAAATTATATAGGGTCGTTCTTATTAATAAAATAAATGGGCTTTGGTTTATTGGTCAATTAAACTACACATGGGCATAATTAGTAAATAGCCATTTCATATTACATGGCTACACACTCCATACCTTTGTCCATTCATGTTAATTAATCTCAAAAATAAAAAATAAACACAAGAACCCTAATAGAGCCAGCCATTAACAAGGGAAAAGTCGAATTTTAATCCAAAGATAAGGATCAAAAGTTAGGAAGGATTAATCAACAACAAATCTCAAATTCATTATCAAGTTTAAGGTGAATAATAATATCCTACCATCTCTATTTTTGTTCTATGATTATATGGTTTTGGATTTATGGTTTGAATTCATTTTTGTGATAAAATGGATGATAATATGCTTGAGTGATATTATGGTGATTTGTTGTAATTCATAAGCATACAAATTTGCACTGTTTTGACATTAAATCGAGAATATTTGACTTCATTGCTATGGGAAATTTTTATGTTAAGTGAAATGTGATTTTGGAGATGAGTTTTAATTTTCAGAATCCAAGCTATGCAAATTTTATTATGAATTTTTGATCAGAAATATGATATAATTGGGTTTAAAATTTATTTCGAGAATTTCAGAATGAAATTGGGTCTAAAATTTTAATATGTTTGATTTCATGAGGAAATTGATTTTCTGTAATTTTTGGGGTTTTTTCCCAATGGCTTATTTAGGGAAATAAATTATTGTTTAAAAAGGACTTTTCTGCAAATATTAGTTTTGGCATATAGAAGGGCTTAACATTACAAAACGTTGCATTTTAATGGTTTTAATTTGATGTAATTGTGGCAATTTCAAATGTAAAGTATTTGAAAAGTTTTTATAGCAACAAATCAACGATGTAAAAATAGGTAAGTTATTAAAAAGTAATCACTAAAAGTTACTATGTTTCAGCCTTAAATCCGAAAAAGACATTCCGCCTCTGTTAGTAAATACCTTTCGACTCCATTAACTCCACCTCGTCCCAATCAAAACCCATACAGTCAAAACCACTATAGTCGAAACTAATACACATGATATCACATATATAATATACAGTGTATTGGAAGGAAGGCGGAAGCGATGGTGTCGAAAGGGTAGTTTTCGATGGGGTCAAAACTCTACTTTGTTTTCAAAAGTTGAAGTCTTGCCTAGTTTTACCTAAATCTTTTGACATAATAGAAACATATGCTTTCAAAAAAGTTTTATAATTAGCTTTCGAAGAAGGTTGCCATAGGTGTTAAAATATTTGCTTTCGAATGAGTACCTTTTTCCTTTAAATAATTGCTTTCGAAATGATAGGTTTCGACCAAGTCAAAACCAAGCCGCTAATTCCACTTTCGACTGCAATGAAGTCATCTATGTTGTCGAAGGGGTTACTTTCGTTTTACTTAAGCTTTTTCCTGTATGCTTTCAAAGGAGATGAGTGTTTCGAAGGTGATGGAGTCAAAAGGGGTACTTTCATTTGTTTCGAAGCTCTATATTTTAAAAAGGCGATTTAATACCATCAAAAGGTATAATAGGTTTCAAAAGGGAATGTTTACTAAGGGATTCGAAAAGTATGTATACAATGTTTTGAAACCTCTTTTGAAATGTTGTACACATTGTTATTAACCCACAACTGTATTTTAGGGAAGGGTCAGAATAACTAGTTGGGTTGACCCAAAAGTGAATATAACTTAGCAGATGTTAAAATTCTCATTAAAGATATTGGAAGGGGCCAATTGGTTTACAGTAAGCCCATGAAAACTGTATGATATTGGCAGGGGCCAATAGGTTCATAGTCAACCCATGAAAACTATGATTTGATACTGGCAGAGGCTAATAGATTTGTAGTTAGCCCATGAAAACTATACCCTGATTAAGATAATTGCAGTCAACCAAAAGGTTCCTAATTAGCCCATGAAAACTAGGATAAGAAATAAGATATTGGTGTTACCAATGGTTCTTAGTGATCCTATGAAAAATTAAGTAATTAAACATTAGCCCTTAACATTCAACAGATTAATAGTAACCCTAGAAACTATACTTCGGACAGATAGTCATAATGAATAGGGATGAGAAATCCCGTTCATTATGACTATGTTTTCATATCATTGTAATATAATATTTCAAAACGTTATGACTAGTGAGCTCCACCTATTCTTTCAAATATAGCCTATGCACAAGCATTAGTATTAGGGGCCAAATCGGTACGAAACTCGATTTTGCGTTGAGGTGGCAAACCAGAAACCTCCTCGAACGCATCAGAAAATTCCCAAACAACCGGAATCAACTCTGAAACTCCATCCTCCATATAAAGGGAATAAAGGAAGCTACTTATAAGAGAACTAGGCTCTTCGCAAGATAAGGTATGAATCGAACTCCCCTTCATTAGCACCACAACCCGTTTCTCATAATCTAAGATTGCATGATCGTGATACAATCCATCCCCAATATAACATGAAAACCAAGAAAACCAAGAATGAACTTATTGCATGGAAGGAGTCGATCAAAATCAGAAATTGAAACTCTTTTGCACCATACGAAGATTTGCCGAGCCCCCTAATGCGTTCGATACACAATTAAAATCATGAACCACCACTGGTTCTAGACCAATTTTATCAATAAGCTACTAGTTATAAAGCCATGAGAAGAACCAATATCAAATAAGACAAGAATAGGAATGCCAAAAATAGATAGAATACCTTCCAAAGCCTTCTTCCCCTTAGGTGCTGCTTAAGTGGAAGGTGCATCATTAATAGTAATGATCCTAGATTGCTCCTCTTTCTTAAGCATAGGACAATGCTTAATAAGGTAACCTAGCTGCTAGTAAGCGTAACAACCCTTTGGTGCAAACTAAGCTGCCTTCCCTATCTGTAACATCCCGGAATTTTTAACACGGGATTTGTGAACATTTAATTCATTTTAAATGTTTATTATGGGTTTAAGGTTTATTTTGAACTAAGAAGAATTTGGTTAAATTAATAAACCTTGTTTAAATTTCAAATATGGCAATTAAATTGAAATTGGAATAATAATAATTTAATATTAGGATTGGGTTAATTGGCAATTCGGGGTGTAAAAGATATGGGAATGAGTTTAAAATTTATTTTAAGACTATTTGGTCATTAAATAGTGTGGTTGGATTTTTAGATGGATTTTAAAGTTAATAAATTAATATTTGGAATTTTATATTAATTTAGGAATGAATTTAATATTATTAAATATTGCAATTAATCCGATTTAGGTCCAGAATAAGCCAGAATGATTTTTAATGTGCTTATAAATTTTATATGAATTATTGTTAAGTTAATAAAATTTTAAAAGTGGAAATTTTGAGTGTTTTCGATAATTTCGAAAATCGCTTAATTTAATAGACGAGTTAAAATAGCCTTCCGGGGCACAGTCTCGGAATTCGACGAAACTAGTTCCATTGGATCCGTAATAGTTAGTTATTATCGGATTTCAATTTTCGTAGCAATCGGAGTTGTCGTTTGACCCCGGCAGCTCGAAACGCATCGAAATCGTTTTAATCGGTTTAATTTGAAATTGATCGTTTAATCTCGTAACTCGCACATACGATCAAATTAGCTTACGGAACTTGTTCCATTGTGTTCGGAACGCTGAAAAACCTTAGAATCGCCTGTCGGAACGCGTAGATTTGAGTTCATTTGCATAAGTTGTTAAATTGAGATATTTATTAATAAAATAATATTAAAACTATTTTATATATACTTAATCTCTTTGCTAAACCCTAAACAACATCAGGCCGCCGCTGTTTATTTATTAATGGCCGAAATTCATTCACATTCAACCTCAGATCGATCAAAATCCATCAAGTTTTAGATGATTCTTCCAACTAGAAAGTCGTGGAGAGCGTTGAGATCCACGATGTGGACGGTCGAGATCGTTTTTCGTGCTTCGTACGAACGGCAGTTCATCAAGGAAGGGCCGGCGTTTGAGTTCGTCGTGTGCGAGCTAAAGATGACCGAGCTTGGTCGCATCTTGGCCGAGGGTAGAGAAATCAATGGTCTTCGATGCAGTGGTGGCCGATCGTTGAATAATCGAGGGATGGGGGTGCGATTTCTAGCCCTAGCCGAAGTTTTGGGTTCGGCAAATTGCCTGATGCTCGCGTTTGAGAGGGAGATAGAACGTGTGGCTTTGATGTGGGCTGTAGATCTTGCGGCCAGAAATTGTTTTGGGTATAATAAAATTTTAATTAAAAGATATTGTTTTAAATTTCAATTCAAACTTCAGAATTTAATAACTCTTCCATACGATATCAGATTCGAACGAAACTGGAAACACCGAAATCGCAGAAGCGCGTACTACGTGATGGCGCAGATCCGGATCTATTCCGGGCAAGTAGAAATTTGGGTTAAATCGGACACCGTCCGGTTTAATTTGAATTTCGAATGCTCGCCGAAACTCAAGGTGAGTTATTCTCACTCACATCTGGATGCTAGTAAAGTAGACAGCTAGTATTGATTGTTTGTTTGGATGTTTAGCTGAATATGTTAATTATTATCAAATTGAATTGATATTATATATGTGATATGCTAATATTTGTGGATGCAGGGAAAACAGGTTGGAGGGATCCAACTGGATTCCTCACAATGTAGTATTATTTTTATAATTGGTAATGATGCCTGTTATATATTGTGATTGATAAATTTGGAATTGAATTGCATTGTGATATTGTGATATTAACTATAAAACTCAGAATGTTAATTTTAAAAGAATTTGGAGTTTAAATTTTAAAGGAATTTAATTGGGTTTCGAAAGAAACTAAGAAAATTAATAAACATGAAATTTGAAAGAATATAAAAATTATAATCTGTTGGATGGGAAAACTGAAATGAAATAGTATTGGAATATTTCTAAATAAATTATAAATCCATCATTAATTGTAAATGGATAAAATTGAATTTTAGAGAAATAAAAGGTATTGTTAAATAATGGATTTAAAAAGATTAAAATCTAAAATCTATTTAAAAATGGAAATTGAAAGTTGTAAAATCTGGAATGGTAATCAAAGATAAATGTTATTATTTGAAAATTTGGGAAAATAATTTATGTTATTAAAATATAAAACTAAATTGAAATAATTGGACAGAAATCGTGAGAAGGATTTCTGTGATGATTTAGTAGAAATGATATTTCCTTGGGAAAAAAACCAAGTTCGAGTTTTAAATTGATTTTATAAAAAGGAAGTTTTAAAATCTTAAACTAGTTTTAAAGAATGTTTTGAAAATTTTTGTTTTAAAAGTAATTATTTATAAATTAGCAATAGTAAATTTTATAAATGCCTTAATAATTATTTTTACAATTGGATTTGTTTTAAAGAGCTAGTTTTGACTCAAGATATATTGGTATAAGTATAAATTCTTTTACAACTCTATTTTTTTTAATTATAGTATAACTAAAACCTTATTTTAAATCAAGTTATATCTTATATAATAGTTTTGCTTTATATATTTGGAAATTATATCTTGAGTATATAATTAGTAGTAAATTTACCTGTTTTAAGTATATTTTAGAAATAAATGTTTTAATTATTATAAATCTAAATTGTTGAACTTGGCTATTCCAATGGAAATATATGGTAAAGGATTTACCTTGTAAATGGAGAATTTTGGGAAATGTTTTCAAATGAGCTTTGGAAATTTGAAATATATCTTTTAAAGATATTTGAGGTAAATAAATAATATGGAATATTATTTATTGAGTGATGGATGTTATGGATGTTTATGAATATTAATTGATAGTTAAATCACCGACTATCAATATTGGACAATGCGATGATCGTTTCGAAGAGACCGGGATCGAGATTTATTTCTCGACAACCACTTCGATCCGGTTTGTACGTTTTCGTGCGATAAAACGTGTTCGGAGTCGAAGATGGAGCAGTGAAGTGCAAGGGCTAGTCGCTACTAATCCTGAGGATATTTCCAAAATGGATGTAGTAGGAATAGTGCCTTCGGTTCCGTTCGAACCCGGGACGGACTTGTATGGACGAATGCTTCGTGACATCGTCAGCGGACGATGGGCATTCTAAGGGATATGTGCTAAAGGTATCGTTTAGCCTCGAGCCTCATCAACCGGGAATGACTGAAAATCAGGGGATATGCAGCAAGGCTTCGTGGGTAGCCCCCACTGGAGAGTAAGGTCATCCCTGTCTAGAGGTCCCTTTTTATTTCGGCTTAGTGGTGCGGTTGCTGATCCCAACCGCGGGGTGATCTTATTCGGAATTGCCCATAGGTGATTCCGGTCTTGTGTTGCAGGGGACGAAGGGAGTAGTCCTCGGTACTGTGATCTAGACCACGTACTGTGACAGGTGGTACCCCAGTGCCTAGTCATTGTTGGAAATCCATTCTCCCTACGAGCCTTGTACGAGTTTTGTTTGTATTACCCACTTTTGTGGCTAGTAGCTGGAATTTAATGAATGTAACAATTTCGGCTATTTCATAAGTATTTGTATATAGACCCTATTATAATATCAGAGGATTTCTATAAAAATTGTTTAGCTATCGTAAGGTAAAAACCCGACATGTTTATTTGTGGCGTGGTCTTACGAGATGCTTTTGTTTTCAAAAAGGATTTTTGTAACTTTAATAATAAATTGTGTGCATTATTATCAGCTGGTATTCCAGACTGACTCGGGTGTTATTTCATTATAATGCTCGGGTCAGACCGAGTATTATTTGTTCAGGTCAGGATGCTATGGGGCAGGAGAGGAGCTGGAGTCCGAGACGTACTATTCTATCTATATATATATCCGCTGCTATGCTATGATTGTATGGTATGTCTGTTATGTATTGATTGATGTATGAGCTACTCTGATAATATGTTGTGTATAAACGGTTATAGATTTCATTTTTGTGTAAAGATATATAGTTACTATTATATTTTATTCCGCTGCGACTGTGCGATTCTGATATTGTTTAGTTTCTTCTTCTTCTATCTCTTTTCTTTAATCTTAATGGTTCATATTTCTGTTCCACTTGAGTCAATTAGGGTAGAAAAATGTTGATTCAAGGGGTACGGATTTGCGGGCTGTCACACTATCAATGCCTTAATCATCTGCCCTCCTCTACCTAACCTACACTCCTTAGCAAAGTGACCCTTCTTTCCACACTTGTTGCAATCAAGGTTGGTCCTATTCGGCTAAAAATTATGCTTCTTATCCCTAACTGGTGCAGAAACAATAGGCTCGGTGACAAACTCTCAAACCATAAAGCCATATTCACCAAATCCATAAAATACCCCATAAGCTGATTAGTCATATCTTGTTGAAACTTGGGACGCATACCTACTACAAACATCTCATTCTTTTTCATGGTTACGTCACAAATTGAGATAATCGTTAAACTTATTTTTAAACTCTGTAACAGTTATAGCACCTTGCTTTAGATCTAAGAAGCTTCTAAATAACAAGGTCTTACCCGCCTTCGGTACAAACTTCCTTTCAAACTCCTCCTTAGATTGGGACCCAAGAAAAGTCATTTTCTTGGACATTGGCTGTAATAGAACTCCACCAATCCAATACCGCACCTAAAAGATGACAAGAAGCCAAGCGGCTCTTTGCAGCATCACCCAATTCCAAATCTCCAAAGATCTTCTCATACAACTTTAGTCATATCTACACCTCAATAATTGATTTAGTCCCATTAAACCTACGACTATTGTAACAACCCGCTATTTTTGACTATTCGCATCCGCACATGTCGGACTTGAATAATTCAAAATACCGAATTGTTAATTTAAATTTGGCAAAACTCAGATATACGGTAAATAAATAATCACAGTACACAGACATAGAGTAATAATATGCAGCGGAAATAAAAGAGATAGTAGTTCATGAAGCTACTATATAAATATATAAGATACATCAGAGTTTACAACAGAAGAGTAATACGATACATCAGATACAAATCAGAATACATCACTGGAATCATCGAATACTGGAAGCAGAATAGATGGCTGGATCTTCAAGCAAAGCTCCAACTCCAAAGGTGAGCCTCGAATACTGGTACACTCAGTCTGACCCGAGCGTAAAGCAAAACACAAAACACTCGAGTCAGGATTAATATTCTCATATCAATAAATCCAACTCAAGTGAAATAACAATCGAAATACAAGTAACTCAAAGGATGTTGGAATCACCATCCTCTAAGAATCCGTTAAACTATCTACTATGTAGTAGTGTACGCTAATAGATAATGTCTATCAGTAATATAAATTATCAAAATAGTGTTAAGGCGTTACCATTATCCCCCTTAACACATTTTTACATAAGCATCATAGTCTATACAGCACTGTAAACTCCACCGTAAACTGGTGGGATATCAGGGAGTACTCCATAGGTATAACACAAAACAAATTCGTAGTGGTCGCGTGTATAGGGATACAAGTATGACAAGGCACATGAGGCAATACCCAAGGTAGTGAAACTACCGTTCGCCTGATCCGGACTGGTGAGAACGCATCGCCGCAGCGATCGCAACACCGCGAAACAACACTCCTGAAATTCCAAGGGTGCACCAATCAATCACAAGTAATGAGTAGTAGTTACGAAGAAGTGTGTTCGCTCGAGGTAGCTAACTCCATTTGGCCCGGCACGGCTCCTGATTTTAGTCATTTCCAATTTGACACAAGTGTCAAGGCTATCCATTATCATTCACTTTCTTCAGTCAGCACGTACATCATTCCAACCACTTCATTCTGGATCATCACTCCGCGTATAGTTATTAAAGTGGTTTTCGGTTTAGATAGAGAGTATATCCAAAACCGATTCCGGTTTCTTTAATAACTTTCGTAATTATTTCACTGATTGGTCGTTTAATAAATTTCAAAACCAAATCAAATTCAATTTCGATTAAAATTCGTAAACCATCATTTCATTTGTCTTTCAAACTCAATTTCCAAAATCTACGTTTCAAAACCTCCAAATTACAATTTCAAAATCTTATAATTCAGTTTCAACTTTTATTTAAACAATTCAAATATCGATTAAAGTTCGTATATTAATTTCATTTCAAAATCATTAATTTAATTTAATTTTCATTCAAATCAATTTAAATTCATTTATCGATTTCATTCAATATTCGTTAAGTTAATTTATCATTCAAAACAATTTCTATTAATTTCCAATTCGTTAAATCAATTTCTTAAGTTCAACTTCATTATATCAACTTACAAATTAAGTTCAATTAGATTCGTCAAATCAATTCTTTAAATTACAAGTCTTACGTTAATTTCGATAAATCACATTCATTTCAATAAATCACATTTGATTTCTTATTAAAGAAATTCAATTTCCATTATTTATTTACTTAGTTACAAATTTCAACTCAAATAATAAAGAAACTAAATTTCACATATTCAAGAAGTTTAATTTCACTTATTAGTTTACTTAAACAATTTTTCAAAATTTAATAAATAAAGAAACCCAATTTCATTTATTAACGAAGTTCAATCCACTTATTCAAAAGTTCAATTTCTGTTATCAAAGATTTCAATTTTTATTCAATTATCAATAATTAAATCTTATTCAATTATTAAATAATTTCAATCTTAATTATTAATAATTTCAAAACTTAATAATTACAACTTGATCATAAATTCAAACTTAACTATTAAATCATTTCAACTTAATTATAAATTCAACTAAATAATTTCAAACTTAATTATAATTCTAAACTTAATTATAATTTCAAATTTAATTATTAAATGTTTTCAAACTTAATAATTTCTAAACTCAATTATTACCAATTTCAAATTATTTATTAATAATTCCCAATTTAATTATTACATTATTAAATTTCAAACGACGTTCTTTCATCAATTACTACGTTAATATTTGTTTCAGATTTTGATCTTTACATCTTCCTTTTCCAAAATTCAAATTCCAACTTCATTTCAAAACTTATTCTTTGCTCTAATAAAATCATTATTTTATTTTTAAATCAAATTATTGACCAATCGGATTTTATTTAATTCTCTATCCTAAGTCAAGTTCATTTTGGGTATTTATCATTTCAACCCGATTCCAATTCCAAATCAAAACATAACAAAGGGAACTTGCAGTGTGATAACTGGGATGGTGTCAAAGTAAATAAACAAGCAATAACAATCAAACACAATTCAATAATCAATTCAAATAATCCCGAAATAATCTTATTAATTCGCATTGTTATTTGTGCGAATTAATATAATTATCTCTAGAATCTACACTATCATTTCATGTACATTAAAGACTATTACACTACGGGTTTTCACTTGTCGTTCAATTTCAGTTTCATCAATTTAAACAACATACATTCAATGGTTCAAGGTGTAATTAATCAAATCCTACGAGTCAATTAATTTAACATTTAAAGGGGTCATATTATACAAGTTCGCCTAATTAAATTCAACATACATATCAATTTAAATTGTTAACTCCTACGTCAATTTCAATTGCATAATTTTTATCACTTTATACATTTCAATTTAACATCCAATATAAACACAATCAATCAATCAGTTATCAACCAAACAGTATTATCGTCGCATAAGCGATTAACAGATAATGGTGTCAGATGTCATACGTGAACAGATACAGGGAATAATAGTGTACATAACTAACAACAGCATATTTCAATTGTCGTTCCAATTGAAATCAAATTTAATACATAAAAGAACATTAATCGTGAGTGATTGCTCACCTTTCGAGGCCAGAGAAGAACGAGACTCAGATGAGTTACGAATCCAAAGAAAAGCTAGATTGAATGCGGATTTGACAAGCAAAGCTGACAATAGAAATTGACAAAGTCGAATCAGAACTGGATCGATAGAATAATTGGTATAAGTGAATGGATATTACATATAAAATACATATATACAACTTTTTCCTTGTCTAAGAAATTCAATTATTTCTTTTATATAATAGAAACACGGTCACACTATCAACAGGTCATATACAAATAAACTAACCCATAAACAAACTTATACAAAACTGACGTAGCATATAAATTTCTATATGAACTACATACCGAAAAAATTTTGAAACTGTATGAGCTAGTATAAATAACAAAACTTACTCTAACATTACATATACTTCGTATAGCCTGTATATTATAAAATAAATGTCTTGTAAAGAAATGCAACTGGCCGAAGTATACTAGTTAATATATATACCTATACATAGCTGGAACTAAACCACAGATTTTAGACAATAGTTACAATCCCAGAGAGAAAATATATGACGCATCTCTGAAATTATGTGCGTACTATATGCATTAAAACCATAGTTGATATTGTTTAGTTTTATATAATATAAGCAAACACTTTAAAAGAAAAAATATATTATACATTTATCTATCGTATATAACTAATATAATACTATGTAATAACACATACATACACTTACTTATGCAACAAATAATAGACAGCTTATAAACTTATAAAATCAGTAAAATATAGTTTGTAAAATCATAAATATAAACAGCACAGCTAAGACAACCCAAAACAACAAAATAAAAGTACACGTCTATATATAGGCAATCAGGTTTTTATACAACAGCAGTATACTTTTTTTTTTTTTTTACCGTAGCAAGTATACTATATTTGTCAAAACTATTTAAAAAAATAAAAAATGCTGTCGCAACTTTACTCATGAAACTGTATGTAACAGTACACTTATATAACCAAATATAAAAATTTATAAAATAGAAAATAATCTTCCTTTAAGTTCATACGTATACGGCAGATTCAAATTCTCAGGCTTGAGCACGCCATACTGGCTTCGGCTGAGAAGTGCAGAGAAAGAGGAGATGCTTGCTGGCTCATGGAGGGTGGTGCTCGACCATGGTGGCGAGCTCGGTGGGTCGGAGGTGAAAAGAGGGGTGTCGGGTTGGTGCGACACGGTGGAGGAATGGAGGAGAGGTCGGTGAAAGTTGGCGATCGGTTATGATGTAACTGTGGTGATGCATTTAAGCGGAAGGGTGGTAGGTGAAAAGGGTGAAGGTGGTCGGTTTGCACGCGAGGTGGTGATGGGTCGCCGTGGAGGGGTTGGCGCACACGGCAGAGAGATGGGTTGTGTGGAGTGGAGAGGCCAAGCTGATGCACACGTTCCAGGCAACAAATATGAATAAAACACGGTTATGAAAGTGTGGATGAAGGAATGCAAGAAACTTTATACGTAGCTACCCTCTTTTCATTCAAAGTGAAGCAACAATATGTTATATTTTTTTAGAGAAATGAACAAAAGTGGGAAGAAACACTAATATTGATCTGTGCATATTTACTTCTATTTACCAAAGCTGAAGAAAGGTTTAAAGTCGCTTTGGGAAACAAAGAACAGCCTGGTTACAGATAATCATGCATTGTCACGTTAGACCATAATTAAATTTTTTCAATTTGAACCTTCTCCACAATGCACGGTTACCTACATTTTATGAAAATGATGGAACGGTCAAATGCTTGGATTTGACGAATAACTTAAAGCAATTTATTGCTGTTTGAACGACACGTCTGAAGTTTGTAAGGCGAAAGAAAGCAAAAGTTCACGGATCCCGTACCGATACGGTAGGCGTTTTGCGGATTACACCGCACAACGGGCTCCGAAATAGAGAAATAAATATACCATAGAGATCGGCACGGGGAGACGATCAAAACGGTATACGGATATTAGTGGTACGATTGAATTATAAAAATTCGAAATTTCTACCAGCGGAAAATGCGTAAAAATCGCAGAAAATTAAGATCGACGGAGCCAAAGATTTCCGAATTTGAAAAAACGACAAACTGACAACTTGCTCAAAAGATGCTTTAGAATTTTTCTATGTAAAAATATTTTGGTTTTGAAAACGTTTTATTTTCATCGCTTTTTAACTGATTAAGTTGAAGTAAATTTACGCACGAAATAAATTTTCATATTTTCGGACGAAAATTTACCTGTTGCTATGCTTAACTATACGCATTCCAAATATCAAGTTTCCGTTGCGAAATTTTATTGTTTATTTTTATTTAACGAAAATTTTCATTTAACGCAAAACGCACGCTTCTTACGTTAAAACTATTAACTTGGTTTCTGTTATTGGTTACGACTATTTCATATTATTACATTACGTTTTAATATGTATTACATTATTGGTGTTATCGAAATTGATCGTCTACGAATTTGGTTTTGGATTTGTAACATATATACAAAGAAATTTCCATTTAATAAATCGTAAAATTTTATTTCTATCGGATTTTTAATTAAAATTTTATTTAATTTAGTATTTTAAAAGCGTTAAAAATACAGGTCATTACAATCTCCCCCACTCAAAACTTTTCGTCCTCGAAAAGGAAGGAGGGTAGGAGAACAGAAACAAACAGAAAGAAAATAGATTGAAAACAGAGTAAAACAATTAATTCAAACCCTATAGATTTCAATTTGTATGCAACAATTTGTTTTTAAATTCAAGATTTCCATTAAATTGATTTGATTTCACATATATTAATGTTAGGTACAAGTTTCCTTTCAAATGAAATTCAATTAAAATTCCATTAATTCAAGATACTCTCTTCAGTTGATTTAATTCAATTTATTAACTTTCAAATAATTTTTTTTTCTATTAATCATACCTATTACATAACTTATTATTCAATCTATCTCCATAAACGTTTTATAATTAAAATTTAAGCGAATAACATTTATTATACGCATTCACGTTTTATTTATAAAGACAATTTATATTGTATATTATCCAAATTTTCTTAAATTAACAATTTCAAAGATCTTAAATTTGAATGGTCATTGATTATAATCTTACTTTATTCGACAAATTTAATTCTTTTTATTCCAAATTATTATTTAATTTTTTTCACTTAATATATCTTATCACATTTATATTAAGTATATTTACATATAACTACTCAAATTTATTTATAAATTCCTTTGATATCATATTATACTTATAATATTCAATTACATAGTTAACCTTTTGAAAATTTAGGTAAATTATATATAATGCAATTTGAGTATTATCCAAATAAAATTCCTAATTCAATTCCCTTAAGTTTAAATATTAATTCAATATTTGGTTTCACTTATAATTGAAATCATCTTTTACCCAAATTTTAAGAATTAAATTTTTGTTTAACTTCAAACAATTTAGGAATAAATATATATATACATTATATCCAAATCAAATCTAAATCAAATACTTATATATATTTAAATCATGTTGTACTTTAAAATTACAAATCAAATTCATTTCAAAACAAAATGTAGCTAGCTATTGATGGTCTCTCCACTTTAAAACTCGAAAATGAATGTCGATGATGCGGCCGTCAACACCGAAATTATTTTCCAGCGTCAAAGAGAAGAGCACTGATTTAACTTTTTATATTCTTGAAATGATTCTTTTCGAAAATATTTTAAATAATATACATTTGAAAACTTTAAATCCATAGTACAAAATTATCGGAAATTAAATTCTCAAATACTTGTTTTAAATTCATTTTAAATTTCCCAAATCAATTTATAAACCAGGTTTATAATTCCATTTATTTATAAGTTGGTAAATCAATGGTTTACAAAACACCAAATGAAAATCAAATAATATTATTTCTGACAACAAATTTTATTAACAATTTTACTTCAGAAAATTTATACTTATATAATATAATCAGTCAGAATTATTTTATTTATCAAATTTTGAAACAATATTGTGTCAGATTGCTCTGTTCAAGTGTTTTGGAAATCCTATCGATAGCGTTGATCAGACGAATCGATCGAAAATCCAAATCAACATCAACAACTCAAACAACACAATATATAAAATATTTTAATATAAATTCACAAATACACTTTCTTGCTCGACGATACAACAATCGATTTCAAAGCAAGTATAGAGATTCAAATTTTATAGAAATCAAATCAAAAAGTTTTTTTTTCTCGATTCGGAAATAGGTTCGAAACAGAAGATAAGATAATTCAATAAACAGAATCCGGAGATGGATAAGCTTATTTTTTCACGGGCAACCTTAACCGGATCGACCGTAACTTCAAGAATTAGATCGATGCAGAATTCCGAGGCAAATCTACATTCGGTCTCACGAAATAGAATTCAGGTATAGCAGGGAATAGATAGCATCACAAAACGAGGATACAGAGATCTCCGATAAATCGATGTCTATTGTAAAGGAGTTTCACCCATTTACAAATGATTCGAAGTTTGGCGAGACCGCCGATTCATTTTAAAGATCATTCGAAGTGTAGTTATGGGATGCTCCAAAATTGAAGGAAGATGAATAGTGAGGGACATGAATGATTTTTTGGAACCGCAGGAAACGTTCCAAAATTCAAAAGAATTGAGTCAAAAGGAAGAGATTGAAACTCGAGTGGGAGTGATTCTGTAAATAAATTTACCCTATATGCTAAGTTTTGCCTAGAGCTACCAAAAGCTCTGATACCAACTGTAACGACCCGCTATTTTTGACTATTCGCATCCGCACATGTCGGACTAGAATAATTCAAAATACCGAATTGTTAATTTAAATTTGGTAAAACTCAGAAATACAGTAAATAAATAATCACAGTATCACAGACACAGAGTAATAATATGCAGCGGAAATAAAAGAGATAGTAGTTCATGAAGCTACTATATAAATATATAAGATACATCAGAGTTTACAACAAAAGAGTAATACGATACATCAGATACAAATCAGAATACATCACTGGAATCATCGAATATTGGAAGCAGAATAGATGGCTGGATCTTCAAGCAAAGCTCCAACTCCAAAGGTGAGCCTCGAATACTGGTACACTCAGTCTGACCCGAGCGTAAAGCAAAACACAAAACACTCGAGTCAGGATTAATATTCTCATATCAATAAATCCAACTCAAGTGAAATAGCAATCGAAATACAAGTAACTCAAAGGATGTTGGAATCACCATCCTCTAAGGATCCGTTAAACTATCTACTATGTAGTAGTGTACGCTAAATAGATAATGTCTATCAGTAATATAAATTATCAAAATAGTGTTAAGGCGTTACCATTATCCCCCTTAACACATTTTTACATAAGCATCATAGTCTATACAGCACTGTAAACTCCACCGTAAACTGGTGGGATATCAGGGAGTACTCCATAGGTATACCACAAAACAAATTCGTAGTGGTCGCGTATATAGGGATACAAGTATGACAAGGCACATGAGGCAATACCCAAGGTAGTGAAACTACCGTTCGCCTGATCCGGACTGGTGAGAACGCATCGCCGCTTAGATCGCAACACCGCGAAACAACACTCCTGAAATTCCAAGGGTGCACCAATCAATCACAAGTAATGAGTAGTAGTTACGAAGAAGTGTGTTCGCTCGAGGTAGCTAACCCCATTTGGCCCGGCACGGCTCCTGATTTTAGTCATTTCCAATTTGACACAAGTGTCAAGGCTATCCATTATCATTCACTTTCTTCAGTCAGCACGTACATCATTCCAACCACTTCATTCTGGATCATCACTCCGCGTATAGTTATTAAAGTGGTTTTCGGTTTAGATAGAGAGTATATCCAAAACCGATTCCGGTTTCTTTAATAACTTTCGTAATTATTTCACTGATTGGTCGTTTAATAAATTTCAAAACCAAATCAAATTCAATTTCGATTAAAATTCGTAAACCATCATTTCATTTGTCTTTCAAACTCAATTTCCAAAATCTACGTTTCAAAACCTCCAAATTACAATTTCAAAATCTTATAATTCAGTTTCAACTTTTATTTAAACAATTCAAATATCGATTAAAGTTCGTATATTAATTTCATTTCAAAATCATTAATTTAATTTAATTTTCATTCAAATCAATTTAAATTCATTTATCGATTTCATTCAATATTCGTTAAGTTAATTTATCATTCAAAACAATTTATATTAATTTCCAATTCGTTAAATCAATTTCTTAAGTTCAACTTCATTATATCAACTTACAAATTAAGTTCAATTAGATTCGTCAAATCAATTCTTTAAATTACAAGTCTTACGTTAATTTCGATAAATCACATTCATTTCAATAAATCACATTTGATTTCTTATTAAAGAAATTCAATTTCCATTATTTATTTACTTAGTTACAAATTTCAACTCAAATAATAAAGAAACTAAATTTCACATATTCAAGAAGTTTAATTTCACTTATTAATTTACTTAAATAATTTTTCAAAATTTAATAAATAAAGAAACCCAATTTCATTTATTAACGAAGTTCAATCCACTTATTCAAAAGTTCAATTTCTGTTATCAAAGATTTCAATTTTTATTCAATTATCAATAATTAAATCTTATTCAATTATTAAATAATTTCAATCTTAATTATTAATAATTTCAAAACTTAATAATTACAACTTGATCATAAATTCAAACTTAATTATTAAATCATTTCAACTTAATTATAAATTCAACTAAATAATTTCAAACTTAATTATAATTCTAAACTTAATTATAATTTCAAATTTAATTATTAAATGTTTTCAAACTTAATAATTTCTAAACTCAATTATTACCAATTTCAAATTATTTATTAATAATTCCCAATTTAATTATTACATTATTAAATTTCAAACGACGTTCTTTCATCAATTACTACGTTAATATTTGTTTCAGATTTTGATCTTTACATCTTCCTTTTCCAAAATTCAAATTCCAACTTCATTTCAAAACTTATTCTTTGCTCGAATAAAATCATTATTTTATTTTTAAATCAAATTATTGACCAATCGGATTTTATTTAATTCTCTATCCTAAGTCAAGTTCATTTTGGGTATTTATCATTTCAACCCGATTCCAATTCCAAATCAAAACATAACAAAGGGAACTTGCAGTGTGATAACTGGGATGGTGTCAAAGTAAATAAACAAGCAATAACAATCAAACACAATTCAATAATCAATTCAAATAATCCCGAAATAATCTTATTAATTCGCATTCTTATTTGTGCGAATTAATATAATTATCTCTAAAATCTACACTATCATTTCATGTACATTAAAGACTATTACACTACGGGTTTTCACTTGTCGTTCAATTTCAATTTCAGTTTCATCAATTTAAACAACATACATTCAATGGTTCAAGGTGTAATTAATCAAATCCTACGAGTCAATTAATTTAACATTTAAAGGGGTCATATTATACAAGTTCGCCTAATTAAATTCAACATACATATCAATTTAAATTGTTAACTCCTACGTCAATTTCAATTGCATAATTTTTATCACTTTATACATTTCAATTTAACATCCAATATAAACACAATCAATCAATCAGTTATCAACCAAACAGTATTATCGTCGCATAAGCGATTAACAGATAATGGTGTCAGATGTCATACGTGAACAGATACAGGGAATAATAGTGTACATAACTAACAACAGCATATTTCAATTGTCGTTCCAATTGAAATCAAATTTAATACATAAAAGAACATTAATCGTGAGTGATTGCTCACCTTTCGAGGCTAGAGAAGAACGAGACTCAGATGAGTTATGAATCCAAAGAAAAGCTATATTGAATGCGGATTTGACAAGCAAAGCTGACAATAGAAATTGACAAAGTCGAATCAGAACTGGATCGATAGAATAATTGGTATAAGTGAATGGATATTACATATAAAATAAATATATACAACTTTTTCCTTGTCTAAGAAATTCAATTATTTCTTTTATATAATAGAAACACAGTCACACTATCAACAGGTCATATACAAATAAACTAACCCATAAACAAACTTATACAAAACTGACGTAACATATAAATTTCTATATAAACTACATACTGAAAAAAATTTGAAACTGTACGAGCTAGTATAAATAACAAAACTTACTCTAACATTACATATACTTCGTATAGCCTGTATATTATAAAATAAATGTCTTGTAAAGCAATGCAACTGGCCGAAGTATACTAGTTAATATATATACCTATACATAGCTGGAACTAAACCACAGATTTTAGACAATAGTTACAATCCCAGAGAGAAAATATATGACGCATCTCTGAAATTATGTGCGTACTATATGCATTAAAACCATAGTTGATATTGTTTGGTTTTATATAATATAAGCAAACACTTTAAAAGCAAAAAAAAAAACATATTATACATTTATCTATCGTATATAACTAATATTATAATAATATGTAATATCACATACATACACTTACTTATGCAACAGATAATAGACAGCTTATAAACTTATAAAATCAGTAAAATATAGTTTGTAAAATCATAAATATAAACAGCACAGCTAAGACAACCCAAAACAACAAAATAAAAGTACACGTCTATATATAGGCAGTCAGGTTTTTATACAACAGCAGTATACTTTTTTTTTTTTTACCGTAGCAAGTATACTATATTTGTCAAAACTATTTAAAAAAATAAAAAATGCTGTCGCAACTTTACTCATGAAACTGTATGTAACAGTACACTTATATAACCAAATATAAAAATTTATAAAATAGAAAATAATCTTCCTTTAAGTTCATACGTATACTTACGGCAGATTCAAATTCTCAGGCTCGAGCACGCCATACTGGCTTCGGCTGAGAAGTGTAGAGAAAGAGGAGATGCTTGCTGGCTCATGGAGGGTGGTGCTCGACCATGGTGGCGAGCTCGGCGGGTCAGAGGTGAAAAGAGGCGGTGTCAGGTTGGTGCGACACGGTGGAGGAATGGAGGAGAGGTCGGTGAAAGTTGGCGATCGGTTATGATGTAACTGTGGTGATGCATTTAAGCGGAAGGGTGGTAGGTGAAAAGGGTGAAGGTGGTCGGTTTGCACGCGAGGTGGTGATGGGTCGCCGTGGAGGGGTTGGCGCACACGGCAAAGAGATGGGTTGTGTGGAGTGGAGAGGCCAAGCTGATGCACACGTTCCAGGCAACAAATATGAATAAAACATGGTTATGAAAGTGTGGATGAAGGAATACAAGAAACTTTATACGTAGCCACCCTCTTTTCATTCAAAGTGAAGCAACAGTATGTTATATTTTTGTAGAGAAAGGAACAAAAGTGGGAAGAAACACTAATATTAATCTGTGCATATTTACTTCTATTTACCAAAGCTGAAGAAAGGTTTAAAGTCGCTTTGGGAAACAAAGAACAGCCTGGTTACAGATAATCATGCATTGTCACGTTAGACCATAATTAAATTTTTTCAATTTGAACCGTCTCCACAATGCACGGTTACCTGCATTTTATGAAAATGATGGAACGGTCAAATGCTTGGATTTGACGAATAACTTAAAGCAATTTATTGCTGTTTGAACGACACGTCTGAAGTTTGTAAGGCGAAAGAAAGCAAAAGTTCACGGATCCCGTACCGATACGGTTGGCGTTTTGCGGATTACACCGCACAACGGGCTCCGAAATAGAGAAATAAATATACCATAGAGATCGGCACGGGGGGACGATCAAAACGGTATACGGATATTAGTGGTACGATTGAATTATAAAAATTCGAAATTTCTACCACCGGAAAATGCGTAAAAATTGCAGAAAATTAAGATCGACGGAGTCAAAGATGTCCGAATTTGGAAAAACGACAAACTGACAACTTGCTCAAAAGATGTTTTAGAATTTTTTTATGTAAAAATATTTTGGTTTTGAAAACGTTTTATTTTCATCGCTTTTTAACTGATTAAGTTGAAGTAAATTTACGCACGAAATAAATTTTCATATTTTCGGACGAAAATTTACCAGTTGCTATGCTTAACTATACGCATTCCAAATATCAAGTTTCCGTTGCGAAATTTTATTGTTTACTTTTATTTAACGAAAATTTTCATTTAACGCAAAACGCACGCTTCTTACGTTAAAATTATTAACTTGGTTTCTGTTATTGGTTACGACTATTTCATATTATTACATTACGTTTTAATATGTATTACATTATTGGTGTTATCGAAATTGGTCGTCTACGAATTTGGTTTTGGATTTGTAACATATATACAAAAAAAAATCCATTTAATAAATCGTAAAATTTTATTTCTATCGGATTTTTAATTAAATTTTTATTTAATTTAGTATTTTAAAAGCGTTAAAAATACAGGTCATTACAATCTCCCACACTCAAAACTTTTCGTCCTCGAAAAGGAAGGAGGGTAGGAGAACAGAAACAAACAGAAAGAAAATAGATTGAAAACAGAGTAAAACAATTAATTCAAACCCTATAGATTTCAATTTATATGCAACAATTTGTTTTTAAATTCAAGATTTCCATTAAATTGATTTGATTTCACATATATTAATGTTAGGTACAAGTTTCCTTTCAAATGAAATTCAATTAAAATTCCATTAATTCAAGATACTCTCTTCAGTTGATTTAATTCAATTTATTAACTTTCAAATAATTTTTTTTTCTATTAATCATACCTATTACATAACTTATTATTCAATCTATCTCCATAAACGTTTTATAATTAAAATTTAAGCGAATAACATTTATTATACGCACTCACGTTTTATTTATAAAGACAATTTATATTGTATATTATCCAAATTTTCTTAAATTAACAATTTCAAAGATCTTAAATTTGAATGGTCATTGATTATAATCTTACTTTATTCGACAAATTTAATTCTTTTTATTCCAAATTATTATTTAATTTTTTTCACTTAATATATCTTATCACATTTATATTAAGTATATTTACATATAACTACTCAAATTTATTTATAAATTCCTTTGATATCATATTATACTTATAATATTCAATTACATAGTTAACCTTTTGAAAATTTAGGTAAATTATATATAATGCAATTTGAGTATTATCCAAATAAAATTCCTAATTCAATTCCCTTAAGTTTAAATATTAATTCAAAATTTGGTTCACTTATAATTGAAATCATCTTTTACCCAAATTTTAAGAATTAAATTTTTGTTTAACTTCAAACAATTTAGGAATAAATATATATATACATTATATCCAAATCAAATCTAAATCAAATACTTATATATATTTAAATCATGTTGTACTTTAAAATTACAAATCAAATTCATTTCAAAACAAAATGTAGCTAGCTATTGATGGTCTCTCCACTTTAAAACTCGAAAATGAATGTCGATGATGCGGCCGTCAACACCAAAATTATTTTCCAGCGTCAAAGAGAAGAGCACTGATTTAACTTTTTATATTCTTGAAATGATTCTTTTCGAAAATATTTTAAATAATATACATTTGAAAACTTTAAATCCATAGTACAAAATTATCGGAAATTAAATTCTCAAATACTTGTTTTAAATTCATTTTAAATTTCCCAAATCAATTTATAAACCAGGTTTATAATTCCATTTATTTATAAGTTGGTAAATCAATGGTTTACAAAACACCAAATGAAAATCAAATAATATTATTTCTGACAACAAATTTTACAATTAGCTTTTAAAGAAGGTTGACATAAGTGTTAAAGTATTTTCTTTCGAAGGAGTATCTTTTTCCTTTAAATAAGTGCTTTCGAAAGGATAGGTTTCGACCAAGTCAAAACCAATCCGCTAGTTCCTCTTTCCACTGCATTGAAGTCTTCTGTGTTCTCGAAGGGGTTATTCTGTTTTATTTAAGCCTTTTTCGTATATGCTTTGAAGGTGGTGAGGGTTTCGAAGGTGATGGAGTCAAAAGGAGGTTTCGACTCTCTCCATCAAGGTTTTGATTTTTAAGGTCTTTTGCTTTCGACTAAGATGGTTCCGACACCATCAATTCTTCCGTAAACTAATTTTTGTTAGTTTCAAAAGAGATACTTTCGTATATAACCATTTTGATCCAAATGATTTTTAAAGAGTAAACCCAATGCTTTCGAAAGGATTACTTTCATTTATTTCAAAACTTTATATTTTGAAAAGGTGATTTAATACCATCGAAAGGTGTAATAAGTTTCGAAAGGGAATGTTTAATAAGGGCTTTCAAAGGTATGTATACAGTGTTTTGAAAAGAAGTTTTTTGCTTTCGAAGGAGCATATTCAGATGTTTCAAAAGGGTTATTTTTATGGTTTCAAAACATATACCAAATCTCAATTTAAAAGTAATTACCATGGCATAAATAAAAATATTGAAATGCTATTCACATTGTTATTAACCCATAACTTTATTTTAGGGAAAGGGCAGAATAACCAATTAGGTTGACCCAGAAGTGAATATAACTTAATAAATGTTAAAATTTAATTAAAGATAATGGTGGGGCCCAATAGGTTTAGAGTAAACCATGAAAACTATATGATATTGGCAGGGGCCACTAGGTTCATAATCAGCCCATAAAAACTATGATTTGATACTGCCAGGGGCATTGTAGTTAGCCCATGAAAACTATGTCCGGATTAAGATATTGGCAGTCAACTAATAGGTTCCTAGTTAGCTCATGAAAACTAGATAAGAAATATGATATTAGAGTTACCAATAGGTTCTTAATGATCCAATTAAAACTAAGTAATTGGACGATTAGTCCTTAACATTTGAAAGGTTAATAGTGACCCTAGAAATTATACTTCAAACATATAGTCGAATGAATGAGGATGGGTAATCCAGATTTGATTTATTTGCATATCATCATATTATTTTGAAATTCTATGTTTTTAGCCATTATGGATGCAGGAGCATGGTATATGGTTTTATAAACATTTTAGGATACTAGTGAGGGAAAAACCCATTCTGCTAAGCGACATGGTCTCACTAGGTATCTAAATGGTTTGGGATGGTAAATTATTATTTATACCAGGCTTTATTTTTGACTCTAGGTTTTTGTTTTCCCCTTATATTCACGGGTACGCGTTTTTGAGTAGGTTTAGAGTTAAGATTTCCAGGTGTTCTTTTAGACGAATAAAAACTTCTGAGGACGTGTAGGTGGAAAGATTGTTATCATAGTTCTTTTATTTCCATTGTGTGTTTTGTTTAAAAAAGGAAAACTATTTTCTTGCCTATCTATATACTCTGATCTACCAAGAGGGCATCCTCATATGTCGCTCTTGGTGTATTCAGTAATAATTATATGTTATCTAAACGTCGTTTGCAACTAGGATTATGTAATCAATTTGGAATATTTTGAAATGGAATGTGGAATTTGTTTGTTGTTTGAAAATTTTCCATATTCTTGTGTTTCTGTGAATGTATCTAATGTCGTTGTATTTGTTCGTCGAGGATTAATAACTATGGATGACCGCAACAACCATAGCCGTTAGTTTTGGGCCTCCGAATAGTGGGATGTTACTGGTTGGCATTAGAGCATAGGTTTATGAACTTTAAAAGTGTAACGACCCGCTATTTTAGACCATTCAAATCGACAATAAAACCATACATGTCCGACTTGAATAATTCAAAATACCGAATTGTTAATAAAATTTGGCAAAACTTAAAATATACAGTAAATAAATCAATCATAGATCACTTACACAGAGTAATACAATGCAGCGGAATAGATAAAGAATAGTAGTTCATGAAGCTACTATATACCTCAGCGTTAGAAATAAAATACAACCGAATAGTTCAAATGCCATGAAGTCTCCTGTAACAGCCCTAAATTTTAGCTATTTATTTTATTTAATTATTTAATTTTGAAATACATCTTATATAAATTGTGTTTAACAATAAAATTTAAATATTTTATTTGGAGATATATTTTTTTTTTTAAAATTGGTTGTGTCAATAAAATTTAATAATAACTGTGGAAATTTAAGCTATGTTTGAACTGGTAGATTTCGCGTTTAAAAGACGCGTTAATTATAGGGTATAAACAACGTAATAAAACGTGTGTTTTGAAAATGTCATTTTTATGAAAATTTTTGGTGTTTTAAACTGCGTCTGTTTAACGTAGTGTGAAAATCAAGTTTTCGAATTATTTTGAAGAAAAATATCAGTCAGTAAATTTCTACCCAACGTTACGTTGTTTTACTGACAGTTTGATTTTTATAAATTTGTATACGTTTTTCTTAAACTTTGCACAAATATTTACCATTTGCATTTGTTGTTTTCAAACCAGAAATCAAAAAGGTAAAATGAAATGAAGTTAGCTCAAACATTTTATATACAGGCTTATTTCACGTTCAAACATAAGGAAACATGCCCAAACCACGTGTACCTATTTACATGTTTATAAAAATAACTGATATATTTTTCCCCTTCACATTCTCGCGTACACATCCATTTCTTCCCTGCCTTGTCCTCATCAGTTACGAATTCAAATAGGAATACAACACCATAATCACGCAAGCTATCAAGAAAATCCGGGAATATTTTTGCATGCATAAGTAACGTACAAATTGGTAATCTAGACTTGAATCACGCAAGCTTTAGTTTTAGGTAGTAACGTACATATTGACATGTGAAACTGAAGCATTCACTCCAGTGTGCATATCAACCATTTCCTCTGTCCCGTTCCATCAGTTATACACAAGATTTAATACTTGAATCAAGTACTGAAACCTCGCAAGCTTTTAAATCAGAAGTAACGTGTGTATAAACTTTGTTTTCACTTTTGCTTCATCAGTCATCAACCTTAAATCACGCAAGTTAATTGAGAAGTAACTGCATATTTACCTCCCCTTGATTTCGACAGCAGTTATATTCGAAACTATGCCTATAAATCTTTGCTCCTGTACATCATTTTTGCTCTGCATCTCTTGTATTCTGCCTTGCTTCCTCTCTATCCATCAGGTATATTATCTGTTCTTCTTTAATTTCTTTTTCCCATCTGCCTTGCTCGGCCACCCAGTGTTGCTTAGGCCATGACACATCACTTGTCTACATATTTTAGCAAAGATCTGGGTTTGAGTTGCATGAACTAAGTCGGAAAATATGGGAATAGGATGTGAGTTTTCAGTTGCATTTGTGGCATAAACATAGTTGGCATATGTATATATATACTGGGACATATGTCATAAACTTATCTTCATATTTTTCCAAAAATCTGAGTTATAGGTTGCAGCATCTAAAGGGGGATAGGATTGTAATTGCCTTAAGTATTTAGGCTAGGGAAGATGTGAGTTCATAGGAGGAATAGGAAATGCAATCTGAGTATAAGTTTCCACTCTTATGATATCAAGACCATATCATCACTAAAACTTGATTTTGTTCAACCAAGACTGGTGTAAGTGCATCTGATTTGAAGATGAGATTGACTTGGCTGGATGAAGTGGTTGATGATGAATAGAAGATTTGGGTAGTAGATGCCAGAATTGGAATAAGAGGAGTGGGTAGCAGTATCTTGTTCATAGTCCAGTGTGCAGGTGCAACTGTGCACATGTACATCAGTGCATATCAACCGTGGATGATGACTGGACTGGTAGTTGAGATGACTGGGGGGGTGATGCTAAAGAAGAGAAGTGGTTGATGGTTAAGGTATCAGTGAAGTTGGGTGGGTTGTTTCAGAATCATATGAACAGAGAGCAATAGGTGAGTGCATGGAGGGTTACATGGGTAACTTGAAGTAAGGGACTAATGGACTCGAAGATATTGCATAGTTTCCCGAAGATCTTGCATAAACTTCTCGGGTAGTTGGGTTTTCTTTGCCTGTTGCAGTTAGAACTGGGAAGTTTTAAATCTGAGAAAAATAAACTGTAAAATGTTTCAAAACTAAGCTTAAACTTAAGATTTAACTGAATACAAGTGAAAACTAAGTTAAAAATGTTAGGTGGGTGTTAATACTTGGGTGTGAGTTCAGTTTAATCTGCATGTTTGAAACCTTAGCAGTAGGCTACCCATGTTGGTATCACAAGTACATATGTTCATTTGTATCACTATGTGCATTTTTCTCTGACCTGATTTATTGAGAAGAAGTTGGCTTCAAAAGATAAGTTTGTATAGGAGATGAAGTAAGTGACAGTAGATGATGTATCCATTTACAGAGCAGATTGGGACTAAGGTATGAGCTTTAGATTTCATTCAGGCCTAAGAGGAAGTCTTTTTAGCAGTCCACATATGTACCTAGGACTGGAATGATGGGAAGAGAGGTAGGTAGCTGTTTAGTTCAAAGCCTGGATTATGTTAAATTTTAGTTTATTTTAAGGCTATGGTATAACCTGGGTAGATCTGAAATGGAAATTGGTAGAACAGGAGTTAGGGAATTTAGCTTGCATGTATGTTGAGTAAGTCTGCATACTATTATACTGATTTAACTTAGGTTAGGGGTCTTCCAGTTTGCAGTAAAACAGATTGGTAGACTGAATAGAGATTGCAGTAGAAAGTAAATACAAATGGTGGGTAGGTACAAATACTTTGGGGTGAGTTTTAGATTAAGTTTGCATATGTGCCAAAGGTTAAGAAGAGGAGATGGCCAAAACTGGGGTGTATAATGTTCAGGGTTGAACATTTGTAACAGGAGAAGGTGTGCACGTGCACAAGGTCTGCACACATCAGAAGCACACTAAAATCCAGGGTTGATGGGGGACTGACACCTGACCATGGTAGGTAGGTAGTGGAGGCTGATGAAGGTCAGTGGTAGGAGCAGTGAGGGGACAGAGTTCCTGTAATTTGAGATAGTTCAACCATTTCCAGTTTGACTCAAAGCAAGTCCGGATTGACTCGAAGCGGGATCAGCTCTGACTCGAAGCTAGACCGGTTCTGACTCGAAGCAAGGATGATAGGACCTCGGGTTAGTAGTTGTTGGGTCTGCATGTACAGTGTAGCCTGGGAAGTTTATAATTTAATGAATAATTAAACTGAAAAGTAATGATTAAAACTTAGTTAAACTTAAGATGAAACTGTATGCAAGGGTGTGGATCTAAAGGAAGGTTTAGTATACAAGAGACTGCATATTGCATTGATCAAGTCTGAAAGATTTTGGAGTAGAGTAGGCAGGAGGCTTGTTGACATGTATCTGTACATTTTTTTGGGGGAAGGATGAGTCTGTTGGATTGTCAGGATGTGGTGTCTCATGTGTTGGTGTGAATGCATATGCGTAAGTAAGTATAATAGGAATGTGCACGTGTACATGTGTATCACGGCACGTAGTAGAAAAAGCTTCGCCGTATTGTTTAGTCGACCTCTAGGAAATTTGGTCGTAAATTTTAGAGTTAGCCCGGTTCACATTTTGGGTACACTTTGGTCATATTACACGGTGGAGTGGTCGAGCAAGCCAAACTGATTCTCGTTCTATTTTATCTTTCCTTTGACCGTAATTTCTAAAGTCGCGTATCCTATATTTTATTTTTGTTTTAGATTTGAATCTAGGCGACATCCGAGAAATTTTATCGTTACCCTCTGTCGGTCTCTACCGGAGAATCGTCATTTTTGAAATTCAAATTTTCTGCAATTCTCAAGTGAGTATTTCTCACCAGACATACGTATTTATATTTTAGTAAATTATTGCAAGTGTATGTGTAAGATTGTATTTCACTATTATCGTCCGTAGTGTAATATAGAATGATGGACCCCAATTAAATTGACACCTCATCAGTTATTCATCTGTTGTATTATATCCGCAGTTATATTATGTTATCGTTTATTTACTGCTTAAATCACACTGCAAGTTCCCTGTTATATATATATTGTTATGGGCTGAAATGATAGGCCTAAATGATTATTGTTAATTTATGTTGTTAACTGCTTAACTGATAACTTGGGATTGCGGGTTTGAAATGATAGAACCCGGGGTATTTGTAAAATACGGGTTGAAATGATATAAATCCGTATCACTTGACCTAGGCTAGAAAACTATATACAGGCCCGTGGTCCTTATAATATTTTCTGAAGTATTTAAAAATTTTTTGGAACTAAATTATTTGATTTATATCTTTAAAGGAATTTATATTGATTTTTAATAAGTTATAAATAAAAATAAATAAATATTTGAATAAAATTATGGAATATAACTTATTTGGTAAATCGAGATTTTGAAAGAATAAGATTCAGTTATAAATAAATAAATAAGTTATATTTAGAAATATTTATTTAGTTAAACAATCTACTACAGCAATTAAATGCCGTCTTTTGGAATTGGACTAGTTTTACCCATAACTTTAGGTAGCATTTCCTAAGTGCTATGGAATCCAGAAATTGATTGCTTTAAAATTTATGGAATTTGATAAATTTTATTTTATCTTAAGTTTTGGAAAAGCTTAAGACATAATATTTATAACTGTATTTTCCTTAAGAAATTAAAGATAAATATTCTGGTATTAAGTAAATTTTGGAAAAATTTAATGGTTAAAAATTTGGAGTTTTATTTATGGAAATTATGGGAATATTAAAGACTAAATAATAAAATATTGATTTGTGAAAGAATAAAACCCAAACTTAGATGAATAGTAAATACTCCAATTTAATATATATATGTGGAATTGTAATGTTTTGGGAACAAAAAAAAAAATGATATTTAATTTATGGTTTAAACTTTAAATAGAGAAATTATTTGTAAAGCCATGTAAATTCTCTTCTTTACAAAGTAACCATAAAGTTAACCCATTTATTCTATATACCGTTGAATATCCAAACCATTGTGTTTGGGAGTTATGGTTTTTAAAGTAAATCTCAAAATATTATCCTTTGAAGATATAATTTAAATATTTGGGTTCCATATATTATAAATTTTAAACAGTATGGTTTTGGAAAGGAATTATATTTGAATATAACGATATCATATTGTTTTGGGTTTTAAAATGATATCGTATTTATAATTTTGAAATGGAAATGATTATTCTGGTTTTAAAAGTATAAACTGTTTTAAATGGCCACGGGTTATAATAACGATGGGTTGGCAAAGAGACCGGGATCGGATATGGACATACTCTCTGTCGATACCGAAAACCACTTTGACTAACCGTGTACGCGGTGGAGATTGCAGAATGAAGTAGGATGGTGGTGACGATTTCTTGAAAGGTAAATACGTGGACCCGACTCCCGTGAGTTGGCTTAAGGTGGCTAAAACAGGAGCGATTCTCGGATTAATGAGGTAGCTCCTCTGATCGAACGCACTTCTTCGTATACCATTCTATTTCTTATGTGATTGTTTGGGTGCACCCTTGATTTGGGAGTGTTGTTCGAGGTGGGCGGTCGCTGCGGCTTCGCGTTACCACCGGTCCGGATAGCAATTGGTATATCTACCCTGGCATTGCCTAGTTGTGCCGTGTCACCTACCATATCGAGCCTTGTACGAGTTTGGTTTTCTCCCGTAGCCCGTGTGGTATCCTCTAGTTGCTTCCCGAGTAGGAGGAGCTATGATATTGGATGGACTACTGGGACTATTACGTGTTAAGGTGGAAAATGTAAAGCCTTAACGCTATTTAAAAGTATGTTTATTTTAATATAGACACTATTATAATAGCGCAATATACTACATAGTAAATAGTTTAACGGATCCTTAGAGGATGGGCGGTCCCAAGCATCCTTTAAGTTACTTGCTATATATTACAGTACACTTGAATTAGCTTACATCATATAAGTATGTATGTCCTGACTCGAGTGTTTTGTTTTATTGTACGCTCGGGTCAGCCTGAGTTGCAGCATCAGTTTCTTCTCCGTAGCTAGGACACTCAGTAGATCATTCGTGCTGCTGGAAGTTGTTTCAGCCTTTATCTTTTCTGGAATTCAAGACTTTTGAAGACTCTATCCCTATTTATGTTTAAAATTTGTATTGAGGATTATAGACAATGTAAGTTCTGTTCTGTAAAGTTGTATCAGTGGCTTCATGAACCACTAAATTTTTAATTTCCGCTGCGAGATTCTGATATCTGTGTATGTGATTCGGTGATTTATTTATTGTATATTCTGAGTTTTGCCAAATTTATTCTACAACACAGTATTTTGAACAATTCAAGTCCGACATGCGCGAATGCGAATGGTTGAAAATCCTGGGTCGTTACAGTTGGTATCAGAGCTTTGGCTCTAGGCAAAACTTAGAATGTAAAGTAAATTTGATTATAGAATCACATTCATCCGAGTTTGAATCTCTTTCTCTTCGAATTTTGGAACATTCCCTATGGTTCCAAAGTTCATTCGTGTCCCTCACTTTTCGTCTTCTTTAGATTCTGGAGTATCCCATAACTCTACTTCGGAGGATCTTTATAGTGAATTGGCGGTCCCGCCATTATTCTAATAAAGGGGTGAAACTCCTTTACCAATAGCATTGATTCACCAGAGGTTTATATTTATCCTCGGTTTATATACTAGTATCTTTAGTTATTCCGAACTCTATCTCTTCGGATCAAGTGTAGATTTACTCAACCACACCGATCTGACTCTTTAAAGTCACGGATGACCAGATCAAGGTTGTCCACGATTTATATAGACTTACCCAGTTTCCTTATTGCGTTATTTAGCCATCAGATCTTCTGATTTCCACTTATCTTGAATTTAATTTGATTCGAGTTCATCAAAATTTGAATCTTTATCTTTGTTTGGAAATTTTTTTTCTATATTTGCAAATAAAATCTAATATTATATATAAGTATAATTTTCAGAATTTTATAAGTTGTCAAGAAATAATAGTTTTGTTTTTTTTTTTTGATTTGGTAAGCCAGGTGTTTTGTCTAATATAAATAATTGAATATAAACAATGGTTATAAATTAATTTAGAAACAGAAATGAATTTAAGACTAGAACATGAGAATTAAATTTCTGATGATTTCAAACCTTGTGTTAAAATTTTAAAAGGAAGTAATAAGAATTTTTGTATAGAAATTTGTTCCAAAGAAATTTTAAAATTAGTGCTTTTCTCTTTGTCGCTGGAAAATAATTTCGGTGATGACTGCAGCATCATCGATCTTCATTTTCGAGTTTCGAAGTGAAAAGACCATCCTGTAGTCTGGCTACAGTGTTTCCTTGAGATTTTAATTGATTTGAATTTCTAAAGTATGACTTAATATATATATAGATTTGATTTCACATATTATGTATATATATTTATTTATCTCTAAATGGTTTGAAGGGAATCTGGAATTCAATTCTTAAAATTTATCTTAAGGAAAAATTTCAATAAAATAAAAAGGAAAAATAAATAAAATTTTGAATAAGAATTTCCAACCGGAGATAATTGGATAAATGAACTCAGGAATATTTCAACTTTGATATGAATATTATTTGGCATTGAAACTAAAAGATATAAATGAGGATTATTTTGAAAGTAATATGATTTTAGTAATATGATTTCCAAATAATAACCTATAAATTTTAATGACTTTCAAAGTATTATGATTTCAAAGGCATTATGATTTCAAATTTATTATCTTATTTTCAAACTATCTTTGAATGTCCTTGATTTCCCTTATCTGCTACGGATTGAGAGGCTATTGCTTATACCGGTCTATTTAGAAATCTTTCGATGATCTTTGAAAATCTTTGTTACTCATCGGGACCTGAGCACCGTTTATCACCCGAGGCTGACGGTCAAACTAAAAGGGGTAAACCGATTCTAGAAGATCTACTTCGTGCTTCAAATTCGGAACTATTCGTTAAAGTTCGTGTGCATCTAGCTTATCTTCCTTTGTTTCTCTTCTTCCGTTCCTTTTCGAGGACGAAAAGTTCTTAAGTGGGGGAGAGTGTAACAGCCCTAAATTTTAGCTATTTATTTTATTTAATTATTTAATTTTGAAATACATCTTATATAAATTGTGTTTAACAATAAAATTTAAATATTTTATTTGGAGATATTTTTTTTTTTAAAATTGGTTGTGTCAATAAAATTTAATAATAACTGTGGAAATTTAAGCTATGTTTGAACTGGTAGATTTCGCGTTTAAAAGACGCGTTAATTATAGGGTATAAACAACGTAATAAAACGTGTGTTTTGAAAATGTCATTTTTATGAAAATTTTTGGTGTTTTAAACTGCGTCTGTTTAACGTAGTGTGAAAATCAAGTTTTCGAATTATTTTGAAGAAAAATATCAGTCAGTAAATTTCTACCCAACGTTACGTTGTTTTACTGACAGTTTGATTTTTATAAATTTGTATACGTTTTTCTTAAACTTTGCACAAATATTTACCATTTGCATTTGTTGTTTTCAAACCAGAAATCAAAAAGGTAAAATGAAATGAAGTTAGCTCAAACATTTTATATACAGGCTTATTTCACGTTCAAACATAAGGAAACATGCCCAAACCACGTGTACCTATTTACATGTTTATAAAAATAACTGATATATTTTTCCCCTTCACATTCTCGCGTACACATCCATTTCTTCCCTGCCTTGTCCTCATCAGTTACGAATTCAAATAGGAATACAACACCATAATCACGCAAGCTATCAAGAAAATCCGGGAATATTTTTGCATGCATAAGTAACGTACAAATTGGTAATCTAGACTTGAATCACGCAAGCTTTAGTTTTAGGTAGTAACGTACATATTGACATGTGAAACTGAAGCATTCACTCCAGTGTGCATATCAACCATTTCCTCTGCCCCGTTCCCATCAGTTATACACAAGATTTAATACTTGAATCAAGTACTGAAACCTCGCAAGCTTTTAAATCAGAAGTAACGTGTGTATAAACTTTGTTTTCACTTTTGCTTCATCAGTCATCAACCTTAAATCACGCAAGTTAATTGAGAAGTAACTGCATATTTACCTCCCCTTGATTTCGACAGCAGTTATATTCGAAACTATGCCTATAAATCTTTGCTCCTGTACATCATTTTTGCTCTGCATCTCTTGTATTCTGCCTTGCTTCCTCTCTATCCATCAGGTATATTATCTGTTCTTCTTTAATTTCTTTTTCCCATCTGCCTTGCTCGGCCACCCAGTGTTGCTTAGGCCATGACACATCACTTGTCTACATATTTTAGCAAAGATCTGGGTTTGAGTTGCATGAACTAAGTCGGAAAATATGGGAATAGGATGTGAGTTTTCAGTTGCATTTGTGGCATAAACATAGTTGGCATATGTATATATATACTGGGACATATGTCATAAACTTATCTTCATATTTTTCCAAAAATCTGAGTTATAGGTTGCAGCATCTAAAGGGGGATAGGATTGTAATTTCCTTAAGTATTTAGGCTAGGGAAGATGTGAGTTCATAGGAGGAATAGGAAATGCAATCTGAGTATAAGTTTCCACTCTTATGATATCAAGACCATATCATCACTAAAACTTGATTTTGTTCAACCAAGACTGGTGTAAGTGCATCTGATTTGAAGATGAGATTGACTTGGCTGGATGAAGTGGTTGATGATGAATAGAAGATTTGGGTAGTAGATGCCAGAATTGGAATAAGAGGAGTGGGTAGCAGTATCTTGTTCATAGTCCAGTGTGCAGGTGCAACTGTGCACATGTACATCAGTGCATATCAACCGTGGATGATGACTGGACTGGTAGTTGAGATGACTGGGGGGGTGATGCTAAAGAAGAGAAGTGGTTGATGGTTAAGGTATCAGTGAAGTTGGGTGGGTTGTTTCAGAATCATATGAACAGAGAGCAATAGGTGAGTGCATGGAGGGTTACATGGGTAACTTGAAGTAAGGGACTAATGGACTCGAAGATATTGCATAGTTTCCCGAAGATCTTGCATAAACTTCTCGGGTAGTTGGGTTTTCTTTGCCTGTTGCAGTTAGAACTGGGAAGTTTTAAATCTGAGAAAAATAAACTGTAAAATGTTTCAAAACTAAGCTTAAACTTAAGATTTAACTGAATACAAGTGAAAACTAAGTTAAAAATGTTAGGTGGGTGTTAATACTTGGGTGTGAGTTCAGTTTAATCTGCATGTTTGAAACCTTAGCAGTAGGCTACCCATGTTGGTATCACAAGTACATATGTTCATTTGTATCACTATGTGCATTTTTCTCTGACCTGATTTATTGAGAAGAAGTTGGCTTCAAAAGATAAGTTTGTATAGGAGATGAAGTAAGTGACAGTAGATGATGTATCCATTTACAGAGCAGATTGGGACTAAGGTATGAGCTTTAGATTTCATTCAGGCCTAAGAGGAAGTCTTTTTAGCAGTCCACATATGTACCTAGGACTGGAATGATGGGAAGAGAGGTAGGTAGCTGTTTAGTTCAAAGCCTGGATTATGTTAAATTTTAGTTTATTTTAAGGCTATGGTATAACCTGGGTAGATCTGAAATGGAAATTGGTAGAACAGGAGTTAGGGAATTTAGCTTGCATGTATGTTGAGTAAGTCTGCATACTATTATACTGATTTAACTTAGGTTAGGGGTCTTCCAGTTTGCAGTAAAACAGATTGGTAGACTGAATAGAGATTGCAGTAGAAAGTAAATACAAATGGTGGGTAGGTACAAATACTTTGGGGTGAGTTTCAGATTAAGTTTGCATATGTGCCAAAGGTTAAGAAGAGGAGATGGCCAAAACTGGGGTGTATAATGTTCAGGGTTGAACATTTGTAACAGGAGAAGGTGTGCACGTGCACAAGGTCTGCACACATCAGAAGCACACTAAAATCCAGGGTTGATGGGGGACTGACACCTGACCATGGTAGGTAGGTAGTGGAGGCTGATGAAGGTCAGTGGTAGGAGCAGTGAGGGGACAGAGTTCCTGTAATTTGAGATAGTTCAACCATTTCCAGTTTGACTCAAAGCAAGTCCGGATTGACTCGAAGCGGGATCAGCTCTGACTCGAAGCTAGACCGGTTCTGACTCGAAGCAAGGATGATAGGACCTCGGGTTAGTAGTTGTTGGGTCTGCATGTACAGTGTAGCCTGGGAAGTTTATAATTTAATGAATAATTAAACTGAAAAGTAATGATTAAAACTTAGTTAAACTTAAGATGAAACTGTATGCAAGGGTGTGGATCTAAAGGAAGGTTTAGTATACAAGAGACTGCATATTGCATTGATCAAGTCTGAAAGATTTTGGAGTAGAGTAGGCAGGAGGCTTGTTGACATGTATCTGTACATTTTTTTGGGGGAAGGATGAGTCTGTTGGATTGTCAGGATGTGGTGTCTCATGTGTTGGTGTGAATGCATATGCGTAAGTAAGTATAATAGGAATGTGCACGTGTACATGTGTATCACGGCACGTAGTAGAAAAAGCTTCGCCGTATTGTTTAGTCGACCTCTAGGAAATTTGGTCGTAAATTTTAGAGTTAGCCCGGTTCACATTTTGGGTACACTTTGGTCATATTACACGGTGGAGTGGTCGAGCAAGCCAAACTGATTCTCGTTCTATTTTATCTTTCCTTTGACCGTAATTTCTAAAGTCGCGTATCCTATATTTTATTTTTGTTTTAGATTTGAATCTAGGCGACATCCGAGAAATTTTATCGTTACCCTCTGTCGGTCTCTACCGGAGAATCGTCATTTTTGAAATTCAAATTTTCTGCAATTCTCAAGTGAGTATTTCTCACCAGACATACGTATTTATATTTTAGTAAATTATTGCAAGTGTATGTGTAAGATTGTATTTCACTATTATCGTCCGTAGTGTAATATAGAATGATGGACCCCAATTAAATTGACACCTCATCAGTTATTCATCTGTTGTATTATATCCGCAGTTATATTATGTTATCGTTTATTTACTGCTTAAATCACACTGCAAGTTCCCTGTTATATATATATTGTTATGGGCTGAAATGATAGGCCTAAATGATTATTGTTAATTTATGCTGTTAACTGCTTAACTGATAACTTGGGATTGCGGGTTTGAAATGATAGAACCCGGGGTATTTGTAAAATACGGGTTGAAATGATATAAATCCGTATCACTTGACCTAGGCTAGAAAACTATATACAGGCCCGTGGTCCTTATAATATTTTCTGAAGTATTTAAAAATTTTTTGGAACTAAATTATTTGATTTATATCTTTAAAGGAATTTATATTGATTTTTAATAAGTTATAAATAAAAATAAATAAATATTTGAATAAAATTATGGAATATAACTTATTTGGTAAATCGGGATTTTGAAAGAATAAGATTCAGTTATAAATAAATAAATAAGTTATATTTAGAAATATTTATTTAGTTAAACAATCTACTACAGCAATTAAATGTCGTCTTTTGGAATTGGACTAGTTTTACCCATAACTTTAGGTAGCATTTCCTAAGTGCTATGGAATCCAGAAATTGATTGCTTTAAAATTTATGGAATTTGATAAATTTTATTTTATCTTAAGTTTTGGAAAAGCTTAAGACATAATATTTATAACTGTATTTTCCTTAAGAAATTAAAGATAAATATTCTGGTATTAAGTAAATTTTGGAAAAATTTAATGGTTAAAAATTTGGAGTTTTATTTATGGAAATTATGGGAATATTAAAGACTAAATAATAAAATATTGATTTGTGAAAGAATAAAACCCAAACTTAGATGAATAGTAAATACTCCAATTTAATATATATATGTGGAATTGTAATGTTTTGGGAACAAAAAAAAAATGATATTTAATTTATGGTTTAAACTTTAAATAGAGAAATTATTTGTAAAGCCATGTAAATTCTCTTCTTTACAAAGTAACCATAAAGTTAACCCATTTATTCTATATACCGTTGAATATCCAAACCATTGTGTTTGGGAGTTATGGTTTTTAAAGTAAATCTCAAAATATTATCCTTTGAAGATATAATTTAAATATTTGGGTTCCATATATTATAAATTTTAAACAGTATGGTTTTGGAAAGGAATTATATTTGAATATAACGATATCATATTGTTTTGGGTTTTAAAATGATATCGTATTTATAATTTTGAAATGGAAATGATTATTCTGGTTTTAAAAGTATAAACTGTTTTAAATGGCCACGGGTTATAATAACGATGGGTTGGCAAAGAGACCGGGATCGGATATGGACATACTCTCTGTCGATACCGAAAACCACTTTGACTAACCGTGTACGCGGTGGAGATTGCAGAATGAAGTAGGATGGTGGTGACGATTTCTTGAAAGGTAAATACGTGGACCCGACTCCCGTGAGTTGGCTTAAGGTGGCTAAAACAGGAGCGATTCTCGGATTAATGAGGTAGCTCCTCTGATCGAACGCACTTCTTCGTATACCATTCTATTGCTTATGTGATTGTTTGGGTGCACCCTTGATTTGGGAGTGTTGTTCGAGGTGGGCGGTCGCTGCGGCTTCGCGTTACCACCGGTCCGGATAGCAATTGGTATATCTACCCTGGCATTGCCTAGTTGTGCCGTGTCACCTACCATATCGAGCCTTGTACGAGTTTGGTTTTCTCCCGTAGCCCGTGTGGTATCCTCTAGTTGCTTCCCGAGTAGGAGGAGCTATGATATTGGATGGACTACTGGGACTATTACGTGTTAAGGTGGAAAATGTAAAGCCTTAACGCTATTTAAAAGTATGTTTATTTTAATATAGACACTATTATAATAGCGCAATATACTACATAGTAAATAGTTTAACGGATCCTTAGAGGATGGGCGGTCCCAAGCATCCTTTAAGTTACTTGCTATATATTACAGTACACTTGAATTAGCTTACATCATATAAGTATGTATGTCCTGACTCGAGTGTTTTGTTTTATTGTACGCTCGGGTCAGCCTGAGTTGCAGCATCAGTTTCTTCTCCGTAGCTAGGACACTCAGTAGATCATTCGTGCTGCTGGAAGTTGTTTCAGCCTTTATCTTTTCTGGAATTCAAGACTTTTGAAGACTCTATCCCTATTTATGTTTAAAATTTGTATTGAGGATTATAGACAATGTAAGTTCTGTTCTGTAAAGTTGTATCAGTGGCTTCATGAACCACTAAATTTTTAATTTCCGCTGCGAGATTCTGATATCTGTGTATGTGATTCGGTGATTTATTTATTGTATATTCTGAGTTTTGCCAAATTTATTCTACAACACAGTATTTTGAACAATTCAAGTCCGACATGCGCGGATGCGAATGGTTGAAAATCCTGGGTCGTTACATCTCCAATGTAACAGATGGCTTCTCTGAACAAATCAACTGGATGACTGAAGGGATAGATAGCTGGATCTTCAAGCAAAGCTCCAACTTCGAAGATGAGTCTCAAATGCCGTATCACTCAGTCTGACCCGAGCGTAAAGCAAAACACAAAACACTCGAGTCAGGATTAACATTCTTATATCTATAAATCTAACTCAAGTGAAATATCAACTGAAATATAATTAACTTAGAGGATGTTTGGGATAACCATCCTCTAAGGGTCCATGGATCTATCTAAAAGATAGAAATATACACTATAACACCGTAGTCTTTTCAACTTAATTTATACTTCAAAACAAAATATCATTTTCACTTCAAATATCTCTATACTTCCCAAATAGTATTTTTATATATTAAATAATTTGTACAGTAAAGAAATTTCAATTCCCTCAACTTGACAAATCGTTTAACATCAACCTGACCACCCCATTTAAATCTATTTCAATCTCAATTTATTAATTTAAATTCAACTCAATTTCTAAAATAACCACTTCAATTTTATCGATTTCAAATTCGGATTTGAAATCACAAAATACCCTTTATGTTCAATATATTTCAAAACTTTAAGTATTCAACGTTTCAACTAACTTTTTAATCAATTTAGTTTCTAAATACTAAATTCAACTATACTGATTTCAAATACATATCCGAATCTCAAAATAAACCATTTAAATCCCAATATAGTTCAAAGCTTTAATATTTAATTAAATGTTCAATTTAATAGTTCCATATAGATCTCGATTTAACCTCATTATTATCTAGTCTTAAATAATCCCTCATTAGATACAATATCATTTAAGTAACCTTAAATTACATTTTACTCAATATTTTCTTTAATTTATTTAAACGTGAAATATTCATTAAATCGCTTAAATAAAAATCCAGTTACAAAATCATACCCTTAAATTTCCCATTCAAAAATTTCAAATTGATTTAATTGAATAAATCCTTATTTAAATACCATTTAGATAAACCCACATTTATCTCCCAATCTTAGTAAATTGCAGAATACTTTTGGAATAAAATTTATATAAATATTTAGCATAATTTATGTATTAAATCAAATTTTTACTAAATTAAATATTATTAAATCTATATATCATTAACCTTTATATATAAAAAAATTTAAGGATTAACATTTAATAAGACCATATATTTCTTTCCAAAACAATGCATTAAATTTCAAAATATTTATATATATGGACCAACGATGTCTGTATATATTTCTTATCATATGGTCAAGTGTTACGGATATTTATCATTTCAATCCGTACACTAAATGTATACGGGTGGATAGAATTTCAACTCGTAATCCCAATTCAATTAAATGAAAATCGCTTGGGTTTATCATTTCAACCCATAACGATTTTCTCCTATTCTAAAGTCTGTTCGGGTATGTATCATTTCAACCCATAGTGATTTCTATACTAACAGGGAACTTGCAGAGTGATAACAGATATGTAAATATAATAACAACAGGCATATATCATCAAAATAAATATATAAACAATAGGATATGGTGTCATATCCCATAAGTGAATACTTACAGATAATAGCATATATAACAATTTAAATAACTACAGCCTCATATTTCAATTGTCGTCCCAATTGAAATCAAATTTAGTAAATAAAAGAATGTAAATCGTGAGTGATTGCTCACCTTTCGAGGTTAGATGATATAGACAACGAAGTTGAGTTACGAAATCCAAGCATGAATTACGAAGCAAAGCACGAAGGACATGGGTTTGTCGGACAAGCTGATAAATAGGAGTTGAAGAAGTCAAATCAGAACTGGATTGATAAGGATAGATGGTATAATTGAATAGATACACCGTATAAAGTTTATGTATGTTTATATACAAATCATATTCAAATTTTTAAACCCATATTGATGTAATATATATATTATTTTCTCTTCTTAAAAATCAATATGTTACTTTAAGGAAAATAAATATACAACATAAAATCATCGGTTTAAATTTTTAAACCCATGATGCAGCTATACAAATAAACGTATAACAAGTAGATTCTATGTTAAATATATTTATGCTTATACTTTATAACCAGACTTATACATAAAGAAACTGTCGATTATAACTTAATATAGTATGCGTGTAAACTTAGGTATTAAAACTGACACACTTACACAACTTAAAGTATATAGACTGACCTGTTACAAATATCCTATAATATAAAACTGATAACTTTATTTAATAACTACAGATCCCTTAACTTATATACAAACCAAACTTATATACGCGTAAATTATAAAGTATATACAGCAGCTTATGTGTATACTAACTAACATCTTTAAACTAATATATGAATGTACCTAGCTTATAACTTTTATAAACCTTACATATAAATGTACTGTGTTGTGTTTTTTTTTTTTTAAACACATTTCAAATAAATCTATAAATATACTCACTTTAAAAATCAATGTTATTACAACATATTTAAAAACAAACTACAGACTAATATAAATTTATATAAAAACTATGACACGTATCATCAATCAAATCTACCTTTAAAAAAACTGTACCAAATTTATAACTTACTATATGTATACATAACAATTTACAAACTTATTTACTTATGTATGCTAACAGAATATATTAAACCTTTAGAACCGAATGCGAAATTTGAGAAGTATAAAACAACGGATACAAAGCTTGATATATATAACTAATTAATAGGGCACGTGCCTAAATTATTCATGCCGATTTTTATAGGCGAAAGAGGAAGGGTAGGCAAGGTAAAAATATATATGCAGTTATCACTTTATATACTTACCACATAATATCTTCCATTCAAAAATACAGAGGCGAAAGAGGGGATAGGAACAACTTCACGGCAAGGATGGAACGTTGGCTGGAAGAGCAGCATGCGGGAACGGAGGTGAGGTGATTTTGATGGGTTGAGGGATGAAGGAATTTTTTTTTTATTTCACAAAGAAGTGGGTTGCCTTTTGTAGTATATAGGAGAGATAAAAGAAGTAAGTATATATCAGTAAAGAGAGGAAACGTAAAGGAAGAAATAAAAGAAATGAATGGATGCGTAAAGAACGTATAGAATTTTACACGTTTCAAAATCAACGGTGCAATTAAAGCAATTTTTATTATTTGTCAGGTTATACGTTTTATATTTATTTCTTTCCTAGATCTCAATTGCTATCCGATTATATGCAGATTTATTATTATTATCAAACGTTCAAAAAAGTTATCACCCAAAATATAGAAATGGCATATCAACGTCTAGAAGCATAGATTTAGGAAAAAATATTGAAACAATAAATTAAAGGAAATATAAAAAGATAGGTACCAATCAATAGTCAAACCCTGAATTCAGGGAATAAAAAGGTGAGTTACTATTTGGTCTTAACCGATAGAAAATTTGAATGGACATGTAAATAAAAGTAATTGATACTGTGAAGTCCCCTGATTTCGGGAGAATTATTTAGCAATTAATTGTTTACCTTGGGTAGCACTTTCAAATTTGAAACTGAAGGAAGAATGAATAAGAAACGGCTACAGATCAATTAAAGAAGGAGAGGAGTGTGCGAATTTGTATTCCCAAAGAAAAATGGAAAAATATAAAGAGAGGCAGAAGAATAAATTGAAAAGGAACGTTACGCATGATTTCAGAGAAATAAATAAAAGTAACGACTATTGGTATAAAATCAACGCGCAAATTGAATGGTTTAAAGGAAGGAATCAGTGGACTGAAGGAAAGGAAAGGAAAGGTCAGCAATTAATAATTGTGACCCTAAAATTTGGAAAAATATAAAAGCAACGACTATGATTTAGCTGAAAATAATTTATGCCAAGAATGGACAGCACGTTTGAATTTTGAAATGGAAGGAAGGGATAAAGGAGCAGACAGAGGCAAATAAAAGAAATGAACAGAGAAAAAAAAATAAAGAAACGTACCATATGAAATAAAGTGTAATGATGAGAATGGTAACGTCTGTCCATTGACATACTTATTAAAGCAATTAAAGTGAAACGAAAGGAACGGTGAAAAATTAGCCCGGAATTCAGGCAGAAATAAAACAAATTTTTATGTACTAGCAACGGTCACCCATTTATTTAGCTGACAAATATTAAGGCAATTGATTTATGCGCGTTTAAAATTTGAAACGCAAAAGAAATCAGATGGTCACGGATCTGGAGGAGGATATTTAGGAATGGTATATGAAGAGATATTGAAATACATTTGTGTCCATAAATAACGTAGATAGTGGACTAATAAATGAAATATCGACGTTTGATATATTGATTCAGCAGAAAAATTAAAGCAAATTTGTTACCATAGTTTGGAGAGCAATAAGGGGGAACGAATATTATTATTAAAATGAAGGATCTATGATTTCGAATTTTCTTATGTTAAAATATTCAGGCTTAGAAATAATTTTTTTTTATCAGCAATATTTAACCGATATAGATTGAAATAGAATTATAAAAAAATAAACTCCCATATAATTAAGTGAAAATTCACTATTTGCTGTATCTTCATATACGTATTCTAAATATAAAATTTTTATTTCAAAATTCAATTATTTAAAATTTTCTCAAAATTGAATTAAATATGAAAATAAAACCATTCAAAACTATTAAAATATTATGGGTCGTTACACTCTCCCCCACTCAAAACTTTTCGTCCCCGAAAAGGAAGGAGGTAGGAGAATAGAACAACCAGAATTAAAGGTAGATTGAAAGTCAAGGGTAATTTAAAATTTTAAACTATATAAATTTTACTTGAAATATTCATTTGCAATTCAGTTATCTTTAATACTTTAAAATTTTCAAAACTCATTGGAATTTAATATGTTTAACTAACATCTTTATACATATGTGAAAGCTATTTGAAAACAATTATTTGCATCATTAGTTATATTTACAAAGAAGCTATTGAAAACATTAAATCCATAATTCATAAATTTATAAATTTATCTCAAGGTAATTTTCAAATATTATCAATAAATTAATAATCATTTTCTTTAAATATGTTTTATTTAATTAATAGCTTCAAAGATATTTATACCACTAAAATTTTATATAAAACAATGCAGTATACAAATAAGCAATATTTAAAAGATTTATTCAAAAAGGAAAGGAAGGTAGATTCCGAAAACGGAATATAGGTGAAAAATGAAGCTGAGCAGATGAGGTAGATTCAAAGGAATAGAATCGGGCACGAATAATTTATTTCAAACCATAAGAATTTAAATTTCAAATATTTATTCAAAATTTCTTTGTTGGGAAAAATACTTTTATAATAAAATACCTTTATAAATAAAATATTTTTATATCGAAACCTATTTTTCTTTCGAAAATACTTTTATAACTCAATGTTTTAACAAGTTTATCCTCGTTCTTGCAGACTCTGGCCATGCGTTGATCAGGCGCAAAGCTAGAATTCTTCAAGTACTTAGTAGACTTGTTTCAACACCCAGTGAAAATACTTGAAAACCTTTAAAAACAGATATGGAAAGTACAATCCAAACAAAACAACCAAACCAAAAGCTTTGTCCGATCATGGTTCGCAGATACACAATGGTTACGCCTGGGTCCCCCAGGAAACAATCCATATCCGTAAGCTTTCTCAGCCCTGCGAGTTACGCCATGATGACTAGTAGAGTGCAGGATACACAATGGTTACGCCTGGATCCCCCAGGAAACAATCCGTACCCCCAGGCAAGACTCAGCCAGGCACTTGCGCTACTATTCGCGACCTACACAGATTGCAGGATACACAATGGTTACGCCTGGATCCCCCAGGAAACAATCCGTACCCCTAGGCAAGACTCAGCCAGGCAATTGCGCTATGCATTCGCGAGAGAAAAAAAAACCATGGGTTACGCCACGGTGGGAAACACTCGAGTATTACATCCGGAAAACCGAAAATCAGAGAGAATAATATCGATAGAATGAATCCACGATGTGGCCACAAAGCGGATATCAAGCAGAAGGCACTTTCCATATCTTTACTTTGAAAATATATATCATATAGTACCTTTTCAAATCACTTTCAAATATCATACTTATATAAAGTCCATTATATATAGGATTCCCTTTTTCCCAAATCGAATACTTTCCAAATCAATAGTAGATCAAATCATACTTATATAGACTTCGATTATATAAAATCTCTTTCCAAATTGAGTACCTTTCAAATCAATAGATTTCAAATCAACTTCATACTTATACAATCCATTTTATATAAGTTCGACCACTCCCAAATCAAGTGCTTAGTAATATAAGGTTCTCAATTTCAAATCATTTCAATATCAATTCAGTTTCAAAATCATATATGATTTCACCAAATTTTCTTCCGAATTAAATATCTAATATCTCAAAGTTCCCAAAAAAAATAGGTTTAGAAAATTATCCCATTTTCCAAATTAAAATAATTCAAGTCAAACAGATTCATTTCCAAAAATCACCATATAAGGACTGGTTTTTGATTCCAATTTAATTTCAAAACCAAATATTTTCCCAAAATTAATTATACTCAAAATGGTTTCCAAATTTATAATTATCCTTTTTTTTTTACTTTTAAACTATCTTTTTCTATGTGAAATATCCAATTTACCTTTTTAAAAACCATTATTCAACTATTTTTTTTTCAAAACATTTCAAAACTAAATTTATATTCTTTATCAAACATTTTATACTCTTCGAAATTTCTTAGCTTTGAAAATTTTAATCTCGATTTGGAAGTGTTCGATCATTCAAAATAGTTAGGGAAATCAAATTTTAAATTCAAGAGTTGAAAATCAACAATAAATCAATTATTAAATCTGAAATTCGAGGACTGAACACCAGTCTCATTTTAAATTGTTTCAAATATATACATATATCTTTCGAAAATATTAAATTATACTTCGGAATTTGAAATCATAACGGCTTTACAAAATCACTCGCATAGCGAGCTATTAAAGTGGCCTCTCCCCTACTCTGAAACTCGAAAATCAATGTCGATGATGCGTGCACTCATCACCGAAATTATTTTCCAGCGACATACGTGAGTTCTGGACTTCTATTTTCTTGAAAACTTCTTTGAAATTTCTCCAAAATTATTGGAATTATTTTGAACTTATTTCAAACATTTCTTATTCGGAAAATGCTTTTAAATCGTATTATTTATATATATTTTCCCAAAATCTTAAAACCAATTTCAAAATAATCGGAATTCAATTCTCGAATTTCAAATTTAACCCTTCAGTTATAAATCCTTTTTATATAAATCACTTTCTTATAAATTTTCAAAATTTCCAATCCTTTCAAAACTTTTATATATAGAATAACATTTCTTATTCGTTTTATATATAGGTATATAATCCTTATCGAAAACATTTTCACTTTTCAATATAGAATAAAATCATAGTTATCAAAATAATAATTTCGTATAAAACAATTTTAAAATACAACAAACCCGATTTTCAAAGGATGATTCAAGAATGGATTTCAAAACAAAGATAGAGATTTAATTTAGAGGAACTCTAATCAATAGAATCCTGATTCGAAGATAGGCTCAAACAAAGTTGAGAAAATCAAATTACAAAATAGAAGATGGATATACTTCTATAAATCTCGGGCGACCTTAACTGGGTCAACTGTGACTTCAGGAATATAATTGATGCGGAATTCTAAAGCAAATCGACATTCGATGGCCAGAGATAGAATTCGGCATACCAAGATATAGCAGCATCGTAAACCGAGGATACAGAAATCTTCGGTGAATCAACGCCAATTGTAAAGGAGTTTTCACCCCCTTTACAAAACATTCAGTGGAGTTGTGGGATACTCCAGAATCAAACGAATATAAATAGGGAGAGACAGAATGAATTTCGAAACCGAGGGACATTCCAAAATTCAAAGGAAATCGAGTCAAAGGAAGAGATTCAACTCGAGCGAAAGTGATTCTGTAAACAAATTTACCGTATATGCTAAGTTTTGCCTAGAGCCAAAGCTCTGATACCAACTGTAACGACCCGCTATTTTAGACCATTCAAATCGACAATAAAACCATACATGTCCGACTTGAATAATTCAAAATACCGAATTGTTAATAAAATTTGGCAAAACTTAAAATATACAGTAAATAAATCAATCATAGATCACTTACACAGAGTAATACAATGCAGCGGAATAGATAAAGAATAGTAGTTCATGAAGCTACTATATACCTCAGCGTTAGAAATAAAATACAACCGAATAGTTCAAATGCCATGAAGTCTCCAATGTAACAGATGGCTTCTCTGAACAAATCAACTGGATGACTGAAGGGATAGATAGCTGGATCTTCAAGCAAAGCTCCAACTTCGAAGATGAGTCTCAAATGCTGTATCACTCAGTCTGACCCGAGCGTAAAGCAAAACACAAAACACTCGAGTCAGGATTAACATTCTTATATCTATAAATCTAACTTAAGTGAAATATCAACTGAAATATAATTAACTTAGAGGATGTTTGGGATAACCATCCTCTAAGGGTCCATGGATCTATCTAAAAGATAGAAATATACACTATAACACCGTAGTCTTTTCAACTTAATTTATACTTCAAAACAAAATATCATTTTCACTTCAAATATCTCTATACTTCCCAAATAGTATTTTTATATATTAAATAATTTGTACAGTAAAGAAATTTCAATTCCCTCAACTTGACAAATCGTTTAACATCAACCTGACCACCCCATTTAAATCTATTTCAGTCTCAATTTATTAATTTAAATTCAACTCAATTTCTAAAATAACCACTTCAATTTTATCGATTTCAAATTCGGATTTGAAATCACAAAATACCCTTTATGTTCAATATATTTCAAAAATTTAAGTATTCAACGTTTCAACTAACTTTTTAATCAATTTAGTTTCTAAATACTAAATTCAACTATACTGATTTCAAATACATATCCGAATCTCAAAATAAACCATTTAAATCCCAATATAGTTCAAAGCTTTAATATTTAATTAAATGTTCAATTTAATAGTTCCATATAGATCTCGATTTAACCTCATTATTATCTAGTCTTAAATAATCCCTCATTAGATACAATATCATTTAAGCAACCTTAAATTACATTTTACTCAATATTTTCTTTAATTTATTTAAACGTGAAATATTCATTAAATCGCTTAAATAAAAATCCAGTTACAAAATCATACCCTTAAATTTCCCATTCAAAAATTTCAAATTGATTTAATTGAATAAATCCTTATTTAAATACCATTTAGATAAACCCACATTTATCTCCCAATCTTAGTAAATTGCAGAATACTTTTGGAATAAAATTTATATAAATATTTAGCATAATTTATGTATTAAATCAAATTTTTACTAAATTAAATATTATTAAATCTATATATCATTAACCTTTATATATAAAAAAATTTAAGGATTAACATTTAATAAGACCATATATTTCTTTCCAAAACAATGCATTAAATTTCAAAATATTTATATATATGGACCAACGATGTCTGTATATATTTCTTATCATATGGTCAAGTGTTACGGATATTTATCATTTCAATCCGTACACTAAATGTATACGGGTGGATAGCATTTCAACTCGTAATCCCAATTCAATTAAATGAAAATCGCTTGGGTTTATCATTTCAACCCATAACGATTTTCTCCTATTCTAAAGTCTGTTCGGGTATGTATCATTTCAACCCATAGTGATTTCTATACTAACAGGGAACTTGCAGAGTGATAACAGATATGTAAATATAATAACAACAGGCATATATCATCAAAATAAATATATAAACAATAGGATATGGTGTCATATCCCATAAGTGAATACTTACAGATAATAGCATATATAACAATTTAAATAACTACAGCCTCATATTTCAATTGTCGTCCCAATTGAAATCAAATTTAGTAAATAAAAGAATGTAAATCGTGAGTGATTGCTCACCTTTCGAGGTTAGAGGATATAGACAACGAAGTTGAGTTACGAAATCCAAGTATGAATTACGAAGCAAAGCACGAAGGACATGGGTTTGTCGGACAAGCTGATAAATAGGAGTTGAAGAAGTCAAATCAGAACTGGATTGATAAGGATAGATGGTATAATTGAATAGATACACCGTATAAAGTTTATGTATGTTTATATACAAATCATATTCAAATTTTTAAACCCATATTGATGTAATATATATATTATTTTCTCTTCTTAAAAATCAATATGTTACTTTAAGGAAAATAAATATACAACATAAAATCATCGGTTTAAATTTTTAAACCCATGATGCAGCTATACAAATAAACGTATAACAAGTAGATTCTATGTTAAATATATTTATGCTTATACTTTATAACCAGACTTATACATAAAGAAACTGTCGATTATAACTTAATATAGTATGCGTGTAAACTTAGGTATTAAAACTGACACACTTACACAACTTAAAGTATATAGACTGACCTGTTACAAATATCCTATAATATAAAACTGATAACTTTATTTAATAACTACAGATCCCTTAACTTATATACAAACCAAACTTATATACGCGTAAATTATAAAGTATATACAGCAGCTTATGTGTATACTAACTAACATCTTTAAACTAATATATGAATGTACCTAGCTTATAACTTTTATAAACCTTACATATAAATGTACTGTGTTGTGTTTTTTTTTTTAAACACATTTCAAATAAATCTATAAATATACTCACTTTAAAAATCAATGTTATTACAACATATTTAAAAACAAACTACAGACTAATATAAATTTATATAAAAACTATGACACGTATCATCAATCAAATCTACCTTTAAAAAAAACTGTACCAAATTTATAACTTACTATATGTATACATAACAATTTACAAACTTATTTACTTATGTATGCTAACAGAATATATTAAACCTTTAGAACCGAATGCGAAATTTGAGAAGTATAAAACAACGGATACAAAGCTTGATATATATAACTAATTAATAGGGCACGTGCCTAAATTATTCATGCCGATTTTTATAGGCGAAAGAGGAAGGGTAGGCAAGGTAAAAATATATATGCAGTTATCACTTTATATACTTACCACATAATATCTTCCATTCAAAAATACAGAGGCGAAAGAGGGGATAGGAACAACTTCACGGCAAGGATGGAACGTTGGCTGGAAGAGCAGCATGCGGGAACGGAGGTGAGGTGATTTTGATGGGTTGAGGGATGAAGGAATTTTTTTTTTATTTCACAAAGAAGTGGGTTGCCTTTTGTAGTATATAGGAGAGATAAAAGAAGTAAGTATATATCAGTAAAGAGAGGAAACGTAAAGGAAGAAATAAAAGAAATGAATGGATGCGTAAAGAACGTATAGAATTTTATACGTTTCAAAATCAACGGTGCAATTAAAGCAATTTTTATTAGTTGTCAGGTTATACGTTTTATATTTATTTCTTTCCTAGATCTCAATTGCTATCCGATTATAATATGCAGATTTATTATTATTATCAAACGTTCAAAAAAGTTATCACCCAAAATATAGAAATGGCATATCAACGTCTAGAAGCATAGATTTAGGAAAAAATATTGAAACAATAAATTAAAGGAAATATAAAAAGATAGGTACCAATCAATAGTCAAACCCTGAATTCAGGGAATAAAAAGGTGAGTTACTATTTGGTCTTAACCGATAGAAAATTTGAATGGACATGTAAATAAAAGTAATTGATACTGTGAAGTCCCCTGATTTCGGGAGAATTATTTAGCAATTAATTGTTTACCTTGGGTAGCACTTTCAAATTTGAAACTGAAGGAAGAATGAATAAGAAACGGCTACAGATCAATTAAAGAAGGAGAGGAGTGTGCGAATTTGTATTCCCAAAGCAAAATGGAAAAATATAAAGAGAGGCAGAAGAATAAATTGAAAAGGAACGTTACGCATGATTTCAGAGAAATAAATAAAAGTAACGACTATTGGTATAAAATCAACGCGCAAATTGAATGGTTTAAAGGAAGGAATCAGTGGACTGAAGGAAAGGAAAGGAAAGGTCAGCAATTAATAATTGTGACCCTAAAATTTGGAAAAATATAAAAGCAACGACTATGATTTAGCTGAAAATAATTTATGCCAAGAATGGACAGCACGTTTGAATTTTGAAATGGAAGGAAGGGATAAAGGAGCAGACAGAGGCAAATAAAAGAAATGAACAGAGAAAAAAAAAACATAGAAACGTACCATATGAAATAAAGTGTAATGATGAGAATGGTAACGTCTGTCCATTGACATACTTATTAAAGCAATTAAAGTGAAACGAAAGGAACGGTGAAAAATTAGCCCGGAATTCAGGCAGAAATAAAACAAATTTTTATGTACTAGCAACGGTCACCCATTTATTTAGCTGACAAATATTAAGGCAATAGATTTATGCGCGTTTAAAATTTGAAACGCAAAAGAAATCAGATGGTCACGGATCTGGAGGAGGATATTTAAGAATGGTATATGAAGAGATATTGAAATACATTTGTGTCCATAAATAACGTAGATAGTGGACTAATAAATGAAATATCAACGTTTGATACATTGATTCAGCAGAAAAATTAAAGCAAATTTGTTACCATAGTTTGGAGAGCAATAAGGGGGAACGAATATTATTATTAAAATGAAGGATCTATGATTTCGAATTTTCTTATGTTAAAATATTCAGGCTTAGAAATAATTTTTTTTTATCAGCAATATTTAACCGATATAGATTGAAATAGAATTATAAAAAAATAAACTCCCATATAATTAAGTGAAAATTCACTATTTGCTGTATCTTCATATACGTATTCTAAATATAAAATTTTTATTTCAAAATTCAATTATTTAAAATTTTCTCAAAATTGAATTAAATATGAAAATAAAACCATTCAAAACTATTAAAATATTATGGGTCGTTACAAAAAGAAACTTAAACCTAAAATATTTTCGAAACATAACCCAATGAATCAGATAATAAGATTGGGGTTTGGGTCAAATTTGTAGTAACATACTTGTATTTTCTATATATATATATATATATACATGTAAGTAAGTATCCCCCGCTCTTCTAGACCATTCTTTTGTATCTTACTAAGGCTCGTATGCAGATTTACGAGAAAGGAGATATGGAAGAAGAAAACGAAAGAGGAAATCTTGGTAGAGGAAGTACCACAACTAACGGAAATTCTTGACCCACTACTAGGTGAAACCCAGGTCGACCAACTAATGCTAGTAACCAAAATGCTGAAGCCAATGGGGGTGCTGGAAATATACTAGTAGATAAGGGGGTGATGTAAAAGTTCATAGACATTTTGATGCAAGTTGGAGCTGCTACTGATGTTGCTGGAAATATAGGAGGAGCTAATCTTGTGGCTATAGTTGGGAATATTGCTTTGTTGAGTAGAGATTACACCAGTTTGGGTAGGAAGTCATTCTTAGGAACAGAGAGTGCCGTAGAAGTTCAGAATTGATTGTCGCATTATAAACGCATATTTACTGACTTGGTTCTGACCGATGGGCAAAGAGGAGGTTGGCCTCTAGGAAGGTTTAGGGGTCAACACTACATTGGTGAAATAGTGTCACTATCGGAGTTTCGGTAGAGCAGTTAACTTGGGCTAATTCTAAGACAACATTTGCGCAGATGTTTATATCGAAGTTTGCTAACTCTGAGCTAATGAGGAAATTTATGGATTTAATGCAAGGAGAGATGTCAGTAGTTGAGTATGCTACTAAGTTTGAAGAGCTGTCTAGATATGGATATGCTATTATAGATACTGACATCAAAAGGAATGAGAAGTTCATTAGGGACTAAGGCCCGAGCTTACTAGAATAACCAAGACCCATGTTCGAGATCCTTGTAATATAGTGGTGGAGATGGCTATTTTCCATGAGGAGTTGCTTGCTGATCTAGCTAAATTGAAATCAATGGAAACCCAGAGTTCTCAGGGGAAGAAGAGAAAAATCTTTAAGAAGAAGGGAACCTAGAAGGGAGATACTGCTAAGAAATCAAAGGTTGAGATAGTTTGTTGTAAGCGTGATATGAAGGGTCACTTTGCTAATGAATGCCAGTCACGAAATGGGAAGAAAGCTGTAGTTAAGAAGAATGTGAGATGCTTCAATTATGATCAAGTTAGGCATTACAAGAATCAGTGTCCAGAGCCAGTTAAGGAGGACAAAAGATTTTTTTTTGCTTTAGGGCCTCTAGGCCTACTACAACAGATAAGGGAAAGATCGTGATGGAAGGTATGCTTTTGATTTAGAGTATTTCAATCAAAGTACTTTTTGATACCCGTGCATCACATTCACTTATATCTCAGTGTTTGGTTGATAGATTATTCTAAGAACCCACCTACCTTGTAACTTCCTTAAGGGTTGTGAATCCAATAGGAGGATATGCAACTCTAAGGTTAAGATGTGCCCAGTTTAAACTTGACATGCTAGGTAATAAGTTTGCATGCAGTTTGTATGTTATTGATTTTGTAGATTTCGGGATTATTTTGGATATGGATTGGTTGAGTAGGTATGAGACTAGAATATTTTGCCAGGATAGGGAAATATCACTGAGACACCCTTGTAGTCATAAGCGGGTGATATTCTCAGTAGAGAATACTAACCAGAGTGTTAGTGTGATGCTTAATGCTATGGAGGTAGGAAATGAGTTAAGTCAGGTTTAGGTAGCAAGAAAATTTGCATATGTATTTGAGCCAATCATTGGACTACCCCCGAAAAGAGTTATTGAGTTTACAGTAGATCTTGTGCCAGGAGCTGAACTTGTAAGTAGACCACCAAGAAGGATGACACCAACTGAGATGAAGGAATTAAAGGTTCAGCTTGTGGATCTAGAAGGAATAAATTTTATTAAATGAACCAGTTCTCCTTGGGGAGCGGCTGCGGTGTTCTTGAAGAAACCAGATGAGTCGTTAAGCGTGTGTATCGACTATCATAACTTAAATGAAAGGACAATTAAGAACATGTATCCTTTTTTAAGAATAGATGATATGTTTGATCAGTTAAGTAGAGCCAGAGTGTTTTTCTAATTGGATTTGGCGATAGGTTTCCATCAGTTGAGAGTGGCAGAGGACAGTATTTCTTTGACGGCATTTCAAACTAGTTATAGTTCATAGGAGTGGTTGGTAATGCCATTTGGATTGACGAATGCACCTGCTTTCTTCGTAGATTTGATGAACCGAGTTTTCCAAGAGTACTTGGATAGTCTAGTACTAGTGTTTATAGATGACATTCTAGTATACTCTAAGGATGAGAAAGAGCATGAAGTTCATCTTAGAGTGGTGCTTGAGATGCTGAGGCAGAATCAACCTAAAGGCGAAGTTTACCAAGTGTCATTTCTAGAAGAAAAATGTAAAGTTTCTTCATCACATGGTCTCAGAGAAAGGATTGTCAGTCGATTCAGATAAGATCAAAGCCGTGAATAATTAGATGAGACCAGAGAAGGTAATTGAGATTATAAGTTTTCTTGAACTTACTAGCTGCTACCAGAGATTCGTTAAGGATTTCTCGTGGATGGCAGCACCCTTAGCTAAGCTAATTAGGAAGGAAATGAGATTTGTTTGGTCTGACAAATGTGAGGAGGCATTCCTTAAGTTATAGCATATATTAACCAATGCACCAATATTAGTAGTTCCAAACAGAAACCAAGGATTGGTCGTGTATACTGATGCACGTAGGATTGGATTAGGAGCGGTGTTGATGCAGAGTGGTAAAGTCATTGCCTACTCATCTAGATAGCTTAGACCGCATGAAATTAGATATCCTACTCATGATTTGGAGTTGGCAGCTGTGATCTTTACATTGAAGATTTGGAGACATTTTATTTTAGGGAAGAGATTTGAATTGTATACCGATTATAAGTCTTTATGATATTTATTCTCTCAGAAGGAGTTGAATATGAGATAGCAGAGGTGGTTGGAGTTTTTGGCTGCTTATGATTTTGTTATAGAATATACATCAGGGAAAGGTAATAAGGTGGCTAATGCTCTTAGCAGGAAACATCAAAATGTGGTGTTGGCTATGTCAATGGAATGGAAAGATTTAAGAGCTTTAGTTAGCTGCGATGTGTAGTTAAGATCGAGTGGTGGTTCTAGCTAGAGTACCGCCAGGTTGTCTTGTTTAGAAGTTCAACCAGTATTGATTAAGAAAATTGCTTCTAAGCTGAAGGAGGATCCAGTATTGACTGCGAGGATCAAAAGACTTATGGTTGGAATAGAGATCGATAATTTAAAGGTTTTTGCCTTGATCAGACAGGTTGGCTAAAAAAGAAGGGACGATTGTGTGTTCCAAATATGGAAGACTTAAGGAAAGAAGTTCTTAGAGAATGCTATCGATCCAAGTTTACAATTCATCCTGGAGAAACAAAGATGTATCAGAAAATGAAGAGGAGCTTCTACTAGAAAGGCATGACGAGGGATGTTGGCTTTTGGATTAGACAGTGTGCAAACTGTCAACAAGTGAAAGCTAAACATCAAAAACCAAGTGGTTACTACAGCCTTTAGAGTAACTAGTTTGGAAATGAGATTTGATATCCATGGAATTTATAGATGGGTTGCTAAGGTCAAATAGTGGAATTGAAAGTATATGGGTTATAGTGGACAGGTTGACTAAGAGTGACCATTTTATCCCAGTTATGTCAACCAGGACGACACCTGTTTTAGCTAAGTTGTTCATGAAGAACATAGTTAGGCTGCATGGAGTTCCTGCTAGTATAGTCAATGACAAAGATGCATTATTCACTAGTGAATTATAGAGGAGTTTATAGGATGCAATGGGTTCCAAGCTTAATAGGAGTACTGCATATCACCCTCAAACAGATGGGCAGATAGAGAGAGTCAATGAGTTACTCAAAGATTTATTGGGATCTTATGCACTAGACTTTGGTGGATCTTGGGAGGATCATCTACATTTGGTTGAGTTTTGCTATAATAACAGTTACCATACCGGTATAGGAACGGTGCCATTTGAAGCTTTGTATGGAAGACTATGCAAATCACTAGCATGTTGGTTATAGACTGGAGAGAGATTAGTCTTAGGTCCATATTTGGTTAGAGAGGCGTCAAAGAAGATATAGTTGATCCAAGGAAGGATGAAGAAAGCTCAGTCTAGACAGAAGAGTTATGCAGATAAGAGGTGTAAGGACCTAGAATTCTTAGTTGGAGATAAGGTTTTCATTCAGGCATCACCTATGAAGGGTGTGATACGATTCTGAAAGTCGAGGAAGGTAGCCTTAGGATATGTAGGTCCATTCCATATTATAGAGAGGATTAGAAAGTTCGCATACGGAATAGTTTTTCCAAGCAATTTGGTAGGTGTCCATAATGTATTTCATGTGTCTCATCTTTGCAAGTATGTGCATGATCCAGAGACGACTATTCCGTCAGTAGGGTTGGATAGCTTAGTGGTAGAACCTAATTTGACTTTTGTTAGACTATCGGTTCGAGTTGTAGCAAGGGATAAGAAAATATTAAGGAACAAGATAGTCAGATTGATGAAAGCTCAGTGGAGCAACAACGAGAAGGACTGTACTAGGAAGATAGAAGACGAGATTATAGATACTTATCCTGATCTACATTAAGGGTATGTCTATATTAGATTTATATAGATAGTTGCTAGTTAGTTAGAATAGTATGGTTGTTAGGTGTTGTTATAGATGATTGCTTTGTCGAGTATTTAGTCCTTACCGAATTTCGAGGACAAAATTCTTTTAGGAGGGAGTCTGTAACATCCCTTATTTTTATAACATTATCAAAATAATTAATTAGATAAATTAAATAGAATAAATATGATAAGGAGATTGAGATTTGAATAAATTATATAGGGTCGTTCTTATTAATAAAATAAATGGGCTTTGGTTTATTGGTCAATTAAACTACACATGGGCATAATTAGTAAATAGCCATTTCATATTACATGGCTACACACTCCATACCTTTGTCCATTCATGTTCACTAATCTCAAAAAGAAAAAATAAACACAAGAACCCTAATAGAGCCAGCCATTAACAAGGGAAAAGTCGAATTTTAATCCAAAGCTAAGGATCAAAAGTTAGGAAGGATTAATCAACAACAAATCTCAAATTCATTATCAAGTTTAAGGTGAATAATAATATCCTACCATCTCTATTTTTGTTCTATAATTATATGGTTTTGGATTTATGGTTTGAATTCATTTTTGTGATAAAATGGAAGATAATATGCTTGAGTGATATTATGGTGATTTGTTGTAATTCATAAGCATACAAATTTGCATTGTTTTGACATAAAATCGAGAATATTTAACTTCATTGCTATGGGAAATTTTTATGTTAAGTGAAACGTGATTTTGGAGATGAGTTTTAATTTTCAGAATCCAAGCTATGCAAATTTTATTATGAATTTTTGATCAGAAATATGATATAATTGGGTTTAAAATTTATTTCGAGAATTTCAGAATGAAATTGGGTCTAAAATTTTAATATGTTTGATTTCATGAGGAAATTGATTTTCTGTAATTTTTGGGGTTTTTTCCCAATTGACTTATTTAGGGAAATAAATTATTGTTTAAAAAGGACTTTTCTGCAAATATTAGTTTTGGCATATAGAAGGGCTTAACATTACAAAACGTTGCATTTTAATGGTTTTAATTTGATGTAATTGTGGCAATTTCAAATGTAAAGTATTTGAAAAGTTTTTATAGCAACAAATCAACGATGTAAAAATAGGTAAGTTATTAAAAAGTAATCACTAAAAGTTACTATGTTTCAGCCTTAAATCCGAAAAAGACATTCCGCCTCTGTTAGTAAATACCTTTCGACTCCATTAACTCCACCTCGTCCCAATCAAAACCCATACAGTCAAAACCACTATAGTCGAAACTAATACACATGATATCACATATATAATATACAGTGTATTGGAAGGAAGGCGGAAGCGATGGTGCCGAAAGGGTAGTTTTCGATGGGGTCAAAACTCTACTTTGTTTTCAAAAGTTGAAGTCTTGCCTAGTTTTACCTAAAGCTTTTGACATAATAGAAACATATGCTTTCGAAAAGGTTTTATAATTAGCTTTCGAAGAAGGTTGCCATAGGTGTTAAAATATTTGCTTTCGAATGAGTACCTTTTTCCTTTAAATAATTGCTTTCGAAATGATAGGTTTCGACCAAGTCAAAACCAAGCCGCTAATTCCACTTTCGACTGCAATGAAGTCATCTATGTTGTCGAAGGGGTTACTTTCGTTTTACTTAAGCTTTTTCCCGTATGCTTTCAAAGGAGATGAGGGTTTCGAAGGTGATGGAGTCAAAAGGGGTACTTTCATTTGTTTCGAAGCTCTATATTTTAAAAAGGCGATTTAATACCATCAAAAGGTATAATAGGTTTCAAAAGGGAATGTTTACTAAGGGATTCGAAAAGTATGTATACAATGTTTTGAAACCTCTTTTGAAATGTTGTACACATTGTTATTAACCTAAAACTGTATTTTAGGGAAGGGTCAGAATAACCAGTTGGGTTGACCCAAAAGTGAATATAACTTAGCAGATGTTAAAATTCTCATTAAAGATATTGGAAGGGGCCAATTGGTTTACAGTAAGCCCATGAAAACTGTATGATATTGGCAGGGGCCAATAGGTTCATAGTCAACCCATGAAAACTATGATTTGATACTGGCAGAGGCTAATAGATTTGTAGTTAGCCCATGAAAACTATACCGTGATTAAGATAATTGCAGTCAACAAAAAGGTTCCTAGTTATCCCATGAAAACTAGGATAAGAAATAAGATATTGGTGTTACCAATGGTTCTTAGTGATCCTATGAAAAATTAAGTAATTAAACATTAGCCCTTAACATTCAACAGATTAATAGTAACCCTAGAAACTATACTTCGGACAGATAGTCATAATGAATAGGGATGAGAAATCCCGTTCATTATGACTATGTTTTCATATCATCGTAATATAATATTTCAAAACGTTATGACTATTGAGTCAGACAATAGTTTTGAAATACTATGTTTTAACCATTGTAGATTCAAGAACATAGTATATGGTTTCATTAATCTTCTAGGATACCAGTGAGGGGAAAACCTGATCCGCTAAGCGGTGTGGTCTCACTAGATATTTAAATCATTTGAGATGGTAAATTATTATTCATACTAGGCCTTATGTCTGACTCAAAGTTTTTGTTTTCCCCTTAAACTTTGGGTGCTCAATTGATTTTGAGTAGGTTGAGAGTTAACGTTTTCATATGTTCTTTTAGACGAATAAAAGCTTCCGAGGACGTGTAGGAGGCAAGATTGTTATTAGAGTTCTTTTATTTCCTCTGTATGTTTTGTTTAAAAAAAGGAAAACTGTTTTCTTCCCTATCTATATCTTTGATCTACCAAGGGATCATCTTCATATGTCATTCTTGGCATATTTTGCAATAATTATATGTAATCAATTTGCAATATTTTGAAATGGAATGTGGAATTTGTTTGTTGTTTGAAAATTTTCCTAATTCTTGTGTTTTTGTGTATCAATGTACCTAATGTTACCATATTTAGTCGCCGAGGTTTAATGATTATAGATGACTACAACATACATAGCCATTAATTTTGGGCCTTCAAGTAGGTGGACGTTACAGTAAAGGACCTCCTGCTCGGACGCCATCTTCAAAAGAGCATACAAGGAGCTGCTTCTCTCGGACTAATCAAGTAAAATAAGTACTTGATAGTTTAGGGAAAACAAACAACTCGGGTCAGACGATATGTTTGGTATGAGTGAAACTTTAAGCACTAATGGTGTTATTAAACACAAACATATGAAATCATAGCGTTGAACACAGAAGGGTTTACTCCTAGTAAGAATCACACCTCTGTTCGGAATAGTCAGAATGGGGGCGCTAGTCAATTTGTTCTTCAGCTCTCTAAATGTTGACTCGCATTTCTCCATCCAAAAAAAATTGACGTCTTTCTTTGTCAAATTCTTAAATAGTGAAGCAAACCTAGAGAAATCCTAAAGAATCTCCTATAATAACCAACCAAATCCAAGAAGGTTCAAATCTCTATTGCAGTTTTAGGACTCTTCCAATCTTGAACCGCTGCAACCTTTGTCGGATCCACAGAATTACCATCCCTAGAAACAACATGCCCTAAGAGCCTTACCTTCGACTACCAAAAATGGCATTTCAAGAACTTAGCTTTAAGACCATGTCCTCTCAATTTCACTAATAAGATCCTTAAATGATGTGAATGGTCCTCCTCATTCTTGAGTAAACCAAAATACTATCTACGAAAATAAGCACGAATTTGTTCAATACGTCACTGAAGTCACAGTTTATCAAGTCAACGAAATAAGCACGAGCATTGGTTAGGACGAATAGCATAGCCAACCACTTATAAAACCAGCCAGATCTGAAAGCTGTCAAGGGCACAATTTCCTCTCCTACCTTTAACTGATGGGATCCTATAACAAAGTCAAGCCAAGGGAATAGAAGATGATCAAACAAGTCATTAATTCTAGACAACGGATACTTATTTCGAATAGTTCGCTTGTTGAGCTTATGGTAATCGACATGAAGGCCTAAGGAACCATCCGCCTTTGTAGCAAATACAATGGGTGCTGCCCAACTTGAATGGCTAGGTCGAATCATACCTTTATGTAACAAGTCGCTAATTTGGTTAGTGAGCTCCACCTATTCTTTCAAATATAGCCTATGCACAAGCAATAGTATTAGGGGCCAAATCGGTACGAAACTCGATTTTGCGTTGAGGTGGAAAACCATAAACCTCCTCGAACGCATCAGAAAATTCCCAAACAACCGGAATCAACTCTGAAACTCCATCCTCCATATAAAGGGAATAAAGGAAGCTACTTATAAGAGAACTAGGCTCTTCGCAAGATAAGGTATGAATCGAACTCCCCTTCTTTAGCACCACAACCCGTTTCTCATAATCTAAGATTGCATGATCGTGATACAATCCATCCCCAATATAACATGACAACCAAGAAAACCAAGAATGAACTTATTGCATGGAAGGAGTCGATCAAAATCATAAATTGAAACTCTTTTGCACCATACGAAGATTTGCCGAGCCCCCTAATGCGTTCGATACACAATTAAAATCATGAACCACCACTGGTTCTAGACCAATTTTATCAATAAGCTACTAGTTATAAAGCCATGAGAAGAACCAATATCAAATAAGACAAGAATAGGAATGCCAAAAATAGATAGAATACCTTCCAAAGCCTTCTTCCCCTTAGGTGCTGCTTAAGTGGAAGGTGCATCATTAATAGTAATGATCCTAGATTGCTCCTCTTTCTTAAGCATAGGACAATGCTTAATAAGGTAACCTAGCTGCTAGTAAGCGTAACAACCCTTTGGTGCAAACTAAGCTGCCTTCCCTATCAATGCCTTAATCATCTGCCCTACTCTACCTAACCTACACTCCTTAGCAAAGTGACCCTTCTTCCCACACTTGTTGCAATCAAGGTTGGTCCTATTCGGCTAAAAATTATGCTTCTTATCCCTAACTGGTGCAGAAACAATAGGCTCGGTGCCAAACTCTCAAACCATAAAACCATATTCACCAAATCCATAAAATACCCCATAAGCTGATTAGTCATATCTTGTTGAAACTTGGGACGCATACCTACTACAAACATCTCATTCTTTTTCATGGTCACGTCACAAATTGAGATAATCGTTAAACTTATTTTTAAACTCTGTAACAGTTATAACACCTTGCTTTAGATCTAAGAAGCTTCTAAATAACAAGGTCTTACCCGCCTTCGGTACAAACTTCCTTTCAAACTCCTCCTTAGATTGGGACCCAAGAAAAGTCATTTTCTTGGACATTGGCTGTAATAGAACTCCACCAATCCAATACCGCACCTAAAAGATGACAAGAAGCCAAGCGGCACTTTCCAGCATCACCCAACTCCAAATCTCCAAAGATCTTCTCATACAACTTTAGTCATATCTACACCTCAATAATTGATTTAGTCCCATTAAACCTACGACTATTGTAACGACCCGCTATTTTTGACTATTCGCATCCGCACATGTCGGACTTGAATAATTCAAAATACCGAATTGTTAATTTAAATTTGGCAAAACTCAGTTATACGGTAAATAAATAATCACAGTATCACAGACACAGAGTAATAATATGCAGCGGAAATAAAAGAGATAGTAGTTCATGAAACTACTATATAAATATATAAGATACATCAGAGTTTACAACAGAAGAGTAATACGATACATCAGATACAAATCAGAATACATCACTGGAATCATCGAATACTGGAAGCAGAATAGATGGCTGGATCTTCAAGCAAAGCTCCAACTCCAAAGGTGAGCCTCGAATACTGGTACACTCAGTCTGACCCGAGCGTAAAGCAAAACACAAAACACTCGAGTCAGGATTAATATTCTCATATCAATAAATCCAACTCAAGTGAAATAGCAATCGAAATACAAGTAACTCAAAGGATGTTGGAATCACCATCCTCTAAGGATCCGTTAAACTATCTACTATGTAGTAGTGTACGCTAATAGATAATGTCTATCAGTAATATAAATTATCAAAATAGTGTTAAGGCGTTACCATTATCCCCCTTAACACATTTTTACATAAGCATCATAGTCTATACAGCACTGTAAACTCCACCGTAAACTGGTGGGATATCAAGGAGTACTCCATAGGTATAACACAAAACAAATTCGTAGTGGTCGCGTGTATAGGGATACAAGTATGACAAGGCACATGAGGCAATACCCTAGGTAGTGAAACTACCGTTCGCCTGATCCGGACTGGTGAGAACGCATCGCCGCAGCGATCGCAACACCGCGAAACAACACTCCTGAAATTCCGAGGGTGCACCAATCAATCACAAGTAATGAGTAGTAGTTACGAAGAAGTGTGTTCGCTCGAGGTAGCTAACCCCATTTGGCCCGGCACGGCTCCTGATTTTAGTCATTTCCAATTTGACACAAGTGTCAAGGCTATCCATTATCATTCACTTTCTTCAGTCAGCACGTACATCATTCCAACCACTTCATTCTGGATCATCACTCCGCGTATAGTTATTAAAGTGGTTTTCGGTTTAGATAGAGAGTATATCCAAAACCGATTCCGGTTTCTTTAATAACTTTCGTAATTATTTCACTGATTGGTCGTTTAATAAATTTCAAAACCAAATCAAATTCAATTTCGATTAAAATTTGTAAACCATCATTTCATTTGTCTTTCAAACTCAATTTCCAAAATCTACGTTTCAAAACCTCCAAATTACAATTTCAAAATCTTATAATTCAGTTTCAACTTTTATTTAAACAATTCAAATATCGATTAAAGTTCGTATATTAATTTCATTTCAAAATCATTAATTTAATTTAATTTTCATTCAAATCAATTTAAATTCATTTATCGATTTCATTCAATATTCGTTAAGTTAATTTATCATTCAAAACAATTTCTATTAATTTCCAATTCGTTAATCAATTTCTTAAGTTCAACTTCATTATATCAACTTACAAATTAAGTTCAATTAGAATCGTCAAATCAATTCTTTAAATTACAAGTCTTACGTTAATTTCGATAAATCACATTCATTTCAATAAATCACATTTGATTTCTTATTAAAGAAATTCAATTTCCATTATTTATTTACTTAGTTACAAATTTCAACTCAAATAATAAAGAAACTAAATTTCACATATTCAAGAAGTTTAATTTCACTTATTAGTTTACTTAAATAATTTTTCAAAATTTAATAAATAAAGAAACCCAATTTCATTTATTAACGAAGTTCAATCCACTTATTCAAAAGTTCAATTTCTGTTATCAAAGATTTCAATTTTTATTCAATTATCAATAATTAAATCTTATTCAATTATTAAATAATTTCAATCTTAATTATTAATAATTTCAAAACTTAATAATTAAAACTTGATCATAATTTCAAACTTAATTATTAAATCATTTCAACTTAATTATAAATTCAACTAAATAATTTCAAACTTAATTATAATTCTAAACTTAATTATAATTTCAAATTTAATTATTAAATGTTTTCAAACTTAATAATTTCTAAACTCAATTATTACCAATTTCAAATTATTTATTAATAATTCCCAATTTAATTATTACATTATTAAATTTCAAACGATGTTCTTTCATCAATTACTACGTTAATATTTGTTTCAGATTTTGATCTTTACATCTTCCTTTTCCAAAATTCAAATTCCAACTTCATTTCAAAACTTATTCTTTGCTCGAATAAAATCATTATTTTATTTTTAAATCAAATTATTGACCAATCGGATTTTATTTAATTCTCTATCCTAAGTCAAGTTCATTTTGGGTATTTATCATTTTAACCCGATTCCAATTCCAAATCAAAACATAACAAAGGGAACTTGCAGTGTGATAACTGGGATGATGTCAAAGTAAATAAACAAGCAATAACAATCAAACACAATTCAATAATCAATTCAAATAATCCCGAAATAATCTTATTAATTCGCATTGTGCGAATTAATATAATTATCTCTAGAATCTACACTATCATTTCATGTACATTAAAGACTATTACACTACGGGTTTTCACTTGTCGTTCAATTTCAATTTCAGTTTCATCAATTTAAACAACATACATTCAATGGTTCAAGGTGTAATTAATCAAATCCTACGAGTCAATTAATTTAACATTTAAAGGGGTCATATTATACAAGTTCGCCTAATTAAATTCAACATACATATCAATTTAAATTGTTAACTCCTACGTCAATTTCAATTGCATAATTTTTATCACTTTATACATTTCAATTTAACATCCAATATAAACACAATTAATCAATCAGTTATCAACCAAACAGTATTATCGTCGCATAAGCGATTAACAGATAATGGTGTCAGATGTCATACGTGAACAGATACAGGGAATAATAGTGTACATAACTAACAACAGCATATTTCAATTGAAGTTCCAATTGAAATCAAATTTAATACATAAAAGAACATTAATCGTGAGTGATTTCTCACCTTTCGAGGCTAGAGAAGAACGAGACTCAGATGAGTTACGAATCCAAAGAAAAGCTAGATTGAATGCGGATTTGACAAGCAAAGCTGACAATAGAAATTGACAAAGTCGAATCAGAACTGGATCGATAGAATAATTGGTAAAAGTGAATGGATATTACATATAAAATACATATATACAACTTTTTCCTTGTCTAAGAAATTCAATTATTTCTTTTATATAATAGAAACACAGTCACACTATCAACAGGTCATATACAAATAAACTAACCCATAAACAAACTTATACAAAACTGACGTAGCATATAAATTTCTATATAAACTACATACTGAAAAAAATTTGAAACTGTACGAGCTAGTATAAATAACAAAACTTACTCTAACATTACATATACTTCGTATAGCCTGTATATTATAAAATAAATGTCTTGTAAAGCAATGCAACTGGCCGAAGTATACTAGTTAATATATATACCTATACATAGCTGGAACTAAACCACAGATTTTAGACAATAGTTACAATCCCAGAGAGAAAATATATGACGCATCTCTGAAATTATGTGCGTACTATATGCATTAAAACCATAGTTGATATTGTTTAGTTTTATATAATATAAGCAAACACTTTAAAAGAAAAAAATATATTATACATTTATCTATCGTATATAACTAATATAATAATAATATGTAATATCACATACATACACTTACTTATGCAACAGATAATAGACAGCTTATAAACTTATAAAATCAGTAAAATATAGTTTGTAAAATCATAAATATAAACAGCACAGCTAAGACAACCCAAAACAACAAAATAAAAGTACACGTCTATATATAGGCAGTCAGGTTTTTATACGACAGCAGTATACTTTTTTTTTTTACCGTAGCAAGTATACTATATTTGTCAAAACTATTTAAAAAAATAAAAAATGCTGTCGCAACTTTACTCATAAAACTGTATGTAACAGTACACTTATAAAACCAAATATAAAAATTTATAAAATAGAAAATAATCTTCCTTTAAGTTCATACGTATACGGCAGATTCAAATTCTCAGGCTTGAGCACGCCATACTGGCTTCGGCTGAGAAGTACAGAGAAAGAGGAGATGCTTGCTGGCTCATGGAGGGTGGTGCTCGACCATGGTGGCGAGCTCGGCGGGTCGGAGGTGAAAAGAGGCGGTGTCAGGTTGGTGCGACACGGTGGAGGAATGGAGGAGAGGTCGGTGAAAGTTGGCGATCGGTTATGATGTAACTGTGGTGATGCATTTAAGCGGAAGGGTGGTAGGTGAAAAGGGTGAAGGTGGTCGGTTTGCACGCGAGGTGGTGATGGGTCGCCGTGGAGGGGTTGGCGCACACGGCAGAGAGATGGGTTGTGTGGAGTGGAGAGGCCAAGCTGATGCACACGTTTCAGGCAACAAATATGAATAAAACATGATTATGAAAGTGTGGATGAAGGAATGCAAGAAACTTTATACGTAGCCACCCTCTTTTCATTCAAAGTGAAGCAACAGTATGTTATATTTTTGTAGAGAAATGAACAAAAGTGGGAAGAAACACTAATATTAATCTGTGCATATTTACTTCTATTTACCAAAGCTGAAGAAAGGTTTAAAGTCGCTTTGGGAAACAAAGAACAGCCTGGTTACAGATAATCATGCATTGTCACGTTAGACCATAATTAAAATTTTTCAATTTGAACCTTCTCCACAATGCACGGTTACCTACATTTTATGAAAATGATGGAACGGTCAAATGCTTGGATTTGACGAATAACTTAAAGCAATTATTGCTGTTTGAACGACACGTCTGAAGTTTGTAAGGCGAAAGAAAGCAAAAGTTCACGGATCCCGTACCGATACGGTAGGCGTTTTGCGGATTACACCTCACAACTGGCTCCGAAATAGAGAAATAAATATACCATAGAGATCGGCACGGGGAGACGATCAAAACGGTATACGGATATTAGTGGTACGATTGAATTATAAAAATTCGAAATTTCTACCAGCGGAAAATGCGTAAAAATCGCAGAAAATTAAGATCGACGGAGCCAAAGATGTCCGAATTTGAAAAAACGACAAACTGACAGCTTGCTCAAAAGATGCTTTAGAATTTTTCTATGTAAAAATATTTTGGTTTTGAAAACGTTTTATTTTCATCGCTTTTTAACTGATTAAGTTGAAGTAAATTTACGCACGAAATAAATTTTCATATTTTCGGACGAAAATTTACCAATTGCTATGCTTAACTATACGCATTCCAAATATCAAGTTTCCGTTGCGAAATTTTATTGTTTATTTTTATTTAACGAAAATTTTCATTTAACGCAAAACGCACGCTTCTTACGTTAAAATTATTAACTTGGTTTCTGTTATTGGTTACGACTATTTCATATTATTACATTACGTTTTAATATGTATTACATTATTGGTGTTATCGAAATTGGTCGTCTACGAATTTGGTTTTGGATTTGTAACATATATACAAAGAAATTTCCATTTAATAAATCGTAAAATTTTATTTCTATCGGATTTTTAATTAAAATTTTATTTAATTTAGTATTTTAAAAGCGTTAAAAATACAGGTCATTACAATCTCCCCACTCAAAACTTTTCGTCCTCGAAAAGGAAGGAGGGTAGGAGAACAGAAACAAACAGAAAGAAAATAGATTGAAAACAGAGTAAAACAATTAATTCAAACCCTATAGATTTCAATTTATATGCAACAATTTGTTTTTAAATTCAAGATTTCCATTAAATTGATTTGATTTCACATATATTAATGTTAGGTACAAGTTTCCTTTCAAATGAAATTCAATTAAAATTCCATTAATTCAAGATACTCTCTTCAGTTGATTTAATTCAATTTATTAACTTTCAAATAATTTTCTTTTCTATTAATCATACCTATTACATAACTTATTATTCAATCTATCTCCATAAACGTTTTATAATTAAAATTTAAGCGAATAACATTTATTATACGCACTCACGTTTTATTTATAAAGACAATTTATATTGTATATTATCCAAATTTTCTTAAATTAACAATTTCAACGATCTTAAATTTGAATGGTCATTGATTATAATCTTACTTTATTCGACAAATTTAATTCTTTTTATTCCAAATTATTATTTAATTTTTTTCACTTAATATATCTTATCGCATTTATATTAAGTATATTTAGATATAACTACTCAAATTTATTTATAAATTCCTTTGATATCATATTATACTTATAATATTCAATTACATAGTTAACCTTTTGAAAATTTAGGTAAATTATATATAATCCAATTTGAGTATTATCCAAATAAAATTCCTAATTCAATTCCCTTAAGTTTAAATATTAATTCAAAATTTGGTTTCACTTATAATTGAAATCATCTTTTACCCAAATTTTAAGAATTAAATTTTTGTTTAACTTCAAACAATTTAGGAATAAATATATATATACATTATATCCAAATCAAATCTAAATCAAATACTTATATATATTTAAATCATGTTGTACTTTAAAATTACAAATCAAATTCATTTCAAAACAAAATGTAGCTAGCTATTGATGGTCTCTCCACTTTAAAACTCGAAAATGAATGTCGATGATGCGGCCGTCAACACCGAAATTATTTTCCAGCGTCAAAGAGAAGAGCACTGATTTAACTTTTTATATTCTTGAAATGATTCTTTTCGAAAATATTTTAAATAATATACATTTGAAAACTTTAAATCCATAGTACAAAATTATCGGAAATTAAATTCTCAAATACTTGTTTTAAATTCATTTTAAATTTCCCAAATCAATTTATAAACCAGGTTTATAATTCCATTTATTTATAAGTTGGTAAATCAATGGTTTACAAAACACCAAATGAAAATCAAATAATATTATTTCTGACAACAAATTTTATTAACAATTTTACTTCAGAAAATTTATACTTATATAATATAATCAGTCAGAATTATCTTATTTATCAAATTTTGAAACAATATTGTGTCAGATTGCTCTGTTCAAGTGTTTTGGAAATCCTATCGATAGCGTTGATCAGACGAATCGATCGAAAATCCAAATCAATATCAACAACTCAAACAACACAATATATAAAATATTTTAATATAAATTCACAAATACACTTTCTTGCTCGACGATACAACAATCGATTTCAAAGCAAGTATAGAGATTCAAATTTTATAGAAATCAAATCAAAAAGTTTTTTTTTCTCGATTCGGAAATAGGTTCGAAATAGAAGATAAGATAATTCAATAAACAGAATCCGGAGATGGATAAGCTTATTTTTTCACGGGCAACCTTAACCGGATCGACCGTAACTTCAAGAATTAGATCGATGCAGAATTCCGAGGCAAATCTACATTCGGTCTCACGAAATAGAATTCAGGTATAGCAGGGAATAGATAGCATCACAAAACGAGGATACAGAGATCTCCGATAAATCGATGTCTATTGTAAAGGAGTTTCACCCATTTACAAATGATTCGAAGTTTGGCGAGACCGCCGATTCATTTTAAAGATCATTCGAAGTGTAGTTATGGGATGCTCCAAAATTGAAAGAAGATGAATAGTGAGGGACATGAATGATTTTTTGGAACCGCAGGGAACGTTCCAAAATTCAAAAGAATTGAGTCAAAAGGAAGAGATTGAAACTCGAGTGGGAGTGATTCTGTAAATAAATTTACCCTATATGCTAAGTTTTGCCTAGAGCTACCAAAAGCTCGGATACCAACTGTAACGACCCGCTATTTTTGACTATTCGCATCCGCACATGTCGGACTTGAATAATTCAAAATACCGAATTGTTAATTTAAATTTGGCAAAACTCAGAAATACAGTAAATAAATAATCACAGTATCACAGACACAGAGTAATAATATGCAGCGGAAATAAAAGAGATAGTAGTTCATGAAGCTACTATATAAATATATAAGATACATCAGAGTTTACAACAGAAGAGTAATACGATACATCAGATACAAATCAGAATACATCACTGGAATCATCGAATACTGGAAGCAGAATAGATGGCTGGATCTTCAAGCAAAGCTCCAACTCCAAAGGTGAGCCTCGAATACTGGTACACTCAGTCTGACCCGAGCGTAAAGCAAAACACAAAACACTCGAGTCAGGATTAATATTCTCATATCAATAAATCCAACTCAAGTGAAATAGCAATCGAAATACAAGTAACTCAAAGGATGTTGGAATCACCATCCTCTAAGGATCCGTTAAACTATCTACTATGTAGTAGTGTACGCTAAATAGATAATGTCTATCAGTAATATAAATTATCAAAATAGTGTTAAGGCGTTACCATTATCCCCCTTAACACATTTTTACATAAGCATCATAGTCTATACAGCACTGTAAACTCCACCGTAAACTGGTGGGATATCAAGGAGTACTCCATAGGTATAACACAAAACAAATTCGTAGTGGTCGCGTATATAGGGATACAAGTATGACAAGGCACATGAGGCAATACCCAAGGTAGTGAAACTACCGTTCGCCTGATCCGGACTGGTGAGAACGCATCGCCGCAGCGATCGCAACACCGCGAAACAACACTCCTGAAATTCCAAGGGTGCACCAATCAATCACAAGTAATGAGTAGTAGTTACGAAGAAGTGTGTTCGCTCGAGGTAGCTAACCCCATTTGGCCCGGCACGGCTCCTGATTTTAGTCATTTCCAATTTGACACAAGTGTCAAGGCTATCCATTATCGTTCACTTTCTTCAGTCAGCACGTACATCATTCCAACCACTTCATTCTGGATCATCACTCCGCGTATAGTTATTAAAGTGGTTTTCGGTTTAGATAGAGAGTATATCCAAAACCGATTCTGGTTTCTTTAATAACTTTCGTAATTATTTCACTGATTGGTCGTTTAATAAATTTCAAAACCAAATCAAATTCAATTTCGATTAAAATTCATAAACCATCATTTCATTTGTCTTTCAAACTCAATTTCCAAAATCTACGTTTCAAAACCTCCAAATTACAATTTCAAAATCTTATAATTCAGTTTCAACTTTTATTTAAACAATTCAAATATCGATTAAAGTTCGTATATCAATTTCATTTCAAAATCATTAAATTAATTTAATTTTCATTCAAATCAATTTAAATTCATTTATCGATTTCATTCAATATTCGTTAAGTTAATTTATCATTCAAAACAATTTCTATTAATTTCCAATTCGTTAAATCAATTTCTTAAGTTCAACTTCATTATATCTACTTACAAATTAAGTTCAATTAGATTCGTCAAATCAATTCTTTAAATTACAAGTCTTACGTTAATTTCGATAAATCACATTCATTTCAATAAATCACATTTGATTTCTTATTAAAGAAATTCAATTTCCATTATTTATTTACTTAGTTACAAATTTCAACTCAAATAATAAAGAAACTAAATTTCACATATTCAAGAAGTTTAATTTCACTTATTAGTTTACTTAAATAATTTTTCAAAATTTAATAAATAAAGAAACCCAATTTCATTTATTAACGATGTTCAATCCACTTATTCAAAAGTTCAATTTCTGTTATCAAAGATTTCAATTTTTATTCAATTATCAATAATTAAATCTTATTCAATTATTAAATAATTTCAATCTTAATTATTAATAATTTCAAAACTTAATAATTACAACTTGATCATAAATTCAAACTTAATTATTAAATCGTTTCAACTTAATTATAAATTCAACTAAATAATTTCAAACTTAATTATAATTCTAAACTTAATTATAATTTCAAATTTAATTATTAAATGTTTTCAAACTTAATAATTTCTAAACTCAATTATTACCAATTTCAAATTATTTATTAATAATTCCCAATTTAATTATTACATTATTAAATTTCAAACGACGTTCTTTCATCAATTACTACGTTAATATTTGTTTCAGATTTTGATCTTTACATCTTCCTTTTCCAAAATTCAAATTCCAACTTCATTTCAAAACTTATTCTTTGCTCGAATAAAATCATTATTTTATTTTTAAATCAAATTATTGACCAATCGGATTTTATCTAATTCTCTATCCTAAGTCAAGTTCATTTTGGGTATTTATCATTTCAACCTGATTCCAATTCCAAATCAAAACATAACAAAGGGAACTTGCAGTGTGATAACTGGGATGGTGTCAAAGTAAATAAACAAGCAATAACAATCAAACACAATTCAATAATCAATTCAAATAATCCCGAAATAATCTTATTAATTCGCATTGTTATTTGTGCGAATTAATATAATTATCTCTAGAATCTACACTATCATTTCATGTACATTAAAGACTATTACACTACGGGTTTTCACTTGTCGTTCAATTTCAATTTCAGTTTCATCAATTTAAACAACATACATTCAATGGTTCAAGGTGTAATTAATCAAATCCTACGAGTCAATTAATTTAACATTTAAAGGGGTCATATTATACAAGTTCGCCTAATTAAATTCAACATACATATTAATTATAAATTGTTAACTCCTACGTCAATTTCAATTGCATAATTTTTATCACTTTATACATTTCAATTTAACATCCAATATAAACACAATCAATCAATCAGTTATCAACCAAACAGTATTATCGTCGCATAAGTGATTAACAGATAATGGTGTCAGATGTCATACGTGAACAGATATAGGGAATAATAGTGTACATAACTAACAACAGCATATTTCAATTGTCGTTCCAATTGAAATCAAATTTAATACATAAAAGAACATTAATCGTGAGTGATTGCTCACCTTTCGAGGCTAGAGAAGAACGAGACTCAGATGAGTTACGAATCCAAAGAAAAGCTAGATTGAATGCGGATTTGACAAGCAAAGCTGACAATAGAAATTGACAAAGTTGAATCAGAACTGGATCGATAGAATAATTGGTATAAGTGAATGGATATTACATATAAAATACATATATACAACTTTTTCCTTGTCTAAGAAATTCAATTTTTTCTTTTATATAATAGAAACCCAGTCACACTATCAACATGTCATATACAAATAAACTAACCCATAAACAAACTTATACAAAACTGACGTAGCATATAAATTTCTATATAAACTACATACTGAAAAAAATTTGAAACTGTACGAGCTAGTATAAATAACAAAACTTACTCTAACATTACATATACTTCGTATAGCCTGTATATTATAAAATAAATGTCTTGTAAAGCAATGCAACTGGCCGAAGTATACTAGTTAATATATATACCTATACATAGCTGGAACTAAACCACAGATTTTAGACAATAGTTACAATCTCAGAGAGAAAATATATGACGCATCACTGAAATTATGTGCGTACTATATGCATTAAAACCATAGTTGATATTATTTAGTTTTATATAATATAAGCAAACACTTTAAAAGTCAAAAAAAAAAACATATTATACATTTATCTATCGTATATAACTAATATAATAATAATATGTAATATCACATACATACACTTACTTATGCAACAGATAATAGACAGCTTATAAACTTATAAAATCAGTAAAATATAGTTTGTAAAATCATAAATATAAACAGCACAGCTAAGACAACCCAAAACAACAAAATAAAAGTACACGTCTATATATAGGCAGTCAGGTTTTTATACAACAGCAGTATACTTTTTTTTTTTTTAACCGTAGCAAGTATACTATATTTGTCAAAACTATTTAAAAAAATAAAAAATGCTGTCGCAACTTTACTCATAAAACTGTATGTAACAGTACACTTATATAACCAAATATAAAAATTTATAAAATAGAAAATAATCTTCCTTTAAGTTCATACGTATACTTACGGCAGATTCAAATTCTCAGGCTCGAGCACGCCATACTGGCTTCGGCTGAGAAGTACAGAGAAAGAGGAGATGCTTGTTGGCTCATGGAGGGTGGTGCTCGACCATGGTGGCGAGCTCGGCGGGTCGGAGGTGAAAAGAGGCGGTGTCAGGTTGGTGCGACACGGTGGAGGAATGGAGGAGAGGTCGGTGAAAGTTGGCGATCGGTTATGATGTAACTGTGGTGATGCATTTAAGCGGAATGGTGGTAGGTGAAAAGGGTGAAGGTGGTCGGTTTGCACGCGAGGTGGTGATGGGTCGCCGTGGAGGGGTTGGCGCACACGGCAAAGAGTGGGTTGTGTGGAGTGGAGAGGCCAAGCCGATGCACACGTACCAGGCAACAAATATGAATAAAACATGGTTATGAAAGTGTGGATGAAGGAATGCAAGAAACTTTATACGTAGCCACCCTCTTTTCATTCAAAGTGAAGCAACGGTATGTTGTATTTTTGTAGAGAAAGGAACAAAAGTGGGAAGAAACACTAATATTAATATGTGCATATTTACTTCTATTTACCAAAGCTGAAGAAAGGTTTAAAGTCGCTTTGGGAAACAAAGAACAGCCTGGTTACAGATAATCATGCATTGTCACGTTAGACCATAATTAAATTTTTTCAATTTGAACCTTCTCCACAATGCACGGTTACCTACATTTTATGAAAATGATGGAACGGTCAAATGCTTGGATTTGACGAATAACTTAAAGCAATTTATTGCTGTTTGAACGACACGTCTGAAGTTTGTAAGGCGAAAGAAAGCAAAAGTTCACGGATCCCGTACCGATACGGTAGGCGTTTTGCGGATTACACCGCACAACTGGCTCCGAAATAGAGAAATAAATATACCATAGAGATCGGCACGGGGAGACGATCAAAACGGTATACGGATATTAGTGGTACGATTGAATTATAAAAATTCGAAATTTCTACCAGCGGAAAATGCGTAAAAATCGCAGAAAATTACGATCGACGGAGCCAAAGATGTCCGAATTTGGAAAAACGACAAACTGACAACTTGCTCAAAAGATGTTTTAGAATTTTTCTATGTAAAAATATTTTGGTTTTGAAAACGTTTTATTTTCATCGCTTTTTAACTGATTAAGTTGAAGTAAATTTACGCACGAAATAAATTTTCATATTTTCGGACGAAAATTTACCAGTTGCTATGCTTAACTATACACATTCCAAATATCAAGTTTCCGTTGCGAAATTTTATTGTTTACTTTTATTTAACGAAAATTTTCATTTAACGCAAAACACACGCTTCTTACGTTAAAATTATTAATGTAACGACCCAGAATTTTTATTAATTAAAAATTGAATATTTAATTAATTTTAAATATTTATAAGTGAATTTTTAAGTCAAATAAATTTTATTTTGATTTATTGGATTTAATTGGATAATTTAATCAATAATTTAATACGTTAAATTATGGAAATAATTGAAAATTGAGTTAAATATGATTGTAAATAATTTGGAAAATTTTATTTAATCATACTGGAGTTATAGAAATATTTTAGAACTTTTAAAATCGAATTAAAAGTTAATTTGTGAAAATTGAATATTTTAATATTTAATAATCGACTGTAAAATAGCCAATTTTTGAACAGTCTCAGAATTGAACGAAACCAGTTCCATTGGATCCGTAATAGTTAGTTATTACCGGATTTCAATTTTCGTGTCAATCGGAGTTATCGTTTGATCGTGGCAGCTCGAAACGCATCGAATCGTTTTTAATTTAAATTTGGCGAGTCAAAATAGCCATTTTTCAAAAAGTCTGGGATTTCGACGAAACCAGTTTCATCGGATCCGTAATGTGATATTATTGTAAGGTTTCAAATTTCAAGTCAATTGGATTTACCGTTTGTCCGGTACAAATTAAAACGCCTAGAAATCGACTTAAATCGGTTTAATTTAAATTGAGCGTTTACAGCCATAACTCGCACATACTTCCGAATTAGCTTCCGAAACCTGTTCCATTGTGTCCGGAACGCGGGATAAACCCTAGGTACGCTGGTTACGGCGTCTAAATCGGAGTTCGGAATTTCCGGGTGAATAGTGTCGAACGGTTCCTTATAAATACACCCATTCTCTTCACAAATTGATAAAAAAAAATAAAACCTAATTTTAAAACTGCATAGCCGGCCCTAACCCTTCAATGGCCAGAATTTTCTCAACTTCATCCCTCCAAATCTTCTAATCTACTCATCGATTCAAGAAAGTTTCAACTAGAAACTCGTAGAGGGTGGTGAGATCTTGGATTTCAACGGTTATGATCGCGAATGGCTTCACGGATTGATGGGAAATCGAGTGGGAAGGCAGCAAGTTGCGCACGCATCCCTAGGAGGAGGGTGAGGCCGAGTTCAACAGGCTTGTGGCCGAGCATAGTGCAAGTCGATAGCTTCCTATTGCAAGTAGTGTGATGGAGTTTAGTCGAGGAACGAGGTCGAATTTCTAAAACCTAATTTCAACTTGGATGGGTTCTTGCGTTTGTTATTTGCTGTAGAAGTTGCGTGCAAAATGAAGAGGAGGGAGAAGGATGGGGACGGCCAGATTTGCTTTGGGTTAGGATCCAATGGCTATGGCTTGATTAGGTTTAAATTAGAAAGTTATATTGTAATTTATATAATTAAAACTCGTGTAACTTCAAATATTTGTAACTTTTTCATACGAGGTCGAAACTGCGCGAAATCAGTTGCGTTGGAATCGTATGGACGAGCACTACGCGATGGAGTTGGTTTGGAGTCGTTTGGAGTTAGTGAGAATTTCGGGTAAAATTAAACGCGCGTTTAATTTTATTCGAAATAAACGCTAAAACGGAAATTAAAACCAAGGTGAGAACTTCTCACTCAATCGAATAGATTTCGATTTTATTTTAAATAGTTAGATTTAAAATATTTGAATGCATGTTTGAATGATGACTGTAAATTATTGATAGTTAAAATAGACATTATGCGCCGTTAGTAAGCGGATGTTATTTATAAAAACATATACCGCGAATATTTCATAAACAGTGAAATTGGTATTATATATAATATCAATATATATATATTGGCATATGTATATATTGCAGTTGTTGATTTCCCGCATTTTTTGTTTAGCGGATGAGACCCTATTACGCCGTTATTAAGCGGATAATATTTATTAAGAACATATACCGCGATAATTTCGTACTGGAGCGAAATTGGTATTGTGCTAATGTTTTTGGATGCAGGAAAACAGGTTGGAGGGATCCAACTGGATTCCTCAACAGTTTTTATTGATTTCAGATATTTTGATATTTGATGGATTATCATATCGATATATGATATCGTTGTAGTCGTGATTGACTATTTGGTGTGTAGCATCATTGGACCCAGATTTTGGGATTTTAAAATGATTTTTAAAGTGATTTTTGAAAATATACTTTATTTTTGAAATTGATCCATTTTAAATAATTAAACGCTATAATTTTTAAAGTTATAAAATTATGGGTTTTGTGAAATATAGTTAAAAAAAGCTGATTTTTAGAAATACGGTTAAAAGCTGATTTTTGAGAAATATGAACCAATGATTTTATAAAATAGTTTAAACTGGATTTTTGAATTTATTATAAAAGTTTGAATGTAAGATTTATAAAATTTGATTTTTTTATAAATCAAGAGAACGGTGAAATTTTTAAAGGAAATTAAAGATGTTTTAAAGAATAATATTAATTGATTTATATTAAGAGATTTATAAATGGATATTTATAAATTGAAATATTGACATTATAAAACGAGTTTTTATAAGTGTTTGAATGAAGTGAAAATGAATTTCCTAAATGAATGAAATTTATGAAATTATAAACTGTGAAGTTATAAATGAAATTTTATAAGCAATAGGTTTATAAAATTTATAAAGTTACCGAAAGAATGAATTTTGGATAAATAAACAATCTTATAAGTTAAGATTAATAATTTGGGAAGTTAAATGAACGATTTTGTAAAATAATCGTTTTATAAGTAATTAACTTATAATATGAACTTGTAGTTTATAATTTAGTTATAAACTGGAATAGGTTAATAAAGGAATTTATAAAAAGGAAGTTTTTATAAATAAATAGATATGGAATTTATGAACGTTGTTTTATAAATTCGCAAACGACTTATTTTGATAAGTTAATTGTTATAACTTAGAAATAGAGTCATATTCACGTTTTTAGACAGTGAATAATCCTTTGAATTAAAATGAATAAAAGGATGGAATTTGTTAAAGAAGTATATTCACGTTTTTAAATAGTGAATGATATGTTAAAGAAATTGTTTTGAATGAGATGTTTAATTTGAATTAAAACGATCTAATGATGTTTTAATTGTGTTGAGATTCGAAATCATAGATTTCAACATTTATTGTTGAAATAGACGTTTTCGAGAAATAAAAGGAAATGTGGACTATAACACTGTTGTTATAGTAAATGATTTCCGAAAGAAAATGTTTTGTATAGTATTGGGATTTATATATCTATTTTAATTTCGAATCCCTATACTAGCGATTTTGGGTTGTCGTAACGATGTTTTACGTAACATTCGTTTTGGCCCAAATAAATATGTTTAAGAGAATGATTTTCTTAAAGAATGAATTATATACTTAATTCGATTTAAGTATATTGAATATTTTCCAAGGTTGAAAATAAAAAGATTTGTGAATTACTTATGAATAAATAAGTATGGAAATGTTTTCCAATAAGAAGTGAATATTAGAATTTATCTTTTTGAAGATAAATCGAAATGAATTATTGAAATCGTATATGCATAGATATTTTGAAATATAAATTCATTATGGAATTTATATGTGAAAAGTGAAATTGGTTAAAAATAAATATTGATTTATTTTTGAAGTGTTGAAACTATATATCTAGTAAAGATATTTTGGAAAATAAATAATTTGGAAAATTATTTGGAATCTGGTGATGTATGCATATCCATTGATAGTTCAATAACCGACTATCAGTATTTCCCTTTGAATGGGTATTTGATGTGATTTGATTGAATTTGAATGCACACTTATTTTTGAATAAGCGCTCACTATTCGGGTTAACCGGGAAAGGACCATGGGGTCGTATAACCCATCCCGAATATGTGATACGTCGTTATGAATTGCATTTGAAGATCGGTGTTGAAGACCGAGTATTTGTGAAAGCGATAGGATGACCTATCGATTGTCTCTGCACTGGGTAGCTCCTGGTATAGAGATCTCTTAAGTGATGGGAAATTCGATCGGGATTGTGAATACCCGTATTGCAAGGGCTTCGTAAGAAGTGCCTTCGGTTTTGTTCGATCCCGGAACAGACTTGTATGGATTGTATGTCTGACATTACAATTTGAGATATAAAGCCGATTTCTTTCAAATATATTTCTGTTGGTGGCGGAGAATTTATTCTTTGCTTAACCCCTTCTTTGAGACGTACGTGCTCAAAGGTTATATAGTTGAAGTTATCAGCGATATATTCCCAATTTGGTAATGTGACATACTGAGTGATGCTGAAATGATCATTGTGTTGATTATTGTGATAGGATCATTTATTTGATCGTCTATCTTAGTGATCATTGTGTTGATCATTTGTTGACCCAAAGCATGGCTTTTGTATAAAGTATGTTTTTGTGGACGTGAATTCGTCGAGCCTCACACCCCGTGAATGGTCAAAACAGGAAAGAAGCAGCAAGGTTATGAGGGGTAGCACCCTTTAGGATGTGTCCATTTCCTTCTGGAAAAGGGTGGTGTCATGGTATGGAGCCCAGATACTTACTCATGTTGAAAACACTTTATGATTGTGTGAATTGATTACGAGCGCTCGGTGAAAAGGTCCCAAAGGACCGGGGGATGGCATATTCGGTCAGTTGTTACTCAGTTAGGAGTAACCCGGCCTTGTGTTGGTAGAGATCCGGTTTGGTTCTCGGGGATGTCCATCCAGAGGCATTCTCAGTGGCAATGGGAAGTTCCTTGGCCTGATCATTTGTTGGAAATCCAAAGAAACAATACGATCTTGTACGGTTTTAGTTGTAGAACCTGCTTCCTCAGGAGGTAGCTATAGTAGGCATAATATAATGGTACCTATGCTGGCTAAGATTTATATTCTACTTTCGAAATGAATTTTTCCTACACTATGCACTAATAATAATATCAAATGCTCTTTTTAAATGCGTATCAAGCATGTTTGACTATCATAAGGAGAAATCTTCTCCAAGTCTGCGTTTGCATTGTGTGTGTGGCAGGAGGTCTTATGGTAGTCTCATTTTTAAAAGCATTGCGAATTAATTAAAAAAATATTCCTCTCTTTTGATTTTAAAGATAAATAAACTGTTTTGAGTTCTCACACCAGTCTTGTTAAGCTATTGGGCTATGTGATGGGGGATTCTCGCTTCGCGGTTAGGTGGCGAACGGGAGACTCTTACTCCCACACATCCTCTTTTAGGGGGTTGGTTAGGCGTAAGCTGTGACAGTCGAGAGGCTGGCCGTAAAAGCAAGTTTGGGATACCAGTGTAAGCCACGGTGGGGCTGGGATGGTTGAAAAGCCTACCGGTTGTGACCGCTGTCGACGGTTGAAAAGCCTAGATCTTTACATTTGGTATCAAAGCTGATGGTTAAGCGAGAACCATGGTTCTGTAGGGTATAATTCATTAGAGATAGAGTCAGCAGTACTCTAGAATGAGTTTGAGTGTAATAATAGCTATGAGAGCGTATTTGTTAGTGAATATAAAATTGTTTTATATTGTGATGATTGGTTTATTGAGTGGCATATGAACTTTCGTCAGCGTGGTCCGCAAGACTATGCCGAAGGGGTTTCTAAACACTTGAATAGAACAATTCGGCACAATATTGTTTTAAATTGGGTAAATGAAATAATTTTACTTGATTATATTTTATATATAAAGAAATAATTTTTCAGAATTATTAAAAGTGTATATAAGTTGATTGTTTGGTTGTTTGAATAATCTAAATAAAGAATAATTGTATAAGCAAGTGAATTATAAGAATTGAATTATAATTAAAGTGTTTACAATTGTGAAATAAACTTATATATATAAGAAGTGAAACTATATGGACATATCTATGAAGATGAGTTGTGAATAAAAGTGAATTTAAGGTTAAATGGAATATAACTTAAGTGTTGTTGAATTAAATTGATATTGGTATCGAAGTTAATTAATTAAGTTAAATGATGAATATGAACTTGAGTTATGTAATAGAATTCAACTTTGTAATTGAATTGAATGAATGGCTTGAATGTTTAATCAATTGAATGTAATTTAAGTTGATAAGAAATAATTAATGAATGTAAGTGTTAATTCATTAAAATCTAATGTTATTAGAAGTTGAAAAAAAAAAAATGAATGAATATAAGCAAAGGAATTTGGTTATAATTAATATACTTTGGTTGTTATATGATTGTTGATTGATTGTATGTAACTCATTAAGTGTTAATGAAATTGAAAGCTATGAAATTGAATTCAAATTAGAAGTAAATAAATTTGAATAGAATTGAAAGTGAATTGGATTTAATTAGTGAATGCAAACTAATTGAATTGAGAATGAATGGTAGTAATAAAATCCAATGTTAACAAATCAAATATGATTTAAAGTGAAAACCAATTCATTGAATATAATGAGAATATGAATGAATGTTTATTGGATATAGATTATAGTTGGTTGATGTTTGCATTTGTTGTTTAGTTGCATTTGCTATGTTAGCATATATAGTTATTATGTTGCTATATGTTGTATATTGAGATTATTTGCATATGTGCATGTTCTCATGTTGTTTGTTGAGTTTAGTAGGTGCGGATCACGTTTGCTTCGCATTTGGAGTTCGCTTTAGCGCTATATTAGCCGTATATGCTTGCTAATAAAATATAAGGTACATATCTCGGATTAAATATCGTACTTTTACACTTTTTTCCCTTCGGGATGCCTCATTACTTGATGAGATGTATATTTGTGATATATATACTGTCATTTTTTTTTCGGATCGAGCCGCGCAAAGGAGACTATGGCGAATTTTTCCGGAAATTTAAGGCGTTAGGAAAAATTTGAGAAAATTGGGAAAATTTTGGGAAACTTTAAACTTTGATTTGGAATTGAAAGTTAAATGATATAATTTGTTTTTGAAAAGATAACTAAGTATGATTTGAAAACTTAGTAAAGTATTATAAGAAGTTTAACTATGAATTTTGGAAAGTTAATAGATTTTGTAACCCTTCTTACTTGTAATTTCGAGGACGAAATTCTTTTAAGGGGGAAAGATTGTAACGACCCAGAATTTTTATTAATTAAAAATTGAATATTTAATTAATTTTAAATATTTATAAGTGAATTTTTAAGTCAAATAAATTTTATTTTGATTTATTGGATTTAATTGGATAATTTAATCAATAATTTAATACGTTAAATTATGGAAATAATTGAAAATTGAGTTAAATATGATTGTAAATAATTTGGAAAATTTTATTTAATCATACTGGAGTTATAGAAATATTTTAGAACTTTTAAAATCGAATTAAAAGTTAATTTGTGAAAATTGAATATTTTAATATTTAATAATCGACTGTAAAATAGCCAATTTTTGAACAGTCTCAGAATTGAACGAAACTAGTTCCATTGGATCCGTAATAGTTAGTTATTACCGGATTTCAATTTTCGTGTCAATCGGAGTTATCGTTTGATCGTGGCAGCTCGAAACGCATCGAATCGTTTTTAATTTAAATTTGGCGAGTCAAAATAGCCATTTTTCAAAAAGTCTGGGATTTCGACGAAACCAGTTTCATCGGATCCGTAATGTGATATTATTGTAAGGTTTCAAATTTCAAGTCAATTGGATTTACCGTTTGTCCGGTACAAATTAAAACGCCTAGAAATCGACTTAAATCGGTTTAATTTAAATTGAGCGTTTACAGCCATAACTCGCACATACTTCCGAATTAGCTTCCGAAACCTGTTCCATTGTGTCCGGAACGCGGGATAAACCCTAGGTACGCTGGTTACGGCGTCTAAATCGGAGTTCGGAATTTCCGGGTGAATAGTGTCGAACGGTTCCTTATAAATACACCCATTCTCTTCACAAATTGATAAAAAAAAAATAAAACCTAATTTTAAAACTGCATAGCCGGCCCTAACCCTTCAATGGCCAGAATTTTCTCAACTTCATCCCTCCAAATCTTCTAATCTACTCATCGATTCAAGAAAGTTTCAACTAGAAACTCGTAGAGGGTGGTGAGATCTTGGATTTCAACGGTTATGATCGCGAATGGCTTCACGGATTGATGGGAAATCGAGTGGGAAGGCAGCAAGTTGCGCACGCATCCCTAGGAGGAGGGTGAGGCCGAGTTCAACAGGCTTGTGGCCGAGCATAGTGCAAGTCGATAGCTTCCTATTGCAAGTAGTGTGATGGAGTTTAGTCGAGGAACGAGGTCGAATTTCTAAAACCTAATTTCAACTTGGATGGGTTCTTGCGTTTGTTATTTGCTGTAGAAGTTGCGTGCAAAATGAAGAGGAGGGAGAAGGATGGGGACGGCCAGATTTGCTTTGGGTTAGGATCCAATGGCTATGGCTTGATTAGGTTTAAATTAGAAAGTTATATTGTAATTTATATAATTAAAACTCGTGTAACTTCAAATATTTGTAACTTTTTCATACGAGGTCGAAACTGCGCGAAATCAGTTGCGTTGGAATCGTATGGACGAGCACTACGCGATGGAGTTGGTTTGGAGTCGTTTGGAGTTAGTGAGAATTTCGGGTAAAATTAAACGCGCGTTTAATTTTATTCGAAATAAACGCTAAAACGGAAATTAAAACCAAGGTGAGAACTTCTCACTCAATCGAATAGATTTCGATTTTATTTTAAATAGTTAGATTTAAAATATTTGAATGCATGTTTGAATGATGACTGTAAATTATTGATAGTTAAAATAGACATTATGCGCCGTTAGTAAGCGGATGTTATTTATAAAAACATATACCGCGAATATTTCATAAACAGTGAAATTGGTATTATATATAATATCAATATATATATATTGGCATATGTATATATTGCAGTTGTTGATTTCCCGCATTTTTTGTTTAGCGGATGAGACCCTATTACGCCGTTATTAAGCGGATAATATTTATTAAGAACATATACCGCGATAATTTCGTACTGGAGCGAAATTGGTATTGTGCTAATGTTTTTGGATGCAGGAAAACAGGTTGGAGGGATCCAACTGGATTCCTCAACAGTTTTTATTGATTTCAGATATTTTGATATTTGATGGATTATCATATCGATATATGATATCGTTGTAGTCGTGATTGACTATTTGGTGTGTAGCATCATTGGACCCAGATTTTGGGATTTTAAAATGATTTTTAAAGTGATTTTTGAAAATATACTTTATTTTTGAAATTGATCCATTTTAAATAATTAAACGCTATAATTTTTAAAGTTATAAAATTATGGGTTTTGTGAAATATAGTTAAAAAAAGCTGATTTTTAGAAATACGGTTAAAAGCTGATTTTTGAGAAATATGAACCAATGATTTTATAAAATAGTTTAAACTGGATTTTTGAATTTATTATAAAAGTTTGAATGTAAGATTTATAAAATTTGATTTTTTTATAAATCAAGAGAACGGTGAAATTTTTAAAGGAAATTAAAGATGTTTTAAAGAATAATATTAATTGATTTATATTAAGAGATTTATAAATGGATATTTATAAATTGAAATATTGACATTATAAAACGAGTTTTTATAAGTGTTTGAATGAAGTGAAAATGAATTTCCTAAATGAATGAAATTTATGAAATTATAAACTGTGAAGTTATAAATGAAATTTTATAAGCAATAGGTTTATAAAATTTATAAAGTTACCGAAAGAATGAATTTTGGATAAATAAACAATCTTATAAGTTAAGATTAATAATTTGGGAAGTTAAATGAACGATTTTGTAAAATAATCGTTTTATAAGTAATTAACTTATAATATGAACTTGTAGTTTATAATTTAGTTATAAACTGGAATAGGTTAATAAAGGAATTTATAAAAAGGAAGTTTTATAAATAAATAGATATGGAATTTATGAATGTTGTTTTATAAATTCGCAAACGACTTATTTTGATAAGTTAATTGTTATAACTTAGAAATAGAGTCATATTCACGTTTTTAGACAGTGAATAATCCTTTGAATTAAAATGAATAAAAGGATGGAATTTGTTAAAGAAGTATATTCACGTTTTTAAATAGTGAATGATATGTTAAAGAAATTGTTTTGAATGAGATGTTTAATTTGAATTAAAACGATCTAATGATGTTTTAATTGTGTTGAGATTCGAAATCATAGATTTCAACATTTATTGTTGAAATAGACGTTTTCGAGAAATAAAAGGAAATGTGGACTATAACACTGTTGTTATAGTAAATGATTTCCGAAAGAAAATGTTTTGTATAGTATTGGGATTTATATATCTATTTTAATTTCGAATCCCTATACTAGCGATTTTGGGTTGTCGTAACGATGTTTTACGTAACATTCGTTTTGGCCCAAATAAATATGTTTAAGAGAATGATTTTCTTAAAGAATGAATTATATACTTAATTCGATTTAAGTATATTGAATATTTTCCAAGGTTGAAAATAAAAAGATTTGTGAATTACTTATGAATAAATAAGTATGGAAATGTTTTCCAATAAGAAGTGAATATTAGAATTTATCTTTTTGAAGATAAATCGAAATGAATTATTGAAATCGTATATGCATAGATATTTTGAAATATAAATTCATTATGGAATTTATATGTGAAAAGTGAAATTGGTTAAAAATAAATATTGATTTATTTTTGAAGTGTTGAAACTATATATCTAGTAAAGATATTTTGGAAAATAAATAATTTGGAAAATTATTTGGAATCTGGTGATGTATGCATATCCATTGATAGTTCAATAACCGACTATCAGTATTTCCCTTTGAATGGGTATTTGATGTGATTTGATTGAATTTGAATGCACACTTATTTTTGAATAAGCGCTCACTATTCGGGTTAACCGGGAAAGGACCATGGGGTCGTATAACCCATCCCGAATATGTGATACGTCGTTATGAATTGCATTTGAAGATCGGTGTTGAAGACCGAGTATTTGTGAAAGCGATAGGATGACCTATCGATTGTCTCTGCACTGGGTAGCTCCTGGTATAGAGATCTCTTAAGTGATGGGAAATTCGATCGGGATTGTGAATACCCGTATTGCAAGGGCTTCGTAAGAAGTGCCTTCGGTTTTGTTCGATCCCGGAACAGACTTGTATGGATTGTATGTCTGACATTACAATTTGAGATATAAAGCCGATTTCTTTCAAATATATTTCTGTTGGTGGCGGAGAATTTATTCTTTGCTTAACACCCTTCTTTGAGACGTACGTGCTCAAAGGTTATATAGTTGAAGTTATCAGCGATATATTCCCAATTTGGTAATGTGACATACTGAGTGATGCTGAAATGATCATTGTGTTGATTATTGTGATAGGATCATTTATTTGATCGTCTATCTTAGTGATCATTGTGTTGATCATTTGTTGACCCAAAGCATGGCTTTTGTATAAAGTATGTTTTTGTGGACGTGAATTCGTCGAGCCTCACACCCCGTGAATGGTCAAAACAGGAAAGAAGCAGCAAGGTTATGAGGGGTAGCACCCTTTAGGATGTGTCCATTTCCTTCTGGAAAAGGGTGGTGTCATGGTATGGAGCCCAGATACTTACTCATGTTGAAAACACTTTATGATTGTGTGAATTGATTACGAGCGCTCGGTGAAAAGGTCCCAAAGGACCGGGGGATGGCATATTCGGTCAGTTGTTACTCAGTTAGGAGTAACCCGGCCTTGTGTTGGTAGAGATCCGGTTTGGTTCTCGGGGATGTCCATCCAGAGGCATTCTCAGTGGCAATGGGAAGTTCCTTGGCCTGATCATTTGTTGGAAATCCAAAGAAACAATACGATCTTGTACGGTTTTAGTTGTAGAACCTGCTTCCTCAGGAGGTAGCTATAGTAGGCATAATATAATGGTACCTATGCTGGCTAAGATTTATATTCTACTTTCGAAATGAATTTTTCCTACACTATGCACTAATAATAATATCAAATGCTCTTTTTAAATGCGTATCAAGCATGTTTGACTATCATAAGGAGAAATCTTCTCCAAGTCTGCGTTTGCATTGTGTGTGTGGCAGGAGGTCTTATGGTAGTCTCATTTTTAAAAGCATTGCGAATTAATTAAAAAAATATTCCTCTCTTTTGATTTTAAAGATAAATAAACTGTTTTGAGTTCTCACACCAGTCACATGACTGACTTGGAGTTTATTGTTTTCCTTCCTAAACTCTGGGTGCCCACCAATTTCCACACGGGCAGTTAAGAGTTAAGGTTTATCAGGATATTTTGGATATTCTGGAGTTGCTGGAGGCAAGCTGGATGGCATGGCGTATTACTAGTTTATATAGTATTTCTTTTTCCGCTGCATTGTTTGTTGTTGTATGTTGTTGTACACTCTGATGTGATGATATGATGTAATAAAATGTGATGTAATGTAATAACTGATATAGTTCTTTGTTTAAAGATTATTCATTTATTATTATATGTTGTTCCGCTGCGAATTGTGAGATTCTGTTGTTGTTCTGTTATTTCTTTCTGTTCCGTTCTATTTTTAAAATTTTCTATCTTCTGTTTTTTTCTAATTCTCTGTTTTCTAAAAAAAATTGTCTATCTTCTTTTCCGTCTATTTTTCTTTTTCTATCTTCTCTTCTCTCTTCTTTCTTTTTCTTAATTCTTTTTAAAACCCCATAACATCTCGGTTTTCGGCCTTCGATTTCTCGGCAGTCGATAAAGTGAGTATCGATGTTGAATTTTCGAAGAACGAAAATCCCTGTTTGTTACAATTAACTTGGTTTCTGTTATTGGTTACGACTATTTCATATTATTACATTACGTTTTAATATGTATTACATTATTGGTGTTATCGAAATTGGTCGTCTACGAATTTGGTTTTGGATTTGTAACATATATACAAAGAAATTTCCATTTAATAAATCGTAAAATTTTATTTCTATCGGATTTTTAATTAAAATTTTATTTAATTTAGTATTTTAAAAGCGTTAAAAATACAGGTCATTACAATCTCCCCCACTCAAAACTTTTCGTCCTCGAAAAGGAAGGAGGGTAGGAGAACAGAAACAAACAGAAAGAAAATAGTTTGAAAACAGAGTAAAACAATTAATTCAAACCCTATAGATTTCAATTTATATGCAACAATTTGTTTTTAAATTCAAGATTTCCATTAAATTGATTTGATTTCACATATATTAATGTTAGGTACAAGTTTCCTTTCAAATGAAATTCAATTAAAATTCCATTAATTCAAGATACTCTCTTCAGTTGATTTAATTCAATTTATTAACTTTCAAATAATTTTTTTTTCTATTAATCATACCTATTACATAACTTATTATTCAATCTATCTCCATAAACGTTTTATAATTAAAATTTAAGCGAATAACATTTATTATACGCACTCACGTTTTATTTATAAAGACAATTTATATTGTATATTATCCAAATTTTCTTAAATTAACAATTTCAAAGATCTTAAATTTGAATGGTCATTGATTATAATCTTACTTTATTCGACAAATTTAATTCTTTTTATTCCAAATTATTATTTAATTTTTTCACTTAATATATCTTATCACATTTATATTAAGTATATTTACATATAACTACTCAAATTTATTTATAAATTCCTTTGATATCATATTATAATTATAATATTCAATTACATAGTTAACCTTTTGAAAATTTAGGTAAATTATGTATAATGCAATTTGAATATTATCCAAATAAAATTCCTAATTCAATTCCCTTAAGTTTAAATATTAATTCAAAATTTGGTTTCACTTATAATTGAAATCATCTTTTACCCAAATTTTAAGAATTAAATTTTTGTTTAACTTCAAACAATTTAGGAATAAATATATATATACATTATATCCAAATCAAATCTAAATCAAATACTTATATATATATAAATCATGTTGTACTTTAAAATTACAAATCAAATTCATTTCAAAACAAAATGTAGCTAGCTATTGATGGTCTCTCCACTTTAAAACTCGAAAATGAATGTCGATGATGCGGCCGTCAACACCGAAATTATTTTCCAACGTCAAAGAGAAGAGCACTGATTTAACTTTTTATATTCTTGAAATGATTCTTTTCGAAAATATTTTAAATAATATACATTTGAAAACTTTAAATCCATAGTACAAAATTATCGAAAATTAAATTCTCAAATACTTGTTTTAAATTCATTTTAAATTTCCCAAATCAATTTATAAACCAGGTTTATAATTCCATTTATTTATAAGTTGGTAAATCAATGGTTTACAAAACACCAAATGAAAATCAAATAATATTATTTCTGACAACAAATTTTACAATTAGCTTTTAAAGAAGGTTGACATAAGTGTTAAAGTATTTTCTTTCGAAGGAGTATCCTTTTCCTTTAAATAAGTGCTTTCGAAAGGATAGGTTTCGACCAAGTCGAAACCAATCCGCTAGTTCCTCTTTCCACTGCATTGAAGTATTCTGTGTTCTCGAAGGGGTTATTCTGTTTTATTTAAGCCTTTTTCGTATATGCTTTGAAGGTGGTGAGGGTTTCGAAGGTGATGGAGTCAAAAGGAGGTTTCGACTCTCTCCATCAAGGTTTTGATTTTTAAGGTCTTTTGCTTTCGACTAAGATGGTTCCGACACCATCAATTCTTCCGTAAACTAATTTTTGTTAGTTTCAAAAGAGATATTTTCGTATATAACCATTTTGATCCAAATGATTTTTAAAGAGTAAACCCAATGCTTTCGAAAGGATTACTTTCATTTATTTCAAAACTTTATATTTTGAAAAGATGATTTAATACCATCGAAAGGTGTAATAAGTTTCGAAAGGGAATGTTTAATAAGGGCTTTCAAAGGTATGTATACAGTGTTTTGAAAAGAAGTTTTTGCTTTCGAAGGAGCATATTCAGATGTTTCAAAAGGGTTATTTTTATGGTTTCAAAACATATACCAAATCTCAATTTAAAAGTAATTACCATGGCATAAATAAAAATATTGAAATGCTATTCACATTGTTATTAACCCATAACTTTATTTTGGGGAAAGGGCAGAATAACCAATTAGGTTGACCCAGAAGTGAATATAACTTAATAAATGTTAAAATTTAATTAAAGATAATGGTGGGGCCCAATTGGTTTAGAGTAAACCATGAAAACTATATGATATTGGCAGGGGCCACTAGGTTCATAATCAGCCCATAAAAACTTTGATTTGATACTGCCAGGGGCATTGTAGTTAGCCCATGAAAACTATGTCCGGATTAAGATATTGGCAGTCAACTAATAGGTTCCTAGTTAGCTCATGAAAACTAGATAAGAAATATGATATTGGAGTTACCAATAGGTTCTTAATGATCCAATTAAAACTAAGTAATTGGACGATTAGTCCTTAACATTTGAAAGGTTAATAGTGACCCTAGAAATTATACTTCAAACATATAGTCGAATGAATGAGGATGGGTAATCCAGATTTGATTTATTTGCATATCATCATATTATTTTGAAATTCTATGTTTTTAGCCATTATGGATGCAGGAGCATGGTATATGGTTTTATAAACATTTTAGGATACTAGTGAGGGAAAAACCCATTCTGCTAAGCGACATGGTCTCACTAGGTATCTAAATGGTTTGGGATGGTAAATTATTATTTATACCAGGCTTTATTTTTGACTCTAGGTTTTGTTTTCCCCTTATATTCACGGGTACGCGTTTTTGAGTAGGTTTAGAGTTAAGATTTCCAGGTGTTCTTTTAGACGAATAAAAACTTCTGAGGACGTGTAGGTGGAAAGATTGTTATCATAGTTCTTTTATTTCCATTGTGTGTTTTGTTTAAAAAAGGAAAACTATTTTCTTGCCTATCTATATACTCTGATCTACCAAGAAGGCATCCTCATATGTCGCTCTTGGTGTATTCAGTAATAATTATATGTTATCTAAACGTCGTTTGCAACTAGGATTATGTAATCAATTTGGAATATTTTGAAATGGAATGTGGAATTTGTTTGTTGTTTGAAAATTTTCCATATTCTTGTGTTTCTGTGAACGTATCTAATGTCGTTGTATTTGGTCGTCGAGGATTAATAACTATGGATGACTGCAACAACCATAGCCGTTAGTTTTGGGCCTCCGAATAGTGGGATGTTACAGGTTGGCATTAGAGCATAGGTTTATGAACTTTAAAAGAAACTTAAACCTAAAATATTTTCGAAACATAACCCAATGAATCAGATAATAAGATTGGGGTTTGGGTCAAATTTGTAGTAACATACTTGTATTTTCTATATATATATATATATACATGTAAGTAAGTATCCCCCGCTCTTCTAGACCATTCTTTTGTATCTTACTAAGGCTCGTATGCAGATTTACGAGAAAGGAGATATGGAAGAAGAAAACGAAAGAGGATATCTTGGTAGAGGAAGTACCACAACTAACGGAAATTCTTGACCCACTATTAGGTGAAACCCAGGTCGACCGACTAATGCTAGTAACCAAAATGCTGAAGCCAATGGGGGTGCTGGAAATATACTAGTAGATAAGGGGGTGATGTAAAAGTTCATAGACATTTTGATGCAAGTTGGAGTTGCTACTGATGTTGCTGGAAATATAGGAGGAGCTAATCTTGTGGCTATAGTTGGGAATATTGCTTTGTTGAGTAGAGATTACACCAGTTTGGGTAGGAAGTCATTCTTAGGAACAGAGAGTGCCGTAGAAGTTCAGAATTGATTGTCGCATTATAAACGCATATTTACTGACTTGGTTCTGACCGATGGGCAAAGAGGAGGTTGGCCTCTAGGAAGGTTTAGGGGTCAACACTACATTGGTGAAATAGTGTCACTATCGGAGTTTCGGTAGAGCAGTTAACTTGGGCTAATTCTAAGACAACATTTGCGCAGATGTTTATATCGAAGTTTGCTAACTCTGAGCTAATGAGGAAATTTATGGATTTAATGCAAGGAGAGATGTCAGTAGTTGAGTATGCTACTAAGTTTGAAGAGCTGTCTAGATATGGATATGCTATTATAGATACTGACATCAAAAGGAATGAGAAGTTCATTAGGGACTAAGGCCCGAGCTTACTAGAATAACCAAGACCCATGTTCGAGATCCTTGTAATATAGTGGTGGAGATGGCTATTTTCCATGAGGAGTTGCTTGCTGATCTAGCTAAATTGAAATCAATGGAAACCCAGAGTTCTCAGGGGAAGAAGAGAAAAATCTTTAAGAAGAAGGGAACCTAGAAGGGAGATACTGCTAAGAAATCAAAGGTTGAGATAGTTTGTTGTAAGCGTGATATGAAGGGTCACTTTGCTAATGAATGCCAGTCACGAAATGGGAAGAAAGCTGTAGTTAAGAAGAATGTGAGATGCTTCAATTGTGATCAAGTTAGGCATTACAAGAATCAGTGTCCAGAGCCAGTTAAGGAGGACAAAAGATTTTTTTTTGCTTTAGGGCCTCTAGGCCTACTACAACAGATAAGGGAAAGATCGTGATGGAAGGTATGCTTTTGACTTAGAGTATTTCAATCAAAGTACTTTTTGATACCCGTGCATCACATTCACTTATATCTCAGTGTTTGGTTGATAGATTATGCTAAGAACCCACCTACCTTGTAACTTCCTTAAGGGTTGTGAATCCAATAGGAGGATATGCAACTCTAAGGTTAAGATGTGCCCAGTTTGAACTTGACATGCTAGGTAATAAGTTTGCATGCAATTTGTATGTTATTGATTTTGTAGATTTCGGGATTATTTTGGATATGGATTGGTTGAGTAGGTATGAGACTAGAATCTTTTGCCAGGATAGGGAAATATCACTGAGACGCCCTTGTAGTCATAAGCGGGTGATATTCTCAGTAGAGAATACTAACCAGAGTGTTAGTGCGATGCTTAATGCTATGGAGGTAGGAAATGAGTTAAGTCAGGTTTAGGTAGCAAGAAAATTTGCATATGTATTTGAGCCAATCATTGGACTACCCCCGAAAAGAGTTATTGAGTTTACAGTAGATCTTGTGCCAGGAGCTGAACCTGTAAGTAGACCACCAAGAAGGATGACACCAACTGAGATGAAGGAATTGAAGGTTCAGCTTGTGGATCTAGAAGGAATAAATTTTATTAAATGAACCAGTTCTCCTTGGGGAGCGGCTGCGGTGTTCTTGAAGAAACCAGATGAGTCGTTAAGCGTGTGTATCGACTATCATAACTTAAATGAAAGGACAATTAAGAACAAGTATCCTTTTTCAAGAATAGATGATATGTTTGATCAGTTAAGTAGAGCCAGAGTGTTTTTCTAATTGGATTTGGCGATAGGTTTCCATCAGTTGAGAGTAACAGAGGACAGTATTTCTTTGACAGCATTTCAAACTAGTTATAGTTCATAGGAGTGGTTGGTAATGCCATTTGGATTGACGAATGCACCTGCTATCTTCGTAGATTTGATGAACCGAGTTTTCCAAGAGTACTTGGATAGTCTAGTACTAGTGTTTATAGATGACATTCTAGTATACTCTAAGGATGAGAAAGAGCATGAAGTTCATCTTAGAGTGGTGCTTGAGATGCTGAGGCAGAATCAACCTAAAGGCGAAGTTTACCAAGTGTCATTTCTAGAAGAAAAATGTAAAGTTTCTTCATCACATGGTCTCAGAGAAAGGATTGTCAGTCGATTCAGATAAGATCAAAGCCGTGAATAATTAGATGAGACCAGAGAAGGTAATTGAGATTATAAGTTTTCTTGAACTTACTAGCTGCTACCAGAGATTCGTTAAGGATTTCTCGTGGATGGCAGCACCCTTAGCTAAGCTAATTAGGAAGGAAATGAGATTTGTTTGGTCTGACAAATGTGAGGAGGCATTCCTTAAGTTAAAGCATATATTAACCAATGCACCAATATTAGTAGTTACAAACAGAAACCAAGGATTGGTGGTGTATACTGATGCACGTAGGATTGGATTAGGAGCGGTGTTGATGCAGAGTGGTAAAGTCATTGCCTACTCATCTAGATAGCTTAGGCCGCATGAAATTAGATATCCTACTCATGATTTGGAGTTGGCAGCTGTGATCTTTACATTGAAGATTTGGAGACATTTTATTTTAGGGAAGAGATTTGAATTGTATACCGATTATAAGTCTTTACGATATTTATTCTCTCAGAAGGAGTTGAATATGAGATAGCAGAGGTGGTTGGAGTTTTTGGCTGCTTATGATTTTGTTATAGAATATACATCAGGGAAAGGTAATAAGGTGGCTAATGCTCTAAGCAGGAAACATCAAAATGTGGTGTTGGCTATGTCAATGGAATGGAAAGATTTAAGAGCTTTAGTTAGTTGCGATGTGTAGTTAAGATCGAGTGGTGGTTCTAGCTAGAGTACCGCCAGGTTGTCTTGTTTAGAAGTTCAACCAGTATTGATTAAGAAAATTGCTTCTAAGCTGAAGGAGGGTCCAGTATTGACTGCGAGGATCAAAAGACTTATGGTTGGAATAGAGATCGATGATTTAAAGGTTTTTGCCTTGATCAGAGAGGTTGGCTAAAAAAGAAGGGACGATTGTGTGTTCCAAATGTGGAAGACTTAAGGAAAGAAATTCTTAGAGAATGCCATCGATCCAAGTTTACAATTCATCCTGGAGAAACAAAGATGTATCAGAAAATGAAGAGGAGCTTCTACTAGAAAGGCATGACGAGGGATGTTGGCTTTTGGATTAGACAGTGTGCAAACTGTCAACAAGTGAAAGTTGAACATCAAAAACCAAGTGGTTACTACAGCCTTTAGAGTAACTAGTTTGGAAATGAGATTTGATATCCATGGATTTTATAGATGGGTTGCTAAGGTCAAATAGTGGAATTGAAAGTATATGGGTTATAGTGGACATGTTGACTAAGAGTGACCATTTTATCCCAGTTATGTCAACCAGGACGGCACCTGTTTTAGCTAAGTTGTTCATGAAGAACATAGTTAGGCTGCATGGAGTTCCTGCTAGTATAGTCAATGACAAAGATGCATTATTCACTAGTGAATTATAGAGGAGTTTATAGGATGCAATGGGTTCCAAGCTTAATAGGAGTACTGCATATCACCCTCAAACGGATGGGCAGATAGAGAGAGTCAATGAGTTACTCAAAGATTTATTGGGATCTTATGCACTAGACTTTGGTGGATCTTGGGAGGATCATCTACATTTGGTTGAGTTTTGCTATAATAACAGTTACCATACCGGTATAGGAACGGTGCCATTTGAAGCTTTGTATGGAAGACTATGCAAATCACCAGCATGTTGGTTATAGACTGGAGAGAGATTAGTCTTAGGTCCATATTTGGTTAGAGAGGCGTCAAAGAAGATATAGTTGATCCAAGGAAGGATGAAGAAAGCTCAGTCTAGACAGAAGAGTTATGCAGATAAGAGGTGTAAGGACCTAGAATTCTTAGTTGGAGATAAGGTTTTCATTCAGGCATCACCTATGAAGGGTGTGATACGATTCTGAAAGTCGAGGAAGGTAGCCTTAGGATATGTAGGTCCATTCCATATTATAGAGAGGATTAGAAAGTTCGCATATGGAATAGTTTTTCCAAGCAATTTGGTAGGTGTCCATAATGTATTTCATGTGTCTCATCTTTGCAAGTATGTGCATGATCCAGAGACCACTATTCCGTCAGTAGGGTTGGATAGCTTAGTGGTAGAACCTAATTTGACTTTTGTTAGACTATCGGTTCGAGTTGTAGCAAGGGATAAGAAAATATTAAGGAACAAGATAGTCAGATTGATGAAAGTTCAGTGGAGCAACAACGAGAAGGACTGTACTAGGAAGATAGAAGACGGGATTATAGATACTTATCCTGATCTACATTAAGGGTATGTCTATATTAGATTTATATAGATAGTTGCTAGTCAGTTAGAATAGTATGGTTGTTAGGTGTTGTTATAGATGATTGCTTTGTCGAGTATTTAGTCCTTACCGAATTTCGAGGACAAAATTCTTTTAGGAGGGAGTCTGTAACATCCCTTATTTTTATAACATTATCAAAATAATTAATTAGATAAATTAAATAGAATAAATATGATAAGGAGATTGAGATTTGAATAAATTATATAGGGTCGTTCTTATTAATAAAATAAATGGGCTTTGGTTTATTGGTCAATTAAACTACACATGGGCATAATTAGTAAATAGCCATTTCATATTACATGGCTACACACTCCATACCTTTGTCCATTCATGTTAATTAATCTCAAAAATAAAAAATAAACACAAGAACCCTAATAGAGCCAGCCATTAACAAGGGAAAAGTCGAATTTTAATCCAAAGATAAGGATCAAAAGTTAGGAAGGATTAATCAACAACAAATCTCAAATTCATTATCAAGTTTAAGGTGAATAATAATATCCTACCATCTCTATTTTTGTTCTATGATTATATGGTTTTGGATTTATAGTTTGAATTCATTTTTGTGATAAAATGGATGATAATATGCTTGAGTGATATTATGGTGATTTGTTGTAATTCATAAGCATACAAATTTGCACTGTTTTGACATTAAATCGAGAATATTTGACTTCATTGCTATTGGGTTTAAAATTTATTTCGAGAATTTCAGAATGAAATTGGGTCTAAAATTTTAATATGTTTGATTTCATGAGGAAATTGATTTTCTGTAATTTTTGGGGTTTTTTCCCAATGACTTATTTAGGGAAATAAATTATTGTTTAAAAAGGACTTTTCTGCAAATATTAGTTTTGGCATATAGAAGGGCTTAACATTACAAAACGTTGCATTTTAATGGTTTTAATTTGATGTAATTGTGGCAATTTCAAATGTAAAGTATTTGAAAAGTTTTTATAGCAACAAATCAACGATGTAAAAATAGGTAAGTTATTAAAAAGTAATCACTAAAAGTTACTATGTTTCAGCCTTAAATCCGAAAAAGACATTCCGCCTCTGTTAGTAAATACCTTTCGACTCCATTAACTCCACCTCGTCCCAATCAAAACCCATACAGTCAAAACCACTATAGTCGAAACTAATACACATGATATCACATATATAATATACAGTGTATTGGAAGGAAGGCGGAAGCGATGGTGTCGAAAGGGTAGTTTTCGATGGGGTCAAAACTCTACTTTGTTTTCAAAAGTTGAAGTCTTGCCTAGTTTTACCTAAAGCTTTTGACATAATAGAAACATATGCTTTCGAAAAGGTTTTATAATTAGCTTTCGAAGAAGGTTGCCATAGGTGTTAAAATATTTGCTTTCGAATGAGTACCTTTTTCCTTTAAATAATTGCTTTCGAAATGATAGGTTTCGACCAAGTCAAAACCAAGCCGCTAATTCCACTTTCGACTGCAATGAAGTCATCTATGTTGTCGAAGGGGTTACTTTCGTTTTACTTAAGCTTTTTCCCGTATGCTTTCAAAGGAGATGAGGGTTTCGAAGGTGATGGAGTCAAAAGGGGTACTTTCATTTGTTTCGAAGCTCTATATTTTAAAAAGGCGATTTAATACCATCAAAAGGTATAATAGGTTTCAAAAGGGAATGTTTACTAAGGGATTCGAAAAGTATGTATACAATGTTTTGAAACCTCTTTTGAAATGTTGTACACATTGTTATTAACCCAGAACTGTATTTTAGGGAAGGGGTAGAATAACCAGTTGGGTTGACCCAAAAGTGAATATAACTTAACAAATGTTAAAATTCTCATTAAAGATATTGGAAGGGGCCAATTGGTTTACAGTAAGCCCATGAAAACTGTATGATATTGGCAGGGGCCAATAGGTTCATAGTCAACCCATGAAAACTATGATTTGATACTGGCAGAGGCTAATAGATTTGTAGTTAGCCCATGAAAACTATACCTTGATTAAGATAATTGCAGTCAACCAAAAGGTTCCTAGTTAGCCCATGAAAACTAGGATAAGAAATAAGATATTGGTGTTACCAATGGTTCTTAGTGATCCTATGAAAAATTAAGTAATTAAACATTAGCCCTTAACATTCAACAGATTAATAGTAACCCTAGAAACTATACTTCGGACAGATAGTCATAATGAATAGGGATGAGAAATCCCTTTCATTATGACTATGTTTTCATATCATCGTAATATAATATTTCAAAACGTTATGACTATTGAGTCAGACAATAGTTTTGAAATACTATGTTTTAACCATTGTAGATTCAAGAACATAGTATATGTTTCATTAATCTTCTAGGATACTAGTGAGGGGAAAACCCGATCCGCTAAGCGGTGTGGTCTCACTAGACATTTAAATCATTTGAGATGGTAAATTATTATTCATACTAGGCCTTATGTCTGACTCAAAGTTTTTGTTTTCCCCTTAAACTTTGGGTGCTCAATTGATTTTGAGTAGGTTGAGAGTTAACGTTTTCATATGTTCTTTTAGACGAATAAAAGCTTCCGAGGATGTGTAGGAGGAAAGATTGTTATTAGAGTTCTTTTATTTCCTCTGTGTGTTTTGTTTAAAAAAAGGAAAATTATTTTCTTCCCTATCTATATCTTTGATCTACCAAGGGATCATCTTCATATGTCATTCTTGGCATATTTTGCAATAATTATATGTAATCAATTTGCAATATTTTGAAATGGAATGTGGAATTTGTTTGTTGTTTGAAAATTTTCCTAATTCTTGTGTTTTTGTGTATCAATGTACCTAATGTTACCATATTTAGTCGCCGAGGTTTAATAATTATAGATGACTACAACATACATGGCCATTAATTTTGGGCCTTCAAGTAGGCGGATGTTACAATAAAGGACCTCCTGCTCGGACGCCATCTTCAAAAGAGCATACAAGGAGCTGCTTCTCTCGGACTAATCAAATAAAATAAGTACTTGATAGTTTAGGGAAAACAAACAACTCGGGTCAGACGATATGTTTGGTATGAGTGAAACTTTAAGCACTAATGGTGTTATTAAACACAAACATATGAAATCATAGCGTTGAACACAGAAGGGTTTACTCCTAGTAAGAATCACACCTCTGTTCGGAATAGTCAGAATGGGGGCGCTAGTCAATTTGTTCTTCAGCTCTCTAAATGCTGCCTCGCATTTCTCCATCCAAAAAAAATTGATGTCTTTCTTTGTCAAATTCTTAAATAGTGAAGCAAACCTAGAGAAATCCTAAAGAATCTCCTATAATAACCAACCAAATCCAAGAAGATTCAAATCTCTATTGCAGTTTTAGGACTCTTCCAATCTTGAACCGCTGCAACCTTTGTCGGATCCACAGAATTACCATCCCTAGAAACAACATGCCCTAAGAGCCTTACCTTCGACTACCAAAAATGGCATTTCAAGAACTTAGCTTTAAGACCATGTCCTCTCAATTTCACTAATAAGATCCTTAAATGATGTGAATGGTCCTCCTCATTCTTGAGTAAACCAAAATACTATCTACGAAAATAAGCACGAATTTGTTCAATACGTCACTAAAGTCACAGTTTATCAAGTCAACGAAATAAGCATGAGCATTGGTTAGGACGAATAGCATAGCCAACCACTTATAAAACCAGCCAGATCTGAAAGCTGTCAAGGGCACAATTTCCTCTCCTACCTTTAACTGATGGGATCCTATAACAAAGTCAAGCCATGGGAATAGAAGATGATCAAACAAGTCATTAATTCTAGACAACGGATACTTATTTCGAATAGGTCGCTTGTTGAGCTTATGGTAATCGACATGAAGGCCTAAGGAACCATCCGCCTTTGTAGCAAATACAATGGGTGCTGCCCAACTTGAATGGCTAGGTCGAATCATACCTTTATGTAACAAGTCGCTAATTTGGTTAGTGAGCTCCACCTATTCTTTCAAATATAGCCTATGCACAAGCATTACAATAGGCTTAGTATTAGGGGCCAAATCGGTACGAAACTCGATTTTGCGTTGAGGTGGAAAACCAGAAACCTCCTCGAACGCATCAGTAAATTCCCAAACAACTGGAATCAACTCTGAAACTCCATCCTCCATATAAAGGGAATAAAGGAAGCTACTTATAAGAGAACTAGGCTCTTCGCAAGATAAGGTATGAATCGAACTCCCCTTCTTTAGCACCACAGCCCGTTTCTCATAATCTAAGATTGCATGATCGTGATACAATCCATCCCCAATATAACATGAAAACCAAGAAAACCAAGAATGAACTTATTGCATGGAAGGAGTCGATCAAAATCAGAAATTGAAACTCTTTTGCACCATACGAAGATTTGCCGAGCCCCCTAATGCGTTCGATACACAATTAAAATCATGAACCACCACTGGTTCTAGACCAATTTTATCAATAAGCTACTAGTTATAAAGCCATGAGAAGAACCAATATCAAATAAGACAAGAATAGGAATGCCAAAAATAGATAGAATACCTTCCAAAGCCTTCTTCCCCTTAGGTGCTGCTTAAGTGGAAGGTGCATCATTAATAGTAATGATCTTAGATTGCTCCTCTTTCTTAAGCATAGGACAATGCTTAATAAGGTAACCTAGCTGCTAGTAAGCGTAACAACCCTTTGGTGCAAACTAAGCTGCCTTCCCTATCAATGCCTTAATCATCTGCCCTCCTCTACCTAACCTACACTCCTTAGCAAAGTGACCCTTCTTCCCACACTTGTTGCAATCAAGGTTGGTCCTATTCGGCTAAAAATTATGCTTCTTATCCCCAACTGGTGCAGAAACAATAGGCTCGGTGCCAAACTCTCAAACCATAAAGCCATATTCACCAAATCCATAAAATACCCCATAAGCTGATTAGTCATATCTTGTTGAAACTTGGGACGCATACCTACTACAAACATCTCATTCTTTTTCATGGTCACGTCTATCATACCTGGCACAAATTGAGATAATCGTTAAACTTATTTTTAAACTCTGTAACAGTTATAGCACCTTGCTTTAGATCTAAGAAGCTTCTAAATAACAAGGTCTTACCCTCCTTCGGTACAAACTTCCTTTCAAACTCCTCCTTAGATTGGGACCCAAGAAAAGTCATTTTCTTGGACATTGGCTGTAATAGAACTCCACCAATCCAATACCGCACCTAAAAGATGACAAGAAGCCAAGCGGCTCTTTGCAGCATCACCCAACTCCAAATCTCCAAAGATCTTCTCATACAACTTTAGTCATATCTACACCTCAATAATTGATTTAGTCCCATTAAACCTACGACTATTTAGCCTATTGAAATCCCGACAAAACGATGCAAATTCATTGGGCCTTGAACTTGCACTACTTCCTGAACCACATTCTCCCTAGGTTTAGCTAAAGGAGCAGCATTCCTCAAAGCTCGAGTCCTACTGTTGGTGATGGTACTATGTCTTTTCAAGGTCTACCTCCTCTAACATTGGCAGCATGAGTAATCATAATTTAGTACTTGAATTTATAGCAAAACATCTTTAGAATACTTCAAGATGAGCTAATTTAAGGAAATCTTACTAAGATAGGATTACTAAGAAAGGGTTAGTAAGAAAGAGATTATTCCAAGAAAGAGATTAATTTAAAGAAAGAATTCCTAGAAGAGAGATATTTTTAAGAAAACATTATTAAAGTCTAGTTTTGCAATAACAGATATGCTCTCACATATATAATAATCTTGACTCACTCTAGGGCATTACTTACCCTATCTCTAATAAGTCATACCTAACCAAAGCCAAGGTTTTCGCTAACCTTGAGTTATGATAACAAAATTTAACAATCGCCTTTTCGACCTCCGAACGTTGACACTAAATATATCCACAGCATTCATATGTCGAGCACCCAAGTGCCGAAAAGACAAAATGTTATGGTAAATGAAAATAATATAATAAGGAAGAAGAACACAATATCATAATCATACATTCCAAAAGATCAATATCTCAAAAGTATAGTACAAAGTATTACTCCATCAAATTAGAATCTTTGAGTTATAAAATAACTAAATATTTCTATCAACTAGGATAGTTATAACTGCATGTCCTCACAATGCTAAATAGATACATACATAATAGTGAATGGAAATGGAAATAGGTAGATAATAGGTGGAAGCATCTAACTCATCTCTATAAGCTTGAAGCATCCAACTCTAAGACCTTCTTTACTAAAAAGCTACTTAAAGAAGCATGGAGGAATTTTAGAAAAACAAATATTATATCTTAGACATAAGTTTGGTATGGGAAACTCAAAAATGCATATAAAAAGCATATAACAGAACTTTTGGCACCAACCAAATCACTAGAATGGTTATCCCCTCAAAATAACCAAGAACATTTATATTTAAATTAGGTGATATTATAGATGATGTCTAAGGTGTGTAATTAACTCATAAAATAGCTGTAATGCTTACATTAATCACATCACAACATATTGGAGTATATTTAAAACTGCTAATGTATGTTCGTAGACATGTATTTTCCATGAAGACTTCCTTAGTAATCTGAGACCGATCTCCTATGACAAGGATCATAAAATACCTTCTGAGCATCGTATATCTCTAGATAAAATATACCATAAGGTAAACACATCAGGCCTAATGTTCGAACATGTATATGAACAACGTGAATCAAGTATCAACAACTCGCTCTAGCAAAATCTATAAGCATACTCTAGACAATTGGAGTTAATATCCCCCATGGGTTAGCTAAACCTAGGATAGCGCATCCTACTTGTCTTTAGTCATTTTTCTGATGTTGAGGCTACATACAACATCTTTAATCGTCTTCCGAACAGAACTCACATCATTCATGGATCCATAAGCCCTTTTGACAAATGCAAATGTTGACATCTCCCTTGGACTTAACCTTAGGATAGACAGTTCATCACTATAGCATGAAGTCCAAAATGTTAACTCTGAGCTCTTCCTTAGACTTAACCTTAGGTTAGAAAGTTAAACTCTATAACATTCCATTTTGACGACCTCTTCCAAAACTAACTCGAATACAAGCTTTGAAGTGGTATTTGGTAAGTAAAACACTTACCATCCCGGACTCTACAAAACCAATTGATGAATCTGGTAAACTCAATTTTGATTTTTTAAAAAGTAAGTGAAAGCTAGAGATGTTTCATACAAATTCTCCTCCATGGGGGTTTTCAAAGCATATGAAGCCGTGAAGCTTTTTGTTACTTCTAAAGTTAATTTGGTCTATTTCAGTATTTTACTAGTCGACCATCGAGTTTCAAATGATTGCTTATGTAAATTAAGGTTCTTACACTTAACACATTTTTGACATTCCAACTTAACTATCCCTCGGTCAAGAAGGAAGGTGATAATTTATAGGACTATTGCTGCATCCCTACTCGAACATCAATCTTGACTCTTGCAAATAGAGAAGCCTACCTCACACGGCTTTCAGTGTTAAGCGTAGTAATACTAACATTTCGTATGCAAATTTAACTACATGTTCATTTTCATAATGTAACTTCTCATCCATAAAATTACTTGTAAATAACCTAGAAATTTTTTCTTACAATTATATATGTATGTATAGTAGGGGTTAATCCAAAAATTGGTATAACACTCACGATGACAAGTATGATGAGCCAAAGCATGATTTAACACACTTGATGACACGACTAAGTATGTATTTATTGGTGTTGACCAAAATGTGTTTAGAGACCAAGATTAGGCTTCGCATTCAAGGCCTAGTACAAGATGTCATAAAGGAATGACTCCATGATGCCTATAGACTTTTGGAATGAGGAATTTGAAAGCCCATATAATTTTCTGAAACCAGTTGCTCGAAATCCTATACGTTCTTTTGGAATAAAACATTTGAAAGTCCATGCCACATGATCAACGAAGATAAAAGAATAGGCCGTAAATATATGCAATATCCCATTAAGCATGTTAATGGATGGGATACGTGATCCTTTTAGTTCATAGTCCTATGTCCGTATGTAGATGGCAAGATAGCGATTGTGCATATGAACACTAGTTTAGACCATATCCATATGATTTATACAAAATCACGACAAGCTTTGGGCCTAAAGAACTTTATCATATGCATATCCATATCCAAAAATGTCCAAAGTGCACAATAAAGGTAATGTACGTATTCAACTCCTTATTCATATAATTTCATCATAATTACAATCAAACAGGTTTTTCCAGAATTCAATTTTGGGTTATACTTTTTTATTTTGAGAGGAGAAAAAATAAATGATATCCCTTACTCCTTGCCCCTAGTTCTATAATTATACGGTCGAGGGGTTCGACATGGTTGCTTTATGCCGCCTTTAGCATGCATAATTCTTCATATCAATGGTCATATTAATTATGCCAGGCCTCATGCTTCATCTTTGTTAACCTCTGGTATTGATAACCTTGTAGCATCGACTCTGTCCCGATAGTTTTCGTAGACATTGATGACATCTGTTATCAATGTCGCATTGAAGGCCTACATCGTCCTTTTATAATCGATGAAAAGAAATATCACCAAGGCATGACATTGATAATTAACAATTCCAAAGAAATACAGCATTACTAAGAGGTGTTATTGACAGAAGGTTGTATTAATGATGAGCGACATTGATAAGAGATTGTAATTATAGGAGGTGGCATTGGCGATAAGTGACATCAATAAGACACAACATTAACAAAGCTGGTATTGATAGGATGCGGCATTGAGAGGAGGCGATATTGATAGGGCATGGCATTGATAGGATGCGATATTGAGAAGAGACGTCATTGATAGAGCATGGCATCGATGAAAGCGGCATTAAAGAGATGCAGCATTAGAAGGAAGCGGCATTAAAGAGGAGCGGTATTCATTCGACATTATTCTCTGCTTGATGAACCATATAGCCTTTTGCTGGTATCTTATGAATGTGATATCGATGGCTTTTATACTCCTTATATACTGATGGGCTATGGTATCATACTTCGATATTGCTTCAATGTCTTGTCTTTGTCATTATTCAATGTTGATGATATGAGATATCATCAAAGTGCGACTTCAATAAGATGTGTTATTGACGATTTCAATTTTGCGGCATAAGGATCAGATTCGTTCAATAGTTTATCCTTGCGGCATCAAGATGCAGCTTGCTACCATTGTCCTCCTAATGTCATTGAGTACCATTGCAAAAACAACCTTATGGAATAACTCATCCTTCAATTTTCCTTACTTACGGCATCCTCCATCTACGACATGACTTATTGTACTTCATTGGTGCAAGATGCCCTTGAATCTTTTGGTCCGCATAATTCCTTAATGCGGCCTTCGACATTATCCGTTTTCAATTTAGCATTAAATTTTCCTTAGAAATTATGTGGATAACATTTTCCCCTTGTATAAAAGAAGCTTTTTACACTTTAGTGTGAAACCAAGAATTTGCCATCTTTTCTTATTGTTTTTGAGGTTTCCTCCCTAATCCTGTTCATGCAAAACACAAAGCAAGTCATGATTTTCATTGGTAACATTTAAATTTGATTTTGGTTCAACCTTTCAATATTTTAATAACGTCATAAAGAATCTTTTATTTGTAATTCAATGTTACTTTTTGAATCTATAGATTTACCTAATGAGGCCAAAAATCTATTTGGTAGCAACTTTGCTTGAATAGAATCCCATAGAATTAAGAATAAGAGACTTTCTAAAAATAATGATTTCATGAGTTGGAAAACTAAAGAATCATAATTTCCTAAATAGAAGCCTAGAAACCAATCTAGAAATATCGTAGGAGGGAAGGCCCGAAACTCTCTTGGCAATATCGTGAATTAAAGACCAAAAAACCATCTAATAGAAGACTAGAAAATCCATCGGGAAATAATAATTTCTGAATAATAGAAGAAGGTAGAAATTCATTAGGCAATAATAATAGAAGACCAAAAAGCATTTGATAATAATAATGGAATACTAGAAAACCATCCGATAATAGTAATAGAAGACCAAAAATCCGTCTGGCAATAATTCTTCTTTCGTAGAGAAACCCCGCTTTCTTGACTTTGAAGTACGACAACTCATATTTTATAGATCTTCCTCTAGAAGATTGCTTAACTCTTGCTTTGGGGAACAAATGGCTCATTTTTAATTGAGTTCTTTTTCCTCTTTTCAAGTTTTGGACACCTTAGTATCTTCCCTTTCCTCCCATTTTGGGCATTGAATGTCGTAGTCCCTTTTCCTTACGCCTCTCTTTGTCTTTGGACGTCTTACTCCCTTTTACTTGTGCCTCTCTTTGGGCTTTGGGCTTTGGACGTCTTAGTCCCTTTCCTTTGTCACATTTTAGGTGATGATCTTAACTTGGATTGAACCCCTTATTACGGTCTTAGGTTATGATTTAGATCTACTATCCAATATATTTGGTTAGCTGTAAAGAAAAACCAAAGATTTATCCGACCTCCCTCTACGAGGCACTTTAGTAAGGTCTTACAGACGGTACTAAAAACTAGCTCGGTGCTTTGGTCAGGCCATCTAGGTAAGATCAAAGGCTTACTCTGTCCTCTCTTTAGGAGGCACATCGGCTAGGCTACATAGGCAAGGGAAAAAGGCTTGCAGATGCTTTGATCAAGCCTTTTCAAATGAGACCAAAGGCTTATTCTGACCTCCCTTTAGGAGGTGCTTTGACCAGGCCATCTTGGCAGGGGCAAAGGCTTTTTCGTCCCTTACTACCATCTCAAGTAGTGGTTGTTTAGGCTTTTCCTTTTACTTTAGGAGAGTTTACTCCTCAACCATGTAGATATACTTATTTCAACTTCCTTATATATCTATTGTTGGGAATATAGCCACAAATATTCAACATTCCATGCTCTTCCTATTTTGTTGCCACTGGGTCAGAATAGTCTATAGGTCCTCGGTGGGATTACTTTGTGTAAGATTATAGGCCAGTCCCAATTTGGCTTGAGAGGTCCATCTACTAAACTCTTATTATTTGCCATAACTCTTCGGAGCGCTAAATCTCCTTTCTGAAACGATCTTTCTCTTACATTATAATATTTGCATATTCTTCATTAATATTTAGCCATCTATATGGCGGCTTCATCTCGTAACTCATTTACTAAGTCTAAGGATCCTTTCTTTAATTCTTGATTTAGATTAAATGCATATGCGATCCTTCGATGAGAAGGTACTTCATCCTCAATCGGAAGCATGGCTTCACATCCATTTGTTAAGGAATATGGGGCATTCCTTGTTGCAGTTTTTTTCAAAGTTTTATATTCCCATAATGGAAGAGGTAGTTTTTTACCCAGTTTCCTTTAGCCTTGTCCAATCACTTTTCGAGAATGGTCTTAATAATTTTGTTAGCAGCTTCAGTGGCTCCATTAGCCTTGGGATAAGCTATAGACGAAAAGATCTTGATGTTTCCATTTCTATTAAAGGAATCAAGTATGTTTTGTGCGTTGAAACTGAGTTCCATTATTAGATATTATCCTATATGGAATTCAATATTCTTGGTTACAAATATGAGAACTTGTCTTGATGTGATATTTGGAAGTTGTTCTACTTCTACCCATTTTTTGAAATAATCAATGGTCACCACTGCGCATTTAACTCCTCCTTTGGATATAGATAGTGGTTCAATTAGGTTAATTCCACATACATCGAAAGACCATGGGCTTGAGACTGAAGTCAATTCTCTTGGTGGCAAACATGAGATCCTATAAAACATTTTATACTTTTCACATGTTTTCACTTAATCAATGGCATAACTAGTCATCCGAGGCTGATAAAAGCCTTATCTCATAACTTTCTTAGCTAAATTTATGCCATAAGAGTGAACTCCAAAAAATCCTTCATGAGCTTCTCTTAGTAATTGTGATAACCGAATTTTCGGACAACAGATAATTGGAAAGTTATCTGATTTCACTCTCGAAAATACTGATTTATAAATTGAACAAATAAATGTGATAATCTCCTGTATATGTTATTTAAAATTGGAAAAATTATTATTTTCAAACAATGATAATAATGTGTTGTTTTTATATATACAAATGGATTTTAAAATAGAATTATTATTTACAAATTTAATTTGTGTTGTTTAAATATATACATATATTTGAGTTGACTTCAAATTAGATTTTAAATTGAATTTGAATTTGGGTTTAATTTTGAAATTTAAAAGATAAATATTTTTAAATATTTTGGATTTGAAAATATATGAATAAGATTTTTTTAGAATAAGATTTGTTTTATATTCCTTAAAGAACTTTATTTATAAAAATTAAGAAAGTATTTATTAAGTAGGAAAAAAAGATTTATAAAAACATTTAAAATAAATTAAAGATGCATAATTACAAGTGCTAATCTATGAAACTTTTTAATAACAAGTATGAGGTGATTAACAAAAGTAATTGACAAATGTTAACAAAGTGAACAAGCGTCATTTTTTTTTTCATTTTCTTTAATTTTTAATAAATCATAATTTAGTCTATATAAACATCTATCTTCTTTCTTCACTTCTTCTTTTTACTATCTTCATTTCAAAAGCAAAGGAAAACAAAAACTCAAACCTAAAAACAATTTACTGCAGATCAAACTAAAACCAGAAAACCCACAAGAAACAAAACCTGTAAACATTTCTCAAAACAAATCAAAACCCTGTAAACATTTTATCAAAAACAAAGGAAGCTCAAAACCTGTAAACATTTTTCAGAACCTGGAATATCAAGCAGGATAATCAAGCAACCTTCTCGAACAACTAAGCTTCAGATTTCAAGTTTCAAAGCATTTCAAAGTTTTCCAGTTTTATAGATCATCAAGGTCAAAGCAATTCAAGTTTCTTGGTGATTATAGTTTTCAGTTTTCAAAATCAAGCTTTCATGTTTCAAAATCAAAGCTCTGTTCATCTTTTAATCAGATGAGTAAACATATTATTTTAAGAGCTTAAATAAATTAAATTATGTGCATATGATTCTTGAAATGATTTATACTTTGCATGTATATATACATGTGTGAATTCTGTATGTTGGTTTGTATTTGAACTTTGCATGTCTGTGCTTCTCTACTTTCAGGTTATAGAGTTTAAAATAAAATCAAAATTCAATATCTTTTAATTAATCACTGTTTGGACTTAGGTTTTAAACAAAATCTGTTTGTTTAAGCATAGATTAAGGTTTACAATTTTATTTAAGTAAATTAAATTTGTAATTTTCTAGAAAACCAAAAAGAATAGTGGAAACTTAAGGTATCATAAAATTCAAACATCTTAATTCTTCGATTTAAGTATATAATCTGAATCACTATCTTAAATAATGATTTTTAAGGGTTAATTCATCATTTTTAGTGGGAAATCAGTGAGCAATTCTAGGTTAACGAGAAAGTGAGTTTAGGGCTGTTGCGGGTGATCAGAGTGATGTGGAGGGTCGGGACCACTTTTGGAGGTTGCGAGGAGGTCGACGAGCTTGGCAAAACTGATGGATGATTTTCTTCACCGCCGTGGCATCGGCGGTGGGTCGAAATACATTTTAAACCCTAATTTGAGTTGTGTTTTGAGACGAGATCATTGCATAATCTCTGTAGCATCGAGTTTGATCGGAGGATGGGGGATGAAAGCATCAGGTTTTGGGGGAGTTGTGGTCAGAGGCTGGTAACCTCTGGTGGTCGGATTCGCTTAGACGAGGTGGATTCGTGGTTGAAGTTTCCTGTTCTAGTCCTTTCAGTCATCTCAATTTCGATTCTATGGTTATGACGACCTTTGGATGGTCGAGATCGTAAGGGAGGGATATCGGCGACTCATCTACAGTGGTAAGGATGGTCGGAGCTCTAGCGATGGATGGCGCATGTGCACGGCGATGTTTTGTGTTAGTAAGTTTGGGTAGTGAGTGATCTCGAAGGAGTACTCAGGTAATTGGGATAGGGACTCGAGTAAAGACTCAGGTAGTTACACGAGTGAAATCATGGTTCCAGGTTTTTAAAACTTAAACTAAGACTAAATTTTTAAAAATCGAAAGTGGATTTACTCGGGTCAGGACTCGAGAGCTATTCTGGTTGGACCCGAAGCAAGTTTAAAAACAGATTTTAAAAGTTTTAAAAGTTTTACAAAAGCAAATTTTAAAATTTAAATTGAATTTAGTTTAAACTATTGCTTGATAAATGTTTAAAGTTATTTGATTAAAGGAAGTTATGATTTATTAACTTTAATTTGTTAAGTTAAATTATTATTTTATCTTAAAACCTAATTACATGATTTAATTAAGAAAGTTAATTATAAAGATATAATGTTTTAAAAATGTTGATGATAATTAAGCCATTAATAAAGATAATGGTTTACTAAAAATCTAATTAAGGTTTTAATGATTTGGGATTAATTAAGTTAATAAAGCAATTTAAGTATAATTAATTAATTTAATTAATTAATAATTAAAGGGTTATAAGTTAATTAATTAGAGGTTAATTAATTTGTAATTAAGGACTATTAATTAGATGATTACAGATAATTAATTTATGATTAGAGATCAATTAATTATGTAATTAAGCTGTAACTAAGCATTAATTAATTAAGTAAATAGAGATTAATTAATCAAGTAATTAGAGGTTAATTAATTAAGGATAATTAACCAATGGGATAATTTCTTGATGAAAGTAATTAAAAGGGTATTACTTAATGGAATTAATTAAGGATTAATTACTTAGTGTAATTAATTAAGGATTGATTAATTAAGGATTGATCAATTAAGGAAATTAATTAAGGATTAGATAATTAATGAGTGTGATTAATTAAAGGATAATTAATCAATGTTAGTGATTATTGGATAATTAATTTGAGTAATTAATTGAGGATGAATGTAATTAATGTGAATGGGTGGAAGTTTAATTAATTTGGGTAAATTAATTAAAGGCTAATTACTTAATGTAATTAGACAGGATAATTAAAGGATGATTAATTAATGGTTTGTAATTAACTATTGTTAAGTAAGCAAGATCAAAAGTGATTAAAGTAATTAATTTGATTTAATTAGAAATGGTGTGGCTAATTAATCTTGCTTAAGAATGATTGGTTGATATTTCTGATATGAATGTTTGTGATATGATATGTTTGGCTCAAATAGTGATAATATGGTTATCTATCAATGATGAATTACCATGTAAAGGTGACACCCTTTATTTAAAATTTTAATGGTATTTCACTTGAATAACTTGGGTTATGATGACATGGGATTCAAAGAGACCGGTGTCGGGTATTAGTACATACCCGAAACCACTTCGATCTGTATTCTACAATAATTCTTTATGGATTTGATATATGGAATAAATGGGCTGGAATGGAATAATTTAAGTAAACTGAACCATTAAAATTATGTAATGGTACTTAAAGTATTGTGTGTGAAATAAGTATTGACTATAACAAAGTTATGAACTTGTAGTGAAGTACGAGTTACCCCGGGTTCTAAGTAAGTTTTATGCATTAGTATTACTTGTTAGATCGGTTTACTCACGCTGGTTTCTAGCCTGACCTGGGTGTTACTTTGATGTAATGCTCGGGTCAGACCGAGTATTACAGATTTTCAGGTAAGGACGTTCTGGAGCTCTGGTGGCGAGCTGGATGGCAGGAACGCATGGAGTGTATTCCGCTGAGTATATTGTTGTTGTTTATCCGGGACAAGTTGTTATAATGTCCAGTTTTTATGAGAGTAGTTATAACTCTAATATATTGAATGTAAAGTAACAGTTACAGCTTTCTTTGTATAAATGCTATTAATTGTTATTATATTTTATCCACTGCGAATGTGAGATGTTGCTGTCTTCTGTTTTCCTTCTTTCTTCTTTCTTCTTTTCTTTAACAATCTGGAATTTTCGGGATCGAAAATTTTAGGTCGTTACATTTGGTATCAGAGCCGAAGGTTAAGCGAGAACCTTGGATCTGGTGGGTTTACTCATTTGAATAAGGGTCAATAGTACCCTAAAATGAGTTGAGTATATATTTATTTGAGAGCGTATTTGTTATTTTCTTATATAAAGATGTTAAAATGGTTTTAAAAATTAGTTTATATTTTGATATATAAAGCAATAATTTTCTAATCACTATATATTAAGATAATTAATTATTGTATTATTTGAATTAAAATAATAATAAGAATTAAGTGGAAGTAGTAGCACAACCAAATTGAATTTGAATGAAGATAAATTTGAAATGGATCCAAACTGAAACTAAAATCCTGAATTTGTAGAAATGTTTTTTGAATAAGATAATAATGAAATGATTATCCAGATATGATAATCTTGGTTATTATCATAAATGGTTATTGTCTTTAATAATGAAATGTTTGTTAATGTTTGTTTCCTAATAATAATTATTGATAAAGCAAAATGAAAAAGTTTTAAGGAAATAAACTTTTAGATTAGTATAACTTGTAAACTAGAATGGATTTAGATAGTGGAGTTTTAAAACATTTGAATTGTTTTCAAAATTTTAAAAGAAATGATATTATTCAGAATATTTTTGAATATGATCTTATTTTTTTTAAAGTAAGAAGTTGTTAAAAACTTTAAGGGAATTTGTTTTAAATTAAAACCCAAAGGTGGTTTAAACTTAGTGTATGACTTGGTGGGCTAAGAAATAAATATGTATATATGTATGGGTACACATAATATCAAAGATGATTTGGAATAAACTCTAAAGTGTGGAATTTTGATTTTCCCTAGGGTGTGATCTAATAACCCAAGTGATATAAGTTTTGAACTTAGGAGTAAGAAAGAATATTGATAGAATTTGGAATTTGAAATGGGAATTCAATTGAATAAGGTTAACGTGATTAAATTGAATTTAACTTAGAGGAAGTTAAGTAAGTTGGAATGAACAACCTGAATTGGAAATTTCAAGATGAAATTGAAATTTAACTTGGAAGTTAAATGAGTCGATTTGGAAGGGAGATATATAAGATCTCTAACGGGTTTGAGTTCTAGGAATGGGTAATAGATGTTATTGGTGGATGTTTTAAATAAATTGGATGTTTATTTACTTTGACTTGCCCTAATATCATCCCGTTGTTATCAATAATCTATGAAACTGTGAATTAGTTTGTTTAAAATGAATTAAGAAGTGGATTGTGATATTTTATATCCGTTGTAGAAATTAAATGGAAGTAAAACTTTAATTTGAAATTATTTAGGTAATCTTGATTTTTGAAGATAAAAAAATTGAACTTGTGAAAGTAAAATCACTTTGAACTTAAGTTTTGAATGTTTAAGATAAAATTACAACTGAAATTGCTGAAATTTGGTTTCAAAATTAAATTTGGGTAATAAATTGATTTTTGAATGATTAAATTGCTTAAAAAGGATTTGAACTATGATTTGAACTTAGAAATAAGTTTATATAGAAGTATAGGAAAATTTAAATCGAATTTTGAAATTTGGACTCAGAATTTAATTGTTTAAAATTTTTAATTGTTAAATTAAATTAAAGATTAATTTGATTTAAAGGAATTAAATCAGCAATTGAAAATTTAACTCGAATTTATATAATTCGAGATGATTTAAAAGTGGAAATTGGAATTGGGATTAATTAAAACCGGAATTGAAATGAATTGAAATTGGTCCAATTTGAAATTTATTTGAATTAATTAAAATTGTGACTAAAGTTGAATAAGTAAATTCAAATGGAATTTGATTTGAATTTAGAAAAGAAATTGAGGTTAAGTCAACTTGAAGTGGGATTGAATCAATTTAATGGGATGAGAAATTGATTGGAAATGGAGATTGGGAATTAAACAATTTGTTGTGAAACTATTTTCAAATAGATTATTTTAATATAAACTGTTTTAAATCTATTTTTCCAAGCTATTTACTATATACACCCTTTACTTTTTAAAGCCAAACTATTTTATACTTATTTTACAACTATTTTTGGAACTATTTAACTACTTTACAACTGTTTTATAAACTAATTACTATTTTTCAATTACTTATAACTAATCACTATTTTAAAAACTATTTTGCAATTATCTAACTATTTTATAACTATTTTACAGTTACCTAACTGTTTTACAACAATTTTACAACTAATAATTATTTTTCAATTACTTATCTGTTTTAAAATTTTCAAGCTATTTTCTAAATATAAGCTGGTCAGAGTGCAAACTGTTTATGATTAATTACCAATTGAGATAAGAATTGAAGTGATATTCCAAATGAAAATTGAGGCAATTGTGAATAAATGAATAAGGATCTAAGGGAATGTGAATAAAAAAGAGAAATTGATTTAGCTAATAATCAATGAAGATAGATACATAGGATGTACGTATATTGTTCTATTCGCATAATGATTTGATCCAGATTCGAGCATAGAATTTCGAGATAGTATATCGATCGGGGTTGGGATTTTTCACTCGATTTTCGATGACGAACCTGGATATGAATTTTTGATTGGTTCTGAAAATTCTCTATCGTAGTTTTGACTATGCAAGGAGAATGACAGTTTCTGATCAAGAAACCAGATCAGAGTCCGCACTAGGAAGTCGAGTGGACGATACTAGTTCGGAAGAGAAATTGTGTGATCGAGTAATAGATCAATTTGATATTGCGTACGTATGATATGAGTACATCATACGGGTTTGAATTAAATTGATATTGAAAATTTGTGGATAAGAACTGAAAAATGGTTATTGAAATGAAAAGTATATTTTGTGAAATATATGATGAAATAAAGTGGAAATTGGATAATTCTATGGTGGAAATTTACTTTATGAAAGTTAGTAATATGGTAAGTGACCTTATAGAGTAATCAAGCTTGAATATTGATTTGGCATGAACGAAATTATATATATATTATTGATAAACTCCCCTTGTTGAATCTATTGCCAGAAGAAAAGGGTTTTTAAAAGTTTTTGAAGTATAAAAAGGGAATTTATACAAGTATGAAGTGATTCAAAAGATTTTTCAAGGTTTTATATATTTATATATATAAAGGATCTTATGAGAATGTTTTAGGGAAAAAGGTTTTGGAACCAATGGATTTTGGAAAGGCTTTTGATTTTTGGGGGAAAATCAATTTTAGAAATTTGAAAAGTCTAGTTTGAGAATTATCGATTTTGGAATAATCGATTTTGAGAAAAGGAGATATATATGGGATTCATACTAGGTGTATGATTTGAAAATACTATATGTGTATAGTATAAATTGTTTTGAGAATGGCTTTGGGGAAAAAGGTGCTCCCTTGAAATGAACTTCTTAGGAATACCATAGGTTGGTACTGCCTTGATCCCCAAGGGGGAGGCTCTAAAGTGGATCCTGTGAGGAAGTCCGGATAAACCGAAGTTCTTGAGGATTATTGAATAGCGAAAGTCAAGGGCGCTGATGCCTACAGAGGCGTTTGAGTTATGCTTTGACGATATTGTAACTCGATGTCACTGCTATCTACTATAGACCATAGCAGAAATCGCGTGGAGGTGAGTGTCAACGGTCTATGCTTGATTTTTCCGGAAAAGCAACGTAACATCGGTAGACTGCGATCTATGGTCGAGTGGAGAAGTTTCATTTTATCTGGCAACGAAATTCGAGGGCGCTGATGCCTATAGTTATATGGGTTTTTGTCGTGATGGCAACGTAACCTCGGGTGTAGGTGCAATCTGTAGCGGGTTCCATGGTTTAATCGAGGGGCGTGAGTGCCTACAGTTATCTATGGATTTTGCCGAGATGGAAACGTAACCATCGGGTTAACTACGACCATGGAGGGGGTGATGATTTCCAGAGCATTCTCACCAAAGATGTTTCCTCTATTTCAATTTTTTTTCTATATTTTCAATAAAATATTTTCAAAGTATTTTCACTAGGTGTTGAAAATGGGTCTGCTAAGTACTTATAGATTTTCAGTCCTACGCCTGACTAACGTTTGACCGAATTTCCGTGAGAACATGGATGGACTGGTTGAGACATCGAGTGATAAAAAAATACTTTTATAAAACTATTTTATAATGTTATGTGGATTTTTAAAAGTGTTTTAAAATTTATCAAAGAATAATTTATTTGATTTTGGGTATAGAATCTGGTTTCGTTTCTTTTCGAGGACGAAAAGATTCTAAGGGAGGAGGAATGTGATAACCCGGATTTTTGGGCATGAGATAATTGGAAAGTTATCTGATTTGACTATTGAAAATAATGATTTATAAATTGAACAAATAAATGTGATAATCTCCTGTATAGATTATTTAAAATTGGCAAAATTGTTATTTTCAAACAATAATAATAATGTGTTGTTTTTATATATATAAATGGATTTTAAAATAGAATTATTATTTACAAATTTAATTTGTGTTGTTTAAATATATACATATATTTGAGTTGATTTCAAATTAGATTTTAAATTGAATTTGAATTTGAATTTGGATTTAATTTTGAAATTTGAAAGATAAATATTTTTAAATATTTTGGATTTAAAAATATATGAATAAGATTTTTTTCGAATAAGATTTGTTTTATATTTTTTTTCCTTAAAGAACTTTATTTATATAAATTAAAAAAGTGTTTATTAAATAAGAAAATAAGAAAATAAAAGCTTTATAAAAACATTTAAAATAAATTAAAGATGCATAATTACAAGTGTTAATCTATGAAACTTTTTAACAACAAGTGTGAGGTGATTAACAAATGTAATTGACAAGTGTTAACAAAGAGAACAAGTGTCATTTCTTTTTTCATTTTCTTTAATTTTAATAAATCATAATTTAGTCTATATAAACATCTATCTTCTTTCTTCACTTCTTTTTACTATCTTCATTTCAAAGCAAAGAAAAACAAAAACTCAAACCCGAAAACAATTTACTCCAGATCGAACTAAAAACAGAAAACCCACAAGAAACAAAACCTGTAAACATTTCTCAAAACAAATCAAAACCCTGTGAACATTTTATCAAAAACAAAGGAAGCTCAAAACCTGTAAACATTTTTCAAAACCTGGAATATCAAGCAGGATAATCAACCAACCTTCACAAATAACTAAGCTTTAGATTTCCAGTATCAAAGCATTTCAAGTTTTCCAGTTTTATGGATCATCAAGATCAAAGAAATTCGAGTTTCTAGGTAATCATAGTTTTCACTTTTCAAAATCAAGCTTTCCTGTTTCAAAATCAAAGCTCTGTTCGTCTTTTAATCAGGTGAATAAACATATTATTTTAAGAGCTTAAATAAATTAAATTATGTGCATATGATTCCTGAAATGATTTGTGCTTTGCAATTATATATACATGTGTGAATCCTGTATGTTGGTTTGTATTTGAATTGTGCATGTTTCTGCTTCTCCGCTTTCAGGTTACAGAGTTTAAAATAAAATCAAAATTCAATACCTTTTGATTAATCACTGTTAGGACATGGGTTTAAAAAAAATCTGTTTGTTTAAGCATAGATTAAGGTTTGAAATTTTATTTAAGTAAATTAAATTTTCTGGAAAACCAAGAAGAACAATGAAAACTTAAGATATGATAAAATTCAAACATCTTAATTCTTCGATTCAGGTATATAATCTAAATCACTATCTTAAATCATGATTTTTAAGGGTTAATTCATGATTTTTGTGGGAAATCGAGTGAGCAATTCTAGGTTAACCAAAAAGTGAGTTTTGGGCTATTGCGGGTGATCAAAGTGATGTGGAGGGTCGGGACCACTTTTGGAGGCGGTGAGGAGGTCGACGAGCTTGGCAAAAAAGGTGGATGATTTTCTTCACCGCTGTGTCATCGACGGTGGGTCGAAATGGGTTTTAAACCCTAATTTGAGTCGTGTCTGGAAACGGGATCATTGCATCATCTTTGAAGCATCGAGTTTGATCGGATGGGGGATGGAAGCGTCAGGCTTCGGGGGAGCTTTGGTCAGAGGCTGGTAATCTCTGGTGGTCGGATTCGCTTGGATAAGGTAGGTTTGTGGTTTCCTATTCCAGTTCTTTCTGTCATCTTGATTTCGATTCTATGGTTGTGGTGACCTTTGGATGTTCGGGATCGTAAGGAAGACATCGGCGACTCGTCGACAGTGGTAAGGATGGTTGGAGCTTGGGCGATGGATGGTGCATGTGCACGGTGAAGTTTTGTGTTAGTAAGTTTGGGCAGTGAGTGATCTCGAAGGAGCACTCGGGTAATTGGGATAGGGACTCGAGCAAAGACTTGGGTAGTTGCACGTGAGAGAAATCATGGTTCTAAGTTTTTAAAACTTAAACTAAGACTAAATTTTTAAAAATGGAAAGTGGATTTACTATGGTCGGGACTCAAGAGCTATTCGGGTTGGACCCGAAGCAAGTTTAAAACCAGATTTTAAAAGTTTTAAAGGTTTTACAAAAGCAAGTTTTAAAATTTAAATTGAATTTAGTTTAAACTATTAATTTTTTAAGTTATTTGATTAAAGGAAGTTATGATTTATTAACTTTAATTTGTTAAGTTAAATGATTATATTTTAAAACTTAATTAAATTATTTAATTAAGGAAGTTAATTATAAAGATAAAATGTTTTAAAAATGTTAATTATAATTAAGCCATTAATAAAGATAATGGTTTACTTTAAAACTAATTAAGGTTTTAATGATTTGGGATTAATTAAGTTAATAAAGCAATTTAAGTATAATTAATTAATTTAATTAGTTAATAATTAAGGATTAATAAATTGATAATTAAAGGGTTATAAGTTAATTAATTAGAGGTTAATTAATTTGTAATTAAGGATTATTAATTAGATAATTAGAAATAATAATTTATGATTAAAGATAAATTAATTAAGTAATTAAGTTATAACTAAGCATTAATTAATTAAGTAATTAGAGATTAATTAATTAAGTAATTAGAGGTTAATTAATTAAGGATAATTACCAATGGGATAATTACTTGATGAAAATAATTAAAAGGGTATTACTTAATGGAATTAATTAAGGATTAATTACTTAGTGTAATTAATTAAGGCTTGATTAATAAAGAATTGATCAATTAAGGAAATTAATTAAGGATTAGATAATTAATGAGTGTGATTAATTAAAGGATAATTAATCAATGTAAGTGATTATCGGATAATTAATTTGAGTATTTAATTGAGGATAAATGTAATTAACGTGAATGGGTGGAAGTTAAATTAATTTGGGTAAATTAATTAAAGGCTAATTACTTAATGCATTTAGACAGGATAATTAAGGGATAACTAATTGATGGTTTGTAATTAACTATTGTTAGTAAGCAAGATTAAAAGTGATTAAAGTAATTAATTTGATTTAATTAGAAATGGTGTGACTAATTAATCTTGGTTAAGAATGATTGGTTGATATTTCTGATATGAATGTTTGTGATATGATATGATTGGTTTAAACAGTGATAATGTGGTTATCTGATGATGAATTACCGTGTAAAGGTGACACCCTGTATTTAAATTTGAATTGTATTTCACTTGAATAACTTGGGTTAAGATGACATGGGATTCGAAGAGACCGGGGTCCGGTATCAGTGCATACCCGAAACCACTTCGATCAGTATTCTACAATAATTCTTTATGGATTTGATATGTGAAACAAATGGGCTGGAATGGAATAATTTAAGTAAACTGAACCGTTGAAATTATGTAATGGTGCTTAAAGGATTGTGTGTGAAATAAGTATTTATTATAACAAGTTATGAACTTGTAGTGAAGTACGAGTTACCCCGAGTTTTAAGTTAGTTTTATGCATTAGTATTTCTTGTTAGATGGGTTTACTCACGTTGGTTTCCAGCCTGATCCGGTGTTACTTTGATGTAATGCTCGGGCCAGACCGAGTATTGCAGATTTTCAGGTAAGGATAGTCTGGAGCTTAGGTGGCGAGCTGGATGGCAGGAATGTATTCCGCTGAGTATATTGTTGTTGTTTATCTGGGACAAGTTGTTATACTGTCCAGTTTTTATGAGAGCGGTTGTAACTCTGAAATATCGAATGTAAAGTAACAATTACAGCTTTCTTTGTATAAATGCTATTAATTGTTATTATATTTTATCTGCTGCGAATGTGAGATGTTGTTGTTTTCTGTTTTCCTTCTTTCTTCTTTCTTCTTTTCTTTAACAATCTGGAATTTTCGGGATCGAAAATTCTGGGTCGTTACAGTAATTTTACTCCTATTGCTAGATTAACACATCATAAATAAGGAAGTGAATATCCTTCCTGATAGAGTACTCATTCATCATAATGAAAGTTGGAGCTTGGTGTTCTATTCTTCTTGCTTCTTTTTTTCCTGTAGGCAATTTTCCATTTATCCAGTATACAACAGTGGGCATCGATCCAGTTTTTCTTATATTGATCATTTATCTCTAGGTTAGAATTTTTTTTGGAGTGTTCCACTTCCATTTTATGACTCCTCCACATATGTTAAAGCTTGGGATCTGATTAATACTATAGATTTATTTCTTGATTCAGGTGCCTTCTCTTCTATATTGAGGTTTGGTTGGTAACCTAAGGGTACAATTTGTGTTTCTGATGCTCCCATCGAGATAACCAATTTAGCCAAAAATCAGCATGAGAATTCTTCCTTCTCGGTACTTGGTGTATGGAGAAATCCTCAAATTGAGTTAACATTTCTAACACCTTCTTGACATATAAACCAATTTGGCATCCTTTGTTCGATATGTTGACTTATCATTAGTTGGAATCACTAAAAATCTTAATCCCAGGGATCTTTGATTGTAGAGCTAGGGTGTGTCCTAACACCATTGATTTATATCCTACTACTGTAATGACCCGCAAATCCGTACACCTTGAGTCAACCCTATTCTAAATCAATCAACTCAAGATGAACGGAAAGACGAACCATTTGGGTTAAAGAATAACTGGTAGAAGAAGAATGTAGAATAACAACAACAGAATCTAACCATCGCAGCGGAATAAGATATAATAGATAATAACAGATCTTTATACAAAAACAAATACTATATCTGTTTATACATACATCATCAGAGTTCCACATCAATAACATACAACTAGATACAAAAAGGAATAATAATCAAATACGGAAGTACATATCGCCATCCAGCTCGTCTCCTGAGCTCCACAGCATCATATCCTGTATTCTATAATACTCGGTCTGACCCGAGCATTACAGTTAAATAACACCCGAGTCAGTCTGGAATACCAGCGTGAGAAATCACACTAAAATTAATTATTAAAGTTTAAAAAATCCTTTTGAAAACGAAAGCATCTCATAAGACCACGCCACAAATAAACATGCTGAGTTTTTTACCTTACGATAGCTAAAACACTTTTTATTAAAATCCTCGGATATTATAATAGGGTCTATATACAAATACTTATTAAAATAGCCGAAATTGTTACATGATTAAATTCCAACTACTAGCCAAAAAGTGGGTAATACAAACAGAACTCGTAAAAAGCGTGTAGGGAGAATGGATTTCCAACTAATGACTAGGCACTTGGGTACCACCTTTCACGGTACGTGGCCTAGATCACTGTACCGAGGATCACTCCCGACCCCCTCCAACACAAGACCCAGACCATCCCTTACTGGATAATCCCGAGTAAGATCACCCCACGGTTGGGATCAGCAACCGCACCACTAAGCCGAAATAAAAGGGACATCTAGATAGGGATAACCTCACCCGGAAATAGGTGCTGCCCACCAAGCCTTGTTGCACAACCCCTGATTTTCAATCATTCCCGGTTGATGAGGCTTGAGGCTAAGTGTTACCTTTTAGAACATATTCCTTAGAATGCTCATCGCCCACTTGACGATGTTCTGAAAGCATTCATCCATAAAAGTCCGTCCTGGGTTCGGACGGAACCGAAGGCACTACCCATACCACATCCATTTTGGAAATAACCTCAGGATTAGTAACGGCTAGCCCTTGCACTTCACTGCTCCATCTTCGACTCCGAACTCATTTTTCCATGAAAACATACAAACCGGATCGAAGTGGTTTTCGAGAAATTAATCCCGATCTCGGTCTCTTCGAAACGATCAGCGTATTGGCCAATATTGATAGTCGGTTATTTAACTACCAATTAATATTCACAAACACCCATCAACCATAAATAATTTCTCTAAATTATTTATTATTCTCAAAATATCTTCACAAGATATATTTTCACTTTTCAATCCCTTTTTGAAAAACAGTTTCAAACCATAATTTTCTCATAAAATAAATTTCCAAATATTTATTTCCACTGAAAACACCAAGTACAAAGCTTTAGATTTTAAAAATAATTTAAAACTCTTTATTATAAAATATCCTTTAAATCATTTAAAATAAAAATTACTTTAATGCTTATCCAAAATATATACTTTAAGAATACTTAAAATGAAACTACTTCAATATTTTATTAAAAATATATACTATAGGAATATTTGAAAATGAGGTTACTTTATAAATATAAAACTAGATTTTCTCTTTTTAAACAAAATACCAAGTCACCTTAAATAATTACTACTATAATAGATTTGAAAAATACTTACTTTAGACTTTAAATATTTAGAAATAATAAATTTTCTAAAACATGTTTTTTTAAAACAACATAACTTATATTTAAAAATTTACTTTGAAATCATACTTGGCTATCCAGGGAAATATACCTCTCTTCACATCCTGAAAAAATAAATCACTATTTTTAAACAAAATTTTCCATTTCTTTAATAAATTCCCATCGTGAATTTTATTCTTCCCAAATATCCACTGATATATTTTACTTTACTTTTATAAACCCACTTATACATTTTATAGTCACAACCTCTTTTTAAAATCCCAATTCCAACACTTAAATCAAATTTTCAGATGGATTTCCTTTACTTACTTAATTTATTCAAAGTCCATTTACCTCATATTTCATTCCTTAATTATAACTAAAAATTCTTTTAACTAAAGACATCAATTTCAGATTTCCAAAATTCCTTTTCTATTCCTTTGAATAAATTTAAAGTTTACATTTTTAAAATAAATTCATTATCTCTTTAAATAATATCACTTAAGTTTTATAATTCATTATTTTCTTGTTTATTCAAAATCTCCTTTTTCCATACTCGGAATTATTTATTAAAATTTTAAAATTGCTATTATTCTTATCCAGTTCATTTTAAACTTTATTCGAATTCTCTACAATCATTTTACTTAAAAATTCACTCTTTTATTTCCTTTTCTAAAAACCCAATTCTATATATTTTGATAACTCAGTGTACCGGAATATATTCAAGCAAACTATAGCATACAATATTCCAATATAATTTATCATCAGAAGATCAAATAATCATAACAGAGAGTATTAAATAATCTAAATAAATGTTGAGGAATCCAGTTGGATCCCTCGAACCTGTTTTCCTGCATCCATAGATGTTAGCACAATACCAATTCCACTTCGAGGTGGAATATCGCAGTATATGGGATTAATATAACATCATCCGCTATTATGCGGCGAATAGGGTCTCATCCGCTATATAACGCGGGAAATCAATCATTCCAAGATGTATTATATACTATAGTATAGCATATCATATCAAATCAATTCAAACATTCAACCAATTATTTAAATTTAATCATTTAAATTTAAATTACTACCAGATGAGTGAGATAAACTCACCTTATTCCGTCTGCAACCCATTTCCAAACTAGCTTGTTTCGTCACAATTCTTCACAATTTAACTTGTATAACATTTTACATTTTATTAATATTTGAACTTATTGAACAATTACTTCCCTTAGATAATTTTACTTAGCTAATTATTTATTTAAACTACTTTTCCTTTAATAAAATATCCTTTGGTAACTAAAACAAATAAATAAGTTTCATTAAACAAATTAATCTCTATTATTTTTAAAATAATATTTAAAATATGTAAATGTATATTTAATATGGGTATGTGTATATACTTTTATTTTCTCTGTCCAAACTTTAATTACAGGCAATTAAAATTTTATATATAATACATGAATGTTACCTATAAATTTAATTACTAAGTAGGAAATAATTACTAATAAATTGTTTTAATTAATTTACTTCCTTACTGTTTTTAAGAGGAATACAAACTGTAACAAAGAGAATATATGTAAATTTAAATTGGAAAAACGAGGTTACCTCACGACGAACAGGAAACCAAATCGACGAGCTTCAGCTCGAAATCCCAAATCGCATCTCTACGAGCTCATCCTCTTGAACGTGCCGCGAAACCCATGCCTCGTCTCCCATCGAGAATCCTACTTCAGCCTTTGAAACCCTGCCTGCGACGAGAAACCGAAGCTGCTTCACCTCGCAATTCCCTGAACACCCTCCATCAACACTGATGCCAAAACCGAACCCTAGCTTCCTATATTGTCGACTCTACCCCCAACTTTCGATCGCATCCCACACCGCTCGAGCTTCCCAACCTTGCCGTCCCTGACGATTCACCCCGATATCGAGCATGAGATTTCCCACCGTGGCGATGTCGCAACAATATTTTTTTATATGAACGAATTCGTCTTTGATTTGAATCGATTAACTACGCAATTTTAAAACTGAGGAGGATGCGGCGATTTCCTCTTTTTTTTTTTTTAAATAGAACGAAATGAATCTAATTTCGTTGAGAAGAGGAAATGACTTCGATTTTGGAACAAGAGGAATGAGGATGGGAGTGAAGTACTGGAGATAGACACTTATAACTGAAGGCATTGTTTTCTTTTTTATTTATTATTTATTTTTGATGTCATCCATTGATTTACTTCGAGATTTGACAGAGATTTTGTTTTCAAAATTTAGAATTCCCATTTCAAACTACTTCCTATACATGGCTGCTGATTTGATTTAAAAAGAAGAATTTGCATGGAATATACCTTGCGTGATGTTTTTTAAAAGAGGGAACATGTTTTTGAAAGGAAGGCTACGTGCTGTCTTCTGGCTGCTACAGTGCTTTTCGAAATGAAAGAAAAAGTTATCATGTGAAATAATTACGGCTGTTGAGTAGGTTAATTAAGAAATATTTTTATTTAAATTCCAAATGTCTCGATAAATGCAACTTAAAATTTCAAACTCCTATCGAGGCGTGCCGCTAGGTGTTTATAATGTTATACCCCTATTCCGAACGCAATGGAAAAGATTTCAAATCCTAATTCAATCGTATGGAGAAAGATAGCTTTTTGGACCAGTTATTTTATTAAATTTTCGACTTAAATTTCAGCACGTTTATATATCGTACGCTCACAACACAACTCCAAACATTCCGAAATTTGGAATCCGATAATATTACACTATTACGGATCTAATGGAAGTGGTTTCGTCAAATTCTGAGACTATGCCTCGGAAGGCTGTTTTTAAATATCGATTTAAACGATATATTTTCAAAACTTAACAAAACACTGTTAGATTCAAATTTAACACTTCTATTATCTTCAGTGTTATCAATAAATTTTTTAAAAGCCTTCAAATTATTTTGGATAGGCTTAAAACTCAAGATTCAACATTTTACCCAACTTCCAATTATTTAATTCAGTAGTTTAATTATCAAATAAATAGTGATATTTGAATTCAAATTAAAAACTAACTTTTAAATATTTAAAATCAATTAAATATTCCAATTTCAAATGCTCAAAAATTTCAGGTCGTCACATTCCTCCCCCCCTTAAAAGAATTTCGTCCCCGAAATTACTAGTTAGGAAGAATGATCCAATACCCATTACTATTTTCCAAAACCAAATAGTTTTATTAACTTGCCAGAACATATCTTTTAGACCCACTATTACTTCAATCCAACCTTCCAAACTTTTCCATAGTTCCCAAAAAACTTTACTTATTCAACCGTTCAAATTATAAATCAAAACCAAGTTTTAAATTTTCAAAATTTCTCAAAAATTTTCTAACTCCCTAAATTTCCGAAAAATTTCGCCAGCGTCTCCTTTACGCGGCTAGCTCGGTACAACTACAAAATGCCTCTACGGGCTCCCAAATTCCAAAAGAAAACAAAAGGCCAAGTGGCTAGATCAAAACCCAATCAAATTTCATATAGAAATTTAAACACATACCTTTTTGTCGAGCAATTCAAATTTATCTTCTGTAATCAAAACCCAATTTTCTTTTCCTTCATAATACATGTATATCCTACTTAGTAGTAATATCCAATCACAACATTCAAAACATTTTATTGACTTCCTTACAAAATGTCAATATCTTTTCATTCAAGCCGTATGATGTACATATATTTTATTAAATCTTCACTCAAATGCTTATTTAATATATTTTCCTGACACTCATATTACTTAAGAATTTCACAATTTCCTCTTAAGTTCAATATGAGTATTTTATAAGCTTCTTATATTTATTTTCACTTCACCACTTAGTTTATATCTATTTTTATTCAAATTTGTTCTCCCATCTCCATATGAATTCAGTTTATTTTCAACTTTGAATATTTAATTTTTATCTTCCATTTATACCGATTCATATCATTATTTTAAATTAGTTTCATTCCCTAATTTATTTCAATTTCCAATCTGAAATCGTTTTGTCGCTAACCAAAATTTTCCCAAAATTTTCAAAAAAATTTTTAACTCCCTAAATTTTCGGAAAATTTCGGCGGAGTCTCCTTTTTATGGAGGAGCTTTTGCAATTTGACAAGAGATATAAATATATATACATCGACCCACACGGTCAGAAAAACAAAAACAGTTCATATTTCCTATGTTTATTGCGTAGGCATACCTTTATCTAGCATTTTTAAGCAAGCGGCTTATTATTTAGCATTTTGCGCGATCAAATCCAGCCAAACAGCTTTCCGGTACCTGTACTTACTTCATTCAAACATGTAAGTGTTAAATAAATGCAATTTACTAACATTTCACTCTTTAAAACAACTACAATTCACGAATGCTAAAAGCAATGCACACTAAATATTTTTCATAAGCACTTTCAATGTTCTAACATTAATTTAATTGCTTACAACCAGTCACGTATCATTTTACTTAATCCGAATGGTTAACAACTCACATGCTTACATTCAATTCAATTTTTAAGAAAAACAAACTTATATTCAATTCAATTGATTTCAAAATCAATTTTATTTCACAACTATCAATTCATAGAATTTTATTTAATCTCGTTTTCATCAAACTACAATTTATTTCTACAGAATTCGACTATATTCGTGTGAATAAATAATTACTTAAGCCTATAACCATTCTAAATTGGTTCCAACTCATTTTATATTAAATTCCAACCCATTTTAATTTATTCACCAACCCTATATTTTAAAATCATTTCATTGAGCTTGACGACATTCGATTCTTATATTAATAACCACTTCCCGAATTAATTTAACCCAAACTTTTATTTAATGAACTTTAATCCTTACTCGAAGTTGAGCTTCTAATTATTTTTAACCTAAGTTAGTTTACTTCAATTTATTCCAACTTCAAAACTTAAGCTCATTTCATTTGCGAATAATTTTTTTTTTTCACTTTAACTTATCATATCTCATTCCAATCTACAAATTCATTTGATTAATTCTTTTGTTTTCTTCGTTTCAAATTTAAATTTCCAAATTTAATTCATTCACGACTCATTTAATTCAATAAGCCATTCTCAATTCGCTAAAATAATATCCAAGGCCATATATAATTCATGTTTAATTCACTTACAATTCCAAGTTGAATTTCTATTTATAACTCGGGTTTCATTTACAAATCCATCATTAACTCAAATTTCAACTCTTATTTATCCAACTAGTGTTCCATTTCCAGATTTCATAATTAATTATCCAGTTGTCTCACTTCCAATTTACAATTCAATCTTTGATTTTTATCTTCAAAATAGTTCAATCTAATTTATAATTCGACTTTAGATTTCTATTTCACTTCCCAAAATACCAAATACATTTTTATTTTGGCTTACTCCTTCCAAAATCCAATTTCAGTTCATTTACTTACAATTTTAAATTCATTTATTCATTCGCAAATTTATTTTCAACCAAATTTTTTTATTTCCAAACATTAATTATTTTTAGTCCATTTGAACTAACTCTATACTTTATTTCACACAATTTTAAATCAAACATCATCTAATATTCAATTTCATTTCATTTGCATACCATATAAATCAATCAGTTACTTGCTAATTTTAATCTCAAAACTTCGTTTTATTTAGTCCAACTTGACTAATTTTGTCTATTTAAACTTAAGTTCAACATTCAGTTTCAATTCCCTTTTGCTTACACGTTTAAACTCATTACTAAAAGGTTCCAAATTAAATTTTGAAAACACACACACACACACACACACACACACATATATATATATATAAAAGTCAAACTATTCTTTTGCATTTTTAAAATCTAACCAAATTTCACAAACAAACATTAATCCAAAACATCCAGGTAGCAATCCCCCTCTTGGAAACTCGAAAATGAACACTGATGATGTCGCGATCATCATCGGAATTATTTTCCAACGACCGTAAAGAGTTCAATGCTTTTATCTTTCTAAAATCCCTTCAAATATTTTTAAATTCCAAATCTCTCTAGATTTCAAATCTGATTCAAATATATTTCTCAAATATATATTATTTTTCCCAACCCTTTGAGAATCATTTTCAAATTCAAAGGAATTCAAATTTTCAAATTTTCAAATTTTCAAATTTTCAAATTCCAAATCCTTTAAATTTATATTCAACCATTACGTTGGAATTTTATCCTATTTTGATTATTAATCACACTATAATTCACATTTATAGTTCACATTGACAAATCTCATTTGTATATGAATTTATTTCTTAGTTTTTAATCATGGTTTAAATATCTTATTCAATTATAAATCACATTTAGAAATCCCATTTATTTATTAATTTATTCCTTATCTTTGGTTATTATCTTCAATTTCTTATTCAATTCTCATACAATGATAATAATTTAATATTATCACTTTCTAACAACTAAGCATCCATATATAACTATAACGATTTATGAAAAATCATTTATTTTATGTACAAAAATAATGTTGGATAAAATTATTTCATTTACCCTATTTAAAAGAATGCCATGTCGGTTTATCTTGTTTAAGAGTTTAGAAACCCCTATCGATGACATGGCGTCTCACACATTGACCAGAATTCATAAACACTCAACTGATAAGTCAACACAATATAAAACAAATTTTTATTTACTAACAAATACGCGCCCATATTTACTAATACACTCAAACTCATTCCAGAGTACTATAGACTCTATTTAAATGAGTAATCCCCATCAGAGCCAAGGTTATCACCAACCGGGCTCTGATACCAACTGTAACGACCCGCAAATCCGTACCCCATGAGTCAACCCTATTCTACATCAATCAACTCAAAATGAACGGAAATACGAACCATTTGGGTTAAAGAAGAAGTGGTAGAAGAAGAAAGTGGAAAAACAACATCATAATCTAACCATCGCAGCGGAATAGAATATAATAGATAATAACATATCTTTACACAAAAACAAATACTATATCTGTGTATAAATACATCATCAAAGTACATCATCAGAGTACATCATCAGAGTTCCACAACAATAACATACAACTGGATACACAGCAGAATAATAATCAAATACGGAAGTACGTATCGTTATCCAGCTCGTCTCCTGAGCTCCACAGCATCATATCCTGTATTCCATAATACTCGGTCTGACCCGAGCATTACAGTTAAATAACAGCCGAGTCAGTCTAGAATACCGGCATGAGAAATCACACTCAAATTGATTATTAAAGATTCAAAAATCCTTTTGAAAACGAAAGCATCTCGTAAGACTACGCCACAGATAAACATGTCGGGTTTTTATCTTACGATAGCTAAAACACTTTTTATTAAAATCCTCTGATATTATGATAGGGTCTATATACAAATACTTATTAAAATAGCCGAAATTGTTACATGATTAAATTCCAGCTACTAGCCACAAAGTGGGTAATACAAACAAAAATCGTAAAAGGCGCGTAGGGAGAATGGATTTCCAACTAATAACTAGGCACTGGGGTACCACCTGTCATGGTACGTGGCCTAGATCACTGGACCGAGGATCACTCCCGACCCCTGCAACACAAGACTCGGACTATCCCATACTGGATAATCCTGAGTAAGATCACCCCGCGGTTGGGATTAGCAGCCGCACCACTAAGCCAAAATAAAAGGGACATCTGGACAGGGATGACCTCACCCGGAAATGGGTGCTGCCCATCGAGCCTTGCTGCATAACCCCTGATTTTCAGTCATTCCCAGTTGATAAGGCTTGAGGCTAAGCATTACCTTTTAGAACAAATCCCTTAGAATGCTCATCGCCCACCTGATGATGTTCTGAAAGCATTCATCCATACAAGTCTGTCCCGGGTTCGAACGGAACCGAAGACACTACCCTACTACATCCATTTTGGAAATATCCTCAGGATTAGTAGCGACTAGCCCTTGCACTTTACTGCTCCATCTTCGACTCCGAACTCGTTTTTCCACGAAAACGTACAAACCGGATCGAAGTGGTTTTCGAGAAATTAATCCCGATCCCGGACTCTTCGAAACGATCGAGCATTGGCCAATATTGATAGTCGATTATTTAACTATCAACTAATATTCACAAACATCCATCAACCATAAATAATTTCTCCAAATTATTTATTATTCTCAAAATATCTTCACAAGATATATTTTCACTTTTCAATCCCTTTTTGAAAAAAAGTTTCAAACCATACTTTTCTCATAAAATAAATGTAACGACCATGAATTTTGGGCAATAACAATTTAATAATCCTTATAAATAATTTAACAAGTTTGATAAATTTTCTTTATAATTTTAATTTAAAATTGGTGAATTTAATCTTTTAACGGTTAATGAACTTTTAATATGGAAATATTGATAAGATTTATTTGTCAAAGTTAATGAAAGTTTATTCTGTTCATAATATATACATTTGATATATATTGTGAATAGAAGATCTTTTGTTTTAAATTAAAGATTAATTTTCAAATTGTAATATATATGTATGTATATGTTATAATTTGAGTTTTTTTGGAAATTTAATTTTAATATATTGGCATTGATTGTTTTATATTGAATGAATTGTAATTTAAAGCTTTGTTTAAAAATTAATACTTTTCAAAAGTTAATTTAGATTAATTCAATCATTTGCAAAAATATAAGATAATTGCTTATTTTAAGTGTATTAGTTTATAAAGGATTTAATCAAAGTTTTGTTTTATTTTCTTTTTAAAGTGTTTAAATTTAAATGGTTATATAAACATGTATAAAGATTTATTTGTATTATAATTAGTTTATAATATTTTCTTTAAAAGGTAAGCTATTTATAAAATAAAGGGTTACAAAGATTTCACACTTGTATATATTAAAATTCAAAAGCTTATTTTCATAAAAACATTTCACTAATGTGTATAAACATTTCATAAATACATATAAATACATAAGTAAGCATTTATTAACAAAGTAACTTAATTATGTAAGTTTATAATTGCATTTAAATTAAATAAGAATTTATTAATACTAAAAAAAAGACATGTGTAAACATATCTTAATAACACTTGTAAGCTAAAGAAATTTACATTTGACATTTGTTCAAATTAATAACAAGTGTCTTCATTCTTTTTTTTTTATAAACATAACATTTCATTTTCTTTGTTTTTCTTTTTTTCAAATGTTAATGGTAAAATCAGTAAACTATCTTCTTAAACCTGAAATTCATAATCAAAAGCATAAACCAATCTGTAATCAAGTTTTACTAGCAACCAGCAAATTGAAATCTGCAAATGGAAGGAAGATCATCAGTTCAACAATTCAAATCAACCTGCATTCAAATAAGCTCAAACCTGCAAATTCATAAGGAGTTTTCAACATGCATGCATTCATTTCATCAACAAAGATAAATCAAGCAATTTTCTGATTATATGTTCAAGCCTGGAAAATAGAGAGAGAAAAAACTGCTCTGCTCTGCTTATTTTAAGAGGTGAGTAAATAATTTTAAAAACAGTTTGTTATGTTTTCATTGCTATGCATGTGATGATATTTACTTGTATCAAAGTTTTTTTGCTTGAATTTAAGTAAGTTGGTATGATTATGTTATGAGCTTTCTGCTTAAATACACTCAAATTGTTCCCTGTTAGTTTACAGTGAATGGTTTGCTTAAAAATTTTAATATCTATAAATCTAATTCCATATTAGGCTTAAGTATTTGAATGAAAATTGTTTGTAGTTATATGATGAAGGTTATAAAATAGTTTTAGAATTTTTAAATACCTCAAATCATGTTTAAAATAAAATTTACAGTGAAACTTAAATTTTGGTTAAAAATTTATTATCTTAAATTTAAAATTTAACTTCATGTATGTAATCTTGATGTAAAATCATGAATTTAGATACGAAGTTTGTAATTTGTAGTTAGTAATTCATTCGAAATTTGGGTTTGAATGTATTGGGAATTTTTATGAACTACAGATGATTTACGCAATAATTTGAATTGTAATTCTGGTCGAAGCTTGCGTGTGAGTCGGTGATTTAGGGAAAAATATTCAAGAATTTTTCCAATGTTTAATTTGTTCGTAATCGAACAAACTAGGGTTTTATCTTAGTTTTTACTCGGCTTGTCTGTCGCGACTTTTACGTCGAGGAGGATGGACTGGAAGCGATCGCGATAGTGTAGTATTGTGCTAGAGGTCGTGATGCATTGATATGGGCGTCGACGAGTTTCATTGGTGAAGATATTGTTAGTGGCGTGGTGGTTTGTATTCGAGATGTGGCTGCAAGTTCGGTCTGAAGGAAGAAATCTTGAATCGAACAAGGTTTGTTTGATCTGGGTTTAAATCCATGTTCGCGCACGTTCATGTGATCGTTGGGAATGGTCGTGACGACCAACGGCGGCCGGAGATGTTTGGGCACGTGCACCGTGCACGTTAGAGTTCACTGGAACATTTGAATTGCGGAAGAAGGGTCGTTCCCGAAGGGAAGCTCACGATTTTATCGTGGATGACTCGGAGTTGTGATCCGAGTTTTTTTCTCGGGTGGGTTTTCGTGTTGCGTACAGGTTGGACTCGGAGATGTTGGAGTTTGGGTTATTCTCGGGGTAGGCAGGAGGAATTTTTGTGTTTCGACTTGAGTGATTTTGTTTGCTGTGTTAGTTAGCATTATGTTAGTATGGTTGTAAAATAAACTCTAGTTGTGTAATTTAAGAATCAAGTACCAAGTATAAACTAGTTTATGTAGAAAACTAAATTTAAACTTGTTGTTTCATAGAGGAAGTAAATTAAACATTCAAAAGTGAAATTTGAACTTATTTTCAAATTTAAAAATGTTTTAGGTTATATGTTTGAGAATTTATTATTTTAATTAAGTTTTAAAATTCAAATTTGAAGAGTGTTTTGACTTTAATTATTAAATCAAAGATGTAAGTTAAAGTTTTGAAGTAAAGTTTTAATTACAAATTTTCAATTTATATTGAAAATAAATTAGTTTAAAGCTTGATAATTTAAAGTGTTTAAATTTGGAAATGATTTATCTCCAAGTAAGACTATTATTATGATTTTGTAAACCAAGTTTAATAATTTGTTTTTGAATTAATAAGATTTAAATAATTCAATAATTTATTTGTGAAAATAAATAAGGATTAAATTATTTGGATAATTAACTCAAGAATACTTAATTAATATGATTTGTTAATAAGTTAAGTTTGGTTAAGATTTATGCTTTTCTTAATTTATTAAAGATTTTCGTTAATATTAGAAGTTAATTAATTAATTGTTTAATAAATTTTAAATGATTATTTAATTGTTTATTTAATTTTTAATAATCACTTAATTATGGATTAATTAATGAATGTAATTAAGAATAGTAATTACCTATGAAAGTAATTAGAGGAATTACTCATGGAAGTAATTAAATGGAAGTGACTAATGGATAATCACTTAACGTTATTACTTAAGTAATTGATTAATATAATTATTTTAAAGATTAATTAATTATGAAGTAATTAATTAATTAAGGATTAAGGATTATTTAATAATGGAAATAATTACTTGTTAAGTAATTAATTTAGGAAGTAATCAAGATTATTAATGAGGTAATTAGAGATAGTTACTTATGTAAGTAATTAAGAGTTAATTACTTAATTATTTTAGTTAATTAATTAATGTGATTAATTAATTAATGAATGAATTTAATTTAAAATTAATTACTAAGTGAAATTAATTAAAATTGTAATTAATTAATAAAGTAATTAATTAAGGATTTATTTATTAATTGTTTAATAATTACTTAATGAAGTAATTAAAGATTAATTAATTGGATTAATTAATCAAGGATTAATATAATTAAATTAGAAATTAATTAATTAAGGAATTAATTAAATTAAGATAAGTAATTACAAGTTGTTAATTACTGATTATAATGAGTTGAATAACTACAAGTTAATTATTTAATTACTAATTAATAAGGATCATTAATTAATGGGATTGATGATATAAATCAAGGTTGATTAAAATAAGTGATTAATGTAAGTGTGATTAATTAATTGTAATTAATTAAGGTTTAATGTAATTAATTATAATTGATTAATAAATGAAGTAAATGGAGGATCATTAATTTTTGTAATTAATGATAAGTAATTCACGGTTAATTACTGTTTATAGTTAAGAATAATTACTTGAATGTAATTAAATATTATCAATCAGGGAAGATTAATTAAGGAAGATCATTAGAGATGATTAATTTAATTTATTTGGAATAATAATTAATGAAGAAGGATTATGGTAATTCAATTGGTTAAGGGATAATCAATTCTGTTTTGGATGTTTGATTAATATGGGTTGATTGATTAATATTGGTTAATTAATTAATATTGGATGATTAATATTTGGAGATTGATATTGGATGATTGGTTGATATTGGATGTTTGATATTGGTTGATACTGGTTGATACTGTATATCTATGATACGTGATATGCTGTTATGAGATGAATGCTGTTATCAAGTATCTATTGTAAAAATATGATTCATCTATCTATTTATTTCATCCTGAATATAAGTTAAATTGTTTAAACCCTTAAGTACAACTTGGACATTAAAATGGCGTTTGGTTTCGGTGAGACCGGGATCGGATTTCCATATTTGGATATCCGAAAACCACATCGATTCCAATTAAATGTTAGGTCATGAATCCAAGTGGAGCAAGTGAAGACTCGAGGTGTAAGGGCTATACGTCAGTATAACTCTGTGGGTGATTCCGTAATGAGTTTGATGGAATAGTGCTTATAGATTCGAGACGGTGATTTAGAGTGCAAGGGCTATGGTCGTTGACTCTGAGGGTGATTCCAAAATGAGTGCAACGAGATAGTGCCTTCGGTTTCGTTCGAACCCAGAACGAACTTGTATGGATTGAATGCTTTCAGAACATTGTCAGGTGGACGATGAGCATTGTAAGATAGATGTGTCCTACAAAGGTAATTGTAACCTCAAGCCTCATCAACCGGGAATGGCTAAAACAGGGGAGGTGCAACAAGGCTTCGTGGGTAGGCCCCACTTGAGAGTGAGATTTACCCCTGTCTAGAGGTTCCTTTCTATTTCGGCTTAGTGTGTGCTTGGTCGCGCCAACTACAGGGTGGTCTTGTTCGGGACTGTCCAGTAAGGGATGGTTCCAGCCTTTTGTTGCAGGGGAGTGGGCGTACTCCTCGGTACGGTAATCTAGGCCACGTACTGTGATGGACGGTACCCCAGCATCCCTTCCATTGATGGAATCCAAAATCCAATAAGTGCCCGTACGGTTTTGATTGTGCCCAACTATGTTGGAACGTGAGATGTAAGCATTCCAGCTATTTCTGTATTTTATTTTGAAAGCCCTAGACACTATTATAATATCACTGGATTTATAATCAAATGTTTTGGTTAGCGTAAGGTAAAAACTTTTACATGTTTATGTGTGGGAAGTCTTACGTGATACCTTTTCTTTTCAAAGGTTTTCCCAAAGTTAAGCAATTTTAACCCGTTTACTCACATCAGACCCCTGTCTGACCCGAGTGTTTATTTTCTGTTTTATTAAACTCTTTGGTACTCATATTATGTATGAGTAGTCAAGTGATTCAGGTTTGCTTGACGAATTCTGGAGGAGATATGGAGCAGGAGGCTTCCACGTATAGATATATATTGGTTCGCTGCGTTTGTTTGGTGTCTTTTTCTTGTGTACTTGAATTGTATAATTAGACAGATGTTTATAACTGTCTAATCTGTGTTGTTTATTGTGTACTCTGATGTAATAAGATACTATGTAATATTTTATGTGATATATTATATTTCATTCGTTTCGTTGTGAGTTCTCTGATGTTGTTGTCTTTCTTCTTTCTCTTTCTTTTCTTCTTCTATCCCTTTCTTTCTTTAAGATGATGCGATTTCCTAGAGATAGGAAGTCAGGTCGTCTCATTTGGTATCAGAGCATTAGGCTGAGTGAATACCTAGGCTCTGAAGTATGTCTTTCTTTAGAGAGCATTAGGTTGAGCGAATACCTAGGCTCTGGAGTGATGTCTTTCTTGAGAGAGCGTACTTGTAATTTTTATATATAACTATATATATATATATATCTGTATCTACCTGATTTGTTGGGTTATCTGTTCGGATTTTCCAACATAAGTTTTAGAGGTGGATGGAGTAGTGGTGTGTGTGTAACACGACTACCACTGATGGAAGAGGTTCCATATGTTGGAGGTTGGAAGTATTTGTCGAGATTGTAGACCTAATACCGTCTCGAGTAAGTTTTGTAGTTTGGAGTAAGGATTTCTCTGATATCCGAAGGAAATCTTTTTGAAGATTTAGAGTTCGTTTTTGAAGTATAAGTTTGGATTTGTCGGAAGTGTAGGAGTAAGTGATGATATCTTGGTAACTGCGTGATGAGATGCAGTATCCTTGGATATTTTCCGAAGGTGTTTTCTCTTGAAGCAGTTTTAGATATGGTTGAGAAGCAGTCTTTACCTGCCGCAGGGAAGACTTGTCTGTGTGGAAGTTGTCCGGATTTTGAGCAGGGAGGTTAGCAGTTTTGGGAAATGAGACTAAGGTCTATGAGTTGTTTCTCTTCAGGCATGGTCTTATTGTTATTCCTTAAGGAAAGCGAGATGTTGATGCTTGGTTTGGAGTCCCAGTTTCTTGAAGGGATGTTTGCCATCTCGGAAGTTAGTTTGTTGATGGTTTTGGGTTTTGGAGAAGCCTTTGGATTAGAAGTCTTTAGTTAACTGTGGTAGCAGTTTCAGCTCAAAGTGTTCGGTGTGCTGTCAAGGAGATCTTTTAGCTTTGCAGTATCATCGAGGTAGAGTTTGGAAGCAGCTGTGTGGCTTGTCTCTCCGATGGTTCGGGATCCTTAGTGGTTTTTCTATCAGTATCCCAGGTAGCTGGTGAATGTTTTTGAAGGTTAACCTTGTTTAGAAAAGTTTAAAGCTGTTCTATTTGGTAAATAGAGGACAGTTTATTTGGAATCTGAATTAGGTTGGATCGCAAAAGTGACTTGCGATTAGATTGGGAATTTTTCTTGAGCAATCTTTTGTTCGAGGCTGAGGATTCTCATGTGGATAGGAGCTACTGAGGTACTCAGAAGGTTGTCTGCATCTGGACTTGAGTTCCATATTGTTTTGGTTCCGAAAGCAATTTTGGTAGTTAGCCTGATAGTTGGATGGTTCTTGGAGAAGGAGATATGGTATAGCAGCTCAGAATTATTTTTGGATTTGGATTTGGACCAATCTAGCTCTTGAATTGGATTCTGTTATAAGGTTGTGTGACTGAATCAGATGGGTCACTCAGATTTTTATGGATTTGATGAACAAAGCTTTTCGGATATATTGGATAAGTTTGTACTCGTGTTCATCAACAATATTCTCATCTATTTCGGAATCAGAGTTGTGCAACGGAAGCGAGGTAGCAGCTGTGCAACGTAGGAAGTAAGTTCTGTTTGCTATTGTTTGGGCAGTAGAGCTTGAGTTTTGGATTTCAACGGATTTTGGGAAGACTTTTCTGTTGAATAGGATCTAGGAACTGTTTGCTTTGGTCTAGTTATTTCTAGAAGTATCATCATAGGTAGAGCTGATCAGGAAACGAATTGGCAGCCTACGATTGTCTGTTGAGATATACAGATATGAGATAAGGTTTTGGAATTCGAAGTTGGAGACCTCGTTGTTGTTGAGATTTCTCTGGTTAAGAGAGCAGTAATTGGATAACATTGGTTGGCTAGTGCTGAGGCATTTGAGATTTCTTATCTGTGTTTTGATAGGATAAGATTGAATTGCCAGTTTGGATAGCTGGAATTCATTTTGTAACACGTGTCTCTGAGGGAATACGTGTATGATTCATCGATTTGTAGTTGAATCTGTAGTTCAGTTGGAATTGGAAGTTGAGCTAGACTTGGGTATAGTTTGATGTTCTGTTCAGATTGATTGATCTGGAGATGAGAGGAGCTCTGGATTTTGGTAGTGCATTGGTTTGTTGGCTTTTGAAGAGCGAGTCTCCCGGTGATTTATACTTAGAAAACTCGAGATAGTATTAGAGATTTATTCTGTTTTGTGTCAGAATAATTAGTTAGGTTTGTTTATGTGATTGATTGCTCTGGTTGTTAGTAACTTGTTGTTAGGAATGCTTTGCTGTTGAAATTTGAAATCTTTGCTGGGTTATTAAATTAACTTTGCTTTTAAATTTCGGGGACGAAATTCTTTTAAGGGGGAGGATTGTAACGACCCGGAATTTTGAGCAATAACAATTTAATAATCTGTATAAATAATTTAACTGGTTTGATAAATTTTCTTTATAATTTTAATTTAAAATTGGTGAATTTAATCTTTTAAAGGTTAATGAATTTTTAATATGGCAATATCGATAAGATTTGTTTGTCAAAGTTAATGAAATTTTATTCTGTTCATAATATATACATTTGATATATATTGTGAATAGAAGATCTTTTGTTTTAAATTAAAGATTAATTTTCAAATTGTAATATATATGTATGTATATGTTATAATTTGAGTTGTTTTGGAAATTTAATTTTAATCTATTGGTATTGATTGTTTTATATATTTAATGAATTGTAATTTAAAGCTCTGTTTAAAAATTAATATTTTTCTAAAGTTAATTTGGATTAATTCAATTGTTTGCAAAAATATAAGATAATTGCTTATTTTAAGTGTATTAGTTTATAAAGGATTTAATCAAAGTTTTGTTTTCTTTTCTTTTTAAAGTGTTTAAATTTAAATGGTTATATAAACATGTATAAAGATTTATTTGTATTATAATTAGTTTATAATATTTTCTTTGAAAGGTAAGCTATTTATAAAATAAAGGGTTACAAAGATTTCACACTTGTATTTATTAAAATTCAAAAGCTTATTTTCATAAAAACACTTCACTAATGTGTATAAACATTTCATAAATACATATAAATACATAAGTAAGCATTTATTAATAAAGTAACTTAATTATGTAAGTTTATAATTGCATTTAAATTAAATAAGAATTTATTAATACTAAAAAAAAGACATGTGTAAACATATCTTAATAACACTTGTAAGCTAAAGAAATTTACATTTGACATTTGTTCAAATTAATAACAAGTGTCTTCATTCTTTTTTTTTTATAAACATAACATAACATTTTCTTTGTTTTTCTTTCTTTCAAATGTTAGTGGTAAAATCAGTAAACTATCTTCTTAAACCTGAAATTCATAATCAAAAGCATAAACCAATCTGTAATCAAGTTTTACTAGCAACCTGCAAATTGAAATCTGCAAATGGAAGGAAGATCATCAGTTCAACAATTCAAATCAACCTGCATTCAAATAAGCTCAAACCTGCAAATTCATAAGGAGTTTTCAACATGCATGCATTCATTTCATCAACAAAGATAAATCAAGCAATTTTCTGATTATATATTCAAGCCTGGAAAATAGAGAGAGAAAAAACTGCTCTGCTCTGCATATTTTAAGAGGTGAGTAAATAATTTTAAAAATAGTTTGTTATGTTTTCGTTGCTATGCATGTGATGATATTTACTTGTATCAAAGTTCTTTTGCTTGAATTTAAGTAAGTTGGTATGATTATGTTATGAGCTTGTCTGCTTAAATACATTCAAATTGTTCCCTGTTAGTGTACAGTGAATGGTTTTGCTTAAAATTTTTAATATCTATAAATCTAATTCCATATTAGGCTTAAGTATTTGAATAAAACTTGTTTGTAGTTATATGATGGAGGTTATAAAATAGTTTTAGAATTTTTAAATACCTCAAATCATGTTTAAAATAAAATTTACAGTGAAACTTAAATTTTGATTAAAAATTTATTATCTTAAATTTAAAATTTAACTACATGCATGTAATCTTGATGTAAAATCATGAATTTAGATACGAAGTTTGTAATTTGTAGTTCAGTAATTCATTCGAAATTTGGGTTTGAATGTATTGGGAATTTTTATGAACTACAGATGATTTACGCAATAATTTGAATTGTAATTCTGGTCGAAGCTTGCGTGTGAGTCGGTGATTTAGGGAAAAATATTCAAGAATTTTTCCAATGTTTAATTTGTTCGTAATCGAACAAACTAGGTTTTTATCTTAGTTTTTACTCGGCTTGTCTGTCGCGACTTTTACGTCGAGGAGGATGGACTGGAAGCGATCGCGATAGTGTAGTATTGTGCTGGAGGTCATGACGCATTGATATGGGCGTCGGCGAGTTTCATCGGTGAAGATATTGTCAGTGGCGTGGTGGTTTGTGTTCGAGATGTGGCTGCAAGTTCGAGCTGAAGGACGAAATCTTGAATCGAACAAGGTTTGTTCGATCTGGGTTAAATCCTTGTTCGTGCACGTTCATGTGATCATTGGGAATGGTCGTGACGACCAACGGCGGCCGGAGATGTTTGGGCACGTGCACCGTGCACGTTAAAGTTCATTGGAACGTTTGAATTGGGGAAGAAGGGTCGTTCCTGAAGGGAAGCTCGCGATTTTATCGTGGATGACTCGGAGTTGTGATCCGAGTTTTTTTCTCGGGTGGGTTTTCGTGTTGCGTACAGGTTGGACTCAGAGATGTTGGAGTTTGGGTTGTTCTGGGGTAGGCAGGAGGAATTTTTGTGTTTCGACTTGAGTGATTTTGTTTGCTGTGTTAGTTAGCATTGTGTTAGTATGGTTGTAAAATAAACTCGAGTTGTGTAATTTAAGAATCAAGCACCAAGTATAAACTAGTTTATGTAGAAAACAAAATTTAAACTTGTTGTTTCATAGAGGAAGTAAATTAAACATTCAAAAGTGAAATTTGAACTTATTTTCAAATTTAAAAATGTTTTAGGTTATATATTTGAAAATTTATTATTTTAATTAAGTTTTAAAATTCAAATTTGAAGAGTGTTTTGAATTTAATTATTAAATCAAAGATGTAAGTTAAAGTTTTGAAGTAAAGTTTTAATTACAAATTTTCAATTTTTATTGAAAATAAATTAGTTTAAAACTTGATAATTTAAAGTGTTTAAATTTGGAAATGATTTATCTCCAAGTAAGACTATTATTATGATTTTGTAAACCAAGTTTAATAATTTGTTTTTGAATTAATAAGATTTAAATAATTCAATAATTTATTTATGAAAATAAATAAGGTTTAATTATTTGGATAATTAACTCAAGAATACTTAATTAATATGATTTGTTAATAAGTTAAGTTTGGTTAAGGTTTATGCTTTTCTTAATTTATTAAAGATTTTCTTTAATATTAGAAGTTAATTAATTAATTGTTTAATAAATTTTAAATGATTATTTAATTGTTTATTTAATTTTTAATAATCACTTAATTATGGATTAATTAATGAATGTAATTAAGAATAGTAATTACCTATGAAAGTAATTAGAGGAATTACTCATGGAAGTAATTAAATGGAAGTGACTAATGGATAATCACTTAACGTTATTACTTAAGTAATTGATTAATATAATTATTTTAAAGATTAATTAATTATGAAGTAATTAATTAATTAAGGATTAAGGATTATTTAATAATGGAAATAATTACTTGTTAAGTAATTAATTTAGGAAGTAATCAAGATTATTAATGAGGTAATTAGAGATAATTACTTATGTAAGTAATTAAGAGTTAATTACTTAATTATTTTAGTTAATTAATTAATGTGATTAATTAATTAATGAATGAATTTAATTTAAAATTAATTACTAAGTGAAATTAATTAAAATTGTAATTAATTAATAAAGTAATTAATTAAGGATTTATTTATTAATTGTTTAATAATTACTTAATGAAGTAATTAAAGATTAATTAATTGGATTAATTAATCAAGGATTAATATAATTAAATTAGAAATTAATTAATTAAGGAATTAATTAAATTAAGATAAGTAATTACAAGTTGTTAATTACTGATTATAATGAGTTCATTAACTACAAGTTAATTATTTAATTATTAATTTATAAGGATCATTAATTAATGGGATTGATGATATAAATCAAGGTTGACTAAAATAAGTGATTAATGTAAGTGTGATTAATTAATTGTAATTAATTAAGGTTTAATGTAATTAATTATAATTGATTAATAAATGAAGTAAATGGAGGATCATTAATTTTTGTAATTAATGATAAGTAATTAACGGTTAATTACTGTTTATAGTTAAGAATAATTACTTGAATGTAATTAAATATAATCAATTAGGGAAGATTAATTAAGGAAGATCATTACAGATGATTAATTTAATTTATTTGGAATAATAATTAATGAAGAAGGATTATGGTAATTCAATTGGTTAAGAGATAATCAATTCTGTTTTGGATGTTTGATTAATATGGGTTGATTGATTAATATTGGTTAATTGATTAATATTGGATGATTAATATTTGGAGATTGATATTGGATGATTGGTTGATATTGGATGTTTGATATTGGTTGATACTGGTTGATACTGTATATTTATGATATGTGATATGCTGTTATGAGATGAATGTTGTTCTCAAGTATCTATTGTAAAAATATGATTCATCTATCTGTTTATTTCATCCTGAATATAAGTTAAATTGTTTAAACCCTTAAGTACAACTTGGACATTAAAATGGCGTTTGGTTTCGGTGAGACCGGGATCGGATTTTCATATTTGGATATCCGAAAACCACATCGATTCCAATTAAATGTTAGGTCGTGAATCCAAGTGGAGCAAGTGAAGTCTTGAGGTGTAAGGGCTATACGTCATTATAACTCTGTGGGTGATTCCGTAATGAGTTTGACGGAATAGTGCTTATAGATTCGAGATGGTGATTTAGAGTGCAAGGGCTATGGTCGTTGACTCTGAGGGTGATTCCAAAATGCATGCAAGGAGATAGTGCCTTCGGTTTCGTTCGAACCCGGAACGAACTTGTATAGATTGAATGCTTTCAGAACATCGTCACGTGGACGATGAGCATTCTAAGATAGATGTGTCTTATAAAGGTAATCGTAACCTCAAGCCTCATCAACCGGGAATGTCTAAAACAGGGGAGGTCCAGCAAGGCTTCGTGGGTAGCCCCCACTTGAGAGTGAGATTTACCTTTGTCTAGAGGTCTCTTTCTATTTCGGCTTAGTGTGTGGTTGGTCGCGCCAACTACGGGGTGGTCTTGTTCGGGACTGTCCAGTAAGGGATGGTTCCTGCCTTGTGTTGCAGAGGAGTGGGCGTACTCCTCGGTATGGTGATCTAGGCCACAACTGTGACGGGTGGTACCCCAGTAGCCCTGCCATTGATGGAATCCAAAAGCCAATAAGTGCCTGTACGGTTTGATTGTGCCCAACTATGTTGGAACGTGAGATGTAAGCATTCCAGCTATTTCTGTATTTTATTTTGAAAACCCTAGACACTATTATAATATCACTGGATTTCCTATCAAATATTTTGGTTAGTGTAAGGTAAAAACTTTTCCATGTTTATGTGTGGGAAGTCTTACGTGATACTTTTTCTTTTCACAGGTTTTCCCAAAGTTAAGCAATTTTAACCCGTTTACTCACACCAAACTTCTGTCTGACCCGAGTGTTTATTTTCTGTTTTATTAAACTCTTGGGTACTCATATTATGTATGATTAGTCAAGTGATTCAGGTTTGCTTGATGAATTCTAGAGGAGATATGGAGCAGGAGGCTTCCACGTATAGATATATATTGGTTCCGCTGTGTTTGTTTGGTATCTGTTTCTTGTGTACTTGAATTGTATAATTAGACAGATGTTTATAACTGTCTAATCTGTGTTGTTTATTATGTACTCTGATGTAATAAGATACTATGTAATATTTTATGTGATATATTATATTTCATTCGTTCCGCTGTGAGTTCTCTGATGTTGTTATCTTTCTTCTTTCTTCTTTCTCTTTCTTTTCTTCTTCTATCCCTTTCTTTCTTCAAGATGATGCGATTTCCTGGAGATAGGAAGCCGGGTCGTCTCAATAAATTTCCAAATATTTATTTCCACTAAAAACACCAAGTACAAAGCTTTAGATTTTAAAAATAATTTAAAACTCTTTATTATAAAATATCCTTTAAATCATTTAAAATAAAAATTACTTTAATACTTATCCAAAATATATACTTTAAGAATATTTAAAATGAAACTACTTAAATATTTTATTAAAAATATATACTATAGGAATATTTGAAAATGAGGTTACTTTATAAATATAAAACTAGATTTTCTCTTTTTAAACAAAATACCAAGTCACCATAAATAATTACTACGATAATAGATTTGAAAAATACTTACTTTATACTTTAAATATTTAGAAATAATAAATTTTTTAAAACATGTTTTTTTTAAACAACATAACTTATATTTAGAAATTTACTTTGAAATCATACTTTGCTATCCAGGGAAATATACCTCTGTTCACATCCTTTAAAAATAAATCACTATTTTTAAACAAAATTTTCCATTTCTTAAATAAATTCCCATCGTGAATTTTATTCTTCCCAAATATCCACTGATATATTTTACTTTACTTTTATAAACCCAGCTTATACATTTTATAGACACAACCTCTTTTTAAAATCCCAATTCCAACACTTAAATCAAATTTTCAGATGGATTTCCTTTACTTGCTTAATTTATTCAAAGTCCATTAACCTCATATTTCATTCCTTAATTATAACTAAAAATTCTTTTTACTAAAGACATTAATTTCAGATTTCCAAAATTCCTTTTCTATTCCTTTGAATAAATTTAAAGTTTACATTTTTAAAAATAAATTCATATCTCTTTAAATAATATCACATAAGTTTTATAATTCATTATTTTCCTGTTTATTCAAAATCTCCTTTTTCCATACTCGGAATTATTTATTAAAATTTTAAAATTGCTATTATTCTTATCCGGTTCATTTTAAACTTTATTTGAATTCTCTACAATCATTTTACTTAAAAATTCAATCTTTTATTTCCTTTTTTAAAAACCTAATTCTATATATTTTGATAACTCAGTGTACCAGAATATATTCAAGAAAACTATAGCATTCAATATTCCAATATAATTTATCAACAGAAGATCAAATAATCATAACAGAGAATATTAAATAATCTAAATAAATGTTGAGGAATCGAGTTGGATCCCTCCAACTTGTTTCCCTGCATCCACAGATGTTATCACAACACTAATTCCACTTCTAGGTGGAATATCGCAGTATATGGGATTAATATAATATCATCCACTATTATGCGGCGCATAGGGTCTCATCCGCAATATAATGCGGGAAATCAATCATTCCAAGATGTATTATATACTATAATATAGCATATCAAATCAATTCAACCATTCAACCAATTATTTAAATTTAATCATTTAAATTTAAATTACTACCAGATGAGTGAGATTAACTCGCCTTATTCCGTTTGCAACCCATTTCCAAACCAGCTTGTTTCGTCACAATTCTTCACAATTTACCTTGTATAACATTTTACATTTCATTAATATTTGAACTTATTGGACAATTACTTCCCTTAGATAATTTTACTTAGCTAATTATTTATTTGAACTACTTTTCCTTTAATAAAATATCCTTTGGTAACTAAAACAAATAAATAGGTTTTATTAAACAAATTAATCTCTATTATTTTTAAAATAATATTTAAAATATGTATACGTATATTTAATATGGGTATGTGTATATACTTGTATTTTCTCTGTCCAAACTTTAATTACAGGTAATTAAACTTTTATATATAATACATGAATGTTACCTGTAAATTTAATTACTAAGTAGGAAATAATTACTAATAAATTGTTTTAATTAATTTACTTCCTTACTGTTTTTAAAAGGAATAAAAACTATAACAAAGAGAATACATGTAAATTTAAATTGGAAAAATAAGGTTACCTCACAACGAACAGGAAACCAAATCGACGAGCTTCAGCTCGAAATCCCAAATCGCGTCTCGACGAGCTCATCCTCTTGAACGTGCTGCGAAATCCATGCCTCACCTCCCATCGAGAATCCAACTTCGGCCTTTGAAACCCTGCCTGCGATGAGAAACCGAAGCTGCTTCACCTCGCAATTCCCTGAACACCCTCCATCAACACTGATGCCAAAACCAAACCCTAGCTTCCTATATTGTCGACTCTACCCCCAACTTTCGATCGCATCCCACACCACTCGAACATCCCAACCTTGCCGTCCCTGGCGATTCACCTCGATGCCGAGCACGAGATTTCCCATCGTGGCGATGTTGCGACAATTTATTTTTTTATACGTTCAATTTGAATCGATTAACTACGCGATTTTAATACCGAGAAGGATGCAGAAATTTCCTTTTTTTTAAAAAATAGAATGAAATGAATCTGATTTCATTGAGAAGAGGAAATGACTTCGATGTTGGAACAAGAGGAATGAGGATGGGAGTGAAGTACTGGAGATAGAGACTTATAACTGAAGGCATCATTTTCTTTTTTATTTTATTATTTATTTTCGATGTCAGCCATTGATTTACTTCGAGATTTGATGGAGATTTTGTTTTCAAAATTTAGAATTCCCATTTCGAACTACTTCCTATACACGACTGCTGATTTGATTTAAAAAGAAGAATTTGCATGGAATATACCTTGCATGATATTTTTCAAAATAGGGAACATGATTTTGAAAGGAAGGCTGCATGCTGTCTTCTGGCTGCTACAATGCTTTTCGAAATGAAAGAAAAAGTTATGATGTGAAATAATTACGGCTGCTGAGTAGGTTTATTAAGAAATATTTTTATTTAAATTCCAAACGTCTCGATAAATGCAACTTAAAATTTCAAACTCCTATCGAGGTGTGCCGCTAGGCGTTTATAATGTTATACCCCTATTCTGAACGCAAAGGAAAAGGTTTCGAATCCTAATTCGATCGTATGGAGAAGATAGCCTTTTGGACCAGTTATTTTATTAAATTTTCGATATAAATTTCAGCATGTTTATATATCGTACGCTCACACCACAACTCCAAACATTCTGAAATTTGGAATCCGATAATATTACACTATTAAGGATCCAATGGAACTGGTTTCGTCGAATTCCGAGATTGTGCCTCGGAAGGCTGTTTTTAAATATCGATTTAAACGATATATTTTCAAAACTTAATAAAACACCGTTAGATTCAATTTTAACACTTCTATTATCTTCAGCGTTATCATTAAAAAATTTAAAAGCCTTCAAATTATTTTGAACAGGCTTAAAACTCTAGATTCAACATTTTACCCAACTTCGAATTATTTAATTCAATAGTTTAATTATCAAATAAATAGTGATATTTGAATTCAAATTAAAAGTTAACTTTTAAATATTTAAAATCAATTAAATATTCCAATTTCAAATGCTCAAAAATTCCAGGTCGTCACAGCTACATTATTAGAGGCTGGAAATCCCAATTTGATTGCATAATGTAAAAGATGTCTAACAGGGGTAATAATCATATATCCTGCTTCGGCACTTTGCTCGTTTGAAGTTCCATCTATAAAAAATTGCCATTTATACTTTAAATCCTTCTCATTTTATGATTGTTCTTTAATGGACCACATACATTCATTAATAAAATCAGCCAGGGCTTATCCTTCAATTGCCACTCAAGCTAGAAATTCAACGTCATATGGGTTAAGCTCTGCTCCCCATTTTACTGATCTTCTTGAAGTTTTGGATTTACTAAAAACTTGCATAGATAGGAAGTTGGTTAAGACCTTAATCGGATATGCTTGAAAGTAAGCACTTAATTTTTGACCAGTGAGCATCAAGTAGTATGCCAATTTCTCTACAACAAGATATCTAGTTTCTACGTTTTGAGCCATCCACTCGTATAATATACCAGAAGATGATTTTCCTTATTTTCTCTTACCAAAATAGAACTAACTGCATGTTTAGAAACTACCACATGAAGGTAAATTTTTCCCTGTTTATGGGATTGGACAAAATTGGCGGTTTCTCAAGATGGCTTTTTAATTCCTTGATGGCTTTTTGACAATCCTTGCCCATTCTAAGTTTTTCTTCTTCCTAATCACATTGAAGTATGGGATGCATTTGTTAGTGGCCTTGGAGATTAATCTATTCAGTGTTGCTACTCTCCGTTTAAGCTTATCACATCTTTATTTGTCATAGATTCTGGCATATCTTTAATAGCTTGAATTTTGTCTAAGTTGGCTTTAATTCCCTAAGCATTGATAATATATCCTAAGGACATTCAAGAATGAATCTTCAAAAGAACATTTCTGTGGATTAAGTTTCATCAGGTACTTCCATAATATCTCGAATATTTCTTCAATATCTCTCAGATGATTGCTTCCCACTTGAAATTTAACTAGCATATCATCTACATTTATTTCCATTTTCAGCCAATTCACTCTCTAAACATCCTGTTCATTAATCTTTAGTATGTCATTCCTACACTCTTTAATCGAAAAGGCATTACTTTGTAACAATATATTCCCTAATATGTTATGGAACAAGTATTCTCCTCATCCGGCTTGGACGTTAGAATCTAGTTGTATCTGGAATAAGCATCTATGAAAGATAATAGTTTGTGCCCACTTGTTGCACCGACTAATTGATCTATTCTTGGAAGGGTAGCAGTCCTTCTAGCATGCCTTGTTCGAATTAGTATAATCGAAAACATGCCTCCATTTCCCATTAGATTTTATTTAACTAGTACCAGATTTGCTAAACATTTCGAGTACATTACTTCTCCGTTGAATCTGTTCTTGAGCAATCTCTTGGCTTCTTCTTTCAAAGTGTTAGATCAAAGTTTATCAAACTATATTCTATTTTGTTGAATAGGTGTGATACTCGGGTCCATATTTAAAGCATGACACATAATGGTTGAATCTATTCCAACCATATCTGAATGGGCCCGGGCGAATACATCTCTGCTGGATTGAAGAAATTGAATTAGTTCTCCTTTAAGTCTGCTATTTTATTCTTTTTCAATTTTTACGGTCTTCGTTGGATCAACTTGATCCAAGCATATCTCATCAAGGCCTTCTATGGACTTCATTCTTTCTTGTTCACCTCTACAATCTAATTCAATGATGACCTCCTTGCTTTCTATTTTGTCTTCCACTAGATTTGTTTCTTCTCTCTTTCTTTTCTTTCTAAAGCAGTTAAATTTTCCTAGTGCATGCTTAGTTTTCTCAATATGCTTTGTTTTTTCTTTGGACGATGGGCTTGGAGAATCATCATTCAGAGGCTTTTTAATATCAATTCTGATTAATTCATTTTTCTTTGAGTCATAACAAGAAAGATTGTCTTGTTTTATTGCTCAAGAGTGGTAAAGTATATTCCACAAAAGTTAAATTGCTCTCCCCTCACAGTTCCACATCCGCTTCTGGTCAAGAACTTTACCATCAGATACTTTGATGACAAAAAAAGCATCAACCTCATCTAAAGCTGGCCTCCTAAAGAAGGGGTTATAATAAGAAGGTCAATCTATAACAACAAGAAATATCTCAAAGGTATTGGAAGATGGCGGAATTCCCATTTGCATGACAAAACTTGTCTGCCTAATCAGAGTTGATCCTTTGTTATTGAGTCCAAAAAATGGGATTAGATCTCGGCTCTAATTTGTCCTTTGGAATTCCCATTTGGTTGAGTGCATGTTTAAAGATCATGTTGACTGCACTTTCAGTATCCACCAAAATTTTAGTAACCATAGAGAGTCCAATTTTTGTAGTGATCATAAGCTGTTCGTTATGCAGATGATGAACTCCTCTATACTTTATCGAAGTGATGATTAAGTTATACATCTAGATTTGGAACCTTTGATTATTGAGTAACGGCTCTTCACGAGTAGAGAAAATCCTACCTCTCACTTCTCTAATGTAGCGATTTCCGGTTCCTTTGTTGCTAAATTTTCCTCTATGGATTTGGAACCTTGGTCTTCTGGCTCCTTTTGTAGAGTGATGGTAAGTTATGCATCTAAATTTAGAACCGTTGATTACTCTAGTGTGGGCTTCCATGGATGACATTAATTCTACTAAGAGGTGGGATGAAATCTGGTTGAACGTCAACTTCTACTAATTTTGCAGCATTGTTGGGAGTCTTTTGTTGCCATTTTTGAAATGAGTGGTTTTCTGATTATTCTTGACAAACTCATTCAGGTGTCTAGAATGAACCCTGCGTTGAATTATGTCTACCAACACTCGACATTCATCTTTTTTACGTCCATTTGCCTTATGATAGCACAATAGTCCTTCCTTCATCTTGGTTTAGGATTGGTTTTAGCTTTGTAAGAATCCAGAATGTTGCCATTTTCTTTAACCGTAGTGAATATATAGGATATTGGCTTGTTTAAAGCAACATGATTGGTGTTTGGGGTCACCTCCAATTTCAGCTTCCCATTGTTGTGGTTATAGCTAACTTTTCCATTTCTTTCTTTTCATGAACTTTCTTCTTCGCATGATACATTTCATTCATATGGATAAATTTATCGGATTGAAAGTGGAAACCTTGTAAATCTCTACATCCATGAATATAGAGCTCTCACTAGAAATGTGTCAGTTTGATTAGTCCTGAGTGCGTAGCCATCAACTTGTCTGTGTCGGTTATATCTTCCGCCTTCAGTGCCTCTACGTTAAACCACTTAAGATAATCATCCATTAATTCCCTGGCTTTGCTTGAATTTGGCTAGCATAATGTAGTCAATTGTGGATCTTTGCAAATACAAAACTGCATCAAGAACTCATAAGAGAATTATTTCTAAGAGTTGATGGTCTTCTCGCGATAATGTCCGTACTAGTTAGCTATTGCACCTTAGAATATAATAAGGAAAAACCTATAATATAATGCTAGAACGCATTATAAAGGTCCACCTGGCTTTTGAAACCCAATAGATGATTATCTGGGTCAGTAGTTTTACTGTATCTTAAGGAAGGAATTTTGATACGGGATGAAATTCTTTGGACATGATTTCATTTGTAAAAGGATCTTCTCGGTGATTATTGTTGACTCTTTCATCAAGAGTTTTTTTCCTTTAGGATTAAGTATATCTTTTGCCTTTTTTTCAGTCATGTCTCTTAGATAAGTCTCCTCGTCGCTGTCATAATTGCTTTTATCAGGTTTACACTCCTTGGATGTTGAACTTTCAGATTGCTCATCGGACTTATCCACTAATCTTCCATGGTAATTGGATTTAGCCTTATTGCTTGTGATTGATTTAGGGGAGAGTTTTGTTTCTTTAGCTACTTGATTTCCTTTGCTTTTTTGTGGAATCATAATGAACCTGTCTTTGCCTTTATTCCTAAGAAAAGAAGCTTCCAGATTCCTTCTCGAGGATTCAAATTCCACCTCTTCGGTAAACTTGGACGTTTTGGATGATTTCTATGCAAGGATCTTCACCAATAAGTCTTGCATCATCGCCGCCTACCATGTTAGGTCTTTAATATGAGTTTCTCTATTCGTAGGCTTTGCTGGCTCTAATGGCTTTCCGATTCTACATTCTCTAAGTTGAAGTTAGGGGTAATATTTTCTTCCAATGTCGCTGTTTATACGACTTCTTCGTTTGGAACATTAATCATCCTTGATCTCCTTATTATCCTGGAACAAAAGGTAACTTCATGTAATTAGTTTAAGGGGAAAGGTATTGAGAAGTAAAGGTTCAAGCCCTCCTTCTAGGGCCAAATGTTAGACTTAAAATTGATATAGCACCCTTGATGCTAAGTATGTTGAGCCAAAGCTCGATTTTAACACACTTAATGACACGACTAAGTATAACTTAGTTGGTGTAAACCAAAAGGTGTTAAGAGATTAAGATTAGGCCTAGCATTCAAGGCCTAGTACAAGATGATGTCGTTGAGGAATAGCTCCGTGATGCCCATGGATTTTTGGAATGAGGAATTCAAAAGCCTACATAGTCCTTTGGAACAACTTTCTTGAAAGCCTACACATTGTTTTCGAATAAAACATTCAAAAGTCCATGCCATGTAATCAAATGAGATAAAAGAGTAGGCCATAAATATATGCGGTAACCCATTAAGCATGTTAATAGATGAGATAGGTGATCCTCTTAGTTCATGGTCTAATGTCCATATATAGATGGTAAGATAGTGATTATGCATATGAACACTAGTTTAGACCGAAGCCCATATGACTTATATAAAATCACAAAAAGCTTTGGGTCCAAAGAGCTTTATCATATGCATTTTCATGTCTAATAATGTCCAACATGCACAATTAAGGTAATAGTTATATAAGCCTTGTTCATATAATTTCATCATAATTACAATCAAATTAAGTTTCTCCCCAATTCAATTTGGGGTTATTGTTTATTTTTGAGAGGAGAGAAAAGAAGTGACCGCCCCTTCCTCCTAGGTCCATATTTATAGGGGTAGAGGTGTTCAGCATGGTTGCTTTATTCCCCTTCAACATGCATAACTCTTCGTATCAATGGTCGTATTAATGACGCCAGGCCTTATACTTCATCTTCACTAATCATTAGTATTAATAAACTTGCAGCATAAATTCTATTTCGTTATTTTAGTGGACATTGATGACATCTATTATCGATGTCGCATTGAAGACCTATAGTGTCCTTTAATGGTTCATGAAGAGTGAAATCACTAAGGCAAGACATTGATAATTAAAAATTCCAAAGAGATACAACATTACTAAGAGGCAACATTAAGATGAGACAATATTGATGATGAGCGACGTTGATATGATGTAGTTTTGAGGGGAGGCGATATTTATAGGGTGCAGCAGTGATAGGATGTAGCATCGATAGGATGCGGCGTTGAAAAGAGACGATATTAATAAAGAGAAATACTGATGAAAGCAGAATTGAAAAGATATGACATTATAAGGAAGCGGCATTGAAGAGGTGCAATATTCATTTATTCAGCATTAATATCTGCTTTGATGAACCTATAGCTATTTTGCTAATATCTTGTGACATGCGACACGATGGCTTTTATACTCCATTTATACTGATGGGTTATTGTATCAAACTTCTGATATTGCTTCAATGTTGTGTCTTTTTCATTATTCAATGTTGATGATATGTGATATCAAAAAGTGTGGCACCAATAATATGTGTTATTAATAATTATCAATTTTGCGACATTAGGATGCAACCTAGTGTCGTTGTTTATCCTTGCAATAGCTTGGCGCCATTGTACTCCCAGCATCATTGAATACCATGTCAATACAAACCTTACGACATAACTCATCCTTCAATATTTCTTATTTACGACATCTCCATCATGGCATAACTTGTTGCTTTATTGGTGCGAGGTGCCTTCGAATCTTGATGTAATGACCTAAGATTTCTGCTGTTCGAAATTAGGATATTTGATTGATTTGAATATTGAATGTTAATTTTATAAGTTTAATAACTTATATTTCAAATATAATGATTTATTTGTTGATTAAATTGTATAATTTAATAAATGAAATTGTGGAAATAATTGAACCTTGAATTTAATTTGAATGAAAATGTTTTATTAAGTTGATATAAACTCCATTTTAAATTAGAATGAAGTTAGTAAAACTTTTAATTTGATTTAAAAGTGAATAAATGGAAATTAGGAATTTCATATTTTAATTAACGAGTAAAAATAGTCATTTTTGACACTGTCTTGGATTTTGACGAAACCAGTTTCATTGTATCCGTAATAGTGAATTATAGTATGCTATCGAATTTTGTGGTGATTGGACTTACCGTTTGATCATGCGAGTTTGAATGGCGTAGAAATTAAATAAAATGAATTTAATTAAAATAATTTGATTTCAAAAACCTATCTTCTATATACGATGGAATTAGCCTCCGATATATTCCATTATTTTTGGAATAGGGGTAAAACATTATGAACGCCAGGCGGCATGCTTCATTTGAAGTTCGAAATATTTTCAGATGAATAGCGCGCGAAAATTTTCTATAAAAGGACCCAAAGATTCACTTTTTGCAAACAAAACAAAACCTAACCCTAATTTTCCTTCAGTCGTCACTTTCTTTTTAATGGCCAAAATCCACCCAACTTTCTTCCATCCGGTCGCTCAAGCCATAGACTTTTAGGCCGAGACTTCAACTAGAGAATCGAAGAGCAAAGGGAGATCTATCGATCCAATGGATGAGTCATCATATGGCGCAACGATTGAGGCACAGTTAGCTCATGTTTGCTGGCCATTCAGGGAAGTTGCTGCATGTGTGAGGAAGGCCGAGCTCATCTTGGTCGTGGGCGGAGTTGCATGGGGCTATGGGCTTCAATGTGGTGCTCTCCGGTCAACTTCTATGCGATGAATTAAGGTGCGGCAATCAAAGGAAGAGGCAACGTATTTGGTTCGAACGTGAGCCTTAGCCTGGGGGATTTTGCACTTGAGGAGGAAAGTTTAAGAAATTTAATTACGTTAATTAATTTAGTTAATGACGTGTTAATTTTATTTTTATTCGTGTAACTTATAAAATGCATAACTTATTCATACGAGGTCGGATTCACACAAAACGAATTGCATTGGATTTGTATTGTCGAGCACTATATTTTAGAGCTAGTTTGGACTGATTTGGAGCATGTAGGAATTTTAGTTAAATTGAATGCCTGTTCGTTTTTAATTAAACCGGATCGAGATTGCGACAAATGCAACCAAAGTGAGTAAATTCACTCACTCTGTCTCACCTATATTTATATATAAGTGAGAATAAATTTATTTATAATGGTTGATGCTTGTTTTGATGATATATGATATATTATATATATGTATACGCTGATTTGGACATATTCCTACATATTTTAGCGGATGAGACCCTATACGTTCCCGTGTATGAGCCGATGACCCTATGTACACACGCTTGTCTCGAAGCTGACATTGTACGTATTTTTCATATGCATATTTATTGCAGGTTATGGGTTGGAGGGATCCAATAGGATTCTGCACACTGTTGATTTATTTTCATATATATGACGATATATGATGTTATGGATGTCATGATGATGTTGATGTGATTTGATTTATTTAGGGTTACGGTAGCACTGGGTCTTATTTTTGATATTTTGGAAATGTTGAAAATGATGATTTTGGTTCGAAAATGATTTTGAAGAAATTTTGGAAATAGAATATGTTTTAATGATTTTTTGTTTATTTTAAACAAAAAGAATTTGTTTTTAAAATGAAATTTATAATTTTTGATGTTATAAAATATAGTTGTGAGAAATACTTTGAAAATGGGTTTTTGAATAAATTTATATAAAAGCTTTATAGAGGTGATATTTTTATATATAAGGAATTTGATTAAAAATTTAGATTTATAAATATTGATGAATGGTTTTAAGGTTGAAATGGGTAAATGGATTTTATAAGTGGATCTTATTAGTAAATTTGGTTTTGTAAAAGAATGAATTTATAAATACAAATTTTGGGAATAATTTTTTTTATAAAATAGAAGTTTTATAAATATTTAAAGGAGATTTATGAAAATGGTTTTATAAATATCGACATGTTTTATATTGATAATTAAATATGGGTTTTTATTTAAAGGAGTTTTGGAAGTAATGTTTTTGGATAAAGTAAAGGTTTTCGTAAGAATGGCTTTAAAGTCAGATTTAATAGTTTAGAGATATTTTAAAATGTGATATGAAACAGAAACATAGATTTCAACATTTATTGTTGTAATAGATGTTTTCGGAAAGATAAGGAAGTTATAGACTATAACATTGTTGTTATAGTAAATGATTTCTGAAGGGAAATATTTTATATAGTATATGGGATTTAGATATCTTTTTATTTACCGAATCCCTATAATAGTATTTTGGGATGTCATAATGATGTTTTACGCAAACTTCTTTTTGACCCAAATAAAGTGGGTTTTTAAGTATAGCTTTCCTTAAATGATTGTATATACACTTATTTTTCGTTTAAGTATATGGAGATATTTTCTAAGGGTTGGAAGTGAAGTGATTAGTGAATATGCTTATACTGTAAATATAAGTATATGGAAATGTTTTCCAATATAGTAAGTTTTAAAATGATTTTAAGGATATATTTTTTAAAAGGTAATTTGAAGTAGATGTTTAGAAAGTGATTTAATTAATAATTTTTTTATTAAAAGAGCCTAGTTATTGCTTATGGTGCTGGATATTGTTTATTGCTTTGATAGTTAGATAACCAACTATCAAATAAATATTGGCTTATTTATCGTTGTTGGTTTATAGGGACCGAGTTTGGATTTATCCGAGAACTACTTCAGACTAACATATATGCGTTCGATGTGCAGGTTTGGAAGATACTGATATTTGGGAGTTTCATGGTGAAGGACTACTTGCTGATAGTTTGGCGATAAACACCCAATATACATATAGTAGCAATAGTCTCTTCATTATGAAATATTCATAGCCAGTCTTGTATTGATAGGGGAGCAGATGTTCTACAGTCCTCGGGTACATTCCTCTAGAGATGTACCATCGAAAGGTAATTCCTTCACCCAGTCATTTATATGGAATCCATTCTCCACTACATTCCTACCATTTTGTTTGTAGAGGCTAGTATGCTAAAATTTAAAAATTATTATTTGTATACTACACACTAGTATAATATAGCATGATTTGATTTGAAAGGTTTTGGTTATTGCAACAACCCAAGATTTTGTAAATGTTTTTAAATTTAAATTTATTTGAAAACTTTGATTTTTAATCATAAAAATTTGAAATTTTTGAATATTATTTGATGTGGTTGCAAATTTTCTTCCAAATAGAGGGAAATAAACAATTTCTGGAAATTGTGTATTTTGGTCAAACTTTGGCTTTTATTTGAAAATTTTAAAACTTAAAATTTTAAAATTAAACCTTTTATGTGAAGCTGGATAATTATAATATCCGTTCTGCTTCTTCATTTTGTTTCATTTTATTCTGATTTGTACTTTGTAAATTGGATAACATTCAGCGTTTTAAAAACAATTAATTTCTGCATTTTATTCTATATTTTCCTATGTCCGTCTATTTATGTTACTTTATAATACACTTTAATTTATTTATTTAGATGTTCTATTTTTATATCTTTTATTTAATAGCTAGGAAAGGAATCAATTAGATACGTTACTTTGTTTTAAATTGGGCATACGTTTCATTGTTTATTTTCTGCCTTTATATTGCCTGCACACTTTATTTCCTAATATAGTCGTTCATTACTTATTCCTCAAACCCTAGCCGCATCTATCCTATCGAATCATGTATAGAAAACAAAATTTCTCATCTCACTTTCATTTGCATCTCCAGAGAGAAAATACTGTAAGTTTCAATGGCCTCCTCGTTCTTTCTTTTTACGTTTTCTTTTGTCTTCTTCATTGAATGCTCGGCCTTCACCATATTCCGACCACCACCTCCTCTCCACCTCCACCATGACTGGCCATCCACTCCTCCTCACCATCCCATGCCTTGGCTGTGACCCTAAACCTAGATCCACCATAAATTTTGACCAAAACCATCACAAACCCTCCATTTTTGACCTCTTCTTCCTATTACTCACCTCGGCCAACAATTCCACCACCTCCACCAAGCCATTCCATGACCAAACATCCCCTTGCTGTGTGCCTTGACCCAAATTAGCACATAGGCCGAGCAACCTTAGACATAGGCCGAGCCCAAACTCCACTAGATCCATGCCTTGTAGCCTTCCATGGCTTGCAACTTGCCTCAATTCACCTTCCTCATGCCATAGCCATGCCTTGTGACCCCATAACCTAGCCTAGCTTGCATCCCAACACCCTGGCCGAGCCTAGGCGTGATGCGGCCGAGCCTATTGGGGTTGTGGCCAAGCCCACTTGATGATTCATCCCCTTTTTTTTCACTTTAATTCATTTTGCTCTTTGATTTGATAAAAAATTTGTACTGAATTTTATTCTCATGGTTTAATCCATATTGGTTTGTGGTAAATCATATATTTATAATTGTTTTATTTTTTTGATTACAAGATCTGAATTTGGTTGTTACTGCTTCTCAAATCTTGTCGTGCCTTCTCGTGCTTTGCGGTGTGTGGATCCTTTTGTTTTAACCGATCTCTAGCTTCAAAAGGCGAGTCTATCACTCTAGACATCTGTAGTTATATTATTGTGAAATGATTGCAAGTTAATCTGCATAAATTGATATGTTATTTATATATGCTTGTGATGTGATTATATGATGTTAAATCATGTATATATATTTGTTCATCATCTGATGTGATAGTTATATTGTACTGTTCATTTTATTCACAGTATCATATTGCAAGTTCCCTTTCACTATGGGTTGAAATGATATATACCTAAATGGACTTTAGAAAAGGAAAAATAATTATGGGCTGAAATGATAGGCTCAAGTGATTTTTATTGTATTTATTTTTCTTGGCATTGCGGATTTGAAATGATAGAACCTGGATTTTTTCTTTCTAAATTGCGGATTGAAATGGTATATTATCCATATCACTTGACCTAAGTTAGAAAATATTATACAGACTGGTGGTTTTTTTTAAAGTATTATTTTTAAGGTATTAAGTAGTTATGAAAAATGAAAATATGATATTTTAGCTTAGATTGGATCTAAGTGATTAACTAAATTATATAGCTATTTTCTATAAGTTAAATGTATTAATAAATAAAGGGAAAAGGTGTATGTTTAAATATGACTTAACTTGGAATTTGGAAAGTTGGTTTAAATGGAAATTTAATTAGGAAAATAAATGGAAATTTAAAGTATATTTAGGAGATGGGTATGTTAAATAAAATAATAAGTTATTGGTTGAAATAAAAGTTAAGCAAGTTATAAAGTTTTGACTTAACACATGAATTTTATATTTAATTGGATATTCATTAATAAAATGTTATTTTATTAAAATTTATAAGTTAAATAATATCCAAATACAAATTTTTGAAAGATGGAATATGTTTGATGAGTTAAAAATGAGAAAAATTAAAGATATATTGTTATAAAGGGTATAATAGAAATTATAGCGTTTCTGAAATGCCATGGTTAAATGAACTATGATTGAAAATACACTAAAAAGACCTATAACAGCATTCCTGAAGTGCTGTAAATTCTGGAAATTTGAACTATGGCTGGAAATACACTAAGAAGACCTATAACAGCATTTCTGAAGCGCTGTAAATTTTGGAAATTTGAACTATGACTGGAAATACACTAAAATGACCTATAACAGCATTTCTGAAGTGCTGTAAATTCTGGAAATTTGAACTATGGCTGGAAATACACTAAAAAGACCTATAATAGCATTTCTGAAGTGCTGTAATTTCTGAAAATTTGAACTATATTCTGAAATTACTAAATGAACCTATAACAGCATTTCTGAAATGCTGTAGTTGCTAAACTTGAACTACGTTTTGATTTATACTAAATATACATACCGCTACACTTTATGAATGCTGATGTTTTGAAATTTACAATGTTGAAATTTAACAAATGAACTTAGAAATTGCTGAAATTCTAAAATTTGAATATTTGATTTGGAAGGACAACTACTTCATATTTAAATGGTTTAAATGAATTATTTTTATTTGGAATATATACCATTTTGAAATTTATAACCACGGGTAATAATAACGTTGGTTGTTAAAGAGACCGGGATCGGATATGGGCATACTCTTTGTTGATACCGAAAACTACTTTAACAACTGTGTACGCGGTGGAGATTCCAGAATGAAGTAGGATGGTGGCGACATTTTGTTGAGGTATGTATGTGGACCCGACTCCCATGAGTTGGCATAAGGTGGCTAAAATAGGAGCGATTACGGGCTAGTGAGATAGCTCCTCTTACCGGACACACTTCTTTGTATGCCATTCTATTACTTTGTGATTGTTTGGTGTGCAACTTTGATTTTAGGAGTGTGGCTTGAGGTGGGCGGTAGCCGCACGCTATGCGTCACCACCAGCCCGGATGCGTAATTGGTATATCTACCCTGCCATTGCCTAGTTGTGACGTGTCATCTACCCTAGCGAGCCCCGTACGAGTTTGATTTGTGTCGTACCTATGGAGTATCCACTGGTACCCTCCCAATTAAAAGGTATTACGGTACTATATAGACTATTGGCACTATTATGTGTTAGGGGCTATATGGGTAACCCCTTAACGCTATTTTAAAGTAAGTTTATTTTACTATTAGACATTATTATAATAGCGAAATATTACTATATAGTAAATAGTTTAATGGATCCTTAAAGGATGGGTGGTCCCAAGCATCCTTTAAGTTACTTGCACATTTATTTACAGTTCACTTGAGTTGGTTATAAGTATATATGTCCTGACTCGAGTGTTTGTGTTTATTTCTTACGCGGGTCAGCCTGAGTGCCACAGCTTGGATTTATCTTCTGGAAGCTAAAGAATTTCTGGAGTTATCTGCTTATCAAGTTGTTGTCTATTTCAGTTTCAGTATTTCCTTTTCAGTTCATGTATTAGAGACATATGTATTTGGGATTTTTTACTATATTTGTTTCATAACTGTATTTGTTTTTTATACTATGTATTTTGGTACTTGTTTTGAGACTGAGTTGTAGTGGCTTCATGAACCACTATGGTTATTTTTATTTCCGTCGCGAGTTATTCTGATTTTATCTGTATCTGTGATTGGTTTTATTTTCTCCAAATTATATTTCAGTCTTCTATTTTGAATTATTCAAGTCAGACATGTGAGGATTTATTGTCGATTTGAATGGTCCAAAATAGTTGGTCGTTACAGTTATCATAAGGTAAAACCTCGTTCGTGTTTATGTGTGTGCGTGTCTTTTGAGATACATTTCTTTTGATAAAAGAACGTCTTTATAACTTTAAAAGAAATTCAGTTGAGATGTGTTTTCTCACGCTGGTTTACCAGACATATCTTGGCATTCTTCCCTTCCAATGCTCTGGTCAGACCAACTATATTTACAGATGTAGATTTGGATGCCTTGGAGCTTCAGCTGGAGAACTGGATGTCTTATGGTCATATTCCTCGTATATGATTATTTTTCTGCTGCATCGTTGTTTAAATTATCAGCATTATAAGGACAGGTTATTATAACTATCCAAGCTAATGATTAGTGTTTGATTGTTGTACTCTGATTGATGAATGTATGTATATTACATTATAGTTCCTGTTTTGTAAAGATCATTGATATGATATTAGCTACGATTATGGGATTCTGTAATTGTTTTAGTTTCTTTGTTTTTATCTCTTTTTTCTTCTTTTTTTCTTCTCTCTTCTTTTTCTCTTTCTCATGATTGTTCGTATTTTCCTTCGCTTTCGGGCTGGACATGTGTAGTTATTGTCAACTCCGAACGAGATAGTTTTGCGGCTCGTCACAGCTGGTATCAGAGCTTAGGATTTTTCTAATACCTAGGCTTTGGTGGGTACTCACTATAGATAGAGTCAAAAGCACCCTAGATTAGGTTTAAGTGTAATACACACACACACACACACGAGCACGTATTTGTTAATGATTATATAGATGTTTTATATTGTGTTTACTTATCCGTTGAGTTGTTTATCACTTCTGGTCGATGCGCGGGATGCCAAGTATTCGATAGGGATTTCTAAACGCTTAAACAAGGCAAGTCAACGTAATATTGTTTTAAAATGACTTAAATGAAACAATTTTACCTAAATTATATTTTATATATGAAGGAATAATTTTCCAAAAATTATTATTATATATGGATGTTTGGTTGCTAGTGGATGGTAATACTTGATTATTATCATTTGTTGTTTGTGTATCAATAATAAAAAATTGTTGTTAGTATAAATATAAACCAATATGAAGAAATAGAAATGATTTTATATAACCAAAGTGAAATAAGTAAATTTTATATAAGTATAAATTTATAATGAGATTTATAAATATAAAAAGGAATTTTAAAGGAAATAAATAGCATTAAACTCACTTTAGTCACTGGGAAATAATGCTGGTGATGACTGCAGCATCATCAGTATTCTTTTCGAGTCTCTAAGTGGTGAATTGTTACCATTAATAATTTTCTATTGAAGTATGTTTTGATGAAATAAGTTTTGTTTTGATAAAACTAGTTTTAATTGTAAAATTCCAAGTATGATGTGATAAACATGAAATAATTTTTTAAACTTATAAAATGGAAATAGTATAAATAATAAAAATGTTTACAACTTATGAATTTGAATTGGATAAGTGAATCGAAATTTTTAAAATTATTAATATTTTGTTTAAGAAAGTAAAAGCAAATTTGAATTTGAGATATATGAAATATTCAAAGAATTAACTTGAATGAAGTTAGATAAATTGAATTACTGTGATGAAGTAAATGAAATAAAGTTTAACTTAAGAAAAGTTAAATGAAAGTGAATTGAATTCTAGTTGAAATGAATTAGATAAAATAATGAAATAAAATTTTAAGAACATAAATTTGTGTAACTTATGGATTTGAATATGTTAAGTGTGATAACCTGGATTTTGGGATATCAGAATTAATTGATTATTAGCAGACTTAAATTTATAAAAATAATAATTTGTAAATTGAACAAATAAATTCTACCAATTAAAATGCTTATATATGGAATTGGAACTATAATAAATATTGGATTACAATATCTGAAAATGATAGTGAATTAATAAATTCCGTCAATAGATAAATGTAAACTTTGTAGTGTTGAAAAATTTAAATATATACATATATAAGTATATGAAGTGTGTGTATATATTATGATTTGGAAATTTTATTTTGAAAATTAAAAATATATAAGTACATTAAAAATCACTAATATATGTATTTTTTTTCTTTTTTTCAAACATTTTAGCATACATTTAAACATATATAATATTATAAACTTAAGATAAATGGAATATGAAAATTTTATTAACATTTAAAAGTTAAATCTAGCGCATGAATAAAAGACAAGTGTAAGAAAATTGGATCATATATTAACATTTGTAAATTAAATGGCTAGCTAATCAACAAGTGTCCTTGTTTTTAGAAAATAAGAAAATAAAGATAATTAAAATACTTACATCTCCTCCCTTTCTCATTTTTACCTCTTTATCTTTATTATGAAAGGAAAAGAAAATCAAAAGAAAACTGAAAAAAAAGGAAAGTAGAAGATAAATCAAACAGCAACATTAAATTTTCAACCTGAGCAAATCTAATTCTCAAGCAAACAAATTCAAGATAAAAAGCCATTTCAAGGTTTCCAGTTGCAAGCATGCAAGTATTTTCCATATCAAAACAACAAAGTCTCAAGCTTTTATTCCAGATTCATACAAAATCCAGATTTTTGGGCTCCTCTGTATTTTCAGGAAGATAGGTGAGTAAACGTGAATAAATCTGATAGATCGTGAACTAGTATTTGATGATCTTATAAGTATGAACTGATCTTTGCTGTGCATGTTGTCTGAAATTGATTTTAAGCACATATACATATAGGTGAGTGTGTTTGCTAAAAATTTCACTTCACAGGAACTTAAAATATAAATTTATGTGCAGATTTAAACAGTGAGTTAACCATTTTTAATCTGATTTACAACTTGTTGCATGCAGTGATCTTGAAATAAATGGGTGTTAAGTGATTGTATGATTGTTTTATATGATTTCATTTATATATATTAATATATATATATATATATACATATATGAATATTTTGGTGAGCATGTCTGTTTAAGCCTCTGTTCCTGATTATAGGTTACAAACTTTGTTCAAAATTTCATACCTCTTCTCTCAATTTTTCTTTAGACGTTGATATATAAACAAATTTTGTTTTAATAACTGGATATTTGATAAAAATGTATTTCCAGACAAGGTTCAAAGCAAATTCGTAACAAAAGGGTAAATTTCAATGAAATTTTTAGACATAACAAAATCTCGAAATAAAGAACATGTTGTTTCGAGTACTTAGCCTATTTAGTTATTGAAAGTTAGGATTTTTAAAAATAAAATCTAGAATTTTAAGCTCTTAATTCATTTGGAATTATAAGATGAACGAAAATGGGATTTATAGCGATTTCCGGCGATCGCGTGTGTTGAGGAAGTCGAGAATTAGGTCGGAGATTGTTTGAAGGTCGTTGATCCTGGAAAAATTGCTAGGAGGGATTCCAGATCTTTGGGATGATCAGGCGATGACAAATTAGGGTTTAAGCTTCGTTTGAACGTGCCGATTTTTCGAGGCAATTGTGGATTTGCGGCGGTGATTTAAGGGTGCGGTCAAGGGGAATAACGAAGAGGGTGGGATGGCGTAACCTTCCGGTGGAGTGTCGATGATTCTGCGGTGGGTATGGTGGTGAACGTGGGATTGTAAGTGAACGAAGTTCTTGTTCCAGGCAGTGGAAGGTCGAATTTCGTTTGGGGGTTTTTTGGCGATGTTTCAGGTGGTGTGGCATAGTGAGGGGGTCGGCGGCAACTCTGGGGTAGCTTCAACGTTGATCATTGTGGCTCCGGTCGCTCGTGCATATGCACGGTGCACAGAATTTTTGGATTGGTTGCGTGTGGTAGTTTGAATCAGGGAAGGATAGTGGAGAGGGAGAACGAAGGTTGGATCAGAAATTTGGGCTTTGGGCCATGTCGTTCTCGAATTGGGGTTTTGGGCTCGGTGTGTTTTGGTTAACCTTTCTTTTATTTAACTTAGATAAGCTTTGGATTTAAATCAAAATATAAATCAAGTTGTTAAAGAAAACTTGATTGGGTTTTGAAAGTAATTTTGAATAACAAGTTTTACGCTAACTATTCAACGAGATTCTAAGTAAAATATTTATCAAATTTATTGTAAGTCAAATGAATTTGAAATATGATTTGTTTGATTTCTAATAAGATAATTAACTAGTTATATTCTTAGTGTTATCAAATGAAATTTATAAATGAAAATTAAATAGCTAGTTCAGACAATGGTTGTCCTAAATAGGACGTGATGAATTAATGGATAATTAACCAAGTTAATTATTAAAGGGTAAATAAATGAATATAAGTAAATGAATGGTAGTTAATTAATTAGTGATTAATTGATTAAATTAAAGGAAAATTATAGAATGATTAATTAAAGCAATTAAGGGAAAGTTACTTAATAAGAGTTATTACTTGTTGTAATTAGTTAAAGGATTATTAAATTAGGAATTAATTAAAAGATTAGTTTATTTATGAATGTGATAGATAAGAAGATAATTAATTAACAATTATAGAGTGATTAATCAGGAATTAATTACTCAGTGTAATTAATTAAGTTGATGTGGTTAATTTTAGTTAATTAATTAAGTTTAATTAATTAAAGGTAATCAGCTGATGTTGGGTTAAGTATAATTACTTAAGGTAATCAATGAGGTATAATTACTTAGTGAAGTAATTAGTGGAATTACCGGATGTAATTAGTTTAAGGAAATTACTTGTGGGTTTGTAATTAAAGGATAATTACTTGATGGAAGAAATTAAGTAATGATTACTCAGTGTAATTGAAGGATTAATTTATATAATTAATCAAGGAGTTGGTTTAATTGATGAAGTAATTAAGGATACTAAATTTCTGATTGTGATTAATCAAGATTGATTAATAAATGTAATTAAGTTAAAGGTTAATTATTATATGAAATATAAGAATAATTAACTAGTGAAGTAATTAGAGGATCATTAATTAATGTAATTAATGAAGGTGATCAATCTTGCTTATTAATGATTAAATGAAGATGGGTGCTTTGAATTGGTTGATATCTCTGATATGAATTGCTTTGTGATATGATATGTTGGATGAACGATGATAATGTGATTATCAATCAATTATGAATTGCTGTGTAAAAGTGTTGTTCGACAATTAAAGTTGAATTGTATTTAATTGGATAACTTGGGTTTAGATGACATTGGATTCGAAGAGACTGGAGTCGGATATTAGTTAATATCCGAAACCACTTCGATTCTTTATAATTTGATGTGTGGAATCAATAGACTGAAATGGAATGATTAAAGTGAATTGGACCATTTAATCTAAGTTTGGTATTTAGAAATTAATGTGTGATATAAGTAATGTTTATAACAGCTTGTGAAGTTGTAAATTGATAAGTTACCCCAGGTTTATATAAGTTGCATGTTTTTGTATTCCTCGATTGATGGGTTTACTCACGCTGGTTTCCAGCCTGACCCGGGTGTTACTTTGATGTAATGCTCGGGTCAGACCGAGTATTACAGATTTCCAAGTAAGGACGTTCTGGAGCTCAGGAGGCAAGCTGGATAGCAGGAAGTATGGAGCGTACCCGCTGTATATATTGTAGTTGTATATCTAGAACATGTTGTTTAAAACTGTCCAGTGTTGTGAAATTGTTGTAACTCTGATGTAAAAATGTAAATGTACTGATACAATTCTTCTTTGTAAACTGTTATTTTATTTGCTATTATATTTTATCCGCTGCGAATGTGACATTCTGAGTTTGAGTTTTATGTTTCTTCTTCTTTCTCTTTCTTCTTTTCACTAACTATCTGGAAATTTCGAGATCAAAATTTCCAGGTCGTTACATTTGGTATCAGAGCTGAAGGTTAAGCGAGAACCTTGGCTCTGGTGGAATTACTCATTAAGGATAGGGTAAGTGGTACCCTAGAATGAGTTGAGTGTGTATATATATGAGAGCGTACTTGTTATTTGCTTATATAAAGATTTTAAAAGATTTTATATAAGATTATATTTAGATATATAAAGCAATATAACTTTTTAACAAATAGTATGGGAATGGGTTGTTAAATCATTGAATTAAATTAAGAAGTAATAGAAATACAACCAAACTAAAATTGAAATCTTGAATTGGAGAAATAGTTTAGAATAAGATGATAATATATGGTTTTAGATATGATAATCTTGGTTATTATCATAAATGGTTGTTGAATTTAATAATGAAATGTTTTAAGGAAGTAACCATTAAAAAAGGAGAATAAACTTGTAAATTTGAAAGGATGTAAAATTAAAGTGGGTTTCCAACTGTGAATTTCTAAATTCTAAATCTGAACATTTGAAATTGTTTTCAAAGTGTTAAAGAAAATAATATTATTCAAACTATTTTGAATGTAACCTTATTTTAGAATAAGAAATTTTTTGTAAACTTTAATGGAATTTGTTTTGAACTAAAACCAGGGGTGGTTTAAATTTTGGCTTGGTGGGCCAAGAAGTAAAATGTATATATATGTGGATGGTTTGAGATAAACTCTAAATATTGAGTTTTAAATCTGGAATAAGATATGATACCCAAAGTGATAAGTTTTTGAACTTAATAAGTGGAAAGATTATTTATGAATAGTTCAAAATTTGAAATGGAAGTTCAAAATGGGTAAGGTTGACTGGATTAAGTGAATTGAGTTTAACTTTGAAAAGGTTAAATAAGTTGGAATGATCAACCTGATTTGAAAATTTCAAGATGAAATTAAGATTTAACTTGGGAAGTTAAATGATTGATTCGAATTAGGAAATTTGAGTGATCTCAAAATGGGTTTGAGATCTGGAAATTGAAAATGGATGGATATTTTTGAAATAATTTGAAAGATACCATCTTTTTGTTATTAATAATCTTTAAACTATAAATTGAATTTGTTTAAATAAATGAAGAAATAGACTGTAGTAATATATCCTTTATTGAGATAGAAGAAAAATCTAACTTTAATTTGAGATTAAGGATATGGAATTATTTTGAATTAAAATTCTGAATGATTGAATTTGTAAATTAAACTTGTTTAGGAATTGATTTCAAACTAGAAGTTGAAATTGGGTGATAAGTTGAATTTTTAAGATAGAATTTATTTTGAACTCTTATGTTAACTTTGAAATAAGAAAGTAAAGATAATTTTAAATGAAAATTCTAGAATTTGAGTTCAGAAATTAAATTGTTTAAAAGCTTTTAATAAAGGTTAACTTGGTTTAAAGGGTTAAACCAACTTTAGTGGATTTAACTCGAATTTATATAATTCAAAATGATTTAAAGAGAGATTGATTTTGAAATTAGTTCAAATTGAAATTGATTTAAAATAATTTGGATTTGTAATTAAAGTAGAATAGTTTTAAATTCAAATGGAATTTGAATTGAATTTGGGGAGAAATCAAGAATAATTCAGCTTGATTTGGAAATGGAGTGTGAAATTGGGATTAATTCAAACTGGAGTTGAAATGAATTGAAATTGGAACTAGTTCAATTGAAATTTATTTGAATTAGTAGAAATTGAGATCAAGGTTGAATAAAGTTAAATTTGGAAAGGAACTGGGGTTAATTCAAATTGAATTGGGGTTGAATCAATTTCAATGGAAATTGAAGTTGTTTAAATTGGAATTGGGTCAATTTAAATGGAAGTGGAAGTTTAAATTGAATTGATGAGAATGGAGATTGGGAAGTGAGCAGTTTTGACTCTGGACTATTTTTAATATAAATTGTTTTAATATAAACCTATTTTCTAAACTATTTATTATATATACAACTTTTCTTTTAAAAGCCAAACTATCTTATATTTGTTTACAATTATTTTTGAAACTGTTTAACAATTTTCCAACTGTTTTATAAACTAATTACTATATTTCAACTATTTTACACAACAAATTACTATCTTACTATTATTTTGCAATTATCTAAAATTTCTATAATTATTTAACTATTTTCTACCTAATTTACACCTATTTTACAAACTAGTAATTATTTTCCAACTACTTATCTATTTTTAAATTCTTCAAGCTATTTTCTAAATAAACTGGTCGAAGTTCAAACTGTTATTGGTTAAATACCCAATCGAGATAAGAATTGAGGTGATAATCCAAATGAGGATTTAAGAAATTGTGAGTAAGTGAATAAAAATCAAAGTGAATGTGAATAGAAATGAAATTAATTTGGCTAATAACAAATAAAGATAAATACGTAGGGTGTACGTATGTTGTTCTATTCGCATAATGATTTGATCCATATTCGAGCGTAGAATTTCGTGATAGTTCTATCGATCCGAATGGGATTTTTCACTCGATTTTCGACGGCGAACCCGGATATGGATTGTTGATTGGTTTTGAATATTCTCTATCATAGTTATGACTATGCAAGGAGAATGACGGTTTCTGATCAAGAAACCAGATCTGTGTCCGCACTAGAAAGTCGGGTGGACAATACTAGTTCAGAAGTGAAATTGTGTGGTCGAGTGAGCGATCAGATTGTTATAGCGTACGGTGATATATGTACATCGTACGGATTTGAATGAAAATGATATTAAAAAGAGTAATCAAATTTAAATATTTGATTTTGAGTAAACAAAGTTAAATATCTTTGTTTTATAAAATGAAACTCCCCTTGTTGAATCTATTGCCAGAAGGAAAGGATTTCGAAAGTGTTTTGGAGTATAAAAGGAGTTTTATACAAGTTTGAAATGATCCTAAGTTTTAAATTTTTTTTATATCCGTATATATATAAAGGATCTTATGAGGATTTTGAAAAAGAGGTTTTGGGAACCTATGGATTTGGAAAGGCTTTTGATTTTTGGGTAAAATCAATATGAGAATTTAGAAAGCCTAGTTGAGAATTATCGATTTTGGAATAATCAATTTTGTGTAAAGGAGCTTCGTATGAGATCATACAAGGTGTATGATTTGAAGATACTATATGTGTATAGTATAAAATGTTTTGATGATGGCTCTGGGGAAAAAGGCTCTCCCTTGAAATGAACTTCTCAGGAGTACCACCGGGGGGTACTGCCTTGAGCCCCAAGGAGGGTTCTAAAGTTGATCCTGTGAGGAGTCCGGACAAAACTAGTTCCTGGGGATTATGAGTAGAGTATACCATAGCGAAAGTCGTGTGTGTCTCTAAGAGCCAACAGTCTGCGTTTGATTATATATCGGTAGACTGCAACCTATGGTATAACATAGAGAAAGTCGTGTGTGCCGCTGAGAGCCAACAGTCTGCGTTTGATTTTATATCGGTACACTACGACCTATGTTGGAGTGGAGAAGTTTCATTTTGACAGCGAAAATCAGAGGCCGCTGAGAGCCTGCAGTTAAATGGACTTTTGCTGCGATGACAACGTAACCCTGGATGTAACTGTGATTTGTTGTGTGGGATCCATGGCGTAATTGAGAGGCCGCGGAGAGCCTGCAGTTACATGGACTTTTGCTGTGGCGGTAACGTAACCCTGGAATGTAACTGCGACCATGGATGGGGGTGATGATTTCCAGAGCATTCTCACCAAAGATATATCCTCTATTTTCGAAAACTGTTTTCTATATTTACAATAAAATTATTTTCAAAATATTTTCACTGGATGTTGAAAATGGGTCTGCTAAGCACTTGTAGATTTTTAGTCTTACGCCTGATCAACGTATGACCGAATTTCTGTGAGAACGAGGACGGACTTATTGAGACATTGAGTTATAAAAGTATTTTTATTAAAACTATTACTGCAATGCTATATAGGTTTTAAAGTTTTTTAAATTTATTAAAGAATGAATTATCTGATTTTAAGCATTTTAATAATTCTGGTTTCGTTCCTTTTCGAGGACGAAAAGATTCGAGGGGGGAGGAATGTGATAACCCGGATTTTGGGATATCAGAATTAATTGATTATTAGCAGACTTAAATTTATAAAAATAATAATTTGTAAATTGAACAAATAAATTCTACTAATTAAAATGCTTATATATGGATTTGGAACTATAATAAATATTGGATTACAATATCTGAAAATGATAGTGAATTAATAAATTCCGTCAATAGATGAATGTAAACTTTGTAGTGTTGAAAAATTTAAGTATATACATATATAAGTATATGAAGTGTGTGTATATATTATGATTTGGAAATTTTATTTTGAAAATTAAAAATATATAAGTACATTAAAAATCACTAATATATGTATTTTTTTCTTTCTTTCAAACATTTTAGCATACATTTAAACATATATAATATTATAAACAAAAGATAAATGGAATATGAAAATTTTACTAACATTTAAAAGTTAAATTTAGTGCATGAATAAAAGACAAGTGTAAGAAAATTGGATCATATATTAAAATTCGTAAATTAAATGGCTAGCTAATCAATAAGCGTCCTTGTTTTTTAGAAAATAAGAAAATAAAGATAATTAAAATACTTACATCTCCTCCCTTTCTTAGTTTTACCTCTTTATCTTCATTATGAAAGGAAAAGAAAATCAAAAGAAAACTGAAAAAAAAAGGAAAGTAGAAGATAAATCAAACAACAACATTAAATTTTCAACCTGAGCAAATCTAATACTCAAGCAAACAAATTCAAGATCAAAAGCCATTTCAAGGTTTCCAGTTGCAAGCATGCAAGTATTTTCCAGATCAAAACTACAAAGTCTCAAGCTTTTATTCCAGATTCATACAAAATCCAGATTTTTGGGCTCCTCTGTATTTTCAGGAAGATAGGTGCGTAAATGTGAATAAATCTGATAGACTGATGATCTTATAAGTATGAACTGATCTTTGCTGTGCATGTTGTCTGAAATTGATTTTAAGCACATATACATATAGGTGAGTGTGTTTGCTAAAATTTCACCTAATAGGAACTTAAAATATAAATTTATGTGCAGATTTAAACAGTGAGTTAACCATTTTTAATCTGATTTAAAACTTGTTGCATGCAGTGATCTTGAAATAAATGGGTGTTAAGTATGATTGTTTTATATGATTGCATTTATATATATATATATATATGAATATTTTGGTGAGCATGTCTGTTTAAGGCTCTGTTCCTGATTATACGTTACAAACTTTGTTCAAAATTTCATACTCTTCTCTCAATTTTTCTTTAGACGTTGATATATAAAGAAATTTTGTTTTAATAACTGGATATTTGATAAAAATATATTTCCAGACAAGGTTCAAAGCAAATTCGTAACAAAAGGGTAAATTTCAGTGAAATTTTTAAACATAACAAAATCTCGAAATAAAGAACATGTTGTTTCGAGTACTTAGCCTGTTTAGTTATTGGAAGTTAGGATTTTTAAAAATAAAATCTTGAATTTTAAGCTCTTAATTCATTTGGAATTATAAGATGAACGAAAATGGGATTTATAGCAATTTCCGACGATCGCGTGTGTTGAGGAAGTCGAGAATTAGGTCGGAGATTGTTTGAAAGTCGTTGATCCTGGACAAATTGCTAGGAGGGATTCCAGATCTTTGGGATGATCAGGCGATGACAAATTAGGGTTTAAGCTTCATTTGAACGTGCCGATTTTTCGAGGCAATTGTGGATTTGTGGCGGGGATTTAAGGGTGCGGTCAAGAGGAATAACGAAGAGGGTGGGATGGTGTAACCTTCCGGTGGAGTGTCGATGATTCTACGGTGGGTATGGTGGTGAACGTGGGATTGTAAGTGAACAAAGTTCTTGTTCCAGGCAGTGGAAGGTCGAATTTCGTTTGGGGGTTTTTGGCGATGTTTCGGGTGGTGTGGCATAGTAAGGGGGTCGGCGGCGACTCTGAGGTAGCTTCATCGTTGATCATTGTGGCTCCGGTCGCTCGTGCATATGCACGGTGCACAGAATTTTTGGTTTAGTTGCGTTTGGTAGTTTGAATCAGGGAAGGATAGTGGAGAGGGAGAACGAAGGTTGGATCAGAAATTTGGGCTTTGGGCCATGTCGTTCTCGAATTGGGGTTTTGGGCTCGGTGTGTTTTGGTTAACCTTTCTTTTATTTAACTTGGACAAGCTTTGGATTTAAATCAAAGTATAAATCAAGTTGTTAAAGAAAACTTGATTGGGTTTTGAAAGTAATTTTGAATAACAAGTTTTACGCTAACTATTCAACGAGATTCCAAGTAAAATATTTATCAAATTTATTGTAAGTCAAATGAATTTGAAATATGATTTGTTTGATTTCTAATAAGATAATTAACTAGTTATATTCTTAAGTGTTATCAAATGAAATTTATAAATGAAAATTAAATAGCTAGTTCAGACAATGGTTGTCCTAAATAGGACGTGATGAATTAATGGATAATTAACCAAGTTGATTAATTAAAGGGTAAATAAATGAATATAAGTAAATGAATGGTAGTTAATTAATTAGTGATTAATTGATTAAATTAAAGGAAAATTATAGAATGATTAATTAAAGCAATTAAGGGAAAGTTACTTAATAGGAGTTATTACTTATTGTAATTAGTTAAAGGATTATTAAATTAGGAATTAATTAAAAGATTAGTTTATTTATGAATGTGATAGATAAAAAGATAATTAATTAATAATTGTAGAGTGATTAATCAGGAATTAATTACTCAGTGTAATTAATTAAATTGATGTGGTTAATTTTAGTTAATTAATTAAGTTTAATTAATTAAAGGTAATCAGCTAATGTTGGGTTAAGTATAATTACTTAAGGTAATCAATGAGGTATAATTACTTAGTGAAGTAATTAGTGGATTACCGGATGTAATTAGTTTATGGAAATTACTTGTGGGTTTGTAATTAAAGGATAATTACTTGATGGAAGAAATTAAGTAATGATTACTCAGTGTAATTGAAGGATTAATTTATATAATTAATCAAGGAGTTGGTTTAATTGATGAAGTAATTAAGGATAGTAAATTTCTGATTGTGATTAATCAAGATTGATTAATAAATGTAATTAAGTTAAAGGTCAATTATTATATGAAATATAAGAATAATTAACTAGTGAAGTAATTAGAGGATCATTAATTAATGTAATTAATGAAGGTGATCAATCTTGCTTATTAATGATTAAATGAAGATGGGTGCTTTGAATTGGTTGATATCTCTGATATGAATTGCTTTGTGATATGATATGTTGGATGAACGATGATAATGTGATTATCAATCAATTATAAATTGCCGTGTAAAAGTGTTGTTCGACAATTAAAGTTGAATTGTATTTAATTGGATAACTTGGGTTTTGGATGACATTGGATTCGAAGAGACTGGAGTCGGATATTAGTTAATATCTGAAACCACTTCGATTCTTTATAATTTGATGTGTGGAATCAATAGACTGAAATGGAATGATTAAAGTGAATTGGACCATTTAATCTATGTTTGGTATTTAGAAATTAATGTGTGATATAAGTAATGTTTATAACAGCTTGTGAAGTTGTAAATTGATAAGTTACCCCATGTTTATATAAGTTGTTTGTTTTTGTATTCCTCGATAGATGGATTTACTCACGCTGGTTTCCAGCCTGACCCGGGTGTTACTTTGATGTAATGCTCGGGTCAGACCGAGTATTACAGATTTCCAAGTAAGGACGTTCTGGAGCTCAAGAGGCGAGCTGGATAGCAGGAAGTATGGAGCGTACCCGTTGTATATATTGTAGTTGTATATCTAGGACATGTTGTTTAAAACTGTCCAGTGTTGTGAAATTGTTGTAACTCTGATGTAAAAATGTAAATGTACTGATACAGTTCTTCTTTGTAAACTGTTATTTTATTTGCTATTATATTTTATCCGCTGCGAATGTGACATTCTGAGTTTGATGTTTCTGTTTCTTCTTCTTTCTCTTTCTTCTTTTCACTAACTATTTGGAAATTTCGGGATCGAAATTTCTGAGTCGTTACATTAAGCTAAAAAAATAGATGTATAATTTGTTGAATGACTATATTAAGAAGAAAAGAAATCTAATTTTGAATTTGGATTATAAATAATGAAATTTAACTTAAGTAAAGTGGGATGAATGAAAGTTGAATTTGTAAGGAATTAATGAGATGAGTTAAATGAATTAGAATTTGACTTTTGAAATGAAGATGAACATAAGTTATAAATGCAATTAAACTTGAGTTGTAAAAAGAAGTGAATAAGTTTTAAATTTTTTGTTTGATATAAATTGAATATGAGATGAAATGTTGTTAAATATGAATTGATTTTAAAGTGAATGCAGATCAAATGAATGTAAAAGGAATTGAATGAAAATAAAAGAATCGGGAATAAGAATGATATATAATAAGAAACCAAATGGAATTAATATGTTAGTTATACGTATATTGTTTTATTCACATAACTATTTGATCCAGATTCAAGTATACGACTTCGAGGTGATGTACACTGATCCAAGTTATCATTTTTCACTTGATTTCTTGAAGGCGTACCCTAAATGTGGATTTTTGATTGATTCTGATATTCTCTATCATAGTATATGACTACACAAGGAGGTAGATGGTTTTCTAATCAAGGAATCGGATCTGAGTCTGCACTAGAGTAGTCATGTGAACGATACTAGTTTGGAAGTGGAATTGTGTGATTGAATGAGTGATCAGGTATGGTTTTGCGAACAAATTATATTGTACATCGTACGAGCTTTAATAAATTAAATATTGACCTTAGAAAATGTATGTTAACTAATGAATTTAATAAATGAGTCGAAGCGAATGTAAATAGTAGAATGTGAACTAATTAAATATGAAGGAATGAATGCAAATTAATTTAATGAGAATCAAATGAAAGAAAAATGAGAATTAATGTAATAAAATGATCATCTGTTAGCTTGAATGCGAATTAGTTGGATGAAAACTAAATATTAAACGAATGAATTGGTTTGTTGGATGTTAGTTATTTGATGATTGCTTATGTTGCATGTGTTTCATTTTCATATGATTATTGTATAGTATGTTATATATTGATATTATATGCTATATACTTGTTCTCATTTTCTGTTGAGTATTTAGTAGATGCGGATAGCATATGCTTCGCAGTTGGAGCTCGCTTTCGCGCTATGTTAGTTGTATATGCTCGCTGATATAATTAAAGGTACATATCTTAAATTACATGTCGTGCTTTTATATATTTTTCCCTGTATGATGCCATATCCTTGAAGATGAGATGTATATTTGTGAGATATATATATATATATATATATATATATATATATATATATTGTGATTTTACTACGGTTGAACCGCGCAAAAGAGACGCTGGCGAAATTTTTTGTAAATTTAATGCGTTAGAAATTTTGAGAATTTTGGGAAAATTTTCTATAACTAAAAATATGATTTTGAGTGAAAAGTTGAAATGGTATTAGTTGATTTTTAAAAGATTATTAGCTATTAACTATGAATAAAACGATATTAGTTGGTTTTGAAAAGATAACCATGATTGGATTTGAAAACTTGGAATTTTTTTATAAGAATTTAACTAATTGATTTCGAAATGTTCAAAGGTTTAAACGAATTTGGTAATCCAGTTTGAACAATTTTTTTTGAAAAGTTAACGGATTTTGTGGCATTTTCTTACTTGGAAATTTCGGGGACGAAATTCTTTTAAGGAGAGGAGAATGTAACGTGTAACAACCCTAGATTTTTGAACTATTTTTAAATTAGATTTTATTTCATTTTGAAAATATTTTAAAATTTATTTTATTTCAAGATTTTATTTTTAAAATATTTTTAAAGTGTGGTTATAATTTTCCAAAGTTTATTGTATTTTATTTACAATTTTTAAATCCTAGTTTCAATTATTAAGCTATTTTTTTAAATTATTTTCTATTTTTCCTAAAAATATTTATATATTTCCTTTTCTACTTTGTTTTGTTTTCATTTTTATTTTATTTACTTACGTTTTCTTTTTGTTTAACTTGAATAAAAGAAATAAGAAATACAAAGAGGCAAAACCCTTTCATATGCATGTGACTTTCCATTTACCTTTTGTCTTTTCATTTTTCCAAACTTTTCAATGGACTTAGCCGTCCATTTCTTTGCATAGCCGTACATTTATTTTCACTTTCACGTGAGAAGTTTTCTCATCTTCTCAAAAACTTTCGGCCATTACAATTTCTGAATTTTTTTGGTAAGTTCATGGCATCATTTTTCTACTTTTTCTTCTTTGTTTCATTGTTTTTGTGCCTTGTTTTCTCTTGTATTGCTCGGCCACTTACCCTCCATCACCACCAACCACCACCTCCACCATATGCCATAGTAACCATCATCAACTACCTTGTCCAGATCTGGCCGTGGCCTCTCTATGATGCAAACACCTCAAAAATTGCAAACACCCCTTGAAAACAATGCCTAGACCAAAAAATTCCACCATACCCTTCACATATCCACTTCGGCCACCCCTAGAACCACCAGCAACTACATCACCTTTGGCCGCAGCTGCACCATCATGACCATGCAAGGCCGAGCCACCACTTTCCCATGGTCGAGCCTTGTATGCACCAAAACTCCATCATTTTGCCTTGTTCTTATGAATGTTTCATGTTATCACCACTGCCCTTTCATCTCCTTGCTAGCCGAGCCATATGGACCCATACCTGACCCAAACATACAGCCATGGCCGGGCATAGAAATCCCTATGGCCGAGCATATGAGTGGTAAAAGCAAGGTCAAGTTATGTAGTTCTTTGTTGCTTTTTATTTAACGTTATTCAATGATATTTTGTGTTGTGAATTTATGTTTGAAATATCTTGTTTTGTTTGTTGTGTACAAGATCATCATCTTGGCTCTACCCTCACTTGAATCAAAGTCGTGCTATCATGCTTTCTGGATTTTTGTTTGTGTGTCTTGATTTGCTAACTCCAGCGTTAAGAAGCGAGTATTCACTCATGACATCTATACTTATATAATTAGTGAATCGATAGCAAGTGAATGTACAGAATATTATCATGTTATACCTGTCTGTGGTATAAATCATATAATGTTAACCCTATTAATAAACCTATCATATCATCTGTTACTGCTATATGATGCTATATTGTTTATTTTATTCTATTCTCACACTGCAAGTTCCCTGTAGAATGGAATCACTATGGGTTGAAATGATACATACCCGAACGGACTTTAGAATAGAAAAAAATCGTTATGGGGTGAAATGATAAGCCTGAGTGATTTTTATTTACTTTATTTAACTTGGGATTGCGGATTTGAAATGATAGAACCCGGATTTTTCTTTGTAAATTACGGATTGAAATGATATATTATCCGTATCACTTGACCTAGGTTAGAAAATATTATACAGACCCGTGGTTATTATATATTTTTCTAGAATTTTTAAAGTATTTTAAAAAAATGTAAATTTATGATATTTTGATTTATATTTAATTAAAAATGATTTTTATAAAGTGTTAATGATTTTTCTGCAAGTTAAAATGTGAAATAATAAATGGTTAAGTTGAAATTTGAAATATAACTTAATTTTGAAATTTGAGAATTTTGTTTTAAAATAAAGGTAAATTAAGAAAATATATTGGAAATTAAGTTTATATTTTGAAATGGTAATTAAAACTTAAGTGTTAAATTAAGTTTTAAAATTGCAAAGAATAGAAATTTGTATGTTTGAATTTAATAAGTGAATTATTGGAAAATTTGACTTTATGTATAAAATTTTACTTTATAAAAATCATAAGTTCAGGGTATTCAACTGAACATTTTTTAGTGGTAAAAATATGATTTTTATAAGTTAAAATGGTTTAAATCGAAGTTTAATTGTTGCTGAAATTGTATTGAAAATCTGGAAATTTAATTAACAGCATTCAGAAATGCTATCATTTCTGAAGTTAACTTAAATTCTGAAGCAAAGGATACTACAACATTTTGTAAGTGCTGTGGTTAATGCAAGTGAACTAAAAGGCTAAAATGAACTAAGGGCTATTACAGCACTTTGTAAGTGCTGTAGTTGCAGAAATTAAAACTTGAATCTGAACTATTACAGCAGTTTTGTAAATGTTGTCTTTGTTGAATTGAACTATTTTTCAACTAAAACTGAACTATTACAACAGTTTTTAAATGCTGTCTTTGCTGAAATGAACTGTTTTCAAATGTAACTTACCGTAGCATTTTCTAAGTGCTGCGAAAGCTGAAATTTCATAGTTTTAATGTATTTAAGTGAATAAATGAACTCTGAAAGGACTAAATTTTTAGGAATTTAATATTAAATTATTAAGTATAATAACTTAATTTTTAAATGGTTTAAATGGGACATTTTGATTTGAAATATAAACCATTTTGAAATGTGTTTTGAAATGGTGTTTTAAATAAATAAAATTGAATGAGGTTTTTGAAAGGATATGATAATTTGATATTTTGAAATGGATTTGAAATGATATTTGAATTCGAAATGATATTTTATTTTCGAATATAAAATACCATTTTGAAATTTATAACCACGGGTTTTAATAACGAATGGTTGTTAAAGAGACCGAGATCGGATATGGACATACTCTCTGTCGATACCGAAAACACTTTAACAACTGTGTACGCGGTGGAGTTCCAGAATGAAGTAGGATGGTGGCGACGATCCTATTGTGGTATGAATATGGACCCGACTCCCATGAGTTGGCTTAAGGTGGCTAAAATAGTAGCGATCTTGGGCCAAAAGGGGTCGCAGCTCTGGTCTGACACATTTCTTCGATGCCATTCTATTACTCTGTGATTGTTTGGTGGCCACTCTTTGATTTGGGAGTGTCTTCCGAGGTGGGCGTAGTGGCTGCGACGTTACCACCAGCCCATGTGCATAATTGGTATATTTACCCTGGCATTGCCTCGTGTGTCGTGTCACCTACCATAGCGAGCCTTACTACGAGTTTCTATTTGTGTCATACCTATGAAGTATCTTCTCATAGTCTCTTGATCAGGAGATATGCAGGTACTGTATAGACTATTGACACTAATACGTGTTAAGGGCTATATGGGTAACCCCTTAACGCTATTTTAAAGTAATTTTATTTTACTGTTAGACATTATTATAATAGCGAAATATTACTACATAATAAATAGTTTTACGGATCCTTAGAGGATGGACGGTCCCAAGCATCCTTTAAGTAACTTGTTCATTTACTACAGTTCACTTGAGTTGTTTTACATTGTATAAGTGTGCACGTCCTGACTCGAGTGTTTTGTGTTTTTGGTTTACATTGTATAAGAAATTTAATTGCATTAATTAATTTAGTTAATGATGTATTAATTTTTTTGATTCGTGTAACTTATAAAATGTATAACTTATTCATACAAGGTTGGATTCGCATTAAATGAATTGCTTTGGATTCGTATTGTAGAGCACTACATTTAGAGCTGGTTTGGATTGATTTAGAGCAAGTAGGAATTGTAGTTAAATTTGAATGCCTTTCTTTTTTGATTAAACAAGATCGCTATTGCGACAAATGTAACTAAAGTTAGTAAAACTCACTCCCTTTGTTTCCCCTGTATTTATATATAAATGAGAATAAATTTATTTATGATGATTGATGCTTTTTGGATGATATATACACACACACATATTAGTTGGTATGGATTTTTTCCCGCATATTTTAGCGGATAAGATCCTATATGATCCCGTGTATGAGCGGATGACCCTTTGTACGCATGTCTGCCTCAGAACAGACATTATACATATTCTCATATGCATATTTGTTAAAGGTTACAGGTTGGAGGGATCTAACAGGATTCCTCACCAATGTTGATTTAGTTTCTTATATATGGTGATAATTGATGTTATGGATGCCTTAATGATGTTTTATTGTGATTTGTTTTTTTTTTTTGATGCTGTGGTAGAAATGGGCCCTATTTTTGATATTTTTGAAATATTGAAAATGATGATTTTGATTTGAAAATGATTTTGAACAAATTTTGGAAGTAGATATATGTTTTAATGATTTTTGGTTTATTTTAAACGAAAGGATTTTTTTTCAAAATAAAGGATTTAATTTTTGATGTTATAAAATATAGTTGTGAGAAATACTTTGAAAATGGATTTTTGAATAAATTTTTATAAAAGCTTTATAAAGATGATATTTTTATATATAAGGAAGTTGATTAAAAATTTAGATTTATAAATATTAATAAATGGTTTTGAGGTTGAAATGGATTTTATTAGTAAATTTAGTTTAGTAAAGAATGGATTTATAAATAGAATTTTTGGAATAAAGAATTTTATAAAATAAAAGTTTTATAAAAATTTAAAGGAGAATTATAAAAATGGCTTTATAAATATGGAGATGTTTTATATTGATATTTAAATATGGGTTTTTATTTAAAGGAGTTTCAGAAGTAATGTTTTTGGATGAAGTATTTTGGGAAGAATGGTTTTAAAGGGAGATTTAATAGTTTGAAGATGTTTTAAAATATGATATGGAATGAAAACATAGATTTCAACATTTATTGTTGTAATAGACAGTTTTGAGGAGGTAAGGAAGGCATGGACTATAACATTGCTGTTACAGTAAATGATTTCCGAAAGGAAATATTTTATATAGTATATGGGATTTACATATCTATTTAATTACCGAACCCCTATACTAGTATTTCGGGTGGTCGTAACGTTATTTTAAGCAACATTCGTTTTGAACCAAATAGAGTGTGTTTTGAAGAATAGCTTTCCTTAAGTGATTTTACATATACTTATTTTAGGTTTAAGTATATGGAGATATTTTCTAAGTGTTGGAAGTGAAGTGATTTAAGAATATGCTTATACTGTAGATATAAGTATATAGAAATGTTCTCCAACATGATAAGTTTTGAAATGATTTTGAGAATATCTTTTTAAAAGGTAATTTGAAGTAAATGTTTGGAAAGTGATTTCATTAATAAAAAATTAATAAAAAGGGCTTAGTGATTGCTTATAGTGTTGGATATTGTTTGTTGCTTTGATAGTTAAATAACCGACTATTAACTAAATATTGGCCTATTTATCATTGTTGGTTCGGATAGACCTGGGTCGGATTTATCCGACAACAACTTCGGGCCAACGTATATGCGTTCGATGTGCAGGTGCGGAAGATATTGATATTTGGGATTTTCATAGTGAAGGACTTGTAATACCCCACATTTTTATATAGTTACTATTTAACAAATGACGATAAGCAATGAAAATAAATATTTCGGAATTTTCAGAATATGGCTTCGAAACTTGTATCATTGCGTCTGGGGGGGTTTTCTGATCAGTTTTTGTATATAATTGTCATAATTCGAGCCAATATGAAGAAGTTAGGAACAAAACAAGGATGAGTAACAAGACGAAAAAGATACATATATAGGCCGACTAAGAGATCGACCCAATTAGCCCAATGGTCGACCACACGGTCAACTGGTGGCTTTGGGCAATCGACCGCCCGGTCGACCCGTATAGCGACCTGGACGAAGCCCCGTCCAGGTACGCATGGTGATGAATTTTCTAGTTTTCTAAGCGATCTGAGCCGTACTTTCTTCAATTCGATGGTTCCAGATTCAATCCAAGAATCCAACGGTCCGAGGTCCTCAAGCTCCCCTATAAATAGAACCCTCGGCCTAGCTCTTTTCTCCCAATAGGTTCTTAGCCTAAGGTTGAACCCTGAATAGAAAGTATTTCTTTGGATCCTTGGCCAAAAGGCTGGACCTTAAAATGAAAATATTTCTAGGGAGAAGATCTTCTAAGACATTATGCATCTTGGAGGGGGATCCAGAAGGACAATGGAGCAAAGCTGAGCTCAAGCGAAACTAAGGATGACATATGAGTCATTTAATTATATTCTTTTATGTTTATAATATATATTATCGTTGAATTTTCATTAAATAATTTATTCCATCAATTAATTCTATTAGTTATGCAAACGCTGCAAATTTTATTTATATTTAGTTAGGCATGACAGTTCGAAAATGTGTAGGCCTAAAAGTAAGAAATTTACAGTTATTTAAATCCATTTTAAAAGTCATAATTCAGCCTTAATACTGGATCCTTTTATTCCCTTTTTATATGAATAATATATTTAAAAAGAGAATTCGTGGTTATGGATTAAAATACCAGACTTTATAGAAGTAGATGCAAAATAAGAAAATTGGAATAAAACTAGAAAAGTGTAATTCTACAATAAATTACGCTGAACGAAAACAATAAATTTATATGATAATTTAATTAGGGGAGTAAGTAACAGATTAATTGATTGATTTAGAAACTAGAATACATTTCTATAATTTAATATTTAAAAGATAACGATAAACGTAACTGCAAGAATAAAAAGAAAGAAAAAGGGAACTAGTGTAAAACAGAGGGACCACTGTATTGTACACTATCCCAAAATAATAATAAAAATATCTTGCAGGTACAAATTATTGTTTATAGTTTTATTTGGTATTAAATTATAGAAATAGATTTTAGTATAGCTTTCATAAACAACTAAATAAAATAGAATTACTTCCTAGAATAAAAGAAAATAAAGTAGAGTACGAAATGAATTAAATAAATTATCAGAAATTAAAGTTGTGAACAATAAATGAACCTAGGTCTGCATTTACCATGCAAACTATATAAAAAGACAATTATTATGATAAGTTAATTATATATATATATAATAAATGAGAATTAAAAACAATTCTTAATCATAATAAAAGAAGACGGATTAGAACAGAAAAGAAACACTTGCAATTATATATAGATTTTAATAATAGTAACAATCACAAGTATGATTATAACATAAGTTATGATTAAGCAAAAGAATAAAATGTCTTATTTGGGAACTTAGAATAAATAAGCAATGATAGCAAAGATAAATAGTAAAAGATTATTTTAGATTTCTATTGAATTAATAAGCAAATAAAACAAAAGATTCTTATTTAATAAACTTAAGACTTAAATTAAGTTAATAAGCAAGAAGTGGCAACACCAGTAGCATTCTCTATTAAACCAATAGTGGTCTTACAATAGCTAGAAGCGAGAAGAGGGCAAGAATATGCTAACTAGGGTAAATAAGCAGCCAACAGAATAAGAAAAGTAAACTAAACACAAATTAAAATATTAGACTTAGGATCCAATAAAAGAATTGAGATGCGTTAGGAGCGGCCCAAAGGATGAAGTGCCTAACGAAGCTGTTGATCATGAATTTTAGAAATGGAGAAGCACGTCCAACTTACTAGTTTTGGGCTTCAAGGAAGTACGAGACTTCAATGGGACATGAGGATACTCTAGGATGACCCTCTAGGTAGTCGTAACGAAGCTACATCCCTGGAGGCAGTCTGTAGATGTTCCATCAAGAGAGTATGGCTTAACTGCTTTTTGCATGGAAGGACCATTGTAGGCAGTCAGAAAGGTTTGGTGTTAGGAGAAGGACATTCGTATGTCCCAGTACTTGCAAGTAAGTTTAGTGGGCAGGACACAAAAGGATAGTCGCATGTGGATATCATGCCAGCATCAAAACCGAGAACGAGTTCGGGAAAGACTAGAGTTAAACCAATAGACCGATGATTCTTTTATTATCGAGACATTAGGTGAAGGGCACCGCCAATTGGATGTTAGATTGTTTGCAGTAGGGCACAACCACTTAACTCTTTAGAAGTCTTTCGGTTAGTTAAGGGGTGGCTGCGTGGGGACATAGCCATGATGAAAAAGAGACAGACCAATTAGAATATCTATATTTTAGGCCTAAAGAAGCAGTCCTTTATAGATATAAAAGAACCCCGACTGAATTTTGTATAGGTAGACCTTGTTGGCGGGATTAACATAGTAGACAGAACAATTACGCAGTCCTCAATGTACGCACTGGGTGGTGCATTGTGGATGTCCGAGCACTGGCATGGACTAGTGCGGACGCGATTTACGTTTCATAGTAAGTAGTGGAGCATTGTAGGCCTTACGAAGCAGCCCATTACAGATGTAGGTACAGAACGCTCGTGAAGCAAGATGATGGAGTATCAGTATTGTATGCCATATGAAGCAGTCCTTTACAGATATAGCTACAGAGCAAGTCGATGGAGCCCTTTTCGAGGAGGATATGGAAGGTACCATGGGTGGTACCTAGGACCAATATGGTCATTGTGCATATAGCTACATATATGTATATATTAGTTATTAGGTACTAATATACTATGTAGTAGATAGACACGGTTCACGAATAGAGGCGAGAGTATTGTAAACTAATGAGCCTAATATAAAAGTAATTGGAAATAAAACGATATATGTTGAATTAAGCCTAGAAGTATATAATTTACTCATTCACCGGAACTTTTGTTCTGACCCCCTCCTCATAGCATCTTACAAGTTAGGTAGATGGCTGAGAATTCTAAGCTTTATGGCATTTTCTTAGAAAGTGTTATTATTTGGGTGAGTATTTACTTACTATTATATTTTAGTCAATCCCACTGTGAGATAAATTATTGAGACCTGATATATTTTGTCTTTACCTCTTTGTAGGATATTAGATACCCAACTCGGGCTTCAGTGGGCTTGGATTTCTAGAATTTTTGTGAAAAATATGGACCACTATAATTCGGGTTGTTACATTTGGTATCAGAGCCTAGGTTTAGGATTCCTAGGTAGGCAGTGAGTGAACGTATTTGTATTTTTAATAAATATATGTATGTACTCTTTAACCCAAAGAGAAGTCCATTCTTTTAAGTATATCATAGCTTGGAATATGGAAATACCAAATGCTAAAAACCTTATATAGCGAAGATTTTTAAATTCAGCAAGGAATAGTCTTGTGGAAATAAGTGCCTATTGATAATTATTCCAGACAAACAAATTTGGCAGTATTACCCTAGAACTAAAGATAAGCATAAAAGGGAAATGGATTAACCATATTGGATCGAGTAGAATGACTTCTTGAGGGGTATTTAGGGAAGCGTAAGGTAGTTAAAAATCCATTTTATGTCTAGCCTAATAAAATGAAACTTATAAAATTGAAAAGTTGAAAAACATAATTGTTAATATATTTAGGAAGTAAATATTGGGTTTTAGAAAAAAAAGTGGTATGAAATTTAAATTGGTTTTTATATGATGTAAATTTTGTTAAAAGTGAAATTCTTTTTTGAAGAATTATAGAGCATGTATAGCTCGCTAGTTTCCTTGTAGGTGAACAAAGATTTTAAATATAAAAACATAGAGTGTGTTAAGTATCGAAAACATAGGTTACAACATTTATTGTTGTAATAGATGCTTTCGATAAAAGTAAAGGAAGCATAAACTATGATACTATTGTTGTAGTAGGTGACTTCCAAAGGAAATGTTGTTAACATAGTGTATGGGGTTTATTAATATTTATTTGAATCCATAAACTTGTATTTTTGGGTTGTAGTAACGATGTTTTACGCAACATCTATTTTGACCCAAACGAGATTTGAAAATAATTTCTAATGTGGTTTGTATGTACACTTATTTTTAAATAAGTATATGAAAATATTTTCTAGTTATAAAGCAGTTTTGAAAATGAGTTCTTTTGAAAAAGAAATAACGTACGATAAATTAATGAATTTAGTAGGAATGTCTTATGTAAATATAGAGTAAACATATCTTAATCTATTGCAATGAAATAAATAATGATACAATTTTCTATGAATCACAATAAAGATGTTTTAGGCAAGCTATAAGGAATACGTGAAAGAGATGTACAAGCTATGGAAAGCACCATATTTTGTAAAGCTTTTTCGATAAAATATAAAATAAGTTCCTTATAATTTCACATAAACATGAAATCCTCCTTTAAAGGATTCATAGATGGTATTAGCATTAATGGTTTCTCATAAGAGAAAGTAATTTCAATACATTAAGGTATAAAACCATTAAGTGTAGAAAGTTTGCAACTCCTTCAAGGTTAAGTTATTGAAAGAGTAGGAAAGTTAAGAGATTTCTGATAAAATAATTGTTCTTATTTACCCCTGTTTTAGTAAATTTGAAAATCTATAAAAAAAGAAGGATATTTTGAAACATGCGGGGACATTTTTTTAAGTCAAGAAAAAAAAAAGTTCCCGTAATTGTATAAGACACTAGTGAAAACATAGAAATGTTGCTTCATGTGTGCGGACTATGAAAGAATAGTGAATGATATTAGTAAGATGATAAGACACACATGATTTGGATAGGCAGTTTTTAGTTAGAATGGTAAAAAGAAAATTTCCCTAAGCTTAGTTGCCTTTTTAGATAGAGACTGCATTGGTTGAAATCCTTATCCATTGCAGTTAATGAGACTTAGTTATTTATTTTTAAGCATGCAATACAAGAGGTGAATAGATCTTATTCGTCGTGAGTAAGATAGCAAAAGTTGGTAATAAGTAATAGAAGTCAGGAGGAGCATATGAGTTACTTGTTTTCCTGGAGTAGGACCTTTCTATGTCAGAGTGGACATGGTCCTAGACCTCCTAGCCCTAGATGATAGCTGTGTTTAGTTGCTATATTAAAAGAAGAGTAAAAGAAAATAAAAGTAACTAAAAGAAAAATAGTAAGATCTAAAGAAAGCAACGGAAATGTCAATAGAAATAAATGAGAACTGCAAAAGAAAAATACATTTTTCCCATAAATTAAGCTAAGGGAAAAGTTTAAAAATGAAAAAAAAAATCTTATGTAAACTATGCTTGTGAAAGAAAATAGAGATTTTATAGGATAGTGGCATAACTTCCAAGTATGATGAGAGAGGTAAGTAAAATGGAGAAATGTGAAGTTTTTGTGTTTTCTACCTTCTTTCTGACATAATAAATCGAGTTTGGAAAATTAGATTTTTTTTGAAATTTCGAATATTAAAAGTTGTGTGGTAAGATTTGGATGAAAAATTCGTTGAACTACACCCCTATTTAGTAGGAGTGTGAGAAAAATTGGATGAAAAATGTTTTGAGTTTTCAAAAAAATTTCATTCATATAGAAATTAAAAGTATATTTAGGATGTGTGCATCATATTTTAATAACTTTTTAATAAAAAAAAGCATTCATATAGGAGGCACCGCTTAGAAATTTATGTACATGCATATATTTTGTCTTGAAAATCACTTTTGCACAAAAGCGTGGATGGTTGCAAAATTGGATGTACACTAAATGGTTGTAATTAACGCGAGGGATTACATAAATTTTACCTTTATCAAATTCCGAGGACAAAATTTCCTAAGGGATTTTTTATAGTTAGAATTTAACAAATGACGACAAGAAATGAAAATAATAATTTTAAAATTTTTGGAATATGGCTTCGAAACTTATACCATTGCGTCCGGGGCGATTTTTTGTTCAGTTTCTATATATAACTTATCAAAATCTGAGCCAATATGAAGAAGTTAGGAATGAAATAAGGACGAGCAATAAGATGAAAATAATAATACATATATGTGCCGACCAAGAGGTCGACCAAATTAGCCCAATGGTCGACCGCACGGTCGACCCGCATAGCGACCTGGACGAAGCCTCATCCAGGTACGGACAGTGATGAATTTTCTAGTTTTTAAGCAATCTGAGCCGTACATTCTTTAGTCCGATGTCTCCAAATTGCCATGTGACATGGTGGCTCCAGATTCAATCAAGAATGCAATGGCTTGAGATCTCCAAGCTCCCATATAAATAGAACTCTAGGCCTATCTCTTTTCTCACAATTAGATATTCCACCCAATGGGTTCTTGGATTAAGGCTGAACCTTAAATAGAAAATATTTCTTTGAGTCCTTGGCCAAAAGGCTGGACCCTAAAATGAAAAAATTTCTAGGGAGAAGATCTTCTAATTTAAATATTATGCATCTTGGAGGGGGATCCAGAAGGACCATGGAGCCAAGTTGGGCACAAGCAAAGCTAAGGACAACATGAGAATGGATTTAATTATATTATTTTACATTCATAATATATATTATCGTTGAATTTCCAATAGATTATTTATTTCAGTAATTAATTCTATTAGTTATGCAAACATTGTAAAATTTACTTATATTTAATTAGGCTGTACAGTTTAAAAAGGCATAGACCTAAAAGGAAGAAATTTATAGTTATTTACATCTATTTGAAAAGTCATAATTTAGCCTTAATACTGGTTCCTTTTATTCACTTTTCACACCTATAATATAGTTAGAAAGTGAACTCACGGTTATGGATTAAAATACTAGACTTTATAGATGTAGATGTAAAATAGGAAAATTGGAATAAAATTGGAATAAAATTGGAAAAGTGGAATTCTGTAATAAATTACACTGAATCAAAACAATAAATTTATCTGATAATTTAATTTGAGGAGTAAGTAATAGATTAATTGGTTGGTTTAGAAACTATAATACATTTCTATAATTTAATAATTAAAAGATAACAATAAACATAACAGCAAGAATAAAAAGAAAGAAAAAGGGAACTAGCGTAAAATAGAGGGACCACTATATTTTACACTATCCCAAAATAACAAAAGAAATATCTTGCAGTTACGAATTATTGTTTATATATAGCTTTCATAACCAACCAACTAAAATAGAATTACTTCCTAGAATAAAAGAAAATAAAGTGGAGTATGAAATGAATTAAATAAATTATTAGAAATTAAGGCTGTGAACAATAAATGAACCTAGGTCTGCTTTTACCATGCAGACAATATAAAAAGACAGTTATTATGATAAGTTAGTTATATAATAAAAGCGAATTAAAATATTCTATATGATTATAATAGAAAAGAAACTCTTGTAATTATATACATATTTTAAAAGAAATAATAGTAGCAATTACAAGTATAATTATAACATAAGTTATGATTAAGTAAAAGAATAGAAAGGCTTATTTGGAAACTTAGAGTAAATAAGCAATGATAGCAAAGATAAATAGTAAAAGCTTATTTTAGATTTCTATTAAATTAACAAGCAAATAAAACAAAAGATGCTTATTTAATGAACTTAAGACTTAGATTAAGTCAATAAGCAAGAAGTGGCAATACCAATATCATTCTCTACTAGATCAATGGTGGAGACAATAATAGCCAAAAGCAAGATGAGGGCAAGAATATAGGGGAAATAAGTAGCCAACAGAATAAGAAAAGTAAACTAAACGCAAATTCAAAGATTAGACTTAGAGTCTAATAATAAAAGAATTGAGATGCGTTTGGAGCAGCCCAAAGGATGAAGCGCCTAATGATGCAGTTCATCATGGATTTTTGAAATGGAAAAGCAAGTCCAACTTAGTATTTTTGGGCTTCAAGGAAGTACGCGACTTCAAGGTGACATGAGGATATTCTAGGATGTCCCTCTGGGTAGGCCTAACGAAGCTACATCCTCGAAGGCAGGTCTGTAGATAATCCATCAAGAGAGTATTCCTTGACTGCTTTTTGCATGGCAGGACCATTGTAGGCAATCAGAAGGGTTTGGTGTTAGAAGTAGGATATTTGTTTGTCCCGGTACTTGCAAGTAAGTTTAATGGGAACGACACAAAAGGATAGTCTCATTCGGATATCACGCCAGCATCAAAACCAAGAACGAGTTCGGGAAAGAGTAGAGTTAAACCAACAGACCGATGATTCTTTCATTATCGAGATATTAGGTGAGGGGCACCACCAATTGGATGTTAGATTGTTTGCAGTAGGGCACGACCACTTAACTCTTTAGAAGTCTTTCGATTAGTTGAGGGGTGGCTGCGTGGGGCCATAGCCATGATGAAAAAGAGACAGACCAACTAGAATATCTATATTGTAGGCCTAACGAAGCATATAGAAAATCTCCGACTGAATTTCGTACAAGGTAGACCATGTTGGCGGGATTCGGATAGTAGACAGAACGATTATGTAGTCCTCAATGTACGCACTGGGTGGTACATTGCGGATGTCCAAGCACAGGCATAGACTAGTGCGGATGCGATTTACATTTCATAGTAAGTAGTGGAGCATCTGTATTCTAGGCCTTACGAAGAAGGCATGTAACGCTGACCAAGGAAGATGATGGAGTATCAGTATTGTATGCCTTATGAAGCAGTCTTTTACAGATATAGTTACGGAGCAAGACCATGGAGCCCTTTTCGAGTAGGATACGGAAGGTACCATGGGTGGTACCATGTATGATCGCATGCGGATATCACGCCAGCATCAAAACCAAGAACGAGTTCGGAAAAGACTAGAGTTAACCCAACAAACCAATGATTCTTTCATTATCGAGACATTAGGTGAGGGGCACCGCCAATTGAATGTTAGATTGTTTGCAGTAGGGCACGACCACTTAACTCTTTAGAAGTCTTTCGGTTACTTGAGGGGTGGCTGCGTGGGGCCATAACCATGATGAAAAAGAGACAGACTAACTAGAATATCTATATTGTAGGCCTAACGAAGCAGTCCTTTACAAATATAGAAAATCCCCGATTGAATTTCATACAAGGTAGACCTTATTGGCGGGATTCAGATAGTAGACAAAACGATAATGTAGTCCTCAATGTACGCATTGAGTGGTACGTTGTGGATGTCCGAGCACTGGTATAGACTAATGAGAACGCGCCTTACGTTTTCATAGTAAGTAGTGGAGCATCTGTATTGTAGGCCTTACGAAGCAGTCCATTACAGATGTAGGCATGATACGCTTACGAAGCAAGATGATGGAGTATCAGTATTGTATGCCTTACAAAGCTGTCTTTACAGATATAGTTATGGAGCAAGATGATATAGTGCTTTTCGAGGAGGATACGGAAGGTATCATGGGTGGTACCTAGGACCAATATGGTCATTGTGCATATAGCTACATATATGTTTATATTAGTTATTAGGTACTAATCTACCATGTAGTACATAGGCACGGTTCACGAACAGAGGCGAGAGTATTGTAACCTAATGAACCTAATATAAGAGTAATTGGAAATAAAACGATATATGTAGAAAGCCTAAAAGTATATAATTTATTCATTCACCAGAACTTTTGTTCTGACCTCCTCCTCATAACATCCTACAGGTTTGGTAGATGGCAGAGACTTCCCATCTTTATGAAACTTGCTTGGAAAGTGTTATTATTTGGGTGAGTATTTACTTACTATTATATTTTAGTCAATCCCGTTGTGAGATAAATTATTGAGCTCTGATATATTTTTCTTTACTTATTTGCAGATACCAAATACCCAACTCGGGCTTCAGTGGGCTTGGTTTTTTAGCCTTTTTGCGAAAAATCCGTACCACTGGAATTCGAATTGTTACAAGACTGCTTGCTAATAGTTTAGGGATAAAATCCCAACGTAAATATAGTAGAGGTAGTCTCCTCATTATGAAATATCCTATGCAAGGACTATTCGCTACTAATCTTATGGTAATTCCCGGCAGAATGTGGTAGGAGAGTGCCTTCGGTTTGTCCTGTCCCTCGAGTATGGATGGATGTCTGACAGTGCATTCTTGAGATTACATTGTTGACTTTTATAAGCATACATCTGTTTAGTGGCGGAGAAGGCAACTTCTCGTAGCTTAAAGCCTTTCTCCGAGACATATGAGCTTGGAGGTTGTATTGTTGTAAAAGTCAATAAGAGATCAAAGGAATGGCAGTGTGGCATTTAGGATGATATGTGAAAGGTAATCATAACCTTCGACCTCACACCTGGAAATGATCAAAACAGGGTAGATACGGCAAGGCTTATGTGGTTTGCAACCATTAGGATTTGTTCATCCCCATCTAGATGTATTTTTTCCCGCTATGACGTTTGGGATGTAAATTATTATGGATGTATGCTATGAGGGCCCTTAGATAGGTCGGTAGCGACCAGGATGATGACCTATTCAGTACTACCTAAGGAAAGGTAGGGCGGTCTTGTGTTGGTAGGGAAGCAGATGTTTTGTGGTCCTTGGGTACATTTCTCTAGAGATGTATTGCCGGAAGGTAGTACCTTCACCTGGTCATTTATATGGAATCCATTCTCCACTAGTGCCTGCCATTTTGTTTATAGAGCCTAGTATGTTGGTATTTAATAACCGTAACAATTTCGGCTATTTAATTATTATTTTTATACTATACACTAGTATAATACAACATGATTTGATACGAAAGGTTTTGGTTATCGTAAGCTAAAAACCCACCCGTGTTTATGTATGTGCGTGTCTTACGAGATACCTTTCTTTTGATAAAAGAACGTCTTTATAACTTTGAAAGAAATTCAGTTGAGATGTGTTTTTTCACACTGGGTTACTAGACTGATCCGGGTGTTCTTCCCTTTCAATGCTCGGGTCAGACCGAGTATATTTACAGATGTAGATTTGGGTGCCTTGGCACTTCAGCAGGAGAGCTGGAAGTCTTCTATTTGCATTCCATGTATATGTTTATTTTTCTGCTGCACTGCTGTTTAAATTATCGGTAATTATAAGTACATATTATTATAATTATCCAGGATGATGATTGGTGATTGATTTATGTACTCTAATTGATGGATGTATACATATTACACTACAATTTCTATTTTGTAAAGATAATTGATATGATATTATTATTATTTTCCGCTACGATTATGAGATTATATAATTGTTTTTGTTTCTTCTATTTTTATCTCTTTCTCTTTCGTCTTCTTTTCCTTCTTTCTTCTCTCTTCGTTCTTACTTTCTCATGATTATTCGTATTTCCCTTTAGTTTGGGGGTAGATATGTTTGGTTATTGTCAGCTCTAAATAGGACGGATTTGCGAGTCGTCACACTTAAGGTCAGCATAGTTCTATGATTTGTCCTTCGACATTACCATTTTTGAATTTGAAATTACATTTTCCTTATAAATTATGTGAATAACAATAGGTTATTCATAAAGTTACTAATTCAGTAGGATTTAAAATAAGCTTCAAGAAGTAAAGTAAAACAAAACCTTTTGTACTTTAATAAACTAATAAACTAATTTTATAAAGTTATATATATGAATAAAATACCTTTTCAATTACTTATAAATAATTCATAAATGGTTATTGAAAATATTACTTTAAAAATAATTACTCAATATTGTTTTGAAAACTTTTACTACTTCAACAAATTAAACAAATTCTGTAAGTGTAAATAAGAAAACCCTTACTTTCTAAATAAATTATTTTAGAATATATTCAAACTTCAAACTTCTTTTAAAATACTTCTATATCTCATATAAAATTTCTTTGAAAAGATTTCATAAAATAACCAAAGTATAACATTTTAAAGTTTTCTAAAAACTTATTTTTCTAAAGTGCATCCGTGGTGACTATTGATATATTAACCATAACTTTTGTAACTTTGCTTTATAAAAAATATATCTTTTAAACTCAGGTTCTTAATATCTTTTATACTATTATAAGTATAGAAATCATGTCTTTTAAAATATTCAAATGATAAAGCTTAAAAAGTGAGATAGAGAAGGGATTCAATGTGTATTTATAGCGATTATCGCTATACAGACAATTCCATATCACGTTCAAATTTAAACTTCATTCAATCACATATGCATATATGGTTATTACTTTCGAAGCACATCACAAAGAGGCATGACATAATATATAAACAACATAGATAAGTAAGAAAAGCAAGTAGACAACAAAATAAATGCAAGAACATCAAAGTGTTTCTATAGAGACTATCGATATAAAGGCAATAACAAATCTACTCTTCCCTTTCAACATTCAAGTCCAAAGTCCCTATCATATGCCATTACATATTCACAATATTACAAGTCCACGTCCAATGTCCAAATCCATTACATATGCATAAATAACAAGTAAAAAGTCCCAGTCCAAATTCCAATTACATATGCTCAAATAAACAACACAATTAAAGATCTTCCAAAGCACAACAAATACACGAATCGCATGATTTCAAAAGCACATAAACATAGGTTTATAACTTTAATCAGTTAGGGTATATTGTAATGGTTTATAGAAAGCAAAATCATCAAGTTTATAGTTTCATTCAAGGAGTGAGATAACTCACATTTAACTCAAATCCAAGCTAACACTTCCTACCCCAACCTCACAACAACACAAGAACTTTCTACCTTAAATCCTTAAGCACATGAACAAGGCTAGAATAAGCCTTATTATAGCACAACCAAAGCAAGAAATGGTGCCTACATGGGCTTGGCCTAGGCAATATTGCCCCTACAGGCTCACAATCGAAGCAAGGAAGAGGAGAAATGCTCCAAAACCTCGAGTTCCAAAATGACGGAAGTTGATGATATGCTATTTAATGATGATAGTAAGAGCTTTGAGAAGTTTAAGCTTGTTTGGATTTACTTTGTTCTAAGAATTTTGTGAAGAGATTAGAATGAAAGAGTGGTTGCTTTGGATCTGTAAATTTGTATATAAGCGAAGGAAACGTTGCATGCTTATTTATAGACTTGCAAACCAATGGAAAAAGACCCCAAATACATCCTTAGGTCGACCACCCTTTTCCCTTGCCCATTCCTCCACTCACGTCACACCATGCTTGAGAAAGTCTTCACATAAATCACTCCTTGAAACCCTCCATCCTGCCTTCTTCTAGAAATAGTTACTCTAATTAATTTCTCTTATGAACTAAGGTGTATTTAATACTTATTAATGTGTTTATATGTTTACCACACAAGTCCAAGAATTTAAATAACTTTTTATCGAATAAAGTTAATTGTTAATAAAATAGCTTTCGTTTAAATTTTTGATATTTCTTCAAGATGTAACATTCTAAATTTCAGCATTCGAAAATCGACACATGTACTTCACTTATACTCGAATGTCGTAGATTCAACCGTTGAAATCCTACTCGTGCCGGAGCTTATAACACATTAAGTATAACAACACAACGGAAGAAAAAGAGTAATATCATTAATACACAATAGATACAATATGATACACTAGGATATCAATACAAATCAGAGCCAAAAGATATACAACAGCGAAACACGACACATGAAGATGGTCTAGACTTTACAACCATCGACAACGGAAAGATAACTCCAATAGGATAATATCATCAGAACTCAGCAAGATAGATACTCCAAAATATAGCTACTTCATTGCTAAAGCTCCAAAGATAGAAAGACTCCAAACCAGAAAACGAGAACTACCATCAATGATGAAGTGAAGCAACTCGATCCAATTACGATTGCCAATATCCAGAGATGAATGCTATCGAATCTACACATACTATTCGACTATCTGAAAAACCTAACTCTAGACCGCCCTTGTGGAAAATTGTAGGCATCTACAGTTTAGGAAGAGAACAACAAACTCCAAGTCAGTCATGGGACCGGTGTGAGCAAATAAAAACAGTTTATCTTTAAAACAATCAACAAAAGAACTTAAAATTGAAATCCACAATGTTTTTTATGGAAAATGAAACTACCATAAGGCCTGCCACCGCACACACAATGCAAATGCAGAATTGGAGGAGATTTATCCTTATGATAGTCAAACATGCTTGATATGCAAAAACCTTTCGATATTATTATTAGTGTATAGTGTAGAAAACCTTTCTAAAGTATAATATTAATCTTAGCCAGCATAGACATTTCGTACTATGCCTACTATAGCTACCTGTTAGGAACTGAGTTGATGATGTTTTGATGACAACAACCTTATATAGTTATTATACTTTACATTATAAAATATATACTAACATTTCCATAGATATATATATATATATATATGTATATAGGAAGTATACGCAGGTATCATCGAAGACTGATCAGTATAAAGACTCAAGCATCAAGATGAAGATTAGAGATTCAAGATTCAAGACTCTAGAAAATCAAGATTTCAAGATCTCAAGATAAGTTTCTAGTATTTTGTTAAAACTTCATAATAGCACTCTCATCTTTCTTCCAATTTTCTTTTGGGATGGAACCCAATTTCTATCGAAACCAGTGGCTTACAAACACACGACAAGTAACTTACAAACCTACGACAAGTGGCTTACAAACCTACGAAAATCAAAATCATTTAAACTACTTTGTACAAGTTCTCGAGTCCTATGGAGGAGCTCTTTAGGAAGGTTCTTGCAATTTCAGTTTGAATAGATTTTTCAAAATGTTTTTAAATCTGTTTTCAGAATGTTTTAGCTTTCAAAATCATGTTTTCAAAAATATTTTCAAACTTTGTTTTAGCCTTGAAATGTTCCTCTATTCTGATTTTAAAAATTTCTATTTTTAAAACATCAAAACTTATTCTGATTTTAAATATTACTTATATAATTGACGGTCTATTCAATTATATATATATATTTAAAATAATGTTTTATATTCATTCTCTATCTCAAAATATTGTTTAAACACTTTACTTTACTTCAGAGAAGTTACAACTTGTTTTAAATTCAATTGTCTTTACAAAACAACATCTCTACAAATTTAAACTAAGGGATGTCGACATAAGGGGATACCCCATGTCGACATGGTGATAGTTGGATTCAAAATTCAATTTTCAAAAGAAGTGTCCATTCGTTCGACAACCTTTCGCCAATGGTTATGACTGTTGCGCATCTATATAAAGGCTTCCAAAATGAATTTTTTTAACAACTAATTTCTTATTTTCTTCACTCTTTCTTCTCCACCATTCCATATCCATAAAACTTCATATTTTCAAGACCGTGCCATCATTCTACCAAATTATCAATAGGAAATCATTTAGATACTCTCTCTATTTGAGTCTCCATCATTCTACTAAAGATCAAAGTGCTATTCAGAGTTATAGGATTAATTTGTATTCAAAAAGTCTATAGAGTCTATCCATTCAAAAGGATTGTTATTAAGAAGTATTAGGGTGATCTTGTGTCCCGTAAATCAAGAGAGTTTACCCCAGACTCGGAGATAGGAGGGTTCCTCAAGGCCTTAGAAATTGAGAGTTGTAATTTGGATATTGGCTTATAAAAATCTGTACAAGGATATTGCCTTGGTGCAGGACTGGATGTAGGAGGATTCCGAACCAGTATAAAATTCGGTGTGTTCTTTCCTTTTACTGGCTTTACTTTACTATTTGCATTTGTTATATGTTCTGTGATCATTCTGTGTTAGAATAGTTTTAATTTAGTCATATAGTTCATATATTCTTTAAAACACTATTCACCCCCCCCTCTAGTGTTATTTCTGCCTTAAGATCCTTAATCCGCATCCCTAACACTACCACCTAAACAGTGGGGCGCCACCATAAGTAAATGGCAGGTTATACAACTAAAACCATAGAAGGCTCGTATTGTTTTGTTTGGATTTCCAACAAATGGTCGGGCAAAGGAACTTCCCACACAAAATGCAACACCTCTGGAGGGACGTCTCTGAGTACCTAACCGGATCTCTACTATACAAGGCCGGGTTACCTTTGTAACTAGGTAACTACTGACACGAGTATGCCACCTCTCGGTCATTACCAACCTTTACCCGAAGCGCTTCTCAACCAACAACCAAAAAGCAATTAGTTTTGCAGCAACCACAAAGTTAAATATCTGGGCTCCATACCATGATACCACTCATAATCCAGAAGGAAATGGACATACCCTCAGGGGGCGCTACCGCCAAATAACCTTGCCGCCCTGATTCCTATTTCGACCATTACCGGGTTGTGATAATCGACAAAGTCTCGTCAACAAACCTACACTTTTTCACAAAGCCATGCTTTGATCAACAAATGATCAGCAGCACTTCGTATGCCATATTACCTAATTGGGAATGTATCACTAGTAACCATCAACTACATAACCTCTGAGCTCGTACGTCTCAGAGAAGGGTGTTAAGCTAAGAGAAGAAATCTCAGCCGCCAAACAGAAATGTATTTTATAGGAACCAGCTTTACGTATCAAAGTGTAATGTCAGACACACATCCATACAAGTCTGTTCCGGGTTCGAACATAACTGAAGGCACTTCCAAAGAAGCCCTTGCAATTATGGATAATCCCTAATCACGTCCGAACTCCCTATCACAATGGGTGATCAAATCTCTATACCGAGGACCAGTCGGTGTAGAGACATTCGACGGGTTATCTTTTCACTTTCGAAAAATCCCGCCTTCACCACCGGTCTTCAAATGCTATCCATAACGTCGTATCATTATTCGTAATGGGTTATATGACACAAAGTCCTCTTCCGGCTAAACCAAATAACGAGCGCAATATTTAAAAATCATATGGATAATGGGATCTCAATTAGGTCACAACTTTACCCAAAACAAAGGGTTTAAAACAAATTACCATTTTAATCTTTTTAAATAAAAAGATTCGCTTCACAAAGTTCACCAATCTTTCACAAAGATTCATTCACAATATTTAAACAAAAGATCTATCTTTGAGATCTTCTTTTGTTTGAAAACAAAGTTCACCAAATATTTCACAAAGATTCCTTCATAGCTTTTGAAACAATTCCATTTCAAATCTTTTATACAAAAAGATATACCTTTAATATCCTTTTCAATTTCAAAACAAAGTTCAACCATCTTTCATATAGATTTATTCATAGCTTTCAAAACTATTTCAATTCCATTTCAAACTTGAAATCTTTTCGACACAATTTGCAAATCCTTTCTTTATATGAAAGCTATTATTATTTGAAAACAAATAGTTTTTGTTTCGGAAAAATATGATTACATTTGCACGAGTTAAAGCCCTTCAAGTATAAAACTTAGGTTAAATTCAAATTCCCAAAACAATACTTTTTAAAATGGTTTAAAATCCATATAAACACATTTGTAACTTGTATAACCTTTTTAAACCATAATTTCCAAACATAGAATTCAATTTCAAATCTTGAATTCAAATCAAATTATTTAAATTCTAAAACTTTATCAAGTTATTCAAAATAAATTTTATCTTTGAAATTCCTTTTCAAAAGATTTTCCATTTCCAAAACTATTTGGATTCAAAATTCAATTTTAAAACCATTTCAAAAATCTGTGACTTAACCGATTTCCTCATGAAATCCATATTTGTGTGTGTATGGTGCAACCAGGGTTTCATACAATAATGCAACAACATCAATCATCACAGATTCAAACACAACAATATCTATAAGTGGATAATTCAATAACGCTTATCTCCATTCACAGGATCATGGATAAATAATATAAATTTATCACGGATAAAAATAAATTACATTCAACACAGATCACACCAAAACAATTCATAGCACAAAGCATAACATATCAGGTATACTAAACAATTCAACAATCAATAGAATTCAAACATCCATAAGTAAGATTGATAAATTCTTAATTAATTTAACTAATCTCTAATTAAATTAATTACTATTTTTTTATTACTTGGATTACCTTAATCTTGCTTACTTAACATTAATTAATTACAAATTAATTAATTATCTCTAATTAACTACCTTAACAAATCTTCCTTGATTAATTATCCTTTAATTAATTATACAAATTAATTATCCGTAACCATTTACAGTAATTAACCCTAAATTACTTTCATTAATTACACTAATTAATGACCCTCCATTTACATCCATTAATTAATTAACAATAATTAATTACATTGATCCGTAATTAATTAACTAATTATACTTTAATTAATCACTTCCATTAATCAACCTTAATAAATCATAAACAGCAATTACCCTTCTGTAATTACTCACTTTAATTAATAAATTCGTTAATTAATTATATTAATCTTTTGACTAATTACACTGATTAATTAATCCTTAATTATTTTTATTAATTAAATATCAATTAATTACATTAATTAATAATCCTTAGTTAACTACATTAATTAATAATCCTTAATTAATTACTTTCATTAATTAGTTACATTTTTATTTAGTAATTAATCTCAAATTAATCATGTTTTATTAACAATAATTAACTAAAGTATAATTACTTAATTAACTAAATAAGCAATTCATGTAATTAAATTATTATAAATAAATTTATTACATTAACTCTTTACTTCCATTTAAACTAAATTAAATTTTAAAAATTAAATTTGATTTATTTAAAATCATTATCCTTTGATTAAAGTTAAATACCTTTTACTTAAATCATAATTAAATTTCAACAATTACTTTTTAGTTGAAAACATTTATGAACTAATTACAAAATTATTCAATTGTAATATTTATATAAATCAAAACTATTCTTAAAACAAGATTTTAAAACTTAAAAATCCATACCTTTGAAATTTAAATTTGTTTAAAATATCATTTTCTAACTTAAACATTTTATACATTTAAATCTGGTTAAAGCTTTGCTTTAAAATTTGCTTTGCTTTAAAATTTTGAAAATTCATTTTAGTTAAGAATCTGAAAAGCTTAAAAACTGGAAACAAAAAACTTTTCGAGCAATCAATATATTCCCGTGTAAAACAAAACAAAACCCCGAGACAAGCCCGAGTTCAACCCAGCATCACTTGTGAGCTTTCTTCCCCGAGACATTCTCGAATAATTCTTCGAGTAAACCCGAGCAAAAACAATCCAACCCAAATGAACAACCCAGATTAAAACGATCGTACACGCGTGCACATATATGCCGCGGCCACCGGTCCCTGACCATCGACGCTGTCTCCAACACGTCGCTGTCTCCAACACATATTAAAACGATGGTACACGCATGCACATATATGCCGCGGCCATCGGTCCCTGACCATCGACGCTGTCTCCAACACGTCGCCGAACCTCCCCTTAGACGGTTCCGACCACCCAAAATTAGCACGAAGCCCAAAATCAAAAACGAGCTATAACGATCTCACCTGAAACACACTGATCAACCAAACTCACTTCGATCAGACGACGTGCATCCACTGTCAAGTGTTCTCCAACCATTCTCGAAGCCCTTCCCGTAATTTCGATGAACTCCGAAGTTCTGGTGATGCTGCAATAACTTCGAGAATAAAGATGACACACAACCGGTCCCAAACCCTACCTCATCGATTCACCGTCACCATGGCGATCGAAAAATCCATTGAGCATTTTCCCATGCTCCCCTACTTCCTCGCCACCTTCGATAGAAATCCCGACCCTTCCGAACTCACCGATCTTCAGAAAAGACCCAAAACCCCTTTATATGAACAACCTCAAATATCTCACTCAAAACCAACTTAAAAATTATGATTTATCTTTTAAAATTCCTAGTTTTCGAAGACAATTCAGACTATATTGGTGAATTCAAGAATCATCATGTTTGAATTTTGCCCACTTTCTGATTTCCACTATAATTTTAAATTTTACAGAGTATTAACTAAATACATTCACTTGAAATTATTTTTAAAAACAAGAATACAATGTTATTAACATTCCCCTCTCAGCAATCAAAGTCTAATTTTGATTATACGGGAAGATAGGAAAATTTTCTTTTTGATGATGAAGATAAGTCTGTCACTAACAATAGAGTACAAAATATAATATCCAGAAACAATTTGCAGGCAATATTATACTCATACACACACATTTATATTCAAAACTCAAGCAAGCATTAAGGACTAAATTTCTTCATACGCAACAAGATTTCGTTACAGATTTGTAAACTGTTTTTAAATAAAAGGTTTACTCACAGATTAAAGAGGCAGAGGGCTTGATTTTCGGGATTTGAAAACTAGAAAACTTGAAAATCTTTGAACACTTGAAACTTTGCATTACTGCTTGATTCCAGCTTGCTTTGCAAATCTCAGATTTGAAAAATGGCTACAGACTTGATACTCCGGTCCAGACTTGAGTTAGCTTTGATAAAATGTTTACGAAGTTTGCTTGATAACTTGTCGAATTTCAGGCTTGCATTAGAAAATCTGCTACAGGCTTTCAGATAAATGGCTTACAGAGTTTGTTTTACAGATTTTTGAACTTGAGTTTGGGAAGTTATCAGGTTTGAATTGTTTAAGGAAGTGATTACAGGGTTTGTGTTTTGGTTTGCTTGAAAATGGATTTTCAGGTTTTGATTTTTGCTTGAGAAAGTTTTTAGGTTTGATTTATAGGGTTTATGTTCTTTTGAGCATGAGAGTTTTCACTAGTTTGTTTTGATTTTGAGGAAATGTTTCAGGTTGTAACTGGTTTAAAAAAGATAGTTTTGAATTCTCTTAGAAATGGAGATAGAAAAGAGATGGAAATGGGAAGATTTAAGTTTATATAATATAATTTAGGATTTATTAAAAATTAAAAGAAAAATAAAAATAAATTTTGACACTTGTCCAATTAAATGCTAATTATCTAACATGTGTATCAACAAGCTCTATACCCTAACACTTGTAGTTATATCATTTTTTATTTATTTTTAAAAGATATTAAAAGCTTTTATATTAATTAATCTAATTAATAATTACATTTTTTAAATTGATAAATACTTTCTTAAATTTTATATGAATAAAACCTTTAAAGAACATAGACAATTATAATTTAAATAAAATCATATATAATATGTTAAATTCATTTTAAAATGTTAGTATAAAACTTTTGTATTTAATTTACTATTTAATAAATACTTCCTTAATTTATATAAATAAATTCTTTTTAAGGAAAACAAATCTTATTTTAAATAAAACATTATCCATATATTTTTATATCCAAAATATTTTCAAGATATAAATCCTTTTAAATTCTATATTTAAATCCAGATTTTAAATTTTAAAATCCAATTTATTTTCCAAATATATATTTATTTTTAATTTCAAACCAAAATCCTATTTAAAATCAATTTATATACATATAATTAAATAACAAACAAATATCTTGAAATATTAAATAAATTCACCAATTAAATCCAAAAATTATATAAATTATCAATTTATATTTGACTCAAAAATCAGGATTGTTACACAAAATATATATATTTCTTTAAATACATTTCAAAAACAAGTTTTCTAACATTAGTTATTAATTAAAAAATATCTAACAACGTTATAAAATCACATTTTTAATACTTAACCATTTTTCAAAAATTTAGATACTTAACGATGAAATGTTCTAAATTAAGGGTCGCTATAGATATAGTTGTAAAATGAATATTATAAATATAAGATAATGCTATAATAACAATATTTGTTTTTCATAACAAAAGTGATGCATTAAAAAATATATAAGTACCTAAATATTTCTCAGTTGTTTTGGAATTGTGGACTAAGCCTATAGTGACTCGGAATTTCAAATACTTTGTATGTAAATATATGAATTGCTTAAATATTTGAATCTAGCACTTAATATGATAGTATATGATTTCATAGCCTTGTTAGACACTTTTTAATTAATAACTAATGTTATAAAACTTATTTTTGAAATGCGTGTATAAAATATATACTTGTAGAAATACTCAAAATGTTATCGAAAAATGTTTTGTTAGAAATCAATTTTTTGTAAATAAAAGTTGAAAGGATATTTGTACACTTGTATGAAAACATATGTGCACCTTAACACAGAACTAAAACGTCCATCTTTCTAAGATGTAATTAACTAAGATAACTGCTTCTAGAAGTAGTACTAAAGGACTTCCAAATCAAGCCTTAAATCAAGGAGTGATTTAAGGAAGGTAAGGTGTGTAAGAGGCATGGATGGATGTTACTCCGTGGTTGACCTAGTAGCATTTTCTTTTAACCTCTTTGAGTATATTTTAAGGAAAATTTTTGTTAAGTGATTTGTGGGTATACTTATACTGTTGAGATAAGTATATGATTACTTTTTAAGTATTAAAAAGAGTATAAATGATTAGTGAAATAGTAGAATACAAGTATGTATCTTTTATAAAGAGAAATTAACTACACATACAATCACATGGAGGAAGTTTTAATTAATGAGGAGTATTAATTAATAAAGGAAATTTTGATTCACGAAAGAAATTTTATTAGATAAAAATGGTTTTACTAATAAAGAGGATTTTAATTAAGAAAGGATAAATTAATTATAAAGCGATTAAAAGTCGATTAGATGATTTAATCATGCTTTGGATAAATTTATAGTGCTTGTATGTTTACTTGCTTGTGGAAAGTATACAGGACTTAATTTCCTTATGCCATCATTCACATTATTTTTGAATGTGGCCAAATTCAGCGATTCAGTCTGGGGGAGACAGGGACCGATAAGTGCGTTACTTATTGTAAGACTAAGATACATGTTCTATCTCTGGGAAGTGGATTTGTTCGAGATAATAGAACCCATATATGGTTTCCAGATCTGTTCAAGATATTAGAATCCAGCTGGGATTCATGATCAGTTCGAATGATGAAGACTCATTTGAAAAATGCCGAACGTAGCCTCATATCAAAAAATGACTAAAGACAAAGTAGGATACACGATCCTAGGGTTTAGCTGACCCATGGGGAGTACGTCAACTCCACATCTACAAAATACTTATCGATATGTTGCATGTGGAGAGTTGATGATAATTAGTTCACATTATTTATGAGAGCGTTCGGATAATGGGCCAACGTGTTTACCTTATGGTGTATTTTATTTAGAGATATACGTTGCTCGGAAGGTAGTTTAAATCCATGTCATAGGTGATCGATCTCTGTGAAAAATCCATTATGCAAACGTTCCTTTGTGCTTTTGTTTCATACTTGTCAACATGCTGGTGAATGTAATCAAAATAACCATTTCGGCTATTATGCATTTATATTCTACACCCTAGACATTATTATAATATCACTAGATTTTCTTATGAAATGGTTTGGTTATCGTAAGATAAAAGTCCATCCGTGTTTATTTACAGTGTGATTTTTAAAGATACCTTTATTTTTGAAAGGTTTATAAATATAAGAATTTATATGATTGATTTTCTCATGATGGTGTATCAAACTGATCCATGTGTTATTTTCTTATAATGCTCAGGTCAGCCCCTTATATATTTCCATATTCCTTTGATGTTATTGGAGCTCTTAGAGAGGAGCTGGATTGACTGCCAACCATAGTATTCTTATTTCGCTACATTGCTTAATGTTTTTATTCGTTTGCTCTGATTATTGTATACATATATTTTTATACATTTTTCTTTTGTAAAGATCATTTTGATATTATATGTTATCCTTCAGTTGTGAGATTTTGATGTTTTTATCCTCCTCTTTCTTATTCATTTTCTTTTCTTCGTTTTCTTTTATCTTAAAGTTCTATCTTTTTAATGGTTAGGTACTCGACATGTAAATAGCGTGAATGTATTAGTGTCAACATTTAAGGGTTGAAAAGGCAATCGTTACATCGTGGTATCAAAGCGTGAGGTTAAGTAGAATCTTAGCTTTGGTGGGTGTTATCCTGCCTTTTGATCGGGCCAAGATACCGCATATTCGACTAAAACAGATGACTCTTAGGATTGGAGATCGGTTATATTTGAAACTATGGATGATAGTTGAGTGGATTCGGACAAACAACACTGAAAAAATGGCTAAGTATGGAATTCGCACTTAACCCAGGCAACGGACCGGTTCTCCAAATTTTGACCCAATCAAGGTGCGATTAGTTGACAAGGAAGAACCCAAAAGGCCACATTTCAAATTTCAAGTTGATCGGAGTTCGTGTGCTCGAGTTATGGTAAAAAGAAGATGGATCGGTGTTGACAGATAGTGGTAATTTGTTGGAATCGAACTCGGGAAAATTTGATAATTTCATGCAATCTGCACATGGTTTTCTTTTCTTAGGCGAGGGGTGGAACAAATCGAAAGAAAAGCCCGGATGGTCTAAAATAAAAGGATTGTATTAAGTTTTCAAAATAAAAGAAGATTAGTATTATCCAAAATTTAAGCAATCTCCAAAATGAATAAATTACGACTTGGATTGCATAGAGATAGTCTTCTCATACTTGGTATTAAAATTCGAAGAGGGAACTTGTCCTATTTATGGAATATAAAAGTGTTCTCACCATTATTCCACCCATAGCACTTTTTGAATATGGAAATTGATGTTGAGTAAAATTAGAATGATTTCTATGATCTTATTTATTCAAAAATGTTTTGTAAAAATTGATTTAGGGTTTATCGTAAACTATGTCTTAAAGAACATTATTTTTAACCCGTCTAAAAGTTAAGGAATTTGGATCGAGAGTTAATTGAGGGAAATTGAAATATTATTCAAAGAAAAAAGAATGAATTGCTTAGAATTACTCTAAGACAAAACAATGAGATTTTGAAATCATACGAAAACCCCTTCAAATTAATTTTCGAAATAAAACATGTTGAAGACAAGGATCATTGAGCACAAAGATATTCATGATGTAGGATTGCTTGCCATTAGTCCCTAGAGGTGAAATTTACCATATTTTAAGTGGCAGTAGTACTATGTTATGAAAGTCTTCGATTTGAAAGTATATGATTTGAAGTTAAGAAAGAAATCTTTTATTAAGATTTAATAAATGATTTGGGAATATTTTCCCTAACTTAAAAGTTATAGTTGGAATATAAGAAATCTTTGATTAAGATTTAATGAATGATTTGGAAAAGTTTTCCTAAGTAAAAGAGAAAATGATTTGGAATTATTCCTGGATTTAAGAAAGGTTTAAATAAACCAAATGATATGATAAATGAAGCTTGATGATTCCATACACTCTTGAAAAGAAAATGGAATAAATTGAAAAGAATATATCTAAGAAGGATATTTAATAAAAGATGAAGCAATTGATTGATGATTGATATCCACATATGAACTTAACATCTTTTAAATCGATAATTGGATATCGAAGGAACAAGGGTTGGATTTGGATGATTCCTTTTCGAAAACCACTTCGAACCAATATGTACGTTCGAATGTGAAGAAATGTTGAAGATGATGATTATTGAAGACCGTGGATCTTCATAGCATGAGGACTGCTTGTTGACATGCTCTGCGAAGCTCCCATTATAGAGTTATTTATTGCAGTGGTCTCCTTATTGTAGAGATTTTTGGGTTGCAAGGACTACTCGCTACTAGTGGTAGTACGAAAGTGCCTTTGGTTTGTCATGTTCCTAGACAACTTGTATGGACGTTTGTATGACATTGCATTTCTAAAGATACGTACATTGGTTTTTACAAACATACGTAAGTGGTGGCGGAGAAGGCAACTTCTCTTTGCTTAACACCCTCCTTGAGACCTACGAGCTTAAGGGTTGTAATTTTTGTGGAAGGCAATTATAGTCAACGGAAATGGAAATGTGGCATTCAAAGTAAAAGAAGATGTGCTATGTGAAAAGGCAATCGTTGCCTCAAGCCTCATCAACCAGAAATAACTGAAACAGGGTTAGATGCAGCATGGCTAAGTGGTTCATTCCCAATTAGGGAATGATCATCCACTTCTAGATATATTTCTTCCCGCTATGACGTTCAGGATGTAAATTAATGTGGTTTATATGCTCGGACGCCTGGTTTAAAGGTCGGTAGTGACTGAGGGATGACATATTTGGTGCTATCTAGTTATAGAGGTAGGCCGGTCTTGTGTTGGTAGAGGGTAGATGTTGTATGCCTCGGGACATCCATCTAGAGGGTACCCATCGAAAGGTAGTCCCATCACTAGGTCATTTGTATGGAAATCCATTCTTCAATAAGAAATTGCTGTTTTGTTTGCATTGGCGTAATGAATAGCCTCGAAATGCTATATGGGTAACCATTTCGAATAAGATTAATAAGTTTATTTGCAAATGTTTTCAAAGAGAAAGTCATTAAAAAAAATATCAAATGTTTTGATATAAAATTGTTTTAGTTATCATATGGTAAAAACCCGTCTCACTACACCACAAAAGGCTTTTAACAGCGTTTGATAAACGCTGTAATATGATACAACAGCGTTATTAGAAACGCTGTATAACGACATGCTGTCGTATATACATAACTTACAACAGCGTTTATATAAACGCTGTTGAAACATCTCTGTGACAGCGTTTATTAGGAGCTGTCAATAATATTTTTTACAGCGTTTCAGACGTGCTGTATTATGTTTCAACAGCGTTTATAATTTAGTTGTCGAAGATGTTCAAATTCTACTTTGACTGTTTACAACAGCTTTTTCTAAACGCTGTTATTGAATCATCAACAATTTCGACAGCATGTTAAAAACGCTGTGATTGAATCATCAACTATTTCGACAGCATGTAAAAAACGCTGTTATTGACAATTTCAAGATAATTACAGCACAAAATAAACGCTGTTGTTTCTTCATTGACAGCATTAACCAACCGCTGTCTTCCCTTTTATTTTTTTTCCCTTTTTCCCATTTTCATCTACAGTCAATTCTTGAATATACGGAGAATTAATATAAGTTTATCAAATTAGCATGAAAACATGAACAATTAATTAAGATATACAGCAAAAGCAAAATGACAATTAATCATGCTATATTTTGGATTGACTGTTTCAAGACTCGTCTTCCCAGATAATAATCATAACCACCACTAACAGAAATTTCATTCTAAATACAACGTGCTTTCTATTCTGCATAATTAACATAACAACAAATATATTTGCAGATATGCTCCTCCTCTAGATATTCATATTTATATGTGAGAGAATAGATTGGATAAAGAAGAACAAACATTCCAAAACTGGCAAAGAGAATCTCCTGCTCATGTCTCTACCCTGCACAGTAGCAATAAAAGGAAAAGTTAGAGTTAATAGGAATAATAAGCATACAAACAAAGCTACAAGGCAATAAAGATGTAAACGTATGGTGAAAACTACACAAATTTAAGCAATATATACTAAAAAAAAAGTAGAAATGCAACTTATTTATTAATATGAACTCCAACAACAACCTTTAAATCAACAACCAACCAACTTAAAATAAACAAATGACAGAGTTTGTTAATATGAACTCTGCCATTGTCACTATTACATTCCTTAACACAACAAGACTATCACTGACCATCATAGTTACCACATCCAGTTCTCTATCTTGACACTTCACCTTCATTCACTTCAGCCATAAGGTACTTCCCACTTCTCTGCCATTTACAAGATGACATTAACACTACACAACATCAACAGCTATTCATACAATCTTCAACAACCCACTACACTGATACATTTTCCCTTAACCTGCACATCACTTTGCACTTCTCACCAGCCTTCTCTGACCATCATTGCATCTACCTCCTCTGTCAAAACAAACGCCTTCTGCTATTATTCCATCAACACTCCACCTCGACCTTCCACAAACAATACAACAGCCTACGACTTCACTGAACTAGATCAAACCGAACATACTATATCATCTTCATACCAAACCTCTAATACCCACAACCACTGCAATTGAAACAAGATTTCATTGCTTAATAAACAAGATTAAAAAAAGAAAGAAGAAGAATGGTTTGGGTTTGCTAAACTAATTGTTGGGCCGGGTTTGGGTTTGCCTCATTGCTTCATTTCCCTTACTCACCTCTGTTAACATACCCAAACAACACAACTTCATCACCTACACTGCAACTGCTTCATCATTCACCACCGCATATCCCCTGCACATACCTCAACTGTTCAACTTCAACCACTATTACATCAACAACTACCTGAACTCCAACAACCAACCAACTACAGCAACATTGCAGTTCTTCCCTTGCCCCTCTGTCATCAAACAAACAACCTGTTCTAAATCCCTATGCATAAAACTGTTACTGTTGCAAGCAACTTCAACCCAGTTCAATCACACAAACTTTGAACAACCTACCAATACATCCCCTTTACCATTTACACCTGACCACCTTCCACTGCACCATCACGTCATCTACTACCTGAGAACTTACAGCACTCATATTACAAAAACCTTCACAAACATACAAATATTTCCGTACAAAAAACCAACACTTCACATACAATAAACATCCATCAACCTGTTACAACATCCAGTTTCTATGCACACTCCTTCTCCACCAGTAACACCAACAGTCATCAAATATAGTTATCTCCACCATTCACAACATCACCCCTGAACAACATCAACCTTGAACAACAACCACTCATCTACCACCATCCTTCCTTCATCCATCTACAACTATAAAGCTGCCACTAACGTCATCATACAACAGTTCCTTCACCAACAGTCACCAAACTGCTCTGAAGTCAATAGATTTGAAGAAACCGTTGATTTAAGAAACAAGGGACTCAAACAGTCATCAACAGTCACCAAACAGTCACCAAACTCTTATAAACAAGATGTGAAACTTACATGTTAAACTTAAAGGATATGAAACTATAGTAGTTTTTTATCTTGTCTATTGCATATAAACAAGATGTGAAACTTACATGGAAGTTGAGCCAATTCTAACATTCGCGACAGGCCATGCTACAGTCGAGCCAATAGCATCTGATAAGCATTCCATGAAGGATGTAGGCCGCCATATGGGTGCATTTGGGACTTTTACAACATCCACCCAAACTCTTATCGCATTTGGTCCCAGTGGAACAGAATGTACCAAAGCAGTTGGATCTGTTGAAGACACGGTTCCTTCTGCTACTATTTTTCCCGTACCCTCTAAATCAATCAACTTGCATTTGGTATTTGCAGAAAAATTTTCACTCTATCACATAACAAAAAAAATGATAATACGATATCAACAATTCTTTGAGAGGAATATTAGCAATATGAACATGTTACCGTAAGAGATGTTGGAGCATTGATCATAGGAACAGGACATGTGCTAGCGTTAACCGTTTCAACAACCACTGTTGATTCTGGCCATGCTATTTTCTTACCAATAGCTTCTCCAATACATGTCATGCCAACTATAGGCCTCCACAAAAATGCATCTTCTTTTTTCGGATTGTCCACCCAAACTATCTTGGCATCTGGTCCGAGAGGAATACCATTAATTATCTGATTTGGATCACTCGAGTACACTCGTCCTTCAGCAACCAGTTCTTTGCTCCCACCCCAATCATACAGCTTGCAATTGGTTTCCATGCTATTAGTTTTACTCTATTAAAAAAATACATTTGTTTAAGTTGAACATAGAAATATACAAAAACATTGCACAAATTTCAGTAACACATCTTTAAAGCGTTGTAGCAATAGAAATATACAAAAAAATGCTAAACCATACTACCATACTACCATAAAATGCTAAATTTATGGATAGAGATTATTACCTACGATGGCCCTACATATTAAAAAAAATGCTAATTAGTGTTAAACTTACATTGTTTTGTTTTCTGGAGTCCTCATTTTTGTGTATAACAACTTTATCGGCTGGCCATGCTACTATCTCATCCTTGGCATCTCTTAAATATACCAAACCAGGAGAAGGCCTCCATAAGAAAACATCTAATTTTCTTGGATGGACAATCAAAATTTTTTTGGCATTTGGACCTAAAGGGACTTCATTGCACAATCTTCTGAATCTTGGAATTATTGGAAAATATCTCAACACCTTAACCGGGATACCCTGCATAATCTCATTTGTATCCTGATTCATTTTCCATCTTGAGGAACCACATTTCGGACAGTCATTCAAATTTTTATACTCTTTACGAAAAAGACAACAATCATTCTCACATGCATGAATCTTTTCAAACCCCATATCAAATAGTTTGAGGAATTTCTTTACTTCATATAAAGTCTTAGGAAGTACATTATTCTTTGGCAAAAACAGTTGTTGCACATTAAGAAGCTTATCAAAACCAGAATCGGATAATCCAGTTTCGCATTTAAGGTTATACAAAATAGTGATGGCAGATAACTTTGTATGATCTATGCAACCAGGATATAATGGGGTTTCTGCATCTTCCAAGTTCTTAAGTAAATCATCGTGTCGTCTCTGTGCATCATCCATATCTTTATCATCATCAAAAAAATTATGATTAAAGTAGTCTTCATCTTCATAGTGAATTGCTTTGAGTAAGTCGTACGCCTCACTCTTTTTATTATTATTTTCAACATCTACTTGCTCGCCATGATTATACCACCTACCATCTTTGTACTTAGGATCCATTCCCTTTATAATTAAATGCTCAATGACGGTTTCACCATAATGATGACTAAGATTTCGACAATCTAAACAAGGACACAAAATTTTCTCTACATCCCCTAACTTTTTCTTCGCAACACGTACAAAATTTTGAGCTCCTTTTCCATACTCTTTACTGGTTCTATGTTTAAAATTGAAAGCAACAAGAATGTTAGCTTTCATTTTCAAAACATGTTAAGTCTAAAGTTATGTGTAAATTTACTTGTATATGATTACCTGTGTAGACGCAACCAGTCTTTCTCCATCATATATAATATGGAAGCAATCAAGTATCTAAAATTCAAAATAGTAATTGGAAATTAGACTATTTAAACAAGTAATGAATGCTAGAAGAGTTTCTGGGCCTTTATACTCATTACTCAATGCATGGAATATTTATAATAAACATTATTGAAGCAATTACCTTGATCTTTTTCTTATGATTGAACAACTTTAAACAATGAAGCTTTTGTTGAGGATATCGATATGAGTACTACAACCTTGAAATAATTCCACATCACTGTTAGTCGATAATGCATTCAAATCAAATTATGCGTGATAGCTGCACGTTTGATGCACAGAAAAATACAATAAGTATTTAAAATATAATTATAGTTAAGAAAAAGTCACCTTTATTATTGGATTGTGTTTTTTTGTTTAGCCTCTTTACATAATGATGCATTTATGAAGGATATTGACTCCTGTTCGATAATAGGTTCCTCCATTATTTTACATGGAATATAAATATCTTTAAAAGAGCAAAATAATTGAAAGAATATTAAATGGATACAAATTCAAACTATTTAATCATTATTTGTAGCATTTATGATCTGGTTATTATGTTAATATATTTTTATTAAAACATATATAAGCATTAAAAAATAAAATGAGAACATTAAAAATATAATGCACGCCTTTTAGAACATAATAACAACGAAAAAGAAGACAAAATTAAGGCAGAGACATCTCAATTGATCAATTGCCACATACTTCACTAAATTGACGAGCTTAAACAAAACAGCAACATTGAAAATGCTTTTTTATAATTATCTAAAGTAGCATTAAGAACCTGTGTTAACATAACCAGTAAACATACATACATCTGCAACTAAGCAAATACTAAATTAACTATTGACTAAAAATAAATCAATCAGATCTAAATTAATTGTTGACTAAAAATAAACTAATTAGAGAAATTTGGCATTATGGCTTATATGTGACTGCTAGTTAATTATGCTATAATACACCATGCATTCCATGTTTCTCAGGTTAAGAAAAGGAACGAGACACGTGTTGTGCTTAGGTAGCACCTTCACATGACGAATAAATCAATAATGAATCAAACGGACTAGTGGACATCAGAACTGCCAAAATTTGAAACATTAATCCAACTCAAGCCCTTGGCCAAATCAAAACAAAAAATAGGAAGAGACAACATGCAAATAATTAATGGAAATTGGTAGTTAGAATTCCAACATTTAACTTGTGACTTTATACTCATTACGAGTTTCTTCTTGAGACCTACATTAATCAACTAATCTATTCATCTAACATCAGGTCATCAATTTGGCATACTTGCAAACTGAAGGTTTAATATGAGTAAGAATTAGGTTCCCTGACAAGCAATGCTACAAAGAGGGCTGTATTATGCGCGTTCATAATATGAACACTTTGCCTTCTCGTAACACAAAGAAATTGAAAAATAAATAAAAAACAAACCATTGTATATTAGGGTTGGTTTGGTTTAGATGTATGCTTTGATTATAAGTGTCTGCTTCCATGATGGTGTTATTCGTATTTTTAAGTAACGCACCATATTTATCTTGATGGGCATTATTTTGACCAAGTACATTAAAAATACGGGAACCAGTAGCAAATTCATCAGTTGATGGTTCGATACAAAATGTTTAGCAGTCGGAGGAGCAAACAAAAAATTTCCACTTCATACATAGTAAACAGTAAACTAAAATGAAAACAATTCAATAATTAACGTAACTTATAACTTTTTAATAAAAAGGGAACCATATTCACTGGTATTGGAACATATATTGCTACTGTTTTCAAGTGAATTTAGTTACCTGTAGAATCTAGGAAGTTTTATTTCAAAGATTTGCAATCATACCGATCCATTGGTCCATTAATACTGCTATTAATTCTGTAAGCCAAACTGTTTCCAAAAAATTTGCCATTACGACGGCGCTATTTTGTAGCACCGGAGTAATGTCTATGCATTACCCCTCTCCTGATACTTGGCTTGCGCCATTAACAATAAATTTGGTTCCTGATACTTGATGTCAGTAAAGAGTCCGATCATTTGCTTCCATTTACATCAGGCAATTCACTTGCTTGGAATGTTTGCCCTTGCACCTTCAGCCATCCTCTCATAGTCTAATGGCTTACATTTACAATTTCTATCTTGGTTTTACAAATTTCTTTTTGTTACAAAAAAACATAAACTGTGCACATTTCTGTTCACATCCTTACTCTTGCCCCTGCACACCAATGCACCATCACAGCGCACTATCTCTGCTGGCTCATATAGCAGCTACCCTCTGCCACCTCCCAATATAAATTCCTTACTGCCTGTCATTACCTCTTTAAACTCCAAACATTCCACTGTTATCACCTAACAACAGTCATAACTTCATCACCCTGTCATACCACACAACTGCTACCCTCATTCATCTAAATCACAACAAACTTGCATTGCCAACATACATTCTGTGCACTTCTGTGCATCAAAACAGTGCACACAATGACTCAAACTCACCTCACTAACCATACCCTACTTCCTCTCCAACATCACCCATTTACCACTTTAACCATCCAACACATCACAGTACAAACATCATCCTCATACAAGACTGTCACCATAACCAAATCTCTCCATCATCATAACAGTTACATCACCATTCTCACAACACCAGTTCCCTACCATATCAACTGCCTCTGCCTGCAAGCAATTTTCCCACATCCATCTCTTTCTCCTCTACTCCACTGACTTGCCATTACCACATCTGTTACTCCCTCAACCTGATCAACAACCCACCTACATCATTCAACAACCCCTTGACATCCTCACTTGCTACATATCATTCTGCATCAAACCACCTCTTATAACATGCAATGTATTCCACGTGAATGACTGGGACAACATGTTATTACAGGGACAGCTAAAAAATATCGCATGTCTTTTATAGAAGTTGTATGTAGTAAAACAATGTTTCCAGGGACAGTATGTTATTATTAAAGACTGTAAAAAGAGTATGATCAAATGTGGTCTACCAGAAACTCGTAGAAAAGAATCGGTAAACTTTTGAAAACTTAATTAATCATAGTCTGTTGTATTTTATAGTATAACACGGCAGAGTGAAGAAGCAAGTAGTTTGTAAATTAATATATACCAATATTATTCATAATATCACCTCTTTAAACTAAAATTAGGAAGGTAGACTAAGTAGTGCAGCCAAAACTAATATTGATTGTAAATACAAAATCATATATCACAGCTGTATGTCTGGAACTATTTGCGAATTAGTAATACATACTCACAGAGATAGATATAAATATATAAAAATGTATATCTGTAGTCATGTATAAATAACTGTTTATGAAAATAGCCTGTAACAAATACAACAGGAGTATAAACTGGAAGGCTTCTTGTTTTATGGTTTTTTATATGTAGCATATATGTATGGGATATGGAATTTTATTGAGTTAGCATCCTATGCATATGCAGTGTGTGCGTAAGTTTGTATCATATAAACAACTCCTCACAAAAAAGTGCCTATATTAACAACAGATAATAAAAATATAGACTAAATCTTCTTTGCCAGATTTGTGTAGACAGTGCAAAACAAATATCTTCTTTGCCAGATTTGTGTCCAGCAACCTATTTAACTTTAGCCATACCACGAATAATACCAGTGGCTAGTAGTAGGAGTTATCACATGAGTTTTATCTTAAGCTATCATCTTTGTATTCCTATATAATTATTGGGATGGAGATATGAAGATATATGCTATTCAAAACTACCAAAACATCATAAATAATGAAAACAATGAAAAAATATCGGTTTAATACTACATTACAAACCCAAAACATGGGTATCATCGATTCCTATGCAACAAAAAAATAGAAACATTTTACCCGTGGCTACCAGAGATCTGATAATTAATAAGCAATCATTTGAAATCGAACTAAAAAATAGGGTAAAAAAATTCTCACCAAATTTTCTATTTTCCACCGCTGTTGGGCAACCGCAGGTAGGGAAATCACTGCCAAGTTCAGTGTAACAGCTGGTAAGGAAATCGAAGAGGAAAGGGAAACCACTGAGTATAGCTAGCGATAGGGAAATCGACGTTGGGGAATGATGGATTGAAATCAAAATGACTTTGGGGGAAATTGAAATTGAGAAAGAGGGAAAGGCATACCGTGCGAATATATTGGAAAAGAGGGAAATGAAGAGCGCGTTAAGGCGGAAAACCAAAATTTTTTTGTCAGCGTTAAACCCTAAAAAAAATACTACGAAGACATTTCTACAGCTTTCAACATTTAAACGCTGAGAACGAATGCTGTCTAAACTAACTTTTGTTGTAGTGTCTGTGTTTATATGTGGTCATGGTCTTATGAGATACTCTTTCTCTTCAAAGGATTTTATTTAAAGACTGATATATGACACTACGATTTATTATTGAGTTTTTCCCACGTTGGTTTATCAAGCCTAATCTGGGTATTTTCAGTACTCAGGTCAGATCCGAGTAGTTTCAGGTTTAGTCAAAGACGGTTGGAGTTTCTAGAGGAGAGCTGGAGATATTCATCTACATATGGAGGTACTCTATTATCCGTTGTGCTTGGTTAGTTTTAGTATGATATTTGTCAGCAACTGTAAGGATAGATGTTTATAACTATCCAAGCTGAATGTAGATTAGACTCTAATATACGTGTTTTAAAAGTTTTCCGCTGCAAAGATATTTGTTCAATATTATATATTATTCCATTCGAGTGATATTATGTTCTGTCTATTTTTCTTTATTGCCCTTGATCACCCATACTTCCGAGCAACTTGGGTCGGACATGAGTGGTTTGTTATCGACACGAATGGTATGGAATTGTGGGTCGTTACAGATTTTCTTCGAGATTTATTTAGCATCTTAATAAGTAAAATATATTTCATTCTTATAGTATATTTTAAAGCTTAAATAATTTAATAGCTAGCGGAATGAAGTGGATAAAGTCATAACAAAATAGTCGCTATACGAGCACTTTGGAAAAATACCTTATTTTTGAAAATTTCTCTGAAACAAAGGAATAATCTTTAGGATTATTCTTGATGGTTTTCAAGTACCCATAGTACACTAACTACTATGAAAAGAATGGATCACATGTCATTTATTTAGGCATCGAAAAGTTGGCGCAAAGTTGTAGCAAATTCACCATAAAAGAACAACCCGGACTTTAGATGATACTTCAGAAATGCTATCTCTACTTCTGCAACGCCTTTTCCCTATTGGGAATTGTTTTGGTAGCATTATCTAAAATGCTTTCTTTGACGTTTGAAACTATAAATTATGTAAAATTGATATTTAAACTAAGTATTGTTCTATAATCTTTTTAGGGTTCTTTTTTAACTTATGTTAAGTCTTTTAAAGTTGGTTTCATGTTTAAATATATTTTTAACAATTATTTATGAATTTTTAAAAGCAAGTGGCTTTTAAAATAAAACATTTTTATTTTGGTTTTTCTATTTATTTCAAAATTGGTTATCTTTACATAGTATTCCATATAAATAATTATAACATATTTTTAAGTAGTTTAAAAGTGTTTTGACATATTAATAAGTATTTTTAAGGTATTCATATATATAAAGTTTTAAAAAGCAAGATAAGTATGTATAAATATAATAAAGGAAGTTTAGATAACTCTCAAGTTGAAATAAATGGTTTTATGGGATTACTTAAAAGTTTATTACCTTAATTAAGGGTGGATATGCTTTGATCTTTAAATAATGTTTTAAAGTTAATGATAAGTATAGATATAGTTTTAGGTTGTAGTAAACAATGTTTTAGTAACATTTGGTTTTAACCTTTATTATTAATTATACTTAGCAATATAGTTAGATATTTAATAGGTGATACTTCAAAATTAAGTATAAATGAATGTTTAGGCTATTACGACAATTTTTGCTACAACACTTGTCTTAATCCCTTAAGTATAATTAAATCTTTTAAAAGCAAGTTTAAAGAGAGACATTTTTTAAATATGAAATGATTTGGGTTTGTTGTAACAATGTTTGAGTAACAGTCCTCTTAAGCCCCTATAAATGTAATAAACCTTTAAAAGAGAGTTTCAAAGATAATGATTAAATGTAAAGTGTTTTGGGTTTGTAGGAAACAATGTTTTAGCAACATTTGTTTTTAAGCCTTTAAATTATATTTTAAAGTGGGAAAATATTATAAATATAATTAGATATTTAATAGTGGAATTTTTAATATAATTACAAGTATTGAAATCTTTTATGAAAAGGTAGAAAACGTTATACGCTTAAATTATAAAAGAGAAGGGGTTTATAGTAACATTTGTTTTTAACCTCTTTGATTATATTTTATGTAAGGAAAAACTTTGTTAAGTGATTTGTGAATATACTTAGACCATTGAGATAAGTATATGAATACATTTTAAGTATTGAAAAAAGGTGAAATGGTAGAATACAGGTATATTTGTTTTATAAAGAAGAATTAAATATGTACACAAGTACATAAAGGAAGTTATAATTGATAAAGGAGTATTAATTAATAAAGGAAATTTTGATTTATAAAAGAAGTTTAATTACATAAAAAAGGGTTTTACTAATACAGAAGTTTTTAACTAATAAAGGATAAATTAATTATAAAGGGATTAAAAGCCGTTTAAGTGACTTGATCGTGCTTTGGCTAAATTGAGAGTGCGTGTATGGTTATTTGCTTATGGAAAGTATATGGGACTTAGTTCCCTTGTGTCATCATTCACGTTATTATTGAATATAATCAAATTCATCGATTCAGCCTTGGAGACTGGAACCGGTAAGTGTTTTACTTACCAAAAACCACTTCAAGACTGGAAAACATGTTTTATCTCTGGAAAGTGGATCTGTTCAAGATGTTGAATGTACCAACCCATAATTTTCAATAATTAAAATATTAAATTAATTAAGATTTTGAAATTTAGTGTTGTAAGAAATAAAATGTATGATTTATTATTAATAATAATATTTGAATATGATTTAATAATGTTGTTTGAATGCCATTGATAATTATTTTAATATAATTTCAATCAATTGAACTAATTGTAAAGTTAATGTTGTGATAATTGTAAATAAGGAAAGAAATTCAATGTTGTATAAATAATGATATTGTGTTATTTTATTAATTGGTTTTAGTATATAATGTGAAATCAATTATTTGTACGTAAATTTATAATCTTGTTGTAAATAATAAACTTATAAATGTGATTAAATTATGTAAAAGTAACAATTGCTTATTTATTGTCTTATTATTTCATCCGTTGAAATTGATTTGGAAATCAACGAAAATTAATGTAATTAATTATTGCAGTTAATATGGTAAAAGATGATAACTGTAAAATATGAATGTAATAAAATGTAAACTAACATTAATTATATTCATAAGGTAATAATTGATTAAATAATAAGAGTGAAATCAAAATAAATGAATTTACTGGAATTTTAAAATTATAATTAATGAATATATTGCCCTGATAATTGAACACTGTAATTAGTGTAATATTTAAATCATAGGTTCAACAAGGAAAATTTACTTTAAAAAGATTATTAAATTTCTCTATAATCAAGAATGATAAAATGGTTAACTTGTAAATTTGAATTTAAAAAGTGTTTAAACCAATTTACTAAAATGTTATTTAATTGACGTGAAAATAATCCATTTTGGCCACTTTCTCAGATTTCGATGAAACTAGTTTTAACAGATCCGTGACAGTGAGTTATTGTAGGATTTTAAGTTTCGTAGGGATCGAACTTGTCGCTTGATCGCGCAGGCTTGAAATGTGTAGAAATCAATTTAACAAGTTCAGTTATAATAATCTGATTTTAAAAGCTAACTTCTGTATACAATGGAATTTGGGTATGAAACTTGTTCCATTGAGTTTAAAAATATTGAAAACCTATATTTCGATATATTAGATATCCTACTTCCGTTTCGGAAGCGAAACGGGCTTTTCGGGTTGTTGTTATCGTTTTGACCTAATAAGATATGTTATTCATTCTTATCTAGCTTTGTCCATATAAATAAAACCCTAGCAGCCTTTCAGTTTATTTTGTATATATGTCAACTTCTTATACACTCCTTCCTCCAATGGCAGAAACCCTAAATCCCAATTCAATTTCAAAACAAAATCAATTTCAAATAAATTTAAACTCTTCAAATAATGATATATTATATATCGTTGGAAAGCTCTCGACATGCACAATATTAATCTATTTTTCATTTTTGCGATCGAGTTTTGGTTTGTCCAAAAATGACCAAAACATTCTCGGCCATTCATTTTGGTGGTTGATTATCGGCGATGATGCCTCGATTCAAGGGTGCTGCAATATGGAGATGGACGTGGGGAGTTCATCGCAGTTGGTCGTTTGGGTCGACAGTGGCCAGATCGGTAGCGAAAATTCTAATTAAGGTTTCTAACCTTAGCAGCGGCGGCGTTTCCTGCTATGACCGGAGGTGGTGCTCTTCTTGGCGTAGATGCGGCTTGGTGTGGTGATCTCGAGGATGTGGTCAGATCGTAGGATAGGTAGGGGACAAGGCGACGAATTTGAGTGGAATATGGTGGAAAATGGGTTTTGGGTTCAGCGTAGTCACGATCTGTTGCAAGAGAAGGAAGGTGATGTGTCAACTCCTTATTTGCCCTTTTATCTTTACTGAAATTGAAAATTTAAACGTCTAACTCGAATAACTTTTCATACGAGCTCGGATTTACGTGTGGTTTTTTCTATTGCGATCGTATCAAAATTTCGGTCATTATGGAACTGGTTTGGCTACATTCTGAGACTGTTAGACTTTTGGACCTAATTTGGATTTTAATTCGACTAAAAATTAAAGATGACTGGTTTAACCCACTCACAACTACTAATCATCCCATATTTGTTAAATAATTTTTTTAATGTGATTGGAAATTGATTGATTGCTGTCTGGTATATTTAAGTTGTCATTCAAATTTAATTTTAATTTATATTGAATTTATTTGCCATTTGAATTAAATATTGAATTTAAATTGCTAGTTAAATGCCTGTTAATGATAACCAGTTAATTGATGTTATTTATACTTTGGTTTGAATGATGATTGTGACGGATACTTAATTGTTGATATTTAGATGATTGGATACATGTTTATTTATATATTATTATCACACTACAAGTTCCTTTAGTATTGTTAGGAAAATCACTATGGGTTGAAATGATACATACCCAAATGGTCTTACAGATTAGGGAAAAATGTTATGATTGAAATGATAAACTCTAGCGAATTTATGGATTTTGATTTTAACTCGGGATTGCGGGTATGAATGATATATACTTGTATATTTAAATTACTGTGGATTGAAATAATATATATCTATATCACTTGACCATAAGGTAGAAAAATATATATGGACACCAGATTGGTTAAATTAAATGATTTTAAATCCTTGATCTTTTTGAATCTAGTTAAATGATATTATGAAATAAAATTTTCTTTATATGGATTTAATTATTTTATAATTCAAGCTTTTAAAATGTTGAAATTGAAATTGGTTTAAATGAATAGTTTAATGAATTTAAATTGAAATTTTAAAGTTGAATTTTGAAATATAAATGAAATTTATCAAAATTGAGTTATTATAAACGTTTGAATATTTAAACTTTGAAATATATGAATTTGAAGTGGTTTAAAATTGTAGTTCAAACATGGATTGAAATGGTTTTAGTGAGATTTGAATTGAAAGATTAAAATTGAGTTTTGTTGATTTGAAATTTTAACATGGTCCAAATTTGTAGAAATGGGAGAAATAGTTTAATTTGATATTATTTTCAAATTAATTATTTCAATTTAAACTATTAAAAATATATTATTTTAAAATTTAAATTATTTAGATTTTTGATACTATTTACTATATAAACCTTTCCAATTATCAAACCATTTTATATTAAACTATTTTAACTGTTTTTAAAATCCTTAAACTATTTTAAACTATTTTAATTGAACTATCTTAACTATTAAGACTATTTTAAACTATTACAAACTATTTTAAAACTATTTTAACTATTAAGAATATTTTAAAACTATTAGAAACTATTTTAAACTATTTTAGAACTATATAAAACTATTTTAGAACTATATAAAACTATTTATGACTATCTAAACTATTTTATAAAATTCAAACTGTGTAAGGTTGAATTATTTATATTTAAATCCTTGATTTAAAAGCGAATATGGTTAAATGATGTTATAACTTACGTTGGAATTTGAAATGATATTTTTCTAGTGAAATGACATATTTTGTGTAAATATGATAATTTTGAAATGAGGGTTTAACATATTTTGTTGATATGATTCGAAAGTGATATGATTTCAAGAGTGATATGATTTCAAAAGTGAATATGACTTAAAATTGTATGATTTTTAAGAATATGATACTTTGATATCAAATATGAATCGGTTTTGAAAATGAAAAAGAACCAACATAGGTGTAAAATAATCATTCGGTTGTTAAAGAGACCAGGATCAGATATTTTCATACTCTCAGCCAATACCAAAAACGACTTTAACGACAGTGCACACGGTGGAGAATCCAGAACGAAGTATGATGGTTTGACGAACGTTACTGTATAAGGTATGAACGCAGCCCTGACCCCCTAGGGTCAACTAAATATGACTAAAATAGGAGCCTCGTCGGGATAATTAAGGTCGCACTTCCACTCGGACGTGGTTCTTTGATACGATATTTATTACTTTGTGATTGATTTGGCGCCCACCCCTCAATTTGATTTTGGGCGTGTGTTCTGAGGTGGGCAGTAGTAGCTGTTATGCATTACTATAGTCCGAATCCACAAAACGGTAGTATCCTACCCTAGGCATTGCCTCACTTGCCTTGTCATATGCCTTATTGCTCCCACTAAAAGTTGTGTGTCGTACCTATGGAGTGCTCCTTGATAGCCTACCAGTTTACGGTGGATTTTACAATACTGTATAGACTATGGCATTTATATAAAATGTGTTAAGGGGGATATAGGTAACGCCTTAACGCTATTTTAATACTTTATTTTACTGTAGACATATTATAATAGCATGTTGTACAATGTATGTAGATAGTTTAACGGATCCTTAGAAGATGGAATCCCGATCATCTCTTAAGTTTGGATAGGTGATGTAAATTTTGTAAACATCTCCGACGCCGTTACACTCATATTTATTTACTATTGATTTAACTTACATAAGATCTTTTAGTTCTGACTTGAGTGTTTTGTCTTTTCATTACGCTGGGTCGGTCTAAGATTTTTATTGTATTGAACACTATTTTTATGGAGGACGATGATGAAGACTTAGTATATTATTCTATTTGTTATATTTATTCCACTACATCGTGTTGTTCCACTGCAATATTTATTTGTTCTTGCTGTATGTATAACTTTAATATGTATGTAAAAGTGTAATCAAATGTTATTTGTAAAACAGCTTGATGAATTGTTTATTTGATTATTATATTTTGTCATTCCATTGTGAGATTCTGTGTTCTGTTTTTCTTTCTTTTCTCATCTTTTTCTTATTTACCCATACAATCCTCCCTTTTGAATGGTCTGAAATTGACATGTGTGGTTTATTGTGGATTTAAACTATCCAAAAAGATGAGTCATTACATTTGATATCAGATCTTTGGTTTAGCGATAACCTTATCTTTATGGGGTTTGACTCACTAGAGATAGGATAAAAATACCCTAGAATGAGTTGTTTTGAGCGTATATATAGGAGAGGGTGTACTTGTTAGTGTTATAAAATGTTTTTATACCGTGTTAATTTGTTCTGTTTAGTATTTGTAAATTCTGGTCCGTACATAGGACGATGTGGTATACAATTCTAAACACTTAATAGGGCAGACCGACATAATTTTTTTTTAAATATAGGTAAATGAAATAATTTTACCTAGTATTATATTCTGTATATAAAAGAAAATTTTATTAATGGATATAGTTGGATATGATATGTTTGTTTGTTAGGAAGTGAAATTTTATAAATATTATTTGCAAAATAGGATTTATAAATAAAGTGAATATAAATTGAAAATTTTAGAACTTAAGTTTCAGGATTTTGAAATTGGTTTCAAAAGATTTTGGAATATAGTATTAGTATTATTTGAAATTATTTTAGATATAAAAAATATTTTCAATGTGATTTGAAAGAATTGTTCTAAAAGGAATTTTAAAAGGAAATAACATCTGTAATCCCCTCTTTTGTCATTGGAAAATAATTTCGGTGATGATGGCCACATCATCGACATTTATTTTCGAGTTTCAAAGTGGGAAGGCCACTATAGTAGTTTTACTACACATTTGTTTGTTAAAAAAATGTTAATTTTAGAATTTCTAGATAAGATTTGGTATATAAAAGCTATGAGTGTGTGTGTGTATTATTTCAAATGATTTGAAAGGGAACCCAGTATTTAGTTCTTTAGTTTCTGTAAATTAGAAATTTTAATTACTATAATGAATGAAAACGTGACCATTTTAATAGTGGAAACTTCTAAAATGAAAAATAGAATATTAGAAGCTAAGTCAATATTGGAACTGTAAAGAAATTGGAAATTTGTAACTTGTAAATTAAAAGATATAAAAATTTAGAACATGTAATTATTGAACATTTTGTTAACTCTAAACTTATGTAACATTCAGTTTCATTCTTAAAACATATATATAACTTACCAAAATGTTTAAAAAATTGTAATGTTGAGTAGGAATATGTAATAGAATATTATACAAGTAAAACCAAAGTAATGAAAGTTTACAAATGGAATTATTTCTAAAATAAGAGTATTGATATATTAGAAATGTTATAAACATGAGTTAATGTTTTGAAATGCTTAAAAAATTAAATTGAATAGATAAATGTGAATACTATTTAAGTAGATAATTTTAAACTTAAGAAGATGTAGAAATGAATCGGTAATAGACTTAATATTTATTTATTCATAAGTAGATGTAATACCAAATGATACTGTATGTGATGAAATGAATGTAAATTAAAAAGTTAAGAAACTTAAGTTGAAATGATCCATGAATGAATATTAACATTAATCAAGTTATATAAATAATAAATGTTAAATAAATAGCAATGGAATTTATGTAATACTTCAATAATGAATTCATTAATGATTTTAAAATGTGCATGAAAAGGAAATTTATTTAAGTAAATGAATGAAAGAGGAAAAATTACATTTTATGAATGAATGAAAATAAATGAAAGTAATTGATGAGAAAAGAAAAGAAAAAAAAAGAAACAAGTCGAGAAAACTTAAATAATGTATTAAATTCTTTTATGTTTAGCCTATGGGATGTTTGGGAAATGATACTTCGATTTGTTTAAGGTTGTACGAATATCTATTTAGTAATTATCTAAGGTCATTAAGTGTAAGGTACACTTGGTAGTTTATTCATCGCCTTTTTACGATGACAAGTTTCTGAACCTGAACAAACAAAAAGGTACACTTGGTAGTTTATTCATCGCCTTTTTACGATGACAAGTTTCTGAACCTGAACAAACCATTTGTTTTGGTTGTTATGGATGTATGACGGACTGGTTGTATTGTTTTGTCTACATATGATTATTTCATATTGTTATTTGTTGTGCTATTAATTGAAACAACTAAATATTTGCTCTTTTAAATAATTCTCACTCTTTGGATTATACAAGTGAGATACAGGTTATGGAAGTAATAGCTACTATTTTTGGTTTCATAAATAAATTTGTTTGCCCGACAAACAGGTACTTCTACGTATTACGGTTTTATAGCAATATTTTATTGTTTTCCTATGGTTTAGGATGTTATATTTTCGAAATATGATATATATATATATATATATTGTTATTGTTGATATTCTTATTTTTCCGGACCTATCCATACAAAGGAGAATCTGCCAAAATCTTTTCATGAATTTGGGACTTAGAAAAATTTATGAGAGTGAAATATTTTCAATCCTTTTATTAAACTTGGATGTGGAAGATTTAATTATTTATAAGTTTATATATTTTATTTAAAAACTTAATTATGTAAGTTTAAAGTGCTTATAAAGTGATTTTTTTGAATAAAAATATATTAGTTCTAAATACCTTCTTCCCTTTTCGTGGATGAAAAGTTTTGAGTGGATGAGAGTGTAACGACCCTTTATTTTCGATATTTAAAATATTAAATTAAATAAGATTTTAAATTTGTTATTGTAAGAAATAAAATTTATTATTTATTAATAAGAAAAATAATTTGAGTATGATTTAATAATGTTGTTTGAATGTTGTTGACAATTATTTTAATGTAATTTTAATCAACTGAATTAATTGTAAAGTTAATGCTGTGATAATTGTAAATAAGGAAATAAATTCAATGTTATATTAATAATGAAATTGTATGTATTTTATTTAATTGGTTTTAGTATAAATGTGAAATCAATTATTCGTAGGTAAATTTATAATCTTGTTGTAAACAAAACTTATAAATGTGATAAATTGCGTAAAAGTAACAATTGCTTATTTACCGTCTTATTATTTAATCCATTGAAATTGATTTGGAAATCAACGAAAAGTAATGTAACTAATTACTGCAGTTAAGATGGTAAAAGATGATAACTGTAAAATATGAATGTAATAAAATGTAAACTAACGTTAATTATATTCATAAGTAATAATTGATTAAATAACAAGAGTGAAACCAAAATAACTGAATTTATTGGAATTTTAAATTATAATTAATGAATTTATTACCATTATAATTGAACGTTGTAATTAGTGTAATATTTAAATCTTAGGTTTAATATGGAAAATTTATTTTAAAAAGATTATTAAATTTATCTGTAATCAACAATGATAAAATGGTTAACTTGTAAATTTGAATTTAAAAAGTGACTAAACAAATTTAATAATAATTTATTTAATTAATGTGAAAATTAGCCATTTTGGCTACTATATTGGATTTCAACGAAACCAATTTCATCATATCTGTAACTATTAATTATTGTATGATTTCAAGTTTTGTAGCGATCGGACTTTTCATTTGATCATGCAGGCTCAAAACGCATAGAAATCAATTTAATGAATTCAATTAAAATAATCTGATTTTAAAAGCCGACTTCTATATACAATGGAAATTGGGTTTGAAAGTTGTTCCATTGAATTTACAAACATCGAAAACCTATATTTTGATATATAGGATGACCTACTTTCATTTCGAAAGTGAAACGGGCTTTCCGGTTCATTGTTATTGTTTTGACCCAATTCGATATGTTATTCATTCTTATCTAGCTTTGTCCATGTAAATAGATTTCTCTTCTCAAACCCTAGCATCCTTTCAATTTATTCTGTACGTACATCAAATTCTTATCTGTTCCTTCCTTCCAATAGCAGAAACCCTAAATCCCAATTCAATTTCAAATCAAAATCAATTTCATAAAAATTCGAACTCCCTAAATTATATCATATTATAAATCATTGGAAAGCTCTCAATGAGCGCAATCCTAATTTTCTTTTCATTTTTTGCAATCAAGTTTTAGTTTGTCCAAAAATGACTAAAATATTCTCGTTCATTCATTTCGGTGGCTGATCATCGTCGATGATGCCCTGATTCAAGGGTGTTGTAGTGTGGAGATGGACGTAGGGAGTTTATCGTAGTTGGTCATTTGGGTTGGCAATGGCCAGATCAACGGTAAAAATTCCAATGAGGGTTTCTAACCCTTGCGGCGGCATCTCCTGCTATGGCCGGAGGTAGCGCTCTTCTTGGCGTTGATGCACCGTGGTGTGGTGGTCTCGAGGATGTGGTCAGATCGTAGGAGGGTGGCGAACTGGAGTTGAACGCGGCGGCAAATGGGTTCTAGGTTTAGCGTAGTCACGATCTGTTGCAAGAGAAGGAAGGTTCCGTGTCAACTTTTATTTGCCCTTTTATCTTTATTTAAATTGAAAATTTTAACTTCTAACTCAAAAAACATTTTCATACGAGCTTGGATTCACACGGGGTTTTCTCCGTTGCGATCGTATCAAAGTTCTGGACATTATAGAATTGGTTTGGCTATATTCTGAGACTGTTTGATTTTAACCTAATTTGGATTTTAATTCGACTAAAAATCGAAGGTGAATGATTTAACCTACTCATAACTACTAAATATCCTATATTGGTTTAATAAAATTTACAATGTGATTAAAAAATAATTGATTGCTATTTGTTATATTTAAATTATCATTCAAATTTAATTTGAATTTATATTGAATTAATTGCCAGTTAAATACCTATTAATGATAACCAGTTAATTGATGTTATGTATTGATTGATTTTAATAATGATTGTGATGGATGATTAATTGTTGACATTTAGATGATTGGATGTATCTTTATATGATATTATTATCTCACTGCAAGTTCCTTAGTATTATTAGGAAAATCACTATGGGTTGAAATGATACATACCTGAATGGTCTTACGAATTAGGGAAAATCGTTATGGGTTGATATGATAAACTCGAGCGATTTTATGGATATTGAATTTTAACTCAGGCTTGCGGGTTGAAATGATATATACCCGTAAATTTGAATTAGTGCGGATTGAAATGATATATATCTATATCACTTGACTGTAGGGTAGAAAATTATATACGGAAACTGAATTGGTTAAACTAAATGATTTTAAATCCTTGATTATTTTGAATCTAGTTAAATCATATTATGAAATAAAATTTGCTTTATATGAAATTAATTATTTTATAATTCAAGCTTTTAAAAAGTTGAAATTGAAATTGGTTTAAATGAACTATTTACTGAATTTAAATTGAAATTAAATTTTGAAATATAAATGAAATTTATCAAAATTGAGTTATTGTAAATGTTTGAATATTTAAACGTTGAAATTTATCGAATTTAAAGTGATTTAAATTTGTAGTTCAAACATGGATTTGAAATCGATATAGATTGAAATGGTTTTAATGACAATTTGAATTGAAAGATAAAAATTGAGTTTTGTTGATTTGAAATCTGGATATGGTCCAGGTTTGTTGAAATGGAAGAAATAATTTAATTTGATATCATTTTCATATAAATTTTTTAATATTAACTGTTTAAAAATTTATTATTTTAAATTTTTGATCATTTAGATTTTTGAAACTAATTACTATATATACCATTTCCAATTATCAAACCAATTTATATTAAACTATTTTAACCTTTTTAAAAATCCTTAATCTATTTTAGCTATTTTAAGATTATTTTAACTATTAAGACTATTTTAAAAAATAAACCATTTAAACTATTTTCAAACTATTTTAACTATTATGACTATTTTAAAACTCTTAGAAACCATTTTAAACTATTTTGTGACTATCTAAACTATTTGCTAGAAATCAAACGGTGCATGGTTGAATTATTTATATTTAAATCCTTGATTTAAAAGCAAATATGGTTAAATGATATTATAACCTATGTTGGAATTTGAAAAGATATTTTTCTAGTGAAATGACATATTTTGAGTAAATGTGATAATTTTGAAATGATGGTTTAACATATTTTATGGATATGATTGCGAAAATGGTATGATTTTGAAAGTGAATATGATTTAAAGTGACATGATTTTTGGGAATATGATACTTTGATATCAACTTTGAGTTTGAAAATGTAAAGCAACCAACGGGTGTGAAATAAGCGTTTGCTTGATAAAGTGACCAGGATCAGATATTGTCATATTCTCTGCCAATATCGAAAACCACTTTAACAACTGTGCACGCGTTGGAGAATCCAGAACGAAGTAGGAATGGTTCATTAAAAGTTATTGTATGAGGTGTGAACGCCGCCCTGACCCCTTCGGGTTAGCTTGATATGACTAAAACAGGAGCCACGCGGAGCCAAGTGAGATCACACCTTTGATCGGACACGCTTCTTTAATACCATATTTATTACTGTGTGATTGATTTGGTGGCCACTCCTCAATTTTATTTTGCGACCGTCTTTTGAGGTGGGCGGTAGTAGCTATTATGTGTTACCACCAGTCTGGATCCGCAAAACGGTAGTTACCTACCGTGGCATTGCCTCATGTGCCTTGTCATATGCCTTATGACGCCAACTATGAGTTTGGTTTGTGTCGTACCTATGGAGTGTTCCCTAATAGCCAACTAGTTTGCGGTGGGGTTACAGTATTTTATAAACAACGACATTTGTATAAAATGTGTTAAGGGGGATATGGGTAATGCCTTAACGCTATTTTAATAATTCACTTTACCGTAGACATATTATAATAGCGTATTGTGCTATGTATGTAGATAGTCTAAAGGATCCTTAGGAGATGGAATCCTGAACATCTCTTAAGTTATTCATGCATGTTAGACATTAGATAGGAGATGTAAAATCCCGTAAACATCTTCGAAGCCGTTACACTCATATTTATTTACAGTTGATTTAATTTACATAAGATCTTTTAGTTCTAACTCGAGCGTTTTGTCTTTTCATTATGCTCGGGTCAGTCTGAGCTTTTCGTTATATTGAAGACTATTTTTCTGGAGGACGAAGATGAAGATTTGTATATTATTCCATTTATTATATTTATTCCACTGCATCATGTTGTTACACCGCATTATTTATTTGTTCCTGCTTTATGTATAACTCTGATCTGTATTGTAAAATACTAATCAAATGTTATTTGTAAAACAGCTCCATGAACTGTTTAGTTGGTTATTATATTTTGTCATTCCGCTGTGAGATTATGTGTTTTGTTTTTCTTTCTTTTCTCTTCTTTGTCTTATTTACCCCTTAATAATCCTCCCTTTTGAATGATATGGAATCGACGTGTGTGGTTTATTGTTGATTTAAACTGTCCAAAAAGGCGGGTCATTACACTAGAGCCTATGTGTGGTTTTGTAAGCTATTCGAGATGCTGGAATTCAATTGAGGATTCATGGTTAGCTCGAGGGATGAAGACTCATGTGAAAGAAGCCGACATAGCCTCGACATTGGAAAAATGACTAAAGATAGAGTAGGATGCATGATCCTGGGGCCTAGCTGACCCATGGGGAGTACATCAACTCCACGTCTACAATATACTTATCGATATGTTGCACACGGGGAGTTGATGATACTTGGTCCATATTGTTCGCGTGAGCGCATGGATGATGGGCCAATTATGTTTACCTTATGGTATATTTTATAGAGAGATATACAACATTTGGAAGGTAGTTTCTGATCCGTGTCATAAGTGATGGGTCTCAATTTACTGAGGAGGTCTAGATGGAAAATCCATTATGCGAACGTGCCTCTGCGATTTTGTTTATATACTTATCAATATGTTGTTGAATGTCTTAGAACCACCCTTGTTCGATTTTAATGACAACAACCATATAATTGTGCCAAAGAACCTCTAGGCTAACTTGCAAGTACATAAGTATCAAAAAGAGATAAACAAATAAGTTCAACATAAAGATACATAGTACAAAGAGGATAAAAGTCTGTATATGGAGATACGAGAAGAGATATACATGACAGAGACAAGACGAAGGTGACAAACAAAGTACTATTAGCCATAGAGTGTCAGGTCTAGAGTATACATATGTTAAAACTTCTTTAAAGTGATATACACATACGTACACATAGAAATGTATTTGACCACGAGTCAATTTCAAAGTTTGAAAACAAAAATCACTTTAGGCAGTCGACTACCCCGCCACTCGACTGAATTCATCCAAATATATACATTTATACACTAATAGTTTTAGTCAACTAAGTCGAGTAAACACTAATTCGATGGACTAAAATAAGGTATTCAGTCAACTAAAACTACCTGATTTTGCACTGTTTCTTCCCTATTTTTAAACGATAGTTTCTGATCGAATTTAATCGGCTGGTTGATATCATTCAGTCGACTGAACGTTATAACAGCTACTTTTAAGTTCAAATTCTGAAAAGTTGTTCTTCTTCAAGAGGAGATGCCTCTCTTCAACAATGGCTGCAACTCTTTCTCTTGATCGTTTCTCTTCATTAACAGTTGCATTCATTGGTTATCTGTATAAAGCAATCAATTTTTGAATTCAGCTAACAATTCTTTTCTATTCTTTCTTTCTTGATTTGAATTCTTAAGCATTCATACAATTTTATATTGCTTTACCTTTTTTATCACACATTCATTCAAGGACATAATTCTTGTGATCCAAACTTTTCAATTTCTTTACAAATATATAATATACCACTCAAATAAGATTATAGGAAGGTTGTACTATTTCAACACATTCGTGTTATTTAAAGCACAAGAAGTCAGAACACTTTACTGCTCTTTATAGTCGAAGTCCTGTTGGAGATTTTAGGATCAAATTCTGCAATGGCCCACCTTTTTGGAAGGTTTAAAATCTGCTAAAAACCACACATGTCAAGCTCAAGACATTCAAAAGGGAGCATTGTTATGGCTAAGTAAGAAAAAGCAGGGAAAGAAAGAAAACAAATACAAAATCTCACGGTGGAATGGTAAAATATAATAATCAAATAAACAGTTCATGAAGCTGTTTACAAATAACATTTGATTACACTTTTACAATACAGATCAGAGTTACATACAGTAGGAATAAATAAATAAATACATCGGAACAACATGATGTAGTGGAATAAATATAATAAATAGTAATAGTATTACATCTTCATCTTCGTCCTCCAGAAGCAGTCTTTGTGAAACGACACGTCTTATTCTCCACAATAAGACGCATCATTTTTAAGAAAGAAAGGGATATAAAAGAGAAAAGATTGAGAAGAAAGAAAGAAACAACATCAAAATCTCAACAGCGGAACGAATAAATTATATTAATCATATAGATATTACATAGTATCATACATCAGAGTTACACAGCTTATACCACACACACTAGACAGTTATAAACACCTATCTAGTTATACAACTCAATATACAATACAGACAAACGACTCAGAGATCACACGGCGGAATACAATATATCTACACGCTGAAGCCTCCTGCTCCAATGCTCCTCTAGAATTCGTTAAACCTAACCTGAATCCCTTGGCTACTCGTAAAAATTTGAGTACCCAAGAGTTTAATAAAAAACAGAATATACTGAGGGTCAGACATGGGTCTGGTGTGAATAAACAGGTAAAGTTGCTTAACTTTGAAAACCTTTGAAAGAAAAGGTATCACGTAAGACTCCCCACACATAAACATGGGTAAGTTTTTACCTTACGCTGACCAAAACATTTGATAGGAAATTATGTGATATTATAATAGGTCTAGGGTTTTCAAGTAAATATAAAATAGAAGAAATTGTTACATGATTAAATTCCAGCTACTAGCCACAAAAATGGGTAATACAATCAAAACCGATGGCACTTATTGGATCTTGGATTCCATACAATGGCAAGGCTACTGGGGTACCGCCCGCCATAGTACGGGGCGGCCTAGATCACCGTACCGAGGATTACTCCCAATCCCCTATGGCACAAAGCCGGAAACATTCCTTACTGAACAGTTCCGAATAGGATAACCCCGCGGTTGTAGCTAGAAACCGCCCACACAGCTGAACAAAAAGGGACTCTAGACAGGGATTCATCTCATCCTACTTGGGCATGACCCACCTAGCCTTGCTGCACCTCCCCTGTTTTAGCCATTCCGGGTTGATGAGGCTTGAGGCTACGATTACTTTTATAGAACACATCATTTACAATGCTTATCGTCCACCTGACGATGTGCTGAAAACATTCAATCCATACAAGTTCGTTCCGGGTTCGAACAAAACCGAAGGCATTATCTCGTTACACTCATTTGGAATCACCCTCAGAGTTAACGACAATAGCCCTTGCACTCTGAATCTTCATCTTCACATGAGATTCACGACCTATCGTAAATTTGGATCGGTGTGGTTTTCGGATACCCAAATCTGAAAACCCGATCCTGGTCTCATAGAAATCCAAAACGTATCTTTTAGGACCAAGTTGTTTAAGGTTAAACAATTCAATTCTATTATCTATATACACACAGATAGATAATTCACAATATCACAAGAGAAAATCTACATTATCATCACAACAGATAATTCATATTATCATCATACTTCAATCAAAGCATCTCATATCATATATCACTCATATCTCATCATAGATATCAAACAATCAAGCCATTCTATATCAATCAGCCATCCATAAGCAATGATCTATTAATCCCACCATCTAAAATTAATTTAAAACGAATTAAATTAATTACTTCATCTCTAATTAATTTAAAAAATTAAATTAGTTACCTTCATCATAATGAATCTTTCTTACATAAACATTAATTAAACCAAATAATTAATCATCATCTTAATTAATCAACCTTGATTAATTATCTCCTAATTACATTAAGTAATTAACCCTTAATTAATTATACAAATTAATTATCTTCAAACTATTAAGTAATTATCCTTAATTACTTTATTAATTATAATTAATTACATTAATCCTTAATTAATTACAATTAATTAATTACCTTATAATCACTTATTATTGATTAAGTAATCTTAATCAATCCTTAATTTCTCTTATTAATTACATTAATTAATGTTCCTTAATTAATTACTTCCATTAATTAACTTTAATTAATCATAAACAGTAATTACCATCCCGTAATTCCTTACCTTAATTAATTAACTCTTTAATTAATTAATTAACCCTTCGATTAATTACACCAAGTAATTAACCTTTAATTACTTCTACTAAGTAATTATCCTTTAATTACTTCCTATTAAGTAATTCCCTTTTTAATTAATTACATACTGTAATTACACATTAATTACTTACCTTAAGTAATCACACTTATCCATCTCATTTAAGTAATTATACTTAATTAATCACCAAATGATTATCTTTAATTAATCAACCCATTTGATTAACTTAAATTATTCACACTTATTTGATTAATTATAATTAGGTAATTCATCCCTTAATTACCCCCTTTAAATAAATTAATTAATCTTTTAATTACAGATTAATTAGTCCTTAATTACTAATTAATAAACCTTAATTATCAATTAATAAAACTTAATAACGAATTAATTAATCTTTAATTAATCATTTAATCATCCTTAATTACAATTAATTAACCCTAAATAACAGTTAATTAATCCTTAATTAACTTTAATTATAAATTAATTATTTCTTAATTATTAATTAATAAAGCTTAATTATTAATTAATAAAACTTAATTACAAATTAAGTACCTTTTTAATTACCAATTTAATTAATCTTAGTTACATAATTAATCAACCTTTAATCATTAATTAATAATCTCTAATTATCTAGTTAATTATACTTAATTATAAATTAATTAACCTTAATTAATTACTTATAACCCTTAATTATTAATTTTAAATAAATTAATTAAATCGATTAATTACTCTTAATTAATCCCTTAATTAATCCTTAATCATTGTTAATTAAATTAATTAATCATATCTAATTTCCTTAATTAACTTAACTTCAACCCCTTAAAACTTAAATTATCTTAAGATAAATCATTGTCTTAATTAATGACTTAATTAACATTTAAAAACATTTTATCTTAATAATTAATTTTACTTAATTAAATCCATAATTAAGTTTAAAATAAACAATTATTTAACTTGATAAATTAAGGTTAACAAAGCTTCCTTTAGATATTTAAAATATTATCAAGTAATAGTTTTTTTAAAACTAGTTTCAAATTTGAATTTAAAATTTTCTTTTACAAATACCCTTTAAAAAATTTATTTCTAACTTAACTTTTAAATCAACTTAAACCTTTTCTTGATAAAATTTAAGTTAAATTAATTTTAAAACCTCTTAACAAATTTTTAAAGAAAACATTTATTAAATATAAAGAGAATTTATAAAGGAAGATTCAAACAAAATTAAAGTTTAAATTCTAAACTTAGATTTTTAAAACCCCTTTTAAAAAAAATCTCAACATTTGCATCAGGACCAACCCCAAGTCCACTCAGGTCTAGCCTCAGTTCCCTTATATTTAAAAATTTGGTTTCAGTTTTACATTTAGATTTTGAATTCTTAAACCTGGAACAAAATCCTCTGGAACCACACAGCACGAATTCCCACTCGAGTTTCAACTCGAGTCACTCAACCTCCTACCCGAGATATGCTTCGAGTTCAACCCTCAACAAAACCCAAAACCCAAATCAACACACACAACCTCCCCTGTGCACATGCACCACTGCCAGAACCACCTCCGACCACTGACAAACCCTCCAACACGCCGACCATCAACACTGCAACCTTCTCCCATCACCAATCACCATCACAAGCCTTGCTCCAGAATTTAGCATTCCAGTTGAAATAGGAAACCCATCACCATGGCCAAAACCACATCGAAGTTGCATCTCCGACCATCTGACGACTTGCAGCTCTAGCCACTCCATCTCCAAACATCCATGAACCCATTCTCAAAATTTCCTCAAACTTGATGCATCAGTGAAGTAGCAGTGACTAAATTTCCCAGATCAAACAAACTAGGTTTAAAATCATAAATCTCCATGCCACCGTTGCCACGACCATCAGAAACCTTCCCTGACATTTTTGTCAAGCACCCTGATCATTAATCTAGCTCCAACAGGAACCACGAACTCCCCAGTCACATAGATCATCAGATATCACCCAAAAACCCATTTCCAGTTATTTCCAAAAATTCACCATCAATACTTCATTATAAATTGTGATTTTATTTTTTAAAATTCATATCTTACAGTGACAATCCAGTTTATATAATTGTTTCATCCAATTTCAACATTTGATTTTAACATTGATGTTAGAATGTCACTTCATTCCTTGATTTTCCAGATGATTTTCAAACATAAGATACTTAAATCTATTTCTAGTACTTAAATTATAATTAAACTAATCTATTTTGTTTGAATCCAAGTCCTAGCAGTTATTTAATAAAAAGAGCTTGAAATTTTGATTGTAACTCAAATTCTGTAGTAAGGAAAATAGAGAAGATAAATGCAATCAGACATGCACAGTTCAAAGCATAACAAACATACTGCACATTTATATCTACACAGAGGCATACTTATATAACATACATACATACATACATAGATATATATATATATATATATATATATATATATATAAAATAAACATCATCACAGAACTCACATGCAACAGATAATTAGCAACTTAAGTTTTAGTAAAAATGTTTACTCACCTAAAAAAATGCAGAGAGCCCTTTTTGAAGCTGGAATGAATTTTGCATGTTCATGTTTTTGGTTCCAGAAAACTTTGAATTCTTGTAACTTAAAAACTGATAAACTCTGCATTGCCTTCTGTAAACTTTAATCATGAAATGCTTTGATTTTCTGGAAAACTTTGAATGCTTGCAAAACTGGACCATGATGATTCCATCTTTGCTTCCAGGTTGCAGTTTTGAAAAAAATGCTTTTCAGGTTGCATGCTTGAATTTTTGAAAACAAGATGTTGCAGGCTTGAGAATATTACAGATTGAATTTGTTTTAGAGGAGATTACAAGCTTTGAAGTTTGTTGACAGGCTTGTATTTGATTTTGGAAAATGAATCTACAGGTTTGAAAATGAGTAACAGGATTTTAGACTTGAAAATGATTTCAGGTTTGATGATTTTTGAAGAATAGATTACAGATTTTGATAGAAGAGGAAGTGATTTCAGATCTGGCCATAATTTTCTTGTTTGAGAAAGTTTAGATTTTCTTTGAAATGAAATTAGAAAAGAAATAGGAAGGGAGATAAATGATTATATAAGCTTAACTTATGGTTTATTTAAAATTGAAGAAAATATAAATAAAATGTGTGACACTTGTCTCTTATTTTGATTAATATGTTAACATATGTACTTAAAAGGTTTATAATTTCAACACTTGTAATAATTTATCTTTTATATTATTTAAAATTATTTTAAAAGCCTTTCTTATTAAATTCCTAATTAACAAATACATTTATAAATTTATAAATGCTTTCCAAATTTATATAAATAAAATCTTTAAAGAAAATAGAATATAAACCAATCATGATTTAAATAAAAATCATGCATAATATTTTAAACTCGTTTTTAATTGCTAATTTAAAAGCTTATGTATTAAATAAGTATTTTTCCAAATTTTCTATAATCAAATTTCTTTTAAAATAATCATAGAGAACAATCTTATTTTAAATAAAACATTGTCCATATATTTTAAGTCCAAACCATATTATTATTTTAAGATATATATATTCCTTTAAATTCTATTTTTAAATTCAAATTCAAAGTCAGTTTGAAATTCAAATTTAAAATCAATTCAAATAAATTCAGATATCAATTTTAAACAAACACATTATTAATTGTAAATAATTATCCTATTTAATATCAATTTAAATATACATATATATTTAAATAACACTTATTAAATTTGAAATAATATGTCAATTTAAAATTTATTTACACAATAACACAAACTTAAATAATTATTCTTATTTAAAAATCAATCTATAATTATACTTTTAAAACATCACATTTTTTTATTGTTTGGCTATTTATATTTGGAAATAACAATTTTATCAATTTTAAAGAATTTGATTAAGAGATTATCTCATTTTAAATTCCTTGAAATTCCGGGATATCACACTTTGATAAACTAAAAAGGTCAAACTGACCCGAGCAAATTGAAATGACAAAACAATCGAGTCGTAACTAAAAGATCTTATGTAAGTTAAATCAATAGTAAATAAATATGAATGTAGCGTCGTCGGAGGTGTTTATAGGGTTTGATATCTCCAATGCCTAACATGAGTGCAATAACTCAAAACATGTTCGAGATTTCCATCTCCTAAGGATGCGTTAAACTATCTACATACATAGTACAATACGCTATTATAATAGTGTTTATAGTAAAGTATTAAAATAGCGTTAAGGCATTACTCATATTCCCCTTAACACATTTATATATTCCCGTGGTTTATGAAGTATCATAAGGACCACCAAACCGATGATTTACCCAAAGGGCGCTCCATGGGTACGGTATAAAAAAAACTCATAGAAGGCACGATATGGCATGTGAATATGGCACTGAGGCAATGCCAGGGTTGATTCTATCATTTGTGGATCCAGATTGGTGTTAACGCATAGCAGCTACTACCGCCCACCTTGGAACACACTCCCATAATCAAAATCGAGGGGTGGCCACCAAATCATCACAAAGTCATAATATGGTATCGAAGAATCATGTCCGATCGGATGATTGACCCCACTTGGCTTAGCATGGCTCCAGTTTAATCACATCTAAGCTGACCCTCCGAGAGTCAGGGCTATATAGATACCTCACACAGAATCATTCGTCAAACCATCCTACTTCATTCTAGAATTTCCGCCAAGTACACAATTGTTAAAGTGGTTTTCGGTATTGGTAGAGAGTATGACAATATCTGATGCCAGTCTCTTTAACAACCAAACGCTTATTTCACATCGGATGGTTCTTTTAAATTTCCAAAACCGTTCATAATTGATATCAAAATTTCATATTCAATTCAAACCATATTACTTTTGAAATTATATTCACTTTCGAAATCATATCGACCAAATAGGTTAAACCCTCATTTCATACTCATCATATTTACTTAAATATGTCATTTAAATCCAACTTTGGTTATAATATCATTTAACCATATTTGCTTAGTATAAATCATCCTACTTAACACAGTCTAAATTTTAAATAGGTTAATATAATTAAAAATAGTTTAAATTAGATTTAAAATAGTTGAAATGGATTTAAGATTGTTTTAAAATAGATTAAATAGATTAATATACTTTAAATAGATTTAAAATAGATTAAAATAAGTTAAAATACTTTAAATAGAATTAAAATAGATTAAAATATTTAAAATAGATGTAAAATAGAATAAAATACTTTAAATAGGTTTAAAATAGATTAAAATAATTTTAAATAGATTTAAAATAGATTAAATTTTAAAAGATTTAAAATAGATCAATATGGGTTAATTAGTTTAAAAATAGGATAGATAGATTAAATTGGATTAAATAGATTAAAATGGATCAAATAAATTAAAATAGTTTAAATTGATTAAAATGGTTTAAAATAATCTAAAATAATTAATTTAGTTTAATAGTTGAAATATTTAATAACTATAATTTAAAATAATATTTTTAAAAGTTCTTATTAAGAAAATAAATTTGAAGTTTACATCAAATTTGACTATTTCTTTCATTTCGACAAATATGGACCATACCTAGATTTCAAATCAAAACCCAATTTCACATCTTGAAATATCATTTTAAGCTATTTCAATTTCAGTAGATTTTCAAAGTTATAAGTTTTCAATGTTCAATAAAATCAATTTCAATAAATCTTGTTTATACTTCAAAATCAACTTTAGAATTTCGATTTAAACCGATTTCCATTTCCGACCTTTAAAATTTGTATTTTCAAAGTCATTCAATTTGTACAAATCAACTTCCTTCAGAATATCATTTAACCCAATTCAAGATTTAAGGTTTTTAAAAATTGTTTAATTTAACCAATCCGGTGTCTGTACATAATTTTCTACCCTATAGTCAAGTGATACAGATATTTATCATTTCAATCTGCAATTATTTTTATGGGTGTACATCATTTCAACCCGCAATCCTGAATTTAGTTACAGAACCATTAAATCGCTCGAGTGTATTATTTCAACTCATAACGATTTTCCCTAATCTATCAGATCGTTCGGGTATGTATCATTTCAACCCATAGGAAACTTGCAGCGTTCAAACAATATAAAATGTAACATCTAGTCATCCAATATCAACAATCAAACATCCATCACTATCATCATTCAAATCAACAATAAATAACAATAATTTAATGATTATCAATAATAGGTATTTAAATGGAAATTTAAAATTCAATATTAAATTTAAATAGCAATTAAATCCAACAAAAGTCAGATTTAACCAGAATGACAATGTAAAGGGGGAATTATTTTAAAGGACAAAAATTTGTATATATTTTGCCTCAAGGACACGACCTCAATATTTTTACCACAAGATAAACATTTTCTAAACATTATTCATAAGGACAAACATTTTTTAAAATTACTCATAAGGACAACAAAACTGCTACCATGCTAAAACTGATACCTAAAAACTGCTATCAATAACTAAAAACTGATACCTACACAAAGTTGTCCTTCAGGATAAAATATTGATGCTCTGTCCTTGAGGCTAAAAAGCTGTGAAATTTTGTCCTTGACAATAATTTCCTGCAATGTAAATATACCAAAAATCAACCAATCAATTTCTTATTGCATCATAAATTCAATTTAACTAACATATGAAAATTTAGTAGTTGTGAGTTGTTAAAACACTCACTTTTGATTTCAAATCAATTTAAAATCCAAAATAAGACCTAATATTGAACAGTTTTAGTATTCGTCCAAATCTGTTCCATACGATCGCAATGGAGGAAACCGTACGTGAATCCGAACTCGTATGAAAAAGTTACAGATATTAGAACAATTGACATTTAAAATTTATATAGGAAAAATTAATAATAAACAATTACCACGTTCCACATCATCACGTCGTTACCATCTGTTAATCAAATTCTAGACACAAACAAGTTCAGCCGCCGACCATGAAACCCATGCGTGCACCTATCACGCTAGTCGCGACCAACACGCCTCCACCATACGAACCACAATCACCTCTAGCCATTGCTCGCCCCACCTGCCACGTCGATTGTCGTGTAAAAGCTTCAGATACTGCCGAGTTTCCCAACCCTAATCTAATTGTCAACTATGATTTTACCATCAAATGACCAAATGAATGGCACTGATGAACTCAGCGTGTCCCTCTCCACGCGATGGTACCCTCGATTCGACAATCGGTCGAAGTTGATCACAACGTGATGAACAGTAGAGATTAATTCATTGATTTCTAGAAAACGAAGATCTTATTCGAGAAACAAATCGCTGAAGTAGATTGCGCTCATCGAGAGCTTCAAATTGATATATAATGTGATATAATTTGAGGAGTTTTAATTTTTGATTTAATTTTTGATTTGCAATTGAATTTGGAAATTAGGGTTTCTGCTATTGAGGAAGGAGACAAGCAGATAGAATTGCATATACAGGAATGAGAAAATGACTGCTAGGGTTTGGAAAATAAGACTATTTATATTAATAATGCCCAATAAGAAAATAAACAAATATCGAATTTGTACGAATGACAAATAGCGACCCAAAAAGACCGTTCTGCCTCCGAAACGAAATTTGGTCATCCCATATATCAAAATAGATGTTTTCGATACTTTTAAACTCAATGGAATAGGTTTGAAGTTTTAATTCCATCGTATGAAGAAGTTAGCCTTAAAATCAGCTTATTCCAAACTGATTCCAATTAAATTGATTTCTACTCGTTTCGAGCCTGTACAATCAAATGACAAATCCGATCGCTAAAACTTGAAATCCTACAATAATTCTACGGATCTGATGAAACTGGTTTCGTCAAAATCCAAGACAGTGGCCAAAATGGCTCTTTTCATGTTAATTAAATCATTATTATTAAATTAATTAAACCAATTTTTAATTTCAAATTTCAAAACTAACAACTTTTATCATTTTTGATTACATACAATAATTTAAAACAAATTTACATATCAATTCAGTATTAAATATTACACTAATTACAGTGTTCAATTTTAACTGCAATTAAATCCAATTAATTATAATTTAATCCCAATAAATTGATTTAATTTGATTTTAATCTTTTTATTCAATCAATCATTACTCTATGGGCGTTATTAACATTGGTCTACATCTTATTACATTAATATTCTCCAATTTCATCTTAATTTCATCAATGTAATATTTAATTACATTTAATTGCAATGATTTCCAATTTAATTCAATAGCTTAAATAAATACATAACATGTCCTAATGGCCACCTTTTACTTAATTTAATCACATTTATGGTTTTATTATTTACAAACAAATGTTATAAATACTTACACAGCACCGATTTCATCCATTTACAATTAATTACATTTTTTCTCACCAATTAATATAAAATTTACACTATTTCCTTATCTACAATCTATAACATATTTTATGTTTACAATTATTTCAACTTATTGAAATTGCATTAAGACAATTATCAATTGCCTTAAGTTAACATTATTAAGTTTCATTCTAGTTCTATTCTCATTAATTAAATCACAAATTTTAATTTCTTCCAGCATTAAATTACAAAATCTTATTAAATTAACTATTTTCAATTATCAAAAATCATAGGTCGTTATAAAGTCCTATTTGGTTGCTTTAGCGATTTATAATATAAAAGTCATATTCGATAGCTCAAGAGATGTGTAATACCGATTCCTTCGGGTTAAGTGAGGATGCCTGTTAGTTAAAATTCAGAAGAAGTTTAGGATTGGACATAGAAGGGAAGTTATAAACCAATATGAAACTCTTCGGTGCACTTTACTTTATAGTTCTTTATTTCTGCAGTTATTATATATAAGTTTAACTTAGTATAACTATTCATGTTACTCGATCCGCATGGACTTTTCGAATGTAACCAATTAATCATCTCGGCTATTTTATATTTTACACCCTAGACTTTATTATAATATCACTAGATTTTCTTATGAAAGGGTTTACTTATTATAAGATAAAAACCCATCCGTGTTTATTTACGATGTGGTCTTATGAGATACCTTTATTTTCAAAAGGTTCCATCATTATAAGAATCCGTATGATTAAGTTTCTAATGCTGGTTTACCAAATTGATTTGGATGTTGTTTTCTTATAATGCTCCGGTCAAACTCACATATATTTCAAGATTCTGTTGATGTTCATTAGAGCTTTTGGAGAGGAGCAGGATGATTGCCAACCGTAATATCCTTATTTTCGCTGCATTGCTTTATGTTTTTATCAGCAATTGTAAGGACCCGTAGCTATAACTGCCCAAGCTAATGATAGATAAGTTTGCTCTGATTATTGTGTACATACAGTTTTCTTTAGTAAAGATCGTTTTGATACTATATATTTTCTTTCCGTTGTGAGATTATATTGTTTTTGTTCTCCTCTTCCTTATTCATGTTCTTCTCTTCATTTTTTTTAAATTCAGCATCCTATCTTTTTGACACCTGGATGCTTGGCATGTGAATACCGTGGATTTATTAGTGTCCGCATTTGAGGGTTAAAAAGGTGATCGTTACAAAACTACACTTTGAGAAGTAATTCAACAATCATATGATTATGAATCATATGGAACCGATGAATTGTATCTCATGAGATTAAGGATAAAGCACCCATTCAATGGAAGCAAAAAGTACTAATGGACTCTTAGGATGATACACATAGATATATATAATTATAATTCGTTGATGAATTATCATAACATGAGCATGTTTATTTGATACGCATTTAGTATGTCTATGATAATTTTATATAATATAAAAGGAAGCAAAAACTTAAAATGCAAAGGAAAAAGCTGATGTGAAAATAGGTGAGTGCATTGGAAAGTATTCCAGATGTATCTAAAAATGAACAAAAATTCAATCTAAAAAATCACGTCTCCTTATTATGCATATTGATGTGTCGATAAAGAGCAACCAGACTTCGTCGAACAAAGTACGAGTGATAGTTAGTGAAGTTGAATTAACTTCTTTCTATAAGGTCATGTAATTAGAAGTAAGTACATTAAGTTAAAATTATTTTCATATAAAACATAGTTTAAAAGGTCATACAAGATCTGAATTTATAAGAAACCGCAACATATCCTAGGTCACCAAGTCAAGGAGTTGACAGGTTGCACGAGTCGAAAGTCTATAGCAATATTATTCATGAGGGATCTTGTGCAAACAACCAAAAAGGAGTTTGAGAATGACCAATATTGATTGATCAACTTATATAGATAATTCATAAAATGTTTGTGAGTAACCATTTTGTTGCATTGAGAAACAATCATGGTTTTAAGAAACACCAACTTCATAACGAAGGAATTTCATTAGAAGTTAGTAGTATAAAATGGTTAGCATATAATCCAAAGATAAAATTGATTACAAAGGATGAAATGAAATTGTCTATGCCCACATGATACAATAAACTAGGACGTCTAATAAGAACTCTCACACACTGAAGAGAAACCGTGAGTTTCTTATTGATGTCAAGAAAAGAACTCCATAATTGCTGAAAGGACAAATAAGAATATTGGCTCTACCTTGTGGTATGATGCATAAATCTAGAATGGTTTGAAATGCATTTTTAAAATATGATTTTAATAGTTGTACCCAAAGGAATATGATCCATTAGTCGCAAATTTATCTTCGAGAAGAGGATGATTGTTGTTGAATAACCAATGTTGATAAGAATAGCATTGTAATTTTCAAATTTTGTAAGTAACATAGATTTATCACTCAACTTGGTTTAATAAATTCAAATTTTATTTGAAAAATTATCGCCAAGAATGATTTTGGATTTTGGTACATATACACTGGAAGAGAAATTATAAATAATGATTTAGACTATACTATTTGCACTTAACACTAGAGTGTATCGAAGCTAGTGAGAGTGATACTGAGTTTGTAGGTTATGAATATGATCCATGAACTGATATGAAACCATCGTTCAATAACTATTAGAGTTGATAAACATATTTTGATAAAAATATCAAATAGTTTGATTATCGATCTAAATGTAGAGGAAGCATGTATCTATATCTATAACAAAGGTAGTAAAATAATCCTAAAACTATAAGTAGACAACAAACTTTTGATTGTTAATGATGTACCCATGTTAGAGTCATTTTAGTTTGGCTGTTTAATCCTTAATATGGATTTGAAAATGACATCTTTTATAATCAGTATAAAGAGATGTTGGAATAGTCCCACATGATGTGCATGGACACCATATAAAAATGTTTAATATGGAGCTTATGAGATGAATTACTCATGCATTGGAAATAAGAATCATCGCATATGTTGTATAGTCTATTATATCACGTTTAACTTATGGACTTGGTAATTGAATGAGTATCAATTCCAAACTAACAACGCTATATGGTACTATAGACTCGAGTATTTATGTAATACTAAACTATTGTTTATAGAAACAACGAATTCTATATGAAGGAGTGCTCGAAATCGAAATTCATAAGTAATATCGACCATATTATGTCAATCCTAATATCATAATCAGTCTTAATTTAAGATTTTAAGTTGGAAATGTTCCAAATAATAAGTAGTGGTTGATTCATCCAAAAGGCATAGGACATCATCCTGATTATCACTACAACAAAAGAAGTATAAACAAATGAATGAATTTATAATAGTTCTAGGGGTGGTTCAAAATGTTGAGAATCTTATAACATTGTTATACGACAATAATACTGCGACGCAGTTCGTGAAAGAATCTAGAGAAAACTAGAGGTTGAGAAACATATCTCAAAAATGTACCATATGATAAGGCAGTTTATTACCATTGGGGAGAGTTGGTTGACAAAGTATATGGCTAAGCCAATATAACATATCCATTCACTAAGGGACTTGCTCAGTCAGTTTAATGAAAACTAATCGGAGGAATGGGAATTAAATTCCATGATTGATTCCGAGTGCAATTAGGAGATTGATAGAGTTAGGGGTACGTCCTAGGGGCAGTTGTATAATTTGTTCCATATATCTAACCCAATAAGCAATCTTGTTCATAATATAGGTGTTTTTATATATATATACTTTTTTATATTGTTAACCCGCCTTTTAGCAAGGTCATGGATAGGAGGATTTAACATTATCGACTGCTCGGTCGTCGAGGCTGGTGTACGATGGAGTTAGTCAACTGGATGGATGGATGACGCAACGCGCTTGGAAAATGGAAATTGGATTGGATAAAGACGGATCGACTATAATTTGGGTCTAGGAAATTTGGTTCGGTTTGGAAAGTTAGAAGTCGTTCGGCATTATGATAAGATCATGTCGCTCGACATTGGTGAGGTGTTTTGGTTCTGAAAGTAGGTTCGGCATAATGGGTCATTCGGCATGATGGGTCGTTCGACATGGTGGATCATCCGGCATGATGGGTCGTTCGGCATGGTGGATCATTCGGCATGATAGGTCATTCGGCATAATGGGTCGTTCAGCATGATGGTTCATTCAGCATGAGCAACCCGTTTGGCATACGAATGCCGTTCGGCATGAACTCCTCATTCGGCATATGAGTGTCGTGCGGCATGGCTACCTCGTTCGGCATATGAGTGCGTTCGATATGGCTACCTCGTTCGGCATACGAGTGCGTTCGGTATGGCTACCTCGTTCGGCATGATGGATCGTTCGGCATGAGCAACCCGTTCGGCATACGAATGCCGTTCTACATGAACTCCTCGTTCGGCATACAAGTGCGTTCGGCACAGCTACCTCGTTCGGCATTCTCTGTTTCAACCAACCTCATTCGGTATGCATGGCTCGATGCTTTCCATTGTCTTTGACGGATATCGCAGCTACATGGTTCAGACAGCTGGAGAGTGGTTCTATCGGCATATGGACGAAGCTGATTGAAAAATTTATGAAACAGTTTCGGGTCCATATAGTCAGACCCAAGAACGTAATGACCTTAACATCGATGAAACAATGGAGGGGAGAGTCGCTCAGGAACTTCTTAACCAGATTTAACGCAGCAGTAGCCTCAGTGGATCGACCTGATCCATCAATGGTTTTGATGGCAGTAGTCTCCAGAATTGTGGATAATGCGGCCTTCAAGATATCATTAGAAAGGGACCCACCGAGGGATCTCGGGGAGTTCTACCATGAGCCGGGAAGGTTCTTAAAACAGGAGGATGCACAAGCTGAGAGAGTAAGGAGAGAGGCTGAAGCTTATGCAGTGAGGGGTGGAGGTTCACCCTTCGAGGATCCAAGTAAAGATGATAAAGGAAAAAGGAAAACATATGGCAACGGTGGCACTTTGAAGAAACCTCTAAGGGAGTCAAAGTTTTCTTCTTACATAGATTTAACTAAGACTCTTGAAAGACTTTACTTGGGCACTCGGGGGCGACTCCAATATCGAAAGCCGGCAAGGAGAGAGCCTTTTGAATACGAGCAGACATCAAAGAAGCATTGCCTATTCCATGAGCTGGATGGACACAACACAAACGACTACAGGCATTTGAGGGATATCATTGAGGAGCATGTAAGGAATGGTCATCTACAGCAGTACATCAAGAATCGAGCTGTGGCAGTGAGACAAGAGCGACCACCACCTACCTCGAACGGAGATGGCACTGGATCTGGGCAATGTCATCTCATTATCCACTAAATAGGTGGATGGTTTTTTGAATAAGTAATAGAACTAAAAGTAATGCGGCTAGGTCACTTACACACGCACAGGATCGAGGACAGTCCCTAGGCATGCTCTGAGATGACGAAAAACCATACTACTTGAGTCTATGAAATCCTAATTTCTCTCTGTTTTTCTGTAACTTTGGTTTTCTCTTTCTTACTTTGGATATTTACTTTTCTTTGGTATGGTTTTGGAGTTTGGATTGAACTCCTGGTTTGGTTGGTTTTTTGGTTTGCCATTTTGGTTTGGATGTTTAATTTTTGATATGGATTTCTGGTTTTCTAATTGGATTTGGATCACTGTATTAAAACAATTCAGGATTAGCGATTACTGTCCTGACCGGAGAGATGGGGCAGTGGTCGCGAGTTACGAGTCCCTTCGTCGGAGAGCGATGGAATGGACTTGGACAGAATATCAAAAGTCCTTGGACGGAGTGCCAACGCCGGTGAATGTCAAAATTCCTTGGCCGGAGTGCCGAGGCCGGTGAATGTCGAAGTCCTTGGCTGGAGTGCCGAGGCTGGTGAATATCAAAAGTCCTTGGCAGGAGTGTCGAGGACGATGAATGTCAAAAGTCCTTGGTCGGAGTATCGAGGCCGGTGAATGTCAAAGTCCTTGGCTGGAGTGCCGAGGCCGGTGAATATCAAAAGTCCTTGGCCGGAGTGCCGAGGTCGGTGAATTTGAAAGTCCTTGGCCGGAGTGCTGAGGCTGGTGAATATCAAAGTCCTTGGCCGGAGTACCAAGGCGGGTGAATGAAAAATTCCTTGGCCGGAGTGCTAAGGTCGGAGAACATAAAAGCCCTTGACAGAAAGGTCAAGGCTGGAACAGGATAACACGACCCGACAAAGTCTATAGATTCAAGGTTAAACCCAAAGAGGTCATGCATTTGATAATATGGTTACGAAAGGGATATGGACTTTGGATATCGGATTTGAGGCTATTCCAAACACACCTTCCAACAGCAAGGCATATTTTGGGGTGCAAGTGTTAACCCACCTTTTAGCAAGGCCATGGACAGGCGGATTTAACATTATCGATTGCTCGGTCGTCGAGGCTGGTGTACGATGGAGTCAGTCGACTGGATGGATGGATGACGCAACACGCTTGGAAAATGAAAATTGAATTGGATAAAGATGGATCGACTATAATTTAGGTCTAGGAAATTTGGTTCGGTCTAAAAAGTTAGAAGTCGTTCGACATTATGATAAGATCATGCCGCTCGGCATTGGTGAGGTGTTTTGGTTCTGAAAGTACGGTTCGGCATAATGGGTCGTTCGGCATGATGGGTCGTTTGGCATGGTGGATCGTTCGGCATAATGGGTCATTCGGCATGGTGGATCAATCGGCATGATGAGTCCTTCGGCATAATGGGTCGTTTGGCATGATGGATCGTTCGGCATGAGCAACCCGTTCGGCATACGAATGTCGTTCGGCATGAACTCCTCGTTCGGCTTATGAGTGCCCTGCGGCATGGCTACCTCGTTCGGCATATGAGTGCGTTCGGTATGGCTACCTCGTTCGGCATACGAGTGCGTTCGGCACGGCTACCTCCTTCGGTATGAAGGATCGCTCGGCATGAGCAACCCGTTTGGCATACGAATGTCGTTCGGCATACGAGTGCATTCGGCACGGCTACCTCGTTCGGCATTCTTTGTTTCAACCAACCTCGTTCGGTACACATGGATCGGCATCAAGTGGCTTGGCATTGATGGGATACGGCTCTGCCCGGGTGGCTCGGGAAATGCCGCTCGGTTAGGGACGAAGGATATACATGGCCCGGCAATGGACTTGTTGGGACCAATCTATTCAGGAGGCCCAACAACTCAGGATTCGCTATGGATACAGCGTATGGGGATTCAGAAAAGGGATCTTCTTCTCTCTGCTCTCTAACTTTCTATTTTCTAAGGCTAAAGGTTACTCTATCAATTTGTAACTATAATTGATTCGAACACCAATAAAAAGGAAACTTCTGGAGTGGACGTGGGCCGAAGTTAGCCGAACCACTATAAAATCTACGTTCTTTACTGCTTTCATTTTAATTTCGACTGTTCTTCATATTATTATTCTCTACATATATTCTATATGTTACCTGTGGCCGTTAGTTGGTGCTTTCATTTACATTTGGGTGTTAATGATCAATTTTGGCGCTAACATATATAGTAATATACTTAATTAAGTAACCAATTTAAGGTATATTAATTGCAAAATACCTATGTTATTGATTATAGTTAAAAATGTTGTAATCATGAGAAATTATCGTACTGTACAAAAACCTATTATTTTTAATATTCCTGTTTGAGATGTTTCAAGAAAGGATATCGACACACTGTTGAGACCAGAGTACATAATGCTCTGCAAATGTTGGGTAACATAATATTAATGGTTACCGAGGGCAACAAGGGGTTAAATTCTGATTTTTATTTTATAATATAGAATAACTCATACAATAGTCTATTGGTTATTAATAATAACTTGGTCAAATAGGAAATCTCCAATGATAATATTTCACAATTCTCTTAACTTAAGAATACTTTTGAACATCAACATCAATGAGGACGCTCCACTTTGATTAAGATTGGATCATGGCATGATATCCAATGAAGGACTATAGTAGGGTCTGAATTGAAGCATTGGAAGTGAAACATTATTCAATAAAAAATTCAACTCCACATTTGCATAAGGTTAGTATCATGATCAACTATAGTCAACTCAAAGTCAAAATCTCTAGCCAAATAGTATGTTTAACAATAAATGTTGTTATTGAAGAAGGACTTTGTGCATGGACTAACTGAGTTAACTGCAGATAATACTGGAATTTGACCAAAATCAAATTCTATAAGTCCTAATGTGATATGTTGTTGAAGAAGAAAATTGGTGTAGATAGTTACTAAACAATACCGCTTGAAATTGTAAAATTGGATTTTACCAATGAGATTTATAACTGATGAATTAAGTCAAACTATTGCATGACTAGCTAAGGTAACATGTGAATATTAGTATTTAAATTGTTTAATACTAATTTCTAACTAAATTGACACCTGTGAGTCGCATAGCTGGATCTATTTAGTATCAGAAACAACGCTTGATTTATTTGATTTATAATAGTTATAAATTAGTTAATATTATGGAAATTAATTATTATCGTATTTAAACAAACAACACTTAATTATATATCTAAATGCGTGTGTATTCATAAAATGTTCTTGGATTTTATCAAAAATAATTTAATCGAAATGTTATATGCATACACACACACATATATATATATTATAATATTTAATAACTTTAGAAAATATCTTAAAGATTACATATATTATCTGACTTTATCTCATTAATTTTGATAATAAAATTAAATTTAAATTTTATAATTTTATTAAAATATTGAAGTCAATATTAATGTATTTTAAAACCTATAAATTAGATACTACTTTTGGTTTTTAAAATTAAATGATGTTTTCCATTTCAAACTAATTATACATAGAAATTCAGATTGCAAATTTAAACTAGTTCAAAATTCACAAGGTTTTTTCTAAATGATAATTCGTATAACAAAATAATATTTCAAATGCACATACACACTTGAGTAACCCGTAATTTTAAACCTTTCGTCTTTGAATATCAAAACTTTTAAAATATGATTAAGTGTTAAATATGATTTTATAACCTTATTAAACTCCTTTTAATTAATAGTTTATGATAAGAAACGTGTTTTTGAATCTTTTTCGTAAAGATAAACACTGAAGAAATATCAATAATGCAGTCAAAAAATGTTTTAGCAGTAAATAACTTTTTATTCAAAATAAGTTGTCTAGTCGTTATGTACATATCTAATAAATTAGGAAATCTATAATAGGCAATACCAATATTTTGTACTAAATCACTTTAGGAAAGTTCTGGAAGGTTTGAGTGGAGATATTATGAAGTGGAGATATTTTCTTTTACTTTTAAGATGGAAAGGCAAGCACATGGAAGCACATGAGGTATGAGGGGAGAGTTGCGTAGCCGGCTAGGAAGCTAAGAAGAAGGGTAGGCACACCACTTGCTGCCTATATAAGTGCACATACTCCTCTTGAAAACATTTTTACATTTTTACAAAATAAATCTTAGCTCTCTTCATTCCTTTCTCTTTGTAAGTTCCTAAATACAAAGCAAAGCAAAACAATTCAAAACCACTCCAAACTCTTATACAACTCTTATAAGGACATGGCAACACTATCCATCATCTCAAAGTACAAGATCTGGAACACAACCCCTTGCATATCAATAAGCTATGAGCATTCATAAGGCAATATTGCCTTAAACCACGAGCTAGAAAGGAGAAGATAGGAAGTTTGGGAGCTTGTTGCAAGGTTATAGTAGGAAATAGAAGCCTGTGCTTGGTTGTTTACTTATTGAAAGGTGAGCTAACTAACCATTCGTTGTTTAAAGTATATTATTGTTGCCTAAATTTGTATTGTTATATATGTTAAGATTATTGGTTTGGAAAGCAAATGACATATGTAATTAATGGATACATACTTGTATGACTTATTGCATAGCCTTGAAATAAAGCACATAGGGTTTTGTTGAACATAGATTGATTCAAACTTGAGTTTGGAAGTGGTTCTATAGCGATAGTCACTACATAAGCACTTCGAAAATGCCTTATGTTAGACATTTTCTATGATTTTTGTAGAGGGAACCTTAAGCGTTTCTCACTATAGTTGTGATATACATACATACATATATATATATAGTGTATATGTGTTACCGTAAAAAGTTTGGATGCCAAAAAGTTTTTTATCATATCAAAAATCGATCAGACTTTGAAGATAACGAAACCGACCCAGGTTATAGCATTTTACAATAGTCATCTGTAGCACTTTAAAAATGCTATCTTTGTTCTAAACCTCTTTTCAAAGCATTCTGTAAATGATGTAGTTTCTGTTTGGGACTTTAAATTGCTTTTAAATGCCTTCAAACATACATATTTTACTTCAATCCTTTTGGTAGTCTTTTTTAACTTACATTAGACTATTTTAAATGTGGTTTGGAATTTTTATATATTTTTAATAATTTATTATGAACTATTAAAGTAGAACGTTTATTTCTATGTAAAGGAAAACATGCTTTTTGAAGTTTTTAAATAAATTTGACATTAGATATTTTAAGTAATATTTTAAATAAACGTTTCAATCCATATTGTATGTATTTTAAAGTATATTTTAAGTACATATAGGTTTAAGAAAATTTGTTTATTAAAGTACTAAATATCTTAACTTATAATTTCTTTTAAATTGTTTTATTAAATGTCTTAGCTTTATATATAATTTATTATACATACAACTCTATTATTTTAAAGAGAGTTTAAAATTATAAACAAATTTTTTATAAGAGGTTTAGGGGTTGCTGAGAGGCTTAATAGTATTTTTTGTTTAACTTGTTTATGGAAAGTAATTAAATATACTTAATACTAAAATTTGACAAAGTAGACTTATCTGTCTATGAGAGTTAAGAAGGATGTTCCATGAAAGGGTTTGTGTTCTCTTCGAGTGATGAAGACTTGTCTGAGAGATATCGAACATGACCTCGACATCTGAAATAACAGAAAATAAAGTAGGGGCATAATATGGGGTTTAGCTAACCCGCAATAGGTTATATCAACTCCATATTTAGAGACGTTTATCGATGTTGCAAGTGGGAGTTGATGATACTTGGTATCACGTATTCGGGTGTTGACTGGTTATATTTTCCTTTGAGGTATATTTTAACTAGAGATATACGATGCTCGAAAAGTAGTTTCAGACCCTTGTACAAGAGATTGGACATGGCTTGATCGAAGAAATTTCCATGGAAAATCCATATGCAAGCATTACTTAGTGGTTTTAAATGTATTTCTAATAATGCTGTATGGTAAGATGCAAGCAGCACAACTTTTTTCTGATTTATATTCTACATGCTAGACATTTTCTATTATATCACTATATATGGTTCTGTTTCTTTTGAGGGGAAAACTATTACGGTGACACGTACGATCTCAAAATTACTGTTACATGTATTCATGTATATTGAGTTTCTCATACCAGACGTATGACTGATACATGGATTTTTCTTTTCCTAAATTCATTGTGTACTCTTTCAAGTAGGCTAAGTAAAGAAGGTTTTACTTTTGACACTTCAAAGTTCAAAAGATGAGTTGGAGGCTTCTGCTTACATATACATTTCTATTTCCATTGCATTACTATATTGTATGTGTCAATATTATGAGGACAGATAGTTATAACTGTCCAGGCTGATGAAAGTACATAGCTTTTTAACTTTGAAATTACTCTATATTTTGGAGTAACCCATCGTACTATTTTTTTGGATATTGTATTTTATCTTTCCATTATGATATTCTAATATTATATTCTTTCTTTCTTATTCTGTTTCCTTTTCTTTTTACTTTACCCTAACTATATGTTTTCCAGCATTAGGCTGCTTGGTACACGAATAGCATGGATGTATTAATGTTGACATTCAAAGATCAAAAGTTTCTTCATTGCATATATTATGTACATATTTTATAATATAATGGAAAAAGACATGTATATATATACAATGCCAAGTATATACATAATAAATGTAAATCCCTGCATCTGTTTATGTATATATTTAACCGTGCACACCATATGCTATATTGCACGTGCATGCAACACACACCAAGTACATAATGATGACTTATATACTTTATAATATATTTTATGAAATTCATTAGTTAAATAAATTAATTAATTAAATTAAATATGATTATTTTAAACTAATAAGATTGGATCTAATTTTATCTTTAGACTTCATAGGCCCAATAGATCAAAAATATGATTTTTTTTTATAGTCTACCATGTTTATCCATTGTGACATACCCCGATTCCTTCACTTGGGCTATAGTATATTGAGGAATTGGCTCTTCTAACTATCGCATATTGAGGATTTAGCTCCTCGGACTATCAAACGATGAAGATCACAAACATTCTTCATTTTGCCATGATCCAAATGCCTAAAACGCGTGCGACACAGAGGCTATATATAGGAGTCATTATCGTTTAAAGATGAGGGTAATTATTTAATTATTATTATAGTAATTTTTTCTTTGTTCTATATGTTAGGTAAACTCGAGAGCATGACAAAATGAAAAACCTTCCCAGCCTCGACTTTCGCTCCTCACTACCACTGTAATAAAAGGTTTCCCTTCGATCTTACCCTACCAGAGTGACATGCATGCTGTCCTCTCCTCAATTGACCCCCCACTACTAGTTCGGCTAACCTAATCAAAATTGCATCAATGTCTTCACATCCATATCTGCACCACTCTACTGCTATTCACCATAATAAAAAAACCACCGTGATCACCTACTCGATCTCCTTTACACACCCAAGTCCTTTGATTGTCATATCGTTGCTATTTCACCGTTGGATTGAAATAGATAGTCCACATTTATCAAACTCCTAACTTTTTTTATCAATCCAAACACCTAATCAATGAACGAACACTATAATGGATTTGTGCCATCAAGAACTATAATTTTGATGCATAACACGTCTAATTTGGAATATTTTTGCATTTTGCACTTTTTAATTAGAAAGAGATTAAATTTGACAAACTACAATTAAAAAATAACTTTTTTAATCATCTAGCCATGGCATACCACATCCTAAACATGTATACAAAAACTCACTTTACAATATCAATTCATCATTTGTAATTTGGTATAATCTCATAAGTTATAAATTACTATGTCTTACTAATATATACATAAATAAGAAGAGTCCCACTCACCTATCAATCATGCATCCTCTCCGATTTGATGTAGACCATCCTTCTTCAGCATCTAGAATTTCATGTCTTCAAAAGTTAAAATTTTCCGATAGTGTTGATTTGTATTAGTATCTCTCATTTTATTAACCAATTTCATATATTGATTTGTTTAATTCAGAACTGATAAAGAAGATGATGAAGATTAGTGGTAAGGTGTTTAAATTAAAATAGGATTAGAAATAGGGTTTACTTTTCTAATTATAAGCTTCAAAATAACATGTATATAGCTTGTTCCCAAAATTAATATATTATGAAAATGTCATTGGGTTTGGATTCTTCTAATTTCTAGCCTGTTTAACCAGAATCAATTAGTTATATATTTTTTTTGACTATAAATGGCATTTTGGATGCAATAGAATAGGATCCAAAGCCAAATTGCATCACCTATAAAATCTTCTATTTTCCTCTTTAAGTAAAATTATGATTTTACACTTTTTAATTTATGTAATTAATTACGCAAAATTATGAGGTGTTGCATTCTTCCCTTATAAAAGAATTCCGTCCCCCCAATTCTGATGAACAATGCAACTTGTTTTATAACAAACAAACATGCACAATAAACATAGCTACATCCATCTAGCATCCACTACAGCACAAAACCAAGAGTATACAGTGCATATGATAGATAAAGATGGAATGATATAATATGAGAGCTAATCAAATACAAATGTAACCAATCTAATTTAGAGTACACATGAATGCGTATGTAGTGAAACCAAAAATGTATGCAAACATCATAGTACGTACATACATCATACATACAAACATACACCATATATACATGCATGCATGCATGCATATACATACATGTGTGTGTGTGTGCATACATGCATGCACATCTGTACATCCATATGCAAAATCCATATCAAAGAGCAAGTATATAACCATGTCTTTAAACAAGAAATAAATTAATGCAAAATAAAGAAACTATAAATAGTGTGTATATATATAATCATCTAATCAATTTAGAGTACACATGAGTTAAGTATCTAAAAAGTAAGAATTAAACTGACATAACTCAAACTGAGCAACCACGGCAACTAAAACACGTCATAAAGATGTGCATACAACTAAGCCAAGCATCTATACAACCATAACTATGTCAACTAGCTAGTTAAAGAAACCTTGCAAACATACAAATGATGAAATGAGCAAACTAATCTACAAAATAAGATATGAACTTATTAAAAGAGAGATCCTGAAGGAAAACCCTGATTCTCTCTTTGAGTTACCACATACTCCCATCCATGCCTTTTTTTTGCTATTCTTGGACCAGTTCCATTTATTCATTTTATGTCATATTACATCAAGCTCAAAGATGCAAATACGCCTATAGAGTATTCTAGACTCCATCTCTACGTTCACCTCATCAAGCTGACTAGGCCCTACAATAATCGCTAAATCATCAATACATGTTCACAAAATGGGATAAAAAGAATGCAAGTGAACACCCACTAATTTTTCAAGAAGCCCCACTTAAGTCTGCTGACTCTCTACGCTCTATGAAATCGAGAAAGGCCCAACAACCTATGGCACTAACTTTCCCACATAACATTTCTCAAAGGCAAGTCCTTTTCTTACATTATGCCACCTATTGCGAACTCCCTATGCACGCCTATCCTATGCGGTTTTCCCGCCTTTGTGTACCACTTTAATTTTCATTGAGAAGAATCCAATCATATATTATCCAAGTATAACTTTAATCTAAATAGACTTCACCAATAATAAATCTCCATTATTAAATACCTTGCAACATACTCCATTTTTGCATCTTCATCCTCAACCATTAGGAACACTGTTCGTATCGTGGTGTATTTTATCACCGTTTAGATGAACAGTCATCCTAGAATGGTGACGCTCACTAGGTACCACATCCATCATATCAGCAGCCACTAACACAACTAACCTACCATTCAACCTTGGTCTTTCTTCATAATAAATGGAATAGCACTCCAAAAAAATAGATTACTTTCCTTTCTCTAAACTATTGAAAAATACTAACAAAATCTACATCCACGTGACATGCCTTACTCAAATTCTTCTTTAAGTCCATAGGTATGAAATTATAATGACGGAGGTTTCTCCCCTCTAAGTGGAGTAACATTTATGATACTTAGGTGAACCCCATAATCCATCACCATTTAATTAACAACATCATAAGTGGACAACCTTAACTTCGATGAATACAATATTACTTCTACTGAAAAGCTAAATAAAAAAGTAAATGTATCTAACAACGAACCTAACAAATCCTAAATAAAATAATCTAAGGTGTCACTTATACTATCCTAAAACTCAACCTAGTGCTTACGATAACACAAAGCCATATGTTAGATTATGCCTTCCGACAACGAATACACGTTATGCACAAAAAGTAAATATTTTGAAAGATTTACTTCATAAGATTGTTCTTTCAATCTAAGTGATGGCTGAAAAGAACTAAATCTCGCCTCTTTGTGAAATTTTCTTCCAAATCACAAAATCTATCCTTCCTCAAAATTTCCTTCATACCTTAGTATGTGCAAGTCATGACATTTACATCATGTCTTGAAATCATACCACACTTAATACTTCAAAAACAATATTAACTCCACATGCTTATGAAGTCTTATAGACTAACATATAGCTAGTGCACATTTATGTACATTGTCGTACACCAACAAAACATTTCATTTAATTGCTTAATGGTACCTGATTTTATATAGAGCCCTCATTGACTCACTCCACATTGACTCATCTTCCAAAGTATAAGAAATGGTGCAACCCAATATCGGGCAATGCCTCGCCATACTAATTTAAAAATTATATTGCTTAGTTACCCAATAGCATAGCCTTCATAAACTCCACAAACTTCATATAGGGACACTGGAGAATGGATGGATGTGCTAACTTAGTGAATATGACATTGAGCCTTTGTCACAATCAACTACTCGTAAGCGATATCAAAATCACACCCTAATGGTACGCACCCAAATGCTAAAACTATGATCCAAACTGAAATGATTTCACAACTTGGGTACTTCATACATAATAATAACTCCAGGGCAACATACTTGCAGTTGTAACAACAACCCAAGTATAACATAACACAATAATAACCCAAAAGCATCTATTGTGAGATAACTACCAATACATGGGTGTACCATAAAAGTTATATGTGTAGCAACATTAACCGATAACTTTGCATAATGACACTTTCCATAAACAAGTTTAGTTATCATCTATTGTCGACCGTTTCATGCAAATTTTATTTTTCAATCTTTTAGGGGAAATTCACATTTAACTATGCCATTATGCCTCAAAATATCTTATGTGAGTGTATCCCACCCTTTAACATCAACATATTACCATTTGATTAAATGTATCTTTTCTATAACTTTTATGGAAAAATATTTTGGCTTACTCTTATCTCATTTTAAATTTAAATAATTTTTATCCAGATCCTATCTCTTGAGTCATGTTATTCTAAGATCTAATAAATTAAATCATACTTTGGGTAAAAAGATGGGAAATGGTATTTACCCTTTATTATTGTGGAAAATTCAATTTGGTACTCTACCCTTCTAACTCGAGCATCGATTGAAAAAGCCACCAAATCTCTATTCTAATTTTCCTTCATCCTAATCTTCCAACAGTTCCTAATTCCATTATCTTCAATACAAGCAAGTCCTTAGCAGACTGGGATATTGGTTATAAAAGCTAATTCATTATAGTTAATTCAAACTTTATAGGCTATGTGATTCTTTTCAAACTCCAGTCCAATTTAAAGTGAAAATATCAATAACTTTTTTCAATATAGTTTTTAAATCCAAAATCTTTGATTTCTAGCTTCATTTTTCACAACATTGGCAAATTTATAGAGCTATAAAGTTCTCTACTTTTAAAAAATAATAACACGTTTATTTTTTAAAATTAAATTCTTTAGATTCTACTTAAATATATTTCCAAAATATTATACATTAGACATTTCATGTTAGATCATTTCATAGGAAATCATAATACAAATTTAGTTCAATTTTCCAAGCTAATTTCTTCTCAACAGTTCTTCAGATTATCCATTCTAAAAAATAGTTTACTTCCAAAGCTCAATTCTTTATAGCTTTAACAAACTCAATGTTAATTGCTCAACCTATAACAAGATTTGAAACAAATTCGGTTACTTTTAAAATTCTCTACTATCCCACCTTTTGGTCAAGGCCCAAAAATCAACAAATTATCTGGAAATGATGGATATCAGGATTGGAGAACGATTGAAAACAAGGCTATGATAGATGTCGTAAAAATTTGGCCAAGCTTCGATCGAGTTGAAATTGCTAGAAAATGAAAAGGCAAGGCTAGAAAGGCTATGTTTCAAATTTCAAGTCGAACGGAGTTCGTTAGTTAGAGATATTGGTGGATGCGTGCTCAAGGGAATATCGTTTGTATCGATACCCATGGATATGAACAAGACGTTTGTATCGATCAGGGCGAAGGATTAGATGGGTTTCGACTCGACAGCTGTGGACTTGGATTAAATAGGTAGGGGCATGGTGATTTGTTCAACATGATGTGTGTCGCTCAGGATGGAGCGTAGCGGTATACTTCGAATCGATACTGTTCGTATCGATCAACATTGGACACTTCGAGTTAAAGCGAAGGAGGATTGGTCGATGGATACGAACAGAGGCATAGGTGATGGATATAAAGAAGACCGAAAACCTTAACAGATGGATGGTAGCACATGGATATGAACTGTGAGTGGTAATGGATACGAATGCATGCACTTTTGGAGTGCTCAACGATCAATATGAACAGAACGGGACTACTAATATCGATACGAATAAGGCTTTGGTATTCGATACAAATAAGACTCGGTCGCTCGACATGAAAAGTGGATCGACCCAGGAATTTAGCGCCACATCATCTGATCACGTGCGTGGTCATCGATACGAAGTGATCGATTCGAACAACATCGATGCAAAGAGAACGACAACCGAAAAACCCAAGTTTGCATCGATCCTAACTTGCAACCTACAAGTCCAAATGCTATGAAATTTTCATAGGAGCTTGTGTACGACCTAAGGAATTTTTATGCCAAGTTTCGGCTAGATTGGGCCATATCTTGATCGATACGAAATAGGTTCCTATCGATCACGGACCGAGTGCAAATTGTATGGGATCGATCACATGGGCCTGCCCACGTGCCAGAAGAAGTCTCTCGAGATCTGAGCAAGATATTTGCAGCCTATGCCTATAAATAGCACCTCAGAGCCTACAGAAAATGGATCTTTTGGCTATCCAACGTCCAGACTCTGCCAAAAACATCTTTGCACTACAAGGCTGCTGTTACTCGAATTTCATCACTGTAATCAGTTGTAACCAACAAGGAAAGTCAATAAAAGATTTACTTTTAAAGTGGATAGGCCAGAGATAGCCGAACTACTATAAATCTTGTGTCTCTGTCAATTTCTTTCTGTTTTATATTTATTATTCTTCATTTTTTATCCTCTACATACTTAGATATGTGGTTCGTGATCATTTATTGCTAATCTGTGTTCATACACTAGTGATTTCACGATAGTTGGGGTTTGTGACCAATTTTAGCCCAAATGCTTTCAGCGATAACAGCTAACTCAAGGATTTTACTGCTTAGATGTTAAATTTGAAGGCTTAAGGATTCAGATCTAAAAAGCTATGAAAGGCAATCAAATAGAAGACAAAGAGCAGAGAGAAGCCAGCATGAAGGAAGCCAGGAGGCATCATCAGCGGCTAATTAAACTTCTGCTTTCATCATTAGAGACGAGATGGAGATGATGGTGGGAGCTATGCATAAAGAGTTTCTGAAAAGACAGGAGGAAATAATGCAGAACCTCCTCAAACAGTGTGGAAAAGCAGGAACAGCTGGAGCTTCAGGAGTTCAGATCCATGGAGCTGGAGCAAAAGGACCTAACAGACAATCGAATGGAGCGTCTCAACAAGGCGCAACCCCTAATCAGCGCACAATCGTAAACCTGGATGGATCCAGGCTCGAGGGCATGCCACCTGGCAACGATGGGCCAGTTCATGGAGGAATTCCAGGTGACACCACACACAAGATGTTGGAAGGAATGCAGGAGCGCATGATGAAGAGTACATACCGGAGTTCCCTAGGGGACTCGGGGGAAACCTTTGACGGACAACGCAAGATTGACTAAGAATATTAGGTGAACTATGCACGGAGGTTTGACAAACAGAGATCTGGAAGGAGTAAACAGGAGTCCGTTTACCCATGAAATCAAAATGGTTCGAAACCCATCGAAGTTCAAGCTACCTAAGCCGAATATATAATGACAAGGCTAACCCTACTGGTCACTTGATGAGATACACGAGACACATGGAAGTGCTAGGGGCATCGTAGGAAGTTATGGACTGATGTTTACTCTTGTACTTGATGGATATAGCTGCTATGTGCTTCAGTCAGTTGAAAGAAGGATCTATCAAGATATGGACAGAATTAGTGGATAGGTTTCTGAAGCAGTTTCGGGTTCATATCAAAAGGCCAAAGCATGTAATGACGCTAACATCGGTAAAGCAAAGGACAGAGGAATCGCTTAGAGCTTTCCTAACTTGGTTCAATGGAGCGGTTTCTTCGGTGAATTGGCCAGATCAATCGATGGTTTTAATGGCAGCAGTGTCAGGAGTCAGAGAGAATTCGAATTTCAAAGTGTCATTAATATAGGACCCACCAATGGATCTCGGGGAATTGTTTCACGAAGCTGAAAGGTTCCTCCGGTAGGAAGATGCATGTACAGATATGAAGTTGAAGGAAGTGAACACAGTAGAGGATGGAGAACCATCTGGCGGAAGCTTGGGTAAAGATAAAGGAAAGAGGAAGTTAGATGACGAATCTGGAAGGGCAAGGAAGCGGTGGGGAGAGCCAAAATTCTCTGCTTACACGGGATTGAATGAGGCGTTAGAATGAATATTCATGGAGATTCGGAATCGCCTTTCCTACCGAAGGCCTGCAAGGAGAGAACCCTCGAAATGTGAGAGGGCATTAGGAAGGCACTGCCTCTTTCACAATTTAGATGGAAATGATACAAACAGCTATAGACATCTAGAAGATATAATTGCGGAGCATGTAAGGAATGGTCTGTTGTGACAATATGTCGGGGCTCAGAATGCCGCGGTAGAACAGGAACAGTCACCGTTTACCTCAAACAACGATGGCGCGAGGCCCAAGAGTGATGGTCGATTAGTTATCAACTGACAGTGATGATATCAAATAAGTATCAAACTACAGGAAAACGGCGAAGTCATTTACTCATGTACGAGGACAGAGATGGCCCCTGGGCATGCTCTGAATGATGATAAACCGCGACGCTATGGTTTGTGAATCTTTTTTTCTTTTGTTTTGGACATTTGCCTTTCGGGTTTGGTTTGAACTCCTGGTTTTGTTTGTTTTCTTGTTTGGACTTTTGTTTGGAAGATTGTTTTCTGGTTTGGATATTGATTTGGATTTCTGGTATGGATTTTTGGTTTTCTGATTTGATTTGGATTTCAGATTGGTTTATGATTGGATTTTTTTCTGGTTTTTGGGAAATGGTCGTCGGGTATGGTCTATGCCTGGCAAGGGGTAAGTCTCTTCGTCTGAACGTGGCGAATTGGCATATTCAGGTCGCCGAGAGTGGACTATGCTCGGCAAGGGTCAGGAGAGACCAGGATTCAGCCTAGGACTTAGGCCCTATATTATTGATTATTACTTCAGGTCGTCGAGTATGGACTATGCTCGGCAAGGGTTCGGAGCAACCAGGATTCGGCTTAGGACTTAAGCCATGGCATAACTCGACATTCAGGGACACTGGACCATAGATACCAAGGCATTGCTAAGCACAAGACGTCGAGTGTGGATTACGCTTGGCAAGAACCCGAAGAGGTTATTGATATGGATATCGGCTATGAACAGCGAAGGATTTGGATATTGACCAGGAGAGGTCCTGGATTCGGTTATTGGTTATTGGATTAGGATGGATTAGGACTCGGTTATCAGGTTCAGATAGGTATGGAATTGGCTAAGGCTTTGGTTATTGGATTTGGGATCGAACATCGACTCAGGTCATTCAAGAATGATGCACTCGGATGGGATGGCTTGGTAATGGATTGGATTATGAATCGGATAGTATGGCTATAGACGGGATATAGACTTCGGATGTCAGATTCGAAACTATTCAAAACACACCTTCTTACCACAAGGCATGTTTTGGAGGGGCAAACGTTATCCCACCTTTTGGTTAAGGCCAGAATATCAGTAAATTAGCTGGAAAGGATGAATATCAAGATTGGAGACTGATTGAAAACAAGGCAGTGATCGATGTTGTCAAAATTCGGCCAAGCTCCGATCGAGGTGAAATTTCTAAAAAGTGAAAAGCAAAGCTAGGAAAGGCTATGTTTCAAATTTCAAGTCGAACGGAGTTCGTTTGTTCAAGATATTGATGGATGCGTGCTCAAGGGAATCTTGTTCCTATCGATACCCATGGATATGATCAAGACGTTCGTATCGACCAGGGAGAAGGATTAAATCAGTTTTGAATCAATGGCTATGGACTTGGATTGAATAGAAGGCGCATGATGATTTGTTCGACTCGATGATTTTGTGTCGATCAGGATGGAGCGTAGCAGTATACTTCGAATCGATATTGTTCGTATCGATCAATATTGGATACTTCGAGTCGATGCGAAGGAGGGTTGGTCAATGAATACGAACAGAGACATAGTTGATGGATACGAATAAGACCGCAAACGTTAATAGATGGATTGTAGCTTATGGATACAAACTGTGAGTGGTGATGGATACGAAGGCATGCGCTTTGTGAGTGCTCAAGGATCGACAGAATGGAACTACTAATACCGATACGAACAAGGCTACGGTATTCGATACAAATAAGACTCGATCGCTTGGCATGAAAAGTGGATTGACCCAGGAATTTAGCGCCACATCATCTGATCATGTGCGTGGTCATCGATACAAAGTGATCGATTCGAATAACATCGATGCGAAGAGAACGACAACTGAAAACCCAAGTTTGCATCAATCATAACTTGCAATCCACAAGTCCAAATACTATGAAATTTCACAGGATCTTGCATAACGACCTAAGGAATGTTCATGCCAAGTTTCGACTCGATTGGGCCAAATTTTGATCGATACGAAATTGATTCATACCGATCAAGGACAGAGTGCAAATTGCATGGGATCGATCGCATGGGCCCGCTCACGTACCAAAAGAAGTCTCCCGAGATCTGAGCGAGATATTTGCAGCCTACACCTATAAATAGCACCTCAGAGCCTGTAGAAAAGGGATCTTTTTGGCTATCTGATGTCCAGACTCTGCCGAAAACATCTTTGCACTATAAGGCTGCTGTTATACTTGAATTTCATCACTGTAATCAGTTGTAACCAGCAAGGAAAGTCAATAAAATATTTACTTTTAAAGTGGACGTATGTCGTAGATTACCGAACCACTGTAAATCTTGTGTCTCTGTCTATTTCTTTCCGTTTTAAGTTTATTATTCTTCATTTTTTATCCTCTACTTTACTTAGATCTGTGATTCATGATCATTTATTATTGTTCTGTATTCATACATTGGTGCTTTCACGATATTTGGGGTTTGTGACTATTTTGGCACAAACATTCTCATACTTCATTTGTACAACATTATTTTGTATAATTTATAATCATTTTCTCATATATGTACATATGTATGTATGTATCATTTTATTTTATAATTACCCAATTTCCAACATTTTTGAACAATGCATCATGTATGTACATAAAAAATATTCTTAAAATTTAGGCTGGCTACCAACATTTTCATGTCGAGTCCTAAAATAATTTCAAAAAATTTAAATCATTTATCAATGCATGGTTTCAAGAGTTTATATCATAAATCCTTCAATTTCCGTTTGAAAACATACATATTAAAATATAAAAAATCCATGGTTTTAAAATAATAATATTTAAATCCTCTCTTTTCTGTTCAAAGTGTGTCGAAAATATTTATAAAATAAAAGACATTCAAAAGATGAGTTTTACTTACTTTTAAAAAGTGTCTTTGTTAAAATCAAAATACACATCAAAATATTAATGCAACAATATGATACTAAACTTTTTACCAAAATAAAACCTTACATATATTTTTGGAAAATTTCTTCTTATTAAATTTTCTTATGTTGAAGCTTGATTAAGGGCTATTATTTAAATACATTAAACAAACTTCGAATTCTAGATTAAAATATCAAACAATAACATTTTTAACTTTTCATTAAAACATTTCAAATAATTTAAATACTTTAATTGAAGTAGATCATAACTCACGCAAGCCCAACTAGGTCATGCAATCTAATAAGGCTTTAAATGCCTCTGTTACACCATATCAACATTATACTTATTTTCTATGGACTGAAGGATACTACTCTTCTGCTTATTCATCCTTTGTCCCATAATTTACGGTACTGCTAATTGGTATAGACAACCTTTATTAGTAATTCTTCATAGAGAAACTATAAAAAATGTAATGGATTTTTTTTTACCCAGTTGTTATTATCTTGGCATTTATTTAGCTCACAGTTGTCTACATGTATATGGTTAAGCCAACAACTAACTCTATACTGGTCAAAACATATGGGGTGTGGCACAAAAATAAATAATATTATAAAATAATAGATACACTCTCCTATATGCCTTAATTTTGTAAGAATTGCCCAACCTAAGTTCTAGTACCAAATATAACAACCTAATATCTACAACTCTCCGATCCGTGCCCAAAAGTGGAACTAACATCATGGATGTCGTTGATGGTGGATTTTTTTGAAATAAAATATATAAAACAGATCATATAGATATACAAATGTCTACATTTTCAGAAATGCACATTAGAAGGAATAAAATATAAAATTAACAGATAATACATCCTAGATAAAAAAAGATGGAGTATCAAATAAACTCCAACTAATGTCTTTTATACCGTCAATGAAATTAAATCTAATGTATAGAAATAAAATAATTTATAGATCACCAATTGATAAACGCACGTCTCCATCGTACTGTTATGCATCCAAGTCATAATTAATCCTTTCTATTAATCTATTAGAGTATAACTAAAAGAAGAAAATGATAGAAGGAATTAGACATATGTCTGTGAGTGAAAAACATTATATAAGTGTATAATACTAATAAGTTAGTAAAACAACACTTTAGCTCGAAAACCATACCTTTACTTGTGTTACATGCACTTAACAAGTCAGCTAAATATAATATAATATTATAGTGACATTATGTGCTAAGGTCTCATAAAATCAATTCCATGCCTAATTATTTGCACATGATTGAACCTAAAATCCCAATCAACTATTGCCAAATCGTATATTTAGTACTTAGCTCCCTAGACTATCATATATTGAGGACTCAGCTCACCGAACTATTTTATTTTATGGACTTAGTACCTCAGACTATCGTGCGTCCAGAGCTCAATTCCCCAAACTATAATATATTGAGGACTTAGCTCCCTAGACTATCGTATAATGTGGATTCATGTAACAACCCTAATTTTGAGTAACATTATTTAAGGCATTTAATTAGTTAAATTAAATGAAATAATTTAAGTTGGTTAAGGGATTGAGATTTGTATAATGTAAAGGGTGCTGTGGCTAAAATAAGGAAGTAAATGGAACTAAAATGAAATAGAAAACGAAAATTAGATAAGGGAAATATAAGAATAAGCTATATTCTTATAATCTAATCCCTTATACCATATTATTCTCACATTCACAAGAAAATTAAAGCTAAACCAAAGGTCAGCAACCATTAAAGAGAAGTAAGGGGAAGATAAGCATGAATTAAGAGGAAAAGCTTAATCTAGTTCAATCCAAGATCAATTCTCAACTCCTTAACAATAAAGCAAAGGTGAATAATTATTACATCTCATGTTTTTGATATTTTAATTTCTACAATCAGATTCGAATGTTTCTGGAAGCATATTGCCATGTTTTGAATGATGTTTAGATATACACATGCTTGTTGATGAATTATGTTTATTCCTATTGATTTTATGACATGTTTTTTATTGACAAACCTATCAAATGACAACCAAATGCCTTGTGATTTTGATATATGGTTAGAAATGATATTTTAGAGATGGATTTCAAGTTTTATAATTTTCCAAATTAATGTGGATTTATTATTAGTTTTTTTGTAAAGAAAATAGTTATTTGGGTTTAAAACCAATTACGACGATTATATATATGTTTTGGGTTAGAAATTTAAATATGTTAGAAAACATATTAAAAGTGATTTATGTGAATTTTGTAGAATTTTTCTTAGTGTTTTAATAAATATATAAAATTATTTAAGTTGTGGGACTGAATGTTTTATATGTTTATAAAGGAGAAGGGGCTATTCACTAATGTTTAAAAATGTTAATCTCTAAAATTCGGCAGCACCTTTTAGAAAAGATTTTAAAAAAGTAAAACAACTAATTATATGATGATAAATAAGCAGGTTAGTTGAAAAGAATTATTTTTTAAAGTTGAAAATCGGATTTTCTAAGGTTCCACTGTTTCACCATCTTTGGCAGCCACCTTTTGACTTAGTACCTCTAACTCCAACCAGATCGAAACCAATGCACATGGTATCAAAGACTTGGTCTGTAGCGAATGGAACATAGGCGAAAGGTATAGGGTCAAAACAAAGGGTTCTAAAAGGGTCGAAGCCTTGTTTTGGTTTCTAAATGAAAAGCGCCAGCTTTGCTTTCGAATAAGATAGCCTTCGACTAGGTCAACTTTCGACTGGGTCAAATTTTCTTTAAAGAAAGGAGCTTTCAAAATAAATTGTGCCCTTATTTTAAGTAAATGCTTTCGAAGTGGTTGAAACCCCTACCTGCTTCCCTTATACCTTTCGAAGCAGTTCCTTCATAAGGGCCCTTTTTTTTAATTAGGTCCGCTTCTCCAATGCTTTCGAAGGGATTGGTTTCGACACCATCCATTTCTTTACTTAGGAAATTGCTTTCGAAATAATTGCTTTCGACATAGTTGTTATAATACCCTTATTGATGTTTTAAAAGTTAAACTCAAATGTTTCGAAAGGAATGACTTCAGATAGTTTCGGAAGGTCCTTCCACATATTTTAACTTGAACTCAATGCTTTTGAAAGGTTTGTTTTAAGTAGTGAACTTTAATGCTTTCGAAAAGTAGATGTCTAAGGTTTATAAAGATTTTGAAAGAAATATTTTCAATGTTTTCGAAAAGACTATGGTAAATGGTTTTGAAAGGTATGTTTTGGCCTTTCGGCCTAAGCTTATAAAGTAAATTAATTTACTTGCATCGAAAGAGCTACTTTTAATGGTTTCGGAAGGGGTGCTTTCAAATGTTTTGAAAGAGATTGTTTAAAGGTCTAAATAAAGATTTCGAATGTTTTTATCAATAATATTTTGAGTAAAGCACATATCATGGCAAAGTGATTTGAGTAAAGAAAATAGCATACATTCCTTATATAAATATGATTTAAAGGGTAAATCATTTTGAAAAGGTTTTCAAGGAAAATTTAAAGGGTAGTTAACCTTAAGTACAGTGACTCAGATATTTGTATACCAAAAGGGACTGGTATATGGTCGCGCCCTATAAATTAGCTTTTAGCCCCTAGCTAATTTATCCCAAATTCCAGTTTGTAGGGCTTAGTCACAGGTAAGACTTAAATGATGGCTACACACAGTAAGGAATATATATGTAAAGAGAAGGAGGTTATTTGTAACACCCCGATATTTTACGGGAAATATAATTAAAAAGAAATTAAAAGTGCATTTGGTACAGTGGTAAAGGCTCATGTTGGCTTCCTTAGTGACCAGGGATCAAGTTCTATTGTCGCCTAAAATCTGGAGCGATGTTATTTTAGCTGGTTCTATTCCAGCGATTTTCCTACATATTTCAGTGTTGTTTTTGACATGCAACAGCTTCCTATTCACTCTAGTGATGTAATTGGATGAGATGGCTAGATTTTATTGATTGAGTGATATGTATAGGCTAGAATGGATAACCATTAAGTGCATGAAATAACCAGATTTAATATAAAATAATTTAATCGATTCTATTCACTGAAACAATCTATAAATAAACCATCTAACCTAAACCTAATCTCTTATTCAGCCATACCATAATTTTGCAGTAAAATTAGTGTGTAATATTCTTCATCCTTTTCTCTACTAAATAAACAAATCTCTGCCAAATTAAACATCTATATATATTCAAGAAATTTGGGGAACTTCGAAGAATCAAAGGGAGAAAGAATAAAGCAAAGCTTTTTTCAAATTTATGCAAGCTCAAGTGCTAAGTGAGTAGGAATTAATATGAAATAGAAAAAAAATTGTTCAATTTCAATTCTTTTCTAGCACGTTAATATGAATTAATTTCTGTTATTAATTGAGAATAGATGTAAATTACTAAACTTCTTCTTCTTCCACTTCTCAAATCAAATTCATGCTTGGTCTAAAATATAGGACACATAAATTTTCTATTAACATTTTATGGCATGAATAAAATTGAAATTTATGTAAATTATTGTATCTTTTTCATCTTCCACTTCTCAATTCTAGTTCATGTTTGGGTTGAAGTTTGGAACAAACAAATTGTTATTCACATTTCATGGCATAAACAAGATTTGTTTAATTAAATTGAATTAGAACTGTTATTCAATTTGTAATGGTAGAACATGTTAGTTGAATAAAATCAGAATATATTACTTGAATAAAATTAGTGTTTTGATTGATATAGTTATATAAGTTTGAATATGGTTTCGGAACAAAATTGGAAAGTCTAATTGGCATAATTGTTTGTTTCATACATGGCCTAAAAATGTAAAGTGGGATTTTGTCTAATTAAATGGTTTGTGGCTATTGGATAAAAAATTTATACATATTAAATCACTCAAAGGAGAACATAAATTAGGGTAGAGAAAATGTAAATTAAACGGACCCTAAGGGCTAGTGTAAATCTATAACAAAATGGAATAAAATTACAATCAAACCATACGGATTGAACGGACATGAAATTAAAATACCATTTATGTAAGAAAAAGGGAAATTGTGAAATAACCAAATTGCATGTAAAAAAGGCCGAGAGTAGATTAATGAAAATAAACAGTATGTAAAATGTAACGGTAAAATCAATTAATCTAGAAGCGATTTGGTAGGCAGACCTTGTAAAGGTCTGGATAGGTATTTCATGCAGTTAAGACCAAAACATAGTTTGGTTGTACGTACTAGGAGCGGGAAAGTAGGTTCACAAGGATGTTTATTACCTTTCATAGGTTGCTAGTACGTAGGATAGATAGCATCCGCAATCGTAGGCTTCTTCAGGTAGATCGACGCGGACAGAACATGACAAATGTGCTTCGACGTAGGCTTCTTTAGGCAGATCATTGGAATATTTTGTGCAGCTAACCCAGCTAAGGGTGCTCTTTCGGTGGACCGACACTTAAGATAGGAGTAAGTTCACGTTGGTGATCGAGGAGACAGGAGGATACGAGCCCAGTTTGGCGGAGCCTGAGCATAACTCCAAGTTCCTGCAAGGCTGTTTGAGTCGGCGTCGGTCAGATGTAAGAGGCATTTAGTCATAGTGCCTGGGTGAAGAGCATGACCTTCATACTGTAGCACGTGGATAGGTAAGGTTAGCAGGACCGACAGGCCGATTGACATTTAGTATTACTGCATGATTGACTTCCCTAGAGTGACTACAGACTTTGACTTTTTAGGAACTGTCTTCAAGAAGGATTCACTGCATTATATTGTTCACCCTCTGCGATATTCGAGGAAGGCCTAGAATTAAACTGTTTTATTCTTTCTACATCGTTTTATTTCTCATTCACTAGACTTTATGTCTGACCCATTTCTATTTTTCCTATTTTCCCCAAATCATAGGAGGGCAGGTCTAGGTTGCAGTTCTTTGCAGCTTAGAGGGTCATTAGAGCAGTGGTATCTTTAGCTTTTGTTTCTTTTGTTTCATGTACTACGTTTCTCTTTTCCGTACTTTACTTTATATATGGGGACCTATATTGTGAACTTTTTTATGTTTTATTGGATATTACTTAGTACTTTTGGTATCAGAAATAAATTTGGGATAATGTTGTTTTTAATGAAGCTGTTTTGCTATTAATTCATAATTAGTGAAAGTTTTCTTCCGCTATAATATTTTAATCATTTTATGTTGTTTCCTTAGTCTTTGTGTTATATTATGGATTTTTATTTCACCCGACCACCCATGCTTCTTGTCATATCCGATTTCGGAGTGCCTAGAGGCATGGGCTGTCATAGTTGGTATCAAAGCTAAGGTTTCGGTAATCCTAAAAATATTTTAAAAATATAAAGGTTTTCAAATAATTATTAAAGGACATTACAAATAATACTTTTAAAAGTGTATGTATATATTTTGGAAGAAAAAAAGAAATTTTAGAAATGGGTCCCTCATATCTCTTCCTCCCTATCTATTGAGCTATTGTGGGGTACCTAATCCCATCTTTATAATATCTACAGATAGAAATGTCTAAACCGCAAGATATCTCCGAAGTTCCAGGCCTTAATATGCCTACTTGGTTCAAACGTTATTTGTAGGCTACTACACGATCAAAGCCACTGGCTAAGGATGATGTTCCAGCGGAAGGGGATCCAGTCCATCTGCTAGGCATTCTCGATTTTTCCAAGTTATGCAAGGACTATACTAGCTTAGGAGGCAAGTTGTTTCTTGGCACCGAGTCATATACTGAGGCGAGAGCTTGGATCTGTAGTTGTGAGCGGATATTTGAACTTACGGGATTACAGGACTTGGCTCGGAGGTAGTTCGCTTCATGGAAGCTGCAGGGAGAGGCTCTTTGTTGGTGGCAGATTATAGAGGCTGAGGCTGAGGTTGATAATTTGACGTGGGAAAATTTTCGTACTAGGTTCGAGAGGAAATTCTTATCGTGGGCTGAAGAGGGAGTGCAGCTAGAAAAATTTATACAGCTCAAGCAAGGGATATGACAGTTAAGGAATATGTTAATCAATTCAATGAGCTTGCCAGATTTGGATTAGACTTGATCAATACTCCTCACAAGAAGGCACTGAAGTTTGCTAAGGGTTTGAGTCGGCCACAGTTGAGTTTGGCCGCGAGCCACATTTCGATGGGAGCCAATTTTGAGGGATTGGTAAAGATGGCTTTACTTTCTGATACTGAGAAGAAATGAGATGTGGCATTGAAGAGTGATGGGAAGAAGTAATAGAAAGGAAAGAGGAGAGGAGGAGGAGGGTCGGGTAGAAAAAGGAAAGTTCCAAGAAAAGATTAGAAGTGCAATACTTGTGGGAAACTAGGTCATCTTGCTAAGGATTGTAGAGGGGTAGGAGAGCGACCAAGACTGAGGTGTTATCTTTGCGATCAAGTGGGGCATATGAAAAAGGACTATCTATCGAAGCCCATGGACAGTTCACAGACACCTTAAGAACCTGCTCAGGCTTATTCTTTAGAGGCAGCTCCTTCCTCTAATACTCATCTAGTTGTGGACAAAGGAAATAAGGTGATCATTGAAGGTGTGTTACCTATCTCCGATTTTCCTATTCGTACCTTATTTGATTCTGGAGCTTCATACTCTTTTATATTTGGTACTCTGGTAGAGGGTTTTGGTCTTGATGCTTGCTTAGTGATCGGCCTGGTAGCAATATCAAATCTCATGGATCGTCCTATTTGTCCATGTTATGTCAGAATTTGAAATTGTTTATTTTAAGGGTTGAATTTGACTGTAGTGCCTTTGTATTGGGCATTTCTGGGTTCGAGTTGATTCTTGGTATGGATTGGCTATCCATGTGTGGTGCTGTTCTTGATTACGATAAGAGGGTAGTAAGGTTAGCCACTTGTAGTGGACGTACCTTGGAGGTATCTTATGATCCTAGAGGATCAATCATGTTGAGCTACCTTTATTCTCTTGACTTATCGCCCGATAGTTTGAGTTTGGTACTCGTTCTTACAGACTTTCTAGATGTGTTCGAGGAGGTTGCTGGCTTTCCACCTCGAAGAGAGTTTGAATTCAAGATTTATCTTGTCGATAGTGCTAAACCGGTTGCTTTACCGGTAAGGTATATGGCTTCTAAGGAACATCGTGAGTTGAGCAAGTAGATAGGAGAGCTTTTAGAGAAGGGCTTCATTTATAGGAGCATTTCTAAGTGAGGCGCACCCATCACTTTGCCACTAAGGCAGATAGCTCTTTCTGGCTTTGTGTAGATTATAGGGAGCTTAATAAGCTAATGAAGAAGATCGTTTTATCCTCTTTCCTGTATAGACGATCTCTTCAACCATCTAGTAGGAGCCAAGGTAATATTCTAGCTCGATTTGGCCATGGGATTTTATCAGTTGCTTGTGGAGAAGGATAGCATCAAGAAGATTGCATTAAGGACTTCGGATGCGTTATTTGAGTGGTTACTCATGCCATTTGGGCTAATCAATGCTCCATCATATTATATGGACCTGACGAGTCGAGTATTTCGTGAATCGTTAAACAAGTTTGTGGTGGTGTTCGTCAATGAAATTTTGGTTTATTCGCAAATCAAGGAGGAGCATACTGTTCACTTAGAAGAAGTGCTTAGGACCCTATGGGCACATAAGTTGAAGTCGAAGTTCTCCAAGTACCACTTTTAGAGGGATGAGGCTTGCTTTTTCGGATAACGTTTCGGAGGATGGACTTGCAATAGATCCGGCAAAAGTGGTTGTAGTACAGATTGGCAGAACCCTAAGAATGCCATGGACATAAGAAGTTTCCTTGGTCTTGCTGGCTCTATAGGAAGTTCATTAAGGACTTTGCTAGGATATCAACTCCACTTACCCGCCTTACCAAGAAGAACTCAGATTTTGTTTGGGATGCCAAGTGTGAGGATGCCTTTGGTCGATTGAAGGAAGCTTTTACTACCGCACATGTATTTGTATTACCATATGGAACCAAGCCTTTCTTAGTTTATACGGATGCTTGTGTTATGAGGCTAGGGGCGGTACTGATGCAAAAGGGTAGAGTAGTGTGCTATGTGAGTAGAAAGTTGAAAACGCATGAGGAGAACTACCTGACGCATGATCTTGGGTTGGCAGCTATAGTTATTGCTCTCAAATCTTAGAGGCACTATCTCTCCGGAGAAAGATTTGAGCTTCTCATGGATCATAATTCTTTGAAGTATCTATTCTACTTGAATTTGAGACACCAAAGATGGATGGAGTTTCTATCCTCTTATGACTTTGAGATTTCCTATACCCCTGAAAAGGGTATTGTAGGGGCAGATGCGTTGAGTATACGCAAAGTGGTTTTAAGTCTTTTGTTTTTGGAAATATTTGGAGCACATTGTTACCTTTGATTTTAGACCTCCATCGGATTTAGCACCGTGATGCTTAGCAGCTCTCGATGTCCAGCCTACTTTGATGGAGCAGATTGGAGCAAGGCAAGGTGAAGACGTAAAGTTAAAGGACATTTTAGATAAGCTTGGTAGAGGAGAGTCATCACCACATCTTAGGCGCTATACTATGGACATTAGAGGATGGCTTAGAAGGGATGGTAGACTTTGTGTTCCCCGTAATGAGGATTTAGTAAATGTGGTGTCGGGCGAGTCACATCATTCTAGGATGACGGTGTACCCGGGTGGTGATAAGATGTACCAGGATATGAAAAGGGTATTCTATCGACCTGGAATGAAGAAGAGGATAGCGGAGTATGTATCGTAGTGCATCACTTGCCAAAGGGTTAAGGCAGAACAGAAGAAGCCCGGAGGACTATGTTGCATCCATTGGATACTCCATTATGGAAATGGAGAGCATCTCTATGGACTTCGTGGATGGATTACTATGGTCATAGAGAGGGAACACGACCATTTGGGTCATTGTGGATAAACTGGCAAAGAGCTCTCATTTTATACCCATTAAAAGTAATAGGACGACAGCTTCTTTGGCGACTCTTTATGTAAGGTAGATAGTTAGGCTTTATGGAGTACCCACTAGCATTGTGATCAATAGAGATCCATTATTCACCAGCGAGTTTTGGAGGAGTTTTCAGCTAGCCTGGGAACAGAATTGGATTGAGCATAGCATATCACCCTCAGACAGATGGATAGACTGAGAGGGTAAATAGGGTTTTGGAAGATTTGCTCAGATTGTGCATCAATGACTTCATAGGCTCTTGGGAAGACCACCTACCTTTGGCGGAGTTCGCGTATAATAATAGTTATCAAGCTAGCATTGTGATGGCACTGTTCGAGACCCTTTATGGCAGACCATGTAAATCACCAGCCTGTTGGTAGGATACCACCGATATCATCTTGCTTGGACCAGACTTGGTGAAGGAAACTTCAAAGAATGTGGATTTGATTCCCAAGAGGTTGAAGACTGCATAAGATATACAAAAATCATATGCCGACAGAATACATTTAGATTTATAGTTTAAGGTTGATGATATGGTTTTTGTCAAGATTTCTTCTCTGAGAAATGTTATGAGATTTGACTCAGTGGTTAAGTTGGCACCGAAATTTGTAGGACCCTTTCCTTTAACCGCATGAATTGGAAAAGTGGCATACAAAGTTGATCTACCAGATAAGTTGGCAGGATTTCATAATGTTTTTCATGTTTTGCATCCGAGGAAGCGTCTACATGATTTCGTAGTAGCAGTAGAACATGATCAACTAAAGGAAGTAGAGGTAGAGTGCGAATCATTTGTGCATCGTACACCTATCCGTATATTAGAATACGGTGTCAAGAGATTACACAACAAGGAAGTTTGTCTAGTGAAGGTTCAGTAGGGAGATGACCCCAAGGAGTGCAATATGGAAATATGAGGAGAGAACTCGAACTTCTTATTCTTTTCTATTTGAAGGTACACTTCAAATATCCTATCTTTGATCTTTCCTTCGTTAGGGTCTTTTCGATAATCTTTAGGTGAAACTTATGGATGGTAGCTCGGTTGTAAACATGTCATTAGGGGATGTTATGTTTGATGGATGAAATGATTGCAAGTGGATGCCAATATTTCCAAGTGGATGCACTGCATGCACTAGATAGATATTTATTAGGATAATCGGCCAACTAGGCACATAGACCTGCATATGCATGCCTGTTATGTATTGCATTTGCACATTGTTGTATATGTGTGTGTGTGTAAGTGGATGTTACATATAGATGGTGCATTTGGGTGAATGATTGAAACATACATATAAATTATTAATTATACTATAGGGTAATTGCACACATTTGGTTGCATGGCATAAGCATATTTGCATTACAGGATTTCAACTGAATGAGTAGACCGACTACCTTTTCACATTAGGTAAGTTCATATGAATTTCAGTTTGCATAAATCATAAATTGCATTAGTTAAAAATAAGGAAAATGGTAGAAATGGATGATAGTTGAGTAGATGGATGTAGTTCTTGGATGCTAGTTGTTAATTACGTTCATCCATCTTTGGAGATTTCGGGGACGAAATCCTTAAAAGGGTAAAATGTAACACCCCGATATTTTATGGGAAATATAATTAAAAAAATTAAAAGCCCATTTGGTAAAGTGGTAAAGGCACATGTTGAATTTCTTAGTGACCAGGGATCAAGTCCAGTTGTCGCTCAAAATCTAAAGTGATGTTTTTTAGCCAGTTCAATTCCAGCGATATTCCTACGTATTTTAGCATTGTTTCTGACATATTGCGGCTTCCCATTCGCTCCAATGATGTAATAGGATGAGATGGCTAAATTTTATTGACTGAGTGATGTGTATAGGCTAGAATGGATAACCATTAAGTGTATGAAAGAACCAGATTTAATCTATAATAATCAAATGGATTATTTTCACTCAAACAATCTATAAATAAACCATCTAACCTAAACCTATTCATTTATTCAGCCGTCACCATAATTCTACAGTAAAATTAGCGCGTATTATTCCTCCTCCTTTTCTCTACTAAATAAAAAAATCTCTACCAAATCAAATTATCTATGTATATTCAAGCAATTTAGGAATTTAGAGGAATCAAAGGGAGAAAGATTAAAGCATATCTTTTTTCAAATTTATGCAAACTCAAGTGTCAGGTGAGTAGGAATTAACATGAAACATAAAAGAATTAGTTTAATTTTAGTTCTTTTCTAGCATACTATGAATTTAATTTCTGTTATGAATTGAGAATAGATGTAAATTATTGCAACTTCTTCTTCCACTTCTCAAATCTAATTCGTGTTTGGTTTAAAATATGGGACATATAAATTGTCTATTAACGTTTTATGGCATAAATAAGATTGAAATTTATGTAAATTATTGTATCTTCTTCTTCTTCCACTTCTCAATTCTAATTCATGTTTAGGTTGAAATTTGAAACAAATAAATTGCTATTCACATTTCATGGTGTAAATAAGATTGGTTTAATTAAATTGAATTAGAATTGTTATTCAATTTCTAATGGTTAACAGGTTAGTTGAATAATTTCAGAATATGTTACTTGAATAAATTATGGTTTTGATTGATATAATTACATAATTTTGAATATAGTTTTGGAACAAAATTAGGAAGTCTAATTGGGATAATTGTTTGTTTCATACGTGGCCTAAAAATGTAAAAGTGGAATTTTGTGTAATTAAATGGTTTGTGGCTATTGGATAAATTTTTTGTACAGATTAAATCTCTAAAAGGAGAATGTAAATTAAGGTGTAAAAAATGTAAATTAAATGAACCATAAAGGCTAGTGTAAATCTATAACAAAAGGCATAAAATTACAGACAAACCATACAGACCGAACAGACATGAAATTGAAATACATTTACGTAAGAAAAGGAAAAATTGTGAAATAACTATTAGCACCAAAATGGTCAATAACACCCTTGAATAGATTTGTGTAGAGATAATGAAGATGGTAAATTAAAATAGAGGAATAACACAATAGAATGCAAAAACAATAACAGAAACAAGAACACCAGATTTATAGTGGTTCAGCATAACTGCCTACATGCACTTTGAATATAATCTTTATTAATTTACCAAATACTTGAATACAGATGCAATCCGTCAACAAACAGCTTGAATACAAGTTGTAGTAGAAAGGAAGTGAGTGTCCAACACGGCAGAGTCTCTTTGGAATTCTCCAAAAAAAGGTCCGTTCAACTGAACCTCTGCCCTTTTATTTATAGACGAAGTTAGCCTGGCTTCCTTGCGCAGGCCCTTGACCAAAATAGCTCGGCCCATAGCTGGTAGGTTAGGTAGACCAAACCAGGCATGCCAACCCACTACCACTAATCCATACATTTCGATCAACCATGGCCAAACTGCCCTGACCGACCAGCTTCAACCTCCTTTCCATGACCGAGCCACCCATGCTAACCCATACATGTCGAACTGTATACAAATGCCGAACAGCACATGATTACCGATCCACATATACTAATCCTCCTAAGGTCGATCCCCATGTACACCGAGCCACCTAGGCCAAACCACTACATGTCAACGCACATTGGCTTGTCTGCTCTGACCGAACAATACATGCCGACCCACAAATAACGACCCTATCATAGCTGATTCCATAAGACTTTGTCGATTTTCCATTACCGAATCTATGAAGACCGATCCCATGAGATTCTGCCGATTCCCTCGAAGTCGACCCCATCTAAATTGATCTCAAAATTGTCCTCCCACTATTACCGAACTACTTTGACTGAACCAAAGTTGATGATCCCAAACTCTCGTGATTGATTATAAACAACTGGTTGCACATAATCGATCGAAGACAACCGATCGAGGATAACCGACAAAGGATAGCTGATCCAGCCTCCATGCACCGATCCATAGTTTTTGGTGACCCCGTCATCCAATTCCGACCCATCATCCATTACAAATCATCCCCTATTCATCGGTTCTAACTTGGATGACCAACTCTTGACGTTACGCCTACTCACGTTCAATTATAACTTCTACAACCGCCGTCTTGTAGCCGGGCCATGGTACTAGGTAACATTTGCCCTCCAAAGTATGTCTTGTTGCATACATGACGTGCTTTGAATCGAAACAAGTTAGAGTCTCTAGAATGAAATACATCATGTTTCCCGAATAGTCATTATCCTTCAATTTTATCCTCCCAAAGTGTCATATCCTTCTTTGGTTGTTATGACGCTTGGATGATTTTTAATAGTATAAATTTAGGATTATAGTTCGTCAGTGGCCATCTATGTCCAGTTCTACAGGGCTAGTAAGCTTAGACTATCTGATCCAATCTTTTCTTAATAACTCTAATTGATAATTCAATTTCTGTTGATTTCAAGTAGTCGAATTTTTCGAATATACACGTGCATGTTCGGGTACATGTTCTTGCCATTGGCTCTTGGATGCATTTTCTATGCTCATAAGTCATCACCAATTCCATCTAGTTTAATTGCGATTCGATTGCAGTTCCTTGCTTATATTTTTTGTGAAATAAGGGTTGTAATCAGCCGCTCGATGAGAGGGGACTTCAAGTTCTACATGGATGACGACCTCGGAACCGTATGCAAGGGCGAATGGAGTATGGCCAATCACGGACTCGTGGGTAGTTCTTTAAGCCCATAATGCTGTTGGGAGTTCATCCACCCATTTATTTCTACCCTTTTCCAAACCGCTCTTCATAATAGACTTAATGATTTTGTTCACAGCTTCAACCTGTCCATTTACAGTTATAATGGATCATGGAAGGTCATAAGGACAGACGACGTTACGGACAATGAAGTTGATTATTTTCTTTATCTTGGTCATGCTTCATCTGGCCATTTGGTGAAGTAATCAACTGCTACGGTGGCGTATTTCACACGACCTTTAGGATCAGCAAGAAGACAATGATACCAATGCCCACAAGTGGAAAACGGCTATGGACTGGCCATTCGAGTAATTTCCATCGGCAGGCACTTGGAATTTTTGCAAACATCTTGCACTCTTCGCATTGTCTAGCATGATCAACCGCATCTTGATCTATAATTGGCCAGTGGTACCCGTAGCAGAGTATTTTCTTTATCAAGATTTTCCCCCTGATGTAGTCGCTGCATTCTTCTTCATAGGCTTCACCCAAGACTCATTTGATATCATCATGGGTGATACATCGAAGCATGGGAATGGATAAACTCCTATCAATACATGGCTTCTTCTTGGATGATTTGGCATGAAGCTTTAAGAAGGATCTGTCATTTTCCATTCCTCTGTTAAGTAAGAATTCCTCATTGTAGATAGTCTTTGATAGGAGTCAACCATGGCCCTTTTTCTGGCTCTATCTCTAAGATCTAGCCGATATTTATCCGTCAATGCTTGGAATATTAAGTATTTAAACCAAAACAAAGTATGTCCATTGCATGTCCCTGAAGATGGCCAGCTTGGCTAGTGGCTTGACTCTTTTCATTTCATTCGCTGAGGATGTGTGTAATGATGTAATATGCGAAGTCAGCTAGGAGCTCCTGGACCCAGCCAAGATAAGGAGCAAGACAATGCCCTCTGGAGAGATTAACTTTCCTAATTTTTCATACTACCAATCAGTAATCACAAAAGATATGTGAAATTCCACTCCAAGATCTCTAGCAAGTTTGAGGCTGGAGGTCGAGGCTTCATACTAAGCATCATTGTTTGTTACAAGGAAATCGAGTTTCAGGATGCAGCAGATCCATCGTTCTTCAGGACGACTCCTGCGCCATAACACTGATTATTAGATGCTCCATCCGCATACATTTTCCATCTATTGGTTGGTTTTCCACTACTCTTCAAGTATTCGTCTGATGTAGTGAATTCAGATATGAGGTCTGCCATTTTCCGTCCTTGAATAGCTCTTCGAGGGAAATAAGTGATATTGAATTAGCTTAGTTCGATATTCTATTTAAGTAGTCTTTCAGACATCTCAGGTCGTGTATGACACTAGCTTTTGTAGCTTCGGGTCGATATTCAATGCATGGCTTGTGATAGTCGGTGAAATCACACATGCATGTCAGAATGGGTCTAAGGGAACATATCATCATTTATTCAGAGAAATCTAACTAATTCTTTTATTGTCATTGCACTGAGCTATGATCCGATCTTTAACACCCATGAAGAGTCGCCATGGCCGACTGTAATGTCGACTGTCGGTTTAGTAGGTGCAATCTTGGATTCTTTGATCTCTGATGTAACTATTTTGTATAACATTCAATGTGAAATATGGTTGGGACGATCGATGTTGATGGTTACTATAGTCGAATCCTAGAGTTTTGTCATGAGTTATTAAGTTTGATAGTGAAGGGCTCTGAATGCTCTGGTCGATTATCTGCAAATGGTCAAAGATCAGGCTCAAAAGCACGTTGAAGAAAATGTCAAGCAGGGGTCAGCCACGAGTTGCGTGAAGTTGCATAGCTGGATCTTGCCTTAAGTATGAATTTTCTTGTATATTCAAGTAACATGCTTTCCATTCAACGCATTCATGATCCTTTACCCGTCCTTCGGGTTGATGTGATAGTCAATTGCCCACAAGATCAGGCATCAATTTAATTATTCTATCTCTAGGCATTCTTTCGAACATAGCCTTGAGTAGTTGTAAACACTATATATAAGTTTCAATATTGAGCAATCCAGCCGGTCTTTGGATGATCACGCTTCTGCTCCTAGTCTTAGGTAGATAAATGTACTGCATGGACAGTTGAGTCTCGTCATACCTATGTTTATACTCCTACCTAAACTCCAAAGACATAGAGTTGATCGGTGAATAGTTGGTTCACATTCATCCCGCTTCTCACTCGTTCCCCCAAGTCTGGGGCATATATCGATAAGTAGAAAGGCCAGCCATGTCCGCTTTAGCTTTACTTTCTTTCCCGTTGAATCGTGGGATCAGGTCAGTTATTGGGAGGCTGAGTCTCGCCTATCCTAGATTGCACTGTGGTTTTTTATTCAAAGGTGAATACTTCGATCCCTCGTCAATTTCTAGGCATAAGTTGGGTACTGGACGGTCAACCACGTCTACTTTGGTTCATGTTCTGTAATCAGATCTTAGGGTAAAGTTGGCTCAAGTGCAATCGGGTCATGCTCATCCAGTTTCATACTCCTCCAGACATATCGAAGGAGGGTGCTGGAGAATAATGACCAAGTCTTCGTGGTTTACTCTCCTTTCCACACTCTGATGGTCATATTTTTTCAAGGGACATTCGGATCACATTCATATGTGCTTGGTGTGGATCGATATTGACCCTTAGTTTGAGGTATGATATAGTCAGTTGCCTGTAGCTTTGGATGCCGTTTTGATTAGTTCTGTAATGAGGTCTCCTTGCAGTCGTTGGCTTAAATTGTAAAGAATGCCAAACTAGAGCTATAATGAGCTGTCATATTCAACTATTAGTGATTGTACGCTTGCTTCCATCATTGATTTAGCGAGGCCACAAGTCGGATGGTCAAACTCCATCCTTAGCGAGTTTATACTTCTCCTGTCGATTTCAGGCCGAAGTTTGCGGAATAGAGAACAGTCAGAATCCACTCATCTATTTATCGATGTTTATACGCCACTTTGCATTGTGATGACTTAGAGTTATTCTTCCCCTTTTGACTCACGCCCAATTTGTGTTCATGCTTCTTTCCACGCTCTGGGGACTTAGAGATTTGTCGAATGGTTTATGCTCTAGTCCATAGTTTGGGAAGTAGAGATTTTCGTCAATTCATTTATACTGTAGTCCGCGCTCTGGGGACTCAGAGTATCTAGTCCTCCTCAGGGACTTAGAGAGATATTTTTCAAATCATTTATACTCTAGTCTACTTTAGGGACTTAGGGAGATTTTTTTCAAGTCGTTTATACTCTAGTCTGCACTCCGAGGACTCAGAATGCTCTAGTCCGCTTCAGGGACTTAGAGATTTTTCTTAAGTCGTTTATACTCTAGTCCATGCTCCGGGGACTTAGAGTACTCTAGTCAACTTTAGGGAATTAGAGATTTTCATCAAGTTATTTATACTCTAGTCCGCGCTCTGAGGACTCAGAGTACTCTAGTACACTTCAGGGACTTAGAGATTTTCGTCAAGTCATTTATACTCTAGTCTGCACTCTAGGGACTCAGAGTACTCTAGTCAATTTCAGGGACTTAGAGATTTTTCTCAAGTTGTTTATACCCTAGTATGTGCTTTAGGGACTCAAAGTACTCAAGTCCACTTTAGAGACTTAGAGATTTTCAAGTCATTTATGCTCTAGTTCGTGCTTTGGGGACTCAAAGTACTCAGTCCACTTTAGGGACTTAGAGATTTTTCTCAAGTTGTTTATACTCTAGTCCGCTCTCTGTGGACTCAGAGTACTCTAGACAGCTTCAGAGACTTAGAGATTTTCGTCAAGTCATTTATACTCTAGTCCACGCTCTGGGGACTCAAAGTACTCTAGTCCTCTACAAGGACTTAGAGATTTTTCTTAAGTCGTTTATACTCTAGTCCGTGCTTAGGGGACTCAGAATACTCTATTTCGCTTCAGGGACTTAGAGATTTTCGTCAAGTCATCTATACTCTAGTCCACGCTCTGGGGACTCAGAGTACTCTATTCCACTTCAGAAACTTAGAGATTTTTCTCAAGTTATTTGTACTCCAGTCCGCGCTCTAGGGACTAAGAGTACTCTAGTCTACTTCAGGGACTTAGAGATTTTCGTTAAGTGATTTATACTCTAGTCCACGCTTTGGGAACTTAGAGTACTCTAGTCCGCTTCAGTGACTTAGTGATTTTTCTCAACTCTTTTATACTCTAGTCCATGCTCTAGGGACTCAGAGTACTCTAGTCTACTTCAGGGACATAGAGATTTTTCACAAGTCGTTTATACTCTAGTCCACTTTAGGAACTTAGAGATTTTTCTCAAGTCGTTTATACTCTAGTCCGCACTTTAGGGACTCAGAGTACTCTAATCCACTTTAGGGACTTAAAGATTTCTATTGAGAACAGTCGTATTTCCACCCGTTTGATTTGTATTTCATTTATCCTATCGAGGCTAATGTTGTTGAATAAACGATCGAACCGCATTTGCTTATGGAATGGGACTCTATCCCCAGCATCAAGGACGAAACTTGAAAAATGGACGGTCAATTCTCACTCGCTTGGTGATTGTAGCTCTTCCATTCAAGTCAAGGAAGGAGGTATAGGATTGATGGTTGGATCACATCCATGCTGGGGATGGATAATCGGGTCTCGCACAATTTGCTTCATATCTCTTTCTAGAAAACGAAGATAATAGATTATTGAGTAGACAAAGTAAGTTCCATATGTTTCAAGGTGCGGTCATGTCCACGTATTGAGAGTGATGGTTGACGAGTAGATAGTCCATTACAGCTACTCCAAGTCAGGCTTTCAAACTACCTTCTGTTTTTAGGGTAGGATTTGATATGTAGATAATCAAATCACGTCCACTCTAGATAGATCCTGGCATCACTAGTATTTAGGAGAGGCATTTGTATTTTGTCGAAGTTTGTTTTATGACTTGATTTCAGTGGATGATCGGGCTATATTCATTCCAAGCCATGCTTATGTCTCCAAGTCAAATGTGGAGGTCAATGAATGGACGGTCGGTCATGTTAGCTTTATATTAGGCACTGACCACGAAGAGCTTTTCAATTTTCAGTCCTTAGTCCTAAATCAAAGGCACATGGTTGATGATGAGTGATCGAATCATGCTCGTCTTAATGAAACTTTACAAGTCTGATCAAGGTCTGCATGGATTGGTTGGCAGCCAACTCTTAGTACTTGGTCGCCTGCATCGTTTTGGAAGAAGTTTAGTTCAAGTCGGTCATAATCAAAGCACAATTGAAATTGAAATAGAAATAATCCAAAGAAGATTGGTATAAATCTCATTGATAGATGGAGCAGCATCGTGTGCTCGCTATTCAACTTTGCCCTAGCCCCTTCTAGCGGGTTGTCGACTGCCAAAGGTCCAATTGATAATTATAATTCGTTATCGATGGGAATCTGAAGTTCCTAGCTCGCCATTCTACAGGGCTTGCACGTACTATTGAAGCTTTCCTTTCTAAATCAGCTTTTCGATCACACCTCGAAGGTTTTTTTATTCGCAAGTATTAGGATCAGTGTGCATCTTAGAATATACAACATCCTTTGATTTTCTTTGGACTTCGGTGGACTCTCTTGAGGTTGGTTCTTAGTACCACTTTGAGTCACAAGTACCCAAGTAGAGGCTATCGATTGAATCTTTCACAGAGCATATGAGTTGAATTTTGAGATTTTGTTTTATCCATTAGAATCAGATTCCTTAGCCAATGGGCATGCATTGTTATTTTTCTTAGTATGCTCCACTCCTCCTCACTTTGGCTCTGATTCATTTTGTAACAGAAGCAATCTATAGTTGTAGGAGGCTCTCTAACTAACTAGCTGCCAAAATATATCTAGAGTTGACTCCCCTCAAACGAGATCAGTATGACATCCCTGTTTGCATTTGGAAAAAATTGCTTAGAGTCAAACATTGGTTTGCTTGGAGTCACTAAATTCGAAGTGTTGGGTCAATGAAGAATGGTGCTTAGAGTCATCTTGGCATTTTCCTAAAGTTATATCATCTATCTTTTCATCCCTTTGGGAGTATCGTTTAAGTAGCGGTTACTTGTCCATTCCCTTGTTGCCATTCAGAAGCTGTCGCTTGATCCTCTATGCCCTAGTTGGTCATAGGATGCAAGGGAACTGGATAGAATGTTCCTTCATTAAGTTGAATTTTGAATTCAGTATGCGGATGTACTGTGATGCGGCTAAGGTTCGGGTAGGTTTCCACTCGAAAAAAAAATTGAACCTTTTTCTTAAATTTGGGTCGTACCCGAAAAAGGTTTTTTGTTGAAAATAGGGATCGTACCTTATCCATATTTTTTGGTATAGGGACCAGTCAGGTGGTTTTTTGAGAGAGGGATCGGTATAAAGTAGTGGGATCAGTGTACAATGTATGGATCGATATATATATATGCGATCGGTAGCACTGGGTCGATATACACTGGATCGGTATATTCTGGGTCGGTATACACTCGGTCGGTAACACTAGGTGGTATACTCTGGGTCGGTATACATTGGGTCGGTATACTCTGGATCGATATACACTGGGTCGTAACACTGGGTTGGTATACTGTGGGTCGGTATACACTGGGTTGGTATACACTGGGTCAGTATACATTGGGTCGGTATACTTTGGATCTGTATACTTTGGGTCGGTGCATATGGTTCTTTAAGCGATCGGCGCATACAGTCTTTGGAGCGATCAGGACATTCGGTCTTTGGGTCGGTATACTCTAGGTCGGTATACATTGGGTCGGTATACACTAGGTCAGTATACTCTGGGTCGGTATACTTTGGATCGGTATATATTGGGTCGGTATACTCTGGGTCGATGTATATGGTTCTTGAAGCGATCGACGCATACGGTTTGTCCTTTGGAGAAGGAAGGATACTGGGTCGGCATACTCTGAGTATGCATACTCTGGGTCGGGATATCTGGGTTAGTATAGGAGCGGGCAAGTAGGTTCGCAAGGATGTTTGATACCTTGCATAGGTTGCTTAGTACGTAGGATAGATATCATCCGCAATTGTAGGCTTCTTCAGGAAGATCGACGCGGATAGAACAGGACAAGTGTGCTCTAATGTAGGCTTCTTTAGGCATACCATTGGAGGATTTTGCGCAGCCGACCTAGCTGTGGGCGCTCTTTCGAAGGACTGACACTTTGGATAGGGGCAAGTACACATTGGAGACCAAGGAGACATGAGGATTGGAGTCTAGTTGGCGGAGCTTGAGCGCAACTTCGAGGTCCTACGAGGTTATTTAAGTCGACGTTGGTCAGACATAAGAGGCATTTATTCATAGTACACGGGTAAAGAGCATGACTTTCACGCTGTAGCACGTGGATAGGTAAGGACAGCACGTCCGATAGGCTAATTGATATTTAGTATTACTGCATGGTTGACTTCCCCAGAGCGACCATGGACTTTGGCTTCTTAGGAACCGTATCTAAGAAGGATTCACTGCACTATATTATTTACCCTCTGTGATATCTGTGGAAGACCTGGAATTAAACTGATTTATTCTTTCTGCTTTATTTTATTTCTCATTCACCAAAGTTTATGTCTGACCCATTCCTATTTTTTCTATTTTCCCCAAATCATAAGAGGGTAGGACTAGGTTGTAGTTCTTTACAACTTGGAGGGCCATTGGAGTAGTTGTTATCTTCACATATGGTTCCTTTTGTTTCATGTACTTCGTTTTTCTTTTCCACACTTTACTCTATATATGGGGACCTATATTGTGAACTTTGTTATGTTTTATGTTTTAGTGGAGACTACTTGGTACTTCTAGTTTCAAAAATAAATTTGGAATAATGTTATTTTCAATGAAGCTATTTTGCTATTAACTTATAATTAGTGAAAGTTTTCTTCCACTGTAATATTTTAATCATTTTATTTTGTTGCCTTAGTCTCTATGCTATATTATGGATTTTTATTTCACCCGACCACCCGTGCTTCTAGTTATGTCCGATTTTCAGGGTCCCTAGAGGTGTGGGGTGTCACATTATTGGTAAGCCCGGAAAACCATTAGGATCAGGTGACCCTTGGAGAAGTAAGTTAAGGACAGACCGTCTAGAAGTATGTCGAACAGTTGTTAGATAATCTGTTTAATTTGTGTGGTAGGCCCGATTCAACCAAGGTTAGTAGTTTGCTAAATAAAACTACATAGTTTCAGCCTATGGTCCATTTATTGCCTGTTTTTGAGCGTATATGATATTTGCTATTATTGATATAACAGACTGATTAACCAGTTTGGTTGCAGTGTTTTGGTTTGCAAAAAGATATGTTTTAAAGGGAAATTAGTGAGGGGTAACCCGTTCTGTTAAGCGAAATGGTCTCACTTAATATCAGCAAACCGAGATGTAATAGTATTATTCACACTAGGCATTTTATGTCTGACTCGAAATTTATGTTTTTCCCTTAAACTCTTGCGTGCTCAAAATTAATTTGAGCAGATTGAGAATAGGGTTTACATGTTTAGTAGGTGGATGAATAATGCTTTCAGAGACGAGCGAGAGGCTGATACTAGCTATATTTAGGAGTTGTTTTGTTTTATTTCCGTTGTATTGCACTAAGTCTGATATGACCATTTAGTACTTTGATCAACCAAGAAGGCATCTTCAAATGTTGCTCTTAACATATTTATGTAATAATTATATTTGATCTAGACTTGGGAAAAGTTTAGGATTATGTAATGATATGAAACATGTTTTGTGAAATGTAATCAGAAAAATAGTTTTTGAATTTGTGATTTATTTCATATTCATGTGCTTCAAATATTATGGATACTATTAACATTACCATATTTTTCCACCGGAATTTAACACTATGGATGACTACAGCATTTGTAGCGGATAGCTTCGGGCCTCAAGATAGGGGATGTTACAACTTGGTATCAAAGCATAGGTTTATAAAAAACTTTAAACTAAAATGATTTTTGAAAAAATAATTAGAATGAATTAGAGAAATGATCGAAGTATGGGATAATTCTACAGTAACATACTTGTATTTGCTATACATAAGTATACACTTTATCTTTATTCTACCATATCTATTAGGCTATTCTTTTATATCTTACGAAGACTTGAATGCATATTTGGATGTTAGAGGTGGAAGAGTTAACCTTGGTGAGGGAAGCACCACAACTAATGGAAATTCCAGACCTATACTAGGAGAAATCAAGGCTAGGCACAAGCTACAAATGTTGGTGCCAGAGTCGCGCAAGTAGATATGGGAGCAATGTACTAGTTTTTTGTCAATATGATGCAGTTGGGAATTGATGCTGGAGTAGTTGGAGGAAATGCTGGAGGAGGGAACCAAGAAGCTGCAATGGTGAATAACTATGCTATTTTGAGTAGAGATTTTTCTCGGTTGGAAGGAAAGCTGTTTATTTGTACTGTAGATGTAATCCAATTAGAGAATTGGCCATTTCATTATGTGAGAATTTTTGCTGACTTAGGGCTCAATGATGAGCTGAAAAGGAGACTTGCTTCTAGACAGCTTCAAGGAGTAGCATCGTTTTGGTGAAATAGTGTGATAATTGGAGTTAACAAGGAGAATACGACTTGGGCAGAGTTCAGGAGGAGGTTTGAGGAAATGTTTATGTTAGAGATGGCTAAGTCCACTCTACTTAGGAAGTTTGCCGAGTTGGAGAAGGGGGATAGTGTGCTCGAGTATGTGATGAGGTTTGAGGAGCTAACGAGATATGGCTATGCATTGATACTATAATTAAGAGGAATGAGAAGTTCATTAGGGGCTTGAAGCCTGAGCTTGCTAAGGCCATGTTACTGCATATTAGGGATCCAAGTGATGTTGTTGTTGAGATGGCCTTGAGGAATGAAGAGATGACAACTTTTCTTGAAAGAAATAAGGCTAAGGATGCTCAAGGAGAGTAGAGTCAGAAGAGGGTATTTTTCCACAAGAAAGGAGCTTAGAAGGGTAGAGATGCTAAGAATGTAAAGGTAAAACTTGTCCGTTGCAAGTGTGACAAGTAATGAGACTATGTCTATGAGTGCCGGACAGGCAAGGGAAAGAAAGCTGCTGAGAAGAAAGGAATACAGTGTTTCAACTATGGTCAGGTTAGACACTATAAGAACTAGTGCAAGGAGCTAGCCAAAGATGGAAAAGGCAAAATATTTGCATTGGAACCAGCTACCTTGAAACCAACAGTAGAGAAGAGGGGAAAAGCTGTGTTGGGAGGTATGCTTTTGATTCATGGTGTATTAGTTAGAATTTTGTTTGATACCGGTGCTCACATTCTCTCATATCTCATTGTTTGGGAAATAAGCTTAACCTAGAACCCTCACACCTAGTTACTTCCTTAAAGGTTGCAAATCTGATAGGAGGTTATGCGACTCTTAGGATGAAATGTAACCACTTAGAGTTTGAATTGCTAGGTCATGTATTTGCTTGTAGTTTGCATGTGTTTGATTTCGTAGTGTTCAGAATTATTATAAGTATAGATTGGTTAATTAAAGACGATGCTAGAATATTTTGCCATGAAAGGAAAATATCACTTAGACGCCCTGACTATAGAGATTGGATCATATACTTTGTAGAAAACCCGAGTTTTGAGGTCAATGAAGTATTGGGTGTTGTGGAGGTAAAAGACGAGTTGAGTTGAGTTTTCGTTGCTAGAGAATTTGTCGATTTCTTTGAACCTGCAGTAGGATTTCCACCAAAATGAGCCACTGAGCTTCGGATTGGTTTGGTACAAGAAGCAAAACTGGTGAGTCGACCGCCATGTAGAATGACACCTACAAAGATGAGGAAGTTAAAGGCGCAGTTGGAGGGCAAGAATTTTATCCAACTAAGCAGTTTGCCTTGGGGAGCAGTCACAGTGTTTGCAAAGAAGCCGGACGGCTCATTAAGGTTATGTATCGATTATTGTAAGTTGAAATAGAAGACGATAAAGAATCGATATCCATTGCCTAGAATTGATGATTTGTTCTATTAGTTGAGTGGAGCCAAAGTATTTTTCCAGTTGTATTTAGCAACAGAGTTCCATCGGCTTTGAGTACAGAGGATAGTATTACTTTGGCGACGACCCTGACTCGACCTTCGAAAATCGGCACCGAATACGACACTCGTATTCAAATGCTGCAGATCCAAACGGCGAACTTAAAATCAGATATGGATCATACAATTGGTTAGTAATGCCATTTAGACTAACTAATGCGCCATTATTCTTTGTAGATTTGATGAACCGAATTTTCCTAGAGCACTTGGATAGGTTCATGTTAGTTTTTATAGTTGATATTTTTGATATACTCTAAGGATAAAAGAGAATATGAAGTTCGTCTTAGAATAGTGCTTGAGACGTTGAGGCATCATCAGTTGAAGGAAAAATGTATGGTGTGTCATTTCTAGAAGAAAGAAGTGAAGTTTCTTAGTCACGTAGTCTCAGAGAAAGAGTTGTCTGGAGATCCGACTAAGATCGAAGCAGTGATTAATTGAAAGAGACCCGAGACAGTGACTGAGATAAATACTTTTCTTGGATTGGATGGGTATTATTGAAGATTCATTAGGGATTTTTCGTGGATAGCAGAACCGATGTTCAAGCTAACGCGAAAGGATATGATATTTGTTTGGACTGATAAGTGTAAGGAGGCATTCCAGAAGCTTGAACACTTATTGACTAATGCACCTATGCTGGTTGTTCCAGAGGGGAATTGAGACTTAGTGGTGAAGATGTATGTGAAACAGGGTAAGGAGCTGTGCTAATGCAAAATGGTAAAGTGATTGCCTATGGATCTCGACAACTTAGACCGCATGAAGTTAGGTATCCAACTCATGACTAGGAATTAGCTGTAGTAATTTTTGCATTGAAGGCGTGAAGACATTACCTTTTGGGAGAGAGATTCAGGTTATATATGGATCATAAGTCGCTAAAATATTTATTCTCTTAAAAGAAGCCAAATATGAGACAACAGAGGTGGTTAGAGTTTTTAGCCGCTTATGACTTTAGTATTGAGTACACACTGGGAAAGGATAAGGTCGCTAACGCATTTATTAGAAAACATCGTAATGCGGTGTTAGCAATGGTAGCTCATTGGAAAGATTTAGAAGCACTGACAACATGCAAGGTGTAGTAGAGATCTAAAGCTAAATCTAGTAAGAAGGCTGCTATGTTGTCATGTTTAGAAGTCCAACCAGTGATGATCAAAAAGATCACTTCTAAGCAAAATGAGTATCCATTATTAGTTGAACGGATTAGGAAGTTAAGGGATGAAATAGAGAGTGATGAGTTAAAGGATTTCAGTCTTGACCAGAACGGGTGGTTGAGAAAGAAAGGTAAATTATGTGTTTCGAATGTGGGAGACATTAGGAAGGAAGTTCTCAAGGAATGTCATCGTTCGAAGTTCACCATTCATCCAGGAGGAACTAAGTTGTATCAGAACATGAAGAGTAGTTTTTCCTAGGAAGGTATGAAGAGAGATGTAGCTTATGGGTGAAGTAGCGTTTGAACTGCTAACAAGTAAAAGCCGAACATCAGAAACCGAGAGGGTTGCTTCAACCATTAAATATTCCAATATGAAAATGGGATTCTATCTCGATGGATTTTATACGTAGATTGCCAAGATCAAACAACAGAAATGAAAGTATATGGGCCGTAGTGGACAGGTTGACCAAGAGTGCCCATTTCATTCCAGTTAAATCAACCAGAACGCCACCAGTTTTAGCTAAGTTGTTTATGAGGAATATAGTTAGACTTCATTGAATTCCTAATAGTATATTAAGCGATAGAGATTCCTTATTTACTAGCAAGTTCTGAAAAGTCTACAGGAGACTTTGGACACTAAACTTAAGATGAGTATCGCTTACCACCCATAGATAGATGGGAAAATAGAAAGAGTTAACAAAGTCTTAAAAGACTTATTACAAGTTTGTATGCTAGATTTTAGAGGATCATGAGAAGACCATCTACACTTAGTCAAGTTTTCATACAACAACAACTATCAGGCAACATAGGGATGTCACCATTTGAAGCTTTGTATGGAAGGCCATGAAAATCTCCAGTTTGTTGGTTAGAGACCAGGGATAAGTTAGTTCTTGGTCTGGATTTAGTTATAGAAGCTGCAGAAAAAGATTTAGTTGATTAGAGTTAGAATAAAGGAAGCTCCGTCTAGGCAAAAGAATTATGCTGATAAGAGAAGGATAGACTTAGAATTTCCAGTTGAGGATCATGTTTTTGTCAAATTATCACCAATGAAGGGTGTTATCAGATTAGGAAAATCGAAAAAATTGACACCGAGATTCACTGGGCCACTTCCTATTGTAGAAAGCATAGGAAACTCAGATATAGAATAGAGTAACCGAACAGTTTAGCAAGAGTCCATGATGTTTTTCATGTTTCTCATCTATGGAAGTGTATTCGGGATCCAGAGACTATCATAACACTGACTGTGTTAGATGATTTAGTCATGGAACCGAATTTGACTATAGTTAGAAAGTTAGTTCGTATAGTCGCACGAGATAAGAAGAGGTTAAGAAACAAGACAGTTAGATTAGTCAAAGTCTAGTGGAGTGATGATGAGAGAGACTATGCTCGAGAAACTGAGAGCAGGATTTGAGATAATTATCTTGACTTGTTTCATAGTATGTTTTACCTTTTTGATTGATTTTGGTGAGTGCCTTATCATAATTTCAAGGACGAAATTCTTTAAGGACGGGAGCCTGTAACAACCCTAATTTTGAGTAACATTAACTAGGGCATTTAATTAGTTAAATTAAATGAAATAATGGAAGTTGGTTAAGGGACTGAGATTTGTATAATTTAAAGGGTGGCCATGTCAAGTTAAACTAATGAAGTAAATGGAAATAAAATGAAATAGAAAAGGAAAACTAGATAAGGGAAATACAGGAATAAGCTATATTCTTATACCCTAGACCCTCGTACTATATCATTCTCACGTTCACAAGAAAATCTAAGCTAAACCAAAGGTCGGCCACCATTAAAGAGAAGTAAGGGGTAGATATGCAAGAATTAAGAGGAAAAGCATAATCAAACTCAATCCAAGATCAAATCTCAACTCCTTAACAATAAAGCTAAGGTGAATAATTGTTACACCTCATATTTTTTATGTTTCGGTTTCTAGAATCAGATCCAAATGTTTTTGCAAGTATATCGCCATGTTTTGAATGATGTTTAGATATATACATGATTGTTGATGAATTTTCTTATTCCTATTGATTTTATGACATGTTTTGAATTGAAAATTTATCAAATGACATTCAAATGCCTTGCGATTTTAATATATGGTCAGAAACGATATTTTAGAGATGGGTTTCAAGGATTATAATTTTTTAAATTAATGTGGATTGATTATTAATTTTCTAGTAAAGAAAATGGTTATTTGGGTTTAAAATTGATTACGACAATTATATATATATGTTTTGGGTCAGAAATTTAAACATGTTAGAAAACATTTAATAGTGATTTATGTGAATTTTTATAGAGTTTTTCTAAGTATTTTAATAAATATATAAAATTATTTAAGGTATGCGACTTAAATGCCTTTTGTTTATATAAGGAACAGAGACTATGTGCTAATGTTTTAAAATGTTACTCTGAAATTCGGCAGCACCTTTCAGAAAAGATTTTGAAAAAGTAGAGCCAGCCAATTATATGATGAAAAAATGTAGGTTAGTTGAAAAGAATTACTTTTTAAAGTTGAAAATCAGATTTTCTAAGGTTCCACTATTTCACCGTCTTCGACAGCCACCTTTCGACTTAGTACCTCCACCTCTAACCAGAACGAAAACAATGCACGTGGTATCAAAGACTTGGTATGTAGTGAATTGAACATGGGTGAAAGGTATAGGGTCGGAACAACAAGTTCTGAAGGGGTTGAAGCATTGTTTTGTTTACTAAAGGAAAAGTGCCTGCTTTGCTTTTAAATAAGATAGCCTTTGACTAGGTCAGCTTTCGTCTGGGTCAAATTTGTTTTAAAGAAAGGAGCTTTTGAAATAAGTTGTGCCCTTGTTTTAATTAAATACTTTCGAAGGGGTCGAAACCCCACCTACCACCCTTATACCTTTCAAAGCAGTTCTTTTGAAAGGGTACTTCTGTTTTAAATTTAGAGCCACTTCTCCAATGCTTTTGAAGGGATTGGTTTCGACACCATCCACTTCTTTACTTAGGAAATTTCTTTCTAAAGAGTTTTTTCACACAGTTATTTTAAGACCCTTTTGATGTTTTGAAAGTTCAACCCAAAGATTTCGAAAGGAATGACTTTAGATGGTTTCGAAAGGTCCTTCCACATATTTTAACTTGAACTCAATGCTTTCTAAAGTTTTGTTTTAAGTAGTGAACTTTAATGCTTTTGAAAGGTATATGATAAAGGTTTCGAATGGATGATTTGCCAATGTTTTCGAAAGACACTTAAAGTATTTGAAATGGAAGGTTTCCAACATTTTCAAAAGGCATGATTAAGGTGTTTTAAAAGAGGACATTTAAGGTCTGTAAAGTTTTCGAAAGAGATGTTTTTAATGTTTTCGACAAGGCTATGGTAAAAGGTTTCGAAAGGTATGTTTTGGCCTTTCGGCCTATATGACGGCCCTGACTGGACTTTCGAAAATCGGCACCGAATACGATGCTCGTATTCAAATGTCGTAGATCCAAACATTAAATCTCATTCGCCGAAGCTTATAACAATATCAGATGAATATAAAGCAGCGGAAAAAAATGAATATCATGCATACATCACAGATACAATATCATAATATCCATTACTACATTAGAGTATTTTTAGTACATGCACCACAACTCCAAATAAACATCATATTAATACAACAGTGATCATATATCCAATAAGTCTTCAAAGGAATGAAGTGATAACGAACTGCCAAAAAACTAAACACCTGAGATCCCAAAAACTTCTAAAATATCTCCACAGCAAAAGCTCCAAAATACCGCTAACACCGGAACACGGAAACCTGCTACTAGGCTGCCCGTGCGAAAATTATGGGCACCAAGAGTTTAGAAAAGAAACAATAAACCCCGGGTCAGTCATGAGACTGGTATGAGTAAACGAAACAACAGTTGCTTTTAAATAAAATAAGATTTATAAAAGAAAATCCGGTATGCTTTTGGAAAATGAAACTACCATAAGACCTCCCGCCACACACTCCATGTAATCGCAGAATTGGAGGAGATTTCTTCTTATGATATTCAAATATGCTTGATACAAGAAAAAATTCTTTGATATTATTACTAGTGCATAGTGTAGAAAGTATTTCGAAAATATAATATTAATCTTAGCCAGCATAGACATTCCAAACTATGCCTACTATCGCTACCATCTAAACAGTGGTGACCACCATAAGTAAATGGCAGGTTATACAACTAAAACCGTACTGGGTTCGTATTGGAAATTGGATTTCCAACAAATGGTCAGGCTAAGGAACTTCCAACTGCCACATGGGTACGCCTCTGGCGGGACGTCCTGAGAACCTACCTGGCTCTCTGCCAACACAAGACCGGGTTACCTCTATAACTAGGTAACTACTACTCGAGTATGCCACTCCCGGTCCTTTGGGACCTTTATCCGAGGGCCCTCTATCACAAAGCAACAACCACACAGTAAATGAGATTGGAGCTACCACATAGGTAAATATCTGGGCTTCATACCATGACATCACCTTTTTCCAGAAGGAAATGACATACCCTAAAAATTGCGACCCTCATAACCTTGCCTCATCTTTCCTATTTCGACCATTTCCGGGTTGTGAGGTCCGATGAGGCCTCGTCCACAAAGCTACGCTTTACACGAAAGCCATGCTTTGATCACAAGTGATCAACAAATGATCATCCACACATAGCAGCACTTAGCATGCCACACTACAAATTGGGAGTATATCGCCGATATCCTTCAATTACATAACCTCTGAGCTCGTACGTCTCAGAGAAGGGTGTTAAGCTAAGAGAATAAATTCTCCGCCACCAACAGATACGTATTTGAAGGAAATCTGCTTTATACCTCAAAATGTAGTGTCAGACACACAACCATACAAGTCTGTTCCGGGTTCGAACAAAACTGAAGGCACTTCGTCCAATAAAGGAAGAAGCCCTTGCAAATTCGGGTATCCACAATCCCGATCGGACTTCCCATCACTTAGGGAATCTCTATACCGGAGCAACTCAGTGAAGAGACAATCGATAGGTTATCCTATCATTTTCGAAGACACCCGGTCACCATCGGTCTTCAAATGCTATCCATTTCGACGTATCACTATTCAGAATGGGATATTGACACGTAAGTCCTCTCCCGGCTAAACCAAATAGTGAGCACTTAATTTTGAAATACGTGGATATATCAATCACAAAGATCCACATTCAGGGTTCGATGTGGGTTTCGGATAACTAACTAAAATCCGACTCCCTGTCACATTGAGGTTTAAATGCCGTTTTACGGGCAAAGGGGTTTTCACATCAATACAGAACAAATCACAAATAATAGTGCAGTACAGAGCAATTCACATCACACAGTATTTTGATCACAACAGAAATAACAATCCAGTGCAGAACAATAATTAAGTATTTTCCAATGTGGTCTAAATGAATTGACCATACAATTATTTTAAATTAATGATCAATTATTCTTAACAATAAACAAATTAATTAAATATCAATTTTGTTAATAAATTATTCCCCAATCAATTAACTTAATTAACTACTAATTATAAATTAATCAACTTAATTTATCTAATTAGAAATTCTTAATTATAAATAATTTAGACACTTAATTGTTTATTAATCAATTTTGATTACAAATTATAAATCCTTAATTACTTAGTTAATCACAATTGTTAATTTAATTATTCTTGATTTCTTTCTAAAACAATTGATCATTTATCTAATTTAACATTTAAAAATCTTCTTTAATTATTTTGAAATCAATTTATTATTATTATTATTACAAAAATCTTTAATGTTAATTAACTTTAACATTTATCTTAAATTAAATTATTTAGTGGAAGTATTAATTATAGAAACTTTGTTAAGCATTTGCTGAGTTAATTAAACTCGAAATAAGTTCTTAACCCAAAGCAATTAAACATTAATTACTTTGTTAACACCAAATTTGGGTAGCATTATAACTTGAAATTTAATTTGGGCTTAACCCATTTTTAAAGCAAAACCCGAGTCTTCCCAGGCTTTTACTCGAGTCAAACTCGAGTTCCTTCTTCCTTTCCCAGAGACATTCCTCTGTTTCTTCACGCATTCTTCTTCTTCTTTTTTTTTTCTTTTCTTTTTTTCTTACTTAAGCTTAGTTTAACTTAACCCACAGCTGAAACATTCACATGCGAGCGCGAGAGACCCCGAGCCAACCCACCTTTTACTCGTGTGCTCCTTCGAGTTTCTCTTCCTAATGCACCTACCTGACACGAGATCGACGTCGTGCACGTGTACGACGTCGTGCCGCCGTTCTGGTGGTCATCGCGACCTTCGGAAAGTCGCACTCCACCCCTTACTCGAAATCGAAGCTCGATTCGAAGCCATCGACTCGAAATCAAAATTTGACATTTTGGTCGAAAAACTGCAATCAACATCACCAACCAAAATGTCTCGCCGCCGCATCTCAGACCACCAGCGATGCCATAACTTCGGCCACAGCACGTTTATGCTATGTACTACCCTCTCCAATCATTGCGTGCAACTCGGTGCCTTCGAGGTGATGAAATCAACTCATTTCCAACTCGTTGTGAAACTGCAAATGCAACCCTACTTTGGATTCGCTTGATAATCTCGTGCATTCGGAAAAAAATTCAGTAATTTTCTCAACATCACCGAAGCTCAAACAAGCTTCAAGCTAAATTTCAATGTTTAATACTTAATCGTTCACCAGAAATTAGGAAAATTGCAAATTTGGTTTAAATTCAAACTTCTCTTAAACTACTTAAGTAAAAATCATCATATTGCTTTTAAAAATCATAACTTGGTATGTTCATTCAAGTTATGTAATCAATTCAACAATTTAACATACTTGAATTTATCATAAAAATTTGGTTTTACTGTAAAACAAGTATACAGAGTCAAGTGTTTCATTTCTAAGCTTAAAACAAATTTTTAACTGTGATTCAAGTTGAAACAAACTTTTTTTGTTTAAAAATCCTAAGTAAAAAGGGGTATGAAGTTTATTTGAATTTTTTTCTTCAATTTACTTTGCTCTGAAACAAAAGTATAAGAGAATAGATCATATAATAATTTCTAGAATCACAAAAGAACCTACAGAGCAAAAATTTCTTTCCATATACAACATCACAAGATTTCATGAACTAAACACTTAGATTTTAATTGAAAGAAATACGTTTACTCACATAAAATTTTGATGAACAGAGAGCTGTTTTGAAGAAAAAAAACCGTCTGATTTGTTTTTTCCTGAACACCCTTCTGCCTTGTTTTTCCTCTCTTTTTAGTTGAATTATAAACTTGAGTTTCAGTTGTGTAATTTGGTTTCTAAAATACTATATCTTTTGCTTTTGAACGAACTGAAATGAATATGGATGTGTGTGTGTGTGTGTGTGTGTGTGTATAAAGAGGTTTGTACTAAGGGAAGGTTTTTACTGGAACAAGATTTTCTTTGATCAGATATTTTTAATTTTTGTTTTCTTGCTTTGACTAAGCTAAAAATTTATTTCGGCTGAAATGATCTTGATTTTGGCTTAAGAATAGATAACATTTAATGCTTGTGTACCCATCTTTGTTAGCATACAATCTTAATTTGATTTTTGTAAGTACTAATTTTTGTTTTATTTAAGATATTTATCTTATTGCATAAGCCTCGTTTCCTCGTTTATAAAATTTTCATACAAGTTTATATGTATTCCTATGTCATTTTATATCGACATGATTTTATTACCACATAATCTTGGAATTTTTTCTATTTAAGGTTAACTATCGACATCAAATTTTATCACATATATTTTACTTATGGCTTAAGACAATTTCTTATTTGTTATATGTTTTTGTTTATTTATTATTATCATTTATATAAAATTAATTTACCCAATATTTATTTATCCATATATCTTTGTAATATTAATATTAATAATATTTTATTCCTTTTGAAACTTCTCAAATTAAATTTCAAAAGTTCGAACAATTTACCGAATTTAAAATTCAAAATTTTGGGATGTTACAAATATCCCCCCTTAAGAAAATTTCGTCCTTGAAATTTGAAAGAGAGAGAAAAGCGAACAAAGAATATACGAATTAAGAAAAATTAAGGAAATGGCTTACCAATTTAAGCCGAGGTATCCATTCTGCAATTGGGATATGATTTCTGCATATTATCTTCAGTTTCCCAAGTGCAATCCTTTGGATCACCACTCCACTGAACTTTAACTAGTTTCACAACTTTGTTTCTCAATCGCTTTTCATCACGATCTACGATCTTTATCGGTTCTCTTCTAACTGTTAAATTAGGAGTGATCTCAAGATCCTGCTGAGCTGCCTCCTCAATAATACTATCTGGGTCGTGCACATACTTCTGAAGACTAGAAATGTGGAACACATTATGCACGCCAGATAACTAGCTGGGTAGCTGCACTCGATATGCTAGAGGACCGATCCTTTCCAGAATAGGAAAAGGACTAACATAACGCGGTGCTAGCTTTCCAGTTTTCCCGAACCTCAATACACCCCGCATTGGAGACACTTTCAGAAATACAGAATCTCCAACTTGAAATTCCAAATCTCTTCTTCGACGGTCATAATAGCTCTTCTGACGACTTTGAGCAGTTATTGATTTCTTTCGAATAAAATCAACCTTCTCCGTTGCTTCTTTAATCATATCTAGTCCAAGGACGAGTCTATCACCTGATTCGATCCAGCATGCAGGTGATTGACACGAACGACCATATAAAGCTTCAAAAGGAGTCATCTCTATACTGGCCTGGTAGCTGTTGTTGTATGAGAACTCAACCAGATGTAAAAATTCTTCCCAAGAACCACCAAAGTCGAGAATGCAAGCACGCAAAAGGTCTTCTAGAATTTGGTTAATCCTCTCAGTTTGCCCATCAGATTGTAGGTGATAAGCAGTGCTGAAATTCAGTTTTGTTCCCAAAGCGGCTTGGAATGCCTCCCAAAATCTACTAGTGAAGATCGGATCACGATCACTCACTATGCTATTGGGAATACCATGGAGACGAACAATTTCCTTTATATATAGCTCTGCTAAGCTTGCTGCAGTCCGAGTGGATTTCACTGGAATGAAGTGAGCAGTTTTGGTTAGACAGTCCACTATAACCCAAATTGCTTCACTTCCCTTCTTGTTTCGTGGCAATCCGTCGATGAAATCCATCGATACCTGATCCCATTTCTATTTTGGTACTTCCAAAGGTTGAAGTAAACCGGCCACTTTCTTTTGATCGCTTTTTATTTGTTGACAAGTAGCACAGCTGCTCACATAAATAGATATGTCCCTTTTCATTGTCTTCCACCAGAAAGTTCTTTTGATATCTCTATACATTTTATTAACTCCTGGATGGATGCAAAGCTTGGATTTGTGAAATTCATCTAAAACTTCACGTTTCAGATCAGGAAAGTCTGGAACACATATTCTGCCTTTCAATCTTATAACTCCTCTATTATCCATGTCAAAACTAGTGTCTTCCCCTTGGCAAATCCTTTTATAAATTCCCTGAAGAAACTCATCTTCGTACTACTGTCTCGCAATCCTTTTGAGAAGAGTAGGAGTGATAACAAGATGAGCAAGAATAGCATGCTTTCTACTGAAAGCGTTGGCAACTACATTGGCTTTTCCGGGCGTATATAGAATATCTAGGTCATAGGACGCCAGAAATTCCAACCAATGTTGTTGTCGCAGATTAAGATCTTTTTGGGTGAAGAGATATTTCAAAGATTTGTGGTCGATGAATAATTCAAATTTTTCACATAGAGAAAGAGAGTTCATTAAGTAGATTTATTAAGTTAAGTCAAATTCATAAATTGTTAGGAAAAAGGAAAAGATTTTTACCTAGAAGATAATGTCGCCATATCTTCAAAGCGAAGATAACAGCTAAAAGTTCCAAATCATGGGTAGGGTAATTTCTTTCATGAGGACGTAATTGTCTACTCGCGTAGGCAATCACCATCCCATTCTGCATTAATACCAAACCATCACCGCAAGCGTCGGTATAAACAGATAGACCCTGATTCCCGTTGATAATGGCGAGACTAGAGCGGTGGTTAATCTCTTCTTCAACTCCTGAAAAGCTTCGTCACATTTCGGAGTCCAATTGAACTTTACATCCTTCATTGTTAGCTTAGTTAATGGACTAGCGATCTTAGAAAAGTCTTAAACAAACTTCCGATAATAGCCTGCTAAACCCAAAAAGCTTCGAACTTCTTTTGGAGTGGTGGGTTTTCTCCAATCAAGAATGGCGGAAATTTTGCTAGGATCAACAGCTATTCCTTCTTCATTAACAATATGGCCAAGGAATTTAACTTCTTTGACCCAGAAGTGGCATTTGGAAAATTTTGCGAATAGAATATTTCTCCTTAATATCTCCAAAATGATTCTAAGGTGCTCGGCATGCTACTCTTCAGTCTTGGAATAGATCAAGATATCATCAATAAACACGAGCATAAATTTATTCAATACTTCCCGAAACACACGAGTCATAAGATCTATGAAGTATGCTGGAGCATTAGTTAGCCCGAAAGGCATGACTAACCATTCGTAGAACATATTAAGACCCCTGAAAGCGGTCAAATGGACACAATCTTCGATGATTCATAATTGATGGAATCCCTGGGCCAGATCCATCTTTGAAAAGAAACAAGCGCCGTGCAATTGATCAAGTAGATCATCAATTCTAGGTAGTGGAAATTTATTTTTGAGAGTCAGCTTATTAAGATCACATTAGTCTACACACAATCTCAAAGATCCGCCTGATTTAGCAGCAAATACAACGGGTGAACCCTATTCAGAAACACTGGGTCGAATTAATCCTTTTGCCAGTAGATTATCGGTTTGCTGAACTAATTCAACCTTTTCCCTGGGTGCCATCATGCGACTTACGTGAACCACAGGACGAGCGTTGGTTACTAGGTCGATTTTGGATTCTATTTCCCGATGTGGAGGTAAAGATTTCACTTCTCCGAACACATTCGAAAAATCTCTAACAATGGGTATGGACTCCAAACTGGGTTTGGGATAACCCAAGTTATACATCAACCCTTCTCTTTTTAGACTAGGGTCCTAACAAGAAATTTCGATAAAGTCTCCAAATTCGATTTTAATTGAAATCAACCGATTATTACAATCCAATTTGGCTTCGTATTTAGCTAGCCAATCCATTTCGAGTAAGACTTCAAACTCGTTAAAATCAAGAACAAAGAGACCAATAGGGAATTGGTAACAAGAATATGAGATAGGAATGTTTCTACATCGAAGACAAAGATTCACGGGATCCCCAACTGGATTCTTTACGCATATAGGCTCATCAACAAAATCGGGTTCGAGATTTAGTTCATTTATAGCTTGCTAAGAGATAAAAATGTGTGTAGCGCCCGTGTCAAATAGAACTCTAACAATGCTACCATAAATAATGAGATTACCTTCCAGAACTCCTTTCCCTTTCTCTGCTTTGGAAGATGCAGGTTGGTCTTTGACTGCGTACACCTTTGCTGTCGAAGCTTGCTTCATGGTTGGGCAGTCTTTAACTTTATGTCCAACTTTCTGACAATAATAGCATTTCCTGGGCTTCGCTTGAACGGATTGACTGACTTGTTTCTTAGGCTTCGTACATCTGCTAGAATAATGTCCCTTCTCCAATAAATTATAACAAGTGACATTCTCTGTTATGCTTCCCTGATTATCCTTCTTTTTCTCTTTGCCCTGCCATGGTTTCTTGCCTCTAAATTTCCGCTTCTTCCAATTTTGACTGCTCGAATTTCCTTTCTCTACCGGGGCATCTTGCATATCAAGTGTGGCATATCTGTACCCCATATCAACTAAATCTGAAAAAGATTCCTTGACGTAGCCAGTCATCCTCTCGTGGAATTTCTTATTTAAAGGCGTGTTCACCAATTCAGGACCAAAACAAGACAATTCATTGAATTTGTTTAGATACTCCTCGAATGATAAACTCCCCTGCTTCAAGTCCATGAATTCCTGGTACATTCGAGAAATTCTAGCTGATGGCAGATAACGCTTCTCAAATACTTCTTTGAATTTCTCCCAAGTAAACTCGTCTTCTAGTTTATCTACCATGATTGTCTCCCACCAGGCTAAGGCTTCCCCTTGAAGTTACCAAGAAGCTATGAGTCGCTTCTGATCGTCTTGCAACTTTATCCCTCTAAAGATTTTCTCACATGATCTGATCCATGCTTGAACCTCAACAATCGACTCCTTGCCGGTGAACGGCTTACCACCAAGCCTTGAGAAATTTTTATATAAATCAGCCAGATTCGGCTATTGCTGGACACGTATTGCTGCTACTGCTGTTGGGGGATCTTGGTTAGTTGTTGTAGCACTTCCCTAACCCCTGACTCTTCCTCTTCGTCCACTCATTCTTACTATATGTAATTAGTAAGAAACTGGTTTAGATATACGGACGAAATATCTTAAGGAATATCAGCTGTAAATAGGAATAAACTAAGAAAATTTGGAGTTTTGATCTCGGTTATACTCATTCTAGGGTATACTTCACCCTATCTCTAATGAGCCATCTAATGTGTTATACTCCGTAGCTAAAGTTCTTACTCAACCTTCAGCTCTGATACCAAATGTGACGGCCCTGACTCGACTTTCGAAAATCGACACCGAATACGACGCTCGTATTCAAATGTCGTAGATCCAAACATCGAATCTGGTTCGTCGAAGCTTATAACAACATCAGATGAATATAAAGCAGTGGAAAAAAATGAATATCATGCATACATCACAGATACAATATCATAATATCCATTACTACATCAGAGTATTTTTAGTACATACACCACAACTCCAAATAAATATCATAATAATACAACAGTGATCATATATCCAAAACGCCTTCAAAGGAATGAAGTGATAATGAATGCCCAAAAAACTAAACACCGGAGATCCCAAAAACTTCTAAAATATCTCCACAGCAAAAGCTCTAAATACCGCTAACACCGGAACACGGAAACCTGCTATTAGGCTGCCCATGTGAAAATTATGGGCACCCAGAGTTCAGAAAAGAAACAATAAACTCTGGGTCAGTCATGGGACAAGTATGAGTAAACAAAACAACAGTTGCTTTTAAATAAATTAAGATTTATAAAAGAAAATCCGGTATGCTTTTGGAAAATGAAACTACCATAAGACCTCCCGCCACACACACCATGCAATCGCAGAATTGGAGGAGATTTCTTCTTATGATAGTCAAATATGCTTGATACGAGAAAAAATTCTTTGATATTATTACTAGTGCATAGTGTAGAAAGTATTTAAAAAATATAATATTAATCTTAGTCAGCATAGACATTCCGAACTATGCCTACTATACCTACCATCTAAACAGTGGTGACCACCATAAGTAAATGGCAGGTTATACAACTAAAACCGTACTGGGTTCTTATTGGAAATTGGATTTCCAACAAATGGTCAGGCTAAGAAACTTACTGCCACATGGGTACGCCTCTGGCGGGACGTCCCGAGAACCTACCCGGCTTTCTGCCAACACAAGGCCGGCTTACCTCTGTAACTAGGTAACTACTACTCGAATATGCCACTCACCGGTCCTTTGGGACCTTTATCCGAGGTCCCTCTATCACAAAGCAACAGCCACACAGTAAATGAGATTGGAGCTACCACATAGGTAAATATCTGGGCTCCATACCATGACATCACTTTTTTCCAGAAGGAAATGACATATCCTAATGGGCGCGACCCTCATAACCTTGCCGCATCTTTCCTGTTTCGACCATTTTCAGGTTGTGAGGTCCAATGAGGTCTCGTCCACAAAGCTATGCTTTACACAAAGCCATGCTTTGATCACAAGTGATCAACAAATGATCATCAACACATAGCAGCACTTAGCATGCCACACTACAAATTGGGAGTATATCGCCGATATCCTTCAACTACATAACCTCTGAGCTCGTACATCTCAGAGAAGGGTGTTAAGATAAGAGAATAAATTCTCCGCCACCAACAGATACGTATTTGAAAGAAATCTGCTTTATACCTCAAAATGTAGTGTCAGACACATAACCATACAAGTCTGTTCCAGGTTCGAACAGAACCGAAGGCACTTCGTTCAATAAAGGAAGAAGCCCTTGTAAATTCGAGTATCCACAATCCCGATCGGACTTCCCATCACTTAGAGAATCTCTATACCGGAGCAACTCAGTGCAGAGACAATCGATAGGTTATCCTATCGTTTTCGAAGACACCCGGTCTTCAATATCGGTCTTCAAATGCTATCCGTTTCGACATATCACTATTCGAAATGATTTATATGACACGTAGGTCCTCTCTCGGCTAAACCAAATAGTGAGCGCTTAATTTTGAAACATGTGGGTATATCAATCATAAAGATCCACATTCAGGGTTCGATGTGGGTTTCGAATAACTGACTGAAATTCGACTCCCTGTCGCATCGAGGTTTAAATGTCGTTTTATGGGCAAAGGGGTTTTCACATCAACATAGAACAAATCACAAATCATAGTGCAGTACAGAGCAATTCACATCACACAGTATTTTGATCACAACAGAAATAACAATCCAGTGCAGAACAATAGTTAAGTATTTTCCAATGTGGTCTAAATGAATTAACCACACAATTATTTTAAATTAATGATCAATTATTCTTAACAATAAACAAACTAATTAAATATCAATTTTGTTAATAAATTATTCCCCAATCAATTTACTTAATTAACTACTAATTATAAATTAATCAGCTTAATTTATCTAATTAGAAATTCTTAATTATAAATAATTTAGACACTTAATTGTTTATCAATCAATTTTAATTACAAATTATAAATCCTTAATTACTTAGTTAATCACAATTATTAATTTAATTATTCTTGATTTCTTTCTAAAGCAATTGATCATTTATCTAATTTAACATTTAAAATCTTCTTTAATTATTTCGAAATCAATTTATTATTATTATTACAAAAGCTTTAATGCAATTAAATTTAACATTTATCTTAAATTAAATTATTTAGTGGAAGTATTAATTATAAAAACTTTGTTAAGCATTTGCTGAGTTAATTAAACTCGAAATAAGTTCTTAACCCAAAACGATTAAACATTAGTTACTTTGTTGACACCAAATTTGGTTAGCATTATGCTTGAAATTTAATTTGGGCTTAACCCATTTTTAAAGTAAAATCCGATTCTTCCCAGGCTTTTACTCGAGTCAAACTCGAGTTCCTTCTTCCTTTCCCCGAGACATTCCTCTGTTTCTTCACGTATTCTTCTTCTTACTTTTTTTTCTTTTCTTTTTTTCTTACTTAAGCTTAGTTTAACTTAACCCACTGCAGAAACATTCACACGCGAGCGTGAGAGACCCCGAGCTAACCAACCTTTTACTCGTGTGCTCCTTCGAGTTTCTCTTCCTAACGCACCTACCTGACACGAGATCGACGTCGTGCATGTGTACGACGTCGCACCGTCGTTCTGGTGGCCGTCGCGACCTTCGGCAAGTCGCACTCCACCCCCTTACTCGAAATTGAAGCTCAATTCGAAGCCATTAACTCGAAATCAAAATTTGGCATTTTTGTTGAAAAACTACAATTAACATCACCAACCAAAATGTCTCACCGCCGCATCTCAGACCACCAGCGACGCCATAACTTCGGCAACAGCACGTCAATGCTCTATACTACCCTCTCCCATCATCGCGTGCAACTCGGTGCCTTCGAGGTGATGAAATCACCTCATTTCCAACCCACTGTGAAACTGCAAACGCAACCCTACTTTGGATTCGTTTGACAATCTCGCGCATTCCAAAAAAAATTCAGTAATTTTCTCAACATCACCGAAGCTCAAATGATCTTCAAGCCAAATTTCAATGTTTAATATTTGATCGTTCACCAAAAATTAGGAAAATTGCAAATTTGCTTTAAATTCAAACTTCTCTTAAACTACTTAAGTAAAAAATCATCATATTGCTTTTAAAAATCATAACTTGGTATGTTCATTCAAGTTATGTAATCAATTCAACAATTTAACATACTTGAATTTATCATAAAAATTTGTTGTAATCAATTCAACAATTTAACATACTTGAATTTATCATAAAAATTTGTTTTTACTGTAAAACAGGTATACAGAGTCGAGTGTTTCATTTCTAACCTTAAAACAAAATTTTAACTGTGATTCAAGTTGAAACAAACTTTTTTTGTTTAAAAATCCTAAGCTAAAAAGGGGTATGAAGTTTATTTGAATTTTTTTCTTCAATTTACTTTGCTCTGAAACAAAAGTATAAGAGAACAGATCATATAATAATTTCCAGAATCACAAAAGAACCTACAGAACAAAATTTCTTTCCATATACAACATCACAAGATTTCATGAACTAAACACTTAGATTTTAATTTAAAGAAATACGTTTACTCACATAAAATTTTGATGAACAGAGAGCTGTTTTGAAAAAAAAACAGCCTGATTTGTTTTTTCCTGAACACCCTTCTGCCTTGTTTTTCCTCTCTTTTTAGTTGAATCATAAACTTGAGTTTCAGTTGTGCAATTTGGTTTCTGAAATACAATATCTTTTGCTTTTGAAAGAACTGAAATGAATATGGATGTGTGTGTGTGTGTGTGTAAAGAGGTTTGTACTAAGGGAAGGTTTTTACTGGAACAAGATTTTCTTTGATCAGATATTTTTAATTTTTGTTTTCTTGCTTTGACTAAGCCAAAAATTTATTTCGGCTGAAATGATCTTGATTTTGGCTTAAGAATAGATAGCATTTAATGCTTGTGTTCCCATCTTTGTTAACATACAATCTTAATTTGATTTTTGTAAGTACTAATTTTTGTTTTATTTAGATATTTATCTTCTTGCATAAGCCTTGTTTCCTTGTTTATAAAATTTTCATACTAGTTTATATGTATTCCTATGTCATTTTATATCCACATGATTTTATTACAACATAATCTTGAAATTTTTTCTATTTAAAGTTAACTATCAACATCAAATTTTATCACATATATTTTATTTATGCTTTAAGACAATTTCTTGTTTGTTATATGTTTTTGTTTATTTATTATTATCATTTATATAAAACTTAAATTACCCAATATTTATTTATCCATATATCTTTGTAATATTAATATTAATAATATTTTATTCCTTTTGAAACTTATCAAATTAAATTTCAAAAGTTTCAAAATTTTACCAAATTTAAAATTCAAAATTTTGGGATGTTACAGCCTAAGGTTGTAAAGTAAAGTAAATTACTTGTATCGAAAGGGGTACTTTAAATTGTTTCGAAAGGGATACTTTCAAATGTTTTGAAAGAGATTGTTTAATGGTTTAAACAAAGGTTTCGAATGTTTTCATCTATAATATTTTGAGTAAAGCATATAATACGGCAAAGTGATTTAAGTAAAGAAAATAGCAAATTTTCCTTGTGCAAGTACGATTTAAAGGGTTAAACCATTTCGAAATTTCAAGGAAAATTAAGAGGGGGTTAATCCTTACTAAGTGACTCGCATATTTGCATATCGGCTGGCACTAGTATATGGTTGCACCCTATACATTAGCTGTTAGCACCTAGCTTATTTAGTTCAAAATTGCGTAGGGCTTAGTCACAAGTAAGACTTAAATGATGTTTACATACAGAAAGGAATATATATGTACAAAGAGGTAGGATAGATTACTGGTAATCCCCAAAAACCATTAGGATCAGGTGAGCCTAGAAAAAGTAAGTTAAGGACAGACTATCTAGAAGTATGTCTAACAGTTATTAGATAATTCGTTTTGTTTGTCTGGTAGGCCCGAGTTAGCCAAAGGTTGGTAGTCAGCAAAATAAAACTACATAGTTTTGGATAGATGGTCTGTTTATTACCTATTTTTGAGCATATACGATATTTTCTATTATTGATATATCATATTGATTAATCAGTTTGGTTGCAGGGTTTTGATTTGCAAAATGAAATGTTTAAAAGGGATATTAGTGAAGGGAAACTTGTTCTGCTAAGCAACATGTCTCACTTAATATCATTATACCGAGATGTAATAGTATTATTCACGCTAGCTTTATGTCTGACTTAAATTTTATGTTTTTCCCCTTAAACTCTCGGGTGCTCAAAATTAATTTGAGTAGACTAAGATTTGGGTTTACAGGTTTAGTAGGTGGATGAATAAAGCTCCTGGAGACGAGCAGGAGGACGATGCTAACTATATTTAGGAGTTATTTCGTTTTATTTCCGCTATGTTATATTAAGTTTGATATGACTCTTTAGTACTCAGATCAACCAAGCGGGCATCTTCATATTTTCTCTTGGCATATTTATATGATAATTATATTTTATCTGGACCTGGGAAACGTTGGGATTATGTAATTGGATATGGGACATTTTTTGTGAAATGTAATCAAACAAATTGTTTTTGAATCTGTGATTTGTTTCATGTTCATGTGCTTCTAATATTCTGGACACCATTAACATTACCGTATTTTATCATTGGAAGTTAACACTATGGATGGCTGCAGCATCTGTGGCGCTTAGCTTCGAATCTCAAAATAAGGGAAGTGAAGACTGTATCCTTGACTCTTAAAAATCGACACAAATAAATCCACAGTATTCACGTGCCGGGTAGGTAGATTTTCAGGGGTAAAGTAAAGTAAAAGATTGAAACACAAATTCTCACATTACATTAAAATAGATAGATAGTACATACAACCACTCTCACTAGGTTACATCAGAGTTATTTTGTATGAACTGACCCATCCAGTAATAGTTATAACTGTCTGCTCCCACACTTGCGGGTATTAACTACCATAGACATAGCGAAAAAATAAAATAAATAGATAGATGAACATCCACATCAGGTGCTCCAGCTCCATGCTCCAAAAATTTCTTCCAGCATGCTCTTCCTTAAAATAATCCAAAGAGATTCTTGACTACTTGGCTGGCCGAAAAAATAGGGCGCCTTGAGTTTAAAGAGAAAACAAATAAACTCGGGTCAGTCATAGGACTGGTGTGAGAACACAACATACATTGTTTGAAAATAAAAAAGTATCTCATAAGATCACTCCACACATAAACATGGAACGGGTTTTTACATTATGATAACCAAAACATTCTTTTAGAAATACTTGATATTATTTTTAATGCCATTCTTTAAAAACATTTGCAAGTAAACTTATTAAACTTAACTAAATTTGTTACATTATTAAATTCCAGTATACCACTTTGTAATAAAAGGCTTTCTACATCTAAAATTGTACGGGCTCTTATTGGAGAATGGGTTTCCATACAAATGACCAAGTAAAGGGACTATCTTTTGACAGTAGATCTCTAGAGGATCGTATCGAGGCCCAACTGATGGTCCTCTACCAACATAAGATAGATATACCTCTTCCTAGATATTACCGAATATGTAATCACCTCAGTCGTTACCGACTTATTCGAGACGTCTTTTAGCATACACCACAATAATTTAAAATCGAACGCCATAGCGGGTAGAAATATATCTAAATGGGGATGATCATACCCTAATAGTTGCGATGTTGTATGATTTATTTATTTATCTGTTTTTGTTCATCATAATATGAATTAAACATATCACAAATATAAGGAACAATATATACAGTCTAAGTCCCATCCTATACGATGAGTCAAAAGAATAACCAACGAAATATTACCGAGTGTCCTATATCATTGATAATATAACTTTGTTTATTCAAATTCTCATCATCTATAAGTTCACACATCTCATATGACTCAACCATTTATTGATCTAAAAGGGATTTAATTGTGTAATACTATTTCCTATAGTAATCAATACAATTTCATTATTTCTAAAGTATAATATCAAATTTGAAGGGCTCGGTTCGGAAATTTCCATTATTTCCAAAAATCTTAGTTAGTTATAAAATTTTACTTGTTTAAACCTCTTATTACATTCCAAATAATTCAATCTTCCTATGGATTTAAAACCACCAACTTTTCCCTTTTTTAAATAATTTCATACTATCGAAAATTCTTCTTAAATACTATAAAATACTAAATAAATGAGTTTGGTAATTTCCATAATACCGTTTCAATTATTTAATTTATATTATGTCATTTTAAAACCCAAAATATTTCCAAGAATCAAATATTTAATTCTCAAAACAATTTATAAAATCCTTGTTTGCTTTCAAATCTTTTTAAACCATCTATGAAAAATAATTTATTTAACTAAAATTTTAATTTTGTAAAACTCTTTCAAATATTCATATTAAAACATTGACTTATAAAATTCACCTTTATAACTAAATTCCTAATTTTTCATTTCAAGATATACAAGTAAAATACCTTTAAAATATCTTCGCATACATTTAAATTGATTCTCTCTTTATTGAAAATAATTAATACAAAATAAACAACTAAATTTTACACTTGAAGAATACAGTAATAAATTTCATTAGTAATGTTTTTTCACACAACAAATAAATCATATTCAACCTTTTTATTGCCCCAAAATTATTCTTACAAGCTTCAATTTTTTCTTATGTAATTCCATAGAAATAAATTTATCGTTTTTGGAATAAAGATTTAAATGCCTTTTATAAAACCCTTTTAAATATATTTTTATAACCATAGATAAATGAAATATATTTTCATAAATCAATTATTAAATCATAAACCATAATTCCGATTTCTAAATTATCCTTTTTTATAAATTCTTAAAAATATTCACTATTAAATACACACATTTTTTATAAAAAAAATTATATAATCAAATTCCAGAATTATTCCTTTTAAATAAAATTCAAACTGGTATTTTCTTTTAGAAATATTTCAAAAATTAAGGTAATGTCGTATATTCAATTCCAACCAAATTATAGCAAAAATAAGGATCCACATCCATTATTGATGGGGGATATTCATATGTGGCTTAATTTATATATCTGTATACACACAACATTATTTCAACCAAATCAAATAATTTTCCAAACTATTAATTTATAGAATAGTCAGTAAACACATGCAATATGAAATATAATTTAAACATAGATTTGCAAGTTAAAGAAACACTCGCTGAATCAATGCTTAAGAATTCACCAAAATAGTAGAACCCTTAGCGCTACCACAAACACTGATACCAGCTCCATCTCTAAACTATAGCACCACTAATGTTGTCATCATTCCTCCTCTATGCCAACCCAACTGTAGCAACCCACAATTTCAAACACTTCATCTCTGAATATCGTAACTTTTGAAATATGGTTAATTGTTAAAAAGTTATTTGATAACCTTCTTAAACTCTTTTTAATTAATGACGACTGAAAAAAAAACATGTTTTTGAAATTATTTTACAAAAATAAATTGGTTGAAGAAATATCGATAATGTAATCGAAAACTGTTTTATTGATAAATAGTTTTTCATTCAATATAACTTGTTCAAACTTTGTGTACATGTCTAAATGACGTAAGAGGTCATTAATAGCTAATAAAAATATTTTCACTAATTTTGATTAAATAAAGTAGCTTCTACAAGCTTCTAGAAGGAAATGGGATATTTGTGAGTAGAGTGGAGATATTTCTTTTGGATAGTTAGGTGGAAAGTAAGCACATGAAAGCACATAGGGGTGAGCCTTCTTGGTCGACTAGGTGAGGTGATGGGGAGATTGTGGTGACCATTAAAATTCCTATATAAAGGGCCCTAAGACTAATTAAATCGCTTTCATGAATTTTAGCAAATTAAAATACTAACTCTTCGCTCTCTTCTCTTCATAAATTCTAAGAAAAATCAAAGAAAATCAACTTAACTCTTCACCAAACTCAGCTAGAAGCCTACAACAACTCTTAGCAACTTAGAGCTTGAAGAGTTGGAGTACAAGATCCAAACAAGGTTAAGGTCAAGGTCATGAGCACCAGGGAGGCATTTTGTCTAGGTCGTGAGAAAACAAAGAAAGGGTATGAAGTTTTGCTATTCGTATGGTTGTGGTAGGAAGTGAAAGCTTGTGATTGGTTGTTTACATGTTGAAGGATGAGCTAAATCACCATTTGAATTAATATAAAGTGTTTATAATGTTGTTTAAACTATAGTATATGTTTGCAACCAAATTGTTCACAGACACCCAAGAATAGATTTATGCAGTGAAATAAATGAATAAATTAAAACTAAAAAGAAAAATAGAATAAATTAACAAGAAAATCAAAGCAATAATTAAGAACACAAGGATTTAAGTGGTTTGGCATTGTATGCCTATGCCCACTTTAAAGATTCTCTTTATTGATTTACGAATAGTTTGATTACAGTAGCAAACGGCAAGAAATTAGGAGAAAACATGGCTACGATGTAACCAGCATCGTAAAGAACCTCACAATGACCTCTTAGGCCAGTATTTATAGGTGTAAGCAACTACCAATGTCTCTTAAACTTTGGCTACAGGACATTCTAATCCATAAGGGCCTACCAGAGGGGTCCTTGGCCCAATCCCAATGAATAGGGATCGGTTTCGATCTCTTTATTGGTTGGTTCTGGGGCAGCGATCCCTATGGTAGCTTCTTCATGTTTAGACATGTTGGTACTTTAAATATCATGTTGATTGGATAAGTGCAACTTGTGCTTTTCTTTAATCTTTGGTTTAGATCAACTTGGAGGTTATTTTGTTGAAACCTTCTAAATGGATTCTACCGACCTCTCATAGTTTACTCAGTACGCCGATACTTATTACCTATCAAACTCTGTCGATCCCTCTTACATGCTATCCATCTGCTTATTAAATTATGTCAATCCATGGCCTTGTATTATGACGATCCATGCACACTTATTTATGTCGATCTCTCCATTGCTTCCACTTTTCCAACCCCTTGTCAAACTAATTATGCCGAACCATACATTTTCATCTATATCGATCGTAGGTGTTCCACCAAGTCATGCCAATCCATGCACCATCACCAAGCTATGCTGATCCATTGCTTGTCCAAGAAAATTTCCATATCTCTAGCATCCTACATCGTCTATCTTCCAACTCCATTCAATCCTGGCTTCAAATGACCATCTGAACTCTACTTTTGGGTCCTATAGCCATTGCTTCATGGATAACAGTCGGATCAATCTTCCACAATCAATTAAATATAGCTGGGTCAGGATACCGGGTAACACTTCCCCCCCAAAGTACGTTTTGTGAGTAACATGGCGTGCTTTGAATCGAAACAAATCTGAATTTTCAGACAGAAGTCCATCTAGCTTTCTAATTGATTGCATTCCTTTGTCGAATTGTTTTCCAAGGCATTGAATCTCCTATTGAATGCCATGACACTTGGTCGATTTCTAATAATATAAGTCCAGTTCCACATTCCATGAACATATACCAATCCAGTTATGTGAGGCTTATAAACTTTTTCTTATCTGGTCTAGCCTCAAACTTGATGGTTTCTGGTTTGATTGCTATTTATGTTGATTTCGAAAAGTTAAACTTTTAAATCATTCACGTGTATGCTCATATACACGTTTTCATTGTTGGCTCCCAAACGCGTTCGAACGCTCATGTGTCGTTGCCAATTTTTATAATATTTTGTATGCTCACTTTTATAGTCAAACCTCCATGATCACTATCAGCATTCATCTCTTTATATATATATATATATATATATATATATATATATACATATATATCATTTATAGGGATCAGCGTTCAATATGTTGATCCATTGTTGAAGCTAGGCAAATAGGGTTTGGTAAGTTCCTACACCGACCCCTATTCCTTTTTACTCGTTTAACATTCCCATGGCCAAACCCTTTCCAACCCATATAAATACGAGCCTCTCTCCTTTTCGTTCTTCACTTTTCCATTCCACTTGCCTTTGCATAAAACTTCCTTTCCAAACCCAGGCTCTCCACACTTTGACCTCAAATCCAACCTCAATCCAGCCATCCACTAACACATATCTCCTTTGCCTTCGACTCAATTACTCTTGAACGCTTATCCCAAACTTAATTCGTATCTCCACATTTTAATATAGGTATGGATTTGTGATATTTATTTTAATTACATGATTAAGTTATCATTTTTGAGCTGCTGATGTGAGCATAAGGGGCAACCGATCATAGAATTATTAGTGGCTGCTTGAACAAAGCCTTTGTAGGTTGAATTATGCATAGAAAAAAGAGATGATGAGGTAGAATGAGGGTTCGAGGAGGGATCGTAAGGAAAAAAGAAGTGGATGTAGAGAGATGAAGGATTAGGTGGTGTTGGTAACTTTGGGTGAAGGTTCGGCCTCGATTGAGGGATCGGTAGTTGATTCCAGAATTGAGAGGGGAAAAGGATAAACAAAATTAGGGGGTCGACGAAGGGCGTTGATAAAGGAAAGGATAGATGTTGAGTGACAAAGGGATTGATAGACTTTAACATGGCAATGATAAGGACCGATCGCTTTAGTTAGGGAGAGGGATCGGTGAAGAGGGTTTAGAGAAAGGGATCGGTGAGGAGGGTTTAGAGAAAGGGATCGACATTAGTAAAGTAGTGACATAGGAAGCGGCATTCCTTACGTTGGTATAGGGTTCGGTATAGAGGCCTTTGATCGAAGGATCGGCATAGGAATTCTTGGGATAGGGATCTGTATCTAAATGTTAAGGACTACCGTATGCCTTATAAACTAATCCAGCTCAGCTTATTCGAACAATCAACACTAGTTTGCCTTGATGGCCTTGAACATACGATGATAATGAAAAAATAACTTGCATACTTAAGCTATCAAACTTGAAATTGGTCAACCAAACTTTCGAAACTTCCAATATGGACAAAGCGACAGACTTGTTAATGAACTTAAGCAACAGATTTCATAATTCAATATCTGATAGTCAATCTCAAAGCTTTCATTGCTGATTAATTTTCATATTGGTCAAGATGGTCTGTGGTGACAGTCTCTCTGGATAAAACTCCCAAAACTCGTCGTTTTATTTCTCCTTTTTGATTTCAAACCATTTATGTCTATTACATACTACATTGCACTACACTAGTTCACACATAGAATGGGGGAACATGTTATTTTACTAATCTCAATCATTTATTCAATAAAGCTGATATAGATCCCCAACGCTCAAAGCATTCAATTGACATGTCTTCTGATTCGGCGACATGATACATCGGTTCTGAAGTGAAACCAACTTCTGCAACTACATCCAACAGGCCTTCTCCAAGCCATCATGCAGAGTAAACAGAAGTCACTAATCCACAAGCTGATCTTTTCTTCGATGTCCTAATCCTTCCAACGGAGGACATAAGCCATGCCCTTGATGCTGTAGAGGGTGCTATTCTTATTGATATTCCAGTGGATTTATAGGCCTTTCGAATTGGTGGAGCTACACTTCATCGGTTATACTCTATCCACGGAATTCCATTTGGGGGTGTCTTGGTTCCCTTAGGTTAAGATAGACCTCACTTGCCCCCAGCAGGGTATACTTCTTGCAATAAGTTTATATGTTGGGCTGGATGCGTGCCACCCTTTAATTTGTTTGTCCGGGAGGTGTTGAGATATCTTAGGATCGCCCTTACACAACTTCATCCCAATAGTTATGCTTTTATTCCTAGAACCTTCTTATTGTTCATGAATGTTCTATTTCGTCCGCCTACTACTGAAGACATAAGATTATCTATAACTTCATACGACGATCAGGAAGCCCCTCTTATGTCTTTGTTGAGACTTCATGTAATTGTCAAGTTCTGACGGGTGCTTGGAACAAACTCTCACTATTTAAGCATGAATGGTTCTATCTGAGCTGCTCTCTTTGGTTTGCAAGACGATGGTTAGAAGGACATAAGTATTACTTTCACTTTTCTCTCAAGTTCACTAATCCAAGTCATTACTTTTCCTTCGAATCAACTAACATCTGTAGTTCTCTCAAGTGTTTGCCCACGTCCTGAAGGTGCTGGTTTTTCTAGAGCCGTTGCTCCTATCCGCGCTACTCCTATTGAGGATAAGGACATCATTCTTCTCATAACTGATGAACTACTATCCTTATTTGGGCTATTGGAAGATGGCCGTAGTATTGGATGTCCTGGGAGTGCGGCATTATTAAGGAATTTTGCATAAAGAAAGAGGATATTGTCAACCCAGTCATGTCCCCTGCTTAGGGGACTTGGGATGATATTATGGAGTGAGAGTTTAAGAATTATCAAGTCGAGAAGTCAGAAGATGTCGATGCAGGCCTCAGAAAAGTACCAATGGTTGAACCGTTGCAAGCTGGACAATCCCAAACATCTAAAAAAGAAAGAAGAGGTTGGCATACAGGCTTCGTAGAAGAAAAACTGCCTCGGGCCTAGAGTTTGTTATTACTCTTGTTGAGGAGGAATCGTCCTCTCAGCACTTGGAAAGCTCGTTAAAGAGGTTTTCTAATCTTCAAATTTGGAACGATATCATGACCTATAACTTTCCAAACATCAACATAGAAGGACTCAACACTCCCACCAAAAGTGGCGAAGGCATCCAACCTTTGGACAAAAGAGAGAAAATGCCGATGAGCAAAGCTATCGTTACTGGTTTATTGGGGGAAGCACTAGGACACTCACAGCCCCACACACTTCACTATGCACTTCTATTGTTCTTTCGTGTGACGATTACTAATACGCTCCTATTCAGTCTTTATAAGTGATGTCTCAATTAAGAGCCTTCGATCGCCTCAGAAGTTCTTCTGCATACCAACGATCAAGCTGGGATTCAAAGTCTACTTGGCGGAGGGAAATATACTAGGGGCGAGATAAGAATTATCATTCAAGGGAATCTTCTTCCTTTTCCAAATGAAAATCCCAAGCATCTTGTCAAGGTGAACAATCTGACTTTCTTGCCTAAAGTAGAGAGCAACTTTCATATCGTGGTCCTCATATCACCACGTCTAAGGAGGGAAATTGTGGCTCTTCAAGCTTCAGACAATCTCGTAAGTGTTGGTCAGGAAAACATCCTCTTGGTAACTCCGAATTGCCTTTGCCGTCCATTGCTCCTGATGTTTCCATAGCAGAGAAGTTAGCCGATCTCAAGGCCACCTTTCTAAAGATTTACTTTGATGACCTTAAATTCCTTCCTTCTATTCATATATTCCTAGGGCATGCCAAGGAAAATTCTCTCATTTGCGTGAATGATGTATTTGTGTAGCATGAATCATTTATACACTTGGTAGAGAAAGTCTTTGAAGTTTCTATGGAGCGACAATACAAGATAGTCTGCTTTAAGTTTGAAGCTATGCACAAGAAAGATATAATCAAGCATCAGGATGCTAAACTGCTAGAATTTAAAATCCAACTTGCTGAAGCGGAGAACACTATGGAAACTACAGAGGTAGTAGCTACTCACAAAAAGGAATTCGACGAGGCAATTCACTGTAGTAGGACACTCGCTTTAGAAAAGGACTCACTACACAAGGAGAAAGATGCTCAGAATCACTGCATTAAGGAAATTGAAGAACTTTTAAAGAAAGAATAGGAGGAAAAAATTAAAGCTCGGGAGGAATTACAAAAATACTATGAGGAAGTTATTGAAACTAGAAGCTTAAAGGCTAAATTGACAAGCAATTTGCCAAAATCAAAGCTCGTAAAAAAGAAGCTCGAGAGCAGGGACGAAGAGAGATGACCGAAAAAATTAACTCCTAAGTGGAAGCTACGATAGAGTCTGATAGGAATGAGATTAAGGACTTATTCGATCCGCTGAATATTGAATACAATGCCAAATTCCTGATCCATCGCGACTTAAGCTTTATCGGTGAGTGTTATCTTGAATCGCTCACTAAAGCTTGGAAGCACATCATCAAATGAAGAAGAATGAGTTGGGTGAAGCCGATCTCAATGAGGAAGAATTAGTGAGGGAATTTTTCGTGGGAATGAGCCTTCAGATCTAGCCGCCATAAAAATTCAATTTTTCATGTCCTCTACACCTACTTAAGTAGGAAAAAATATTTTTGGGTGTTCAAAGATTGATCCTAAAAGTCCTTCTTCATCTTAAGTAGTTGGAACATCAACCTCTCTTGATATGGAGTAGGATCTCGGTTATGATCCGAACAGGCCTGACTTCGAACCCAAAATGTTATCTCTCATTTTAAAAGAAGGCCCTAGGCAACGATGGAGAGTCGACCAGATGCTGGTATTTTGCTTTACTCCATAGTATATGAAAAGTTTTCATTCTTCACACGTAATATCTGAGCTAATCCCCCTGTTTTATCAAATTTTATAGGTCTTCCGGGTCCCATTCAAACTCCCATAAGTAGCGCAGTTGTAGACTAACACGAGGAAATAGCTGAAGATCCGGCTGTTGTTAATGTTTCGGGACTCGATGCTCATATAATCGGTGCCCTTGATGAAGATAAGACCGAAGATCCACTCCCGGCCGACGAATCTGATGAAGTGATAATCCCCCGTGCCTTGGAACACACTGAAATGACCAGCATGAGGGAGTAGATCGAAAAGGAGGAATAGTTGAAAAGAAAGGTTAAGATTGAGTCCGTCGAGGTGGACATCAACGGTCCTCATCTCGTGCCATTGCGAATTATTCCACCGAGTGGGTCGATCCCTGATGAACTTCATCTTACCTCCTCAAGCTCTCCATCCAAACGTGGTAAAGGGTCCTTAAAAAGAAGCATAAGCGATTCTTCCTTTGAGAAATCCAAAAGAGAAAGAAAGTCAAAGAAGTAGTTACTGCTCAAGGCCAATTTACTAGTTTACTTAATCATCTCTTTCACTAGTTGTAGTTTATGGGTATGAATACCGATCTTTTGAAATAATTTGTGCTAAAGTTTCGGCACCTTTTTTGTAAATAAAAGCTTTTGTTTTCTACTATGTTTCTTGTGAATTGTTATTTTAAGTATATGAATGATTACGTTCCATTCATTGTACTTCTAATTCATTGCTTATGAATTCTATTAACAATCCACCATCTCCATTCCAAGGCCTCCATGTGGTCATGGCCTCGAGTCATATCAAACACCAGGCTCGGGCCTTACTGTTATACTATCACATTTAGCAGTTTGTTGGATAACTATGCTTTCGCCCCCGGTATTGATTTGGTGAGGCCGTAAGTTGGATGGTCGAATTCCATCCTTAGCGAGTTTATACTCCTCCTGTTGACTTCAGGCCGGAGTTTGTGGAAGAGAGAATGGTCGGAATACACTCATATATTCATGAAGTTTGCGGAATAGAGAATGGTCGAAATCCACTCATCTATTCATTGAGTTTGTGGAATGGAGTACAGTTGAAATCCACTCATCTATTCATGTAGTTTGTGGAATAGAGAACGGTTGAAATACACTCATCAAGTCATTCATGTTTATACTCTAGTTAGCTCTCTAGAGAATTAGAGTTATAATGTGGGCAGTCGGTATCCGTCCGATTTATGTTTATACTCCAGTCTGCACTTTGGGGATTTAAAGTTGTTTTGTAAGCAGTCGGTATCTGCTCAATTTATGTTTATTCCACACTCTGGGGACTTTGAGTCGTTTTGAAGAGCTATCAGGTCGCACTCTTTTTTAGTTGATTAATTTGCCCCTTAGAATTTAGGCTTTTGATTTAGCGAGCGATCGGTCGAATTTCGATCGCTTTGAATTCTTGTTTCAGTCCCACAGCTTAGGCAGGAATTATTAAACGAACAAGTTAACTGAGCTCATTTTGTTTGATCCCAGCGGGAGTTGGCACGATTGATCAATTCCAAACTCTAGGAGCCTATTCATACACATCGATATCAATCAGTTTCGCTATGTAATTATTATTCAATGCAATAGCAAATAGCAAATATAAATGCAGAGGAAGCCTCAAACTTTATTCATTAAATGGAAGGGAACAACATAAACTATTTAATTACATATTCAGAAAATAAAATGCTAAAGCAAATTATGAAAGTAAATATAACTGAAATTTAAAGGAAATAAGCTAAGTAAAATAGCGTCGTAGATGTTCGCTATTCCATGCTCTTAGAAGTGTAATGCCATCCACAGTCTCTAGCTTGAAAGTTCCTTTCCAAGCCTATGTTTAATGGCATATGGTCCTTCCCAAACAGGATTCATGTGCGAGGAGGGGGTAGGAAAAACAAGTTTTAGGATGAGATCGCCAATTTCAAAGGTTCGTGGGCAAACTTTAGTGTTGTAATATCAAGTAACTCGATATCAGTGTGTGGCTGCCCTCAGATCAGCTTCCTCGTGCTTCTCATTTATAGAGTCCAAAAATTCCAAGAGGGGATCTTGATTTGTTTTGGGATTGTAGTAAGTCACTCAATGAGAAGGGACTTCGAGCTCGATAGGAATAATGGCTTCTGAACCATAAGCCAAGGAAAATGGAATATGGCTAGTCGTGGATTTGTCAGTGGTTCTATAAGCTTAAAGTGCTATAGGGAGTTCATCTACCCACTTGCCTCTAGCCTCTCCAAACGCTTCTTCAGAATTGACTTGATTATTTTATTTATAGCTTCAACCTGTCCATTTGCCTAAGGGTGAGTGACCACTGCAAATCTCTTTTCAATATGGTATCTTTGATAGAAGTCTTTAAACTCAGTATAATTGAATTGAGTTCCATTGTCTATTACAGTAGTCCGTGGAAGACTAAAGTGACATGTGATGTTTCAGATAACAAAGTTGATTACTTTCTTGGTCGTGATTGTAGCTAAAGGTACCGCCTCGGCCCATTTGGTAAAGTAATTAACTACCACAATAGCGTACTTCACGCCACCTTTAGAGATTGGTAATGAACCGATAATATATATACCCCACATATCGAACAACCATGGGCTGACCATTTGCATGACTTCTGTTGGCGGAGCTCTTGGAACTTTTGCATATATTTGGTATTTATCACATTGTCTTACATAATCGCTACGTCTCGATATACGGTTGACCAATAATACCCATAACAGAGTATCTTCTTTGGTAGAATTTGCATTCCTGTGTGATCGTTGCATTCTCCTTCATGAACGTCTTACAAAACACATTTTTCCTCATCATGAGCGATACATTAGAGTAGAGGGACTAAGAAACCTTTCCTATACATGACTCCTTGCATATTATATCATGAGGCTTTAGGAAGGACATGTTGCTTTTTATTTCTTTTATCAGGCAAGACCCCGTGCAATAAGTAGTCTTTAATTAGAGTCATCCACGATTCCCTTTTAGATTCCACCTCCAATACTTGATCGATTTCCATCATGTTTATACTTAGGGTATCTAATACTTCGATTGGTAAACCCATCTATCGTGCATCGCTTGTACTAGCGAATTTTGCCAACGAATCATCCTCTCCGTTTTGATTATGTGGAATATGTGAAATGTCATAGTATTCAAATTCTATCAACAACCCCTGAATCGAGTATGATAAAGGGTAAGTCGTTGTCCCTCAGCCTGGTAGTCTCCTCTAACTTGATACACCACCAATTGCGAATCACAAAGGATTCCAAGAGATTTAACTCCAAGTTCTTTAGCTAGTTTAAGTCTAGTAATCAGAGCTTCATACTCAGTCTTGTTATTTATCGTTGGGAAATCAAGCTTTAGAGCATAACAAATCAACCGATTTTTAGGAGTTACAAGCACAGTCCTAGCTCCAGAACAATGAACATTTGACGCTCCATCATTATATAACTCCCATCATACAGCAGGGATTTTACTTCCTTCTAGAAGATCATCATGCATAGTAAACTCTGCTATATAGTCCACAAAAGTCTGTCCCTGGATAGCTCTTCAAGAGAGATAAGTAATGTCCAATTGGCCGAGCTCAGTGTTCCATTTGAGTAACCTCCCAGACATCTCGGGTCGCTGTAGGACCTGTCGTAATAGCTAGTCAGTGTAAATATTGATCGAATGTGCCTGAAACTATGGACAAAACTTCTGTGATGCAATTAGAAAGCAGTACGCCGGTTACTCTATTTTCGGATAATTCCTTTCTACATCTGTCAATCGTTTACTGACGTAATACACTGGCCTCTGGATCCGATTTTCCTCAAGAAGCAAGGTGGCACTTATAACGTATGCTCATACAACCAAATAAATAAACAATTCCTCATTATCTACCGACTTTGATAAGATAGGGGGTCTCACCAAATGATTCACAAGAACTTGGAACGCATCTTTACAATCTTGCATCCATTCGAAGTTTCGTTTTTCCTTTTAATTAGATCGAAGAAAAGAATGCATTTTTCAATTGCTTTGGAGATAAATCGACTAAGCGGCAATCTTCACATTCAGACTATGCACTTGTTTAATGGTTGTTGGCACCTGGATATCATGGATAGCCTAAAACTTCTCTAGATTAGCTTCTATTCCACGAGCATTGATAATAAATCCCAGAAACTTTCCTGATGCAACACCGAACAAACATTTCATAGGATTGATTTTCATCTTGTAATAATGGAGGATGTCAAACATTTCCGCCAGGTCTTTGATGTGGTCGCTTGATCATCATGACTTCACTAACATATCATTCACGTACACTTTCATTGCCTTTTCTATCTGATCCCTAAACATCATGTTAACCAAACACTAATAGATTGCTCCGGAATTCTTTAATCCAAACGGGCATTACTACATAACAATACAACCCAACATCGGTAACAATACTGGTGTGCTCCTGATCAGAGATATGCATTAGAATTTGGTTATATCCCGAAAATGCATCCATAAATGATAAAAATTTATGCCCTGCAGTGGAATCAACTTGATCGATCGTAGGAAGCAAAAACGAAAACTATCTTTTGGACATGCTTTTTTTAGATCTGAATAATCAATGTACGTTCTCCATTTCAATTTGCCTTCTTCACAAGTACGGGGTTAGATACCCATTCAGGATAGAGGGCATTGCGGATAATCCCGTTAACTTTTAGTTTATCCACCTCCTTTTTAAGAGCAGTAGATATCTTTAGATCCATGCCTCGTCTTTTTTGATTCACCGAAACATACTTTGGATCAATTTTTAATGCATGGCTCATAATGGCAAGCGAGATTCCATACATGTTAAAGTGAGTCCAAGTGAATACATTTAGATTCACTTAGAGAAAACCAGCAAGTTCTTTAATCATCGGAGGGCTGAGCTATGACCCAATCTTCAGGACTCGTGATGGGTCATCATCACTGACTGTGATATCAATCGTCAGCTCAGCCGATGCAGCCTTGAGTTAATTGGGTTCTTCTTCATCATTTTTTGGATCTATGTCTCTATAGAACTAACTGTGGCACCCGAGCCAAATCCCAAGCACCTGTTGTCAATCTTTAGTGGTTTGTATGCGGACAACTTTTCCACACCCTTTCCCTTCTCCTTATGCTGAGCTTCCCTCAACTCAGCTACATAATAGGCACGACCAGTCGCTTGATCGCCATGAACAACTCCTACACCATTATCCGTCGAAAACTTCAATAGTTAAACACCATAGGGCAAGAGATTCTTGGAATTTAATAGGGCCGGTCGAGCCAGAAAAACATTATATGGAGAGTCAGCGTCCAAAACAATAAACAATAAGGTTTGCACTCTCCTTATTTCACCTTCTACCAATTCGACAGGTCAGTCAAGGTATCCTACAGCCTCAGATGCAACTCCATTAAAACCATGAATACAAGCTTTAGATGGTTTCAGATCTTTGGCTTCCATTCTGATATTATCATGTGCCTTTTTGAAGATTATATTCACTAAACTTTCATAATCAATCAAAATCCTTCTTACCAACGCAGGACCAATCATAACTGAAATGACAATCAAGTCAATTGTTAGAGCCTCTACTTTGTCCACATCCCAGCTTCTTAATACAATATCATTCGCCGTGGTGCGCTGCTATTTTGCTAGAGTTCCATCTTTTGTATTCGAACAACATTCAAAATCTATTTGCCTTATCGAGCTAGCATAACACTCCATATCTTGCCAACTCTTGGCCATAGGGTGTGGTCCCCCAATTATCGTATTAATCACTAGTCTTCCACCAGTCCGAGCAGGCTCCTTAGTACTACACGGAGCATGTCCTCGATTGGGGTCGGATGTCCCCTGTCCGCCATTTTACGGAGTTTTCACAAACTGTTGAAACTTATTTTCCGAATTAATTGTTCTATGACATCTTGGAGTTTCCTACATTCATTCGTATTTTGCCAATAACATTCGTGAAACTGATAATTATTCCTGGTCTGCTTCTGTCTCTTTGACGACTCTTTTGGTTGTGGCTTCCTACGCTGTAGGGAATTGCAAGTGGATAGATAAATGTTCTCCAGGGACATGTTTAGCGGCATGTAATTTTCATACATTGGAATCCTAGGCTTTAGTCTCCTAAAATCCCTCTTCCGCTCACGATTCTTGTCTCTATCTTTCTTTTGTTGATTCGGCTTATTCTGAACATTCACTCGAACTTTCCCGGAACTATCTTCAGACTGTTTCATTGCAATATTACTTTGTACTTCTTCTTCACTCAATCCTGTAACATTCTTTTTATTAAAGGACATAGCCTCCTCCTTCCCTAATAAACCGAGCTTCCTTTTACTAGAAGCGCTCCAACATGGCAGGCGGTTTTTCAGCCAGTCTGTCGCCAAACTCAGGTTCCGAATCAATCCTTCTCGTTACAGCCATGAGTATAGCCTGATCATTTGGGTTACTAACCTCCATGGCGGTGGTATGAAATATCTCCAAGTAATCTTTCAACGATCCCCCTAGTGCTTGGATCACATTTCAAAAGGATTGCACGGCTTTAGGACGAACTACATGCATTCAAAATTTCTCTACAAACTTAGTTACCATCTCATCGAATCTCGAAATTGACCATGGAAGTAGTCTTGTGAACCACATCGTTGCTATCCTACAAAGACTTATCTCTTGGGAAAGCATCTGCACTTTGTTGTGTCATTAGCTCTCGCGGAATCCATCAACCATTCTTATCTCACGATATGCTTCCTGGGATCGGTTTTTCCCTCGTAGGAAGACATTGATGGCATGTTGAACCTCCTTTGGTATTTCGCATGTAGAACGTTATCAGTAAATGGGGTATGGCTTCTTGAGAATCCCCAGTCATCATTAGTCAAGCCTTAATTCCCTCTCACATACTGTCTGACCATTGCTGATAAGCATAGCATTTGGATGGGTGGTTTTAAGCGGTGGTCGTGCTCCATCTCATGTAAATGGTCTGGTCGATGTCTACGAGCCGTTTCATGCCTTCTTATTTCACCATTCTCTTGATACTTACTTTGAACATTTATCTTGTTGTCATTCTGAGGGGGTACCTGGTTGGCATTCAATCAAGCTCCAGCATTCAAGCTTCTGGGAATAACCCCAGCTCCCTAAGTGTAATGCAGAATCCCTCCTCTGGAGGAGGGATCGGTACCAATCCCTAGGGAAGGATCGGCACCTATCGGTGTTGGTAGATCATATTGCTCTATGAAGTGATGCTCGTACATTTGTACATGATCTCCTTCAAGCCTATGGCGTCTAAGCCTCTAGTATTCATTTGATGAGCTTGAACTTTCAATATCAAGTAAGGAATGGGATCCCTCCTGGCCTTACCACGCAGTTGTTGGGTAATCTGGTTCATCAGGCTAATATTGGTTTGAATCTGCTCATTTAGTTGTCGATGTATTTTCATTAACTCTCTCATCAGATTATGAAATTCAATTCGAGTTATAGAACCAGCAGGGTTCTAAACTTCAACTGGATCGACATTTAAATTTGCAAGCCATTGCTTGGGCCTCCTGGCTGAACACTAGCAGTCTCATTTTCATAAACATTCTGAGTAGTGGACCTGGTATGACTCACCATTGTCAATCACTTTGTTTAGATTTTTGTAAATCTGAGTAGTGTAAGTAAGTTTTTGAAGATAGTTATGGATCTCTTTCGGCGGATTTTCCCAATCCAGTAGCGACAAAAAAGATCCTAACAGGTTGAGAATCGGATTCTCGATGAAAGCATCAGAATGTTGCAAAAAATTAGTTACAAACACCCAAGAATAGATTTACGTAGTGAAATAAATGAAGAAAGTAAAATTAAAATAGAGGAATATAATAAACTAACAAGAAAATCAAAGCAATAATCAAGAACACAAGGACTTATAGTGGTTCAGCATTGTATGGCTACATCCACTTTGAAGATTCCTTTTATTTATTTACGAATAGTTTGATTACCATAGCAAATAACAAGAAATTAGGAGAAAACTTGACTACAATAAAGATTAATGTAACCGGCAGTGTAAAGATCCTTAAAATGACCTCCTAGGCCAGTATTTATAGGTGAAGGCAACCACCAATCTCTCTAAAACTTCGGCTACAGGATCATCTAATCCATAAGGGCCCACAAAGGGGTCGCTAGGTCTAAATCCCAATGAATAGGGATCGGTACCGATCCCTTCATTGGTTGATACTAGGGCAGTGATCCCTATGGTGGCATCTTCATGTTTAGACATGTTGATACTTCAAATATCATGTTGATTGGACAAGTGGAACTCATGCTTTAATTTGATTTTTGGTTCAGATCCACTTAGAGGTTATTTCTACTGAACCCTTCTAAATGGATTATGTCGATCCCTCATAGTTGACTTAAGTATGTCGATCCCTATTACCCATCAAACTCTGTCAATCCCTCTTATATGCTATGGCAATCCATTTGCTTGTACAATCATGCCGATCCATGCTATTATACTTACGATGATCCATACACACTTATTTATGATGATCTCTCCATTGCTTCGACTGTATCGACCCCTCGTCCAACTAACTATTTCGAACCATACATTTCCATATATACCGATCCCAGGAGTTCCATTAAGTCATGTTGATCCATGCATCATCACCAGGCTATGTCGATCCCTTGCTTATCCAAGCTAATTTCCATATTTCTACTATTTTGTGTCGCCTATCTACCAACTCCGTTCAATCCGGGCTTCAAATGACCATCTGAACTCTACTTTTGGGTCAAATAACCATTGCTCCATGGCCATCCTCCTTGATAATAGTCAAATCTATCTTGCGCAATCAGTTCAATATAGCCTGGTCAGGATACCGAGTAACAGTATATGTGCTTGAATGTATATTGTGATATATTGTGATTCTTTCTTTGGAAAGCAAATGGCATATGTAAAAGATGTATATGGACTTGTATAACTTTTTATGACTAGTTGGATAGCCTTGAAACAAATCACATAGCATTTAGTTGGACTTTGATTTGGATTGGACTTGAATAGGAAGTGGTTTTATAGTGATAATCACTATAGAAGCACTTCGAAAATGCCTTATGTTTAGCATTTTTCATAGAAATTTATAGGTAGGTGCTTAGGAGTTTCTCGTTGTGGTTGTGATTTATATTGTGTATATTAGTTACCGTAATAAGACTGGATGCAAAATATTTGTTATCGTATCGAAAATCGATCAAATTTTCAAGATCCCAAAACTGGCCCAGTTGACTGCTTTTTATGCAGTCATCGGTAGCATTTTTAAAACACTGTAATATCTCTGAATCACTTTTTACTGCATCTGTAAATGTTATATCAGTATGAGAATTTAAATTGCTTTAAAATATCTTTAACTTAAGAATATTTTTTAACATTTTTAGAAATCTTTTCTAACTTATATTAGACTATTTTGAAAGTAGTTTGGAATTTTTTTGTAGTTTTAATAATTAATTATGTATTATTAAGCTGAAATAAGTAAAAACATGATTTTTTGAAGTTTTAAATAAATTAGAGATTTTAATTAATATTTTAAATAAATGCTTAAGCCATAATTATAAGTATTTTAAAGTTATTTTAAGTATATATAATTTTTAGAAAATTAGTTAATCGTTTTATTAAAGCACTAGAAGCTTTTATAGTATAATATCTTTAATTTTTTTTAAATATCTATTTTTATTAATAAATTATTATATATACATACATATTTATCATTTTTAAGAAAGTTTTAAATTTTAAATAATTGTTTTGTAAAATAGGTTTAGGAGATGCTTAAATGGCTCAATCGTGTTTGTTTTGTTTGCTTGTTTATGGAATGTAATTAATTAATTACGCACCAATAGTCAGCGAAGTAAGCATATCTATCTATGAAAATTAAGAATGTTATTCGAGTAGGGTTTAAAATCAATAGTGCTCTAACCTACCGGCTTCACTCTTGACGGAGGGGTAGTAAGTTAAGACGGTGGGAAACGTGTTAAGTATAAGAAACTTGATTTCCATAAGCGATCGTTTTTAGAACAAGATAATCGATTCGTGAACTAATCGAACTTTGCCATTTGACTTGGGAAGTGTACAAAATCTTCACGGCTTCATATTGTTCGAGATCCCTTAGGGAGGACTTATTGGTATGAAAGTGCCACTACTATCATCATCATCGAAGATATTCAAGGGATTAGTGTTCAAGAATAGCGACATCATATAAAGTTCGTTAGCCTCAATATAATCAAGGACTATGATGCATGAACATCATCTTCCATGAGTCACCACGACAATGGAACATGACTATAATTGACGTTGAGACTCACGATGAAAAGATGCTGAATGAAGTCATATCCTATCAATGTTGACATTGCTAAAGTCAACCATTCTTGATGCTGCTTATGATCAGAGTTATTAAGTATTGACGGTGTTCTTCATTCCAATGTCGTTGTTCATCGAAACTTCTTTATAAATGCTTTCGAGGTTCAGTACTATTAGAATGTCGGTTCTTATAAACAAGTTTGGGACCATACAACATATATGTGATGTTGGTGACTGTCGTCGTCAATATCCACAAGTGCAGTTAATGCTACATATAGTAAGCTACTAACTATCGATGTTGAGGATCATCAATGTCGCCGCTGTTCAATACTACCAACCATCAATCAAAGAAGGTCTCAAGATATGGAGTCAGCATCGTCGATGTCCATGCTGAGAACTACAATACACCCAAAAGGGTTGTTGAAGACGCTTATTCTAATGTCACCTTACATCAATGTAAATATGCGGTGGTAATGAAAGTTGGTCGACAAAGTAAAAATTATCAACTCTAAGTTTAGAGATGCCAAGTACCTACCTTATTGAATAAATTACAAAGTTTAGCTATGTGAATACAAGAATGTTGGCTTTGATGTTTAATTACGCCATTAATGTCGAAGTCAGTAGAATATAAACCTTGATAGTCGATGATGTTGCTAATGTCGATGCCTATCACTTGTCGAACCCTATAAATATGGACCTAGGAGCTTTGTGGAAGGGGTCGATTTCTTTCTTCTCATTTCTTACTTTTTAAACTTTGTAACCCTAGACTGAATTGGGGATTTTTCCTTTGTAGCACATGAAAAATTGTACAAATAAGGATTTAGGAAATTAAACATGAACATAGCCTTTTTGACTTGATTTGGACTATAACCTGCATATTTGTTTGACATTGTACATTGATTGACTTGGACTAGCGATCACATAGCATATTGAATTTTCTTAAACTTGTGATCTATACCATGCATATTGACTCGAGCATCGACTTACATATTTCCTCAAGATCTTTATGACGATGATGACTAAACTTAATGCTAACATGGATGTATACTTCGATTTGATGACTTTGGTTAGCCTCAACAAGGCCTTACTTTGAGGTTGTCCGTTTCTCCACATACTTTTAGAGTTAGAAAATTTATTTGTTCACATTTTGGTGCTAGAAGGAGGGCTCGAACCTTTGACTTCATTAAAACCCCAAGTGGAACTACCCTTGCTTGCATATTTCGAGTTTAGAGAACTTGACCCTACAAAGCATATCCTATTCGAAGCCAACCTACCCTTGATTCCTAACACCAAATAATCGCATAAATTGAGTTTTGCTTAGCCATGTTAGCTAATCGTGATAAGCTCTTCAAACAAGGATCTTCCAAGCCTTAAATGACTAGGCTCATCTATCAATCCATTAGTGATCTTCAGCTTCATAAAGAGAAAGTGCTAAGATTTATGGCATTATGAGCTATAGAAGAACGGAATGGGCAAATAATTCTTTACGATCCTGAAAGATATAGTCTAAACCTATTCCATATAAGACCGACACTAGTCTTTTCCCTAAAAGGACAATATAAAGAGGATAGCACCTTCTTGAAACTAAGAAAGTAAACCCACTTACAACTTAAGAAGTATCTTTGAAAATGAGATAAAAAGGAACTTTTATTATTTCACCAAAAAGTGGAAAACTATACTCGATCAGTCTTAGAAGACAAGTAAAGCACTAAGCTCTCTAAAAAGGAAGTCCACCCTTTATGAGAAACTTACAGCGAGAAAAAAAAGAGCTAAGAATCAGCTAAAAGGGCTAATCTCCAACTCAAGGATTCTAAAAGATCGCATTCTCACCACTTCTCTTGAAAACATATATTTCCTGACTAAGAATGAGCTTGACTATTGGTCTTCATAAAAAACGAGACCCAAATTCGAAAAGAATCATGGAAAGTCATACTACCACTATCATCTTGCAAATGGACATAATACCAATCAATGCTGGAGCTTAGGAGGAATGATCATCAATTTTTTAAGGAAAGGAAAACTATATTAGTTTGTACAAAGATATGAAGCCAATTATCAATAAAGGTCTTCTGAATAAAATAAGTGTATCTATGCAGCCATCAAAGGCTTGACCGCAAGAGGTCCTAGCCATCAAAGGCCCCAGCCATCAAAGACGTAGTCGCAAGGGGTCCTAGCCATCAAAGTCCCCAGCCATCAATGGCTGGACCACAAGATGTCCCAGCCGTTAAAGGCTTCAATGCTTACCATCAAACGCCTTACTGAGGCACCTCGGGAGGTCGAGTAAGCCTTTAGTGCCTGCCATCATGCGGCCTCACTAAAGGATCATGAATGTCTTCAGCGCCGTCATCAAAGGCCTTGCAAAAGCGCATCCTAAAGGGAGTCAGGTAAGCATTTATGCCATCATCAAAGGCTTTACTAAAGCATGAGGAAAGCCTTTAATCTCTACCTACATGGCCTGGTTAAAGAGCCTCCCAAAGGGAGTATGGTGTAAGCCTTCAGTGCTTGCCATCAAGGGCCTTATTAAAGCACAAAAATCTTTAAAAGAAAGATCAATCAAAATAAAAGTCAAGTAGTGCTTCTAAGTTAATCAAAATTAGAGCTAAGTGGTGCGTCCACGTCAATCAAAATCAAGAGCCAAGTAGCACTTTGAATCAAATTAAGTTTTCTAAAGGAAGGATGATTAGAAATAGGTTATTTATGTCACCCAACAAATGCAATTCTTAACACCGGACAAGAGATTCTAGTCTTCATCTACAATTTTCAGATATGGATTTCTGGTCTTCTACTATTATTACTAGATATAGATTTTTGGTTATCATTGCCAGATATCGATGTCCAATCTTCTATTATTATTACAAGATATAGATTTTTGATCTTCTATTATCTTTGCCAGTTATGGATTTCTGGTCTCTTTTTAGAAATAGATTTCTGGTTTCCTATTATTATTAAATTTTGGTATCTAGGCTTCTTTAAATTCCAGATTGAGTTTTAGGGCTTCTTTAAGTTGGTTTTTATAACAATCCTAATTTTTTAGTGTTGTCTAAATAAAATAAATAAAGATTTAAGATGGAGAAATTAGGATTTAAGTGTTTTATTTAAATTATACTTGGAATTAGAGTTTGGATAAGAATATTTGTTTAGTTTGAATTTGGTATTCTTTGATAAATGGTAAAGAAATTTTTTGAAATGTGAATTCTTGAGTTTTATAATATGATTAATACTAGTGTGTGAATATTTTCGAAGCTACAAGTAAATAAACTTATTATTATGAACTTTGAAACTGATCAATAATCAAAATTTTATATTTTGGGTTTTGAAAATATTAGAAAGTTAATATATGTTTTAGTAAAAATAGCGCTGGAAAATATACATTATAAAATGGAGAGAAATATCTATTTGTAAGTAAATATTGTAAAAGTTAGTTTAGAAGGAGAATAAATATAATGAAATTGCATTCTTTCTTTTAAGTGGGCCAAAGTGGAATTAATACCCATTCTTAAGTAAATATGAGAAACCACTTCCTCAATTTTCTCATTTTTCAGAATGAAATTGCATTATTTCTTTTAAGTGGGCCTAAGTGAAATTAATACCCATTATTAAATAAATATGATAAACCACTTCCTTATTTTTCTCATTATTCAATGGTTTGTACGTTAAAAACATGAGGAAGCTAAAACTAGGGTTTCATCCTTCGTCCTCCTTCAATCCAAATTTTTAATTTAAAATTGAAAAAAAAATTAGGGAATAAATAGAAAATTAAGGTATGTTAAGTGAACTCTTATCTACTCTTTAGTTCAATCAATTTTAGTTTTTATATACTATAATACTTATTATTTTTCTTTTCTTTTGAGGCATTAGTTATGGTTAGTGAAATCTAAGTGTAAGGTTGATATGAAGGGATCTTGGCAAGCTAATTATAGAGAAAAGGTGAGTTCAGAACTCATAACTATCTCTATTTCAAATTTATTTACCGATTTGGTTGTTTAGATAAATTGTTGATTGAATTTATCTCAATTTTATTATGATAATTGCATATTACCTAAAACTATAGACTTTTAATTTCTTATAGAATCAATTCTATGATGTTTGTATGCTTGCATACTTAAAAATCTAACCAAAACAACCGCAGTTTGAAAAGCATCGGAAATGAATCATCGAAGAGGCTAAGGCACTGCTTGGAACTCAATATAGGCAGCACTGCTGGTGCACTAGTCGTTGCATGGGTTAGTCACAAGCTGCTCCAAAGAACCTCCCCGAAGCCCTATTTTTACCGCCCGTTTTCCTATGTTATTCTTGACGTCTTGTGTCTTATTTTAATGCCTAATTTGTGATGATTCGGATGCATATTTTCATGATCTAAATCCTTAAAAGTATGAATTCATTTTGTTGATTTAATTCAATAGAAATGCTATTATGGATATAGGATGATATACATGATATTGCACACAAGTTTTATTGCATTATTTCAACTACAATTTCCAAAAGAACGATTTCTAATCTAAATGATTTCCAAATCATTTCAAGTATGAATATAGTTCCTGCAAAGGATATTTAGAAAATTTATATATTTTAATATAAACAGTTTTAAATTGATTTGGATCAATGTTAAAAAATTATATTTAAAGCATCAATATAAAAATTTACAAGGGCCTTCTATTATATATATGGATGTATTCTAGTTTATAAGATAATATTTTAAAAAATTATTTTAAAGTAAACGATTTTATACAATTACATGACATCGATCGAATGAGGTATCAATTTAAATACTTTAATAAAATGAGTCCTATGAAATACTCACGTTTGTTTTACTGGTTAATTCTCGGACTCATTCGATTGAACATTTGCTTGCACATTAGTGGAATTTACTAGCTTTTAGTGAATATTTGAGTGTCATCAAGTAGTTATGGGAGATTATTCGACACTCTTATGATTACTAATTGAAAGTGGATAAAACTTATCTATTTATCAAGTTTTCAGACTCGATCTTGGGTAAATCCGTTTAGGCGGATTAAATGGGTTTTCAGGCACATCTTATGATACTCATTTTCAAGCGAGTTAGGATTTGCGAAGTGCAATCTCTAATATTGGGGCGAACTGCGTGTCTCTTGTATTGACTTGCGAAGTGCATGTCTATTGCTTAAATATATGGTTAGGATTTTCTATGCTCTTATTATTGGTTGCTTTGACTTTGATGAATGTTTTAAATGAGCATAAACTTAACAACAAAACCATGAATTATTAAATGAACTATTATTATGTTAGTGAAGCACAACTTATGGATAGTTACCCTTGACATTTATGCTAGTCTATTATTATCAGTACCCCTTGTGATAATTAAAGATAGTCTGGCCTTGGTGTTATTTTAATGTTCGGGTCAAACCAAGACTTGATAGTTACAAGGACTCGGTGGCCTTGGATGTGAGCTAGCATAAGGAGTTTTATTTGTAATTGTTCATCTTTTAGATGCACCATTTGAGTATTGTGTATATGCATGTTCTATGCTTGTACATGTTGTAGACTTTGTAGCCATGTATATTTGGGATATGTCAGTGTTTATATATGTATATGTATAGAAATGTGAGTTTAGTATTTTCTTTTTTAGACTCATACTTATGAGAGATATTGATGTATATTATTTCTGTTGCGACATTTGATTCTATGTTGTATATTATGTTATGTATTGTTCTGAATTATATTAAACCTTTATGTTATTATTTTTTGCCCGGATCGGATATGTTGAATTACCACTTGTAGAAAAGAAAGAAATACATAGTCATATTATTCGATGTATTCAATACTCGCCTAAAGCAATTTTACGAATGGTAGCTCCTAACCAACCCTATTCTCTGCACTAACAATTAATGTTACCTAATAATACCTTTTGTTAGCACGGGTCTTGGAGTGGGGCATTACAGTCCGTATCAGAACAAAGGTTCAGAACAATATGGAAGATAAGAAACATGAACCTCGGCCTAGACTAACTTAGAGTCCCGTCCCTTGGGTGTGTCGGGTAGAGTTTAGGATTTATTTCCTATTTAGGATATGAGTATAAATGACTGTTGGGAATAATTATTGGGATGTAATTGTGATTATTTTGAGTCAGTTTATAATTACTTTTATAAAATGATTTTAAAAATTAAGCATTGTGTAGTGAGTCTCGATCCATTAGTGATCAGAATTCCGCACCAGAAGCTGATAGAATGTTTCTGCTAAGCACCATATTTAATTATTTATTTATGTCCAATTACATGATGTGTGCATGGATGAATGGATGTGTTTTTTAATTACTATTAATGGATTCTATTATATGAAAATATATAGATTGATAAAGAAATATTTGAAAATTTAATTTTGTGTTAAATTTCCTATTGGGTGTGTTAATAATTCTGATCGATGCACTTGATCAATGTTATCGATAGGGATTCCATAACACTTCGACGAGAAAGTTAGACATAGCGCTTTGAATTTTATTATTTTATAATTATTACACAAAATTTATAAATAATATTTAAAAAGGAGATAAAGTTTTAATTGAGTTGAGTATTCTTATGAAATAGAATAGATGTTTTGGAAAAATATATAAGTGTGCATATGTAATGAATTTTGGAAATAAAAAGATATTTTAAGAAAGTGTTAACTTTAAAAGAAAGCATTTTGAAAATAAATAATATTTTCAAAAGAAATATTATATGCTATATGTTTATTTTGGAAAAGGATATATTTCATGGAGTTTTAATAATATTACAACATTTTAGTGGAAAGGACATTTTTTGAAAACAAATTAAGAATGGAAAATTTATTTGTGTAAATATGCGTGTTTAATAAATTTTGGTGGTTTAGAAATTTTTTTTGAAACTTTAAAAGATGTTTTATATGTATTGATTTTAATGACGGCTATAGCCATCGAGCATTAGCAAAAGCAAAGAATAATGGCGAGGCAGTGTTGATTTCACAATCAACATTGTAGCCATCTAGCAAAGCAACTTGTTCAAAAATAAATGGAAAGGTAACATCGTTATATTAATTTTGGTATATGAGTAATTGTGTGGGATACTTATGCTTTGTTGTGTATATCATTTTATGATTTAGATGGATGTTAATTTTGAGTTTTAATTTAAAAGAAATTAAAACATAATATGAAAGAAATTGTGTAAATTTATTCTGGAATCCAAAGTAAGAGGATTAATTGGGAAAAAGATCATATTTTATATTTTAATAATTTGGAACGTAAAAAGATAAAATTTTTGATTACAATTAGGTGTAGATAAATACCATAAGAAGTAGGAATATTATTTAAAGAATATAGAGTTAGAAAACTATTTTGGGAGAAAAGATTTATCCGAAACGAATAATTTAAATTTTGAAAGGAAGTTTGGAGTTTTTTTGCTATAAACTTTTATAATATAAATATTTTGAGAGCCTTAGTTCAATAATATGGGGCATGCTAATAATTGGTTTAGCATCACCGATTAGTTTAAATGCTCTCGCGTAATGCTTTATAGAATATTTTACAACTCATTGAATAGAATGTTTGAGCGGTATTTACAAGCCCATTAGCGAATACTCGATATTCACCGAGTAGTATGGGATGCCTTGGTTAGATTTTTATGATTGCTATTAGGAAGTATTTAACACTTTTGGCTTGTATTCTCTTTTGGTATTTGGTAGGACCGATAGATCCTTGAGGGAATATAGTTTAGATTTTCTAGGATAAGCATATAACTTACACTGAACTGAAAACTTTAGAATTATGAAAGGAAGTCTTCAAAGTGTAAAAGAAAAAATTCTCTTGGATTGATTATTATATTTAACTTTTTACTAAAAGTTAGTTTTCTAGTTTATAAATCTTAAAAGAAGAAATTTGAATTGAATGAAATTAATGAAGAATAATGGTTGAATATTTGTGATTTTCATGTTATGCAAATAATTCCTTGTGCTGATGTTTGGTTGCAAATTATTACTCATACAGAATACGAACTATGATTAAATGATTTAATGATCCCAAATGGTTATGGGAGATTCGGGATCGCCTTATCGGTTAACTATATGACTTTCTATATAGAATATTTGAGGAAGCGGAGCTTACCGACTCGTAGTAAATGTTTAAGTAAACCTTAGTAGTTATGGGACGCATGGGCGTTATCTGAACGATTACTATTGGAAAGTATTTGACATTTTTGTGATGATGTATGAAGTACATGTCTTAGACTTGCGAAGATCAGTTAATTGTGATAGACCTTGGTTTTAAACTTGCAAAGTGCAGTCTTCTATGTTAGACTTGCGATGTGTAGGTATACTTGCGAAGCGCGTTCGTTAATGTTGACATGTGATGTGCAGGTAGACTTAGAAGTGCAGTCATCTATATTAGACTTGCGATGTAAAGACTGCCCCATACCACTCGCATATCAATGACCTAAAAGAGCGCTGTAACCGTGCTAGGTTAATATAGAACGATCATCAAGGTTGAAATTTAAAACAAAAACCTATTGCATATCTCACAACGCATGGATAAAATATGATACGTAAAATGTACAACAGAATCTAATGATCCATAACAAATGAAAGTAACATCTCCACTAAATCATGAGCTATAGATTCATATGTTATATAAACTAAATACAACATTCCTTACTACAATCCTCTCTAAGTACATAGAACTAACAATAGAAATATCTAAAATATATAATAATACGCCATACTCCTCCAAGCTCGTTTTTGATAGCAGCTACCACTCCAGACCTGTCATTTAGTCTACTCATTTAAGAGTACTTAAGATGATAAGAGGAAACATAAAACTTGGGTCAGACAATGGTTTGGTGTGAGGGGTAAATGACTTCAAAAAGCTATATTGGAAAATATGGCACTAGATAGGTACAAAAAAAACCATACATGACCAGTCCCTGCAACAAAAGAGTTAGCACATAATAATAAGATATATGCTACTCAAGTAAATGATAGTATACTATAACCGAATAGGATAGAAGAATCTAAGAAGCCTCCTCCATTGACCCTTCCCAATCCCTTGTCTAGCATTTCTATAGATGATAGCCTATACAAGAGAAATAGAAAACATAATAACCATAGCATCCGTCAACCAAAATCTAGCTATCATCTTCTAAAGCCTTGAATATATGACAACTCATACGGCCCCGTCCTTGCTTTCCAAAGACTAATGAAAATCCCAGTTCTCGATTGTGTTCCCCCATACTTTCAGGTCCAAAACCCTACACGTTTGTCTCCTACTATACTTCCATATCGTTTGACATTATACCCTCTCGGAGCGGTCCACGATACACGACTGGCGCTACCAGCTCTGGGGTGCCCCCACATATAGTACCCCTGCTTGAACATAACCAAAACACTCCGAGTTATCAATGATTCTGGGCACTCCCAAATCTTTAGAGCTTTCACAACTCCAATCCATTTCTGGGCATGAGTCCTGCCACGTAACCTAGTCTATTATACCACAACCTTGTTCCTTCCCAAGCTGTCTATCAACTCTTTCAATCCCACTGCTTATCCGAGCCTTCGATTGAAGAGCCAAAACTTCATCATGTTATAACTTCCAAACTATAAAAGCAATCAACGAGCCACAACTTCTAGCAAGATCCACTACAACCCTAGAGTCTCCACCTTGGATCTCACATCTAATAGAGCCAATAATTTGGACTGGTGCCGATTCGATTTAATTGGATCTGTGTCGATCCAAAAACTTAATTATTTTGGACTATATTTCTCTTCCAGCCTCTATTACATTCCCTCTAGATGCCATAGACCCTTAGCCATCCCTCTTAGCCTTCAAGTATTTTCTTCAATGCACCATAGCTGATTTAACAATGATGATCCATCCGATCTTCAACACTTGGCCTATCCTTTGATCAAACTTTATAGAGCCACTCAAGAAACCTTGCTTTATTCCCCTCATGAGTCACTCCTCAATTGGAGCTCAAAATTCGAATCGGTGCCAATCCAATTCGAAATGGTGCAATTCACACGACTTCTCTTGACGTGCTCTATAGCCTATCCTCCAAGTTTCATGCAATTTTGATGAACTTTGTTCTCGATATTCCTTGATCACCAATATAAGTCCAAAAACATGCACAGCACTAGAAAAAGTTAAGCATAGCAAGCAATTCAAACATAGCAGCGAATAAACATAGCAAATTATCCAATTATATCCAATATGAACATAGAAATCAATTGATTCAATCTACAATTACAACTTTAGCATAGATCTAATATAACATGTAGAATTTCATAGCCAATTATATATAAATGGCATTAGCCAATAATCTAATCCCAATCATATTTTTTAATAAGTTAATCTAGGGTTTCTAAATTTGAAATTACCCAAGTCTAATTGATTTAATTTGATAATTCTAACTTGTGATCACCTAACTACCACATATAATACATTATAGAGTAGTGAGAGATCATATCCACTCACCAAATCAACCAAACCTATGAAATATTTTGAGGATCCGATCCGGACAGTGAGAAACGGAAGAAGATGCAACCAAAGTGATGAGATCGAGTACTAGTTGAAGATCTAGCTTCTAATTTGCAACTAAAGGCGATTTGAGATGATATTGGAATTAGAGAGGAGTTAGGGTTTAGGGTTGATTTGAAATAAGAGATAAACTTTCAAATAGACTCTCTAACCTCATATTTATAGCCAAAATCGATTACACTAATAGGCTTAAAAATTCGTCCTATTAATCCTCTTCTAATTTTGGCTAACAAGTTATAAAATTTAAAACTGCTATGACTTCCTAAAAATTATCCGACTTTTCTATATGACCAATCTACAGAATGGGAAACCACCATCCTAAAGCAATGAAACCAGATAGAGCATCTAATTCAGCTTCTATCAAAAGTTAGAGGCAAAAATAAGATCTCCAGGGGCAAAATGGTCACATAAAAATTCAGGAAAAATCATAGATGTGTAAAACATCCCTAAAAATCATATCCCAATTGTTAGAATCATACGACTATAAATGAATTAAATAAAATTATTTTTAGATCCTTTGATATGTAAAATGTGGGTCGTTACATTCTTCCCTTTTAGGAAAATTTCCCTCGAAATACCAAATCAAACATAAGTTGTGACTCCCCACCTCTATACTCACACTAGCAAAAGACACTACAAGGTAATGCCGTCGACTAACATAAAGAATAAGGCTGTTGAGGAGTGACCATGCGTGTAATTTCTTTGTGCGAGTACCAATATACCAGATAGAAGGTCATGCATTTCATTTAAAGAGGAAATCTGACATATCAAGGACAAACTCAAAACTACTACATAGTGGCTATGTGGTCTTCGGAAACAAATATAAATAAGCATATCACAACTCAGTCACAGATATTTATATCACTAAGGCGGAAACAGGTATGAATAAAACACATAGAGGTGTACATCAAAGTAGTAGTCATGCAAGATCCACTGCATCACAAAAGAATAGCTTCAAGTGTTAAACAAAAGAACATTTATACATCAAGGAGTCTCTATCTCGAGTGTATAAAAGCAAAAACTACTAAGCTAAAGTAGTTAGCCAAAAGTCAGAAACTAGTCTCTGCTAAGATGTCAACTGGATGAAACTGAAATACCTCGGTCTGACCTGAGTATTATTTAAGAAGAAAAATAATAGACGGATCAGTCTGACTATAAATATAATATAAGATGAGATAGAATAAGAGATACAACAAATATATATGATAACAACGAAAATCATAGAATTTCTCAAATCTTCTCAAACATCAAAAAGAATATTATATTCTTTAGGTTATTCCCAAACCTCAAATATTGACAAAACATATCATGCCAATCAAAAAAATTGATGAAACACAAATTCCAAAAATCAATCACTAGAAATCCAGAAAACACAAAGGGGGAGGCCTATCGCAAACGGCGGCATGAAAACTCACCAATTGTATATTACAAACGGGTCACTATCCCATGGTCGCCAACCATAGACCGGTGCAACGACGTAGTACTACGTTACGCCGATGAACCTGAAAGTCAAATAATCCGAAACAATGACGTAGTATAGCGTTACGCCCAATGAACCTGAAACTAAAATAATCCGGAACAACAATGTAGTACAGCGTTATCCTCGATGAACCTGAAACTCAAATAATTCGGAACAATGACGTAGTACATCATTACGCCTAATGAACCGAACTCCATAAAACCCATAGGTTGCTAGCCTATAAAAATGAGACGAAGCTCCATAAAACAAGGTACAGTCCCCTACATGGACAAAGAGACATCGCATATCGCTAGTCTAAACCATAAAATGGTCACCATTGATCAATAAGAAGTGTAATTTATACCAAGCTATTAAATAAATGAGTTTAGCTTCATGTCCTATAACCATTGGCTTAACTTAAATATTTATGAAGAAATTGTAGATTTCCACTCAAAAATTGGCACAAGAGTTCAATCGAACAAGTCCAAGAATTAACCGACAAAGTAAGCACAAGGGTTTCATACCACTCGTTTTGCTAAGCCATTTAATTACATTTCTCATACCAATGAGGTAAAGGTTTGTATATACTAATAGATTGGATAGCGGTTTTAAAAATGAGTTTTGTATTAAAAGTAACGTTGAAATCATTTTTGTGAAAGAGTTTGAGTATTTACTACTAGTATAGAAATCTTTGTAGTTTAAAGTGACAAATCAAAGAAATGATTGTAAAATCAATCGATCACCAAGAAATCACATTCGATGACTTGAATCAAAACCATAGAAACCAATACAAATCTATCAAATGGATATTCCTAAAAATCTAGAAAAGAAGTCATTAAAGTCGATAAAAGTGATAACCATTAATCGGATGGACAAAAACCGATATAAATGGAAAGCCACACAAAAATAGGCAATTTGGATGAAATTAACATCTCTAGACGTTTGGTGGTTATCCCAGACGTCTGAGCTAAAAGACTAGAATTTTCTTCCAGATCGCCTAGACGTCTAGGAAATAAGTTCTAACGTTTGACCTGTAAGTCTGGAATTTTATTCCGTAGCTTCAGATGTCTAAGCATATTACCAAACGTCTAAGCTGAAGCTCAAGTCAAGATTTAGCTTGGGCCATTGATGGCCAAATTATCTCAAAAGCGATCGAATGAGCGACGATGTCTAGGGATTTATGCCAAGTGACAACCTAGCCCTATAGACTCATCAATACACTCCGAATGACAAGTCCAAACATCCATATAAGGATTTCCATAGATTTTGGCTTCAAAATTCCAAAAATTGGAAAATTCGTCTAACCAATTCAATTCAAAAGCAAACGGACATGAAATATATGTTAAAAATTCGTACCTAGCAACTATCAAAGGTATAGACATAGATGTGAGCTCAAGAACTCGCCTTTAAATCCAAAAATAATGAATGAGAAGCTCTTAAACAAAGGAAAGATCAACCTCTCTTCAACTTCAACTTTAGAAGCTCCAATCTATGATCATAGACAAATATTTCCTAATTATGTTATAGGATATTTATGAATATTGGAGAGGAATTGAGAAGGAGAAGATGAAACGGATGCTTACCTAAGCTTCTTCTTTATTTCTAGAACTTGAATTTGAATTTCCTAAGAATCTAGGGCTTGGGAATTTTGATTTCTTTTCCCCCATTTGTCTTTTAGGGCTTGAGGGTGTTAGGAAAATTGAAAATGAAATGAATGAAGAGGAGAGGAGTGGAGTGGGATGTATATGGTAAGGGGTTTGGGTTCTCTTATTGGCTGAGTGGGCTAGAACATAGCCCAAAGCCCAAACAAAAATACCAAATTCCTAATAAACTCCAAACATATCGATGTTTATACTCAAAAAGGTCGCAAATGCTATTTCGGACTCAATGGAAGTGGCCCCGAGTCCGGGTTCGACCTTATATAGAAAGTCGCAATTCGGACTTTAAATTCGACTAATGATGCTATATTTAAATAAAACATTTAAATATACAAGCATAAAATATGCGGGTTGTTACAGACTCCCCTCCTTTAAAGAAATTGTGTAACGACCCTGAATTTCCGATCCAATTTTAAATTTTAAATCCATCGTTTTAATATAAAAATCTGAAATTTAATACGATCTCAATTAAAGTCCAAACTTCATTTATAAGATGCGTCCAGTTAGTTATGAATATAGAAAAGTTTTGTCGCAAAATATCGCAGTAAATTTCATTCGCGTATTTACTGTATATCAGTTCATTTTAAACAGCGAAAAATTTATTTTTCGAATCCAAATATTTTTATATAGTAATGTTGTAAAAATTTATCTGATCAAGACTTCGTAATTCGTTTCGTCAAATACCATCATCACCTGCTCCCTTTAAATTGTTTTGAAAATCGAACAATTTATTCGGCGTAAAATTCAAGCTTTTATAAACTGTCGTATCGCAATTATCTGTGTACCATTGAAAGCGCCTCGTCACACTGATCAAAACAGTATATTCACAAATCGGAGTCCGATGGAAATCGTCACGTTAATTTAACCATTCCGGACGGACCGGTTAAACCACTTTCAGCCTAAAAATCTTTAACCCGTATCCACTTAAATTTGAAAAATATAATCTCAGCTGGTGTAATAAATAGGGTAGTTGGAAGCTAGGAGTTAGCATCGGAAAGTGTTGTGACGCTTCGGTATTCTATAATAAAATTTATGGATACGAAATTTTAAACTTAAAAAGAAACAAACAGTTCATTTCAATACACACTATTCATTCACGTCTCCAGGTAATACACCTCCTCCATCTTTATCTTCTTCTTCCTTATTTTTCTTTGCTATCAACGAAAAATATATGTATATATATATATATAAACTTTACACAGCTGCATCGTTCGAACCAATGTTCACCTTCTCGTGCCTTTTTCCTTCTTTCCCCGAAGCATGCTTCGATCCTCTTTACCAAATTTCCCTGACCCGCGCCCTAGTCCACACCCACGCAGCCAACTGTCCCCTCCAATAGCCTCGCAACCGGGCGTGCTTCCCTTACCACTGCCATCTCCACATAGCCTTCCATTGTGAAGCCATCCCATCGGCCTTCCACCTCTTCCCGGGGACCCAAAGTTACACTCCCCTCTTTGGCCGCATCACCTATCCCCAGCTCACCAAGGCTCCAACCCAAGCCTCTCTCACCTCCATCCAAGCACCACCATCCCCCACCCTTGAACAGTGTACCACCACCTAGCCATGCGTGCATGATGTGTGTATAAAGGTGTACACGCCGTGTGAGTATATGTGTGTGAAGTAAGTGTTGCAGCATGCAGATGGAAAGGGGGAGATGAGACTGTGCGGAAACTGTGTATGGTGTTGTGTGTGGAAGTGAATGTGTGCGTGCATGTTTTTGGTGTATGCGTGTTGTGTTTGTGAAAATTTGTGTGCGTATGAGGGTAGTAAGTATGTGCCACTGTGGGAAGTATGAAACAGTATCGAAAAAAAAGGTTCGTGCATGTAGTGGGAATGATGTGGTTGCTGAACCATTGGAATAGTGTTAGGAAAGAAAAAAAGGGAAAGAAGTCTTGGTTCTGTTTTATAAAAAACGGTAAAATGATTGAGCAGTTGATTTATGAAGAAAGCATACTGTTGCTGTTAGATATTTCGGTAGGAATATATAAGCAAGTATCTAGTTTGTTACTGAAATAATAACCACTTTTCTCTTTCTTGTTGTGTGCAGAAGCAACCGTTTGAGTCTCAATTGTAGCAGCATCGATTTTTAGCTTTCGTTCTTTTCTTCGTCATCGGTAAGCGCATCTATATAATTTTATAAATTATACATGAACGTTCACTTGAATTAATATCATCTTTCTTTTGACGATGAACACATTGTTTCATTGTTCGTGTTGAACCGTTTCATTTGTGCTTCTTCGTGCTTCGCTGTCAATTTCTTTAACCACGAAACGTGAATTAATTTTCATGACTTATATTCTTATACAATGATCCAGTTTGGTTGATAATTGATTGATTGTTTGATGTTTATATTGGGCGTTAAGTGTTTATGTTAAAGTGATAAATAATATGCAGTTGAATCTGATTTAGGATAGTTAATAATTTAAAATTGATATATGTGTTGAAGTTGATTGCTTAAATTTGCATAATGTGACCCCCTTTAAATGTTAAATAAATTGACATGTAGAAATAGTGTTAACTACACTTTGAACCATTGAATGTATGTTGTATAATTGACGTAGTATGAAATTGAATAATAGACATCAAGTGAAGAACCGTATAATTATTAATGCAATAATCTTTAATCTACATGAAATGATAGTGTAGATTCTAGAAATAATTATATTAATTTGCGTAAACAACAAATGTAAATTAATACGATTATTTTAGGATTATTTAAATAAATTATTGGATTGTTATTGATGTTTGCTATTGCTTGTTTATTTACTTTGACACCATCCCAGTTATCACACTGCAAGTTCCCTTTGCTATGCTTTGATTTTGAATTGAAATGGAATCGGGTTGAAATGATAAATACCCAAATAAAACTTTGACATAGGATAGAAAATTTAATAAACCCGATTGGTCAATAATTTGATTTAAAATAAAATAAAGATTTTATTTCAATAAAGAATAAAGTTTTGAAATGAAATTGGCACTTGAGATTTAATAAAAAGAAAATGTTAATATTAATTAATCTGAAATAAAATATTAATATAGTAGTCGATGAAAGAACATTGCTTTAAATTTAATTAATAAATAATTTAGTTTGGAATTATTTAATAATTAAGATTGGAATTATTTAATAATTAGGTCTGGGAATTATTTAATAATTAAAATTTGAAATTATTAATTAAGTTTTTAAATTATTTAACAATTAATAAGATTGAATTATTTAATAATTAAATAAAATTGAATTCTTTAATAAGTAAATTGAATTTCTTGAATTAGTGAAAGTAAGTTCCTTTATTTATTGAGTTTTGAAATTTGTAACTAATTAAATAAATAAGTGAATTGAATTTCTTTAACTAGAAATAAAGTGTGATTTATTGTATTTAATGTAAGACTTGTAATTTGAAGAATTGATTTGACGAATCTAATTTAATTAAATTTTTTAGTTGATATAATGGAATTGAACTTAAGTAATTGATTTAATGAATTGGAAATTAAATAGAAATTGTGTGAAAAATAAATTAACTTAACGAATATTGAATGAAATTGAGCAATGAATTTAAATTGTTTTGAATGTTAAATCAAATTTATTTAAATGATTTCATAATGAAACTTATATACGAACTTGCATCAATATTGAATTGTTTAAATAAAAATTGAAATTGAATTATAAGATTTTGAAATTATGAATTTGGAAGTTTTGAAACCTAAATTATGGAAATTGATATGGGAAGACAAATGAAATGTTGATTTATAAATTCTAATTGTAATTGAAATTGATTTGGTTTTGAAATATGGTAAACGACCAATCGGTGCAATAATTACGAAGGTTATTAAAGAGACCGGAATCGATTAGGGACATACCCACTGTCTAAACCGAAAACCACTTTAATGACTATACGCGGAGTGTGATCCAGAATGAAGTGGTTGGAATGACGTACGTGATGACTGAAGAAAGAGAACGATAATGGATAGCCTTGACACTTGTGTCAAATTGGAAATGACTAAAACAGGAGCCCTGCCGGACCAAATGGGGTTAGCTACCTCGAGCGAACACACTTTTTCGTAAACTACTCATTACTTGTTATTGATTGGTGCGCGCCATTGAATTTGGAGCGTTGTTTCGCGATGTTGCGATCGTTGCAGCGATGCGTTCTCACCAGTCCGGATCAGGAAAACGGTAGTTTCACTACCTTGGGTATTGCCTCATGTTCCTCGTCATACTTGTATCCCTACATACGCGACCACTACGAATTTTTTTGTATTATACCTATGGAGTACTCCCTGATATCCCACTAGTTTACGGTGGAGTTTACAGCGTTGTATAGTCTATAATGCTATACAAAATGTGTTAAGGGGAACAATGGAAACGCCTTAACACTATCTTGATATTCTACTTTACTGTTAGACATTTTCTACATATCGTACACTACTATGTATAGATTGTTTAACAGACCCTGAAAGATGTTATTCCATTCATCTATGAGTTATTGCTATTTAAACATTTGAATCATATTATTTGTATAAGAATATATGTCCCGATTCGAGTGTTTGTTTATGCTTATGCTCGGATCAGGCTGAGGATTGTTGTTTTTATTCTGCTTGGAGCTGAAGGCCTGAAGACTATCATTATCTTTATCTTATCAGTATTCCTCTTTCCTATTTGCATATTATCAGGCATCTATGTTGTTCTATTTCAGTACTTGAGACATTGTTGTATTTTCTTTGTAGCCTCACGAACTACTATTATGATTATGTTGTAATTCCGCTGCACTATTCTGTTATGTTAAATTCTTTGATTCTGTGATGATTCTCGTTTATATATATACTCTATTAATAATTCGTGTTTTGTACAATTTAAGTTGACATGTGTGGATTATTGTCAATTTAAATGGTACAAATATACAGGTTGTTACAAATTGTGTCCTCGCAATACTTAAAAAGAAAATAAAGAGTAACAACCACGCAAAGGCATACAACACAAAAGAAAATTTTTAAGTGAGAATTTCACCTTAAGAAGCATGAGAGAGTAAGTCCGGATTTGTTTGCTCGATGAATTCTCTGGATTCCTAAGAATAATCTATAGGATTTGAGGGCCATTGAACTTTCACAAGTGCAACATCTTTGTTTTGAAGGCGTTTAACCTCCGTAGCAATAATACGAATAAGATGTTTCTCATAAGTCAAATTAGGTGAAACTTCAATTTCTTCAATAACACGGGCTAAAGAATAGAATCGGAATCCCTAAGGCATTTCAATAGTTGAGAGACGCTGAAAACATCATGAATAGCAAAAAAATTGAGCCGGTAATAAAAGGCGGTACTAAAAGGGTGATGGGAAATGGACCAGCATATCGAGGTGCTAGTTTTCCCAATCGGCTGAAACGTACAACACCCTTCATAGGTAAAACATGAATGAATACCACATCCCTCATAGAAAATTCTAATTTCCTTCTTCGATTATCGGCATAGGATTTTTGTCTACTTTGAGCTTCTTTCATCCTATGATGGATAAGGTCAATCTTTTCAGTGGAATAACGAATAAAATGTGGGCCTAAAACAACTTCTCACCGGCTTCAAGCCAACATGAAGGAGATCAACGTTTCTGTAGAGTGCCTCGAAAAGTGCCTTACCAATACTAGATTGGAAGCTATTATTGTAAGAAATCTCAACAAAAAAATTGATCTTCCCAACTTCCACCAAAATCAAGAACACATGCACGAAGAAGATCTTCTTTATTCATAATCTTTATTTCTCCATTGGATTAAGGGCGATAAGCGGTGATAAAAGAGAAGGATAAGCATCAAGGCTAAATAAAATAAGAGATGAACATGAATCGAATTCACGATATCGAATCTTATAAGTGGACAAAATATCGAGATCATTCCATTTGGTTATCATCATGGGAACAACCGCTTGTTGCTTACGACTAAGGGCATCGGCAACATGTTTCCATTTCCAGGAGTATAGACAATATCAAGATCATAAGATGAAAGTAATTCGAGCCAACGTTGTTCGATGCAAATTAAGTTGAGAGGACAAATACTTCAAAGATTTATGATCGATGTAGAGAAAAAATTTCTCACAAAAGATAATAACGCCAAATTCTAAGAACGAAAACAATGGCCTCGAGCACTAGATTATGAGTGGCATATCTAGTCTCGATAGGCTTTAATTGTATAGAAGCATTAGCGATAACACGTTTCTTTTTTGCAAGAGAACGACATACAAACCAATACGACTAGCATCAGTACAAATAGTGAAGTCTTGGTTCCCTTCAGGAATCACAAGAATAGGACTATCAGAAAGAAGTTCTTTTAATTGATCCTCTTTCCCGAAAATCTAATACTTTTAAAATTATAATTAACTTTATATAATCATCTTTTTATAAAAATTTACTTATTCCAAGTCGATTTACTGTGTCTGACTGTCTCATTATAGCGTTTAGGAGATTCCTATCGATAACATTGATCAGGCACATCGACCAGAATTTTGAAGTACTCAATGGGAAATACAACACAAAATCAACTTCTATATGATAAAAATATCTCTTAAAAATTTTACGAATATTCTTTGTTCGTTTTAAGAACAAAATCCAGTTATACTTATAAATATATATTATTAGAAAGATTTGCAATGTTAAATTGTTGTTTTCACCCATAACCGATGAATACAAGGATGGAGTCATCGAGATACTCGCAGAGTACTCGATTGATAAGTTGTATAAAATAAGCTGGAGAGTTCATCAAACCAAATGGCATAACAAGCCATTCATAAAAATCATAATGAGTGTGGAATGCGATTAGTGGAATGCTATCGTCTGCAACTCATAGCTAATGAAAATTGGTGGCAAAGTTGAACTGCAAAGACCTTAGCACCACTCAATAGATCGCTCAATTGATAATCCTAAGACAGGCTTAAAGATACCGGGAAATTCATGAACTACATGAATAGGGGAAGTAACATTTTCCTTATCATGTGGGTTTAAAGAATAAAATGATGCCACCGAATTGGAATCGAAATCATTAAGAAAAATAAAACCTGCTTAACAGATTGAGAATGTCGAAGATGATAGTCCTATTGGGATATAGGATATGGGCTTCATAATGATTAAGCCAATCCTTTCCCAAAAATCAATTCCGAAACCTAAGTAGCACAAAACATGCAAATCGGATTGGAAAGCATAATCACATAAAATAATCTCGACATCTTTACAAAGTAAACTGAGTGTTGCGGATCCACTAATTGAATTTGCGATTCTCATTGAAGTCATCAAGCTCATAACATTTAAAGACAAAGTATCAACAAGTTCCTTTGATATAAAAGAGTGTGATGCACCCGCATCAAAAAGAATTCGGGTAGGATAATCAGGAAACAAATTAATGCCATCAAGGATTGAATGAGAAATACCTTGACCAAGAGAAGTGTTACTAGGAGCTTGCACAACATTTAGCTCTCCCTCTCTCCTACTTTAAAGTATGGGACATGTAGATATAAGATGACCCGAACTTTTGCAATAACGACAAAAAGGGTTTCAGACACCTATTTGCATAGCGGTCCGTAGAACCACAATTATTACTGAAGTTAAGGTAGGAGTCTTCGCTACCGAAGTTGATTGCTTCCCTTTCTTGTTGGCATTAGGGCCTTTGAACTTAATAGGCCTCTTCTTGTTGATGTTGAAGTTCTGTTTGGCACCCACAACCTCATCATCACTTTCTTTATCGGTCTCTTCAAGTCGAAGAGCTATATCAACAAGCTGATCGAAAGAAATTTCTAGTTTCAGAAGTAAAGCCTTTTTGAGGTTTTTATTCGACCCATAAACAAACATTTGATTTTTCTTCAATGGGGTATTAATATACTCTACCTCATGTTTAGAGAGATATTCAAAAGATGCGACGTAATCCGTTACAGAAGATTCGCCTTGAACAAGGTCAATAAAGCATCGAGCTAAAGTTACTATTTCAGCTTCTGGCACAAACTTCGACACGAACCTTTCTTGAAATTACTCCCAAGTAAGATCCGCTTCAACAATTTCCTAAATCAAAATCTCATAGCAATCTAATACTCTTTCCTAGAGCATGCTAGAAGCCACTTGGACTCGATGTAGATCCACAAGATTCATGCGAGAAAAAATGCGATCGCATGTTCTAAGCCAAACTTGGATTTCTATAACGCTTTCGGAACCCCTGAATGGCCTTCCATCCAAATTGGTATAATCCCTGCACAAGCGTGCAAACCCGAATATTGGGTGAGTAGGCTTTGGAATGGGTTTGACAGTTTGGGCATTCTTTACGAGATCTAAAAGCTGTTTCGCAGACATGAATACGCCATCCTGAGAAGTAGCACTAGATTGACCGACGCTAGGACGGCCAGGTCTAACCTTTCTCTTCTTTAAGAAAGAAATAAAGAAGAGGAAAAAATTATTCTGAGAATGAATATCAAACAAACTTGATTGATAAAACAAGGCATCATAAAGAATATAGGATGGAACAGGTCCTAAGACTCGAATTAAATCCTAAGGCACGATTTGTAAGAAAGACTTAGGACGATGATCCTTGCTCTAATATTTTATATTGTTACGAAGTTTGGCTCTGATACCAAGCTGTGACACCCACTTCTATGCTCACATTAGCCAATGACATAACGGGGTAATGCCGTCGATTAGCACGAAGAATAAGGCTGTTGAGGAGCAACCATCCGTGTAATTGCTTTGCGAGTACTGATATGCCAGATAGAAGGTCACCCATTTCATTTAAAGAGTAAATCCAACATATCAAGTACAAACTCAAAACTACTACAAAGTGGCTATGTGGTCTTCGAAAATAAATATAAAATAAGCATAACACAAATAAGTCATAGATATTCATATCACTAAGGCGGAAATAGATATGAATAAAACACATAGAAGTGTACATCAAAGTAGTGGTTATGCAAGATCCACTACATCACAAAAGAATAGGTCCACGTGTTTGAAAAAAGAACATTTATACATCAAGGAGTCTCTATCACGAATGTATAAAAGCAAAAACTAATAAGCTAAAGTAGTTAGCCAAAAGTAAGAAGCTAGTCTCTGCTAAGAAGTCAAGTGGAAGCACCTGAAATACCTCGGTCTGACCCGAGTATTATTTAAGAAGAAAAATAATAAATGGATCGGTCTAGCTATAAATATCATAGAAGATAAGATAGAATAAGAGATATAACAAATATATATGATAACAACGAAAATCATAGAATTTCTCAAATCTTCTCAAACACCAAAAAGAATACCATATTCTTTAGCTTATTCACCAAATCTCAAATATTGACAAAACATATCAATGCCAATCGCAAAAAATTGGTGAAACACATATTCCAGAAATCAATCATTAGAAATCCAAAAACACAAAGGGGGAGGCCTATCGCAAACGAGAGCATGAAAACTCACCAACACGTGTATTGCAAACGGGTTGCTAACCATAGAGCCGGTGCAACGACGTAGTACAGCGTTACGCCCGGTGAACCTGAAACTCAAATAAACCGAAACAACGACGTAGTACAGCGTTACGCCCGATGAACCTGAAACTCAAATAATCCGGAACAACGACGTAGTACAGCGTTACGCCCGATGAACCTGAAATTCAAATAATTCGGAACAGTGACGTAGTACGTTACGCCGGATGAACCTAGAACTCAAATAATCCGAAACAACGACGTAGTATAGCGTTGCTCCCGATGAACTAAACTCCATTAAACCCATAGGTCGCTAGCCTATAAAAGTGAGACGAAGCTCCATAAAACGAGGTACAGTCCCCCACGCAGACATAGAGACATCGTATATCGCTAGTCTAAACCATAAAATGACCACCTTTGATAAATAAGAAGTGTAAATTACACCAAGCTAGTAAATGAATGAGTTGAACTTCATGTCCCATAACCACTGGCTTAACTTAAGTATTTACGAACAAACTGTAGATTTCCACTCAAAAAATTGTTATAACAGTTCAATCGAACAATCCAAGAATTAACCGACAAAGTAAACACAGGTGTTTCATACCACTTGTTTTGCTAAATCATTTAATTAGATTTCTCATATGAATGAGGTAAAGGTTTGTATATAATAATAGATTGGAAAGCGGTTTTAAAAACGAGCTTTGTGTTAAAAGTAACGTTGACATCATTTTTGTGAAAGAGTTTGAGTATTTACTACTAGTATAGAAATCTTTGTAGTTTAAAGTGACAAATCACAAAAATAATTGTAAAAACAATCAATCACCAAAAATTCACATTCAATGATGTGAATCAAAACCATAGAAATTGATATCAAATCCATCAAATGGATATTCCCAAAAATCCAAAAAAAAAATCATCAAAGTCGATAAAAGTGATAACAACTTATCGGATCAACCAAAAATCGATATAAACGGAAAGCTACACAAAAATAAGCAATTTGGCTGATATTAACAGCTCTAGACGTCTAGTGGTTATCCCATATATCTGAGCTGAAGACTGGAATTTTCTTGCAGATCGTCCAGACATTTGGGAAATAAGCTCAGGCGTCTGAGCTATAAGTCTGGAATTTTATTCCGTAGGTTCAGACGTCTAAGCATACTACCAAACGTTTGTGCTGAAACTCAGGGCAAGATTTAGCTTGGGCCATTGATGTCCAAATATCTCGAAAGCGATCGAATGAGTGACGATGGCTAGGGATTTATGCCAAGCAACAACCTAGCCTTATAGACTCATCAATACACTCCGAACAACATGTCCAAACATCCATATAAGGATTTTCATAGATTTTGACTTCAAAATGCCAAAAATTGGAAAATTCACCAAAACAATTCAATTCTAAAGCAAATGGACATGAAATAGATGTTAGGAATTCATACCTAACAACTATTAAAGGTACAGTTGTAGATGTGAGTTCAAGAACTCACCTTTAAACCCAAAAATAATAAATGAGAAGCTCTAAAACAAAGGAAAATCAACCTTTCTTCAACTTCAACTCTAGAAGCTCCAATTTATGAATATAGACAAATATTTCCTAAATTAGGTTATAGGAAATTTATGAAAATTGGAGAGGAACTGAGATGGTGAATATGAAGAGGATGCTTACCTAAGCTTCTCCTTGATTTCTAGAACATGAATGAATTTTCTAATCTTTTAGGGCTTAGGAATTTTGATTTATTTTCTTTTCCCCCCATTTTTTCTTTAGGGCTTGAGGGTGTTAGGAAATTTAGAAATGAAATGAATGAAGAGGAGAGGAGGATGTATATGGTAAAGGTTTTGGGTTCTCTTATTAGGTTAGTGGGCTAGAACAAAACCCAATGCCCAAACAAAAATACCAAATTCCTAATCAACTCCAAACATATCGATGTTTATACTCGAAAAGGTTGCAAATGCTGTTTTAGACTCAATGAAAGTGGTCCCGAGTCCAGGTTCGACCGTTTACAGAAAGTCACATTTCGGACTTTAAATTCGACCAACGATGCTATATTTAAATAAAACATTTAAATATACAATCGTAAAATATGCGTGTTGTAACATAAGCAACCAAGGTTATCTCGCATGCCTACCGGTCAATAGCAAACACTTACCAATCAACTAAATAGTTAAATCAACAGTAGCAAACAAAACCTATTCAGGCATGCGAAATTCTAATAGTATAAGATAAAAGGTGCAAGTAGATACGACATATGGGTTTACTACTCGAAGAGTTCTGGATAGGACGTCCTTATACTCTCTTTAGTCTCCCATGTATAATCACTATCATCTTCACTCCATTGCACCATAACTAGCTTAACTACCTTTCTCCGAAGCTGTTTCGTCTCATTCCCAATGATACAAAGTGGCTTACAAGGTATTATTTCTTCCGACTCAACATATATTTCTTCCGACTGCTTTTATGCTACCACGATACCTGAGTCATGCACAAATTTTTGTAGATATGAGATATGAAAAACATTATGCATGCCTACCATCTTCGGAGATAGGTCCACTCTATAAGCCAACTTTCCAATTCGTTCAATAATTGGAAATTCTCCAACAAATCTAAGTTCTAACTTTCCCTTTCCTACCAAACCGAACAATATATTCAGTGGAGAAATTTCAACAAATATTGTGTCTCCAACTGAGAATTACAAATCTCTTCTTCTTTATCTGCATAACTCTTCTTTCATCTGCATAATTCTTCTGACGGTCTTGCGCAGTCCTCATTCATTGCTGAATAATCTATATCTTCTCTGACATCTCTCTAATCTTTTTGGGCCTAGTATCGGTTTCTGTAACGACCCGCCAATTTATCATTTTGATAAATATAATTCATATTTAAATGAAAGATGACAATATTGATAATATCGTTTCAACTAAAAATAAGTAATAGTAAATTTATTTTGAATAAATATCTAAATAAAATATTTCCTCGAAATTTATATCGGTAATATAACACTGAATTTAAATAATTGATTTATTTAATTTAAATCGAGATTTAATGATTTAATAATTATTTTAATTATTCAAATAATTATTTTGAATGATGATAATTCATTTTGATTAGTTATAATGTGGCGATCCACTGTTCCGTACCCTTTGAGCTGATAATAAACCACATTTGTCCAACCCAAATAGTATAAAAGACGAATGACTAAGAGAAAGAAAAAGATAGAAGACAAACAGAAACAAAATACATAGAATCTCACAATCGCAGTGGAACAATATATAATATATAATAATAGCTTTTTATACAAAGAAAATATAGATGTAATATGCATTCAATCATCAGAGTACAACCATCAACAATCAATCTGGACAGTTATAATAACTTATCCTTACAAATACTGTATTTAGTTTAACACATACAGCAAAATATAAATCAAGAATGTGGAATACACCTGAGACTCCTCCAGCTCGTCTCCTGAGCTCCATAGCATCCTAACCTGAATTTGTAATAATCGGTCTGATCCGAGCATTATAATAAAATAACACCCGAGTCAGTCTGGAAAACCAGTGTGAGAAAACACACTCAATTCAAATTATTACTATTTTCAAAATCCTTTGAAAAATAAAGGTATCTCGTAAGACCACGTCACAAATAAATACGGCAGGTTTTTACCTTAAAATAACCAAAACGTTTTATATCAAAATCTTCTAATATTATAATACGGTCTATAGAAAATAAATTATAAAATAGCCGAAATGCTTGCATCTCACGTTTCAACATAGTTGGGCACAATCAAAACTGTACAGGCTCATGGTGGATATTAGATTCCATACAATGACTAGGTTATTAGGGTACCACCCATCACAGTACATCTATAGAAAAATGTACATGGTACCTCGCTTGGATCCCCTGCCAATACAGGACCGGCCTACCCCTTACTCGGATAGTATCAAATATGTTATCACCCCAGGTGTTCCCACCCTAATCGAGCGCTCTCTTTTCCATGCACAACCATATCTGTAATTATAATGTATTATATTTGTGGGTATCTAGAAAAGTGATAACATGCCCTACTTGGGTGCGACCCACTTAGCCCTACTGCCTCTCCTCTGTTTTTGTTATTCTTGGTTGATGATGCTTGAGGCTACGTTTTACCTTTTGAATAGCATTCATACTTAGAATGCTAACATCGCCTTCCAGACTACTATGCAAATGATAGCATTCATCCATACAAGTTTTTTTGGGTCTGAAAAAATCGAATCTCCAAAACTCCATATTTATTATTTTCATGATATCACAATTCGTAACGCACAAATCAGATTGAAGTGGTTTTTGAATAATTAAATCTGATCTTGGTCTCTTCGAAACGATTAACAAAGTTGGCCAGATTAGATAATCAGTTATTTAATTATCAAATAACATCCATAAGCAGTCACTAGACTTTATTTGATAAAGCTTCAAAACATTCGTTTCAAATATCTTTACACAAATATATATATATATATTCAAATTTCTTCATGTATTCCAATATTGGAAACAAATTCAATTTCTTATATCGAAAACAAAATATTTCAATCTATATCAATACTTAGAAATATATTTTCTTCAATTCCATTTATAATTCAACACTTTGAAAAATATTTCTATAATAATAATCTCATCGTTAAAATATTCCAAATTCCTCTAGTTCAATACTTAGGAAATATAAATAAGTATAATTCCCTAAAATCTTTTTATTTCCAATTATCTGGAAATATTCTCTTTAATTCCATACTTCTCGAAATCTTTATAATCTACTTGTAATTTTCTTAACTCGTTTATAATGGATTCTATAAGTTTCTAGGATTTCTTGATTAACTTCCTTTAAATTTTCCAACAACAATTGCGCTCGTCTATCATTTTCAACTACCAATTTTTAACTTCTTTTATGAATTCTAATCCATTTCTCGGAGTTCTCTTTTCCAACGATTTGGAAATTTCCTCAAGTTTCCAGAATTCCAATTCAAGATTTCTCTTCTAAAAAACATATATGTTAACTAAACCCCGTTTTACATCTCGAGAGGATTTATAAATAAATTATAATCATTCAAAACTCTCTATGTATATAATAAGTATTTTAAAGAACAATAATTTATTTTTAAAGCATGTTTAGGTAATTATTTAAAATATTAAAATTTTTAAATAAAACCTCGATAGCTCATTTTCTAACTTATTCTAAAATAAACTAATCGATTTACATAACTATTATAAAAACTCGAATTCATTCCAATAAATACTAAATATTTGGAACAACCAATTTTATGAATATTTAAATACTAAAAACAGTTTGATAAAAAAATTCATTTATTAACAAAAGGTAACTTCACAGTAAAAATATTTTTTATTTTTATTTTATTTATTTTTAATTTTGATATAACCATTTTCAATTTATAAATTTCTCTCGATTCATAACTCATCGATTTCATTCTGATTGCCTAACTATTCTCACATTACACACCTAGAATCTACAATTCCTCTTAAAAACCTATTTTCCCATCTCAATATAAATTCACACTATGAATTTATATTTCCAATTTATCAGCTAATATTATTGTCGCTTCTAAATCTATAAACTCATTACTGCTCTTCCCCAATAATTAATATATTCATATTTCTAAATTTATTTATTAATCAATTTCTATTTAAAACTAGTTTAGAAATCTATTTCTTAATAAATCCTAATTATATTCGTAGTTTATTTCGAAATCTCGTTTTCACCTTCTCTTTCATATTTTTAAGAAAATCTTATTTAAAATCAATTGAATTGAAAATACTTAGATTAAATTCTTTGTTCGAAACTATTTTACGGAATAGATAAATACATATCCAAATAAAATTATTTATTCGATCCAAATCAATTCCTTTTTATATATCCTAAAATTTAATATGAATATTTTTATTTCCCAAGTTTCCTTTTAATTTATTTTTGAATTCAAAAATAACATTTGTGGTATTTAAAATACCAAAACTTAAAGCCAATGCTACAATAGCATTCCATATATCAAACATATCATAATCCTTAATAGATTATTCAATACATCATTTATCACTATATATGTAAATAAAAATCAACATTTTGAGGATTCCAGTTGGATCCCTCTAACCTTTTTCCCTGCATTCACAAATGTTATATAACATAAAATACCAATCCCTCTTCGAGGCGGGATATCGCGGTAATATAGGGGCATCCACTATTATGCAGGATGCATAGTGTTTCATCCGCTCCAATGGCAGGAAATATATTCAACTACTAATATACACACATACACACACACACACACACACACACACATATATATATATACACACACACACTGCTATAAATAATATAGCATCCAACTGATAAATTATTATCTATTCATTTGGATAATTAATAATTAATTTTAACTATTTTAAATTAAATCCAGTAATCCGAATGAGTGAGATTTACTCAACTTGACTTTTATTTGCAAATACATTCCAATTTTAAATCAAATTGAATAGTGTTCAATTTAATTTAAAATTCTAGCTATCTTCAATAAATTTCAAACCAATTTTTATTGTGAAATTCCGACCTCGTAAGAATTAAATGCAAATATTTAAAAGTTTGAACTAATTAATTGATAATTTACCTAAATTAAATAAATGTTTAAACATTTAAATTACCTAGCATCTTCTTTCCCCTTTCCCAATCGTGCATAACACTTTCAAACCCTGCCATGTGTGCATCTGACTCCTCCAACCCCACCACCGATGGAACAGTGGAGAGCACCGCCAAACCTTACTCGATTCGCTCATCACTCTCCACCCATCCACATCGCCTCAACATTCTTAGATCAAACATGTTGAACTCACTACCCTCCAACCTGCTATAGTCCGCACACCCCCAACCAAGGATCGGGCATCACCACAAGCTTCATTGACCAAATTCCCACCTTCCAATGCCCTCGAAACCACCTCTTCGAGTTCTCATCCAAGTGGCGCGTCTTCCCCAAGCCTACATGCATGCACGACCATGCCAAAACTTAGCTGTGCTTGCACGCACTTACCCAAGCCTAGCGCCTTCATCTGGTCCACACGCACGCGATTCGATCGTCGCCTCGTGCTCGTTCATAAAATTTTATGCTGCACTTATTTTTATGTAAAGCGTGAATTGATTTTGAACTGGGAAAGAAAGAAGGAAATCTCGATTTAAACGAGAAGGGGAATGATAGATGTGCGCATTTCAAGTGTTTGGTTGGCTTGAGTACGATTATAGGGTGGTTGGATTGACCCCAGAATATTTCATAATTATTTAAATATTCAAATGTCTCGTTTGCATATCTCAAAATTTTGAACCCCTATTGAGGTATACCACCTAACTTTCTCAATGTTATACCACCATTCCGAACCCAATGGAGCAAGTCTCGAGGCCTAATTCGATCATATGTGGAAGACAGCTTTTTAAATTGACTATTTAAATTAAATTAAATTAAATTATTTCTAGGCATTTTGATCGCACGACCAAACAGTAAATCCAAACGCTATGAAATTTGAAATCTGATAATAATACACTACTACGGATCCAATTGGAACTGGTTTCTTCAAATCCCGAGTCCGTGCCCTGGATTGCTATTTTAACACGTCGATTATTTCGATGATTTCAAAAATTGGAGAAATCACTTGAAATTCCCGTTTTAAAAACTTATTAACTCAATTCTAATTCAAATATAAATTATATCAATATTAGAAATCATTTCGATTCATGTTCAACTGAAATTCCAATTATTCACCAATTTCGTATTACGATAGATCACTATATTTGAAATTTAAATTCATTCGATAATTTCAACCAAAATCCACACATTCAAAAATCAATTTATATTCCAAATCCAATATTTAAAACCATTTAAATATTCAAAATCAAACAATGAAAATAATGGGTCGTTAAATATAAAGTGATAATAAATCATGTATAATAGTTTTATAAAGATGTATATTTAATTTGAAAATATATGGAAAAATAGATATCGCTTTATCGGTATAATAGAGATTTTTGTAAATGATTGCTAATATTAATTTATATGGTTTTATTAATTCTAATATGATCATTTCAATTAGTTTAAAATAATAAGAAATTTACTTTTGAATTTTTTTTACAAATATGTATACGTTAAAGCATAAGTGAAAATACGACCAATAATCGGTTCTCCAGATTTCAACGATTTAAAAAACATAAGTTGTTCGAAGTGGTTCGAAGTGAAAATATATATACATAAATATATATGTTACATACACATACATATATATGTTACATACACATGATATCATACATATAAACATACATATATAAATATAATTCAGTATAAGAAATATAATATAAAATATATAATATTTTTTAATGATTTATTACTCCTTAAGCTTAAATAAGTCAACACATGCATACATGAGATGATGGAAGTCATGTGCACATGGGGGGAAGGCTCTAGCCATGCATTTTGGATGTATTATTGACCTCAGTACATTCCTCTAGTGATTTACTACTGGAAGGTAGTCCCTTCACCTGGTCATTTGTACGGAATCCATTCTCCAACAAGTGCCAGCCATTTTGTTTGTAGAGCCTAGTATATTGGAATTTAATAATGGTAACAATTTCGGCTAAGATTAATAAACTTACTTGCAAATGTTTTCAAAGATATGTCATTAAAATAATATCAAGTATTTTCACATCGAATAATTTGGTTATCATAAGATAAAAACCCATTCCATGTTAATGTGTGGTGTGGTCTTATGAGATACCTTTTTCATTTTAGAAAATGCATATTTTGAGTTCTCACACCCGTCCTATGACTGACCCGGAGTTTATTTTTCCCTTTCCTTAAAATTTAGGCACCTTAATTTTCCTTGGGCAGCCTAGTAGTTAGGTTTAGTTAGAAGAATGCTGGATGGAGCACGAAGCATGGAGTTAGAAGATTTTTTTTGAAGAATGTTTCCCACCACACTTGTGCAGAATTATATTTCGCATTATAAGGACAAGAATTTATAACAATCCATGTTTAATCTGATAAACGTATTTTAATTTCTGCTGTAAAGATTATGTTGAGATAACATATGTGAAATTCTTTTCTGTCTCATTTTTTATTCTTACACTTGAGAATCAGCTTCTCCAACACTTGGCTTTACGTCACATAAATACCGAGGATGTATTAGTGTTGATTTCTAGGAGTTGAAGAAATGGGTCCTCACATCGTGGTATCAAAGCTTTGGTTGTGCAAACACCTGAGCCTGATAGGGGTAAAACACTCATCAAAGATAGGAATAGTAATACCCTAGGGTGAGTATGTCATTAGAGATGCGGTTAGTAACACCTTAGAACGAGTTTGAGTGTACAAATGAGTGCGTATTTGTTAATAAAATATACAAAAGAATTCGGTTTTATATTAAATCATTTTACCTAAGAATATATATGTGTGTGTATTTGAAAGAAAAGAATATTTTGGTAAAATTTTCAAAGGATTTTTGAAATAAATAAGCATTGGCAAAACGAATTTAAAAGCTATCTTAGACATGAACCTAGAAAAACTTTCTGAGTATTGGACAAATGTATCTATCTATGAATATGCTAGCAATTACCTACTACTTGAGTCTAAAAGAATAATTATTTGTCTTGTAGAAACTATATAGGGGAAGTTATGCTAAACTGGAATCCTTCAGAGAAAATTGGGGCGAGAAGGATAGCCTTATAGTTCTCTCTAGCGACGAAGAAAAATAGCTAGAACATTTTCCTAGCAATGGTGGATCTCCGATTAGGGAAACTATACCACATATACAAATAGGGACGAAGATGGGTACCCTATTTCGGAATGCTTATACCACCCCCAGCTCCATAAATAATTAAGATTTCTAGCGATAATGAACATGGGAAAGCCTCCAAGGGAAATTGCGTAGCGGATCCCCCTAGTTCCATCTTGGAACACATAGAGGAGGATGAGCCAATGGAAGAGGAATTAGAACCCATAAAAGAGGAGGTAGAACCAATGGAGGAGGAATCTAAGCCAATGGAAAAACCAAACACTATCATGTCAAAGAAAGTGCAACAATGTGATATGGAATATGAGCGAGGAGGATGTTATATGATGGAGGCATCGTCTAGTTCATAGATAAACTAGGATGCAATAGAAAGCAACAATAGGGAGACGGCAAAAGAAGAAGTAAAGGTGGGAGTCGGTGAATTTGAAAATCCGTGGGAAGAAAATGTGCAAGGATTAGAGGAGTTGGAAGAAGGAAGAATCATACCGGGAATGCCAGTAGGCTTGGAAAATGTCTCATGGAATCAGGCATGCTTACCCAAGGGAACTGAAGAAGCACAAGAGGAGGATGGCAACGAGGCCGATGATGAGTTGGATAGTGAAGAAGAGGGTATAGGGTAGGTAATGATTGATTTGGGATGTTGGAGTCCACATTTATCTTCGGACTCAGAAGAGTAGGAATGGCATTTGAGGAGTGAGTATGTATGAGTATGGTGTTTTGTTTTGATGTAGTATTTTGAGTTGTAATAGTTTAAGGAATGAGGGGGAAAACTTGTTTTTGGGCCCTAGTTTTAGAAGGTTTAAATCATGCAAGAATTCGAAGTTTTTTATATGACAATGGTCCTAACTTTGCATTAGTACCGCTCTTAAAATAAATATTTAAAGTTAATAATGAATGGTTTTGGGTTTGTAGTAAACGATGTTTCAGCAACATTTGTTTTTAAACCCTTGAATGACACATTAGAGGAAATCTTATGAATATATTTAGATCTATAATAAAGGTATTTTAAAAGTTAATAACGAGTATTATTGTATTTTATATAAAGATATAAATGTTATTGTTCAAATCATTACAAAAAAAGAGAAGTTCATTTTAATGATGTTTTGATAGTAGTTTTTTAATTTCTTCGATTTTATTTAAAGTAAGTAAAACATGTTAAGTAAATTATGAATATACTTAAAGCAACTGAATAAGTATATGAATACTTTAATATATTGAAATTGTAAAGGTAAAGATAACATATGAATATATATATATATAAAGGAAGTTTAATTGATAAAGGAGTGTTAACTGATGAAGTAAGTTTTAATTAAATAAATGATGTTTTCACATTTGATATCAGTTAAAGGAATTATAGTGATTTATCAATTTAATGAATTATTTTGGTAATAAGTTTTCTCGAAACCGCTAAGATATGTTTAGAAATGTAATATAGTAAAATAAAAAGATATTTATCTTTTGAAAAGAAATGTTTTCTTTAAGTTAAAATATTTGGAAATAAAAAAGTAAAATAGTTGTGTATAAAGAAGTATGTGACGCCCCACCTCTATACCCACGCTAGCCAAGGACACTACAGGGTAATGCCGTCAACTAACACGGAGAATAAGGCTAGTTAGGAGCGACCATCTACAGCCTTGCTCTAACTATCTATTGAATACATCAACAATAGTCATACCAAGCAGGTCGACATACCCAATGAATACTTAAAACAAAACCATAGGTGGCTGAAGGATCTATCAGAATAGAATATAACAACTCAAATGTAATATACATCACAGAACAGTAAATCATCATATACACATATATTGATACATAACAGAGTACACAAAATAATACATGTCAAGTGGTATAACAAATCACAATATACAGACGAGTCAAAAGAATACATATACCAGAGTTACAATAAAAGGACTACACAAAAAGCTTTAACAAAAAGGAACAAGCTGAATAGTCCATGCGGAAGCAAAATAGGCTAAGTCCAAAAGCACCTAACCTGAAACAACTCGGTCTGACGCGAGTATAAAATACACGGGTCAGTCTAGCTAAACAAATCAGTTAGATAAACTTAACAACAATAATGCAAGGTCACAAAGTATAACAAATATCTCTAAAGGAGATAACACAATCATCTAGCAAAAGACGAATTATATGATAACAAGCCTCATATCATTGACAACTCATAGAAACAAAGGATAGGAATATCCCAAAACAAGCCATAAAGGCAATAACAAATACCCATAAGGTATACAAGTTCCACAAGGTAAACGCTACGCATCATGGGGCTTAAAAAGACCAACACCGAAGGGCGATACCTAGGGAATATACATATGAATGAAACATCAGAAAATTTGCTTGAGCTCAGTACTGTACAAACAAGGATCCATGAGCCCGAAGACTCCAAACCCAATATCACCCATGCGGCTCATAACGACCAACATCGGAAGCGATACTAAAGGGCACCCCAATATCACCCATGCAGCTTATAACGACCAACATCGGAAGCGATTCTATAGGGCAACAAACCCGAAGGCACAAACCCGAAGGCATCATACCCGAAGGCAACAATCCGTAGTGGTGAAGGTCAAAGACCCAGTACTGGACACCACTAACTGGCGGAATGTTTCATAACTCTCAAAAAGGAATCCGAAAAGTGGTAACGTGAGTCCCATAACCACTCGTTCGCACTAAACGGTTTACTATCCGTTAGTTAATTTCACACTCAAAGCGGTACAAAGTTCACCTCATATCATCGGTAAACCAAACCCGAAGGTCAAAACGATCAATTGAATAGGACGGGGACTAATCGAAAGGATAAACGCACAGATTCATGGTCCGTGTTTTGCCCAATCATTTAATCACCTTTCCACTTCGCTCGAAGTGCGAAATTGTGCGTGTATATTTTAAATAGAATCTATAAATCGGAGAAGCGAACTTTTAATACGATTTGAAGAAATCATTTATAAAAACCTGTGAATGAATTCAAAAAGGAATCATCAAGATCAAATGTACATAAACAACTAATTGGAACCAATATACATCGATTAAATTTGGAAAACTATACGAACAAGGCAATTTGACAAAAACAGCATATTCAGACGTCTGAAAGAAGGGATTCATACGTCTGAATCCCTAAATTAATTTTTTTTTCAAAACAGAATTCAGACGTCTGGATCCAACCTTCCAGACGTCTGAAATAGACATATTTTGGCCTATTTCCTTTCTGGTCGAAATTTAGCCAAAATTCAGACGTCTGGAATATAATTTCAGACGTCTGAATCTGGGGGTAAAAATGTTCCTCAGAACAACATTCAGACGTCTGAAATAGGAGTTTCAGACGTCTGAAACCTGATGGTCAGGCATTCCTGAACCTAGGCCATCTATGGCCAACAAATCGAAAGCAATCGGATGCGTGTTGATTATGGGCTTACGTCAAACGACTACCCAACCTTAACGACACACCCAAACACTCCGAACAACATAAACATCAACCATATAAGGTTTTACATAGATTTGGCTTCAAAAATCAATATTTGGCAATTTCACCAAAGCAATCCAAATCGAAAACAAGTGCATATGAACAAGTGCTAGGAATTCATACCCAACATCAATGAAATCAAGAGAAGTAGATGTGAGTTCAAAACTCACCTTCTTACACCCAAACAAAGATGTATACATATATATATGCATAGATGTGAGATAAGAATCCCACCTTATATCACAAAACAAAGAAGAAGATGCCCAAACACAAGAAGGAGACTAACTACTCTTCACTTCAACACAACAAGCTTCAATCTAAGAATAAAACACATATCTTCCTAAGTTAGGTTTAGGAAATTCTGAGATTGAAGAGAGAGAGATAGAGAAGATTAAGAGGAGGCTTACCTATAGCTTCTCTTTGATTTTTGGAACAAGAATTCAAGTTGGAAGTTGAAACTAGGGCTTGCAAATTTCTATTTCCCTTTTCCTTCCACCATTTTCAGCTTTCTTAAGCTTAAGAAATGAAATGAGGGTGGATGGAGAGGAAATGGCTGAGTTAGGGTATTAGTTAGCTAGTGGGCTGAACCCAAACCCAAAACCCAATAGAAAAAGAGTCAAAATTTCACAAACTCCAAACATATCAAAGCTTATACTCAAAAAGATCGCAAACGCCATTCTGGAATCAATGGAGGTGGTTTCGAGTTCCAATTCGGCCATTTGCAAAAAGTAACATTTCGGACCAAAAATCCGACTAACGACACTATATTTAAATAAAATATTTAAATATAAAATCGTTAAATATGCGGGTTGTTACAGATCTCCCCTCCTTACAAAATTGCGTCCCCGCAATTCCTAGAGACAATATTTGTAACAACTACATACATACAACCTTCAAAAGAAAAGAAAATAAGCTTGAGATGAAAAGATATACTCACCGTTCCCAGCAAGGATAGAAAACCCGGATAGTATCGCTCAATAAACTCTCTGGTTTCCCAAGTATAGTCATTGGGACTAGCGGACCATTGAACTTTAACGAGCGGCACGTCCTTGTTCCGAAGGTGCCGTACCTCCGTGTCAAGTACACGAATAGGCTGCTGTACAATAGATAAGTCCGGTGAGATCTCAAGATCAAGCAAATCAGGAGAATCAATAATAGAATCCGATTCCCGAAGACACTTCCGAAGTTGAGAGACGTGAAACACGTCATAAATGCCAAATAAATGAGCAGGAAGTGAAACTTTATAAGCCACAGGGCCAATATGTTCAGTAATAGAAAATGGTCCTATAAAGCGAGGAGCCAATTTCCCAGTCGTACTGAAACGCATAACCCCTTTCAAAGGAGAAACACGAATAAAAACAAGATCACCAATCGAGAACTCGAGAGGCTTCCTATGGCTATCCGCGTAGGATTTCTGGCGACTTTGTGCCTCTTTCATTCTCAACCGGATAAGATCAATCTTCTTGGAAGAATCACGAACAAAATCTGGACCAAGAATAAGCTTCTCCCCAGATTCCAACCAACAAGAAGGTGATCGACATGGCCTTTCGTATAAGGCTTCGAATGGAGCCATACCGATACTAGACTGAAAACTATTGCTGTAGGAGAACTCTACAAGAGGTAGGTGATCCTCCCAACTACCACCGAAATCAAAAATACAAATACGGAGAAGATCTTCCAAGATACGATTCACCCGTTCAGTCTGTCCGTCAGACTGCGGATGATAAGCTGTACTAAAATTAAGCTTTGTTCCCAAAGCTTGCTGAAGACTCTTCCAAAAATGACTCATGAATAAAGGATCACGATCACTCACAATAGAACTAGGAACACCGTGAAGTCTCACAATTTCCTTGACATATAACTTAGCCAAAAGTGAAGTAGTTCTTTTAGACTTAATAGGGACAAAATGAGCAGACTTAGTGAGGCGATCAACAATAACCCAAATGCTAGAATGGCCCGATCTCGAACGAGGTAGGCCGTCAATGAAATCCATAGAAATCTGATCCCATTTCCACAATGGAATCTCTAGAGGCTAAGAAGACCCGAAGGACGCTGATGTTCGGCCTTAAAATGCTGACAAGTTATGCAATTACTCACATAACTCGCCACATCGTGCTTCATGCCTTCCCAATAATAAAGACGACGCATATCGGCATACATCTTACTGCTACCAGGATGAATGGTATACTTAGTACGATGACAGTCATCAAGAATGTCATGCCTAAGTGCAAAATCAGAAGGCACAGAAAGACGGTTCTTCTTGCGAAGACACCCATGAGAATCAATGCTGAAATCCCACAACGCCTCATCACAGGATCCAGACTCACAAAGCTGAATAAGATGCAACAAATCAGGATCACGCCGCTGAGCATTGGCAATACGATCCAATAAAACAGGTCGAGCTCCCAAGCTAAATAATAGAATAGGAGAATCAGAAGATGAACCTCGATCACGAACTTCACAAAAAGATAGAGTCTCAAGAATATTCCATTCGGCAAGCATCATAGAAACTACAGCCGAATGTTTGCGACTAAGCGCATCAGCAACACGATTACCCTTTCCAGGGGTATACTGGATATCAAACTCATAGGAGGCAAGAAACTCGAGCCAACACTGTTGTCTCATATTGAGTTCCTTCCGAGTGAACAAATACTTCAAAGATTTATGATCGGTATAAAGAATGAAGCGCTCGCCCAATAAATAGTGTCGCCAAATCTTCAAGGCAAAGACAATGGTGGCTAACTCAAGATCATGAGTGGCATAGCGAACTTCATTCGGACGCAGTTGCCTAGAAGCATAAGCAACTACCCGATCCTTCTGCATAAGAACAGCACCGAGACCACTACCACAAGCATCGGTGTAGACAACAAGATCATGATTCCCCTCGAGAACCACAAGAATAGGAGCATTAGTGAGAGGTTCCTTCAATGTCTGAAAGGAAGCTTCACACTTGTCAAACCAAATAAAACGAATTCCTTTCCGAGTAAGGCCGGTGAGGGAAGCACAACCCGGGAAAAATTCTTAATGAACCGACGGTAATAACCCGCCAATCCAAGGAAACTACGAATCTCATGAACATTCGCAGGCCTCTTCCAATTCTAGATGGCTTCGATCTTTGAGGGATCGACAGAAATGTCATCGAAAGACACAACATGGCCTAAGAACTTAACCTTATACTTTCAAAAGTGGCACTTGGAGAATTTGGCTCTAAGCTGATGATGACAGAGGGTACTCAAGACAATTCTCAAGTGATTAGCATGCTCGGCTTCAGACTTAGAATAAATAAGGATATCATCAATGAAAACAAGAACGAACTTATCGAGATATTCCCGGAATACCTGATTCATGAGATCGACAAAGAAAGCAGGAGCGTTCGTCAACCCGAATGGCATAACGAGCCACTCAAAAGAACCATAACGAGTGCGGAAAGCGATAAGAAGAATGCTATCCACCGCGACTCGTAACTGATGAAAACTTGTGGCAAGGTCAAGCTGAGAAAAGACCTTAGCACCACTCAATAGATCGAACATATCGTCGATCCTAGGCAATGGATACCTATTCCTAATGGTCAACTCGTTAAGCTTGCGATAATCAATGCAAAGCCTAAGAGTTCCATCAGACTTCTTCAAGAAGACGACCGCGGATCCCCATGGAGAAAAACTGGACTGAATCAACTGCTTGGACTCAAGCTCTAAAAGCTGCTTCTTGAGTTCCTCATTTTCCTTTGTAGACATCCTCGTGGGAGGACGACTAACTGGCTGCGTGCCTGGAAGGAGATCAATGCTGAACTCAATTGCCCGCTTAGGTGGCAAACCCGAGACAGGCTCAAAAACATCAGAAAAGTCACAAGCAATAGGAATACGAGATATATCATCATCATCTCGCGAGTCAAGAGAACATAAAGCCATTTCGGAATTATCCACATCCCGAAGAATAAGAGACAGCTGAGTAGGTGAATCCGGATGTCGAAGATATAAAATTCTCTCCGAACAATTAATCCTGGCATCATATCTCACTAGCCAGTCCATTCCCAAAATCAAATCAAATCCCAGACAAGAAATAACGTGCAGACTCGCACGAAAAGAAAAGCCACATAAAACAATCTCAATATCATCACAAAGGATACTAAGGGTCGCGGATCCCCCAATAGGATTCGCAATCCTTAAAGAAGTAACCAAACAAGAAACATCCAAAGATAAATCATCAACGAGCTTTTTCGATACAAAAGAATGTGAAGCACCCGTATCGAAAAGAACTCGTATACTATGATCATGAAATAAAATAGAACCTTCCAAAATGGATGGAGATATACCTTTGGGCTGAGAAGGACCTTCAGAAGCCTTGGCAGCATAAAGCCTGCTAGACTTGGCACCAGCCAGAACAGTAGGGCAAGCAGAAACATGATGACCTTCCTTCTTGCAATAGCGACAGAAGAGAGGCTTAGGACAAGCTCGAATAATATGATCAGGAGAACCACAATTGAAACACTTCCGAATGAAAGGTGTTCCAACAGACTGAGGCTGAGAGCTAGAACTACCAGTCTTCTTCTTCTTAGAACGAAAAGACCTGGACTTATGAAATGAAAACGGCTTCTTGGTGGGGTTCTTGGAAACCTCAACACCAACATCACTACCACACTCCTTCTCGACGGTCTCGAGATGAAGTGCCGAATCAACTAAATCCTCAAAAGAAAGCTTAAGCTGGAGCAACAAAGACTTCTTAAGATATTTCTTAAGACCAGAAACAAACTTCATTATCTTCTTATAAGAAATGATAATGAATTCAAGACCATACTTAGATAAAGCCTCGAATGATGCAACATACTCAGAAACAGAAGATTTCCCTTGCTTCAACTCATGGAAGCGACGGGTCAATAAAACTTTTTCAGATTCAGGAACGAACTTGAGTTCAAATCGCTCCCGAAACAGAGTCCAAGAAAGAGTAGACTCATCAATCTCGGCTACAAGAAGTTCATACCAATCAAGAGCACGCTCTTGTGATAAGCTAGAAGTTACAAGAACTCTATCATGGTCAGAAAGATCCATACGAGAGAAGATACGCTCGCACGTGCGAAACCAAGCTTGGACTTCAAGAACGGACTCGGAGCCTTTAAACGGCTTTCCTCCAAGATGAGCAAAATCACACTGGCATGCAAAGGCAGACTTGCGAGGTGGAGACACTCGAGGAGGAACTGGAGGCTGAGTGCTCCTAAATAATTCCAAAAACTGATCGGCAGACATATAAACGCCATCCGGATGTGAGCCACTGGATTGCCCAGCATCCGAACGTCGTCCCCTGCCTCTTCCAGCCATACGCTGAAAGCCAAGATAAGAACAAGATTAATCACAAGGTAGATACTTCAATATGGAATACTATAGAATTTAAATGCATTCCTAGACGTATTCCCCAATTTCTATCTAACCTTGATGGTAAAAGGAATAGAAAGGCACGATGATTCAAAGATTTGTATAACTTATACACTTTGATGTACCGTAATATGTGCATCTATTCTGTGTTTATCATATTTTGTCCTGAACCATGCTCTGATACCACGCTGTGACGCCCCACCTCTATACCCACGCTAGCCAAGGACACTACAGGGTAATGCCGTCAACTAACATGGAGAATAAGGCTGGTTAGGAGCGACCATCTACAACCTTGCTCTAACTATCTATTGAATACATCGACAATAGTCATACCAAGCAGGTCGAAACACCCAATGAATTCTTAAAACAAAACCATAGGTGGTTGAAGGATCTATCAGAACAGAATATAACAACTCAAATGTAATATACATCACAGAATAGTAGATCATCACATACACATATATTGATACATAACAGAGTACACAAAATAATACATGTCAAGTGATATAGCAAATCACAATATACAGACGAGTCAAAAGAATACTATATCAAAGTTACAATAAAAGGACTACACAAAAAGCTTTAACAAAAAGGAACAAGCTGAATAGTCCATGCGGAAGCAAAATAGGCTAAGTCCAAAAGCACCTAACCTGAAATAACTCGGTCTGACCCGAGTATAAAATACACTGGTCAGTCTAGCTAAACAAATCAGTTAGATAAACTGAACAACAATAACCTGCAAGGTCACAAAGTATAACAAATATCTCTAAAGGAGATAACACAATCATCTAGCAAAAGACGAATCATATGATAACAAGCCTCATATCATCGGCAACTCATAGAAACAAAGGATAGGAATATCCCAAAACAAGCCATAAACGCAATAACAAATACCCATAAGGTATACAAGTTCCACAAGGTAAACGCTATGCATCATGCGGCTCAAAAAGACCAACACCGAAGGGCGATACCTTGGGAATATACATACGAATAAAACATTAGAAAATTTGCTTGAGGTCAGTACTGTACAAACAAGGATCCATGAGCCCGAAGACTCCAAACACAATATCACCCATGCGGCTCATAACGACCAACATCGGAAGCGATACTAAAGGGCACCCCAATATCACCCATGCGGCTCATAACGACCAACATCGGAAGCAATACTATAGGGCAACAAACCCGAAGGCACAAACCCGAAGGCATCATACCCGAAGGCAACAAATCGTAGTGGTGAAGGTCGAAGACCCAGTACTGGACACCACTAACTGGCGGAATGTGTCATAACTCTCAAAAAGGAATCCGAAAAGTGGTAACGTGAGTCCCATAACCACTCGTTCGCACTAAACGGTTTACTATCCGTTAGTTAATTTCACACTCAAAGCAGTACAAAGTTCACCTCATATCATCGGTAAACCAAACCCGAAGGTCAAAACGATCAATTGAATAGGTCGGGGACTAATCGGAAGGATAAACGCACAGATTCATGGTCCGTGTTTTGCCCAATCATTTAATCACCCTTCCACTTCGCTCGAAGTGCGAAATTGTGCGTGTATATTTTAAATAGAATTTATAAATCGGAGAAGCGAACTTTTAATACGATTTGAAGAAATCATTTATAAAAACCCGTGAATGAATTCAAAAAGGAATCATCAAGATCAAATATACATAAACAACTAATTGGAATCAATATACATCGATTAAATTTGGAAAACTAAACGAACAAGGCAATTTGACAAAAATAGCATATTCAGATGTCTGAAAGTAGGGATTCAGACGTCTGAATCTGAAAATTAATTTGTTTTTCAAAATAGAATTCAGACGTCTGAATCCAACCTTCCAGACGTCTGAAATAGACATATTTTTGCCTATTTCCTTTCTCGTCGAAATTTAGCCAATTCAGACGTTGGAATATAATTTCAGACGTCTGAATCTGGGGGTAAAAATGTTCCCCAGAACAATATTCAGACGTCTGGAATAGGAGTTTCACACGTCTGAAACCTGATGGTCAGGCATTCCTGAACCTAGGCCATCTATGGCCAACAAATCGAAAGCAATCGGATGCGTGTTGATTATGGGCTTACGTCAAACGACTACCCAACCTTAACGACACACCCAAACACTCCGAACAACATAAACATCAACCATAAAAGGTTTTACATAGATTTGGCTTCAAAAATCAATATTTGGCAATTTCACCAAAGCAATCCAAATCGAAAACAAGTGCATATGAACAAGTGCTAGGAATTCATACCTAACATCAATGAAATCAAGAGAAGTAGATGTGAGTTCAAAACTCACCTTCTTACACCCAAACAAAGATGTATACATATATATATACGCATAGATGTGAGATAAGAATCTCACCTTATATCACAAAACAAAGAAGAAGATGCTCAAACACAAGAAGGAGACTAACTACTCTTCACTTCAACACAACAAACTTCAATCTAAGAATAAAACACATATCTTCCTAAGTTAGGTTTAGGAAATTCTGAGATTGAAGAGAGAAAGAGATAGAGAAGATTAAGAGGAGGCTTACCTATAACTTCTCTTTGATTTTTGGAACAAGAATTCAAGTTGGAAGTTGAAACTAGGGCTTGCAAATTTCTATTTCCCTTTCCCTTCCACCATTTTCAGTTTCCTTAAGCTTAAGAAATGAAATAAGGGTGAATGGAGAGGAAATGGCTGAGTTAGTGTATTAGTTAGCTAGTGGGCTGAACCCAAACCCAAAACCCAATAGAAAAAGAGTCAAAATTTCACAAACTCCAAACATATCAAAGCTTATACTCAAAAAGATCGCAAACGTCATTTTGGAATCAATGGAGGTGGTTTCGAGTTCCAATTCGGCCATTTGCAAAAAGTAACATTTCGGACCAAAAATCCGACTAACGACGCTATATTTAAATAAAATATTTAAACATAAAATCGTTAAATATGCGGGTTATTACAAAGTATCTTCATAAAAGCTGAATAAAAAAATGAAAGTTTTATGAAATGTTTTAAAAAATTGAAAAGTTAGTAAATACATATGAAGTATGTGGATTATTTCATCGCACGATTTAATTTAAGATTCGAGTATAGAACTTTGACGTGTTTGACACTTATCCAAAAAAGGATTTATCACTCGATTCTTGATGATGAACATTGATGAGAATTTATGGTTAGATGTTTGAGTGTTCTATCATAGTTGAAAGCTATGCAAGGAGAACTAAAGATTTGATCAGGAAGCCTAGTCAGAGTCCACACTTGAGGATCGGGGGATCAATGCTAGTTCATAAATAAAGTAATGAATTTGAATCAGATATTGTGTATGGATGATCTATATACATCATACGGAAATAAGTTAAGAATAAATACTTTGGGATAAACCTTTGGGTTTTTTGGGGTAATCTCGGGGATGAAATTCTTTTGGGGGAAAGTCTGTAACGACCCGCCAATTAATTACTTTGATCAATTGAATTTATTTTCTAATGAAAAATGATAATACATATAATATCATTTCAAGTTATAATAAGTAACAATAAATTTATTTCAAATAAATATTTAAACAAAATATCTTCCTCTAAATTTATATCGATAAGATAACATTAAATTTAAAAAATTGATTTATTCAACTTAAATTGAGATATAATGATTTCATAATTATTTTAATTATTCAAATAATTATTTTAAATGATGATAATCCATTTTTAATAGTTATAAAGTGATAATAAATCATTTATCATAGTTTTATAAAGATATATATTTGATTTGAAAACATAAGGAAAAATCGATGTCGCTTTATCGTATAATAACGATTTTTGTAAATAATTGTTAATATTAATTTATATGTTTTTATAATTTATATATGATCATTTTAATTAGTTTAAAATAATAAGAATTTTTTTGAATTTTTTTTACAAATATATATACTTTAAAGTATAATTGAAAATATGACCGATAATTGGTTCTTCGGATTTCAACGATTTAATAAACAAAAGTTGTTCTAAGGCGTTTGAAGTGTTATATGCCTACATATACATACATATATATGTTATATACACATGATAACATACGCATAAGCATACATATATAAATACAATTAAGTATAAGAAAATATATTATAAAATATATAATATATTTTAAAATTTTATTACTCCTTATGCTCAAATAAGTTAACATATGCATATATGAGATGATGGAGTGCGCATGGGGGAAAGCACTAGCCATGCACTTTGGAGGGGAGAAGTATGTTAGAGAAGCCTTGAAATAGTGATAAAAGTGATGTGTGTGTGTCTTCTTTTATACTCCTCCTTTTTCTATAAATACCCTAACATATTCTCTTAATTTTCATTCATCTTTTTCTTCATATTTTCAAGATTTTTCTTCCACTTTAATGGCTTCCATCCTAAGAGAACTAATGTCAAAAATTATTTCAAAAATGAATTAAATCGTAATATATAGTTATTTATAGTAAAAAAAACCTCAAATCACGCTTAATCTTCATCTTTCCACCTCCCAATCCCAAGGCATTACCATCCACTACCCTTTTCCATGAGCTCCACCCTTCCCAACCTAGGCCATAGGCAACATGGCTAGGTCAAGCCCTTTTCAAAGTCCATAGCTCGATTTTGTGGAGTTTCATTTCGAGATAGCGGAGCAATAACCATTTTAAAACTAATTCGAGTAAAAATGAAGGTGAAAACTCCTAAACTATTATACTATGTATTGGATGATGATTTGATCATCAAATTTGGTTATTTACATATGAATGATGAGATTGTATGCAAGTCATGAATATGCACGTCAATAAATACAAAGGATTTCCTTGAATTAATTAATGGCGCATGTGGAATTTTTGATCTCTTAAAAATGGTTTAAAATATATTTGAAATGTTTTATAAATATTTAAAAGTGTTTTGGTGGAGTTTGAAAAGAAATAGATAATTTAGTCAAAAATAACCACGTCGCGTAACGTTGGTTCGCGATTTCGCGCGATAAAAGTCAAACAATTGCAAAAGTTAGAATATAGCTCGGAATTCTTCGGGATAAGAATTTTCCAAACTACTACATCCACATTTTTTCAAAAAAAGGTGAAAGTTGAGATTCCGATAAGTAATTTTTGAAATATGAGTAAAACAAGTTTTGGAAAAATCCTGAATTTGAATTTGGAATCCGAAATATGATTTCTTTGAAAATGATGTTTTAAAATTGCTAAATATTTGGAATAAATCTTATACATGTTTTAAAATGTTTTAAAATTGACTTGAGTAATAAAAATTAATTTTCAAATAATAAAAAGTCGTAATATAGCTAAAAATGCACTTTCTGTAGCACTTTTCCGCAGCACTTTTCTATAACTTTTGCAATTGAGTTTCAAACGCAATCATTCTTTCCTAAATCTTTTGTTAATGATTTTAAATGATTAATAAAGTGTCTTAAAGATGAATTGAAGGATTTATGAAATGATTTAATGGTTTAGAGTCGATCAAATAACTTGACTGCCTTATATGTGTCAAAAAGATAGTGTCTAGACTTGGGTTTGGAAAACCAGTTTCCTGCTCTCCCTGATTATGCGGACTGGTCAAACGGAGGAGATAATTTGATTTACTCAGATCGAAATTTCAAAAAGATAAAGAAAAATATTTTTCATGATTTAATTAACTTGGATTTCATAGAGATGATCTTCTTGTACTCGGTGCTAAAGCCCGAAGAGGGAACTCCTATTATTCATGGAATTTAAAAGTTGATTTCACCATTATTCCACACATAGTATTTATTGAATACGGGGATTGATATTTCATAGAACTGGATAATTTCTATAGACTCTGCTCGTTTAATGTTTACTGGTTTTGGATTTATATCATAGATAACATGTTTTTAACTCAAGAAAAATTGAGAATATTGAATTAAGAAATCTTTATAAAGATTTAAATCAAATAATTTTGGAATTTTTTTCCAAAGTGTAGAATGAAATGATTTCGAATTATTCCAAAATTAAAAGAGTTTTAAGCAATCAAATGTTTTGATATGAGAGGTTTAATATTTCCGTATATACCGAAAAGAATATTCTAGAAATATATATATCTCTAAAAGAGATTTTTGACGAAAGTAACTTAATCAATTAAAAATGATTATCTATTCACAAAACCTTTTTTATCAAAGATTGGTTCGAAGGAATCAGGGTCGAATCTGGGGTAATATCTATCCGGAAATAACTTCAAACCAATTTATGCATTCGAAAGATGAAGACCTAATAGAGAGAATGAAGACTGAAGACCGAGGACTTTTGGGATGAAAGGACTGCTTGTTGACAATTCTGCTTAGCTACCAAATACTAAAGTAGCAACGGTCCCTTGACTTTTGAAACTCTTTAGGCTGCAAGGACTTTTCACTGCTAATCCTAGGGTTAATTCTCGACAGGATGTGGTAGGAGAGTGCCTTCGATTTCGTTCAGTACTAGAACGAACTTGTATGGATGGATGTCTGACATTACATTTTTGAGATTTCGTCGTTGACTTTTATAAATATACATTTGTTTGGTGTGGAAAAGGAAACTTCTCTTAGCTTAACCCCCTTCTCTGAGACGAATGAGCTCGAAGGTTGTATGTTTGTGGAGCTCAATAGTGATCGATGGAATGGTAGTGTGGCATTCAAAGAAAGATGATGTGCAAAGTGAAAGGTAATTGCTATCTCAAGCCTTACAATCGGAAATAGCCAAAATAAGGTAGATGCAACAGGCTATGCGGTTCGCAACTGTTAGGGTATGATCATCCCCTTCTAGATATATTCTTACCCGCTATGACGTTCGAGTTTAAATTAATGCAGATGTATGCAACAAGGATCCTTGGATAGGTCGGTAACGACCGAGGTGATGACATATTTGGTACTATCTATTGAGAAAGGTAGGTCAGTCTTGTGTTAGTTGTTGTGCAAATGTTCTATTGACCTCGGTACATTCCTCTAGAGATGTACTACCGGAAGGTAGTCCCTTCACCTGGTCATTTGTACGGAACCCATTCTCCAATAAGTGCCAGCCGTTTTTCTTGAAGAGCCTAGTATGCTCGAATTTTTTAATTGTAACAATTTCGGCTAAGGTTAATAAGTTTACTTGCAAATTTTTTAAAAGATGTGTCATTAAAAATAATATCAAGTATTTTTACGTCGAATGATTTGGTTATCATAAGCTAAAAAAACCCGTTCTGTGTTTATGTGCAGCTTGGTCTTATGAGATACCCTTTTCTTTTCGAAAAACGCATATTTTGAGTTCTCACACCAGTCCATGACTGACCTAGAGTTTTTTTTCCTTTCCTTAAACTCTGGGTGTCCTAATTTTCCCCAGACAGCCTAGTAGTTTGATTTAGTTAGAAGAACGCTGGATGGAGCTCGAAGCATGGAGTTAGAATATTTTTCTTAAGATTGTTTTCCACCACACTTGTGTAGAATTATATTCCACACTCTAAGGACGGGAATTCACTATTGTCCATGTTTAACACTAATAAATGTATTTTAATTTCCACTGTAGAGATTATGTCGAAATATATGTGAGATTTTGTTTTATCTCATATTTCTTTCTTACCCTTAAGAATCCGCTTCTCCGTCACTTGTATTTACGGGTCGTGAATACCGAGGATGTATTAGTGTTAATTTCTAGAGGTCAAAGAAACGGGTCCTCACAGTTCCTCACCTGCTTTCCACCAACATGAAGGCGAACTACAAGGTCGTCCATACAAAGCTTCATATGGTGCCATTCCAATACATTGATAATTGTTGTTATATGCAAATTCTACCAAATGCAAATGATCTTCCCAAGATCTTCCAAAATCTATAATACAAGCTTGAAGAAGATCTTTCAAAATCCGATTCACTCTCTCGGTCTGGCCATCCATCTATGGGTGATAATATATGCTGAAGTGCAGCTCGGTTCACAAAATATCTTGTAAGCTCTTCTAGAATCCACTAGTAAACAATGGGTATCTATCACTTACAATTTTCGGCACACCATAGAACCGAACAATCCACTTAGCATATAATTCTACCAACTTGGATGCCGTTCTGGTAGACTTAACAGGTATGAATCTTCCATTCTTTGTCAATTGATCTACCACTACCCAAATACTATCATTTCTTGCTCTAGTCCATGGTAACTCATCTATAAAATCCATAGATATATGTTTCCACTTCCATTTGGGAATATCTAGTGGTTGTAGCAATCCACTAGATTTCTTCTGCTTAAGCTTCACTAACTGGCAATTCATAAACTTCGAGATGAATTTTCCAACATCCTTCTTCATACATTCCTAGTAGTAAGTCCTCTTTATGTCTCTATAAATCTTCTTACTACCAAGATGAATGGTCAATTTGGAATGATAGCATTCCCTTGGTACTTCATCTCGTAGTCCATCAACATGTAGAACAAATAGTCTCTTATCCTTATGAACCCAACCATCCCGATCAATCTTGCACTGCCTTAAATCTTTAGATTCCACTCCCATCTTAATCTCTGCCATGATCTCTACTGGCTTAGCATCTTGCTTCTGACTAGCACTAATCCTTTCTATGAGAGTAGTATGACTGATAGACTTGCCAACATCTCAGTCTTGAGCTCACAATGTGGCCTGAAATCAAATCCGGCTATATACTCCATATGCTTCCACTCAAAAAACATAGTTACTTACCCAGCATGTCTTCTGCTTTTTGCATCCACCGATACATTACCTTTCCGTGGAGTGTAGGAAATATCAAAGTCATAAGAGGATAAAAACTCTAACCACTATTGTTGTCGAAGATTAAGATCCTTCTGAGAGAAAAGATACTTCAAGGATTTATAGTCCATGAATAACTCAAATCTTTCTCCTAACAAATAGTGCATTTACATCTTCAAAGAAAACACAATCGCTGGCTAACTCTAAGTCATGGGTTGGATAATCCCTTTCATGCAGTTTCAACTATTGAATAGCATAAGCGAAAACTCTCCCTTTCTGCATCAATGTAGCTCGAAGACCAGTACCACAAGCATCAGTGTATATTGTTATCTCTTCATTCCCACCTAGAATAACCAATACATGTGCACTCATCAATCTCTCTTTTAGAACCGTAAATGCATGCTTACATCTAGCATCCTAAGTAAAAGTCTGATTCTTCTTGGTCAAGTTGGTTAATTGTGTTACAATCTTTGAGAAGTCCTTTATGAAATCCCCATAATATCCTACTAATCTTAGGAAACTTCTCACATCCGTAGCATTCTTGGGATGGTTCCAATCTTGGATCGCTGTCACCTTTGTAGGATCCATTGCTATTCCTTGTCCTGACACAACATGACCTAAGAATCTCACTTCTTCCTTCTAGAAGTGACACTTAGAGAACTTAGTTTCCAAATTGTGCTTCTCAAAATCTCAAGCATAATCCTCAAGTGCATTTTGTGTTGTTCCTCGGTTCTGGAGTAACCAGAATGTCATCCACGAACACAAGCATGAACTTGTTCAACTAATCTCTGAAGACTCTATTCGTATAATCCATAAAGTATGTCAAGGCATTGGTCAACCCAATAGGCATCACCAACCACTCATAAAAACTAGACGCTGTCCGAAATGTAGTAATAGGCACACATTCTTTAGACACTTTCAACTGGCGAAATCCCGTTGTTAAATTCATATGAGAAAACATCTTTGCACCATGCAACTGATCAAACAAGTCATCAGTCTGTGGAAGCGGATACGTATTCTTCTTCTTAACCTTGTTTAGCTCACAATAATACATACAAAACCTCAAAGAAACATCTGTCATAGTCGCGAATACAACCGGTGTGTCCTATTTGGATATGCTTCTTCGAATGAATCCTTTCTTTAATAGATCCTCCACTTGTACCTAAAACTCTTTCTGCTCTCTGGTGCCATATGCCTCAAAGGCAACATTATGGAACTGGCTCCATCCACTAAGTCGATTCAAAACTCGATCTCTCTATGCAGCGCAATCCTATCACTTCCTCGAAGACATCAGGGTGCTCTTAAGCGATAGACACAGATGACAATCCTTCCTGTGGAATCTCAAGTGAGTATAGAAAGCTGACTAATATCCTATCCTCTAGTAAGCAGCGTATCACTAAGGTCTGCCTTTCCACATTCCTATTTGTCACCTCTAACTTCTCGTAATCCACAATAGCCACATACCTCTTAAGCTATTCCATTCCCAAAATAATCTCGAACCCAACAAAATTAAGAACAAAGAAATCATAATCAAATGAACATCCATGACTCGATAATAGTATGCCACAACAAATCATACAAATAACAATAGATACTCCTATAGGGTTTGTTAAAATCAAAGGTCGATCTACTATCTCGGGTTTCAAATCTACTCTACATACTAAATCACCATAGATGAAAAAATGTGAAGCTCTAATATCAAAAAAATCTAGAAGAAACATCTTTAATGGAAAGCATACCTTGCACCACTACTCCTTTCCTTTATCCTTAGCAGTGGGAGCATAAGATGAAGTCGAGACTACATCTAAAGCAAATGCCTTCACCATCTAGTTATTTTTAGGCATTTCTAGACAATCCTTCTTAATATGCCATAGCTTATCACAATTGAAGCACTTACTACTAGCCATACATTCCTTGACATAGTGGCCATTCTTCTTATAATTATGACAAACAATCTCACTCCTGCTCTTTTTCTAACCCCCTCACCCTTTTTATTATAACTGTTATTTCCTCTTTCCATTCCATTTCTCCTTACCTACATCACCCTACTGCATTTTTGTGTAAACCTCTTTATCAGCAATAGCAACAATAGCAGTCTTATTCTTCGGGTACAAACACTCATGTCTAAGGGCTTTCTCTATATTTTCTCAAAAGACACTTCAATATAGTCCACCAACTTCTATCCTAAGGGGTCATCTAATCTAGTGATAAACTTCTCATTCTTCTTTAAAGGTGTGTCATAAAAAACATCACTTACTTCGACAAATCATCAAACTCTGCCACATACTCAGAAACAGACATCTTCCCTTGCTTCAACTCTGCAAATTTCTTGAATAGCACGGACTTCTGAGCCGTAGGAATGAACTTTTCCTCAAATCTAGCCTTAAAATGCTCCTAACAAATATGATCCTTTGGAGTAGCAATGGTAACAGCATTCCACTAGTTTCTTTCTCGGCCTTGTAACTGTCTTGAAGCAAGCTTCCTCTTCAAAGCATCTTTCACATCCATATCCTTGAAAATGCATTCACAAGTATCTCTCCAATCTTGCACTTTAATAGCTGATTTTGGTCCCAAGAATGGCTTCCCTTCAAGAGTACAATAATCCTTGCAAAGCTTGGCGAAGTCAATCCTAGGCACTTTCAAAGGAGCACCACCACCTAAAGCCACATTAGGAGTTGTTTGGGCTCTCCACACCAACGAAGCCACCATTGCATCGAGCATAGAATGAAAATCGGGTGTACCGAATCCCAATCCCACTCCCTCTTCCACTCCTAAAGTGGAGTTATTCCTAGTAGCATTCCTTGTGTTTTGATTCATTCTTATCCGTAATAAGAATAATTAGCCTCATTCCAAGAAAAGATGTAACAGTAGTCAAGTGCATGCTTACTCTATAATATTACTACATAGCATAATACCTTCATTAACAAGTACACTCCCTCCTTTAGCATATACTCTCGACTTGCTCCGGTTAACTCGTAACCAAAGCTCTGGTACCAAATGTGAAGACCATCCCATACCATCCTCACAGACTACATAAAACAGATAATAGAAATATCTAAAAATATATAGTAATACGCCAAGTTTCTCCAAGATTGTCTTTGTACAGCAGTTGTGACTCCAGACCTGACATCCAGTCTACTCATTTAAGAGTACCCAAGATGATAAGTGGAAACATAAAATCTTGGGTTAGACAACAGTCTGGCGTGAGCGGCAAATGACTATCAAAAGCTATATTGGAAATTATGGTACTAGACAGGTACAAAAAAACCATACCTGACCTGTGCCTGCAACCAAAGAGTTAGCACATAATAATATGATATAATATGCTACTCAAACAAATGACAATAGGATACCATAATAGAACATGATAGAAGACTCTAAGCAGCCTCCTCTATTGACCCTATTCCCAATCCTTTCTCCATAATCCCTATAAATGATAGCCTACCTAAGAGAAATGCAAATATGATGACCATAGCAACCATAGAATCCGTCAACCAAAATTTAGCTATCGTCTTCTAAGGCCTTGAAATATGATAACTCGTATGGCCACGTCCTTACTTGCCAGAGATTAATAGAAACCTTGGTTCTCGATTGTATTCCCACGTACTTTTAGGTCTAAAACCCTCACATGGTTGTCTTCTAAACTACCTTCGTACCGTTTGACACTTGACCCTCTCAGAGAGGTCCAGGATACACGACTGGTGCTACCAGCCCTCGGGTGCCCCAGCATATAGTACCCTTGCTTGAACATAATTAGAACACTCCGATTTATCAACGATTCCTTGGCACTCTCAAATCTTCAGGGCTTTCATAACTCCAATCCATTTCCATGCATGAGTCCTGCCACTCATCCTAGTCTATTATACCATAGCCTCATTCCATTTTGAGCTGTCTATCAACTCCTTCGATTCTACTCTTTATCCAACCCCCAACCAAAGAGCTGAAACTTTATCATGCTACAACTTCCAAACCATAGAAGTAATCCATGATCCATAACTTCTAGCATGATCCACTATAACCCTAGAGACTCCACCTCGAATCTTACATCTAATAGAGCCAATAATATTGATTGGTATCGATTCGATCAAATTGGTTTGGTACTGATCCAAATACTTAACCATTTTGGACTCCATTTCTCTTCCAGCCTCTGGTACATTCCCTCTAGATGCCATAGACCCTTAGCCATCCCTCTTAGCCTTCAGGTCTTCTTTTTTATGCACCATAGCAGATCCAATGAAGACGATCCATCAAATCTTTAACACCTGGCCTACCCTCTGATCCAACTTTATAGAGCCACTCTAGAATCCATGCCCTATTCCCTCTATGAGTTACTCTTTAATTGGAGCTCAAAGTTCGGATCGGTACCGATCCGATCCAATCAGATTGGTGTCGATCCAAAGAATTAGCTCTAATTATGATGCAATTCACAAGACTTCCTCCTGACGTGCTCTAGAGCATATCCTCCAAGTTTCGTCCAATTTCGGTGAACTTTGCTCCCGATATGCTTCGATCACCAATCTAAGTCCTTAAACATGCATAATACTAGAAAACGAATCAAGTAAGCAATTCAAACATAACAGCAAATCAAATATAGAAAAATATCTGATTACATCTAATATGGACATACAAATCATCTGATTCAATCTACCATCACAACTCTAGCATAGAGCTAATCTAACACATAAAATTTCATAGCCAAATTCACACAAATGGCACTAGCTAATGATCTAATCCCAATTACATGTTTAATTAGGTTAATCTTGGGTTTATAAATCAAAAAATAACTTAAGTCTAATCAATTTAATTTGATAATTCTAACCTATAATCACCTGTCCACAATATATAATCCATCATAGACTAGTGAAAGATCATAACCACTCATCGAATCTACCAAACCAATGAAATATGATGAAACTCCAATCCAAATAGTGATAAATCAGATGAAGATGCAACCAAAGTGATAAGATCAAGCTCCAAGTTGGAGATTGAGTCTCTAATTTGCAATTAGAGACGGTTTGATAAGAAATCCAATAAGGTGAAAAAATAATTAGAGAGGAGTCAGGGTTTGGGGCTGATTTGAAATTAGAGATAACCTTTCAAATGGTCACTCTCACCTCATATGTATAGTCAAACTTGATTATACTAATGGGCTTGCTAATTTGGCCCATTAGCCTCCTTTTAATTTTGGCCAGCAAATTTTAAAAATTAAAAGTGATATAACTTCCTAACCACTTATCTAATTTTCTTATATCACCACTCTACGGAATGGGAATTACCATCCCGAAGCAATGAAATAGCTTAGAGCATCTAATTCGGCTTCTATCAAAAGTTATATCCAAAATAAGATCTATAGGGCAAAATGGTCACATAGAAATTCAGGAAAAATCATAGATGTGTAAAACATTCCTAAAACTATATCCCAAAATATTAGAATCATACGACCACAAATAATTTAAATAAAATTATTTTACTATCTCTGATACGTAAAATACGGATCGTTGCATGCGATGTACGGGTAGACTTGCGAAGTAAGTCATCTATGTAAGACGTGTGAAGTGCAGGTAGGCTTGCAAAGTGCAGTCAACTATGTTAGACTTGCGAAGTGTAGGCATACTTGCAAAGAGTATTCATTTGTGATAAACCTTGGCCCTAGACTTGCGAGGTACGGTTATTTGTATAGACAAGTGAAGTGCTTGCCTTTAAATATTCAATAAGCAAAGCACTATCTTTTGCATTAGCTTGCAAAGTGCATGCCATTATTGATATTTTGGAATTATAACTTGCTTTCATGCCATTTATTTGTGATGATATGAGTTGATTGTTAGCTTGAGTATGATAGATGGTGATTGTGATCATGGTGTGATTTTAAGATCAACTAAATCCATAAGAATGTTTTAAATTGAAGTACAATTTTTTTTGAGAAATTAAGCTTTTCTTTTAGAATGATATAATTTTTGAAACATAAATTTTTGGAGAAACTAATTTTTAGTAAAGATTATGCAAAGACCATTTGAGATATTGACATAAAAGAAATTAATTTTCAAAAAAGTAATTAAATTGGAAATTGATCAAAGAAATCTAATGGGAATAACTTGGATATATATATATATATATATGAATTGGATGGTTTAATCTTTTGAAAAGTAAGCCAAAATATTTTATTTGAATATAAATATAAAAATCTACTTGTATATTACTTGATTATTATTTTTCATGGACCTTTGGTTGTTTTGTTATTAGTATATATTTTTAAAAATAGAAATATTATTAGTAGTAACATACTTCTATTAACTATGGACTTTTCTGTAAAGTAAAAACAAGGGCACAATTTCTATAAATGGGAAATCTGTAACAATCCTAATTTTTCTATGTGGTTTAAATAAAATAAATAAGGATTTAAGATGGAGAAATTAGGATTTAAGTGTTTTATTTAAATAATAATTGGAATTAAAGTTTGGATAAGAATATTTGTTTAGTTTGAATTTGGTATTCTCTGATAAATGATGATGAATTTTTTTTGAAATGTGAATTCTTGATTTTATAATATTGGATGATTGATATTATTCTGTGAATGTTCTAGAAGCTAAACTTATTATTATGAGCTTTGAAACTAATTAATAATAAAAATTGTACATTTTGGGTTTTGAGAATATTAGAAAGTTGTTATATGTTTTAATAAAAGTAGTGTTGGAAAATATATGTTATAAAATGGGGAGATATATCTATTTGCAAATAAATATTGTAAAAGTTAGTTTAAAGAGAATAAATAAAATGAAATTGCATTCTTCCTTTTAAGTGGGCCTAAGTGAAACTAGTACCCATTCTCAAGTAAATATGAGAAACCACTCCCTTATTTTTCTCGTTTTTCAATATTTTATATGCTCAAAACATTATGAAGCTAAAACTCGGGTTTCATCCCTCTTCCTCCTTCAATCCAAATTTTTAAATTTAAAATAGAAAGAAAATTTTATAAAATTCCTAGAAAATGAAGGTAGTTAACTGAACTCTTATCTACCCTATGGTTCAATCAAATTAATTTTTTATAAATTGTAATACTTGTTGTTCTTCTTTTCTTTTAAGGCATTTGTTAGGATTTACTGAAATCTAAGTGCAAGATTGAAATAATAGGGTTTTGGCTATCTAATTATAGAGAAAAGGTGAGTTTAGAACTAACAATTATCTCTATTCCGAAATTATTTATTGATTTGGTTGTTTAGATGCATTGTTGATTGAATTAATCTCAATTTGGTTGTGATAATTGCATATCTTGTTGCCATATTCTCTATTAGCTGAAACCCTAGACTTTTAATCTCTTATAGAATCAATTCCATAATGTTTATGTGCTTGGATACTCCAAAATTTGTCACCCTAGAGACTAAAACAATCGTAATTTGAAAATCATTAGAAATGGACCATCGAGGAGGCTGAGGCACTACCTGGACTTCAACCCAGGCAGCCCTACCGGTGCACCAATCCACCTAGACTGATGCATAGTACCAGGAAGGTAGCCGAGACAGAAGCTTTATCGGTTGTGGCGTGGGTTCAATCCCAGGCTACGCTAAGGAACGTCCCTGAATCCCCGTTTCGACCGCCTGTTTTCCCATGTTATTCTTGGCGTTTTGTGTCTTGTTTGTAATACCTAATTTGTGATGATTTGGATACATATTTTCAAGATTTAAATCCTTAAAAGTATGAATTCATATTTTTGATTTAATTCCATAGAAATACTGCTATGGATATACGACAGTGTACATGATATTGCATACAAGTTCTATTGCACAATTTCAACTAGTGTTTCCGAAAGAATGATTTCTAATCCAAACGCTTTCCAAATCATCTCAAGTATGAATATAATTTCTACAAAGGATATTTAAAATGTGTGTGTGTATATATGTAATATATTTAATATAATATATACAGTTTTAAAGTGATTTGGATCAATGTTTAAAAATTATATTTAAAACATCAATATATAAATTATAGGGGACTTCTATTATATATATGGATATATTCTAGTTTATAAGATAATATTTTCAAAAGGATTTTAAGGTAAACTATTTTATAAAATTGTACGACATTGATCAAATGTCAATTAATTTTAATGGTCTAATATAACGAGTGGTATGAAACACTCGCGTTTATTTTACCGGTTAATTCTCAGACTCATTCGATTGAACTTTTATTTACACATTAATGGAATTTACTAACTTTTAGTAAATATTAGAGTATCATCAAGTGGTTAAGGGACTTTAGTCGACACTCTTATGATTACTAATTAAAGTGGCTAGCACCCATCTATTTGTCGAGTTTTTAGACTCGATCTTAGGTAAATTCATTTAGGCAGATTAAATAGGTTTTCAGACCCATCTTGTGATACTCTTTTTCAAGCGAGTTATGATTTGAAAAGTGCAACCTCTATTATTGGCACAAAGTGCCTGTCTCTTCTATTGACTTGCAAAGTGCATGTCTATTGCTTGCATATATGGTTGGGATTTTCTATGCTCTTATTATAGTGGTTGCTTTGACTTCGACGAATGTTGTAAGTGAGCATAAACTTAGCTATAAACCATGAATTATTAAATGAAGTATTATTATGTTAGTGAAGCACAACTAATGGATATTTACCCTTGGAATTTATGCTAGTTTGTTATTACCAATATCTTACCTTTTGTGATAATTAGAGATTGTCTGACCCAGGCATTATTTTAATGTTTGGGTCGGACCGAGACACACAGATACATGGGATCAATGTCCTTGGATGTAAACTATATTAATGAGTTTAATTCAATGTTGTTCATATTTTATGTACACCATTTGAGTCTTGTGTATATGCTTATTCTATGCATACACATGTTGTAGGCTTTGTAGTCTTGTATATTTGAGATATGTCATTGTTTATATATGTATATGTAAATAAATATGAGTTTAGTATTTGCTTTTGTGGACTTGTACTTTGAGAGATATTGATGTATATTATTTCTATTGACATTTTATTATGTTTATATAATATGTTATGTCTTGATTTAAATTATATTAAGTTTTGCACTTGGATCGGATATGTCGAATCACAAGAAAGAAAAATAGTCACATTATTCGACATATTCAATACTTGCCACAGATGGTCGCTCCTAATTAGCCCTATTCTCTACACTAACTAACAGCATTACCTAGTAATACCCTTTGTTAGCGTGGGTCTTAGGATGAGGCATTACAGTTTTCAACTCAAAGTTCATTTAAAGGAAGTCTCTATTACTAAAGCAAACTAACAGATGTTTAAATCAAGCTCAATCTACAAAGCTCTTGATTTTCAATGAAAGCAGAAAGTTAATCTACACATCGAAAAGCTGAAATATGTAAAAGTAAAAGCAATATCAGATCAAAATCAGAATTCAGTTCACTATTATATACCCTGCATTTGAGGCAAATCCATTCAATTGTAAATTTACTTATAATCTAATACATTATTTACAAAGTGGTAGGCACAAAAATCAAACGGAAAAATAAGTTAGAAAATTATCACTAAAGCTCAATATTATGTGCAGTCTCCTCTAAATCCCGAGCAATTATAGGGTCAACAACATGGCAAATAGCAGCATGCGGGAGTTCTTTGAATTTCTATTACTTTTTTCGAACTATGTCTACATCGTCAATTGAAGTAATCTGGGCATTCAGAGCACACTGGAGAGTCTTATAGGCTCCTTATAAAATTTTGAAAGTGTTATTCAACTTTTTAATGTCTTGTATGAAAGTATATCTCTCACGCTCAAGCTTTTGAACCTTGCTCTCGTATTTTCTTATATGTTGAGAAACATTCTCATTCCATTTCTTACCAAAATGTTGTATGACCTCGAATTTGACTTTTTTGCTCCATAACGAGATTGTTTCATTACTTTAACCTAGAGGGATGTTTAACAAAATAAGGAACTATTGGCTCGCTGAAGAACAAGATCTAGTAATTCTTCCAACGGTGGAGGTAGGGAGACCGACTTCACCCTCACTCACAATAAGCTCTAGTGATAAACAATGAACTTGACTCTTTATTAAGTCAACTTCAAGATCGTTTATTCTTTGATATAATTTGGCTATCACTACGTTAGCTTCGAATAAAGGACCAGGCTTGCAAGTTGAGTTAGTTCTCTCTTTTGATGCTTGAAGCTCTTTTTTCCTTTCTTTAAGCTACTTCGTAACACAACCAATCATTTCCTTATAAGTTCTAAACATTGATTTCAATATAAAGTAATTCATGTGCCACTCTTGCACTATAGGATTATCCGGGAGGCGTAGAGTTGAGTCATCTCGAGAAGATTTTTCGCTTCTATGTAAGTGAGCAACCTGTCCTTAATTTCAATAATTTGCGAAGCATCCAAAGAATCAACTGTACACACAAACTGACTTTCCTATTAATAATAAAGAAGATGAGAAATAATATATGGAAAAACAAAATTTTCTACTGATAACAAGCGTAATTCACAAATAATACAAAAAATAAGGGTACATCATAGTTCTATTTTCAAAGAACACTTAATCAACATTCAAAGTTTCGAGATTGAATTTTACCGTTTTTGAATGACTTAGTGGACAACTTAAGTATAGATTCAAAGGAGGCCTTAATTCCTTCCGAGGTATAAATGGGAGGGAATCTACAATAATCTCACTCCCTAACTAAAGGACTATTACAACCACATATCATTTTGTTGTGATAAGATCGGGTTTCACCGAGCAGCTTTTCATATTCATCACCTAGAAAGTTAAAACAAAAACAAGTGTAACGCATGTTGACTTCTTGTAAATTTCTAATGAAGCAATGTTTTTCCAATTGCGATGTTTTGAAAATTAAGGATTTTTCCATAAAATCTATCTTTAACTTGACAAATTTACTCACGAGATCCTTAGGAACCGGACTGCACGAGTGGATTTTATTCTGTAACAATATGTTGAAATGAAATTAAAATAAGCATAAGAAATTAAAATGGTAAAATTTATAAATGAATCAAGTTGAATATTACAAACATTCGGTTTCATACAAAATTGATTTCTTATACATTTGAGGAACGAATCTTCTCTTATTAAACTTCAGTTTTTTAGGAGGAAGAGAGCTACAAGAAAGTGGGACGGATTCCATTCTAGGAAGGTTCCAACACATTCTATGGTGGGGATCAAATCCATCATCGTCCAAATATCTACGATGAAAGCATCGAAGCAAACCTCCACGCTTATCACCTAAGTATGATAAATCGACAAATTTATCCCTACAATAAGCTTTGTATAAAAACTCAACCAGAGCATTCCTGTCATCACTTAGCATCCAGAAGAGAGGCACCGGTCTGGAATATTCCTCCATGAGTATTTCCCGGTGATGACTGGCTTCTTCATCTAGGGAGAAATTTCTCTTTCCTTGAAGGATCTTAACTTCAATGCGCTTTTACAAGTTTCTTATATTTTTCAGACAACTTATTATAATCTTTCGTTTGTTTGTCCAATTCTTTGTTTAATCAATCAAGTTTCTTTTCAATTTTAGTTTCATGGTAATATTTCAATTTTCTTGTTGACTAAAATAATCTATATGTTAACTAAAAGTTATATCATGACTAAATACAACCAAATAGAGTGACATTTACCTGAGAAAGTGTAATCGACAATGAAGAGATTTTCTCTTTGTTAATGGGTCCTGGTCTCAAGAAGCGCTTCCTGTCTTAAGAGAATCAATTTTTGGAAGATCTGTTAAGTGCGTAGCTTCAGCATCCTTGGCGGTTGAGTCCAAATAAGCTACATTATGTTTATCCTTGTCGCCTAGCCCCTAGAAAATCCTGCTTCTTCACCTCCATTACCTCCACCATCACCACTATCATCATCATGATTATCATCATCATCGGTATCATCGTTATCTTCCTCTTCATCAAGTTTTGGCTCTTCATCAATAGGAGCATCGTCGAATAATAGCCACTTTCCAACCGTAATTTCTTCCTTGGTAGGGAACTCCATATCAAGAGCCTTCTTATCTTTCTTTATTCTGAGACTGAATTTCCTCTTGCATTTTTCATTCAAGGCAGGAAGAGGTGTGAAATCTTGATCTAGGCATTTCTTGATGTTCTTAGTATATGACATACATGCAGAGCATCTTCATAATGATTATTTTTTATTTTGGGAAGAGCGACATCAAGAAAGGAAGCTACCTTTTTCTTAGCATTGCTGATGATGTTATCTGAATAATCTAGAAGATTAGATTTTCTTTGAAGTTAACCTTTCAATGATTTGTTCTTCTTGCTTAGTTTCGAGTTTTCTTTGGCAAGATCGGAGTTTTCTTATGTCGTCTTGTCCAGATCTTCATTGAGCTTGTTGACTGACTCAAGGTCAACTTCCAAGTATTTCACTCTCTCTTCTAGTAGTTGTCTGGCTTTCCTTTCTTCCTCAAGAGAAGAAGCGAGTTTGATTTTTTCCAAGATTTCCTCGTCTCTTGCCACAGCAATGTTAATCATATCATTTTCGAGCAAAGCAACTTTCCCTTTAAGCCCAACTATGTCATTTGAAGATCCCTAAAAGGCGTCCCATAGGAGGAACATATGCTGCCCTACCTAAAAATATGTAATTCGTATAAGTTAAAATAAAATCTACAAAACTAAAGATAATTAAGTGAGCATGAAAACATACCGATATGAGCTATTTGAGAATAAGAAAAAGATGGTCAGTAGAATAAATTGGAGGTTGCAATGATCCGAGAGAAGAAAACGGAAGGAGATTGAATAGCCAACTGTGCAAGATCTTCAAAATTCATTGATGAAGTTCGAGTTTGAGTCCTCAAGGAAGAGGATCATATGAAGAGAGAATTAGATTGAGTTTAGCATGCATAAGGTTGATAGATGTAGGAGAAGTAAGGAATGCAGTATTGAAAATGGGGTTGGGGATTGGAGCCTCCTTGGATATCTCAGTTTGAACCTCTGTGAGCTTTTCTGGAGCTTTAGCCAAATAAGTTGATTCGGGACTTGGATCAATATTCATATGCTCTGTCTCATCTACGATATGGGAAGTGAAGTCACTGGAAAATTCAAGTCTCTTATCTAGGGAAGAAAAATGAACGTCAACAGAAATATCATCACATGTTTCATCTTCATCTAATTCTTTGATGGCCCGAGTAATGGAATCTTTAAAAGAGACAATTTTAGTTTGTAAGGACGAAGCCAGAACTTCATCTTTACTTTTCCCTTTTTTGAAATCTTTTCTTTGACTTTTATTTCTTTAGGAGCAATAAAAAGAGAAGATAAACCTAAAACAAATGAAGTTTGTAAGCTTGTAGCCTTAGAAATTTAATTTTCAGCTAGGTCAAAACTCACCAGTAGCATCGGGTTTAACTAGAGAATTGGAGTTGAAGGATTCTGATTTTTCCATCACCAATGAGCATTCTACTCTAGCGCTGAGTATGGCTTTTAGAGACTCTCCCAAAATCTTATGATCGTCCAAAATAATGGAACACTTAAGGAGGTAAGTAGGAGTCGGTAATCTAAGCCTATTCCTTATATTCTCTACTGCTTTAGTTAAGAATAACATGATCTTCAGGTTTTAGCTGTTTTAGAGCAGAACCTGGAAAGAAGCATCCATTAGAGAAAGATAATAAGTGGACATGGTATAAAAAACAACAGCAACAACAACTTACTAGGAGCAGAGAATTTCCTTCTAATGTTAGAAAAACATTTGACAATAAAGTATTGAGTCTCTTATTCCCTTGCTTTGTTAACACTTCAGAGGTCATGCTTTTTGGGTTAAGGATGAATGTAGTATAACCGATGATCCAATTGCCATCAACTTTAGCAAAGATTATTATGGAATGGAGGATTTTTAGCATTGAGGAAGGGAGCCCTACTTCCTGAGCCAGAACCTTTAAGAAGGTCAAATATGTGTATGAATTGGGCAGGAATTGGATGGAAGCAATGCCTAAGTGCCGAAGATATCTTTGAAGGAAACCTAGAAATGGAAGATAACCAGTATGACAAATATGTACTAAGGTAAAGGCAAAGTATCCATAAGGTGGATTAGTAATACTATCTGAAGGACCTATCAAGAATAGAATCCACTTTTCTTAGGTCATTTAACGATGAATTCAAAAGATTTCTTCTTTTTTACCAACCGAGGGTGAAGATTTGGACCCCTTGCTAGATTTCTTAGTGACATGCTGGCTTGTTGACTTTCCATAACCAGCTAGGTGATATTATTCTAAAATTGAGAAATGATCATTTTCATGCTATAAGAAAATTTAATATGTTGTTGTCTAAATAATATATCATTATCTAAATGAAAAGGTTTGAACTAGCTAGTAGAGGAACAATCCTTAGATGGCGTATGATGAACTTGTTAGTAATTCTAAATTTTAATATTAATAATAGAATCCCATGAGAGAACAATACAAAAGTTGAGTAGGAACAAACATGTAATGAACTCAGCATTCAAAATGGTAATAAGGTTTGCAGCTATAATTAACAATGAAGTAAAACACGTCGTCGATGTCAATGAGTAACGACAACGTAGTTCATTGATGAGCTAATCGGATAGATTGCTTATAATGTGTTAAAGAAGTTAGTCTGCAGATGATGGTGTTGAATGAAGCTTAATTCATGACATGAAAAGTACTCACGAAGCAATAATGATAAACCAAGAGCTCGTAGATGTTAAATTAAGGCTTTATGAAAATAATGTCAAAGCAAAAGATGTCGATTATGATTGAACGTCATCACCTTTAAATATTATATGTTTTCTCTTAACAATGGGAAGTTATTGTAGTTCGCCTTAATCAATAACACTAATATATGGTAAAATATCAAAATAATGGGTTAATAAAGGGTATTATTGGTACAGTGGGACATGCTAGTGTCGCAACTTCGACTTTAAAGACGACTGAGGTCGCATTCTAATAAGGACGATATTTATAATGCGTGTGGATTACCAATATAAATAAGTAACAAAGACAATAGTTAATGGTGAGTAGACAACATTAATAAACCTAAGTCAAGAGTCATAACAACGAAAAGCATCACAAAGTATTAATTAATATTGCTGCTATAGAGAAAGTTGAAGTAATGAAAATTATCGACATCAATAAATGACGATGATAAGAGATAACATATATCGATGAATGGAAACAAAATGAGTCGATAAATATTAGTAAGTGACAACGTCAAACGTAATCAAATAACTCTACAACTCATTAGAACGCACTATCTTTTGCAAAAAAGAAGTTATCGCATCACATCTTGATCAATAATAGGTTAATGAAGAGTCTTGTCTATGTCGGGAATCATTCTAGTATTATAACATCTACATTAACTAAAACAAAAATGGTTGACGTCTCTTCAAACGGTTTAAATGTCCTAGATTATGCACAGTATAAAAGTTCTGAGTCAAAAATATGAACTAATAAAATAATAAGGAAATATTATACTTTATTAATTTAAAGTGTAATAATAACATTGAAGGGCATTGTATTGACATCATTAATGATGTCATGAATGAAGATATTGAAAATTGATACCGATTTTTAGGGCTAGTATGTCACATTCGTTAATAAATAAACTTAGGACATATCAGTTTTCATACTAACATCGATTAGTATCAAGGCCTATTTGTGTTGCACGGAAACATTATGTTAATGGATTAACAGCTAGGTCAACCAACCTACTTCGAGTTTATGGCATAATAAACGATGACATCAACACCAGTCTAAATAGTTGCGGGTCTGGCTTTGATATACTATCTGTTTCGTCGTAAAACAAAAAACACCAAAATCCCCAAATCAACACCACTAAGCAACTAATCCAATATTATGGAAGGTCGGTAATAACAATTCACAACAAAATTTGGTTTATTAAGACCAGATAATCAAACTCGATTGCTGATTCAAAAGTAATAAAATTTGAGCAAAACCTAGTTACAATTTCAATATAAAATTCATGAAAAACCAATTTATGGGTTAATTAAGACAGGAGTTGTACTTGGGTGTAGAAAATTGCTATTAAAGAGCTTGGGCTTGCAGCTAATTTTGAGAATTTAACTATTTTTTCAAGTTTTTGAAATTATAGGTAAAGGAGAAAAGGAAGAGAATCTTACATGTTTACAAGAAGAAACAAGCAAATAGTTTCCATTGGATTTAATCCAAATGAATGGATAGATCCACACAAGAAACCAATAGGCAGGAAAAAGGATGGTGTCGATAATATTGACTTGAAAAGTCGATGATTTCTTTACATTAAGGGGGAAAATGTTATTACAATCATCATCGTCAAAGATGTTCAAGGGAATAGGGCTAAAGAATAGCGACGTCGCATAAAGTTCACTAGTCTCGATAAAGCCCAAAACTATGAAGCGTTAACATCATCTTCCATGAGTCACGACGATTGCCGAGTAGTACTATAACTAACGTCGAGACTCATGACTTGCAAAGCAATGCTAAATAAAGTCATATCCTATCAATGTCGACATTGAAAAAGTCAACCATTCTTGATGCTGCTTGTGATCAGAGTTAATAAGTACCGATGGTGTTCATCCCAACGTCGTTGTTCATAAGTACTGCCTTACAAAGGGAAATACAAGTTATAAATGTTACCGAAGTTCAATAGTTTTACAACGTCGACTCTTATGAACATGCTTGGAAGACACTATACGACTATATATGCGATGTTGATGACTTTCGTTATCGATGTCCACAAGTGCAGTTAATGCCACATATCGTAAGCTACTAACTATCGATATCGAGGATCATCAATGTTCCTGTTGTTCAATGCCGCCAACCATCAATCAAAGAAGGTCTCAAGATATGGAGTCGTTGTCGTCGATATCCATGTTGAGAACCATCAATACACCCAAAAGAGTTTTTGAAGACCCTACTGATATTATCGCCTTACATCAACGTTAATATGTGGTGGTAATGGAAGTTGATTAATGAAGTAGAAACTATCAATGCCGAGTTTAGAGATGCCAAGTATCGATCCCATTGAATTAATGTTGATGTTTAGTTATGTGAATATAAGAATGATAGCTTTGATGTTCTATGACGCCGTTAATGTCGAAGGTGGTAGAATATCAACCTTGACATCGATGACGTTGCTAATGCCAAAGCCAATGGACGTTGAAGCCTACCACTTGCTGAACCCTATAAACATGGACCTAGAAGCTTTATGGAAGGGGCTGATTTCTCTCATCTCATTTCTTACTTTTTAAACTTTGTAAACCCAAAACTGAATTAGGGATTTTTCCTATTCTAGCACTTGAACAATTATACCCATGAGGATTTAGGAAATTAAACAAGGACATAGCCTTTTTGACTTGATTTGGGATATGACTTCCATACTTGTTTGACATTGTACATTGATTTACTTAGACTAGCGACTTGTATAGCATATTTAATTTTCTTAAACTTGTGATTTGACTTTTACCGTGCATATTGACTCAAACGTCGACCTTCTTATTGTTGGTTAGTGTTTAACAATTTTGATTTGTGGATTAAAAAAATTAGCTAAAAATAGAATAAATTGCTAAAACAAATTGCTAAAAAATTATTGGTTAGTGTTTAACAATTTTGATTTGTGGACAAAAAATTTTAGCTAAAAACAGAATAAATGAAAATGTAGTATTAGTTTAGAAGATCATTAAGAGAACATATTCCTAAATCACATCGCAGTTTAACAAATGTTTGTTCATATAGTGGTTTTGTGAAAATATCTGCTATTTGATTCTCGTATTTACGTATTCTAATGTAATAATTCCTTTTTCTACATTGTCACGTAAAAAATGATGTCGTATATCTATGTGTTTAGTATGTGAGTGATTTACAGGGTTTTTGATAGATTTATTGCACTTGTATTATCGCACTACATTGGTGATTTATCGATAATTTTGCCAAAATCCTTAAGTGTTTGTTGCATGTATATCATTTGTGCACACGCTAGAGCTACTGAATTATATTTGGCTTCGCAAGTAGATAAGGAGACACAATTTTGCTTTTTCCTAAACCATGAAACTAATGATTGTCCGATAAAGTGACACGCTAGTACTCTTACGATCTGTTTTACATCCACCGAAATCTGCATCACTATATGAAACTAGTTCAAACATGATCCCTAAGGATAAAACTAACCATAATATCTAGTACTAGATGGATATCATAAGATACGTTTAATAGCTCTTTGGTGAGATTCTTTTGGTTTTGCTTGAAATCAGGCACAAACACATACGCTCATCATAATGTCGGGTCGATTAGTCGTCAAATAAAGTAAGGAGCCAATCATACTATGATATTATTTTTCATCAAAATCTTTTCCGTTATTATCTTTTTCCAAGTAAACACTAGTACTCATTGGTGTTGGTTTGCTTGAAGTTTTATCCACGTAATAGATCGTTACAATATTTTTCTTGATGAATAAAAATACAATTTCAAGTTGTTTTATTTGTAAACCTAAAAAGAGATTTAATTCTCCCATGTGAGACATTTCAAATTCATTTTTCGTAATATTTGAAAAAATATTTTCATTAGTTGAACAAAAAATAATATCGTCTACGTAAATTTGCACAACTAAAATGTCGTTATTTTCTCGTTTAATAAATAAAGTTGTATCAATTTCACCTATTTGGAAACCAGATGTAATTAAATGATTTTTAAGACGTTTGTACCAGGCACGGGGGGGCTTTCTTTAAACCATATAAGGCTTTTTGTAATTTAAAAACATGATTGGGATATTTTCGTGAACAAACAATGGAGCTTGTTTAGCATATACGTTTTCTTTAATAAAACCATTTAAAAAAGCACTTTTGATATCCATTTGAAATAATTTAAAATTGTGATGACTTGCAAAAGCAAGTAATGTACGTATCGCCTCAAGTCTTGTTATAGGAGCAAAAATTTCATCGTAGTCGATACCTTCTTCTTGATTATAACCCTGAGCGACTAAACATGCTTTATTTCTAACTATATTTCCATTTTCATCTGCTTTGTTTTTAATTAGCCATTTTGTCCTAATAACTGATTGATTTTCTGGTCTTGGTACTAATTTCCAAACATTATTACGTTCAAATTGATTTAATTCTTCTTGCATAGCTATTATCTAAAAATTATTGTTTGAAGTTTCTTTACAATTTTTTGGTTCAAAATTTAACACAAATGCTATATGACTTATTTGGTTAAGTTGATTTCTAGTTACTCTAGAGTTAAGATCTCCAATGATGTTATCGTTTGGATGATCTTTTAGAATTGTTGGAGATGATACTAAAGTATTATTTTGTGCATTTGTCTCATTATTATAAGAATTTTTTGTATTTGTTATTGGGATTATTTCTTCATCGTCATTAGTTTGATGGTTAAGAAAATTTTCATTAAACGAAACATGTAAACTTTCTTCAATTGTGTTAGTTCATTTATTAAAAATTCTATACGCCTTGCTACGATCCGAATATCCAACAAAAATTCCTTCATCGGCCTTCGGGTTGAATTTTCCCAAATTATCTTTTGTATTTAGTATAAAACATTTTGATCCGAATGTTTTAAAATATGATACTTTAGGTTATCTTCCAAAAAATATTTCAAACCGAGTATGTTTAGTCGTAGGTTGTATGGTTACTCGATTCAAAACATAAGACGCCGTGGCAATAGCTTCAGCCCAAAAGTGTTTTGGTAGACCACTACTATTTAATAGTGTTCGTGCACATTCTTGTAATGTACGATTTTTTCTTTCTACTGCACCATTTTGTGGAGGCGTGTGGGGAAAAGAAAATTTATGACTTATGCCCTTTTTATTACAAAAATTCGTAAATGGATCATTTTCGAATTCTCCACCGTGATCACTTCGAATATTTTTAATTTCCAAATCCATTTGAGTTTCATTTCTTTTAGCAAAAATTTTAAACATTCCAAAGGTGTCACTTTTATGTTTTAAAAATAAAGTCCATGAATATCTTGAAAAATCATCAACTATTATGAAAACATAGTTGTTGTGATTTATAGATCGTACTTGATTTGGACCAAATAAATCTAAATGTAATAATTCTAATGGTTGTTTTATAGAAATATTATTTTCAGATTTAAAAGAGCTTTTCTTTAGTTTTCCAATTTGACAATCATCACATAAATTTTCTACTTTGTAATTTATTTTAGGTAAACCTCTAACTAGCTCATATTTTGCTAATTTATTAATATATTTAAAATTAATATCGTTTATGCCACAACCATGGATCGTCATGTTTGGCGGTTAAACAAAAATTTGAATTTTGATTTATATTCATATTTAAAACATAAATGTTTTTGCTTCTAAACCCTTCAAAGATAAGTTGTTTGTTATTGTCGAAAATATTACATCTATTTTTTTAAATTGATTTGAAAACCTTTATCACATAATTGACTAATACTAAGTAGGTTGTGTTTTAAATTTTCTATTAACAAAACATTTGTAATAATAGGAGAGTTAGAAATCCTAGAGTTGATGACTTCTTCGATGCCAATGACGTATCCTTTTGAGTTATCTCCAAAAGTTACTGTTCCACCATCGATGTATGTTATATTTGATAATATTTTGAATTTCCGGTCATATGCTTGGAGCATCCACTATCAATTATATGTTTCTTCTTATTTTTTATTTTGGATACTTGCAAAATAAAATATGATTTAACTGGTACCCATATACTTTGTTAGGATCCTAGATGCTAGGAGAAGCAGGTAGCCATACCCAATAAGGTTTGGTACCTTTATGAACATAATTTTTATTATAGACTACATTATCAAAAAGTTGTTAAGATGTTTTTGTCTAATCAATCTATTATCTGTTTTAGGTATCCAAATTTTTATATTTTTGTTATTCGTATTAGACTTAGGTGATCTTTTAGTCTTTTGATAAATACAACTATATTTCATAATATTATTCCCTTTTTGTTTAGGAATATTTTTAAAGCCTATTCCATTTCTATTCCTGATGGTTTTGAAGTTTTGATAAGATTTTCCAAATCTTGGTTTTCTTTATTAAATTTTGAAACATTATTTGTAATTTTACCTAATTTTTCTTTTAATTCTAATTTTTCAATTTTCAATGTTTCTATATTACTCTTCAAGTTGATATTTTCTTTTAACAAGTTATCCTTTTCTAGCCTAATTTTTTTTTAAATTAATAGCTATAATATCAATTTCAACCAAACTACTTTAAATTTTTCTTGAGATAATTCTAGTTCCTCCTCTAAAATAATTTTTTCATCTTTTAACATTCCTACTTCAAGTTCTAATCTATTTATTTTGGCAATATGTTCTTTATTCAATTTTTTAATTTGTCTAAATTTATCATCTAATTCTATGCTAAGTTCTAATAATTCATCATAGCTAAGTTTGGAAAACACCTCTTCAGTTTGTGCCATAAAGCATATATTAGCTTTTCCTCGTCACTAACGCTGTCTGATGATGATGAAGACTCTGATTCATCCCATGTTACTTTGAAAGCTTTCTTCTTTTTGAATTTTTCAAATTTTCTCTTCTTTTTATCATTGTTGAGCTTGGGACAATCTAATTCGTGAGGCCAAGATGGTTTAAGACTGTGCAGTGCTAACCTACTCAAAGTCGAGATCAAGACATAGCGATGTCAAAAAGGAGAGAGAATCAAGATCTATAGTCATATTCTTGTGGGTCGGTAGTGTTTAGAGGCGATATATCTAGAAGATGCATTGTTGATTTGAAGGCGGCGGTGCTAGCAAAATGGTAGGCAATGAAGTTTTCTAAGCACGAGGAAGAAGTTTGGATAACTAAAAAAGTAAAGGTGTAGAAAGATTGGTTAATAATATTAAATATATACTCAGAATCTCACATGAAAATGATTGTATGAAATAGTTGAGATGGAATCTTATTTGACTAAGGAAATAGGACAACTTTCAAAGAACCTCAAAGTTGAACCAAGAATCCAAGTGGAAGAATATAGCTTTTATACTTGTTGAAAGGATGTGATTCTACAATATTTGAAGTAATGTGTCAATATTCTTAAGGGAGAAACATCATTTCACAAAAAATGGTTTAGATAATAGAAGAACTTCTGCAAATTTGAATTTAGATCCAGTCACTTATCTCAATCCAAAGCATGCTTTATAGTTCACAAAAGCATATTTTGGAAGGAAAGCGTTATCCGACATTTTAATCAAGCGACATTTTGATGGTTTTGGACTACAAAATGATGAAGAAATGAATCAAGAAGCTTAAAATACATCTAGAGCTTAGACATGGAAAGACTCGAGAAGTTGAACCAAAATTGCTCAAGTTCTATTGATCAGTTCAACCAAAATAGATTAGTACCGCTCCATACTTGAAGTATAGGGGACCTACTTACCTCAATGCAGGAGCCAATACTTGAAAATGGATGTGGAAGCCATGTTGAAGTGACATAGATCGATACCAATCCATATTGGTTTCAGTAATTTTAAGTAGAAAGAAAATATAAAGGCTTGTACTTGCTAAAGAGAAAGTCAAAAATGAAGGTAAGACGTAGGTCACTACCAAGCCATACTAATTGTTAGACATCGTCTGATTTGACCTATTCTTCATGCTAGACTTTGGATGTAGAGAAATTAGCTTGTTCAAGACAGTTTTGATGATTTTCACGCTAGAATTCATCTATAAATAAAAGACTAACATTTAAGAAAAGGAATTTGGAACTCTTGAACGTTTGCAGTGTGATTCCTCCATTTTCAAATTCTATCTTTTTCTAAATTTGAAATCAATTATACATTAGCTAATATTATAAAAGTTAATCAGAATAAAGTTGATAGTGGACATAGGCTTAAGATTCTAGCCGAATTACTTTAAATATGTTATGTATTTCTTTTTGTTCTTCGAATCTCGGCATTTAATTTTTGTTTTGACTGAATTGAGGTGTTTACGCGTATTTTGTGCAAACACCTAGTATGAAATATATGCAGTTGTATACAGCCCATTGGACACCCTCTCATTATAAACTAGCTTTTAGAGGTAAATGCTCCCTCTTATGTTCGTTATAAGTGGTATTAGAGCAACCACCATAGATGAAAGTTTAAGCCACGAGGAGGAGTCCTATAGGCTAGGCTAAAATGCCGACAGGTGAGTGAAGCCATCCTAAAAGAAAAGAGCAGCTTTGGGTCAGTGTCGATAGAGTGGGCCATGGACGTCGAACATTCGAAGCGGGGCTAGTATCATATGATAGGTGAAGTAATCTATGCATTCCTTAGAGCATCTCTAATGAAGGAGAATTCAAGTTTAATAGGAAGGGAGGAGGAAATTGGGAGATCCAACGGGACACACTATGTATTATTACGTGCAACGTTCATGGGCCAATTCAAAATCTTGAATTGGCCCCAAGCACATATTTAATAGGCACCCAGCTTAAGTGCTTATTAAATAAACATCTAGATTCATGCACCCATTAAATAGGAGCTTGACAGTAGGTGCCTATTTAATAGGCACCAGGCCATAATGGCTACTAAAACCCTAACGACTTCTATAACGGTTATATTCTCCCCATAATTCAATAAATAACCCACTTTCACCCCTAAAAGATTCATCAAATTCTTCAATATTTCTTCTTTTAAACTACATTAATCTTATATCAAACTCTAATTCCACAATGACTTCGTCTGAATTCACATATCCTTTGAATTCTCAAAATTACATTTTTGAAAATGATGATGAGCAACATGGTACTCCTCTGAGCCAGCATTCATCCAACCCATAGCAAAACGGTGAAGACTACGACTTGTTCAACATTTACTATCATTATACTAAAAATTCAATCTAGTTTAATGATTAAAGTGGCGATAAGGTTTGGAAGAAAACAATGAATACCTTAATATAAAGCATTCAGACAACATACGTTCATTATCAACGATTCAAGATCGATTTAAAAAAATTAACCAACAAACTCAATTTTATGAATTGCGTACTTATAAAATAAAGAAAGATAATTCCTTAAGTTTGAGGCTAACTCCTCAACTCTTCGAGGGAGTGACAAGTCAAACTAATAATGGACCTCGCATTGACTTTCGGGACATCTATAGTAATGATGTCTGATATTTGTATCAACTATTATCACAGTGTTAATACGAGCCTCAAGACCACAAGTGCAAAAAACAGGTTGAGTTTCATCTCTTTTATAAGTTAACTCTCACTCTTGAACCATTGCTATATTTACTTGATTTTGTAGTAAGGCTAATTGCTGTTGTGATTCCGTTATGTACTCAACTGCATGTCGAGGTAGAGGGCCATCGATCCACTCATGTCACAAATGTTGAATCGACATATTAGATAACGACGTCCAATATCAAGGCCATACTTCACAATAGATATTAGAGATTCATAAGCATAGAAACGGCGAGTCCGCCATTATAACCCCTTCTTGTTGTTGTTGCTGATGTGTTATCTCTACGTTAGTTGGTTGTAGCGGATAAGGGATTGCATATGCATTCGCTGACATTGTGTAATAAATGGAATTAGTTTTTTCTTACATAAACTTGACAAGAGATTTTGAAATGAAAAATAATACAGTTTTATTTACAGCGTTTACAAAACAAGAACAAGTATACAATATCAACATCATGCCAACAACGGCCAAATAATATAATCGAAAACGATCATATAAACAATATCATTGTACTTCATACCAATAATGATCATATAAACATACCACTGTACATCATGCCAACAATGATATTATAATAGAATCAATAACAAAACAAATGCCAATATAATTGAATCAACAGCAATACAAAAACAAAGTGCGAATACAACAACAACAAAGAACGTCGAACTGTAACCTTTTTTTGAAATTGATAAATGCAAGGCCTAAGGCTTACTAATACTTACTCACACCAAATGCAACTCAACCCGCACCAAATGCAACAAAAACTGCACTACATACACTAAATTAGAGTTACGGTTATAAACCCTAAACGCTCATTTCTAGATCGTTTTAAAAAATATAACATAATGGCAAAGCTATTTTCATGAAAAAATAAACCCTATATTTCCTCATCAACTCTGTCACTTATGGAGGTTTTATACTTCCAACGCTATTAGATCTTATTGTTTTACAGCTGTAGCCATTGCAACAACTTATTGTTTCTTTATCTTCTAGTTCTAGTTAGATGTGTTTTGATTATTGCTACTTTTGCCTCGTTGCTATATAGATAAATGATAAATTCTGTAATTGATTTTGCTTATGTAAAAGTTGCATGATAAAATTGAGTCTTCGCTAAAATGTCTTATACTTTTGTTCATTTGTAGGTGTTGAATTTCAGCTGGCTACTGTAGCATTGTGCGGTAATTCTTCACTAACATTGGTCCTGTTGTAGGGATTCTCTTTGGTTTGGTGAGGTGAATGGCTGCCTCCTTGCATAACCCTGAAGGAATCAACCTATAGGAGTTAGCTCCAAATCCCGCTTGATTAAAACATCCTCGAGAAATATTTGTAGTTTATTTCCCATTCTGTAAGTATGATTCTGTTTGTTCCTCAAAATTATCCATTTCCCATAAGTCTTAAATTTGGTCATGAATGCTTAGATGCTAAGTGGCTAATATCAGTATCAGGTGTATATCGGTCAAGTACCGATATGAGATATTTTAAAATATTATGATAATATCGGTAAAATATCAGACGTGTAAAAAATGTTATAGACGATATTACACCCTATTATAATGTTATATTGATGTCAAGTTTCCAAATATTTGGATTAATAATGCCAAATCACTATCAAAGACCGATTGCATATAGTTTATAGATTACAATATGCTTTTTTGGATGTTCTATTAAATACAAATCAAATATAGCTCATAAAAATCATGTAATTCGTACAATGTGCATCTTTATTGTTATTTATAATGTTATTCTATATTTATTGTTTCTTCAGTCATCTAATCATCTACATAATTTTTCCAATTTATTGTATTTATGGTTTCTTTATTTTCGTTTTTACTAAATTTATCGAATAAGTTAATTTGATACCAATTACTATTTTATCTCATCATTCAAATATCTTACTTTATAGCTCTTCAACTTTTATTTCTTCGTGCATGATATAAAATGAATTTTCATAAGCCAACTTACCAATTAGAAATGGTGAGTAAAAAAATAACTAAAAAGAGAAGTAGATCTTTCATGACCTTTGTTTTAATGGTAAAGTCCTCAAAGAAAATATAACATATAAAATCATGGAATAACTACAGCATTTTTATTGAAAGGCTAATGAAGAAGACTAAAAGCGTACGGTTAAAACTAAAAAATTTGTGAATTAGGATTTCCAATATGGTCTACCTTTTTTCTTTCAACGTATACAAAAATAAATATTGAGAATTTGAATATATTTATTTGTAAATATATTTTTCCAATATATAAAATAATGAATGATATTCTTAAAATATATCATATATTTTACACTAAATATCAAAGTGATATATCAACAAATATCGTGCGATATATCGATAATATATTTTAAGCGATATTTTCAGAAAAAACATCGGATAAGGAGAGATATGAGATATATCAATGATGAATCAGTGATATTATCCGATATTAACTACATATCTTGTATATTCAAATTTTCTTAGACTTTTGGAAGATGATTTTGCTTTTGGCATCTATTAATTTCCATAGTTGTATTTATCAAGTTCTTTATTTTGATGTTGTAATACCCCATAAATATTAATGATAATTAATAAATAATTAATAAGGCTTCAAAAACAAAAGTTGAGAAAACTTTGGAATTTGGCCACAAAACTTGCACCGTTGTGTTCGTGGTTATTTTTCCAGCAACTTTCATATTTGAAGTTCACGATCGGAGCTCAAACAAAGAAGTTATTAGCATTTGAAGTTTTCAAAACGAAAATAGTTAAAAACGAGAAAAAATAAATAAATAATAATAAACGTGGATTGACCCTCTACTTGGGCCATTCGACCGCTTAGGGGGAGGTTGATCGGTCGGGGTAGCGACGGCTAGGTTTGAACCTTGGACTAACGGCGTGAATTTAATTATTTTAATCTAACGGATATGATTGATTATAGCGCCTATAAATACAAGCATAACCCATCACTTCTCTTGTCATATATTCCAATCAAAGCAGCGAAACTAAATCATTTTCCCTTCTCCGCTATTTCTATTAATTATAAAATATTATATTATATGCATATATAATTGGAGAAGGGCAGAAAATAAAAGAGAAGAAGATAATGAATGAATCAATACTTCGGGAAAAAAGGTAAATTCCATTATTATAAATCTATATTCCTCTTAACCCCAAATCTCTTCTCAGATCTGTAATTTTAATAGTATGTATATACCTTGTCATACATATTCATTTGAATTGGAAAGGAAAATGAGTCGAGTAAAGGAATGGATTCAGATTTAGAAGATTTGGAAAGCTTGAAAGGTGTGTGGAAAATTATATAATTTATTTATAACATTGAAATTTATATCTTTGAGTTTTGTTTAATTATTATTTCTATGTTATATTTTGATTTGTAGGCTTAAGCGAAAATTTTTGGTTGAAACCTTGCCTATATACTCCATAAGTTAGGAAATTGGAGTAGTATGTACAACCTAATCTAGAAATTTGAAATCGGTCCAAAAAATTTATTATTGTTGAATGTTTGTAAGTTGTAAAGTTTATTCCATATTTATAATTAAGTTGTAAATTAGGTTACCCTAGTTGACTTGGAATGTGAATTTTTACATTTTTATTTATTAGGAGCAGGGTACAAAATCGTATCTATTTTCATGTAATCTCCATGAGTTATCCAATTCCATAATTTTTTTGAAAAGTACACGTTTGAAATAATAAGGAATATACTAAAAATGAAAGAGATGTGTAAATTATAGAGGTTCTTCTTCATAGATGATACTATTTATTTCAATAAAAGAAAAGATATAATTTCTTGTAATCTCAAATAGAGCCAGTCTCATTTCTGAGAAATTTATAGAAAGTTATAACGGCAATCCTTTTTGGGAGGATGGCTTTAATAAATTAAAATGTAAGAATTTATGTTCTTCACAGAATGTGCATGCAAGTGTATGTTCTAGAATTCCTAAGTATGAGAATTATTATGTTAGGAATAGGAATACGTACACACATATATAACCAAGTCTTTGATTAGAACATAAATATTTTTAGCGTAACTACAAGTATGCATGGGTATTCATATTAGTTACAATTAGGATGACTAGTCATTAATAGCGTAGTAATTATAGGACTAGGAGGTTGAAAAGGGAAGGAATAATAATCCTAAAATTTATGGACAATAAGTATAAATTTAATAGGCGGTAAATTTGTAGTAAATAGAGAGTTAAAGGAAATAAATGGGACTGATTAGAGAAATTAATATAGCATTTATGAGGAATTAAATTGGCATAATATGTTGATTTTGAAATGAGTAAATAGATGTCATTAAAGATTGTATGATTTGATATTAATGACTATTCATTAGGGACAATTGACATTTATTAGATACAAGAAGAAAACTGGAATAGAGCGAATAAACAAATAAATTAGGAATACTTACACAGTGAATAAGTGTTAATACTAGTGAATACACGGAGAAGGCAACTAATGTAATTTAATTGCCGTATTAGGAACAATTACATAACTAATACACGAGCCTTTAAGATACGTTAGTAATGCGGTAATTATATTATAAAGTTGTATCTATGTATCATCGGTCTCTCTAACTAGAACTGATTAGCCAGCAGTTAAGTTGTGGAGGGCCAGCTTCGAGGTTGAGATATTAAATGGTTGTTGGGTCCACCTTCTCCCTATTTGAGAAGTATTAAGCGGTCATGGTTTTGGGTAGTTCAACATTTGTGTATACACACACACACACTCACACACACACATATATATAGGTATATCTCGGAGGAGGTCATGCATATCGTACGTGCATATAAGATTGAACAGATTAGCCGTGAATTATAGACATAACACTTAAATGGAAATCAGTCGGCATAAATTAGTGTTACAAGTAAAGTATGTAATTTTCCAGTCACCAGGACGTTATTCTAATCTCCATTCTCATTACAACCACATGAAAAGCTTAAAAGGACAGGCTACTAGTGCAAGGTGGGAACGGTAGATGGTGCAGTCTTCGCATTCATGCTCGGCGCTGATAAGGCAAATAGATACTCAAGGAATAATATTGATTTCAAGATAGCAGCCTTAGTCAATACGTATGTTCTATCACATTTTTCTGTTCCGTTGTGAGTTTATATTGATCGTTCTCTGATATACTTGTGTTTATTACATTAAGGAGTTGGTTTCGATTTAGTCCTTAATGGACTTAGGTTTCGATTTACTCGAAATTTAGTCGTATTAAGGTGCGGGTTATTGTAGATGTAGTTTTGCCTTCCTTTCTCTCTATATGTGATAAATAACTATTGTTAGCACAATTGTTACTAAGTCGATATTTTTGGATTTTGTGTTGAATCTTTGCTAAATGTGTTGTATACTGGATCTGATGCATTGTAGAGATTGATTTTGATTGATGTTTAACTTTGCTTCTGCTTTACACCATACATATTTTGCATAAAAGCATTCAAAATATGCACGATCTCTGCTTTCAGCTTATGATTTGCAAAATAAGCATTGTATTTCACCACTTTTGTTCCATTTTCTACATCTGTCTCTAGCAAGCAATTTATTTAATAAACCAAAATAAGTACAATGTGTCATTTTTGGACAGTTTACACTATTCTAAATGGTTTTAATACCGATCTACTTCAACTTATGCACATTTTATACACTCCCAAGTTTTTTAATTGAGAGTTTACCTTTTGAACTTAATTTCCAAATCCATTTATTATTTCGTAGACTTGGACCAATGTTGATTTGTCCTATTGTTGTTCTAAAAATTGAAGCAGCAGGGTTTGATTTGTATTCCAATTGTAGTTTTGTATTATGCAGTCTACTTTTGCTTTGACATTTTCAAATTGATAATTGTTTCTCCCTAATAGATCGACAAGTGATTTTTTCCATTGATCCATTGATCAAACTAGAAACAAGATTGCTTTCCTTCTTTAGATTTTCTTTTAAACAGTTTGATTCTGATTTCTCTATAGTTTAGAATTTTTTTTCATATAGAATAGCAAGGTCAAGAAATATTTATTTTTTATATATTTTCTTTCATCCACTTGGACCATAAAATTTTTCTCTCCATGAATTTTAAAAATAATTTAAGATTGCAAACTTCACTTAAATCTTTAAAATTTCTTAAGACTCAAACCATCAGTTTTTTTGGATTTGCAAAAACTATGTCCTAAGCAACTTTGTGTAATTTTCCCCTTCAAATAAAATTTGCACACATTTTCTCTAGTATAAATTAGACCGAAGGGCTTCTCATTTCAGGATAATAAGTTTTAAGAACAACATTTCTAGTTTTAAGGACAATTTACGGAAAAATGATAAATTCGTTTATCATTTTAAGTTGTATAAGAAAATGATGAATTCATATATCATTTTTTCTGTATAACTGAAAATGATAATTTCGTTTATCATTTTCCTGAAAAATGTCTTTGAAACTAATTTTTCACGAGCGTTATCCTTAAAACTTATTACCATGGACCGAGAAGCCCTTTGAGTGAAAATCCCTATTTCTCTATTTTTTAAATTGTTTTTGTTGGAGTATTGCGAGTTTGCAACCAATACATGATAATGGCAGTGGTGATTGTATATGTAAGCTCTAATCTTCCCGTTGGTGTCACCAATTTACATGATCGCTCATCTAGTCTATGAAGTACATCAATTAGTCTTGTGCAGTCCCTATCATTAAGTTGATTCATGCTAAAAGGTAGCCCACCTACTTAACTAAAAGCGTACCCTCTTGAAATCTTAAAATATTCATAATTTCTGTTTTTCTTGTGCATCCTTTGCTGAAATAGATTTTGCTCTTGCATTCATTGATTTGTAGGCCAACCAAGTCTTGCAGTTTTCCAAAAATCTTTACACTAGTCTAACACTTTGTTTCATCTGCATTTAGAAATAATAATAACTGAAACATAGATTTGGCATGTTTATATTTTATTTTGTTATTTTTCATTTGGGCTTGGCTTGTTTGTCCATTTGTTTACTCTTAATATTTCTTTAATTTTGCAATAAAGCATCTAAAACCGTTTCCAAAAACCACATATAACCTAATTTATGGGCATTCAACATTTAACATCTATTTAATAGACGATCGAATAGGTGTCCGATACTTGGACGCCTTTAGCTGCTAAACCTAAAACGTTTATTAAATGTACGCTCTACTGTTGGGCCGGGCCAACTTTTTAACATTGAAGGCTGCACATCCATGAATTTGGTTGGAGGTGCTCTTATACAGACCCAGCCCAACGTAATGACGGTTGTGTAAACTATTTTATCCAAAAATGATCTTCTTTCACAGCCGCATACAATTCTTAATCCCATTCCACGCCAAAACTATGCCTGTTTAATATAATACTAACCACCTCACTCTCTCTTCCTCCTCCTTTTGCATAAAAAGAACCATGAACAATTGCTTAACTTGCAGCTGTAGAACGTTTTTCGCTCAAATCCCAAACCAAAAACCTTACACTTTCCATAAAAGAAAGGCTCTTAGCGCTAAATGCGAACTCAAAACCGTCGATTCGATCGCCATGACGTCACCTTCTTCTTCTACTACAATCCCGACTCATCGCGTCACTGTTCATGATAGGCAGCGTGGAGTTGTTCATGAGTTTGTCGTGCCCGAGGTAGATGGGTTCTATTCATTAAATGGGTTCATCTCCTTGGGTTTATTATTGTCAATTTTTGAATTTTGGGGATTTCGTTTTTGTAGGATCAGTATATATTGCACACCGCTGAAGCTCAGGATATTAATTTGCCATTTGCTTGCAGGCATGGTATTGTCTGTTTCTTTTTATAAAGAGTGGAATTTTTATGTTGCGTTTTTACATTTTGGACAAGTAGCTACTTCTATGAATTTATGGATACCTAGGCTAAAATAATTATACTCGTTAGTGTGATTTATGTAAGGCTTTAAGTTAACAATATTGAGAGGGTAATGTTCTTATATGATGCAGACTCTTTGAAATTTATTTTCACTCTTAATAATAAGTTCCAACTGGACATCTATTGTGGTGATTATATAATAATGGAGATAAACTGTTTATGCCCATGAATCTTTGGTGAATATATGGTAGTTAACCAGTCAGATTTAGTATTGCGTACAATAATATCTACTTACATTGGATATCACTAGCATGGATGATTAAAAACTACAGGTAAAAGTTTTTATTCAATATTAGGTGAAACATCGACACAAATCCATGTAAAGAATGATCATAATATTGTTCAACTAAATATGCCAAAAAGTTGAGCATTGCAGAAAAAATATTACTATTATTGAAGAACCTAATGATAAAACAACTTGGGAGATAACATTATGATGCAGCCCAAAGCATCTTAGCTACCTAAAGCACACAAGAATACTATCAAGATTTCTAGAATAAGCATGTGACTAGGCAGGGTAGCATATTTTGGTTAGGAGCAGTAACTTTTAAGGCAATATAAACTTAACCGCAAAGGGTATTTGTCTCTCTGTCTCTCTTTTACAAATTATGTTATAAATTATAGAACAGGTGTCCATTTATTAGTAGCAGCCATGTAAAGGCATATCCTATATAATTAGAGTGCAGGCATGAAATGTAATAATAGCAGAAAAATTATCTTTATATTCCCTTGTCTTCACCTTATTTCTTCTCCGTATCCTTCTTCTTAGCTCTCCTTCTTTCCTCAGTTCATTTTTCACATTTTTGTACCCTAACACATTATCTTAGACTTACAATTCTACCAAGTATAAAACATGTACCCATGCCAATTTAGTAAATCATAGGCAAGAAAGTAAATTATTTTGCATAGATTAAGCATTAAGTAGAAAACCGATAATATTACATTCACCAGCCACTGTATAATTGTGTAGTATTGAACTATAGATCATCTGATATGCACAAGAAGTGCATAGCTGAAGCAAGATAGATGGTTGTCAATTAATCAACCTTTCGGTGTTATTGATATGTACATAATTTATCTGGTATCCGAAATCATTTTTGGATATTGGATATCTATATCCGTCGAAGCAGACGGATGTCGGATATTTATCGGATATTCTTTGACCAATTCACAACTAATAAATCTAAATAAATAAGTAGAAACTTTTGATTTATTATAAATCCATTTCCATATTAAAAATATAATAAATATGCTAAGAAAAATAATATTAAGCAGCAAATGTTGATTTATATACATATTAAAAAAATATCTAAATAAAATAATAAATGAAAATCATTTTATATACTAAAATATGAAGAAAAAAAGCTATAATCTTGATAAAGCCCGAATGGATGACAGTCATATCTGCATCCGTATCCATTTTTTGGATATCGGATAATTTTTCATATTTTGGATACGGATACGGACGGATTTTGGATTTTTCGAATACTCATCAACAACCCTGGATCATTTTCCATTTTATATATTAAAAAATAAAAGAGTAATTAAAGGAATGAAGTTGAACCACTCCAACTACTACGATTTGCATGTAAGAAAACTAACACGGATTGTCGTACATAAAACCCTCCTCAAATAGGCCTATTCAAAAAAGAATATAGACTTCCTCTATCTTATCATTAAATGACCCAACAATCAAGATAAATGATTTTGAAATCTTTGAGTAGATAAAGCTTCTATCTCAATCAACATCTAACAATAACTTACTGCGCTCACGTAACCGTTTTAAAACACTAAAAGTAAAGGCGTCTCCAGTTTCCCTCAAGCAAGTAATATAGCATTCGAAGGTCCTTGTTGTTGTGCGAAAATTCAATTGATTTGCACTAGCTCCAAAAACGCAGCGGAATGCTAATGCGTTGAAACAATCAAAAGAAGAATCTAGCTTGTCGATTAATTACCAACCGCAAATTCAATGAAAAATAATCACAAAACAAAAAGAAATAGAAAAACAAAGAACACAAAGATTTAACGTGGATGCTCTCTCACACGCTCACACAAATATGAAGATGAAACTAGGGTTTACTGAAGAAGAGAATGATGATGGATGCTCTCGCACACGCTCACACAAATATGAAGATGACTTCCTTCGTTTAAAAAGACATGAAAATAAAGGATGCTTAGAGATGAAGAAAATTAATTTCCAGATTATGTTTGAAATCTTTCCGTATATCCATGATTTAATTTCTATGTAAATGGATAATGGTGATCTTGGTTTCCATAATTTTCGTTGCTTGAATCAATCTCCATCAGCAATCTTTTCTTTCTTCATATAACAAATTTTTTGACTAATTAATTGGTTAACAATTAATTAGCTTCCCTTCTCTAAAAGATATCACATATATCATTCCTTTTTATCTTTCCATATATAGCCTAATTAATTGATTGACTGAATCAATTAATTATTTTCTTGTCTTCTTTGGAAAATATTTGAATCATATAAATTCAACACTTGTCATCATCAAAATTTCAGTTTAACAGCAATTACGAGTATGAGAGCTGCACTACAGCTACCAAAATGCTGTCATGCGCTTTCTTTGTCATTTCATTCAATAAGTTCAACAAGACAGGAAAAACAGCATCAACAATTATTAGTTGTAAATCCTTTGCAGAACATGGTTTATTGGATGAGGTGGCTTCATAATTTAAAATAAAAGCAGGTTCCTTCAAATGAGCATCTTAGTTCTCAGATCCGCATCATTAAAAATCCATTTGTAATAGCAGTTATGAATATGAAAGTAGCACATACCACAAGCAAAATGCTGCCATGTTTCTTATTCCATTCAATAAGTTCATTGGGAAATGCAACAGTTGTTACTTGTAAATCCTCAATAAAACATGATTCACTGGATGATATGACTCCAGTGTCAAAAATAACTGCAAATGGCAAAGAAGTAAAGCAGTGAAGGTTGGAGGATGAAATGAGGTGTGGAATGGTCTAAATTATGCATGGGGTAAGAGGAGGGATACAGGATATGTCAACATGATCCGATGTCTTAAGTCGATGTAATGGTTTAGTCAAAGGAGCAGTAATGGTTGCATGAGGAGATGTGGACAAGTTGTAGGAGTTGCACATGCTATATTTTGAGACAAATGTCAAACTTCATGAGAAGTGCAGCCATTTGTGGGAACTGTAGGAGTTAAAGATTAAGGATTGATTATGGTTCACCTTCATTAGAGCTTTGGCGTATTCAAGTCACTCTAACCTCTCACGTTTATTTAATGTATGGTCCAAAGAAATGAAGGGGTATTGTAAAAGTGAACCCATACTGGTATAGGAAGTATACGCTCATGAGCCCTCTTTGCTGTTAGGCTCCACTGAGTAAAAACTAAAAACATATGTCTTCCTACTGATAATGACAGTCTTATTTAATGTATGTTGTATGTCCTCTAAGTTAAAAAAATTCGAGGAAAATACGGATTTATCCAATTTGACATAACAGTCTCAGTTGGTTGTCAAACTCGCTTTGGTGATTAGAGACAACCGTGTAGGATAGATATTGATTGAGGAAGAACCTCACCAAATTTGATTCGCAAGTTTGTTCTAGATGCTATGACATCAGGTGATAGCACAAGAGTTTTATTTGTTTTTTTATATGCCCAAGATCAGCTAAGAAAGAGGATTAGAAGTAGAGATGAATGCGGGGTGACAAGAAGGAAGACACGGAGGATGAGTCGGCAAAGTGAAGGATGGAGGTGGCAACATTGGAAAGGTGGAGGTGGAAGGCAGAGAAATGGTATGGAAGGATCTCAGAAATTTGGTCCATTCTTTTCTTATTGCATGAATGTTCTCCACCAGACTTTTGGAAAAGTTTATTTTCATTGTTTCAAGTTAACAAATTTATTTTGTCCAAAATCAAACATTTCAAAGAAGTTCGAAGCACGAACGTAGATCCCTTTGCTAAATAGCTAAAGTATGAGTTTTAAGGTGGATGCATATTTGATGCAACGCAATCTACCAACTCAATGGATTTGAGTCGTTCAAGGGTCTTAGGTCGCTCACGACCTAGTGAAGGTCGCTCGCAAGATAACACGTTAAGCACCAAGGCATTCAAACGATCTAGGGAGATAAACAAACCACGCGCATTTCATTAGGTCGCTCCGACCTTTCGAATTTCGATTTTGACGAGTTACGACCTATGCTAGGTCGCGGAAACGAGTTACGACCTATGTTAGGTCGCTGATTCGTATGCCGCAAGATTACTGAAGCTATGCTATCCTTTAAGTCGCGAGTCTTCTTAAGTCGCTCCTGGAGGGGTTTCTTAGGTCGCTCAATGATTAAGTCGCTCACTGCCGCATTTCCTTAAGTCGTTCAGTTCATTTAAGCCGCTGAAGTGATAAATCGTTATTGTTGGGTCGTGAGTGGTGTAACTCGTATGTTGTATATGTTGTACTTGTACATATTAAGTCGTATGTTGTTGTAACATCTTATGTCGTTTGATTTAGGTCGTTGAGGTTAAGTCGTGTACATGTATTAGGTTGTGCATGAGCTAAGTCGTGTGTGTTGTAACGTGTTAGGTCGTGAATGGGTTGAGTCGTGTGTTGTTGTAACCCTATAAATAGGGATGGTGGTGTCATTTGTAAAGATTGTTGATTTTGAATAAAACTTTGTTTGTGTGCTTTGTGCCACTTTTAAATTGGAAGTTGAGTGTGAGCTCCTTTCTCCATCTTCGGTAGTCGGGTGCGCTCGGATCAAAGGATTTAAAGCCGATTCACGGTATCTTGTGCGCAAGATCAACGTTCGAAGAATCGTAAATTTTTAACACGGTATCGTGCGTGATCAACGTGTTAGAGATAGTTAGAATCCGGTATCTCTTGAGATCAACGGATTTGGGCATTTGGTATTTTCAGTCCATCGATTGCTACTTTCACCGTTTCATCCATTTTCGTTATTTCCGCTGCATCAGTTTGGTATCAAAGCTAGACTTAGCCAATCATAGCTAATCCGAGCCTGTTGGAGAAAAGTGAAGTGTTCAAGTTCAGATTTGTTCAAGCCGAGAGTTAAAGTTTGTTGAAGATTCAATCATGCCTCCGAGAAAAGCTAATCGTCATCAGAATGTTGAAGATTTGTATAAAAGAGAAGATGCTGAACAAATGGAATAACGGATTAGCAATAAATTCAATGAGAAGTTGGATGCATGAATCGGTAGATTGGAGAAATTGATGATAGATATGAATCAAAGTCAAAGGAGAAGGTCGTCAGTCTCGAACCATGGAGGAAACAGGGTTTCGCCATCGGTTACGGAAGCGAGTAGGGTGTCGCCACAATCGTACCGAGATAGAAGAGAATCATCAGTTTCAACGAGGAGAGATCACCATGAATATAGACATGAAGAGTGAAGAACTCCACGTGAGTTTGGAGACGAGCCATATCGTGATGCTGAAAGACATAGTCGAAGAGATATGCGTGATCAAGAGATGTTGATGGTCGAGATTGATATCGCGGTACGTTTGATTATGATGAAGAGAGTGACAGAGGAAGTATTCATTTTCGAGATCGAGACCAAGTACGACGTCAAAATCGAGATGTTGAAGATGATCGTAAATGGAAGTCGAGTATGAAGATGGAAATTTCAGAATTCAAGGGTGGTATGCAAGCTGAAGAATTCCTTGATTGGTTGTCTAACTGTTGAAGAAATTTTGGAATTCAAGGATGTGCCGGAGAACCGCCGAGTCAAATTAGTTGCTACAAGACTAAGAGGAAGAGCTATGGCTAGGTGGCAGCAAACTAAGCTAACACGGGAGAGAATGAGAAAATCTAAAGTTGTCACTTGGGAGAAGATGAGAAAGATGATGAAAGCAACTTTCTTGCTGCACAATTATCAATCTCTTATGTATCAACGATTGCAGAATTTGAGACAAGGGACGAGGACAGTGAATGATTATGCAGATGAATTCTATTCATTGATTGCGAGGAATGATATTATGGAAACTGAGGAACAGCTGACAGCTAGATATATTGGAGGGTTGCGAACGCAGATTCAAGATATGGTGAATATGTTTGATCCGAAATCTGTTGTTGAAGCACATCAGAAAGGACTTGTTTGGGAGAAACAAGGGAGACGAGGAGATGGTGTGTTTACGAATTCCAACAACCAGAATAAGGGTGCTAGTAGCAGTGCTAATGTTTCCAAGACTGTCAATAAACCAGTTGTCAGTGAAGTCGCTAAAGCTAAGACCAACAACAATTTCAAGTGCTATAAATGTCAAGAGTTTGGTCACAAAAGCAATGAATGTCCAAAGCCTAAGAAGCGAGTGATGGTTGCTGAGGCTGAGGATGAGGATGCAGATATAGAATGTTCCAACTCACCGCAAGTTGAGGAGGAAGAAGAAGTGTCGGGAGATGAAGGGTATTCATTAATGATGAGGAGATCTTGTTTAACACCAAAGCAAGAGAATGATTCTAGTTGGTTGAGGAGTAATATTTTCCAGTCAACGTGCACTATCTTGGGAAGGGTTTGCAAGTTTGTCATTGATGCGGGAAGCTGTGATAATATTATTTCTACAGAAGATGTGAAGAAGTTGGCATTAAAAACAGAGAAGCATTCCAAACCCTACAAATTAGCTTGGTTGAGGAAAGGCGGGGAAGTGAAGGTCAGTCGCAGAGTTTGTGTAAAATTTTCGATTGGGAAGAAATATAAAGATGAAATTTGCTGTGATGTTGTGGATATGGATGTATGTCATCTGTTGTTGGGGAGACCGTGACAGTATGAAAGAGCTGTGCAACATGATGGTCGTACCAATAGCTATAGTTTCATGTTTGAAGGCACAAAAATCACTCTAGTTCCTAAGAAGCGACAACAAGAAGAAAGCAAGTTGGAAGAGATTGAAGAACTGAAGACTTTGTTGTCTTTGAAGGAATTTGTCAAGGAAGCGGAAGATGAGCCGAAAGTGTGTCTGTTGATTGGGTATGAAAGTAGTGAAGCAGTTGAAATTCCTGAAGAAGTCAAACCAGTGTTGAAAGAGTTTGAAGATGTCTTTCCTACAGAATTATCCAAGGAATTGCCACCGTTAAGGGACATACAACATCAAATTGATCTAGTGTCAGATGCTGTTTTACCGCATAGGCCACATTACCGTATGAGTCCGAAAGAGCATGAAGAGTTGAGGAGACAAGTTGAGGAGTTGCTTGAGCAAGGGTGTATTCGGGAGAGTCTCAGCCCTTGTGCTGTGCCAGCATTGTTAGTACCGAAGAAGGATGGAACGTGGAGGATGTGTACCGATAGTCGGGCACTGAACAAGATTACTGTGAGATACATATTTCCAATGCCTAGGTTGGATGATTTATTAGATCAGTTGAATTGGGCGGATATCTTTTCAAAGATCGATCTGAAGAGCGGGTATCATCAAATTCGTATAAGACCAGGTGATAAATGGAAGACAGCATTCAAGACTCGGGAAGGATTATATGAATGGCTGGTTATGCCGTTTGGTCTATCGAATGCACCGAGTATATTTATGAGGGTGGTGAACCAAATTTTCAGACCGTACATTGGGAAGTTTGTGGTAGTTTACTTTGATGATATTTTGATTTATAGTGCCAATACAGAGGAGCATATTCAGCATTTGCGAAAGGTGCTAATTATTCTTCGTCAAGAACAATTCTATGCAGCAACGAAGAAATGTGTGTATGACGCGGAGTGTCTTATTTTTGGGATATGTTGTATCGGAAGAAGGAATACAAGTAGATCAAAGTAAGGTTGAAGCAATCAAAGATTGGCCACAGCCCAAGACTATAACAGAAGTCCGAAGTTTTCATGGGTTGGCTTCATTCTATCGGAGATTTATACCGCACTTTAGTAGTGTGATGGCGCCTGTTACAGATTGTATGAAAGGCAAACAGTTTTCATGGTCAGATGAAGCAGGATTTGCTTTTGAGCGAATCAAGGAACTTTTGACGTCATCATCAATTCTAGTATTACCAGATTTTCAATTATTGTTTGAGTTACATACTGATGCATCTAAAGTTGGGATTGGAGGAGTGTTGAGTCAGAAGGGACGACCAATTGCATATTTCAGTGAGAAACTTTCTGGGGCAAAGATGAGATATAATACTTATGATGTAGAATTTTATGTTATTGTGCAAGCCGTGAAACACTGGAGACATTACTTGTTTCACAAGGAGTTTGTGTTATATACTGATCATGAGGCATTGAAACATTTGCAAGGGCAGGACAAGATTGCAGTTAGGCATGCTTCGTGGATTGCATACTTACAGCAGTTTACGTTCGTTGTGAAGCATAAATCGGGAATGACAAATCGTGTGGCAGATGCATTAAGTCGAAGGAATCATTTATTGACTACAATAAAGGTTGAAGTGACAGGATTTGATGTGTTACCTGAATTGTTTATTGAGGATCCGTACTTTGCGAAAATTGTAGATGAAGTCAAGGAGAGGCGGACGGATGAATATGTGATGATAGATGGTTTTCTCTTCAAAGGAAATCAATTATGTATACCAGAGGGTAGTTGAGAATGAAGATTATCAAAGAATTACATGAGGAAGGACATGTGGGCCGTGATCGTACAATGCAGTTGATTGCAAAATCTTATTTTTGGTCGTCAATGAGAAAAGAAGTTGAAAGATTTGTGGAGAGATGTCATATCTGTCAAGTTTCGAAGGGAACCGCTACGAATGCAGAATTATATATGTCGTTGTCTATACCTACTAAAGCCTGAGTGGATGTTAGTATGGACTTTGTATTGAGATTGCCGAGAACGCAACGTGGCAATGATTCTATCTATGTGGTGGTTGACCGATTTTCAAAAATGGTACATTTTATTGCCTGTAAGAAGACTGCAGATGCCGTTAATGTCGCTCAATTATATTTCAGAGAGATCTATCGACTTCATGGATTACCTGAATCTATTGTTTCAGACAGAGATACTCGTTTTCTGAGCCATTTTTGGATGAGTCTATGGAAAATGGTTGGAACTAAGTTGAAATTTAGCAGTGCTTATCATCCACAAACAGATGGACAGACTGAAGTTATGAACAGATCTCTAGGTAATCTATTGCGATGCCTCGTGGACGGTAATTTGAAAAGTTGGTATTTGAAGTTATGTCAAGCTGAGTTTGCACACAACCATGCAGTTAATCGTAGCACCGGTTTCAGTCCATTTCAGGTTGTTTATTCAACAATTCCCAAGGGACCATTGGATTTATCGATAGTTCCATTTCAGAAAGGGGTTGTTAAACGAGCTAGTGATTTGGTGGATGATTTGCAAGAATGTCACAAAGTTGTTCATGAACGATTGCTTGCATCAAATGAGAAGTATAAACAAATGGCGGATAACAAGCGAAGGAGTGTGAACTTCAGAGAAGGTGATTTGGTTTACGCCGTTTTGACGAAAGATCGTTTTACAGTGGGAACTTATAACAAGCTAGACGCTAGAAAGATTGGCCCTTTAGAGATCGTGAAGAAGATCAATGAGAATGCGTATCAGTTGAGATTGCCGAATAATGTTCATACTTCTGATGTTTTCAATGTCAAATACTTGATTCCGTTTCATGGGAATGAGCCTGTCGAGGACGAGGAAGGTACAAATTCGATGTCGAATTCTTGTCAATCGGGGGAGGATGCAGCGCAATCTACCAACTCAATGGATTTGAGTCGTTCAAGGGCCTTAGGTCGCTCACGACCTAGTGAAGGTCGCTCGCGAGGTAACACGTTAAGCACCAAGGCATTCAAGCGACCTAGGGAGATAAACAAACCAGCGCGTATTTCATTAGGTCGTTCCGACCTTTCGAATTTCGATTTTGACGAGTTACGACCTATGTTAGGTCACGGAAACGAGTTACGACCTATGTTAGGTCGCTGATTCATATGCCGCAAGATTACTGAAGTTATGCTATCCTTTAAGTCGCGAGTCTCCTTAAGTCGCTCTTGGAGGGGTTTCTTAGGTCGCTCAATGATTAAGTCGCTCACTGTCGCATTTCCTTAAGTCGTTCAGTTCATTTAAGCCGCTGAAGTGATAGGTCGTTATTGTTGGGTCGTGAGTGGTGTAACTCGTATGTTGTATCTGTTGTACTTGTACATATTAAGTCGTATGTTGTTGTAACATCTTATGTCGTTTGATTTAGGTCGTTGAGGTTAAGTCGTATATATGTGTAAGGTCGTGCATGAGCTAAGGCGTGTGTGTTGTAATGAGTTAGGTCGTGAATGGGTTGAGTCGTGTGTTGTTGTAACCCTATAAATATGGATGGTGGTGTCATTTGTAAAGGCTGTTGATTTTGAATAAAACTTTGTTTGTGTGCTTTGTGCCACTTCTAAATTGGAAGTTGAGTGTGAGCTCCTTTTTCCATCTTCGGTATTCAGGTGCGCTCGAATCAACAGATTTGAAGCCGATTCACGGTGTCTTGTGCGCAAGATCAACGTTCGTAGAATCGTAGATTTTTAACACGGTATCGTGCGTGATCAACGTGTTAGAGATAGCTAGAATCCGGTATCTCTTGAGATCAACGGATTTGGGCATTCGGTATTTTTAGTCCATCGATTGCTACTTTCACCGTTTCATCCATTTTCGTTATTCCGTTGCATCAATATTCCACAAGAGTTCAAGGACATTGTTTGATTTACTTTGGATATTAAAGATTTACTTTGGATATTAAAGGAAGTATAATATTTTGCATGCATTTTCAAACTACATACGGATCATAGACACAAAATTTGAAATAAATAACTTCATGTTTTGCCTAGTAAGGTAAATATAACGTTAATTAACTCTTTATATCTTTTTACAAATAATAAGAGATTTTTTCCGAAACATCATGTACAAATCTTTAATAATAGTTGTAATAGCTTTGGTGTCACATTTTTTCGTTATCAACGTGAACTACCAAAAATGTACCTATATAAATATTATTAAATATTAATATCTCTTAAAAATAGGATCTATCAGGTAAATTTCCTTTACCAATTCAAAACGCTCATCTACACATATTATTAAAATCTCAATATCAATTAAAAACCAGGATCTAACAAATAAACTTTCTTTTCAAAGTCATTCTTTATTAATTAATAATAGAAATAAAAATTCAAACTAATAAAATGTTAAACTCTTTCTTTATTAATTAACAATAAAAATGAAAATTCAAACCAACAAAAAATCAGATATTGCAATTTAGAAAGAACAAATAAAATTAACTGCATATCATTTCAGTGTTAAAAATGGCTAAATGTTTATGCAAATCATATTTCTCCAAACGAGTTAAGCGTATACAATTTGTAGAAAAAACAATTCGCACGCAAAGTGCGGACCATCATCACGTGCGAAGCACGTGCCGTAACGCTCATGATAAGAGTGCGCCTTTTATTTGTTTGTTATTTTTGTTACATACGGGTTTATGAGAAGTGGGAGCTCGAGATGGTCTCTCTTTGAGCTCTTACTCAGATCCAATTTGATTTGGAAACATGCATATTCTGATATAGGGTGGTTAAATTTTTTTTAGAAGGTTTTTAGTTGATTGAATAAATAGAAACTGTGATTTTATTTAATTATTTTTTGCTATTATTAATCCTCTGCGGTATTTTGCATGTCTTATTCATACTAATAAACACACACACTAATTTATAATAAAAAGAAAAACAAAACTGTACCAGTGGTACATACTTGTAGGTAAGTTGTAAAAGCAGTCTTTCCTTTACAAGTGGTACAGCTCTGTTGTACGACTGGTAGCGTGCCATATATGTATATATAAACAAACACACAAAGACATATGTGTGTGTACACATGTATACAAGTGCTGAGGTCTTTAGAGTGTAAATCCATAGGTTTTGGGTTTGAATTTTTGATTATTGGTTCGTGATTTTAAAACATACATATATACATAACAAGGTATTTAACCTTATTTATATACATAGAATCTCACTTGTTCTCCCGCAGCAAAAATCTATATTCAGCATTCATCGTGTATTTGCATTTCTCTACAGATTCCTGCTATGATATGCACATTTAACTTGTTCGGGTATCGCTCTTATCGGCTATAAACATTGTATACCAGTTTAGCATTACACAGCTACATTCTAAGAAAAATTCTTATTCTATTGGAGACGCAGAATAATCATCACTTTTTTCTTTAAATGTACACTAACTATAAGTCTTAGCAATTATTTATTTCCATAATGCACATGATATTTGCATTGGTAAAGCTGATGTATGGATTACAGTAAAAATAAGCGCTTCTTCACATTATGGACAGAAACATGTGTTCATACATCCTTCATCTCTGACAGGTTGTTGTACTAGCTGTGCGGTTAGGATCAAATCTGGAGAAATTAGACAACCTGAAGCTCTTGGGATATCATCGGAACTGAAATCAAAGGTCCGTACATTTTCACCATTTCACTGACTTAACATTTCATTAGATGAACTGTTAAATACAACAAATATTCAGTTGTCATATTGTTAATAGTACCAAAACGCCAGGTTATACTCTTTTTTAGGGAGAAATTTCTAGAATGCTGATTAGCATTTTATATTCTAGTTTTAAAGATTAATTTTTTTGCTATATACATTGGTATGCAGGTTATTATTTAGAGATTTTTCGTATTAGGTCCATATAAATAAAAGTTTTAGTGCCAAATGACATCATGTTTCTAATGTTGCATTTTGGTCTATGATTTATGATTTTAAGATCCCATCTTTAATGCTAGTAATAAAATCACAATACAATACCACCAACGTCAAAAATTTAATAACTGTGATCATAAATTTTAACTATAAATCCACCATAGCGTCTAAATCAAGAGCAATTCAGATTAGACCTCGACTAGCAATAGTAATACTGTATTTTTGCTCACATATTGATGTTAGGACTTAGGACCACCTGCTGTTACTACCAGCTTTGCTACCTTGGGTCTTATGGCCAAAGTAGCACGCTATTAATACACTGGACTTGGTATCCCAGTATACTTAGGCCAATGCATAAAAATGACACTTCGATGAATAAATTCCAAATTCGTAGACAGTGCAAGACACAATAAAACTATAAAAAGTACACATAACGACATGATTGTGGAAATTTAATTATTTCTATCATTACTTGCATAGAGGATATCACTATAAATGTGTAAAAAAGTGAAACCCAGAGCACGAGGCTCCCGTATGATAGCGGGCTCTGTGGAGGTCGATAGTGTACGCAGTCTTTTCCTCGCAATACGAAGAGGCTGTTTCCGAACTTGAACTTGGTTTCCTAGATCACCATGCCGGTGACCTAACCGTTGCGTCCAGATCACCATAGCATAATGTAGGATTCTGATTTCCAATTATCTCGTTAGATATCAAGATAAGAATCTTCGTAAACCGGGCTAGCATTTTATATAAGTAAGCAATACTTATCGATTTCACATATCATACATAAAATTAAGCAAGTTATTCATAAACATCAATAACAATCAACTATCAACGAAAGATATTCGTAAACATCAATAATAACCATTCATCAAATAAAATGCATAAAAGTACATTTTTTATTTTTAAGATCCATTTTGTTCATTTTGTCACACTTTTACATCCCATATTTTCAAAGATAAAGATACACTCTTTGTGCTTCTTCTGAGCCTGATGGCCTGGATAAGGGTATTGACTATGTTGTGAGCGATGTCTTCCCTTTTACAATGATGATGCCTTTTCCTATTATAGTGAGCACTCGGCGAACTAATTAAATGAAATGAGGATGAAATCACTTGGGAGCGTTTTGCTAATGATATGCTACCCATAGCTATTACCGCAAATGAGTTTTTGATATTGACGATGATTATATGATATTTTATTACTATATGGTCATGATGATTTGGTTTTTAGCTCAATTGGTCTGTTTGGTGAGCACAATTGAACTTTATTTCTAGAGAATGATTGTGATAGAAGCTTCCTTTTCGGCATCGTTTGCTTATTATCTTGTTAGACAGTTCTCTGCCATCACTATGGACATCTGGTTTTGATCCTTCTGATTATGCACCACTTTTTAATTAGAAATTGCGATACCTCCATGTTATTTTGTTTCTTTAATCATTAAAGTAGGTTGCTAGGAGCCTCTATCTTATATTTTTAGTAAATTAACACAGCATTTTTGATCTATTTGCTTCCTTTAAGCACAAGTAAACAATCTAAAGAAATTCATTTCATTGAAGAAGAAAAAACAACAAAATTTGTAACGTCTTTAAATAAAAAGGATGGGTCCTTATTGGTATCTTCACCAAAAAAGCTCTCCGATCAAAACTGCAAGGGGAAGTGAATGAGATGAATTTTTGAAGGGAAGAACTGCTATATTGCAATGATTAGCTTATTTTATAGATCAGGCCTCTTTTTAAAACTATAAGGATTGGCTTCAAAATCGTTAAATCATGAGGTCTAAACGTAATTAGTATAAAACGGAGATGTATATTCAATTCTCACTACTGTTTGTTTGGTTCCACGTATGTAAAAGACAACCCTTTATGGCATCAAGTCTTTCTATTCCAATACGAAAGCAGTATGTATTATGTTCTACTTTGATTTATGCAGGGCTATGCATTACTATGTGTAGGATTTCCAACAACTGATGTTGAGGTTGAAACTCAAGACGAGGACGAGGTATTACTGCTTAACCTAAGCTTGCACTAAAAATGCAACTTAGTCTAATGTATTGCTGTAGCTACCTTGCACTGTTCAAATTTGATATCATTCCTTACTTCCTGGTTTAGGTTTACTGGCTTCAGTTTGGAAGATACTTTGCAAGAGGACCGATAGTATGTTTTACTTTGACTTCTGCCCAAATTCCGTTAATTTCTCTATGATAATTTACCTATCAATTTAATTTCATTACAGGAAAGAGATGATTATGCCCTGGAGCTTGCCATGGGAGATGAGTAACCAGGGGCTGTGTATTATTTTCAAGCATTCTCTGCTAGCCATGGGAGATGAGCTATTCTGCTTGTTCTGCTGTGTTTTTCAATAGATTCTAGATTTTTATGATTGAAATTTTGTATGCACGACACGTTTAGAGTGAATATTGTTTGTTGTAAGCTATCATGAAAATGTATAAAAATTGGACCTTTTGTATACGCTTAAATTTTTATCAAAAATTTTCATTTAGTTTACCCACTTTTTCAGGCCCGACCCTAGGACAAGGCGAGCAAGACAGCCGTCGAGAACAGCCGTTCCGGCATTGAGTATATGAACATGTATATTGTTTCTGTCTTTGCCAACGAGGGACTAGTAGTATATTTCATTCATCCCATTAAGGAATTTTCCAACAAGTATTACATGTGTATACTGTCTCAGTCTTAGAACAATCAATTCTTGTACGTATTATTTTTACAGGTATTTCAGTGTAACCCTTATTAACATAATATATATTTCCTTGATCAGAAGCTAGCAGCAAAAAAGTTGAGCTCCTATGCTTTTAGTTCAGGCTTTTGATTCTGTAAGACTGCTGTGCAATGATATTACCGGTGGAGGGGCATTCTGGGAAAATCACCTCATACCCATCTCTGAAATTATCCATCCCTTGAACCAAAAGCTGCCAGAATAAACTTCCAGCACACGACCCACCACTACTGGCAGATTCGTAAACAGTGTTATAAGCAGTGGAATAATAAGCATCTCTCTGTGCAGTGCTGAATTGCTTATTTGATCTTCCAAACTCTGTGATAAGTAGCGGTTTTCCAATTTCAGCCGAATCCTGTATATGAGAAGTGATCCAGCTTTGGAGAAATGCAGTTTGAGTCTGATCATCTGCTCCATTTATCCTGTAGTTATATTTTTTTAATAATTTGTTATCCTAAACGTTATTTTTATGTTAAGTAGCTATACAGGAGAATTACTAATTACCATTGATCAGGGTAAATGTGAATAGTTGTGAAATCGATGAGAGTGTTCTGATTGTGTGCAATGAAATCTGTACCCACTTCATACCCTGGATTGAACTGCTTCCTATCAGGCCTGGAATCTCCATAGAATCCTTCCATTCCGATTTCAATCATGTGTTTTTGGTCGAAGTACTTGATGCAACCGGCCATGTCTGATATCCATCTCTGTTTCATCCACCAAATTAAAATTGTTAACACATTATTATCAAGACAACATGCACAAGAATGTACCAGATCAGTGACTGGTTCAGTGTTGCTATGTATATCTTTTATCTTTGCAATCTACATTCAGTTAACTATCCACATTAGAGAGGGTGTATATATATATATGTATACTTGTAGTGTTGAGCCAGAGTAATCGCTCTGGCATCTGGGTTCGTTCATGAGCTCCCATGCAAAGATGGTAGGGTCATCCTTGTATGCAACACCAGTAATTGTATTCACCCTTGTGAGAACAGCCTGAATAACAATTCAATAATCATAAGTCAGAAGATACATTAAATAAATGAATAAATAATTTCAAACTGTATTATAGGCCTATAGTTACCTGAATGTGCTTCTTGAAGAACTGCTTGGTTACATAATCTGAGAAGAAATCATCATCATTGTTCAGCCAGTGACCCTGGTCTCTAGCCCACTGAACATACTGCTTTTTCCCTCCATAACCTTCCCAATTGTTCACCAAACTCAATATTACATAAATGCCATTCTTCTTTGCCTCGGATATCACAAAGTCCAAGCCCTGACATACACATATTCAACCTATGTTAGTATGCAGAGATCTATGTGTTATAACATATGTAGAAATACTAATATGTTTTGTACCTTGAACACATCTTCATTGTAATTTCCAGGACTGATCTGAAGTGCCCTATAACCACCATCGCTAAAAGCCCAAGTCCTAACCACATTCAGTCCGTTTTGTGATGCTTGCTGAAATGCTTTCGACACTTGGTATCTAGTATTAGGGTCTGCAGCAGTGTACATGAGCCAATATGCATTGAACCCATTAACATAAAATGGTCGACCATTCATTGAGAAATGAATCCCACTAGTCGAGGCAAAGCCTCCATCTTTGACACGTCTTGCACTAATTGCGATGCCATGTTGAAAAGCTAGCAATGCTATGACAAATAATGTGTATGTATTTGATGATTGGTGTATCATTTTTGCTTTGTTTTGTTTAATGAATATCATATATAAGTTGATTGATGTGATTGGGGTTGATATTCGGGAAGCTTATATAGAGCTTAAAAGCATGCATCGTTGAGTGAAATATTGAAAATGATTACATGATCAACAATGAATGTATATCAGATAGGTAAAGGAAAGCTAGTTGATAAATAAATGTATAACTGTTTGACGTTGCAAGTTTCTTCTTATTCTTAGATCAAGTTCTAACTTTTGATTCAGTACTAGTTAGTTATTTGGAATAGTGATATCAGAAAAGGTTTGATACCGTTTGCGGTTGTGTCAAGACCCAATCACATTAAATTAAATTATAGAAGCAATTACATAAATGCCAACTTTGAAGTATTCGGGTACATTATGTGCATGTCAATTAAGCTTACAAACTTATGCATACATGAATCATAAAACTTGGAGTACTTTTTGTTATAATTTATTGTTGACTTTGCACTTTTTACCTATTATATAGCTATTGCTATTCATATATATCATCTAATTTCAATAAGAAACAGAATGCCCGCGATGTCAATTATTCTGCATAACATTTCAGATATACTTAAATTTTGGTAAAATAATTGATCCTGAACAAGAACTAGAATTTACATTAACATGTAAAAAGCTAGGTATATATATCTCAACATGTACATAAAATTTGAATAATGGATAAGTAGCTAGGAACTTTATTATAGCCTAAAGTTAGAAGAAGTTTATTTACTATGTTAGTCCGCAACACACTTGCATGCATGTTGGATCTCTGTGATATTTTCCAATTAGACTTAACTATTTCATCAATATATATTCAAAGAATATTAAGAAAAAGGTTTGTGTTAGCTTTTTCTGAAAATCAAAATAAACGGTTGGATGTATACAGCTTCAAATGTACTGTAGCTACTTGCATCAGGTTCATTCATGTTGCACAAATATCAAGTTGCTGTTTGGTCGCTTTACTGTATGTATAAATCTTTATGTGCAACTATTCTAGCATTCAAGTTTGAATCATATATATGCACTAAATTTTTATTGATAGGTCTAAACTGTGAGATTTTAGTTTCTTTTCTTTCTGAAAGTAATGTCTAAGCCGTTAGGGTTAAACAATCAGTTGTTCACGGTTCAGAAATCAGTGTATAAAGAAGAAGTGAAGTAAATTAAGATGTGGGATAAGATCGAGAAATTTAATGCAGTAGAAACTAACTTTGCATGTTGATTATGTGTATAGCTCAGACTCAGTGGCTCACACGCGAAGGCAGTTTGTCAGTATGCGATATAATAATGACATTATAGATACAAAACTGAAAGTTTCAGAAAATACTATGAATACGTAATATACTAGAAAAACGAACATCATAGAAATAAGTTGTTTATGTTGTCTTCCATTGTAGCATTACGTGCATGTTACTTTACTGAACGAGATTGCATTGTATACACGAAACTTTAACTAGATATGGATCAGCAGAAGAAGAAAAAAAGCTGCATACCTTTTATGTGTAATAGATTCAATTTTATATATCATCATTTTTTATATTTTATTTTTTATTTTTTATTGAGTATTCATATTTCTTATTAAGGCAAAAGCAATTGGCCAACAGATGGAAATATTAGTGATACTCTTTTCTTACTACCAAAATCAAAAGCTATTTATCTAGGAAAGAATATGTGTGCGCATGGGATTCAATGATAACAGAATTATAACAGTAGGGAAAAGATAAGTCAAAAAGAATGTTTCTCTATGAACAAAAAGTATTTAAGTATATATTTAGATACATTGGATTCATGTTGACTTCCAATCGGTTTCATGTTATAGCTAAACAAAAATGCTACTATACGGGAATTTGTTCTTTGTCAAATTTACAGCAGAAACAAAAATTTAGAAGAGATCACGTATTAAATTACTGAAGTACAACTTGAATTTCTCCATTTTGTCTACTCTTAGACAAAATTCAATTTCTATACTCGAAGATGACGCATAACCCTTCTGTCCTAATTCATAGAACCTTGCAGCTATCATTTGCTTATATCTTCAGAGAAAAGCATCTCCTATATATATATAACACTTCTTTTTAATTGCTAAAGAAAGTAAGGCCCTAGGCCCAAAATAACCAGGTGCATTGCAACCGTATTACACAACGTGGCTTCTTATTACATCACAACTTAACCTGGCCATTTCATTTACGTTCTTTCCCTCTTACTTCCAAAAGACGAAAAAAGTTGTAAGCCTAAAAATTAGGGCTTCACAATCAGGGACAATTTATTCGATCTCCAGAATTGCAGTTTAAGTCTTGCTCGTGTAGGCTTTCAAATCATCTCTTAGCTGTGTTTATTGCTCCCAATTTGTAGATCAGATGAGTTTTTTTTCTGGAGTTGTCTGATAACTCGTGTTCGTTTGTAGTTGACTTCACTTGGTTTAATTAGAAGCTTGATGCTTTCGCCGTTGTTCCAAATAGATAAGTGATACATTCAATTGTTAAGTTTGCTTCTATAAAGGCTATCACTTGATCTCTGATTATTGATGTCTAGTTGCAAATTTTTTTTGTCGTAGAAATCGAATCTCATTAGACATAGAACTGTGTGTGCGATAATTCCTGCTCAAATCAGATGAAAAAAAGGTAGATTAGTACTTTTACATGGATTATTATTCGGATTACATTTATTGAACACATATTTACTTCCATTGCAGGAGTTGCTTTTGTTTTGAGCAAGCAACCGGCGGTCTCCATTTGATGTGCTCTTGAGATAGGTTCCACACCGGCCTCTTAGCTCTTTCATGCAATGATTGCCACTGCGGTGAAATAGTTTGCCACGGGAAATGTCTGTATTGACTTCCTCGCTTTGTAAGTATACCTATAGACTATCTTCGTAGTTATTTATAGCGTAAGCGCTTGAGTTTTGGCTTTGTGATTCAGTATTCTTTTTGGTGGCTTTATAATATAGAATATTGAATTCTGTTTCGATGATTTTTCATAACTGTATGCTTTCAATTTCCTTTCCTGTGTGTATTCTGGCATCTCACTTTCCGTATGCGATATATGATAGTTGTTAGTAGAATGCAAGCTTTATCAAACTCTTTAGTTTTTTACTTTGAACTTCTGCTGGATATGTTGAACGCTTACTCTTATGTTGTGCAAATATATGAGTTGATTGAGTTTGAGCTTTTCTTTTGCAATGAACCATAGATGCCTTGAATATAAGAAATCAAAATATAGGTGCTCAACTGTTTCAGGCTCATTTTTGCCAAAAAAGGAAATTGATTTCTCCTTTTTTATTCCATTTGTATCATCTGCCTCTTGTAGGCGGTCTATTAAGCAATGCAAAAAAGGCACAGTGTGCCCTTTTTTAGACAGTTTGCCCTATTCCAATTGTTTTATGCCATTCAACTTCAACTTCAGCATTTTTTTTCTATTCCCACGTATGTTTGAAAGAGAATTTTTCTTTAGTAGATAATGTCTTTTTGAAGGCTTGTATCTATATTGGTCTTCCAATTACAGTCTTGAATATTTCTGTAACTGGTTCTAATTCTGTATACCATTTGTGATTTTAAATAATACTTTCTACTTTCAAATTAGCACTACCAAAATGTAATATGTAGTTCCAACCTAATAAACTGGCTAGTGATTTGCCATAAATCCAAGGGTCGAACCAGAGGCTATTTGTTTGCTTTCTCTGAATTTCCTTTCAATAAGCTTGATGCCAATTTTCCTACTTTTTAGTATGTTTTTCAAGTATATGAATAATGATTTTCTATTGGCATGGTTCAGAAGTTTTTGTCTTTAACACACTTTTCTTTCATCCATATAGTCCATAAAGATTCTCCTTTTATAAATTTCGAAAAGAATTTAAAATTGCATGCTTCACTTATGTCTTTGAAGTTTCTCAGACCCAATCCTCCAAATTTTTCTCTTTGCATATTGTTTCCATGATACTTTATGATGCTTTCCTCTACAAATGAATTTTGCATATATTTTCTCAATTTTCTACAGAGTTTTTGATGGGATATTGTGAGTATGCAGCCAATATATAATGATAGTAGTGATGAAAGTGTGTGAGCTCTAATCTGTCTACTATAAATAGTAATTTACTTTACCATCCCTCCAATCTGCTCTGTATAATGTCACATAGCCTTGCATAGTCTCTGTCTGTTATTTGATTCATGCCGAGTGTTATTTGATTCATGCCGAGTGACAGTCCCAAGTATTTAACTGGAAGAATACCTTATTTATATTTTAATATATTAAGCATTTCTTCCTTTCTTGTTGCAGCCTTTACTAAAATATATCTTAGTTTTACTTTCATTTATCTGCAAACAAGTAAACTCTTTTAACTTGTCAAATATCCTTGTAATTATGTTAGCACTTTGAATATTTGCATTCAAAAATAATAGTAAATCATCGGTATATAATAAATGCGAGATATGTGGTTTTATTCTATTTATTGGCATTAAATTTTCATTTAATTGTTCTATTTCCATTTGTAAAGAAAACAATTCCACGACAATAGTGAATAAGTATGAAGGTAAATGATCTCATTGTCTTATCTCTATGTTGATATGAATAAAATAACTAAGATTTCCATTTATACGTATAGAGTACGTAACATTTGTACTGCATTTTTTTACCAAATTGCAGAATTTTTCTGGAAAACCTAGCTATTTCATAATATGGATAATGAAATACCTATTTATTTTATCAAAAGCCTTGTGCAATTCAATTTTGATACACATTTTATTTTTATTTCCCTGATTAAAGTTTCTAATTATTTCATGGGCTAGTAAAGCATTTTCAACAATTAATCTAGCAGGAATAAAAGCACTCTAGTTTTCAGAAATTAATTTATTATGATTTTTTTTTATTTTGTTACATAAAATAATTGCTATAATTATTATATATATAATGTTTGTTAGGGTTAATCCTTCTAAGAAGATATAATCGAACAATACATATGTGAAAAAAATAGGATCAGAATATAGAATGATGAAACAATCAAATAAAATTATTGGGGTTGTTCACGACAAATGTAAAATTAACCAAATAATAATAAATGAAAGGAAAGCACACCAAATTTTTTAAAAGTGGTTCTACTATCAAAGTGATAGTGTACGTCCACTAAAGGGAGAAGAATTTTATTAATACTTAGAGAGAAGATTACAAGTAGAGGTACAAATCATTCCCATTATATAGGCACCTTTATATATAGGCTTTAGAACTTGGGTTGAACTTATCCCGCGATACATGACTAAATAAAAAATATAAAAACCCAATATTGTATCACCATTTTCAACACTCCACCTTGATACAATATATATCTATAATAAAGCCATCCAACTTCGTCTATACCTTCATACTTTGAGCAATCTCGAGCATAACAGATACTTTCCTAGTGAGCTTCACCAATGCCATCACCCATTACACTTTTTGATGAACTTCGACAACGCCACCACTGGCCAACAAAGTGTTTGAACATAACCTTCCCATGTAGGATCTATCAATCTTCTCAATGAAAATAAACGTCTTCATCTACCAATTCTCTCTCCTTTGTGCCATCATGTGGCACCTTTCACCTTGATAAGCGAATCAAGTTCGAGCAATGCTCAAACTTTGCAATAGGTAAGGACTCCATGAACATGTTTGCTGCATTCTCCTCTATATGAACTTTTTGAAGACGAATTAGCTTCTCTTCATTTATTGAGACAAGAAATGATTCTCTCACCTCTATGTGCTTCGTCCTTGAGCTGAAAGCTAGATTTTTTTGCTATGTGAATTGCACTTTGACTATCACAATTCACTTTTACTCCATCATACACGAATCCTAAATCACACATCAACCGCCTTAAATATAGTGCCTCCTTAGTCGCTTCAATAACAACTATAAGCTCTACCTCTGTAGTAGACAAAGAAACAATGATCTGCAACCTCGCTCTCCATGTAATAACTGTCCCTCCAAGAGTGAACACATAAGCTGAGGTTGACTTCCTTCGATCTCTATCGTTGGCGTATCAGAATCAAAAAATCCTACCAAGCTAAAATCTCTATCTCTGCCGCCAAAAACAAGCCCATTGTCTAGAGTTCCTCTAAGAATCTGAAAATGTACTTTACTGCCTCCCAATGCGTCTTTCCTAGATATCCCATATATCTATTAACTAATATAACAGCCTATGCAATGCCAGACCTAGTGCAAACTATAACATACATCAAACTACCAATTGCACTCGCATAGGGCACCTTCTCCCTGTAAGCTTTGTCTTTCTCTGAAATCGGAGTGCCTTTATTAGAAAGCTGAATGTGCAATGGTATGGGTGTACTAATTGCTTTTTGTCACCCGGATGCTTGACCCAGCTACAAAATACTGGTTTTAGAAGTCAGTTTGGATGGTTCAACCTACGCACATGGGTCCGCCTGTAGACGCGGCTCGAGAAAAGGCGGATGTTGTTATGAATTCCATATGTATTGCTCGGCTTAAGGTAGAAGTTCATCCTTCGGTCAATTGTTGTTCGGTGTAGCAATGTTACAGCCTTAAAGGCATTATCATTCGTCGCTCAAACTGGGTAGTACGCTGTATGTCGTTCGGTCTAAATGTTTCAGCAATCGCCGCTCGACATTCATCGTTCTGCCAATGTCGCTCGGCCACCTACGTTCGACCAATACCGCTCGACAACCTTCGTTCGGCCTGGCTACATCATTCGGCCTGATATATCGTTCGGCTTGGATATGTGGTTCAGCCGAGAAAGTATGGCGTGTGTCGCCCGGTTAAAAGAAAAGTATTGTTGGAAACTCAATGAACATCGCTCGGCAAAGCATCACTCGGCAACGTCGTTCGGCAAGCATCGCCCGGCAGAGCATGCCCGACTAACTTCATTCGGCATAAGGTTCGGTGTAGCTGTTCCAGAGCAACATGGGGGAATCGACTTATTCATGGAGATCAACGTCAAAGTAAGGAGTTCAGTGCTGTTCCATTCTAAGTTCCACCGCGAGTTGCTCCGAGTCTTTTAAGGGCTTACTTCGAGCCATTTGATAATCGATCACCAACCAGACATGGTGGGTCAGCATCTCTCGGTCGGCATTTGCCGTTCGGCGTGTCTCATTCGGCATCCCTGGCTCGGTGTGCAGAGGTCACCTATTAATGGCCTAAGTACCTTGTTCCTAGGCCCATGGAGGAAGTCCAGCCTATCTTCGTCTATAAATAGAGGGGAGGTGCAGGGGCGTAGTGAAAAGGGACCTTTATCGAGAACACTGGGGAGACTCTGCCATTTTCAAGACTCATTTCTTTTCTATTAAAACTTGTATTCAAGTTGTTGGTGTACGGATTGTATCTGTATTCAATTATTTGAAGAAGTAATAAATAATACGATCAAAGTGGACGTAGGCAGTTACGCCTAACCATTATAATTCTGGTGTTCTTGTTTTTTTACTGTTGTTATTGCATTCTACTATGTTATTCCTCAGTTTTAATTTACTTTCTTCATTAATCTCTCTACACAAACCTACTCAAGGGTGTTAGTGATCAATTTTGGTGTTAAAATTTTGGTGCTTTCATTGGGAATAGCATTCTCAGGTTATTAGGATCTATTTTGTCGCCACTGGATTGAAGAAATCCCCCGAAGGCAATCCAAGTCATTCACAGGAAGTCCGTTGATTCTACTCAGAGTTCCTACCGGTAACTCTATAATGGGAAGACCTCGTACCAGATCAGCCTCTCACAACGCGGACGTCAACGAGACTGCTAGCGTCCAACAAGTAGGACCCAACAATCAGCAAGCTAATCCAGGCACAGAGACTGTCACCGTCCAAAATCAAATGGAAATTTTTACTAGAACAGAGTTCAACGAGCTGATGATAGAACTCGTGGAAAGAAGGAGACAACTTAACTAATAGATTCAAGCTAACGCCAACCTTAGGACTCGGCTTACTCAACAACAGCATCAGAATGCTGGAGGAAGTCCCGCTTCTTACTCCATATCCGACAGCTCTGCCTCGTCCGACGAACCCCCCCCCCCCCCAGGCGTAGATGCCGTTGAACTAAAACAACGCAAACAGTGCTGATCGATCAACCAGGGATGGTCCAGGTTCCCTACCTGGAGCCACGGCCTCTCACTTACGCTAGGGAAATCACACCCAAGCTGGAACATGAAACTTAGGATCTGGAGCACGAGTGGAAGCTGGACGGCTGGCTCATCAAGGTCCTAATGAAGCTGGTCCCCAGGATACAGATTTGGTAGATCGCCAACAGAGGAGGTACCAACCAAAACGGACTCATAGGACAGATTCCAACCTGTCATCTTCCATACAAACCACAGACCTATCGACTATGGTCGGACAGCTGATGAGAGAAAATCAAGGCTTCTCTAATGATGATTGGAGAATATCCAGGAGTCATACTCCATTCATAGATACTATTCTACCAGCCAAGTTCCCTAGGAAGTTAAACATGCCGACTATTCCGGTCTACGAAGGGAAGACTGATCCCTGACAGCATGTGATGAGATATGAGTGGATGGTGGATTCAGTTAGAGCAAACGATGCAACTAAGTATAGGTGTTTTCCAATAACTTTATTTGGAATCGCTGCCATATGGTTCACTCGACTTCCTCCGCGGTCTATCTCCAACTTTGATGAGTTAGGGACGAAATTTTTGGAATAGTTCAGGATTCATGCCACTCGTCCCAAGGACGTGATGTCTTTGTCCAGTGTGATTCAGGCTCCAAGGGAGTCGTTAAAGGAGTACTTACAAAATTTTCACATTACGGCTACTGAAGTTAGCAACCCAAATGACCATGCCATTCAGATGGTCGTGATGTGAGGAGTAGATCCGGATTCGGAGTTTGACGATTGGCTGGCGGGAAAGCCTCCGATTACGCTAGAACATTTTTATTCAAAGGCGCATCAATCATAAGAAGAGAGGAAGCCAGGTGGACGAGGCAGGACAATGCACCAGGGCCTAACAAGGAGATTGTGAAGAGCAACATTGTTTGTAAACAATTTAATGATAAGTCGGGAAAGGTCCAGGTCAATGTCCTGAACAAGCCAGAGCAATCTAAAGGATCCAGAGGAGGAAATCCCAGAAAGAAAAGGAAAGCAGAAAAGTGGAAACCAAGGATTCCAACTTACAATGAATACACTACTCTGACTGCATCTTTGGAAATTATTTACCTATCGACTTGTTATATTTTTCTATATCGAAAGCCACGCCAAAAAGAGTACATAGAGGAACAAAAGCGGACTGGGAAGTATTGCCGCTTCCATGAGACTTATGGGCACAATAGCAAGGATTTTAGGCACCTCCACGATGCTATAGAAAAGCTGATTCAATAGAAAAACTTACAAGAGTTTGTCAAGAATCCATAGGAGGGTAGACAAGGAACATCGGACCCTGGTCGCGGGCAAGCGCCACGCCACTCATAGGAACCTGCTCAGACTATAGGTAGACTAGTCATAAACACGATAGTCGGTGAGCTTCATCCTGCAGATAAGAACTGGCAAAAAATGGAGCGGTATGCTAATTCCCTAAAGCATGCAGATTTTGAATGTTGTTCAAACACGAAGGATGGGGCCCCAGCTAAGCAGCAACGAATGATGACCGATGATATAGTGTTCAGGAGCAGAGACGCTGATCAAGTGAAGGCACCCACCATTGATCTGATGGTCATCTCTGCCACTATTAGGCCAGCGTTTGTGAGGAGAATACTGATTGACTATGGAAGTTCCGTTAACATTATCTTCAAAAAAGCATATGGCCAGATGAAGATGGAGACAAATGATCTAAAATCATCTAAAGCCCATATTCATGGTTTTGATGGCGCAGCTACTGATGCAGTGGGTTTTGTTGAATTACCAGTTGAACATGGAGAAGGTGAACGTAAGAGGGTGCGAATCCTACCGTTTATCGTTTTGGATCTCGATTCTCCATGTAATGTGTTTCTGGGTCGATCGTCCCTGGCAGAGTTTAGGGTAGCTTTGGCCCCGTGGTGTTTAACCTTGAAATTTATGACCGATAAAGGAGTTGGTGTTGTGTATGGAGATCATGCGACTGATCGTGCGTGTTATATGGCTGAGCTGAGAGACGCCCAGCGAAGAAAGAAAGGAAAGGTTGTGGACAGCTCCATCCGCATCCGAGTCACTGAAGATTGACAAGTGATGCCCGAGCCTTGGCTCGGGCAACATGATCGGATCTATAGAGGCAGATCCAAGAAATGATGATGAGGAACCCAGGGATGCAAAAGCAGCACCGGCTGAACTGACGATTGACATTCCAGTCAACCGTGATGACCCATCGCGAGTACCTAAGATTGGATCACAACTCAACCCCTCGATGATCGAGGATCTCACTTATTTCCTCCGAGCGAATCTGGATGTTTTCGCTTGGACACATACCAATATGTGTGGGATTTCTCCCGCTATTACGAGTCATATGTTGAACATAGACTCGAGGTACGTACCAGTAAAGAAAAAAGGAGAGGCATAGACCCGGAGAGTTCCGCTGCTCTCAGAGAGGAGGTGGACAAATTCAAAGACAATGGGTTCATCCGCGACGCCCTCTACCCTGAATGGGTGTCTAACCCCGTGCTAGTGAGAAAAACAAATAGGAAATGAAGGACCTGCATAGATTACTCAGATCTGAACAAAGCATGCCCTATGGATAGTTTCCCTTTATCCAGAATTGATCAGCCAGTCGACTCAACAACAGGATATGAATTATTATCATTTATGGATGCGTACTCGGGATATAATCAAATCCCGATGCACATTCCAGATTAAGAACACACTAGTTTTTTCATAGACGTTGGACTATATTGTTGTGTAGTGATGCCTTTCGGATTGAAAAATGCGGGAGCTACTTATCAGCGTCTGGTGAAGAAGATGTTTAAAGACCAGATTGGTTGGACAATGGAAGTCTATGTCGATCACATGCTCGTGAAGTCACGGCAATCAAAAGACCACATTCGAGACTTGGTAGAAATTTTTGATATACTCAGGTATTACGGAATGAAAATCAATCCTCTAAAGTGTTCCTTTGGCGTTGCGTCAGGAAAATTTTTGGGTTTCATTGTTAATGCATGAGGAATTGAAGCTAACCCAGAAAAGATTCATGCTATTCGAGACATACAAGTGCCCAGAACTATAAAGCAAGTACAAAGCCTGAACGGAAAAGTGGTCGCGTTGAGTCGATTCATATCCAAAGCGACAGACAAGTGTATTCCTTTCTTCGATGTAATAAAGAAAGGAAAGATAAATTTTGAGTGGACGCCCAACTACATGGATGCGTTCCGGGCTTTGGTAAGGCACTTGGAAAGTCCCCCGGTGTTGTCGAAGCCTATAGACCATGAAGTGTTGTATGTATACTTGCTCATATCTCAACATGACATCCGTACAGCTTTGGTCCGCGAGGAGGACCAAGTTCAAATTCCGGTATACTATGTCAGTAAACGTTTAACGGGGGTAGAAAGAAATTATCCTAAAATTGAGAAGCTAGCCTACTGCTTGGTGATTGCATCACACAAGCTTCGTCCGTACTTTTAGGCACACTCAATCAGTGTTTATACCGATCAACCCTTGTGATAGGTACTCCAACTTCCAGAAACCTTTGGAAGGCTGTTAAAATGGAATATTGAGTTGAGTCAGTTCGATATCACCTACCTGCCACGGAAGGCCATACAAGGGAAAGTGTTGGCGGATTTCATCGTTGAATTTACCGTATCAGATGAATCAAACAGTGATGATGTCATTCCCTCCATTCGATGGAAACTATACACCGATGGGACATCCAACGATCAGTGTTCTAGGGCTGGTGTAATTCTTGTGACTTCCGAAAACCGATCAATTTGTTATGCTTTAAAGCTCGATTTTCCAGCTACAAATAACGAAGCCGAGTATGAAGCATTGATTGCCGGCTTGAAACTTATCAGCGAACTTGGAGTGAGATCGGTTGAAATCTTTTGCTACTCACAATTGGTGGTGTTCCAGGTGCAGGGAGACTATTAGGCAAAGGGTCAGAGACTTGCCCCATACCTGGCTCGTGTTCAAGAGCTGTTGGCAGATCTTGAATATTACGATATTTCACACATCCCACGTGAGCAAAATGGGGAAGCTGATTCATTGGCAAAATTTGCGAGCATTGGTGATGCACAACAGATGGGATTGGTTTCCGTCGAAATATTACATGCTCCGAGTATAAATGAGATGGATGTAGATTTTGTGTTAGAGACAGAAATCGAGAAGGAGTCATGAATAACCCCATTCAAGCAATACCCGCTACACGGGGTCTTGCTCGAAAGAAAGAACGAAAGTCGACAAGTCGTTCGCAAAGCTTCGCGATATGTAATGCAGGATGGAGTAATGTATCGAACGGGATTCTCGGTCCCCTTACTTCGGTGAATTGCCCACGGTGAGATAAAACGAGTCCTGAAAGAAGTTCATGAAGAAGAGTGTGGTGACCATACTGGGGGGCAGACACTAGCAAAAAAGATCCTCCACTATGGATACTATTGACCAACTGTAAATCGGGATGCTGCGTACTAGTAAGAAGATGTGACAAATGTCAAAAGTACGCGAAAATCCCGAGAGCTCTGCTAACGGAACTCGCACAAATGGTTAGTCACTGGACATTTGCAATATGGGGGATCGATATAATCGGTTCCTTGCCTATCTCCAAAGGTGGTGCAAAATATGCAATAGTTGTGGTCGATTACTTTGCCAAGTGGGTGGAAGCAGAGCCCTTAGCTACAATCACCACCAAAAAGGTCATTAATTCGTTGTGCAAAACATCATATGCCGTTTTGGTCTCCCGCGAACTATCATTACGGACAATGGAACTCAATTCGAAAGTAAGGAGTTCAAAGAATTTTTCAAAAGTATGGCATTAGGTTTGCAGCGGTGGCTCATCCAAAAGCTAATGGAAAAGTAGAAGCCATGAACAAAATAATCAAATCCATGTTGAAAAAACATTTGGAAAAGACTAGAGGCAAGTGGGTGGATTAGCTTCCAACAGCACTTTGGGCTTACAGAACCACCCATAAGTCCATGACTGGCCACACTCCGTTCACATTGGCATATGGCACGGAAGCCTTTATGCCCGTGGAACTTAAAGTTCCTTTACATCTGGTAACTCATTATGACCCTAAGACGAATCGGGTTCTCTTGCTGGAATCACTGGACTTTGTTGACGAAAAGTGTAAAGAAGCTGATATAAGGGCAGCTACATATAGACACCGAGTCGCTCGATATTATAATGCAAAAGTCCGAGCGAGAATCCTTGATGTGGGTGATCTCATTTTGAAGCCAGTTTTTCTGATCCCATCGCATATGAGTCCCACATAGGAAGGTCCACATGTCAGTGAACGGAAGCAAGGAGAGGGAACTTTCAAGGTAGCGACCGTTGATGGCGCAATAATTCCCCGAGCATGAAATAGCGAGCATCTGTGACGTTATTGCACTTAGTCTATTTTTTTGCATTTTAGTTGCAATTATTTCTAGTGTATGTTTATTTTGTTGTTCTTAGTTTTCGGTATGTAATAAGACAATTCAGTTCGTTTTCATTAATAAAGGCTTGAAGCCATCTTTTCCATGAACTGTGATGTTTTCGTATGTTACGATCCAGTGACAAAAAACTAAAGTACATTATTTTGTCTGGCATATGAACACGCACACAAACTTAAAAATCTCTAAGTCCCCAAACTATGGATTGGAGTACTCTGAGTCCCCAAAATGCGGACTAGAATATAAATGACTTAAAGTTCTCCAAGTCCCCAGAGTGCGGACTGGAGTACTTTGAGTCTCCAAAGTGCGAACTATAGTATAAACGACTTAAAAATCTCCAAGTCCCCATAATGCAGACTGGAGTACTCTAAGTCCCCAGAGTGCGGACTAGAGTATAAACGACTCAAAAATCTCTAAAGTCCCCAGAGTGCGGACTAGAGTATAAATGACTTAAAAATCTCCAAGTATTCAGAGTACGGACTAGAGTACTCTGAGTCCCCAGAGTGCATACTAGAGTATAAACGACTTAAAATTCTCTAAGTCCTTAGAGTGCGGACTAGAATACTTTGAGTCCCCGGAGTGCAGACTAGAGTATAAACGACTCAAAAATCTTTAAAGTCCACAGAGTGCGGACTAGAGTACTCTGAGTCCCCAGAGTGCGGACTAGAGTATAAACGAATCAAAAATCTCCAATTCCCCAGAGTGCGAACTGGAGTACTCTGAGTTCCCGGAGTGCGAACTAGAGTATAAACGACTAAAAAATCTCTAAGTCCCCAAAGTGCCGACTGGAGTACTCTGAGTCCCCAGAGTGCGGACTAGAGTATAAACGACTCAAAAATCTCCAAGTCCTCAGAGTGTGGACTGGAGTACTCTGAGTCCCCAGAGTGTGGGCTAGAGTATAAACGACTTAAAAATCTCCAAGTCCCCAGAGTGTGGATCGAAGTACTATGAGTCTTCAGAGTGTGGACTAGAGTATAAACGACTCAAAAATCTCTAAAGTCTCCAAAGTGTGGACTGGAGTACTTTGAGTCCCCAGAGTGCGGACTAGAGTATAAACGACTCAAAAATCTCCACGTCCCCAGAGTGCGGACCGAAGTACTCTGAGTCTCCAGAGTGCAGACTAGAGTATAAACGACTTAAAAAACTCCAAGTCCCCAAAGTGCGGATTGGACTACTCTGAGCCCCTAGAGTGTGGACTAGAGTATAAACGACTCAAAAATCTCCAAGTCCCCAGAGTGTGGACTGGAGTACTCTGAGTCCCCAGAGTGCGGACTAGAGTATAAATGGCAGAAAAATCTCCAAGTCCCCAGAGTGTGGACTGGAGTATTCTGAGTCTCTAGAGTGCGGACTAGAGTATAAACGACTACATAATCTCTAAGTCCCCAGAGCACGGACTAGAGAACTCTGAGTCCCCAGAGTGCGGACTAGATTATAAACGACTCAAAAATCTTTAAGTCCCCAGGGTGCAGACTAAAATTATTTTAAGTACCCGAAGCGTGGAATAGAGGATCTACGATTCCAAAAATTTCTGACTTATACGGAAGTGAATCGGGGCTTATGTAACTCACAAGATTTTTGATTTCAACTACAAGTTATACAATAAGTTAAACAACGAAAATCATCGTAAGCATAGACACAAATTTTATTCATTAATCCAAAATAAAGTTCCACTAAAACTTCTCTTGGACTCGGAGCAAAAGGTCTATCTACAACAGCTATGAAAATAAATAGAAATAATTACATGATCCAGGCCTATTTGAGTTGAAAGAGGCATGATAGCTACTTTTTCGACTTCTTTTCCTTCCTCGGTTTCTCTGAAAACTCCTCCCCTACGCTCTTTCTCTTGGACGCCTTGCTTGCTAGGGAAGCGGTGCCTGGGGAAGGGAGAGGAACTTCCAGTGGAGAAGTCCCACCGGGGAGAATAACTTTCAGAGGCCTGTTCAGTGGGTCATCAAGTTCAACCACTTGGAGCTCAGCATTAATTTCTGTTTTCTTCTTCCCTTCATCGATGATTTATTCCTCCAGGCTCAATTTTGACGTGTGTTCGGAGGCGTCTGTAATTTCAACTTCACATGTTCTTCGACGGGCGATGGATTTTCAGATTTGTCATCATTAAGCGCCTCGATCACTTGAGCGTCAGGTCCGTGAGTCTCTCCTATTTGAATTGCCTCTCCTGTTTTCTCTCCCTCTTCATGGTGACATCGTTCCTTGGAGTTGGTTTAGGATCAGAATGGCCTGCATGAAATCATAAGAGACAAGTTTTAGAATACATTTAGTATTTGCCAAAAACGATGGCCCTTTGAACTCTAGGAAGAAAGTCATGTACCAGTTTCTGGCTGATTCTCAACTGGTCGGGGAGTTTCACCCTCAGGAATAGAATATAGAATGTGGATATCAAGTCCGGGCTCCTCTAGGTCATAGCCGATATGCTGCTCGAAGGGATCAAGTGATGGGTGATCAGTCGGCTGAATAGGATAAGGAAGCAAGGACTCGGTCCCGAAGGGATCAACAACTTCATCTTTTCACTTTGGTGAGGAAGAGGTCCCTTCTGTAGAGGGCCTTTGCCATAGATTGGTCAGTGCGCTCATTCTCGTGAAGCACTTCTTTCACAAGGGAATCCTCATTAACCTCTTCAGCTCCCAAATTGACCGTTTTAATCTTTATCAAAGTGTCTCATGCTTCGGCTAAAGATTCGAGGTAACTCTCACTAAGAAACGTTAGGTCACGATGCATGAGAACTCGAGCATTGTACTCGGCTATGAGTGGATCAAACATGCACTTGATTCTTCCCTACTGGCCTCAGTAGCCGCTTCAAGGCAAGAATCGATTTCCGAGAGCGCCATTCTTTTGCCCTCCTCACGGGCTTCGTCCTTTAGTGCTTCAGCCTTGGAGAGCTCCTCGCCGAGCTTTGTTTTTAGGAGTCGAGTGGAAACAATCTCATCATAATATCGTTGTGACTTCTCTTGAGCGACAGTCTTTTCTTCCTTTTATTTGAAAAGTAACTCCTCTAATTCTTTGACTCGTTGAGCAAGGACATATTTCTCCTTTTGAATGGAGTCTTTCTCTAAGGCTAAGGTGCCACAGCGTTGAACCGCTTCATCAATTTCTTTTTTGTGGGTAGCCTCCAAGCGATTGACTGCCTCAGCAGTACCTTTAGCATTCTTCTGGGCTGCCTCAAATTGAGATTTAGACGAGGAAAGCTCTTCATCTTGGGCTTTGATAATATCCTTGTCATGAATGGCCTCAAGCTTCAGGTGATCGATCTCATGCTTGCGTTCAGTAGAAACTTCAGAAACTTTCTCGGTCAAGTGAATAAACGCGCCATGTTGGAAGTAGACATCATTGTTGCAAGCAATAACACTTTGATTAACATGTCCGGGAATAGGATGGATCGCAGGAAGAAACTTTAATCCATCGAAGCATATATTTGGGAATATGGCTTTAAGCTCAGCTAGCCTTTCTGCTATCGATGGATCGTGTGCGAGGGCTGAGGAAGTTTGTTTAGCCAAGACCACGGACTTCTTGTGAGGCTCATGAGATTGCATATTGCTTGATGAGCCAGAGTATTGGTCGTGATGAACTTCAGACCGATGTCCCCTTAACCCGATTTCTTCTTGCTTTGTTCTGGTTAAGGAGGATCATTGGGGTATGAAGAATGACTGTAGCTTTTCCTTCGAGACGACGAAAAATCTCGAGGACGATAATCTCTATTGCTATTGTCGTCTCTATCTCAGCATTTACCGGACCCCGAGTCTCGGCTGGAATAATGGAAGATAGAGGACCCGCGAAGGCGGTCGAATTCGTGAGAGCGTCCCATATCACCTGCACAGAAATTAGGTAAGCGCGAATTAGCAAGAATAACATGATGGCTGAATTTTAAGTGCAAGGTGAAGTGTAAGCGTCAGTGTGTGTCCTAGTATTTCCCCTGACAGACCAGTTTCTTTAGCTTTATTTATCGAAGTTTTTTCTTCTTGGTGTTGGGCTTGAATGCCTTCATCGTCTTTCGCGGGCGAACGAAGATTTAGGGCTTCTGGATCGTCGAAGCCGTAATTGAGAAAGTCATCGGGAATAGTAAGGTCAGATAACCCTTTTAATGAACCCTCTAAGCATTATGGAGACGGCTCTTTCTCCATTGGAGTAATCATCACTTTTGAGGTTCCGCCCACTATCTTCTTCCTCAGCTTGTAAGCTAGTTTCTTTTTCTCCTTTGACGGAGGAGGTGGTTCATCAATGCCAGCTGCCTCCACCACCGATTCCGAAGCAGGACTTACATTCTCACCTAGTGCTTATGACACCCCAGTTTCTCTAATCTCACCCTCCTTGGATGTGTTGGGGGCGCCACTTGTAGGAGGCACTGAAGGTCCGGCTTGTTCTTTACCTTTCTTTGACGCGGATCCAGTTATAGTGGTACCGGATGGAAGATTTGTTCGACGACTCTCCACCAACAATCCGAACTTTGAAAGAGATTCATTGGAGATGATAGACTTAATCTTTCGGTCTCCCATCGAAACAGCTCGAATAGCCTCGACGGCCTCAAAATAACCGATACCTTTGGGACATGGCTGATGCCTACAAAAAGACCAAAGGAAGTTAAGAAAAATACATTTCATGTCTTAGGTAAATAATGAGTCTGGAAATGAAGCTTACTTTCTTCTAACCATCTTCTTGCAAAGCCTGGGGGGCATCGCACATAAAACCATTCCTGCTTATATTGGATGAATTTACTCCATGCCCCCGTCAATATCTGACACTTGGAGTGAGGCTCGAGGAGTATGAAAGATAGGCTATCTGATCGTCTCTTGAAACGATAGATGTAGCGGATGTCACTGGGAGTAGGAAGCCTAAATATAACGCTCATAAAGAGAACATAAGTGCCACAGATGAACGCATGACTATTGGGATGTAGCTATGACGGGGCAATCCCGATATACTATAGCACTTCGCGGAGAAAGCAGTTGAATGGTGGCACACTACCGACCCAGCACATGAATTTGTTGCAAGTTATATATCCAACTGGGGGCAGGTGGGGACAATCTCGTCCCGATGGAACTAATACGTCATCGAAAGGGATTCTATGAATCGAGCATAGTCGGCGAAGAGCGGTTTCATTGATTTTTGAAGCATGGGAGTCAATAGGGTTATCTAGAATAACAGCTCCATCTATCACATCAGGAGCCAGGTTAATAGTTGTCGCCCGATGGGTTTGGATTATCCTATGTAGGAGTTGTCGGTGGATTCGAAGTTCCCACTACTTCCTGCTGAGAACTCGGCTCAGGTTTATCTGAAACTATGGTGGAGCTCGACTTTCTAGACATCCTCAATGAGTGTCGAATTTGACTAAACACCTGTTTGAACTATACTTGAAAGACAGTCGATATTAGATATAACAAAAGTATTCCCCCCACGTGGTGTGTGGACTAGTACAATCGTTTGAGCATAAGTGTAAAAGAATTAAAGATCTAAAAGCTGATAAAGTGAGATTAAGCATTGAATTGTCATCTTCGAAGACCATCATCGCTGACTGTCTCCGAGAGCTTTCCCTATGATGGTTTTGGTCTTGAACTCAGACAATAACACTATATGTCGAAGACTATTATTTGTTTTTATCGAGTTGAACTCTGGTTTATAGTTGTTGGAATTGGGGAGTTATCAGTCCAAATCAGTTCGATATGCTTGTATGCCTAAGCTGTCGTCATCGTTCATTGTTTTGTGGTAAGGCATGGACGTATGCAGTTTTGGTATGTGCTATGCTTAAGTGGAGACAGTCACAATTATTAACGCAGGCCCTAGGACCCAAAGCCGAGCGACCCACTAGGCCAACACAAAAGAACCACTCAATCTCCTCGCCAACACTCTCCCATCACCAAACGACCTATTGAGGCTACACCGAACCACATCTACCTGTCATACCGAACCTTAACCCCAACAAGGGATTACCGACCAAGTCCTACTCCAAAGACTTGCCTTCTCAGCTCCCTAACTCTCCGCATCATCAACCTCTAGAATGGTTTTCTCCTCTTCACTACCTCCTACCAAATCTGTGAACTCAAACTTAGAACGAGATTCTAGACCTAGAGAAGTGGATTGGATGAAGAACTCATACCTATGAGAGAAGCCTGAAACTCGTGATGATCGTGGGGCTAAGAGATGGATATTGTTCGAATTAGTCGACTCCTGAAGTCTCGATGTTAGAGGTCTAGGTTTGGAAAAGGGGAGGATGGATTAATTGGTAGACGATGATTGGAAGAGAAAAAGTTGGCTGGCTTGTGAGAGTAGAACGAAATTAGGAAGAAGAGAAAGGAGCAGAGGTCGGGATTCTTTATATGATGAGTGGGGAAGGCGAATAGGCATTAGCCGGTAGAACCGGTTGACACATCTAAATGGGTCAAACAAACGCGTGGTTCAGTAGTGACATGCCGAACCACTTTGTCCTGAAGTAATGATGAAACAATGGAGAAAAAATAAAAACAAGATTTAGATGTATATCATATTGGATGATAACCATTCTGAGGGAGCTAATACTTGAGAGCAAAGACTTACTGCAAATTCAAAGCACATCATGTTAGTTCACACAATGCGCTTTGGTGGGCAATTGTTACCCGGATGCTTGGCCCGGTTACAAAATACTAGTTTTAGAAGTCAGTTTAGATGGTTCGGCATACGTACATGGGTCGACCTATAGACGCGACTCGGCCAAAGACGGATGTTGTTATGAATTCCACATGTATTGCTCGGCTTAAGGTAGAAGTTCATCGTTCGGTCAATTTTTGTTCGGTGTAGCAATGTTCCAGCCTTAAAGTCGCATTATCATTCGTCGCTTGGACTGGGTAGTACGCTGTATACCATTCAGTATAATTGTTTCAGTAATCGCCGCTCGGCATCCGTCATTCGGCCAATGTCGCTCGGCACCTACGTTCGACCAATACCGCTCGGCAACCTTCGTTCGTCCTGGCTACATCATTCCGCCTGATATATCATTTGACCTAGATATGTGGTTCGGCCGAGAAAGTATGGCATTTGTCGCCCGGTTAAAAGAAAAGTATTGTAAGAAACTCAGTGAACATCGATCGACAAAGCATCGCTCGGCAACATCGTTCGCAAGCATTGCCCGACAAAGCATCGCCTGGCCAACTTCGTTCAGCACAAGCGTTCGACATAGCTGTTTTAGAGCAACATGGGGGATTCGACTTATTCATGGAGATCAACATCAAAGTAAGGGGTTCAGCGCTGTTCCATTCCAGGTTCCACCGCAAGTTGGTCCGAGTCTTTTGAGGGGTTACTTCGAGCCATTTGATAATCGATCACCGACCATACATGGTGAGTCGGCATCTCTCGGTCGGCATTTGCCGTTCGGCATGTCTCGTTCAACATCCCTAGCTCGGTGTGCAGAGATCACCTACTATGGGCCAAAGTACCTTGTTCCTGAGCCCGTGGAGCATATCTTCTTCTATAAATAGAGGGGCATGGGCGTAGTGAAAATGGACCTTTATTGAGAACACTGGGGAGACTCTGCCATTTTCAAGACTCATTTCTTTTCTGTTAAAACTTGTATTCAAGTTGTTGATGTATGGATTGTATCTGTATTCAATTATTTGAAGAAGTAATAAAGATTACAATCAAAGTGGACGTAGGCAGTTACGCCGAACCACTACAATTCTGGTGTTCTTGTTTTTTACTATTGTTATTGCATTCTACTGTGTTATTCCTCAGTTTTAATTTAATTTCTTCATTAATCTCTCTACACAAACCTACTCAAGGGTGTTAGTGACCAATTTTGGTGCTAACAGTTTTTCTCTTTCCATGCTAAACCGAGTGAGCACCTTCCGAAAACAGTCTTGTTGAGTGAGCCTCAAAAGTCATAGCTTTCTATCTCTTTGAATTTCCATACCTAAAATCTTCCTTAATTGCTTCCCGAAGGTCTTTCATCTCAAATTCCGCCTTTAGCTTCATCTTCAACCTATCAATTTCAACTTTATCCTTAGAAGCAATCTATATGTCATCTATAGACAAGAGTAAATACACCCGACTACCATTCTCTAAATGCTTGAAGTACACACAAGCGTTCTTGATGCTATGATTAAAACCAAGTGAAAGCATAAAAGAGCCGAACCTCTTGTACCGTTATCTAGGTGACCGCTTGAGTCCATAAAGTGACTTCTTCAACTAGCAAACACATTTCTCTTTTCCACTTACAACAAATCCTTCTGATTGCTTCGTGTAAATGATCTCTTCCAAGTCACCATGTAAGAAAATGGTTTTCACATCAAGTTGCTCCAACTACAAGTTATGGGTAGCAACAATAGCAAGCAAAATGCGTATGAAAGTATGCCTTACTATGGGAGAAAATATTTCACCATACTCTACTGTCTTCCTTTGTGTAAAACCATTACCATACTATGGGAGAAAGTATGGCTTACTATTGTAACTTCCATCATCATCACCTTGAATACCCAATTGCAACCTATGGCTCGGCTTCCTAGAGGATGAAAGTAACTACTGTGTGGCTAGCTATCACTTAGGATCGTGTAATATGGAATATAATTAAATCTAAATGCGGAAATAGATGATAATAGCAAAGTAAATGAAAAATGAGCACACCAGGAATTTTTATACTGGTTCGAACTTCCCGTTCTACGTCCAGTCCCAGACTCCTTCTGGAATTTCACTAACAATAATCCTCACTTAACCCGGAGGAACATCTTTACAACACCTAAACAATAGAACATGATTTCGATGCCTCAACAGCCGAAGAGGACTTCACTTGCCTGAACAGCAGAACAGGAATTCAACTTATACAAAGAGTATTTGACACATTGTGTTCTCAGTAACACGAATTTGTCTCTTGATAGTACAACCTTCCTATAATCTTCTCCTTTTGATATGTATGTATGTATGTATGTATGTATGTATGTATGTATGTATGTGTATGTATGCGAAGAGTATGGAAGTAGATGAATGATTTTATATGAATTTGAATGCACAAGAAAGTTAGAATCAAAGTAATATAAGAATAGAAAGAGTTAGATCGATTAGGTGAATAAAACTGATGATTCTAACATGTTTATATAGAGTATAAAGAGGTGTAATCATTCGTTAATAGTTATCATGAAAGAGTATGGACATATCTATTAATAAAAAGTTTGTATCTCTTCATGGAAGAGAAATGTCTATTCAAAAATATAACCGTTGTAGGAATTCAGACGTCTGAAAATAAGAATTCAGACTTTTGAAATTGGTAACGTTCAATCCAGAAAGGAAATAGGTCATTTTTGACCAGATTCAGACGTCTGAAATTTTCAATTCAGACGTCTGAATATTGTATAAATTTTTTAATTACATTACAGTTTCAGATGTCTGAAATGGTCATTGACCTGAAAATACAATTTTGCTCTGTGCATATGTGTATGTGTACTTGTCGATATATATATCTAAAGGAGAGATTTTAACATTATTTCAATTCTAAACAACGACTCAATACAACATATATGCAGCATGAAGTTCATTTGAATCTGGTCTTGTAGACATTCCTGCAAATACAAGTTAGTATATATAAAATCAACGTATATAGTTATGGTAGTCAAAATATCGTAAGTATGAAACGTCGTAGACGAGATTTCAACATTCTCCCCCTTTTTGACTATGACAACTAATATAATACAAGAAACACACACACACACAAATATATATATATATATATATATATATATATATATATACACACTCCCCCACTTAAAAGCTTCCCCTGTCAAAAAGCAAAGTGGAATAAATAGAAAATATCAACACCTTCTCGCCCTTTGACATCGCAAAAAGGGAAAATATGAACATATGATAAAGCAAAGTGGAGTATTCAAAGCATAATACAAACCAGCAGATAATAAAGGAGTTCATGACAGAAAAAGAAATAACAAACAATGAAATAGTTCAAAAAAACCGAATAACATCTAAAGAATTCAAAATCTAGGCCTTGAATCAGTTCCTACATCATCATCATCATCATCATCATCATTATCTTCATCTTCACTATTGTTGTTCCCTGAGCTTGATGACCATTGAAATGGAGCGGGGTTGAAAACTTCGGTAGATGATGAGGTGGTGCAACCAATACGTTCCCAAATTTTGTTGAGAAAGCCGCGAATGGAATTAAAATGTTTTTCAGTTTTCTTTTCAAGATTGACCATTCGAGTCTTAAGCTTTGCTTAGTTTTGGGAAAGAGTGACTAAAGCATTCCTTGAGCAAGAGTCTGAAGAAAGAATGACTATGTCATCATTGTCTTCGTCTTTTGAGGGAGGAGCAATTGGTTGAGCACGTGGAACATGATGACGAGGTTGGGGTTGGTTTTGATCACGGATGGCAACCCATTCTTGAAAAGAGATATATGCCAAACTTCTCGGTCGTTTTGGCAAACCCATAAGCCCCAATGTCTTTGACCCAAGTTCTTTGACTGATGTGAATTCGGAATCAGGAAAAGGAATGTTAAAATTTTGGAGAATTTTCATTATATAAGCACCATAATGAAAGGTCTTATATCGTCTTCGTCGATTAACATCCATGAATTCTTCCAAAATCACTTGAGCCCAATTGATGGGTTGACCGGAGTAGATAGCATAGAGGGCTTGGAAGTTTCTTTTATTAACAACTTTATAACTTCCTGTCTGTGGAATAACGGATCGAATCAAAGCTCTGTGGAGAATACGAGCTTGTGGGCGGAGTTGAATGGAACTAAGTCTAGTAATGTCATCATTCAAGAATTGATGTGAGACCTCGTCTCTATCATCCAAGTTTAAAGAAACATCAATTTCATCTAAATCATTTCCCGTTGATGGACATTGAAGAATTTCACCAAGTCTAGCAAGTGGTAAATAGATTTTAACTCCACAAACTAATGTCCAAATACAATCGTTGCGATTGTGAGGAGTACGATGGTCCAAATTCATATTAGCATAGAACAATTTGACCAAAAGATGATTGATTTTGATATTATTTGCAGCAAAGGATACAAGAGATTCTAACCCATTTGCTCTTACAATTTGGTGAATCCGATAAGCGTCGAATTCTTCAAATTTTATGAAAGCACCTGGAAAGAAGTTAGATCTACTAATTTGAGCAAATCGTTGTCTTGCTTGCTCATTCCATAGCCATTGATCTATGTTTGGAGTAGATGTTGAAGTAGGTGTCCTGGATCTCTTTTGTTTTGGAGCCATTTGTGAATTTGAGGAAGAAAGATTTGATTTTTTTTAATGGAGGAAGACTGAAAAAGAAGATGAGGAATGAAGATAAAAGAAAGGTAGGGGATGAATAAAGGGGTAGTTACCTTGAGAAATGTGCAAAAGCAATTCAATTTTGAAAAGCCAACATATTTCAGATGTCTGAAATATACAATTCAGACGTCTAAATCGAAGAAAATCGAGTCAGAAAGAAAATAGTGCATTTTAGGCTATATTCAGACATCTGAAATTTTGGATTCAGACATCTGAATCTGAAGAAAAAATTCTTCTTCTACAATATTTAGACGTCTGAAACCTCTATTTCAAACGCCTGAAATATGTATGAAAATATATTTCAGACCTTTGAAAAAAATGAAAAAAAAGAAATAGATTAAATTAATATTTGAATGATTTAGTATACAAATATGATCATTCAACAACAAATAGAGATTAATGAAATCATTAGTCCGAGTCAGTTGGAGTCTTGCACTCTTTCGGCTCAATCTTGGTTATCTCCGTGTATGGTCGCAATGGAGACCAATATGGTTGACGTTCCCAAGAGTTTGGTGAAACCGGAGGACGTTGCGGACTAGGCTCCCATGGATTCGAAGTAGAAGGTTGAACTACATCTTTCTTTGGAGATGTACCGCAGAATTTTAATGCCACTTGTTCAATGAAACTAAGTCGTTTGGCATTAACTTTCTGTTCGTAATACATCTCTCGTTGCAAATCCAACTGTTCTTTCTGGTAATGATGAATCTTGGCTATTTTTTCTTTTGTGGATGGAGAACCGAAGAAAAGAAATCGTCGAGATTTCTTCTTTTCTAGAGTATAACCAGATGGTTCTTATGAAGGATGAGGTCTAGCCGGTTCACGTGGTGTTGGAGTAGCCAATATTTCTATAGAAGATGTAGAATATGATGAGGGTGAGTTTTCGGAGTCAGAATTGTTGTTTGATGCCATGGAGAGAAGGAGAAAAATCATGTTGAATTCCATTGTAATAATTCTTTTGGTAAAAGAAGAACAGAATGTGTGTGTATAAAAGAAAGTAAAAAGTTTAAAATTTTAGTTAAAATAAATTGTGGCTGAAAAGTTCAAATCAGTAATATACACATATTTAAAGGCAAATAAAATAAGAGGTTGAAAATGGAAGTTAGTTTTAGTTACCTAAGAGATAAGAGTTTTGAAATGCAAAGATAAGCAGAAACATTAATATAAAAGATATCACATAAATTTTTAACAGAGACGATACCAAGCTCTCGTTTGAGTTTGATAATTTTTTTTCTAAAAGAGGTTTTGTAAAAAATGTCAGCCAACTGATTTTTAGAAGAAACAAAATCCAAATTTATTGTTCTTTTTTCAACATTATCACGAAGAAAATAATGACGAATGTCAATATGTTTTGTTCGTGAATGATTGATAGGATTTTTAGACAAGTTAATAACACTAGAATTGTCACAATATGTGGTTGAATTTGTTAAATTTATATTGAAGTCTTTAAGTGTCTATTGCATATATATTACTTGAGCACAAGCCAAAGTAGCAGAAATATATTCTGCTTCACATGTCGAAAGAGAAACACAGTTTTGTTTCTTACTAAACCAAGGTACGAGTGATTTTCCAATAAAATGGCATATACCACTTGTGCTTTTTCGATCTGTTCGAGAACCACCAAAGTCAGCATCACTATTGAAACTAACTCGAGTGGACATTCTTTAGGATAGAACAGACCGAAATCCTTGGTGTTCGTGAGATAACGTAATATACATTTCACGGCTCTTAAATGTGATTCCTTTGGGTTGGCCTGAAATCTAGCACACAAACATACACTCATCATTATGTCTGGTCGACTTGCCGTTAAATATAGTAATGATCCAATCATACTTCGGTATAATTTTTGGTCAACACTTTTGCCACTGTCATCTTTTTCAAGATGTGTTGTTGTACTCATTGGAGTTGGTTTGGCAGAAGTATTTTCCATTCCGAATCGTTTGATTAAATTATCACAATATTTTTCTTGATAAATGAAAATCCCATTTTGAAGTTGTTTAATTTGTAAACCAAGAAAATATGTTAGTTCTCCCGTGTGAGACATTTCAAATTCCTTGGTCATTATTTCGGAGAAGTCCTGACACAACTTATCATTGGTAGAACCAAAAATGATACCATCAACATAAATTTGAACTATTAAAATATCCTTTTTCGAATGTTTAATAAAAAGTGTTTGGTCAACTTTCCCAGTTTGAAATCCCGAAGAAATTAGATATGTCTTTAGTCGATCGTAACAAGCACATGGTGCTTGTTTTAAACCATATAAGGCTTTCTTAAGTTTGTAGACATGATCTGCAAATTTCTCGTGAATAAATAAGGGAGGTTGTTCAAGATACACATTTTCTTTTATATAACCATTCATAAAAGCACTTTTAATGTCCATTTGATAAAGTTTGAAATTGTGAAAACATGCATAAGCCATTAAGATCCGTATTGCTCTAGTCTTGCAACCGGAGCAAACGTTTCTTCATAGTCAATTCCTTCTTCTTGATTGTATTCTTGTGCAATTAACCTTGCTTTATTTCTGGCAATGTTGCCTTGTTCATCTGCTTTGTTCTTATAGACCCATTTTGTTCCAACAACAGTTTGCTCACTTGGTCTAGGAACTAATTCCCAAACTTCATTGCATTCAAACTAATTTAGTTCTTCCTGCATTGCAATTATCCAAGAGTCGTCTGTGTAAGCTTCTTTGGGGTTCTTTGGTTCGATATTTGCAAGGAATGCTACATGGCCCATTTGATTTAGTTGACTTCTAGTTCGTACGTTTGAATTAATTATTCCGCTAACATTTTGAACGGGATAATCCCGTAATATTTTTGGTGGAGATCTTAATTCATTATTATTATAAACAATGTTTTCATCATTTTCAAGATTTGTAGTTTTCATATTTGTGATGTTATCCGAAAAATCTTCATCATCTTTTATACTTGGTTTTTGTTGAAAATTTTCATCGAAAGATACGTGTAAAGTTTCTTCAACAGTATTTGATCTTTTATTAAATACACGATAAGCTTTGCTACGATCTGAATATCCTAGAAAGATTCCTTCGTCGGATTTCGCATTGAATTTTCCAAGCTGATCTTTTGTATGTAATATAAAACATTTTGAACCAAAAACTTTGAAATAAGAAATATTTGGTTTTCTTCCAGTAAAAATTCATAAGAAGTATTTTTCGTGAGAGATCGAATAGAAACACGATTCAAAACATAACAAGCAGTTGCAAAAGCTTCTGACCAAAAATGCTTTGGAAGAGTGCTTCCATTTAACAAGGTTCGTACACATTCTTGTAAAGTTCTGCTTTTACGTTCTACAACTCCATTTTGTTGTGGAGTTCTATGGAACGAAAAATTATGAGAAAATCCTTTCTTTTTACAAAAATGGTCAGAAACTTCGTTTTCAAATTCTCCTCCATGATCACTTCTTATGTTTTTTTTATTTTCAAGCCTTTTAAATTTTGGATTCGTTTGACAAAAATTTTAAAATGATCAAACGTATCGCTTTCATTTTTCATAAAAATGGTTCAAGTATATCTAGGAAAATCATCTACGATTACAAACACATATCTATTATGGTTTAAGGATTGAACTTGGGCTGGCCCAAATAGATCCATGTGTAGTAATTCAAGTGGTTGTAATGTAGAAATAACTTTCTTAGATTTAAAAGATGAATTGGTTAATTTTCCTAATTGACATGCATTACAAATATTATTGATTTTGAAGTTCATTTTTGGTAAACCTCTAACTAAATCATTTTAAAAAAGCTTGTTTATAGTTTTGAAGTTGATATGATAGAATCTTTTGTGCCATAGCCAAGAATCATTTTCATTAGCTATTAAACACATATCTGAATTGTGATTGATTTTCATATTCAGAATACAGATATTTCTGTCTCTATTTCCTTCAAATATATGATTTTGATTTTTATCAAAAATGCTGCACTTATCTTCAGAAAAAGAGATTTTGAATCCTTTGTCACACAACTGGCTGATACTTCAAAGATTGTATTTTAAATTTTTGACTAGTAAAACATTGGAAATAAGAGGTAAATTAGATGTACCGACATTGCTGACGTCGCCTTTGCCAATGATATATCCTTTGGAATTGTCTCCAAAAGTGACAGAGCCTCCATCTGAGTAAGTAATGTTTGATAGCATATTTTTGTCTCGAGTCATATGTTTTGAGCAACCGCTGTCGAGTATCCATTTTTCTCTCTTTTTAAGTGGGTCCTGCAAAAAATAATAATAACATTAGTACCCACTTTGTGATAGGGTCCTAAGAGTTAGGTCTTAGGAAACTATACCCAAGCGGGTTCAGTATCCCCCTTAAAAATATAATTTTTATTTTTATGAACAGTTTCCAAAAAGGTATTTATATATTTATTCCTAATCAAACTATTGTTTTTTTTAGGAACCCATATTTATGATTTTTGAATTATTGTTCCTCTTTGGACGAGTAGTACTATTAGAAATATTTCTCCTAATTTCCTTTTTAGATGGAGCCTTTGATTTCTTAGAATATCCTAGTCCATTTTTATTAGAAGTAAATTGGGAATTTTCAAGAATATTGGATAGAGTTTCTCGACCTTTATTAAAGTTAGAAACATTTCTAGAAATATTATCTAACTTGGTTTTAAGACAAGTATTATCTAATTCTATCATTTTGATCTTATTTTTTAGTTCATAATTCTCAAAGACAAGAGAATCATTCTTTTCTTTTTGAGTTTCTATTTCTTGACTCAATAAAGTAAGTTGAGACTTATCATTAGAGAAGGTATCTTGAAGTTTTTCAAGTTCTTCTTCTAATATTTTCTTTTCATCATTAAACATATCTCTGTCGAATTCTGCTTTTCTCTGATTTTCTAGAGCCTCTTTATATTTTCTTTTGATACTTTTTAAGGTATCAAGAAGTTATGAATTAATTTCAATCATATCATCAAAAGTAAGATCATGTACCTCATTCTCTATAGCCATGAAACAAACATTTGCTTGTTCATTTTCACTGTCACTGTTGCTTTCTGAAGAAGAAGAATTCGAATCATCCCATGTTACTGAAAATGCTTTTCTTTTAAACTTGTCCTTTCGATTTTTATTGTGATATGTTTTCTTTTGTTTTGGATAATCTTTTTGCACGTGTCCCTTCTTGTGGCAGTTAAAGCATTCTAGTATAGATGAAGATGGCTTATTTGTATTGTTGTTGAAGTTTCTTTTCCGTTGTTTCGATTTCCTTTTTTGTACTTCAATTTTTTTTTAAAGTTTTTAGCAATGAATGCTAAGTCTTCTTCATCCGAGTCTGATTATTCTTTTTCTGCATGAAATGCCATATTCTTTTTGTCTTGTGCTTGTACTCTTTTAGCCTGCAAATTCACTTCGTAAGACATTAGATTTCCTATTAACTCTTCTAGTTTCATGGTAGAGAGATCATTAGCTTCTTCAATAGCTAAGACTTTTCTTTCCCATTCATCCGTTAAAGAATTAAGGATTTTTGAAACAATATCAAAATCGGAGTATATTTCTCCTAGTCCTAGTAAAGAATGATGAATATCTTGAAATCTGGAGTACATATCATTTATAGTTTCATCTTGCTTCATCCTAAAATTTTGAAACTGTTTCTTAAGCATAGATATTTTACTTTGTTTAACCTTATTAGTACCTTCATGAGTGACTTTTAGTGTTCTTCATATTTCATATGCAGTGTTACATATGCTAACTCGGTTAAATTCATTTTTATCTAATGCATAAAACAACATATTCATTGCTTTAGCATTAGCAGAAGCATCTTGTTTTTGTGCAGCTGTCCATGTAGTATATTCAGTAGTAGGTGAAGTATATTCTGCTTGTGTAACATTCCATGCATCAAAACTACCGGCTTGCATATATATATATATATATATATATATATATATATATATATATACATGCATTCATGTTGCCCAATAGTTTTAATTCATGCCATTGAATAGTGGAGGTTATGCAGTAGATTGACCTTCAATAAAATTAATGTTAGTGACAGTGTTAGTGGTAGTGCTGGTGTTGTTTTCCATATTAGCAAGATATCAGATAACTGTGTGACGGTTATAAGATGCCTTGCTCTGATACCAATTGAAAGTAACTACTGTGTGGCTAGCTAACTTAGGATCGTGTAATATGGAATATAATTAAATCTAAATGCGGAAACAGATGATAGTAGCAAAGTAAATGAAAAATGAGCACACCAGAAATTTTTATACTGGTTCGAACGTCCCGTTCTACATCCAGTCCCAGACTCCTTCTAGAATTTCACTAACAATAATCCTCACTTAACCCGGAGGGACAGTTTTACAACACCTACATAACAGAATGGGATTTCGACGCCTCAACGGCTGAAAAGGACTTCACTTGCCTGAACAGCAGAACAAGACTTCAACTTATACGATGAGTATTTGACATAATGTGTTCTCAATAACACGAATTTGTCTCTTGATAGTACAACCTTCCTATAATCTTCTCCTTTTGATATATATATATATATGTGTGTGTGTGTGTGTGTGTGTGTGTGTGTGTGTGAAGAGTATGGAAGTAGATGAATGATTTTATATGAACTTGAATGCACAAGTAAGTTAAAATCAAAGTAATATAAGAATAGAAAGTGTTAGATCAATTAGGTGAATAAAACTGATGATTCTAACATGTTTATAGAGTATAAAGAGGTGTAATCATTAGTGAATAGTTATCATGAAAGAGTATGGACATATCTATTAATAGAAAGTTGTATCTCTTCATGGAAGAGAAATGTCTATTTAAAAATATAGCCGTTGTAGGAATTCAGACGTTTGAAAATGAGAATTCAGACTTCTGAAATTGGCAACGTTCAATCCAAAAAGGAAATAGGTCATTTTTGGTCAGATTCAGACGTCTGAAATTTTCAATTCAGACGTCTGAATGTTGTATGAAAATTTAAATTAGATTACAGTTTCAGACGTGTGAAATGGTCAATTCAGACGTCTGAATTTGACCTGAAAATACAATTTTGCTCTGTGCATGTGTGTATGTGTACGTGTAGATATATATATATATATATATATATATATATATATCTAAAGGAGAGATTTTAACATTATTTCAATTCTAAACAACGACTCAATACAACATATATGCAGCATGAATTTCATTTGAATCCGGTCTTGTAGATGTTCCTGCAAATACAAGTTAGTATATATAAAATCAACGTATATAGTTGTCATAGTCAAAATATCATAAGTATGAAACGTCGTAGACGAGGTTTCAACAGAGGAGGTGGTACCAAATCTCAAGTTTGTTCTTTCTCAACAACTTTAACTCCTCTTTCATAGCGCACATCCATTTCGAGCTATCGCTCAACTTCATAGCTTCCTTAAGGTCAAATGGTTCATTATGACCATATGTAGAGCATAAACAAACTAATCACCAAGGCTAAGGTTTGCATACTGCCAATCACCATACCTCTCGGGAGGCCTATAGTCCTATGACTGGCCCAAATAGGTGTAATTTCACTTAACTCTTTTTCAGCTCCACCTTAAATTGAACTTCCTATAATCTTATGGACATCACCCAAACTGCTAGAAGGAACCTATGAACAACTTTGTGATGTCTCATCAACTGCATCTACATCTACATCTCTCGTGATAACAATTCTACTACTAGGCTGAAATTTAGGAACCTCTTCCAACTCCTTAGGCCCATCAAACTTATTTGATGTGGTTGGTAACTCCTCCTTGGGATTGAACATTGCAGACTCATCAAAATTACATTTCTGGAATGCATAATATTTCTATCAACGGGGTTCCAAAATGTGATACCTTTGATACCATCCATGTATCCTATAAATATGCTCTTGTATGCTCTAACTTCCAACTTATCATCGCCTGTATGGTGAACATACATAGGACAACCAAAAATATGAAAGATACACTGCTTTATCCCTTCACTTCTCCTTTAGAATCTTCCCATCTATGGATGTGCATGGAAATCGATTTATAATATGTGCTGCAGTCGATAAAGCTTCAGCTCAAAAGCCTCTAGACAAGCCCCCCATCAATCTCTAGCAACATGCCTTCTCAAATAGAGTTTGACTCATCCTTTCAGCAATGCCATCGGATTGCGGATCTTCTGATAGAGTGAAATGTCTCCATGCTGCTTACAAAAATCGAGGAACTCCTTGGAAACAAATTTACCATCATTATTAGATCTTAGAACCTTCAATTTACAATCAGATTGATTCTCAACTAACGCTTTCTAAGTTTTAGATTTCTCAAATCTTTCTGATTTGGCCTTCATTGCATACACCCAAATTATTTGAGAAAAGTCATCAATAAAGGAAATAAAATAATTCGCTTAACTAATGAAAGCAGTAGTTATTGTTCCCCAAACACCAGTATGCACATAATCAAACACTCTTGTGACACCTCGCATCTCTAGGCACCCCAAAAATTGGACATGACTAGGAGCACGGGTGGTCCGGTGAAATAAAAATCCATAACATAGCACAGAAACTAAGGCAACGTTATAAAATGACAAAATATTACAACAGGAAGAAAACTTTCACTAATTATAAATTAATAGCAAAACAACTTCATTAAAAAAACATTATCCCAAATTTATTTCTGAAACCAAAAGTACCAAGTAGTTTCCACCAAAACATAAAACAAAACATAGTTTACAATATAGGTCCCCATATACAGAGTAAAGTATGAAAAAGTGAAACGAAGTACATGAAACAAAAGAAAAAAAGCTGAAGATAACAACTGCTCCAATGACCCTTTAAGCCGCAAAGAAATGCAACCTAAATCTTCCCTCCTGTGATTTGGGGAAAATAGGAAAAATAGGAATGGGTCAGACATAAAGTTTGATGAATGGGAAATAAAATGAAGCAGGAAGAATAAAATAAGTTAATTCCATGTCTTCCCCAGATATAGTAGATGGTGAATAATATAATGCAGTGAATCCTTCTTAGATACAGTTCCTAAGAAGCTAAAGTCCGTGGTCACTCTAGGAAAGTCAACCATGCAGTGGTACTAAACGTCAATCGGCCTGTCGGACCTGTTAGGAACTGAGTTGATGATGTTTTGATGACAACAACCTTATATAGTTATTATACTTTACTTTATAAAATATATACTAACATTTTCATATATATATATATATATATCTATGTATGTATGTATGTATATAGGAAGTATATGCAGGTATTATCGAAGACTGATCAGTATAAAGACTCAAGCATCAAGATGAAGATTAGAGATTCAAGACTCTAGAGAATCAAGATTTCAAGATCTCAAGGTAAGTGTCTAGTATTTTGTTAAAACTTCATAATAGCACTCTCATCTTTCTTCCAATTTTTTTTTGGGATGTAACCCAATTTCTATCGAAACCAGTGGCTTACAAACCCACGACAAGTAGCTTACAAACCTACGACAAGTGGCTTACAAACCCACGAAAATCAAAATCATTTAAACTACTTTTTACAAGTTCTCGAGTCCTATGGAGGAGCTCTGTAGGAAGGTTCTTGCAATTTCAGTTTGAATAGATTTTTCAAAATGTTTTTAAATCTGTTTTTCAAAGTGTTTTAGCTTTCAAAATCATGTTTTCAAAAATGTTTTCAAACTTTGTTTTAGCCTTGAAATATTCCTCCATTCTGATTTTAAAAAAAACTTCTATTTTTAAAACATCAAAACTTATTCTGATTTTAAATATTACTTATATAATTGACGGTCTATATCAATTATATATATATTTAAAATAATGTTTTATATTCATTCTCTATCTTAAAATATTGTTTAAACACTTTATTTTGCTTCAGAGAAGTTTCAACTTGTTTTAAATTCAAATGCTTTTACAAAACAACATCTCTACAATTTTGAACTGAGGGATGTCGACATATGGGGATACCCCATGTCGACATGGTGACAGTTGGATTCAAAATTCAAATTTCAAAAGAAGTGTCCATTCGTTCAAAAACCTTTCGCCAATGGTTATGACTGTTGTGCATCTATATAAAGGCTTCCAAAACGAATTTTTTTAACAACTACTTTCTTATTTTCTTCACTCTTTCTTCTCCACCATTCCATATCCATAAAACTTCATATTTTCAAGATCGTGCCATCATTCTGCCAAATTCTTAATAGAAAATCATTTAGATACTCTCTCTATTTGATTCTCCATCATTCTACTAAAGATCAAAGTGTAATTCAGAGTTATAGGATTAATTTGTATTCAAAAAGTCCATAGAGTCTATCCATTCAAAAGGATTGTTATAAAGAAGTATTAGGGTGATCTTGTGTCCCGTAAATCAAGAGAGTTTACCCCAGACTCGGAGATAGGAGGGTTCCTCAAGGCCTTAGAAATTGAGGATTGTAATTTGGATATTGGCTTATAAAAATCTGTACAAGGATATTGCCTTGGTGCAGGACTGGATGTAGGAGGATTCCGAACCAGTATAAAATCCGGTGTGTTCTTTCCTTTTACTTGCTTTACTTTACTATTTGCATTTGTTATATGTTCTGTGATCATTCTGTGTTAGAATTCTGTTTAGATTTGTGTTGAAAGTTTTGATTTAGTCATATAGTTCATATATTCTTTAAAACACTATTCACCCCCCATCTAGTGTTATTTCTGCCTTAAGATCCTTAATCCGCATCCCCAACAGGACCTGCTGTCCTTACCTATCCACGTGCTATAGCGTGAAAATCATGCTCTTCACTTGTGCACTGTGACTAAATGCCTCTTACATCTGACCGGTGCTGACTCAAACAATCTCGCAGGACCCCAAAGTTGCGCTTAGGCTCCGCCAAATTGGACTCCTATCCTCCCATCTTCTCGGTCACTAACGTGGACTTTCTCCTATCCAAAGTGTCGGTCCTCCGAAAGAGCGCCCACAGCTGGGCCGGCTGCGCAAAATCCTCCAACGATCTATATAAAGAAGCCAAGGTTGGAGCACACTTGTCATGTTCCGTCCACGTAGATCTGCCTGAAGATGCCTATGATTGCGAATGTTATCTATCCTAGTACTAGTAATTTATGAAAGACAACAAACATCCTTGCAAACCTACTTTCCTGCTCCTAGTACGTACATCCAAAACTATATTTTGGTCTTAACTGCATTAAACACCTATCTAGACCTTTACGAGGTCTGCCTACCAAATCGCTTCCAGATTAATTAATTTACCATTATAGTTTACATACTATTTATTTCCATTAATCTGCTTTAGGCCACTTGTAACGACCCGAAATTTTCACTCCTGAAAATTCCAGATAGTTAGAAAAGAAGAAAGAGATAGAAGAAGAAGAACAGAAATACCAAACATCTCACATTCGCAGCGGATAAAATATAATAAATAATAACAGCTTACAAAAGAATACTATATCTATCGATTACAATTTAATTTACATCAGAGTTTCACATATATATACAGTCACTGAATATATACAATTATCATGTCTCAGATTAACCGTAATATAAATACAGTGGAAATACTATATACGCTCCTGCCATCCATCTCGCCTCCTGAGCTCCAGAACGTACCTACCTGAAAATCTGTAATACTCGGTCTGACCCGAGCATTACACCAAAGTAACACCTGGGTCAGGCTGGAAACCAGCGTGAGTAAACCCAAACAACATAGAATACCAAGGCAACAATTTTTATAAACCAGGGGTAACTTATACCAATTTAATAAATCCACAATTTGCTATAGATAGCACTTATTCCTCACATCCATTTCTAAGTACCAAACTTAGATAAAATAATCCACTTTACTTAAAATCATTTCCTTCAGTCTATTGATTCCACAAATCTACTTATAAAAATAAGAAGTGGTTTTGGATATTTCCAATACCCGACCCCGGTCTCTTCGTAACCCATGTTATCCTAACCAAGTCATTCAAATGAAATACACATCATTTCATATCAGAGATATCAACTTATTCAAGCATCTAACACCATTCAATCACCCATAAGCAAAGCTTAATCGCATACAAGCCAATTCAATTTATTCTAATTGAATTCCAAACCCCAATTACTTAGATTTCCTCATTGATTTATTTCCACCCTATTTAATTAATCAATTCTTTCATATTCATCCATCTTAATTAATCACCCAGGATTAATTACCTTTCAATTCCATTCAAGTAATTCTCTTTAATTAATTTCACAATATTAATTATTCTTACCAAATCAATGAGTAATCTTTAATTACTCTACAAATTAGTTAACTAAAATCAATTACACCAGTTTTTAATTACTTATCTTAATTAGCTACTCATAAGTCATTTATTACGAATTAATTAATCTCAATTAATCAAATCTTCAATTACTGCATTAATTATAAGAAGTAATGATTTCCAATTATATTTTACTTCAATTCGACCATAATATTAATCGTTCTCAATTAATCCCAAATTGTAATTAACTATCCTTCATTTTACTTCATTCATAAATTAATTACTCCTTTCTTAACTAGCTTAATTAATCTCTTGATTTATTTCACAAAGTAATTATATTTAATTAATTACATTAAGTAATTATTATTTATCACACCATCAAATGATTATTCTGAATTACTTATACTTAGTTAATTACTTTACAACTTAATTTATTATGTATTCAACCCTTTGATTACTAAGTTAAATAATCCAAATCTTTCATTAATTGAATTAATTAGTTTTTTTCATTTTAATTGCCCTATTAATTTGTTGACTCAAGTATCATCAAGCCCTTAATAGTTTATCTTATTTAATCCTTACTTACATAATTTCAAGTAATTAATTCTCAAGTACTTCCATTAAGTACTTTATCATTTAAGTACTGATTACGTTCTAATTGTAGGCTTAATTTTCTGGAATGCTAAGCTTTTATAACGAGCTGGAATACAAATAGGTTCATTACAATCTGAACAACCATTAACCTGAAGCAACCCTACTATGCTTCGAGCACAAGCCCCACTGCCCCGATTATAACTACCCTATACTTCGAGTCTCACAGTTTCACCCAAAAATTATCCCAGATCAAGCTGTTAAAATACAATTCATTAAAATAAAAATTTAATAAGGTACTCACCTGCTATCACCACTGCAAACCTCCTCACCTCGAAATCGAACCACTGCATCACTCCATCGCGATGCTACCCAGGTTCGAGCACCATCGGCCTGTGCCCAAACGCGACCACTTCAACCTCAAACCCCTTCGAGCTACCCTGTTGCAGCCGCTCTTCCTGCTGTTGCCAGTCGCGACTCGTCTTCCCCAATCCCTCGCACCAACACAGCATCGAGCTCGTGCTTCTCAGACACGGCTCGCCTCTCCTCACGTGACGTTCAACTCGCTCAACCTCGGCAAAACCCCCTGAGCCCGAGCTCGAGACTACACACCGCGATTCAAATTCGAATCACTTGCCATTGTTTAAATTTTTTTTTATTTACGAATCGATTTGGGAATGAAGGAAAAGAGGGGGCTCGATTTCGTAACTGTTGAAGGAAGAGAGGACGGGGAAAAATATCGAACTGAGGAAGCTTTACGAGTACGAGAGTGGTTAGCTTCTTGAATACGAGAGTGGTTAATTAAATATTTAAATATCGAAAATATCTCTCTTTGCATAACGCGAAATCCCGAACCCTAAATCAGAACTGCCGACAGGCGTTAATAAGGTTATACCCGCATTTCGAACACAACGGAATGGATTCCGCAAGCTAATTCGATCGTATGTGCGAGTTACAGAAGAAAATGATCAAATTTCAATTAAATCGATTAAAATAATTCTAAGCATTTCGAGCTGCCAGGGTCAAACAACAACTCTGATTGCCACGAAAATTGAAATCCAATAATAACTAACTATTACGGATCCAATGGAACTGGTTTCGTCAAATTCCGAGACTGTGCCTCGGAAGGCTATTTTTAAATTCCAATTTAAACGATAAATTATTAAAATTGAACAAATTACCTTTATATTAAATTTCAACCATTCGATTATCTTCAGTATCATCATTATAGATTTTATAAGCCTTCAAATTATTTTAAACAGGCTTAGAATCTCAGATTCAACAATTTACCCAATTTCAATTATTAAATTCAATATTTAAACTATACAATTCAACGATTTAATTATCAAGTAAATATTGATATCCTAAAATTCAAGTTAAAATTAACTTTTAAATATTTTAAAATCAATTAACTATTCAAATTAAATTTGTTAGAAATTCCGGGTCATCACATTCCTCCCCTCTTAAAAGAATTTCGTCCCCGAAATTACTAATCAGGAAGAATGTCCCATACCTGTCTACTTTTTCCCAAAACCAAACAGTTCTACAACTTACCAATTATCTTTCATAAAACCCCCCTTATTATTCTTACTAACCTCCCAAACTCTTCCACAGTATCAAACGATACCCGTTTTTCTCAATCATTTAAATGTCAATTTAAAACCTAATTTTTGAACTATCAAAATTATCTCAAAATTTTTCTAACTCCCTAAATTCCCGAAATTTTTTGCCAGCGTCTCCTTTGCGCGGCTAGCTCGGTACTACTACAAAAGGCCTTTACGGGCTCCCGAATTCCAAAAAGAAAGCAAAAGCCAAGTGGCTACATAAAAAACGCAATCCAATTTCATACAGAAATTTAAATACATACCTTTTTGTCGGGCAATTCAAATTTATCTTTTGGAACCAAATCCAATTTCTTTTCTCTTTAATACCTGCATATCTCACTTAGCAACAATATCCAATCGCAACCTTACAAATCATTTTATACATTCTCATATATAGGTTTTCACATATACTGCTATTCAATTTTGTTGTTCCCGTTTTCATATGAATTCAATTTTATTTCGATTTCTAATATTTAATTTTATCTTTCATTAAAACTGATTCATGTTAGTTTCATTTACTAGTTTACTTTAATTTCCAATTTGAAATTGTTTTGTCGTTAACCAATTTTCCAAAAAAATTCTAACTCCCAAAATTTTCAGAAAATTTTGACGGAGTCTCCTTTGTACGGAGGAGCTTTTGCAATTTGACAAAAGATATAAATATGTATACATCGACCCACACGGTCGGAAAAAGCAAAAACAGTTCATATTTCCTATTTTAATTGCGTAGGCGTACCTTTATTTAGCTTTTAAGCAAGCAGCTTATTTATTTTAGCAATTAGCATACCCCAAATCTCGCCAAACGGCTTCCCTGTACCTGTACTTACTCAGTTTAAATATGTAAGTGCCATATATAGAAATTCTATTAGCATTTCACTTACTTTCAATGGCTAAACACAAGCATTTCAAACAACAAACACCAAACGCTTACCATAAGCGATTTATATACTTTAAAGCTAATCCAATTACTTTCAACCAAATTTATATACCATTATATTCAATTCTAATGGTTTACAATGCAGTTGTTCACATTCAACTCATTTTTAAGCAAAACAAACTCATATTCACTTCAATTAACTCAAAAATCGGTTATATTTGCTTCCACTAATCCATAAAATTTAATTAAATCCAGTTTACGTTAAACAACAATTATTTCTACGTAATTTAATAACATCCATGTGAATAAATAAGTACTTAAGTTTTATAACCTATTAAAATTGATTCCAACTCAATTTTATTTACTTCAATTCCATTTTAATTTATTCACAATCATTTTATTTAGCTCGACACATTCCATTCTTGTATACTACTAGCCATTCCCAAATTAATTCACTCCAAGCTTTATTTAATGGGCTTTCACTCTTATTCGAAGCCAAACTTCCATAACTTTTAAACTTAAGTGAATTTACTTTAGTTTATTCCAATATTAAACTTAAGTTTGCTTCTATTCGATTCTCATTTAAGTAACTTCCATTAAATTTAGTTAACTTATCCATTTTAAATTTTGATTTTAAATCCACCTTCACAATTTCCAAAATAATGTCCAACCACATACTTATCTCATTTATACATTAAATTAATATACCACCAAATTTAAGTTCAGTCTGATAATCTTATTCCAATCACAATTTTGATTTAGTTTTTATTCTATCAGACTTCATCCATTTATTATTTAACTCAATAAACCCATTTAAAAATTTTAATTGCTTACTTTATTCGTTATCGAATTTATTTTATTAATACAAGGCCACTCTCAATTTATTTCTATTCACTTGGGTTTTGTTTTGCAACTCAAACATTGCTATTATAATCACTTTTCTTATATCCAATTTTCTTGCAAATTTCATTAAACATTATTCAAATCAACCTTAAATTTTATTTGTAGTTCAAACCATCACATTTTCAATCCAACTATGTTTTATTTTACAACATCTCTTCTTATTTAATTCATTATCAAATCCAAGTCGAATTCTAATAACAACTCGAATTCATTTCCAAGTTCCATTATTAACTTACAATCCATTTATTTACCCGAGTTAAATTTTATTAACATACTCAATCAAACAATTATTTAGCCAATTAGCTTACTTCCATTCTTTTTTCTTTCAATATTCGATTTTACTACAAAAATCACTTCATTGAATTTTCCTGAGTTCAATTTAATTTTATAATTCCAGTTTGGATCTCCCCTGATTTTTTTTCCAAAATTCTAACACTTTTATTTTAAAAATTTAGAAATGCTTTTAAATCCACATAATACTATTAAAATAGCTTTTTATAAAAAATATATCTTATAACTCGATGTCTCAACCAGTCCATCCTTGTTCTCACAGAAATTCAGTCATACGTTGGTCAGGCGTAGGATTGAAAATCTATAAGTACTTAGCAAACCCATTTTCAACATCCAGCGAAAATACTTAGGAAAGTAACTTTATTGAATATATCGAAAACAATTTTGAAAATAGAGGAAATATTTTTTTAGTGAGGATGCTCTGGAAATCATCACCCCCATCCATGGTCACAGTTAAGCCGATGATTACGTTGCCGTCCCGACAAAATCCACAGATAACTGTAGGCCTTCGCGCCCCACGATTACACCATGGAACCCACGACAGATCGCAGCTACAACTGGGGTTACGTAGCTATCACAGCAAAAACCCATATAACTGTAGGCATCAGCGCCATCGAATTTCGCTGCCAAAAATGAAACTTCTCCACTCCACTTGACCATAGATCGCAGTCTACCGATGTTGCGTTGCCTTCTCGGCAAAATCAAGTGTAGACCGTTGACACTCATCCTCCACACGATTTCGCAATGGTCCCCACAGTAGATCGCAGCGACATCGAGTTACACTGTCGTCACAGCATAACCCAAATGCCTCTGTAGGCATCAACGCCATCGACTTACGCTACCCAATAATCCTCAGGAACTAGTTTTGTCCGGACTCCTCACAGGATCAACTTTAGAACCCCCCTGGGCTCAAGGCAGCACCACCCGGTAGCACTCCTGAGAAGTTCATTTCAAGGGAGCACCTTTTTCCCCAGAGCAATCATCAAAACACTTTATACTATACATATAGTATCTTCAAATCATACACCTAGTATGATATCATACAAAGCTCCTTTACACAAAATCGATTATCCCAAAATCGATAATTCTCAAACTAGGCTTTCCAAATTCAATATTGATTTTACCCAAAAATCAAAAGCCTTTCCAAATCCAAAGGTTCTCAAAACCCTTTTTCCAAAATCCTCATAAGATCCTTTATATATATACAGATATATATTATTTTTTAAAACTTTGGATTACTTTAAACTCGTATAAAATCCTTTTTATACTTCAAACACTTCCAAAATCCTTTTTCTTCCAACAACAGATTTAACAAGGGAAGAATATATATATACAAAGATATAACTTTGTTTACCCAAAATCAAATATTCAAATTTGATTACTCTTTCCAATATCAATTTTCTTTCTATTCACATTCACTTATTCACATTTGCCTTTATCCCCATTTGGATTATTACCTCAATTCTTATCCCAATTGGGTATTTAATCAATAACAGTTTGAACTCCGACCAGTATATTTGGAAAATAGCTTGAAAATTTTGAAAAATAGATAAGTTGTTGAAAAATAATTATTAGTTTGCAAAATAGCTATTAACATAGTTAACTAATTGTAAAATAGTTGAGGAATGGTTAAATAGTTCCAAACATTGTAGATAATTGCAAAATGGTTGTAAAATAGAAATTAGTTTTTGAAATAGTTGAAAAATAGGAATTAGTTTAGAAAACAGTTGAAAAATGGTTAAATAACTCCAAACCATAAAATAATTTGGCTTTAAGAAAGAAAGGTTGTATATATTTAATAGCTCAGAAAAATAAGTTTATATCAAAACAATTTATTAAAAATAATCAAGAGTCCAACTGTTCACTCCCCCAACAATTCAATTTAAATCTCCATTTAAATTGACCCAATTCCAATTCAAATAACTCCAAATTCCATTGGACTTGATTAGTTCTCAATTCAAGTTGAATCAATCTTGATTCCTTTCCCAATTCAAATCAAATTCTAGTTGATTTTAATCCTGTTCAATTTTAAATTTGAATTATTATCAATTTAATTTCAGAATCCAAATCACTTCAATTTAATCCAATCCAATTTCCTATTTAAAAATTTTAAACTTAGACATCTTCAATCACCAATCCAATTACTTTAAACCAAATTCAATTTTAAACTAATTCAATTAAATCTTGAATTTAAACTATCTCGAATTATAGAAATTCGAGTTAAATTCTCAAAGGTTGGTTTAACTCTTTAAACCAAATTAACCTTTAAATCAAAGTGTTTAATCATTTTAATTTCTGAACCCAATTTCTCAAAATTCTCATTTTAAATTATTTTTACTTATGTATTTCAAGATTCAATACAATTTTATTTTAAAATTTTAATTTATTATTCAATCAAATTTTCCAGTTTGAAGCCAGTTCTTAACAAGTTCATTTTACAATTCAATTATTCAAACTTGTTTTATTTATACAATTCCATTCTCAATTTAAAGATTTTTATTAACAATAGGATGATAACATCCAATTTATTTTAAAACGTCCCTCCATTTTCAATTTTTAAATCTCAAACCGTTTGAGATCACACACATTCCCAATTCCAATCAACCATTTATCTTTCCAAGTTAAATTCCAATTTCATTTTAAAATCTTCAATCCAAGTTGTTCATTCAAACTTATTTAACTTCTTCCAAGTTAAATTCAATTTACTTAGTCCAGTCAACCTCATTCTCACATTGAATTTCCCACTTCAACTTCAAATTCTTTCCCTTTTATAAGTTCAAAACTTATACCACTTTGGGTTTTAATATCACATTTCCGGGAAAAATCAAAACTCAACCTCTTAGAGTTTATTTCAATTATCTGTGATATCATGTATACCCATACATACATATTTATTTCTTGGCCCTTCCAGCCATGTTTTAAAATTTTAAACCACCTTCGGTTTTAAATTCAAATCAATTTCAAACAACCCATTGTTTCAACAAATCCCGGTTATCCAAATAATACTTATTTATTATTTTCATTACTTTGAAACCAAAATTTCAAATTCCGGGATTAGATTTAGAATTTCATTTTCAATCACTTAAATTTTAATTTAGTTGTATTTTTGTTCCTACTTAATTTAATTCCAATTCTAAACTTCAGTTTCAGTTTGAATCCATTTCAAACTTATCTTTATTAAATTTCAGTTTGGTTGTATTATATTATTTCTTAATTTTAATTTCAATAATTTAACAACCAGTCGCCTTAATATTTATTAGAATGAAATATTCCTTTATATATCAAAATATATTTTTATATAAAATCATTAAAAACCTTTATATAAGAAAACTACAAGTACGCGCTCATATATATATACACACACACTAAACTCATTCTAGAGTACTTCGGACTCTATTAAATGAGTAATCCTCACCAGAGCCAAGGTTCTCGCTTAACCTTTCAGCTCTGATACCAAATGTAACGACCCGAAATTTTCACTCCTGAAAATTCCAGATAGTTAGAAAAGAAGAAAGAGATAGAAGAAGAAGAACAGAAATACCAAACATCTCACATTCGCACCAGATAAAATATAATAAATAATAACAGCTTACAAAAGAATACTATATCTATCGATTACAATTTAATATACATCAGAGTTTCACATATATATACAGTCACTGAATATATACAATTATCATGTCTCAGATTAACCATAATATAAATACAGCGAAAATACTATATACGCTCCTGCCATCCAGCTCGCCTCCTGAGCTCCAGAACGTACCTACCTGAAAATCTATAATACTCGGTCTGACCCGAGCATTACACCAAAGTAACACCCGGGTCAGGCTGGAAACCAGCGTGAGTAAATCCAAACAACATAGAATACCAAGGCAACAATTTTTATAAACCCGGGGTAACTTATACCAATTTAATAAATCCACAATTTGCTATAGACAACACTTATTCCTCACATCCATTTCTAAGTACCAAACTTAGATAAAATAATCCAATTTACTTAAAATCATTTCCTTCAGTCTATTGATTCCACAAATCTACTTATAAAAATAAGAAGTGGTTTCGGATATTTCCAATACCCGACCCCGGTCTCTTCGTAACCCATGTTATCCTAACCAAGTCATTCAAATGAAATACACATCATTTCATATCAGAGATATCAACTTATTCAAGCATCTAACACCATTCAATCACCCATAAGCAAAGCTTAATCGCATACAAGCCAATTCAATTTATTCTAATTGAATTCCAAACCCCAATTACTTAGATTTCCTCATTGATTTATTTCCACCCTATTTAATTAATCAATTCTTTCATATTCATCCATCTTAATTAATCACCCAGGATTAATTATCTTTCAATTCCATTCGAGTAATTCTCTTTAATTAATTTCACAATATTAACTATTCTTACCAAATCAATGAGTAATCTTTAATTACTCTACAAATTAATTAACTAAAATCAATTACACCAGTTCTTAATTACTTATCTTAATTAGCTACTCATAAGTCATTTATTATGAATTAATTAATCTCAGTTAATCAAATCTTCAATTACTACATTAATTATAAGAAGTAATGATTTCCAATTATATTTTACTTTAATTCGACCATAATATTAATCGTTCTCAATTAATCCCAAATTGTAATTAACTATCCTTCATTTTACTTCATTCATAAATTAATTACTCCTTTCTTAACTAGCTTAATTAATCTCTTGATTTATTTCACAAAGTAATTATATTTAATTAATTACATTAAGTAAGTATTATTTATCACACCATCAAATGATTATTCTGAATTACTTATACTTAGTTAATTACTTTACAACTTAATTTATTATTTATTCAACCCTTTGATTACTAAGTTAAATAATCCAAATCTTTCATTAATTGAATTAATTAGTTTTTTTCATTTTAATTACCCTATTAATTTGTTGACTCAAGTATCATCAAGCCCTTAATAGTTTATCTTATTTAATCCTTACTTACATAATTTCAAGTAATTAATTCTCAAGTACTTCCATTAAGTACTTTATCATTTAAGTATTGATTACGTTCTAATTGTAGGCTTAATTTTCTGGAATGCTAAGCTTTTATAACGAGCTGGAATACAAATAGGTTCATTACAATCTGAACAACCATTAACCCGAAGCAACCCTACTATGCTTCGAGCACAAGCCCCACTGCCCCGAGTATAACTACCCTATACTTCGAGTCTCACAGTTTCACCCAAAAATTATCCCAGATCAAGCTGTTAAAATACAATTCATTAAAATAAAAATTTATTAAGGTACTCACCTTCTATCACCACTGCAAACCTCCTCACCTCGAAATCGAACCACTGCATCACTCCATCGCGATGCTACCCAGGTTCGAGCACCATCGGCCTGTGCCCAAACGCGACCACTTCCACCTCAAACCCCTTCGAGCTACCCCGTTGCAGCCGCTCTTCCTGCTGTTGCCAGTCGCGACTCGTCTTCCCCAATCCCTCGCACCAACACAGCATCGAGCTCGTGCTTCTCAGACACGGCTCGCCTCTCCTCACGCGACGTTCAACTCGCTCAACCTTGGCAAAACCCCCTGAGCCCGAGCTCGAGACTACACACCGCGATTCAAATTCGAATAGCTTGCCATTGTTTAATTTTTTTTTTATATTTACGAATCGATTTGGGAATGAAGGAAAAGAGGGGGCTCGATTTCGTAACTGTTGAAGGAAGAGAGGACGGGGAAAAATATCGAACTGAGGAAGCTTCACGAGTACGAGAGTGGTTAGCTTCTTGAATACGAGAGTGGTTAATTAAATATTTAAATATCGAAAATATCTCTCTTTGCATAACGCGAAATCCCGAACCCCAAATCAGAACTGCCAACAGGCATTAATAAGGTTATACCCGCATTTCGAACACAACGGAACAGATTCCGCAGGCTTATTCGATCGTATGTGCGAGATACAGAAGAAAATGATCAAATTCCAATTAAATCGATTAAAATAATTCTAAGCATTTCGAGCCGCCAAGGTCAAACAACAACTCCGATTGCCACGAAAATTGAAATCCGATAATAACTAACTATTACGGATGCAATGGAACTGGTTTCGTCAAATTCCGAGACTGTGCCTCGGAAGGCTATTTTTAAATTCCAATTTAAACGATAAATCATTAAAATTGAACAAATTACCTTTATATTAAATTTCAACCATTCTATTATCTTCAGTATCATCATTATAGATTTTATAAGCCTTCAAATTATTTTAAACAGGCTTAGAATCTCATATTCAACAATTTACCCAATTTCAATTATTAAATTCAATATTTAAACTATACAATTCAATGATTTAATTATCAAGTAAATATTGATATCCTAAAATTCAAGTTAAAATTAACATTTAAATATTTTAAAATCAATTAACTATTCAAATTAAATTTGTTAGAAATTCCGGGTCATTACACCGATTTTACATCCAATTTGGTTATTTCACAATTTCCCTTTCTCTTACATAAATTGTATTTCAATTTCACGTTCGTTCAGTCCATATGGTTTGTCTGTTTTTGTTACTGATTTACACTAGACTTAGGGTCTATTTAATTTGCATTGTTTTCCACCCTAATTTACGTTCTCCTTTTAGATATCTAATAGCCACAAACCATTTAATTACATAAAATTCCACTTTTACATTTTTTGGCCACATATGAAACAAAAAATTATGCTAATTAAACTTTCCAATTTTATTCCAAAACCATATTCACAATTATGTAATTATATCAATCAAAACCATAAATTTTATTCAAGTAACATATTCTGAATTTGTTCAACTAACATGTTGTACGATTAGAAATTGAATAACAATTCTAATTCAATTTAATTAAATCAATCTTATTTATGCCATGTAATGTGAATAACAATTTGTTTGTTCTACATTTCAACCCAAATATGAATTAGAATTGAGAAGTAGTAGAAGAAGATACAATAATTTACATAAATTTCAATCTTATTTATGTCATAAAACGTGAAAAGACAATTTATATGTCCAATATTTTAAATTAAACATGAATTAGATTTCAAAAGTGGAAGAAGAAGAAGTTGCAATAATTTACATCTATTCACAATTAATAACAAAAATTAATTCATATTATCGTGCCAGAAAATAACTGAAATAGAACTACTTTATTTTTCTATTTCATACTAATTCCCACTCACCTAGCACTTGAGCTTGCATAAATTTGAAAAAAGCTTTGCTTTTATCTTTCTCCCTTTGATTCTTCTAAATTCCCTAAATTGCTTGAATATATATAGATAATTTAATTTGGTAGGGATTTGTTTATTTTGTAGAGAAAAGGAGAACGAATAATACACACCAATTTTACTGTAGAATTATGACGGCAGCTGAATAAGAGATTAGGTTTAGGTTAGATTGTTTGTTTATAGATGGTTTGAGTGAATATAATCCATTAGATTATTTTAGATTTAATCTAGTTCTTTCATACACTTAATGGTTATCCAATCTAGCCCATACACATCACTCAAGCAATAAAATTTAGCCATCTCATCATATTACATCACTTGAGTGAATGAGAAGCCGCCACATGTCAGAAACCACGCTGAAATACGTAGGAAAATCACTGGAAACGAACCAGCTAAAAAAAACATCGCTCCAGATTTTTGGACGACAACGGGACTTGATCCCTGGAAGTCAACATGCGTCTTTACCACTGTACAAATACGCTTTTAATTTCCTTTTAATTATATTTCCCATAAAATATCCAGGTGTTACTTTCTCCCCCTTTAAGGATTTCGTCCCCGAAATCTCTAAAGATGGAAGAACATGATTAACAACCAACATCTAAGAACTACATCCATATACTCAACCATCATTCATTTCTACCATTGTTCTTACTTTTAACTAATGCAATTTATGATTTACGCAAAGTGAAATGCATATGAACTTACCTAATGCGAAAAGGCAGTTGGTCTACTGATTCAGTTGACTTCCTGTAATGCAAGTATGCTTATGCCACACAATCAGATGTATGCAATTACCCTAGTACAATTGATAATTCTATACGTATGTTTCAATCATTCACCCAAATGCACCATTCATATGCAACATCCATTTATATGTACACACATATACACACACACACACGATCATGTCCAAATGCAGTCGATAACAGGCATGCATATGCAGGTGTGTGTACCTAGTTGGCCGATTATCCTAATAAATATCTATCTAGTGCATGCAATGCATCCATTTGCAACAATGGCATCCCGTGCAACCATTTTCATCCATTAAACGTAACATGCCTTAATGACATGTTTACAAGCAAGCTACAATCCATAGGTTTCACCTAAAGAATATTGAAAAGACCATCTAAGGAAAAATCAAAGATCAATGATAGGATATTTGAAGTGTGCCTTCAAATAGAAAAGGATAAGAAGTTCGAATTCTCTCCTCAGATTCCCATGTGCACTCCTTGGGGTCATCTCCTCACTGAACATTCACTAGACGAACTTCCTTATTGCATAATTTCTTGACGTCGTGTTCCAATATACGGGTGGGTGTACGACGCATAAGTGATTCGCGCTCTACCTCCACTTTCCTTTGCTGATCGGATTCTACAACTACTGCGGATCATGTAGACACTTCCCCAGATGCGAAACATGAAAAACATCGTGAATTTCTGCCAACTTATCTAAAGATCAACTCTGTATGCCACTCTTCCAATCCGTGTAGTAACAGGGAAGGGTCCTAATCTCGGTGCCAACTTACCCACTAAGCCAAATCTCATAACGTTTCTCAGAGGAGAAACCTTGACAAAAACCATATCTTCAACCTTAAATTCCAAATATGAACGTCTTCTGTCGGCATAAGACATTTGTCTACCTTGTGCAGTTTTCAACCTCTTGCGAATCAAATCCACCTTCTCGAAAGTTTCCCTCACCAAGTCTAGTCCAAGCAAGATCCTATCGGTGGTATCCCAACGATAGGCTGGTGCATGGTTTTCTAAAGAGGGCCTCGAACGGTGCCATCCCAATGCTTACTTGATAACTATTATTATACACAAACTCCACCAAAGGTAGGTGGTCTTCCCAAGAGCCTTCGAAGTCAATGATGCACAATTTGAGCAAAACTTCCAAAACCCTATTTACCCTCTCAGTCCGTCCATCTATCCGAGTGTGATATGCCATGCTCAGATTCAATTTTGTTCCTAAGGCTTGTTGAAGACTCCTCCAAAACTCAATGGTGAATAATGGGTCTCTGTCGCTCATAATGCTGGCTGGAACTCTATAAATCCTAACTATCTCTCTTACATAAAGAGTCGCCAAAGAAGCTGTCGTTCTATTACAATTAATGGGTATAAAATGAGCGCTCTTCGTCAGTCTATCTATAATGATCCAAATGCTCGTGTTCTCTCTCAGTGACCTTGGTAATCCAACCACGAAGTTCATAGAGACACTCTCCCATTTCCATAATTGAATATCCAATGGCTGCAATAGTCCTTCGGGCTTCTTCTATTCCGCCTTTATCCTTTGGCAAGTGATGCACTTCGATACATACTCCGTCACCCTCTTCTTCATTCCGGGGCAATAGGATACGCTCTTCATATCTCGGTACATCTTATCACCATCGGGGTGCACTGTCATCCTAGAATGATCTGACTCGGCCAACATCGCATGTACTAAATTCTCACTACGAGGAACACAAAGCATACGATCCCTTTTAAGACATTGCGTAATGTCCATGGTATAGCACATAAGATGTGGTGAGGATTCTCCTCTACCAAGCTTATCTAAAATGTCCTTTAACTCTTCGTCCTCACCTTGCCTTTCTCCAATCTGCTCCATTGAAGTAGGCTGGACGTCGAGGGATGCTAACAATCCCGGAGCTAAATCCAATGGAGGTATAAAATTAAAGGTAGCAATGTACTCTAAATGCTTCCATTCCAAAAACAGAGGACTTAAAACCACTTTGCATCTACACAACGCATCTGCAACTACATTACCCTTCTACATTACCCTTGCCAAGGGTATAGGAAATCTCAAAGTCATAAGAGGCTAACAATTTCATCAATCTTTGCTGTCTCAAATTCAAGTCTTTCAAAGAGAATAGATACTTCAAAGGCTTATGACCATGAAAAGCTCAAATCTTTCTCCTAAGAGATAGTGCCTCCAAGACTTGAGAGGAAAAACTATAGCTGCCAACTCAAGATCATGCATGGGGTAGTTCTTCTCATGCGTTTTTAACTGTCTACTCGCATAGCAAACTATCCTACCCTCTTGCATCAGTACCGCCTCTAGCCCCGTACCACAAGCATCCGTATAAACTGAGAAAGGCTTTGTTCCATCCGATAAAACTAATATGGGAGCGGTAGTCAAAGCTTCCTTCAGTCGATCAAAGGCATCCTCATACTTGGCATCCCAAACAAAAGTCGTGTTCTTCTTGGTAAGACGGGTAAGTGGAGTTGATATCCTAGCGAAGTCCTTGATGAACTTCCTATAGTAGTCCGCAAGACCAAGGAAACTTTTTATGTCCATGGCATTTTTAGGGATCTGCCAATCCTGTACAGCTGCCACTTTCATCGGATCTACTGCAAGTCCATCCTCTGAAACGATGTGTCCCAAAAAGCAAACCTCATCCCTTCAAAGGTTGCACTTGAAGAACTTCGCCTTTAACTTATGTGCTCGCAGGGTCCTAAGCATTTCTTCTAAGTGAACAGTATGCTCCTACTTGCTTTGCGAATAAACCAAAATGTCATCGATAAACACCACCACAAACATGTTCAACGATTCGTGAAATACTCGACTCATCATGTCCACAAAATATGCCAGAGCATTGGTTAGCCCAAGTTGCATGAGAGTCAAATAACGCATCCGGAGCCCTAAACGCGGTCTTCTCGATGCTATCCTCTCACCACAAGAAAAGTTAATTTTTATAACAACAATAGATAACGTTTTATTATGTTGTGTTATTGTTTATTTTAATTTGTTTTATTTTAGACTTGCATCCAACTGCATAACGCTTTTCCCAGCGTGCTTTCCTAATTCGTGGCCGCCTCCTTTTCAATTATTTCCCTCTTCCTCGGATTTCTCTCCCTACTGCTATTCTTTGCGCCATGAAAAAAAAGAAATCATCTTCGATCCGAACTCCATTATCCCACGCCGCCACTGTTGTCTACCTATCTACCCTTAATCGCACCATCCGCAAGACGAAAAGGCATCATTTCCACCCATTGCTATTTCAGTTACCACCTTATGCTTTGCTTATATCTGTCTACTCGATTGCTCCACAGTCTTCGTTGCTTTAATTTAATCTCACCTCTACTATTGTTGCTCAATTTATAATTGAAGAGAGAAGTACTAATTGAAACAAAAATGTAAGTCTTTTGATTAATAATGTAATGGTTTAATAATTTAATTTTGACTAAAATCGTTCTTATTTAAGTCCCTTTCTTTGATCAAGATTTAAGACGATCTTTTAATAGACATAATGAATTTGGTGTTTATTTTAATTAATTCATTCATGTTTTTTGATCAAGAAGTTAGTGCTGAGTGAACAAATTTAGGAGTTTATTTAAATTATTCACTGCTAAGAATTAAATGATAAAATCATTTACTGCTAAAGAAATTGAACTTGTAGGATGACAACAAATTAATATCTATTAATGGTCTATATTTTTTCATATATTTTATATATGACCGATTCAAATTCTTGTCATATTTTATGAATGAATTGAGTTTAATTTCGAATGAATAAAAAATTGTGTTAATTATACTGATGTCATAATTTATATTGGTAAAATATTTTAAACTGAGCTGGTTAATCAAAATTTGACTGTAAAGTTTGGATATTTTTTCAGGTATGTAAAATGATAGTATTTTACATTAATAGGTCTTGAAATCTTGGCCTTCCCATGCAACAAGTTTGGAGCACAAGAACTTGGTAGTAATGAGGAGATAGTTGAATTTGCTTGCACTCGATTCTAGGCCGAGTATCCTATCTTTGACAAGGTAGGTAACACCCCATGCCATCATATTTTTAGCAAGCATCATTTATACATTGAGTGACAGTACTTTGTCAGTTTATGATACCTCAATATTCATGTATATGTTGTTAACAAATTACGTCATATATCCCAAAAAAGTAAATTAGAATCAGATTTTTTTTGATGAAAGAGTGATTCTCGTTACGAGGAGAGCACTTGATATTTTATTTAACTAAAGAACCAAATGCCATCAACAAGCCTGATGGTTAACGTTATATATAACGTGAGATTATCACAGAGATGATCATTAAAAGTGATAAACAAAAGAGTAATAATATATGCAACTTTGAATAAAGAAATACATATATTATACTAAGATGCCAAGTGCTAGGCAGAGTGAGTGTGGGGCGAGTGGGCATGTAGCTTCTAAGCCGGCGTGAGTCAGAATAGAAAGCTTATTGGCTGAATAACTGTATGCAGCTGCTTTGGCAGGATGAATTAGTTACTATGAGATCTAGAGCTACTAATGCTTAGCAGTGAGAACATTACATCAAGTTACATTGGGATTGATGCATTTAATGCTGGGAACCATGAGAAAAGAGATTCAAAATAACAAGATTAATGATGAGGAGTGAAAAGTCACATAACATCATGTTGAGCAAGAAACAATGGAAATACATAATAAAAATTCAAATGGGTAAGCAACATCAAGCTGAAACTAAGGTAAAAATTGGTAGGAGTTGCTATACATTTACTCAAACTTGTTGCTTCAACTTGAAGCTCATGTAGCACCATAGTGAGGCTTGAGCAAGAAACTAAGAGTTCATCTGAAAATGGTATGAGTTGTTGCAGTGGGATAAAAACTGGCATAAGTTGTTTATATACTCGGCACTAAGTTCAAGCAACATGTGCTTATTAGTATAAAGAGGCGTACCCTTCTGAGAAATTATTTTCTCCCAATCATGTTTAAGAGGCTAAAAGTTGTTACAAAAACTAGCTCTTTGTCCCGCATCACCGATCCTTGGAAGTAGTAAGTCATCCTTGAGCATATAATTTCCTTTTTTAAGAAAGCAAAAACATAAGCATTTCCATATTTGTATGACGAATATTGAATTCATATTTCTTGGACAAGAAAAAACAGCAAACTTGGATAACAATATATTCTTGTTAAATTTATTTCAAAATTTCATTTGAGAATATATCGAAGGTTAGATATATACATCCACTGACTCATGAAATAGACAAGAAATTTATTTTAAATATATACCGCAAAATCTATAGAAAGAAGCTTATAATTCCAACCAAGTGCCCAAGCTGTCATGTCTCCTCACTCCATCAATGTAGGTAATGCACTACTTTCGACTACACCAGCAAAGCAAATTAATGCAAGGAGGCAAATCCCATATAGTATTCCTTTGAAGTAATAGTCTATAGTAATTAAAAAAAATGTCATGTATACATATAACACTACATATGGTCATATCAATTATTGATTTAGTATACTTACTAGGACTATGACGAAACAAGACGAAGCAAAACAAAAATCATAATAAATATAGAGCCTTTAATCTTATCCTTGCTTATATTATGAGCATGCAATTATTTAGTGCTTGTTTTATTTGAGAACACTTTTACTATAGTTGGACCTCTGTATAATGTCATAACCATGGCACCGGGTAGCAAAACTATAGTCCCCACTATCTTCGCAATACAACCTTTCTTTCTCAAGCGAACTAGTTCTAACCTTCAAATAAACAGACTAAACTTGGTCATGAATTTATTTTATTTATCTATTTTGCCTTAAAATTGAAATTTGACTTACCTTAGAATCCAGACCAATACAAATGTAATAAAGGGAACAATATTAGCCATTGTAGTAGCGAAAGTAGCAGATGAAGAGAGTCGCAATCCCATATGGTGCATGTTGTGATGAAATATGCTCCTAAAGTGAAAAACATGAGACATTATTTTTGTTCACTTAGATAAAATGAAACCAAATGTCAATGCGACAAAACAGTCGAGTGATAATAATTATTTTTACTAGAAAACTATTTGGACAAGAAGATTTTGGACACTACTCTAACAAACCCAGTGCCACTGCGTTGAAAAATAAAAAGCATGATTTGAGATAGAGCATTCCTTTCCAAAACTACATCAAATGGAATTAGGATAAGGAAGCTAATATGACGACCCGGAATTTTCGAGCATTTAAAATCGGAATATTCAATATAATAATTTTAACTTGAATTACAAATATCGCTATTTATTTGATAATTAAATAATAGAATTTAATAATTAGAAGTCGAGTAAATTGTTGAATCTAGAATTTTAAGCCTATTAAAAATAATTTGAAGGCTTGAAAAAAATTTATATTGATAATACTGAGAATAATAGAAAATTTAAAATTTTGAATTTAACACTGATTTATTCAGTTTTAAGAATATATCGTTTTAAATTGAATTTAAAAATAGGCTTCCGAGGCACAGTCTCGAAATCCGACGGAACCAGTTCCATTGAGTCCGTAATATTGGATTATTATCGGATTTGAAATTTCGTATTGATCGGAGCTAGTGTGTGAGTATACAATTTACAGACGCGCTGAGATTTTATATCGAAATTTCTTTTTATTCCGGGTTTTCCTAATCGAATCGAATAAGACTTATAACTTCGTCCCTTCCTTTGCAAGCCTAAAATAAAAAAAAATATGTATTACTCGCGGCTTCTTCTGAAAGCCAAGCCGAAATGTTTTTTTTATATATAATCACGCAACCTTTATTTTCCCCTCTTTATAAACCGAGCTTCATCTCTTCAGAACAAACGAAGAAAAAAAAATTCCCAAACTAAAAACATTTGATATCTGGGAAAGACAGTCTCGTATCAGAGCAACTTCGAAACCGAGCCTCCTCGGTATCGTGTGATCGTGGCGCGAGTGATTTCGAGAGTCGCGGAAGGCAACCGCGAGGCCAGGAAGGGAGGCGGCGAGGACTCGACTTCGGAGACACGGTGGATTTGGGTTCGTGACCGACCTTGAAGTTCGCGATTAACGTTAAGGTCGCGCGCATGGATTTGAGAGGGAGGTGGCTGTTTTCGATAGGAGAGTGAGCTAGGGTTCGGTGCGGCCTTGCGCGGTGCGGCGTTTCTCGATTAGGGGGTGAGCGCGACAGTGGAGTTGGGGTCGCTTTGTTCTTACTTGCTGGAGGCAGTAAGGTATTAACATGTTTTATTTGTTTAATAAGTAATACATACATGTTTATATTTGTTAGAATATATATATATATATATATATATATATAAGTTACAAAATGGTTTAAAAGGGGAAAGCCGAGTTAATGATTTAATAGTAAAGTTAATTACTGTTTTATTTGTACAAAAAAGGAATTACATAGGACTTTGGAAAAAAATAAATGATACGAGGGTTTATATGGAAAAGTAGATTTTTAGACTTATATACAATTTTGTTATATGTGTAATTCATAAATCAAAATAAGATATATATGTATATGCATTTTTTAAGTTCACTAGTTTAAAATTTAAACTAATGTAGATTAATTTATCTAACTAACTTATTTAATTAATTTAGAAATTTGTAAAGGAAAATTAGTTGAAGTTTGATAAATAAATAGTAATTTATTGTTTAATTTATTTAGAATATTAATAAACGTAAATGTTCATTCAAGGTTAAATCTGGGAAGAATCAAACTAGTCTGGATGGTTTGCAACAACAAAATAAAAAGGTGAGTTAATCTTACTCAGTTAAATATAAATTTAAATTTAAATGATTAAATTTAAATAATTGTTTGAATGCTTGAATTGATTCATATGATATAGTATGATATAATTTGAAATTGGCATATTATGTGGTGCTAACGTCTGTGGATGCAGGGAAAACAGGTTGGAGGGATCCAACTGGATCCCTCAACATTTATTTAAATTATTTAATACCCTCTGTTGTGATTATTTTATATTCTGTGATGAATATTATTGACAATTGGAATATTGGATGTTATGGTTTACCTGGATATGTTCCGGTGCACTAATTTATCAAGATATATAGGATTAGATTTTGGAAATAAACTGAAAAGAATTTGTAAGTGAAATAATTATAGAGAATTTTAATAAATTAGGAATGAATTGGATAGGAATAATAATAGTTTTAAATTCTAATAAATAAATTCTGTATATGGAAGGGAAATTTTAAATAAACAGAAGATTAATGAATTTTTAAACTTCAGTATAATTAAAACATTTATTTAAAATTCAAGGTTTAAATTATTTAAGAAAAATAAGGAAGAAATTGGAAAAAAATCTGAAATTGGTATATTCCATTAAAGGATTTAAAATCAAACGGAATATAATAACAATAATAGTAAAATCCTTAGTTAATGAATTTTGAAATGAACTGAGTAAGCAAAGAAATTTATTTCAAATGGAATGAATTGGAAATCAATTTGGAAAATTGATTTAAGTGATTGAAGTTAGATTTTTTCTCTAGATAACCAAGTACTATTTTTAAAAGTAAATTTTAAATATAAATTAAATGTTTTAAAGCTGTTTTTAAAGAAAGCAAGTTTTGTAAAATTTATTATTTCAAGTCTAAAGTAAGTATTTTCTTTAATCTATTCTAGCAGTAATTATTAAGAAGTAACTTGGTATTTTGTTTTTAAAAGTAGAAATCTAGTTTTATATTTTATTAAGTAACCATATTTTCAAATATTCGTATAGTATGTATTTTTAAAAAATTATTAAAGGAATTTTAACTTGAATGTTTTAAAGTATATTTTTAAAAGCAAAGTGTTTTAAATTAATTTAGAAAAATCTAGTTGTGCTTGGTGATTCCAATGGAAATGGAAATACTCGGAATTTATTCTGAGAAAAGGAAGATAGTTTGGAAACTGTTTTCAAAGAAACTTGAAAAGTGAAAATATATCATTTGAGGATATTTTTGAGATGAATAAATAATTTGAGAAATTATTTATTGTGTGATGGATGTTGTGAACATTAATTGATAGTTAAATCACCAACTATCAATATTGGACAAATGCGTTGATCGTTTCGAAGAGACCGAGATCGAGATTTATTTCTCGAAAACCACTTCGATCCGGTTTGTACATTTCGTGAAACGAGTTTGGATGCAAAGATGGAGCAGTAAAGTGCAAGGGCTAGTCGCTACTAATCTTGAGGATATTTCCAAAATGGATGTAGTAGGAATAGTGCCTTCTGTTCCGTTTGAACCCGGGACGGACTTGTATGGATGAATGCTTGCAAAAACTTCGTCAGGTGGACGATGGGCATTCTAAGGAATATGTTCTAAAAGGTAACGCTTAGCCTCAGGCCTCATCTAATGGGAATGACTGAAAATCAGGGGTTATGTAGCAAGGCTAGGTGGGTAGCACCCAAGCAGGGTGAGGTCATCCCTGCCTAGATGTCCCTTTCTATTTTGGCTTAGTGGGCGGTTGCTGATCCCAACCGCGGGGTGATCTCACTCGGGATTATCCAGTAAGGGGTAGTCCCGGTCTTGTGTTGCAGGCGAGCCGGCGTACTCCTCGGTACGGTGATCTAGGCCCTGTACCGTGAGTGCCTAGTCATTAGTGGGAAATCCATTCTCCCTACGAGCCTTGTATGAGTTTTGTTTGTGTTATCCCGCTTTTTGGCAAAGCCGTGATACCAAAAGATCGATCGAAGACAAAGGACAGTTCGTCTCAAAGATTGGTCATACTTCGTTTCACCATGGATATCGCAGAATTTTGCCCGAGTCTAGATTAAGCTACAATTGATAGGACATGACAAGAAAGATCATAGAAGTCATCATCTCAAATTTCAAGTCAATCCGAGTTCATACGCTCAAGTTATGATCGATTCGATTTGAAGGGAGAAACCTATATTTTGAATCCATCACCGAGCACTGGTTCGAACCGATCACCTTCGTATCGATCGACTTCGAATCCATCAAGTTCGTATCGATGGATCTCATATCCATCAGCCAGTGTTTGCTTCGTACCTATCAGATCATCGTGCTTCGAATCCATCGAAGGGTTCAAGTTCGCATCAATTGACTTCGTATCCATGGAGAAGTTACAAAGCTCGTGTCCATCAAAGAAAGGCTAGTTCGTATCCATCGAGCATTGGTTGTTCGACTCCATCAGTGAAGCCTTGTCCGAACCCATCAGTAAAGCTTCGTTTGAACCCATCAGTGAAGCCTTGTTCGAACCCATCAGTAAAGCTTCGTTCGAACCCATCAGTGAAGCCTTGTTCGAACCCATCAGTAAAGCTTCGTTCGAACCCATCAGTGAAGCCTTGTTCGAACCCACCAAGTCAACTATCCATGATGATGTGTCATCCATCGGTTCAAATGCGCCGAGATACATGGAGTCGAAGTGGTCAACTCGGAGTAAAGACCGGATCGATTCAAGGTTTGCGCTCCACGTCATCATGAAGGCGCGTGCCACCATCGATTCGAAGGGATGGTTTCGAACCAAACAGCCACACAGGGAATCCCGTCTCGTATCCATCATATCTCTCAATCTACTGATCCAAATGCCATGAAATTTTCACAGAAGCTTGCATACATATTGAAGAATGTCCACACCAAATTTCACCTCGATTGGATGAATTTATGATCGATTCAAATGAAGTTCGAATCGATGCCAAGGTGGGCCCAAATTTCCTGAGACCGGGCGCGTGGGCCCCCTCACGTGCCAGAAGTGGTCTCCCGAGTTTTCAGCGAAATATCAGCATCCCATGCCTATAAATAGAGCCCCAGAGCCAACAGAAAAAGGATCTTCTTCTTCTTCGATCTTTCAACTCTCAAGCGTCCAGACTCAGCCGGCTCGAGATCTTCGTCATCTTATATCATAACTTTGCTGTTGATTTCGAATTTCCAGTTGTAACTTGCTGTTGATTGCTGTAACAACTTGTAATCATTGAAAGAGAATCAATAAAACTGCAAAAAACTTCACAGTGGACGTAGGCAACACGCCGAACCACTATAAATCGCTTGTCTACGCATTTACTTTACTGTTGATTGGAGTTTTTGTTAAATAATATTCGATTTGAATTTACATTCTTCATTATTATCTCTTCAACGACTCCCGAAGAGTGTTGTGGCCAATTTTGGTGCAAACACTTGGTGCTTTCACTGGAAAAAAACCCAGATTTTCTCCTGCTCTCCGGATCTTTCATCGATACCGGATTAAATAAATCTAAGAGAGAGATGCAGATCATCAAATCCAAGTTCCTTCCCTTCTATTCAGATTTGCATAAAGTCTAGGAAAGGAATCTAACTTTCAAGATGGTTAGTACAAGAACCACCTCTAATGCTATCAATCAAGAAGAACAGGATAGACAGAATCCTGCTCCACTACCTCCATTTAATCAAGATGCTACTGGACACTCGGAACCGTCGGGTCCGGTTACCCGACATGAGTTACAGTTGCTACTCCAAGAGCTAACTCAGAGTCGGCAACAACTCGCAGAACAGCTACGTGCTAATGCCGAGCTGATCAACAAGCTGGATCGCCAAAAGCAAAAGAGATCCACGAGAGACCATGCTTCTCGATCCTCCAGCGAAAGCTCTTCCTCTTATGATTACCATAATCACTCTCCACAACCCCGGGTAGATGGGAGTCACATGCCAGCCGCTGGAGATCAACCGACACTGACCATTGGACAACCGAGAGTTGGTCCATCAGCCAGTTTCCAAACCGGCCCCTCCTCTCGAGGAGGTGCCGTCCCTCACCACACCATAGAATACCGCACTACTAACGTTGCGGCTGAACCAGGGGTCGACACCCAAGATCAGTCGAACCTCGACCGTCGTCATAGCGGACGTACTCCTGAATTGTACATCCCGGAGGACTATGAGCCAAGAAGGCAAGACTTGGACCGTCGACGACATCCAGTTCAAACCCAAAGTATGGAACGTAATCATACTCCGGCGCAAATGCCGGATCTTTCAACTATGATACGTCAGATTATCCGTGAGAGCCAGGGATTCACAAATGACGATTGGGGAGTTTCCCGCAGTCACACTCCTTTTACGGACGATATCCTTACTGCTGAACCCCCACGGCGATTCAGAATGCCAACTCTACCCATGTACGAGGGAAACACCGACCCCAACCAACATCTAAAATATGAATGGTCGATGACCGCTGCCAGAGCCAACGATGCAGTGAAGTGTCGTAGTTTCCCCATATCCTTGGGGGGCATCGCTACCATGTGGTTCACTCGACTACCACCTCGATCCATCTCTTTATTCGACCAGTTGGCCACAAAATTCGTTGAACAATTCTGCATACACGTCGCAAGGCCGAAAGATGTCAATACTCTGTCTAGCGTCACTCAAGCCCCTGGAGAAACGCTCAGACACTATTTAGAGAGATTCCATACTGCATGTGCGGAGATCAGCAATCCACTCGATAACTCCATCCTTATGGCATTAACGAAGGGGATCGACCCCGATTTGGAGTTTGGCAACTGGTTAGCTGGAAAACCACCTACATCATTGGACCATTTCCACGCCAAGGCGGCTCAATTCCTGAGAAGGGAAGATGCGAAACAGTCTAGGAAGCAAACTGATGCAGGACCAAGTACAGAAGGGATCCAAAGCAATGTTGCAATCAAACAATCAGGTGAGAGCTCTGGAAAAGTTCAGTTGAACGTTAAAAGCAAACAAGCTCGGCGAAGAGAGAGCGTGAATCAAACTAAAAAACGAGATCAAAATCATGGCCCGCAGCGCAAGAATCCAATGTTTGACAGTTACACCCCTCTGAATACATCACTAGAGGACTTGTACTTACAAACCTGTGATACAATTCGGTACCAAAAACCTGCACCAAGACCGTCGTCAGAGAGACAAATCCAGACGGGAAAGTTTTGCAGGTTCCATGAAAGCTACGGGCACGATACGAACGAGTGTCGTCACTCACAAGATCTCGTTGAAAAACTGATCAGAGAAAGGAAGCTGGAACAGTTTGTGCAGACACCGCAGCCCAGAGAAGCGGGCCCATTAAATCAAAACAATGAACCCAATCGGCCAAGACATGAGGACTCAACTTGTCCCCGCGGAAGATTGGTGATAAACGCCATCAGTGGCGGACCAACTTTCTCAGGAGCCTGGAACGACGAAGATTCTCGTCACTATCACACATGACAGGCTCTGTTCAATCTATGAATACTATGCAATTTCCTTTACATTCTGAATTTAAACTTGTAATAAGGGACTGACTTTGCCATATTTTCTTATTTCAGCAATAATTTACTATCTCTTCAAGCTAAAGCTGTGATTCACCGAATGCAACGTTCAACGATCATGACACACGAAGAGCTAAATTCCATCAAACAATGGAATTTATTCAAATAGCGAGTGACTATGATACGACCGACCACTCACTAAGTAAAACCCCAGCTCGGGGGCAAGCCATCACATCAAAGGCCGAACTGGACCAACACACGACAGTCCTACAAATAACTCGTTCTCAGAGCGCGAACGGACTCCAACTTCCCAGAGTGCGAATTGGAGTATAAACATTCAATAACTCATTCCCAGAGCATGAACTGACTCCAAATTCCCAGAGTGTGAATTGGAGTATAAACATCCAATGAATCGTTCCCGAAGTGCGAACGGACTCCAAATTCCAAAAGTGCGAATTAGAGTGTAAACATCAAATCCATCGTTCCCGGAGTGTGAACGAATTCCTAAAGAGCCCAAATAGGTGTGACTGACCATCTATCGGCCAACTCCAACTTCCCAGAGCGTGAATGGAGTACAAACATAAATTACAGGTTCCCGGAGCGCGAACCCAAACATACATGTTGTCTCCAAATTCCCAGAGTGCTGATTGGAGCACAAATACTAGTCAAAGTTCCCGGAGTGCGAACCAAAGTATCAATACTAACTCCAAGTTCCCAGAATGTGAAGTGGAGTATAAACACAATTCCAGGTTCCCGGAGCGCGAACCGTGTTACAAACATCGATAACTCTCAAATTTCCGGAGCGCGAACCGGGTTATCGATCTCAAATTATCCTAATTCCCGAGAGCATGGACATGTGCTTCAGATGTGCAATAAGTGCGATCAACCATCAAGATGCAAATGTTGTTCCCCGAAACTAGGGGGCAAAAAAGCTAAGTATTAATCACTAACCAAAGTGATACGATGTCCGAAGTTCAACCTATTCAACGATCACAACTAGTGACCAAGATTTTCAGACTTGGCAAATAAAACAAACTCTACTTGACGGTGAAAACACCACAAGTACACCAGACTAAAAGCTAAACACTGCAGATACTTAAGCACAAATGAAATGAGAATTGAAACAAAGAAATTGAATTTTATTTCAACTAACTAGAGACAAGGACTTACATGCAAATAAGTTCTTCCAAAAAAGAATTCCTACAAGCAGGGGCCGAACCTGCGTCTATACACGGCCTACTAACAAAAAACAAACACAACTTCCTATCTATCAAAAAATCCACTTAAACGGCCCATCTACTTCTTCCTTTTAAATCTCCTTATCAGCGGTTCGTCGTCGGACTCGCTAGAGACAGAGATCCTTCGTTTGGACTGCCTCCTCTCCGGTGGGTGCTCTTCGGCTAGGGGCATAATGTCAATGTCCTCCTCAGAGCTCGAATCTACATGAAGGCTTTCCACCGTAGGAGTAAGAGGGACTGAACCCGCAATGGAAGATGGGATAGTGCAACCCGATGATATTACCCTTAAAGGTGCAGGGCTATGCGCTGCCGTACTGCCACCAATACTGCCACCTCGCCCCGCGGCTTCTAATTATGCTTTAATCTCGGCCAAAATCTCTTCGTCACGAATCGCTTGGGCCTGGCTGGGGGCATCTGCAGTCTGCATTGAAGAGCTAGAAGTTGGCGGGAGGTCACTAACAATGAACGGCAAGTCTGTGGAGAAGCCACCCTGCTCGCCGAGCAGCTCGCTCACCATTTGTTCGTCAAGAGATAATGTGCTCCCCTGCGCCGCCTCAGTAGACACTGCTGTTACGACGGTAGTCTCGATGGTGATGGCCTTATCCCCTTTACTTGATTCTTGGGTCGCGGAAATCAGCGCAACTTCAGTCACTAAGCAAAGATAAGACGAAGTCATTAGTAACTGCTTCAAAAAAACTCCCTATTTGGAATACACTTGAGATAAGTTCGGAGTACCTTCCTCAGTTTGACTTGTGGACGGCTGAGCGGCCTCAGAAGTATGCTTCTGAATAGGAGATAGCCGCGGCTGTTCTGGGTCATAAGCTGGAACGGATTGTGAGTCGACCATAGATACAGGCTCTAACGAAGGTGGAGCAGTAAATTCAAGAATAGTAGCGTGATGCTTGACACCCGATCATTCCCCAATCTCCCGGTGCTGGCCACCAATCATCTCCTTCTCATGAGAAATTATGGCATCATGAAGGATCTTCTTTTCGTCTTCGGTCAGCAACCGGTTCTCAAGCTCGAACTGGTCGATTGATGCATCCGGATGCTCTTCTCCTTCCTCCTCAACCAATCGGATCCAAGCGTTACGGAGATGTACTGGATAATCCTGAAGCCAGGCCAAATTTCTGTGCCTCAGCACATTAGCGTTGTAAGTAACGAGGAGATCTTCAATATCGGCCTCCAGCCTGGCCTCTGCCCTCTGAACTTTCTCCTCGACCTCAGCCTCAACCGCCTGAACTTTAGCCACCGCCGCATCTCTCTCAGTCCGAAGCACTACGACTTGTTCGCATGCTTCTTGGGCCGTGTTGTGCACGTCATCTCTGTCTTTAGTGATTTCGGCAAATTTAGCTTTGAGTGCACTAAGTTCCTTCAGGGCCGCGTCCCGCTCGACGGTCACGATGGTGTTTCGGTGGCCCATGTCCTCCACCATAGCGTAATGCTCACGCTTCATCCTGTCCATCGCCGCCTGGGCCTTGTCCGCTTTCTTTGTAGCATCCATTTCTGACTTCCGAGATGACTCGGCTTCATCGGCTAACACTTGTACGATGCGATCCCGGTGAGCTAGATCATTTTGGAGTTTCTCGATGATGGCCGCTCGCTCAAAGGCCAACGCTGATGCTTTTTCAGCCGCTTTCGCCCACGCCTTGTACTGGGCATAAAAGTCGTGCACGTAGTCATGTACTAACTGCTCGGCTTCCTCCGGGATCCTTTTTAAATGTGGAGGAAAGATGTAGTTATCAAAGCAGATGTTTGGAAAATCTTTCTTTAGTTGAGCAAGCTTGATTGCTCCTTCCCCTGAAATTTCCACGGGGGGCTGTTCTGTAACAACGGCAGTTACTGTTTCGCTTCTAGAGTGGCGGGATTCATGCCTAGAAGATTGAGAAGCCGACTTGTAGTGAGAAGATTCAGAAGGACGAGAGACATAAGCATGAGGCTGTATGGGATCCCTGGGAGGAGGGGGAGTATGCGACCGAGATCGACGCTTATAGCATTTATCTTTATCATATCTTTCTTGACCAGAATACCCAGAGCGTCCCTGGTCGTAATCTCTGTCCCCTTCTCGTCTGCGCGATTCATAATATGAAGACTTGCGAGCATGTCGGAGACTCCTTAACATTGAACCTCATCCAGAAATAGTATCTGCAAAGAAAAATAAAGTAGAATTAATCACCTTTTAAGACAGGTAGTTTACAGTCAAAGGTTATGCAGTGTTGTGAAATATGTATGAATGTGCAACCCCCCGACCAACCGGATGTGTCTGCCACACCAGTGGGAAAAGACTCACTCAAAACTAAAGTTTCTGAAAGTTCTTCCAATCCGGCATCATGCTGCAGGGACACATCATCCGGAATTGGAATATCGACGAGCCCTTCATAAAGAATTTCTGTTCTCGGAGGAGACATCTCCGAAATTCTAACTACGGGAGCGGATCGAGCCGTGACAACCGATTTCCATCTCCTCTTCTTAGTTGGCTTAACAACAGCTGCCTTGCCTTTTCTCTGCTCCACGACATCCTGAACTACATCTGTAGGCTCGGTCAACGGCTCATCATTAGTATGGGTTCTTTCAGAGTCAGCTTCTTCGGCTATAATAATTTTGGGCTTCTTGTGCTTGACTCATTTTTTTGAGACAGTCCTTAGTGCCCCGTCAAACTTTATGCTATGCCCTCGTTCGATCAACCCGTAAGTCCGGAGATTCCTATCCGTCAAAAGCAACTCGATATCCCTATCTTCGCTCGGGACTTCTCGAAGTACTCACACTATCTCCTTAAAGTGTTCACCTTCAGGTCGCTGAATCGTTGCTGTAAAAAGGAAAAAATATAAGTTTCACTTCGACTGCAATTGCCTTAGTAATTATTTAAGAACTCAACTATACTCACGTCTGAATAATCATCGCCGGGCAAACCCCGGAGGACATCTGACATAGAACCATTCCGTCTTGTAGTAACTCAGCCTGGTCCAGGACCCAGTGACCACTTGACAATTCCTCACTGCTTCCAAAAACGTGAAGGAGGGATAATCACCTCAGGTTTTGAAATTGAATAGATATCTGATCTCGGTCGGGATCGGTGGTCTATGAAGGTGCTCCATAAAGACGATGAATAAACTATTCATGGAAGCATATCCGTTCGGGTGTAGTTGAGATGGGACGATCCTCAAAAAAGACAGTACTTCCCATATGTACTCATTGAACGGAGGAAGCGTCCCGGCCGCGCACGCGTGGTGATTGAATGCTGTATATCCTTCCGGCGGATTGTGTGGTCTATCATTCGGCCCCGGCAATAACACGTCATCCAGTGACAGGCCATGCCTCAAGCATATTCTCCCCAACATATCTTCAGAAATATTGGATTGAACGGAATCCGATGGATTGGCAATAAAAGACGCATTGGGAAATTCGTCCGGGGCTGGACCGATGATCTCAGGTTCAATATCCGGAACCTCTAGCCTCGAAGTGACTATACTTTGAATCTCCTGCTGCTGCGAACTTGAAGGTTCCATGACTAGCTAACTCATGAGAAACCATCGTTAGACGACAAAGGACCCGTGCATTTCCCAGTGTAAAGTGTATGAATGTATGTTGTACAGTGCCATGCATTACTTAAATAAATGTCGCAGAGTTAAAGGAAATATGCAAACGACAAAGCTACGGAGTCCAGTTATAATGACCGTCATCGCTGACCATCATCACTAAACCGTTTATATGATAGAAATTTATTCGGATAGAAGTCGTTATGGTTCCATCGACGAGCTTCGAGAGGTGGTCAAGTATGCAGCTTAATTATCAAGTCCAAATATGCAAGAATGAAGCTCGTCGGGATTATGCTTAGAAAATGTCAAACTTTGGTATCCATCACAGAGGGTTTTGAACCGATCACAGAAAGCTCGTCCGAACCCATTATAGTACCACTTCGAATCGATACAGAGAGGCGCGCTTCGAATCAATGTTCAAGTGCCAAGTTCGAATCGATCAATGAAGAATGACTTCAAATCGATCCTTGGTTAGTTAGTTCGTACCGATCAGGAAAACCTCAACTTAACATCGATCACGTTCGAATCGATACCCTTCGTATCGGTCACAAAGAGGCAATTTGTATCGATGTAAAGTTAAGGACTTCGAACCGATGGCTGATGGATTCGAGTTCCATCGATTCGAATGGACCCATCAAGATAGTCAATCGGTGCGAACTGCGTCACCCCCATGAGGGCATCCCAGGGATCGATGCGAAATCCAAGGAAAAGTGATGCCGCCCTTATCGATTCGAACACGAGTCCCCAGATCGATTCGAAACTCCTCCAAACCAGATCTGGTTTTATCAATCACCAGAGTGGCCAATCGATGAAGAAGTGGCAGGTCAGAAATAGCTTTGCCGTTTGGATTCGAAGTTAATTACCAAATTTGAATATGGGATTCGAGGAATTAAAAGGATTTGGATCTTGACTGGTTCGAAGACGTGACACAGTTCCTCTCTGAAGCTTCGAGTCGATGCAAAACACAATAAACACAAGGCGGCAGTAAAAAGTGAAAAGGTAAAAAATGGCAAACCCCCTGCTATTTATATGGAGCCTTGAAAGCAACCGAGACGTTTCACATCCCAGTCAACTCAACCGGTCACAACCGGTCAATTAACAGATCAGTTCGAAATCTACCTTCGAACCCATGCGCTTGAAGCTTCATCGATACGAAACATACAGCAGAATATCGAGTCGCATCGATGCGAAACAAACAGTGGGCACATCAATTCGAAGCCCATGTTTAAACTCCATTCACTGCCTATCGATACGAACAGAAACTTCGTATCCATCAAACCTGTTGATACGAACAGTGATTTCGTATCCATCAAAGCGTATTGATACAAACCACTATTTCGTATCCATCCTTTCTCATCGGTACGAATGAACGTTTCGTAATCATCCAAGCCATCGATTCGAATGTCGGTTTCGTACTCGTCATAGCATAAGCGTACTCTATCCATACGAATGTTGATCTCGAATCCATCGATGCTCATACCCATCGGTTCGAAATATTACATTCGCGCAATACAAATTCAATTCCTTCAACCTTCTATATCGGTTCAGGAGAGGATCGATACGAAGGGACTTTTCAAAACAACCATCAAGTGTTGTCTCAACTCAAATTTCCAAATCGGTTCAGGAGAGAATCGATACGAAATTCAATAGCAAACAAAACTGACAACGACTCGTGGACGCACGATGTTAACAAGGATCAAACTAACATATGTGCATATATATCGGACTAACATTCGATTTTAAACATTTACAGGGATCGAATACTCATCTTATTACGAATGCAACAGCCAACGGCTAAGCACTATTATACAGCAATCAATCATATCAACGCAAGGATACAGCAATACAGAGTACGAGTCTCAACAAAAGAAAACAACGATTATTGGGAAAGAAATTGCAGCTATTCAAAGCACGTCATGTTTCCACAAGACGTACTTTGGGGGGCAAATGTTATCCCGCTTTTTGGCAAAGCCGTGATACCAAAAGATCGATCGAAGACAAAGGACAGTTCGTCTCAAAGATTGGTCATACTTCGTTTCACCATGGATATCGCAGAATTTTGCTTGAGTCTAGATTGAGCTACAATTGATAGGACATGACAAGAAAGATCATAGAAGTCATCATCTCAAATTTCAAGTCAATCCGAGTTCATACGTTCAAGTTATGATCGATTCGATTTGAAGGGAGAAACCTAGATTTCGAATCTATCACCGAGCACTGGTTCGAACCGATCACCTTCATATCGATTGACTTCGAATCCATCGAGTTCCTATTGATGGATCTCGTATCCATCAGCCAGTGTTTGCTTCGTACCCATCAGATCATCGTGCTTCGAATCCATCGAAGGGTTCAAATTCGCATCAGTTGACTTCGTATCCATGGAGAAGTTACAAAGCTCGTGTCCATCAAAGAAAGGCTAGTTCGTATCCATCGAGCATTAGTTGTTCGACTCCATCAGTGAAGCCTCGTTCGAACCCATCAGTAAAGCTTCATTCGAACCCATCAGTAAAGCTTCGTTCGAACCCATCAGTAAAGCTTCGTTCGAACCCATCAGTGAAGCCATGTTCGAACCCATCAGTAAAGCTTCGTTCAAACCCATCAGTGAAGCCTTTTTCGAACCCACCAAGTCAACTATCCATGATGATGTGTCATCCATCGGTTCGAATGCGCCGAGATACATGGAGTCGAAGCGGTCAACTCGGAGTAAAGACCGGATCGATTCGAGGTGCGCTCCACATCATCACGAAGGCGCGTGCCACCATCGATTCGAAACCATCGATTCGAAGGGATGGTTTCGAACCAAACAGCCACACATGGAATCCCATCTCGTATCCATCATATCTCTCAATCTACTGACCCAAATGCCATGAAATTTTCACAGAAGCTTGCATACATATTGAAGAATGTCCACACCAAATTTCACCTCGATTGGATAAAGTTATGATCGATTCGAATGGAGTTTGAATCGATGCCAAGGTGGGCCCAAATTTCCTGAGGCCGGACGCGTGGGCCCCCTCACATGCCAGAAGTGGTCTCCCGAGTTTTCAGTGAAATATCAGCATCCCACGCCTATAAATAGAGCCCCAGAGCCAACAGAAAAGGGATCTTCTTCTTCTTCGATCTTTCGACTCTCAAGCGTCCGGACTCAGCCGGATCGAGATCTCCGTCATCTTATATCATAACTTTGCTGTTGATTTCGAATTTCCAGTTGTAACTTGCTGTTGATTGCTGTAACAACTTGTAATCATTGAAAGAGAATCAATAAAACTGCAAAAAACTTCACAGTGGACGTAGGCAACACGCCGAACCACTATAAATCACTTGTCTACGCATTTACTTTACTGTTGATTGGAGTTTTTGTTAGATAATACTCGATTTGAATTTACATTCTTCATTATTATCTCTTCAACGACTCCCGAAGAGTGTTGTGACCAATTTTGGTACAAACAGTTTGTATTACCCACTCTGTGGCTAGTAGCTAGAATTTAATAGATGTAATAATTTTGGCTATTTTATAAGTATTTGTATATAGACCCTATTATAATATCAGAGGATTTCTATAAAAATTGTTTTAGCTATCATAAGGTAAAAACCCGACATGTTTATTTGTGGTGCGGTCTTACGAGATGCTTTTGTTTTCAAAGGATTTTTAAAACTTTAATAATCAATTAAGTGTGATTTTCTCACGCTGGTATTCCAGACTGACACGGGTGTTATTTAACTGTAATGCTCGGGTCAGACCGAGTATTATAGGATACAGGATATGATGCGGTGGAGCTCAGGAGACGAGTAAGATGACGATACGTACACCCGTACTTGTTTATATACATATATTCCGTTGTGTTGAGTTGTTGTGTATCCGGTTGTATGTTATTGATGTTGAACTATGACTGATGTACTCTGATGATGTAATATATGTAAATAGAGATTTTTGATTCTTGAGTAAAGATTATTTATTATCTATTATATTTTATTCCGCTACGATGGTTAGATTCTGTTGTTGTTTTCTATTTTCTTCTTCTACCTCATCTTCTTTACCCCAAATGGTTCGTATTTCTGTACAACTTGAGTTGATTGTTGTAGAATAGTGTTGACTCAAGGGGTACGGATTTGCAGGTCGTTTCACTTGGTATCAGAGCAAGGTTGGTGATAACCTTGGCTCTGGTGTGAATTACTCATAAAATAGAGTCTATAGTACTATAGAATGAGTTTGAGCGTATTAATAGATATGAGCGTGTATTTGTTAGTGAATATAAATTGTTTTAATATTGCGTTGATTGGTTTGTTGAGTGGCATAAGAACCTTCGTCGACACAGTCTGCGCAACTGTATCGAAGGGGTTTCTAAACACTTGAATAGAGCAATCGACACGGTATTGTTTTAAATATGGGTAAATGAAATAATTTTACGCAAAAACATATTTTGATATAAAGAATAGTTTTTTGAAAATTATTTAGCTAATATATGGTTGTTTGGATGTTAGAAATGATGATATTAAAGTATTATCGTGGTTAAGTGAAAATTTAACTAAAAAATGAAATATAACTAAAATTTAAGGGAATAAATTCATTACAAAATGAAATTTATAAATGTGAATTATAAATGTAATTTATAAAATTTGAATATAATCAAATGAGTATTTGTATGAGCATAAGCTATGCAAATGAATTATAGTTAAAATTAATTTAAGCAGGCTTTGGAAATTTAAATCCCGGAGATTTGGAAGTATTTTGAGGATAAATGATAGCATTATTGTTTTGGAGGTACTTCTGAAAGAAAAATTGTTATAAATGGATTTTGGAAGTAATATAGCATTGTAATCACTTGGATTATTGGAAAATAATTCTGATGATGACGGCCGCATCATCAGTATTCATTTTTGAATTTCTAAGTGACGGACTGTTGCCAAAAAATTGATTTGTTCAGAAAAGTTAGTTGTTTTTGAAAATCTCAAAGGAAATTTGTTGGGAATAAAACCAGGATTGGTTTAATTTTTGAGAAATATGATTTGAGATGTTGGAGATTTCAAAATGATTTGAAACCAAAGCCGGAGCTAAAAAAATCCTGATGAGATAGGTTGTAAGCTTATTAATTGAGATGATTTTTAAATCAGGAAGGGAATTAAGCTTTGAAGGTTGGAATTTAAATTTAAAGAGAAAAGTTAAAAATGAAATTAACTTGGATGGGAAATAAAAAAATTGACTGGATTGACATTAATTGGATAGGCTGAAAATAATATCCAGTTGTATTCGAATCAAGTTGAAATCGAACTAAGTTGAATAAAATTGAGTTAAAATAAAATTGAGCTGGAAAATGAATTGGTTAAGGATTGGATTGGAGTAAATAAATTAGAATAACTTATAGAAGAATCAGAATTAAAAATCCATAGAATAAAATATGCTTGGATTATAAATAAGTGTAAAACTCGAATAAAAAATAAAAGATGAATACATTCAAGCCTAGAATGAATGTGATTGTATAAAATAGTAAGTTGTGACTTATAAAATTTGAAAAAAAGGGGATAGAAACCCAAAATAAATATTTTTGATGAGTTGAAAAATAGAATGAAGATCAAAACTTGAATTATAAAATAAATTTGAACTTAAGAAAATTTAAATGAAGAGATTTTGAGATTAAAATCAAGTTCTAGATTATAAGTTGGGGAAATATTATTTAGATAATAAATTAGATAATGAAATATGTAATGAGAACCCAATGTAGTTAAATAAAAGCTGAATTGTGAGATAATAATGAAGTTTGGAAATAAAACTCCAGTTATAAATCAAATTCGACTCGAATCATTAGTGAAGAAATATAAGTGAAAGTGGCCTTGCAATTAATTAAATGAACTGAGAATGTGATTGAATTGTGAGTTCATGAAATTGGGTGGTAAATTGAAAATGGATAGTGGATTCAGAACTTGAGTTATCAATTAAAATTTAACGTGAAGCGTTAACAAATTAAATATAATTGGAAAGGTATCGAATAAAAATGAAATAGATTAAAATAGTAATGGTATGGATTGCAAATAAAATCCAAATCAGTGGAAATAAGGAAATGGCCTTGTAATAAATTGAGTGAGCTGAATCTAAAAGTTAAAATGTATAATAACTAATCAAATAAATTTGTAGTTTGAGATGGGATTGGATTAAAATAGAATCAAGTTAAATTGAAAAGAGAAATTTATTTGCAAAATGAAATAAGCTTAAGTATAGAAAAAAAGAGATTTGAATAAATTGAAGTAGATTAACTTAAGCTGAATAGACGGGGGAGAGTTGAATTGAATTCAACTTAAAACTAAGTGTAATGATATTGGGTTGGATTTAAATCAAGTAAAAATAAATTGGATCGAAATAGAATTTGGTGGATTATAAATAATATTTAAGGAAATGAAAATTCATAATGGATTGAGTGGATAAACCAATTATATTGAATAAATAAATGGATGGGATAAATAAGAATCAAATGGAAGTGAACTTAAGTTTGAAGTGAAATAAATTGAGTAAATTAACTTAAGTTGAGAATAATTAGAAGCTCGACTACGAGTAAAATTGGAGGACCATTAAATTAAAACTTGGTTTGAATTAATTCGGGAATGGTTAGTAATGTGTAAGCTTAGAATGGGTCGAGCAAAATAAATGGTCGTGAATGAATTAAAATAAAAAGGAAATTTAATTGGTAATGAAGATGAACCTAAATTGTTAATGGTTTTGAATGAACTGGTTTGGTTAATAAAACGAAATGCAAGTGAATGGATTCAAATATGAAATGCAATAAAAATGAGAATATATGGATTGTGAATAAAGTTAAAAATGGAATAGAATTAAGTATAAATTGAGTTGAAATCCATTTAAAATGGTTATAAAACATAAATACTTATTTATTCACATGGATCTCGTCAAATTTCATAGAATAAATTGTCATTGGATGTAAATGGAAGTAATTAAGATGCTATGAATTGATAAAAGAGAAATAGAATTGATTTTGAAATCAACTGAATTGAATATGAGTTTGTTTGGGATTAAAATAAATTTAAGGTAAGAAATGGTATTGTAAACCATTAAAATTAAATGAAATGGCGTGTGGATTGGTTGAAACAAATGCGTAAGTGTTAAAAACCATATAAGTTGCTTATAAACATTGTCTAGTTACATTGCTTTTAATATTCCTGTGTTGTAATTGTTTAAAAAGAGTGAAATGTTAAAAAACTTCATATATGACACTTACATGTTTAAATTGAGTAAGTACAGGTACCTGAAAGCCGTGAGGCTGGATTGGGTTATGCTAATTGCTAAAATTTTAAGCCGCTTGCTTAAAATGCTAAATAAGGTAAGCCTACGCAATAAAAATAGGAAATATGAACTATTTTTGGTTTTTCCGACCGTGTGGGTCGATGTATATATATTTATCTCTTTTGTCAAATTGCAAAAGCTCCTCCGTACAAAGGAGACTCTGCCAAAATTTTTCGGAAATTTTAGGAGTTAGAAATTTTTTGAAAATCTTGGAAAATTTTGTTAACGACAAAGGTTTTTAAATTGGAAGTTGAAATAAATTTGTAAATGAACTAACTAAAATTAAGACATGAAATAGTTATAAATGGAAAATAAAATTCAATATTTAAAATTAAAGATAAATTTAATTCGCATGGAAATGAAAGAATCAATTTGAATGGAAATAAATATAAACTAAAGTGGGAGATGAAAATAAATATAAGGAACACATAAATGCTTATACTAACTTAAGAAGGGAATGGTGAATTCTTGATTGGGAATTGATACTACAAATATAATCTAAGTTAATGTTTGAATGAATAAATATTGACATTTTGTAATAAAGTTGATATGATGTTTTGGGAATATTGCGATTGGATATTAGTGCTAAGCAGGATATGCAGGTAATATAAAGGGAAAAGAGAATTGGATTGATTTCAAAAGATAAAAATTTGAAATGCTCGACAAAAAGGTATGCATTTAAATTTGGTGTGAAATTTGATTGGGATTTTGGATTGAGCCACTTGGCCTTTTGTTTTCTTTTGGATTTGGGAGGCCGTAGAGCCATTTTGTAGTTGTACCGAGCTAGCCGCGCAAAGGAGATGCTGACGAAATTTTTCGGAAATTTAGAGAGTAAGAAAATTTTTGAGAAAATTTTGATAATTCGAAATTTGGTTTTAAACTGGAACTTGAATAGTTAAACAATGGTATAGTTTGTGACTATGGGAGAGTTGAGAGTTAATAAGAATGATAATGGTCTTTTATAAAATAAAATAAAATAGTTGGTTAGTTGTTGGATTGTTTGGTTTTAGGGAAAATAGTAAACGGGTTTTGGACCATTCTTCTAATTTCGAGGATGAAATTCTTTTAAGGGGGAAGGAATGTGACGACCTAGAATTTTCAATCATTTAAAATCGAAATATTCAATATAATAATTTTAACTTGAATTACAAATATCGCTATTTATTTGATAATTAAATAATAGAATTCAATAATTAGAAGTTGAGTAAATTGTTGAATCTAGAATTTTAAGCCTATTAAAAATAATTTGAAGGCTTGAAAAAAATTTATATTGATAATACTGAGAATAATAGAAATTTTAAAATTTGAATTTAACACTGATTTATTCAGTTTTAAGAATATATCGCCTTAAATTGAATTTAAAAATAGCCTTCCGAGGCACAGTCTCGGAATCCGACGAAACCAGTTCCATTGAGTCCGTAATATTGGATTATTATCGGATTTGAAATTTCGTATTGATCGGAGCTAGTGTGTGAGTATACGATTTACAAACGCGCTAAGATTTTATATCGAAATTTCTTTTTATTCCGGGTTTTCCTAATCGAATCGAATAAGACTTGTAACTTCGTCCCTTCCTTTGCAAGCCTAAAATAAAAAAAAAATGTATTACTCGCGGCTTCTTCTGAAAGCCAAGCCGAAATGTTTTTTTATATATAATCATGCAACCTTTATTTTCCTCTCTTTATAAACCGAGCTTCATCTCTCCAGAACAAACGAAGGAAAAAAAATTCCCAAACTAAAAACATTTGATATATGGGAAAGACAGTCTCGTATCAGAGCAACTTCGAAACCGAGCCTCCTCGGTATCGTGTGATTGAGGCGCGAGTGATTTCGAGAGTCGCGGAGGGCAACCACGAGGCCAGGAAGGGAGGCGGCGAGGACTCGACTTCGGCAACATGGTGGATTTGGGTTCGTGACCGACCTTGAAGTTCGCGATTAACGTTAAGGTCGCGCGCATGGATTCGAGAGGGAGGTGGCGATTTTCGATAGGAGAGTGAGCTAGGGTTCGGCGAGGCCTTGCACGGTGTGGCGTTTCTCGATTAGGGGGTGAGCGTGACAGTGGAGTTGGGGTCGCTTTGTTCTTACTTGCTGGAGGCAAAGGTATTAACACGTTTTATTTGTTTAATAAGTAATACATATATGTTTATATTTGTTAGAATATATATATATATATATATATATATATGTATATATATATATATATATATATATATATATATATGTTACAAAAAGGTTTAAAAGGGGAAAGCCGAGTTAAGGATTTAATAGTAAACTTAATTACTGTTTTATTTGTACAAAGAAGAAATTACGTAGGACTTTGGAAAAAAATAAATGATATGAGGGTTTATATGGAAAAGTAGATATTTGGACTTATACACATTTTTGTTATATATGTAATTCATAAATCAAAATAAGATATATATGTATATGCATTTTTAAGTTCACTAGTTTAAAATTTAAACTAATGTAGATTAATTTATCTAACTAACTTATTTAATTAATTTAGAAATTGTTAAAGGAAAATTAGTTTAAGTTTGATAAATAAATAGTAATTTATTGTTTAATTTATTTAGAATATTAATAAACCGTAAATGTTCATTCAAGGTTAAATCTGGGAAGAATCAAACTGGTCTGGGTGGTTTGCAACAACAAAATAAAAAGGTGAGTTAATCTTACTTAGTTAAATTTAAATTTAAATGATTAAATTTAAATAATTGTTTGAATGCTTGAATTGATTCATGTGATACAGTATGATATAATTTGAAATTGGCATATTATGTAGTGCTAACGTCTGTGGATGGAGGGAAAAAAGGTTGGAGGGATCCAATTGGATCCCTCAACATTTATTTAAATTATTTAATACCCTCTGTTGTGATTATTTTATATTCCGTGATGAATATTATTGACAATTGGAATATTGGACGTTATGGTTTACCTGGATATGTTCCGGTGCACTAATTTATCAAGATATATAGGATTAGATTTTGGAAATAAACTGAAAAGAATTTGTAAGTGAAATAATTATAGAGAATTTTAATAAATTAGGAATGAATTGGATAGGAATAATAATAGTTTTAAATTCTAATAAATAAATTCCGTATATGGAAGGGAAATTTTGAATAAAGAGAAGATTAATGGATTTTTAAACTTCAGCATAATTAAAACATTTATTTAAAATTCAAGGTTTAAATTATTTAAGAAGAATAAGGAAGAAATTGGAAAAAAAAAATCTGAAATTGGTATATTCCATTAAAGGATTTAAAATCAAACGGAAGATAATAACAATAATAGTAAAATCTTTAATTAATGAATTTTGAAATGAACTGAGTAAGTAAAGAAATTTATTTCAAATGGAATGAATTGGAAATCAATTTGGAAAATTAATTTAAGTGATTAAAGTTAGAATTTTTCTTTGGATAACCAAGTACGTTTTTTTTAAAGTAAATTTTAAATATAAATTAAATGTTTTAAAGTTGTTTTTAAAGAAAGCAAGCTTTGTAAAATTTATTATTTCTAATATTTTAAGTCTAGAGTAAGTATTTTCTTTAATCTGTTCTAGTAGTAATTATTAAGAAGTAACTTGGTATTTTGTTTTTAAAAGTAGAAATCTAGTTTTATATTTTATTAAGTAACCATATTTTCAAATATTCATATAGTATGTATTTTTAACAAATTATTAAAGAAATTTTAACTTGAATGTTCTAAAGTATATTTTTAAAAGTAAAGTGTTTTAAATTAATTTAGAAAAACCTAGTTGTGCTTGGTGATTCCAATGGAAATGGAAATACTCGGAATTTATTCTGAGAAAAGTAAGATGGTTTGGAAACTGTTTTCAAAGAAATTTGAAAAGTGAAAATATATCATTTGAAGATATTTTTGAGGTGAATAAATAATTTGGGAAATTATTTATTGTGTGATGGATGTTGTGAACATTAATTGATAGTTAAATCACCGACTATCAATATTGGACAAATGCGTTGATCGTTTCGAAGAGACCGGGATCGAGATTTATTTCTCGAAAACCACTTCGATCCGGTTTGTACGTTTCATGAAACGAGTTTGGATGCGAAGATGGAGCAGTAAAGTGTAAGGGCTAGTCGCTACTAATCCTGAGGATATCTCCAAAATGGATGTAGTAGGAATAGTGCCTTCGGTTCCGTTCGAACCCGGGACAGACTTGTATGGATGAATGCTTGCGAAAACATCGTCAGGTGGACGATGGGCATTTTAAGCAATATGTTCAAAAAGGTAACGCTTAGCCTCAGGCCTCATCAAATGGGAATGACTGAAAATCAGGGGTTATGCAGCAAGGCTAGGTGGGTAGCACCCAAGCAGGTGAGGTTATCCCTGCCTAGATGTCCCTTTCTATTTTGGCTTAGTGGGCGGTTGCTGAACCCAACCGCGGGGTGATCTCACTCGGGATTATCCAGTAAGGGGTAGTCTCAGTCTTGTGTTGCAGGGGAGCGGGCATACTCCTCGGAACGGTGATCTAGGCCCCGTACTGTGACAGGTGGTACCCCAGTGCCTAGTCATTAGTTGGAAATCCATTCTCCCTACGAGCCTTGTACGAATTCTGTTTGTATTACCCACTCTGTGGCTAGTAGCTGGAATTTAATAGATGTAACAATTTCGGCTATTTTATAAGTATTTGTATATAGACCTGTTTCCCAAGGGATTGACTAGGCAACTTAATACTCGGCCAGAAAGGAGTGCTCGGCACAAAGTAGCGCTCGGCCAGAAAGGAGTGCTCGGAACAAAGTAGCGCTCGGCCAGAAAGGAGCGTTCGGCACAAAGTAGCGCTCGGCATCAGGAGAGCGTTCGGCCAAATTAGGTTGTTCGGCCTCCAGGACACGTTCGGCATCCAGGATACGTTCGGCATTGAATGCCGTTCGGCCAATTAAGATCGTTCGACATTCATGCCCCATTCGACCTGCATCTCTCATTCAACCTCCCGCCTCGCTCAGTCTAAAGAGGGAAGACTCGGCATGGCTCGTTCGGCATAAGGGGGGAAGGCTCGGCATGCTTCGTTCGGTACAAGAAGGAAGACTCGGCATGCCTTGTCCGGCCTCCCTGGTTCGGCGTACGGTACATAAACTACTTGGACCAAGTTATTCGGCCACCTGGCCCACCAGGGAAGTCCAACCCACTTTCGTCTATAAATAGAGAGGCAGGGGCACAGAAAAGAGGATCAGATTTCATAGAACACAGGGGAGACTCTGCCTCATCCAAACCTCATCCAAGACTTCTACTTTTATTTCACAATTGTATTCGAATACTTAAAAAGCGGATTGTATCTGTAATCAAGTTTAAAAGCGAGGAAATAAAGGATCAACTTCAAAGTGGACGTAGGCTACAACGCCGAACCACTATAAATTCTGTGTTCTCGTCTCCCGCATTTTAATTTATATTATCTTCTCTATTTTAATTTATCTTCTTCATTAATCTCTCTACACAAACTCTCTAAGGGTGTTAGTGACCAATTTTGGCGCTAACATTTTGGTGCTTTCACTGAGAACCGTATTCTCAGGTTGTGAGGATCTACTTTGTAGCTACTGGATTGCATAAATCCTCCGAAGAAGATCCGTAATTATTCATAAGGTATCTGTTGATTCTACTCAGAGTTACAACCAACGACTCTACCATGGGAAGACCACGAACAAGATCGGCCTCCCAAAATGTAGATGCCCGCGAAACCGCTAGTGTTTAACAACTTGGACCTAACGATCAACAAGCAATTCGAGGCACGGGGCCCTCCAGCCAAAACCAAGCGGAAGCTGTTTCACGAGCAGAATTGAATGACTTGATAAAAGAGCTTACGGAAAGCAGAAGGCAACTCGCTGAGCAAATGCAAGTGAATGTTGACCTCATGGCCCGACTTGCTCAACAGCAGCATCAGAATGCAGGAGGTAGCCCTGTCCCCTACTCTGAAGATGATAGCTCAACTTCAGCTGATGAACCTCCCAGGCGTAGACGCCGCAAGGATGAAGATGACCAAGCAGGTGCCACTGATCGCTCTACTAGAAATCAAGCCCATGGAGCGGAACCCAACCTTCCTCCTACCATACAAACCCCGGATTTGACAGCTATGGTCAAGCAGTTGATGAGAGAGAATCAAGGTTTGACTAATGAAGATTGGGGAATGTCTAGGAGTCATACTCCCTTCACAGATACCATTCTACAGGCTGAATACCTAAGGAAGTTTAACATGCCCACCATACCCGCCTATGAAGGAAAAACTGACCCTAGACAACATGTAATGAGGTATGGATGGATGATGGATTCAGCAAGGGCCAACGACGCAACTAAGTGCAGGTGCTTTCCAATAACTCTGTCCGGAATTGCCACCATGTAGTTCACTCGACTTCCTCCACGGTCAATCTCAAACTTCGACGAATTAGCAAGGAAATTCATAGAACAATTCAGCATACACGCCACTCGACCCAAGGATGTGATGTCCTTATCAAGCGTGACCCAAGCTCCTGGAGGATCACTGAAAGTATACTTGCAGAGATTTCATGTTGCCGCTACTGAAGTGAGCAATCCAAACGACCACGCGATTTTGATGGCAGTAATGCGTGGAGTGGATCCAGACTCTGAATTTGGGGATTGGTTGGCGGGAAAGCCACCAGCTACGTTGGAACGTTTCTATTCGAAAGCCCACCAGTTCATAAGGAGGGAAGAAGCTCGGTGGATAAGAAAAGACAAGGCACCAGGGTCCGTTCAGGAGTCTGTAAAGGGCAACATCGCCATGAAAGCAACCGACGATAACCCTGGAAAGACTCGGGCCAGCGTCCAAAATAAGCCCGGGCAGTCTAAGGGAACTGGAAGTGGAAATCCTGGAAAGAAGAAGGAAACGGGGAGATGGAAGTCAAGGATCCCAACCTACAACGAATACACTCCACTGAATGCGTCTCTTGAAAACATCTACTTATCGACCTGCAACGCTTTTCAATACAGAAAACCATGCCCTAAGGAATCAACAGAGGAGCAAAAGCGGACTGGAAAGTATTGCCGCTTTCACGAGTCTTATGGGCACAACACAGACGAATGCAGGCATCTCCATGACGCTATTGAGAAATTGATTAGGCAGAAGAAGCTGCAGGAATTCGTCAAAGATACACCAGAAGGAAGACAAGAGACTTCAGACCCCGGACGTGGCCCAGCTCTACACCAACCAGAGCAACCTACTCGAACTGTGGGAAGATTGGTTATTAACACAATTGCTGGTGGACCTCATCCTGCGGATAAAAATTGGCAGGAAATGGAGCGATATGCTAATTCCTTGAGACATACAGAGCATGAGTGCTGTTCAAATGTGGAGGATGGAACTCCCGCAAAGCAGCAACGCACGATGCACGACGATATTGTATTCAGGAATAGAGACGCGGATAAGGTGGAAGCTCCCACCATCGATCCATTGGTCATATCCGCAACCATCGGACTGACATTCGTAAGGAGAATCCTAATTGATTGCGGAAGTTCCGTTAACATCATCTTCAAGAAAGCGTATGACCAAATGAAGCTGGAGACTAAGGATTTGAAACCATCTAAAGCCCGAATCCATGGCTTTAACGACGCAACCACAGACGCAGTAGGATATGTGGAGTTACCAGTTGAACTGGGACAAGGTGAACGTAGGAGAGTGCGAATCCTACCATTCATAGTGCTGGATGTTGATTCACCATACAACGTGTTTTTGGGACGACCAGCCCTCGCAGATTTCAGGGCAGTCTTGGCCCCGTGGTGTCTCACACTGAAATTCCCGACAAACAAAGGGGTTGGCGTAGTGCATGGCGACCAAGCAACCGGACGTGCATGTTACGTGGCTGAGCTAAGAGAGGCCCAGCGCAGAGAAAAGGGGAAGACTGCGGACAACATCGTCCGCATCCCGAATTCTGATGATTGACAATTAGCGCTCGAGCCTTGGCTCGGGCGACATTCTCGGATCATCGGAGACATAGATCCGAGAGATGACAAAGGGGAACCCAGGGAACCAGACGCAGCACCGGCCGAACTAACAATTGATATTCCAGTTAGCCACAGCGACCCGACACGAGTTCTTAAAATTGGGTCACATCTCGATCCCCTAATGGCAGAGAATCTATCTGATTTCCTCCGAGCGAATCTTGATGTCTTCGCCTGGACAGACTCTGATATGCATGGGATTTCCCCTGCAATTGCAAGCCATATGTTGAATATAGACCCGAAACACGTACCTGTGAAGCAAAAAAGGAGAGGCATGTACCCGGAGAGGTCTACAGCTCTCAAAGAGGAGGTGGATAAACTCAAAGCCAGTGGGTTTGTCCGCGACGTCCTCTACCCGGAATGGGGGTCCAACCCTGTGTTGGTAAAGAAAGCAAACGGGAAATGGAGAACCTGCGTTGACTATTCCGATTTAAACAAAGCATGCCCGAAGGATAGCTTCCCGCTACCACGAATTGATCAGCTGGTCGATTCGACTACCGGGCATGAGCTACTATCTTTTATGGATGCATACTCCGGGTACAATCAAATCCCAATGCACATCCCAGACCAAGAACACACCAGCTTCGTCACAAACGTCGGGCTGTATTGCTATGTAGTAATGCCTTTTGGGTTGAAGAATGCAGGAGTGTGTTGAATATGCGCTTTGCGCTTATATGATTTTTGTTTGATGATAATAAACATATATACATTCGTTTAAATGTATTTGTTAATATTCTATTTTATTTTTCACAGATTAAATAAATATTTGCTGAATAAAATAAATAACACGGAATTTGAATTCAAACGAATATTTTATTCAAACAAATATTTATTACAATTTTGAATAGTATACAAATTCAAGCTCTCACTATTCATTATACAACTTTGATACAAATTCAATTACATCACTATTTTACATATCATCACCTCACTACATATCACTCACACTCGTATTTTTATCTTCAACTTCCTTCTAGTTTGAATCCAGCATCTGAGCAATCTGCAAAAATATAAACTAACGCAGTAAAATTGAAAAAGAAATATTTTTGCAATTCAAAAATAAAAGTTAATTTTTGAAAATATGATTTGCCTCAGTTATTTGGGTTGTTCGTCATAATTTAAATTTGAATTCATCATACACGAACAACTTGTGACATACACAGTATATTACTGTATATGCCACAAGGCCGTGCACACCAATATATACACTTGATAATGCTACAGGGACAAGTGAGCACAGGTCAAACCCAAATGAAAAGCCGGGTTCAACTCACATGCAATATATTCAAAATCACGACACGAGCACAAGGTCAAACCCGAGTTTTTATAACTGGATTCAACACAAGGCTACAAAAAGAATGCAAAGCTTAGACAAATTCCAAATTCACGGTGAAGTCAAGACAGAAAATTCATGAATGCAACATGATGAACAACCAAAGGTGCAACAAGAATTTTACAGTGTCAAGTTCATGTATGCAACAGGTAAAATGCAGTATGGCCAGAGTGAAATCAACAATATCACTAAATGAATCAAAGCACAAAGGCTTGAATGATCAAGTGCTCAAAGATACAACAAATACAGTATGCAAACATGAAGTGAACAATGTCACAGCAAGCTACAAACTGCAACAAAGCACAAATTCATTCAAGGTGTACATGGAACAATGCAATACAGGCCAGAGGCACAAGTACATCAGGTACACCAGTGTGCCTGAAAAAAAAAGGGGTATGGCAGCAAGCCAGTGCAGTGCAACTACATAACAACAATGTCGAGCTCACTGCAACTCAAGGAGATAGTCAACCAACAGTGCAACAGATCACAGTAGTGACAGTAAGCAATGCAGCAACGATGGTCAAGTAATATGCATCAGGCATTAAAACAATGTTCAAGATATCAAGTGATACAAGTATGCAACAACAGTAAACCATGCTTCACGATGAACTTGTGGTCATAAACACAGTAACACACACAGATGCATTAAAGAACAGCAGCCCCAAAACCAAGACAGTAGTGTGCAACTCGAGTTTCAAAAGAATCAAAGAAACAATTCTAGCCGTGTAACCAAGTCAAAGCCAGAAACAATGCAAGTAGACCAAACGAAGAATGCTGTGGACACAAACGATGAAGCAAAGCAATATGAACTGTCCAGTTACAACCACAAAGGCACAATGCATCAACATAACAGCAAAGACCACATGCCACAATATCAAGTACATGAAGCAGTTCAAATCCAATTCCAAGAATATATACAATGCAAACGTACAGGCCAGTGAACATAAAAAATGGCCAGAGTCGAAGCACAAAGAACAAAACAGGTCAAGTATGCTGCAGCATTAAATTCAATCAAAAAATGGCCGAAGTCAATATTGAACGAGTCAATAATCAAAACCGTGTCAACCAAGCCGTGGGAAGCAAGTATCAAGAATATACACATATGAATTAGTCAGATTTTATCTCAATCATCCAAGTATAATCGAATGGCCAAAGCAAATCAGTAGACAAATTCAAACACGAATATACGAACGCAAAAATAGGATTTCGAATCCTATATAAGCCCAATCATCATTGGCAAAATAATTATCGAGTTCAAGCATAAAACAGCAAAGAAAAAGGAAACAGTACATACCGAAATCACAAACAACGAACTCGATCAAGCAGCTGCAAACGAGCGATAGTCGACCATCAGAGAAGCAGCGAGCTAGGGCAACATATCTCAGATCGAACGAAGAAATTGAAGCCCTGATTTACACAAGAGCCGAAGCCCTAATTGGAACAATGGGAACGAAGCCCTAATTTCAGAAACAGGACGAAGCCGCCATTACTCTCAAGTAAAGGAACGAGACAAAAAGGATCGGGTGAAATAAGGGAGTGGGCTGGCCTTAATATTAAAAGGGGGTTTAGTGTTTTTAATTTTATAAAAGGGCTTTATTATTTTTAACTAGGGTTAAGGATTATTTTCTATTGTTTTTAATTGTTGTTTTTATTTTACGAATCAAAGAATTTGTAAATCACCACCTAGGGTTTAGGTAGTGTCAGATTGTCTAGTTAGAATTAGTTCAGTGAGCAGGGTGTGCGAGTTTACAAAGCTGTATAGGCGGGAGCAGAGTTTGCGAATAAGCGAAGCTCTATAGGCGGGAAGCAAAGTTTGCGAGTAAGCGAAACTCTATAGGCGGAGCAGGGTATACGAGTCTAGTAGAGTGTTTGTGAGCGGGAGCAAATGTCTGCGAGTCTAGTAGAGTGTTTGTAAGCGTGATACTGTTTAATTCTAATAGAAATCTGTGAATGCATCAGTTGGCAGGGGTTGCCGAAGCTGGGTAAATTTTGTGTGTGATTTACTTTACTGCATATTTATTTCTGTAGTTTATTTCTGTGTTGAAATCGAGAAAATTTGCTATAACCCTATTCACCCCCCCTCTAGGGTTAATCTAGATCCTACAAGTGGTATCAGAGCCCGGTATATTTTTTATTTAACTCTAGAGTCATGAGTCTACAAAATAATGCTTTTTCTGAGGGGCAATCTATTGCTAGGCCACCCATGTTTAACGGAAACGATTATGCTTATTGGAAAGTTAGGATGGGTATCTATCTTAGTTCTGTTGATTATGATGTTTGGGATATTATTGAAACTGGCTATAAACCTCCCACTATAATCGTTGGTGATACTGAGATTCCTAAACCTAAGGATAGGTGGGATGCCAACGATAAGAGATTGAAAACGACAAATGCTAAAGCCATGAATGCTTTGATATGTGCTCTTGATAAAAATGAATTTAATAGAATTTCTCATTGTACAACAGCATAGGAAATTTGGCACACTTTGGAGGTGACACACGAAGGAAATTCTCAAGTCAAGGAGTCTCGTCTAGCCCTATTCAGCAATGAGTACGAAAACTTTGTGATGGACAAAGGCGAGAGCATAAAAGACATGTTTGGACGTTTTTCAACCTTGGTATACAACGCTAGAGCGCTTGGGAAGGTCTTCACTGAGGTAGAGCTTGTAAGGAAGGTGCTACGAGTTTTACCAATGAACTTTGAGGCAAAAGTCACGGCGATCCAAGAATCGAAAGATTTGAGCAAACTAAGCATGGAGGAGTTGATTGGCAACTTGATGACATATGAGCTTGAGCTTAAAGCAAAGGAAGAACGCAACAACTCCGAACCAAAGAAGAAGACGATTGCCTTAAAGAGTAAAGAAGAAAGCGATGAAGAAGATCCAATTGAAGAGCTTGCAGTGGCTGTTAATAATCTTAGAAGATGGTCTACATTCAAGCCACGCAAGAAGAAAACAAAGGGCAATAGGTCAAAAGATTTCGAAAATTCCGATAATGAACTGACGTATTATAACTGCAACAAGCCTGGCCACATCAAACCAAAATGCCTACTTCTCAAAGACAACAAAGGAAAGAAAAAGAAAAAGAAGGCTTTTGCAGCAACTTGGGATGATGAAGAAGGAGAGGAAGTTTCGGATAGCAGCTCGGAGGAGGCTAACTTGTGTCTTATGGCGAAATCAGATTCAGAAGCAAGCTCCGACGAATCTAGTGAGGCAGGTGAGTATTCCTATAGAGATCTTGTTTTTATGTGTTTAGATCTTACTAAAACAATTGATAGTCTTGAACCTAAAATTGAAAAACTGAAATTTGATAGGAGAGAATTTGCTCGTGAAAATTTTAGGTTAAAAACTGAACTTGAAAATATTCAAAACCTAGAATGTAAAAAATGTAAGATTTTAGATTCAGAAGTATCAAAAATTAGGAATAACTTTGAGAGTCTTGAAAAAGAAAACTTGAATCTTAAGGAAAACATTGACACTAGGAAAAAGGATTTTATAAATCGATGCACTTCACTTGTCACTGAAAACTCAACATTAAAAACCAAAGTCCAAAATCTTGAGAAATCCCTGAATAACTTTTCAAAAGGAGAAAAATCTTTCAAAATGTTATTGGGAAATCAAATTTTTGCTAACAATAGAAAAGGACTAGGTTTTGGGAAATCACAAAATGATGATAATGCAAAAAGTAAAAGTGTTTTTGCTCGATCTGAAATAATTGGAAATCATGTTGAAAATCATAGGAACACAAAATTTAATCAAGTCAATTTAATGTGCACGTTTTGTAGAAAATTTGGACATAATCGAAATAATTGTTGGTATAGACCCAAACACGTGAAAACTATACCAATTTGGGTTCCTAAAGGCACAAATATAAAATCTTTGAAAGTCAAACAAATTTGGGTGCCAAAAGGAACATATATAAATAGTTTTGGGTCTCCACAAACATATGTTTCATATTCTGCCACTAACAATCATGGACCTATAAAAACAAATAGGTCACATAAATTTTTCATCGTGTAGGTGTGGTGGCAGGCTAAGGAACAACAACAGTGTTCTCTGGATTTTGGCTGTTTCAGAAACACAACGGGCAACAAAGCAAAGTTCCTTAGCCTAGTTCAAAGGTGACAGAATCACAATGGACAACAACGAAAAATTATCGTAAAGGTAAAACAGGTAAAATTGTTTTTAACGATATATTAAATGTGATTATCTGCACCATACCCTAAATTAAAATCAGCCAATATTGAGATGAACAAAGATGATGATTTTGATGCTATGATTTAAAAATATTGACCAATCATCTTTAAATAGAGCTACTTGGAGTAATTATGATGGTTGACTGATTCGGACTTAATTGATATGATTTTTTGACTTGTTCTTATTTATGACATTGTTTTGTGCTTAAATGATGACCAATCAGATTTTCAACTTTGAACTAATCCATATAAATTTGTTCGGTCAAATGATGGTTACTCATGCTACACGTAGATATATTTGTTTTGATATTTTGGTCACTGCTTGTAAATTTGCACGATTTCAAATTTCATGTGAAAGCTATTAAAAAGGATTTTAAAAAAAAATTGTTGAAACCTTGAGAAATTGTTTTTCGAAATAATCATGATGTTGATTGACTATTTATTACTCATGAATATAATTGTTTATCCTACGGCTTCTGAAATTAACACCATGATGTTTGTTTGAGTGTGAACATGGCTTCATTTCAAATTTCATTCTGAGATAGCTTGTTAAAATTTCACAATCTGGTCTTTGAAATCCAACGAGTGAATATTGAGTGAAATTTAAATTCAGATGCAGATTACACTGGTAATATAGTTGATAGAAAAATTACTAGTGGAACGTGATTAATTTTTTAAAACATTCATTTGCTGCATCGTTTTTCGAAGAAAATATCTGCATATTTTTCACTTGAAATAATTTTCAAATAGCAGAAAATTTTCTTATAAAACCCCTCGAGAAAATCATGTATTGACCATATTTTCAGATTAGACATTCTTATTTGATTTTAAATGACAAATTTTGACTAATCTGACTCCCTTTGATTATAGAAAAGATGAATAGTGATTGAAAAAGAGATGAGTGTTGATATTTATCATATATTATAACTCGAGAAAGTATAATTAGAAAATTTCTTTAGAATTTCATAACAAGAGTTATAAAAACTTTTTGTTGGATAAAAATTCCATGACCATTTCTATTTCTATCATCTTTCTATCGACCATCACTCATCAAGATCATATTTAGTATGTAAATTTGTGGTAGTTTACAAAGGAAATCATTTGTTCTTCAATATCTTTAAATCTGTGAAGGAAATTATTTGTGCTTCAACTTATTATATTTAGCAATAAAAATAAATATCCAAAGTATTCACTCTCATTTAAAAGTCCTCACGGTTATGCATGGGTGAATTACTTGGATTTTTGATTATGTGCTTCCATGCTCATTTAAAAGTCCTCACGGTTATGCATGTATGGAACGCATATCAAAATTAATTGATTCAAATAGACAAGTTGATTCTAATCCCATTTAAAAGTCCTCACGGTCATGCGTGGTTAGAAGATACTTGATTTCATTTTTTAAATAAAAATTGTGAATACTACTAATCTCATTTAAAAGTCCTAACGGTTATGCATGGTTAGTAGATATTCAAATTTCCTGAAATAAATATACCACAAATAGACAGAATTGTATGATTTTTGATGATTTTATCCCCATCACTTCTGAAAGTGGAATATGTGCTTGACAAGGGTAATTATGATTTTTGTTTGAGTTTTATTGAAATTTGATATTTATATTTAATTGAGTTAAATGTTTGATTCATGTCTATCACTTCATCCCTATTTTTATAACACTGTTATTCTTTTGCTGATAACAAAAGGGGGAGAGAAAAGTTAAGATTTTGTCAAATAGAATCAAGCAAAGGTCAAATAATTTTCCATTTGCATATAGGCTCATTTACATATTTTTATTTGTATGCATATATGTAGGGGGAGTATCATGTAGAGAGGAAGCATTCAAATAGGGGGAGCAAATTGAACAATCAAATACATTTAATACATTCAAAATCTTAAATATATGTTTGTTATCATCAAAAGGGGGAGATTGTTGAATATGCGCTTTGCGCTTATATGATTTTTGTTTGATGATAATAAACATATATACATTCGTTTAAATGTATTTGTTAATATACTATTTTATTTTTCACAGATTAAATAAATATTTGCTGAATAAAATAAATAACACGGAATTTGAATTCAAACGAATATTTTATTCAAACAAATATTTATTACAATTTTGAATAGTATACAAATTCAAGCTCTCACTATTCACTGTACAACTTTGATAAAAATTCAATTACATCACTATTTTACATATCATCACCTCACTACATATCACTCACACTCGTATTTTTATCTTCAACTTCCTTCTAGTTTGAATCCAGCATCTGAGCAATCTGCAAAAATATAAACTAACGCAGTAAAATTGAAAAAGAAATATTTTTGCAATTCAAAAATAAAAGATAATTTTTGAAAATATGATTTTCCTCAGTTATTTGGGTTGTTCGTCATAATTTAAATTTGAATTCATCATACACGAACAACTTGTGACATACACAGTATATTACTGTATATGCCACAAGGCCGTGCACACCAATATATACACTTGATAATGCTACAGGGACAGGTGAGCACAGGTCAAACCCAAATGAAAAGCCGGGTTCAACTCACATGCAATATATTCAAAATCACGACACGAGCACAAGGTCAAACCCGAGTTTTTATAATTGGATTCAACACAAGGCTACAAAAAGAATGCAAAGCTTAGACAAATTCCAAATTCACGGTGAAGTCAAGACAGAAAATTCATGAATGCAACATGATGAACAACCAAAGGTGCAACAAGAATTTTACAGTGTCAAGTTCATGTATGCAACAGGTAAAATGCAGTATGGCCAGAGTGAAATCAACATTATCACTAAATGAATCAAAGCACAAAGGCTTGAATGATCAAGTGCTCAAAGATACAACAAATACAGTATGCAAACATGAAGTGAACAATGTCACAGCAAGCTACAAACTGCAACAAAACACAAATTCATTCAAGGTGTACATGGAACAATGCAATACAGGCCAGAGGCACAAGTACATCAGGTACACCAGTGTGCCTGGAAAAAAAAAGGGTATGGCAGCAAGCCAGTGCAGTGCAACTACATAACAACAATGTCGAGCTCACTGCAACTCAAGGAGATAGTCAACCAACAGTGCAACAGATCACAGTAGTGACAGTAAGCAATGCAGCAACGATGGTCAAGTAATATGCATCAGGCATTAAAACAATATTCAAGATATCAAGTGATACAAGTATGCAACAACAGTAAACCATGCTTCACGATGAACTTGTGGTCATAAACACAGTAACACACACAGATGCATTAAAGAACAGCAGCCCCAAAACTAAGACAGTAGTGTGCAACTCGAGTTTCAAAAGAATCAAAGAAACAATTCTAGCCGTGTAACCAAGTCAAAGCCAGAAACAATGCAAGTAGACCAAACGAAGAATGCTGTGGACACAAACGATGAAGCAAAGCAATATGAACTGTCCAGTTACAACCACAAAGGCACAATGCATCAACATAACAGCAAAGACCACATGCCACAATATCAAGTACATGAAGCAGTTCAAATCCAAATCCAAGAATATATACAATGCAAATGTACAGGCCAGTGAACATAAAAAATGGCCAGAGTCGAAGCACAAAGAACAAAACAGTTCAAGTATGCTGCAGCATTAAATTCAATCAAAAAATGGCCGAAGTCAATATTGAACGAGTCAATAATCAAAACCGTGTCAACCAAGCCGTGGGAAGCAAGTATCAAGAATATACGCATATGAATTAGTCAGATTTTATCTCAATCATCCAAGTATAATCGAATGGCCAAAGCAAATCAGTAGACAAATTCAAACACGAATATACGAACGCAAAAATAGGATTTCGAATCCTATATAAGCCCAATCATCATTGGCAAAATAATTATCGAGTTCAAGAATAAACCAGCAAAGAAAAAGGAAACAGTACATACCGAAAGCACAAACAACGAACTCGATCAAGCAGCTGCAAACGAGCGATAGTCGACCATCAGAGAAGCAGCGAGCTAGGGCAACCTATCTCAGATCGAACGAAGAAATTGAAGCCCTGATTTACACAAGAGCCGAAGCCCTAATTGGAACAAAGGGAACGAAACCCTAATTTCAGAAACAGAACGAAGCCGCCATTACTCTCAAGCAAAGGAACGAGACAAAAAGGATCGGGTGAAATAAGGGAGTGGGCTGGCCTTAATATTAAAAGGGGGTTTAGTGTTTTTAATTTTATAAAAGGGCTTTATTATTTTTAACTAGGGTTAAGGGTTATTTTCTATTGTTTTTAATTGTTGTTTTTATTTTACGAATCAAAGAATTTGTAAATCACCACCTATGGTTTAGGTAGTGTCAAATTGTCTAGTTAGAATTAGTTCAGTGAGCAGGGTGTGCGAGTTTACAAAGCTGTATAGGCGGGAGCAGAGTTTGCGAGTAAGCGAAGCTCTATAGGCGGGAAGCAAAGTTTGCGAGTAAGCGAAACTCTATAGGCGGAGCAGGGTATGCGAGTCTAGTAGAGTGTTTTTGAGCGGGAGCAAATGTTTGCGAGCAGGGTGTGTGAGTCTAGTAGAGTGTTTGTGAGCGGGAGCAAATGTCTGCGAGTCTAGTAGAGTGTTTGTAAGCGTGATACTGTTTAATTCTAATAGAAATCTGTGAATGCAGCAGTAGGCAGGGGTTGCCGGAGCTGGGTAAATTTTGTGTGTGATTTACTTTACGGCATATTTATTTCTGTAGTTTATTTCTGTGTTGAAATCGAGAAAATTTGCTATAACCCTATTCACCCCCCCTCTAGGGTTAATCTAGATCCTACAGAGTGACCTATCAACGCTTGGTGAACCGAATGTTCAAGGATCAGATTGGTAGAACAATGGAAGTCTATGTGGATGACATGCTCGTGAAGTCACGACAGTCAAACGACCACATCCGAGACTTGGCAGACATGTTCGGTGTACTAAGGCACTATGGGATGAAGATCAATCCTTCAAAGTGTTCATTCGACGTAGCATCAGGGAAGTTCTTGGGATTCATTGTGAATGCACAAGGAATTGAAGCTAACCCGGAAAAGATCCAGGCCATCCGAGATATACAGGCACCTAGAACCATAAAACAGGTACAGAGCTTGAACGGAAAGTAGCTGCGCTCAGTCGATTCATATCCAGAGCCACAGATAAGTGTGTTCCTTTGTTCGATGTCATAAAGAAAGGAAAGAGAAACTTCGAATGGACGACTGACTGCGAGGAAGCATTCCGAGCCCTGGTGAGACACTTGGAAAGTCCTCCAGTGTTGTCAAAACCAGTAGACCACGAGACGTTGTACGTATTTTTGGCTGTGTCTCAACACGCTATTAGTACAGCCCTAGTTCGCGAAGAAGACAAGGTTCAAAGGCCGGTGTACTATGTTAGTAAACGAATGACGGGGGCAGAAAAGAATTATCCAAAGATCGAGAAACTTGCCTATTGCCTGGTGATTGCATCACACAAGCTTCGTCCCTACTTTCAGGCGCACTCAATCAGTGTTTACACTGACCAACCCTTGCGACAGGTACTCCAACGACCGGAAACTTTCGGTAGGATGCTAAAGTGGAACATCGAGTTAAGCCAGTTTGATATCACCTACCTGCCGCGAAGGACTATCCAAGGGCAAGCATTAGCTGACTTCGTTGCTGAGTTCACCATTCCGGATGAACCGAGTGAAAATCACAAAATCCCTCCTGTCCGATGGAAGATGTTCACTGACGGGGCATCTAACGACCGTTGGTCGGGAGCTGGGATAGTTCTGGTAACTCCCGAAAACCGATCGATTTGCTACGCTTTGAAGCTCGAATTTACATCGACAAATAACGAAGCCGAATACGAAGCACTGATTGCTGGCTTAAGACTTGCCAATGAACTGAGGGTAAAGTCCATCGAAATCTTCTGCGACTCACAGCTGGTGGTATATCAGGTATGGGGAGACTACCAAGCGAAAGGACAGAGACTGGCTCCTTATCTTGCTCGGGTCCGGGAGCTACTAGTAAACCTGGAATATTATGACATTTCGCATGTCCCGCGCGAACAGAACAGGGAGGCCGACTCCTTGGCTAAATTCGCGAGTACTAGCGATGCACAGCAGATGGGATTGTTCCCTGTCGAGACTCTGCTTGCTCCAAGTATAGACATGATGGAGATAGATCTCGTCTTGGAGACCGAACTCGAAAGGGGATCATGGCTGACCCCGATCAAACAATACTTGCTATACGGGGACTTACCTGAGAGAAGAAGCGAAAGACGCCAAGTCCTTCTTAAGGCTTCGTGTTATGTAATGCAAGACGGGATAATGTATCGGAGGGGATTCTCGATCCCCTTACTCCGGTGCGTGGCCCATGACGAGGTAAAACGGGTATTGGAAGAAGTCCATGAGGGAGAATGTGGTGATCATACCGGGGGGCAAACTTTGGCGAGGAAAATCCTCCGTTATGGATATTATTGGCCGACTGTAAATCGGGATGCTGCAGACTATGCGAGAAGATGCGACAAATGCCAGATATATGCAAAGATTCCAAGAGCTCCGCCAACGGAACTCACACAAATGGTTAGTCCCTGGCCATTTGCAATGTGGGGAATCGACCTAATTGGATCTCTACCCAAAGCCAAAGGAGGCGCGAAATATGCAATAGTGGCAGTCGATTATTTCACCAAGTGGGCGGAAGCAGAGCCAATGGCCACAATCACCACCAAGAAAGTCATTAATTTCGTTGTACGAAATATCATATGTCGTTTTGGCCTCCCACGGACCATCATAACGGACAACGGAACTCAATTCGAAAGCAAGGAATTCAAAGAGTTCCGTCAGAGGTATGGCATTGAGAAAAGGTTCGCAGCAGTTGCTCACCCGAAGGCGAATGGGCAGGTAGAAGCCATCAATAAAATCATCAAGTCCATATTGAAGAAGCGTTTGGAAAAGGCTAGAGGCAAGTGGGTGGATGAACTCCCAACAGCAATTTGGGCCTATAGAATACCCACAAGACCGCGACTGACCACACACCATTTGCACTGGCGTACGACACGGAAGCCGTCATACCCATAGAACTTGAAGTTCCGTCACACCGGGTAACCTATTACGATCCTGCGTCAAACCAGGATCTCCTATTGGAATCATTAGACTTCATTGATGAGAAACGCGAAAAAGCTGATTTGAGAGCAGCCTCATACAGACACCGAGTCGCTAAATATTATAATGGAAAAGTCCAGCCAAGAGCCTTTAGTGCGGGAGATCTCGTTTTGAAACGAGTCTTTCCAACCCCTTCGCACATGAATCCCGCATGGGAAGGTCCATACGTCATCGAACAGAGGCTTGGAGAAGGAACTTTCAAGCTAACGACCGTCGATGGTGCGACACTCCCCCGAGCATGGAACAGCGAGCATTTGCGGCGTTATTACACTTAGTCTATTTTCCTTTATGCGGTAGTTGCATTTATTTCCAGTATGCTTTCTTCTTGGCATGTAATAAGATAATCTAGCTTGTTTTCATTAATAAAGGCTTGAAGCCATCTTTTCCATGAATGACCAATATCTCTTCGTATGATATTCCTACGACGCGCAATTAAAAATTATGATATCCTGGCTAGCGTACGAACGCTTATAATAAATGACAAAAAATCTCTAAGTCCTCGGAGTGCGGACTGGAGTACTCTAAGTCCCCGGAGTGTGGACTCGAGTATAAACGACAAAAAATCTCCAAGTCTCTGGAGTGCGGACTGGAGTACTCTAAGTCCCCGGAGTGCGGACTCGAGTATAAACGACAAAAAATCTCCAAGTCTCCGGAGTGCGGACTGGAGTACTCTAAGTCCCCGGAGTGCGGACTCGAGTACAAACGACAAAAAATCTCCAAGTCCCCGGAGTGTGGACTGGAGTACTCTAAGTCCCCGGAGTGCGGACTCGAATATAAACGACAAAAAATCTCCAAGTCCCCGGAGTGCGGACTCGAGTATAAACGACAAAAAATCTCCAAGTCCCCGGAGTGCGGACTGGAGTACTCTAAGTCCCCGGAGTGCGGACTCGATTATAAACGATTCAAAATCTCCAAGTCCCCGGAGTGCGGACTGGAGTACTCTAAGTCCCCGGAGTGCGGACTCGAGTATAAACGATTCAAAATCTCCAAGTCCCCGGAGTGCGGACTGGAGTACTCTAAGTCCCCGGAGTGCGGACTCGAGTATAAACGATTCAAAATCTCCAAGTCCCCGGAGTGTTTACTGGAGTACTCTAAGTCCCCGGAGTGCGGACTCGAGTATAAACGATTCAAAATCTCCAAGTCCCCGGAGTGCGGACTGGAGTACTCTAAGTCCCCAGAGTGCGGACTCGAGTATAAACCACAAAAAATCTCCAAGTCCCCGGAGTGCGGACTGGAGTACTCTAAATCCCCGGAGTACGGACTGGAGTACTCGAAGTCCGGTGTATAGACTTAATTACAAGCAGTTCAGACCTCCGAGTTCCTTGAATAGGAACTACGACGCAAATGACTTGGATATGTCAAGTCCCCAACATACGGGCTATGAAATATTCTAAGTGCTTGAAGCACCAAGTGGAGATTGATCAAATCCGGAGTGCGGACTCGAGTATAAACGATTCAAAATCTCCAAGTCCCCGGAGTGCGGACTGGAGTACTCTAAGTCCCCAGAGTGAGGACTCGAGTATAAACCACAAAAAATCTCCAAGTCCCCGGAGTGCGGACTGGAGTACTCTAAATCCCCGGAGTACGGACTGGAGTACTCGAAGTCCGGTGTATAGACTTAATTACAAGCAGTTCAGACCTCCGAGTTCCTTGAATAGGAACTACGACGCAAATGACTTGGATATGTCAAGTCCCCAACATACGGGCTATGAAATATTCTAAGTGCTTGAAGCACCAAGTGGAGATTGATCAAATCCAGGGAAGCTCCCAAGCCATGTAAAGACGAACCAAGAAGTCTAAGTTACCCATAACAATTCAGATTTCAATCACAACCATGAAAGAAACTGAATAATAAAAGTCTTTTGAGAAGACAAAAGTGAAGATCAAATTTTATTCATAAAAAGCTTATTTACACAGTCTACAAATATTAGTACATGACTTAAACTAGTTCTCGTTGAACGGGGACGACGGTCATTTCTTGTGTTTCTTTGACTTCTTCCCGGATGGTTCCTTCCCAGAGCGCTTACTCTTGGAATCCTTCCCTGACGAAGGGGTGACGACCGAAGATGCAGGGGGAACATCCATGGGCTGGGACTTGCCAGGAAGAATGACCTTCAATAGTTTCTTCAGAGGATCGTCCAGGTCCACTTCACGCGGCTCGACCTTGACTGAGGTCGTATCTCTTTTCTCTTTCTCGAGCCGTTCCTTCATGCTAAAGTCGGATGTGTGCTCAGAGGTGCCTGTGGTTTCTACTTCGAAACTCTCCGAGGAAGAGTCAGATTTGCCTTCATCCAGCGCCCCGATTACTTGAGCATTTGGACCAGGATCTCCGCCGACTTGAGTAGCCTCACTCGCCTTTATCTCCACCTCCTTGGCGGCATCGCTCCTCGGAGTGGGCTCGGGGTCAGAACATCCTGCACAGAAGAGACGAGACAAAACAAGTGTTAGAACACAACAACTTCTGAGGGAACGAGAAAGATCTTTGTGAAGCCCAGAGGTTACTCACCAGATGCCGGTGGGTTCTCAGTCGCCAGGGGTGTCCCGCCCTCCGGGATGGGAGATAAAACATGAATGCCAACCCCGGGGGCTTCCGGGTCATAACCAACGTGCTGCTCGAAGGGATCAAGTGTTGACCGACTGGCCGATTGGGTAGGCACGCGAACTGGGGGCACAACGCCGGAAGGGTCCGTAGCCACCTCTTTCCCTTTCCTGGAGGGAGAACCTTTGCTGTAGAGGGCTTTAGCCGCCGATAAATCTGAAGGCTCCTTCCCCCTCAGGAATTCTTTGATCAATGCTTCTTCGTCGACCTCATCCACGCCGCTCTCAACCTTCCTGATCTGAATCAGGGTCTCCCATGCCTCGGCCAATGACTCAAGGTAGCCGTCGCCCAGAAAAGTTAGATCTCGATGCATGAGAACTCGGGCATTGAACTCAGCGATGAGCGGGTCGAATTCGGTCTTTATCTCCTCCCTGCCTTCTTCCCTGGCCGCCTCGAGGCGAGAGTCGATGTCGACAGTTGCTGCCCTTTTACCTTCCTCACGGGCCTCATTCCTCAGTGCCTCGATTTTGGAGAGATCGTCTTCAAGTTTCCCCTTTAAGAGCCGGGTGGGGACGATCTCATCACAATAGTGCCGTGCCTCAACCTGGGCGGCCACTTTCTCTTCCTTCTCCTTATTGAGTTGCTCCTCGAGCTCCTTAACTCGCCTATTAAGCACATCTCGCTCCTTCTGAATGGAATCTTTCTCCAAATCTAATGCCCCACACCGTTGAACCGCTTCATCGAGCTCTTTCTTATGAGTCAATTCAAGCCGAGAGACTGCCTCGGCGGTATCTTTAGCATTCAGACGAGCAGCATCAAGCTCGGACTTGTAAGTAGCCAGCTCTTCGTCCTGGGCCTTAATGATATCCCTGTCATGGATGGCCTCGAGTTTTAGACGATCGATTTCGTGCTGGCGCTCCATAGAGACTTCAAAAAGTTTCTCAGCCAGATGGACGAACGCGTCATGTTGCACGTAGACGTCATTGGTACAGGCGATAGCATTTTGTTTGACATCTTCGGGAATAGGATGAATCGTCGGGAGGAACTTTAGTCCATCAAAACAAATCTTCGGAAACTTAGCCTTAAGTTCGTTCAATCTCTCCGACACTGTCGGGTCTGTTACGGGAGCGGGAGGAGACGGCTTTGAAAGTTCGCCCTTCCTATGAGAATCTCGGGAGTGCCGGGTAGAAGAAGAGTCAGAGTGTTGGTCCTGGGGAGCATCAGAATGCGACCTCTTATGGCCACGTTTGTCTTTGCTTCGCTCCTGATAAGAAGAGGTCTCCTGGCGGTGTTCGGGCTGATAATAAGTTTCCTTCCGGGATGACGAGTCCCGGGCATGATAATCTCGGTCGCTGTCGCTGTCTCTGTCTCGGCGCTTCCCGAGGCCCGAGTCCCGACCAGACTGGCGTAAAGTCGACGAACCGCGAAGGCGGTCGTATCCGTGAGAGCGCCCCATGTCACCTGCAATCAAACAATAGCGAATTAGCGAGAGAGCAGAATGGTGAAAGAAAAGTAGGTGCAAAGCGAAATGCATGTATCTGTGTGTGTGTCCTAGTGCTACCCCCCGACGGACCAGTGGCTTTGCTAACGGGAGTTTTTTCCCCTTGGATCGGGGCCGGGACGCCCGCGTCACCCCTGAAGGGTGAGAGAAACTTAAACAGCTCCGGGTCATCGAAATATTAGTCGAGCAAGTCGTCGGGAATGGAGAGGTTCGATAGGCCTTTCAGAGAAGTTCCAACGCGCTGTGAAGAAGCCTCTTTCTCTGGCTGAACAGGCGTAGCTTTGGAAGTCCCACCAACCTTCTCTTTCCCCAACTTGCACGCCAGCTCCTTTCTCCCCTTCGAAGGGGAAGATGACGTTTCGATATCATGAGCTTCAGCTGCAGGACCTAAATCCTCACCTCGCTTTTTAGGTGGCTCGCTTAGAATTTCCCCTTCTTCCGGTACTTCAAGAGAAGGGCGAACGGATGATTCAGGCAATTTTTTCCCTCTGACAGGCACAGACTTGGGAAGCGATACGCCCTCTGGAAGGCTAACCCGGCAGCCAGGGGCTAGCAAGCCGAACTTCGATAGTGACTCATTGGAAATGAGGGCTTGGATATCTCGCTCTTCAGCAGGAAGAGCTCTAATGGCGTCGACAGCATCGGAGTACCCCCGGCCCTCGGGACGTGGGACGAGATCTGAAAAAATAGAACAATGAGTTAGGAGAAGTTCAACCTCAATCGGGAACGGACATCAACTCAGAGAAAGGACTTACTTCCTTCAACCCACCCCCTCGCAAATCCTTGGGGGCAGCGCACGTAAAACCACTCCTGTTTGTACAGGGCGAATTTACTACTCCACGCGCTAGTGAAAAGTTGGCACTTCCGATGTGGCTCAAGAAACATGTAAGAGGGGCTTTCTCCCCGTCTCTTGGTCATATAGATGTACCTTATATCACCGGGAGTTGGAGGCCTAGAGAAGACAGCCACGAAAAGCATGTACGTGCCATAAATGAAAGCGTGACCATTTGGATGAAGTTGAGACGGGGCGACGTCCAGATACTGCAGCACGTCGCGAAGGAATAGATTGAAAGGTGGCACGCTACCAACCCAGCACATGAACTTGCTACACGCCGTATATCCCGCTGGGGGCAGATGTAGGCGGTCATGCCCCGACGGAACGAGCACGTCAGCAAACGGAATGCCATGAATAGAACATATCCGCTTAAGAGCGGCCTCAGTGACTCTCTAAGCCTGTGAGTCAACTGGGTGATCCAGTAGAATCGACGATTCCAAAGTATCGGGAGCCCAGTCATGAGCGGGAGAAACTGACGGGTCAGTTGTGTCGGGGGCCGTTCGCTTAGAAGACGGCCCAGGTTTGTCGGAAAGTGTAGCAGAACTGGATCTTTTGGACATCTTGAATAAATAGCAGACCCAACCAAGCACCTGTGTGAACTATACTCGAAAAATGATCGACGTTAGAATTAACAACGCAGATACCCCCCCCCCCCCCGTGTGGTGTGTGAACTAGTGCAATCAATCGTGCATAAGCATTTAATATAACATCAAGCCTAAAAACATCGCTTCCGAAAACTGTCATCGCTCACCGTCTCCGAAAGCCTTCTGAATAACGATTGCAGTAAGACACTAGAGGTATTTATGTATGGTCGGCATGTTAAGTATATTCGGCATTTGCTTGTGTTCGGCATTTAGGTCTGTTCGGCACCTAGTTATGTTCGGCATGATAGTTTGTTCGGCATTCACTTGGGTTCGGCATTAAGGTCTGCTTGGCGCCTAGCTATGTTCGGCATGTTAAGAGTGTTCGGCATTTAGGTATGTCCGGCATGTGTATGTGTTCGGCATTAGGGTTTGCTCGGCATCTAACTACGGTCGGCAAGACAGTTTGCTCGGTTAACTGATGGCTCGGCAAGGCCATTGTTCGACCAACATCCATCATTCGGCCAAAGCTCGGTTCGGACTGAGAATGTGACGTTCGGCCAGAGTACAATTCGGCCAAATCAACGCCCGGCCTTGCCGCTGGCTCACACTTCACCCTTCTAACCCCTTTGTTCGGCCATCGTTACGCCGTGCCAACTAAGATCATGACCGAGTCCAAACACTCGGCATATCCTCCATACCTTCCTCTCCTCCACCGAACACTCACTAAAAATCCTACAAGGCATTCGAATTTAGCTCTCTCTCCCCTTACCTCTAGACGCTCGACCTTGGAAACGCTCCAAATCGAACTCGAGTCCTCACCAACACTAAATCTATGCGAATCGATGGGAAATTGCCAGAAAAGGAACTCGGGTGAGAAGACTGTACCTAGTACGTGAATCGAGCGTAGGAAAGTTATGAGGAACTCTTGAATTCTGATCGCACGAATGGCTTGAGAGCTCGGAATTGTAAAAGCAAGAAGTGAGAAAAGAGAAGGAGAAGAGGTCGGGTTTTATAAGGGAAAAGAGGAAGTTGAAGAGCTTCTGTCCGGCTCTACCGGTCAAAATGCTACCGGCACTTGTCTCGTTCGGCTCGATCATTCGGCATACAAAGTCACTCGGGGTAACGCATCGTTCGGCCTTCCCTGCTGCGTTCGGCCAAGGGAGCCTTATGACCCTCAAGGGTGACGACCAAGGTTTAATCAAAGTGCATCACGATCGGTCATGTAATACACTTTGGGGGCAAGTGTTTCCCAAGGGATTGACCAGGCAACTTAGTACTCGGCCAGAAAGGAGTGCTCGGCACAAAGTAGCGCTCGGCCAGAAAGGAGTGCTCGGCACAAAGTAGCGCTCGGCCAGAAAGGAGCATTCGGCACAAAGTAGCGCTCGGCATCAGGAGAGCGTTCGGCCAAATTAGGTTGTTCGGCCTCCAGGACACATTCGGCATCCAGGACACGTTCGGCATCCTGGATATGTTCGGCATTGAATTCCGTTCGGCCAATTAAGATCGTTCGCCATTCATGCCCCATTCGACCTGCATCTCTCATTCAACCTCCCGCCTCGCTTGGTCTAAAGAGGGAAGACTCGGCATGGCTCGTTCGGCATAAGGGGGAAGGCTCGGCATGCTTCGTTCGGTACAAGAAGGAAGACTCGGCATGCCTTGTTCGGCCTCCCTGGTTCGGCGTACAGTACATAAACTACTTGGACCAAGTTATTCGGCCACCTGGCCCACCAGGGAAGTCCAACCCACTTTCGTCTATAAATAGAAAGGCAGGGGCACAGAAAACAGGATCAGATTTCAGAGAACACAGGGGAGACTCTGCCTCATCCAAACCTCATCCAAGACTTCTACTTTTATTTCACAATTGTATTCGAATACTTAAAAAGCGGATTGTATCTGTAATCAAGTTTAAAAGCGAGGAAATAAAGGATCAACTTCAAAGTGGACATAGGCTACAACGCCGAACCACTATAAATTCTGTGTTCTCGTCTCCCGCATTTTAATTTATATTATCTTCTCTATTTTAATTTATCTTCTTTATTAATCTCTCTACACAAACTCTCTAAGGGTGTTAATGACCAATTTTGGCGCTAACAAGACCCTATTATAATATCAGTGGATTTCTATAAAAATTGTTTTAGTTATCGTAAGGTAAAAACCCGACATGTTTATTTGTGGCGTGGTCTTACGAGATGCTTTTGTTTTCAAAGGATTTTTGAAACTTTAATAATCAATTGAGTGTGATTTTCTCACGCTGGTATTCCAGACTGACTCGCGTGTTATTTAACTGTAATGCTCGGGTCAAACCGAGTATTATAAGATACAGGATATGATGCGGTGGAGCTCATGAGACGAGTAAGATGACGATACGTACACCCGTACTTGTTTATATACATATATTCCGCTGTGTTGAGTTGTTGTGTATCCGGTTGTATGTTATTGATGTTGAACTGTGATTGATGTACGCTGATGATGTAATATATGTAAATAAAGATATTTGATTCTTGAGTAAAGATTATTTATTATCTATTATATTTTATTCCGCTGCGATGGTTAGATTCTGTTATTGTTTTCTATTTTCTTCTTCTGCCTCATCTTCTTTACCCCAAATGGTTCGTATTTATGTACAACTTGAGTTGATTGTTGTAGAATAGTGTTGACTCAAGGGGTACGGATTTGCGGGTCGTTTCAGCTAACATGTGGCGGCAAGCAATGAGTGTGAAAGTGCTCGTCCCTTCTCTAAGTGCAAACTTAGCAATGACCGTCATTGTAGCAAACCCATGGTGAATTGTGATCATGAAGATACATGGATTTGTTTTATGCCATAGCCCAAAAATGCCTTCTCTTGTATTATTGTCCATTGATTTTGGAAGGCTTTTGTTGCTTGATATGATAAATGATAACATTAATGCTTTTGTTATCTTATTTATATTTTAATTTGTACTTTACATAAAAAAGGCATACTATAAGTGGGAAAGGGGATAGGAAATTTTTTTTTTATCATTTTTTATGTTAACAGGCAATAGATATCTCTCACGCTATGAAGCCACTTGTTTAGTGCATATTAAGTTGTTTGAGGAATGATAGCTTCTTTGGAAACTTGGATTTTCTAAAATTGTAGTTGAAGCTATAGCTTGTCTACGATCTAAGCATGTTCCATATTATCAGTAGTGGATGAAAGCCAACACTCTTGGGTTTTGAAAATTTAATGTAGTTAAAGTGTGTAAGATTTCTTATGTACCCTCTTTTTTGTGGAGCTGGAAATCATATTTACATACCGATTCAATAAAAAAGAGTTGATTTTTTTACACAAAAGTCTAAGTGCAAGACTGGTCGGCTGATCGATATTCATTAAAAATGTACCGATTTCCTTTTTAAAATAGTCTAAGTGCAAAGATTAAAATTCTATGTAGGATGAGGAATAGTTGGCTAATCGATATTTAGTAAAAATGAACTGTTATAGATGCTATAGATTATGTGATGCATCTCAATACTTAATATCTTTGAAAGCTTCCTTGCTATCCATATTTATTCTCCTATAAATTGTTTAACAGGACTCATCTGACAACCCTTTTAAGGAATCTGAAGAAGAAACAGTTGAGTTGAAAGCAAGTGAAGTTAAGGACTAAAGTGAAGTAATGTTATGTTGTTGAATGCTGCTATAGCTGGTGAAGTAGCAAGCTTTGGAGAGAGCTGTTTGAAGTGGCCAACTGGATGAAAGTTGAAATATCAGAACTAGAAGATGTTGCCGAGGAGAATTGAGATGAAGTAGATGAGATGAACAAAAACCATCCTGATCTGAAAGCTGCAGCCATTTCTGCCTGCCTGCTGCATAATTATCTGATCTGAAACAAAGCAGATGATGATGAACTGAACTGGTGAGCTGAAGTGGAGTGAATTTAAGTGGAATAAACTGAGTGTGCGAATAATCTTTGACAACAATAAATATGAAGCTGCTACTTGAAAGGGTGGGCTGCCATAATGTGCTCATTCCAGAATTAATCTGAATTTCGGGGAGTCCTAGAGTTGAATTTGTAGTCGAGATTTGTACTATAGAAGGTAACTGCCATGATATCCCTAATTTGCAATATGAATGGTTTATTCTTCCCCTATATCTTAAATAATAATTATTATTCTATTTCAGGCACGTTTGGAACTTTGTATTATGGATTTTTCTGCTAATTACGTCATGCAATCAATCATAGATCACAGTTTTCACAATGGTTACGTCACCATCCCAACGAAAACATTTCAAACTATAGACAATCTCTGCTCCTCAAATTACGTTATGAAAACATACCATTACTTTCCGAAATAATTATCTTAAAATAATACTTATAAATTTTTTATATAAATTTTCTAAGTTAAATTTAGTAAAATACTCTTTTATAATAGTTAACCCATCTGTGACCGACCGTGACTATCAATCCAAACCAAAAGCGTACCCATCGAGTCAAAAATCACAATAATAATACGAGTGATCAATGTCGCTAGAGGTAGCTAACCTCATTGGCCAGACATAGGCTTTTGTTTTAGTCATTTTAATTTTGACACAAGTGTTAAGGCTATCCATCATAATTCTCTTACTTCATTCTAGTAAATGTCGCCAATTCAACCACTACATTTTGGACATTATCCACCGCGTACACAGTTGTTAAAGTGGTTTTAATATTGATAGAGAGTATGCTAAGATGCCCCGGTATCTTTAACAACCAAACGTCATTTTACACACCGGTTGGTTCTTTTTTACATTTCGAAAACAGTTCGTATTTGGCATCAAAATGTCATATTTATTTCAAAAACAAATCCATCTTAAAATCATCATATTCGCTTAAAAAAAATCATATATTGCTTCAAATGTAAATTCCATTCGATATATGGATTTCACTTCAAAATTTTAATATGAATTACAATTTCAGTTTTAATTTCACATTAACCCAATTCACATTTAAATCCAAGATTTAAATATAAACATTCCACCTTTTGACCAGTTTGAATTTTTGAAAATAGTTTAATGGTTTTAAAATAATTAAATAGTTAAAATAGTTTGAGTAATAAAGCGGTATATATAATAAAATAGATTAAAAATCAAAATAGTTTGAATATTTAAAGAATATAGATTTTAAACCGTTTATACTAAAATAATTCATTTAAAATAGTTTCAAATTCAAACCGGTTCACTTTCCAAAATTTCGAATTCAAATTATTTTCGTTTTCCATTTCGATTTAATCGATTCAATTTCGATTTCAAGTCGGACTCAATTTCCATTCCAAATTAATTTAAATTCCAATTCAAAATTAATTTCACTTCCAATTCCAAATTAATTTAATTTCCAATTTCAAATTTATTTCAACTCTTATTCCATGTTTTAAACCATTTCGATTTATATCAATTCCGAGTACATTTCCAAAATATCGATTCAAATACTTAAATCAATTTTTCCTTCAATATCCAATTTAAAATCCAAATCTTCAAATATAATAAATTTCCGAGCTCAATCTTGTAATATCATTACATATCACCTTTAACTTAGAAATACTCAAAGTTCGAATAAAAGTTCAATCTTTCAAAACAAATCAAATTTCTGAAATTCACATCATATTTTGATTTTAACTTAAAAAATATCAACTTTGATTATTTAAACAATTTCGTTTACAAAATTTAAATGTCAACATTTTGGGCTCCATTTCGAAAATAATTTGATTTCCATAAATTCAATTTTTATTCATTTAAATCAAATCATTTAAATAATTTCAAAAAAATATTTTAAATCATTTAATTTAACCAATCCGGTGTCCATACATAATTTTCTATTCTATGATTAAGTGAATCAATTATTTCAATTTAAATTCCAGGGATGGATATATATCATTTCAATCCAAAATAAATGCTATAGTTATTTATCATTTCAACCTATTTCTTAATTTATTCGAAACAATTCAATTTACAGTTTTATACAGTGTAAACAACATACAAGATGGTAACATGATACATTAAACATAAACAAACATCCAAACATCCAAAATATCAATCAAATTTCATCCATCACCATCCATCAAACAGTCAATACTCACAAAAACCAGCCAATTATCGATAAATTGTGGATTTTACTAGCAGTTAAATTCTAATTCAATTTTAACTATCAATTTAAATTTTATCAATAAATTCAAATGTCAATTAAATATCAATTTAAATTTATCCAACAACTATCAATAAATTTAAATTACTTCACGACATAAATTTTCCAACACAAAATATAATAGCCAAACGTGAGCGTATAAAACACACACCTTGGGTTGAATCAAAAAAATTCAAACTCTCCAAACAATCACGAATCCAGCTTTACTGCGTAGTGCTCGTTGATATGAATCTAGTGCAATTTGTTTCGTCCAAAATGAACCTCGTACGAGCACAACACGAATTAGTTAACATTTGGATAATTAATATTTACGATTCATAATGTAATTAATAAAAAAATAAACATTACTTCTTCTTCATAAACCCACATACTCCCCCAGGTACAAGCCCATCTCCACGCAACCCTAATCGAACGCCGTCTTTACCAATGGACACCCAGACCACGCCGCACCCACGTCGACGAACACCCCGACACATCGGAGCTTCCCTCCGAGCACCACATGACAACCCTAAACCGCGGCGACCTCCATTGCATGCCCATTCGTGCTGCACGAACGTGCCTTTCCCCTAGCTGCCTGTGGCTGCGACTCCATCCACCGCTCACTCTCGCTTCGTCCCTCGATTGCCTTTTTTTTCTTCTGTTCGATCGATTTGTTTGAGTTTTTTATACAATGATCTGCGGTTTCAAATCTAAGATTAGAAATAAAAAGGGGAGTAGAGTATGTGTAGATAAAAATTAGTTGGGCCGAGATGTGTAGGAGACGGAAAAAAAATAGAGAATATAGATTAATATATTACAAAATTTCCATCTTACAACGTCCGACATTCTCAAGCTCCAAACAAAGCATGCCACCTAGCGTTTATAATACTGTACCCCCATTCCGAACACAATGGAACTAGTTTCGAGGCCTAATTCGATCGTATGTGGAAGATAGCTTTTCAAAGTCGATTATCTTACATAAATTCTGTAATTAAATTTCTACGTGTTTCAAGCTCGCACAACAAAACGACAAGTCCGATCGCTACGAAACTCGAAACCCTACAATAACTCACTATCACGGATCCGATGAAACATGTTTCGTTGAAATCCGAGAAAGTGACCAAAATGGCTATTTCTACTTTTCAATTATAATATAAAATTTTCAATTTCTAGTTATTCACCTTTAAATTCAATCTTAAATCTAAACGATCTTTATCCTTGTTTAAAAAAATTAAATTAATTTCCAATGTCATTCCCATTCACATTAATTCAAGAATTCAATTATTCAAATAAATTCCAAAATTAATTTAATAATTTAATCATCCCATATTAAATTTAAACAAATTAATTATCCAATAAATTACAAAAATAAGTCATTAATTTTTTTTTATCTCTAACCAATTATATTCAATAATTATATCAAATTCTATAATTTAAAACAGTTAAAAATACGGGCCGTTAAATACTCCCCCACTCAAAACTTCAAAAAATTTCTAACTTCCAAATTTACGGAAAATTTCGGCAGTCTCCTTTGCGCAGCTCCATCGGAATTTTTTTACAATATAATATATACACAAATATACCAAATAGATATCAAATATACATCTCATTTCAAAGACGAGACATTTCGAAGGGTAAAAATATAAAATCGTGGTATGTAATCCGAAATACGTACCTTATTATTAATAATACGAGCGAGTTCGCTCGTGTTAAGCAAGCAAAGCTTGTAAAAACCCACGTATACGTCTAAACGGTCTTCATATGTACCTATATCAACTCAGTTTAGAATATTAGTTGCATATAATGATATAGAAGCATATATAAGTCTAATATAACCATATAACATGGATTTTGAATTCAAACAATAAATACAAGCACAAATACGTAACATGCAACAATCATATGCAAACAAAACAGTAATAATAATGGTTTGCAACAAAAGAAACCATCTAACCATCAGTATCCATCCAATTAATTCATATCTATGTGATTTACATTATTCAATGTCAATTTCTAATTTATGTTCTTCATTTCTCATTTACATTCGTTTCATTAACATTTTAGTTGATTCATTTCAATTTACTTGCATTCAACCAACTTTTATTCAATTAAGATTCACATGCAATTGATTTGCATGCTTTTATCAACATTAATGAATTCACATTCTATTGATTTACACTCGTTTATAGTCACATTCATTTTTTTACTTCATTATTTCATTTCAATCGTTCATATAATTAATTACACTTAAGTAATTTAATTGCATACCACATTCCATATATTTTAAATTGATTCACATTCACTTATTATTATCCATTTCGTTAATCATACAATGGATTTATATTCAATTCATTCGCTTTTAATTAATTTACATTAACTAATTTGGTTTCAGTCCATTTTTATTCAATCAACCAATATTCATTGCATTCACATTTGATTGATTACAATTAAATGTATTTACATTCAATCGATTTGTTTCAATTATTTACATTTGTTTCATCCACATTTAATTGGTTTATATTTCATTGATTTCCTTCAATTTATTAACATTCATTACAAATTCATTATATTCAATTTTATTCAATTCAATTTGTGAAATTCCAATTGTTTCACTTTTTATTTAACATATTTCATATAAATTCATTTATGAATCATTTATAAAGTTATTCCACTTAACCATGCTTAAGTTAAATTTGTTTCATTTACACTTAGTATATCCTCTTTCTTACTATCCTAACATCATATATAAATTATCTAAGTTTATTATAAATATTTTATACAACACACTCACGTTTATTACTATTACTTCATATCTTAAGTTATTATTAATTCATCAGTTAACTTCATCTATTCAAATTCGTATTATTAATTTACTAATGTGAATTTTATTTTATATCTCAATTCATATTAATAATTTTCTTTATCATTCAACTTATTAAGTTAGTTTCATTTTTTTATTTCATTAACTTGTTTCATATTCAATTAGGTACCATTCAATTTTACTAGAACTCATTCTATTTGCATTTAATTTATTTACATCCAATTTAAATTAAATTCAATTAACTATATAAATTTTACTTACACTCGTTTATTTTTATTCAATTTTTTACACACTTAAATTACATCTCATTATTTTTATAATTTTAAATTCGTATTCATTTTATTAATCCATTCTATAGTTTGAGTGGAATTAATTCACTTTACCAATTTATCTAGTTTCGCTTAATATGCAATTCAATTTTTTTTAATATTAAGTTAAACATCATTTCATTTTAATCCATTACTCATTTTATATAATTTTATTCAAGTTAAATTTTCTTATCATTCTCATTCAATAAATTTTAATTTGTTTTTAGCTTATTAATTCTAAAATCTTATAAGTTATACAATTTATTCATTCAAAATTTCATTTTATCTAATTCATTTCAAATGCATTTCATTTTATTTAAGCTTCTTGAGTTAGTCTTCATTTTATTTACTTAATTTCACTAACTCCATTTAATTTAACATTACTAGGCCAATTATTTTATTTCGTATCTCAAATTCAAAAAAAAATCTTTTGTTTGCTTAACCAAAATTTAACCATTTTAAATTTGGTTTATTTTCCTATTCAAATTTATAAATTACAACTTATTTCTTTTCTATACTATTTTAAATTTATAAACTCATTCCTTATATACTATTTTCAATTATAAGTTCAAAACTGTTTCCATATATTTATTAAATCATACTTATAATATTTTTCACAATCAAAACTTGTTTAATCGAAAATTAAATTTCTTTTGGTAGAAATTTTCATTTAGAAACACTAAAATTATACTAGCGATGATGTAGTCATCCCTAGAATTATTTCCCAACGACCAAAGCGAGTTTAGTGCTTTATTTCTTTCAAATACTGATATATATGCACTATCATACATAATTAGTCATCCAACAGATAATTATAGATTTGTCAATCCAATCGACATCCAATAATTTAAATTTTAACATTTAGTTTAAATATGGAGTCCAAATGAGTGAGAAAATTCTCACCTTTGATTTTCCGAATTGCTAATCGTTCCAATTTAATTCCAGCTTGTCGATACGGGTGAATCGCTACTTATTTTGTCCGATTTCGACCTCGTTCAAGAAAATATGGCTTTATTGACATTTTAATTCAAATTAAAAAAATTCTCTTGATTCAATTAAATAAATTAATTGCCTCTATTACCTACTCAAAGCTCACTGCCGCTGTTGTCTGTCAGATCGCCCGACCACCATTTGCCGAGTACCTTCATCATCGTGCTCGAGCTCCATGGTTCCAAACGACTTCAAACCCTCCCTCCTTCTTCAAAACTGAATTTCCATGTCATACTTCCTTTCCCCAAGCCACGAGGTCGCCACCACCCTCCAGGCCCGCGCGACCATTGTGACAAGCAGCGTCGCCATCCCAATGTAGTGTGCCCCACCACGACGTCTCGTGACTTCAGCTTTCCATCGCGACCCTACGGCCACTGAACCGCCACCCCTACGTCACCCTCCTTACTTCCCCTCATCGCCTCTTGTCGCCTATGTCTACCCTCGAATTCGAAGCCCTAACTGAACTCTGTAATCATGGCCCTAGACGAATGCCAACCACGAACTACAGGCAACCCACTTCTTGAGAGGCTAGCTTCCACGATCCTCAATTTGAAGATCGAATTCGAATTTGATTTGATTTTTTTTTCAAAACACCCGAGTCAATCTGGAAAACCAGCGTGAGAAAACACGCTCAATTTGAATTATTAACCTTTCAAAATCCTTTGAAAAAAGGTATAACATAAGACCACACCATAAATAATCACGATAGGTTTTTACTTATGATAACCAAAACGATTTTTATCAAAATCATCTGATATTATAATAGTGTCTATAGAAAGTAAATAGTAAATATCTTAAATGCTTGCATCTCACATTTCAGCATATTTGGGCACAATCAAAACCGTACAACGCTTATTGGAGAATGGATTCCATCAAATGACTGGGCCACTAGGATACCAACCACTATAGTACACCTTTAGAACAATGTACCGAGGACCTCGTTGGGATCACCTGCTACACAAGACCAGTCTACCCCTAGCCGGGATAGACCGTGTAAGATTACCCCATGGTTGGGATCAGCAACCACACCACACAGCCGAATAAAAGAGACTCTAGATAAGGGTAACCTTACCTTACTTGGGTGCGACCTACTTAGCCTTGCTACATCTCCGATGTTTTAGTCATTCCCCAGTTGATGCGGCTCGAGGCTAAGCGTTACCTATCAAGGACTCAATTTGACTTAGAATGCTCATCGTCCTCCAATGACAATGTTCTGATAGCATTCATCCATACAAGTTGTCCTGAGTCTGGACACACCGAATCACTGTCTTTGTAACGACACGTAAATTTTAATAATTTTTATAATGTATTTAATTGAATTTTTGAGAAATTTTAAATCGTAATATTTTGAAATAAAAAATTAATATTTGAAATACGTCTATTGTAACGACCCGCAAATCCGTACCCCTTGAGTCAACACTATTCTATAACAATTAACTCAAGTTGCACAGAAATACGAACCATTTGGGTTTAAGAAGAAGAGGTAGAAGAAGAGAAAACAAAATCAACATCAGAATCTAACCATTGCAGCGGAATAAAATATAATAGATAGTAAATAATCTTTACTCAAAATCAAATATATCTGTTTACATACATTACATCATCAGAATACATCAGTCACAACTCAACATCAATATCATACAATGGGTACACAACAACTCAACACAGCGGAATACGTATATAAATATACAAGTACGAGAGTACGTTTCGTCATCCAGCTCGTCTCCTGAGCTCCACAGCATCATATCCTGTATCCTATAATACTCGGTCTGACCCGAGCATTACAGTTAAATAACACCCGAGTCAGTCTGGAATACCAGCGTGAGAAAATCACACCCAATTGATTATTAAAGTTTCAAAAATCCTTTGAAAACAAAAGCATCTCGTAAGACCACGCCACTAATAAACATGTCGGGTTTTTACCTTACGATAGCTAAAACAATTTTATAGAAATCCTCTGATATTATAATAGGGTCTATATACAAGTACTTATAAAATAGACGAAATTGTTACATTATTAAATTCCAGCTACTAGCCACAAAAGTGGGTAATACAAACAAAACTCGTACAAGGCTCGTAGGGAGAATGGATTTCCAACTAATGACTAGGCACTGGGGTACCACCTGTCACAGTACGGGGCCTAGATCACCGTACCGAGGATTACTCCCTTCATCCCCTGCAACACAAGGCTGGAACCATCCCTTACTGGACAGTCCCGAGTGAGATCACCCCGCGGTTGGGATCAGCAACCGCCCACTAAGCCGAAAAAGAAATAAGGGACATCTAGATTGGAATGACCTCACCCTGCTTGGGTGCTACCCACCTAACCTTGCTGCATATCCCCTGATTTTCAGTCATTCCCATTTGATGAGGCTTGAGGCTAAGCGTTACCTTTTAGAACGTTTCACTTAGAATGCCCATCGCCCACCTGACGATGTTTCGCAAGCATTCGTCCATACAAGTCCGTCCCGGGTTCGAACGGAACCGGAGGCACTATTCCTACTACATCCATTTTGGAAATATCCTCAGGATTAGTAGCGACTAGCCCTTACACTTCACTGCTCCATCTTCGACTCCGAACACGTTTTCTGCACGAAACGTACAAACCGGATCGAAGTGGTTTTCGAGAAATAAATCTCGATCCTGGTCTCTTCGAAACGATCAACGCATTTGGCCAATATTGATAGTCGGTTATTTAACTATCAATTAACATTCACAAACAACCATCCAACAATAAATAATTTCCAAATTATTTATTATCCTCAAAATATCTTCACAAGATATATTTCTATTTTCAATCCTTTGAAAACAGTTTTTCAAAACCATCTTTCTTCCAGAATAAACTTTCCCAAATATTTTCTATCTCTACTGAAATTACCAAGCACAAAACTAGATTTTAAAAATAAATTTTAAAACACTTTACTTTAAAATATATGCTTTTAAAACATTTAAATTAAAACTACTTTAATAATTTTTTTAAAAAAAAATACATACTATATGAATATTTGAAAATAAAGTTACTTAATAAATATAAAACTAGATTTATACTTTTAAAAACATAGTATTAAGTCATTCTTTAAATAATTACTACTATAATAGATTAAGAGAAAATACTTACTTTAGAATTTAAATATTAGAAATAAGAAATTTTTCAAAACTTGCTTTTTAAAACAACTTTAAATCCTTTGTCGTATATTTAAAAATTTACTTTGAAAACGTACTTGGTTATCCAGGGAGAATTCCAACTTCAATCACTTAAATCAATTTCCCAAATTGATCTCCAATTTATTTCCCTTTAATTCAGAAACTATTTATTTTAGATTTCATTTCTTGATTTATGATTTAAAAATACTTTAACTAAAAAATTCCAATTTTTAGAATTCTCATTTACTTCTTTATTCTTTAAATAAATTTTAAACTTTGAATTTTAAAATAATTCTTTATTTCTTTAATTGATATAATTTAAGTTTACAATTCATCAATTTCATTTTATTCAAAATTCCATTTCTCTTTACACTCGAAGTTGTTTATTATTATTTTCATATTACTTCTATTTCTTTTCAATTCATTCTTAATTTATTCAAACTTTCTATAATTATTTCGCTTACAAATTTACTTCCTTTTAATTTCCTTTCAACAATCCAATTCATATGTTTGGTAATTCATTATACCCGAATATCTAATCAAACCTTAACATTCAATATTCCAATATAACTCATCATAGGATATCAAATAATCACAACGGAGAATATTGAATAATTTAAATAAATGTGAGGGGTCCAGTTGGATCCCTCCAACCTGTTTTCCCTGCATCCACAAATGTTAACACAATATAATATGCCAATTCTAAAATATCATACTATATCACATCAACCAATTCAGCCATTCAAACAATTATTTAAATTTAATCATTTAAATTTAAATATAACTGAGTGAGATTAACTCACCTTTGCTTTTTTTCTCAATTTGCAATCCATCCAAATCTCGACTTGTTTCTTCATAGTTTTAAACCTTGTATAACATTTATACGGCTTTATTAATATTTGAATTAGTTGAAAATAAAATAAATTACCACATAACAGATTTAATTACGAATTTTAAATGATGGTTTTACTACCCTAGTTTACATTCTCTTTTCCTTTAAACATTTTGTTGAATTAAATTATTATAGATTTTCATCTCAGGTAATAAAATTTATCTTAAACTACTGATTTAATTCTATTTAATCTTAAACTAATTTTCCCTTAATACAATTTTTTTTTCTTTAGTAAATAAAATAGTTAAGTCGGTTTACTAAATAAATTAATCACCTAAATAAATTATTTTTAACATATTCTAGTAAATTATATTTTATTTTTCATCATTTTCGAACTGCAAATAAAAAATAATATGTAGGTCTTACAGATCTAACTTTAAACATTTTAAAGTCTCATACTTTTTCCAAATCTCACCTATATAAAATTTTCTACTTACTGTAGGTATTCATACACATGAGTTGTTAAATTAGATATGGAAAAAAAATAGTGAATCGTATACCTCACCGCCTAAGGAGAACCCAGACCCCACGGTTGCCTTCGCGACTCGAAACCGATCCCACCTCTAGCCTCCACGCGCGTGAGTTCGCAATACTCCTAAACCCTAGGTCGCTGCTTCAGGCCGCACGACATCATCACACGCCCCTCGCCTTACCCAAAATCGCACGCGCACCAACGCCTCAGCCTAACAAAGTCACGAACCCTAGTTCGTTTCCCACCTACAAAATCGAGATTCCCCCTCCACGGCAACGTCCCGCCTTCCATCGAACTCGCGACTACTCCCACTTATGATTTGAACAAGTTCGTGAGGGAGTGAACTGAAGGAAAGAAGGGGATTTGGGAATGAGCAACGAATCGAAATTAAAACGACTTGATTTCGTTATAGAGGAGGCCACGACTTGATTCGCGAATTTTTGTTTGAAATCAGAGACTTTCCTCTCTCTCTTTTTTTCTTCTGAGTATTTGATTTTGAGAATGGAAAAAGAGGAAAACGAACCTGATATGAATTGGTAAAGAGGCTTCATGCATACGGTTTGACTTTTATTATTATATTATATAAGATATTATATTTAGATTTCGATACGGATTTTAGTGCGTTTCACTATCGCACGCTCCCTCAACAACTCCAAATGCCACAAAAATTAAAATCCGATAACGATACAATGTTATGGATCCAATGGAACCAGTTTCGTCAAATTCCGAGACGGTGCCTCAGAAGGCTATTTTTAAATTCAATTTTAAATGATAAAATTTTCAAGGCTAAACGAATCACCGTTAAATTCAATTTTAACTCCTCTATTATCTTCAGTATTATCAATATAAATTTTACGAGCCTTCAAATTATTTTTAGCAGGCTTAAAACTCTAGATTCAACATTTTACCCAATCCCGATAATTAAATTTAATAATTAATTATTCAATAAACATTGATATTTGAAATTAAAGTTAATAATTAAAAAATTAGTTAAATATTCCCATTTCAAATGTTCGAAAATTCTGGGTCGTCACATTCCTCCCTCCTTAAAAGAATTTCGTCCCCGAAATTACTAGTTAGGAAGAATGATCCACCACCTACTAACTAGTTTTTCAAACCCAAACAGTTTTTAACAACTTGCCAAAACAATCTTTTTATCAAAGACTCCCAACTTCCTTTCTAACTTTTCAAACTTATCCCTAAGTCCCCAACAATATCACCTACTAATCAATTCAAACTTAAATTTAAATTTTAAGTTATCAAAATTTTCTCAAAATTTTTCTAACTCCCTAAATTTCCGAAAAATTTCGCCAGCGTCTCCTTTGCGCGGCTAGCTCGGTACTGCTACAAAATGGCTCCACGGCCTCCCAAATCCAAAAAGAAAACAAAAAGCCAAGTGGCTAGATCCAGAAACCCAATCAAAATCTCATATAGAAATTTAAACACATACCTTTTTGTTGGGCCATTTAAATTTATCTTTTGAAATCAAACATCAATTTCCTTCTGCTTTTAAAACACCTGTATATCCTGTTATAGCAATAATGTCCATCCACAACATTCAAAATCATTTGCATTTCTTTTACAAAAGTTTCAACATTTGCTTTATTTAAGCCCGTACGATGCACACATATCATTCGTACGCAATACCAAATCCGATCGCTTACTCGATCACATAATTTCACTTCCGAACTAGTATCGTCCACCCGACTTTCTAGTGCGGACTCAGATCTGGTTTCTTGATCAGACACGGTCATTCTCCTTACATAGCCATAAACTACGATAGAGAATTTCCAGAATCAATCAAAACTCCATATCCAGGTTCGCCGTCGAAAATCGAGTGAAAAATTCTAACTCGATCGATAAATTTATCTCAAAATTCTGTGCTCGAATTCTGGATCATTGCTATGCGAATAAATAATATACGTACATTCTACGTATTATGCCCAATTTATTTTTAGCTATACCTATTCTCCTTTATTCACATTCATTTTGATTTTTATTCACTTATTCACAATTTCCCCTGTCACTACTTCCAGTTTTAAATCTTTATTCAATTATCCACTTACAATAATTTTCTCAATACTAAATTTACTTAAGAATTTCATTTTTCATCCCTTAAGTTCAATATAAATGGTTTACATACTTCTTATATTTATTTTCACTTTACTATTGAAGTTCATTTTATTTTTTCCATTCAGTTTTATTCACTTTGCCCTTACAATTCTATTTGAATTCCATTTGGCTTCTACTTCGAATATTGTATTAGTTTCACTTACTAATTAATTTAAGCCTCAGTTAAAAGTTTATTTACACTTTACTTCTTTAGTTCCTTCGATTTCACTTACTTTACAATTACACATTGTAAATTACACTTAAATATTCAGTTCCAGTTCTATATCCTTAACTAATTTAAATCATTTGTTATTAGTGAAAATTTTCAAAAATTTCAAAAAAATTTCTAACTCCCAAAATTTACAGAAAATTTTGGCAGAGTCTCCCTTGTACGGAGGGACTTCTGCGATATCGCAGGATGCACAAAAACATATATACATCGGCCTCAGGCCGGAAATCAATATACATCGACCCACACGGTCGGAAAACAGAAAAACAGTTCATATTTCCTATTTGTATTGCGTAGGCGTACCTTATTTTAGCATTTTTAAGCAAGCGGCAATTTATTTTAGCAAATTGCGCAATCAAATCCAGCCAAACGGCTTCCCTGAACCTGTACTTACTCAATTCAAACATGTAAGTGCTATATATATAATTTCACTTATTTTCAATAGTTAAACACATGCATTACATAACTAATGTACATAAACAATTTTCATAAGCAATTTATATGGTTTTAAAGCTAATTCAATTGCTTTCAACAAATTTTCAAACCACTTTATCGTATTTAAGTGACTTACACTCAATGGTCACCTAATCATATAATCATTTAAATCGATTCCAATTCAATTTAAATTTAATTCCATTCCATTTTAATTTATTCATCCCCCATCCAATTGCATTTTATTTCATATTCGCCAAATTTTCATTCCAAAACCTTTTTATTTAATCTCGACAATCTTCCATGTCTATATACCATTAATTCAACCCAAACTTTTATTGAATGGCTTTTGAAGCCAAGCTTTAATTAGCTACAATCTTAGGTGGTTTTACTTCGATTTATTCAAATTGCATAAGTTAAGTTCAATTCCATTATATTTGATTCTCATCAAATTCTATCCAATTCAAATTGCTAATTCACATTCTCAATTTATCAAAATAATATCTATGCACATATTTAACTTGTTATATTCATATTGGATTTTATTGGCAATTCAAATCATTTCTATTGTAATTCAATTCCAAACAGCTTCACTTCATTTTTAATTTACTTACAATTCCATGCTGAATGTATATTTATAACTCAAACTTCACTTTCAAATTCTATTATTTATTCACAGTTCAATTTTTTATTTAACTAATTCAAGTTCCATTTAGCCAATTTAAGTTCCATTTCCATATTTCATTTATCAATTAATTATCAATTAGTTTATTCAAATTTTATACCCAATATGTGATTTTTTTTATATCAAAATCACTTTAACTACTTTAGTGGAGTTCAATCTATTTTATAATTTAAGTTTTGGATTTTATTCACTTCCCAGAATTCAAAACTATCTTATTTTGGCTTATATATTCCACTTCCAATTTTTATGACTCACAACTTATTTATATCCATTCTTTTATCCATTAATAATCAATCCCTTTGAAATCAACAACATCTCAAAATACTTTGGAAAATTCAATTATCTTTTTGAATTTCAAAACCCAGCCCAGTTCGCAAACCACTTCCAATTTAAAACAATTTGGTAGCAATTTCTCTTCTAGAAACTCGAAAATGAACATCGATGATGCTGCAGTCATCATTGACGTTATTTTCCAGCGACCGAAAGAGAATTAGATGCTTTTATCTCTTTAAAGTCCCTTTCAAATATTTTTAAATTCCAAATCTCTCCAGATTCAATCTCAATTCAAAAATATTCCCGAAATAATACCAATATTTTTTCTCCAAAACTTTTGAAAACCATTTCCCAATCCAAAGGAATTTAAACTTTTCCCCCAAAATTCCACCCTTACTCTGGAATCTTCATCTTAATTTATTTTCAAATATCCTCTGAAATTCTATTTCAACATTATAATCTCATTTATAAATGAAGTTTATTTCAAATTATAAATTACATTTATAATCTATATTCCAAATTCCATTTTTCTATATAAATTTATTCTTCGACTTTGGTTATAAGTTTTCAATTTCTTACCCAATTCTGTTTAATATTATCATTCCTTAACAAATCAAGCATCCAAATACTAATATACTTTACAAAAATTTATATCTTTTATATATAAAAATAATTTGGGTAAAATTATTTCATTTACCCTATTTTAAAACAATACTGTGTCGAATTGTTCTATTCAAGTGTTTAGAGATCCCTATCAATAACGTTAATTACTCGTATTGACCAGAATCCATAAATTACTCAATAAACCAATCGACACAATATAAAACCATTTTATATTCACTAACAAATACGCGCTCATATCTATTAATACGCTGAACTCATTCTAGAGTTCTATCGACTCTATTTCAATGAGTAATTCCCACCAGAGCCAAGGTTATCACCAACCTAAGCTCTGATACCAACTGTAACGACCCGCAAATCCGTACCCCTTGAGTCAACACTATTCTACAACAATTAACTCAAGTTGCACAGAAATACGAACCATTTGGGTTTAAGAAGAAGAGGTAGAAGAAGAGAAAACAAAATCAACATCAGAATCTAACCATCGCAGCGGAATAAAATATAATAGATAGTAAATAATCTTTACTCAAAATCAAATATATCTGTTTACATACATTACATCATCAGAATACATCAGTCACAACTCAACATCAATATCATACAATGGGTACACAACAACTCAACACAGCGGAATACGTATATAAATATACAAGTACGAGAGTACGTTTCGTCATCCAGCTCGTCTCCTGAGCTCCACAGCATCATATCCTGTATCCTATAATACTCGGTCTGACCCGAGCATTACAGTTAAATAACACCCGAGTCAGTCTGGAATACCAGCGTGAGAAAATCACACCCAATTGATTATTAAAGTTTCAAAAATCCTTTGAAAACAAAAGCATCTCGTAAGACCACGCCACTAATAAACATGTCGGGTTTTTACCTTACGATAGCTAAAACAATTTTATAGAAATCCTCTGATATTATAATAGGGTCTATATACAAGTACTTATAAAATAGCCGAAATTGTTACATTATTAAATTCCAGCTACTAGCCACAAAAGTGGGTAATACAAACAAAACTCGTACAAGGCTCGTAGGGAGAATGGATTTCCAACTAATGACTAGGCACTGGGGTACCACCTGTCACAGTACGGGGCCTAGATCACCGTACCGAGGATTACTCCCTTCATCCCCTGCAACACAAGGCCGGAACCATCCCTTACTGGACAGTCCCGAGTGAGATCACCCCGCTGTTGGGATCAGCAACCGCCCACTAAGCCGAAAAAGAAATAAGGGACATCTAGACTGGAATGACCTCACCCTGCTTGGGTGCTACCCACCTAACCTTGCTGCATATCCCCTGATTTTCAGTCATTCCCATTTGATGAGGCTTGAGGCTAAGCGTTACCTTTTAGAATGTTTCACTTAGAATGCCCATCGCCCACCTGACGATGTTTCGCAAGCATTCGTCCATACAAGTCCGTCCCGGGTTCGAACGGAACCGGAGGCACTATTCCTACTACATCCATTTTGGAAATATCCTCAGGATTAGTAGCGACTAGCCCTTGCACTTCACTGCTCCATCTTCGACTCCGAACATGTTTTCTGCACGAAACGTACAAATCGGATCGAAGTGGTTTTCGAGAAATAAATCTCGATCCCGGTCTCTTCGAAACGATCAACGCATTTGGCCAATATTGATAGTCGGTTATTTAACTATCAATTAACATTCACAAACAACCATCCAACAAAAAATAATTTCAAATTATTTATTATCCTCAAAATATCTTCACAAGATATATTTCTATTTTCAATCCTTTGAAAACAGTTTTTCAAAACCATCTTTCTTCCAGAATAAACTTTCCCAAATATTTTCTATCTCTACTGAAATTACCAAGCACAAAACTAGATTTTAAAAATAAATTTTAAAACACTTTACTTTAAAATATATGATTTTAAAACATTTAAATTAAAACTACTTTAATAATTTTTTTTTAAAAAATACATACTACATGAATATTTGAAAATAAAGTTACTTAATAAATATAAAACTAGATTTATACTTTTAAAAACATAGTATTAAGTCATTCTTTAAATAATTACTACTATAATAGATTAAGAGAAAATACTTACTTTAGAATTTAAATATTAGAAATAAGAAATTTTTCAAAACTTGCTTTTTAAAACAACTTTAAATCCTTTGTCGTATATTTAAAAATTTACTTTGAAAACGTACTTGGTTATCCAGGGAGAATTCCAACTTCAATCACTTAAATCAATTTCCCAAATTGATCTCCAATTTATTTCCCTTTAATTCAGAATCTATTTATTTTAGATTTCATTTCTTGATTTATGATTTAAAAATACTTTAACTAAAAAATTACAATTTTTAGAATTCTCATTTACTTCTTTATTCTTTAAATAAATTTTAAACTTTGAATTTTAAAATAATTCTTTATTTCTTTAATTGATATAATTTAAGTTTACAATTCATCAATTTCATTTTATTCAAAATTCCATTTCTCTTTACACTCGAAGTTGTTTATTATTATTTTCATATTACTTCTATTTCTTTTCAATTCATTCTTAATTTATTCAAACTTTCTATAATTATTTCGCTTACAAATTTACTTCCTTTTAATTTCCTTTCAACAATCCAATTCATATGTTTGGTAATTCATTATACCCGAATATCTAATCAAACCTTAACATTCAATATTCCAATATAACTCATCATAGGATATCAAATAATCACAACAGAGAATATTGAATAATTTAAATAAATGTGAGGGGTCCAGTTGGATCCCTCCAACCTGTTTTCCCTGCATCCACAAATGTTAATACAATATAATTTGCCCATTCCAAAATATCATACTATATCACATCAACCAATTCAGCCATTCAAACAATTATTTAAATTTAATCATTTAAATTTAAATATAACTGAGTGAGATTAACTCACCTTTGCTTTTTTTTCTCAATTTGCAATCCATCCAAATCTCGACTTGTTTCTTCATAGTTTTAAACCTTGTATAACATTTATACGGCTTTATTAATATTTGAATTAGTTGAAAATAAAATAAATTACCACATAACAGATTTAATTACGAATTTTAAATGATGGTTTTACTACCCTAGTTTACATTCTCTTTTCCTTTAAACATTTTATTGAATTAAATTATTATAGATTTTCATCTCAGGTAATAAAATTTATCTTAAACTACTGATTTAATTCTATTTAATCTTAAACTAATTTTCCCTTAATACAATTTTTTTTCTTTAGTAAATAAAATAGTTAAGTCGGTTTACTAAATAAATTAATCACCTAAATAAATTATTTTTAACATATTCTAGTAAATTATATTTTATTTTTCATCATTTTCGAACTACAAATAAAAAATAATATGTAGGTCTTACAGATCTAACTTTAAACATTTTAAAGTCTCATACTTTTTCCAAATCTCACCTATATAAAATTTTCTACTTACTGTAGGTATTCATACACATGATTTGTTAAATTAAATATGGAAAAAAAAATAGTGAATCGTATACCTCACCGCCTAAGGAGAACCCAGACCCCACGGTTGCCTCCGCGACTCGAAACCGATCCCACCTCTAGCCTCCACGCGCGTGAGTTCGCAATACTCCTAAACCCTAGGTCGCTGCTTCAGGCCGCACGACATCATCACACGCCCCTCGCCTTACCCAAAATCGCACGTGCACCAACGCCTCAGCCTAACAAAGTCACGAACCCTAGTTCGTTTCCCACCTACAAAATCGAGATTCCCCCTCCACGGCAACGTCCCGCCTTCCATCGAACTCGCGACTACTCCCACTTATGATTTGAACGAGTTCGTGAGGGAGTGAACTGAAGGGAAGAAGGGGATTTGGGAATGAGCAACGAATCGAAATTAAAACGACTTGATTTCGTTATAGAGGAGGCCACGACTTGATTCGCGAATTTTTGTTTGAAATCAGAGACTTTCCTCTCTCTCTTTTTTTCTTCTGAGTATTTGATTTTGAGAATGGAAAAAGAGGAAAACGAACCTGATATGAATTGGTAAAGAGGCTTCATGCATACGGTTTGACTTTTATTATTATATTATATAAGATATTATATTTAGATTTCGATACGGATTTTTGTGCGTTTCACTATCGCACGCTCCCTCAACAACTCCAAATGCCACAAAAATTGAAATCCGATAACGATACAATGTTATGGATCCAATGGAACCAGTTTCGTCAAATTCCGAGACGGTGCCTCAAAAGGCTATTTTTAAATTCAATTTTAAACGATAAAATTTTCAAGGCTAAACGAATCACCGTTAAATTCAATTTTAACTCCTCTATTATCTTCAGTATTATCAATATAAATTTTACGAGCCTTCAAATTATTTTTAACAAGCTTAAAACTCTAGATTCAACATTTTACCCAATCCCGATAATTAAATTTAATAATTAATTATTCAATAAACATTGATATTTGTAATTAAAGTTAATAATTAAAAAATTAATTAAATATTCCCATTTCAAATGTTCGAAAATTCTGGGTCGTCACATCTATTAAAACATAGCAAATGATAAATTTTCATATGATAATATTGAAGTTTATTTTATTGTGTAATTTTATTCCAATTTAAATCAGTTAATAACAGTTGAATTTAAAAGTTTTTCGAAACCTAAATATGTCAACATGAGAAAATTTATATAGAACATTCTGAATCAGACTGCGAAATTCGTTTCGCGAAATTCGAAATTTTCTAGCTCCATTTGGATTTTTCCATACGGAATAGCAACGTAGATCGGTACCGATTATCGAGTTTTGATAGAATGATCGTACCACTGATATCTGTATACCGTTTTGATCGTCTCATCATGCTGATCTCTGCGATATATTCATTTCTGTATTTTGAGGTCCGGTACGCGACGGAAATAATAAACGGTCCGTTGTAATGGTACCACTTTTTAACTTTTCACTTTCCTTCGGTTTCATATATTGAAATGTGCTACACGCACAAAAATTAATTGCTCTAATTATTATTTTTCCGGAATCAATGCTTCTAACTGTTGCTATTTCTTTACTTGCATATATTGGTAAAGTAAAAGTAATATATATATTTTAGCAGGCTCCATCTTTTTATTTTAGATCTGAAGATTTCTTCTTCCACCATTTCTTTTCGTCCATCAAAACCCAAGCTTCGTTCCTCCCCCTCAACCTCTCCACTGCCTCCGTGCCCACATGCTTCGATCTCGTCCCTTCATTATTTTATGGCCGAAGCATGCTCGACCACACCATAAGCCGCCTTCAACCCCGCTCCACTTCATCCTCTCTTTTATGTAAGTATACTTTTATTTGTTATACATTGGTTCGCATGAATTTGTACATTTATAAGTTAATATATATATATATATATATATATATATATATATATATATGTGCAGTTGTGAGATATATTGTGCACTTTGTGTATATATATATCGATGCTTACATATTACGCATATATTTGTTATATTTATATGTATTTTTTGCGCATAATTGTTTTCATATGTATATATATATATATATATGCGTTTCGAATTTATATATATTTAAATAGTAACTTATATGACGTATATATAAACTATGGAATTGTTAGTGTGTAAAGGTTTGTTCAAGGCTATATATATATTAATATATTTGACTATTGTATATATATCGGTGTTTTATATATTATATTATTTAAACTATAGTGTGTAGTGTGATATATGTGTGTGTGTGTGTGTGTGTTTTAGTTTTAAATTAAATGTGTTTAAAATGATTTGTGTAAAGTAAAAATGTAGTAGATTTGTGTAAAGTAAATTATGTGTGTTTTAAACTATATATAACGTGTTTCGGTCTATAAAGCTTATGGGTTTTTTTTCAGATCCTACGTCTAGAACTTTTGAAGGAGACGTGTAGATAGCATATGATTTTGCATATAACCTGTTGTATAGATAGCATATGATGACATGTCTGGATTTATTTTATATTTGAGTTAAGGTCGATTTATACGAATGATATCTATGTTAATTTTGAACTTCACGTATATATAAGTTTGGTGTGTATATATATAGTATACTGATTGTATATTGGCTTAGTGAAATGATTTTTCCTTTGTTTATGATTTATGTTCATATATCTGTATATGTATATATATATATAGTTATATAAGTTGTTTTTCTGTATGAATAAAGGTGTAATGTCCTAGATATGCACAATGTTTGAAAAGTCTGTAGCTAGTTATAGACTCAAATATTTATTTTAATATGAAATGATAATATTGAATGTTAGGTATTGATTTAGAATATAATACGTATATGTATATATTTTGGCTTTGTGAACATGGGTGTTTTATTTTAATATATGTGTTTAATAAAAACAATGATTTTAATTATATAGATATATATGTATTTTAATATTTGTTTAAATTAAATATTTATTTCATGGAAATAATAATAATATATAACTTCTGTTCTAATTTGATTTCGTCAATTCCTTGTCATCAGCTTTGATCGTCAAACTTGTGCTTATCGTGCTTGCTTTGAAATTCGGGTTTGGATTTGTAACCCATCGCGTAGTCTAAATCTCTCTAGCCTCGAAAGGTGAGCAATCACTCATGATTAACATTCTTATATTTATTAGATTTGATTTCAATTGAAAGACAATTGAAATATGCTGCTGTAGTTATTTAGGTTGTTATATATGCTATTATTTGTAATTGTTCACCTGTGGGATATGACACCATATCCTATTGATTTTATTATCTGTTATTATATTGATGATATATGCATGTTATATTAGTATCACATATGTTATCACTCTGCAAGTTCCCTGTTAGTACAGAATTCACTATGGGTTGAAATGATACATACCCGAACGATCTATAGAATAAGAGAATATCGTTATGGGTTGAAATGATAAACCCAAGCGATTTTCATTTGAATCGAATTTGGGATTGCGAGTTGAAATGACATATACCCGTATATATTTAAATTACGGATTGAATGATGAATATGTGGGTCATTTGACCATAGGATAGAAAATTTTATACCGACGCCGTTGGTTTATGTATAAATATTTTGAAAATGATTTCTATGGTTTTGAAATGAAATATATATGTTTTTATTTAATATTGAAATATTTTATATATAAGTAAGTTCTAATATAAACAGATTTAATAATAAGCTTTAATTTAATAAAGTTGATTTGATTTATATATAATATGTTTAAGTATTATTTAAAATTTTAATTTTAAATATTGAGTTTATAAGTTAAGGTGGGAAGATAAAATTGAAATTTATTTGAAATTGTATTTAATTAAGAATTTTATTTAATTAAATCGATATGAGACTATTGAATTTGAAATTTAAAGATATGATTTTATAACTTGATTTTGATTTAAAGTGGTTACATAGATATTTCAAGTTTTAAATAAATCGAAAGAAATATTCAGTTTAATGTAATTTGGGGTTACTTAAATGATAATGGTTTTATTACGTGAATATTTCAAGACTAAATAATAATAGATCTATATGAAACTGTTGAATTTAGTTTTGAAATTGTTGAATATTAAAGCTTTGAAATATATTGAAATTTAATGGTTTATTTGGTGGTTCAAATCTGTATTTGAAATCGATATAATTTGAATTTGTTTATTTATAAACTGAATTGAATTGAAATTGATAAATTGAGATTTAATTAAATTTGGAATTCGAGTTGATTTGAATCGATTTGTGAAATTTGTGGAAATTATAAATATTGTACTTTAAAATCATTTAATATATAGATATATATACTAAAAAACTATTTTAATATAAAATATTTCATTTTACATACTATTATTTAACTATTTAAGTGGTGGAAGTTATGATTTCAAACTTATGATTTTCCAAAGAATTATGATTTCAAAGTGTTTTGGGTTTCGAAAGCGTTGTAGTTTTGAAAGTGCTATAATTTGGAAATAGATATATTTGAAATGGAAATGATATTCTAGTTTTGAAGTATAAATTATTTTGAAATGATCACGGTGTTATAATGAGTTTAGTTGTTAATAGCGTATATTTCTACGTAATTGATAGTTCCACGGATCCTTAGAGGATGGTTATCTCCAACATCCTTTAAGTTATTTGTATTTTAATTGATATTTCACTCGAAGTTGGATTTATTGATATAAGAATGTTAATCCTGACTCGAGTGTTTTGTGTTTTGATTTACACTTGGGTTAGACTGAGTGACACAGCATTTGAGACTCACCTTTGGAATTTGGAGCTTCGTTTAGAGATTCAACTATCAATTCAGCTTTCAGGTTTTCCAGTTGATTTGTTCAGAGAGGTCATCAGTTTGTACTGGAGACTTCACTGTATTTGAGATATTCTACTATATTTTATTTCTAACTCTGATGTTTATATAGTAGCTTCATGAACTACTATTTATCTATTCCGCTGCATTATTTTTATATTAATCTGTGTTTGTTATTCTGTGATTAATTTATTTACTGTATATGCTGAGTTTTGCCACATTTAAATTAACAATCTGATATTTTGAGCAATTCAAGTCTGGCATGTGCAGGTGCAAATGGTTGAAAATACCGGGTCATTGCAGTTGGTATCAAAGCCAGGTTTTAGGCAAAACTTAGCATATGTAGTAGATTTAATTACGGAATTACTTTCGTTCGTGCTTGAATCTCTTCCTCTTTGATTTAGTTTCCTTTGAATTTTAGAACACTCCCACTTTTTATGAAATCCATTCTTGTCTTCCCCTATTTATATTCTTTTGATTCTAGAGCATTCCATAACTCCACTTCGAATGATCTCTATAAAATCGGCGATCCCGCCAATCTTTGAATGATTTGTAAAAGGGTGAAACTCCTTTATAATTAGCATTGATTCACGGGAGATTTCTTTACCCTCGGTTTAGGTGCTGCTATCTCTTGCTGTGCCAAATTCTATCTATGGCGATCGAACGTTGACTTGCCTTAGAATTCCGCATCGATCATATTACTGAAGTCACAGTTAACCCGATTAAGGTCACCCGCTATTTATATAAGTATATCCATCTTCTATTTTGTAATTTAATATATCATCTTCGTTCGAGCCTATCGTCGAATCATAATTCTATTTGATTAGTGTCTCTCTAATTTAAATCTCTATCCTTGTTTTGAAATACATTCTTGAATCATCCTTTGAAAAATCGGGTTGTTTGTATTTTAGAAATTGTTTATATATCGAAATTATTATTTTGATAAGTATGATTATATTCTATATATAAAAGAGAATTTTTTTTTTGATAAGGATTACATACCTTTTAAAAACGAGAATTTGAAGTTTCGAAAGGATTTGAAAATTATGCAAGAAATTGATTTATATAAAAATGATTTATAACTGAAGGGTTTTGAATTTGAGATTTGTGAGATTGAACTTCGGTATTTTGAAAAATTGGTTTTAAGGTTTTAAAAATATATAATAATACGATTTGAAAGTATTTTCTGGAAAAGAAATATTTCAAATGACTTCAAATGTGTCCCACTGATTTTGAAGAATTTCAAAGAAGTTTTCAAGAAAATAGAAGTCCAGAACTCATTTATGTCACTGGAGAATAATTTCGATGATGAGTGCACGCATCATCGACATTGATTTTCAAGTTTCAGAGTGGGGGAGAGGCCACTTTAGTAGCTTCGCTATGCGATTGATTTTGTGAAACCAATTTTGATTTCAAATTTCGAAGTATGATTTGATATTCGAAAGATATATGTATATATATTTGAAATGATTTAAAGTGAGCCGGTGTTCAGTTCTCGAGTTTCGGATTTGACCCTATATACTGAAATTGATTTATTGATTGATTGCTGATTTCCAACTCTTGGATTTGAAATTGGTTTCTTCAACTATTTTGAATGTTTGAACACTTCCAAATTGAGGTTTAATTTTCAAAGCTAAGTGATTTCGAAAAGTATAAATTATTTGATAAAGTATATAAGTTTAGTTTTGTATGTTTAAAGTATGACGTAATATGACTTAAATAACTTTGAAACTATTTTGTTAAGTAAATGAATAAGACTATTTTGAATTATACTAATACGAAATTTAGTTTTGAAATGTTCTGAATAAAAATTTAGTTTTAATGTTTTCAACTTAGTAACATCTTTTATAAAACTATATATATAATAGAATAATAATTTTCAAAAGGTAAATTGGATCTTTCAAATAGAAATAAATAGTTTAAAGGTTTTAAAGGGATGGTTATAAACTTGGTAATCATTTTGGGTATAATTGATTTTGAGAAAAATAGTTGGTTTCGAAAATAGATTGGAATTTAAAACCCAGTATTTATATGGCGATTTTGGAAATGAATTTGTTTGAGTTAAATTTTGTTGATTTGGAAACTAGGATTAATTTTCTAAACCTATTGTTTTAGAAACTTTGAAACTAAAGATATTTAATTTGAAAGAAATAATTTGGTGAAATCGTATATCATTTTGAAACTGAACGGATATTAAACGAATTGAAATTGAGAACCTTAATTTTCTTTTGGGAGTTATAGAACTTATATAAAATTGATTTGTATAAGTATGAACTTGATTTGAAAACTATTGATTTGGAAAGGTACTCAATTTGAAAAGCAAAATCTTATATAATCGAAGTCTATATAAGTGTGATTTGATGTACTATTGATTTTGGAAAGTATTTGATTTGAAAATGAAATCTTATATATAATCGACTTTATATAAGTATGATATTTGAAATTTGATTTGAAAAGGTACTATATGAAACATATTTTGGAAGTAAATATAAGGAAAGTGCCTTCTGCTTGATATCCCCTTTGTGGCCACATTGTGGATTCATTATATCGATATTATTCTCTCTGATTTGGTTTTTTGGATATGATACTCGAGTGTCCCTTGAATTCCACGGCGTTACCCATGGTCCTTTTGGTGGCGTAATCCGCAAGGCAGAGATTGCTTAAAGGGTGGATGTTTCCTGGAGCATTCAAGCGTAACCATTGTGTATCCGTGGTCTACCAGTTTTCTTTCGATAACGTAATCCGTTTCGTAACGTAATCCGCAAGGCAAAGATTGCTTAAAGGGTATGGATGTTTCCTGGGAGATCCAGACGTAACCATTGTGTATCCGCGGTCTGCCAGTTTTGTTGTCAAAGCGTCAGCCGCAAGGCAGAGATTGCTTAAAGGGTACGGATGTTTCCTTGGGTATCCAGGCGTAACCGTTGTGCACCCACGATCTACATGGTTTTGGTTATCATGGCGAAATTCGCAAGGCGGTGATTGCTTAAAGGTACAGATGTTTCCTGGGGGATCCAGGCGTAACCGTTGTGTATCTGCGATCCATGATTTGGTTGATTTGTTTGGATTGTACTTTCCATATCGGTTTTGAAGGTTTTTCAAGTATTTTCATTGGGTATTGAAACAGCTCTACTAAGTACTTGAAGAATTCTAGCTTTGCGCCTAATCAACGCATGGCCAGAGTATGCAAGAATGAGGATAAACTTGTTGAAACATCGAGTTATAAAAGTATTTTCGAAAGGAAAATTGTTTCAATATAAAAGAATTTTATTATAAAAGTACTGTAACGACCCGTTAAATTAATAATATTAAATGAATTGAATTAATATAATTTCTAATCTAATTTAGAATAAATGTAGAAATTTGGTATAGTAGTTGTAATTTAGTGTAACAATAAAATTTTATGACAATAGATTTGGATAATGTAGATTGTCACAATTTGATTTAAAGTTAAATATAAGAAACTGATATAAGGGTTGAATTAGTGAATATCAATAAAAAGATTAAGTAGAATGGAATTCATTTAATATAAAATAAATAGTGGAAGACTTACATTGGATTGTAAAATGGATAGTAACTAAATAAAAGGTGACCGCTGAATAAATCAATGCAATAAGTGTTGATAAGGAGATTTAATGAATGTTGTCAATAATAAATGTACTTAAGATAGTAATAAAATTTGTTTCGCCTATGTAAATTTTATGTATTGATAAGCCATAATTAAATTTGAAATTTGGTAGTAAATAGGGGATAAGTTGACTAAGGAGATTAGTAATTTAATAAATGAATGCATAGTAAGTAAGTGGAAATGTATGCATAAAAATATTTTCATATATGGGATAATTACAAAAGTTTACCCATTTATCTAATGTATATAATTGAATCTAAATTTAGGGCAACATTTTGTTATTGATGGTATAAGTGAATTTGAATAAAAGGGTAAAAATTATGTAGATTTTACATGTATTGAGTATATAGCTAAGAAGGGCATTCGATGTAAATGAATCTAAATTAATGTGTCTAGTCAATAAAGGAGAACTTTAAGGGAATAAATATAAATGAATGTATTTGGGGAATGGAGTCCTTTTATATGTTGAATAGTATAACGTTGTTATTAAGAATGAACGTTACTTTAGTAATTATTAATATGGTAACGGAAGAGTGTATAAATTTTATAGTAACGTAAAAACGTATTATAAGATAATAATTAAGTGTAGACTTATAAAATATATTTATGACAACAAATTTTGTAATATTCTATTAGTTGTTAAGTTTTATTTACGTGTAAGTTAACAATATTACAATTCAATTGAATACAGTAATTTATGCAAACAAAAGATGAACATTTGGAAGTATTACTGTAGTGATATATATATAAGAAACGGTAACTTTGTAGTTGGGGAATAATTGATTTATTTGTGAGTTGTAATCAAATAGAGTCAAATTTATTAGAATTTATTGCAATTTAGGGGATTAATTGCAGTATCCTTTGAAGATTTATTCACTAAAATAATTGACGATGGAAATTATATGTAAATTTGCTTTTTGTTAATATAAAATATCCAGAGGGCTAGAAATGACACAAATCTTCTAGTTTAGAAATTTACAATAAAAAGTGGTAAGTAATTTTTCTAAATATTTAGATAGTAGGAAGATGTAGATTTAGATGGAATTTATTATTTAACTATTTCATAAGTTGAGATCTAAGTTTAGAATTGAGATTTTAATGTATAGATATTGAGCCAATGTTAGTTTCATTAAATTGACATCAATAACCTTGAATAATAGAAAGAAAGTGAATTTAATAAATTTAATCAAACTTATAATGTTGAATTTATTAAAATTGAATTATGTATTGAAATTAATAAGTGTAATAGTGGAAATTGTTGCGATTGGATATTAAGTTGGAAATAAATAAAATAAAGGCAAGTATTGAATTCATCAATGAAAATAAGTTTTATCCGATACAAGCCCTGTATTTGTAAACTTTTGTAAGGTGTTAATGAATTATGAAAATTTAGAAATAGATTCAGTTGTATGTTAGATAATCAATTGCAATAATTTAAGGATATGTTAATATAAATTGGGCAAAAGGGTGTTTGGAGTAGGGAATAATATTAATCGGTTTTAGAAACCTTAAATATAAAATGGGAAGTAGACAAGATTTAACGTTACAACCATTTACACAAAATCCAGGATGTGTGTAGAAGTATTTATGGAATAAAACGTAAACAATTGTTGGATAAAAAGAGTAGGAATCAACATTTATTTATTTAATTGGATATAACTACGATAGTATGATTTATTGCATATAAATGAAATCTAATATATAGAACATTTCCTAAAAAGGAAGAATAGATAAAATTTATGATAAATCTATATACTATATAAGATTTATTGATTTAAAGACAAAAGGGGCAAGATGTATAAAGTAGATTAAGTGCAACCTTCAGTAAATAAAATTTGATGGAATAAGAACATTTGGGTAATTTATTTCCAATTAAATCAATTCACGTTTCAAAATTTAATGCTACTTTATTACATATATGTTTATGCTTAAATTTAAACTTATGTTTAGATCCAATCCGATCCATCTATTATTTTTCAGCCTTGTCTATATATAACCTGTTATAAACCCTAGCCCCATTTTATTTTCCCTTTCGCTGTACGTTCATTTCTTCATCTCCTTCTCCTCCTCAAATGAATGCAACCTAGATCTACCCCAATCCAAATTTCAGTGAAAATGCAAACACTTCAGAAAAATTCCACAAAAATATATGTTAATGCTCTCGAGGCACGTAATCTACTGGTGCAATTCGTTTTCTGTTTTGAACATTCGTTTGACCAGAATTAATTCAAACAGTCCGTGACCATTCATCATCGTCGTCGCAAACTTCGTCGGATCGTCAAACCTTTTATGGGTTTTGTAGAGTGGACGATGGGGATCGCATCTATATGGTTTTTGTGTCGATTCAACGGTTAGATCGTCGTAGATCTTCGATTAGGGTTTCTGGAAGGGGGCCGCGTGCGTTTCTGGGAATAGAAGGAGTGACGTGGCACATATATTTGATCGTAATTTAATTCCGGACTTGATGACGCTGGTTTGGACGAATTCCGAGAAGGGCGAATTTTTGGGTTTAAATCGAATTTAAATTCGATTTAAATTCAAAAGGTGAGTGTTTTAACCCACTCACAACTACTAGAAGCTTTTATGTTTGTTTAAATTAAATTTAGAAATGAATAGAAATTTATTTATGAGTATTTGGCATGTTTATTTTATTCATATCTGTTGAATTGCATTTATTTAATTTAACTGTTAATTTAATTAATTTATTGCGTATAAATTTACAGTTAAAATTTATTTGTTTGTATATGAACTGCTAGTTAACAGCTATATAATTTATTTCTGAATATAGACTGTAGATTAATAGCTGTTAAATTTAATTTGAATAAAATTGCCAGTATTACCTGTTATGTAGTACCAAAAATAATATTGTTATTGATTGATATTGATTGATGATTGCGATTTGGATGATGGATGATGTTGATGAATGGATGTTTATTGTATATCATTAAATTGCAAATTATCATGCATATTTCATTTCATTCGGGATTGTGGTTTGAAATGATATATAACCGCAAAATTTTATATCTTTTAAATTGCGGATTGAAATGATAAATATCCGTATCACTTGACCATAGGATAGAAAATTATATACAGGCACCGCGGTATATATATAACTATTTAAATGTGATTTCTATGGTTTGGACGGAATACGGTTTATAATAATCTTAAATTTTATATTGCATAAATATTTTTCTTCCATATATATATACATATGAAGTTGAAAATTTTGAAATTAAAAGGTGTATAAAAATCTTTATTAAAAATGGAAGAAAATTAAGAAAATGGAGTTAAATAATTTATATCATATGTTTAAATGTTAAGTTTGGAAATTTTAAGATATGATATTTATAATTGGATTTTTCCCAAAATAAATTGAAATGAATATTCTAGTATAATTTGAATTGGGAAAAATATATATATTTTATTACTAGAAATTGAAGTCTTATTATTTATGGATTTTATATGAATATTCAAGACTAATTAATAGAACAATTGATTTGTTGAAAGCATAAAATCCAACTTTAGTTTGAAATATTGATACTCAAAATGGATATACGTATATATAAATAAGTTGAAGTGGTTTTGGAACTTGAGAGAGATAATATAAATTTTGGTTTAGACTTTAATAAAGAAATGTATTTGTAAAGCCATGAGAACTATTTTCTTTACAAAGTAACATTTAAGTTAAACCATTTAATTCATATACCGTTGAATGTCCAAACCATTCAAGTTTTAGAAGTTATGGTTTTAAATTATGATTTTCAAAATATTATGCTTTGAAAATATTTGATTTTCAGACGTTATGAAGTTAAAGCATTTTGATTATGGAAAAGAATTATATTTGGGATAAGTGATAAAATATGGTTTTGGGTTTTGAAATGATATCGTATTCATGGTTATGAAATGGAATGTTTATTCTGATTTTTAAAGTATAACCTATTTTTAAATGACCGTGGTGTTATAATAACGATGGGTTGGCAAAGAGACCGGGATCGGATATGGACATACTCTCTGTCGATACCAAAAACCACTTTGACTAACCGTGTACGCGGTGGAGATTCCAGAATGAAGTAGGTGGTGGCGACGTGTCCTGTAAGGTAAATACGTGGACCCGACTCCCGTGAGTTGGCATAAGGTGGCTAAAACAGGAGCGATTCTCAGGCCAATGAGGTCATTCCTCTGATCGGACCCTCCTCTTCGATATTATACTTTGATTTTGGATTGATTCAGTGGCCACTTCTATATTTTGATTTTGGGGAGTTAGTCCGAGGTGGGCGGTAACTGCGGCTACGCGTTTCCACCAGCCTAGATAGCAATTGGTATATCTACCCTGGCATTGCCTAGTTGTGCCGTGTCACCTACCATACCGAGCCTTTACTACGAGTTTCTATTTGTGTCGTACCTATGGAGTATCCTCTGGTAGCCTCCCGATCAGGAGGTATTACGGTACTGTATAGACTATTGGCATTTTACGTGTTAAGGTGGAAAATGTAAAGCCTTAACGCTATTTAAAAGTAAGTTTATTTTATGAATAGACACTATTATAATAGCGCAATATACTACATAGTAAATAGTTTAACGTATCCTTAGGAGATGTAAATCCCGAACATCTCTTGAGTTACTGTATTCATATTTATTTCTGTTAATTTAACTCACATAAGATCTTTTAGTCTGACTCGAGTGTTTTTGTCTTTCGAATTCGCTCGGGTCAGTCCGAGCGTTTCAGGATCGAAGACTTTAGCTTTGGAGGACGAAGACGAAGAATCCGTATTATTATTATTTATAGTATTGCACCACACTCATACTGTTCCGCTGCATTGATTGTATTGGTATGTGTAACTCTGATATTTATTGTGTAAAGAATAACAAGTGTTTTGTAAACCATTTATGAACTGTATATTTATTATTATATTTTATCCTTCTGCTGTGAGATTCTATTTTGTTTTTATTTCTTCTCTGTTTTTCTTATTTACCCCATAACAATCCGCCCTTCCGTTATGTTTTGAATTGGCACGTGTGTCGGTTTAAAGTGTGCGAAAAGGCGGGACGTTACAGTTGGTATCAGAGCTTTGGTTTAGCGATAAACTTTGGCTCTGTGGGGTTTGACTCTTTGTAAATGGGGTAGTAATACCCTATGGGAGTCACTGAGTGTATATATATGAGAGAGCGTATTTGTTAGTGTTAATAAAAGATTTTGATATTGTGTTAATCTGTTCCGCTTTGTATTTATAAATTGTGGTTGATGCATGGGACGCTATGTCATCAATAGGGATTTCTAAACACTTAATAGGACAGACCGACATAATATTTGTTTTTAATATAGGTGAATGAAATAATTTTGCCTATTATATTTTCTATATATAAAAATATTTTTATAAAGATATATTTTGGTTGCTATAGTTAGGTGTTAGGTAATAAAAATATTTGTAATGAATTAAAGCTAAGTTGAATTTAAATAAATCAAATTGGAGATTTTAGAACTTAAGTCCGGGATTTTGAAAAAAATTCTGCTTTCAAAGGATTTATGAAATATAATGATTTGGTTTATAAATATTTTCTTATATAAATATTTAGTATAATTCGAAAGAATTGGTTTAAGAGGATTTTGAAGAAAATAAGTTTGTACTTTCCTCTCTGTCGCTGGAAAATAATTTCGGTGATGACGGCCGCATCATCGACGTTCATTTTCAAGTTTCGAAGGGAAAGGCCACTGTAGTAAATTCTACTGCAGATTTGTTTTGAAATTATTTGAAATTTTAATTGTTTAAAGGTAATTAGAGATATAAAAGTTGTAAGAAATTAATTATCTATTATTTTAAAGTAATTTTGGAATTTGACCCGGTATTAATTCTTGAATTTCCATTAATTAGTTGTAAAAAAAAAATTAGGTTAGTGAAATAAAGGTTAAGTAATCAATGAATTAAAAGGGTTGAGATTAAACTTGTATAAGTTCTTTTGCTTTTTCTTTAACATAAATAACTTACCAAGTATAAAAAGTTGAAATGTAAATTAAGAGTGGAATAGAATATTATGCAAGTAGAATTTTTGGAAATAATGAAGTATTCAATAAATTACTGTTATAAATAAGAATTTAATGGTATTAACTTAAGTGATGACTGGAATTTTACTAAAATTAAAGGTTGTATTATTAATAGGTGATTTTAACCGTAAGAAAGTAAAAATCAAATTCCTTAATTTATAAAGTTTGATTGTAGGGTTATTAAGTTAAGTACGCCTTAATTTCCCCTATTCTAATATAATAGAAAGTAGGAAAAATATAAATGACTGCAATCCATAGTTAATGAATGAGTAAAATCTTTCACTTATAGGAATGCAAGTTATAAGGTTAATAAATTAAGTGTAAGTAGAGGGTTACTATAATTAAATATAATGGAAACTTCAACATTAAATAAATGAATGAGATTAAAGGTAAGTTGAAATTGTAATTTATAAAACAAATATATATTAATTAAAGGAATGGAGAAGAAACTTGTAAATTTTCACTTACATTCTTAAAACATACATAACTTACCATATAATAAAAAGTTGCAAATGTTCGTAGGAAAATGTAAGGGGAAATCTTACTAGTGAAGAGTAAGGTAATAAAGGTATTCTATTAGTTTGCTATTATTAATGAGAATTAATTGTGTAGACTTAAGTTAAATTGGAAATTTTACTATAAGTAAAGGTAAGTAGTATAAATAGATGATAGAAACTTTAGTAAATAAATTGGAATACAAATATAATGAATTTTGTGATAAATGGAAAATGAAAATTTGTAAGAAATAAAGAAATCACTCCATAAATGAAAGAAAATCAAACCATTGAAGCATGAGATAAATGTATAATAAATAAATTTGGGTGTTGGTTTGAATTGTGTTGTTTGATTTATGTTGTTGGGTAAGAAATTTGAAGTGGTTAAATGAATAAGTATCTATCTTTGTTCCATCTAAGACTGTTGAGTAAAGGATGCACTTGATAGTTAATTTCATTTCATACAAATTTCAAGTTTGAACCCAAACAACTATTTGTTTGATGGATTAAATGGTTGCTTTGTTTGGGTATGTATGTTGTTTGTAAGGTTGATGGTTGTTGAATTGTTTGGTTGATTAATGATTGAATCCACTTGAATAGTTCACTTTAAAATAAGTATTTAACCTTTTAGATTATATAAGTGAATACAGGTGATGGAAGCAACTGCTACTGCTTTTGGTCCAAAATAATAAGCGTATATTGCCCGACAAATAGGTACGTTTTCGGATTACGTTTAAAACGCTATTTTCCCCATGTTGGGATATAGTATTTTGATAATATATGTAATATATTTGTATATTTTGATATTATATTTTCTCCCGAGCCTCACCGTACAAAGGAGACTCTGCCAAAAAAATTCGTAAATTTTGGACTTAGAATTTTGTTGAATATTTTCCAAACTTTAATGATTTAAGTATAAAAGGTTGTAATGATTATAAAAGGGTATATTTCATTAAAGGAAATTAATCCAGTAAATTATTGTTTATAAGTTAATATTTGAAATAAGATGTACTGTTTATTCTTCCTTCTCCCTTCTTTTTCCTTTTCGGGGACGAAAAGTTTTGAGTGGGGGAGATTGTAACGACCCGTTAAATTAATAATATTAAATGAATTGAATTAATATAATTTCTAATCTAATTTAGAATAAATGTAGAAATTTGGTATAGTAGTTGTAATTTAGTGTAACAATAAAATTTTATGACAATAGATTTGGATAATGTAGATTGTCACAATTTGATTTAAAGTTAAATATAAGAAACTGATATAAGGGTTGAATTAGTGAATATCAATAAAAAGATTAAGTAGAATGGAATTCATTTAATATAAAATAAATAGTGGAAGACTTACATTGGATTGTAAAATGGATAGTAACTAAATAAAAGGTGACCGCTGAATAAATCAATGCAATAAGTGTTGATAAGGAGATTTAATGAATGTTGTCAATAATAAATGGACTTAAGATAGTAATAAAATTTGTTTCGCCTATGTAAATTTTATGTATTGATAAGCCATAATTAAATTTGAAATTTGGTAGTAAATAGGGGATAAGTTGACTAAGGAAATTAGTAATTTAATAAATGAATGCATAGTAAGTAAGTGGAAATGTATGCATAAAAATATTTTCATATATGGGATAATTACAAAAGTTTACCCATTTATCTAATGTATATAATTGAATCTAAATTTAGGGCAACATTTTGTTATTGATGGTATAAGTGAATTTGAATAAAAGGGTAAAAATTATGTAGATTTAACATGTATTGAGTATATAGCTAAGAAGGGCATTCGATGTAAATGAATCTAAATTAATGTGTCTAGTCAATAAAGGAGAACTTTAAGGGAATAAATATAAATGAATGTATTTGGGGAATGGAGTCCTTTTATATATTGAATAGTATAACGTTGTTATTAAGAATGAACGTTACTTTAGTAATTATTAATATGGTAACGGAAGAGTGTATAAATTTTATAGTAACGTAAAAACGTATTATAAGATAATAATTAAGTGTAGACTTATAAAATATATTTATGACAACAAATTTTGTAATATTCTATTAGTTGTTAAGTTTTATTTACGTGTAAGTTAACAATATTACAATTCAATTGAATACAGTAATTTATGCAAACAAAAGATGAACATTTGGAAGTATTACTGTAGTGATATATATATAAGAAACGGTAACTTTGTAGTTGGGGAATAATTGATTTATTTGTGAGTTGTAATCAAATAGAGTCAAATTTATTAGAATTTATTGCAATTTAGGGGATTAATTGCAGTAACCTTTGAAGATTTATTCACTAAAATAATTGACGATGGAAATTATATGTAAATTTGCTTTTAGTTATTATAAAATATCCAGAGGGCTAGAAATGACACAAATCTTCTAGTTTAGAAATTTACAATAAAAAGTGGTAAGTAATTTTTCTAAATATTTAGATAGTAGGAAGATGTAGTTTTAGATGGAATTTATTATTTAACTATTTCATAAGTTGAGATCTAAGTTTAGAATTGAGATTCTAATGTATAGATATTGAGCCAATGTTAGTTTCATTAAATTGACATCAATAACCTTGAATAATAGAAAGAAAGTGAATTTAATAAATTTAATCAAACTTATAATGTTGAATTTATTAAAATTGAATTATGTATTGAAATTAATAAGTGTAATAGTGGAAATTGGTGCGATTGGATATTAAGTTGGAAATAAATAAAATAAAGGCAAGTATTGAATTCATCAATGAAAATAAGTTTTATCCGATACAAGCCCTGTATTTGTAAACTTTTGTAAGGTGTTAATGAATTATGAAAATTTAGAAATAGATTCAGTTGTATGTTAGATAATCAATTGCAATAATTTAAGGATATGTTAATATAAATTGGGCAAAAGGGTGTTTGGACTAGGGAATAATATTAATCGGTTTTAGAAACCTTAAATATAAAATGGGAAGTAGACAAGATTTAACGTTACAACCATTTACACAAAATCCAGGATGTGTGTAGAAGTATTTATGGAATAAAACGTAAACAATTGTTGGATAAAAAGAGTAGGAATCAACATTTATTTATTTAATTGGATATAACTACGATAGTATGATTTATTGCATATAAATGAAATCTAATATATAGAACATTTCCTAAAAAGGAAGAATAGATAAAATTTATGATAAATCTATATACTATATAAGATTTATTGATTTAAAGACAAAAGGGGCAAGATGTATAAAGTAGATTAAGTGCAACCTTCAGTAAATAAAATTTGATGGAATAAGAACATTTGGGTAATTTATTTCCAATTAAATCAATTCACGTTTCAAAATTTAATGCTACTTTATTACATATATGTTTATGCCTAAATTTAAACTTATGTTTAGATCCAATCCGATCCATCTATTATTTTTCAGCCTTGTCTATATATAACCTGTTATAAACCCTAGCCCCATTTTATTTTCCCTTTCGCTGTACGTTCATTTCTTCATCTCCTTCTCCTCCTCAAATGAATGCAACCTAGATCTACCCCAATCCAAATTTCAGTGAAAATGCAAACATTTCAGAAAAATTCCACAAAAATATATGTTAATGTTCTCGAGGCACGTAATCTACTGGTGCAATTCGTTTTCTGTTTTGAACATTCGTTTGACCAGAATTAATTCAAACAGTCCGTGACCATTCATCATCGTCGTCGCAAACTTCGTCGGATCGTCAAACCTTTTCTGGGTTTTGTAGAGTGGACGATGGGGATCGCATCTATATGGTTTTTGTGTCGATTCAATGGTTAGATCGTCGTAGATCTTCGATTAGGGTTTCTGGAAGGGGGCCGCGTGCGTTTCTGGGAATAGAAGGAGTGACGTGGCACATATATTTGATCGTAATTTAATTCCGGACTTGATGACGCTGGTTTGGACGAATTCCGAGAAAGGCGAATTTTTGGGTTTAAATCGAATTTAAATTCGATTTAAATTCAAAAGGTGAGTGTTTTAACCCTCACAACTACTAGAAGCTTTTATGTTTGTTTAAATTAAATTTAAAAATGAATAGAAATTTATTTATGAGTATTTGGCATGTTTATTTTATTCATATCTGTTGAATTGCATTTATTTAATTTAACTGTTAATTTAATTAATTTATTGCGTATAAATTTACAGTTAAAATTTATTTGTTTGTATATGAACTGCTAGTTAACAGTTATATAATTTATTTCTGAATATAGACTGTAGATTAATAGCTGTTAAATTTAATTTGAATAAAATTGCCAGTATTACCTGTTATGTAGTACCAAAAATAATATTTTTATTGATTGATATTGATTGATGATTGCGATTTGGATGATGGATGATGTTGATGAATGGATGTTTATTGTATATCATTAAATTGCAAATTATCATGCATATTTCATTTCATTTGGGATTGTGGTTTGAAATGATATATAACCGCAAAATTTTATATCTTTTAAATTGCGGATTGAAATGATAAATATGCGTATCACTTGACCATAGGATAAAAAATTATATACAGGCACCGCGGTATATATATAACTATTTAAATGTGATTTCTATGGTTTGGACGGAATACGGTTTATAATAATCTTAAATTTTATATTGTATAAATATTTTTCTTCCATATATATATACATATGAAGTTGAAAATTTTGAAATTAAAAGGTGTATAAAAATCTTTATTAAAAATGGTAGAAAATTAAGAAAATGGAGTTAGATAATTTATATCATATGTTTAAATGTTAAGTTTGGAAATTTTAAGATATGATATTTATAATTGGATTTTTCCCAAAATAAATTGAAATGAATATTCTAGTATAATTTGAATTGGGAAAAATATATATATATATATTATTACTAGAAATTGAAGTCTTATTATTTATGGATTTTATATGAATATTCAAGACTAATTAATAGAACAATTGATTTGTTGAAAGCATAAAATCCAACTTTAGTTTGAAATATTGATACTCAAAATGGATATACGTATATATAAATAAGTTGAAGTGGTTTTGGAACTTGAGAGAGATAATATAAATTTTGGTTTAGACTTTAATAAAGAAATGTATTTGTAAAGCCATGAGAACTATTTTCTTTACAAAGTAACATTTAAGTTAAACCATTTAATTCATATACCGTTGAATGTCCAAACCATTCAAGTTTTAGAAGTTATGGTTTTAAATTATGATTTTCAAAATATTATGCTTTGAAAATATTTGATTTTCAGACGTTATGAAGTTAAAGCATTTTGATTATGGAAAAGAATTATATTTGGGATAAGTGATAAAATATGGTTTTGGGTTTTGAAATGATATCGTATTCATGGTTATGAAATGGAATGTTTATTCTGATTTTTAAAGTATAACCTATTTTTAAATGACCGCGGTGTTATAATAACGATGGGTTGGCAAAGAGACCGGGATCGGATATGGACATACTCTCTGTCGATACCGAAAACCACTTTGACTAACCGTGTACGCGGTGGAGATTCCAGAATGAAGTAGGTGGTGGCGACGTGTCCTGTAAGGTAAATACGTGGACCCGACTCCCGTGAGTTGGCATAAGGTGGCTAAAACAGGAGCGATTCTCAGGCCAATGAGGTCATTCCTCTGATCGGACCCTCCTCTTCGATATTATACTTTGATTTTGGATTGATTCAGTGGCCACTTCTATATTTTGATTTTGGGGAGTTAGTCCGAGGTGGGCGGTAACTGCAGCTACGCGTTTCCACCAGCCTGGATAGCAATTGGTATATCTACCCTGGCATTGCCTAGTTGTGCCGTGTCACCTACCATACCGAGCCTTTACTACGAGTTTCTATTTGTGTCGTACCTATGGAGTATCCTCTGGTAGCCTCCCCATCAGGAGGTATTACGGTACTGTATAGACTATTGGCATTTTACGTGTTAAGGTGGAAAATGTAAAGCCTTAACGCTATTTAAAAGTAAGTTTATTTTATGAATAGACACTATTATAATAGCGCAATATACTACATAGTAAATAGTTTAACGGATCCTTAGGAGATGTAAATCCCGAACATCTCTTGAGTTACTGTATTCATATTTATTTCTGTTAATTTAACTCACATAAGATCTTTTAGTCTGACTCGAGTGTTTTTGTCTTTCAAATTCGCTCGAATCAGTCCGAGCGTTTCAGGATCGAAGACTTTAGCTTTGGAGGACGAAGACGAAGAATCTGTATTATTATTATTTATAGTATTGCACCACACTCATACTGTTCCGCTGCATTGATTGTATTGGTATGTGTAACTCTGATATTTATTGTGTAAAGAATAACAAGTGTTTTGTAACCATTTATGAACTGTATATTTATTATTATATTTTATCCTTCCGCTGTGAGATTCTATTTTGTTTTTATTTCTTCTCTGTTTTTCTTATTTACCCCATAACAATCCGCCCTTCCGTTATGTTTTGAATTGGCACGTGTGTCGGTTTAAAGTGTGCGAAAAGGCGGGACGTTACAAGTACCTTATTATAAAGGTATTTTATTAGAAGTATTTCCAACAAAGAAATTTTGTATTAATATTTGAAATTGAAATTCTTATGGTTTTTAAATTTATTTTTTGTGCCCGATACTATTCTTTTGAATCTACCTTATCTGCTCAGCTTTATTTATTCACCTATATTCTGTTTTTCCGAATCGACCTTCTTTTCCTTTTGAATATATCCTTTTAAAATATTGTTTATACATGTAATAGTAAATTATTAGTGTTATAAATATTTTAGAAGTTATTAATTAAATAAAACATATTTAAAGAAATGATTATGTATTTATTAATAATGTTTGAAAAGTATCTTGAGATAAATTAAAAAAATTATGAATTATGGATTTAATGTTTTCAATAGCTTCCTTGTAAATATAAGTAATGATGTAAATAATTGTTTTCAAATAGTTTACATATATTTATAAAGGAAGCAAGAAATTTTACAAATAAGTTTTGAAAAGTACTGAAGTATTGAAGATAATTGATTTGCAAATGAAGTTTTCAAATGAATATTTCAAGTAAAATTTATAAGTTTCTTTGAAGGTATAATTTAAAGATATTATATAAATGGGAATATTTTGTTTTGCAAAGTTTATAAATGACCATTTATGGATATAATAAATGGGTTTAACCAAATTATTGAATATTAATTAACTTAAAGTAAAATTTATATAGTTTTAAATTAATTGTTTATCATATCTTTCAATCTATTTTTCTTTCTTGTTGTTTCTATTCTCCTACCTCCTTCCTTTTCGAAGACGAAAGTTTTGAGTGGGGGAGAGTGTAATGACCTGTAAATTTTAATAATTTTTATAACGTATTTAATTGAATTTTTGAGAAATTTTAAATCGTAATATTTTGAAATAAAAATTTAATATTTGAAATACGTCTATTAAAACATAGCAAATGGTAAATTTTCATCTAATAATATTGGAGTTTATTTTATTGTGTAATGTTATTCCAATTTAAATCAGTTAATAACAGTTGAAGTTAAATCAGATTGCGAAATTCGTCTCGCGAAATTCGAATGTTTCTAGCTTCGTTTGAATTTTTCCGTACGGAATAGCAACGTGGATCGGTATCGATTATTGACTTTTGATAGGATGATCGTACCACTGATATCTGTATACCGTTTTGATCGTCTCGTCGTGCTGATCTCTGTAGTAAATTCATTTCTGTATTTTGAGGTCCGGTACGCGACAGAAATAATAAACAGTCCGTTGTAACGGTACCACTTTTTAATTTTTCACTTTCCTTCGGTTTCAAATATTGAAACGTGCTACACACAAATATTAATTGCTCTAATTATTATTTTTCCGGAATCAATGCTTCTGACCGTTGCTATTTCTTTACTTGCATATATTGGTAACGTAAAAGTAATATATATATTTTAGCAGGCTCCATTATTTCATTTTAGATCTGAAGCTTTCTTCTTCCACTATTTCTTTTCGTCCATCAAAACCCAAGCTTCGTTCCTCCCCTCAACCTATCCGCTGCCTCCGCGCCCGCGTGCTCTGACCTCGTCCCTTCATTATTTTATGGCCGAAGCTACCTCGACCACACCATCAGCTACCTTCAACCCCGCCTCCACTTCATCCTCTCTTTTATGTAAGTTTACTTTTGTTTGTTATATATTTGTTCGCATGAATTCGTGCACTTATAAGTTAATATATATACATGCAGTTGTGAGATATATTGTTCACTTTGTGTGTGTATATATATATTTGTTATATTTATATGTATTTTCTGCGCATAATTGTTTATATATATATATATATATATATATGCGTTTCGAATTTATATATATTTAAATAGTAGCTTATATGAAGTACATATAAACTATGAAATTGTTACTGTGTAAAGGTTTGTTCAAGGCTATATATATTAATATATTTGACTATTGTACATATATCGGTGTTTTATATATTATATCATTTATATTATAGTGTGTAGTGTGATATATATACATAAAAATATATATGTGTGTGTGTTTCAGTTTTAAATTAAATGTGTTTAAAATGATTTATGTAAAGTAAATAATGTAGTAGATTTGTCTAAAGTAAATTATATGTGCTTTAAACTATATATAACATGTTTCGGTCTTTAAAGCATATGGGTATACTATTTAATTTTTTCAGATCCTTCGTCTAGAACTTTTGAACGAGACGTGTAGATATAAATTACAGGGTCTATAACTTTTGAATTGAAAGGAAAAATATATACGATATATATATATATATATATATATATATATAAATTTATACGGGAGTTTGTATATATTATATATAATTTTGCATATAACCTATTGTATAGATAGCATATGATGATCTGTCTAGATTTATTTTATATTTGAGTTAAGGTCGGTTTATACGAATGATATTTATGTCAAATTTGAACTTAATGTATATATAAGTTTGGCGTGTATATATATATATAGTATACTGATTGTATATTGGTTTAGTGAAATGATTTTTCCTTTATTTATGATTTATATTCATATATCTGTATATATATATATATATATATAGTTATATAAGTTGTTTTTCTGTATGAATAAAGGTATACAGTCCTAGATATGCACAATGTTTGAAAAGTCTGTAGCTAATTCCAGACTCAAATATTTATTTTAATATGAAATGATAATATTGAATGTTAGGTATTGATTTAGAATATAATACGTATATGTATATATTTTGGCTTTGTGAACATGGGTGTTTTATTTTAATATACGTGTTTAATAAAAACAATGATTTTAATTATATATATATGTGTGTATGTTTTTAATATTTGTTTAAATTAAATATTTATTTCATGGAAATAATAATAATAATATATAACTTCTGTTCTAATTCGATTTCATCAATTCCATATCATTAGCTTTGATCGTCAAACTCGTGACCATCGTGCTTGCTTTGAAATTAAGGTTTGGATTTGTAACCCATCACGTAGTCTAAATCTCTTTATCCCCGAAAGGTGAGCAATAACACACGGTTAACATTCTTATATTTATTAGATTTGATTTCAATTAAAATGACAATTGAAATATGCTGCTGTAGTTATTTAGGTTGTTATATATGCTATAATCTGTAATTGTTCACCTGTGGGATATGACACCATATCTTGTTGATTTTATTATCTATTATTATATTGATGATATATGCCTATTATATTAGTATCATATCTGTTATCACTTATCACTCTACAAGTTCCCTGTTAGCATAAAATTTACTATGGGTTGAAATGATAATGTAACGACCCTGACTCGACCTTCGAAAATCGGCACTGAATACATCACTTGTACTCGAATGCCGTAGATTCAAATGTCGAATCTGATTCGTCGGAGCTTATAACACATTAAGTATAACAACGCAGTGGAAGAAAAAGAATAATATCATTGATATACAACAGTTGATTTCAACAATGATACAACATAATTTCAATACAAATTAGAGCCAAAAGATAAACAACAGCGAAAGACAACACAAGAAGATGGTCTAGACTTTGCAACCATCGATAGCGGAAAGACGACCATCAATATAGTGCATCTCCAAAAGAATCCAACACCAACAAGAAACTCCATCTCCAAAACTCCAAACCAAAGATAGCTTAATCCAAAAGCTCGAACCACCATCAACACTGAAGTGAAGCAACTCGATCCAAATGCGATTGCCAACATCCAGAGATTAAATGCTATTGAACTACACCTACCATTTGATTACCTGAAAATCCCAACTCTAGACTTCCTGTGTGGAAAATTGTCGGCACCCAGAGTTTAGGAAGGGAACAATAAACTCTGGGTCAGTCATGGGATTGGTATGAGCAAACAAAAACAGTTTTCTTTAAAACGAACAACAAAAGATTTTAAAGTTGAAATCCGCAATGCTTTTTGGAAAATGAAACTGCCTTAAGGCCTCCCACCACACATACAATGCAAGCGCACACTTGGAGGAGATTTCTCCTTATGACAGTCAAAAATGCTCGATATGCGAAAATCATTTGATATTATTATTAGTGCATATTGCAGAAAACCTTTCGAAAGTATAATATAAATCTTAGCCAGCATAGGTACCATTATATTACACCCGCTATAGCTACCACATGAGATGGCAGGTTATACAACTGCAATCGTAAAGGGCTTATATTGTTTGATTGGATTTCCAACAAATGGTCAGGCAAAGGAACTTCCCACACAAAATGGAACGCTTCCGGAGGGACGCCCCCGAGAACCTAACCGGATCTCTGCCAACACAAGGCCGAGTTACCTCTGTAACTAGGTAAAAACTGACACGAACATGCCATCCCCCGGCCGTTTCTGACCTTTATCCGAGGTACCTCTCAACCGACAACCACAAAGCAATAAGTTTGCAGCAACCGCAAAGTTAAGTACCTGGGCTTCATACCATGATATCACTCATAATCCAGAAGGAAATGACATATCCTCGGGGGCGCTACCCCTAAATAACCTTGCTGCCACGATTCCTGTTTCGACCATTACCGGGTTGTGAGGCTCGACGAAGTCTCGTCCACAAAGCTACACTTTTCACAAAGTCATGCTTTGATCAACAAATGATCAGCAACACTTCGTATGCCACATTACCAAATTGGAAACGTATCACTAGTAACCATCAACTACAAAACCTCTGAGCTCGTACGTCTCAGAGAAGGGTGTTAAGCTAAGAGAATGAATTCTCCGCTACCAAACAGAAATGTATTTGATAGAGACCATTTTTACATCTTAAAGTGTAATGTCAGACACACATCCATACAAGTCTATTCCAGGTTCGAACAGAACCGAAGGCACTTTCAAAGAAGCCCTTGCAAATTCGGATATTCACTAGTCACTTCCGGACTCCCCATCACAAAGGATGATCAAATCTCTATACCAGGGACTAACCGGTGCAGAGGCATTTAACGATTTATCCTTTCGCTTTCGAAAATATCTGGTCTTCACCACCGGTCTTTAAATGCTATCCATAACGTCGTATCATTATTCGGAATGGGTTATATAACACAAAGGTCCTCTCCCGGCTAAACCGAATAATGAGCGCAATATTTAAAAACATATGGATATTGGGATTTCAGTTAAATCACCACTTAAAAACCCAAAACCTTTCTTCGAATAGTTTAAACAAATTACCATTAACAAATCTTTAAACAAAAAGATTTACTTCACAAAGTTCACCAATCTTTCACAAAGATTTATTCACAACTTTCAACCAATTTTCTTTTCAAATTGGATTAATTGATCCAATCATAAATCAAAGACTCAATTCATTGCTTTCAAAACCATTTCCAAAGATTCATTCATAACTTTCAAAACAATTCCCATTTCAAATATTTTATATATAAAAGATACACCATTTAAAATCCTCTTCAATTTTAAAACAAAGTTTAACAATCTTTCACAAAGATTCATTCATAACTTTCAAAATAATTCTCAATTCCATTTCAAACTTGAAATTTTTCAACACAAATTGGAAATCCTTTCTTTATATGAAAGCTATTATTATTTGAAAACAAATAGTTTTCGTTTGGGAAAAATCCAATTACATTTGCACGAGTTAAAGCTCTTCAAGTATAAAATTTGGGTTAAATTCAAATTCCCAAAATAATACTTTTAAAATGGTTTAAAACCCATATAAACACATTTATAACATGTATAACCTTTTTAAACCAAAACTCTCAACATAGAATTCAATTTCAAATCTTGAATTTAAATTCAAATCAAACTATTTAAATTTCAAAACCTTATCAAGTTATTCAAAATAACTTTTATCTTTAAAACTCCTTTTCAAAAGCTTTCACATTTAACCCAAACTATTTGAATTCAAAATTCAACTTTAAAACCATTTCAAAAATCTATGACTTAACCAATTCCCTCATGCAATCCATATTTGTGTGTGTATGGTGTAGTCCAGGGGTTTTACATAGTAGTGCAACATCATCGATCATCACAGATTCAAGCACAGCAATTATAGATAAGCGATATACTCCTATAACGCTTATCTTCCAATCACAGATTTACAGATAAATAATATACATTTATCATAGATAAAATAAATTACATCCATCGCAACTTGAATTAAAACAATACATATTACAAAGCATCACACAGTAGAGATATCAAACAATTCACAGCATTCAATAGAATACAGTCATCCATAAGCAAGCTCAATTAATTATCTGATTAATTTAATCCAGATAAATTATTTATGAATAAACTACTAATACTGGTTAATTATCATTGATTAATAATTATCCCTTAATTATTTATTAATTAACCTTAATTTATAAATTAATCAACCTTTAATTATAAATTAATCAATCTTAATTAATAAATCAATCAGCCCTTAATCATTAAATAATTAGTCTTAGTTATCCTTTAATCAATTGCCGTTAATAAATTAATTAATAAATTAATTAACCCTTAATTAATTACCATTAAATTAATTATTCTTAATTAATTAACCATCCCTTAATTACCTTCAATTTATGAACTAATGAAATTTAATTATTCTTTGATTACTTGATAATTAATTAATCCTTAATTAGTTGGCATTAACTAATTAATTTCCCTTAATCAATTACAACAAGTGATTATCTCTAATCACTTATATTAATTAATCATAAATTAATTACATTGAGTAATTATCTTTTAAATAATCACATTAATCAACCATTAATCAATTGCCATCATTTTTAAATTAATTACATTAATTTATTTATCACATTAATTAATTATCCTTTAATTAGTTACTTTAATTAATTAACCTCATATTTAATTATTACAATAAATCTTGAAAACGTTTAACTTTATAAATTTAAACTTCGAAATTTGTTTGAAGAGCTTGATCAATAATTCCTTTGAAACTTATTCAATACTTGCTTTAGGATTTGCATATTTCCTTAAGCCTTTAACCCTTGTTATTATTTATTGTGGAAACCTTGTTTACTAACCAACAAACTTGAGTCTAAACTTAAAAATTACAAGGAAAACCCAAGCTTCTTCTCTCGCCATGTTTTCTCGATTTAAACTCGAGTATGTCCCCGAGCCAAAACGCATCATCCCTTACTTTCTTCAAACCCAACTACAACTGATATGCGAGACACACGTGCACGTGCATGCATCACCGTCACCGTTCCGATCGACTATGCCGTCGCCTCCAGGTTGCATTGAATCAAAAACGAACATATCGTTGGACACAGGAACCCAGACCCGATCGATAAACCCCTAGCGCCGCTGCCTCCAGTCACCAGAGAACCTGTCGTAATGCCAAAACCTTCGCCTTGCTTCCCATCTTCCCATTCCTCCATCTCTGGTCCAACTTGGTGCTCCTCCGATGTTGTAACGGCCCTGACTTTGACATCGACCAAATCAGGTATTGAACCCTAATATGCCTTCATCTCGCCGCTACGGCAATCAGAAAAATGCGACAGCATTTTTCCCGAGTCTGCCGACCCTCGTTTCCCCCTCCGGCCATAGCCCCGTAGTTACAGGACCTCGCGACCACCGGAATTCATCAAAATACACAGTTTTCGACCATCAATAATTCCTCCTCAAATCCAAATCTAAAAATCATAGAGCTTCCTCCAAAAATGTCAATTTCAAGAGCGAATTCAATCCTGAATTTGAAACTTACAATTTACATAATTTATTTCTAACATATTTGATTTTTTTCACTGTAAATTAAATTTCCCTAAAATTTTACTTACTAGCTTCACTTGAAAATATTTTTAAAAATGGGATTTTATGTTTACAAATGCATTTTCTTAAGACATCAAAAGTTATAATTGATGTAGTAAAGAGAATTTGAATTTTATAAGTTTTTTTGAAGTCTGTTTTGAAACAGACAGGGATATGCATGCATATACACAGAACATTCTAGCTTGTATACCCAGACAACATACATTCCTTCATTCATGCAAATCATATTTAAGTTATCGCTACCAATAAATATTGCATGCACAACTATACAGATGTTTTAGCTTGAAAGGGTTAAGGTTTACTCACAGTGATATCCAGAACAGATAACTGGATCTTGAATTTTCTTTCCTGAGTTTGATCTGCTTAATTGGCTTTGATCTGAAAATTTTGTTTATTGATCTGTAGTTGATGTTTGAAATGCTTTGAATGTTGTAGAGTTTTTAGTCTGATCCTTGCATTGAATCGAGTTGGAGATGCTTTTGAGTCTTGGCTTCCAGGTTGAAGAATTGAAACTCTGAATTGCTTGTTAAGGTTGAATCTTGAGGCTTTGTTTAAATTTTGATCTAATCTTTAAATTGCTTCAGATTTGCTTGATTCTGATACATTTGCATGCTTCAGAATTTTTTTTCTTTTTAGGCTTTTGAATTTGAAAAACTTTCAGATTGGGAATGCTTTTGAATTTTTAACTTGCTTGACCTTTTTGAATTTCCAAGCTTGAAACCATATGCTATAATTTGTTTTTCAGGTTTTCATTGATTTTCTTTTGATCTGAAGTTTCAAGTTTGAGAAGATAAAAGAAAGAATCCAAAAAAACCTAGTTTATTATTTTTTTAATACATGTTAATATTATTACTAAAGAGAATTAAAAACTTTGCCACCTTTTCATTTAGCTAACATTTGTCATTTGCTTATATTAATATTTTTTACAAATGTATTTTTGCATGTCTTTATCTATTTACAAATGTCATTAATATCATTTTTATATTCAAATCCCTCTTTTGAAAATTTTTACAAATTTTGTTTTAAACCTTTATGCATTTATATTTTATATATTAACACATATGTTTTACATTTTAAATTCATGAATATACAAACCATTATTTATTTATTTATTTCAAAAGAAAATGTGTTTCAAATCTTTTTATCAAATCTAATAAATAAGTATATAATATGTATATATTTGAATTTAATTCTTTAAATAGCTTTTGTAAATTTATTTATATCAATTTCAAAATATAACTTCTAAATCAAAATGCCTATTTAATGAAATTGGAAAAAAAATCTTTATTAATTGAAATTATAATGGTTTCAAATCCAATATATCTTATGAGATTTTTAATTTTGAATTTCAATTCCAAGATTAAATTTAAAATAATTTTATAAATATAAATAAATAACAAAACATATCTTTATTAATTTGGAAAAATTTGAATTAATTCACCATTAGATTCCCAATTCAACATTAATTACCAAATTAAATTTCATAAAAAAATCGGGATCGTTACAGATTCCCCCTCTTAAGAAAAATTTCATCCCTGAAATTTGCCAGATGGGAAGATAACAAAGAATAGATGTACATATCAAAGATATGGTTCACCAGATTAAACTGAATATTTGTTCTGCATTTGACTTACCAAATCAGAACATCAACAATAGATACGAGAACAAACTCATTCAATACTATACAAGATACTCGGGTTACCAGTCTAGGAATATGCCGGGGATTGGCTAGTTTGAAATATAACTAACCGTTCGTAGAATATGTCGGGACCCAAGAGAACAAACAATGGATACTCAATCCAGATTGGAATATCCCAAAGTTTACACCAGCTTGTCCCTCTTCGGACTTTGATTCTCACGAGATATTACAATAAAATTTCAGACTTTGGCTTTGACTGAAATTGTTTTATTGATTAATTTAACTTTATATTTAATTTACCAATTTATTTCAAATAGAATTTCAAATTCATTGAAGTTAAAAACGGGAAGATTGATAAGAAACCGATGAAGTAAGGATTTTCTACAACGATTCGTAGGGCCACCATCATATGAAAACTTCTTTCTAGAGCTTTCACGAAGCCATCAAAGAATTGAATCTGGATCAAAGGAGATTGAGCAGAGCTGTTTCCTTGTTATTGCAGGGTATCGACCATTTGAAGTGGTACTTCCCTGTCCCTTACCTCGTCCTCTTCTTGCACTCATACTCACTATTAGTGGATAGTAAGAGAATTTACTGAGGCATACAGACAGATATCTTAGGGATATACTCATTCTAGGGTATACTTCACCCTATCTCTAATGAGCTACCTAATGTGTTATACTCCTGAGCTAAAGTTACAACCTTCAGCTCTGATACCACTGTAATGACCCTGACTCAACCTTCGAAAATCGACAATGATTACATCACTTGCACTCGAATGCCGCAGATTCAAACGTTGAATCTGGTTCGCCAGAGATTATAACACATTAAGTATAATAACACAGCGGAAGAAAAAGAATAATATTAGTTATATACAATATTTGATTACAACAATGATACAATAGAATTTCAATACAAATCAGAGCCAAAAGATAAACAACAGCGGAAGACAACACAAGAAGATGGTCTAGACTTTGCAGCCATCGATAGCGGAAAGATGACCATCAATAGAGTGCATCTCCAAAAGAATCCAACACCAACAAGAAACTCCATCTCCAAAACTCCAAACCAAAGATAACTTAAACCAAAAGCTCAAACCACCATCAACACTAAAGTGAAGCAACTTGATCCAAATGCGATTGCCAACATCCAGAGAATGAATGCTATCGAATCTACACCTACCATTTGATTATCTGAAAATCCCAACTCTAGACTGCCCGTTTGGAAAATTGTAGGCACCCAGAGTTTAGGAAGGGAACAATAAACTCCGGGCCAGTCATGGGACTGGTATAAGCAAACAAAAACAATTTTCTTTAAAACAAACAACAAAAGATTTTAAAGTTGAAATCCGCAATGCTTTTTGGAAAATGAAACTGCCATAAGGCCTCCCGCCACACACACAATGCAAGCGCACACTTGGAGGAGATTTCTCCTTATGACAGTCAAAAATGCTTGATATGTGAAAATTATTTGATATTATTATTAGTGCATATTGCAGAAAACCTTTCAAAAGTATAATATAAATCTTAGCCAACATATGTACCATTATATTATGCCTGCTATAGATACCACCTGAGTTGGCAGGTTGTACAACTGCAATCGTAAAGGGCTCGTATTGTTTGATTGGATTTCCAACAAATGGTTAGGCAAAGGAACTTCCCACACAAAATGGAACGCCTCTGGAGGGACGCCCCCAAGAACCTAACCGGATCTCTGCCTATACAAGGCCGGATTACCTCTATAACTTGGTAACTACTGACACGAGCATGCCATCCCCCGGTTGTTTGCGACCTTTATCCGAGGTACCTCTCAACCGACAACCATAAAACAATAAGTTTGCAGCAACTACAAAGTTAAGTATCTGGGCTTCATATCATGATACCACTCATAGTCCAAAAGGAAATGACATACTCTCAAGGGGCGCTAACCCCAAATAACCTTGCTGCCATGATTTCTGTTTCGACCATTACCGGGCTGTGAGGCTCGACGAAGTCTCGTCCACAAAGCTACACTTTTCACAAAGTCATGCTTTGATCAATAAATGATCAGCAGCACTTCGTATGCCACATTACCAAATTGGGAATGTATCACTAGTAACCATTAACTACATAACCTCCGAGCTCGTACGTCTCAAAGAAAGGTGTTAAGCTAAGAGAATAAATTCTCCGCCACCAAATAGAAATGTATTTGATAGAGACCAATTTTACATCTCAAAGTGTAATGTCAGACACACATCCATACAAGTCTGTTCCGGGTTCGAATAGAACCGAAGGCACTTCCAAAGAAGCCCTTGCAAATCCGGATATTCATTAATCACGTTCGAACTCCCCATCACAAAGGATGATCAAATCTCTATACCGGGGATTAGCCAGTGTAGAGACATTCGACGAGTTATCCTTTCGCTTTCGAAAATATCTGATCTTCACCACCGGTCTTTAAATACTATCCATAATGTCGTATCATTATTTGGAATGGGTTATATGACACAAAGGTCCTCTCCTGGCTAAACCGAATAATGAGCGCAATATTTAAAAACATATGGATATTGGGATTTCAGTTAAGTCACCACTTAAAAACCTGAAACCTTTCTTCAAATGGTTTAAACAAATTACCATTTACAAATATTTAAACAAAAAGATTTACTTCACAAAGTTCACAAATCTTTCACAAAGATTTATTCACAACTTTCAAACCAATTTTCTTTTCAAATTGGATTAACCGATCCAATCATTAAATCAAAGACTCAATTCATAGCTTTCAAAACCATTTCCAAAGATTCATTCATAACTTCAAAACAATTCCCATTTCAAATCTTTTATATATAAAAGATACACCATTTAAAATCCTCTTCGGTTTCAAAACAAAGTTTAACAATCTTTCACAAAGATTCATTCATAACTTTCAAAATAGTTATCAATTCCATTTCAAACTAGAAATTTTTCAACACAAATTGGAAATCCTTTCTTTATATGAAATTTATTATTATTTGAAAACAAATAGTTTTAGTTTGGGAAAAATCCAATTACATTTGCATGAGTTAAAGCTCTTCAAGTATAAAATTTGGGTTAAGTTCAAATTCCCAAAACAATATTTTTAAAATAGTTTAAAACCCATATAAACACATTTATAACTTGTATAATCTTTTTAACCAAAACTCTCAACATAGAATTAAATTTCAAACCTTGAATTTAAATTCAAATCAAACTAATTAAATTTCAAAACCTTATCAAGTTATTCAAAATAACTTCCATCTTTAAAACTCCTTTTCAAAAGCTTTTAACATTTAACCTAAACTATTTGAATTCAAAATTCAACTTTAAAACCATTTCAAAAATCTATGACTTAACCAATTCCCTTGTGCAATCCATATTTGTGTATGTATGGTGTAGTCCAGGGGTTTTACACAATAGTGCAACATCATCAATCATCACAGATTCAAGCACATCAATTGTCGATAAGCGGTATATTCCTATAACGCATATCTTCCATTCATAGATTTACAGATAAGTAGTATACATTTATCACAGATAAAATAAATTACATTCATCACAGCTTGAATTAAAACAATTCATATCACAAAGCATCACACAGTAAAGATATCAAACAATTCACAGCATTCAATAGAATACAGTCATCCATAAGTAAGCTCAATTAATTATCTGATTAATTTAATCCAGATAAATTATTTATGAATAAACTACTAATCCTGGTTAATTATCATTGATTAATAATTATCCCTTAATTATTTATTAATTAACCTTAATTTATAAATTAATCAACCTTTAATTATAAATTAATCAATATTAATTAATGAATTAATCAACCCTTAATCATTAAATAATTAATCTTAATTATCCCTTAATTAATTGCCCTTAATAAATTAATTAACCCTTAATTAATTACCATTAAATTAATTATTCTTAATTAAGTAACCATCCCTTAATTACCTTCAATTTATGAACCAATTAAATTTAATTGTTCTTTGATTACTTGATAATTAATTAATCCTTAATTAGTTATCATTAACTAATTAAATTTCCCTTGATCAATTACAACAAGTGATCGTCTCAAATCACTTATATTAATTAATCACAAATTAATTACATTGAGTAATTATCTTTTAAATAATCACATTAATCAACCATTAATCAATTATCATCATCTTTTAAATTACATTAATTTATTTATCACATTAATTAATTATCCTTTAATCAGTTACTTTGATTAATTAACCTCATATTTAATTATTTCAATAAATCTTGTAAACGTTCAACTTTATAAATTTAAACTTCGAAATTTGTTTGAAAAGTTTGATCAATAATTCCTTTGAAACTTATTCATTACTTGCTTTAGGATTTGTATATTTCCTTAAGCCTTTAACCTTTGTTATTATTTATTTTGGAAACCTTGTTTACTAACCAACAAACCTGAGTCTAAACTCAAAAGTTATAAGAAAAACCCAAGCTTCTTCTCTCGCCACGTCTTCTCGATTTAAACTCGAGTACGTCCCCGAGCCAAAACGCATCATCCCCTACTTTCTACAAAACCAACTACAACAGATACACAAGGCACACGTGCACGTGCATGCATCACCATCACCGTTCCGATCGACTACGCCGTCGCCTCTAGGTTGCCAATGACCCAATCCATCATCCCGACCACCCAGAATAATCGATCGCGCTAGAATCAAAAACGAACATATCGTTGGACATGGGAACCCAGACCCGATCGATAAACCCCTAGCGCCGTCGCCTCCAGTCAACAGAGAACCCGTCGCAACACCAAAACCTTCGCCTTGCTTTCATCTTCCCATTCCTCCATCTTTGGTCCAACTCGGTGCTCCTCCGACGTCGTAATGGCCCTGACTTTGACATCGGCCAAATCAGGTATTAAACCCTAATATGCCTTCATCTCGCCGCTATGACGATCAGAAAAATGCGACAGAATTTTTCCCGAGTCTGCCTACCATCATTTCCTCCTCCGACCATAGCCCCGTAGTTACAGGACCTCGCGACCACCAGTATTCGTCAAAATACCCAACTTTCGACCATCGATAATTCCTCCTCAAATCCAAATCTAAAAATCACAGAGCTTCCTCTAAAAATCGTCAATTTCAAGAGCGAATTCAATCCTGAATTTGAAACTTACAATTTACACAATTTATTTCTAACATATTTGATTTTTTTCACTATAAATCAAATTTCTCGAAAAATTTACTTACTAGCTTCACTTGAAAATATTTTTAAAAATGGGATTTTATGTTTACAAACGCATTTTCTTAAGACATCGAAACTTATCATTGATGTAGTAAAGAGAATTTGAATTTTATAAGTTTTTTTGAAGTCTGTTTTGAACCAAATAGGGACATGCATGCATATACACAGAACATTCTAGCTTGTATACCCAGACAACATACATTCCTTCATTCATGCAAATCATATTTAAGTTATGACTACCAATAATTATTGCATGCACAACTATACAGATGTTTTAGCTTGAAAGGGTTAAGGTTTACTCACAGTGATATCCAGAACAGAGAACTGGATCTTGATTTTTCTTTCCTGAGTTTGATCTGCTTAATTGGCTTTGATCTGAAAATTTTGTTTATTGATCTGTAGTTGATGTTTTAAATGCTTCGAACGTTGTTGAGTTTTTAATCTGATCCTTGCATTGAATCGAGTTGGAGATACTTTTAAGTCTTGGCTTCCAGGTTGAAGAATTAAAACTCTAAATTTCTTGTTAATGTTGAATCTTGAGGCTTTGTTTAAATTTTGATCTAATCTTTAAATTGCTTCAGATTTGCTTGATTTTGATACATTTGCATGCTTCAATTTTTTTTTCTTTTTAGGCTTTTGAATTTGATAAACATTCAGATTGGGAATGCTTTTGAATTTTTAACTTGCTTGATCTTTTTGAATTTCCAAGCTTGAAACCATATGCTATAGTTTGTTTTTCAGGTTTTCATTGATTTTCTTTTGATTAGAAGTTTCAAGTTTGAGAAGATAAAAGAAAGAATCCAAAAAAACCTAGTTTATTTTTTAATACATGTTAATATTATTACTAAGAGAATTAAAAATTTTGCCACTTGTGCATTTACTAACATTTGTCATTTGCTTACGTTAATATTTTTTACAAATGTATTATTGCATGTCTTTATCTATTTACAAATGTCATTAATATCATTTTTATGTTCAAATCCCTCTTTTGAAATTTTTTACAAATTTTGTTTTAAACCTTTGTGCATTTATGTTTTATATCTTAACATATGTAGATTTTTACATTTTAAATTCATGAATATACAAACTATTATTTATTTATTTATTTCAAAAGAAAATGTGTTTCAAATCTTTTTATCAAATCTAATAAATAAGTATATAATATGTATATATTTGAATTTAACTCTTTAAATAGCTTTTGTAAATTATTTATATCAATTTCAAAATATAACTTCTAAATCAAAATTCCTAACAAATCTTTATTAATTGAAAATATAATGATTTCAAATCCAATATATCTTATGAGATTTTTAATTTTGAGTTTCAATTCTAAGATACAATTTAAAATAATTTTATAAATATAAATAAATAACTAAACATATCTTTATTAATTTGGAAAATTTGAATTAATTCACCATTAGATTCCCAATTCAACATTAATTACCAAATTAAATTTAACAAAAAAATCGGGATCGTTACAGATACATACCCGAACGATCTGTAGAATATGAGAAAATTGTTATAGGTTGAAATGATAAACCCAAGCGATTTTCATTTGAATTGAATTTAGGATTACGGGTTGAAATGATATATACCTGTATATATTTTAATTACAGATTGAAATGATAAATATCCGGGTCATTTGACCATATGATAAAAAATTTATACCGACACCGTTGGTCTATTTATATAAATATTTTGAAAATGATTTCTATGGTTTTGAAATGAAATATAAATGGTTTATTTAATATTGAAACATTTTATATATAAATACTTTCTAATATAAACAGATATAATAATAATCTTTAATTTAATAAAGTTGATTTAATTTACATATAATATGTTTAAGTATTATTTAAAATTTTGATTTTAAATATTGAGTTTATAAGTTAAGGTGGGAAGATAAAATTGAAATTTATTTGAAATTGTATTTTATTAAGAATTTTATGTAATTAAATCGATATGAGACTATTGAATTTGAAATTTAAAGATATGTGTTAGCGCCAAATAGGTCACTAACACCCAAATGTAAATGAAAGCACCGACTAACAGTCACTGATAATAGATAAAGTGTGTGTAGAGAGTAATAATATGAAGAACAGTCAGAATAGAAATTAAGCAGTAAAGAACAACAGGTTTTTGTAGTGGTTCGGCTAACTCCGGCCTACGTCCACTCCAGAAGTTTTCTTTTATTGATGTAACGATTGATTACAGTTACAAAGTGGTAGACTAGCCTTAGTCTTAGAAAGTAGAAAATCAGAGAGCAGAAGAGAAGATCCCCTTTTTGAACTCATACACGCTGTATTTATAGACATGTTCAGGTAGTTGTTGGGCTCTCTGAATAACCCGAATCCATCGGGGCTGAACGGCCAATGCCGAACCAAATTCCCATGCCGAACGTACTCGTATTCCGAACGAGGTTGCCATGCCGAACACACTCGTATGGCGAACGAGGTTGCCATGCTGAACGCATAGATATGCCGAACGCACTTATCCAATGCCGAACGCACTCGTATGCCGAACGAGGCTGCTATGCCAAATGCATTCGTATGCCGAACGCACTCATCCATTGCCGAAAGATCTCTGAAGCCGAACGATCCATCCAATGCCGAACGATCCCCGATGCTGAACGATCCATCCAATGTCGAACGATCCCCGATGCCTAACGATCCATCCAATGCCAAACGATCCCTGATGCCAAACGATCTGTCCAATGTCGAACGATCCCCGATGCCGAACGATCCATCCAATGCCGAATGATCCCCGATCCCGAACGATCCATCATGCCGAACCATGTCTAATGCCGAACCATGTTTGATGCCGAACCATGTTTGATGCCGAACAGTTTCTAATGCTGAACGCCCATCATGCCGAAGGATCTCTAATGCCAAGCGCTTCTATATGCCGAGCGCTCCTGGATGCCGAGCGCTACTAAATGCCGAGCGCTCCTGGATGACGAGCGCTACTGAATGCCAAGCGCTCATAGATGCCGAGCGCTCCTGCATGCCGAGCGCTACAGAATGCCGAGTGCTCCTTGAATGTCGAACCACTGATGTATGCCAGACGCTCTATATATGCCGAGTACTCTTGAATGCTATTCGAACGTGAATGCCAGACGAACCATTCGTGCCGAACCTCTACCATGCCGAACCATGTTCTAGGCCGAACCACGTTTCCTAGACCCAAATTATAGTTTATTCATCTTTATTCAATCATATTTCCATCTCCCAAGCACGTTGCGTCATCCATCCATCCAGTCGACTGAATCCGTCGTACACCAGCCTCGACGAACGTGCAGTCGATTAAGTTAAACCTGCCTGTCCATGGCCTTGCAAAAGGGCGGATTAACACTTGCCCCCCAAAACATGCCTTGCTGTCATAAGGTGTGTTTTGAATAGTCTCAAATTCAATATCCAAAGTTCATGTTTCATTCATATTCAATAACCGAATCCAGGACCTCTCCGGGTCAATATCCAAATTCTTCACCGTTCATAGCCGACGTTCATATCCATAACCTCTCTAGGTTCCTGCCAAATGCAATCCATCTGACGACCGTGGTCCAGTGTCCCTAGACATTAAGTAATGCCATAGCTTAAGTCCTAAGCCGAATCATGGTCACTCCGGACCCTTGTCGAGTATAGTCTGTACTCGACGACCTAAAATAATAATTAATGACACAGGGCCTAAGTCCTAGGTCAAATCCTGGTCACTCCAGACCCTTGTCGAGTATAGTCTGTACCTGATGACCTGAAATAATAATTAATGACACAGGGCCTAAGTCCTAGGCCTAATCCTGGTCTCCGGACCCTTGTCGAGCATAGTCCATACCCGACGACCTGAAATAGTAACCGATAATATAGGGCCTAAGTCCTAGGCCGAATCCCGGTCTCTCCGGAACCTTGCCGAGCATAGTCCATACTCGACGACCTGAATAAGTCGATTTTTCGTGCTTGGACAAAGTGACTTACCCCTTGCTAGGTATAATCCATACCTGACGACCGTTTACCAAAAACCAGATAAAAAATCCAATCGAAAGCCAATCCAAAATCCAGATCAAATCAGAAAACAAAAAATCCATATCGAAAATCCAAACCAATATCCAAACCAGAAAACAATCATCCAAATAAAAGTCCAAACCAAGAAACAAACAAAACCAGAAGTTCAAACCAAATCAGAAAAAAGCAAGTGTCCAAGCCAAAAAAGAGAAAGTAGATTTCACAAAATAGAGCGTCGCGGCTTATCATCATCTCAGAGCATGCCAAGGGGCTATCTCCGTCCCCATACATGAGTAAGTGACTTGGCCGTTTGCCCGTAGTTTTCTACTTATTTCATAATATCCCAGTCAATTGATGACCAATCGACCATCATTCCTGTGCCTCGCACCATCACTGTGTGAGGTAGATGGTGGTTGCTCCTACCCCACTGCTGCATTCCGAGCTTCGACGTATTGTCGCAACTGTCCATTCCTTACATGCTCCTCAATTATGTCCTTTAAGTGCCTGTAGCTATTGGTATCATGCCCATCCAAATCGTGGAAGAGGCAGTGTTTTCCTGATGATCTCGGCTAATCCAGCATTGTCCGTCAAGGGTTCCCCCCGAGTCCCCGAGGGAATTCTGGTACATACTCTTTATCCCGCGCTCCTACATTCCTGCCAGCATCTTGTTGTGTAGTGCTAACTGGAATCCCTCCATAAATTGGTCCAACATTTCTTGGTGGTGTGCCCCCGAGCCCGGGTCCTTCCAGATTCATAGTTGTCTGCCGATTGGGGGCTACCCCCTGTTGAGTCACTCCATCAACCTACTGATTGAGTTCCTCTTGTCTAGCCCCAAGACCTTGGGTACCTGCAGTTCCTGATTATCCAAATTGCCTAAGAAGAGCCTGCATCATTTCCTCTTGTCGTTTCATCATCGCTTCCATCTCCTCTCTGGTGATGTAGACGGATGTTTGACCTGCTCCATTTCCAGAGGAAGCCTCCTGATTTCCCTCTTGATTGCTTCTTCCTGTCAATTGCTTCCTTGTTGATGGCCTAGCCATTGCTCCTTAGAATCCAAGTTCCTAACTCCAAAATTCCCGAGTGCTTGCGTTCTCAGTGAAAGCACCAAAATGTTAGCGCCAAATTTGATCACTAACACCTAAATGTAAATGAAAGCACCGACTAACCGTCACTGATAATAGATAAAGTGTGTGTAGAGAGTAATAATATGAAGAACAATCAGAATAGAAATTAAGTAGTAAAGAACAACAGGTTTTTATAGTGGTTCGGCTAACCTCGGCCTACGTCCACTCCAGAAGTATTCTTTTATTGATGTAACGATTGATTACAGTTACAAAGTGGTAGACTAGCCTTAGTCTTAGAAAGTAGAAAGTCAAAGAGCATAAGAGAAGATCCCCTTTCTGAACTCCTACACGATGTATTTATAGACATGTTCAGGTAGTTGTTGGGCTCTCTGAATAACCCGAGCCCATCAGGGCCGAACGGCCCATGCCGAACCAAATTGCCATGCTGAATGCACTCGTATGCCGAACGAGGTTGCCATGCCGAACACACTCGTATGCCGAACAAGGTTGCCATGTTGAACGCATAGATATGCCAAACACACTTATCCAATGCCGAACGCACTCGTATGCCGAACGAGGCTGCCATGCCGAACGCATTCGTATGCCGAACGATCCATCCAATGCCAAACGATCCCCGATGTCGAACGATCCATCCAATGCTGAACGATCCCCGATGCCGAACGATCTGTCCAATGCCGAACGATCCTTCCAATATCGGACGATCCCCGATGTCGAACGATCCATCATGCCAAACCATGTCTGATGACGAACCATGTTTGTTGCCGAACCATGTTTGATGCCGAACAGTTTCTAATGCCGAGCGCCCATCACGACGAACGATCTCTAATGCCGAGCGATTCTAAATGCCGAGCGCTCCTGGATGCCAAGCGCTACTGAATGCCGAGCGCTCTTGGATGACGAGCGCTACTGAATGCTGAGCGCTCCTGGTTGCCAAGCGCTCCTGAAATGTCGAACCACTCATGTATGTCGGACGCTCTATGTATGCCGAGTACTCTTGAATGCAATTCGAACGTGAATGCCGGACGAACCATTCGTGCCGAACCTCTACCATGCCGAACCATGTTCTAGGACGAACCACGTTTCCTAGACCCAAATTATAGTTGATTCATCTTTATCCAATCATATTTCCATCTTCCAAGCACGTTGCATCATCCATCCATCCAGTCGACTGAATCCATCGTACACCAGCCTCGACGAACGTGCAGTCGATTAAGTTAAACCTGCATGTCCATGGCCTTACAAAAAGGCGGGTTAACAATATGATTTTATAACTTGATTTTGATTTAAAGTGGTTAAATGGATATTTCAATTTTTAAATAAATCGAAAGAATATTTAGTTTAATGTAATTTGGGGTTATTTAAATGATAATGGGTTTATTAATTGAACATTTCAAGACTAAATAATAATAGATCTATATGAAACTGTTGAATTTAGTTTTGAAATTCTTGAATATTAAAGCTTTGAAATATATTAAAATTTAATGGTTTATTTTGTGGTCAAATCTGTATTTGAAATCGATATAACTTGAATTTGTTTATTTAGAAACTGAATTGAATTGAAATTGATAAATTGAGATTTAAATAAATTTGGAATTGGAGTTGATTTGAATCGATTTGTGAAATTTTAGGAAATTATAAATATTGTACTTTAAAAATTATTTAATATATATACACTATATTTTTTAATATAAAACTATTTTAATATAAACTATTTTATTTTACATACTATTATTTAACTGTTTAAGTGGTGGAAGTTATGATTTCAAACTTATGATTTTCTAAAGAACTATGATTACAAAGTGTTTTGGGTTTTGAAAGTGTTGTAGTTTCGAAAGTGTTATAATTTGGAAATAGATATATTTAAAATGGAAATGATATTCTGGTTTTGAAGTATAAATTATTTTGAAATGACCATGGTGTTATAATGACGTTTAGTTGTTAATAGCGTATATTTCTACGTAGTAGATAGTTCCACGGATCCTTAGAGGATGGTTATCCCAAACGTCCTTTAAGTTACTTGTATTTCAATTGATATTTCAATCGAAGTTGGATTTATTGATATAAGAATGTTAATGCTGACTCGAGTGTTTTGTGTTTTGCTTTATGCTCGGGTCAGACTGAGTGACACAACATTTGAGACTCACCTTTGGAGTTTGGGCTTCACTTGGAGATCCAACTATCGATTCAGCTTTCCGCTTTTCCAGTTGTTTTGTTCAGAGAGGTCATCAGTTTGTATTGGACACTTCACTATATTTGAGATATTCTGCTTTATTTTATTTCTAACTCTGATGTTTATATAGTAGCTTCATGAACTACTATTTATCTACTCCGCTGCATTATTTTTATATTACTCTGTGTCTGTGATTCTGTGATTGATTTATTTACTGTATATGCTGAGTTTTGCCAAATTTAAATTAACAATCTGATATTTTGAGCAATTCAAGTCTGGCATGTGCGGATACGAATGGTTGACAATATCGGGTCGTTACAGTCTTCATCATTTTCACAGTATTCATTCGTAATGTTTAGTCCGGATCGAAGTGGTTTTCAGATAATTAAATTCGATCCCGGTATCTTCAAAACGATTAACAAAATTGGCTTAAATTTATAGTTGGCTATTTAACTGTCAATACACATCCATAAACAATCATCGGGCCTTATTATAAATTTTCCAAATTCTATCTCAAAATATCTTTATAAGATATTACTTATAGTTCGTCAACATTTGAAAACAGTTTTCAAATCTTTTTTTTTCAAGGAACATTCCCAACCTTTCCCAATACTTAGAATATTTTCTTCACTTAATTTTATATTCAACACTTAGAAAATACTCCTTTTTATTTCCTATTTCTCTTTCTCCAAATCATTTAAAAATTTATTCGTAAATTTCCCAACTCGTTTTACACGAATTCTATAAATTATAGAATTCCTTATTCAATTCCCTTAAAAAATTTAAAACCAATTATACTTGCTTATAAACTCAATTACCTTTGTACTTCTTTATGAATTCTATTTTCATTCTTCAAAGTTCACTTTTAATTAACTTCTTTGGAAATTTTCTTACTTTTATTCCCAATTCCATTTAAGAATTTTCTTATAAATCATATTCACTGAATAACCCATTTTCCCGCTTCCGAGAAGGTTTATAATAAATTTAAAACATTTCGAAACTATATAAACATTTTAGAGAAAATAATAATAATTTATCTTTAAGACATATTCAAAAAATTATTTCAAATATTGAAGTACTTTTTATGACATCACTTTCAATGCGGGTTTTGAAAATTTAGATTTTCATTAAAATAAATAGTAAGTATTTAAAAATTCACTTCTGAAATATTCAGTACGAACTAACTTTAAAATTTGCATAGTTTAATAAATAAAAATTTCCTTTTTAAATTTAAAACTTAACTTATTGTTAAAAATATATTTTAAAATCTGTATAACCAAATTTCCAATTTATAACCCCTCTCGATTTCCATCACATCACTCCCATTTGGGTCTCCTTAACCATCTTCACTTTAAAATAGTATCTACCACTTTTCTCACTCTACTTCTATATTTCAATATAAATTCTCCCTATAAATTTATATTCTAAACTTATCATCCAATATCACTTCCCTTTTATTTATAAACTCCATTAATAAATTTGTATAACCCGTTTTGAGTTCCATTAAAAATAATCGCATTTATAAAATTCCATTTTATAAATTCAATTCCTTTAAAAATCCATTTATTTTTGCTAATCTATTTTCAATTTCAATTTCAACCTTTTTTCTCGAATACCATTTTTAAATCCAGTCTTTAAAAATTTCTTTATATGATTTATTTTAAACTCTCTATTTCAAATATTTTCCTGCATTATTTAATACGATCAAAAATTCACCATTCTTATTCAAACCAATCTCTTTTAAACAATCCAAATTACGTTGTACAAATTTTTATATTAAAAATCTTTTTTTAATTCCTTAAAATTTAAAATAATATTTATGGTATTTAATATTTCCACAATTAATACTAATATATTTGAGGAATCCAGTTGGATCCCTCCAATCTGTTTTTTCCTGCATCCACAGATGTTAGACAACAATAAAAATACCAATCCCACTTCGAAGGGAATATCACGGTATATGGGGTCTTCCGTTGTTATGCAAGGCGCATAAGGCCTCATCCGCTATATTATGCAGGAATATCACTCTAAATACTAATATACACACACACACACACTACCATACATAATTAGTCATCCAACAGATAATTATAGATTTATCAATCCAATCGACATCCAATAATTTAAATTTAAACATTTAATTTAACAATGGTGTCCAAATGAGTGAGAAAATTCTCACCTCTGATTTTTCGAATTGTTAATCATTCCAATTTAATTCCAGCTTGTCGATACGGCTGAATCGTTACTTATTTTGTCCGATTTCGACCTCGTTCAAGAAAATATGACTTTATTAACATTTCAATTCAAATTAAAAAATTTCTCTTGATTAAATTAAATAAATTAATCGCCTCTATTACCTACTCAAACTTCACTGCCGCCATTGTCCGTCAGATCGCTAGACCATCATTTTTCGAGTCCCTTCATCATTGTGCTCGAGCTCCACGGTTCCAAGCAACTTCAAAACCCCTTTCTTCAAAACCGAACTCTCCAATTCGTACTTCCTTTCCCCAAGCCACGAGGTCACAACCACCCTCCAGGCCCGCGCGACGAGCAACGTCGCAATCCTAGTGTCATGTGCCCTATCGCGATTTTTTGCGACTCCAGCTTTCCATCGCGAGGCCATTGAACCACCACCTTGACGTCACCCTTCCTACTTCCCCTCATCCCCTCTCGTCGCCTATGTCTCCCCTCTATTTCGATGCCCTAACTAAAATCGGGAATCATGGCCCCAGACGAATGCCAACCATGAACTACAGGCAGCCTACTTCTTGAGAGGCTAGCTTCTGTGATCCTCAATTTGAAGATCGAATTTGAATTCGATTTGATTATGTTTTTATAAAACGAAAGGAAATGATTTCGTTTCAATTTCCGGAGAGAAGGAAGACACGGTTTTGGACAGCAGGAGGGTAAGTGAATTATGCTCGGCTATTTTATTTCGTTCCATTTTAATCGAACAAGTTCGATTTTTCTTCTCTGAGAATGATTTCATGAATTCAAACCGAGGGATGGAAAGGGATGGATCGTGATTTAAATTAAAGAATAGTGGAAAAGAAATGATGTGATCTTTGGGTAGTGTATATGTTTCATTTTGAAGGAAGGCGGCTATGACTTTAACCTGATTTGATCGTATATAATTTATTTTATTTCAAAAATACCCCATTTTAGCAACTTAAAATTTTGATCTCCTTTCGAGGCATGCCACAAGGCATTTATAATGTTATACCCTTATTCCGAATGCAATGGAAAATATTTCGAGTGCTAATTCGATCGTATGGAGAAGATAACTTTTTGGACCCAATTATTTATATTGAATTTCCGCTAAAAATTTCAGTGCATTTATACTTGACCAAATGATATCCCCAAACACTACGAAATTTGAAATTCGATAATAATACAACATTACGGACCCAATGGAACTAGTTTCATCGAATTCCGAGGCTATGTCCGGGATGGCTATTTTTAATTTTTGAATTTTTTTAATAATTAAAAACCAAATTTTCATATTCAAAATCAATCTATAAAACCAAATACAATATTTAAAACCATTTAAACATTCTAAATCAAATGTCGAAAAAATTAGGGTTGTTATAGTGATGGCCATATTTCGAAAGATTTAAATCGACAATAATCTACATATGTACAACTTAAACAATCCCAAATGTAGATAATCAATGATGTTAAATAAGAAGAATGAGAAAAGAAGAAGAAAACGAACACAGAATCCCACAGCGGAAACGATAAAATGTAATAATCAAATAACAATTCATGAAGTTGTTTATATCATACATTTGATTATAATATATACACATTTATCAGAGTTATACTTACATAAAGGATAAATAACCAATATGGCAAAATAGCATGATATAGGGGGTAATAATAATAGTAATATACTACATCTCCATCTTCAACCTCCAGAGAATAATCTTCAATACGCTGAAAAAGAATTCAGGATTGACCCGAGCGTAATGAAAAAACAAAACATTCGAGTTAAGACGAAAATACTCTTATGTAAGTAAAATCAATATCACGAATATGATGGCATAACTTAAGAGATGCTACGGGATTTTCCATCTTCTAAGTATCCGTTTAACTATTTATTTATAATAGTATACGCTATAATAGATAATGTTTATCAGTAAAATAAATATCAAAATATCGTTACGGCTTTACATTGTTCCACCTTAACACATTTGTACAGTCTAAACAAAAGTCATAATGGACTCGTATAGAGACAAATATGACAAGGCACGTGAGGCAATGCCTAATGTAGGATTCTACCAGTTTACCCTTTCTGGCTGGTCGTAACCCATATGTGGCCGACCGCGACTATCAGTTCAAACCAAAAGTGCACCCATCGAGTCAAAAATCACAATAGTAATATGAGAGATCAACGTTGCTAGAGGTAGCTAACCTCATTGGTTAGACATAGGCTCCTGTTTTAGTCATATTTATTTTGACACAAGTGTTAAGGCTATCCATCATCGTTCTCTTACTTCATTCCAGTAAATGTCGCCAATTCAACCGCTACGTTTTGGATATCATCCACCGCGTGCACAGTTGCCAAAGTGGTTCCAATATTGACAGTGAGTATGCCAATAAGAGGCCCCGGTCTCCTTAATAACCAAACGTCATTTTACACATCGGTTGGTTCTTTTTTACATTATGAAAATAGTTCGTATTTGGTATCAAAATATCATATTTATTTCAAAAACAAATCCATTTCAAAATCATCATATTCGCTTCAAAAATAATATTTTGCTTTAAATGTCAATTCAGTTCGATATATCGATTTCACTTCAAAATTTTGATTCGAATTGCAATTTTGGTTATAACTTCACTTTAACCCGATTCACATTTAATTACAAGATTTAAATATAAACACTCAGCCCTTTGACCAATTTGAATTTTTGAAAATAGTTTAATGGTTTTAAAATAATTAAATAGTTAAAATAGTTTAATAGAAAATAGTTTGAGTAATAAAGTGGTTTATATAATAAAATAGATTAGAAAATCAAAATATTTTGAATATTTAAAGAATATAGATTTTAAACTGTTTATACTAAAATAATTCATTTAAATAGTTTCAAAGTCAAACCGGTTCACTTTCCAATTCAAATCAGTTTTGATTTCCATTTCGATTCAGTTTCAATTTCAAGTCGAACTCAATTTCGATTCCAAATTAATTTAAATTCCAACTCAAAATTAATTTCACTTCATGTTCTAAATTAATTTAATTTCCATTTTCAAATTTATTTCAACTCTAATTCCAAATTTTAAACCATTTCGATTTATACCAGTTCCGTGTCCATTTCCAAAATATCGATTCAATCAATTAAATCAAATTTTCTTCAATATCCCATTTAAAATCTCAATCTTCAAATATAATAAATTTCCGAGCTCAATTTCGAAATATCGTTTTACGTCACCTTTTACTTAGAAATATTCAAAGTTCGAATAAAAGTCCAATATTTTAAAACAAATCAAATTTTTGAAATTCACATCATATTTCGATTTTAAGTTAAAAAATCCCAACTACGATTATCAATTTTGTTTACTAAATTTAAATTTCAACATTTCAAGCTCCTATTCTAAAATAATTCGATTTTCATAAATTTTATTTTTATTCCTTAAAAATCAAATCTTATAAATAATTTCAAATCAAAAATTTTAAATCATTTAATTTAACCAATCTGATGTCCGTATATAATTTTTTATCCTATGGCCAAGTGTATCAATTATTTCACTTTAAATTCCACAGATGGATATATATCATTTCAATTCAAAATAAATGTCATAGGTATATATCATTTCAACCTATTTCTTAATTTATTCAAAATAATTCAATTTACAGTTTTATACACTGTAAACAACATATAGTATGATAACAGGATATATTAAACATAAATAAACATCTAAACATCCAAAATATCAATCAAATTTCATCCATCATCTAAATAGTCAATTATCACAAAAATCAACCAATTATCGATAAATTAGGGATTTTACTAGAAGTTAAATTGTAATTCAATTTTAACTATCACTTTAAATTCTATCAGTAAATTCAAATGTCAATTAAATACGAATTTAAATTTATACAAGAACCATCAATAAATTTAAATTACTTCACGATGTAAATTTTACTAACACAAAATATTATGGTCAAACATGAGCGTATAAAAACACTCACCTTGGGTTGAATCTGAAAATTCAAACTCTCTAAACAATCACGAATCCAGCTTCAGTGCATAGTTCTCGTTAAAATGAATCTAGTGCAATTTGTTTCGTTCGAAATGGACCTCGTACGAGCACAACATGAATTAATTAGCATTTGGATAATTAATATTTACAACTAATAATATAATTAATAAAAAAATAAACGTTACTCCTTCTTCATGAACGCGCAAGCTTCTTCAAGTATGAACCCATTTCCACGCAATCATAATCGAGCGTCGCCTCTACCTATGGACAACCGGACCACGCTGCTCCCACGTCGACGAACACCCCGACCCATCGGAACTTCCCTCCGAGCGCCACACGACAACCCTAAACTGCGACAACTTCCATCGCATGCCTAGTCGTGCCACATGAGCGTGCCTACCTCCTAGCCGACTGTGGTTGCGACTCCAACCGCCGCTCACTCTCGCTTCGTCCCTCGATTGCTTTCTATTTTCTTCTGTTCGATCAATTTGTTTGAGATTTTTTTATAATGATCTACTATTTTAAATCTGAGATTAGAAATAAAAGGGGGAACAGAGTACGTGCAGATAAAAAGTAGTTGGGCCGAGATGTGTACGAGACGGAAAAAAATAGAAACATAGATTACTATATTACAAATATCTAGCTTACATTGTCCGACATTCTCAAGCTTCAAATGAAGCGTGCCACCTGGCATTCCTAATGTTGTACCCCTATTCCAAATGTAATATAACTAGTTTCGAGACCTAACTCGATCGTATATAGAAGATAGCTTTTCAAAGTCAATTATCTTAAATAAATTCTGAAATTAAATTTCTATTCGTTTCAAGCTCGCACGGCCAAACGACAAATCTGATCACTACGAAACTTGAAATCCTATAATAACTCACTATTACGGATCCGATAAAACTGGTTTGGTTGAAATGCGAAATAGTGATCAAAATGGCTATTTTTACTTATCAATTATAATATAAAATTTTCAATTTCTATATATTCACCTTTAAATTCAATTTTAAAAGTAAACGATCTTTGTCCTTGTTTTAAAAAAATTAAATCAATTTTTGATGTCATTCCCATTCACATTAATTCAAGAATTCAGTTATTTAAATAAATTCTGAAATTAAATTTAACAATTTAATCATCCCATATTAAATTTAAAAAAAATTAAAAAATTAGTGCAACGACTTGCCTTTTTGGATGGTTTAAATCGACGATAAACCACACATGTCTGACTAAAACCATTCAAATGGGCACATTGTTATGGGGTAATTAAGAAAAAAACAGAGAAAGAAAGAAAACAAATATAGAATCACGCAGCGGAATGACAAAATTTAGTAATAAAATAAACAGTTCATGAAGCTGTTTACAAATAACATTGATTAAACCTTTATAATACAGATCGAAATTATGTAAAATAAGAATAAATGATAAATAAATGAAGCGGAACAACATGATGCAGTGGAATAAATATAGTAAACAATAATAGTACAAATCTTCGTCTTCTTCCTCCAGAAAGCAATCTTTGATAAACTAAAAAGCTCAGGTTGACCTGAGTGAATTGAAAAGAAAAAACACTCGAGTCAGAATTAAAAGATCTTATGTAAGTTAAATCAACATTAAATAAATATGAGTGTAACCGCGTCGAAGATGTTTACGGGGTTTGACATCTCCTATCCAGTGTCAACATAGGTGCAATAACTTAAGAGATGTTTGGGATTCTCATCTCCAAAGGATCCGTTAAACTATCTACATACATAGTATAATACGCTATTATAATAATGTCTATAGTAAAGTTAAGTATTAAAATAGGATTAAGGCGTTACCCATATCTCTCTTAACACATTTTATATAATATCGTAGTCTATACAGGATAGTAAACTCCACCTGCAGGTGGGCTACCAGGGAGCACTCTATAGGTACGACATAGAAAAACTCGTAGAAGGCGCGATAGGGCATGTGAACACGGCACTCGAGGCAATGCCAGGGTAGATATACCAATTGCAGATCCGGACTGATGGTAATGCATAGCAGCTACTACCGCCCACCTTGGAACATGCTTCCATAATCAAAATCAAGGGGTAGCCACCAAATCGTCACAAAATCATAATATAATATCGAAGAAATGTGCCCGATCGGAGGAGCGACCTCACTTGGCCTGACATCTAAGCTGACCCACGGGAGTCAGGGTCACGTAAATACCTCATATAGAATCGTTCGCCAAACCATCCTACTTCATTTTTGGAATCTCCACCACGTACACAGCAGTTAAAGTAGTTTTCGGAATTGGCAGAGAGTATGGCAATATCCGATCCCAGTCTCTTTAACAACCAACCGCTTATTACACACTAGATGGTTCTATTACATTTCCAAAACCATTTCATACTAATATCAAAATATCATACTCAATTCAAACCATATCACTTTCTAAATTATATTTACAATTAGGTTAAATTCTCATTTCAAAATCCCAACTTATGTCATAACATTATTAAATCTTATTCGCTTTGAAAATCAAGGCTTTAATTATAAACATTTCCACTTTACACCATCCGAAGTTTAGAAAATAATTTAGATAGTTATAAATAGTTTAAATTAGTTAACATAGTTTTAAATAGATATAAATAGGTTTATTATGGATTAATTAGATTTGAAATAGATTAAATGAATTTAAGATAAATCAAATAGAATTAAAATAGATTAAATAGTTTAAATAAATTAAAATAGTTTAATATATTTTAATATAGTTTAATAAAGTTTAGATGATTTAAAATAGATTAAAATATATTAAATAGTTTAAAATAAATTAAAATAGATTAAGATAGATTAAATAGGTTAATTAGTTTAAAATGGGTTAAATTAGATTAAAATAAATTAAATAGTTTAAATTGGTTAAGTTGGTTTAAAATAGATTAACTTATTTTAATAGTTGAAAATCTTAAAATTAAAAATTAAAAGGAACATTTACAGTTTATATTGAGCCAATAATTTGAAATTAACATCAAATTAAACTATTTCTTCCATTTTAACAAATCTGGACCATGTCCAGCTTCTAAATCAAAACCCAATTTCAAATTCTCGATATATCAAATTTAACTATTCCTATTTTAATAGATTTTCAAAATTACAGTTTCCAACATTTCAATAACTCAATTTCAATGAATGTCGTTTATCCTTCAAATTCATTAAAATTTCAATTTAGATCCTTTAAATAATTGCTTAAAAACAATTCAATTTATATCAGTCAAATTCTATTTCAAATGCCTTTAACTAAATTCAAAGTTTAAAGATTTAAAATCATTAAATTTAACCAATCCGGTGTCTATATATCATTCTTTACCCTATGGTCAGGTGATACAGATATTTATCATTTCAATCCACAAATATTTAAATTTATGGTATATATCATTTCAACCCGCAATCCCAAATTTATTTTAATGAAAATCGCTTGGGTTTATCATTTCAACCCATAACGATTTTCCCCTATTCTACATGATTGTTCGGGTATATATTATTTCAACCTAAAGGGAACTTGCAGTGTTATAACAATATAAAATATAACATCCAGTCATCCAATATCAACAAATCAAACATACATCGCAATCATCATCCAAATTAACCAATAACATCAATAGATAACTGGTATCGGTACCAAATATTAAATTGACAATTAAATTCAATATTAAATTAATGATGAATAAATGCAATAAAAGTCAAAATTAACTAGAATGACGATTTAAATATACCAAACATCTAACAATAAATTTCAAAGCACATCGTAAATCCAATTTAACTAGCATAAGATAATTTAGTAATTGTGAGCGGGTTAAAACACTCACCTTTGATTTCAAATCGATTCGAAATCTAAAATAAGGCAAAAAACTAATAGTCTCAGAACTCGTCCAAACTAATGTCGAAATGTCCAGAATTTCAATACGATCCCAATAAAACAAACCACGCGTGAATCCAAGCTTGTATGGAAAAGTTATTAAGATTAGAAGTTATACGATTGAAATTTTAAACTTTAAATTAAATAAATAAAGTAAATATGTTACCACGTCAGCATGGTCGCATCGTTCTTCATCAAGCTAACCTACTCGAACGAAAACCCTAGAACGCACTAAAAGCCATAGCCACTACCTCCGTATGTCGCATGAGGCCTCCAAAGGAAGCCACGACTCCGCTATCGCCAACCTCACAATGTCGTCTACCACCTACGATCGACCATCGACGCCCAAATGCCACAGCCGCCACCGAATTTTAGCCCTAGGTCAAATTATTTTAGGAAATCTGACCGTCAACATCACCCACAAACTACACGGATGTTATCCCCTTAACAATCTCTACACATCCATACCATTCAATCGACGACCAGTCGATGTTGATCATGACTCGATAAATGGCCGAGAATGATTTGACAAATTCTGAACAAACTATAACTCGATTGCACAAACGAACATCAAACTAGATTGGGCTCGTCGAGAGCTTCGAAACGATATATAATATGATATAGTTTGGTGAGTTTGAATTTTTTTCAATTTGGTTTTGATTTGCAATTGAATCTTTGGGTTTCTACCATTTGATAAAAAGGAACAGACAGATGGAATTATACATACAAGAATGAGAAAATGACTACTAGGATCTAGAAAACAAGACTATTTATTTTAACAAAGCCCGATAAGAAATGAATAACATACCGAATTGGTTCGATTGACAATAACGACCCTAAAAGCCTGTTTCGCTTCCAAAACAAAAGTGGATCACCCATATATCAAAATAGACGTTTTAAATATTTTTAGATTCAATGGAATAGGTTTCAAGTTCTAATTCCATCGTATAAAGAAGTTAGCTTTTAAAATCAGCTTATTTCAAATTGATTTCAATTAAATTGATTTCTAGGCATTTCGAACTGTATGATCAAAAGACAAGTCTGATCGCCATGAAACTTGAATCCTATAATAATTCACCATTACGAATCCTAAGAAATTGGTTTTGTCGAAATCCGAGCAGTGATTAAAATGACTATTTTCATGTTAATTAAATAAAATAATATTAAATCAATTAAATCACTTTTTAATTTCAAGTTTAATAACTAACAATTTTTACTATTTTGATTACTTAGATATTTACAATAATTTAGTACAAATTTACATGTCGACTCGGTGTTAATTAATGCACCAGGTACAGTGTTCAATTTCAACTAAAATTAAATCCAACTAAATAAAATTTAATTCCAATAGATTGATTTAATTCGATTTCAATCTTTTTATTAAATCAATTATTAATCTATAGACATAGTTAACGTTTTTTATATCTTATTACACTAATATTCTACAATTATCATATTTTACCATATTAGTTGCAATATTTCAATTACATTGAATTTTTGTCAATTTTATTATGATTTAAATCCCAATAAATAAATTTATCCTTGTTTCACTATTTTTATTACATCAATTATTGCCTTGTGAATATAATTAACATTTCTATACATTTTATTACAGTCACCTTTTACCGTTATCGTCTTAACTCATTTTACGTAACACTTAATTACATTTAGTTATAATTGATTAAATAAATTGATAACAAATAACAATTGTCACCATTTTTACATTTAATAATATTTGTAAGTTTATTATTTACAAACAGATGTTATAAAAACTTATACTATACTAATTCTATCCAATTATAATTTATTACATATTATTTCATTAATTAATCAACATTTAAATTATCAAATACTCTTTTAATCTAATTATCAATTAATACACACAATATTACAACTAATTTACAATCTAATCAATTACAACTTTTTAATCATTTCATTTAAAGCAGCCATCAATTACCTTAATTTAATACTATTACGCTTTATTCTAGTTATATTCTTATTATTAAATCACAAAATTTTATTTCTCCTAATATTAAATCACAAAATCTTATTAAGTTAACTATTTTTAATTATCGAAATTTACTGGTCATTATAGTCTCCTCTACTCAAAACTTTTCGTCCTCGAAAAGGGAAAGAAGCAATCAGGAAATTAATATATCTTATTCAAAATATTAAATTTATAAACAATCAAGTTACATAATTAAATAATTTAAATAAATATATTACTTTAAAATAGTTAAATACTATTATATTCAAGTTAATAAAATATGGAAAACATTTCACAAAAATTTTCTAAGTCCAAAATTCGTAGAAAATTTTGGCAGAGTCTCCTTTGTACGGAGAGGTATGGGAGAAATAATAGTATCAATAATAACAATATATATTGTTTGCGCCAAAATTGGTCACAAACCCCAAGTATTATGAAAGCACCGGTGTATGAATACCAATCAGCAATATTCAAACACAAATCACAGATCTAAGCAAGCAATACACAGCAAAACCGAAATTATGAACAAGAACACACGATTTATAGTGGTTCGGCTATCTCCGGCCTACGTCCACTTCAAAGGTTTTCACTTTTATTGATGTTCTTCGCTGATTACAGTTGATTACCGCAGATTACAATGGATTATAGCTCTGAAATTCGAGTACAACGGTAGTAGTGAAGTGCACAGTAGAGTCTGGTAGAGTCCGGGCGCTTCCGATTCAAGATCCAGCGAGAGAGAGAGAGATCCCCTTTTTCGGTTGGCTTTGGGGCTCTATTTATAGGTGTAGGAGGCTGATATTTCTCCTAAAATCCAGGAAGACCGCTTCTGGCACGTGAGGGGGCCCACACGCCCGAATTCTGGAAATCTGGGCCCACTTTGGGATCGATTCGAACTCAGGTTCGAATCGATCAAGAATGCATCCAATCGAGGTGAAATTTTGTGTGGACATTCTTCAGCATGTACGTAAGCTCCTATGAAAATTTCATAGCATTTGGACTTGTAGATCCTGAGTTATGATCGATTCAAGATTGTATTTTCGGTTGTCATGCTTGGCTCGAATCGATCCCTTCGAATCGATTGGGTCGAATCGATGGTCTGTGCATGTGCATGGTGTAACGACCCGTAAATTTCGACGATTTGATAGAATTTTGTAATAAAAATTTAGTAGAAATAATAAAAGGTGATAAATATATATTGAACGCTAATTTAACAATGGTAATTTAAGCCTTTGTTTGTAATATGAATAAATTTTGCAATAAAAATTGGTGTAAGTATTGTACCTGAATATAATGGGAAGATAGAGAATATAGGTAAGGAATTTAATTAGTTAAGTGTAAATTTATGGGTATAATAACAATTCGTATACATTACCTAATTAATCTGTCAATTAATTTGTTAAAAAAAAATCAAAATCTTTTAATTTGGTAAATAATTTGATGCGTATTGATAAGCGTTACTCTAACGATTAATTTTAAAGTGATGGGAAGAAAATAAGTAAAGTTATGCAGTAATAAATAAATAAAAATATCGCAATAAATAGGAAACTGACATAACATTTATTTATATGAACGTTACTTATTGATTTGAGAGTAACGGAAGTGTGAACGTAGAATAAAATAAGCGTAGATTTATGTTAGGTAATTATTGAGAATATGGGGAATAAGTTGAAATAATATTAATTAAAAATTTATGCGTAAAACATGTTATGTAAGATATATTGATTCCATTTAATAAATTGAGGATTAATATTATCGAAGAGGATTAAATATGGTCTCAATGTAAATTTAGATAAGTTTTGAAATAAAGACTAATTCCATTCAGAAGATGACAATGGGTGCAATATTTTGATTTGTAAGCAATAGTAATAGGTTACATGTTTAATTGGTTGATAGAATTTGAATTGAAATAAATGTTAATACACTAAATAAAGGTTACATTAATATGATAAGTAATACAATGTCTAGAAGTTTAATATTGTAACGTCCCGGAAATTTGCGACTTTCGAAAATTCAACATCGATACTCACTTTATCGACTGCCGAGAAATCGAAGGCCGGAAACCCGAAATGTTATGGTTTAAGAAAAGGAAAGAGGTAGAAGAGGAGGGGAGAAGGTAGAAAATGGAAGGAAAGAAAATAAGAGAATAGAACGGAATAGAAAACAACAGAACAACAACAGAATCTCACAATTCGCAGCGGAACAACATATAATAGATAAATGAATAATCTTTAAACAAAGAACTATATCAGTTATTACATTACATCACATTACACTTCATCACATCAGAGTGTACAACAACAACAAACAGCGGAAAAGAAATACTATACATAATAATACGCCATGCCATCCATCTTGCCTCCAGCAACTCCTGAATATCCAGAATATCCTGATAAACCTAACTCTTGACTGCCCGTGTGGAAATTGGTGGGCACCCAGAGTTTAGGAAGGAAAACAATAAACTCCGAGTCAAGTCATGTGACTGGTGTGAGAACTCAAAACAGTTTATTTATCTTTGAAAACAAAATAGAGGAATATTTTTAAAATCAATTCGCAATGCTTTTAAAAATGAGACTACCATAAGGCCTCCCGCACACACACACAATGCAAACGCAGAATCGGAGGAGATTTCTCCTTATGATAGTCAAAGATGCTTGATACGCATTTAAAAAGAACATTTGATATTATTACTAGTGCATAGTGTAGAGAAAAATTCATTTCGAAAGTAGAATATAAATCTTAGCCAGCATAGACATTCCGCACTTATGCCTACTATAGCTACCATGTTCAATAGCAGGTTACCGCCACATTCCATGGCAGGTTATACAACTAAAACCGTACAAGTCTCGTATTGTTTCTTTGGATTTTCAACGAATGATCAGGCCAAGGAACTTCTCATTGCCACATGAGAATGCCTCTGGAAGGACATCCCCGAGAACCAAACCGGATCTCTACCAACACAAGGCCGGGTTACCCCTAACTGAGTAACAACTGACCGAATATGCCATCCCCCGGTCCTTTGGGACCTTTCAACCGAGCGCTCGCAATCAATTCACACAATCATAAAGTGTTTTCAACATGAGTAAGTATCTGGGCTCCATACCATGATACCACCCTTTTCCAGAAGGAAATGCACATATCCTAAAGGGCGCTACCCCTCATAACCTTGCTGCATCTTTCCTGTTTTGACCATTCCCGAGGTGTGAGGCTCGACGAAGTCACGTCCACAAAACATACTTTATACAAAAGCCATGCTTTGGGTCAACAAATAATCATAGAAATGATCACCAGGATAGACGATCAAATAAATGATCCTATCACAAATAATCAACACAATGATCATTTCACAGCAACACTCAGCATGTCACATTACCAAATTGGGAATATATCGCTGATAACCTTCAACTACATAACCTCTGAGCTCGTACGTCTCAGAGAAGGGTGTTAAGCTAAAAGAATAAATTCTCCGCCACCAACAGAAATATATTTGAAAGAAATCTGCTTTATATCTCAATTTATAATGTCAGACATACAATCCATACAAGTCTGTTCCGGGATCGAACAAAACCGAAGGCACTTACAAAGAAGTCCTTGCAATCCGGATATCCACAATCCTGATCGGATTTCCCATCACTTAGGGAGTCTCTATACCGTTGCAACTCAGTGCAGAGACAATCGATAGGTCATCCTATCGCTCTCACAAATATCCGGTCTTCAACACCGGTCTTCAATGCTATCCATTACGTCGTATCACTATTCGGAATGGGTAATCCGAATAACGAGCGCAATAATTTAAAAATAAGTGTAGCACTCAAATTCAAGCAAATCACAACAAATACCTTTCAAAGGTAAATATTGATAGTCGGTTATTGAACTATCAATGGATATGCACAACATCACCAGATTTCAAATAATTTTCCCAAATTATTTATTTTCCAAAAATATCTTTACTAGATATATAGTTTTCACACTTCAAAAATAAATCAATATTTATCTTTAAACAACTTCCCTTTTCATTCATAAATTCCGTAGTGAATTTACATTTCACAATATTTATGAATAACAATTTCAATTATTCATTTCAATTTATCTTCAAAAGGATAAATTCTTAAGATATTCACTTTATATTGGAAAACATTTCCATACTTACTTATTCATAAGTAATTCACAATTTTATTTATTTTCAACACTTAGAAAAAATCCAATATACTTAAATCGAAATTAAGTATATATTTCATTCTTTAAGGAAATCATTCTCTTAAACATATTTATTTGGGCCAAAATGAATGTTACGTAAAACATCGTTACGACGTCCCAAAATCACTAGTATAGGGATTCGAAATTAAAATAGATATATAAATCCCAAAACTATACAAAACATTTCCTTTCGGAAATCATTTACTATAACAACAGTGTTATAGTCCACCATTTCCTTTTATCTCTCGAAAACGTCTATTTCAACAATGAATGTTGAAATCTATGGTTTCGAATCTCAACACATTTAAAACATCATTAGATCGTTTTAATTTTATTTAAAACATCACATTCAAAACAATTTCTTTAACATATTATTCACTATTCAAAAATGTGAATATACTTGTTAACAAATTTCATCCTTTTATTCATTTTATGTTAAAGGATTATTCACTATCTAAAATGTGAATATAACTCCATTAATAAGTTGTAACAATTCACTTATCAAAATAAGTCGTTTGCAAATTTATAAAACAACGTTTATAAACTCCATTTCTATTTATTTTATAACAACTTCCTTTTATAAATTCCTTTATTAACCTATTCAATTTATAACTCAATTATAAAACAAAAGTTCATGTTATAAGTTAAATACTTAGAATTTATTTGTTTGCACAATCGTTCCTTTAAACTTCATAATTATAAATCTTATAACTTATAAGATTCAATTATTTATCCAAATCTATTCTTTCAATAACTTTATAAATTTTATAAACTTACTGCTTATAAAATTCCTTATAACTTCACCGTTTATAATTCTATAAATTTCATTCATTTATGAAATCCATTCATAATTCATTCTAACACTTATAAAAACTCGTTTTATAATTTCAATATTTTTAATTTATAAATATCAATTTATAAATTTCTTATATAAATCAATTTATACTATTCTTTTAAAACGTCTTTAATCTCCTTTATAATTTCACCATTTTGATTTATAAAATAATTAAATTTTATAAATCCTATATCTAAACTCTTTATAATAATTTCAAAAATCCCGATTAAACTATTTTATAAAATCATTAGCCTCATATTTTCAAAAATCAACCTTTAACTATATTTCTCAAAAATCATAATTTTTATAACATTAAAAATTATATCGTTTATTTATTTAAAATGGATCAATTCCAAACATATAGTATATTTTCAAAAATCACTTTAAAAATCATTTTAAAGTTCCAAAACTTGGGCTAGTGATGCTACACACCAAATAGTCAATCACGACAACAAGAATATCATATATCGATATGATAATCAATCAAATATCAAAATATCTGAAATCAAATAAATACTGTTGAGGAATCCAGTTGGATCCCTCCAACCTGTTTTCCTGCATCCAAAAACATTAGCACAATACCAATTCCGCTCCAGTACGAAATTATCGCGGTATATGGGATTTAAATATTATCCGCTTAATAGACGGCGCAATAGGGTCTCATCCGCTATACAATGCGGGAAATCAATAACTGCAATATATACATATGCCAATATATATATATATATTGCTATTATATATAATACCAATTTCACTGTTTATGAAATATTCGCGGTATATGTTTTTAATAAATAACATCTGCTTACTAACGGCGCATAATGTCTATTTTAACAATCAATAGATATCAATCATCATTCAAACATGCATTCAAATATTTTAAATATAACTATTTAAAATAAAATCGAAACTGATTCGATTGAGTGAGAAGTTCTCACCTTGATTTCAATTTTGTTTTAGCGATTTATTTCGAATAAAATTAAACGAACGTTTAATTTTACCCGAAATTCTCACTAACTCCTAACGGCTCCAATCCAATTCCATCGCGTAGTGCTCGTCGAAACGATTCCAACGCAAAAGGTTTCGTCGAATTCCGACCTCGTATGAAAGAGATATCATATTTTAAAGATCGAACGAATTATAATACAATAATTTCACAAATTTTATATTAATTTCTTATACCCAACAAATCAGGGCCGTATGATTTGAACGAGTGAATCTAGGCCGTGAAGAAAATCTTCTTCCCCTACGGGTTACACGCGACCGAACCCTATTTGCCGCCCCCTTCTCTTGAAATTTCGCACGCCACCACGCCAGCCTATGCGTCGATCAGACGATGCCACTTCGAAGCCCCACTCCACCTCGACGTTCGTGCCAAATGCCATGAAGTCCGATCACCATCAGCCTTCAATACCACGTGCGAAAACTTTCGCCTTCTCGTGCGAATTGCCGACAATCCACTCAACATTTTTCGATCATAACCGTTCAATCCATAGATCTTGAAGCCCTCTATAACTTTGTACTTGATACTTTCCTGAATTGATTTGTGGATTGGAAGGAAAATAAAGAAGAAAAATTGAAAATCTCGGCCATTAATACTGTTGGAAGTGGCGGCTGATGATAGAAACCCTAGTTTCTATTTATTTTTATTTTTGTGAATTTTAAGGCCTATTTATAGAAAATATCGAACACTATTCATCCCGGATTTTCCGAACTCCGATTTACGCGCCGTAACCAGCGTTTCTAGGGTTTACCTCGCGTTCCGGACACAATGGAACAGGTTTCGAAAGCTAATTCGGACATCTGTGCGAGTTATGGCAATAAACGTTCAATTTAAATTAAACCGATTTAAACGATTTTCTAGGCGTTTTAATTTGTACCGGACAAACGGTAAATCCAATTGACACGAAATTTGAAACCTTACAATAATATCACATTATGGATCCGATGAAACTGGTTTCGTCGAAATCCGAGACTTTTTGAAAAATGGCTATTTTAACTCGCCAAATTAATATTAAAAACAATTCGATGCGTTTCGAGCTGCTACGATCAAACGACAACTCCGATTGACACGAAAATTGAAATCCGGTAATAACTAACTATTACGGATCCAATGGAACTGGTTTCGTCCAATTCTGAGACTGTTCAAAGATTGACTATTTTCACTAGTCGATTTAAATATTAAAATATTCAATTTTCACAAATTAACTTTTAATTCGATTTTAAAAGTTCTAAAATATCGTTCTAACTCCAATATGATAAAATAAAATTTTACAAATCATTTTCAATCATATTTAACTCAATTTTCAATTATTTCTATAATTTAACGTATTAAATTATCGATTTAATTATCCAATTAAATCCAATTATTCGAAATAAAATTTATTCGACTAATAAATTCACTTATTAATATTTAAAATTAATTAAATATCCAAATTAAAATTAATAAACATTCTGGGTCGTTACAAATATAGAGTGTGTTAAGACGTAGAAATGGAAATTAGGAAGCAGTTGGAATTAAATGAAATTTTAGGTGTATTTATGAGAAATTTACGTACAATTAAAGAGGCGAATGAAATAAATACCAACCAATTTTAGTGAATAACGGGATCTAAACCTAAATAAATAAATTCCTTGAAATTTAAGTTTTAATTTTTGATAAATTGGATTTGTACTTTAATATTGAAAATTTTGGGATTATTCAAAAATAAATTAATGTAAGAAGTTGTTAAAGGATTCTGAATTTACCAAGTGGTCCAAACTGACAAAATTTGCAAATAATTAAAGTTGGATTGTAAATCTGATTCAATTGACCTATTATTAATTTATTTGTTTGGAATATAAAAAGTAATGATAGGGTTAATTGAAATTAAGGGTAGTTTAATTTGTATGTTATTTGGGATTAAGGCAAGATGGGTGGATATTAGGAGTTATATACTTAGATCATTCAATTTATTTGGATAACATTGTAATAAATGTAATTAAATGTACATTTACGTGAAATATAATACCATGCTTAATAGATTGCTAAGTTGTATATATTAAAGGGAATGTTATTAATTGTTTTAAAAAAAACCTTAATTAATATGGTTGATAAATTTAATATAAGAAAAACCAATGAAATTCTTGGGAATAATGTAGGTTAATATGAGTTAGTAGTTAGGGTAGTGACTAAAATTGGTAATACATTGCAATTAATGTTAATAGTGTTGACATAAGCTAATAAATTTAAATGTTAATTCAATACCAATTTATGTATTTAAGGTGATTGCGAGATTGGAATTTGATAAATGCAGTAACTAACTCAGGGCAAATAGATTTTATGGAATCAATAAAAGATAGGTAAATTTAATGATTGCTTGGTGGTAATTTAAGCATGAATGGGAATAAATCGGGCAATAGTGAGAATTATTAATTATTACCCATCAATATATTTAGAATCTAAATCAAATGCAACATTCGTTGTTATTTGTAGCTTATAGGTGGAAATAACGTAAACTTTATTCAGAATATGATAATTAGTTAGATTAAAAGAATGGAAGGCAGGATATATGGATTCATTTGGATTTAGAACATGATAATTTGAATTTATTGGAAACTGAATAGAACATTTTATGTGATTGAAATTAAAGTTGGAATTCGGAGATGTTTTAGGAATTCCCATCTATGGGATACCAACAGATAGGATAATTAAATGAAAGGTCAACTAAAGGATTTCTGCAAACTTAATTTATAATTTGTAGATAAAATAAAATTGAAGTTTTACGCTGAAGTTAATAATGTACTCAGCATTTAAGAAACATCTTAAATTGTCTAAATTTGAATAAACAATGAAGTAATAAATAATAATTATTAATAAAATCCAAAATTTGGTAACCCGTTTTCAAATTAATGATAATTAGTGTTGGTATAGGCTATTTATTTAAGTAATAGTGCGATGCCAAAAAAAATGGATTGGAAGTAATTGCGAAATATAAATAAATATTTTAGTAGGGAATTAAAATTTATATATACATAGAAATGTGGATTTTTATAGTATGAAAACATAGTCAATTTACAATAGTTAAATCTATTGAGCATGAATAAAAATCTAAGATAATTATTACGGTAATTTAGAAATTTAGTTGAAAATGGAAACTTATCTATGAATTTGGAATTTAATGAAATTGTGAATTTATATTGAAACTTATAAATAAAGCATCTAAATTTACATTTGTAAATACGTTTAAAATTCAATGTAAATGTCTGAGGAAGAAATTTATTTATTTACTAATCCGTAACGTATCCAATTAATATAAAATATTCTGGTGGGCCAACAACCGTTTTGCGCGTTTATGATTCGTGCCCACCTATCCTATTTCGCTTTGTCTATTTATAGGCTGTGTAAACCCTAGCCTCCATCTATCTTCATTTCTCTCTGTGTGTTCTTTTCTTCAACTTCTTCTCTTCCAATGGCTGCAAAATTTCTAGATCCAATTACAGTCCAAAATAAAAATAAAAAAATAAAAAAATAAAAAAATATTTCAAACTCCTCTAAAAATTCCAGAAAAATTATATGTCATAATTCTCGAAGAGCGTAATCTGTTGGTACTGTCCGTTTTTTTTGAATGGTGCTGTAGCGTGCTCGAATTTGAGAAGAAGGACGTGGCCTGTGACGTGGCATGGTGATGGGGTATATTTGTTTATTTTGTTTTATTTAATTTTTGTTTCAATAGAAATTTTCGAATAACTTTCTCATACGTAGTCCGATTCACGCGAGATTTTTTTTGTTAGGATCGTAATTAAATTCTAGATTTTTTGACGCTGGTTTGGACAGATTTGGAGACCGTCGAATTTTTGGGTTTAAATCGGATTTAAATTCGATTTAAATTCAAAAGGTGGGTGTTTTAACCCACTCACAATTTCTAAAATTTCTTGTGTTTGTTAAATTAATTTTAGATATGAGCAGAAATTTATTTATGACTGTTTGGCATGTTTTATCCATTATCTCTGATAAATCGCATTCATTTAATATAACTATTAATTAATTTTATTTATTGCATAAATTTGACAGTTAGAATTTATTTAATTGCATATTAACTGCCTGTCATAGTTGTGTTAAATTTTTATTTCATATTAACTGCCAGTTAAATTTACGTTTATTTTTGCATATAAACTGCCAATTAACAGTTATTAAATTTATTTTGAGTATAAACTGATAATTGATACCATTATTTATCACCTGTTATGTATTGATGATTGTTTGAAATTAGATGATGACTGTGATAAATGGATGTATGATTTGATGGATGAATGGATGATTAATTTTATTAATTGCAAGTTGCTATGCATTTCATTCATTCGGAATTGCGGTTTGAAACGATATACAACCGCACTTTTATTTTTAAATTGCAGATTGAAATGATAAACATCTGTATCACTTGACCATAGGGTAGAAAATTTTATACAGGCACCGCGGTATGTATATATATAAAATTATTTTTGAAATGATTTTCATGGTGTTGTAAAGCTATATATATGGTTTATGGGATATTGATTTAGTTATATATATTTATATATAGTAATTTTCGGTTTTTTTAAGCTTTGTATGAATTTGATTTGAAGTATAAAATTTAGTTGATTTTCGAGATCAATATAATTAAGAATTTATTTAAAATTAAATTTCTAGAGTTTTAAACGACTTAAAAGAGAATAAGATTTGAAGATGAATATTAAGTTAAATTGGAAATTTAATAAAAACTTATAATTTTTAAAGGATATGATTTTATAACTTGATTTTGTGTAGAATGATTTAAATGAATGAATATCAGGTTTATTCAATTGAATATAAAATAAATTGAAAGATTTTTTCCAGTTATGTGAAGTTAAAGGTTTTCTTAAATTATATTGAATTCATTAAGTAAAGATTTCAAGTCCAAATAATAAGTAATTGAATTTAATATATATGGGATTTTTAAATGAGTTTGTTTTTTTGAAATGGTGAAATAATTAAAGCTTTGGAACATAAGAATTGAAATGGTATTTGGAAGTTTAAATCGATATTTGAATTTGATTTGTGAAATCTAAAGAAGCTATTTTGTTTTATAAAAGTAGTTTGATATTTAACCACTTAAGAGATGGAAACTTGTTTCAAAGTTATGATTGTCAAGGTAGTATAATTTGGAAATATTATATTCAAGAGTTTTGATTTCTAAATATTTTATTTTGGAAAACCCTATGGTTTTGAAAAGAATATATATTGGAAAATAAAATGATATCGTATTGATTTGGGGTTTTAAGAATAAATGATATCGTATTTATATGGGTTTTAAATGGATATTTTATTTTGGTTTTAAAAGAATAATTACTTTTTTAAATGATCGCGGTGTTATAATAACGATTGGTTGGCAAAGAGATCGGGATCGGATATGGACATACTCTCTGTCGATACCGAAAACCACTTTGACTAACCGTATACGCGGTGGAGATTCCAGAATGAAGTAGGTTGGTGGCGACGTTTCCTGTAAGGTAAGTACGTGGACCCAACTCCCGTGAGTTGGCATAAGGTGGCTAAAACAGGAGCGATCGACGGGTTAATGAGGTAGCACCTCTGATCGGACACTTCTCTTCGACACTATACTATGACTTTGGATTGTATTCGGTGGCCACCTTCACTTTTGATTTCTTTGATGTGGGGAGTTTGTCCGAGGTGGGCGGCAGCTGCGCGCTACGCGTTTCCATCGGCCCGAAAGCGTAATTGGTATATCTACCCTGGCATTGCCTAGTTGTGTCGTGTCACCTACCCTAGCGCGCCTTATACGATTTTGGTTTTGTACCATACCTATGGAGTGCCCTCTGACGACGCCCAGTACGGGGGAGATTACGGTACTGTATAGACTATGGGAATATATAACTGTGTTAAGGTGGAAAATGTAAAGCCTTAACGCTATTTAAAAGTAAGTTTATTTTACAAATAGACACTATTATAATAGCGCAATATACTATATAGTAAATAGTTTAACGGATCCTTAGGAGATGTAAATCCCGAGCATCTCTTGAGTTACTGCACTCATATTTATTTCTGTTAATTTAACTTAAATAAGATCTTTTAGTTCTGACTCGAGTGTTTTGTCTTTTCAATTCGCTCGGGTCAGTCCGAGCGTTTCAGGATTTGAAGATTTAGCTGTGGAGGACGAAGACGAAGATGTATATTATTATTATTTATACTACTGCACTACACACTGTTCCGCTGCATTGTTGTTGGTATGTGTAACTCTGATATGTATTATATGAATGTTTTGTAAACAGATTTATAAACTGTATATTTTATTATTATATTTTATCCTTCCGCTGTGAGATTCTGTTTCTTTCTCTGTTTTCTTATTTATCCCATAACAATCCGCCCTTATGTATGGTTTGAATTGGCACGTGTGTCTGTTTAAATCGTGCGAAAAGGCGGGACGTTACATCTGGTATCAGAGCTTTGGTTTAGCGATAACCTTAGCTTTGGGGGGTATGACTCTTTACTAATAGGGTAGTAATACCCTATGGGAGTCACTGAGTGTATATATGAGAGAGCGTATTTATTAGTGTTATAAAAAGGTTTTGATATTGTGTTAATTTGTTCCGTTTCGTATTTATAAATTCTGGTTGGTGCATGGGACGCTATGACATCAATAGGGATTTCTAAACACTTAATAGGACAGTCCGACATAATATTTGTTTTTAATATAGGTGAATGAAAATTTTTTGCCTATTATATTTTTATATATAAAATAAAAAATTTCAATTGATATTTATATTTGGCTGCAATAGATTGATTGTTAGGCAATAACGTGTAAATAATAATAGAAATAAGATTGAAAAATAAGATAAATGAAATTTGGAAATTTAGAACTTAAGTCCGGGGTTTTTCTTTTGAATGATTTTGAAATATATTAATAATTTTGTTTATAAGTATTTTATGATATAAATATTTAACATAATTCGGAAGAATCGTTTTAAAGAAGATTTTTGAGAAAATAAGTTTTGTACTTTCCTCTCTGTCGCTGGAAAATAATTTCGGTGATGGCGGCCGCATCATCGACTTTCATTTTCGAGTTTCGAAGGGGAAAGGCCACTGTAGTAGTTCTACGCAGATTCATTTTCGAAAAAGGTATAAATTTTTAATTGTTTTAAATAAAATTAGAGGTATATAAGTTAGAAGAATATATTTATCTAATATTTCAAAATAATTTGAAATTTAACCCGGTATTTAATTCTTAAATTTCCATTAATTAATTGTTTAAATTATTGTAGTGAAATAAAAGGTAAGTGATTAATAAATTGAAACCTCTAATTTAGGTAAGAGATTTAATGCAAAGTTATAAAGGGAAATTTGAAATTTGTAACATATGAGATAAAGAGTAATATTGTTGAACATTAAATTTAATTAAAAGATGAGATAAAACTTGTATAAGTTCATTTGCATTTTCTTTAACATATATAACTTACCAAATATAAAAAGTTGAAATGTTTAATAAGAAATGTAGTAGAAATTTGTACAAGTAATAGTAGGTAATGAAGCATTCAATGAATTTGCTGTATTCAATAACTTAAGATATAATTGAAATTTTACCAAGTAAATATAAATAAAGGTAAGCATGATAGATAGATGATTATAAAACTTATGGAATTAAAGTAAATAAATAAGGACATGCTATTATAAATGAATGAATAATTATAACAAAATATAAGGAACCAGCATGACCCGAGTTAATGGAATTGAATAATTGTAAGTAATAAGTAAAAATGAATGAGCAAACCTTTGATAAGTAAATGTGAATGAGAAAAAATCACTATATAAACAAAAAGGGAAATCAAACAACTAAAGCATGAAATTTATAATAAGTTAGTTTGGTTGCTGGTTTGAATTGTTATTGTTTGATTTATGGTTGGTTGGGTAAGGAAATTTGAAGTTGTTGGATGAGTAAATAATCTATTTTGTTCCATCTAAGACTGTTGAGTAAATGATGCACTTGATAGTTATTTTTCATTCCGTACAATTTCAAGTTTGAACCCAAACAACTATTTGATTGTGTGATTGTATGGTTGTTTTGTAATTATATGTATGCTATTCGAAGAAATTGATGGTTGTTGTATTAATTTGGATGATTAGTGATTGGAACTACTTAGATATTTAAATTTTGGACTTAGAAATATTTTGAAATGTTCTCCAAACTCTAATAAATTTAAGTATAAAAAGATAATGTTGTAAATTTGTATTTAAGAAAAGTAACAGATATTGTAAATTTAATTGTTTATAAGGTAATGTTTTGAATAAGATATGTAGATTCTAAATCCTTCTTTTCCCTTCTTTTTCCTTTTCGGGGACGAAAAGTTTTGAGTGGGGGAGAGTGTAACGACCCGTAAATTTCGACGATTTAATAGAATTTTGTAATAAAATTTAGTAGAAATAATAAAATGTGATAAATATATATTGAACGCTAATTTAACAGTGGTAATTTAAGCCTTTGTTTGTAATATGAATAAATTTTTCAATAAAAATTGGTGTAAGTATTGTACCTGAATATAATGGGAAGATAGAGAATATAGGTAAGGCATTTAATTAGTTAAGTGTAAATTTATGGATATAATAACAATTCGTATACATTACCTAATTAATCTATCAATTAATTTGTTAAAAAAAATCAAAACCTTTTAATTTGGTAAATAATTTGATGCGTATTGATAAGCGTTACTTTAACGATTAATTTTAAAGTGATGGGAAGAAAATAAGTAAAGTTATGCAGTAATAAATAAATAAAAATATCGCAATAAATAGGAAACTGACATAACATTTATTTATATGAACGTTACTTATTGATTTGAGAGTAACGGAAGTGTGAACGTAGAATAAAATAAGCGTAGATTTATGTTAGGTAATTATTGAGAATATGGGGAATAAGTTGAAATAATATTAATTAAAAATTTATGCGTAAAACATGTTATGTAAGATATATTGATTCCATTTAATAAATTGAGGATTAATATTATCGAAGAGGATTAAATATGGTCTCAATGTAAATTTAGATAAGTTTTGAAATAAAGACTAATTCCATTCAGAAGAAGACAATGGGTGCAATATTTTGATTTGTAAGCAATAGTAATAGGTTACATGTTTAATTGGTTGATAGAATTTGAATTGAAATAAATGTTAATACACTAAATAAAGGTTACATTAATATGATAAGTAATACAATGTCTAGAAGTTTAATATAGAGTGTGTTAAGACGTAGAAATGGAAATTAGGAAGCAGTTGGAATTAAATGAAATTTTAGGTGTATTTATGAGAAATTTACGTACAATTAAAGAGGCGAATGAAATAAATACCAACCAATTTTAGTGAATAACGAGATCTAAACCTAAATAAATAAATTCCTTGAAATTTAAGTTTTAATTTTTGATAAATTGGATTTGTACTTTAATATTGAAAATTTTGGGATTATTCAAAAATAAATTAATGTAGGAAGTTGTTAAAGGATTCTGAATTTACCAAGTGGTCCAAACTGACAAAATTTGCAAATAATTAAAGTTGGATTGTAAATCTGATTCAATTAACCTATTATTAATTTATTTGTTTGGAAAATAAAATGTAATGATAGGGTTAATTGAAATTAAGGGTAGTTTAATTTGTATGTTATTTGGGATTAAGGCAAGATGGGTGGATATTAGGAGTTATATACTTAGATCATTCAATTTATCTGTATAACATTGTAATAAATGTAATTAAATGTACATTTACGTGAAATATAATACCATGCTTAATAGATTGCTAAGTTGTATATATTAAAGGGAATTTTATTAATTGTTTTAAAAAAACCCTTAATTAATATGGTTGATAAATTTAATATAAGAAAAACCAATGAAATTCTTGGGAATAATGTAGGTTAATATGAGTTAGTAGTTAGGGTAGTGACTAAAATTGGTAATACATTGCAATTAATGTTAATAGTGTTGACATAAGCTAATAAATTTAAATGTTAATTCAATACCAATTTATGTATTTAAGGTGATTGCGAGATTGGAATTTGATAAATGCAGTAACTAACTCAGGGCAAATAGATTTTATAGAATCAATAAAAGATAGGTAAATTTAATGATTGTTTGGGGATAATTTAAGCATGAATGGGAATAAATCGAGCAATAGTGAGAATTATTAATTATTACCCATCAGTTTATTTAGAATCTAAATCAAATGCAACATTCGTTGTTATTTGTAGCTTATAGGTGGAAATAACGTAAACTTTATTCGGAATATGATAATTAGTTAGATTAAAAGAATGGAAGGCAGGATATATGGATTCATTTGGATTTAGAACATGATAATTTGAATTTATTGGAAACTGAATAGAACATTTTATGTGATTGAAATTAAAGTTGGAATTCGGAGATGTTTTAGGAATTCCCATCTATAGGATACTAATAGATAGGATAATTAAATGAATGGTCAACTAAAGGATTTCTGCAAAATTAATTTATAATTTGTAAATAAAATAAAATTGAAGTTTTACGCTGAAGTTAATAATGTACTCAGCATTTAAGAAACATCTTAAATTGTCTAAATTTGAATAAACAATGAAGTAATAAATAATGATTATTAATAAAATCCAAAATTTGGTAACCCGTTTTCAAATTAATGATAATTAGTGTTGGTATAAGCTATTTATTTAAGTAATAGTGCGATGCCAAAAAAAATGGATTGAAAGTAATTGCGAAATATAAATAAAATATTTTAGTAGGGAATTCAAATGTATATATACATAGAAATGTGGATTTTTATAGTATGAAAACTTAGTCAATTTACAATAGTTAAATCTATTGAGAATGAATAAAAATCTAAGATAATTATTACGGTAATTTAGAAATTTAGTTGAAAATGGAAACTTATCTATGAATTTGGAATTTAATGAAATTGTGAATTTATATTGAAACTTATAAATGAAGCATCTAAATTTACATTTGTAAATACGTTTAAAATTCAATGTAAATGTCTGAGGAAGAAATTAATTAATTTACTAATCCGTAACGTATCCAATTAATATAAAATATTCTGGTGGGCCAACAACCGTTTTGCGCGTTTATGATTCGTGCCCACCTATCCTATTTCACTTTGTCTATTTATAGGCTGTGTAAACCCTAGCCTCCATCTATCTTCATTTGTCTCTGTGTGTTCTTTTCTTCAACTTCTTCTCTTCCAATGGCTGCAAAATTTCTAGATCCAATTACAGTCCAAAATAAAAAAATAAAAAATAAAAAATAAAAAAAAATATTTCAAACTCCTCTAAAAATTCCAGAAAAATTATATATCATAATTCTCGAAGAGCGTAATCTGTTGGTACTGTCCGTTTTTTTTTATTGGTGCTGTAGCGTGCTCGAATTTGAGAAGAAGGACGTGGCCTGTGACGTGGCATGGTGATGGGGTATATTTGTTTATTTTGTTTTATTTAATTTTTGTTTCAATCGAAATTTTCGAATAACTTTCTCATACGTAGTCCGATTCACGCGAGATTTTTTTTGTTAGGATCGTAATTAAATTCCAGATTTTTTGACGCTGGTTTGGACAGATTTGGAGACCGTCGAATTTTTGGGTTTAAATCGGATTTAAATTCGATTTAAATTCAAAAGGTGAGTGTTTTAACCCACTCACAATTTATAAAATTTCTTGTGTTTGTTAAATTAATTTTAGAAATGAGCAGAAATTTATTTATGACTATTTGGCATGTTTTATTCATTATCTCTGATAAATCGCATTCATTTAATATAACTGTTAATTAATTTTATTTATTGCATAAATTTGACAGTTAGAATTTATTTAATTGCATATTAACTGCCAGTCATAGTTATGTTAAATTTTTATTTCATATTAAATGCAAGTTAAATTTACGTTTATTTTTGCATATAAACTGCCAATTAACAGTTATTAAATTTATTTTGAGTATAAACTGATAATTAATACCATTATTTATCACCTGTTATGTATTGATGATTGTTTGAAATTAGATGATGACTGTGATAAATGGATGTATGATTTGATGGATGAATGGATGATTAATTTTACTAATTGCAAGTTGCTATGCATTTCATTCATTCGGGATTGCGGTTTGAAATGATATACAACCGCATTTTTATTTTTAAATTGCAGATTGAAATGATAAACATCCGTATCACTTGACCATAGGGAGAAAATTTTATACAGGCACCACGGTATATATATATATATAATTATTTTTGAAATGATTTTCATGGTGTTGTAAAGCTATATATATATATGGTTTATGGGATATTGATTTAGTTATTTATATATATATAGTAATTTTCGGTTTTTTAAGATTTGTACGAATTTGATTTGAAGTATAAAATTTAGTTGATTTTCGAGATCAATATGATTAAGAATTTATTTAAAATTAAATTTCTGGAGTTTCAAATGACTTAAAAGAGAATAAGATTTGAAGATGAATATTAAGTTAAATTGGAAATTTAATAAAAAGTTAGAATTTTTAAAGGATATGATTTTATAACTTGATTTTGTGTAGAATGATTTAAATGAATGAATATCAGGTTTATTTAAATGAATATAAAATAAATTGAAAGCTTTTTTCCAGTTATGTGAAGTTAAAGGTTTTCTTAAATTATATTGAATTCATTAAGTAAAGATTTCAAGTCTAAATAATAAGTAATTGAATTTAATATATATGGGATTTTTAAATGAGTTTGTTTTTTTGAAATGGTGAAATAATTAAAGCTTTGGAACATAAGAATTGAAATGGTATTTGGAAGTTTAAATCGATATTTGAATTTGATTTGTGAAATCTAAAGAAGCTATTTTGTTTTATAAAAGTAGTTTGATATTTAACCACTTAAGAGATGGAAACTTGTTTCAAAGTTATGATTGTCAAGGTAGTATAATTTGGAAATATTATATTCAAGAGTTTTGATTTCTAAATATTTTATTTTGGAAAACCCTATGGTTTTGAAAAGAATATATATTGGAAAATAAAATGATATCGTATTGATTTGGGGTTTTAAGAATAAATGATATCGTATTTATATGGGTTTTAAATGGGTATTTTATTTTGGTTTTAAAAGAATAATTACTTTTTTAAATGATCGCGGTGTTATAATAACGATTGGTTGGCAAAGAGACCGGGATCGGATATGGACATACTCTCTGTCGATACTGAAAACCACTTTGACTAACCGTATACGCGGTGGAGATTCCAGAATGAAGTAGGTTGGTGGCGACGTTTCCTGTAAGGTAAGTACGTGGACCCAACTCCCGTGAGTTGGCATAAGGTGGCTAAAACAGGAGCGATCGACGGGTTAATGAGGTAGCACCTCTGATCGGACACTTCCCTTCGACACTATACTATGACTTTGGATTGTATTCGGTGGCCACCTTCACTTTTGATTTCTTTGATGTGGGGAGTTTGTCCGAGGTGGGCGGCAGCTGCGCGCTGCGCGTTTCCATCGGCCCGGAAGCGTAATTGGTATATCTACCCTGGCATTTCCTAGTTGTGCCGTGTCACCTACCCTAGCGCGCCTTATACGATTTTGGTTTTGTACCATACCTATGGAGTGCCCTCTGACGACGCCCAGTACGGGGGAGATTACGGTACTGTATAGACTATGGGAATATATAACTGTGTTAATGTGGAAAATGTAAAGCCTTAACGCTATTTAAAAGTAAGTTTATTTTACAAATAGACACTATTATAATAGCGCAATATACTATATAGTAAATAGTTTAACGGATCCTTAGGAGATGTAAATCCCGAGCATCTCTTGAGTAACTGCACTCATATTTATTTCTGTTAATTTAACTTACATAAGATCTTTTAGTTCTGACTCGAGTGTTTTGTCTTTTCAATTCGCTCGGGTCAGTCCGAGCGTTTCAGGATTTGAAGATTTAGCTCTGGAGGACGAAGACGAAGATGTATATTATTATTATTTATACTAGTGCACTACACACTATTCCGCTGCATTGTTGTTGGTATGTGTAACTCTGATATGTATTATATGAATGTTTTGTAAACAGATTTATAAACTGTATATTTTATTATTATATTTTATCCTTCCGCTCTGAGATTCTGTTTCTTTCTTTGTTTTCTTATTTATCCCATAACAATCTGTCCTTACGTATGGTTTGAATTGGCACGTTTGTCTGTTTAAATCGTGCGAAAAGGCGGGATGTTACATCTGGTATCAAACCTTTGGTTTAGCGATAAACCTTAGCTTTGTGGGGTATGACTCTTTACTAATAGGGTAGTAATACCCTATGGGAGTCACTGAGTGTATATATGAGAGAGCGTATTTGTTAGTGCTATAAAAAGGTTTTAATATTGTGTTAATTTGTTCCGTTTCGTATTTATAAATTCTGGTTGGTGCATGGGACGCTATGACATCAATAGGGATTTCTAAACACTTAATAGGACAGTCCGACATAATATTTGTTTTTAATATAGGTGAATGAAAAATTTTTGCCTATTATATTTTTATATATAAAATAAAAAATTTCAGTTGATATTTATATTTGGCTGCAATAGATTGATTGTTAGGCAATAACGTGTAAATAATAATAGAAATAAGATTGAAAAATAAGATAAATGAAATTTGGAAATTTAGAACTTAAGTCCGGGGTTTTTCTTTTGAATGATTTTGAAATATATTAATAATTTTGTTTATAAGTATTTTCTGATATAAATATTTAACATAATTCGGAAGAATCGTTTTAAAGAAGATTTTGGAGAAGATAAGTTTTATACTTTCCTCTCTGTCGCTGGAAAATAATTTCGGTGATGGCGGCCGCATCATCGACTTTCATTTTCGAGTTTCGAAGGGGAAAGGCCACTGTAGTAGTTCTACTGCAGATTCATTTTCGAAAAAAATATAAATTTTTAATTGTTTTAAATAAAATTAGAGGTATATAAGTTAGAAGAATATATTTATCTAATATTTCAAAATAATTTGAAATTTAACCCGGTATTTAATTCTTAAATTTCCATTAATTAATTGTTTAAATTATTGTAGTGAAATAAAAGGTAAGTGATTAATAAATTGAAACCTCTAATTTAGGTAAGAGATTTAATGCAAAGTTATAAAGGGAAATTTGAAATTTGTAACATATGAGATAAAGAGTAATATTGTTGAACATTAAATTTAATTAAAAGATGAGATAAAACTTGTATAAGTTCATTTGCATTTTCTTTAACATATATAACTTACCAAATATAAAAAGTTGAAATGTTTAATAAGAAATGTAGTAGAAATTTGTACAAGTAATAGTAGGTAATGAAGCATTCAATGAATTTGCTGTATTCAATAACTTAAGATATAATTGAAATTTGACCCAGTAAATATAAATAAAGGTAAGCATGATAGAAAGATGATTATAAAACTTAAGGAATTAAAGTAAATAAATAAGGACATGCTATTATAAATGAACGAATAATTATAACAAAATATAAGGAACCAGCATGACCCGAGTTAATGGAATTGAATAATTGTAAGTAATAAGTAAAAATGAATGAGCAAACCTTTGATAAGTAAATGTGAATGAGAAAAAATCACTATATAAACAAAAAGGGAAATCAAACAACTAAAGCATGAAATTTATAATAAGTTAGTTTGGTTGCTGGTTTGAATTGTTATTGTTTGATTTATGGTTGGTTGGGTAAGGAAATTTGAAGTTGTTGGATGAATAAATAATCTATTTTGTTCCATCTAAGACTGTTGAGTAAATGATGCACTTGATAGTTCTTTTTCATTCCGTACAATTTCAAGTTTGAACCCAAACAACTATTTGATTGTGTGATTGTATGGTTGTTTTGTAATTGTATGTATGCTGTTCGAGGAAATTGATGGTTGTTGTATTAATTTGGATGATTAGTGATTGGAACTACTTAGATATTTAAATTTTGGACTTAGAAATATTTTGAAATGTTCTCCAAACTCTAATAAATTTAAGTATAAAAAGATAATGTTGTAAATTTGTATATTTTAAGAAAAGTAAAAGATATTGTAAATTTAATTGTTTATAAGCTAATGTTTTGAATAAGATATGTAGATTCTAAATCCTTCTTTTCCCTTCTTTTTTCTTTTCGGGGACGAAAAGTTTTGAGTGGGGGAGAGTGTAACGACCCGTAAATTTCGACGATTTAATAGAATTTTGTAATAAAAATTTATTAGAAATAATAAAAGGTGATAAATATATATTGAACGCTAATTTAACAATGGTAATTTAAGCCTTTGTTTGTAATATGAATAAATTTTTCAATAAAAATTGGTGTAAGTATTGTACCTGAATATAATGGGAAGATAGAGAATATAGGTAAGACATTTAATTAGTTAAGTGTAAATTTATGGGTATAATAACAATTCGTATACATTACCTAATTAATCTATCAATTAATTTGTTAAAAGGATAAAAACCTTTTAATTTGGTAAATAATTTGATGCGTATTGATAAGCGTTACTTTAACGATTAATTTTAAAGTGATGGGAAGAAAATAAGTAAAGTTATGCAGTAATAAATAAATAAAAATATCGCAATAAATAGGAAACTGACATAACATTTATTTATATGAACGTTACTTATTGATTTGAGAGTAACGGGAGTGTGAACGTAGAATAAAATAAGCGTAGATTTATGTTAGGTAATTATTGAGTATATGGGGAATAAGTTGAAATAATATTAATTAAAAATTTATGCGTAAAACATGTTATGTAAGATATATTGATTCCATTTAATAAATTGGGGATTAATATTATCGAAGAGGATTAAATATGGTCTCAATGTAAATTTAGATAAGTTTTGAAATAAAGACTAATTCCATTCAGAAGATGACAATGGGTGCAATATTTTGATTTGTAAGCAATAGTAATAGGTTACATGTTTAATTGGTTGATAGAATTTGAATTGAAATAAATGTTAATACACTAAATAAAGGTTACATTAATATGATAAGTAATACAATGTCTAGAAGTTTAATATAGAGTGTGTTAAGACGTAGAAATGGAAATTAAGAAGCAGTTGGAATTAAATGAAATTTTAGGTGTATTTATGAGAAATTTACGTACAATTAAAGAGGCGAATGAAATAAATACCAACCAATTTTAGTGAATAACGGGATCTAAACCTAAATAAATAAATTCCTTGAAATTTAAGTTTTAATTTTTGATAAATTGGATTTGTACTTTAATATTGAAAATTTTGGGATTATTCAAAAATAAATTAATGTAGGAAGTTGTTAAAGGATTCTGAATTTACTAAGTGGTCTAAACTGACAAAATTTGCAAATAATTAAAGTTGGATTGTAAATCTGATTCAATTAACCTATTATTAATTTATTTGTTTGGAATATAAAAAGTAATGATAGGGTTAATTGAAATTAAGGGTAGTTTAATTTGTATGTTATTTGGGATTAAGGCAAGATGGGTGGATATTAGGAGTTATATACTTAGATCATTCAATTTATTTGGATAACATTGTAATAAATGTAATTAAATGTACATTTACGTGAAATATAATACCATGCTTAATAGATTGCTAAGTTGTATATATTAAAGGGAATCTTATTAATTGTTTTTAAAAAAAACCTTAATTAATATGGTTGATAAATTTAATATAAGAAAAACCAATGAAATTCTTGGGAATAATGTAGGTTAATATGAGTTAGTAGTTAGGGTAGTGGCTAAAATTGGTAATACATTGCAATTAATGTTAATAGTGTTGACATAAGCTAATAAATTTAAATGCTAATGCAATACCAATTTATGTATTTAAGGTGATTGCGAAATTGGAATTTGATAAATGCAGTAACTTACTCCGGACAAATAGATTTTATGGAATCAATAAAAGATAGGTAAATTTAATGATTGTTTGGTGGTAATTTAAGCATGAATGGGAATAAATCGGGCAATAGTGAGAATTATTAATTATTACCCATCAATTTATTTAGAATCTAAATCAAATGCAACATTCGTTGTTATTTGTAGCTTATAGGTGGAAATAATGTAAACTTTATTCAGAATATGATAATTAGTTAGATTAAAAGAATGGAAGGCATGATATATGGATTCATTTGGATTTAGAACATGATAATTTGAATTTATTGGAAACCGAATAGAACATTTTATGTGATTGAAATTAAAGTTGGAATTCGGAGATGTTTTAGGAATTCCCATCTATGGGATACCAATAGATAGGATAATTAAATGAATGGTCAACTAAAGGATTGCTGCAAAGTTAATTTATAATTTGTAGATAAAATAAAATTGAAGTTTTACGCTGAAGTTAATAATGTACTAAGCATATAAGAAACATCTTAAATTGTCTAAATTTGAATAAACAATGAAGTAATAAATAATAATTATTAATAAAATCCAAAATTTGATAACCCGTTTTCAAATTAATGATAATTAGTGTTGGTATAGGCTATTTATTTAAGTAATAATGCGATGCCAAAAAAAAATGGATTGGAAGTAATTGCGAAATATAAATAAAATATTTTAGTAGGGAATTCAAATGTATATATACATAGAAATGTGGATTTTTATAGTATGAAAACTTAGTCAATTTACAATAATTAAATCTATTGAGAATGAATAAAAAAACTAAGATAATTATTACGGTAATTTAGAGATTGAGTTGAAAATGGAAACTTGTCTATGAATTTGGAATTTAATGAAATTGTGAATTTATATTGAAACTTATAAATGAAGCATCTAAATTTACATTTGTAAATACGTTTAAAATTCAATGTAAATGTCTGAGGAAGAAATTAATTTATTTACTAATCCGTAACGTATCCAATTAATATAAAATATTCTGGTGGGCCAACAACCATTTTGCGCGTTTATGATTCATGCCCACCTATCCTATTTCACTTTGTCTATTTATAGGCTGTGTAAACCCTAGCCTCCATCTATCTTCATTTCTCTCTGTGTGTTCTTTTCTTCAACTTCTTCTCTTCCAATGGCTGCAAAATTTCTAGATCCAATTACAGTCCAAAATAAAAAAATAAAAAAAAATAAAAATATTTCAAACTCCTCTAAAAATTCCAGAAAAATTATATGTCATAATTCTCGAAGAGCGTAATCTGTTGGTACTGTCCGTTTTTTTTATTGGTGTTGTAGCATGCTCGAATTTGAGAAGAAGGACGTGGCCTGTGACGTGGCATGGTGATGGGGTATATTTGTTTATTTATTTTTATTTAATTTTCGTTTCAATCGAAATTTTCGAATAACTTTCTCATACGTAGTCCGATTCACGCGAGATTTTTTTGTTAGGATCGTAATTAAATTCCAGATTTTTTGATGCTAGTTTGGACAGATTTGGAGACCGTCGAATTTTTGGGTTTAAATCGGATTTAAATTCGATTTAAATTCAAAAGGTGAGTGTTTTAACCCACTCACAATTTCTAAAATTTCTTGTGTTTGTTAAATTAATTTTAGATATGAGTAGAAATTTATTTATGACTGTTTGGCATGTTTTATTCATTATCTCTGATAAATCGCATTCATTTAATATAACTGTTAATTAATTTTATTTATTGCATAAATTTGACAGTTAGAATTTATTTAATTGCATATTAACTGCCAGTCATAGTTATGTTAAATTTTTATTTCATATTAACTGCCAGTTAAATTTACGTTTATTTTGCATATAAACTGCCAATTAACAGTTATTCAATTTATTTTGAGTACAAACTGATAATTGATACCATTATTTATCACCTGTTATGTATTGATGATTGTTTGAAATTAGATGATGACTGTGATAAATGGGATATTGATTTGGTTATTTATATATATATAGTAATTTTCGGTTTTTTTTAAGCTTTGTAAGAATTTGATTTGAAGTATAAAATTTAGTTAATTTTCGAGATCAATATGATTAAGAATTTATTTAAAATTAAATTTCTGGAGTTTTAAATGACTTAAAAGAAATAAGATTTGAAGATGAATATTAAGTTAAATTGGAAATTTAATAAAAAGTTAGAATTTTTAAAGGATATGATTTTATAACTTGATTTTGTGTAGAATGATTTAAATGAATGAATATCAGGTTTATTTAAATGAATATAAAATAAATTGAAAGATTTTTTCCAGTTATGTGAAGTTAAAGGTTTTCTTAAATTATATTGAATTCATTAAGTAAAGATTTCAAGTCCAAATAATAAGTAATTGAATTTAATATATATGGGATTTTTAAATGAGTTTGTTTTTTTGAAATGATGAAATAATTAAAGCTTTGGAACATAAGAATTGAAATGGTATTTGGAAGTTTAAATCGATATTTGAATTTGATTTGTGAAATCTAAAGAAGCTATTTTGTTTTATAAAAGTAGTTTGATATTTAACCACTTAAGAGATGGAAACTTGTTTCAAAGTTATGATTGTCAAGTTAGTATAATTTGGAAATATTATATTCAAGAGTTTTGATTTCTAAATATTTTATTTTGGAAAACCCTATGGTTTTGAAAAGAATATATATTGGAAAATAAAATGATATCGTATTGATTTGTGGTTTTAAGAATAAAGGAAATCGTATTTATATGGGTTTTAAATGGATATTTTATTTTGGTTTTAAAAGAATAATTATTTTTTTAAATGACCGCGGTGTTATAATAATGATTGGTTGGCAAAGAGACCGGGATCGGATATGGACATACTCTCTGTCGATACCGAAAACCACTTTGACTAACCGTGTACGCGGTGGAGATTCCAGAATGAAGTAGGTTGGTGGCGGCGTTTCCTGTAAGGTAAGTACGTGGACCCAACTCCCGTGAGTTGGCATAAGGTGGCTAAAACAGAAGCGATCGACGGGTTAATGAGGTAGCACCTCTGATCGGACACTTCCCTTCGATACTATACTATTACTTTGGATTGTATTCGGTGGCCACCTTCACTTTTTATTTCTTTGATGTGGGGAGTTTGTCCGAGGTGGGTGGCAGCTGCGCGCTGCGCGTTTCCATCGGCCCGGAAGCGTAATTGGTATATCTACCCTGGCATTGCCTAGTTGTGCCGTGTCACCTACCCTAGCGCGCCTTATACGATTTTGGTTTTGTACCATACCTATGGAGTGCCCTCTGACGACGCCCAGTACGGGGGAGATTACGGTACTGTATAGACTATGGAAATATATAACTGTGTTAAGGTGGAAAATGTAAAGCCTTAACGCTATTTAAAAGTAAGTTTATTTTACAAATAGACACTATTATAATAGCGTAATATACTATATAGTAAATAGTTTAACGGATCCTTAGGAGATGTAAATCCCGACCATCTCTTGAGTTACTGCACTCATATTTATTTCTATTAATTTAACTTACATAAGATCTTTTAGTTCTGACTCGAGTGTTTTGTCTTTTCAATTCGCTCGGGTCAGTCCGAGCGTTTCAGGATTTGAAGATTTAGCTCTGGAGGACGAAGACGAAGATGTATATTATTATTATTTATACTAGTGCACTACACACTGTTCCGCTGCATTGTTGTTGGTATGTGTAACTCTGATATGTATTATATGAATGTTTTGTAAACAGATTTATAAACTGTATATTTTATTATTATATTTTATCCTTCCGCTGTGAGATTCTGTTTCTTTCTCTGTTTTCTTATTTATCCCATAACAATACGCCCTTACATATGGTTTGAATTGGCACGTGTCTGTTTAAATCGTGCGAAAAGGCGGGACGTTACACATGGTGACGTGGCGCGCGCGCTTCTCGGGTCAATCCGTCTTTTTCTCCGAGTTTACTGGGTCGAATCCATGGTTTTAGCCGCCTTGACTTAGTGGATTCGAGGTAGTGGATTCGAGGTATGTTCCTTTGAATCGATCGAATGGATGTTCCCTCGTATCGATCGAGGTATCCCATAGCTGATCGATACGAAGCTTGGCCACCTGATGGATTCGAAGGAAGGTCACAAGATGGATACGAAGCTTGGCCACCTGATTGATTCGAAGGAAGGTCACAGGATGGATATGAAGCTTGGCCACCTGATGGATACGAAGGAAGGTCACAGGATGGATTCGAACTTAGGGTTATTTCCTCCAACTTGAATCGATCATAACTTGAGCGTATGAACTCAGATTGACTTGAAATTTGAAATGCTGGCTTCTACAGCTTTGCTCATCATGTCTTCTCAATTGTGGCCCGATCCGGACTTGGACAAAATTCATCGATATCCATGGTTATCCTGCAATGCATGGTTGATATTCAAGAATAGTAATTGTTTATTTTCAGCTGATTTTTGGGTATCTCAGCTTTGCCAAAAGTTGGGATAACACTTTGCCCCCCAAAACATGCCTTTTTGTAAAAGGTATGTTTTGAACAGTCTTAAATTGAGTGTAGTAAATTCACGTTTCATTCGTAGCTGTAGTATTATCAATCAAGTTCATGGCTGTTCGGAGCCAAGGTTTTATCAGTTTCTTTCAGTGGAAGTTAAGAACGAAATTCTTCAGTCTCTCTGGACTATCGATGGTTACTCCGGACCCTTGCCAAGTCCATTCCCGACTTAGCAATTGGATAGAAAGATCCTATTGCACTCTGGCGTTGCCTTCTATCCCTTGCACTCCGGCCCCAGCTAGGGCATATAGCGATGTCTTGGTTGTTCTAAACCGATCATAGCCTCTCTGGGCTCTTGCTGGATCCCATCCTGTCACTCTCTGGTGAAGGGGAAACAACGCTTAAGTGAGTTGATCCTATCGCTCTCCGGCGAAGCAACTCACTTCTTGCACTCTGGTTCAGTATATTTGAGCATTAAGCGATGTCTTGTCCGCTCTAGACCGATCATAGCCTCTGCGGGCTCTTGCCGGATCCCATCCTGTCACTCTCTGGTGAAGGGGAAACAACGCTTAAGTGAGTTGATCCTGTCGCTCTCCGGCGAAGCAACTCACTTCTTGCACTCCGGACCCCGCCTCTCCGGGTAGGGTCATAAAGCGATCATTTTTATATTGGTATTTAATGTCTATCCTTTGACTCTCCGATCAAAGGTTTCAAGAATTCTAATTTATTTATTTAAATTCGAGTCCTAGATGTTCAATCTCAAACATTAGGAAAAAGCTAGAAATTGCCTCTGCGGGCATATCGGTTTACCTCCATCTCAGAGCATGCCTAGGGATCTCTCCGGTTCCCGTACATGAGTAAGTTGGAGTAACCATTTATTCTGAAAAAAAAAATCTAAATGAAATTATTCGACCGAAGTCCATATCCTGGACTTGGCCCTTGCCATATTTAATCAGTTGATGACGAGTCGTGATCCCGTTCCAGGATCGTTCCTGTTAGGTGGAGGCGGTAGTTGTTCAGGCCTTACTGCCGTTGTCCGTTCTCTGACATATTGTGGCAATCTACCACTCCTGGCATGTTCTTCCACCTCATCCTTTAGGTGGCGGCATTCCTCTGTAGTGTGCCCATCCAGCTCATGGAATAGGCAGTATTTTCCAGTTCTGCGTTCCCGCTCAGTGGGATCCCTCTTGGGTGGCTTTCGATAGGGGAGTTGCCCCCGAGTATCAGTGTAAATTTGTTCCAGGCCTGCAGTCAGATCTGTGTATTGCCTGAATCTTGGTTCTCGGAATTTCTTCCGTTTATCAGGACCATCATATCTGTCATCCTGTTTCCTCTTTCCTTTGTCCGCTCCGGACGGTTCCCTGGCGGTTCCTTCGCCCTGCACAGCATTTGTTTCCTGCCTCTCGGCTCGTGATTCTTCTAATCGGATGAACTTTTCAGCTTTATGAAAGAACTCTCCGACATCTTGCGGTGGATCTTTAGTCAGAGAATCTTTGAATTTGGTGCCTTCCCCAACTCCTGCCACTGCCGCCATCAAAATCATTGATGGATCTGGGCGATCTACATAAGTCACCGTTGCATTAAATCTTAGTAGAAAATCTTTTATGGACTCTCCGGTCCTTTGCTTTATTGAGGCTAAAGTCATCACACTCTTGGGTCGCGTCACATGGACCCTAAACTGTCTCATGAAGCAATCTACAAGCTCGCTCCATGTTCTGATTGATCCGGTCTCTAATTGCCTGAACCAAAGTGTAGCCAAATCTGACAAATATAGAGGGAAGCATCGTGCCATCACTTCCTCGGATGCCCCCAGCACTTCCATGTGTCTAATATATCTAGTAATGTGCATGGTCGGGTCTGACCTCCCGTCATAAGGATCTAGCGTTGGTAGTTTGAATTTTGGAGGGTTCCTTGCGTTTCGGATGTTCGGAGTGAACGGACTCCGACTGACTTCTTCCAGCCCTTCACTAGACAATCCTCCTCTCATGATTCGTCGCATGACTCCAATCATTCTCTCGTCTCTATCCATGGGTTGACCCCTGGCCACATTCCTGTCCTGCCCCCCAAGTCTTGAAAGGAACTCTGGTACATACTCTTCGTGAGGCTCGTTAGCATAAGCATTGGTTCCAGCCTGTTGAGCTCCGCCTATTGGTCTTCCAGTATCGGACCCTGAGGGTCTGCCCCCAAGTCCTTGTTGATTATCTTCAGCTCCTGTATTCTGGTCTTGAACCTGACCTTCATTAGCTTCTGCAATCCTGATTCCTTGTCCCGCACTTGCACTTGTTGTAGTTGGTCCAAGGTTTTGCACATTCGCTGCCCTTATTTGTTCGAGGAAATTCTGCAGCATCTCCTGTTGAGTCTTCATCATGCTTTCTCGTATCGAATTTTCCATAGCCTCCATCTCGTCCCTAGTGATGTAAATCGAGGCTTGTCCTTCTCCAGCTCCAGAGGATGCCTCCTGACTTCCTCCCTGTTGGCTTCTCTCAACCCTCTGCCTTCTACTGTTCTGTCGAGTCATTGTTGAATCAATCTGAATCTTTTAAACTTTCAAATCTGAACTTCGATACGATGTAGCAGGTGCTGGTTTTCTCAGTGAAAGCACCAAAGTGTTTGCGCCAAAATTGGTCACAAACCCCAAGTATTATGAAAGCACCAGTGTATGAATACCAATCAGCAATATTCAAACACAAATCACAGATCTAAGCAAGCAATACGCAGCAAAACAGAAATTATGTACAAGAACACACGATTTATAGTGGTTCGGCTATCTCCGGCCTACGTCCACTTCAAAGGTTTTCACTTTTATTGATGCTCTTCGCTGATTACAGTTGATTACCGCGGATTACAATGGATTATAGCTTTGAAATTCGAGTACAACGGTAGTAGTGAAGTGCACAGTAGAGTCTGGTAGATTCCGGGCGCTTCCGATTCAAGATCCAGTGAGAGAGAGAGAGAGATCCCCTTTTTCGGTTGGCTTTGGGCTCTATTTATAGGTGTAGGAGGCTGATATTTCTCCTAAAATCCGGGGAGACCGCTTCTGGCACGTGAGGGGGCCCACACGCCCGGATTCTGAAAATCCGGGCCCACTTTGGGATCGATTCGAACTCAGGTTCGAATCGATCAAGAATGCATCCAATCGAGGTGAAATTTGGTGTGGACATTCTTCAGCATGTACGTAAGCTCCTGTGAAAATTTCATAGCATTTGGACTTGTAGATCCTAAGTTATGATCGATTCAAGATTGTATTTTCGGTTGTCATGCTTGGCTCGAATCGATCCCTTCGAATCGATAGGGTCGAATCGATGGTCTGTGCATGTGCATGGTGACGTGGCACGCGCGCTTCTCAAATCAATACATCTGTTTCTCCGAGTTTACTGGGTCGAATCCATGGTTTTAGCCGCCTTGACTTAGTGGATTCGAGGTAGTGGATTCGAGGTATGTTTCTTCGAATCGATCGAATGGATGTTCCCTCATATCGATCGAGGTATCCCATAGCTGATCGATACGAAGCTTTGCCACCTGATGGATTCGAAGGAAGGTCACAAGATGGATACGAAGCTTGGCCACCTGATGGATTCGAAGGAAGGTCACAAGATGGATAAGAAGCTTGGCCACCTGATGGATTCGAAGGAAGGTCACAGGATGGATAAGAAGCTTGGCCACCTGATGGATTCGAAGGAAGGTCACAGGATGGATATGAAGCTTGGCCACCTGATGGATACGAAGGAAGGTCACAGGATGGATATGAAGCTTGGCCACCTGATGGATACGAAGGAAGGTCACAGGATGGATTCGAATTTAGGGTTATTTCCTCCAACTTGAATCGATCATAACTTGAGCGTATGAACTCAGATTGACTTAAAATTTGAAATGTTGTCTTCTACAGCTTTGCTCATCATGTCTTGTCAATTGTGGCCCGATTCGGACTCGAACAAAATTCATCGATATCCATGGTTATCCTGCAATGCATGGTTGATATTCAAGAATAGTAATTGTTTATTTTCAGCTGATTTTTGGGTATCTCAGCTTTGCCAAAAGTTGGGATAACATATATCATATATTTCAAAATAAAAAATCCCAAACCATGGGAAAACAATATAATATCGCTAGAAAACCGTAATCCAAAAACGTACCTATTGGAATGTAATTAAATGTGCACACTAATGTAATAGCACAACAGGGTTTATTTCTACTAAGTAAATATCCAAATTTAACTTATCAAATAAATGATAGCCAAATGGTGGTTTATTATGCTAAACAAGATCCAATTAATTTAATTAGCGGAATAGTGATTTGCTTCCGCTAGACATATGTCCAATTAACCACATTCGATTCAATTTAACTCAACAATATTTATTTGGGTGGTACAGAAAAAGAAATAAGTGTAACAATAACTAAATAAAAGTCAAAGCATAGATCATTAACTAAATCACGATTAATAATCAATTTACAATTTAGAACTGAACCAGTTTCAATTAACTTAGTCAAGAACATTTATTTATAAATCCAGTTTACTTGTTAATCAAAGAAATTAAATAAAATGATTTATTCCAAATTAATTTAAAATTAAATAGTTCATTTAAAAATTAATTGGTTAATCAACATATAATTAATTACGTTGGAATTTACTTATTCGTTTACTTCAATTTTTATAAATCACTAAATTTTTCACTGTAGAAAAAACTTGACGATACTATTCTAGATGATAATACTTGATGATAGGATCTCGACGCAGAAATTTGCACGTTAATTGGATTTTTAATTGATGGAGAAATAGTTTGTTAAATCGTTATAGATTTTTAAATATAACAATTAACTCAATTTACTTCAAATATCATCCAGCTCAAATGAACCAAACCCAGCCCAAACAACCAACTACTTCTTTCTTCCAAGTTTCCTTCCTCTCTTTTTCATTTTATCCTTCTTCCCTCATTCCTAGTTTCATGTGTAACGACCCAGAAATTTCGATCCCGAAATTTCCAGATAGTTAGTGAAAAGAGAAAGAGAAAGAAGAAGAAACAGAAAACTCAAACTCAGAATCTCACATTCGTAGCGGATAAAATATAATAGCAAATAAAATAACAGTTTACAAAGAAGAACTGTATCTTTACATTACATTTTCATCGATATATCAGAGTTACAGCAATCTTACACAATACTGGACAGATACAATTTAACATGTCTCAAACATATACAATATCATAGAGTAAACTCTCCATACGACCCTGCCATCCAGCTCGCTTCCTGAGCTCCAGAACGTCCTTATCTGAAAATCTGTAATACTAACCCGAGCATTACATCAAAGTAACACCCGGGTCAGGCTGGAAACCAGCGTGAGTAAGCCCATCTAATATGAAATACACCAAAACAATATTCAATTTTTAACCCGGGGTAACTCATAAAAATTTACAAATCCACATGTTTGGTATAGATAACACTTATTATACTCATCAATTTCTAAGTGTCCGAACTTAGATTTTATAGTCCAATTCACTTAAATCATTCCATATCAGTTTATTGATTTCACGAATCAGTTTATAAAGAATCGAAATGGGTTCGGGTATTTCCTAATACCCGATTCTGGTCTCTTCGAATCCAATGTCTTTTTACCCCAAATTATTCAAATGGAACACAGTTCAAACTTCAAATACAGGGTGTCACCTATATATATTAACTCATCATTGATGATAACCACATTATCTCAATTAAAACCCACATATCACCTGACAGTACATCACATATAATCATCAAAGATCTTCAAAACCCAAGTCACCCATTTTCATTCAATCATTATGAACAAGATTTAATGTATATATTTCTTAATTAATTTAATTAATCTCTAATTAAATTAATTACCAACTTTAATTCACTTGGATTATCTAAACCATGCTTACATAACATTAATTAATTACAACCCCAATTGTTTATCATTCTATATCATCCATCTTAAATAATCATCCTCGATTGATTATCTTTTACAATAAGTAATTGATTCTCAATTAATTACTCAATAGTAATTAATCTTTAATTACTTCCCATAAGTATTCAACATTGATTAAATCACTTTTAGTAACTATCCATTAATTACTCTCCTCAATTAATCACATTCAGTAATTGTTCTTAAATTTTAATTTTAATTATCATTACAAATTTATTTCATTAAGCACTTGCCTTTTTAATTGATTAAGTAATTAGAAATCCTCTAATTACTCTTATTAACCTTTAATTAATAAGTTAACCATAAATTTATTCTTAAAGTTAATTTTCTAATCATATAATCATTCTGTAACGACCCAGAATTTTTAGAAATTAAAATATGAATATTTAATTAATTTTAAATATTTATAAGTGGATTTATAAGTCAAATAAATTTTTATTTGATTTATTAGATTTGATTAGATAATTAAATCAATAATTTAATATGTTAAATTATGGAAATAATTAAAAATTGAGTTAAAAATGATTGAAAATAATTTGGAAAATTTTATTTAATCATACTGGAGTTATAGAAATATTTTAGAACTTTTAAAATCGAATTAAAAGTTAATTTGTGAAAATTGAATATTTTAATATTTAATAATCGACTGTAAAATAGCCAATTTTTGAACAGTCTCAGAATTGAACGAAACCAGTTCCATTGGATCCGTAATAGTTAGTTATTACCGGATTTCAAATTTCGTGTCAATCGGAGTTACCGTTTGATCGTGGCAGCTCGAAACGCATCGAATTATTTTTAATTTAAATTTGGCGAGTCAAAATAGCCATTTTTCAAAAAGTCTCGGATTTCGACGAAACTAGTTTCATCGGATCCGTAATGTGATATTATTGTAAGGTTTCAAATTTCAAGTCGATTGGATTTACCGTTTGTCCGGTACAAATTAAAACGCCTAGAAATCGATTTAAATCGGTTTAATTTAAATTGAGCGTTTACAGCCATAACTCGCACATACTTCCGAATTAGCTTCCGAAACCTATTCCATTGTGTCCGGAACGCGGGGTAAACCCTAGGTACGCTGGTTACGGCGTCTAAATCGGAGTTCGGAATTCCCGGGATGAATAGTGTTTACGCTTGCTTTTCCTATAAATACAACCTCACTCTAAAAAAAATAAAAAAAATATACAAACCCTAATAATAATACACAGCCGCCACTACAAGCATCAATGGCCGAAAATTGTTCAACTCCCACCCTTAATCTCTTCATATCCATGCATAGATTCAACAAACGATCAACTAAGAAAATGAAGAGCGAAGTGAGATCTTTCGATCCATATGGTGATGATCGACAAAGGAGCAACATAGTGGGAGAAAATGACCTGCGTTTGTCTTCGGTTCGCACACGTCGTTTGGGGTCAGGTCGTGGCCGAGCTCAGCCCTGCTCTGGCCGATGATAGAGGGTGCGAAGGCGCGCATGTCTATGGTATTTGATCGAGTTATCGGCGTTCGATGTTGGTGGCAAAATTCAAATCAAAACGGCGGCTTTGGGTTCGGTTCCTGGGTAAATCGCGTGTGAGATGGGAAGAACATACATGCGGCCAAGATCTGGGAAGATGGAATGCACGGCCACGATTAGATTAGGTTAAAATTTTAAAGTTTATATGTTGTAATTGTTTATATTAAATCAGTAAATGTTTAAAAATGTATAACTCTCTCATGCGAGGTCGAAAAAATGCAAATCTTTTTGCGTTGGGATCGTATTGACGAGCTCTTCGCGATGGAGCTGGTTTGGGAATTTTTGGAGCTAGCGAAAATTTCGGGTATAATTAAACGCATGTTTAATTTTATTCGAAATAAAAGCTAAAACGGAAATTAAAATCAAGGTGAGAATTTCTCACTCAATCGAATAGATTTCGATTTTATTTTAAATAGTTAGATTTAAAATATTTGAATGCATGTTTGAATGATGAATTGTATATATTGATTGTTAAAATAGACATTATGCGCCGTTAGTAAGCGGATGTTATTTATTATAAACATATACCGCGAATATTTCATAAACAGTGAAATTGGTATTATAAATAATATCAATATATATATATTGGCATATGTATATATTGCAGTTGTTGATTTCCCGCATTTTATTTTTAGCGGATGAGACCCTATTACGCCGTTAGTAAGCGGATAATATTTATTAAAAACATGTACCGCGATAATTTCGTACTGGAGCGAAATTGGTATTGTGCTAATGTTTTTGGATGCAGGAAACAGGTTGGAGGGATCCAACTGGATTCCTCAACAGTATTTATTTAATTTCAGATATTTTGATATTTGATTGATTATCATATCGATATATGATATCGTTGTTAGTCGTGATTGACTATTTGGTGTGTAGCATCATTGGACCCAGATTTTGGGATTTTAAAATGATTTTCAAAGTGATTTTTGAAATATAAAAATATTTTTGGAATTGATCCATTTAAATAAATAAACGTTATATAATTTTAGAAGTTATAAAATTATGATTTTTGTGAAATATAGTTAAAAGCTGATTTTTGAAAATAAGGAATTTATGACTTTATAAAAGAGTTTAAATGGAATTCTGAACTTGTTATAAAAGGTTTAAATATAGGATTTATAAAATTTGATTTTTTTTTTTTTATAAATCAAAATGGTGAAATTATAAAGGAATTTAAAGACGTTTTAAAAGAATAATATAAATTGATTTATATTAAGAGATTTATAAATGGATATTTATAAATTGAAATATTGACATTATAAAACGAGTTTTTATAAGTGTTTGAATGTAGTGAAAATGAATTTCCTAAATGAATGAAATTTATGAAATTATAAACTGTGAAGTTATAAATGAAATTTTATAAGCAATAGGTTTATAAAATTTATAAAGTTATCGAAAGAATGAATTTTGGATAAATAAACAATCTTATAAGTTAAGATTAATAATTTGGGAAGTTGAAAGAACGATTTTGTGAAATAATCGTTTTATAAGTATTTAACTTATTATATGAACATTTAGTTTATAATTGAGTTATAAACTGGAATAGGTTAATAAAGGAATTTATAAAAAAGAAGTTTTTATAAATAAATAGAAACGGAATTTATAAACGTTGTTTTATAAATCCGCAAATGACTTATTTTTATAAGTTAATTGTTATAACTTAGAGATAGAGTTATATTCACATTTTGAACAGTGAATAATCCTTTAAGTTAAAGTGAATAGAAATGATGAAATTTGTTAAGGTAGTATATTCACGTTTTTGAATAGTGAATAATACGTTAAAGAAATTGTTTTAGATATGATGTTTTAAATAGAATTAAAACGATCTAACGATGGTTTAAAATGTGTTGAGATTCGAAACCATAGATTTCAACATTTATTGTTGAAATAGACGTTTTCGAGAAATAAAAGGAAATGTGGACTATAACACTGTTGTTATAGTAAATGATTTCCGAAAGGAAATGTTTTGAATAGTATTGGGATTTATATATCTATTTTAATTTCGAATCCCTATACTAGTGATTTTGGGTTGTCGTAACGATGTTTTACGTAACATTCGTTTTGGCCCAAATAAATATGTTTAAGAGAATGATTTCCTTAAAGAATGAATTATATACTTAATTTGATTTAAGTATATTGAATATTTTCTAAGTGTTGAAAATAAAAGGAATTTGTGAATTACTTATGAATAAATAAGTATGGAAATGTTTTCCAATATGAAGTGAATTTATAGAATTTATCTTTTGAAGATAAATTGAAATGAATAATTGAAATCGTATATGCATGGATATTTTGGATTTTAAATTCACTAAGGAATTTATAAAAGAAAGTGAGATTGGTTTAGAAAAATAAATATTGATTTATTTTTGAAGTTGAAATTTTATATCTTGTAAAGATATTTTGGAAAATAAATAATTTGGAAAATTATTTGGAATCTGGTGATGTGTGCATATCCAGTGATAGTTCAATAACCGACTATCGGTATTTCCCTTTGAATGGGTAATTGATGTGATTTGTTTGAATGTGAATGCTACACTTATTTTTGAATAAGCGCTCACTATTCGGGTTAACCGGGAAAGGACCATGGGGTCGTATAACCCATTCCGAATACGTGATACGTCGTTATGAATTGCATTTGAAGATCGGTGTTGAAGACCGAGTATTTGTGAAAGCGATAGGATGACCTATCGATTGTCTCTGCACTGGGTAGCTCCTGGTATAGAGATCTCTTAAGTGATGGGAAATTCGATCGGGATTGTGAATACCCGGATTTGCAAGGGCTTCGTAAGAAGTGCCTTCGGTTTTGTTCGAGCCCGGAACAGACTTGTATGGATTGTATGTCTGACATTACAATTTGAGATAAAAAGCCGATTTCTTTCAAATATATTTCTGTTGGTGGCGGAGAATTTATTCTTTTAGCTTAACACCCTTCTCTGAGACGTACGTGCTCAGAGGTTATGTAGTTGAATGTTATCAGCGATATATTCCCAATTTGGTAATGTGACATGCTGAGTGTTGCTGTAAATGATCATCGTGTTGATTATTGTGATAGGATCGTTTATTTGATCGTCTATCTTTGTGATCATTGTGTTGATCATTTGTTGACCCAAAGCATGGCTTTTGTATAAAGTATGTTTTTGTGGACGTGACTTCGTCGAGCCTCACACCCCGTGAATGGTCAAAACAGGAAAGATGCGGCAAGGTTATGAGGGGTAGCACCCTTTAGGATGTGTCCATTTCCTTCTGGAAAAGGGTGGTATCATGGTATGGAGCCCAGATACTTACTCATGTTGAAAAACACTTTATGATTGTGTGAATTGATTACGAGCGCTCGGTGATAAAGGTCCCAAAGGACCGGGGGATGGCATATTCGGTCAGTTGTTACTCAGTTAGGAGTAACCCGGCCTTGTGTTGGTAGAGATCCGGTTTGGTTCTCGGGGATGTCCATCCAGAGGCATTCTCATGTGGCAATGGGAAGTTCCTTGGCCTGATCATTCGTTGGAAATCCAATTCCCAATACGAAACTTGTACGGTATTAGTTGTAGAACCTGCCATTCACTTATGGTGGTCACCACTGTTTGGATGGTAGCTATAGTAGGCATAGTTCGAAATGTCTATGTTGGCTAAGATTTATATTCTACTTTCGAAATGAATTTTTCCTACACTATACACTAATAATAATATCAAATATTATTTTAAATGCGTATCAAGCATCTTTGGCTATCATAAGGAGAAATCTCCTCCGATTCTGCGTTTGCATTGTGTGTGTGTGCGGGAGGCCTTATGGTAGTCTCATTTTTAAAAAGCATTGCGAATTGATTTAAAAATATTCCTCTATTTTGATTTTAAAGATAAATAAACTGTTTTGAGTTCTCACACCAGTCTTGTTAAGCTATTGGGCTATGTGATGGGGGGTTCTCGCTTCGCGGTTTGGTGGCGAACGGGAGACTCTTACTCCCACACATCCTCTTTTAGGAGGTTGGTTAGGCGTAAGCTGTGACAGTCGAAAGGCTGGCCGTAAAAGCAAGTTTGGGATATCAGTGTAAGCCACGGTGGGGCTGGGATGGTTGAAAAGCCTACCGGTTGTGACCGCTCCCAGTCGAAAATTTTCGGGACGTTACATTTGGTATCAGAGCTGATGGTTAAGCGACAACCATGGTTCTGTTGGGTATTACTCATTAGAGATAGAGTCAGCAGTATTCTAGATTGAGTTTGAGTGTAATAATAAATATGAGAGCGTATTTGTTAGTGAATATAAAATTGTTTTATATTGTGATGATTGGTTTATTGAGTGGTATATGAACTTTCGTCAGCACAGCCTCGAAACTGAGCCGAAGGGGTTTCTAAACACTTGAATAGAACAATTCGACATAATATTGTTTTAAATTGGGTAAATGAAATAATTTTACTTGATTATATTTTATATGTAAAGGAATAATTTTTCAGAATTATTAAAGTGTATATAAGTTGATTGTTAGGTTGTTTGAATAATCTAAATAAAAGAATAATTGTATAAGCAAATGAATTATAAAAATTGAAATTATAATTAAAGTGATTTACAATTGTGAAATAAACTTATATATATAAGAAGTGAAACTATATGAATATATTTATGAATATGAGTTGTAAATAAAAATGAATTTAAGGTTAATGATAGATATGAACTTAAGTTATGTGAATAGAAATTCAACTTTTGTAATTGAATGAATAAATTGAATGATAATCAATTGAATGTGAATAAAGTTGATATGAAATAATGAATATAAATGTTAATTCATTAAAATCTAATGTTATTGGAAGTTGAATAAATTGAATGAGAATGAATATAAGCAAAGAAATTTGGTTGAAATTAATATACATTGGCTGTTATATGCTTGTTAGTTGATTGTATATAGTTCATTAAGTGTAAATGAAAGTAAATTAGTGAAATTGGAAGCTATGAAATAAAATTCAAATTGAAAGTAAATAAATTTGAATAGAATTGAACGTGAATTGGATTTAATTAGTGAATGCAAACTAATTAAAATTGAGAATGAATGTTAGTAAATCCAATGTAAATGAATCAAATGTAATTTAAAGTGAAAACCAATTCATTGAAAATTAATGAGAATATGAATATTTATTGATTATGAATGTTAATTGGTTGATGGTTGCATTTGTTGCTATTGTTGCATTTGCTATGTGACATATATAGTTGATATGTTGCTACATGTTGTATATTGATACTATTTACATGTATGCATGTTTCTCATGTTGTTTGTTGAGTTTAGTAGGTGCGGATCGCGTTTGCTTCGCATTTGGAGTTCGCTTTAGCGCTATATTAGCCGTATATGCGTGCTAATAAAATTTTAAGGTACATATCTCGGATTAAATACAGTACTTTTACATTTTTTTCCCTTCGGGATACCTCATTACTTGATGAGATGTATATTTGTGATATATATACTGTCATTTTTTTTTTCGGATCGAGCCGCGCAAAGGAGACTATGGCGAATTTTTCCGGAAATTTAAGGCGTTAGAAAAATTTGAGAAAATTTGGAAAATTTTGAAAACTTTAACTTTGTTTTAAAGTTGAAAGTTAAATGATATAATTGTTTTTGAAAAAGATAACTAAGTATGATTTGAAAACTTAATAAAGATTTATAAGAAGTTTAACTATGAATTTTGGAAAATTAATAGATTCTCTAACTTTTCTTACTTGTAATTTCGAGGACGAAATTCTTTTAAGGGGGAAAGATTGTAACGACCCAGAATTTTTAGAAATTAAAATATGAATATTTAATTAATTTTAAATATTTATAAGTGGATTTATAAGTCAAATAAATTTTTATTTGATTTATTAGATTTGATTAGATAATTAAATCAATAATTTAATATGTTAAATTATGGAAATAATTAAAAATTGAGTTAAAAATGATTGAAAATAATTTGGAAAATTTTATTTAATCATACTGGAGTTATAGAAATATTTTAGAACTTTTAAAATCGAATTAAAAGTTAATTTGTGAAAATTGAATATTTTAATATTTAATAATCGACTGTAAAATAGCCAATTTTTGAACAGTCTCAGAATTGAACGAAACCAGTTCCATTGGATCCGTAATAGTTAGTTATTACCGGATTTCAAATTTCGTGTCAATCGGAGTTACCGTTTGATCGTGGCAGCTCGAAACGCATCAAATTATTTTTAATTTAAATTTGGCGAGTCAAAATAGCCATTTTTCAAAAAGTCTCGGATTTCGACGAAACCAGTTTCATCGGATCCGTAATGTGATATTATTGTAAGGTTTCAAATTTCAAGTCGATTGGATTTACCGTTTGTCCGGTACAAATTAAAACGCCTAGAAATCGATTTAAATCGGTTTAATTTAAATTGAGCGTTTACAGCCATAACTCGCACATACTTTCGAATTAGCTTCCGAAACCTGTTCCATTGTGTCCGGAACGCGGGGTAAACCCTAGGTACGCTGGTTACGGCGTCTAAATCGGAGTTCGGAATTCCCGGGATGAATAGTGTTTACGCTTGCTTTTCCTATAAATACAACCTCACTCTAAAAAAAATAAAAAAAATATACAAACCCTAATAATAATACACAGCCGCCACTACAAGCATCAATGGCCGAAAATTGTTCAACTCCCACCCTTAATCTCTTCATATCCATGCATAGATTCAACAAACGATCAACTAAGAAAATGAAGAGCGAAGTGAGATCTTTCGATCCATATGGTGATGATCGACAAAGGAGCAACATAGTGGGAGAAAATGACCTGCGTTTGTCTTCGGTTCGCACACGTCGTTTGGGGTCAGGTCGTGGCCGAGCTCAGCCCTGCTCTGGCCGATGATAGAGGGTGCGAAGGCGCGCATGTCTATGGTATTTGATCGAGTTATCGGCGTTCGATGTTGGTGGCAAAATTCAAATCAAAACGGCGGCTTTGGGTTCGGTTCCTGGGTAAATCGCGTGTGAGATGGGAAGAACATACATGCGGCCAAGATCTGGGAAGATGGAATGCACGGCCACGATTAGATTAGGTTAAAATTTTAAAGTTTATATGTTGTAATTGTTTATATTAAATCAGTAAATGTTTAAAAATGTATAACTCTCTCATGCGAGGTCGAAAAAATGCAAATCTTTTTGCGTTGGGATCGTATTGACGAGCTCTTCGCGATGGAGCTGGTTTGGGAATTTTTGGAGCTAGCGAAAATTTCGGGTATAATTAAACGCATGTTTAATTTTATTCGAAATAAAAGCTAAAACGGAAATTAAAATCAAGGTGAGAATTTCTCACTCAATCGAATAGATTTCGATTTTATTTTAAATAGTTAGATTTAAAATATTTGAATGCATGTTTGAATGATGAATTGTATATATTGATTGTTAAAATAGACATTATGCGCCGTTAGTAAGCGGATGTTATTTATTATAAACATATACCGCGAATATTTCATAAACAGTGAAATTGGTATTATAAATAATATCAATATATATATATTGGCATATGTATATATTGCAGTTGTTGATTTCCCGCATTTTATTTTTAGCGGATGAGACCCTATTACGCCGTTAGTAAGCGGATAATATTTATTAAAAACATGTACCGCGATAATTTCGTACTGGAGCGAAATTGGTATTGTGCTAATGTTTTTGGATGCAGGAAACAGGTTAGAGGGATCCAACTAGATTCCTCAACAGTATTTATTTAATTTCAGATATTTTGATATTTGATTGATTATCATATCGATATATGATATCGTTGTTAGTCGTGATTGACTATTTGGTGTGTAGCATCATTGGACCCAGATTTTGGGATTTTAAAATGATTTTCAAAGTGATTTTTGAAATATAAAAATATTTTTGGAATTGATCCATTTAAATAAATAAACGTTATATAATTTTAGAAGTTATAAAATTATGATTTTTGTGAAATATAGTTAAAAGCTGATTTTTGAAAATAAGGAATTTATGACTTTATAAAAGAGTTTAAATGGAATTCTGAACTTGTTATAAAAAGTTTAAATATAGGATTTATAAAATTTGATTTTTTTTTTTTATAAATCAAAATGGTGAAATTATAAAGGAATTTAAAGACGTTTTAAAAGAATAATATAAATTGATTTATATTAAGAGATTTATAAATGGATATTTATAAATTGAAATATTGACATTATAAAACGAGTTTTTATAAGTGTTTGAATGTAGTGAAAATGAATTTCCTAAATGAATGAAATTTATGAAATTATAAACTGTGAAGTTATAAATGAAATTTTATAAGCAATAGGTTTATAAAATTTATAAAGTTATCGAAAGAATGAATTTTGGATAAATAAACAATCTTATAAGTTAAGATTAATAATTTGGGAAGTTGAAAGAACGATTTTGTGAAATAATCGTTTTATAAGTATTTAACTTATTATATGAACATTTAGTTTATAATTGAGTTATAAACTGGAATAGGTTAATAAAGGAATTTATAAAAAAGAAGTTTTTATAAATAAATAGAAACGGAATTTATAAACGTTGTTTTATAAATCCGCAAATGACTTATTTTTATAAGTTAATTGTTATAACTTAGAGATAGAGTTATATTCACATTTTGAACAGTGAATAATCCTTTAAGTTAAAGTGAATAGAAATGATGAAATTTGTTAAGGTAGTATATTCACGTTTTTGAATAGTGAATAATACGTTAAAGAAATTGTTTTAGATATGATGTTTTAAATAGAATTAAAACGATCTAACGATGGTTTAAAATGTGTTGAGATTCGAAACCATAGATTTCAACATTTATTGTTGAAATAGACGTTTTCGAGAAATAAAAGGAAATGTGGACTATAACACTGTTGTTATAGTAAATGATTTCCGAAAGGAAATGTTTTGAATAGTATTGGGATTTATATATCTATTTTAATTTCGAATCCCTATACTAGTGATTTTGGGTTGTCGTAACGATGTTTTACGTAACATTCGTTTTGGCCCAAATAAATATGTTTAAGAGAATGATTTCCTTAAAGAATGAATTATATACTTAATTTGATTTAAGTATATTGAATATTTTCTAAGTGTTGAAAATAAAAGGAATTTGTGAATTACTTATGAATAAATAAGTATGGAAATGTTTTCCAATATGAAGTGAATTTATAGAATTTATCTTTTGAAGATAAATTGAAATGAATAATTGAAATCGTATATGCATGGATATTTTGGATTTTAAATTCACTAAGGAATTTATAAAAGAAAGTGAGATTGGTTTAGAAAAATAAATATTGATTTATTTTTGAAGTTGAAATTTTATATCTTGTAAAGATATTTTGGAAAATAAATAATTTGGAAAATTATTTGGAATCTGGTGATGTGTGCATATCCAGTGATAGTTCAATAACCGACTATCAGTATTTCCCTTTGAATGGGTAATTGATGTGATTTGTTTGAATGTGAATGCTACACTTATTTTTGAATAAGCGCTCACTATTCGGGTTAACCGGGAAAGGACCATGGGGTCGTATAACCCATTCCGAATACGTGATACGTCGTTATGAATTGCATTTGAAGATCGGTGTTGAAGACCGAGTATTTGTGAAAGCGATAGGATGACCTATCGATTGTCTCTGCACTGGGTAGCTCCTGGTATAGAGATCTCTTAAGTGATGGGAAATTCGATCGGGATTGTGAATACCCGGATTTGCAAGGGCTTCGTAAGAAGTGCCTTCGGTTTTGTTCGAGCCCGGAACAGACTTGTATGGATTGTATGTCTGACATTACAATTTGAGATAAAAAGCCGATTTCTTTCAAATATATTTCTGTTGGTGGCGGAGAATTTATTCTTTTAGCTTAACACCCTTCTCTGAGACGTACGTGCTCAGAGGTTATGTAGTTGAATGTTATCAGCGATATATTCCCAATTTGGTAATGTGACATGCTGAGTGTTGCTGTAAATGATCATTGTGTTGATTATTGTGATAGGATCGTTTATTTGATCGTCTATCTTTGTGATCATTGTGTTGATCATTTGTTGACCCAAAGCATGGCTTTTGTATAAAGTATGTTTTTGTGGACGTGACTTCGTCGAGCCTCACACCCCGTGAATGGTCAAAACAGGAAAGATGCGGCAAGGTTATGAGGGGTAGCACCCTTTAGGATGTGTCCATTTCCTTCTGGAAAAGGGTGGTATCATGGTATGGAGCCCAGATACTTACTCATGTTGAAAAACACTTTATGATTGTGTGAATTGATTACGAGCGCTCGGTGATAAAGGTCCCAAAGGACCGGGGGATGGCATATTCGGTCAGTTGTTACTCAGTTAGGAGTAACCCGGCCTTGTGTTGGTAGAGATCCGGTTTGGTTCTCGGGGATGTCCATCCAGAGGCATTCTCATGTGGCAATGGGAAGTTCCTTGGCCTGATCATTCGTTGGAAATCCAATTCCCAATACGAAACTTGTACGGTATTAGTTGTAGAACCTGCCATTCACTTATGGTGGTCACCACTGTTTGGATGGTAGCTATAGTAGGCATAGTTCGAAATGTCTATGTTGGCTAAGATTTATATTCTACTTTCGAAATGAATTTTTCCTACACTATACACTAATAATAATATCAAATATTATTTTAAATGCGTATCAAGCATCTTTGGCTATCATAAGGAGAAATCTCCTCCGATTCTGCGTTTGCATTGTGTGTGTGTGCGGGAGGCCTTATGGTAGTCTCATTTTTAAAAAGCATTGCGAATTGATTTAAAAATATTCCTCTATTTTGATTTTAAAGATAAATAAACTGTTTTGAGTTCTCACACCAGTCTTGTTAAGCTATTGGGCTATGTGATGGGGGGTTCTCGCTTCGCGGTTTGGTGGCGAACGGGAGACTCTTACTCCCACACATCCTCTTTTAGGAGGTTGGTTAGGCGTAAGCTGTGACAGTCGAAAGGCTGGCCGTAAAAGCAAGTTTGGGATATCAGTGTAAGCCACGGTGGGGCTGGGATGGTTGAAAAGCCTACCGGTTGTGACCGCTCCCAGTCGAAAATTTTCGGGACGTTACACATTCACATTGAATAGTTAACCTTCAATTAATTAATCATCTCAAGTAATTACCCTTAATTACGTAAGTTAAATAAATAAATCCATACTTAAATAACAACTTTTATATTAATTATCCATATTTAATCATTATTAAAGTTCATTTAAATCACACATAGAAATATAACTAAATAATTAACTTATTCTAAAATTATATTAACCCAAGCAATTCATTTTAAAAAAATCGGTTAATCATTTACTTCCACTTCCTTTGGCTTTTTAAACTAGATCAAATCATCTGCTAGAAAACTGGGTTAAATCAAAATTAAAACATCAGCCCAAACAAATACCCTAGCCCAATGCTTACGTAATTAGATACATCTCATCCCTTCCAATTCTGCTTCGAGAAAATTTCAAAGCTTCCCGAGCTTAAAAACGAGCCCCAAACCTAATGTACCCAGCTAATCCCATATTACTCTCCCTCTCCTTCACAAGCTGACTCGCGTTCAACATCAAGTCAGATACGAAGCAAGACAACTATTTCCCTAAGCACCCACCCAAAACAAACATCTGATACATGCGACTTCACCATGCACGTGCACGACAAACTCCGGTCCCCTCTGACTATCTTCCGTCATTCAACAAACTACACTTGATCATGAAAGTCGACACGCCAACCCAGAAACCAAAATTCGAAGCAACACGGAAATGAGCTATATGGCCAAAATCTGGAACCCACCATCATCGGAATTCCTTCAATCGCCGACGATCCCAACCTTGTTGACTCTCACCGACCTCACCACAGAGTTATCTCGACCTCCAACATCGATGTCCCAACCCGCAGTCAGGTCCGATTCTCCCTTGGCGACGCATTTCCCTTGAAAATCCATCGACCATCCAACACAACGAAAACCCTATTTCTTTGATTTGCCGACACCACAGCGTTTAAATAAAACCCTGACCATTTTTGCTAACACCATAGATCACCAAACTTGCCTCAGTCGAGACCCCGATCATCCCAGAGCCATGTGACCTCCAGAAATTCTTCTAAACCTATAATTCGACCAACAATCCATTTTCCCCAATTTACTATAATAAAAATCATGATTTTGATTTTAAAAATTCTATAATTTGATAAATGATCTGATTATAATCCCAAATCAACAAATTAAACATGTTGAGATTTTGATCTAAATTTTTTTTCACAGTTTTCTTCCTGCTTGTTTAATTTAACTTCATGTAAATCATTGCATCATTTTGAAAATTTATATTTTGATATTACAAACAAATTTTGTTTGTATGCTAAATCCTAACAAGATTCAAAGAAGAAAATCTTGAATAATTCTTAGATTTGAAACCTGAACAAAGCAAAACACAGAGCCAACAGATCATATGACCTGCACATTCATCTTTCCAGACATATTCAAACAATTCCATCATGCAACCAATGTTACTTCCAACTTTGAAGATTTATTTATGCATCCATATTTAAGTCAAAAATAAAGTTATGGTTACTCACAATTTTAGGGAAGAACAAAAGATATATATATATATATGATGTTATACAGACATTCACTTAAATACTTATAGACATGTTTACATTTAGGCAACATTTTAAGCTAATCATTCATCAAATTTTACCTCAAACATTCACTACCTGAACCAAGTCTAAATTGCTAGATTTTTGAATTTATTCACTGTTCCAGTTATTCACAGAGGTTTATTTCCCATGTTCAGACATATATATAATTATTATCACACATATATGCTTGTAATCATCTTAAAACATCATGCTCAACATGGTTCACATTATATTTTCAAAGATTTTCACATGCAATTCCAAAATAGACCTGAAGTTTTTAGAGTTACTCACCTTAAAAATATATGAAAAGAGCCTTGATTTTTGCTTGAACCTTGAAAAACTGAATTACTGATCCTTTTTGAAACTTGAAAAGCTTGTTACTGCTTCGATTTAAACACTGGGAAGCTTTTGAAACTGAGGTGTCTTTGAATCAGATTGCATTTGAAAGTTACAGATTATTTAAGAATTTGTTACAAGACTTTGATTTTGGCTTGTAAAGTGTTTCACAGGTTTTTGATTTCTGTTGGTATATTTGTTTCCAAGCTATTGTTTCTTTGTTTAGAAAATGAAATATGGGAAAGAACTTAGAGAGGAGATAGATATGTTTTATATAGATTTAGTTAGGAAAATAAAATGATAATAAACCAAATGGGTGACACTTGTTTTGCTTGGAAGTTAATTTTCTTACAAATGTCTTTCTCATGGTATAATAACCTTACACATGTTACATTACAATATTAAAATAATTACTCACTTGTTTATAAATGTATTTAAATTGATTTCTTATTTACATTATCATGTTTAAATGTTTATATAATTAAATCATCTTTATACAATTACACACTTAAATGTTTGTTTGTATATTACAAAAATATATGTTCAAAGCTAAATTTTCAAGAAAGAAAATTTAAAAAGAAAAGAATATTGAATTAAATCTTATTTCAAAGTTTCATACTAAAACATTGTTCTTTAATATATATGAACTAAATTTATTTCAAAAGCTAATTTTTAAAGAAAACAAATTAAACTTTTTATTATATATATTATTTTAAACTATTATATTTTAAACAAAATAAATAATTACTTTAATTACTTTTGAAAACGTAAGATAGATTTTAAAATAAGCAATTGAAAAGTTTCTATATTAAATTCAATCATATTCTCCCATTACACATAATATATATTTAAGCAACACTTATTAAATTGAAATATTAATAAACAAAATTAAATTTATATTCGAAGATAACAATGTTATCCATTTTAAATACTTTAATTAAGGGATTATCACATTTTAATAGTTAAACTCAGATAATTATTCAATTATCTGATACCCAAAAATCTGGGTTATTACATTCCTTCCCCCTTTGAATCTTTTCGTCCTCGAAAAGGAACGAAGCCAGAATTTTTAAAATGATTATAATCAGATAAATTTTCATTGATCATTTTTAAAACACTTTAGAAATCTATATAATATTATTAAAATAGTTTCTATAAAAAAATACTTTTATAACTCGATGTTTCAACCAGTCCATCCTTGTTCTCACAGAAATTCGGTCGTACGTTGATCAGGCGTACGACTGAAAATCTATAAGTACTTAGCAGACCCGTTTTTAACACCCAGTGAAAATAATTGGAAACTAATTTTATTGAAAATATAGAAAACAGTTTTTGAAAATGGAGGATATATCTTTGGTGAGAATGCTTTGGAAATCATCACCCCATCCATGGTCACAGTTACATTCCAGGGTTACGTTGCCGTCACAGCAAAAGTCCATGTAACTGCAGGCTCTCCACGGCCTCTCGATTATGCCATGGAACCCACACAACAGATCACAGTTACATCCAGGGTTACGTTGCCGTCGCAGCAAAAGTCCATGTAACTGCAGGCTCTCAGCGGTCTCTGATTTTCGCTGTCGAAATGAAACCTCTCCACTCCTACATAGGTCGCAGTCTGCCGATATAAAATCAAACGCAGACTGTTGGCTCTCAGCGGCACACGCGACTTTCGCTATGGTATACTCTACTCATAATCCCCAGGAACTAGTTTTGTCCGGACTTCTCACAGGATCAACTTTAGAACGCCCCTTAGGGCTCAAGGCAGCACCATCCGGTGGTACTCTTGAGAAGTTCATTTCAAGGAAGCGCCTTTTTCCCCAGAGCCATCATCAGAACATTTTATACTATACATATATAGTATCTTTAAATCATACACCTAGTATGATTTCATACGAAGCTCCTTTACACAAAATCGATTATCCCAAAATCGATAATCCTCAAACTAGGCTTTCCAAATTTAATATTAATTTTACCTAAAAATCAAAAGCCTTTCCAAATTCAAAGGTTACCAAAACCTTTTCCAAAATCCTCATAAGATCCTTTATATATATTGATATATATAAAATCCTTGATAAAAATCTTTGGATCATTTTAAACTTGTATAAAACTCCTTTTATACTTCCCAACACCTTCAAAAATTCTTTTCTTCTGGCAATAGATTCAACAGGGGGAATTTATTTTATAAAACAAAGATATTTACTTTGTTTACTCAAAATCAGATATCCAAATTTGATTACTCCTTTCAATATCATTTTCATTCAAATCTGTACGATGTACACATATCATCCGTACGCTATACCAATCTGATCGCTCATTCGACCACACAATTTCATTTCCGAACTAGTATCGTCCACCCGACTTTCTAGTGCGGATACAGATCTGGTTTCTTGATCAGAAACCGTCATTCTCCTTGCATAGTCATAACTATGATAGAGAATATCCAGAACCAATCAACAACCCATATCCAGGTTCGCCGTCGAAAATCGAGTGAAAAATTCCAATTCGGATCGACATACTATCTCGAAATTCTGTGCTCGAATCTGGATCACATTACTATGCGAATAGAATAACATACGTACATCCTACGTATTTATCTTTATTGGTTATTAGCCAAATCAATTCCATTTCTATTCACATTTACTTTGAATTTCATTCACTTACTCACAATTGCCTAAATCCACATTTGGATTATTCCTTAAATTCTTATCTCGATTGGGTATTTAACCAATAGCAGTTTGAACTCTGTCCAGTTTAAATTTAGAAAATAGTTTGAAAAATCTTAAAAATGGATAAGTAGTTGGAAAATAATACTAATTTGTAAAATAGGTGTAAATTAGTTAGAAAACAGTTAAATAATTACAGAAATTTTAGATAATTGCAAAATAATAGTAAGATAGTAATTAGTTTTTTAAAATAGTTGAAATATAGTAATTAGTTTATAAAACAGTTGGAAAATTGTTAAACAGTTTCAAAAATAATTGTAAACAAATATAAGATAGTTTGGCTTTTAAAAGAAAAGTTGTATATATAATAAATAGTTTTGAAAATAGGTTTATATTAAAACAATTTATATTAAAAATAGTCCAGAGTCAAACTGTTCACTTCCCAATCTCTATTCTCATCAATTCAATTTAAATTTCCACCTCCATTTAAATTGACCCAATTCTAATTTAAATAACTTCGATTTCCATTGAAATTGATTTAATCCCAATTCAAGTTGAATTAATTCTCTATTCCTTTTCAAATTTAAATCAAATTCCATTTGATTTTAAACAAATTCAACTTTAATTACAATCCCAAGTTATTCCAATCACTTTGGACAAATATCCATTCAATTGAACCTACTTCAATTTCAATCCATTTCAACTCCAGTTTGAATTAATCCCAATTTCAAATTCCATTTGAATTTAAAATTATTAAACTCTAATTACAATTCCAAATTATTCAAATCAATCCAATTCAAATTTTCCATTTGAATTTTATACTTATATATCTTCAATCACACTTTCAATTACTTCAAATCAAATTCAATTTATCCCCCAAATTTAAATTTCGAAACCAATCCTTAACAATTTGAACTTCCAAGTTCCTTTAAACATTCAAAACTTAAGTTCAAAGTGGTTTCACTTTCACAAGCTCACCTTTAACCTAAAAATTCAACTTATTACCCATTCATCTCAAGAATGGATGTATTACCACACTTAATTTTCTTCATTCATTTAAACAAATCCAGTTTTCAGCTTTAAGATTATTAATAACAACGGGATGGTATTATTCAAATTATTTTAAAACATCCATCCATTTTCAATTTTCAGATCTCAAACCCATTTCGAGATCATTCAAATTTCCTAATTCAAATCAACCATTTAACTCTCCAAGTTAAATCTTAATTTTATCTTGAAATTTCCAAATCAGGTTGATCATTCCAACTTATTTAACCTTTTTCCCAAGTTAAACTCAATTCACTTAATCCAGTCAACCTTACCCAATTTGAACATCCATTTCAAATTTTAAACTTCACACAAATAATCTTCCCACTTATTAAGTTCAAAAACTCATCACTTTTGGATATCACATCTTATTCCAAATTTAAAACTCAATATTTCGAGTTTATTTCAAACCAACTTTGATTTCAATCCAAAACAAATTCTTTTTAAAATTTCCAAACATTTCTTATTTTAAAATAAGATCATATTCAAAATAGTTTAAATAATATATTTTCCTTTAACATTTTGAAACCAATTTAAATGTTTAAATTTAGAATTCAGAACCTCATAATTTGAAACCCAGTTTAATTTTCATCCTTCCTAATTTACAAGTTTATTCTCCCTTTAAAAGATTACTTCCTTAAAACATTTTATTGTTTATTGAAGAACAATCATTCCATTATTAAACACAATAACCATCTATTTCTTTGGTTTGAAACCAATTCTAATTTATCTTATTTTGAAATACTTCTCCAATTCAAGATTTCAAATTTTAGTTTGAATCCATTTCAAACTTATCTTAAATTTAATTTTCAATTCAGTTGTAATTCTATTACCACTTAATTCTTACTTAATAATTTAACAACCAATTCCTTTACTATTTCTTAGAAAGATATATCGCTTTATATATCAAAATATAATCTTATATAAAACCATTTAAAATCTTTATATAAGAAAATAACAAATACGCTCTCTCATATATATATATACTCAACTCATTCTAGGGTACCACTTGCCCTATTCTTAATGAGTAATCCCAACAGAGCCAAGGTTCTCGCTTAACCCAGCTCTGATACCAAATGTAACGACCCAAAAATTTTGATCCCGAAATTTCCAGATAGTTAGTGAAAAGAGAAAGAGAAAGAAGAAGAAACAGAAAACTCAAACTCAGAATCTCACATTCGCAGCGGATAAAATATAATAGCAAATAAAATAACAGTTTACAAAGAAGAACTGTATCTTTACATTACATTTTCATCGATATATCAGAGTTACAACAATCTTACACAATATTGGACAGATACAATTTAACATGTCTCAAACATATACAATATCATAGAGTAAACTCTCCATACGACCCTGCCATCCAGCTCGCCTCCTGAGCTCCAGAACTTCCTTACCTGAAAATATGTAATACTCGGTCTGACCCGAGCATTACATCAAAGTAACACCCGGGTCAGACTGGAAACCAGCGTGAGTAAGTCCATCTAATATGAAATACACCAAAACAATATTCAATTTTTAACCCGGGGTAACTCATAAAAATTTACAAATCCACAGGTTTGGTATAGATAACACTTATTATACTCATCAATTTCTAAGTGTCTGAACTTAGATTTTATAGTCCAGTTCACTTAAATCATTCCATATCAGTTTATTGATTTCACGAATCAGTTTATAAAGAATCTAAATGGGTTCGGGTATTTCCTAATACCCTATTATGGTCTCTTCGAATCCAATGTCTTTTTGCCCCAAATTATTCAAATGGAACATAGTTCAAACTTCAAATACAGGGTGTCACCTATATATATTAACTCATCATTGATGATAACCACATTATCTCAATTAAAACCCACATATCATCTCACAGTACATCACATATAATCATCAAAGATCTTTGAAACCCAAGTCACCCATTTTCATTCAATCATTATGAATAAAATTTAATGTATATATTTCTTAATTAATTTAATTAATCTCTAATTAAATTAATTACCAACTTTAATTCACTTGGATTATCTAAACCATGCTTACATAACATTAATTAATTACAACCCCAATTATTTATCATTCTATATCATCCATCTTAAATAATCATCCTCGATTGATTATCTTTACAATAAGTAATTGACTCTCAATTAATTACTCAATAGTAATTAATCTTTAATTACTTCCCATAAGTATTCAACATTGATTAAATCACTTTTAGTAACTATCCATTAATTACTCTCCTCAATTAATCACATTCAGTAATTGTTCTTAAATTTTAATTTTTATTATCATTACAAATTTATTTCATTAAGCACTTGCCTTTTTAATTGATTAAGTAATTAGAAATCCTATAATTACTCTTATTAACCTTTAATTAATAAGTTAACCTTAAAATTATTCTTAAAATTAATTTTCTAATCATATAATCATTCACATTGAATAGTTAACCTTCAATTAATTATTGAAATTAATTCTTTTAATTAATCATCTCAAGTAATTACCCTTAATTACTTAAGTTAAATAAATCCATACTTAAATAACAACTTTTGTATTAATTATCCATATTTAATCATTATAAAGTTCATTGAAATCACACATAGAAATATAACTAAATAATTAACTTATTCTAAAATTATATTAACCCAAGCAATTCATTTTAAAAAAAATCGGTTAATCATTTACTTCCACTTCCTTTGGCTTTTTAAACTAGATCAAATCATCTGCTAGAAAACTGGGTTAAATCAAAATTAAAACATCAGCCAAACAAATTCCCTAGCCCAATGCTTACGTAATTAGATACATCTCATCCCTTCCAATTCTGCTTCGAGAAAATCTCAAAGGTTCCCGAGCTTAAATCTGAGCCCCAAACCTAATATACCCAGCTAATCCCGTATTACTCTCCCTCTCCTTCACAAGCTGACTCGCGTTCAACATCAAGTCAGATACGAAGCAAGACAACTATTTCCCCAAGCACCCACCCAAAACAAACATCTGATACATGCGACTTCACCGTGCACGTGCACGACAAACTCCGGTCCCCTCCGACTATCTTCCGTCATTCAACAAACTACACTTGATCACGAAAGTCGACACGCCAACCCAGAAAACAAAATTCGACGCAACACGGAAACGAGCTATATGGCCAAAATCTGGAACCCACCATCATCGGAATTCCTTCAATCGCCGACGATCCCAACCTTGTTGACTCTCATCGACCTCACCATAGAGTTATCTCGACCTCCAACATCGATGTCCCAACCCGCAGTCAGGTTCGATTCTCCCCTGGCGACGCATTTCCCTTGAAAAGCCATCGACCATCCGACACAACGAAAACCCTATTTCTTTGATTTGCCGACACCACAGCGTCTAAATAAAACCCTGACCATTTTTGCTGACACCATAGATCACCAAATTTGCCTCAATTGAGACCCCGATCATCCCAGAGCCATGTGACCTCCAGAAATTCTTCTAAACCCATAATTCGACCAACAATCCATTTTCCCCAATTTACTATAATAAAAATCATGATTTTGTTTTTAAAAATTCTATAATTTGATAAATGATCTGATTATAATCCCAAATCAACAAATTAAACATGTTGAGATTTTGATCTAATTTTTTTTTCCACAGTTTTCTTCCTGCTTGTTTAATTTAACTTCATGTAAATCATTGCGTCATTTTTGAAAATTTATATTTTGATATTACAAACAAATTTTGTTTGTATACTAAAGCCTAACAAGATTCAAAGAAGAAAATCTTGAATAATTCTCAGATTTGAAACCTGAACAAAGCAAAACACAGAGCCAATAGATCATATGACCTGCACATTCATCTATCCAGACATATTCAAACAATTCCATCATGCAACCAATGTTACTTCCAACTTTGAAGATTTATTTATGCATCCATATTTAAGTCAAAAATAAAGTTATCGTTACTCACAATTTTAGGGAAGAACAAAAGATATATATATGATGTTATACAGACATTCACTTAAATACTTATAGACATGTTTACATTTAGGCAACATTTTAAGCTAATCATTCATCAAATTTTACCTCAAACATTCACTACCTGAACCAAGTCTAAATTGTTAGATTTTTGAATTTATTCACTGTTCCAGTTATTCACAGAGGTTTATTTCCCATGTTCAGACATATATATAATTATTATCACACATATATGCTTGTAATCATCTTAAAACATCATGCTCAGCATGGTTCACATTATATTTTCAAAGATTTTCACATGCAATTCCAAAATAGACCTGAAGTTTTTAGAGTTACTCACCTTAAAAATATATGAACAGAGCCTTGATTTTTGCTTGAACCTTGAAAAACTGAATTACTGATCCTTTTTGAAACTTGAAAAGCTTGTTACTACTTCGATTTAAACACTGGGAAGCTTTTGAAACTGAGGTGTCTTTGAATCAGATTGCATTTGAAAGTTACAGATTATTTAAGAATTTGTTACAAGACTTTGATTTTGGCTTGTAAAGTGTTTCACAGGTTTTTGATTTCTGTTGGTATATTTGTTTCCAAGCTATTGTTTCTTTGTTTAGAAAATAAAATATGGGAAAGAACTTAGAGAGGAGATAGATATGTTTTATATAGATTTAGTTAGGAAAATAAAATGATAATAAACCAAATGGGTGACACTTGTTTTGCTTGGAAGTTAATTTTCTTACAAATGTCTTTCTCATGGTATAATAACCTTACACATGTTACAGTACAATATTAAAATAATTACTCACTTGTTTATAAATGTGTTTAAATTGATTTCTTATTTACATTATCATGTTTAAATGTTTATATAATTAAATCACCTTTATACAATTACACACTTAAATGTTTATTTGTATATTACAAAAATATATGTTCAAAGCTAAATTTTCAAGAAAGAAAATTTAAAAAGAAAAGAATATTGAATTAAATCTTATTTCAAAGTTTCATACTAAAACATTTATTCTTTAATATATATGAACTAAATTTATTTCAAAAGCTAATTTTTAAAGAAAACAAATTAAACTTTTTATTATATATATTATTTTAAACTATTATATTTTAAACAAAATAAATAATTACTTTAATTACTTTTGAAAACGTAAGATAGATTTTAAAATAAGCAATTGAAAAGTTTCTATATTAAATTCAATCATATTCTCCCATTACACATAATATATATTTAAGCAACACTTATTAAATTGAAATATTAATAAAAAATTAAATTTATATTTGAAGATAACAATGTTATCCATTTTAAATACTTTAATTAAGGGATTATCACATTTTAATAGTTAAACTCAGATAATTATTCAATTATCTGATACCCAAAAATCCGGGTTATTACATCATGCATGAAACTATGCATAACTGTGTGCATATGCACATAACCTACGACCGATTACACTTGCCGTCGACCCTCCTCGCACATCGCTCTAGACCGCCAAACACGTTTATCCACCCGGAACACTACCAAAATCCTCGGTTCGAAAATTCGAACTCCTCAATCAAAATACTGGAACTACCGATCTCCACCCAATCGCCTCGCCTCGACAACTACGACCATCATTAGCTACTAGATTTCGTCCAGAGCATCGCCACAACCTCCACCACCTATTCCCCTGGTGCGCATGCCTATCTCGTCCTCACGTCATCGTCATTTCCATGAACCCGAACCCAAAAACAAACCCACCTTAAACCCTACTTCCACCTCGTCAAGCCAACACACACCACGATAAATCACCGCTCCATTTTTTGGGGATGCGCCATCACCTACTCCTCCTCCACGGTTAACTCCATCACCTGAAATCGCCTCGATCGCCAGAATTTGCCAAAACCCCCAAAACCGATCAACTCCAAAACCCTCCTTTCCCACGCCATTAAAAATTATCACACCACTCTTAAAAATCATATTTTCCAATCACGATTCTAACTATATGATTTATTCATAAAATTACAATAGTCGAATCTCAACTATACTTGACCCCTTCACTGTAATATGGTGATCTCACTCTCTCTCTCTAATTAATGGAAACAAATGAAATAAATTATAAAATATTCTATGTTAAAATAAATAACTTTTTCTTTGAAATCAAAGTTTAAAACACAACATATGTTGAGATATCTATTTTCAAAGTTTAAATTTTAACCATTTCTAACTAAAAACAATAACAGAGAAGAAATGCAATGATGTTGAACCCATATACACATGTATCAATTCATAGAACAACACATATACACTTGTCATATATCATTGCTTCATCCAAAAACACAATTATATGCATATATTTATAATAACCAGTGGACAAACAAAGTGTTTTACTTACATGTTTTGAAATAGGTGAACACTGCTGTTAAAACATTTTTCCCTCCAAGCTCTTGAACACTTAATCCATTCTTGTTTTTTAATGGCAGAGATTTTTCTTTTCTTTTTTATATGAATGAACAAGGCGCGACTATGTGCATATATATAGAGGATGGGAAGGGAACAATATGTAAGAAGGAAAGAGGCTATAGGTATACAGATAGAATGGTTGAAGATTGTATGGGCTTCATTTTATTATATTTCTTTTAATTTATTTATTTTTTTGGGCTGATTTAGTTGATGTGATTTCAAATGTTGATTTGATTTTATAAGTGATGTGATATTTTGGGTGCATGATTTAATGTTTGCCATCATGATGTTCCTATGTGTGTATATATATACACACATACACATTCATACATATATATATATATATATATATATATATATATAGATTTACATGTACACTATTTTGACCCTATATGTATTTACAAAATTACATATTTACACACACATTTATACATATATATTTTCTCATAAGTTTGAAAATTGCCATCATAAATTATATATATATATATATATATATATATATGTTCTCGTACTCTATTCTTATAACATATACACATACTTATATATATATATATATATGTGTGTGTGTGTGTGTGTGTGTGTTTGTATATATATATACACATATAGATTTTTTAATCATAAATTTGAAATAGTGAAGTTTACATACATACATTTATATATATATATATATATATATATTATTTTTTGAAATTAGAATTAACTAATTTTAAATACAGTTTTTAGAATTTATATATTCAGATATGACCTATATCAGAAATTTAATTTATTCGGCTAATAAAAATAAATATTTCAATATTTAAATTTTTTTAGTTATTTCAATAACTATTGCTAAAAATCCAAGGTCGTTACAATTTAATAGCACCATTTAAGTTGAATTTGAAGTAAAGTTCAAAATCGTTTTGAATTGAGGCTGATTTAAAAGTCGAAGAATTAATTTCGTCGTGATTTGGAACATGAGTTCAAAGTGTTGTGAAAGAAAGAAACAGTTTTAATATAAACTATTTTAATAACCCATTTATTTAATATATAAACTATTTTTATCCAAACTATTTTCAATATTAAAACATATTTATATTCAAAACTAATTTCAATATTAAAACATATTTATATTCAAAACTATTTCCAAACATAAACAATTTTATATTCAAAACTATTTCTAAATATTAAATTTATTTTAATTATCCAAACTATATTTCAGTATTCAAACTATTTTAATTATTCAAAAAATTCAATATTCAAACCATTTTAAAAGGGGAATTACTTAGATTTAAATCATTGATTTAAATATGAATGCTTTGACATGAAGGTATAACCTATTTTGAACTTGAAATAATTTTGAAATTAGCCCGATATTTTGATATGAAATATGACTTGTTCTTGAAATTTAAAAGAACCAACTGGTGTGTAAAATGGACGATTGGTTGTTAAAGAGACCGGGGCTGGATGAATGACATACTCTCTGTCATTCTATCGGAACCACTTTAACAACCATGTACGCGGTGGATGTTATCCAGAATTTCAGGTTGAATTTTTAATGTTTGCTGGAATGAAGAAAGAGAACGTGATGGATGACCCCGACACTTGTGTCAATTTGAAATAACAGGAGCCTATGTCTGGCCAAGGGGTTAGCTACCTTTAGGGGCCCCACCCCTTCGTATTATTATATTGATTTTGACTCAATTGGTGCAACCTTGATTTGATTTTGGAGGTGGTGGACTCGGTTGGTAGTATCTGCGGCGATGTGTTACGGTCTGCCAAAAAGGGTAAACTGGTAGAATCCTACGTTGGGCATTGCCTCACGTGCCTTGTCATACTTTTATCCTTATACGCTCCCACTACGACTTTTTTGTAGCATAGTACCTATAGGGGACTCACTGGCTACCGATATTACTGGTTGTGTCACATGACCTGCATAGACTACCTGCTTAAAATTGTGTTAAGAGGGATTAATGTAAAGCCTTAATGCTAGTTTAATACTTTTTTTACTGATAAACACTACATATATAGAGTATCTTACTACATATAGATAGTTTGACGGATCCTTAGGAGATGGAAAATCCTATAACATCACTTATGTTATTGCACTCACGTTGTAACACTTGATAGGAGATGTAAAATTCGTAAACATCTCTAAAGCTATTACACTCATATTTTACCTATTGATTTAGCATACATTAGAACTTTTAGTTCTGACTTGAGTGTTTTGTCTTTTCATGTCGCTTAGGTCAGCCTAAGTATTTCAGTGTTTAAAGACATTATTCCTTAAAGATGAAGATGGAGTTTGCTAGACCGTATCTACTATTATTATTCCGCCGTATTATTTTGGTATGTTTGATTGTACTTTGATTTTATTGTAAAAATTGTGTAATCAAATGTGTATTGTAAAATAGCTTCATGAACTGTTTATTTGATTATTATATTTAGTCATTCCGTTGCGAGATTCTATATTTTGTGTTCCTTCTTTTCTCTTACTTTCTTATTAATTCCCATCGACAATCCTCCCTTTTGAATGGTTTAAATTAGACATGTGTGGTTTACTATCGATTTAAACCGTTCAAAAATGTGGGTCGTCACAGGAACCAAGTATTATAAGAATAATAAATGGGCCAGACTATCTCTAAATAACAAAAAGGTAAGATCATAATAAGAAGCATGCATAACGTCAAAGATATAAATATCTGAATAATATAAGAAACTAAACAATTCAAATACCATAACGATAACTCATAGCAAGTGATCCTAAATCAATAAATAGCCATAAGAAAGTAAATGGCACCACATTTTATATTTCACCTTACGAAACACAAATATAGCCTTTTATAGGCAAAACAGAATTATATGAAATCCCAAATCAAGTCTTAAGTCTCAAAGATTAACCATAAGAAAATACCCCAAATATCACCAATAATATATCATAAGGAAGTGCCCAAATATTTGAAAATAACTATAAATATAGAAAATACCACTTTCCACTCAAATATCAGCAAATCCTAAAACTCGAATATAGTCCTGTCATGGCCCAGATAGAAATATGGTGAAATCCCAAACTCATGAATCATAACTCAAAGTTCGAAATCAATGGAAAAATGGCACCATCCAAAAAGGAAAGCACATGGCTATATCTAACGATAGATCGTATCCCCAAAGACGAGCATAAAGGCTATGTATGACGACCATGAAAGATCGCATCCCCAAAGACGAGCTTGAAAGCTATGCCCGACGATCACGAAGGATTGCCTTTCCAAAAATGAGCACGAAGGCTACGCCTGACAACCCCGAAGGATCACCTTCTTAAAGATGAGAACGAAGGCTATGCCATCCCCAAAAATGTCACATACTCTCAATTAGTAACAATTGGATTTTGGAAGGCATCCCATACCACCCGAAAAAATTCAGTGTTTACTAATAGATTTTAAACTCCACTATATAAGCGTAATATACTTTCAATTAGTAATTAAATAAGTATCGTCCAATGTCTCATAACCACTTTGCGATACTTGAATATTTATTGAAAGAATGTATATCCCACTTGACTAAAATATTCAATTGAACAAGTCCAATAATAAATGATAAAGTAATAGATATGTTTCATATCACATGTATTGCTAAATCATTTATTCAGATTCCTCATTCAAGTGAAAGCAAAAATTGCAAGAAAGAAATAATCTTAAAAGTCACACAAGAAATGCCAAAATAGCATATAAATAGCTAAAGGCTAAGCACAATAAAAGCCAATATGAGTTTATAGTTTTGAAAGTAAATAATATACTTTTATCATATAGAAAATGATTTCTAAAATACTCTTTTTATAAACTTACTTTCAAACTTCTTCCTTTAAAATCCCTCAACTCATGTGTTATGCAACTATATATGTTTAGTCATTGCTTGAGTACATAAACTATAAATCTAAATAAATAACAAAATGTGTGTATGTGTATAGTTGTTTCGAAATCTCCTTAAAAAGATATATAGTTCTACAATTATATTCCAATAGCCACATGAATGAGTACATATCTATTTATGAAAGTATAAGCACTCATATTACAAACCCATATCGATATACAAACATTTGCTTAGAAACGACATATGTTTATATTTCAAAACCATACTTTCAAATTATAAACTATTTCAACTAATTATATTTAATATATAATTACTTATTAAAATCATTTATAAAAAGGAATTGGATTAATTTAGAAGTAAGTTTGAGATTGGTAAATTATAAAAAATAATTTGGAATATAATTTCTTGAAATATGCTTGAAACCAAATCAGCAAGACCATAAGATTTGATAACAATAATTATCAAAACTATTTACATAAATTATTGAAACAACGAGCCATAAGCAAGAATTATAACCCACAACTCTTCACATAATGGATAGCATTTAGAAATTTCATGAACATTTAAAACAATACAAGAAAACTCCAAGGAAGAAATTCAAACAAAATGGAAACTCAAACGTGCAGAAAAGCAGCTGCATGGAGCACATAGTGCTCCAAGTACCAGGTCAGTTGACTGAACCCATGGGTACAGGCGATTGGACGTATGTCTTGATGCTATAAGCTCCATGTTGTTTCATTCAGCCGACTGAACCTATGATTCAGTTGACTGAACACAAATTCCTGGAGCAATTCGCTCTAGGTTTTTGTTTCCAGTCGAACATGGGGAAAAACTCCAGCGATGCACTCATTTTCGACAATATTATAAGACATATAACAATCAAATACTTGTATTTAACACCAAAACAAAGATATAGAAGCAAACTATAACAATTTAGAGGTGATTTCATTCAAGAACAACAAGCATCTAAGCTGATAGTGAGAAGTAATTTGTAGAAATGCAAACAACATATAAATAGATCACTAATTTTCACAATCAATCACCGTCTAAGAACCAATTTTAGATTAGCATGCAATTAGCAATTTAGAGATAGATCTTGTGAGGTTTAACTCGCATTTTCTCCTAGCAATAGCTTGCTAAACATCAATTTATTCTATTCTTTTAATTATTCATCAAACCATAAAAATTTGCCTCAGCTAAAAGAAGAACAAGCTGAAAATCAAAACACAGTATAAGCTGAAATCAATTGGACTAAGGGGTGAATTAGAGTTAGGAAAACATACTTTGATTTTATCTCAAATTTTCTGAATTTATTTTGTTTTTCTTTGTTGATTCTTTCATCTAGGTTTCTAAGAGAAAAGGGGATTCCAATTTTCTAACTACTAATTTTATTTGTTTAAACGCACTAATAATGAGAAAGTGAGAAGAAGCTCTCTTTACTGTAATGAACGTACAGTATATTGGAAAGGAGGATTTCTCCATAGATAATACTTAAATGGGCTTGGGTTTGAAATTCAACCCACCAAAAGAAATAAGGAAATTTCTATCTCTTTTATATATTTAACGAAGCCCCTTTCTTATTATTTATAAAGCTATGATTATTACTCAAGTACTTAAAACCAAATCTCAACATTTAGATAAGAGGATTTCTTAAGTATTTAATAAAATGAACACTTTTTTGGGCTTTAATGTTAATTTGCAACCCAAAAAGGATTAAATAATCACTTTTATTTAATTACTTACTAATAGCTTCATAAATCAAAAGCAAAAGTATTTAAACCATAGCGAAATGAATGAAATGACATCTTAAATTATTTTAACAATGAACAATGTTTTTATAAAGAAGTATTACCAATCTCAAATTCTTCTTTTATTTAAAAAGATTCAAACTAGATAAATATTCTTATCCAAACTCTAGTTCCAATTATCTTTAAATAAAACTTTAAAATTATAATTTCTCCAGTCTATTAAATACTATTAAAGTAGAGGATGTTGAAGATCTCTTATTGATAGTAGGAATTATCTCTATTCTCCTTAATTCTCTCCAAATTTGGATATTTTATTTTCAAAATCCTATAATTGACCACTTTAAAGCTCTACTAAACTTCTCATACTATTTTACATTCAAATACCTACTTATTTAAATATAATCTACAATTATTTACAAATGTTTCATGATTCTCTTATAAAATTTTATATTAAAGTCCACATATTTAAATTAATTACATAATCCAAAATTTAAATTAACCGATAAATCCAAAAGATGAAAGTTTCAATATGTATACTACAAGTGCATCAACAAATTGTTAAAAAAATCATTTGGATGCAAATATATATAAATCATATAACATAAATTATATACATCAATGATAATAATAAATTTATTTTATAATTTATTTAATAAAATATTCATCATACATTGCATCATAAAATTCTATTAACTTCAAATATCTATTTTTTTTACAATTACATAGAAACTCTTCCCAATTATCTTCTAAAATTTTACATTCAAGTCTAAATATTAAGCTAATTGTGTGATTTTACATTTAAATTATTTAAATAAATATGCTTAACTAATAAATCCTAAAAATAAGAGAAATATCAATATATACAATATTCGTATGTATGGAAAAAATGATAAAATTCTTTCTTCTTTATTCAGATATATAAAGATATTTAAATCACATAACATAAATTGTAGACATACATAATATTAACTCTTCTACTTTCTAATTCATTTATCTCAAAAAAATTATTGTACAGTACATAACATAGTCCATTTTTAGCAACCTTTAAAAGATAAATTTATATTTTACAACATTACGACGTGACAGATTACACTAATTTTAGGTTATATAAATATCTCACTTTCAACATGTTATCAAACCATACCCAACTCATAACCGACTAAATGCTACATAACTTTATTTCGTAATTATCCAAATTGTGAGCGTGAACCTCCTACAAAAACATGAAATCTACGGTTAATTACAGGGATAATATCAATTAAAAATGGAAACAAAATAATGAATAAAAATTCACATATGGATAAACTAACCATAAGATCGAGCTCTTCTAAATTAAAAATATATACTAGCTCATTTCAATTTTATCTAATTTTTTACATTCAACTCTTTATATTTAATTAATTGTGTTGATCATTATTCAAACTATTTAAATAAATTAAATTATCTAATGTTCATTAATCCATTTATAAATTCTTTGAAAAAAGATGACATTCAATATATATATATACAACAATCTTACTAACAAAATGATAAAGTTACTTATTTACACATACATACACACACACACACATATATATATATCACATAATATAAATTATTTATATCATGAGAAAAAGCATAAATTATTTACATATATTTAGAGTTACGACATTAAATTTTATAGAGATATGTAGTTAGTGAGGATTGAACACTCAACCTTATATCCGAGCATCGTATGTTGTTTTAATTTATGATTAATATATCACGATAAATTTATCATATATTGCATAATAAAATATACTTTAGCAATAATTAAAATGTAAATACTATTTTTAACAACTTTACTGTGTCAACTCATGGGTTAGACACTAGTATTCTATAATATTAGAATTCACCAAAAATAAAATCTCAATGATGTTTTCAAGTGATTTCAATCCTTTGAAAATACTAATATTTTTCAATTCCACAACGATCTTAGAGTCATCATTCTAAAATAATTAATTCTCTATAAAAGAATACAAAATCCAGATTAATGATTTAAATCCTCCAATTTAAATCATTATTCATTTTATTTTATTAACTCAAACATCTGAGTTGTTACATGCAGCATCTTGGAAATTAGAGTTCATTCCTCCCTTTGATTCGTACCTGTTCATACATCACTATGACTAACATTTACAAACATCCATGCACCCATTCCTCCCGCTACCTTCCAGTTACACCCAGTTACCTTATTCACCATTAGTTCGTCTTCAAATTCCTAAAAAAATTAGCATTAAGAGGATCCGGCGGATGGCTATCTGTACTGCTGGCTACCGCCAGCGAAATGAAACATTTAGATCGAAAATGTGACGACCCGGATTTTTGGGCCACCTAATATCGAGTGATTAACCGATGCAGTTATTGGAATATTAGTTTTAAATTAGTCCAATAAATAAATTTCTAATAATTAAAATATTGGATACATAAATGGCTTAAGAACTAAAATAAGCATTGGCTCATAAATCTCTGAATATGATAAGACTTATAGAAAGAAAAATAAAGGATATATATATATATTCCACTATCTAAATTAAGATGAAAAATCCATAAATATGCAAATGAAAATACAAATAAATACAAACTTTACGATGTTCGAAAATCCATAAGTATAAGTATATAAATTTACAAATATATGATGTACAACTTTGCAATAATATGATTTCAAAATTTATGAGTGTGTACAAATGTTATAATAATAATACGTATGGAAGAGAAAAAATAAATATCTATACATGTATGTTAAGCATGTACATATCTAAATATATCAAATAAAAAGGTAAGCATGGCAAAGTAAAAATGTATATTGTATATGTACATATATAAAAGTGTTTATGGTGAATAAATGTACAAATGTCAATGTGAACAAAATGAAAACATACACATGTATTTATGTATATGATGACAAATGCAAGCAAATTATATAATTAAATAGTGGAAAGGCAAGCATATATAAGTATATAATAAAAATAACATACATAACTATACATACATGTATAAGTTACAAAGGAATATGTATGCATACATATATAATTCATACAAAAAAATTCTTGTAAACACATAGTGAGACAAGCATTAAATTATAGCATACAATACATCATTCCAAGCATACAAAACGTAAGTCAGGTCAAGCTTGAGTTAAAAGGAAAAATCAAATCATTGGAATTTAGGAAGTCAAATCAGATCTACATTATCGAATCAATATACAAACAAAAGAAATATAAAGAAATTTAAAGAGTAGCTTACTATGTACAGCAAAGAATGTAGCATACTTTCTTATATATATATACCTCCACTGTTTCTTTTATTCCATTCATTCGAGAGCAAGCTAAGTAAATCAAAGAATATATACTTCCATTACAAACTAAAGAATCAAACAAAGGAACTCAACAGAGAAGATCATCAAAAGCAGCAGTATGCTTTTCTCAAAAACAAGAAAAGGTGAGTAAACATTTTTTTTTTAAAATAGTTTGAAACTATGCTTTTATATATCTTGACTGAGTAATGAATATAGTGATGATATGATGAACAATGTTTACTTGTATGATGTGTGTATGAATATATATATATATGTGTGTGTGTGTGTGTGTGTGTGTGTGTTTGTGTGTTTGTGTATGTGTAGTTTTATGCCTATGAATGAATGTAGATGTCCTCTATTTTTGTTCAGTCTTCAGTCCTGGTAAGAAAACAATTTGTATGTTCATTTACATTAAATTTTAGGCTTTAGCATGTAAAGGTAAAAGTTTTCTAATAATGTAATTCAAATTTTAAAAATAGGTTCAAGGGTATGTAATTAGTATTTAACTCAAAATTTGAATATTACAGTGGAAATCAAGAAATGGGTAAAAATCAAACTGGTAAATTATAATGTTTGATTTTGCAAGTTGAATTGTTGTACTAAATCATGAATTTAGGTATAAAAATTGGGATATCTAGTTTGGAATTCGAGGTGGTGTTTGTTTTTGGGATTTTTGTCATCTGCCACCGATCGGAGATGAAGTAGGCGGCGAGGTTTGGCCTGATAGTGGTCGGGGGGTCGGGAATCGCTAGAAAAATAGAGAGTGATTTTTCTGTTGACTGTGGTGGCCGAAGAAAAAGGAGGTAGGGTTTTAGGGGATGTTGTGTTGATACGGGCTGTTGAGGTGATCGCGGCGATAGTGGAGCGACGGAGCTGATCGCCATGAGGGGAATAGATGTCGGGGTTCGCGATATGACTGTGAACGAGGCGGCAAGTCTTCAGGTGGGAGAGTTCGACGTCGAGGCGAATTTTAGGATCAAGTTTTTGATCCTGATGGGTTCCAGTTCAATCGGGAGGCTTGTTTTTGATTGGCTGGTGATGACATTGATCTGGGTTGTCGATGGTGACGGGATAGCTAACTCCCACTTGTGAACGGCCGAGGAGACGATCAACGGTGATTGAAATGACGTACTTGGTGCACAGTGATCGTGTGTGCATATCTGGAATGCGAGGATGGGGAAGAAGGAGTAATGGCTCGGGTTGGTTTCCGTGTTTTTGAGTGTGTGTCTCGAAGTTTTGAGTTGCCCAGTTTTTCAGTGTTTAGCTCGGTTAGCCTGTGAATTTCTCGGGTTGGAAGTGATAAGAATTTCCAGACTTTAAATTTCTCAAGTATACATGAATGAAGTTCAAACTTAAATAAATTGGTGACCAAGTTTTTATATGTAAGGAAGATTTTTAGTAAGCAAATTTTAGTAAAAGGCTGGAACAAGTTTTAAGTTAATAAAGTAATAAAAGTTATAACTTAATTAGGTTTTAAATAATGAAATGTTGGGATAATTAAGTTTTCCAAATAGTGAATTTGTTTAATTTTATTTAAAACAAGTTAATCAAAGTTTTTCCAAGAATTTAAAATTTTAATTAAAATGTTTTATAGGTTTTGACTTAAATAACTTAATTATCTTCAATTTTAAGAATTTATTTCTAAATTCTTCTAATAATGATTAATTAATTGGTTAATTGATTAAGGTAATCAAATTTGATTATTTAAAGTATTTTTTAGTAGGTAAATTCCTATATGTTTCAAGAAGTGATTTAAATGATGTCATTAAATAAAGTATAAATTATTTATTAAGGATGGTTAATTGATTAAGGTAATCAGTCAAAGGAATAATTAATTAATTTCATTATTTGGGTATTTAGTTGATTAGTTTGTGAAATCAATTAAAGGTATTGATTTATTAATGTGATTAATTATTAAGGAAATTGATTAATAGAGAATAATTAATGTAATTAATTAAAGGGTAATTACTAAATGTGATTTATTTGATGATAATTACTTAATGAAGTAATTAATGGTTAATTATCGGCTGTAATTAATCAATGGGTAATTACTTGATGGAAAGTAATTAAGGAATAATTACTTAGTGGAAGTAATTAAGTGTTAATTTTTCGGTGTAATCAATTAAAGGATTTATTAATTAATTAAGGGGTCAATTAATTAATGTAAGTAATTAAGAATAATTAATTACTGAATGTGATTGATCAAGGTTGATTAATGAATGTGGTAAATTAATTAAAGGATAATTACTAAATGTAATTAGAGAGGATAAATTAGGGATTGATTAATTAACAGTTTGTAATTAATTATTGTTAAGCAAGCAAGATTAAAAATGATTAAAGTAATTAATTTTATTTAATTAGTAATTGGTGACAAATAAATCTTTCTTTTGAATGATTGGTTGATACTTCTGATATGAAATGTTTGTGATATGATAAGTTTGTCTTGACTAGTGATTGTGTGGCTATCTGTCGATGATGAATTCCTGTATAAAAAGTGATATCTTGTATTTAAAGGTTGAATTATGTTCATTTGAATAATATGGGTTAAGATGGCATTGAATTCGAAGAGACTGGAGTCGGGTATTAGTAATTACCCAAAACCACTTCAATTTGTAATCTATAATAATTCTGTACAGATTTGATAAGTGAAATCAATAGACTGGAATGGAATGATTTAAGTGAACTGTACCATTTAATCTAAGTTTGGTACTTAGAAATTGATGTGTGTAATAAGGGTTGACTATACCAATCCTGTGAATTTGTAAGATCGTTACGAGTTACCCGGGTTTTCTTTAATGATTTGGATTTAGTGGGTTTACTCACGCTGGTTTCTAGCCTGACCCGGGTGTTACTTTGATGTAATGCTCGGGTCAGACCGAGTATTACAGATTTTCAGGTAAGGACGTTCTGGAGCTCAGGAGACGAGCTGGATGGCAGGAACGTATGGAGTATTTCCGCTATGATACTATTTCTATTTATCTGAGACATGTGATTTGTATATGTCCAGTGTTGTGTATGTGTGCAACTTTGATGTAAAAATGTAATTGATAGATACAGGTATTCTTTTGTAATCTGTTATTATTTGATATTATATTTTGATCCGCTGCAATTTGTGAGAATCAGTGTTGTGTTTCTATTTTCTTCTTCTTCTATCTCTTTCTTCTTTTCCTAACTATCTGGAATTTTTCGAGAACGAAAATTCCGGGTCGCTTCATTTGGTATCAGAGCGAGGTTAAGCGAGAACCTTGGCTCTGGTGGGGATTACTCATTAGAGATAGGGTCAGTAGTATCCTAGAAAGAGTTGAGTGTGTGTGTGTGTGTGTATGAGAGCGTACTTGTTGTTTTCTTATATAAAGGTTTTAAAAATAGTTTTAAAACTGGATGATTTTTATAAAAGCTTATATCATATTTGTAAAGCAATAATTGGTTATTAAATTAGAAATTTAGGAATATATATATATATACATATCCAAATAAGGATTGGATAAAATGAACTATACAAATAAGATGAATTAAAATTGGGTTCAAACCAGAAAATAAAATGGTTGTTGTGTTTAAACGGGATGATTGTTTTACAATAAACAATGAGATGTTTTAAGGAAGTAACCATTAGATGAAAATAACTTATAAATTAGAAGGTATGTAAATTGAGAATTTTTGAATTCTAAATCTAGAAACATTTGAAATTGTTTTCAAAATGTTAAGAGAGATAATAAATAATTTTTAGAAGTGATCTTATTTGAAATGAGAATTTGTTTGAAGCTTTAAAGAAAATTGTTTGGATTAAAGCCAAAAGTGGTTAAATTTTAAAAATATGGCCTAGCGGCCAAGAAGTAAATATGTATATATGTGTGTGTGTGTGTGTGTGTGTGTGTGTGTGTGTGGATATACATAATATCTGAGATGATTTGAAATAAACTATGAGGTGTTGAGTTTGATTTTCCCTGAAGTGTGACATAAAAACATATAAGTTTTGAACTTATAAGTGGGAAAGAATTTTGAAATTTGAAGCAGTAATTCAAATTGGGTAAGGTAAATGAAATTAAATTAAATTTAACTTAAAGGAAGTTAAATAAGTTTGAAATGAATAAACTGAATTGGAAATTTCAAGATGAAATTGAGATTTAACTTAGAAAAGTGAAATGGTTTGATTTGGTAGGGAATTATATGTGATCTCAAATAGGGTGAGATCTGAGAGTGGGAAGTGGATGATGAATGTTTTAAATAAACTGGATGTTTACTTATCTTAACATCATTCTGTTATTATTTGTAAATTGAGTTGTTTTAAATGAATTAAGAAGTGGATTTGGATATTTTATATCCATTATAGAAATTAAATGAAGATAAAACTTTAATTTTAGATCATTTAGGTAATTTTGATTTTTGGAGATAAAAATTGAGCTTGTGAAAGTGGTATCATTTTGAACTTAAGTTTTGGATGATTAAAGGAAGTTGGAAATTTAAATTGAGGATCTATTCCAAAATTTAAATTTGGTGATAAATTGAACCCCAAAGATTGAGTTGTTTAAAAAGGATTTGAACTATGATGTGAACTTAGAAATAAGTTTATATGGAAGGAAGGACAATTTAAAATGGAATTTTCTTTAAAACTTGGAATCGGAATTAGTGTGTAAAGGCTTTAAAGTAATGATTAATTTGGTTTAAAGGAGTAAACCAACATTTGAAAATTTAACCCGAATTTATATAATTCGAGATGGTTTAAAGTGAAACTGAATTTGAAAATCGGTTCAAATTTAAATTTGATTTAAATATTTTGGATTTGGATTTAAAGTTGAATAGTATAAATTCAAATGGGATTTGATTTGAATTTGGGAAGGAATCAGGAATAATTCAACTTGGTTGGTATCGAAGTAGTTTATTGGGATGGAAAAATAATTGGAAATGGAGTTTGAAATTGGGATTAATTCAAACTGGATTGAAATGAATTGAAATTGAAACTAGTTCAATTTGAAATTTATTTAAATCATTAGAGGTTGAAATCAAAGATGAATTGTAACAACCCGCATATTTTACGACTTAATATTTAAATATTTTATTTGAATATTTCATCGTTAATCGGATTATGGTCCGAAAATCTACTTTTTACGAACGATCGAATTAGGATTCGAGACCAACCCTATCGAGTTCAAAATGACGTTTGCGGCCTTTTTGAGTATAAACTCCGATATGTTTGGAGATAGTAGAATTTTGCTACTTTTCACTTAGGGCTTTGGGTTGGGTTTCATCCCATTAACCCCACTTATTACTGTAGCTCAGTCCACCTCTCCTCTTCACTTCATTCTTATTTTCCTAATACTCAAGCTTTAGCAACAATGGAGAGAGGAATGGAAAATTAAAACTCCAAGCCCTAATAATCTTTGCAAATTCAAGTTCTAGCTCCGAATTCATAGAAGAAGCTTTGGTAAGCCTTCTCTTCTCCTCCTCCAACTCATTCTCCTTTCAATCTCAGAAATTCCTAAACCTAACTTAGGAAATGTTTCTCTTTTAAGCTTAGATTCAAGCTTGTTGGGTTGGAATTGAAGAGTGATTGTTCTTGCCATTGCTCTATAGCTTCTTCTTCATTTGTTTTGTGTAAAAAGGTGAGATTTTTATCTCACATATATGTCTATATCTATCCTTGTTGTTAGGTATGAATTCCTAACACTTATTCATGTGCATTTGCTTTTTATTTGGATTGCTTTGGTGAATATTCCAATTTTTGGGGTTTTGAAAGCAAAATTTATGAAAATTATTATATGGATAATTGGACATTGATATTCGAGGCGTATCGAAGAGCCTTTAAGGCTGGGTTGTCGCTTGGCACAAATCCGTAGTCGTTGTTGCTCGTCCGATCGCTTTCGATATTCATTTTGGCCATTTTTGGCCTAGGTTCAGGAAAGGCCTGAGAAACAGGTTTCAAACGTCTGAAACCTCCATTTCAGACGTCTGAATATTATACCGAAAATTTTTATTCTCCAGTATTCAGACGTCTGAATCTAAGGTTCCAGACGTCTGAATTTACTCGTGAGCAACCAGAAAGGAAATAGGCTAAAAATGCCTATTACAGACGTCTGAAATATAGGGTTCAGACGTCTGAATTAGATTCTGGAAAACAAATAAATTTCCAGATTCAGACGTCTGAATTTGGAACTTCAGACGTCTGAATATGCTTGTTTTGCCTGTTTAGCCTGAGTTTCCAAATTTAATCGATTCGTGTTGTTTCCCATTTGTTGTTATCATTTATTCGACTTTGATGACATTTTCTTCAGGATTTTTGGAACATCCATTTCGATGGATTCGGTAATCGATTTCTTTGGATTTCATTCACGTCTTCGAATGTGAATTTTGGTGATTGATTGTTTCTACAATCATTTTTGTGATTTGTCACTTTAAAAAATATAAAGGTGTCAATACTAGTAGTAAATATCAAAACTCTTTCATCAAAACGATTTCAACGCTATTTTATTACGAAGCTCGTTTCTTAAACCGTTTTTCAATCTATTAGTATATACAAACCTTTACCTCACTCGTACGAGAAATCTAATTAAACGGCTTAGTAAAACAAGTGGTATGAAACGCTTGCGTTTACTTCGTCGGTTAATTCTTGGACTTGTTTGATTGAATCTCTTTTGACTATTTTCGAGTGGAAATCTACAATTTGTTCGTAAATACTTAAGTTAAGCTAGTGGTTATGGGACGTGAAGCTAAACTCATATATTTACTAGCTTAGTGTAATTGACACTTATTCTCGAGTGGAAGTCTACAATTTGTTCGTAAATAATTAAGTTAAGCATGTGGTTACGGGACGTGAAGCTATACTCATTTATTTACTAGCTTAGTGTAATTTACACTCGTCGATCAATGATGATCATTTTGTGATTTAGACTAGCAATGTGCGATGTCTCTTTGTCTGCGAGGGAGATAAACGCCGTTTTTAGTGGAGCTTCGGCTTGGTGGGGTAGCGACCCATGGTCATCGGACCGTTTTGGTGGAGCTTCGGCTCAAAGGTCTTCGGGCCGTTTTTGTGGAGCTTCGGCTCAAACTTGATGGTTAGCGACCATGGAATAGCATTCTGTTTTGTGATACACATGTTGGTGAGTTTTAATGCTCCCGTTTTGTGATAGGCCTCTTTTCCCCCTTTTTTTGTGATTTCTGGATTTCCATTGATGATTTCTAGGATTTGTGATTCACCAATTTTCGTGATTTTCGTTGATAAGTTTTATCAATATTTATGCATTGGTGAATTTGTGTGTCATTAACTTTTACGATTGGCATTGTGATGTTTGCCAATATTTGTGACTTGGTGAATAAAAATTAAGAGTATGACATTCTTTTTTTGATTTTTGAGAAGATTCTTGTGATATTGATTAATCTCTGGTAGATTTTCAATTACATACTTATCACAGTATGGCATTATGGTTATCATACGTTTTTGTCGTATCTCTTATTCTATATCATTTCATTTGATATTTATAGCTAGATTGATCCGTTTATTATTTTCTTATTAAATAATACTCGGGTCAGACCCATATGTTGCAGGTGCTTCTGCTTGACTCCTCATCTTGGATTCTTATTCTAACTTTTGGCTAACTACTTAGATTAGTAGTTTTTGTTGTATACATTTGAGATATAGGCTCCATGATGTATACCGTAACAACCCGGTATTTGCATCGATTAATAATCGACATTTAAACGATAAATATTGTCACAAATTTCCATTTGAAGTCTTAAATTTTGAATTAAAATTCAAATTATAAATTATTAAAAGGAATTGTGGGCTTTGTAAATTAAATAGTGGTCCACGTTTGTTTTTTTGATATTGGGCCGTGATAATTCTTAAACATTGTAACGACCCAGAATTTTTAGAAATTAAAATATGAATATTTAATTAATTTTAAATATTTATAAGTGAATTTATAAGTCAAATAAATTTTTATTTGAATTATTGGATTTAATTGGATTATTAAATCGATAATTTAATATGTTAAATTATGGAAATAATTGAAAATTGGGTTAAATATGATTGTAAATGATTTGTAAAATTTTATTTGATCATATGGGAGTTAGAACAATATTTTAGAACTTTTAAAATCGAATTAAAAGTTAATTTGTGAAAATTGAATATTTTAATATTTAATAAGCGACTGTAAAATAGTCAATTTTTGAACAGTCTCGGAATTGAACGAAACCAGTTCCATTGGATCCGTAATAGTTAGTTATTACCGGATTTCAATTTTCGTGTCAATCGGAGTTATCGTTTGAGCGTGGCAGCTCGAAACACATCGAATTATTTTTAATTTAATTTGGCGAGCTAAAATAGCCATTTTTCAAAAAGTCTCGGATTTCGACGAAACCAGTTTCATCGGATCCGTAATGTGATATTATTGTAAGGTTTCAAATTTCGTGTCAATTGGATTTACCGTTTGTCCGATACAAATTAAAACGCCTAGCAAATCGCTTAAATCTGTTTAATTTAAATTGAGCGTTTGTAGCCATAACTCGCACAGATGTCCGAATTAGCTTTCGAAATCTGTTCCATTGTGTCCGGAACGCGGGGTAAACCCTAGGAACGTCAGTTTCGATGCGTAAATCGAAGTTTGAAAATTAAAGATGAATAGTGTTTTCGTTTGAAAACTTATAAAAGGAACCCCCATCATCTTCATTAGCCCAAACCCTAATTTTTATTCATCAGCCGCCTTCCCCCCAATGGATGGCCGAAATGTTCTCTTCTTCTCCCTCAATTATCTTTCAATTCATTGATTATTATCAACAACTTCCAACTACAAAAACATGGAGCTTCGCGAGCTCTACGATGTGAACGGTGGAGATCGTCTGAAGTTCATTGGTTTGGCGGCAAATTGAGGTGGAAGGGGGCCGGCTGCGCACGCAACTCGAGGAAGATGGTGAGGCCGAGTTCTATGGCCTTCAGGCCGAGTATGGAGCTTGTCGTGCTCTTCAAAACGCAAGTCCCTGATCGTGTTTTCGTGCATCGCAGAGGTCGAATTAACTAACCCTAGTTAGGACATGAATGGGTTGTGTGCGTTCATGATACCTGGGAATGTTTGTGCGTGAGATGGAAGGAGGGTATGGACGGGCCTGGTGCAATGTCAATGGATCCAACGGCCTGCAAAAGTTTGGTATAAAATTAGTTAAATTATATTGTAATTAGTTTATAAAAAAATCGAGTAAACTTCAAAAATCAATAACTTTTTCATACGAGGTCGAAAACGCGCGAAACCAGTTGCGTTGGAATCGTATGGACGAGCACTACGCGATGGAGTTGGTTTGGAGTCGTTTGGAGTTAGTGAGAATTTTGGGTAAAATTAAACGTCCGTTTAATTTTATTCGAAATAAATCGCTAAAACGAAAATAAATCAAGGTGAGAACTTCTCACTCAATCGAATCAGTTTCGATTTTATTTTAAATAGTTAGATTTAAAATATTTGAATGCATGTTTGAATGTTGATTGATATCTATTGATTGTTAAAATAGACATTATACGCCGTTAGTAAGCGGATGTTATTTATTAAAAACATATACCGCGAATATTTCATAAACAGTGAAATTGGTATTATAAATAATATCAATATATATATATTGGCATATGTATATATTGCAGTTGATTGATTTCCCGTATTTTTAGCGGATGAGACCCTATTACGCCGTTATTAAGCGGATAATATTTAATAAGAACATATACCGCGATAATTTCGTACTGGAGCGAAATTGGTATTGTGCTAATGTTTTTGGATGCAGGAAAACAGGTTGGAGGGATCCAACTGGATTCCTCAACAGTTTTTATTTGATTTCAGATATTTTGATATTTGATGGATTATCATATCGATATATGATATCGTTGTAGTCGTGATTGACTATTTGGTGTGTAGCATCATTGGACCCAGATTTTGGAATTTTAAAATGATTTTAAAAGTGATTTTTGAAAATAAACTATATTTTTAGAATTGATCCATTTTAAATAATTAAAAGCTATAATTTTTAAAGTTATAAAATTATGGTTTTTGTGTAATATAGTTAAAAGCTGATTTTTGAGAAATATGAACCAATGATTTTATAAAATAGTTTAAACTGGATTTTTGAGTTTATTATTAAAAGTTTGAATATAAGATTTATAAAATTTGATTATTTTATAAATCAGAATGGTGAAATTATAAAGGAATTTAAAGATGTTTTTAAAGAATAATATAAATTGATTTATATTAAGTAATTTATAAATGGATATTTATAAATTGAAATATAGACATTATAAAACGAGTTTTTATAAGTGTTTGAATGAAGTGAAAATGAATTTCATAAATGAATGAAATTTATAGAATTATAAACGGTGAAGTTATAAATGAAATTTATAAATAGTAAGATTTATAAATTTGTGAAGTTATTTGAAGAATAGATTTGGGTAAATAATTGAATCTTATAGGTTATAAGATTTATAATTATGAAGTTCAAAGGAACGATTTTTGCAAACAAATAGATTATAAGCACTTAACTTATAATATGAACCTTGAGTTATAATTGAGTTATAAACTGGAATAGGTTAATAAAAGAATTTATAAAAAAAGAAGTTTTATAAATAAATAGAAATGGAATTTATAAACATTGTTTTATAAATTCGCAAACGACTTATTTTGATAAGAAAATTGTTGAAACCTATTAATGGAGTTATATTCACATTTTTGAATGTGAATAATCCTTTGAATTAAAACGAATAAAAGGATGAGATTTCTTAATGAAGTTTATTCACATTTTTGAATAGTGAATAACACGTTAAAGAAAATGGTTTGAATGAGATGTTTAAATAGAATTAAAACGATCTAACGATGTTTTAAAATATGTTGAGATTCGAAACCATAGATTTCAACATTTATTGTTGAAATAGACGTTTCGAGAAATAGAAGGAAATAATGGACTATAACACTGTTGTTATAGTAAATGATTCCCGAAAGGAAATGTTTTGTGTAGTATTGGGATTTATATATCTATTTTAATTTCGAATCCCTATACTAGTGATTTTGGAACGTTGTAACGATGTTTTACGCAACATTCGTTTTGGCCCAAATAAATATGTTTAAGAGAATGATTTCCTTAAAGAATGAAATATATACTTAATTTCGATTGAAGTATATTGAATATTTTCTAAGTGTTGAAAATAAATAAAATTTGTGAATTACTTATAAATAAGTAAGTATGGAAATGTTTTCCAATATAAAGTGAATATCTTAAGAATTTATCTTTTTGAAGATAAATTGAAATGAATAATCGAAATTGAATATTCATTGGTATTTTGGATTATAAATTCACTAAGGAATTTATAAATGAAAGGGGAAACTTGTTTAAAAATAAATATTGATTTATTTTTGAAGTGTGAAATAATATATCTTGTAAAGATATTTTTGGAAAATAAATAATTTGGAAAATTATTTGGAATCTGGTGATGTGTGCATGTCCAGTGATAGTTCAATAACCGACTATCAATATTTCCCTTTGAATGGGTAATTGATGTGATTTGATTGAATGTGAATGCCACACTTATTTTTGAATAAGCGCTCACTATTCGGGTTAACCGGGAAAGGACCATGGGGTCGTATAACCCATTCCGAATATGTGATACGTCGTTGTGAATTACATTTGAAGATCGGTGTTGAAGACCGAGTATTTGTGAAAGCGATAGGATGACCTATCGATTGTCTCTGCACTGGGTAGCTCCTGGTATAGAGATTCCTTAAGTGATGGGAAATTCGATCGGGATTGTGAATACCCGTATTGCAAGGGCTTCGTAAGAAGTGCCTTCGGTTTTGTTCGAGCCCGGAACAGAGTTGTATGGATTGTATGCCTGACATTACAAGTTGAGATATAAAGCCGATTTCTTTCAAATATATTTCTGTTGGTGGCGGAGAATTTATTCTTTTAGCTTAACACCCTTCTCTGAGACGTACGTGCTCAGAGGTTATATAGTTGAAGTTATCAGCGATATATTCCCAATTTGGTAATGTGACATGCTGAGTGATGCTGAAATGATCATTGTGTTGATTTTTTGTGATAGGATCATTTATTTGATCGTCTATCCTTGTGATCATTGTGTTGATCATTTGTGACCCAAAGCATGGCTTTTGTATAAAGTATGTTTTTGTGGACGTGAATTCGTCGAGCCTCACAACCCGGTAATGGTCGAAACAGGAATTGTGCGGCAAAGTTTTCAGGGATAACTTCCCTAGGGTATGACCATTCCTTCTGGAAAAGGGTAGTATCATGGTATGGAGCCCAGATACTTACTCATGTTGAAACACTTATTATTATGGTGTGATGTTGGTTAGAGAGCGCTCTCGTTTAAAGGTCCCAAAGGACCGGGGGTGGCATATCTGAGGGTTTGTAATATTCCTTGGGAAAAGGAATTCCCGGCTTTGTTTAGCAGAGAACGGTGGTTCTCGGGGCGTCCAGCCAGAGGCGTTTCCATGTGGCAATGGGAAGTTCCTTGGCCTGACCATTTGTTGGAAAATCCATTCTCCAAATACGAGACTTGTACGGTTTTAGTTGTATAACCTGCTATGGAATGTGGCGGTAACCTGCTATTGAACATAGTTAGCTATAGTAGGCATAGTTCGAAATGTCTATGCTGGCTAAGATTTATATTCTACTTTCGAAATGAATTTTTCTCTACACTATGCACTAGTAATAATATCAAATGTTATTTTAAATGCGTATCAAGCATCTTTGACTATCATAAGGAGAAATCTCCTCCGATTCTGCGTTTGCATTGTGTGTGTGTGCGGGAGGCCTTATGGTAGTCTCATTTTTAAAAGCATTGCGAATTAAAAATAAAAATATTCCTCTATTTTTGATTTTAAAGATAAATAAACTGTTTTGAGTTCTCACACCAGTCACATGACTGACTCGGAGTTTATTGTTTTCCTTCCTAAACTCTGGGTGCCCACCAATTTCCACACGGGCAGTCAAGAGTTAGGTTTATCAGGATATTCTGGATATTCTGGAGTTGCTGGAGGCAAGCTGGATGGCATGGCGTATTACTTATATAGTATTTCTTTTTCCGCTGCACTATTTGTTGTTGTTGTTGTACACTCTGATGATGTGATGTAATGTAATAACTGATATGGTTCTTTGTTTAAAGATTATTCATTTATTATTATATGTTGTTCCGCTGCGAATTGTGAGATTCTGATGTTGTTGTGTTGTGTTCTGTTTCTGTTCCGTTCCATTTTCTATTTTCCTTTCTTTCTATTTTAAAATTATTTTCTATTTTTCTATTTCTAGTCTCTTTCTCCTCTATTCTCTTTTCCTTCTATTTTAAAATTTTCTTTCTTCTCTTCCCTATCTAAATTTTCTTTCTTCTTTCTTCTTCTCTTTTCTTAAATTCTTTTTCTTAAAACCATAACATTTCGGGTTTTTGACCTTCGATTTCTCGGCAGTCGATAAAGTGAGTATCGATGTTGAATTTTCGAAAGTCGAAAATTTTCGGGGGGTTACATTTGGTATCGGAGCTTATGGTTAAGCGACAACCATGGTTCTGTTGGGTATCACTCATTAGAGATAGAGTCAGTAGTACTCTAGAATGAATTTGAGTGTAATAATAGCTATGAGAGCGTATTTGTTAGTGAAATATAAAATTGTTTTATATTGTGATGATTGGTTTGTTGAGTGGTATATAGATTCTGGTTAATACGAGTAATTAACGTTGTTGATAGGGATCTCTAAACACTTGAATAGAACAATTCGACACAGTATTGATTTTAAAATTGGGTAAATGAAATAATTTTACCTTGAGTATATTTTATATATAAAGAAATAATTTTTCAGAATTATAATTAAAGTGAATTACAATTGTGAAATAAACTTATATATATAAGAAATGAAACTATATGAATATGAGTTGTAAATAAAAGTGAATTTAAAGTTAAATGGAATATAACTTAAGTGTTGTTGAATGGAATTGATTTCGGTATCAAAGTGAAATAATAAAGTGAAGTGATAAATGTGAACTTGAGTTATATAAATGAAATTCAACTGTGTAAATGAATTGAACGAATGGATTGAATGAATCAATTGAATGTAAATAAAGTTGATATGAAATAATGAATATAAGTGTTAATTCGTTAAAATCTAATGTTATTAGAAGTTGAATAAGTGAATGAAAATCAATTAATTAAACCAATTGAAAGTGACGGTGTTAAACCAAATAGAATGAATATAAGCAAAGGAATTTGGTTGAAATTAATATACTTTGGTTGTTATATGATTGTTAGTTGATTGTTGATTGATTATATATAAATTCATTAAGTGAATTAGTGAAATTGGAAGCAATGAGATTGAATTCAAATTAAAGGTAAATAAATTTGAATGGAATTGAATTTGTTTTGGAAGTGAACCAACTTGAATATAAATTAGTGAATATAAACTAATTGAAAATGAATGTTATTAAGAACATCCACTGTTAATGAATCAAATGTGATTAAATTGAAAACCAATTCATTAATATTAATGAAAATATGAATGGATATATATTGATTATGAATTTGTTGAATGCTAGTTGGTTGATGTTTGAATATGTTGCATTTGCTATGTGACATATATAGTTGTTATGGAGATATATGTGTATATTGAGATTATTGTCTATATGCATGATTCTCATGTTGTTTGTTGAGTGTTTAGTAGGTGCGGATCGCGTTTGCTTCGCATTTGGAGCTCGCTTTTGCGCTATATTAGCCGTATATGCTCGCTAATAAAATATAAGGTACATATCTCGGATTAAATACCGTACTTTTACACTTTTTTCCCCGCGGGATGCCTCATTACTTGATGAGATGTATATTTATGATATATATACTGTCATTTTTTTTTTCGGATTGAGCCGCGCAAAGGAGACTATGGCGAATTTTTCCGAAAATTTAAGGCTAAATTAGAAAAAATTTGAGAAAATGGGAAAATTTTTGAAAACTTAAACTTTGATTTTGGAATTGAAAGTTAAACAATAGTAATTGTTTTTGAAAAGATAACTAAGTATGATTTGAAAACTTAGTAAAGTATTTATAAGAAGTTTAATTATGAATTTTGGGAAAATTAATAGATTCTGTAACTTTTCTTACTGATAATTTCGAGGACGAAATTCTTTTAAGTGGGGAAGATTGTAACGACCCAGAATTTTTAGAAATTAAAATATGAATATTTAATTAATTTTAAATATTTATAAGTGAATTTATAAGTCAAATAAATTTTTATTTGAATTATTGGATTTAATTGGATTATTAAATCGATAATTTAATATGTTAAATTATGGAAATAATTGAAAATTGGGTTAAATATGATTGTAAATGATTTGTAAGATTTTATTTTATCATATGGGAGTTAGAACAATATTTTAGAACTTTTAAAATCGAATTAAAAGTTAATTTGTGAAAATTGAATATTTTAATATTTAATAATCGACTGTAAAATAGTCAATTTTTGAACAGTATCGAAATTGAACGAAACCAGTTCCATTGGATCCGTAATAGTTAGTTATTACCGGATTTCAATTTTCGTGTCAATCGGAGTTATCGTTTGAGCGTGGCAGCTCGAAACGCATCGAATTATTTTTAATTTAATTTGGCGAGCTAAAATAGCCATTTTTCAAAAAGTCTCGGATTTCGACGAAACCAGTTTCATCGGATCCGTAATGTGATATTATTGTAAGGTTTCAAATTTCGTGTCAATTGGATTTACCGTTTGTCCGATACAAATTAAAACGCCTAGCAAATCGCTTAAATCAGTTTAATTTAAATTGAGCGTTTGTAGCCATAACTCGCACAGATGTCCGAATTAGCTTTCGAAACCTGTTCCATTGTGTCCGGAACGCAGGGTAAACCCCAGGAACGTCAGTTTCGACGCGTAAATCGAAGTTTGAAAATTAAAGATGAATAGTGTTTTCGTTTGAAAACTTATAAAAGGAACCCCCATCATCTTCATTAGCCCAAACCCTAATTTTTATCATCAGCCGCCTTCCCCCCAATGGATGGCCGAAATGTTCTCTTCTTCTCCCTCAATTATCTTTCAATTCATTGATTATTATCAACAACTTCCAACTACAAAAACGTGGAGCTTTGCGAGCTCTACGATGTGAACGGTGGAGATCGTCTGAAGTTCATTGGTTTGGCGGCAAATTGAGGTGGAAGGGGGCCGGCTGCGCACGCAACTCGAGGAAGATGGTGAGGCCGAGTTCTATGGCCTTCAGGCCGAGTATGGAGCTTGTCGTGCTCTTCAAAACGCAAGTCCCTGATCGTGTTTTCGTGCATCGCAGAGGTCGAATTAACTAACCCTAGTTAGGACATGAATGGGTTGTGTGCGTTCATGATACCTGGGAATGTTTGTGCGTGAGATGGAAGGAGGGTATGGACGGGCCTGGTGCAATGTCAATGGATCCAACGGCCTGTAAAAGTTTGGTATAAAATTAGTTAAATTATATTGTAATTAGTTTATAAAAAAATCGAGTAAACTTCAAAAATCAATAACTTTTTCATACGAGGTCGAAAACGCGCGAAACCAGTTGCGTTGGAATCGTATAGACGAGCACTACGCGATGGAGTTGGTTTGGAGTCGTTTGGAGTTAGTGAGAATTTTGGGTAAAATTAAACGTCCGTTTAATTTTATTCGAAATAAATCGCTAAAACGAAAATAAATCAAGGTGAGAACTTCTCACTCAATCGAATCAGTTTCGATTTTATTTTAAATAGTTAGATTTAAAATATTTGAATGCATGTTTGAATGTTGATTGATATCTATTGATTGTTAAAATAGACATTATACGCCGTTAGTAAGCGATGTTATTTATTAAAAACATATACCGCGAATATTTCATAAACAGTGAAATTGGTATTATAAATAATATCAATATATATATATATATATTGGCATATGTATATATTGCAGTTGATTGATTTCCCGTATTTTTAGCGGATGAGACCCTATTACGCCGTTATTAAGCGGATAATATTTAATAAGAACATATACCGCGATAATTTCGTACTGGAGCGAAATTGGTATTGTGCTAATGTTTTTGGATGCAGGAAAACAGGTTGGAGGGATCCAACTGGATTCCTCAACAGTTTTTATTTGATTTCAGATATTTTGATATTTGATGGATTATCATATCGATATATGATATCGTTGTAGTCGTGATTGACTATTTGGTGTGTAGCATCATTGGACCCGGATTTTGGAATTTTAAAATGATTTTAAAAGTGATTTTTGAAAATAAACTATATTTTTAGAATTGATCCATTTTAAATAATTAAAAGCTATAATTTTTAAAGTTATAAAATTATGGTTTTTATGTAATATAGTTAAAAGCTGATTTTTGAGAAATATGAACCAATGATTTTATAAAATAGTTTAAACTGGATTTTTGAGTTTATTATTAAAAGTTTGAACATAAGATTTATAAAATTTGATTATTTTATAAATCAGAATGGTGAAATTATAAAGGAATTTAAAGATGTTTTTAAAGAATAATATAAATTGATTTATATTAAGTAATTTATAAATGGATATTTATAAATTGAAATATAGACATTATAAAACGAGTTTTTATAAGTGTTTGAATGAAGTGAAAATGAATTTCATAAATGAATGAAATTTATAGAATTATAAACGGTGAAGTTATAAATGAAATTTATAAATAGTAAGATTTATAAATTTGTGAAGTTATTTGAAGAATAGATTTGGGTAAATAATTGAATCTTATAGGTTATAAGATTTATAATTATGAAGTTCAAAGGAACGATTTTTGCAAACAAATAGATTATAAGCACTTAACTTATAATATGAACCTTGAGTTATAATTGAGTTATAAACTGGAATAGGTTAATAAAAGAATTTATAAAAAATGAAGTTTTATAAATAAATAGAAATGGAATTTATAAACATTGTTTTATAAATTCGCAAACGACTTATTTTGATAAGAAAATTGTTGAAACCTATTAATGGAGTTATATTCACATTTTTGAATGTGAATAATCCTTTGAATTAAAACGAATAAAAGGATGAGATTTCTTAATGAAGTTTATTCACATTTTTGAATAGTGAATAACACGTTAAAGAAAATGGTTTGAATGAGATGTTTAAATAGAATTAAAACGATCTAACGATGTTTTAAAATATGTTGAGATTCGAAACCATAGATTTCAACATTTATTGTTGAAATAGACGTTTCGAGAAATAGAAGGAAATAATGGACTATAACACTGTTGTTATAGTAAATGATTCCCGAAAGGAAATGTTTTGTGTAGTATTGGGATTTATATATCTATTTTAATTTCGAATCCCTATACTAGTGATTTTGGAACGTTGTAACGATGTTTTACGCAACATTCGTTTTGGCCCAAATAAATATGTTTAAGAGAATGATTTCCTTAAAGAATGAAATATATACTTAATTTCGATTGAAGTATATTGAATATTTTCTAAGTGTTGAAAATAAATAAAATTTGTGAATTACTTATAAATAAGTAAGTATGGAAATGTTTTCCAATATAAAGTGAATATCTTAAGAATTTATCTTTTTGAAGATAAATTGAAATGAATAATCGAAATTGAATATTCATTGGTATTTTGGATTATAAATTCACTAAGGAATTTATAAATGAAAGGGGAAACTTGTTTAAAAATAAATATTGATTTATTTTTGAAGTGTGAAATAATATATCTTGTAAAGATATTTTTGGAAAATAAATAATTTGGAAAATTATTTGGAATCTGGTGATGTGTGCATGTCCAGTGATAGTTCAATAACCGACTATCAATATTTCCCTTTGAATGGGTAATTGATGTGATTTGATTGAATGTGAATGCCACACTTATTTTTGAATAAGCGCTCACTATTCGGGTTAACCGGGAAAGGACCATGGGGTCGTATAACCCATTCCGAATATGTGATACGTCGTTGTGAATTACATTTGAAGATCGGTGTTGAAGACCGAGTATTTGTGAAAGCGATAGGATGACCTATCGATTGTCTCTGCACTGGGTAGCTCCTGGTATAGAGATTCCTTAAGTGATGGGAAATTCGATCGGGATTGTGAATACCCGTATTGCAAGGGCTTCGTAAGAAGTGCCTTCGGTTTTGTTCGAGCCCGGAACAGACTTGTATGGATTGTATGCCTGACATTACAAGTTGAGATATAAAGCCGATTTCTTTCAAATATATTTCTGTTGGTGGCGGAGAATTTATTCTTTTAGCTTAACACCCTTCTCTGAGACGTACGTGCTCAGAGGTTATATAGTTGAAGTTATCAGCGATATATTCCCAATTTGGTAATGTGACATGCTGAGTGATGCTGAAATGATCATTGTGTTGATTTTTTGTGATAGGATCATTTATTTGATCGTCTATCCTTGTGATCATTGTGTTGATCATTTGTGACCCAAAGCATGGCTTTTGTATAAAGTATGTTTTTGTGGACGTGAATTCGTCGAGCCTCACAACCCGGTAATGGTCGAAACAGGAATTGTGCGGCAAAGTTTTCAGGGATAACTTCCCTAGGGTATGACCATTCCTTCTGGAAAAGGGTAGTATCATGGTATGGAGCCCAGATACTTACTCATGTTGAAACACTTATTATTATGGTGTGATGTTGGTTAGAGAGCGCTCTCGTTTAAAGGTCCCAAAGGACCGGGGGTGGCATATCTGAGGGTTTGTAATATTCCTTGGGAAAAGGAATTCCCGGCTTTGTTTAGCAGAGAACGGTGGTTCTCGGGGCGTCCAGCCAGAGGCGTTTCCATGTGGCAATGGGAAGTTCCTTGGCCTGACCATTTGTTGGAAAATCCATTCTCCAAATACGAGACTTGTACGGTTTTAGTTGTATAACCTGCTATGGAATGTGGCGGTAACCTGCTATTGAACATAGTTAGCTATAGTAGGCATAGTTCGAAATGTCTATGCTGGCTAAGATTTATATTCTACTTTCGAAATGAATTTTTCTCTACACTATGCACTAGTAATAATATCAAATGTTATTTTAAATGCGTATCAAGCATCTTTGACTATCATAAGGAGAAATCTCCTCCGATTCTGCGTTTGCATTGTGTGTGTGTGCGGGAGGCCTTATGGTAGTCTCATTTTTAAAAGCATTGCGAATTAAAAATAAAAATATTCCTCTATTTTTGATTTTAAAGATAAATAAACTGTTTTGAGTTCTCACACCAGTCACATGACTGACTCGGAGTTTATTGTTTTCCTTCCTAAACTCTGGGTGCCCACCAATTTCCACACGGGCAGTCAAGAGTTAGGTTTATCAGGATATTCTGGATATTCTGGAGTTGCTGGAGGCAAGCTGGATGGCATGGCGTATTACTTATATAGTATTTCTTTTTCCGCTGCACTATTTGTTGTTGTTGTTGTACACTCTGATGATGTGATGTAATGTAATAACTGATATGGTTCTTTGTTTAAAGATTATTCATTTATTATTATATGTTGTTCCGCTGCGAATTGTGAGATTCTGATGTTGTTGTGTTGTGTTCTGTTTCTGTTCCGTTCCATTTTCTATTTTCCTTTCTTTCTATTTTAAAATTATTTTCTATTTTTCTATTTCTAGTCTCTTTCTCCTCTATTCTCTTTTCCTTCTATTTTAAAATTTTCTTTCTTCTCTTCCCTATCTAAATTTTCTTTCTTCTTTCTTCTTCTCTTTTCTTAAATTCTTTTTCTTAAAACCATAACATTTCGGGTTTTTGACCTTCGATTTCTCGGCAGTCGATAAAGTGAGTATCGATGTTGAATTTTCGAAAGTCGAAAATTTTTGGGGCGTTACATATAACCGGCCCCTCTTTAAAATTTTTTCTCTGATTCGTAACCCTAAGAAAATATGAAAATAAAAATCGAACGAAGAAAAGAATGGCGGCCATGTTCGATCGCTCCTACCCCTTCTTCCCAAATTAGGGTTTCGTTCGTTCTTGGCTTTGCTCGTCTCTGTGATGCTTCAATTCGTCGACTAGGTGAGTAAATTTTTCTTACTCACATCTAATTCAACTATGTGCGGCATTACGATTTTTGTTTTGTTGCCACTGAATTTGTCGTTTAATCGTTCGGTCGTTTGAGTATGATCGAATGCCGTGATTTGTTCTGACTTGTTCGAATTCATGAATTTCTTGCTTGCCTCTGTCTTGTTAAATTGTTCATGGTTTTGACTTGAATTTTGATATGAAACTGACCTTGGGTTATTGGTTTGAATTCTCGGTCGTTTTAAGGTGACTTCGAGAAAATAATATTGTCTTTGATCAAGACAGCTACTTGGTACTTGCATCCCCATGCTTCATGTTTTCGATCACTTGTCTGTGCTTAGGTTATTCAACTTGGGTGAAATTGGATTTGTGAAATTGCTGATTCCTTGTAATCCACGGTTGGGTGATTATTTAGTCATCTGACTTGTATTTTGTGGTCTTCCTTGTTATCTAGTAGCACTGTCTTCCTTGTTACATGATAACACTCGTGCTTGCATTGGTATAGCGCCATGTCTTCAAGTTATACGCATCACTCTGTTGCATAGTTCATTTACTAGCTTCAATTTTGCATTCATATTGAATGTGAGCATCGTATTTTGTTCTGAATTTCTGAAGCTTGTTTTGGTTTTGACTCTTATAGGCTTGGTACATTGGTTTGTTGCTGAGTTCACCCATTTAGTCACCGTATATATATACGTATAGATATGTCTGTGCGTATATATGTAAGTTGTGATTTTTATTCACTGGGCTTCAGTTTTTTTTATTTTATTTTGTGGTATTTTGATGCTGGTTTATACATGCTGATTCAGATTTGCAGTTTTCATTTTGATGTTCATTTGCTGTTGGACTTCATGTATATATGTAGTCCACTGTCCATGTTATAATGATACTATAATTTGGGTTTGGTTCCATTTGCCTGTCACCATTCAGTGGCATGTGTTCGTGCTGCTGTACATATGTTTTGTGTATACACATGTGTAAGCATACTTGTATATAGGTAGTATATGTTGCAGACTTATGTCGTCGTTCTTCAGGTTAGCATTTGCATGTCTCGAATGCTCATTTGCTGAATCACCATATAATTTGAAGTTATTGAGCTTCTTTCCTCACATGGTCTGCTTGATATTCTCTTTGTGTACATTGCAACATGAACACTGTCTAGATACGTGTACATGCTTTCACTTGGCTGTCTGCATAATGGAAACTCGGTTGTTATAGGTCTGTACTTGAGCAGTGCATACACTTTATATGTTGGCTTCGGCCATTATGTCTCCGAATTTGATGACTCTGGTACTGTCACTGACATTACTTCAACTATTTGATTATGCGGGTTTGTTTCATCTGTACTGTTGCTTTTGTTTGATTGTTGCATCTGAGTTTTTGTTTGATGTCCTTGGTTCTACTCGGGAATTATTTGCATCTGTGTTTCACTTGAGTTTGAACCCCACTTTTCTTGGGTTTGACCGTGTGTTCGTTATGAATTTTCATTGTGTACTTCGTCACTGTAGTGGCAAGGCAGTGCACGCAAGCGTGAACTGCAGCCACACGGTATTCATTGGGTACATCATCACTGTAGTGGCAAGGCAGTGCACGCAAGCGTGAACTGCAGCCACACGGTATTCATTGGGTACTTCGTCACTATAGTGGCAAGGCAGTGCACGCAAGCGTGAACTGCAGCCACACGGTATGGCGTGTATGATATTCTATTTGTTTTGACTTATGGATCTTTTTGCGTATACCATATTCAGTAGTGGCGAGGCAGTGCACGCGTGCGTGTACTGCAGCCCTATTTGAATTAATATTTTAATTGATATTCCAATGGTTTGAACTGTTTTGTTTATTCAATTCAATATTCTGAATTGCATTCTGATTTGGTTTAATTACTGTCGTCTATTCATTATATAATTATTATTGCTTCTGTGCACTAATAACTGAGTTTGAATTAGACTGACCCGAGTATTATTTTCTTTTGAATTTAATACTCGGGTCAGACCGAGTATTTCAGGTTGTAGATATTCTGCTTTGGGTTGCTGCTAGAGCTATGAAGTTCTTTCATATCTTTTGGAGTAGTCGTCGTCATTTGTAGTAGTCTGTAAAATTGTATAGGAAGATATGTATTCATGTATATTAAATACGTTAATGTACTTGTATATGTAACTTCCTTAGTCGACTGTTGTAGTTGTATCATATGTACCGTGTCATATGTATTGTATCAAATGTATTGTAACTGACATTAGTTATTGTATATATGAGACTTTCTGTTTGATTTGTGTTCCGCATTATTTTATCTGTGTGATATTTTATATTTACTGTTCTAAACTATTACGAACCATCGTAGTTCGTTTTATACTGGAGTTAGGGTATGTCGATGGGAGAAAATAAATCAGAGATAAAAAATGAAAGAAAATATATTTATATACCACTCCCATTGAGATAACCAATACTAGTATAAGGCCTAACTATTGATGGTCGCTCCTCAACAGCCTTATTCTCCGTGCGAGTTGACAGCACTACACCGTAGTGTTCTTGGCTAGCGTGGGTATAGAGGTGGGGCGTCACAGCTTGGTATCAGAGCCTGGGGTTTAGAACAAATATAAAACATAACTTAGATAGTACATGTGTTACAACTATTTGTCGATGTTTTCTCTCTCATCTTTGCTTAAGATCATCTTTGATTTGTTAGGTATGAATTCCTAACTCTTATTCATGAGCATTGCTGCTATTCTCTATTGCACTTGCTCATTTCTGTATGCACTGATAAGTATCATTGTGTATATGCTTTACCAAGTTGCATATTGCTGCAACTTGTACCTACTTCGATTTGAACTCACATTGTTTATTCGAACTGCTGTATATATGCATTCTTATCTCTGATTCGTGTACTTAATGCAGTCTCCATACAATTGGGTTTTGGTTATCAATCTTTGAGACAAATTGAGTTTCAATTGTCGACTCTGTCTGCTTATCCATGGTTTGTTGGCTTTCATGTGCCTCTCTCTGATAGTTTTAAAATTTCTTTGGTATAAAAGAAATTGTCTTGGACTTTGCCTGGTCGATATCGACATTGACTTGACTTTTACTTTTGCTAAAGCCATTCAAGCATTTATGTTCGTTCTGCTTTGTTTTTCCAATTGTTGATCGATTCTTCTTTTCGATTAGTTGTTACCACCTTTGTCGACTTTGATAACTTCTATTTCAGGAATTTTTGGGTATTCCTATCTTGATGGATTGGAATCGAATTCTTTGGATTTTATTCACGTCTTCGAATGTGAATCTTAGTGAATTGATTTGGTTTTCGAATTTAATCGATTCTTGATTATTTCCTAATTTGTTGCTATCATTTATTAGCAACTTTGATGACCTTTTCTTCGGGATTTTTATGAACATACCTTTCGATGAATTCGGTATCGATTTCTTTGGATTCTATTCACGTCTTCGTATGTGAATTCTTGTGATTGATTGTTTCTACAATCATTTTTGTGATTTGTCACTTTATAATATAAAGGTTTCAATACTAATAGTAAATATCAAAACTCTTTTATCAAAATGTTTTCAACTCTATTTTCAATACAAAACTCTTTTTCTCAAACCGTTTTCTAATCTACTAGTATATACAGGCCTTTACCTCACTCGGATGAGAAATCTAATTAAACGGCTTAGTAAAACAAGTGGTATGAAACGCTTGCGTTTGCTTCGTCGGTTAATTCTTGGACTTGTTCGATTGAACCTCATGTGACAATTTTCTAGTGAAGATTTACAATTTGTTCGTAAATATTTAAGTTAAGCAAGCGGTTATGGGACATGAAGCTAAACTTTTATATTTACTAACTTAGTGTAATTGACACTTCTCGTTGATCATGACGATCATTTTTACGGTTAGACTAGGCCTCATCGGTGTGATTTCGTCTCACACATATCTCTTGTGCTTTGAGGATTGTCTAGACACCATTTGTGTGATTTCGTTCACACATACCTTTTCGGTTAGACTAGGCCTCATCGGTGTGATTTCGTCTCACACATATCTCTTGGGCTTTGAGGATTGTCTAGACACCACTTGTGTGATTTCATTCACACATACTTTTCTTTTGATTGCGAGGTTAGTTTTGACCTCAATCTGTGTGATTCCGACTCACACATGTGGGGTAGCGCCCCACGGTCTTCGGGCCATTCGTGTGTCAAAATTAATGGCTTGCAACCATGAGATAGCGTCTCGTTATGCGTTGCACGTGTTGATGATTTTTCATGCTCGCGTGTAGGTGAGATTCCGTGCTCCCGTTCTCGCTTTGCGTTGCACGTGTTGATGATTTTTCATGCTCGCGTGTAGGTGAGATTCCGTGCTCCCGTTCTCGCTTTGCATTGCACGTGTTGGTGAGTTTTCATGCTCGCATGTAGGTGAGTTTTCGTGCTCCCGTTCTCGTTATGCGTTGCACGTGCTGATGAATTTTCATGCTCGCATGTAGGTGAGTTTTCGTGCTCCCGCTCTCGCTTTGCGTTACATGTGCTGATGAGTTTTCATGCTCGCGTGTAGGTGAGTTTTCGTGCTTCCGTTCTCGTTATGCGTTACATGTGTTGATGAATTTTCATGCTCGCGTGTAGGTGAGTTTTCATACTCTCCTTCGAGTTTTCATACTCCGTTTGAGTTTTCATACTCTACTTCGAGTTTTCATACTCCGTTCGAGTTTTCATACTCCGTTTGAGTTTTCATACTCTGTTTGAGTTTTCATACTCCATTTGAGTTTTCATACTCCGTTCGAGTTTTCATACTCTGTTCAAGTTTTCATACTCCGTTTGAGTTTTCATACTCCGTTCGAGTTTTCATACTCCGTTCGAGTTTTCATACTCCGTTCGAGTTTTCATACTCTACTTCGAGTTTTCATACTCCGTTCGAGTTTTCATACTCCGTTCGAGTTTTCATACTCTACTTCGAGTTTTCATACTCCGTTCGAGTTTTCATACTCCGTTCGAGTTTTCATACTCCGTTCGAGTTTTCATACTCCGTTCGAGTTTTCATACCCCCGTTCGAGTTTTCATACTTTCATCTTGTGATTTCTGGATTTCTTGTGATGATTTCTAGAATTTGTGCTTCACCAATTTTCGTGATTTCTATTGATAAGTTTTATCAATTTTTGTGCATTGGTGAATTCGCTTGTTATTGACTTGTTATGAATACAAGTTTAGGGTATGATACCCCTTCCTATCTTTGAGAAGATTCTTGTGACATTTTTGATGAATGAAAATTCATTGGTATTATATTTTGATGCCAATTATTTCGATGAAATTTTGACGTATGTCGAAGTTGCTATTGACGTTGCTATTTTAATCACGTGTTTTAAAAATTTGTTATTCTTCAAAATTGTTTCAAAATTAAAATTAAAATTGTTTTCAAAATTTTTACAGTTTACGCTTTCAAAAGAATGAGGAAGCGATTTAAACGTTTCAGAAAAATCGAGGACTATGACCCCTTTCTTTTACTGATTCGCTTAATTCCGGACTTGTCCGTTTGAGAATGTGAAATGTTATTTTTAAAATACACAATTATGCACTTTCAAGAAAACGATGAAGTGAATTAAACGATTTAGTAAAACTCGTGGTTATGGGTCATATGCGTTTGCTATTTCGGTTAATTCCGGACTCGTTAATTGAATAATTTGTGATTTCTGATTATTGTTTTGATAATCGGATATTTGTGATTCAAGATTTGATTATCGTTTTGATAATCAGATATTTATTGTTTCTAATTATCGCTTGTGATAATTAGATATTTGGGATTTAATTATCAGTTGTGATAATTAAATATTTACGATTTAAGATTTGGTTATCAGTTGTGATAATTAAATATTCGTTGATTTGTGATTTCTGATTATCGTTTTTGATAATCAGATATTTATTGTTTCTAATTATCGCTTGTGATAATTAGATATTTGAGATTTAATTATCGTTTGTGATAATTAAATATTTGTGATTCAAGATTTGATTATCGTTTTGATAATTGAATATTTGCCGATTTGAAATTTGATTACCGTTGTGGTAATTCCTGATTATCGTTTTTTTTTATAGTTAGATATTTGTGTTTTCTAATTATCTTTGTTGATAATTAGATTTGCTGATTTTGCTGTTTTCTAATTATCGAATCGGTGATTAGATATTGCTGTTTTGTGATTTCTGTATTCTGATTATCTATTCGATAATTAAATTTTGTTGAGAATTTGTGAATTTCTTTTATGAAATTAAAAGATTTCTTTGGTGTTTATATTATACTACGTCGGTGTACCGGCTCAATTTTCTGCTATTCATGACATTTTTCACGTCTTCCAATTACGGAAATGCCTTAGGGATTTCCGATCCTTATTCTTGAGCAACCTTCTATTCACATCATTTCTTCGGGGGTGTAGCACCTTCGAAATAACGATGTTTTTCTCGTGAAAGCTATGTGGTTCTCAAATCCTATGGATTTCACTCCGTAATCCTGAGAATCATCGAGCAAACACGTTCAGGTTCTCTCTCACTCATGCTCTAAATGGCGAACTTCCTAGTTTCAAATTTCGTCAATTTGTGATCATATGCTTTTATGGTTGTTACCTTTTGTCCATTTATTCCTTATGATTACGAGGGCGCAATTTCTTTAAGGAGGGGAGTCTGTAACAACCCGGTATTTGCATCGATTAATAATCGACATTTAAACGATAAATATTGTCACAAATTTCCATTTGAAGTCTTAAAATTTGAATTAAAATTCAAATTATAAATTATTAAAAGGAATTGTGGGCTTTGTAAATTAAATAATGGTCCACGTTTGTTTTTTTGATATTGGGCCGTGATAATTCTTAAACATATAACCGGCCCCTCTTTAAAAAATTTTTCTCTGATTCGTAACCCTAAGAAAATAAGAAAATAAGAAAATAAAAATCGAACGAAGAAAAGAATGGCGGCCACGTTCGATCGCTCCTACCCCTTCTTCCCAAATTAGGGTTTCGTTCGTTCTTGGCTTTGCTCGTTTTGTGATGCTTCAATTCGTCGACAAGGTGAGTAAATTTTTCTTACTCACATCTAATTCAACTATGTGCGGCATTACGATTTTTGTTTTGTTGCCACTGAATTTTTCGTTTAATCGTTCGGTCGTTTGAGTATGATCGAATGCCGTGATTTGTTCTGACTTGTTCGAATTCATGAATTTCTTGCTTGCCTCTGTCTTGTTAAATTGTTCATGGTTTTGACTTGAATTTTGATACGAAACTGACCTTGGGTTATTGGTTTGAATTCTCGGTCGTTTTAAGGCGACTTCGAGAAAATAATATTGTCTTTGATCAAGACAGCTACTTGGTACTTGCATCCCCATGCTTCATGTTTTCGATCACTTGTCTGTGCTTAGGTTATTCAACTTGGGTGAAATTGGATTTATGAAATTGTTGATTCCTTGTAATCCACGGTTGGGTGATTATTTAGTCATCTGACTTGTATTTTGTGGTCTTCCTTGTTATCTAGTAGCACTGTCTTCATTGTTACATGATAACACTCGTGCCTGCATTGATATGGCGCCATGTCTTCAAGTTATACACATCACTCTGTTGCATAGTTCATTTACTAGCTTCAATTTTGCATTCATATTGAATGTGAGCATCGTATTTTGTTCTGAATTTCTGAAGCTTGTTTTGGTTTTGACTCTTATATGCTTGGTACATTGGTTTGTTGCTGAGTTCACCCATTTAGTCACCGTATATATATACGTATAGATATGTCTGTGCGTATATATGTAAGTTGTGATTTTTATTCACTGGGCTTCAGTTTTTTTTTATTACTGTTTGGATACATTTGTTGTCACTGTTATTTTGTGGTATTTTTATGCTGGTTTGTACATGCTGATTCAGATTTGCAGTTTTCATTTTGATGTTCATTTGCTGTTGGACTTCATGTATATATGTAGTCCACTGTCCATGTTATAATGATACTATAATTTGGGTTTGATTCCATTTGCCTGTCGCCATTCAGTGGCATGTGTTCGTGTTGCTGTACATATGTTTTGTGTATACACATGTGTAAGCATACTTGTATATAGGTAGTATATGTTGCAGACTTATGTCGTCGTTCTTCAGGTTAGCATTTGCATGTCTCGAATGCTCATTTGCTGAATCACCATATAATTTGAAGTTATTGAGCTTCTTTCCTCACATGGTCTGCTTGATATTCTCTTTGTGTACATTGCAACATGAACACTGTCTAGATACGTGTACATGCTTTCACTTGGCTGTTTGCATAATGGAAACTCGGTTGTTATAGGTCTGTACTTGAGCAGTGCATACACTTTATATGTTGGCTTCGGCCATTATGTCTCCGAATTTGATGACTCTGGTACTGTCACTGACATTACTTCAACTATTTGATTATGCGGGTTTGTTTCATCTGTACTGTTGCTTTTGTTTGATTGTTGCATCTGAGTTTTTGTTTGATGTCCTTGGTTCTACTCGGGAATTATTTGCGTCTGTGTTTCACTTGAGTTTGAACCCCACTTTTCTTGGGTTTGACCGTGTGTTCGTTATGAATTTTCATTGTGTACTTCGTCACTGTAGTGGCAAGGCAGTGCACGCAAGCGTGAACTGCAGCCACACGGTATTCATTGGGTACATCATCACTGTAGTGGCAAGGCAGTGCACGCAAGCGTGAACTGCAGCCACACGGTATTCATTGGGTACTTCGTCACTATAGTGGCAAGGCAGTGCACGCAAGCGTGAACTGCAGCCACACGGTATGGCGTGTATGATATTCTATTTGTTTTGACTTATGGATCTTTTTGCGTATACCATATTCAGTAGTGGCGAGGCAGTGCACGCGTGCGTGTACTGCAGCCCTATTTGAATTAATATTTTAATTGATATTCCAATAGTTTGAACTGTTTTGTTTATTTCAATTCAATATTCTGAATTGCATTCTGATTTGGTTTAATTACTGTCGTCTATTCATTATTTAATTATTATTGCTTCTGTGCACTAATAACTGAGTTTGAATTAGACTGACCCGAGTATTATTTTCTTTTGAATTTAATACTCGGGTCAGACCGAGTATTTCAGGTTGTAGATATTCTGCTTTGGGTTGCTGCTAGAGCTATGAAGTTCTTTCATATCTTTTGGAGTAGTCGTCGTCATTTGTAGTAGTCTGTAAAATTGTATAGGAAGATATGTATTCATGTATATTAAATACGTTAATGTACTTGTATATGTAATTTCCTTAGTCGACTGTTGTAGTTGTATCATATGTACCGTGTCATATGTATTGTATCAAATGTATTGTAACTGACATCAGTTATTGTATATATGAGACTTTCTGTTTGATTTGTGTTCCGCATTATTTTATCTGTGTGATATTTTATATTTACTGTTCTAAACTATTACGAACCATCGTAGTTCGTTTTATACTGGAATTGGGGTATGTCGATGGGAGAAAATAAATCAGAGATAAAAAATGAAAGAAAATATATTTATATACCACTCCCATTGAGATAACCAATACTAGTATAAGGCCTAACTATTGATGGTCGCTCCTCAACAGCCTTATTCTCCGTGCGAGTTGACAGCACTACACCGTAGTGTTCTTGGCTAGCGTGGGTATAGAGGTGGGGCGTCACATATACTTATTCTTTTGGGTAGCACTTGTAACTATTCTTTTGTGATATTGTGGATCTTGTTAGACCACTACTATGATAAACACTTTTAAGTGTTATATATTCATATCTATATCCGCCTTTGTTATATGAACTTCTGTGACTGATTTGTGTTATGATATTTCTATATTTGTTTTCGAAGATTTCATATAGCTACTGTGTAGTAGCTTTGAGTTTGTGTCGGTATGTCGGATTTCCTCTTGTGATGAAAAGTTATATTTTTATGTGGCATATCGGTACTCGCACAAAGCAATTATGCAGATGGTCGCTCCTCAACAGCCTTATTCTTCGTGCTAGTTGACGGTATTACTCCGTAGTGTCCTTGGCTAGCGTCAGTATAGAGGTGGGGCGTCACATGAATAAAGTCAAGTCTGGAAAGGAAATTGAAGTTATTTTGGAATTGAGTAAATTTAAATGGAAGTGGAAATTTAAATTGAATTGATGGGAATAAAAATTGAGTAGTGGAACCGTTTGACTCTGAAACTATTCTCAACAAATTATTTTTAATATAAGATTTCTTAAATCTATTTTTCCAAGATATTTACAATTTTTTTATATAGCTAAACTATTTAATACTTATTTTACAATTAATTTGAGACTATTTAACAATTTTACAACTGTTTATAAACTAATTACTGTTTTCAACTGTTTTGTAACCAATTTACAATTACTTAACTATTTTATAACCCTTGAACTATTTATAGCTATTTTACAAACTAATAATTATTTTTCAACTACTTATCTATTAATTTTTTTTCAAGCTGTTCCTAAATATAAGCCGGTCAGAGTGCAAACTATTTAGGATTAAATACCCAATTAAGACAAGAATTGAGGTAATAATCCAAATGGAATTGAGACAATTGTGAATAAATTGGATAGAGATAAAACGGGATGTGAATAGAAAATAAATTTACTTGGTTAATAATCAATGAAGATAAATACGTAGGATGTACGTATATTATTCTATTCGCATAGTGATTTGATCCAGATTCGAGCACAGAATTTCGAGATAGTATTATCGATCCAAGTTGGAATTTTTTCACTCAATTTTCGACGGCGAACCTGGATATGGATTTTCGATTAGTTCTAGGAATTCTCTATCATAGTTGTGACTATGAAAGGAGAATGTCGGTTTCTGATCAAGAAACCAGATCTGAGTCCGCACTAGGGAGTCGGGTGGACGATACTAGTTCGGAAGAGAAATTGTGTGATCGAGTGAGCAATCAAATTGATATAGCGTACGGATGATATGTGTACATCGTACGGGTTTGAGTGAAATTGATATTGAAATTTGTGGATAAGAAATGTGAAATGGTCTTTGAAAAGAAAAGTATATTTTGTGAAATATGTGATGAAATAAAGTGGAAATTGAATATTTCTATGATTAAAATTTACTTTAGGGAAGTAAGCAATATGGTAAATGACTGTATAAAAGAGTAATCAAATTTGAATATTTGATTTGGAATAGACAAAGTTTTATATCTTTGTTATATATGGTAAACTTCCCTTATTGAATCTATAGCCAGAAGAAAAGGGTTTTGAAGTATAAAAAGGGAATTTATACAAGTATGAATTGATTTAAGGATTTTCCAAGATTATTATATATATATATGTATGTATGTATGTATATATGATTTTGTGAAAATAATTTTGAGAAAAGGTTTTGGGAACCTATGGATTTCTAAAAAGGCTTTTGATTTTGAGGAAAATCAAATTTGGAATTTGGAAAGCCTAGTTTGTGAAATTATCGATTTTGGGATAATCGATTTTGAGAAAGGAGATTTACATGAAATTCATACTAGGTGTATGATTTGGAAAATACTATATATGTATAGTATAAAGTGTTTTGAAGTGGCTCTGAGGAAAAAGGCGCTCCCTTGAATGTACTTCTTAGGAGTACCACAGGTGGTACTGCCTTAAGCCCCAAGGGGGAGGCTCTAAAGTTGATCCTGTGAGGAAGTCCGGACAAACTAAAGTTCCTGAGGATTGTTGGGTAGCAAAAGTCGAGGGCGCTGATGCCTACGGGGGCATTTGGGTTATGATGTGACGACAGTGTAACTCGATGTTGCTGTGATCTACTATGTGGACCATAGCGAAAATCGTGTGGAGGATGAGCTCCAACAGTCTACACTTGATTTTGCCGGGATGGCAACGTAACATCGGTAGACTGCGATCTATGGTCGAGTGGAGAAGTTTCATTCTTTTGACAGCGAAATTCGAAGGCGCTGATGCCTACAGTTATATGGGTTTTGTTGTGATAGCAACATAAGGCCGAGTATAACTGCGATCTGTAGCGGGTTCCATGGCGTAATCAAGGGGCGTGGAAGCCTACAGTTATCTATGGATTTTGCCGGGATGGCAACGTAACCATCGGGTTAACTGCGACCATGGATGGGGGTGATGATTTCCAGAGCATTCTCACCAAAGATATTTTCTCTATTTTCAAAACTGTTTTCTATATTTTCAATAAAATTATTTTCTAAAGTATTTTCACAGGGTGTTGAAAACGGGTTTACCAAGTACTTATAGATTTTCAGTCCTACGCCTGATTAACGTATGTCTGAATTTCTGTGAGAACAAGGATGGACTTGTTGGGACATCGAGTTATAAAAAGTATTTTTTATATAAAGCTGGTTTGGTGATATTATGTAATTTTTAAAGGTGTTTTAAAATTTTAAAAATAAAAGAGTTAAAAACATTTAAAGAATACTTTAACTAAAATAAGCATTAAATTAAAATTCTCGCTTCGTTCCATTTCAAGGACGAAAAGTTCTAACGGGGGGAGGAATGTGATGACCCAGATTTTTGGGCCATCTAATATCGAGTGATTAACCGATGCAGTTATTGGAATATTAGTTTTAACTTAGTTCAATAAATAAATTTCTAATGATTATAATATTGGATACATAAATGGCTTAAGAACCAAAATAAACATTGGCTCATAAATCTCTGAATATGATAAAACTTATAGAAAGAAAAATAAAGGATATATATATATATATATATATATATATAAATTCCACTATCTAAATTAAGATGAAAAATCCATAAATATACAAATTAAAATACAAATAAATACAAACTTTATGATGTTCGAAAATATATAAGCATAAGTATATAAATTTACAAATATATGAATGTATAACTTTGCAATAATAAGATTTCAAAACTTATGAGTGTGTATAAATGTTATAATAACAATACGTATGGAAGAGAAAAAATAAATATCTATACATGTATGTTAAGCATGTGTATATCTAAATATATCAAATAAAAAGGTAAACATGGCAAAGTAAAAATGTATATTGTATATGTACATATATAAAAGTGTTTATGGTGAATAAAAGTAGAAATGTCTATGTGAACAAAATGAAAACATACACATGTATTTATGTATATGATGACAAATGCAAGCAAAAGTGTATAATTAAATAGTGGAAAGGCAAGCACATATAAGCATATAATAACAATAACATACATGAATGTACATATATGTATAAGTTACAAAGGAATATGTATGCATACATATATAATTCATACAAAAAATTTCTTGTAAACACATAGTGAGACAAGCATTAAATTATAGCATACAACACATCATTTCAAGAATACAAAACTTAAATCAGGTCAAGCTTGAGTTAAAAGGAAAAATCAAATCACTGGAATTTAGGAAGTCAAATCAGATCTACATTATCGAATCAATATACAAACAAAAGAAATATAAAGAAATTTAAAGAGTAGCTTACTGTGTACAGCAAAGAATGTAGCATACTTTCTTTTATATATATATATATATATATATATATATATATATATATATACCTCCACTGTTTCTTTTATTCCATTCATTCGAGAGTAAGCTAAGTAAAACAAAGAATATATACTTCCATTACAAACTAAAGAATCAAACAAAGGAACTCAACAGAGAAGATCATCAAAAGCAGGCAGTATGCTTTTCTCAAAAGCAAGGAAAAGTGAGTAAACATTTTTTCTTTAAATAAAACAGTTTGAAACTATGCTTTTATATATCTTGACTGAGTAATGAATATAGTGATGATATGATGAAAAATGTTTACTTGTATGATGTGTGTATGAATATATACGTGTGTGTGTGTGTAGTTTTATGCCTGTATATGCCTGTAAATGAATGTAGATTCCTCTGTTTTTGTTCAGTCTTCAGTCCTGGTAAGAAAACAATCCGTTTGTTAATTTACATTAAATTTTAAGCTTGAGCATGTAAAGGTAAAAGTTTTCTAGTAATGTAATTCAAATTTAAAAAATAGGTTCAAGGGTATGTAATTAGTATTTAACTCAAAATTTGAATATTACAGTGGAAATCAAGAAATGGGTAAAAATCAAACTAGTAAATTTTAGTGTTTGATTTTGCAAGTTGAATTGTTGTACTATATCATGAATTTAGGTATAAAAATTGGGATTTATAGTTTGGAATTCGAGGTGGTGTTCAGTGTTGTTTGTATTTGGGATTTTTGTCATCTATCGTCGATCGGAGATGAAGTAGGCGGCGAGGTTTGGCCTGATAGTGGTCGGGGGGTCGGGGATTGCTAGAAAAATGGAGAGTGATTTTTCTGTTGACCGTGGTGGCTGGAGAAAAAGGAGGTAGGGTTTTAGGGGATGTTGTGTTGATACGGGCTGTTGAGGTGATCGCGGCGATAGTGGAGCGACAGAGCTGATGGCTAGGAGGGGAATAGATGCGAGGGTTCACGATACGACTGTGAACGCGGTGGCAAGTCTTCAGATGGGAGAGTTCGACGTTGAGGCGAATTTTGGGATTGAGTTTCTGATCCTGATGGGTTCCAGTTCGATCGGGAGGCTTGCTTTTGATTGGCTGGTGATGACGTTGATCTGGGTTGTTAAAAGTGATGGGGTAGCTAACTCCGACTTGTGGACGGCTGAGGAGACGATCAATGGTGATCGAAATAACGTGCTTGGTGCACGGTGATCGTGTGTGCATATCTGGAATGCGAGGATGGGGAAGAAGGAGTAATGGCTCGGGTTGGTTTCCGTGTTTTTGAGTGTGTGTCTCGAAGTTTTGAGTTGCTCAGTTTTTCAGTGTTTAGCTTCGGTTAGCCTGTGTATTTCTCGGGTTTGATGTGATAAGAATTTCCAGACTTTAAATTTCTCAAGTATACATGAATGAAGTTCAAACTTAAATAAATTGGTGACCAAGTTTTTATATATAAGGAAGATCTTTAGTAAGCAAATTTTAGTAAAAGGCTGGAACAAGTTTTAAGTTAATAAAGTAATAAAAGTTATAACTTAATTAGGTTTTAAATAATGAAATGTTGGGATAATTAAGTTTTCCAAATAGTGAATTTGTTTAATTTTATTTAAAACAAGTTAATCAAAATTTTTCCAAGAATTTAAAATTTTAATTAAAATGTTTAATAGGTTTTGACTTAAATAACTTAATTATCTTCAATTTTAAGAATTTATTTCTATATGCTTCTAATAGTGATTAATTAATTGGTTAATTGATTAAGGTAATCAAATTTGATTGTTTAAAGTAATTTTTAGTAGGTAAATTCCTATATGTTTTAAGAGGTGATTTAAATGATGTCATTAAATAAAGTATAAATTATTTATTAAGGATGGTCAATTGATTAAGGTAATCAGTTAAAGGAATAATTAATTAATTTCATTATTTGGGTAATTAGTTGATTAGTTTGTGAAATCAATTAAAGGTATTGATTTATTAATGTGATTAGTGATTAAGGAAATTGATTAATAGAGAATAATTAATGTAATTAATTAAAGGGTAATTACTAAATGTGATTTATTTAATGATAATTACTTAATGAAGTAATCAATGGATAATTATCAGCTGTAATTAATCAATGGGTAATTATTTGATGGAAAGTAATTAAGGAATAATTACTTATTGGAAGTAATTAAGTGTTAATTTTTCGGTGTAATCAATTAAAGGATTTATTTATTAATTAAGGGGTTGATTAATTAATGTAAGTAATTAAGAATAATTAATTACTGAATGTTATTGATCATGGTTGATTAATGAATGTGGTAAATTATCTAAAGGCTAATTACCCTATGTAATTAGAGAGGATAAATTAGGGATTGATTAATTAATAGTTTGTATTGTTAAGGAAGAAAGATTGAAAATGATTAAAGTAATTAATTTGATTTAATTAGTAATAGGTGACAAATAAATCTTGCTTATGAATGATTGGTTGATACTTCTGATATGAAATGTTTGTGATATGATAAGTTTGTCTTGATTAGTGATTGTGTGGTTATCTTTCGATGATGAATTGTTGTATAAAAAGTGACATCTTGTATTTAAAGGTTGAATTGTGTTCACTTGAATAACATGGGTTAAGATGGCATTTAATTCGAAGAGACTGGAGTCGGGTATTAGTAATTACCCGAAACCACTTCGATTTGTAATCTATTATAATTCAGTACAGATTTGATATGTGAAATCAATAGACTGGAATGGAATGATTTAAGTGAACTGGACCATTTAATCTAATTTTGGTACTTAGAAATTGATGTGCGTAATAAGTGTTGTCTATACCAGTCCTGTGAATTTGTAAAATCGTTACGAGTTACCCGGGTTTTCTTTAATGATTTAGATTTAGTGGTTTTACTCACGCTGGTTTCCAGCCTGACCCGAGTGTTACTTTGATGTAATGCTCGGGTCAGACCGAGTATTACAGATTTTCAGGTAAGGACGTTTTGAAGCTCAGGAGACGAGCTGGATGGCAGGAACGTATGGAGTGTTTCTGATGTGATACTATTTCTGTTTATCTGAGACATGTGATTTGTATATGTCCAGTGTTGTTTATGTGTGTAACTCCGATGTAAAAATGTAATTGATAGATATAGGTATTCTTTTGTAATCTGTTATTATTTGATATTATATTTTGATCCGCTGCGATTTGTGAGAATCAGTGCTGTGTTTCTGTTTTCTTCTTCTTCTATCTCTTTCTTCTTTCCCTAAAATTTCAAAAATTCTGGGCCGTTTCAGAAAACTCGTATGAGCACAAAGGCTCTAATACCAAATATTAGAAATAAGAGGGGAGAATTTTTGTTATACCATTTTATTAAACTGAAACTCTTCTTACAACACAGAAAGTACAAGGCTTTAGACAGACACATGAAGGAACTAAAACAAAGATATGGCACACAACCACTTACTACAAAGTTGCCTAACTAAAAGGAAAGGACCTACCAAGTAGGAGATTGCCAAAGACCAAGAACAATGACTTATTCAAAACAAAACACAATAAAACTTACTATTTACATTTGCGTTTATATTCCAATAGATTTTTCTTTTGATGTTTAAATCTACACTCAGATTTATAATGATCATATTTTTTGCATTTAAAACATTGAATTTTAGATTTATCATGCCTCTTTTCAATTGAAGGTAATTTGTCATGATTTTGCTTCTTTGTTCCACCATTGTTATTTTTGTTGTTATCCTTTACCTAAAGTGGCCTTGCCTTGAAAAGTTTGCCCAATACTTTCTTTCACTCCTCGGATTTTTTCTACACTCATATACCAATTAGTCCTTTTACTTTCATGCCATCTCGATTAATTGCCAGCTCAATTGCGGGAACAGCATCATCAAATCGACCCGCTAATGATCTCACAATATTTTTGATGATACGAGATTCTTCATAAATTTCACCCTTCATGGTTAACTTTTTAACAATAGAATGAACTAAACCAAAATAATTAGAAATACTCTCATGTTCTTTTATGGTTGAGGATTCAAACTCAATATGTATAGTTTGCAATCTTACAATACACTTTTCACTTTCGCATCACCTTTGTAGGACTTTTGCAGCCTCTTCCATGCCTCTTTTGATGTCGATGCATTTGAGATCCTTTCGAGAATGACCTCATCAACTATTTGATAGAGAAACAAAAATGCCTTCTTGTCTTTCTTCCTATTATCCATCAAAGCATTTTTCTGTATGCTTTACCAATTCTGCTTAGTTAGCAGGTTCATTGCCACCTTCAATGATCTCCCATGAATCTTAGAAACTAAATAATGTCAGAAATTCTTTACTGTTCGATCTTTCATGATTAATGATGAACAATTCAAGTAATATCCCAAGAATCACCAATACCGAATATTTCACAAATAAAGCTTAATATGATTTTTTTTTTTTGTTTAAGATGACATACCTTGATTAACAGGAAGATTTAGTGGCTGTCATCTTCTTTTTCTCACTCCTAATAATTACTCTTTTTCTCAGAATTCGGTTTCTCTCTCTAACCCTATTTCTTTATATGTTTCTTGATGGAGAAGAATACATCTATATACCAGGAGAGAGAGGACCCAATCCTTTATATAACATTTAACTCTAAATCTGGCACGTCCATCATATACCAATTCAACGCTTAAGATTAATCACAGACCTAATGTTCTAATTATAGAACGGTATATTTATGACTTAATTAATCGGATCACATTAAGATTAGAAACTGCATAACGTTAAAGGTAAATGAAACGTTCTATTTATGACCTAATTAATAAGGTCATATTAAGATTAGAAACTGCATAACGTTAAAAGTAAATGAAATGATTGTAGTTTCTAATAGCAGTTTTCTAACATTCTCCCACTTGACCCGATTATTCATAATATCAAGTGTTGAACATCATACTACGATAAATTGCTGAGAGTTATGGCGGTTGTGCATTATTAATTCAATGCATTCCCTTCCATATACTACAATACCAGCAATCCATCATTTTATACTCATAATTTATATAAAACAGCATAATGGTCCATATAATGTCTTATATCATAATTATTAAACATAATATCTTTATAAGACTCTTGTTTAAAATTACATAAAGTATGTACTACCACATTAAAACAGGAGATACACAATTGTATATCAGAAACACACAAAGGAGCACAGAATGTCACACATCAATTATTATTAATACAACCAAGACCCATTCTTTGAACATGTTCCTTAAATTGTCTTGGCTGTAACCCTTTCGTCAAAGGGTCTACAATCATAAGTTCTATCCTGATGTGCATGATTGACAATCTTTGTTTCTGAACCTCATCTTTCACAACAAGATACTTCAGTTCCATAGTTTGGCACCTTTAGAGTACTTGTCGTTTTTTGAGAAAAACACTGCTGTAGAGTTATCACAATAAATTTTCAGCGGCTTGCTAATGGTGTCGATAACCTGCAAGTCCTGAAATAAAGTTCCGCAACCATAATGCATGAATTTTGGCTTCATAACATGCCACAAATTCTTCCTCCATAGTAGATGAAGCAACGATAGTTTGTTTCGCACTTTTCCATGATATGGCTCCTTGAGCAAACATAAACAGGTAACCAAAAGTCGATTTTCTAGTATCGATGCATCCAGCAAAATCTGAATCGCTATATCCAATCACCTCCAATTCATTGGATCTACTATACATGAGCATGTAATCTTTCATGACTTGTAAGTACCTTAACACTTTCTTTGCAGCTTGCCAATGTTCCTTTCCTGGATTACTTTGATACCTCCCTAACATACTGACCGCAAAACTGATATCCGGTCTAGTACAGGTTTGAGCATACATTAGGCTACCAACTATAGATGCATATGGAATTGGTTCCATTTCCTTTCATTCAACATCATTCTTAGGACATTGCATGAGATTGAATTTATCACCTTTCTGTACAGGAACTTTCCCAGGAGAACACTTACTCATTCCAAACTAGAATCCTTTTGATGTATCCTTTCTGAGACAATCCCAATATTCCTTGTGATCGATCACGAAATATTTCTATTCCAATCACATAGGATGCCTTTCCCATATCTTTCATTCCAAAGTTCGTTGAGAGAAATTCCTTAGTCTCATGCAATATGCTTAAATTATTTGCAGTAAGCAAGATGTCATCAACATAAAGGATTAGATAAATAAACTTGCTCCCACTGATCTTTTGGTATAAACAGTGATCAACCGTATTTTCCTTAAAATCAAAAGATGTAATAATGGTATTGAACTTTATATATCATTGCCGGGATGCTTGTTTAAGCCCATATATTGACTTCTTAAGTTTACACACCAATTGTTCTAAACCTTTTACAGAAAAACCCTCAGGTTGATCCATATAAACATCCTCATCAAGATCTCCATTCAGAAAGGCTATTTTCACATCCATTTGATGCAATTCCAAATCATAATGTGCTACTAATGCCATTATTATTCTTAGTGGGTCCTTTTTCGAAACAGGAGAAAATGTTTGCTTGTAATCAACACCATTGTTCTGAGTGTAACCCTTAGCAACAAGTCTAACTTTATACCGTTCGACATTACACTAGAGTTGTGTTTGGTTTTAAAAACTCATTTGCATCCGACTCTTTTACAGCCATGTGGTAACTCAACGAGATCCCAAACTTCATTCTGTTGCATGGATTTTAGTTCTTCTTTCATGACATTAATCCATTCCTTTGACTCTTTACTTTCTATAGCATGTGAAAACGAAACTGGGTCCTTATTGATTCCTATATCATAATCTGATTCTTGCATATAAACCATATAATCATTAGAAATAGCCGACCTACGATCTCTTTGAGATCTTCTTAATGCTACTTGTTGTGGTTCATGCATATCAGCATTATGTAAGTCATTTCCTTCAGGAAGTACTTCTTCATTTATATGTCATTCATCATCATGCTGTTCCCCAACAGCTGGAACAACATTTGGAGTAATAGTAGATGGAGAAACTATTCTAGGCAATGTAACATTTATCCTTGTTTCCTTTATTTCCACTATTTCTCTTTTAGTACTCCCACTGACTTCACCAATCTCAATGAATCTTGCATTACTAGTTTCTATAATTCTTGAACTATGATTAGGACAGTAAAACACATATCCTTTAGATTTTTCAGGGTAACCTAAAAAATGCCCACTAATCGTTCGAGAATCTAATTTCTTTTCATGTGGATTATAAATTCTCGCTTCCGCTGGACAACCCCAAACATGCAGGTGTCTTAAGCTAGGTTTCCTGTTAGTCCATAATTCAAAAGGAGACTTTTGAATAGCTTTACTAGGAACCCTATTCAATAAATAATTAGCAGTTTTGAGAGCATACGACCACAAATTCTTAGGTAGTGTAGAATCTGACATCATACTCCTAATCATATCTATTAACGTCTTATTGTGCCTTTCTGCTACACCATTTTGTTGTGGTGTACCTGGCATTGTGTATTGCGCACATATGCCACGACTTTCGAGGAATTTTGCAAATGGACCTGGACACTAGCCTGACTCGTTATATTTGCCATAATATTCACCACCTCTATCAGACCTTATGATTTTCACCTTTTTATCTAATTGCCTCTCAACTTCCTTTACAAACGTCTCGAGGACATTCACAGATTGAGATTTTTCATGAATAAAATAGACATAACCATAGCGGGAAAAATCGTCAATAAAAGTGATGAAATACTTTTCTCCATTAAAGGTTGGAGTGTCCATAGGTCCGCAAATATCAGTGTGTATTATTTCAAGAAGCTGGCTGCTTCTAGTGGCTCCTTTCTTATTATATTTGGTTTGTTTACCTTTAACACAATCCACACATAATTCTAGATCACTAAAGTTCAAATTTGACAAAATTTCATTACTTACCAATCTCATCTTCTTTCTTTGGATATGTGACCTAGTCTTTTATGTCATAAGAAAGCAGAATTTTCATTCAACATGCTACGTTTGCATCCAACATTATTTATTACATTCAGCAAGGAATTCTCATAAGTGTCATTCAGTTTCAATTTATATAAACCATCAGTTAGAATACCAGAACCAACATTATCAGTATTCTTATATAAATCAAAACAACCAGATCCAAACGTACATCTAAAATCAGAAATATCCAACTTACTTACGGAAATAAGGTTTCTAGATAATGAAGGTACATAAAGGGCACTATATAAGTCTAATACACATCCACTTTCCAAAATTAGACGATAAGTCCCAATGCCTTCTATTGTGGATTTCATTCCGTTTACCATAAAGAGAAAATGATCTTCATTTGGATTTATGGTTCGGATCATAAGAAATCCCTGCATATTATTGGAGACATGAGTTGTAGCACCAGTATCAAGCCACCATGTATTAATAGGAACTCTAGCTAAATTTGACTCAAAACATACAAAAGATAGATGATTACCTTTCTTTTCGAACCAAGCTATCCTTTTTGGGCAGTCATTTTGATTATGTCCATTCCTTTTACAGAAATGACATTGAACATCCTTTAGTTCCTTCTTTTCCTTATCCTTCCCATTCTTAGCAGGTGCCTTTTTCTTTTTGAAATGACTTGATTTTCCATTCTTTTCTTTACCAGCTTTATTACTCACAAAACTTACTGAGTGATTCACTTGATTTTTCAAACGTCCTTCTTCCTGAACAAGTCTACTGGCCAATTCATTAACATTCCACTTATCCTTTATAGTGTTATAGTTAATTTGAAAAGGTCCATATTCAGAAGGTAGCGAGTTCAGGATAAACTGAACAAGAAAAGAATCCTCTACTGTAAGTCCAAGGGAGTTTAACATTGCTGCAAGATTAGTCATCTCTATAATGTGCTCTTGCATAGTTCGCGATCCATCAAACTTCATGGTCGTGAGTTCTGCCATAAGAGTACCAGCGAGTGACTTATCAGCTGAACGAAAACGCTCTTCCACAAACTGCATATATTCCTTAGCACTTTCTGTTTGCGGAATTGTTGACTTGATGTTGTTAGCAACAGTCATCTTAATAAACATGAGCCTCAATCTGTTACTGCGTTCTCATGCTTTATGGTGTGATTTTTCTGTCTCGGTACTAGCTGTTGTAAGAGCAACAGGTATATCCTCAAGGAGTGCCAAGTCAATATCTTGAACACCTAAATGGAAATTGACTTGTTCTCTCCATTCATAAAAATTAACACCAGTGAACAATGTAGCAGATGAAGCATGTGTATTCATGGGAACTACTGCAAATTAAAAAAAAATTGAAATAACTATAAGCTCATAGCTAGCGCGATTCAGATATGTACATAATAGTATAATATAGCACTGCTTTGGGTAATTACTATCTTATATTTGACATAGTTAAATACCAAAACATAAGTAGGTAATAAATATATTCAATTAAATAAAACTGACATCTTTGGATGATCAATATTTATTTAATCAAGATATCAATTAAACCTCATCATGTCAACTAGTTATAGAACAAGACTTTCTTTTGGGTAAATTCTCAGGTTCTACCATTAGTGACGCCGGTTTTTTTTATTATTATTATAACTGACAATTTCTATTAATAATCATTATGTCACTTATGCACTAAATGATTTCTGATTTTGACCACTTCGGTGATTAACAAAATCATAAATCTCATGTGCATAATTGACTTATAACACATACTTGATTAAACATCATGAGTAAAGCATGAACAGATCAATTGCAATCATCGGAAATATTCAGTTATTGATTGGTGGCTCCGATACAAAATGTCAAAAATTCTTTCCTGTTCGATCTTTCATGATTAATAATGAACAATTCAAGTAATAGCCCAAGGATACCAATACCGAATATTTCACAAACAAAGCTTAGTATAATTTTTGTTTTGTTTAAGATGACGTACCTTAATTAACAACGGAAGATGTAATGGCTGTCATCTTCTTCTTCTGACTTCTAATAATTACTCTTCTTCTCAGAATTCGGTTTCTCTCTCTAACCCTATTTCTTTATATGTTTCTTGATGGAGAAGAATACATCTATACACCAGGAGAGAGAGGACCTAATCCTTTATATAACATTTAACTCTAAATCTGGTATGTCCATCATATACCAATTCAACGCTTAAGATTAATCACAGACCTAATATTCTAATTATAGAACGGTCTATTTATGACTTAATTAATCGGGTCACATTAAGATTAGAAACTGCATAACGTTAAAGGTAAATGTAAAGTTCTATTTATGACCTAATTAATAGGGTCATATTAAGATTAGAAACTACATAACGTTAAAAGTAAATGAAATGATTGCAGTTTCTAATAGCATTTTTCTAGCAAATAATGCTTTCATTTGGATACACATTGACCAAAATTATTTTCACTGAATTTTGGGAGTTGAGGTTGGCTTAATCCACTCACTAGTGTGACTTTCTTGCAAGCAACTTAGTCTACAACCTGTTAGTCACCCCAAATTGATTATTTGAAAGCAAAAATAAAGTAGTTTGAGTTTAGCTTGTACTTTAATATACTAGTATAACCGTACGCCGATGGAAAAACCGACTGTTTAACTCTATATATTTAAATAAACATTTTCTACAAATTTTCATTAAATGTTAAAGAAAAAAGTCTTTTGGCTTTAGATATGAAATTTAAAAATATGAGTTTAGAATTTAAATTTCGAAATTCAAATTTGAATTTTGAACTCGAGAATTTGATATTGAGGATTTAAATTTTGAAACTGCGGATTTTGGTAAACATAAGAAAATGAAAAAAATAAAAATTGATTATCCTTTAAATATTAAAGTAGGAAAATTTTGATTTAAGATGTTGTGAAGAGAAGAGAATCTAATAAATAACACCAGAGAAACAAGAGATATTTTAAAGACAAATTTTTTTTAATGTGTCCTCTTTCTTTGCTTTACCGTGTTTGATTTTTGAAACCTAAAGTAGACAAACCTTCTTAATGATCCGTTTGATAAAACATTATCGTAACACTATAAATATAATAAAATTTTGGTTAATTCGATAAAACAACTGCCCAAATAAAATTATTTCACAAATTGAAATCATATCAATTCAACTTCATAACGAAATAAACATTTAGATCCCAATCAAACAATGCTATGGTACTTTATTGATTGTTTAATATATATTGTAATTTTTTTAATCTCTGATACTATAATTGTACATTTAAACTACTACTGCCTTGTCAAACAGATGATGAAATATACACCTTAGTTGTACTACATCCATTTGTGCGAAACTTTCGAGAGGAAAAAGTTATCGTTTGTTGGTGGCTATAACTCTAGACATCTTACTTAAGTAGCACTTGACTCTTACCCACAACCATGTGCATGGGAAGATGGAAGTATTGTATGTGCGTTTGATACGTTTGGCAAACAGTAGTGTTAAGCGGTTTGAATGACATAACAGATAAAGTAGACTTGGATTAGAAAAAACAGATATTGTTAAACTGATGTAAATAAATTTAAATATATTGTATGAACAAAGTTTATGTAACTGCCTTTATTGACATTGACGGTTGTTGAATTAGTACAAGCTAGAGCGCAAATACTGTATACATCCTCGATCTCACTATTACAGCAAAGTTTCAAGAACAAGTGCTTAAAATAATATTATGGGGCAGCATTAAAGTTTGCTTTCAAATCCAATCTCGAAAAGCTATAATCTCATAAACTACTAATATGAACACATTCATCACCATGACATTGTTTATAACAACGCTTCAGTCATAGTGTTCGAAAACGCAGGATGAATAAATTAGACCGAGTAACATAGCCAGTCAAGCAATAAGTAGGAATAAGATTGTAAAGTCGTTAAAAAACATAATCAAATTGAATTGTGGAATAAGAGTACTTGAGTTAGATATAGTGTAAGGTATGAAATATGATAAAGAGGTAAGCAAATAATAACTGGTTACATAGAGATGTTGTTTGATACAATAACTCGGACATCAAAAACAAAATTCGAAACAAAATGAACAAAAATTTGAACTTCAAATTGAAAAACAAATAAAGAAAATAAAATTCAACATATAGCTAGTAATGACAAATGCATTAGTTGCAATAACATTGAAAATCTTGTTACCGGGAGAAACCACCGGGTTTAGCAAGATCAATATCAATCATTCCAATATGTTCTTTCTTTGCTACAGAGTCAACAAATCTGACTTCTTCATACTGGTACTTTAGTTTTTCACCGTGCTTTTCAAGCAGCATACCATCTCCTATCACTTACCACTTGTGGGGCATCCTTTACCGTCAGCTATCCTTGATGTCTGACTGCAGCATCTATACAAACTATTATGGTATTGGTAAAAACTCTGGCGCCTTGTTCAATATCAAGTGTTTAAGCGGTAAGAACTTATTACAGATGGGGTTGGCACACAGTATTTCCAACTGCAAACATGAAATCATATATCTTGCAAAGCTTAATTTTTTCAGACAGTTGGTTGAAGCCCTTACATGCATGCACAGACTACATCGTTAATCAAATCCATGGTTAAAATGATGCAAAATGACAATATAGTAGACTTGGGTAAGGTGTAATTAAAGTTTTAATTCATTCCACATAACTTTATCATATGTAATTAAAAGCTAACTAAAATATACACAGCTATGCACTTGCACACATACATCCACACTATGCATTTATGTTTTTATTATCAAAATCACTCAGTTATATTTAGTCGAAAGTAATTCTTAGAGCTAAGCTAAGGATTCAATATTTAAAATACTGCATGCTTAAATTTAGAACCAATGTAGCATGGAAGGTGTGATTGACTAAAATGAGAATTCATGTTCAGTATCTATAGGAAAAATAAGCAGAGGAAATTTTCATACCATCATTTGAAGCAGTACCCTACTTTAAAGATTTATAACTGGAACTCTTTCATATTTAACATTCTTTGCTGAATCTCAATGGAATTATGGAAGTGCCACAATATTTTGCTGCAAGAACACTAAAACTTCAAAGAGCATGCTTCTTAGTGGAATAATAAAATACCGTATGCTCCAAAAGTTTATCTCCATCTTCACTTGCATAAAACGTATGAAAATCTCAAGTAAGTTACACTGTGCCATCATCAAAAAAATAAAATATCAGTTGTAAATTTTAGTTAATATAATTTTCAGTTTTAGAAAAAGAAACATCAGATGTAATTTTCAAAAACAAATCACCAATGAAATCATCATTCAAAGAAAGAGGAAGGCTTAGTCTAGCATTGCCTGAACATGCTTGGTTTTCATTAAAAGGCCATATTGAAATCTGCAACCGAGTGTCCATTTGGATACCTCCCAAAGCCTCAAATAACTATGATACTTTTCTTCACAATTATTTTTCAATGAACCTAATTTCATATGTTCATACTCAAGAGTTGGAAGGAAACCGTTATTATCATCTCCTATTGCACGGAATCAAAATACCCAAGTTCTTTTTTTTCCTTTAGTACTCCAAATACCACAAAAAAAATGTTACCCGGTCCTTAACCTTAAAAACAGAAGGAAATCTAAAGCTCAACTCCATCATGCGTTAACTTTTTATAAGGACAAATTTTATGAGTTTAAATTTGACTGGAAATAGCAAAGATGGAGAAGTAACAATGCTTGTATGTTTTAGAGATAGCAGCTACTACATTTATGACTACGGCATTGTTCCTAAAAAATCTTTGTTTGGAAAAAGTACAAGGATAGTAATAAAAAGTTAATGTGTATCAAAATTTGTCCTTATAACAAGATTTATCTATACGTAATGTTTTTAGATGGAGAACACAGATCACAATACAATTGAGAATATGCTTGTGGTTTCAAATGAAAAATTGTTTGCTAGTGAAAATATGGAAAAAGAAGATGGATAATGCTATATTATTGAAATATTTAGGCACTTGTTTATTGAAAGAAAATAATAGTTTATGTTCGTAAGCACTGAAGCAAACTTTGCAAGGTGACCTTTAGTTCTACGAGCTAAAATCAGTTTTCTGAATGCCAATAGTAGCACACTTGTCTTAAATACAACTATGAAAAATCATCATCAATTGTCTACCATATAAGCAACAAACTGAAAGTGTTCCACGATGTGGTGTATTAGTATGATGGATAGCTCCATGTATATGTAGTTATATAAAAAAAATAGAAACATATTTACAACCAGTTATTTTTTACATATGTGGCAAAAAATGAGAATGTTCCAAATTTACAAAAATCAATTATTATACTTGCGATTATGCTTTCGTCATCTATATAATAGTTTATCATATATACAAATAACATTCTATAATATTAAATATACCTTAATACATTATACACATAAACTTGCTGAAAAGTGCAGAGAATGAATTAAATTTGGTATTACAACACTATTTCCAATCAAGCTTTTTAGAAAGGTCTAATTTTCAATTCCAAACTAAGGGCAAGTGATGATTTTCAATCTCCCTTATATTTTGTTTTAATGATTTAGTATGGATTTAGAAACAATACTGTAAACCTTTTTTACCAAATAAAGTATAGAAGTAATAATAAAATTGCAATAAATCGGGATGATAACTGTAAATGCGAAGTGATGATGATGGCATAAAAAAAATTCAAGGAGGTATGATATAGTCAACCTTGAAGTAAAGTAAAACATATGATTTCAAAGTTGACTAAGATAATGTTGAAAATTACTTACCTTATACCTTTCTGATTTCTAAAACTGTGTGATTTCAAAGTAAAAACCTGATACATGATAGCATTTGGTTGCCTACACCTTTTTCGATTTCTACTTGCAATTAATAAACTTGCCCATGTCGTTGATTTCAAAATTAGTGGTTCTGAAATAAAAAACTATATTAGTTTCCATAACTTCGTTAAAAATGTTTTGGAACTTTGTTGTGCCATTTTCCTGTAAAATCATATAAAAAATGTGACACCCCTCGATTATAGTATTCATAATCATTTCACTTCATTAAATTCAGAAACTCATTCATTCAAACATCTAAACGTCTAAAAGTGGAAATCGACATTAAAATAAGGATTTTACTCAGACAAGACAAGGAGGACACAACAATAGCACACTTGTCGTAAATACAGCTATGAAAAGTCATCATTAATTGTCTACTATATAAGCAAGAAAACGAAAGTGTTCCACAATGTGGTGAATTATTATGATGGATACCTTCATGCATATGTAGTTATATAAAAAATAGAAACATATTTAAAACCAGTTATTTTTTAGGGTAAATTTGGCTCACACCGCTAATAAGTTTCAAAATATAGAAAACAGCCTTCCCAAACTAAACTTATATTTCTGATCCCTATTTCGAATTCGTGCATGCAAAAAGACCCAAATACTCTTTATGTTTTCAACATTTCAAACGCGTATAACTTTATGTAGAAAAATCGGATCAACATACCGTTTTCACAAAAAAATCACAAATTTTATGATCTTTAAAATGAGATCCATTGTTGATACTAAAAATTCATATTTGTAGTAAAGGTGCAATTATTTCATATATTTGCAGACAATTCAGCAAATTTTGAACATTTTTAATTTTTTTTTCAAATTTGCAAACAATTAGAGAAATTTTTGCAACTATATGGTATAGTTGTAGAAATGTCTACAACTAATGCATATAGTTGCAGACATTTTTGCAACTATTGTTGCAAGTTAGTGCATATTAAAATGTTTTCCTTTTATTTTGAATCTTTGTCTTGAATAATTCATGTTGATTTGGTCTTGTACGTGGTCTGCATGTGTGTGCAGCAAGTTAAGAAGTTGTGGTCTATTTCTCAGGTTGTTAGACCTAGTTTTATGGAAAAAAATTAGTTATAAGTTAGTGACGTTGTAATTTAGTTTATGATAAGAAAATAAGAAAATAAAAGTTTTCTGTTTTCCTGCTCATTGTTTAGAGAGTTGCAGTTTATGTTTCTTTGTTACAACTATTGCATATTTGCAGAAATGCAACTATTGCATATACTTACAGAAATGTCTGCAACTATTGCATATACTTGCAGACATTTCTGCAACTATTGCATATAGTTGCAGAAATGCAACTATTACATATTCTTGCAGAAATGTCTACAACTATTGCATATAATTGCAGACATTTCTGCAACTATTGTTTATAATTGCAGTTTTCCATTGAAATCGAAAAAGCTGAGCTCGTCATTGAAGAAGAAGATGAAATCAAGAAAGATAAGTTCGCCAATGAAGAAGATGAAATCAAAAAAGATAAGCTCGTTATTAAAATCAATCGTGCAAGAAGCGGAGGGGTATTTTAGGGGAAAAACAGCCGAAATGAAAAACAGGGATCTGCAAAGTATGTTTTCTTACGGGAGGACTTTAGTGAATTAAGTTTGTTTTTAGGGATGCGTGCCTAATATTCACTATTTTTTACATATATGGCAAAAATGGGAACGTTCCAAATTTACAAAAAAAATTATTATACTTACATTTATGCTTTCGTCATCTATATAATAGTTTGTCATATAGGGGTTTTGCACCGAAGGTCCCTATTTTCGATATTGTTGTAAGAAAATTCCTATGATAATAACTATGTAAATTTAGTCCCTGTTTTTTGTAAATTAGAAAGCGCAAACTATCTTGCGCTTTTATTAACTTTTCAAAAATTTAAATTTTTTTGAAAATTTCAAAATTTTAAGAAAAATTTCAAAACAAAAAAGCGCAAACTAGCTTGCGCTTTTCTGATAAAAGTTGCAAGTTAGCTTGCATTTTCTGTCAGAAAATTACAAAGTACCTTGCGTTTTCTATTTTTTTAAAAATAGAGATTAAATTTACATACTTATATGTACATGGATTTTTCTTATAATAACATCAAAAATAGGGACCTATAACTCGTTTCTTGTTGTCATATATGCAAACAACGTTTTATAATATTAAATATACGTTAATACATTATTCACATAAACTTGTTGATAAGTGTAGAGAATGAATTAAATTTGGTATTACAACACCATTTCCAGTGAAGCTTTTCAGAAAGATCTAATTTTTAATTCCAAACTAAGGGCAGGTGATGGTTTTCAATCTCCATTATATTTCATTTTAATGATTTGGTATGGATTTAGAAACAATACTATAAACCTTTTTACCAAATAAAGTATAGAAGTAATAATAAAATTGCAATGATTCGGGATGATAACTGTAAATGTGAAGTAATGATGGTATAAAAAAATTCAAGGAAGTTTGATATAGTCGACCTTGAAGTAAAACATAAGATTTCAAAGTTGACTAAGGTAATGTTGAAAATTAGTTAGCTGCACCTTTTTGATTTCTAAAAAAGTGATTTCAAAGTAAAAACCTGATACATGATAGCATTTTAGCATTTGGTTGCGTACACCCTTTTCGATTTCTTCTTGCGGTTAATAAACTTGTCCATACCGTTGATATCAAAATTAGTAGTTCTAAAATCAAAAACTATATACGTTCCCACAACTTTGTTAAAAATATTCTGGAACTTTGTTGTGCCATTTTTCTGTAAAATTATATAACAAATGTGACACCCCTCGATTATAGTATTCATAATCACTTCATTTCATTAAATTCAGAAACTCAATCATTCAAACATCTAAACATCTAAAAGTGGGAATCGACATTAAAACAAGGATTTTACTCATGACATAAGAGCAGTGATGAGATCTAGCACTAGGGTTCGGGCGACATTAGGGTCTGGCACTAGAATGCAAATCCGATCCACAAATTACCCATATACGTTTTGCGAGCTGCATTGGTGGTGGAGGCACTAGGGTTCCCCAGCCCAGGTAGTTTAGCAGTGATGCTGGATTGGTGGTGGGGAGTGATGGAATCTATTTTGTTCAAGTCTTCAGTTTTTTTTATGCTAATAAACTGCATATTATGTAGGATAGACAGTTAGTGTTTTTTGACAATTTTCTTGTTTATTTTAGCATGTTTTCCAGTTACATGCGTAGTTGTATATTCTCTCTTCCAAACTGTAAAGGCATAAATGCCAGAAGTTGTTCAATAAAACATAATTCCCCCTGTTTTTGTTGAATACTTGCTCTTAGAACTTTAACTCTAGATTATCTGTTCTTATCAATCTGGTATCAAAGCAGCAGGAGAGTTGAAGTTTTATTCAGTTTGAAAGAAAGTGAGATGGCAAGTGAATGGAATTATGTTCAACCTGCAATTCCTCGATTTGATGGTCATTATGACCATTGGAGTATGCTAATGGAAAATTTCCTTAAATCAAAGGAATATTGGCATCTTGTGGAGTCTGGATATGAAGATCTAGCAAACGATGCAGTTCTTACAGAAGCACAGCAGAGAAGATTAGCAGAGTTGAAATTGAAGGACCTGAAAGTGAAGAACTACTAGTTTCAAGCAATTGACAGGACAATTATGGAGACCATATTGGAGAAGGGTACATCGAAACAAATATGGGATTCTATGAAGAAGAAATATGAAGGAAGTGCAAGAGTAAAACGATCAACGTTGCAAGCTTTGCATAGAGATTTTGAAACTTTGAAGATGAAACCAGGTGAAACTATTAGTGAGTACTTTTCTAAAGTAATGTCTGTAGCTAATAAAATGCGTATAAATGGAGAACGTATGAAAGATGTTACAGTGGTGGAGAAAATATTGAGAACCTTAGCAGAAAAATTCAATTACATAGTTTGCTCTATTGAAGAATCAAAAGACATTGATACGCTTTCAATTGATGAGTTACAAAGCTCGTTATTAGTTCATGAACAAAAGCTACAAAAGCAAAGTGGCGAAGAACATGCTCTCAAAGTAACGCATGAAGAGAGAGGTGGCGGACGCGGTCGAGGCAGACCATCATATAGAGGCCGAGGAAGAGGACGTCAAAATTTCAGTAAGGCACATATCGAGTGTTACAATTGCCACAAACTTGGGCACTTCCAGTATGAGTGCCTTGAATGGGGAAAACAAATAAATCATACAGAGCTAGATGAAAATGAGGAAATGTTATTAATGGTTCATGTTGAAGATGTTGGAACAAAGAAGGATAAGATCTGGTTCTTGGACTCAGGATGCAACAATCACATGTGTGGCGACAAATCCATGTTTTCTGAACTAGATGAAGGATACAAACATGTAGTGAAATTGGAAAATAATACAAAGATGAATATTGCAGGTAAAGGGAATGTCAAAGTAGAGTTAAACGACATTACTTATGTTATTATAGATGTGTTTCTGGTGTCTGAATTGAAAAATAATCTGTTGAGCATTGGGCAGCTTCAAGAAAGAGGTCTTACTATTGTTATACAGTCGGGAAAATGTAAAATTTACCATCCATCAAGAGGGTTGATCTTGCAAACAAAGGTAACAGCCAATCGGATGTTTGTTTTGACAGCTGAATCACAACCATTTTTGTCCAGATCAGAACATGAAACTTGCTTCAAAGCAACCGCTCAAGATATCACAAACCTATGGCATTGTAGATTTGGGCATATTAGTCATAGAAGTTTAAAGACTTTACAAAGTAAGCAAATGGTTCATGGGCTCCCTCAACTTTCTAGTTCGACTGTGATTTGCACTGATTGTTTGAAAGGCAAGCAACATCGAGAACCAATTCCAAGGAGCAGGACTTGGAGGGCATCTCAACCATTAGAGCTTGTCCATGCTGATTTGTGTGGGCCTATTTCTCCTACTTCAAACAGTCAAAAGAGGTACATGCTATGTTTCATTGATGACTTTAGTAGAAAGGCCTGGTCTTATTTTCTTATTGAAAAATCTGAAGCTTTTAGTTTCTTTAAGCACTTTAAAACATATGTAGAGAAGGAAACTAGTTTATCTATCAAGTGTTTGTGCACCGATCGAGGAGGAGAATTTACGTCAGGGATGTTTGATGATTACTGCAAGCAAAGTGGGATAAGAAGGCAATTAACAACTGCATTCACTCCTCAGCAAAATGGAGTTGCTGAAAGAAAAAACCGTACGGTGATGAACATGGTAAGATGTATGCTATCGGAGAAGAAAATTCTGAAATCATTTTGGCCTGAAGCTGTTAATTGGTCCATATATGTATTGAATCGATCTCCAACTGTAGCTTTGAAGAATATAACACCTGAAGAAGCCTGGAGTGGCATCAAACCATCTGTGGGACATCTCAGGGTCTTCGGCTGTGTATGTCATGTGCATATACCTGACGTTAAAAGGACAAAACTAGATAATAAGAGTTTCAGCTGCATATTCCTCGGAGTGAGCGATGAATCAAAGGGGTACAGATTGGACGATCCAATTGCAAAGAAGACAGTTATTAGTAAGGATGTTGTATTCGAAGAAAACAAGCAATGGGATTGGGATAGAAGCTATGAGCAGCAAGTGTTGGCTGATTTAGAGTGGGAAGAAAGTGAGGAATTCAATGAAGATTCAAGTGAATCTGATGTTGATGTTGGTACTGAACAAGATGAATACGTAGAAGAACTACAAAGTCCTATAAATGCGGTAAATATCAGTTCTAAGAAAGGAAGAAATAGAAGGTGACCTATGTGGATGCATGATTACGTGAGTGGTGAAGAGTTGTCAGAGGGAGATATTGATGTGAATTTAGCACTTTTTGCTAGTGCAGATCCTAAGTGTTATGAAGAAGCCATTAAAAGTGAAAACTGGAGGCAAGCAATGGATTCTGAAATTGTGTCTATTGAGAAAAATGAAACATGGTACCTCACTGATTTGCCGGAAGGAGCAAAACGGATTGGAGTGAAGTGGGTTTATAAAACAAAATTGAATGAGCATGGTGAGATTGAAAAATATAAAGCCCGATTGGTCGCAAAAGGTTATGTACAAGAATATGGAGTTGATTATCAATAAGTTTTTGCACCGGTAGCAAGAATGGACACGGTAAGAATCATCATTGCTCTAGCCACACAAAGAAGCTGGAATGTATATCAATTAGATGTCAAATCAGCCTTTTTACATGGTGAATTGAATGAAGATGTATTTGTAGAACAACCTACAGGCTACGTGAAGGAGGAGCAGCCCCACAAAGTGTACAAACTGAAAAAAGCTTTATACGGGCTGAAACAAGCACCCAGAGCCTGGTTCGGTCGAGTTGAATCTTATTTTCTGCAGCCGTGTTTCGAAAAATGCGGTAACGAGCAGACACTCTTTATTAAATTAAATGGTGCTGGTAAGCTTTTGATTGTAAGTATATATGTCGATGATGTAATTTACACTGGAGATGATGATACAATGATCGAAGCTTTTAAAAACTCAATGATGAAAGAGTTCGACATGTCAGACATGGGGAAAATGAGATATTTTCTTGGAATTGAAGTGCAACAAATGAGCAGTGGCATATTTATTTGTCAAAAAAATATGCAGCCGATGTGTTAAAGAGATTCGGAATGGAAGATTGCAATGCAGTTCAAAATCCTATTGTGCCTGGATTAAAATTAACAAAAGATGAGAATGGTGCGAAGGTTGATGGCACGTTGTACAAGCAGATCGTTGGAAGTCTGATGTACTTAACATCTACCCGTCCCGATTTGATGTATGCAGTGGCTTTAATAAGTAGATACATGGCTCATCCTACCGAGCTTCACCTCATGGTTGCAAAAAGAATATTGAGATATGTGAAGGGAACGATAAATTTTGGTATTCTGTACAAAAGAGGAGCAAATAAGGATTTGATTGCATTCACTGATAGTGATTATGCTGGCTGTGTGGATGACCGAAAAAGTACTTCAGGATATGTTTTTTTGTTGAGCTCTGGAGCTGTGGCGTGGTCCTCAAAGAAACAACCAATCGTGTCACTTTCCACAAAGTAGGCTAAGTTTGTTGCTGCTGCGGCGAGTGCTTGTCAAGCTATATGGATGAAGCAGATCATGAAGAAGCTCGGCTATGAAATGGGAAAATGCATAAATATCTTTTTGTTGAATTTGGATGATTCAAATGTTCATTAAAAGGGAAAGAAATTAATTAATTGATTCAATCAAATCAATTAATTTAGCTGATATCTGGAAGGATATTTTAAGGAAACTAATTAATTAGTAAATCAATTAATTAGTCTGCTATATGAAGAAATAAATTATTAGGCATGGAGAATAAAAGAAAGATATGAAAACGAAGATGACGCCATCTATTTATACTAAAATCAAATCACACAAATTGGAAAGATATCTGCGTAATCAGGAAATTGATTTGCTTAATCTCCAAGCAACCCTTCATTATCAAGTCTATATAAATGAAGGAACTTTATCTTCATATGAACAAGCAAGTGTAGTATCCACCATTATTCTTTCCTCTTTCTTTTGTACTCTCTTCTTTAGTGAAATAAAAAGTTGTTGGGTCTCCGTGGACGTAGGATATTCATATCCGAACCACGTTAAATCTTCCTGTCTTCTATTTCTGTTATTTTTCTGTGAGACTGCATAATTCTTTTTAAGTGTCATTGATATCTAAATAGGCAATACTAGATTCTGAACAAATAAACCGCTTCCGCTCAAATAAAAAAAAAATCACTACAGTTTGGTATCAGAGCTAGTGTTATTGTTTCTGTTTGGATATTAATGGCTACTTCTAGTAAGTCTGTTGGCAGATCTGGTGTCAATTATGGAGTAACACGTTTTGACGGAAAAGGAGATTTTGGTACTTGGAAGATGAAGATGGAGGCTGTATTGAAGAAGGAGAAGACTTACAAGGTTGTTTCTGCGCCTGAGAAATTGAAAGATATTGATGCAGCTGATTTGGAAGAGATGGAAGATGAAGCTCTTACAACAATTCAGTTGAGCCTTTCAGATGAAGTTCTTAGAGAATTCTCTCAAAAGAAGACGGCGAAAGAACTATGGGATGCATTATCGGATGCATATCAAGACAAGTCTCTCACTAATCGGATTATTCTTCAGCAACAACTTTATTCGTTCAAGATGAAGCCTGGAGCTGATCTCATGGAGCATGTAGATGCTTTGACGACTTTGATTATGAACCTGAAGGCAGCGGAAGTTGGTATTACTGATGAGGCTCAAGCTGTGATCCTCTTATGTTCCTTGCCTAAGGAGTATACTGCTTTTGTTAATTACATGATTTATGGCCGCAGTAAAATTAGCCTATCTGATGTAAAGGCTGGTCTTCATAATGAAGTATTAAGAGGTAGATTGGCGAGCACTAGCTTGGATAGTGATACTGAAGGCTTATCTGTTCAGAGAGGTAGAGGCCAAAGCAGGACGAAGAAATGTGGAGGACGGAATTATTCACGGTCTCAGTCTAGGGGCCTAAGAATTTGACTTGCCATTATTGTAAAAAACCAGGGCACTTCATAGCACAATGTCCCAAGCTTGAAGGTAGAAGAAAAGATCCAAAGCAAGCTTCAGCTTCTACAGCAGAGAAATCAGATACAGAAAGTGACACCGATGTATTTACAGCTTCTGGCTCTTCTGGGAAGAGCAACTTATGGCTGATTGATTCTGGCGCATCCTATCATATGACACCTGATAGGAACTGCTTTTCCACTTGCCGTGAAATTGATGGAGGAGAAGTTCTGATGGGCAATGATGCTTCTTGCTGTATGGTGGGTGTTGGTAGCGTGATGATTAGGATGTTTGATGGTGTTATTCGTACGATCACCGATGTTAGACATGTACCTGATTTGAGGAGGAGCTTGATTTCTGTTGGGGCATTAAGTAGACTTGGCTTGAAGATTGTAGTGGAAGGAGAGAAAATGAAGATATCGAAGGGTTCCATGATTGTTATGAGAGGTGTGAGGGCAGGAAATCTTTACCTACTAAAGGGCACTACTGTAATTGGTGAATCGGCTTCTGTTACATCTGTTGATTCGGATTCTTCCAGATTATGGCACTTACGGATGGGTCACATCGGTGAGCGCAACATGGATGAGTTGAGAAAACGAGGATTGATTGATGGAGTTCATCATTCAAAACTTGGTTTTTGTGAAGAATGTGTTCTTGGAAAGCAGACGAAGATTTCTTTTGGTACAGGAGAGCATAAAGCAAAAGCTGTCTTGGAGTATGTTCATACAGATGTCTGGGGTCCCTCCCCCTGTCCGTCTTTAGGTGGAGCCAGATATTTTGTTTCATTTATAGATGATTTCTCTTGTAAAGTATGGGTATACTTTCTTCAGTCAAAGAGTGAAACCTTTGCCAAGTTTCGAAAGTGGAAATCTATGGTTGAGAAGCAGTCAGGGAAGAAATTGAAAGTTCTCCGTTCAGATAATGGCGGTGAATTTGTATCACAGGAATTCATCGATTATTGTGAGTCTGAAGGCATTAAGAGGCATTACACCACACCAGGCGACCCTCAGTCCAATGGAGTTGCAGAAAGGATGAATCGGACATTATTGGAGAGAACAAGATGCCTTAGACTGACTGCTAAATTGAAGAAGGGATTTTGGGCTGAAGCTTTATCTATGGCGGCTTTCCTCATCAACCGCACACCTTCCACTGCCATAGATATGAAGATCCCTGAAGAAGTATGGAAAGGAGAGCCTGTTAGCTATTCATTTCTCAAAGTGTTTGGTTGCCCAGCTTATGTGCATGAGAGTAAAGGGAAGCTGGAACCTAGAGCTCGCAAGTGTATTTTTCTAGGTTATAGGAGAGGAGTGAAGGGATATAGGTTGTGGTGTCCTATTAGCAAGAAGATCGTTATGAGCAGGCATGTGACTTTTGATGAGAAGGCTATGTTGAAGGTGGAGCCTTCCTCATCGGATGACAATGAGAGGACATGTGAAGAATACCAGACACAAAGCAAGTCATCTGTTGATTCTTTCCATAGACGTTCAAATGGTGTTTCCGATGACACCGTGGTTGATGAGGATAATATCGATGTTGGTACAGAGGATCAAACTCAAGGTGAAGCTCATTCGGAACCTAGGCCTGTCAGACAAAGAAGAAAGCCTAAGTGGCTTGATGAGTTTGTTGGATTGAGTATCGAAGATATTAACTTCGATGATATGGCAACATATGCTTTGAATGTTGTCCATGATGAGCCCTGTGATTATAGAGAAGCCATCGCATCAGTTAACGGTTCCAGTTGGTTAGTTGCTATGGAGGAGGAGATTGAATCATTGCAGAGAAATCATACTTGGGATTTGGTGCCTCTTCCCACCGACAAGAGAGCTATTGGATGCAAGTGGATCTATAGAGTGAAAGACGGCGAAAATGGTAATCTCAGATACAAGGCAAGGTTAGTCGCAAAGGGGTATGTTCAGAAGAAAGGGGTAGAGTATCATGATATCTTTGCTCCAGTGGTTAGGCATACTTCTATTCGTATTCTTTTGGCATTGGTTGCTCATTATGATATGGAATTAGAGCAACTAGATGTCAAAACTGCATTCTTGCATGGTGATCTGGATGAGGAGATTTATTTAAAGCAGCCGGAAGGGTTCATTGACAGCAGTAGGCCAGACTATGTTTGCAAACTCAACAAATCTCTATATGGACTGAAGCAGTCTCCTAGACTATGGTATAAGAGGTTTGATAAGTTTATGCTTTCACAGGGATACTCCAGAAGTTTCAAAGACCAGTGTGTTTATTTCAGGAGATGTGATGGTGATATGATTTATTTGTTGTTATATGTTGATGATATGCTGATTGCATCTCGGAGTATGGTCAGAATTAAGGAGTTGAAAGCGGAGCTCAGTAGAGAGTTTGACATGAAGGATTTGGGAAAAGCACAAAGAATATTGGGTATGGAGATAAGCAGGGATAGGAAGCGGAGAGAGTTAAGGCTCACTCAAGCTCAGTACATCGAGAAGGTCCTCGCTCGATTTGGAATGGAGAAAGCTAAACCGGTTGGCACTCCATTAGGCTCTCATTTTAAGTTGTCAAAAGACTTATCTCCCTCATCGGAAGAAGACAAAAGGTATATGGCTGATATACCTTATTCTAGTGCTGTTGGTAGTCTTATGTATGCGATGGTGTGCACAAGACCAGATTTGGCCCATGCAGTGGGTGTTGTGAGTCGATATATGTCTAACCCAGGCAAAGAGCATTGGCAAGCTGTGAAGTGGATTCTTAGATATCTTCGAGGCACTTCTTCGGTGGGCTTGTTATATGGTGGAGTGGATGGTGACATCTTTCTTAGAGGATACTGTGATTCTGATTACGCTGGGGATAGAGATGCTAGGAAGTCAGTGTCGGGCTATGTTTTTACACTTGGCATAGGCTCGATTTCATGGAGATCAAAGCTGCAATCTATCGTAGCTTTATCGACTACCGAAGCAAAGTTGATATCGATTGTGGAAGCAACAAAGGAAGGATTGTACTTACTTCAGTTGTTGGATGATCTTTCAATGGTGCAGCAAACAGTAGAGCTATTTTCAGACAGTCAGAGTGCGATTCATCTTGTAGAAAATCAAGCTTATAGTTCACGGACGAAGCACATTGATGTTAGAGGTTTTTTTCTTATGCTTGAGGAAGAACGAAGAAAGATCAAATTGTTGAAGGTGAGTACTTTGGATAATCCTTCAGATATGATGACAAAGTCACTTCCTAAGGACAAGTTTGAGCATTGCTCAAACTTGATCAGTTTGATACCTGTTACTTGAGCGCCATGGGGCGCTAGACCCAACAACTTATATGTTGATTATTTGATGATAAGGTGATGAAGAGAGATTGTTATATTTGAATCAAGGTGGAGTGTTGAATTTGGATGATTCAAATGTTCATTAAAAGGGAAAGAAATTAATTAATTGATTCAATCAAATCAATTAATTTAGCTGATATCTGGAAGGATATTTTAAGGAAACTAATTAATTAGTAAATCAATTAATTAGTCTGCTATATGAAGAAATAAATTATTAGGCATGGAGAATAAAAGAAAGATATGAAAACGAAGATCACGCCATCTATTTATACTAAAATCAAATCACGCAAATTGGAAAGATATCTGCGTAATCAGGAAATTGATTTGCTTAATCTCCAAGCAACCCTTCATTATCAAGTCTATATAAATGAAGGAACTTTATCTTCATATGAACAAGAAAGTGTAGTATCCACCATTATTCTTTCCTCTTTCTTTTGTACTCTCTTCTTTAGTGAAATAAAAAGTTGTTGGGTCTCCGTGGACGTAGGATATTCATATCCGAACCACGTTAAATCTTCCTGTCTTCTATTTCTGTTATTTTTCTGTGAGACTGCATAATTCTTTTTAAGTGTCATTGATATCTAAATAGGCAATACTAGATTCTGAACAAATAAACCGCTTCCGCTCAAAAAAAAAAAAAATCACTACACTTTTGTGATAACAACTCAACAATCAGGTTATCGAAGAATCCGGTTATGCATGGAAGGAGCAAACACATTGATGTGCGGTATCATTTTCTACGTGATCTTACCAAGGAAAGGGTAGTTCAATTGGTTAAATGTGATACACAGGAGCAGGTTGCTGATATACTAACAAAGCCGCTGAAGTTGGAGTCGTTTCAGAAGCTGCGAAGTATGTTGGGAGTGTGTGAACTGCCAGTTGTAAACTGAAGCTGAGAGCTGTCAGTTTAAGGGAGGGAATGATGGAATTTATTTTGTTCAAGTCTTCAGTTTTTTTTATGCTAATAAACTGCCTATTATGTAGGATAGACAGTTAGTGTTTTTTGACAATTTCCTTGTTTATTTTAGTACGTTTTCCAGTTACATGCGTAGTTGCATATTTCTTTCTTTCGGTACTGTAAAGGCATAAATGCCAGAAGTTGTTCAATAAAACATAATTCCCCCCTGTTTTTGTTGAATACTTGCTCTTAGAATTTTAACTCTAGATTATCTGTTCTTATCAGGGAGTTAGGGTTCAGAAAATTGAAATTAACAAGGAGAGAACGAGAGAACTAAAATTTGGGAGAAGTTGAAATAGGGATATCTAAGAATAATCAATCGGGAATTGGAATTTGAAAGGGTGTTTGGAGAAGAGACATTTTATGTTTTCTCCCGAAGCAAAAGAAGGATACACAGTATTTGTAAAGAGGCTTTGCACTTATTTTCAACGTCGTTGCACTAAAAGTCCTTCTAGCAATGAGCACATGTATTTTAAAAAAATTAAAAAAAAAAATAAAATCAGAAATCTATGAGTTCCCTTGTATTTTCTATCAGAAAAGTGAAAAAAAAGCAAGCCATCATGCGCTTTCTATTTTTTAAAAATAGGGATTAAATTTACATTTTCATTTTTGCATTGACTTTTCTTCTTATAACAACATATAAAAAACAGGGGCCTCTAGTTTTTTTCTTGATTTGTAAATTGCAATGAGACGCTGATACCTGTATTTTGGACTTCAAAGTATTTTACTTTTGGCCAATGGCAGTAAGCAAACCTTCATATGGTCGGTTTGATTAATGTAACAAATCAAATACTCTGAATTATAAGCATAATAATCCAAATAAATATTATTACTTTCAAATAGAATAGTACATGTGTATGTTGTATAAGTACTAACACAATCAATTCTTGTATGCAATTTTTCTTTTTTTACAGGTATATCAGTGTAACCTTTGTTAATATAATTTCTTCATCGGAAGCTGGCAGAAAAAGTTCAGCTCCCATGCTTTTAATTCAGGCTTTTGATTCTGTAAGACTGCTGTGCAATGATGTTGCCAGTGGAGGGGCATTCTGGGAAGATCACCTCATACCCATCTCTGAAATTATCCATCCCTTGAACCAAAAGCTGCCAGAATAAACTTCCTGCACACGACCCACCATTTCTGGCAGAATCGTAAACAGTATTATAAGCAGTGGAATAATAAGCATCTCTCTGTGCAGTGCTGAATTGCTTATTTGATCTTCCAAGCTCTGTGATAAGTAGCGGTTTTCCAATTTCAGCTGAATCCTGTATATGAGAAGTGATCCAGCTTTGAAGAAAAGCAGTTTGAGTCTGATCGTCAGCTCCATTTATCCTGTAAATATGTTTTAAGAATCAGTTCTTTCAAAACTCCAGTGCTGAATCAGTTTGAGTCTGATCATCAGTTCTTTCAAATTTGAAAATACTTACCACTGATCGGGGTAAATGTGAATAGTTGTGAAATCGATGAGAGTGTTCTGATTATGTGCAACAAAATCTGTACCCACTTCATATCCTGGATTAAACTGCTTTCTGTCTGGCCTGGAATTTCCATAGAATCCTTCCATTCCGATTTCAATCATGTGTTTTTGGTCAAAGTATTTGATGCAACCAGCCATGTCCGATATCCATCTCTGTTGTATCCACAAATTAAAATTATAAGATAAGATAATATTACTGTTTCTGATGACATAACATTCACAATAATGCACCATAAGATATCGGTTGAGTTTTATTGTTTTTGATCGCGCTGTAATATATATGAAGAGGAATAGAGATTGAGCCTCTATACACACACGCACGCGCACGCGCGTGCACATACAAGGTGCGATCTTTTATCCTATGTGTTAAACCAGGCAATTTACATGCATTGTTAAAACTACATAGTATATGTACTTGTAGTGTTGCGCCAGAGTAGTCACTTTGGCATCTGGGTTCATTCATGAGCTCCCATGCAAAGATCGTAGGTTCATCCTTGTATGCAACACCAGTAATTGTATTCACCCTTGTGAGAACAGCCTGAAAAACAGATCAATTATCATAATACAAAAATGTGTTTAACAAATTTCATTTTATATTATATATGCGTGAAAAATTACCTGAATATGATTTTTGAAGAATTGTTTGGTTACATAATCTGAGAAGAAATCATCATCGCTGTTCAACCAGTGACCCTGGTCTCTAGCCCACTGAACATACTGTTTTTTCCCTCCATAACCTTCCCAATTGTTCACCAAACTCAATATTACATAAATGCCATTCTTCTTCGCCTCGGATATCACAAAGTCCAAGCCCTGACATGTATACATATTCCACCTATGTTAGTGTGCAGAGATCTTTGTGTAATAACATATGTAGAAAAACTAATACGTTTTGTACCTTGAACACATTCTCATTGTAATTTCCAGGACTGATCTGGAGTGCCCTATAACCACCATCGCTAAAAGCCCAAGTCCTAACCACATTCAGTCCATTTTGTGATGCTTGCTGAAATGCTTTCGACACTTGGTATCTAGTATTAGGATCTGCAGCAGTGTACATGAGCCAATATGCATTGAACCCATTAACATAAAATGGTCGACCATTCATTGAGAAATGAATCCCACTAGTCGAGGCAAAGCCTCCATCTTTGACACATCTTGCACTAATTGCAATGCCATGTTGAAAAACTAGCAATGCAATGAGAAACAGTGTGTATGTATTTGATGATTGGTGTTTCATTTTTTCTTTGTTTTGTTTAATGAATATATATGATATATAAGTTGATTGATGTGATACTGGGGTAGAGATTTGGGAAGCTTATATAGAGCTTAAAAGCATGCATAGTTGAGTGAAATGTTGAAAATGATTACATGATCAACAATGAATGTATTTAAGATAGGCAAAGGAAAGCTAGTTGATAAATAAATGTATAACTGTTTGAAGTTGCAAGTTTCTTCTTGTCCTTAGATCAAGTTCTAACTTCTGATTCATAACTAGTTAGTTATTTGGAACAGTGATATCAGAAAAGGTTTAATACCATTTGTTTTTTTGTGTCAAGACCAACCACCGTAAATAACTAACGGAGCAACATAAATGTCAACTTTGAAGTTATTCAGGTACATAGTATATACAGTATGTGCATGTCAATTAAGCTTGCAAACTTATGCATATACGAACTCATAATATTTGGAGTGCTTTTGGCTAAGATTTATTATCGGCTTTTCCAGTTATATAGCTATAGTTATCCGTGTATATCATCTAGTCTAGTTGCATAAAGAAAATAAGGCATGCAATTTTATTTGTATAACATATTTCAAATATACTTAAATATTTGTAAAATGGTTGATTATGAACGAGAATTAGTTGGAGTTTACATTAACATGTAGGAATTAAGCAGGGATAGATATCTCAACATGTATATAGACTTGAATTATTGATTATGAGGTAGGAACTTTAATATAGCCTAAAGTTTGTGTTAGCTCTTTTTGAAAAGCAAAATGGACGGTTGGAGGTTACAGCTTCAAATGTGTAGCTACTTGCTTCAGGTTCATTCATGTTGTATTGTTTTGCGTACATAAATATCAAGTTGCTAACTTTACTGCATGCATATATCATTATATGCAGTATTCAAGTTTGAGCCATATGCACTGTTTGATTACTATTGTTTAAACTGCGAGAGTTAAACAATCAATTCTCCACTGTTACCAATGTAAAAGAAGAAGGTGAGGTAAATTAAGACGTGGGATAAGATCGAGAAACTTAATGCGATAGAAACTAACCCTTCACGGTTGGTTATGTATTTATCAATATATATAGCTTCACAACGAAAGCAGTCTGTCAATATGTGATACAATAATGACATTATAACTACCATAGCTGAAAGTTTCAGAAAATACTATGTATACATGATAATCCTGGAAAACAAACATCAGAGAAAGAAGTAATATTTGTCTTCCAATATTATACTATAATGTATTGAACGAGATCGTATAGTATACACAGAAACATGCATTAACCATATATCAACGAGCAGATGAAAAAAATGCTGTATACCTTTTGGTGTGATAGAGATTCTATCCGGGATCTTGTTTATTTATTTATTTATTGTTTTTTTTATTATTTTGAGTATACATACTTCTTAGGCAAAAGCAATTGGCCAACACATGGAAATATTAATGGTACTCCTAACTACTAAAAACCGAAAGCTATTTTTCTAGAAAAATTATGTGTGTGAATAAGATTCATTGATAACGAATTATGATAGAAAGAAAGAATCGATGAGAAAGAAGCTATGTTTTTTCTTTCAATAAAAAGTATTTAATGATAGGCTATATATATTGGATTCATATTGACTTTTAAACTATTTCATGTTATAACTAAAATACTTCAAATAAACTCAAAATTTGAATTAAACTTCACTTAAAAAGGCTGCCAACGTGATGTATTAAAAGTTGGTTGCTTGTATTGTCGTGTACTCACTGTTATCTACGAGAAGTTATTGTATATAAAGGCATATTTATCCAAATAACAGAAAGTTTTTTGCTTATGCAAGCAAACAATTTCATTGGTAGCTAGTTATTTCTTTGAAAGTTGCATACTTCAGAATCTATGTACATATATAATTTTCAAGTTGAACGATTAATACTCCAATCAAGTATATAATAAACAAACTACTCCAATCAAGTATATATTGCATGAAATATGTTTTGTATATTTATCTTGTCTATAAAAGAGTTAGTAAAAATTGGTTGTTATAATCATATTTTTTGGAAATGAGCAATGTGGATAGAAAGTTAGAAACAACAATTTTCTCTTTCTTAATTTTCATTTATTTATCATTATTACTTGCTTTTTTAAAAAATAAATAAATAAATAATTGTCTGCTTGCAAAAAAAAAAATGAAATACGGCTGCAACAATTATGAGACGTAATCAGACCATTTTCACGCACATTTCGCATGAATAACGTTACTTATATTATATTCAGATTGCCGTAACCTCTAAATCATCAAATATGTGCTTGCAATAAAAACTATTTAATTCCCTTATTTTGGAATATCTGAACTTTACTAATATAAAATAATCTAAGAATATGCACCAATGACTCACTAAGAAAGTGGATTTGGAATCAAATTAAAAGTTCACCCATTGATTTTGGAGTTTAGATTTTAAAAAAAAATAGTTCAGAGCAAGCAAAAATAAAATGAACACCCCAAAAAACTACTACTTTGCGTTCCTTCTTCTTCTTATCACCTTCACAGTATCAACTGTTTCTTCCGAAAAAGTTCATGTGAGCATAGCAAACAAATTAGGAGCTGGAAATAATATCAACATTCATTGTCAATCGAAAGACACCGATTTAGGGAACCAAGTTGTGGTTGATGGATCAGATTATGGGTGGGATTTTTCTCCTAATGTTGCGGGCACAACTCTATTTTACTGTGATATGAACTGGAAGAATGTTAATTCATTTTCTTTTAATGCCTATGATTTTCAAAGAGATAACATCAGATGCAATTCTACTTGTTCTTGGTTGATATCTGAAGAAGGTATGTATAATTTGAACGAGGGTACTGGTTTCTATGAGTATATGTATTCTTGGAACAGTTGATTGACTGATCACTAGTTTGTTTCCTTGATCAATCAAGAAGACAAATTATTTGGACATTTTATGCTGATTTTGTATGCTTGTGCTCTATACTTTGAATTTATTCTGTCTTAGACTGAATTGTATGTCAAATTATGTAGGAATATGTTGATGAACTTTTAAGCTTTTGGTTGCAATAACTAATTTAGCACCAGACTAATCTGTATTATAATACTACAACTCAGAAACAGTATTGGAGATATAAGAGGAAAGAAAGAAAGAAAGAAAAAAAAAAGATCTGAGTACTATCACCGAAGCCTCTTTTGATAAAAAAAAATTTTAGCTCGGTTTAAAATCTGTATTATTGGATCAAAATTTATTCCATGGAATGGGGATTACAGATGGTTCAAACTGTGTAAATTAGCCGTACATTTTATGATAAAATGAAGAAGAAAGTGGCAACATACTAAATCAACTAAACAGAAACTGAAGTCTCTAGTAACAAAAACCACTCGTGTGCTTATCAACTATGATGACAACCAAGTCATAAAATTAGCTCTAAATGATGGTGTTATCTGCAATCGTGCCATTTTTCAACACGACTGTGATTCCTGATCTGATATAGAAACCCTCTGAAGCTCTCTCTGCTTCTTCTACATTCTGAAATAGCAAACATTTAAAATTTTCTTTTTAAAAAAAAATGTAACATTTGTTGATGTTGAAATTGAACTTACATCTTTGTTTGTAATGACTACATTCCTTCCAATTTTAGCATTTTTGTCTATGATGCAGTTCCTGCATTTGGAAGCAAGACAATATCAATTATCTTTTTCATGATTTAGCCAAAAATACTTTAATTATGATATATACTTGATTTTAGTATTTTCTCCAACGCCAACAGGAACTTTTCCTTTAGCCAAACAAGAAGCTCTCTCTGCCTCCGTTTGATAGAAGTCTGCACCCATCATCATAGTGTCCTATAATGTTGTGTGTACAAACAATTTCAGTACAAGTAGAGTAATTCATGATATACGGATTTATAAATAATGTACCTTGAGCTCCACATTACTGTCCAACTTTGATCGAATACCAACAATGGAGCGTTCAACGCTGCATTTTGTCAAGAAACACCCATGCGAAATAATTGAGTTTAAAACCTAAAAAGATTGAAAGAAGGGGGGAAAAAAATCAGTGTTGTACCAACATACATTTGGTGAAATATAATATAAATAATGGTACAGTAATTATACCCTGCACCTCTCTATTTTTGTTGGTGGCAGAAAACGCGGTGATGTGAAGATTGGCTTTGTAGGATCATAGAAATGAAACTTTGCAGGCTTCAACAATTAGTTTTGAATTTGTTAGTTTGAGCTTGTAATAATTTTTATGAAGGATATTAATTTCTAGTGTACATTTACGATAATTCAGGCATGCACAACATGCACATTACATACATGTACCTGATCAGTTAGAGCCAAATTTGCATCGAAGAATGATTTTATAGTTCCAATATCTTCCCAGTATCCATCAAATAGATATGCCTGCCACATTACGTTAATATGTGGGTCATTGCGCATACGAACATCAGTTTTATTTATTTATTATTTTATGATACGTATCTAAATATAAATATTTGGCTAAGAAAAAAATAATCAATACATGCACATTATATTCTTGAGCTGCCTTTGGAATAATCTCAGATCCAAAATCATTACCATCAGGATGATCCCATCTGAAATCAACAGGAGTTAATGGCTCATATAGTTATAATCAGGTAAATCGAAATAAAATATTAATATGTTTGATAGAAATGGAGAAAAATAGATACTTAAGAAGCTTCAATAAAACTTCGGTTTTAAACAAGTATACACCCATTGATGCGATGTACGGAGAGTTTTTAGCATCTCCAGCAGACAATCCAAGAATACTTGTGTCAACTCGCTGAAAATTTAAAAAATTAACCAACGTTTATTATATGGTAGGAAAGAAAAAAGCAATTATGGTTAAGATTTGATGCATCTACCATGGATCTCAACAATTTTCCCTTTGGCTTTTCAAGGAATTGACGAATGCGGCCATTTTCATCAATCTTCACCAGTCCAAAATCCGAAGCACGACTGAAGAATATCCAAAATTAGTAAGATAATATAAATTGGTTAAATATATAAAGTGTCGAAATACCCAAATCTTTCAATGGATACACATACTTATAGAAGTGTACATGTAAGCAATACTTTTCATGCCACAACATTTTTTTGATTTATGGGTATTGCATAATTTTAGAACAAAATAACCTTGTATGAAATTCAATGGGTTTAAATAAAAAAGTAAACCTGATTCTAATATCACAAAAATTCTCCATGTTAACATAGATTATTTTCTGATTTAATACCTGTGGTCAACTGGTACACATGAGACAGATATATCTGCACCAGTATCCATATGCTTCTGCTCGAAGGCACAATCATTTGAATTTCATAGTTATCACTATAAGAGATACCTGATATTGAATTTAATTTATTGAAAAAGAAATAATAAACCTGAACATAATCCATGTAATCCATCCTGTAAAGATGATCTCCTGACAATATAAGTATGTTCTCTATATTTTTGAGCTTGGCATCCTATGTCAAATTGGTATTTTATATAGTATAGCAAACCAACATTCATAATTTTTAAGAAATATTATATGAAGATACTATTTGCTAGTTTGAAACCTCAAGGAATGTGAATTGCCTAACAGCATCCGCAGTTCCTTGAAACCATTTCATACCCGATTTCCCGGGTGTCTGTGTAGCTGCTAGCACCTATTATAACAAAACCATTATTTGATATATATTTCATTAGACTTCAACCATTTAAAAGCTATACTTATTTTCCAATGTATACCTCTACAAAGCCATTTCCAAAGTTAATGCCATTTCCACTAAAATTATAGGTACGAGCAAGATGTCGGTTAAGAGACTGAGAATTGAACTGTGTCAAGACACAAACTTTGTTTATTCCACTATTGATGCAATTGCTCATTGGTACATCAATTAACCGATAGCATCCACCAATTGGTACCTGGAAACATATGAATTTAAGAAGCATACATTTAAGAGTTCTTATGTAGGTGTGCATGATATTAACTATTAAACATTGTTTACAGCTGGTTTTGCCCTTGTTCGAGTGAGAGGAAAAAGTCGAGTCCCTGCTCCTCCACCTAATATGATTGCAGCCACAGTTTTCGGATTGGCTTTTGGCATTTCAGTAATCATAGGTGCTTCTATTGTCTGTTAAAATGGTTTTCAAGAATGTGACATTGCACTTTGCTAATGTTTGAAATTTAAGACTGATGTTAAATAAGATAGAAAAATGTTACCAAAAGCTCCTTGGCCACATCGGTAAGAACAGAGTTCATAGTTGAGCTGTGTGCACGAACATTGTTTAGGATTCTGGTTTTTGATCCATTAGTTATTGTACATTTCTTCTTCAATGGTTTCTCGCTAATAATACCATCTCCAAACAACGAAGATGACCTCAGAGAACCAGGAATTGAAGAACCGAGGCACATTGTCCCAACCATTTTAGATTGAGAATGCAAAGTTACAAGTTGAGAAAGAAGTAATAAAACAGGGAAGTCCGTTAAGTGGAGAGATGTTTATTTCAGAGTGAGAATAGGAAGCAAATAAAACTAGACAGAGACTGATTCAGTTGATATTTTGAGGGAAAATAGGAGTTTACTGAAAGAACAAAAGAGAGAATAATCCTGCCGCGATTATTTATTTTATTTTATTTTTATTTTTTTTAAAACCCAAGAGAATCCGACGGACCGGTAAACTTCTGAGGAGGGTATAGTAAAGTCGTCCGCTGATCCAGCCGCGATTATTTATAAATCAACCAATTTAGTTCTTTACGTATTATTTGACATTAAAGTAAATTACTTTAAAGGGAAAAAGTTTAATAAAATTTAATTTTAACAGAAAATTTAACTTTCGTCGCAAGAACAAGTGACAAAATTTCTCGATTGTTCCTCCTTTTTTAGTCTCATCTCCTTGTAAACAAAAATTTTCCTTCATTAAACAATGGCATCTCAAAATCAAATCAATTTTCTTTTTCAAACTGATTTACAAGCGCAATCGACTTTGAAAGCTAAGTCGATGAACGTAAATCCACATATTTCAATAAATCCTGAACAAATAAAAGATGAACCCACGATTTCAAAAAGTAGGGCTTCGAATGCTACGCGTACAGAAATAAAGAGAAGGCGAAAAATAATTCATCAACGGCTGTCGATTCGAATGATATTCACGAAGATACAAAGAGGACGAAAAAATCTAAGGCATCTAAAACTATGGATGAAGACATAAAGAAACAACAGCTTTGTGATGAAATCGTCAGCAGAAAAAGAAAGACAAAGGTACAACAACTGATTTATTTTTAAATTAAAAGATAATTTTAAAATGATAGTTGAATTATCATTTGATTTGTTATTAAATGATATATTAATGCATCATTTGATTTGTTGCATGTATAATATTGAAAATGAGATGATGGATGAACATATCATTCAGTTTTTGACAGATGATAGACGACAAAAAGATGAATAGTTACAGAATGATAGAAAAATATAAAATTGAAAAAAGTGATAGACAAACATAGCATGATAGAATAATGGTTGAATATATCACTTTATTTACTGTATGTATAATGATGCAATGATAGATGAAAATAGCATTTCAATATTTGATAGACGGTAGAAAATAATTAGATAGATACTTATTGAATGATAGTTCAATATATCATTTGATTTGTGTGCACCATATTGAAATATGAGATGGTAGATGAACATAGCATTCAGTCTTTGACAGATGATAGACAACAATAAGATGAATATCTATACATGATAGACAAATATAACATTGAAAAAAATGCTAGACAAACATAGCATGATAGAATGTTAGTTGAATATATCATTTTATTTACTGTATTTGTTATGATGGAATGATAAATGATAATTATTGAATGATAGTTCAATATATCATTTGATTTACTGTATTGATAGTTATTGAATGATAGTTCAATATATCATTTGATTGTATGCATCATATTGAAATATGAGATGATAGAAGAACATATCATTCAGTTTTTGATGGTTGATAGACAACAATATGATGAATAGTTATAGAATGATATACAAATATAGCATTGAAAAAAAACGAAAGACAAACATAGCATTCAATCTTTCAACTTTAGAAGCATACATTGAACAAGAGTAATGATAGACAAATATAGCATTTGAAAATAGAATGATTAGCATTAGAAAATTATGCATTCATAGTTGAAAAAATTGATAGATAAAAATAAGAAAGCATTTAAAAAATGAGACATGAAAATAAAATTATAGTTTGTTAAATACCGAATTATTCATTCACAGTTTTTTGTACATGGATCAAAAGGTAAAATATTGAAGAAAGCAAAAACAACATAGGGAAAAAAATCAAAAGAAAGTATCTCACGTAAAAATTCAGTATCGATGTAGCTTGCTTCCAACGATAAAAAAATTCCGGAAAATTAAGGAAAAAGGAGGTTATCTTGTAGATCAATTGAAATATTTAAAACAAACACCCTTCGAAAAATTTATGTTAATGTTTTTCAAAGAAATTTTATCCATAGCTGCTTTTACAAAATCATCAACAACCTTAGATAATATCATAGAAACATTTTCTATCAATGACGAAGCTTTTAAAGTGGGGAATATTTTTTTTAAAATCAAACCTGAAGATGTTTCAATTCTCTTTAGCTTACCTTTGTCTGGAATTAATATTTTTCCATTACCTAAAATGAGTTTACAAATCCTTCCAGACAATTGTCAAGATTTTGTACTGAGAAATTTTGAAACAGTAGAGCACATCACAAAGGATCTTACAATTTCGAAGATAAATAATATACTGGAAACACAACAATTTCAATATGAAAGTGATTTTTCAAAACTGTTTATTATTCTTGCAATGATAACCTTCTTCTTTCCTGACAACCAAAGATACTTACCATGGGGATATATTCCCTATATCGTTGATCAAAACAAAACGAACTCAGTATCTTGGCTGGTTTCAATTCATCATTCATTGGTTAGAGCTTTGACAGCTTTCAAAACAAAGCCGAGAAACATGCCGGGTTGTTCCATGCTCCCAATTGTAAGTATAACATTCTAATTTTATGTTAATGCATCTATCTCTATAAATTAAATTATACACATTATATGTTTTAACATATAAAATTTTATTTGTAGTTTTTTCTATGTGAGCATGTGAATTTGATATCTCCATTAGCAACATACTGTTCTACCTTACCTAGATTTAGGAGGTGGAATATCGCAAGCTTGAAAAAGGTCATCTCAAGAGAAGCTTTGATGAACATGGACAATAGAAAGGTATTATTTCTCACACAAGTATAAGAAAAATATAATGATAGATAAATATATCATAACATAGTGTATATTAACAGTTTTCATTTTGTTATTATACAGTCATAATTTAGATGATAGTTACATATATCATTTCTGCACAAATACAATTTTATGTAGGTGCTACTAAAGAATGATAGTCAGATATAGCATTACATGAAAAATGACAATTATATATAAAATTAGTTCATTCATTGTATGTTAACTCATTCATTACTATTTATGTTATTACATAGATTTTTGTTGAAATAAGAAACCTGACTGAAGATGAAAAAGCACTTATTCAATAAACAAGCCAACAAAAATTTGTTCAGCTGGATACCAATGAGAATATTGCGATACACTAAATAGAAATTTTGAAAGAGACATCAAAAAACCAAGTCGACTCAATGTAGCTGTATATAGAAGATTTGGAAAATAAATTGAAGAAAAGTGAAAAAAATTAGAAAAGGAGAAATAAAATAGTATACAAGCAGAAGGCACTATCATACAGTTGAGAAAAGAAATCAAGATGTTGAAATTAAAAGCAAGAGTAGAAATAGAACCACCATCATTTGATCTCAATATAACTCAGGAAATTAAAAAGATGCAGCAAGAGAAAGAATAACAGGATCAAAAGAAACCTTCAGAGGCAATAGAAAAATCACCAACAGTGCATGAAAAAACACCGAAGAAACCAAGCTTCTTAGTTTTGAGGGTTAAAAAGCGCCAATGAAGGAATAAAATTGATTCTGATTGCTAGTATGAAATTGTTCACAAAAAACAAAGAAAAATACTGACAGTAAAAACCAAAAGGAGCAACTTGAAACCAAGGAAGGTCAAAAAGAAAATACAAGTGAACAGAAATAAGAAGAACAAAATGAAAAATCAGATTATGAACACGAATCTGAAACTGAAACAGATGAGCAAGTCACTACAATTGAAAATGAAGAAATTATTGATGTTGATGGGTACTCGCCATCAAGTAATGTTTATAAGAGTAAAGATATCACAAAAAGTAGTATTCTATAATTATTGAACGAAGAACAGCAAAACAAAATTCTTACTTTCTTCAAATTAACGAAAATGAGAAGTAAGATTTCTGATATTTTTTCTTTCATTATATTTGTAATTAAATAAAATTAAAAAAACCAACTTGTCAATTATTGATTTTCAATTACAGCACTGTAGCATATGAAAAAGATGAAGGACACAAAAGAGGAATCACAATAGTGAAATCTATGCTGGAAGCCGTTCTGTTTGAGGGGGTTACAGATGGACAGGTATGCATATTAGAATTATGATAGTAAAAAAGTGTATATAAATGTATAAAATGAAAGAATGATAGATAAACCTAGCATTCAACTTTTCGAAGTGCATATAAATGAATTGAATGAGAGAGTGTCAACTAAAAGTAGCATTAGTATTTGTAAAATGCAAATAACTACATAGGATGGGAGAATGATTATTAAAACTAGCATTCATAGTTTTTTAAGTGCATATAAGTGTATAGGATGAGAGAATGATAGTTAAAACTAGCATTCAAAGTTTCAAACTGCATATAAATGTATTGAATAAAAGAATGAGAGTTAAATATAACATTCATATTTGTAAAGGGCATATAAATATATGGACGATCATTTGTATTTTCCAGTGCATACAATGCAGTAAACATGTAAATGATAGTGAATACTAGCATTAATATTCCTGGTCCAAAAATTAAAAAAAAAAGTTATCCCATAAAACTTACAACCTTCTTTGTTTGGTTTAACAGCTTATTGATTGGTTTTATTACAATCAAGAGATGTATGAACATAGTCACTACTTCACCACAATGATGATGGTAAGTATAAGCTTTTCATTATGAATGTTAAAAAATAATATAAAGTATTCTAATACATATAATGTGCAGAATGCTTTACTACATGGTCTGCAAACTATGATCAAAGACATAGTCATATCAACAACAGATGTCATTGTCAAAGATGAATTTACAGAGAAAAATTTCTTCCCTCTACACTACACAAACCATTGGAGCTTGTTAATGCTAAATTATGAAACAATGCAGTGGAGTCATTATGATTCAACCAAACCAAAAACTAGATCAACAAGGACTTCAAACCCCAGCTATAACCAAGCCCTCATTCTTGTAAGAAAGGTGTAATTTTGAAATCACTCTAACATTAATATACAGCACTAATTTTTCTTCTTGCAGAAAGACAAAATTGAATTGATGTTCAAGAAGAAATGGGCAGAATTAGGAATACTAAACAAAGAATTTCACAAACCTAAAGTGCTGCAGCCAAAAACCCACCACAGGATTCTGATTCATAAGTAACTAATTTCTTTTCTTCTCTTGTTTAAACTATCATTTATTTTTTTAAACTGCAGTAGAATGCATTAAATATGCAAAATGATAATTAAAACTCGCATTGCTAACTGACAGTTCATTGATCTGCATCTATTAAACAAAAAGAGTATGTATATGGTGCACATTCCACATGCAGCAATGATGTCTCTATGAATGCATTGATTAATATTGTGATCAAAATATAAAGCTATATTTTAGAATTCTAGAGTAAAGAATGCAATATTATTTTAGCATTAAGTTTTACTATAATATTAACTAATATTTCTATATCTGAAATAGACTTGATTGTGCGTTCTTTGTCATGGTAAACATGAAAAAATTGGGTAAGGATGAGATGCCAGAAAAATATCCTAAGGAAATGCTTAGAAACCTAAGAGCTGTAGTGGTGTATAGCATACTCAGTGATCCACAATACAGTTGGTCAGTGAAGAAATCCTGCAAAGATTCTACATAAGAATAGCTGTTGCATTTTAACTTCTTAGAACTTTGGATATATTTGAACTAAACCACTTCTGCTAATTAAACTGAGATGGAGTCTGAGATGGAGTCTTATATGTTTTCTAATGCTTGCATTTTGTTCTCGATGTATAAACTGCTCAGATGGATTTGAACTTCTTGATTTGAATTTGATTCGATTATAGTTGTCTGTTTTCAATGCATGAACTACAATGTATAAACTATGGATATATTCAAGTGTCATTTTAATGTGTTTTTAATGCTTTTACTGTATTTCTGATGTGCCGAATAATGTTTTATACTGAAATGCTAGATAGAACTAGCATTACGTGAAAATACATTCCTCGGTGATTGAACTGTAATGAATAATGTGTGAATTTATCTATATAGCATTTTTATATGATGTCCAATGTAGCAAGAAATGGCAGATCTATTCACTCTATCAATAACCGAGCCGGATCTGGTCTATCATAGGGGATTTGCCTTTTCTATTGATTCCTACGGGTTGGATCAAAAAAAATTCTTGAATGAGGTATTCAACTCCAAAGATGAATCGAAAAAGAAATCTTTATTGGTTCTACGTCCTCTTTTTTATGAGGAGAATGAATCTTTTTATCGAAGGATCATGCACTGCTAGTACATCATCTGAGAATTCTTAATTGGCTAGTTATAAATAAACACAGGGCTATTTACAAGGGATTACCTCGGATCTACGCCGAGGTATTGACGGTGATTCTCAGATATCGTAAAATAGAATGTGAACCGAATGGTCGAGGTTCGAATCCTACTTGGGGAGATTTGATTGATTCTTAATTTCATTAAAGAATGAAGAATTGAATGAAAGAGCTCGCTTTGTCCATTAAGGGTAGGTAACCCGTTGAACTCCGTTTCAAGTGTGATGACTGCTGTTTACACTGTAATGCTAATTATAACTAGCATTTAACCGAAATGCTAAATACACCTATCGTTCAACTGTAATGCTAGTTATAGTGTAACGCAGTCCACGTGGATCGTTATTTTGATGGTAGTTGCCAAAGTCAGCATTTATCTTATTTGATTTCTTTGAAGTGGCAATAGGAAGTTGATATATCAGTAGCCAGTATAGCACCATAGGATATATTACACCACAAATCAATAGCCAGTATAACACTGTGACGACCGACATTTAGGAAGGTTTAAATCGACAATAATCCACACTTGTCCAACTTAAACAATCTGAAACGTAGATAATCGGAGGGATTAAATAAGAAAAATAAGAAGAGAAGAAGAAAACAATCACAGAATCTCACAATGGAAACGATAAAATATAATAATCAATTAAAAATTCAAAAGATGTTTACTATACATCTGATCATAATCTATACACATTCGTCAGAGTTATATTTATACATCAAGGATAAATAATCATTACAGCAGAATAGCACGATGCAGGGAATAATAATAATAGTAATATACCAAAACTCCGTCTTCATCCTCCAGAGAATAGTCTTCAATATGCTGAAAAACTGAGGACTGACCCGAGCGTAATGAAAATACAAAACACTCGAGTCAGGATTAAAATACTCTTATGTAAATCAAATCATATCATAAATATGAATGCAATAACTTACGAGACGTTACGGGATTTTCCATCTCCTAAGGATCCGTTAAACTATTTATATATAATAGTATACGCTACAATAAATAATGTCTATCAGTAAAATAAATATAAAAATAGCGTTAAGACTTTACATTAATCCACCTTAACACATTTACAGCTTTTAAACCAAAATCGTAATGGGCTCGTATAGGGATAAATATGACAAGGCACGTGAGGCAATGCCCAAGGTAGGATTCTACCAGTTTACCCTTTCTGGCTGGTCGTAACCCATCCGCGGCCGACCGCGACCATCAATCCAAACGAAAAATAAGGTGCACCCATCGAATCCGAAAGAACAATAGTAATACGAGGGATCAACGTCGCTAGAGGTAGCTAACCTCAATGGCCAGACATAGACTCATGTTTTAGTCATTTTAATTATGACACGAATGTTAAGGCTATCCATCATCGTTCTCTTACTTCATTCCAGTAAACGTTGCCAAATCAACCACTACATTCTAGATATCATCCACCGCGTACGCGGTTGTCAAAGTGGTTCCAATATTGAAAGAGAGTATTTCAATAAGAGGCCCCGGTCTCTTTAACAGCCAATCATCATTTTTCATAGCGGTTGGTTCTTTTACATTTCGAAAACAATTTGCACTTGATATCAAAATATCATATTCGTTTCAAAAACAAATCCATTTCAAAATCATCATATATTCGCTTCAACATCAATTCCATTTCGAAATTATCATATATTAAAAATTATCAATTTTGTCCGATAAATTGATTCCACTTCCAAAATTTGATTCGAATTCAATTTAGGTTATATTCTTCACTTTAACCTAGTTTGTATTTAAATCCAAGATTTAATTATAACATTTTACCCTTAAACTAGTTTGAGTTTTAGAAAATAGCTTAAATAGTTTAAAATGGTTAAATAGTTAAAAATATTTTAATCGAAAATAATTTGAATATAAGAATGGTTTATATAGTTAAATAGTTTGGAAGATCAAAATATTTTAAATATTTAAAGAATATAGATTTTAAATCATTTATACTAAAATATTCATTTTTAAAATAATTCCAAAGTCAAACCGGTCAACTTCCCAATTTCCTACCCAACTCAATTCCATTTTTCATTTCGATTTAATCGATTCAACTTCGATTTCAACTCGAATAAATTTCGATTCCACATAAATTTCGATTTCAATTCACAAATTTCTTTAAATTTCAATTCCAATTCCAAATTAATTTAAATCTCAATTTCAAATTAATTCAAATTCCAATTTTAAATTAATTTTCAATTCCAATTCCAAATTCGATTTCAAAATATCGATTTAAACACTTAAATCAAATTTACTTCCAATTCCAAATTTTAAATCCAAATTATCAATTTCAAACTCAAATTTGAAATATCATTTTATATCAATTTTCGTAGAATTATTCAAAGTTCGAATAAAAGTCCAATCTTTTAAACAAATCAACTTTCGAAATTTTCGTCGTAATTCAATTTTTAACTTAAAAATCTAAACTTCTAGTAATTAAACAATTTCGTTTACCAAGTTTAAATTCCAACATTTCGAGCTTCAATTCAAAATAATTAATTTTTCATAAATTTGATTTTGTTCTTAAAAATCAGTTCATTTAAATAATTTCAAAACAACTTTTAAAATCATTTAATATAACCAACCCGGTGTCCGTATATAATTTTCTAACCTATGGCCAAGTGGATAATTATTTCAATTTAATTTCAAGGATGAATATATATTATTTCAATCCAAATAGATGTCATAGGTATATATCATTTCAACCTATTTCTTAATTTATTTGAAATAATTCAGTTTACAGTTTATATGCAATAAACAATATACAGGATGATAGTATGATATATCAATATAAATAAACAACCAATATTGATCAATAGCATCCATCACAACTAATCAACCATAAAGCCAATAACATTCACAAATTCCAATTTTTTTACCATATAGGGTAATATGCTGCCAATTAAATTTAAATTTATTTAACAGTCAATTTAAATTCTATCAATTAATTCATATACTAATTTAAATGACAATTAAATCTACCAAACAACAGCCAGTCAAATTCATATCACTTCAGAATATAAGTATAACTAACATAAAATTATTTTAGTCAATTGTGAGCGTATAAACACTCACATTTATCAATGATTTAAAACCCAAATAAAGACCCAAATTTGAATAGTCTTAGAACTCGACCAAACCTATTCCATGTTGTCCGGAATTTTAATACGATCACAACGGAGAAAACTTCGCGTAGATCCAGCTCATATACAAAAGATATTGATATTAGAAGTTATACGATATATATTATTATGAAATAAAATAAAAATAAATAAATAAAAATCTCACGTTACCATCCTCATTCATTCAAGCGGCTACAGACACCATAAACCCATGAACACACGACCTAGATTTCATCTACGTACGCTCAAACGATGACCGGACGACGATCTGACAATGCTGCCACGTGTGCCGCTTACATCTCCACCTACGCCAGAAGTTTCGCATCACCATTCGCCGCCGTTTGCACACAATCCGAGAAAACACGTGCATCCTTCTATTACGCCATATTTTGGAAGGTTTAAATCGACAGTAATCCACACTTGTCCAACTTAAACAATCTGAAACGTAGATAATCAAAGGGGTTAAATAATAAAAATAAGAAAAGAAGAAGAAAACAATCACAGAATCTCACAACGGAAACGATAAAATATAATAATCAAATAAAAATTCAAAAGCTGTTTACTATACATCTGATCATAATCTATACACATTTATCAGAGTTATATTTATACATCAGGGATAAATAATCAATACAGCAGAATAACATGATACAGAGAATACTAATAATAGTAATATACCAAAGCTTTATCTTCGTCCTCGAGAGAATAGTCTTCAATATGCTGAAGAACTCAGGACTGACCAGCGTAATGAAAAGACAAAACACTCGAGTCAGGACTAAAATACTCTTATGTAAGTCAAATCAATATCATAAATATGAATGCAATAACTTAAGAGATGTTACAGGATTTTCCATCTCCTAAGGATCCGTTAAACTATTTATATATAATAGTATACGCTATAATAAATAATGTATATCAATAAAATAAATATCAAAATTGCGTTATGCCTTTACATTAATCCACTTTAACACATCTATAGTTTTTAAACCAAAATCGTAATGGGCTCGTATAGGGATAAATATGACAAGGCACGTGAGGCAATGCCCAAGGTAGGATTTTACCAGTTTACCCTTTCTGGTTGGTCGTAACCCATCCGGGGCCGACCGTGACAATCATTCCAAATGACAAATAAGGTGCACCCATCAAATCCAAAACCACAATAGTATTAAAAGGGATCAACGTCGAGAGGTAGCTAACCTCAATGGCCAAACATATGCTCCTGTTTTAGTCATTTTTCTTATGACAGGAATGTCAAGGCTATCCATTATCTTTCTCTTACTTCATTCCGGTAAACGTCGCCAAATCAACCACTACATTCTGGATATCATCCACCGCGTACACGATTGTCAAAGTGGTTCCAACATTGAAAGAGAGTATTTCAATAAGAGGCCCCGGTCTCTTTAACAACCAATCGTCATTTTTCACACCGGTTGGTTCTTTTACATTTCGAAAACAATTTGCACTTGATATCAAGATATCATATTCGTTTCAAAAACAAATCCAGTTCAAAATCATCATATATTCTCTTCGACATCAATTCCATTTCTAAAATATCGTATATTCAAAATTATCAATTTTGTCCGATAAATCGATTCCACTTTAAAATTTTGATTCGAATTCAATTTAGGTTATATTCATCACTTTAACCTAGTTCATATTTAAATCCAAGATTTAGTTATAACAATTTACCCTTTAACTAGTTTTGAGTTTTAGAAAATAGTTTAAAATGGTTAAATAGATAAAAATAGTTTAATCGAAAATAATTTGAATATAAGAATGGTTTATATAGTAAAATAGTTTGGAAGATCAAAATATTTTAAATATTTAAAGAATATAGATTTTAAATCATTTATACTAAAATGTTCATTTTTGAAAATAATTTCAAAGTCAAACCGGTTAACTTCCCAATTTCCTACCTAACTCAATTCCATTTTTCATTTCGATTTAATCGATTCAATTTCGATTACAACTCGAATAAATTTTGATTCCACATAAATTTCGATTTAGTTCATAGATTTCTTTAAATTTCAATTCCAATTCCTAATTAATTTAAATCTCAATGTCAAATTAATTTCCAATTCCAAATTTACTCAAATTCCAATTTTAAATTAATTTCCAATTTCAATTCCAATTCCAAATTCGATTTCAAAATATCAATTTAAACACTTAAATCAAATTTACTTCCAGTGCCAAATTTTAAATCCAAATTATCAATTCCAAACTCAAATTTGAAATATCGTTTTATATCAATTTTCTTATAAATATTCAAATTTCGATTAAAAGTCCAATCTTTTAAAACAAATCAACTTACGAAAATATTCACCGTAATTCAACTTTTAGCTTAAAAATCTAAACTTCGGTTAATTAAACAATTTCATTTACCAAGTTTAAATTCCAACATTTCGAGCTCTAATTCAAAATAATTCAATTTCCATAAATTTGATTTTATTCTTAAAAATCAATTCATTTAAATAATTTCAAAACAATTTTTAAAAACATTTAATTTGACAAACGCGGTGTCCGTATATAATTTTCTAACCTATGGCCAAGTGGATAATTATTTCAATTTAATTTCAAGGATGAATATATATTATTTCAATCCAAATAGATGACATATGTATATATCATTTCAACTTATTTCTTAGTTTATTCGAAATAATTGAGTTATAGTTTATTTGCAATAAACAATATGCATGATGATAGTATGATATATCAAAATAAATAAACAACCAATATTGACCAATAGCATCCATTCACAACCAATCAACCATAAAGCCAAAAAAATTCACAAATTCCAATTTTTTTACCATATCGGGTAATATGTTGCCAATTAAATTTAAATTTATTTAATGGTCAATTTAAATTCTATCAATTAGTTTATATACCAATTTAAATGACAACTAAATCTACCAAACAACAGCCAATCAAATTTATATCACTTCAGAATATAAATATAACTAATATAAAATTATTTTAGTCAATTATAAGCGTATAAACACTCACCTTTGATTTATCAATGATTTAAAACCCAAATGAAGGCCCAAATTTGAATAGTCTCATAATTCGACCAAACCTATTCCATGTTGTCCGGAATTTTGATTAGATCGCAACGGAGAAAACTGCACGTCGATCCGAGCTCATATGCAAAAGATATTGATACTAAAAGTTATACGATATATATTATTATAAAATAAAAAAAAATAAAAAAAAATCCTCACATTACCATCCTCCTTCGTTCAAGCGGCTACAGACACCATGAATCCATGAACACACGACCTAGATTTCATCTACGTACGCTCAAACGACGACCGGACGACGATCAGGCAATGCCGCCATGTGCGCCGCTTACACCTCCACCTACGCCTGAAGTTTCGCATCACCAGTCGCCGCCATTTGCACGCAATCCAAGTAAACACGTGCATCCTTCTATCTCAGATCTCGGAAAATCTGTGACGTATTAGCAGCAATCAACCGTATGGATATGAAGCAACAACTTTGCTTTTGGAATTTTTCGATTTCGTTGAACGGATTGAGAGATATTGAGGAGGGAAGTTGGTGAATTTTTAGCTATCAAAAGAAAGTGACGGCTAGGGTTGCAGAAATTAAAATAATAATAAAACTGTCTCGATTTGCATGCGTATTTGTAAAGTTAGGTCCAAAATCGTTCGAACTCCAATCGAGACGTGCCACCAGGCGTTTATAATGTTTTACCCCCATTTCGAACGCAATGGAACTAGTTTCGAAGCCTAATTCGCGTATGTGGAAGATAGCTTTTCAAAGTCAATTTATTTTATCCTATTCCTTTAAATTGATTTCTACACGATATAAGCTCGCTCGGCCAAACGATAAGTCTGATCACTACGAAACTAGAAATCTTACAATTATTCACTATTACGAATCTGATAAAACTGGTTTCGTCGAAATCCGAGACAGTTTCCAAAATAGCTATTTTTACCCGTTAATTAAAATATAAATTTCCAATTTTTTTAATTATTCACTTTTAAATTCAATTTTAAATTTTAACTATCTTCATTCATATTTAAATAAAATTTTGAATTAGTTTCCGATGCGTTTTCATTCACATTAAATGCAGAATCCCATTATTTAAATAATTCCAATATTAAATCTAAACAATTAAATTATTCAACAAATTACATTAATAACCATTTTTATTCAATAATCACCTTAAATTTAATAATTAAAAATAGCTAAAAATACGGGTCGTTACAAGCACTATAGGATATATTACACCATTAATCAGTGGCCAGTATTTGCAATCCCATTTATCTACTTTGTCTGTTATTTTTCGAAACAGAGAGATGGAGTCTGCATAATGAAGATATCCCATTTACAAATTGATGTTAATTCTTTTTTCTAACTGCTCTTTCTAACAATAAGGAAAGATATTCCATTGTAGTATAGAAGAAATATGGGAGTAGATGTTCCCCCATATCATATAAACAGTACATCTTCATACTGGCAATTCATTACAAAACCACTTAAGTAATCTCATCAGCTAATCATATAAACAGTATATCATCATCAGATCCTTCGTTCTTGCTCAACAGTTTACTCAGTTCTATACAATGGCAGATTATGGGTTTCAATGTTGAAATTGTATTTCAGGTGTGATGCATACTGATTATAATGAAATGCTAGTTACAACTGGCATTCGAGTGAAATGATAAGTACATCTAGCATTGAATAGAAATATTAGTACTGAAGTGTAGAGCTCATGCCGTTGTTTAATTCATATTAAATAATTTGCAATATGAATAAATAATAAATTCCTAAAAACAGAAATTCAACAATGAAGGAAAATATAGAAACAACATATATTAGAAATTAAAACAAAATAACCAAAACATTTCACATTTTATTTTTTAATGATTTCAAAAGGTCTAACTTCATTTTTCTATAAGCTTTAGCAGCTTTACACTTAAAAAACTTCTCAATTACACTAATAAAACACATAAATTTTCTTAACCTTTTGAAGAACAAAGACAATTCTTTTGTTGTGGCCAACTTCATTGCACTGACCGCATCTGTTTCTTTTACTTTGAGAATATCCAAATCCACCATGCCTCTTTGTAGCTGGTCTTCCTGCACCACGAATTTCTTTAGGAGGCATAATCAAAACATCATTTTCAGCAGCAATTGGCTTATCAAAATCTGAAATTGGATTGATAGCATTAGCATACGAAGATCTGAAAGCATTAACAGTAAAATAGTCCTCCACAAAATCATAAACTGATAATCTAGACTTGTTAATGCACTTAATTGCATGGGCACATGGAAAACTAGTAACTCTCCATTGATTACAACTGCATAAACGATTTTTAGGATCAACAACCTGTGATTTAGGAGATTTAACTTCAAATACAAATTCCAAAGACTTATAAACATCCCAACCAAAGCCATCATCTACTAACTTTGACAAATGTTCCTCCATAACAGGACAAAGATTCGTTGTCTACAGGCAACGTTCCTCTCTTCGTCTCGCCATTTGCTCCGTAACTTTCACTCGAATACCATCCAAACAAGAAGTTATAGGCATAACTCTATCTTCCAAAATCCATGAGTTGAAACTTTCTGCAACATTTGAAGAATATTCACCATAACGATTTCCTTGGAAAAACAAATCTACCCAATGGTCAAAAGATTTATCTCTTAGAAAATTTTCTGCGGACGTACCCCTAATATCTTTAAATTTAGAAAGATATCACTCAAAATCATATATATTAGAAGCTCTAGCATAAAGTTTAAACAACTCCACAATAGATGAATCACCTTTAGCCACCTTGACAACAGTATCGATATTTTGTTCCATGTGAAGTAAACAATAGCTATGAGATGAAGAAGGAAATATTTTCAGAACACCTAAAATGAGACCCCATTGACGATCAGACATAAAATCTAAAGACCGGTCTTCATTAAGCATTCTTTTAGATGGGATAAAAACCAAGAGCGATTAGATTCATTTTCATGTGAAACAATACCATAGCAAGATGAAAGAAACCTACAAAATAAATAATTAATGACAGCTCAGTAGTAAGAAACATGAATTATATTAAACATCAAAACCTATATTTAATGTTAATAATTTCTATTATATACAATTAAATTAGATTCAAAATGATGTATGAGTGTAGCATATGTAATTTTAAAGTCTTTAGTTACTACTGCATATAATTTTAGTTCTTGTTTTTGCAAATATTTCTACTATAAACATTTCTAGTACAACCAGGTCGATCATTAAATAAAATAAAGCAAACAATTCTTGTGTTAACATGGCTGCATTATAATTATGTACAACTTTGAACAATGATAGTTTAATATATCATTACCAGAAAAAAGTAAATAAAACAAAGCTAAAATGAAACTCATACCTTGGTTACCAATTTTAGAAGTAGCAGCTAACAAAACACCGGTCTTCCCTTCAGAGCAGTTGCATCTAAAAATATTAATAGCCGACAGTGTTTAAATCCAAGTAGACAAGCACCAAAACCAATACAAACTCTCTCAAACTGATTGGTTGAAGCATTAACTTCCATGGCCACATAACTACCAGGATTATACTTTTGCAACGCCTCTAAATACCAATTTAGATCATTATATGACATAGCGTCATCTCCATATATTCATTCAAAGCCAACTATTTTCCACTATAAGCATAATAATATGAAAGATTAAAATTTTACTCTCTTCTAAATTCCTTTATAATATCTTTTGGCTTCTTCATAGGAGCATCTCGAATTTGATCAACAATCAAAGATTTAACAAATCTATTTGAAATATTAGCTTTATTAACATCTCTAAGATCGGCTCCACATGAATGATCAAAATTCTTAGTTCTAATGAAAAACCGAGAGAGTTGATCAGGATCCAAAGAAGCATTAAGATAAAACTTACAACCATCCTTCAACCAGGAGCAATTAACCGAAATTCTATATGGAGAATTTCTTACAGAAATCAAAATTTAACCATTTTTTGTTTGATATGCCATTAAAAACTCTCGAAAATCCTCGGCTCCACTAAAACAAAAACCAAGAAAATCCACAATAGTTTTTTGAGAACCTTTCTTCAACATATCTTTCAAATAATAAGAAGAATCAGCATGTGAATCACTATTTGAACCAGAATTACTACCAATTGAAGTGCTTTGAACAATTGCATAACCTAAACTACAACCAGTAATATCAGCTTCCATAGCACAAACATTTTCCTTAACAGTTTACTTAAAATATTGACTCTTCTTGAAAATTAGAAAACACATAATACTAATCAAATCTGAATCAGTATCAATGATTATATTCTTATTCTCAAGAACATAAGATATCTCAATTGAAAATGGACTAAGATGTGGCCAAACTTCACAGATTTCAGTCTTAACACCAAACAAAGAAGAGCCCGTGGTGAGTCGAGTAGAATAACAATTCTCATTATGTTTAAAAAAACTAGAAAACTATTTGCTTCATTATTATAGATATCAGTACTGCAAAATAACTTAAAAAACCAATAAACAAACTTACTTAATCTTATGAATACAGCAACAACATAAAATGCTAAATTAACATAACATAAAAAATGGAAACCAAATTATGAGCTAAATGAAAGAAATATGAATTAACTAAAAAGTAGATGATAAACGAACATAGCATAATCAAATTAAAACAAAATATGAATACAACAGCAAAGAATGCTATATAAATATAGCATAATGCAACAAACTATATATAAAATTCACTAGAATGATAGATGAACAGTAAAATTGTAAAATCTTAAACTATGCTGAAGAAACATAATGATGAAAATAAAATCTTACTTTTCCATTGAAACAAATCTAAAATAGGTGCTGAAATTTGGACGAAGATAAACTGTGCAACCTAGAAAAACAAAAATATACTTAATAATCGAACGATATTATATCAAAGGAAGATAATAAGAATATCAAAACAAATAAAAGCAATATACCTGAATGTGAGGAAATTGTTTGATAAAGATCCAGAGCATGATAAAGATCGACGATAAAGAAACACGACGAAGATCAATGACAATCGAGAAGATCGAATACAAAACATGTCCTTGAATCGAGAAGATCGATGAATTAAGATTAATAATATCAGAATGAAGGTGGAGAAGAAATTAAGAAGTAAATTTAAATTTACATAAGTTTGTCCTTAGAACGAAAAAATAAAGCGCGCGTCCTTCAAACGAAAAAAAATAATTCGCGTCCGTAGGCCTAAAATGGAAGTAAAGACTTCCTCCGGCCTATTTTCCTATTGACATTACTTATAAATCAACCAATTTAGTTCTTTACGTATTATTTGACATGTCTCTCAGTGTTAAACCCATCTTAAACTAGTAGGACAAATACTCTTCTTATAGACATCTCCAACGGTCTGAGGCGCCAAGAAAGTGGGGGCAAACTTCAACTTCGGTTTTCACACCAGTAGTTGGAGTTCCAACCGGTAAGAAAATGAAACTTGGGTAGCTGCAGCTGAAAAATGGTCAGTAATGGTTAGGGTAGCATATTACTTGGCTTTGCGTCGGATGCGTCTAACGCGTAAGCCATCGGTCCATATGTTTACTTTGTTCGAGTGAACCATTGAAATTTAACTGTGAGCTTCCAACGCGTATGCCTCCACCTTTTGCAACGGTCGTCTTGCCATCTTTGCATTCTTCTTCCCTTTCTTCCTACCTCTCCACAAAAAGAAATTTACCCATTCACCGGATCTGAAAATTCAAGCATTGTTTGTCATTTATACTTCTCTTGTTTGAGGTAAAATTTTTGAATTTGTATTTTTTGCACTTATACATCCTGCATTTTTTTGAATTTGTTTCATTTTTATTTTCTCAGAATATTTTTCCATGAATATTTCAGTTCATCTATCCATTACATTATAGACTGGACTAAGGAAAGGACGTTGTCATTTATCGACAGTCATATTTTATCATGCTTTTAGAGTTAAATGAGTAGCGGTTTCTAAACACTGTTTATCCACTAGATTATATCTTTGAAAAAGACCTTTATCACTACACCATATTGTTAGTTTTGCAACACATCCATGCGCAAAAATCGTAACGGTTCTGAGCCGTTGCTAAATAGCAACGGCTGAAAGCCGTTGTAAATGATTCAAGAACGGCTATGGACCACTGTAATCTTGCAACGGCTCAAAGCCGTTATGTAGCTGCCGTTTTTTTTTCACAACACCCCATTCCCAAAACTAACGTCCTTTTAATTTCATTTCCCTCTCCTCCACGCGTTTGCCCTAGTTAGTCGCCCTCATTTCCAGCTGTTCGATTGAGCGACTACAAATCATCATCGTCGACTGCAAATCATCATCGACTGCGACAACGTGAAACCAACGGTAAGGCTTCCGTCCTCATCAACAATCCATTCTTTCATATTCCATCTCCTTGACAAAGATTACCGTCCTATGGCAGGCACTTCTTTCAAAATTTATTTTCTTCGAGCTGTCAAACCTCAGATCTAATATCAGGTACCATTTATATTTTTATTTCAATGTTAAATAGGACTGGGTTGAGATTCGAGGAGTTGTCATCGTGGTTGTTTGTGGTGTTAGGATTGAGGGAAGAGAAGAAGTTCGGGTTTGTGGTTGGGGCTGTTGGCAATAGACATCACCTGACCAACGAATATATTTGTTGGTTTTTAATTCTACCGTCCTCAGGAGCGTTGTTCCCGCGTCCCGCTCTGAGCGGTTCCTACCTTCCATGCGCAGGAAAATTTGTAAAAGACCTCTAACATAAAGATTTTAATTTGACAAAACTTTTTTAATCCTTGGTGAAGGAAAATGATATTTGGTTATAAAGCGTGATTTGTATGATTGATCAAAGTCTTTAGGCCCCTACCACTAATATTCAGTCAAACTTCAGCGTGTGCATTATTTTGTTAACAGTCAAAAATCTACCTATTCTACACACTATGGAATTATGAACCTGAAAGAATCAACATGGTTCTCTATGTTTGTTGTTCCTTTGGAGCATTTTCTCAAGCAGTATTTATGCTAAACTGCAAGCACAATAATTATCTGACCACTTGTTGAATTCATTTGTTTATTATACATGTGAAGACATTTAAACATTTAATTAATAACAGGCCGAGTATCTGAGTATGTTCTGAATAAAACAAGGATAGTAGACTTTTGTGGTTGTTCCTTATCGACCGTGTTAAACTAATAAGACTTGCATGATCGGCCGTGATTTTATTTCCAATTTATCTCATGGAGACTTGGCACTAAAAATCGAAAGTTTCATTTAATGCAGCTTGTTCTGTTTTTGTTAACTTTAGTCATATAATACATGTGCACTCGATAGGCTTTTGTTAAGGTGGATATGTGTATGTTTTATTCAGTGATGATTTAAGTATCAAATGTGTTTCCTTTCGAAGATGATTTGGTTGCTAATGATGGTAAAAACATATTTCGAACTGCAATAAACATCATGTGTAGCGTAAAGAGCGTAACCAAGCTTTGTAACATGTGGTGGATCTTAATCCATTATATGTAAATGTTTGGATTTCTCTCCTAAATTTGGAATATCTAGAAGTGATAAAATGCCAAGATATTTTGTATGTATTTGGTTACAATGAAGATCATCCATACAGTTGTATGTTATTCAGAGACTTGTATCTTTACTAAAAACAACTTCACGAGACATGTAAGTTTTGTAAGTTTTTCACAGAAAGAAAATGTAAGTTAGCGTTCGTCTAATGGTTATTGCAATTTAGATGATACTTTGCAGTGATCCCTTTACTTTGCACGTTTATCGACTACATAAACAATACTAATTTAAATGCATACATGTATTGGCCATTCATGCTACGATTGTGTTATTTGTAATTTTGTTGAGTGACTTGCCAATTTCTTATTAATTCATTATTTGTTTTAGGTAGCTAAAAATATCGAAGATCGGTTGCTATTATCATAACCCAAGTCCTACTTGAGCGCATTGTATGTTTTAAACTCATTATTGGAATTCAACCCATTGTGTATTAGTGAAAAATAAGTATACCCATCCAAATAATTATTCTTAAAAATCATTATTCTTACTTATATTTTAAATAAAATTGCACATTAACGATATTTACAAAATTAATTCAATGTTAGTGTAGGTGGACGTTAGATGATGAGCTTGCATTAATAATTAATCAATCTTTTTGGTGGGGGTTAAGGTTAGTTGAAGTTAGTGATTTTTTGATAAGCTCGTGTATTAATACAGTGATCTGGAGTTTAATTGTTTGTTCGGTTTAGATTCTACAAAGTTTAATTGGTTCTTTGGTTTCACAAAAGTTGAATACAAATGAAATAATAACACATTTGGGACTGAAAACACTAAAACTACGAGGGTTCTGAAATGAAGGGGACTAAAATGATGTTAGTTGGTCCCAAAGTGTAAAGACGTTGATACCTACGTTATCTTCAGCTGCCATTAGTTTAAAGTAATGGTCTAGTTTGTATTAACCATCTCTGTGTAGATCTTCTTTTGCTTGTGTCCTGTAGCCTGTCATATTCGATTTTTACATATTATTTAAGAGGTCGACGGTGATATAAAATAAGAGTAGTATTTTACTAACGAATATATTTTAATTTTAACTTCAGTTTTATATTCAGTATCATATGTTATGGAATAAAAATAAAAGTCAAAGGCTATTTTTCTCGTTATTTATAGTAAACTTGTAAGTGGTAACAATTATCTTTTATGAATTCTATATAATTTATCATCATTCTTTAAAAAAATACCATAAAAATATTTATTCATGCTAGTGTGTCAACTATTATTGACATTAGTGCTCTAAGCATTAACTTGGTCGGTTCAATATGAGTTGATAAGAAATTTGATCGAACAACCTTCTTTCAAGCTTTGATTTAATATGCTAATGAAACTATTGTGCCAACAATTCTGTTGTTGATTTCGATGGTAACTACATAAATTTCCTATATTCGTTAATGCCATAAAACAGTTACAGCACATTTAATTTCCTTATTTGAAACCTGTACATAATTTACATAAGAATATGTACAGGCACATATATAAATTAAGAACATGCTACTAAAACAACTTAATACAGGTAACTGAAACAACATGATATAAGTACGGTGAATCCCGGTTTCATGTTTTAGGGTCAGGAACCAGAAACACAACTAAAAAGACGACACCATGTAAGTTCTGTGGTTGGGATCTGTCCATGAACCATGTAATAAAAATCAGTCTATTATATAAACTAAATACAAGTATGATGGTGAAGTTGGTAGTTTGAGTTGTTCGAAGCGGAGTGGTTTCGCGGAGATGGTCTGAAGTGGTAGCAGTTCGATTTAGGTTACTGGAGTCTATTGATGGAATATTGTAGCTGCAATTTTGGGGAATGGCGAGACAGTGCTGTTAGCATGGTCATAGTGGTACATTTGAATATGATGGGGGAGGGGAATGTTGTGATGTACTGTTGTTTTGTGGATAGGAAGATGGTAGAATTGTTGTTGGTATTGGCGGTGTGTGTGGTTGGCCAGTGAGCAGAGGGGTGATTTTGTGGGTAGATGAAGTTGTGGAAGGAAGGTGAATGGGTATGTGAATGAAGGCAGTAATCAAAACTGCTGCAGGAGTTGGTGGTGATTGAAGTGCTGCTTGTTTGTCGCAGTGGTGATGAGGTGGAGTTCAGTGAATAGCAGGTATGATGGGGAAGTGGAGTGTTATAGGCAGCAAGGTTAGTTTGATGTGAAGTGGTCAGGTTGGTCTGATGGTATTTGTGATGCCAATGCAGCAAGAAGGATGTAATTGCAGAGAATAGAGGAATGAAATGGAGTAGGGAAGTGCACTATTATCTGATGATCTGGATGGTTGAACAGATTGATGTACATGCCAATTTCTCAACTTGTAAGTATGTGGATTTCTTTTGAAGCGTAGACCAATTGGTGTCAACAAATAGATAGTCCCATCTACACAACAACTTTTTAATAAAAAGTTCAGTCAACCTTTTTAATAGGGAGTGTTAATTCAGCAGGTCGAGGAGCGGGTAGTTGCACAATCATGGAGTTGTTTGAAGTGTGACAGTGAGGCAGATGGAGGCAATGATGATATGCAGCAGATGATGGTAGTGAAGTTTGGAGGCTGAAATTGCAGAGGAGGAGTTGTAGTTGTTGGGTTTGTCGATGAAGTGGGTAGGCAGAATACTGCAAGATGGTGGTCAGTATGTAGCTGATGGAGATGATAGCAGCAGTGGCAGTTAGGTGATGGGCAGAAGTGATAGATGGAAAAAGTTGAACATGGCATTGATTAGAGATGGATAGGAATGTGGATGGTGGAGTTTGCAGCAAAATGTTATGGTGTTATGGATGGACAGAGATGAAGGGAGATGATGATGTTATGTATGGATATGCAGTAAAGTGCATAATGGTTTGCGGTGGGGAGGTTGCTGTTTCGGTTGCGGTGTTTTAAGGTCATTGACTGTAGGGTGTTTTTTTGTTGAGGACGTCAAAGGTTGAGAAGGTGACGAGCAAGCAATGTTGTTGTTGCTATGGAGGCAGGCAGAGGTGGTGATGTCAAGATAAAGTGCATGGTGTCAAAAACTTACATTGCAATTCCTTGACAACGACGTCAAAAACTTATTAGACGATGAATTTTCTATCGGTTAGAAAATCGTCGAAAAATTATATCGTTATAAATCGCAAGTGCACGGTGTACATGCCAATTTCTCAATTTGTAAGTATGTGGATTTCTGTTGAAGCGTAGACCAATTGGTGTCTTTAAATGTGTTTTATGTCAGGTTTAAGGTTTTTTTACTAAAATGTTGTATATATTTTTGTTGGCAGATCAATATGTCTTCAAGTATAGATAAAGAGTGGATGAAAGAAGCCAATTAAAGAATCCCACGATATATGGAAGGAGTGCAGAAGTTTATTGATTTTGTTGTAGAAAATGGCGGCAATAAGGAAATCTATTCTTGTCCTTGCACATAGTGCAAAAATATGAAAATGAAAATTAAATTAGATGAAATTCATTTTCATCTGCTTAGATGGGGAATTGTCCAATCATATACTGTTTGGCATTTTCATGGGGAAGAGTCAGCAATGAACCAAAAACAACCTGTTAGTCAAGCCATAAGTACCGATGACTCTGAACATCCTAGGATGGAAGATCTGGTCAATGATGCTGATAGATTTCATCAATTGCAACCTACAAGTTTGTTGCCGGATAATTTTGGGGATTCGCCTATGGTTGATGTTGATTGGAAGACCAATCAAAGCAAGAAGTATAAATCACTTTTTGATAATGCAAAAGAGGCATTGTATCCTTCATGTCCAAAAGGGATAACAAAATTGTATTTCGTCGTCAAGCTGAATAACTTGGAAACCCAGTATGGCTTTTCCGACAATGATGTAACTGCACTCCTAGAATTCATAAAAGAATTACTTCCTGAAGGTAACACACTACCAACAAAGTATCACGAGATGAAGAAGATGATTAAGCAAGTTTTTATGGATTACAAAACTTATGATGCGTGCATTAATGACTGCATTTTGTATTGGAAGGATGATGCAAATAGAGTTTTTTGTCCAGTTTGCAAACAATTAAAATATAAAACAACATTCAACTAAGAGAAAAGAGCTGCAAAAGTACCTCAAAAGACGTTGAGACATTTCCCTTTAATTCCTAGGCTGAGGAGGTTGTATACTATATCATGGATAGCAGATGCTATGACTTGGCATGGTCGTGCCAAGTCTAATTCAGACGTAATGCATCACTCATGTGATACTTCTCAATGGCAAGCTGCAGATTCTTTTGACAAAACATTTGCTATTGAATCACGAAATGTCATGCTTGGATTAGCAATGGATGGTTTCAATCCACATGCATCTCTAAGTAACCGTTATAGTTGTTGGCCAGTAGTTTTAGTACCATATAATCTTCCTCCATCCATGTGCATGAAAAGAGAGTTTTCAATGTTGACATTGTTGATTTCTGGACCAAAACAACCAGGAAAGAATATTGATGTTTATTTGCAACCGTTAATAGACGAGTTACAACTGTTATGGAAAGGAGTCGCTGCATTTGTCTCATTTAATAATTCTGAGTTTACATTGAGAGCTAGGTTGTTGTGGGCAATTCATGATCATCCTGCACTTGGGACTTTATCGGGATGCACAACTCATGGCTATTTTGCATGTCCTACATGTGGGGAATACACTTGTTCTTACTATCTTCTTGCAAGTAAGAAGATGTGTTACATGAGACATCGAAGATTTCTTCCTTTCAAACATAAGTTTCGAGATGAAAAAACAAACTTTGATAACAAACAAGAATATCGTCGTCCTCCACGGCCATTGAATGGTTATCAAGTTGAACAGAAGGTAGCTAATATCAAAATGAAAGTTGGTAAAGACAAATTAGAAATCGGTCGAAGACGAAAAAAGAAAACCGATGAAGACGAAGTTGAGAATGTTCCTGCGTGGTATAGAAGATCGATCCTCTTTGATTTGCCATATTGGAAAGCAAATTTGGTCCGACATAATATTGATGTTATGCATACAGAGAAGAATGTCACTGAGCATCTCATTAGCACAATTATGGGTCATAAAGACAAGTCAAAAGACGGCATCAATGCACGTAAGGATTTGAAAAACATGGGTATAAAACAAAAATTGTGGGTGAGTGAAGATCCTGAAAGAAGTAAAGTAATCATACCAGATGCAACTTTCACCTTGAGCAAAGACGAAAGGCTACGATTTTGCACCATTTTGAAAAGCCTAAAAGTGCCTAGAAAATTCTCTTCCAACTTCAATAACAATGTGAACATCAATCCTCCTGAAATAACAAATATGAAGTCTCATGATTACCACGTCATAATGCAGCAATTACTTCCGGTATTGCTTCAGCATTCTTATCCACAACATAAGGATCTACGTAATGCTATACATCGTATAAGTCTATTTTTTAACATTTTATGCTCAAAGGCGATTAACCGAGAACATCTTTTAAAAGCAAAGACTAGTTTGGTAGAAGCAATTTATATGTTTGAAAAATATTTTCCACCTGCATTTTTTGACATCAGCATCCACCTTATGGTTCATTTAGCCGATGAAGCATTGAAATGCGGTCCTGTTAGATATATGTGGATGTATCCTTTTGAACGGTAATTTACTAATCTCAGTTTTGTTCATCATTCGATTTAAATAGGTACTAGTTATTTGTAATTGATTTATATTCATAGGTTGATGAAAACATATAAAGGATACGTCCGCAACAAAAGATATATTGAAGGATGTATTGCAAAAGGATATATCGTACAGGAAGCTAGTCTTTACTGCATGGAGTATATGCCAAAAGGAGGCGATGACACACATAAACATACTCGTGAGGCTTTCTTAGACGAGGATGATGAGTTTGCTGGTGAGATGCCTCTAGATAATGGTAAAGACATAACCTTAACCTCGGTGCAGTTTGAACAAGTTCGTAGATGGGTCCTCAATAAGTATGATGGATTGGATGAATGGAAGAAGTAAGTTCACAAATAACTCCTGAATCTCCACCATTGTAAGTATATAAATGTTTTGAAATGTGTTTTTTGCAGGAGGTATAACATCTATGTGAAAGGTACTAAATCTCAATCTCGAAATGGGGTTTCATCCATGGAAGATTGTCAAAGTTTTACTCTATGGTTACGTGGCGAGGTATATACTAAAGCTTATTTAATATTTCACGCGTACTTAAAGGTATCATACACCTTATTAATCAAACTTTTCACATATTTTATTTTTTTTAGTTGATAAAAACAAACGATGTTGATTCAACTCTTTGGCGCCTTGTGAATGGGCCGAAGTTCAAGGCGCGCAGTTATATGAAGTACCAAGTAAATGGGTTTACATTTTCCCCGAAAAAATACGAAGAGCGGATGGTAACACAAGACAGCGTTGTATGTATGAGAGAAATCACAAAATTTAGAGCCAGTGGGAAAGATAAAAATTATGCAGAAGCTGAAACACTGTATTAAGGAGTTATTCAGGAGATAATTGAGTTGGATTATATAGACTTCAAACAAACGGTTTTTTATTGTGATTGGGTAAAAGTCGAAGACAACGTCAATGGTTGCAAGATTGATCCTGTTTCAAACTTGATTACAGTTAATTTAGGGAAATTGAAGACCAAAGATAGGATGAACGATGAGCCATTTATTCTTGCGTCAGAAGGGAGCCAGGTGTTCTACTCAAAAGATTTAAAAAATAGCAGATGGTTTGTGGTTTTACACACACCTAAGCGGTTGACTACAATCGTGGATGATCTTGAGTTTCCTACCGTCTATCAATCAGCCTTTGAAGATAACAAAAAATTAGAAGATCTTACCAAATGCCTATGTTAATATAAGATGTATTTCTTAATTTAATTGAGTTGATTTTCAAATGTGGATGAATTTAGAATTTTTTGATTATGAATTTAGAATTTTTCATGTATCACTATTTAATTATTATTCTAAATTCATGAAATCTGATTGATCAATTTTCAATACGTCTTTTACCATATGGAATTTGGAACGACATACCGGTTTTTCTTCATTTTCAGGTAATAATGATTATGTGTCATATTTATTACATGCCTACGATTGTTGTTGATCAATAGTTGCTTTTGTTGCTTCAGTTACACTTATATTTTTTATTCGTAACCCTATAAATTTTTAATCGATAACAATCAAATATCCTTGCTTGCTTTTATTAGACAACCTGTAAAAAAAATTGGTCTTTTTCTGCAGGTTTCACTCATACAACTATTTTGCAAGTACAATTATGTTATACAATTATGTTCTGTGTACAATTATGCTAGGAATTCATATATGTTTATTTCTGAATACTTGCAGCAACAACGTCAGAAGCCGCAGAAACGTCGATCCATTCAGTCGCGAATTCGTGAGAAAGTTGAGACAAATGCATATGGTGTTCCAGTTTCTGATAATGCTGGAAAAATAGGCAGTAGACTTGGTAAATTGGTACGAATGCATGTGCCGATATCATATGAAAGTTGGGATAAAGTACCAAACAAATGTAAAGACGACGTTTGGGCTGAATTGCGGGTAAGTCATTCTTTTTTTTCACTGTTAACCTGTTGAAAAGCACAAATGGAACAACTCATTTGTTTGTTCTACAAATCACTGGCTGTAAAATTTGCTTTGACATCCATGAAGTTTTATCTCTTATAACTAAATTACAAACTTGTATTGTCTAATTACATAACTTACAAGTGACATGCACTAATGATCTGTGTATTTTCTTGTATTTTCTTTTTAACGTATTTTTTATCTTCAATATATACAGACATTTTATGAGCTAGAGTCGGATACAAAAGAGTTGTATTTTAAAAAAATGTGTGAATCATTTAGAAGATACAAAAGTGAATTGAGGACAGGGTACTACGACAAATTTGATAATGATGAAGCTAGAAGGAAAAACTGTCCGCCAAAAGTTAGCGTAGAAGATTGGGACGGATTCTTGAAAAATGAAGCAAAACCCAACGCACGCGAAAGAAGAGAGCTAGGCAAAAAAATAGATCACAATACAGTTATACTCATCATAGTGGTCGTAAAAGTCATGCCGTAGTAGAACATAAAATGGTACAGTTTTAATTTTTTGTTATTTCGTCGCATTTTACCATTTAGTTGAATGAGATTGTATCGGTAGGAAATAAACTCTTCGAATAAGAATCGGTTGGTTTGATAATCAATGTTTCGGTTGCAGGCAATTGAAAATCCAGGAAAAGAAATCATACGCCGGGAAGTGTGGGAGAAAACTCATACAAAAAAGGATGGCACCATATCGGATTCCAATTCTTCATACTTTGTAAGTTAAACAATATATTGTTTTAGATGATAAATTAAAAATCATTTACTGTTATGACATATATGTTTACATGGTTTATCGGCCTATAACTTATATGCACGAAATTAAATATCTCAAGTATTATCATATTTTAGGGTAAAATTGCAAAAGCAAGGGAAACAATCAATGACGACGAGGAACAAGATATGCTGTAACGACCCGTTAAATTTGGTAATATTAAATGAATTAATATAATATGTTGTAATCTAATTTAGAATGAAATAAAGTCTTAAGATTTTATTTGAGTAAGTGTAGAAATTTGTTATAGTAATTGGAATTTAAAGTAACAATCAAATTTATGACAATAGATTTGTATAATGTAAATTGTCACATTTTGTTGAAAGTTAATTTTAAGAAACATACAAATGTTGAATCAGTGGATATTAATAAAAATATTTACTAGAATGGAATTCAATTAATATAAAATAAACAGTGGTGATTGTACATTTGGTTGTAATTATAAATAGAGACTAAGTAAAAGTGACCGTTGAATAAACCAATGCAATATGTGAAGGTAAGTAATTTTCATAAATGGTCAATAATAAACGCACTTAAAAGGGTAATAAAATTTGTTTGTTTAGGTGATTACGTATTGATAAGCTATAACTAAATCTGCGGTTTGGTAGTAAATGGGATATGAGAAGACAAAGGCATTTAGAAAGTAATAGATGGGATTCATAATAACAAGTAGTAAATTTATGCATATATTTGGGCGTTTGCCATAATTACCAAATTTTACCATTCATATAATTTATTTTATTAAAGTCTATAGCAACATTGTTGTTAATAATGTTGTTAGTGAATTTGGATATAAAAGAATGACAAGTGTAGGTCAACCATTTATTTTATTTTGTTAAGAATGGAAATAGTTTGAAATAGATCTGAATAGATTTTTTTTGGGTTGTTTATGTGCCTAGTTAATAAGGGAGAGTTTATAAAAATAAAAAGGAATGCACAAGTGAAATGTATATAAGCAAAGGTTATTTATACCCACAAATTTGTTTAATTACTGTATAGGAGATTTAAATGTATAGTTAATTATGAATTGTAGAAACGGTTATTTAATCTAATTGTTGAAAAATTAGGTGAAATATAAATAGGGAAATAGCGTAATTGTTGCACTTGAATAAAAAATAAATTTAAGAATTTATGACAAGAATTTAAATTTCCTATGTGTTTATATATATTGGTAAAATTGTAACTATATGGGAATTTAGGAAGTAAAATAAATGGCAGTGAGGGATAACCAATTTAATGCAATACAAAGGTGATTGGAACGACTGTTTGGTTTAATGGAGTATATATAAACAGTGAAAATCATTATAATCTCTTAATTTAATACGATTGTTTAATTAATACTAAAAGAATAAAGTTGAAATAGTATTAATGTAATAAAAACTTTAATAGATTGCAATTGTATTATGGAAGTAAATTGTTAATAAATGAATGTAAATATTAACAAATTTATGGAAATAAAATATAAAGGAATGTTGGATAGAACATAAGTGAATGAAATTTGATAGTACGTTAATTTGGAGGTAAATTTAAGAAAGAATAACAACCATTATAAATTTCCTAACTTATTTGTCAATGAATGTATTTGGGAATAGAGTTCTTTTATATGTTGGATAGTTATAATGTTGTTATTAAGAATGAACGTTACTTTATTAAGCATAAATATAGTAATGGAAGTATGAATAAATTTATAGAAACGTAAGACTTACTTTAAGGTAATATTTGAGTGTAGACTTTTGAAATAGATTTGACAACAATAATTATTGTTCGTTACCTATCTTATTTGTTGTTAAGTTTATTTCGAAATCAAATCCCAAATGTATTCACTAAATTTTTGCAGTTGCGTAGTTTTGGTTTGTAATTGCAGTAGTTAGTTCTATAAGGTGAGGTCTATACTAATTTTATTTTAATTGGACCATTGGTTGCTATAGACTTTAGAAAGCGAGATTTATAATTTTTAATTTGAGTATTTAATTCAACAAATGGTATTTATTATTACAAATAAAATGGAATTAAACGTAAAATATTAATTAAAATGGAATTTGTAAACATTATAGTGAAATCTTGAACTAATGTTAGCAGCATCTTTATTTTAGGTAAAAGTTTAGAATATAAAGGTTAAAAAAAAAAAATCTCTTAAGTATGGGTTTTGAGGATTTAATTTATAAAATTCTTAAATATAAGAAAGTGTAGAAATTAACATTGCAATTAATGTACTTGTCAACTTTAATTCACAGCTAAACTTGTTAGGTCATTTAGATTGATTATGAATTTTTTTGGCGATAAAATTTAGTCAATTATAGAGTTTTAATATAAAATTGGATTTTTATAATTTATTTAATTTATGTAATGAATATTAAAAATAGCCATTTTGGCCACGGACTCGGATTTCGACGAAACCAGTTTCATCGGATCCGTATCGGTGAATTATTATAGGGTTTCAAGTTTCGTATCGATCGGACCTGTCGTTTGATCGTACGGACGCGAAACGCCTTGAAATCGAATTAATTAAAATCAATTTGAAAACAATTTGGAAATTTTGTTTTCAGCATAACTTCTTCATACGATCAAATTTGGACGTGAAACTTTTTCCATCGCGTTCAGGATATTTTAAATTACCTATCTGAATATATGGGTTTGATAAATTTCGTTCCGGGGTCAGAACGGGCTTTTTGGGCCAACTACCGTTTAGCGCGTTCGTTATCCGTACCCACCTAGCCTTCTTCTATTTGTCTATATATATGCGATCATAAATCCTAGCCTCCTTCCTATTGTCATTTGGCTGTACGTACATTTTTCTTCGTCTCCTTCTCAACTCCTCATTCTAATGGCAGAAAAAAAACCTAATTCTCAAATTCCAAAAAAATAATTTCAAATTCAAAAAAAAAAAAAAAAAAAAAAATTGCGGATCTGCAGCAGCTTCTGGTCGCGCTTCGGGTTTCAGGGGAGAAAACCCTAGAGCAACTTCGGGTCAGGAAGAAAATGACTCGGGTCGCTTCGGGTCGTTTTGGCGAAAACTCCAAGCAAGCACCGGGGAATTGAGGCGGCGCACCGAAGTCGAACCCGAAGTCGACCCAGGACCAGAAATTTTCCATTTTTCAAATTTCCATAACTTTTGCATACGAGCTCGGATTCACGCGCGGTTTGTTTTGCTGGGATCGTATCGGAATTTCTGACGTTTTGACGCTAGTTTGGATGGATTTGGAGACCGTCAAAATTTTGAGTTTAAATTGAATTTAAATTCGATTTAAATTCCAAAGGTGAGTGTTTTAACCCACTCACAACTACTAGAAGCTTTTATGTTTGTTAAATAAATTTTAGAAATGAATAGAATTTATTTATGAGTATTTGGCGTGCTTATTTCATTCATATCTGCTGAATTGCATTTATTGAATTTAACTGTTAATTTAATTTATTTATTGCGTATTAATTGACAGTTAGAATTTGTGTTTGCATGAAAATGCTAGTTAACAGTTATATAATTTATTACTGAATATAAACTGTTAGATTTATGGTCGTTAAATTTAAATTGAATAAAATTGCCAGTTATTACCTGTTATATATTATCAAATATAATATTGTTATTGATTGATATTGATTGATGATTGCGATTTGGATGATGGATGATATTGGTGAATGGATGTTTATTGTATATCATTAAATTGCAAATTATCATGCATATTTCATTTCATTCGGGATTGTGGTTTGAAATGATATATAACCGCAAAATTTTATATCTTTTAAATTGCGGATTGAAATGATAAATATCCGTATCACTTGACCATAGGATAGAAAATTATATACAGGCACCACGGTATATATATAACTATTTAAATGTGATTTCTATGGTTTGGATGGAATACGGTTTATAATAATCTTAAATTTTATATTGTATAAATATTTTTCTTCCATATATATATACATATGAAGTTGAAAATTTTGAAATTAAAAGGTGTATAAAAATCTTTATTAAAAATGGAAGAAAATTTAGAAAATGGAGTTTAATAATTTATATCATATGTTTAAATGTTAAGATGGAAATTTTAAGATATGATATTTATAATTGGATTTTTCCCAAAATAAATTGAAATGAATATTCTAGTATAATTTGAATTGGGAAAAATATATATATTTTATTACTAGAAATTGAAGTCTTATTATTTATGGATTTTATATAAATATTCAAGACTAATTAATAGAACAATTGATTTGTTGAAAGAATAAAATCCAACTTTAGTTTGAAATATTGATACTCAAAATGGATATACGTATATATAAATGAATTGAAGTGGTTTTGGAACTTGAGAGAGATAATATAAATTTTGGTTTAGACTTTAATAAAGAAATGTATTTGTAAAGCCATGAGAACTATTTTCTTTACAAAGTAACATTTAAGTTAAACCTTTTAATTCATATACCGTTGAATATCCAAACCATTCAAGTTTTAAAAGTTATGGTTTTAAATTATGAATTTCGAAATATTATGCTTTGAAAGTATATTTGGCTTTCAGATGTTATAAATTTTAAAGCATTTGGATTTTTGAAAAGGTTTATATTTGGGATAAAGGATATCATATTGTTTTGGGGTTTAAAATGATATCGTATTCATAATTTTAAAATGGAAATGTTTATTCTGATTTTTAAAGTATAACCTATTTTTAAATGACCGCGGTGTTATAATAACGATGGGTTGGCAAAGAGACCGGGATCGGATATGGACATACTCTCTGTCGATACCGAAACCACTTTGACTAACCGTGTACGCGGTGGAGATTCCAGAATGAAGTAGGTGGTGGCGACGTTTCCTGTAAGGTAAATACGTGGACCCGACTCCCGTGAGTTGGCATAAGGTGGCTAAAACAGGAGCGATTCTCAGGCCAATGAGGTCATTCCTCTGATCGGACCCTCCTCTTCGATATTATACTTTGATTTTGGATTGATTCAGTGGCCACTTCTATATTTTGATTTTGGGGAGTTAGTCCGAGGTGGGCGGTAACTGCGGCTACGCGTTTCCACCAGCCTAGATAGCAATTGGTATATCTACCCTGGCATTGCCTAGTTGTGCCGTGTCACCTACCATACCGAGCCTTTACTACGAGTTTCTATTTGTGTCGTACCTATGGAGTATCCTCTGGTAGCTTCCCGATCAGGAGGTATTACGGTACTGTATAGACTATTGGCATTATTTGTGTTAAGGGCTATATGGGTAACACCTTAACGCTATTAAAAAGTAAGTTTACTTTACAAATAGACACTATTATAATAGCGCAATATACTACATAGTAAATAGTTTAACGGATCCTTAGGAGATGTAAATCCCGAGCATCTCTTGAGTTACTGCACTCATATTTATTTCTGTTAATTTAACTCACATAAGATCTTTTAGTTCTGACTCGATTGTTATGTTTTATTTTACGCTCGGGTCAGTCCGAGCGTTTCAGGATCGAAGACTTTAGCTTTGAAGGACGAAGACGAAGGAGTCGTATTATCATTATATATAGTATTGCACCACACTCTTTCTATTCCGCTGCATTGATTGTATTGGTATGTGTAACTCTGATATTTATTGTATAAAGCAAATCAAGTGTTTGTAAACTGTTTTGAACTGCACATTTATTATTATATTTTATCCTTCCGCTGTAAGATTCTATTTTGTTTTATTTCTTCTCTGTTTTTCTTATTTACCCCATAACAATCCGCCCTTGCGTATGCTTTGAATTGGCACGTGTGTCGGTTTAAAGTGTGCGAAAAGGCGGGATGTTACAGTTGGTATCAGAGCTTTGGTTTAGCGATAAACCTTGGTTTTGTGGGGGTTTGACTCTTTGTTAATAGGGTAGTAATACCCTATGGGAGTCACTGAGCGTATATATATGAGAGAGCGTACTTGTTAGTGTTATAAAAAGATTTTGATATTGTGTTAATCTGTTCCGTTTTGTATTTATAAATTCTGGTTGGTGCATGGGACGTTATGACATCAATAGGGATTTCTAAACACTTAATAGGACAGACCGACATAATATTGTTTTAATATAGGTGAATGAAATAATTTTGCCTATTATATTTTCTATATATAAAAATATTTTTATAAAGATATATATATATATATATATTTGGTTGCTATAGATTGGGTGTTAGGAAATAAAAATATTTATAACAATTGAAGCTAAGTTGGAATTATAATAAATCAAATTGGAGATTTTAGAACTTAAGTCCGGGATTTTGAAAATCTGTTTTCAATGGATTTATGGGATATAGGGATTTGGTTTATAAGTATTTTCTTATATAAATATTTAGTATAATTCGGAAAAATTATTTTAAAGAAGATTTTGGAGAATATAAATTTTGTACTTTCCTCTCTGTCGCTAGAAAATAATTTCGGTGATGGCGGCCGCATCATCGACTTCTATTTTCGAGTTTCGAAGGGAAAGGCCACTGTAGTAAATTCTACTGCAGATTTGTTTTGAAATTATTTAAAATTTTAATTGTTTAAAGGTAATTAGAGATATAAAAGTTGTAAGAAATTAATTATCTATTATTTTAAAGTAATTTTGGAATTTGACCCGGTATTAATTCTTGAATTTCCATTAATTAGTTGTAAAAATTTAGGTTAGTGAAATAAAAGAAGTAATCAATGAATTAAAAGAGTTGAGATTAAACTTGCATAAGTTCTTTTGCTTTTTCTTTAACATAAATAACTTACTAAGTATAAAAAGTTGAAATGTAAATTAAGAGTGGAATAGAATATTATGCAAGTAGAATTTTGGAAAAAATGAAGTATTCAATAAATTACTGTTATAAATAAGAATTTAATGGTATTAACTTAAGTGATGATTGGAATTTTACTAAAATTAAAGGTTGTATTATTAATAGGTGATTTTAACCTTAAGAAAGTAAAAATGAAATTCCTTAATTTATAAAGTTTGATTGTAGGGTTATTAACTTAAGTACGCCTTAATTTCCCCTATTCTAATATAATGGAAAGTAGGAAAAATATAAATGACTGCAATCCATAGTTAATGAATGAGTAAAATCTTTCATTTATAGGAATGCAAGTTATAAGGTTAATAAATTAAGTGTAAGTAGAGGGTTACTGTAATTAAATATAATGGAAACTTCAACATTAAATAAATGAATGAGATTAAAGGTAAGTCGAAATTGTAATTTATAAAACAAATATATATTAATTAAAGGAATGGAGAAGAAACTTGTAAATTTTCACTTACATTCTTAAAACATACATAACTTACCATATAATAAAAGTTGCAATGTTAGTAAGAAAATGTAAGGGAAATCTTACAAGTGAAGCTTGAGGAAATTAAAGTATTCATTAAATTTGCTGTATTAATGAGAATTAATTGTATAAACTTAAGCTAAATTGGAAATTTTACTATATAAGAAAAGGTAAGTAGTATAAATAGATGATATAAACTTTAGTCAGTAAATTGGAATACAAATATAATGAATTTTGTAATAAATGGGAAATGAAATTTGTAAGAAGTAAAGAAATTCCTCCATAAATGGAAAAAAAGAAAATCAAACCACTGAAGCCTGAAATAAAAGTATAATAAGCTAATTTGGTGTTGGTTTGAATTGTTTTGTTTGATGTATGTTCGTTGGGTAAGGAATTTGAAGTTGTTGGATGAATAAATAATCTATCTTTGTTCCATATACGACTGTTGAGTAAATGATGCACTTGATAGTTATTTTTCATTTCGTACAATTTCAGAATTTGAACCCGAACAACTAATTGTTTGGTTGATTGAATGATTGTTTGTTTGTGGTGTGTGCTGTTTGTTAAAATTTATGGTTGTTGCATTTGATGGGATATGAATGATTGAATCTACTTGAATATTTCACTTTGGTATAAATATTTAACCTTTTAGATTATATAACTGAAATACAGGTGATGGAAGCAATTGCTACTACTTTTGGTTCCATAATAATAAGCGTATTGCCCGACAAATAGGTACGTTTCCGGATTACGTTTTGTAGCGCTATTTTATATAATTTTCCCGTGATTGGGATATAATTTTTGGATAATATATGTATATATTTGTATATTTTGATATTATATTTTCTTCCAAACCTCTCCGTACAAAGGAGACTCTGCCAAAATTTTCCATAAATTTTGGACTTAGAATTTTGTGAAAATGTTTTCCAACTTTAATAATTTAAGTATAAAAGGTTATAATGACTATAAAACGGGCATATCTCATTTAAGGAAATTAATTTAGTAAATTATTGTTATAAGTTAATATTTGAAATAAGAGGTACTGCTTTATTCTTCTTTCTCCCTTCTTTTTCCTTTTCGGGGACGAAAAGTTTTGAGTGGGGGAGATTGTAACGACCCGTTAAATTTGGTAATATTAAATGAATTAATATAATATGTTCTAATCTAATTTAGAATGAAATAAAGTCTTAAGATTTTATTTGAGTAAGTGTAGAAATTTGTTATAGTAATTGGAATTTAAAGTAACAATAAAATTTATGACAATAGATTTGTATAATGTAAATTGTCACATTTTTTTGAAAGTTAATTTTAAGAAACATACAAATGTTGAATCAGTGGATATTAATAAAAATATTTACTAGAATGGAATTCAATTAACGTAAAATAAACAGTGGTGATTGTACATTTGGTTGTAATTATAAATAGAGACTAAGTAAAAGTGACCGTTGAATAAACCAATGCAATATGTGAAGGTAAGTAATTTTCATAAATGGTCAATACTAAACGCACTTAAAAGGGTAATAAAATTTGTTTGTTTAGGTGATTACGTATTGATAAGCTATAACTAAATCTGCGGTTTGGTAGTAAATGGGATATGAGAAGACAAAGGCATTTAGAAAGTAATAGATGGGATTCATAATAACAAGTAGTAAATTTATGCATATATTTGGGCGTTTGCCATAATTACCAAATTTTACCATTCATATAATTTATTTTATTAAAGTCTATAGCAACATTGTTGTTAATAATGTTGTTAGTGAATTTGGATATAAAAGAATGACAAGTGTAGGTCAACCATTTATTTTATTTCGTTAAGGATGGAAATAGTTTGAAATAGATCTGAATAGATTTTTTTTGGGTTGTTTATGTGCCTAGTTAATAAGGGAGAGTTTATAAAAATAAAAAGGAATGCACAAGTGAAATGTATATAAGCAAAGGTTATTTATACCCACAAATTTGTTTAATTACTGTATAGGAGATTTAAATGTATAGTTAATTATGAATTGTAGAAACGGTTATTTAATCTAATTGTTGAAAAATTAGGTGAAATATAAATAGGGAAATAGCGTAATTGTTGCACTTGAATAAAAAATAAATTTAAGAATTTATGACAAGAATTTAAATTTCCTATGTGTTTATATATATTGGTAAAATTGTAACTATATGGGAATTTAGGAAGTAAAATAAATGGCAGTGAGGGATAACCAATTTAATGCAATACAAAGGTGATTGGAACGACTGTTGGGTTTAATGGAGTATATATAAACAGTGAAAATCATTATAATCTCTTAATTTAATACGATTGTTTAATTAATACTAAAAGAATAAAGTTGAAATAGTATTAATGTAATAAAAACTTTAATAGATTGCAATTGTATTATGGAAGTAAATTGTTAATAAATGAATGTAAATATTAACAAATTTATGGAAATAAAATATAAAGGAATGTTGGATAGAACATAAGTGAATGAAATTTGATAGTACGTTAATTTGGAGGTAAATTTAAGAAAGAATAACAACCATTATAAATTTCCTAACTTATTTGTCAATGAATGTATTTGGGAATAGAGTTCTTTTATATGTTGGATAGTTATAATGTTGTTATTAAGAATGAACGTTACTTTATTAAGCATAAATATAGTAACGGAAGTATGAATAAATTTATAGAAACGTAAGACTTACTTTAAGGTAATATTTGAGTGTAGACTTTTGAAATAGATTTGACAACAATAATTATTGTTCGTTACCTATCTTATTTGTTGTTAAGTTTATTTCGAAATCAAATCCCAAATGTATTCACTAAATTTTTGCAGTTGCGTAGTTTTGGTTTGTAATTGCAGTAGTTAGTTCTATAAGGTGAGGTCTATATAATTTTATTTTAATTGGACCATTGGTTGCTATAGACTTTAGAAAGCGAGATTTATAATTTTTAATTTGAGTATTTAATTCAACAAATGGTATTTATTATTACAAATAAAATGGAATTAAACGTAAAATATTAATTAAAATGGAATTTGTAAACATTATAGTGAAATCTTGAACTAATGTTAGCAGCATCTTTATTTTAGGTAAAAGTTTAGAATATAAAGGTTAAAAAAAAAATCTCTTAAGTATGGGTTTTGAGGATTTAATTTATAAAATTCTTAAATATAAGAAAGTGTAGAAATTAACATTGCAATTAATGTACTTGTCAACTTTAATTCACAGCTAAACTTGTTAGGTCATTTAGATTGATTATGATTTTTTTTGGCGATAAAATTTAGTCAATTATAGAGTTTTAATATAAAATTGGATTTTTATAATTTATTTAATTTATGTAATGAATATTAAAAATAGCCATTTTGGCCACGGACTCGGATTTCGACGAAACCAGTTTCATCGGATCCGTATCGGTGAATTATTATAGGGTTTCAAGTTTCGTATCGATCGGACCTGTCGTTTGATCGTACGGACGCGAAACGCCTTGAAATCGAATTAATAAAAATCAATTTGAAAACAATTTGGAAATTTTGTTTTCAGCATAACTTCTTCATACTGTCAGGACACGATTCTTCGTCTTCCGAAAATTCAACATCGATACTCACTTTATCGACTGCCGAGTAATCGAACGACGGAAAACCGAACACTGAGGGTTTTTAAGAAAAAGAAAAGAAAAAGAAAAAGAGAGAAGAAGAGAGAAAATAGAGAAAGAAAACAGAATTTTAACATAGAAGAAATAGAGAAGATAGGAAATTTTAAAATAGAAGTTTTTATAAATAAATAGAAATGGAATTTATAAACGTTGTTTTATAAATTCGCAAATGACTTATTTTGATAAGTAAATTGTTGAAACCTATAAATGGAGTTATATTCACATTTTGAATATTGAATAATCCTTTGAATTAAAATGAATCAAAAGGATAAAGTTTTTAAAGGAATTTAAAGACGTTTAAATGTAAAGACCCGTAAGTCCGTACTCCTTGAATAGACACTAATCTCCTTTGTTTAATTCAAGATGAACGAAAATACGAACCCTTAGGGGTTTTAAGAAAAATTTAAGAAAAGAAAAGAGAGAAGAAGAAAGAAAAAAAAGTGATAGAGGGAAGAGAAAACATAAGATAGAAAATTTTAATTAGAAGGAAAAGAGAAAAGAAAATTTTAAAATAGAAGGAAAAGAGCATAGAGGAAAAAGAAAGACAGAAGAAAATAGGACGGAACAGAAAACAACATCAGAATCTCACAATTCGCAGCGGAACAACATATAATAATAAATGAATAATCTTTAAACAAAGAACTATATCAGTTATTACATTTTATACATCACATTTCATTACATCATATCATCAGAGTGTATAACAACAACAAATAGTGCAGCAGAAAAAGAAATACTATATAGTAGTAATACGCCATGCCATCCATCTTGCCTCCAGCCATTCCAGAATATCCAGAATATCCTGATAAACCTTAACTCTTGACTGCCCGTGTGAAAATTGGTGGGCACCCAGAGTTTAGGAAGGAAAACAATAAACTCCAAGTCAGTCATGTGACTGGTGTGAGAACTCAAAACAGTTTATTTATCTTTAAAATCAAAATAGAGGAATATTTTTAAATTCAATTCGCAATGCTTTTAAAAATGAGACTACCATAAGGCCTCCCGCACACACACACAATGCAAACGCAGAATCGGAGGAGATTTCTCCTTATGATAGTCAAAGATGCTTGATACACATTAAAATAACATTTGATATTATTACTAGTGCATAGTGTAGGAAAAATTCATTTCGAAAGTAGAATATAAATCTTAGCCAACATAGACATTTCGAACTATGCCTACTATAGCTACCATCCAAACAGTGGTGACCACCATAAGTGAATGGCAGGTTCTACAACTAATACCGTACAAGTTTCGTATTGTTTCTTTGGATTTCCAACAAATGGTCAGGCCAAGGAACTTCCCATTGCCACATGAGAATGCCTCTGGAAAGACATCCTCGAGAACCAAACCGGAACTCTGCCAACACAAGGCCGGGTTACCCCTAACTGGGTAACTACTGACACGAGCACGCCATTCTCCGATCGTAAACGACCTTTCTCACGGGATCCCGATAGCCAACAACCATAAAGTAATAAATTCGCAGTAACCACATAGGTTAAATATCTGGGCTCCATACCATGATACCACCTCTATCCAGAAGGAAATGTACATACCCTAAAGGGTGCTACCCCTCATAACCTTGCCGCATCTTTCCTGTTTGTACCATTTCTGGGGTGTGAGGCTCGACGAAGTCACGTCCACAAAAACATACTTTATACAAAAGCCATGCTTTGGGTCAACAAATGATCAACACAATGATCACCAAGATAGACGATCAAATAAACGATCCTATCACAATAATCAACACAATGATCATTTACAGCATCACTCAGCATATCACATTACCAAATTGGGAATATATCGCTGATAACTTCAACTATATAACCTCTGAGCTCGTAGGTCTCAGAGAAGGGTGTTAAGCTAAAAGAATAAATTCTCCGCCACCAACAGAAATATATTTGAAAGAAATCGGCTTTATATCTCAACTTGTAATGTCAGACACACAATCCATACAAGTCTGTTCCGGGCTCGAACAAAACCGAAGGCACTTACAAAGAAGTCCTTGCAATCCGGATATTCACAATCCTGATCGGATTCACCATCACATATGGAGAACTCTATACCGGAGCAACTCGGTGCAGAGTAAATCGACAGGTCATCCTATCGCTCTCGCAAATACCGGGTCTTCAACACCGATCTTCAAATGCAATTCATAACGACGTATCACATATTCGGAATGGGTTATACGACCCCATGGTCCTTTCCCGGTTAACCCGAATAGTGAGCGCTTATTCAAAAATAAGTGTAGCATTCACATTCAAACAAATCACATCAAATACCCATTCAAAGGGAAATATTGATAGTCGGTTATTGAACTATCACTGGATATGCACACATCACCAGTTTCCAAATAATTTTCCAAATTATTTATTTTCCAAAATATCTTCACTAGATATATAATTTCAATACTTCAAAAATAAATCAATATTTATTTTTAAACAAATTCTCCTTTCCTTTATAAATTCAATAGTGAATTTATATTTCAAAATATCCATGCATATCATTTCAATTATCCATTTCAATTTATCTTCAAAAAGATAAATTTTAATTATTCACTTCATATTGGAAAACATTTCCATACTTATTTAATAAGTAATTCACAAATTTTATTTATTTTCAACACTTAGAAAATATTCAATATACTTAAATCGAAATTAAGTATATATTTCATTCTATTAAGGAAATCATTCTCTTAAACATAATTATTTGGGCCAAAACGAATGTTACGTAAAACATCGTTACGACAACTCAAAAATCACTAGTATAGGGATTCGAAATTAAAATAGATATATAAATCCCAATACTATACAAACCATTTCCTTTCGGAAATCATTTACTATAACAACAGTGTTATAGTCCATCATCTCCTTCTATTTCTCGAAAACGTCTATTTCAACAATAAATGTTGAAATCTATGGTTTCGAATCTCAACACATTTTAAAACATTGTTCGATCGTTTTAATTCTATTTAAAACATCCAAATCCAAAACAATTTCTTTAACGTGTTATTCACTATTCAAAAACGTGAATATACTTCATTAACAATTTCATCCTTTTATTCATTTTAATTCAAAGGATTATTCACTATTCAAAATGTGAATATAACTCCATTTATAGGTTTCAACATTTACTTATCAAAATAAGTCATTTGCGAATTTATAAAACAACGTTTATAAATTCCATTTCTATTTATTTATAAAAACTTCCTTTTTATAAATTTCCTTTATTAATCTATTCCAGTTTATAACTCAATTATAACTAAAAGTTCATATTATAAGTTAAATACTTATAAAATGATTATTTTACAAAATCGTTCTTTTAACTTCATAATTATAAATCTTATAACTTATAAGATTCAATTATTTATCCAAAATTCATTCTTTCAATAACTTTATAAATTTTATAAACCTACTGTTTATAAAATTCCATTTATAACTTCACTGTTTAAAATTCTATAAATTTCATTCATTTATGAAATTCATTTTCACTTCACTCAAACACTTATAAAAACTCGTTTTATAATGTCCATATTTCAATTTATAAATATCCATTTATAAATCTCTTAATATAATTCAATTTATATTATTCTTTTAAAACTTCTTTAATCTCCTTTATTATTTCACCATTTTGATTCATAAAATAATTAAATTTTATAAATCCTATATTTAAACTTTTCACAATAATTCTAAAATATCTCGATTAAACTATTTTATAAAATCATTAGCATCATATTCTCAAAAATCAGTTTTTAACTATTTTTCTCAAAAATCATAATTTTTATAACTTTAAAAATTATAACGTTTATTTATTTAAAATGGATCAATTCCAAAATATTATATATTCTCAAAAATCACTTTAAAAATCATTTTAAAATCCCAAAATCTGGGTCCAATGATGCTACACACCAAATAGTCAATCACGACTACAACGATATCATATATCAATATGAAAATCCATCAAATATCAAAATATCTGAAATCAAATAAAAACTGTTGAGGAATCCTGTTGGATCCCTCCAACCTGTTTTCCTGCATCCAAAAACATTAGCACAATACCAATTTCGCTCCAGTACGAAATTATCGCGGTATATGTTCTTATTAAATATTATCCGCTTAATAACGGCGTAATAGGGTCTCATCCGCTAAACAAAAAATGCGGGAAATCAATAACTGCAATATATACATATGCCAATATATATATATTGATATTATTTATAATACCAATTTCACTGTTTATGAAATATTCGCGGTATATGTTTTTATTAGATAACATCCGCTTACTAACGGCGTATAATGTCTATTTTAACAATCAATAGATATCAATCAACATTCAAACATGCATTCAAATATTTTAAATCTAACTATTTAAAATAAAATCGAAACTGATTCGATTGAGTGAGAAGTTCTCACCTTGGTTTTAAATTCCGTTTTAGCGATTTATTTCGAATAAAATTAAACGGACGTTTAATTTTACCCAAAATTCTCACTAACTCCAAACGACTCCAAACCAACTCCATCGCGTAGTGCTCGTCCATACGATTCCAACGCAACTGGTTTCGCGCGTTTTCGACCTCGTATGAAAAAGTTATGAATTTATGAAGTTTGTACACGATTTATATTCATAATTTACAACTAAATAAACTAATTTAAACCTTCATCAACTTAGAGCCATAGGATCCATCCCCAAGCAAATCACAGCCCTTCATCCCTTCTTCTTCCCCCCACCTCTCATTCATCTCCAGGCAAACGCAAATGGGGCCGAACCCATTATAGCTAGCTAGGGTTTAAATTTACGCCTCAATCACTCGCCTTTACTCGATCACAACCCCGCCATGACGAAGCTCTCGAAACCCCCTATGCTCGGCCCAACCCTGGTGGAGCTCGGCCACCCCTGTAGCACGCATCACGAGGCCGTGCATAGCAGATCCAACGCCTCAATTTAAATTAAACCGATTTAAGTCGATTTCTAGGCGTTTTAATTTGTACCGGACAAACGGTAAATCCAATTGACTTGAAATTTGAAACCTTACAATAATATCACATTACGGATCCGATGAAACTGGTTTCGTCGAAATCCGAGACTTTTTGAAAAATGGCTATTTTCACTCGTCAAATTTAAATTAAAAATAAATCGATGCGTTTCGAGCTGCCACGATCAAACGATAGCTCCGATTGACACGAAATTTGAAATCCGGTAATAACTAACTATTACGGATCCAATGAAACTGGTTTCGTTCAATTCTGAGACTGCTCAAAAATTGGCTATTTTCACTAGTCGATTTAAATATTAAAATATTCAATTTTCACAAATTAACTTTTAATTCGATTTTAAAAGTTCTAAAATATCATTCTAACTTCCATATGATAAAATAAAATTTTACAAATCATTTTCAATCATATTTAACTATATTTTCAATTATTTCCATAATTTAACGTATTAAATTATCGATTTAATTATCCAATTAAATTCCAAAAATTCAAATAAAAATTTATTTGACTTATAAATTCACTTATTAATATTTAAAATAAATTAAATATTCAAATTTTAATTTCTAAAAATTCTGGGTCGTTACACATACGATCAAATTTGGACGTGAAACTTTTTCCATCGCGTTCAGGATATTTTAAATTACCTATCTGGATATATGGGTTTGATAAATTTCGTTCCGGGGTCAGAACGGGCTTTTTGGGCCAACTACCGTTTAGCGCGTTCATTATCCGTACCCACCTAGCCTTCTTCTATTTGTCTGTATATATGCGATCATAAACCCTAGCCTCCTTCCTATTGTCATTTGGCTGTACGTACATTTTTCTTCGTCTCCTTCTCAACTCCTCATTCTAATGGCAGAAAAAAAACCTAATTCTCAAATTCCAAAAAAATAATTTCAAATTCAAAAAAAAAAAAAAAAAAATTGCGGATCTGCAGCAGCTTCTGGTCGCGCTTCGGGTTTCAGGGGAGAAAACCCTAGAGCAACTTCGGGTCGGGTCAGGAAGAAAATGACTCGAGTCGCTCCGGGTCGTTTTGGCGAAAACTCCAAGCAAGCACCGGGGAATTGAGGCGGCGCACCGAAGTCGAACCCGAAGTCGACTCAGGACCAGAAATTTTCCACTTTTCAAATTTCCATAACTTTTGCATACGAGCTCGGATTCACGCGCGGTTTATTTTGCTGGGATCGTATCGGAATTTCTGACGTTTTGACGCTGGTTTGGATGGATTTGGAGACCGTCAAAATTTTGAGTTTAAATTGAATTTAAATTCGATTTAAATTCCAAAGGTGAGTGTTTTAACCCACTCACAACTACTAGAAGCTTTTATGTTTGTTAAATAAATTTTAGAAATGAATAGAATTTATTTATGAGTATTTGGCGTACTTATTTCATTCATATCTGCTGAATTGCATTTATTGAATTTAACTGTTAATTTAATTTATTTATTGCGTATTAATTGACAGTTAGAATTTGTGTTTGCATGAAAATGCTAGTTAACAGTTATATAATTTATTACTGAATATAAACTGTTAGATTTATGGTCGTTAAATTTAAATTGAATAAAATTGCCAGTTATTACCTGTTATATATTATCAAATATAATATTGTTATTAATTGATATTGATTGATGATTGCGATTTGGATGATGGATGATATTGGTGAATGGATGTTTATTGTATATCATTAAACTGCAAATTATCATGCATATTTCATTTCATTCGGGATTGTGGTTTGAAATGATATATAACCGCAAAATTTTATATCTTTTAAATTGCGGATTGAAATGATAAATATCCGTATCACTTGACCATAGGATAGAAAATTATATACAGGCACCGCGGTATATATATAACTATTTAAATGTGATTTCTATGGTTTGGATGGAATACGGTTTATAATAATCTTAAATTTTATATTGTATAAATATTTTTCTTCCATATATATATACATATGAAGTTGAAAATTTTGAAATTAAAAGGTGTATAAAAATCTTTATTAAAAATGGAAGAAAATTTAGAAAATGGAGTTTAATAATTTATATCATATGTTTAAATGTTAAGATGGAAATTTTAAGATATGATATTTATAATTGGATTTTTCCCAAAATAAATTGAAATGAATATTCTAGTATAATTTGAATTGGGAAAAATATATATATTTTATTACTAGAAATTGAAGTCTTATTATTTATGGATTTTATATGAATATTCAAGACTAATTAATAGAACAATTGATTTGTTGAAAGAATAAAATCCAACTTTAGTTTGAAATATTGATACTCAAAATGGATATACGTATATATAAATGAATTGAAGTGGTTTTGGAACTTGAGAGAGATAATATAAATTTTGGTTTAGACTTTAATAAAGAAATGTATTTGTAAAGCCATGAGAACTATTTTCTTTACAAAGTAACATTTAAGTTAAACCTTTTAATTCATATACCGTTGAATATCCAAACCATTCAAGTTTTAAAAGTTATGGTTTTAAATTATGAATTTCGAAATATTATGCTTTGAAAGTATATTTGGCTTTCAGACGTTATAAATTTTAAAGCATTTGGATTTTTGAAAAGGTTTATATTTGGGATAAAGGATATCATATTGTTTTGGGTTTTAAAATGATATCGTATTCATAATTTTAAAATGGAAATGTTTATTCTGATTTTTAAAGTATAACCTATTTTTAAATGACCGCGGTGTTATAATAACGATGGGTTGGCAAAGAGACCGGGATCGGATATGGACATACTCTCTGTCGATACCGAAACCACTTTGACTAACCGTGTACGCGGTGGAGATTCCAGAATGAAGTAGGTGGTGGCGACGTTTCCTGTAAGGTAAATACGTGGACCCGACTCCCGTGAGTTGGCATAAGGTGGCTAAAACAGGAGCGATTCTCAGGCCAATGAGGTCATTCCTCTGATCGGACCCTCCTCTTCGATATTATACTTTGATTTTGGATTGATTCAGTGGCCACTTCTATATTTTGATTTTGGGGAGTTAGTCCGAGGTGGGCGGTAACTGCGGCTACGCGTTTCCACCAGCCTGGATAGCAATTGGTATATCTACTCTGGCATTGCCTAGTTGTGCCGTGTCACCTACCATACCGAGCCTTTACTACGAGTTTCTATTTGTGTCGTACCTATGGAGTATCCTCTGGTAGCTTCCCGATCAGGAGGTATTACGGTACTGTATAGACTATTGGCATTATTTGTGTTAAGGGCTATATGGGTAACCCCTTAACGCTATTAAAAAGTAAGTTTACTTTACAAATAGACACTATTATAATAGCGCAATATACTACATAGTAAATAGTTTAACGGATCCTTAGGAGATGTAAATCCCGAGCATCTCTTGAGTTACTGCACTCATATTTATTTCTGTTAATTTAACTCACATAAGATCTTTTAGTTCTGACTCGAGTGTTATGTTTTATTTTACGCTCGGGTCAGTCCGAGCGTTTCAGGATCGAAGACTTTAGCTTTGAAGGACGAAGACGAAGGAGTCGTATTATTATTATATATAGTATTGCACCACACTCTTTCTATTCCGCTGCATTGATTGTATTGGTATGTGTAACTCTGATATTTATTGTATAAAGCAAATCAAGTGTTTGTAAACTGTTTTGAACTGTATATTTATTATTATATTTTTATCCTTCCGCTGTAAGATTCTATTTTGTTTTATTTCTTCTCTGTTTTTCTTATTTACCCCATAACAATCCGCTCTTGCGTATGCTTTGAATTGGCACGTGTGTCAGTTTAAAGTGTGCGAAAAGGCGGGATGTTACATATGCCATTGGATGAAGACATCTTGTCACAAACGTTCGACAAAGATAAAAGGGGCTGGACTCGAAGTGTTGGAACTATAATACCAAAGACACAAGTTAAAGCATCTACTATTCCACGTAAACAACTCAGAAGGAGTAAACAAGACTCAAATAGATTGGAAACAAGGATGTAGAAGGTTGAGGGTTCTTTGGAGAATGTGAAGGGGACATTGAACACATTGGTCGACATATTAAAAGGATATGTGAAACAGATGCCAGACATTGCTTCCAACGAAGAAGGAAGTGGTGGGACACATCATGAAAGTGTTGGAAGAACGTCGAACAATAACGATGCTGCTAACCCGCTTATTTCGCATGTTCAGGAAAATAAAAAATGTGAAGTGTTGAACTTTGATCTAGAAGTCATTGCAACAGGTTTTGTATGCAGAGATTCGACAGCATCCATAATACATGGAAAACCTGTACTTCCTACACATGAGAAGTTGATTGTGGACAATATACTATTACCAGATGAGCCCATAGCCAAACAAAATCTTCCTCTTGCTATGACCTTTGATGATGTTGGAGTCGGTGGTTATGTGTGTCATCCAAAGAGTTCAATTCGATATCTTTAGACGCAGGAGCAGGTATACATTATTATTATCCAATAAATTCAATGAATGGAAACCTATATATTCTATGGCAATTATAAGACTAACCTTCCAAGTGCAATTACTATCATTAGGAGTAACGCTGTTTCATATACATCAAAATGTGTTTTATGAATATGGCACTATTTATTCGTACATTAATGTGTGAATATATTGCACATAAGATATGATATATTGTTATAACTAAATAAGGTTCAAAAAATTACACCAAATGAACATAACTTTCATTACTGTTACAAATTGCAAACATTTCACCAAATAGCTAATATTTTGTACAAAATATTTTAAAGAACATCAAGGTAAAATATTTGCATTCAATTTCAATGTACAGATAAATGCGAGTATTTTACACCGCAAACTGTAAATATTTGGACTGAATGGTCAAAACTTGCATTATTCATTTTAAAGTGCATGTAATATGTTTATTTGCACTACAGAACAAGAATTTTGCATTGTCCACTTCAAAAGCATAGATAAGTAGAAAGATTCAAGATATCTTCTAATTCAAAGTGGCGTAATTGCAAATGTTTGCCAGTGCTGATTCAAATTGCAAATATTTGCACCAACATAGATTTATCAAGATATATGACATAGGAAACTTGTTGGAAAATTATAAAATGTGCGATTCAACAGTTTGCACGGAATGATATTTCGATGGAATATTTCAAATGAGAGGTATCTAGTTTGCTTACATTTGAATGAATATGAAAGGTATGACTATATCAAAACAAAAATCATAGTTCTATTGGTTTTGATTTCAAAAGAAAATGTTTTTTTGTGGATTAGCTTTGATTTTAAAAATGCATCCCTAATATCCACATAAATAAAATTGGCGAGAGAATGTGACAATGTGGATTAAGAAGTAGAGATCAGAATCATATTCTGATCTTGAGATGGATTTTTTAGTTGTTAGTATTGTAAATAAAAATTTATACACAAAATTAACGAAATTTATACACAAACTTATTGGAAAATTTATACACAAAATTAATGAATAAACGTATTGATAGACTTTGTTCCCAATGTATTAGCTTGTGTCCTGACGCTCACTAGAAAACTACAAGTTTAAAATAATCTGTTATATGTGAGAAGTGGAATGCCCATCCCTGTTATAAAATCAGATATTTTTTTCTGTAGCATTGTGCGACCCAAATGCTACAGTATTGTATAGTTTATTACTACAAAACAGACCCTAAGGTAGAAATGCATTGACCAATCAGTTTCACAAATTGGTGGGGGAAACCCATACGGTTGACATTCCATACAATTTATCTGTTTGGAAGATCAATACCTTTTGTAAACCAACTTTAAGGCACATTTTTCGTGTAACTTGTTTCTGAAGTTTCTGATTATCTCATCTGCTAGTAAAATGTTTTCAGATATTATGCTACTTGGGATAAAAGCCGACTGATAAACCGAAAATAGATATTGTAATAAGTACTTCATTCTATTGCATATTATCTTTGATATTGTTTTGTAGAGCATATTAACACATCCAATATGCTTATTGTTACTAATTGCAGTGGGTCTATCTTTTTCTAGCACTGATGTTGTAAAAATATAATTTGGGCTTTTTGGAATAATCCAAGTATTAATTAAATACTTCTGTAATTTCATCATTAATATCAAATTGTAATATACTCCAATGCATTTTAAAAACCTTAGTTGACTAACCATCTGGTCTGGGGCTTTCTAGGTCAAAAACAAATAAAATTGCTTGCTTTCTCTATGTCAGAGTTACTTCTGGACTGCAATTAATGATTGGGTATTTGATATTTGTGGGCTCTTCTTTATTGTATTAGTTTTGATAAAATGTTATTGCTTGCCGCTCAATTTCTGTAGCGTCATATATTGATTTTCCATCTTCATTGAATAGCGCTTGAAGTTTGTTTACATGTTTCCTCATAGTCATTTTTGCATAGAAAAACAGATTTAATGTCTCCCACAGTAAGCCAATTTATTATACTCTTTTGTCTTGCTACTGCTAGCAACTTCTAATTTTTCCGTGTTTAGTTGCAAATTGACTTGGTGTACATGATCACATATTTCATCATATTTTGGGTCGCTGTCAACTTGTGAAAGTAGTGTAGTTGATTGTTCCTTTAGTAACTGAGTAGAGTATAATCATACTCTGGTCTTTGCTTGTTCATTGTTCTGCAAGTATTTTACAAGTTCTAAAGTTATCAATCAACTTAAAGTTTTAAACCAATGGTCCCTTGTAATTTGGAGAACGGAAGGTCACAAAAGAAAACTAAACCATACTAAAAATATATATTTAATGTTAGCTTTATCAGAAACGATCATGTGAGAATAGATTACCTTTTTTCTTATTTTGAACAATCAGCTATGATAGTAGTAAGGTTATCTTCCACACGGTTGGTGAATATTAGAGTCTGAATTAGATATTTTCAAAGCAAATTGTACTCCACTAGCAACCATCAACAACAATGCATTTATTCCCTAACCTTATTGTTGTGCTCATTATTAACTTTTTTCATGAACACACTCTTCGTTCCTGCACTAAATTGTTGTATGCTAGTTAATAAATTTTCTTATCCAAATTTCTATACGCTAGTTGATATTCTAATAAATCATTTGATTTTGTGTTTGCAGGATATACTGCTGCTAGATATACCAGTGTTTGTAGGATATTCTAAATAAGTATTTTATTTCAATATTCCAGTCTCCAATAAACGTTAGACGATTGGAGGAAGACGTTATGTACCGTATGTTGTAGTATTATGTAATGATGTCGTTGTTGTACTATGTATGTTTTGTATACTTGTTGAACTATATTGTGGTATGTGTGATGTTGAACATTATAATTCAAACGGTTGTTATGTTTGGTTTTTGTGTTTAATCTATGAAAAATATTTGGTTTAATAATCTTTCTTCTGTGATACTGTTAAATTTGCGATTTGTTGTATTAATTATGATATGAAATGACTGTCGCTGGGGCAGAGTAAAATTTCGAATATGTTTTTAAAAAAATAAAATATTAATTCGCAACGAATTAAAGCCGTTGCTAGTATTTAAGACATCAGTTATACATCTACATTTAGCAACGGCATTAAGCCGTTGCAAAATAAAATCCGGAACGGCTACAAGCCGTTGCTAAAGTATATTTTGCAATGGCCCTTAGCCGTTGCAAAACGTATATTTCGCAACGGATTTGAGCCGTTGCGAAATTTTTACCACTGCCCATTTCGCAATGGCTCAAAGCCGTTGCGAAATGATTTTGCAACGGCTGAAATCCGTTGCGAAATGAGGATTCTGGTGTAGTGTATTATTTATCACCAGTATGTATGGCACGTCCGTTAGACGTGTGTAAAGACAACCGTGAGTTAACTTCTTTTTAATGTAAAATAGTACATACAAACATGCATATTTTTGTTGAAATTGATACCTGAATTCCATCTGCAAGCAGCAGTTGAAGGAGAAGGAGGAGGAGGAGTTGCGGAGAAGGAGATGCAGGACAACCCTAGAAACTAAAATCATGTTGTGTAGAGGTAGCTGGAAGTGAACTACTATGGTATAGAAGGATTTGGAGCGGTGACAAAAGGAAGCTTCGTTCGGTAAAGTGACTTCGTTCAGAAAAATAGAGAAGTGAAAGAAAAAGAAAATTGCCGAACGAAATATTTTGTTCGGTGATTTGCCGAACGAGATATATATTCGGTCATTTAGGCATGCCGGTCCAAACCGAAGTCGGTAATGCCGAACCAAAATGAGCTGTTATGTTTGCTGAACAAATGACGCCGAACCAAATTGCTGAGCTACTATATAGCAGTTGTCCCTTTTCATATCTTCACTCTACAAATAGTGGAGCTTTTGGACAATAATGGTAGTCATCCTAGAGAGCTGAAACTCTATAGAATTTTATATGGATTATAAATTCTTCTTATGTATAACCTCCAAAAGTGAATCAATCTTGTAACTCTAATCTTTCAGTGGTTAATAAAATCTCCTCTCCCCAAGTGGATGTACACTGCCTTACGGTAGTGGAACCACTATAAATAATGGTGTTATTTAGTTTTCTGCATTGCACCTATGACGGTCTATTTTGGTGTTTATCTCTATTTGTTTCGTCTCACTAAAACCACGATCCAGTTATTTTCCGCTGCGTTGGGTTTTTTATTCCCTTAGACTAATCATCTGAAGGGACTTTCCCAACAGTTTGGTATCGGAGCCCCAAGGTTGATTGAGGAGTGCTAGACGCTATGGCAAGAGATGAAGCGACTCCTGTGGTTACAAGATCCTATACTTGAGGGATGTATATTGCGTTAGGATCACATTTGGAAATTGAGAAATGGAATGGGGCTAAAGACTTCGAGAAGTGGCAATGGAGGATGAAGGTTGTACTAATAAGAATGAAGTCCATCTAGTAGTGTTTGCCCCTGAGGTGTTGACCGCTGACATCTCAGAGATTAGCAGTGAGACCACTGCTAGGGGCATTTGGATAAAGCTAGAAAATCTCTACCTGAAGAAATCTCTAACTAGCCGTCCGATATTACTAAAGACATTTTTCACCATGCGGATGAGAGAGGGCACTTCAGTGAAGGAACATCCAAATTTATTTTATGATCTCGTGATGAAGATGAAGACTGTTGACTTGAAGATGGATGAGGAGCAAATGACAATGATTTTTTTGTGTTCTCTTCCAGAGTGTTACACTTGTTTTGCTAACAGTCTTATCTTCTCTAGAGACACATTGGCAGTGGAAGATGTGAAGTCAGACCTTCTATTGGAGGGCTTGAGAGATCAGATGAAGGAGATAAGTGAAGGAAGTAGAAGTGGAAGTAGTAGTCATGGCCTGTTTTTTGAAAGAGGTAGAGATGATAAGAAGAATTGGCACTCTAGAGTGTGTTCCAAGTCCAGGAAGCCCGGTAATGTCAGGATAGGAAAGTCTAAGGATGGAAAGTGCTTTATCTATAGGAAACCTGGTCATTGGAAAAAAGCGATTGTCCAAATTTGAAGAAGAAGGAAGAAGATGAATCTTCATCATTTGCGGTGGAGAAGTCCATATCTGACGATGTGTTGTCGGTAGTAGCGTCGGATGTCTCAGACCGTTGGGATCTGGACTCAGGGGCATTTTACATATGATGCCTAATAAGGATTACTTCAGTTCTTTCGTTGGACGAAAGGAAAGCTCTATTCTTATGTGTAATGATGCTAGCTGTAGAGCAATGGGTGAAGGTATAGTGAGGATCAGGATGTTTGACGGAGTGATATGCACTTTGGCAGGTGTCCGGTATGTTCCAGGCCTTCGGAAGTCCTTAATTTCTTTAGGACAACTGACATCTTTGGGATGAAAGGCAACTATCGAGAAGGATAGTCTAAAGTTTTCGAGATGTGCACTAATTCTTCTGAAAGGAGACGTGTTCCAAAATTTGTATTTGCTGAAAGGAACCACGGTTCTTGGAGAGTCTTGTGTTGGAGTAGATAGTTCTCGTGCTTTGGATGCCAATAGGCTTTGGCATCTTAGGTTGGGTCATATTTCAGAGAAGGGCTTAGATTTGCTTCAAAGATGGAAGATGATCAAAGGAGAAAGCTTCGACAAGATGGACTTTTGCCAGGAGTGTGTGTTAGAAAAGCAAACTAAAGTATCTTTTAGAGTTGGACTTCATAGATCAAGGCGAGTACTTGAGTACGTGCATATAGATGTTTGGGGACCAGTTGCTACTCCTCATGGAGGAGCAAAGTATTTTGTCTCTTTCATTGATGACTTTTCTCGAAAAGTATGAATGTATGCGATGAACGAAAAATCAGAAAGTTTTGAGAAGTTCAATTGTTCAAAGACTGGAAAGCGCTTGTTTAGAATCAATCTGGCTCTACATTGATGATGCTGAGATCCGATAATGGCGCTGAATTTGTCTCTAGGAAGTTCCTCGACTTTTGTAAAAAGCATGGCATTCAGAGACATTTCACTACACCCGAAGATCCGCAATCCAATGGAGTTGCAGAAAGGATGAATATGACTCTACTAAAGAAGGCTTATTGCTTGAGACTGACAGCGGGCTTGTCTAGAGGCTTTTGGGATAAGCATTATCAACTACGGCGCATATCATAAATCGAATTCTATGCTCAGCCATAGATGGGAAGATTCTAGTAGAGAAGTTGAGAGGTAAAGCGGTGCATCTTGGTTACTTCCGAATTTTTGGTTGTCCCGTGTACGTTCACCATACACGTGCTGATAAGTTAGAGGCTAGAGCATACAAGGGCATACTAATGGGAGACACTGATGGTATCAAAGGGTATCGAATTTGGAACCCAGTTGATCAAAAGATCGTTCATTCTAGACATGTTACTTTTGATGAGTCTGCTATGTTCAATCCGAAAGAGAAGCTACCTACCACATCAGAAGATTCTGATAGGCCTAAGAAGATGGAAGAAGTTCCTATGTTCCAGCCAATAGTAGAGTTGTTGTTGATGCTGTCGAGGAAAACGCAGTTGATGAAACACCACAGGATAGTCCATGGGTACCTTCTAGTAATGCTGGTGATGTGCATGAATCTAGAAGAAGTTTAGTTCAAGGTGGAGCTGAAAGGAGTTTAGCAAAACACTACCTACTCGGTTCAGTTGTAGGACTACTAGGCCGCTCGAAAGGTATGGTGACTGGCAATTTGCGAACCTTAGCCTTGATGATCAGTTTGAATATGCCCTACATGTGGTTCTTGAGGAGCCACTTGACCTTGATGAAGCTTTGAAGTCATATGATAGTTCGAAGTGGATGTGGGATATGGAAGAGGAATTAGAGTCGTTGAAGAAGAATAAGACTTAGGATTTGGTGCCACCTCCTCAAAGAAGCTGAGCTATAGGTTGCAAATGGGTGTTCAATGTGAAGAATGATGGGAGATATAAGGCTCGACCAGTTGCTAAAGGGTTTTCACAAAGAAAGGGATTGGAGTATGATGAGATATTCTCTCCAGTAGTGAGGCATACGTCCATCTGCATTTTGCTCGCAATCGTCGCAGCTCATGACTTGGAGCTGGAGCAACTGGATGTGAAACCGCTTTCTTGCATGAAGACTTGGATGAGACCATCTACATGAAGCGGCCAGAAGGATTTGTCGTAGATGGGAAAGAAAATTAGGTTTGCAAATTAAAGGTCTTTGTATGGACTGAAGAAGTCACCTAGACAATGGTACAAGAGGTTTGACTCTTTTATGCTTTCACTTGGTTTTGATTGTAGCATCAAAGATGCTTATGTGAACTTCAAGCATTTAACGAATGTTAGATGGGTGTAACTACTCTTGTATGTGGATGATATGTTAATTACTTCCAAGGATAAGGCTGAAATCGATAGTTTAAAGCGAAAGCTAAAAGCGGAATTCGAAATGAAAGACCTTGAAGAAGCAAAGAAAATTTTGGGTATGGAAATCGAAAGGGATAGAAAGCTAGGACTTTTGAGCCTCACTTAAAAGGAGTACATTGGAAAGGTGCTAGCTCGGTTTAGCATGGAAGGGGCAAAGCAATCAGCATACCCATGCCTTTGCATATGCAGTATTCTAGTAAAGGCTCTTCGATCTCGGAAAAGGACAAGGCTTATATGACGAAGGTCCCATATGCAAATGCAGTTGGCAGCTTAATGTATGCCATTGTCTGCACTAGGCCTGACATTACACAGGCAGTTGGATTGGTAAATAGTTTGATGGCAAATCCAATGAATACGCATTGGGAACTAGTGAGGTGTATCTTTAGATACCTTAGAGGAACTCCAAACCATGGACTTGTCTTTGGCAGCAGAGGAAGAGATATCAGCTTGATTGGATTTTGTGATTCTGACTATGCTGGTGATAGAGATCGAAGGAAGTCAACCTCCGGATATGTGTTCATATTTGGTGGGACAGCGATCAGTTGGAGAACGAGGTTGAAGACGATTGTGGCTTTGTCTATTATAGAGGCAAAGTTCACAGCTATGGTTGAAGCCGCTAAGGAGGCGCTTTATTTGAGGCGACTGTTGTATGATTTGGGCTTCATATATGAAGGCATGGATGTGTATTGTGATAGAGTGCAATTCACTTAACTAAAAATCTAGCGGATAGCTCGAGGACGAAGTATATTGAGGTGAGAAAGTCGCTTCTTGTCTCGACGAGTGAAGAGAAGCTAGTTCGTCTTTAGAAAATTCACACAAAGGAAAATGCAGGATACATGTTTACCAAGTCGATGCCTGTTGCCAAGTTCGAGCATTGCTCGAACTTGATTTGCAAAATAAAGTGCTAGGTGAAAAGGGGTGGCATGGGAGAGGGGAGAGTTGAGATGGTTTGCGGAGACTTTTGTTTTCATGGTGGAGATTAATGGGTTTTACACGGACCGCGTACTTCGAACACTTTGTTAACGGGTGGTGGCTATGCCGGAGTTCGTTGACAGAGTGTAATGGGTAATGGCATTACCGAAGCTCATTGGGTAAGTATCCATTGCTTGGAGCATGGAGTTTTATATGAAGTTGGAAGGCTTGCTTGGAATTCGATATCAAGGTGGAGATTGTTGAGATTGATATCTGAATTCCATTTGAGAGCAGCAGTTGAAGAAGAAGGAGTTGCGGAGGAGGAGATGCTAGCTAAACCATAAAAACTAAAATCACGTTGCATAGAGGAAGCTGGAAGTGAACTGTTAGGGCTTGGAAGGATTTGGGGAGGTGAGAAAAGGAAGCTTCGTTCGGTAAAGTGACTTCGTTCGGTAAAATAGAGAAGTGAAAGAAAAATTAAACTGCCCAATGAAATATTTCATTCGATGATTTATCAAATGAAATATCTCGTTCGGTGATTTGTCAGACGAAATATTTCTTCGGTCATTTGGGCAAGCCGGTCCAAACTGAAGTGGGTAGTGCCGAACCAAAATGAGCTGTTGTTTTTTTGCCGAACCAAATGTGTACCGAACCAAAATGAGTTGTTGTGTTTTTGCCGAACCAAATGTGTGTCGAACCAAATGACGCTGAACCAGATTGCTGAGCTGCTATATAGCATTTGCCCCTCCTCATATCATCACTCTATAAATAGTGAAGCTTCTGGACAACAATGATAGCCATCTTAGAGAGTTGAAACTCTATAGAATTTTGTCTGTATTGTAAATTCTTCTTATGTATAGCCTCCAAAAGTGAATTAATCCTGTAACTCTAATCTTTCAGTGATTAATAAAATCTCCTCTCCTTAAGTGGACGTGCACTGCCTCATGGTAGTGGATCCACTATAAATACTGGTGTTATTTATTTTTCTACGTTGCATTGATCTGTGACTATCTGTTCTGGTGCTTATCTCTATTTGTTTCGTCTCGCTACAATCACAATCCAGTTTTTTTCCATTGCGTTGGATTTTTTATTCTCTTAGATTGATCATCTGAAGGGATTTTCCCTAATAATTTTTTCAGTGTTTATATTTTTCATGTACTACTTTTTATATAATAGCTGACTTTGTTTTGCATGCATGCGCCATATTGTAAAAGAAATTGGATGATCTTTAGTCCATACCATGGCATTATTGCAAGTAGCTCAGATTTTGTATGCATATCTAGGGTAGGCTCGTAAGCTTAGATCATCCCATGTCCAAAACATGCCTTGTCCTACAACTGCCTTAGCTTATTCCCTGTCTAAAACATGCCTTGTCCTATAACTGCCTCAGCTTAACGGTTCAGTTTGCATACTCATACTGTCATTTTGTTGCTAACCCTTCAGGACTATAGTGTTGCAGTCTGTTTACATGAACAAAGAAAAATATCACCATTTGTTCATAAATTGTTTTCTCTCCTCCTTTATCCGGTCTGAGACGGGCATCACTAATTAGTAAGTGATGGCGGAGTTAAAACATTTTTTAAGGGTTATTTTATGTAATTCATGTAACTATAATGACCATAAAAATTTAAGATTATTGTTATATATTTGACGTAAACAAAAGATTCAAATTTGAGCATAAATTAATACAGGTTAAGAAAGTAAATGAAATATAAGTCAAATCATAAAGTCCCTTTGGTAGAACGACATTACCAAAAAAGATTTTGAAAATGAATAATTTACATAAAAAAAAGTTTGTTGGAAAAGATACTCTTAATTCTAATTAGTTTAGGTTTTGATTACACGACAATAAAACATCTTTGTACACTACATTTCTATTGTGAGTTCCCTTGTTGCATGGAATTTTTCATTTTGTACTAAAATCTTTATTAAGTTTCATGCAACTCCTTTGGATAACGCCACATATAGTTGACCATGACTAAAAACATGCTCTAGAAGATAAATTCCAACATGAGCAATGGTTTGTCCTCGTGATTTATTAATCGTTAAAGCAAATGATAATTTAATAGGGAATTGATTGTGAACTAAATTAAAAGGCATGTTAATACTTTCATAAGGCTTTAGGGGTATACGTGGAATAAATTCTCTTGTACCACGATAATGACCTACTGTAATTTATGCGTCAATGAGATTTCTATGGAAGATACGACTTATTAGTCTTATTCCATTACATAATCCAATTTTTAGGTCAATATTTCTAAGTAACATTATTAGGGATCCTACTTTAGGTGTTAGTTTATATGGTGGCAAGCCACCTAGAGCAAGCGAGTTTAGAAAATTCTGACTGATACAAATTAGTAGTCAACTTTATCAAAAGAATAACATGTTCCTTTCCTAGAAACATATATATGATTGTATTATTTATCTCATCTGTTGTTTCATTTCTTGATGTTAATATTGCTCTATTCATTTTATAATCAGTGTCACTAATTTTTTCATGGAGTGTAGGGAAGACTTCCTCAATTAAACGACATAAAGAACTTGCATTGGTGTTGGATATAACAACATCATCTGGGAGTTTAATAAGGTCATCTTATACATAAGGTTTTGTTCCATTTCCAATACGTAAAACTAATTCAACATATGATTGATTGTTTCTCGCTCACATATTTTGTGTTAAATGAATTACATGTAAACTTGTCCACAAATATGATCATACGGTACATGAATCAACTATTTGAGCTCTAATACCTTTTACGACAATGGGTAGTACTTGTCGAAAATCACCACCTAATATAATAATCTTCCCACAAAATAGTGTATTTATACCTGTTAAGTCCCTTAATGTTCTGTCTAAGGCTCCAACTGCATAACGACGAGCCATTGTTGCTTCATCCCATAGTATAATAGTGGCCATACGTAATAGTTTTGCATTACCAGATTGTTTAGGAATGTAATATGTTGACAAAGAATCCAAATTGATAGGAATTTTAAATCTAAAGTGCGTAGTTCGACCTTCAAGCGACGTTAAAGAAGCAATTCTAGAGGTAGCAACCGCAATAGCAATAAGGCCTTGGATTCGTATATGGACTAAAATTGCTTTATAAAGATACGTTTTTCATGTAGCTCCTGGACCATCTATGAAATATATTGAGTTATTTTTTTCCTTTACTGAATGCATGATCATTTGAAATGCATCATTTTTTTCTATGTTTAAGTTATTTAGAGAATTAATATCGGTTCGTGGTATCTCTATAAACTGTTCTTCTAAAATAATTGTTGAACTATTATAGTGATGGGAAAAATCTAGATTGTTATGAGGGATGTCATAGTCAAAAATAGTTTTGTGATGAACAATCTTCTTAAAGCGGTGGGCTTGTGTGAGTTTGAAGCATATTGTAAACATTCCATTATACTATTATCATTTTCAAGCAAACCTCTATGTTTTGCAGCTTTTGTAAAGGTTTTATAGTGAGTTCCATTAATGATAAGTAAGTGTGTAAAAGTTGTTGGGCCTCTAACATGGTTTAAAAGTAATCGTAAATAAAACCGATCGCCTTTTGTAGGAGATACTATATAAATTCGACCACCTTATGATTGTTTCGTCTACATATCCATTCTTTTTGTTTATATTCCCACCAACATTTTTCAATAAATTCATAGTATAATTATTGACGTGCATTTACATCTTTAATATTCTTAGTAAAAAAAATTCAATAAGCATTATTTTAGATCTATATTCATCACTCAAAATAGTTTCTACGTTTTCGTTTGCACTAAATTGTAGTTGTTGTCTATTTGGAAGATGTATTTGTAGTCCTATAACAGAAGGAGAAATGGAACTTAGTGGAAATTTAAATATTTGCTATACTGATTCAGGTGCACAAATCCATCTAGTGTTAACAACCGAGAAATTCCATCCTTATCGTTTGTGTTAGAAGATACTTTTACAAAAACACGATCCAATCCTTTATAAACATATTTATATAAATATTTCACAGATGTAACACTTGAGCAAATTTCAACATTTATAACAATCATATTTTAGTAGTAAATAAGGATTATAAGGAAAGACCTAGCGATTGTCAATTATTTGTCCACCTCTTTGTACTTCTATTCCATTGTCACGTCTTTTATAAATCAGATACGAATCACTTCCTTGTAAAGTCATAGATGCAAAAGACGTTGGAAATCCTTTCTTACGTTGGTTATTTTTCATGCACATGGCTTTAGCATTGAAATGACCGCATAGAGTATGAATCACTTTTTTTATAACTGTAGTATGTAATTCTAGTTCTAAATCTTTATCTGGGATTTCATCCCTCACTAAAACATCATAATCTCAGTGTTGTTAATCTTATCATTTTCATGTAGAATAATTAATATGCGTGAATGGGGTAGACCACTCTTTTGAAACTCAATGACGTGCATGTGCGCAATAACTTTACCTAATATGCCTTTTTCATATAAGTCGTGTTTTAACTGTTCTTATTTTGCACAAAATATCCTTGTTGTTAAGTTCGGTCTATCTTGTGCTTGTTGACCGGGTAGTAGTTTTTGTGTAATCTCTAACCACTTAACATTACATGTGATAGTAATAAATAAATCAGGTTTTCCATACCTTCGCACTGTTGCCATTGCATCTAGACGTCGATTATGCATATCTCGAGAACTGCTGGTGCGAGATGATGGAAGGATTTTTTGAATACCAACATTTCCTAAAGGTTATAGTAAAATGAAATATAATTACAAAATATAATTTTCATACAAAGTTACAGAAACATAATAAACAATTGATTATGAAGTATTACTAACCGGCAGTTGTTAGAGAATCATGTAAACCTTGATATAATTCAGCTCTAATAGTATCTTGATTGTTGTGGAGGTACCTTAGTCTTAAAGTTTCTATTTTAACATAATTGTCAACCACATACTGCTGAAATAGGCAACCGCCATGCAAAATTAGTGACATCTCCATTGGTCGTATCTAAACACATAAACAAATAACTAATGATTATAAAAATAAAAATAAGTAAAGCTAAATGGTAATTATTATTTACCTGTAAAAGATGAGAACAATAAGCTCTACAACTTATTATTGTGGCTCCATTGTCATGTATGTGTAGATCCCATCCATGTTCACTATATGGTAATAAAGGTGGATATTGTAATGGATCATAAAATCCTATAGTATCTTGAACCCTTTATAAATTTCCACTTCTTATTTGAACTACAATATCCCTATTATTCAAATCGGTATCTTCTTCGTCTCCTACAATGATACCTGCTACTGGTGATGCAGTTGGTAACTCATGAATGTGTCCATTTAGTGCAAGCTCTTTTATTTTTATTCTACAATTTTGTATATCATCCCACCGACTCAAATGTTGAAATACTTATACAAAAGGATTGTTGATATCTATAATTTGTTTTAACGTCAAAAGTAGGTCTGGCCTTATTGCTGCATTATCATGTTGTCTATTTTCAATCTCGTGGTCAGTATCATAAATATATAACTGCAAATATCTTGGTCTCATTCCATCCATAGGTTAAGAACTACCGATGTTATGATGTACGGAGCCTTGTGCACGATATGAATAAACTCCATTTGTTGCATTTTCTAAGCTATAATCAATGTTGGTACCCATCGATGTAAAAGCAAAAGCATTGTTATAAGACCTATGTTACTTCTAAAATGCATACCAACTTCGGTTTGATCGCAATACAAATCTAGTAGTTGTTGAGGCGTTGTTGGTCTTTAAATGGTAATTTTATCATTCTTACAGCAAATCTCTAATGTCTTATGAAAGAATATCTTTGAGCCACAAAATGGGCAGTAAGTAGGAGTAGGTAGTATATTCTTGTGAAAAAAGCTGTGTAGCAATAAAGTTGCGAACACAATTATAGTTTGTCATGAAAGTGAATCAAGTTATCATTTGTTCTTCATAGTCAGATGATCCTAAATGATTACCAATGTTGTAATGATTAGAATGAAAAAAATACAAATTAAATGAGATTGTGATTAGTTTAATTGAAGGAAATTACCTGGAACATAAGATGTTAAAATCCTTGGTCTCCTACGTATTTGAGTTGATTATTCTCTTTCTTCCATGATTGGTTGTCCTAAAATAAATAATTAATATTCTTTATATCTTGAAACATGTTCTGTATATAATATGCACTTGAAGCATTAAATTATAAATAAACTTCAAATTTGTTAACTCTTAGTTTATACTATTTATATTCATTGCAATTTGATTTTTGCTCTTTTGGGGTCCATTATACACTCCCTTTTTTAGATCTAGTAACAAAACATTTGTATACTTAAAATAGTGGCCAACGCTTTATAGAAATAACAACACACACTAACAATAAGTACTATTAGACTATATAATTCTTAGTCAAGGCAAAGTAATTAATTAGTCTTTGGTATATGTGAATCATAATATGTGTGTAATGCAGGTGTAAACAATCTATTTCAACTAATTTTATAATAAAATTTAAAGGTTTGGGAGGAAAAGTGTGACGACCCGGGATTTTTGAGCATTTGAAATTGGAATATTTAACTGACTTTAAATATTAAAAGTTAATTTTTTAACTTGAATTCAAATATCACTATTTATTTGATAATTAAACTATTGAATTCAATAATTTGAAGTTGAGTAAAATGCTGAATCTGGAGTTTAAAGCCTGTTAAAATATAATTTGAAGGCTTATAAAATTTATATTGATAATACTGAAGATAATAGAAGTATTGAAATCAAATTTAAAAATGTTTGTTAAGTTTTGAAATTTATATCGGGTAAATTAAATTTAAAAATAGCCTTTTGAGACACAGTCTCGAAATTCGATGAAACCAATTCCATTGGATCCGTAATATTGTATTATTATCGAATTTCAATTGTCATACTGTTTGGAGTTGTTATGTGAGCGCATGATATATAAACGCGTTGAAATTTTTATCGAGAATTCAATATAATAACTGGTCTAAAAGCTATCTTCGCCATACGATCGAAATAGACCTCGAAACCTTTTCCAGTGCGTTCGGAATAGGGGTTAACATTACGAACGCATAGTGGCATGCCTCGATAGGAGGTCGAGATTTTTGGCTTCGTTTTCGAGTTGATTCGAATTTAAGTATAAGATATAAAAGTTTTGAGCGGGCAAAACTTACCATCAGCCGTCTCTTTTTCACCCTTTCAATCACTGTGGCTATTCCTTCTTCAGAATGCCAACATCAGATTTTGTTCCCCCATTCTCACTTTAAACACACGACCTTATCCTTCCTTCAGTTCAAACATTTCGAAAGAGAAATGAAAACGAAATCAAAATAATGGCCGCTCTATTTTCAGATCGAATTTCCCTTTCTTCACCCTTTTCAGTTCGCAAACTATTGAATCGCGACCTCCTTGTTCTTAAACCAAATCAACGAAGAGAATTTGAAGTGCCCTAAACAGCGAACGCCATCACTTCCATACCCTTCATGCTTCTCGATTTCTCCAGTGAAGTCGTAGTCGGAATCACCTTATAACTTCAGAATTTCCGATGTCGTACAAGCACAGTTCGAGGCAACTGAGGTTAGGATAGGGGACGCTGCCAAGGCCTCAGCTGCTGGCCTGAATGTTTCCGATGATTGTTGTGATTTTGATCATCCTATCGACGCAAGGATTCGAGCTCGTGAGGGTTGTGACTTCACATGCGAACAAGGAAGGTGGTGACAAGGTAGGGATTCGCGGTGGCTAGGGTAAATGCTTGAAGGCTGCGGCGTTGAGAGGCCGGTGGATTTGTCGTGTTCGCTGCAATGGAGGAAGGGTTATCGGTAATCGTGGTGAGGAGTTTGTCCTTAATTCTTTTGCATTAAGTTCAGTTGAATATAAACGATCACTCAGAAATTAGTGATAATCAATATTTATATTGATTTTACTATATAGATAGGATTTTAATTTACAGAAGGATACAAAACAATTCTTTTTTTAAAAACACGGCATGTAAACAGAAAAAAATAATAGTAATAAAAGTACATACTAGAACTCATTATTTTATTTAAAATATATAAAGGAAGTAATTTGTTTAATTGGATAATCAATTATTTGAGTTACTGATGGAAGTTCATTAGGGGAAATCAGTTTTAAACCAAATCAATTGTTAATCAAATTTTAAACTGGAAGTTAATTGTTTGATTTATTTTGAATATTAATAAACCGTATAAATTGTTTATTCAAGGTTTAAAATTATGAAGGAAACATGCCAGAGCGGAAATGGATTTCAAAACATAAGCAAAGGTGAGTTAATTTTACTCAGCTGAATTTAAATTTAAATTTAAATGATTAAATTTAAATAATTGTTTGAATGGTTGAATTGATTGATGTGCTATAGTATGGTATAATTTGGAATTGGTATTTATGTTGTGCTAACGTCTGTGGATGCAGGGAAAACAGGTTGGAGGGATCCAACTGGATCCCTCAACATTTATTTAAATTATTTAATGCCCTCTGTTGTGATTATTTGATATTATATGATGAGTTATATTAGAATATTGAATGCTATGGTTTGATTGGATATAATTGGGTATAATGAATTACCAAAAATATATAAATTGGATTTTGGAAAATAATAAAAGAAGTGAAATTGTAAGTAAAATAATTATAGGAAATTTGAATTAATTTAAGAATGAATTGGAAAAGTAATAAAGTGACTTTAAAAATCTAATAAATAAATCTTGAGTATAGAAAGGGAAATTTTGAATAATCAGAAGATTAATGAATTTTAAACTTCAGTGTTATTATTTTAAAAGAACAAAACATTTATTTAAAATTTAAGATTTAAATTATCGAAAAGAATAAAGAAGAAATTGGGAAAAAGCCTGAAATTTGTATATTTCAGTTAAAAGATTTAAATCACACGGAAAATAATGACATTAATAATAAAGTCCATAATTAATGAATTTTGAAATAAACTGAGTAAGTAAAGAAATTTATTTCAAAGGGAGTAAATTGCAAATCAATTTGGGAAATTGATTCAAGTGATTGAAGTTGAATTTTTCTCTGGATAACCAAGTACGTTTTTAAAGTAAAATTTTAAATATAAGTTTAAAATTTTAAAGTTGTTTAAAAAAGCAAGTTTTGGAAAATTTATTATTTCTAATATTTAAGTTCTAAACTAAGTATTTCCTTTTAATCTATTATGTTAGTAATTATTGAAAGAGTTACTTAGTATTTTGTTTTTAAAAAAGTGAAAATCTAGTTTTATATTTTATTAAGTAGCCTTATTTTCAAATATTCATATAGTATGTACTTTTAATAAATTATTGAAGCAATTTTTAAAATAAATGTTTTAAAGTATATTTCAAAGTAAAGTGTTTTAAATTATTTTAAAAATCTAGTTTTGTGCTTGGTGATTTCAATGGAGATAGAAAATATTTGGGAAAGTTTATTCTGAAAAGAAAGATGATTTGAAACTGTTTTCAAAGGGTTGAAAATAGAAATATTTCTTGTGAAGATATTTTGAGGTTAATAGATGTTTGTGAATGTTAATTGATAGTTAAATAACCGACTATCAATAATGGCCAACTGCGTTGATCGTTTCGAAGAGACCGAGATCGAGATTTATTTCTCGAAAACTACTTCGATCCGGTTTATACGTTTCGTGGGAAATGGGTTCGGAGTCGAAGATGGAGCAGTGAAGTGCAAGGGCTAATCGCTACTAATCCTGAGGATATTTCCAAATGGATGTAGTAGGAATAGTGCCTTCGGTTCCGTTCGAACCCGGGACGGACTTGTATGGATGAATGCTTTCGGGACATCGTCAGGTGGACGATGGGCATTCTAAGGGATATGTTCTAAAAGGTAACGCTTTGCCTCATGCCTCATCAACCGGGAATGACTGAAAATCAGGGGTTATGCAACAAGGCTAAGTGGGTAGCACCCAAGCAGGGTGAGGTCATCCTTGTCTAGATGTCCCTTTTTATTTCGGCTTAGTGGGAGGTAGCTGATCCCAACCGCGGGGTGATCTCACTCGGGATTATCCAGTAAGGGGTAGTCCTGGTCTTGTGTTGCAGGGGAGCGGGCATACTCCTCGGTACTGTGATCTAGGCCATGTACTGTGACAGGTGGTACCCCAGTGCCTAGTCATTAGTTGGAAATCCATTCTCCCTACTCGCCTTTTACGAGTTTTGTTTGTACTATCCACTCTGTGGCTAGTAGTTGGAATTTAATAATGTAACTATTTCGGCTATTTTACAAGTATTTGTATATAGACCTATTATAATATCAGAGGATTTCTATAAAAATTGTTTTAGCTATCGTAAGCTAAAAACCCGACATGTTTATTTGTGGCGTGGTCTTATGAGATGCTTTTGTTTTCAAAGGATTTTTGAAATTTAATAATCAATTGAGTGTGATTTTCTCACGCTGGTATTCCAGACTGACTCGGGTGTTATTTAACTGTAATGCTCGGGTGAGACCGAGTATAATAGGATACAGGATATGATGCTTTGGAGCTCAGGAGACGAGATGTATGACGATACGTACTTTCATACTTGTTTTATATATAATCCGGTGTGTTGATTAGTTGTATATCCAGATGTATGTTATTGATGTTGAGCTGTGATTGATGTACTCTGATGATGTAATATATATACAGATATATTTGATTTTGAGTAAAGATCATTTATTAACTATTATATTTTATTCCGCTGCGATTGTTAGATTCTGTTGTTGTTTTCTATTTTCTTCTTCCACCTCTTCTTCTTTAATCCAAATGATTCGTATTTCTATACAACTTGAGTTGATTGATGTAGAATAGTGTTGACTTAAGGGATATAGATTTGCGGGTCATTACACTTGGTATCAGAGCTTATGTTGGCGATAACCTTGGCTCTGGTGGGAATTACTCATTTAAAATAGTCCGTAGAACTCTAGAATGAGTTTGAGCGTATTAATACTTATGAGCGCGTTTTTAGTGAATATAAATTATTTTAATATTGTGTTGGTTGGTTTATTGAGTGGTATGAACCTTCGTCGGCACAGCCTCGACAACTGCATTGAAGGGGTTTCTAAACACTTGAATAGAACAATTGACACGGTATTGTTTTAAATGTAGGTGAATGAAATAATTTTACCCAAAAATATATTTTAATATAAAGAAAAGTTTTTGTAAACTATTTTAGCTAATATATGGTTGCTTGGATGTTAGAAATGATAATATTAAATTAATCACCATTGTGTAAAAATCTAACTAGAAATTGAAAATATAACCAAAGTTTTAGGAAATAAATTCATTATAAAATGAAATTTATAAATATGAATTATAAATGTAATTTATGAATTGAATTATAATCAAATAGGAGACTATACAAATGAATTATATTTAAAATTTGATTTAAATTAAAATTGAAAAATAATATGTTGTGAGAAATATTTTTGAATCGGATGTGAAATCTAGAGAGATTTGGAATTTAAAAATACTTAAAGGGTTTTAAAAGAGAGAAAAGATTTGAACTTTTTATGGTCGCTAGAAAATAATTTCGATGATGACCGCGACATCATCGGTGTTCATTTTCGAGTTTCCAAAAGAGGGATTGCTACCAGGACGTTTTGGATTAAAGTTTGTTGGAGAAATTTGGTTGATTTTGAAAATGCAAGGAATTTTGGATATAGGTGATTTCAAAAGGAATTTTGAAGTGTTGAAAGATTGTTTAAACCTTGGAATTTTAACTAAGAATGTTTATGGCATATAAAAAGTTTGATAACTTGTAAATTTGGAATTTGTTGAAATAAAATTCAAATGGATTGAATTAATGATATACAAGCATGAAAGGCTGTAGAGCTTAAATAAAAATTTGGCGAGTATGAAATAGATTGTTTTTAAAAATCGATTAAATTTGATATGAGTTTATTTCAAAATTGGAAATTGTTAGTGATATACAAAACATAAATTGTGTCGAGCTAAATAAAATGGGTTCGTATGGAACCTATGCACTATGAAATAAAATACCATGTAAGATAAAATTGAAATGAATTAAAAATAAATTGAGTTGGAGATCAATTTAAAATTTGCTATAAAACTTAAGAAATAAAAAAAATTCTATGAACTAGTAAATGTAAATAAAATTGATTTTAAAATACTTTTGGAATGATGTCGAGTATAATAAAATGGTTTGGAATCAAACTTTTTGGATATGAAAGAAATGCAATGAAAGTTTGTGAAATTTCAAAGGAAATTTGTTGGGAATAAAACCGGGATTGATTTAAAATCTTGAGAAGTGTGATTTTGAGATAATGGAAGTTTCAAAATAATTTGAAACCAAAGGTCGGGTGTTTAGAATCCTGATGGGATAGGTTATAAGATTATAAATTAAGATGATTTTTAAATCACGAGGAAATATAAGCTTGAATGTTGGAATTTAAATTTAAATTGAAAAGTTAAAAATGAAATTAACTTGAATTGGGAAATAAAATTTAACTGAATTGAAATTAATTGAATTAGAATGAAAATAATATCCAGTTATATTCGAGTTGAGTTGAATTTGAATTGAGTTAAATAAATCTGAGCTAAAATAAAATTTAATTGAAATAAATAAATGAGAACAACTTGTAAAAGAATTAAAAATGCATGGAATAAAAATATGCTTGAGTTATAAATAGAAGCTGAACTGTGAGTTAATAAAATTGGATGGAAAATTAAAAAGTGAATGATAGAATCAGAACTTGAGTTATTAATTAAAATTCGACTTGAAGTGTTAACAAATTAAATACAATTGAAACTGTTGCCAAATAAAAAGAAATTGGATTAAAGTGGTAATGGTTTGTATTACAACTAAAATCCAATTCGAGTATAAATGAGTAAGTATGTGCTTGGATATGGTTTGATAAATTGAGAAGGTGAATTAAAATTAAATAGAATTTGATTAGATGAGAATCAAATGGAGGTGAACTTAAGTTTGAAGTGGAATAAATTGAAGTAAATTAACTTAAAGCTAAATAGATGAAAGAGAGTTGAATTGAATTCAACTTAAACTAAGTTTAATGATATTGGGTGGGATTTAAATCAAGTGAAAATAAATTTGAATCGAAATAGAATTCGGTGAGTTATAAATAATATTTAAGGAAATGAAAATTCGTAATGGATTGAGTGGATAAACTAATTATATTGAATAAATAAATGGATGGAATGAATAAGAATCAAATGAAAGATGGAAATGGAACTTGTTATAAAAAGAAATGGAAATGAACTTAAGTTATTGATTTAAGTAAGTGTTGAATGAAAGCCGAACTCAAAATGAAGTGTGGTTTAAATAGGTTGAGAAATAGTTATTGAATGAAATAGCCTGGATTGTTTTCGAGCTAAATAAAATAGTTGGAATAAACAAATATGGAATGAAATGTAAATGAATGGATTGTGAATGAAATTTAAACAGAATGTGTCGAGCTAGATCGAATGGTTTTGATAGGTACCCGTTTGAATAATGAAACTAGTTTGGTTAATAAAATGAAATGCAAGTGAATGGATTCAAATTTAAAATGCAATGAAAATGAGAATATATGGATTGTGAATAAATTTAAAAATGGAATAGAATTAAGTATAAATTGAGTTGAAATCAATTTAAATTGGGTATAAAACATAAGTACTTATTTATGCACATAGATCTCATCAAATTGCATAGAATAAATTATCATTTGATGTAAATGGAAGTAATTAAAATTCTATGAATTGATAGGAGTAAAATAAATTGATTTTGAGATCAATTGAATTAAATATGAGTTTGTTTTGTTTAAAAATAAATTAAATGTAAACATGTAAGTTGTTAACCATTCGGATTAAGTGAAACGATGTGTGATTAGTTGTAATCAATTAAAATTAATGTTGGAATATTTAAATTGCTTATAAAAAGTGTTTAATGTGCATTGCTGTTAGAATTCATGTGTTTAACTATTGCAAATAAATGAAATGTTGTTAAATTTCATATATATGACTCTTACATGTTTAAATTGAGTAAGTGCAGGTACCTGGAAGCCGTGTGGCTGGGTTTGGTTGCGCTAACTGCTAATTAAACAAGCTGCTTGCTTAAAAATGCTAAATAAGGTACGCCTACGCAATAAAAATAGAAAATATGAACTGTTTTTGGTTTTTTCGACCGTGTGGGTCGATGTATATATATTTATATCTTTTGTCAAATTGCAAAAGATACTCCGTACAAAGGAAACTCTGCCAAAAATTTTCAGAAAATTTTGGGAGTTAGAAAATTTTTGAAATTTTTTGAAAATTTTTGTTAACGACAAAACAATTTCAAATTGGAAATTGAAATAAATTAGTAAATGAAACTAATTAAAATAATGACATAAATTAGTTATAAATGGAAGCTAAAATTAAATGTTCAAAGCTGAAAATAAATTAAATTCATATGGAATGTGAAAACCAATTTGAATAGAAATAGATATAAACTAAAGTGGTAAGGTGAAAATAAATATAAGAAGCATATAAAATGCTTATACTAACTTAAGAAAGGAATGGTGAATTCTTAAATGAAAAATTGATACAACAAATATAATCTAAGTTAATATTGGAATGAATAGACATTGACATTTGTGAGGAAGTCGAAAAAAATGTTTTTGGGAATATTGTGATTGGATATTGGTGCTAAGCAGATATGCAGGTATTATAAAAGGAAAAGGAAAATTGGTTTTGATTTCAGATGATAAATTTGAATTGCCCGACCAAAAATGTATGTGTTTAAATTTTAGTATGAAATTTGATTGAGTTTTTGATACAGCCACTTGGCCTTTTGTTTTCTTTTGGGATTTGGGAGCCCATGGAGGCCTTTTGTAGTTGTACCGAGCTAGCTGCGTAAAGGAGACGCTGGCGAAATTTTTCGAAAATTTGGAGAGTTAGAAAATTTTTGAGAAAATTTTGATAATCAAAATTTGGTTTTAAATTAAAACTTGAATGATTGGGCAAATAGGGTTGTTTGCAAATTATGGGAGAGCCTGGGAGGTTAGTAAGAATGGTAATGGGTCTTCTATTAAAAGATAGTTGATAGGATATAGAATTATTGGTTTTGAACAAAAAAGAGAAAAATAAATATAGTAACGGGTATTGGACTATTCTTCCTAATTAATAATTTCGGGGACGTAACTCTTTTAAGGGGGGAGGAATGTGACGACCCAGGATTTTTGAGCATTTGAAATTGGAATATTTAATTGATTTTAAATATTAAAAGTTAATTTTTTAACTTGAATTCAAATATCACTATTTATTTGATAATTAAATTATTGAATTCAATAATTTGAAGTTGAGTAAAATGTTGAATCTGGAGTTTTAAGCCTGTTAAAATATAAGTTAAAGGCTTATAAAATTTATATTGATAATACTGAAGATAATAGAAGTATTGAAATCAAATTTAAAAATGTTTGTTAATTTTTGAAATTTATATCGTTTAAATTGAATTTAAAAATAGCCTTTCGAGACACAGTCTCAGAATTCAATGAAACCAATTCCATTGGATCCGTAATATTGTATTATTATCGAATTTCAATTTTTGTAGTGTTTGGAGTTGTTATGTGAGCGTACGATATATAAATGCGTTGAAATTTATATCGAGAATTCAATATAATAACTGGTCTAAAAGCTATCTTCTCCATACGATCGAATTAGACCTCGAAACTTTTTCCAGTGCGTTCGGAATAGGGGTTTAACATTACGAACGCCTAGCGGCATGCCTCGATAGGAGGTCGATATTTTTGGCTTCGTTTTCGAGTCGATTCGAATTTAAATTTAAGTATAAGATATAAAAGTTTTGAGCGGTCAAAACTTACCATCAGCCGTCTCTTTTTCACCCTTTCAATCGCTGTAGCTATTCCTTCTTCAGCACGCCAACAACAGATTTTGTTCCCCCGTTCTCACTTTAAACACGCGACCTTATCCTTCCTTCAGTTCAAACATTTCGAAAGAGAAATGAAAATGAAATCAAAATAATGGCCGCTCTATTTTCAGATCGAATTTCCCTTTCTACACCCTTTTCAGTTCGCAAACTAGTAAATCGCGGCCTCCTTGTTCGTAAACCAAATCAACGAAGAGAATTTGAAGTGCCCTAAACAGCGAACGCCATCACTTCCATACCCTTCATGCTTCCTCGATTTTGCCAGTGAAGTCGTAGTCGAAGTCACCTTATAACTTCAGAATTTCCGATGTCGTACAAGCGCAGTTCGAGGCAATTGAGGTTAGGATGGGGGACGTTGCTAAGGCCTCAGCTGCTGGCCTGAATGCTTCCGATGATTGCTGTGATTTTGATCATCCTGTCGACGCAAGGATTCGAGCTCGCGAGGGCTACGACTTCACGTGCGAACAAGGAAGGTGGTGACGAGGTAGGGATTCGCGGTGGCTGGGCAAAGGCTTGAAGGCTGCGGCGTTGAGAGGTAGGTGGGTTTGTCGTGTTCGCTGCAATGGAGGAAGGGCTATAGGTAATTGTGGTGAGGAGTTTGTCCTTAATTCTTTTGCATTAAGTTCAGTTGAATATGAACGATCACTCATAAATTAGTGATAATCAATATTTATATTGATTTTACTATATAGATAGGATCTTAATTTACAGAAGGAGACAAAAAAATTCTTTTTTTTAAAAACACGGTATGTAAACAGAAAAAAATAATAGTAATAAAAATACATACTTGAACTCAATGTTTTATTTAAAATATATAGAGGAAGTAATTTGTTTAATTGGATAATCAATTATTTGAGTTACTGATGGAAGTTCATTAGGGGAAATCAGTTTTAAACCAAATCAATTGTTAATCAAATTTTAAATTGGAAGTTAATTGTTCGATTTATTTTGAATATTGATAAACCGTATAAATTGTTTATTCAAGGTTTAAAATTATGAAGGAAACATGACGGAGTGGAAATGGATTTCAAAACATAAGCAAAGGTGAGTTAATCTCGCTCAGCTGAATTTAAATTTAAATTTAAATGATTAAATTTAAATAATTGTTTGAATGGTTGAATTGATTGATGTGCTATAGTATGGTATAATTTGGAATTGGTATTTATGTTGTGCTAACGTCTGTGGATGCAGGGAAAATAGGTTGGAGGGATCCAACTGGATCCCTCAACATTTATTTAAATTATTTAATGCTTTTTGTTGTGATTATTTGATACTATATGATGAATTATATTAAAATATTGAATGCTATGGTTTGGTTGGATATAGTTGGGTATAATAAATTACCAAAAATATATAAATTGGGTTTTGGAAAGATAATAAAAGAAGTGAAATTGTAAGTAAAATAATTATAGGAAATTTGAATAAATTTAAGAATGAATTGGAAAAGTAATAAAGTGACTTTAAAATTCTAATAAATAAATCTTGAGTATAGAAAGGGAAATTTTGAATAATCAGAAGATTAATGAATTTTAAACTTCAGTGTTATTATTTTAGAAGAACAAAACATTTATTTAAAATTTAAGATTTAAATTATCGAAAAGAATAAAGAAGAAATTGGAAAAAAGCCTGAAATTTGTATATTTCAGTTGGAAGATTTAAATCAAACGGAAAATAATAACATTAATAATAAAGTCCATAATTAATGAATTTTGAAATAAACAGAGTAAGTAAAGAAATTTATTTCAAAGGGAGTAAATTGGAAATCAATTTGGGAAATTGATTTAAGTGATTGAAGTTGGAATTTTTCTCTGGATAACCAAGTACGATTTTAAAGTAAATTTTTAAATATGGGTTAAAACATTTAAAGTTTTTTTAAAAAAAGCAAGTTTTGGAAAATTTATTATTTCTAATATTTAAATTCTAAACTAAGTATTTCCTTTTAATCTATTATGGTAGTAATTATTTAAATAGTGACTTGGTATTTTGTTTTTAAAAAGGTGAAAATCTAGTTTTATATTTTATTAAGTAGCCTTATTTTCAAATGTTCATACAGTATGTATTTTTAATAAATTATTGAAGCAGTTTTTAAAATAAATGTTTTAAAGTATATTTCAAAGTAAAGTGTTTTAAATTATCTTAAAAATCTAGTTTTGTGCTTGGTGATTTCAGTGGAGATAGAAAATATTTGGGAAAGTTTATTCTGAAAAGAAAGATGATTTGAAACTATTTTCAAAGGGTTGAAAATAGAAATATATCTTGTGAAGATATTTGAGGTTGATAAATAATTTGGGAAATTATTTATTGGTTGATTGATGTTAGTGAATGTTAATTGATAGTTAAATAACCGACCATCAATAATGACCAACTACATTGACCGTTTCGAAGAGACCGGGATCGAGATTTATTTCTCGAAAACCACTTCGATCCGGTTTGTACGTTTCGTGGGAAACGAGTTCGGAGTCGAAGATGGAGCGGTGAAGTGCAAGGGCTAATCGCTACTAATCCTGAGGATATTTCCAAATGGATGTAGTAGGAATAGTGCCTTCGGTTCCGTTCGAACCCGGGACGGACTTGTATGGATGAATGCTTTCGGGACATCGTCAGGTGGACGATGGGCATTCTAAGGGATATGTTCTAAAAGGTAACGCTTTGCTTCATGCCTCATCAACCGGGAATGACTGAAAATCAGGGGTTATGCAACAAGGCTAAGTGGGTAGCACCCAAGCAGGGTGAGGTCATCCCTGTCTAGATGTCCCTTTTTATTTCGGCTTAGTGGGTGGTTGCTGATCCCAACCGCGGGGTGATCTCACTCGGGATTATCTAGTAAGGGGTAGTCCCGGTCTTGCGTTGCAAGGGAGCGGGCGTACTCCTCGGTACTGTGATCTAGGCCACGTACTGTGACATGTGGTACCCCAGTGCCTAGTCATTAGTTGGAAATCTATTCTCCCTACGCGCCTTTTACGAGTTTTGTTTGTATTACCCACTCTGTGGCTAGTAGCTGGAGTTTAATAATGTAACAATTTCGGCTATTTTATAAGTATCTGTATATAGACCCTATTATAATATCAGAGGATTTCTATAAAAATTGTTTTAGCTATCGTAAGGTAAAACCCGACATGTTATTTGTGGCGTGGTCTTACGAGATGCTTTTGTTTTCAAAGGATTTTTGAAACTTTAATAATCAATTGAGTGTGATTTTCTCATGCTGGTATTCCAGACTGACTCGTGTGTTATTTAACTATAATGCTCGGGTCAGATCGAGTATTATAGGATATAGGATATGATGCTGTGGAGCTCAGGAGACGAGCTGGATGACGATACATACTTTCGTACTTGTTATATATATATATATTCCGCTGTGTTGATTAGCTCTATATCCAGATGTATGTTATTGATGTTGAGATGTGATTGATGTACTCTGATGATGTAATATATATACAGATATATTTGATTTTGAGTAAAGATCATTTATTATCTATTATATTTTATTCCGCTGCGATCGTTAGATTCTATTGTTGTTTTCTATTTTCTTCTTCTACCTCTTCTTCTTTAATCCAAATGGTTCGTTTTTCTGTACAACTTGAGTTGATTGATGTAGAATAGTGTTGACTTAAGGGATACAGATTTGCGGGTCATTACATAAAGCATCCAACTTGGGGTATCTTTAAGTTGTTAGCAGTAAGATGGCTTGCGAATATGATAAGGTCGACCCTAAGGTTATCAAAAAAAAAATACATGGTTATGTAAATGGTATGAAAGGTTACTAAGTTTGGAACCACAGTAAGGACACCCTTTAAAAATAGATATTCTGTGAGTTTCTAAAGAAATGTCAATATTGATAGATAATCTATAGAAGAGATAGGGAAACCATTATTGCTTCTTTGGTGAAATCCACAAAATCACAGAGTTGGTAGTTGGTAATACTTCACAATGTAGCCCTAAGATCACTGAGATGACAATCAAGAAGAAACAAATGAAGAAGATATAGTAGCTAGCAGGGTTGGCCATTATTTAGTTAGATGCTAAAAACAACCTTGTGGTTCAAGCAAAGTCTAAACGAAAACAAATGTCCCACACATAAATTTGTACAAATAAATTTTGCTTTAATTAACCGCATAAAAATAGTAACTACGTATTGTATGAACATATACATATTTCTACCATGGGCACCATGGTATGCAGAGGGCGATATGCCTATATGGATCTCTAATAGCAGATTCAGAAAAAGGTGAAAAAGAGTCATTCCACTATGATAAAGAATTAACTTTTCTATGTAATGTTATCGCGCATTTCACTTTAATGTATTTCTACCTGCGAATCTTAAAGCTCTGAAAACTTTGATCATAGTTGACTACTTTATTATGTTAGGGGTGCGTTTTCAAGAAGAACAAGATTACTTAAGACAACCTAGATGTTAAACAATCGGCCTATATAATACAAAAGTATGGCTATAGTGTTATTTAAAATTATTATCATTCTATGACTCCTCCAGTTGACTTCCTAATGTAGACTAAAGTCGCTAAAAAAGCCTAGTTAATTTTATTTTATATCTAGTGGTATTAATATTTATTTTATATGAAATTTCTATCATATAACTCTTGTATTTTAGTGGTATACAATGCCTGCTTTCAACCAAATTTAAATTTTTGGACACTAATGTACTCTTTCTTTTCTTATCACTTAAAAACTTGGCCAACACTAATTATTTGTGGGTAGAATTCCTGTATGAACTGCAGACATTGAACGAACTTGTTTTTAGTGATTTTTAGCAATGTTCCTTTTTTCCTCTTATTAAAAAGCTTAGTAACCAAATATTCCCTTTTTGTTATGTTTCTCTGACAAAAATCTTGGAAAACATTCAAACAAAAAATATTCTTCAATATATATGCATAGGCACACAAATGTAAGCACTATTTGTTTTGGTTCTATCAATCCTTATCATGTTATATTCATATTGCTAAGTAAATTTTAAGCAATCTTTTAGGTTCTGTCATTTGCGCATTTTCAACTTGTGTTGATATAAACTAAGGTTAGTGTTACAGGTGTGTTCTCATCATTATCAAGTCATATCATTTGATAATACAAATGTCTCCAAAGTTGATTAGAAACATTTACCATGTTTTATGTACATTTAAAAGTTTAACATGAAGAGTTAAAGTAAAGGAGAATTTCAGCTTAACCATCGAACAAAGATATTACAGTCAAAGAAATAAAATATAATGAGGTAGCTGTGTTCCATACAATATGAATAGAAATTGAAGACAAAAATATCTATATAAAATAAATATCTTGCTGACTCAAATGAGAGTTCTCATTTTGTTTGGGTCCTTTTATTTGAAATAGTTTGCTCTTTTGCATGCTCACGTCCAGACCGTTGGCACTCGCGGCATCTTTCTCTTTGTATTTTATCCATAAGACAACGAAGGTTAAAGAAACTTAATAATAAACGGAACAATATGAAGAAATTCGGTAAAGTTCACTAAGAAGTTGTTTGGTTAGCTTAGAAAATAATTGTATTATATTTGACTTAAATATAAAACAGAACAACTTACTTATATGGAATGATAATGAGTAACAGTAATATGTGCTATGAATGAGTAAGAGATGAGAAACTATATGAGGAAATAACGGACCCCATCAGAAATATGCTTCATTGAGTGTACTGTTAGTAATGGACTACGTCAAACATTTCAATTCAAGGGCAAGCTTTTACAGAGCAATTTAATTCTCTTTATGTATGTAAACTTTCCATTTTTACGTATGTAAATTTACAGTATAAAATATAAGAAACTACCTGTAACACAATGGCATATATGCTTATTTAAATATCTATGGATACAAAGTACCAACTGAACTCAGCTGAAATTTTCAAATATCTCAGCAATAATGATGATGTACTATTTTCCCAACATTTATGCTGGCTTCTCCAAGTACACTTGCAACCCATAATTTGGTCAAAATATACATTGTGCCATATTTGGCAAAAAGAAAAAAAATTAGTTCTAGGGCTATCCTTAGGTCTCTACCTTGCAGATTTATGACTGTAGATCATGAGCCCATATTTTGATGGATTTGTCTTTGTAGGTAGGGACTTAAGGAAGAACACAATGACATATATACTTATTTAAATATCTTTGGATACCAAGTACTAATTGAACTCAGTTGAAACCTTGAAATATCTCAACAATAATGATGATGTACTATTTTCTCAACATTTATGCTAGCTTCTCCAAGTACACTTGCAACCCATACTTTGGTCTAACTGTAAGCACATTGATAGGTGCATGCCAATAATTCTTAGAAATGGTGAACTTAAATTTGATAAAAACATGGCGAGTACAACCTTAATGCATGGATGCTGAAGATTATGTGTTTTATGAAACGTGGCTATATGCATGCAATTGTTTCAATCCTTGTATATGTTATTGCTTTCGTGCCCATTTTATATTCACATTTTTTTCAAGTACTTGTATATATGTTTCATATATATAATGCAAGTATGGCCCTAGGTCTCCAGGTCTTAATATATTGCAAACAGGCCGGTGATGTGACCAACTGGAGGAGGGCTGGAGTTCGTAGCCTGGGCGTAGCTGGACTGGAAGAGGCACGGGCGGGCTAGGGTAGTGTGTTAGGAAAAATCCCTTCAGATGATCAGTCTAAGGGAATAAAAACCCAATGCAGTGGAAAAAACTGGGTCATGATTGTAGTGAGACGAAACAAACAGAGATAAACACCAGAACAGATAGTCATAGATCAATGCAATGTAGAAAAATAAATAACACTAGTATTTATAGGGGTTCCACTACCGCGTGATAGAGTACGTCCACTTGGGGAGAGGATATTTTATTAATCACTGAAAGATTTGAGTTACAAGATTGATTTACTTTGGAGACTATAAGCAATAAGAATTTATAATACAGACAAAATTCTATAGAGTTTCAGCTCTCTAGGATGGCTGCCGTTGTTGTCCAGAAGCTCCACTATTTATCGAGTGAAGAAATGAGGAAGGGTAGCTGCTTATAGCAGCCCTGAGATTTGGTTCGACGCATTTGGTCCAGCAAATAGCACAATAACATTTGGTTTGGCAAACAATACTCAATTTCTGGACCAGCATGGTCCAATACCGAACCAAATATTTGGTTCGGCCTTAACTTGGTTGGGCGTCACTTGGACCTGTAGTCCACATCAAAGCTACTGGTTCGGTATAAGCCTATAGGTTTGGAGCGGCAATCATTTGTTCGGTCATGCTTCAGCATCAAACGAAATATCTAGAGCGGCAAGTCTGGACCGACATCCCATCACCACCAGATGAGATATTTGGAGCGGAAATCTATAATCACCACCGGACCAAATCTTTGGTCTGGCATCCCCCATCGTCGAATGAGACTTCCTCTTACCTTCACTGTCGATTGAAGCATTACCATAGGACCAAGCTTTTGGTCCGGTCTTCCACCGGACGAGGTCACCTTCTCACCGAACGAACTCCACCGGACCAAATATTTGGTCCAACTTTTCCTCCATTGAACCAGACTTTTGGTTCAGCCTCTAAGCTTCTCCGCAACACTCTGGCTTCAATGACTCCTGCTTCTACCTTGGCATTCTCTTCTCAGATGAAATTGGTATAGCATCTAACATAATGGTTGTGGGTGGCGTATGATGTTAGGAGAAAGTGCGCATATGGCGGAGGAGGGAGTGCTTTCATGGGTAGGGATGTTTTATAGCTACAGGAAATAATGTAGGAACAGAAAGAAAGAAAAGAAAGTAGGCAGGAGAGAAAGTGATAGAAACAGGTCTGATGTGGTTGGCATGAATAACGTGAATGGGAGGGGAGTTAATAAGGTAATTATGAAAGCTGATTAACATTAATAAATCAATGATTAAACTGATAATAGAGGAAAACATATCATGTACCATGTTTTTACCAAAAGTAGGAGTGACTTTTATTGGAAACTGGAGTGTCTATAATAAAATGTTGGATCTTAAGCCTATTTAGACGCGAGAAGTGGTGAAGCGTGTATTAAATACTTACTTATGAATATAAAATTGTATTTACCCAAATTGCAAATAGAAAGAAGTACTAAGAGAATAAGTAAGTAATAAAGAAAAATGCAGTAATGTCAATAACACTCGGATTTTTATAGTGGTTCGGATTAACCAATCCTGCATCTAGTCCTGTACTCTATCGTGCAGAACTCCACTACAATCGCTTACTTCCACGGGTGGCAAGAACACCTTTACAATCTTGGTTTCATGGGCTACAAGACACACCCTCTTGATTTTACAGGCTACAAGAATACCTTCTCCTTGTCACTAGTAATAAACTATGGCAAGCAGTCATATCTTCAGTATAGATTCTTGCAGATTTGGTACAATGATCCTATAGACCTCCAAAGGCAATATATCTTTGAATTCTTTGAGGAATAAGATGAAATCAAAGAGGGAATGATGTGAATTCAAGTACAACTCTCTGATATTGTGTGGTTTGTAAATCGATGAAGAATTGGAGTGAAATAATATCGATTTGCAAGGAGATTGGAAGAGTATGCAATGGATTTCTTTTGCAAATGTTTGGAAAAGAAGGAATAAAGAAAATGAGTGATGTAAAAATTCATTTTCAGAGGCCTTCATATAGTGGTTGAAGAGACGTGTCTTTTATTGAAGAGGTGAAGGGAAATGTCTCTTTATTTAAAATTTGGAATTCTGAAAAAAGAATAGCATGTTAACATCCTAGGTACCCCCATGTCGACATGGGTATGTTGCAAAATGAACAACAACACTATTAAGTATTACGAATTTTCATCTTTTCAAATTACCTTATATTTGTGGATTTTTGCGATTCGGTTGAGATCAATGGTCAATGATCTTCAAGTATAATTGCCACGAGATCTTTAACAAGATATTCTAAGGTTCAACCAACTCCTCATCACTTTAAACACATTTATCCTTCAACATTCTTCTCTAATTTTTGTTCTTCAATTGCTTTGATTAACCTTCTTCTATAATTCATTTGCTTCCATTGTATTCTTGTTTATCTCTGTAAATATCTGTATCATATATCTGATATCACTGCATAACTCGGAGATACGTTAGTAGTAATATTTATGTGGTTGTCGTCATCAAAATCAATACCTAGGGTATTAACAATCTCCCTTATTTTGATGATGACAACCATATAAATATTTGAGAGATAAAATATACTTCTTTTATTTTTGACTATCCCTAACTCTATGCACTCCCCCTATCATTTTTCTTAGTATATTTATACCTTTTCTCCCCCTTTGTCATCAACAAAAAGGGCAAAAAGAGTCGCTTAAATCACTATTAGACAATATGTAGAGTTTGTACATAGAGATAAATGCATATAAATAAAACACATGAGGTAAACCAAATCAATTCAAAACATTAAGTAAACTTATCAAACAATAAGATGAGTTATAGAGTTACCGACTTTGCCGATGCCAATAACAAATCCTTTTCACATTTATCCAAAGTTCAATAGATTTCTTATATTCTTTGAGCATCGCTATCTAATATATATTGTTTAGTATTTGAAAAATTATAAAATATGGACATTGGTATCCTTTTTTTTTTGGGGTCCATGGGGTTAAGTTTGGGATGCCAAATCCATGAAGAGTTTGAATGTCCTTTAAAAATATAATCATTAGATGAATGAACCTTATTAATTAATAAAATTATCAATATATTTTTCTTTTTCAATATCATCCAACCTTTTTGGAACCCATAAATTGATGAACCTATTTGGAGGTTTTAACTTTAATTTCCTAAGTTTTAGTTTGAACTTGGTAGCCTTAACAAACTTAGTACTTTGTGTACTATTTTTCTTTGATTTAGCCTTAGGAGTGTATCCAAGTCCATGTTTATTCCTAATGTGTTTAGACGCAGATAATAATTTTTCTAGGTTATCCTTCCCTCTATTAAATTTATCAATATCAATTTTCATATTGTCAAAATCCTTATTATGGTTAAGAATAACATTGTTTGGAGATGTCATTTTGTCATTCAGATCAATAATTTGTGACTTCATTGAAAGGTTTTCTGATTTTAAGGATTCATTTTTGCTTTTTAGTTCTTCAAAACTTCCAAGTGTCAAATCATTTTCATCATTATACCCATTAAGTCTTTCAATTTCATCTTCTAGACATTTTTTTTCCAGTTAACCTTTCATTAAATATTTCTAATCTATCTATCTCTGCTAAACTATTGTTGTACTCTTTCCTAAGTATTTTATACCCCCGATACATATCGTTCAAAACATTAGTAAATTCTTTATTAAATTTCCATACCTCGTCATCCTTTGCCATGAAGCACATGTTGGAAATTTTTGTTTCTTAATCATTATCACTTGATGATGTATCTAAATCATTCCATCTTGCATTGAATGCATGTTTCCTCTCCTTATTGAAAGTGTTTGAGAAGTACTTTGATTTCTTCAGGTTGGGACGGTCTCTTTTCAAATGACCGAGTTTATCATGTTCGAATTACTTAACAACATTTTCATTTCTAGAATTATTGTTGTTAGTTTTTTGAAGTTTGTTTGTTATCCAATACTTTAAGAATTTCTTGAACTTCTTGGTCATAAACTCGATATCATCATCAACCAGCAGCGTCATCTGGTTCATTGTTGTTGATCATAACATTGAGTGCTAGAATTTTTTTCTCATTTGCCAGATACTCTTTTTTAATCTGCAACTTTACTTCATAAAACATTAGGTTACCAACTAAATCTTCTATTTTCATAGTACTAATATCATTGGCTTCTTCGATTGCCAAAGTCTTCTGATCCCATTCACTAGGAAGTGAATTCAATATCTTTTGGACTTGGTCTTCTTTAGTAATTTTCTTCCATAATGATATTAAGGCATGTAATATATCTTGAAATCTAGAACACATACCAGAAATCGACTCATTTGGTTTCATTTGAAAGAGTAGAAACTGGTTTGTTAGCATAGATATCTTTGTTTGTTTAACTTTACTGGTGCCTTTATTTGTGACTTGCAGAGTTCTCCAAATTTTATACGTAGAATTACAAATAGACACTCGATTAAATTCAGTTCTGTCTAAAGAGCTAAATATGTTCATGGCTTTAGAGTTATTAAGTGCTTGTATCTTTTGGTTTAATGTCCATCTTGAATATTCGGTTTGAGGCTCAATGTACTCTATTTGGGTAATGTTCCAAATATCCAAACCATTAGACTGCAAATAACATTTCATCCTACTAGACTAATATGCATAACTACTGCCATCGAATAGAGGGGGTATAGTGGTAGATTGCCCTTCTACAAAAGTGTTAGAAGATGTGTTAATGGTGTCACTAGCCATTTATACTTTTCAAAAACCAAGTTATGAAATTTTTAAAACCAATGCTCTGATATCAAATGTTGGAAATTGGAGTGTCTACTACATAGTGTTGGATCTTAACGCTATTCACACACTAGAAGTGGTGAAATATGTATTAACTACTTATGAATATAAAACTGTATTTACTCAAATTGCAAACAGAAATAAGTAATCCGAGAATTATTAAGTAATAAAGTAAAATGCAGTAATGTATTAACCAATCCTATATCCAGTCCTACGCTCTATTGTGCAGAATTCCACTATAATCGTTTGCTTTCCTTGAGTGGCAAGAACACCTTTACAATCTTGGTTTCACGGGCTACAAGACACACCCTCTTGATTTTATAGACTACAAGAACACCTTCTCCTTATTACCAACAACAAACTATGACAAGTAGTCGTATCTTCAACACAGATTCTTGCAGATTCGAAATAATGATCCTGTGAGACCTTCAATGGCAATATATCTTTGAATTCTTTGAGAAATAGGATGAAATCAAAGAGAGAATGATGTAAATTCAAGTACAACTCTATGATATTGTGTGGTTTGCAAATCGGTGAAGAATTGGAGTGAAATAGTATAAATTTGCAAGGAGATTGGAAGAGTATGCAATGGACTTCTTTTGCAAATGTTTAGAGAAGGAGTAAGAGAAAATGAGAATTCTTGATGTTAAAATTCATTTTCAGAGGCCTTTATATAGTGGTTGAAGATATTGTCTTTTGGTGAAGAGGTGGAGGGAAATGTCTCTTCATTTAAAATTTGAAATTCTGAAAAACGACTAGCATGTCGACATCCTAGGTACCTCATATCAACATGGGTGTTGCAAAATGAACAACAACACTAATAAGTGTTGCAAATTTTCGGCATTTCAAATTACCTTATAGTTGTGGATTTTTGTTATTCGGTTGAAGTCAATGGTTGATGATCTTCAAGTATAATTGCCATGACATCTTTAACTAGATATTATAAGGTTCAACAAACTCCTCATCACTTCAAACACCTTTATCCTTCAGCATTCTTTTTTAATTTTTGTTCTTCAATTGCTCTGATTAATCTTCTTCTATAATTCATTTGCTTCCACTGTATTCTTTTTTTCCTCTATAAATATCTCGATAATATATCTGATATGACTGCATAACTCAGAGATACGTTATGAGTAATAGTTATGTGGTTGTTGTCCTCAAAATCAATACCTAGGATATTAACAACTTTAACTCCAATGCGTTAGCGTCATCATTTGACACCATTGAGGAAATTATAAAAGAATTAAAAACTAAGTTGATAATGTTCCATGTAGTTATCAAAATAAATGAACAAATAATTATTTCAACCTTATTTCTTATTAGCTCTTATAAATAATAAAGAGGAAGGAAGCCTTATTAAGTTAGGGTGAGCAAATTCATTTCTTTTTTTGGGATTTGCTTTATGTGCGCTGCTGCTTGAAGTAAAAGTTTTGCCTTTTTTTGCATGTAAACACTTCAGACATTCCTTGCTTTGACTTTTATGATCTATTAACTAATGCGTTGAGTTAGGATGCTACGCTGCAGTGGTCTTAGTTGTAATAAATGCGCTCGTACTGCAAGTAGTATGCATCAAATAAATATATTTTATATAATAATGTAGAAATAGAAGTCTATACTGAAAGTTTGATAAACTAATAGTTTTTGCCGATTATTGCCGTGGAGCATTGGAATGACAATGGCTGGCATACTTGGACTGTTTTGTGTAGCTCTTTCTAGATAGATAACATAACTATTTTGGTGCATATTGATATGCAGATTTAAGCATGTATTTATGTATGGGTGATCATGAACTGCTGTGTTTTTTTTTTAATTCATGCATGCATGAAGTGTGTTCGCATACAGAACTATGCGTGTGAGTGGATGTAAATGTGTGTTTTCTTGATTACCCGAGAGTGCACGTGCATCTATATATATATGTATATTTGTGTGTTGAGTTTGTAGTTATGTGGTTTGTTTGTAAAGTGAATGTGCATTCCTTGTATACTGTGTGCACAAGTTGATGTGACAGTGTGTTTCTAGGTGTTTATGTGCTTATATGCTGGTGTGTGTTACTATATATTTGTATATGCATGTGTTGTAGTGTTTAAGAGGGCGTGCTGTTGTGTGTTAGTAGTTGTTAGGTAGTGTGAGTCTGCATGATGGGTGTGTGTGTTTAGGTGAAGTGTGTGCTAAGTTTGAGTAGCAAGAAATGAATAATAATATAGCATGAAGCTGGTTCCACAGCATAGCATCCTCACCATTAACAAACCATCATATAAATTTCTAAACAAATTATAAGAATATGTCACATTCAAACCATTTACAAAACTAGACCAATTTTCGTCACATTGGACGCCATATGTGCTGGCGGCATCTCAAATGCCGCCAGTACACATGTATTGACCAAATATACACTGGAGGCATTTGAGATGTCGTCCGTATGCGACATCTCAAATGCCACCTATCTTTTTGCTCTTTGTAAATTTGCAGCCTACTTTATCCTAAATTTTCCACTCTCACTTCTCTCAACCTCTCTTCACAAAAAGCCCGAATCCAACCCTCCCAATTCAGCAAAAAATCAAATTTTCAAATAAAAAAACTACTTAAATCTAGCTAGAATTTGAACCATGGCTTCATCATCGTCTCAAGCACATCCTATACGTATGAAATCTATCGATTTTGTCTCTAATTGTCATTTTTTCAATTTAGGGTTTAGGGCTATAATTGTTCTATAATTGCAAATATATGGTTGTATAGTACAATGAAGTTGAGTGGTCACCTAGAGCACACGTTTAATTATTTTCTTATTGTGTACAAAGAAGTTGTATAATTGCAAATCTATGGTTGTATACCCAATGAAGTTGACTATGATTATGTAATGATATTGTGGTAGAATCTGAAGAAATGGTGCCCGAACCGATCGATCCTAGTGTGCTTTACCTTCAACCTCAACACCGCAAAAACAACATGGATATGATGGAGGTACAAGGTCGTATAATTTGTCATTACTTCTGCGAAGTGTAGGTAATTACCATAATTGCTTTCATTTGTTATTATTTATCGGTAGGGGGTTTAGCCGGACGGCTTCACTGACCATTCATTCACTTTAAAGCTCATCACGTCAGCGCATCCAGGCATGTTGGAACTGTTATACAAAGCTGGATTTGGTGTTATCAATAAGTTGGGATAGACACAGCTCGACTGAAATCTTTTGATGGATTTGATCGATAGATGGCGACTGGAGACGTCTAGATTTCATCCTAGACTATGTAAGAACACAATCACTTTGAAAGACGTAGCTGTATTGCTCGGATTGCCGATTAATGGAGATCCCATCCTGAAACCGGATTTTCCAAGAAATTGTATGGAATTGTGTGATCCCTTACTTGGATTGGCTCATTCAAAAGACGTGAGGTGGGGAAACGAGTCAATAGTGGTCATGTGGTTTAGGGAGTAGTTGGCCGATTATATTCCCCGTCGTGCCTCTCCTTTGCAGATTGCCCAACACGCCCGTGCTATTATGTTGCACATCATTACGCAACGTCTTTTTTGCGATCGATTGAAGACAAGAGTGGCCCTTTAATGGCTTCCATTGTTAGAAGACTTCGATTCATGTCGACAATACTCATGGGGTAGTGCCGTGCTCGCTTTCACCTATACGGAGCTTACAAGAGTTGCTTTGGTCGAACAACGGTCAACCGGAGGTTGTATGACTCTACTTCAGGTATGAACACAGTTTTTCATTGTTGCATATTTGAGTTTGTCGTAAAACCGTAACGAAAGTTAAGTTTCACACTTGTAGCTTTGGTCATGGACCTACCATCCGGTTGGTCGTATTTCTATGAAAACGCAAATAATCGAAAATTCAAAGCCATATGGAGCAAGGTGAAACAGTGTTGTTAGTGTTGTTGTATTGACACAGTAAATTTGAATATTTCTTATAACAAGTTGGTATTACAGGTGGATTGGCCCGAAGAATGCAAAATGACCCCTAGACACAATTTAGCCTTCTACGGGAACGAGTTTGATGTCTTAGATTACAATGCACTAACATGGAATCCGTATTCCGAGCCAGACCTTCAGGCTCTTCCGGCTCTTTGTACAGTGGACAGACCATTATAGCGGGCATGACTTATGATTTTTTTGTTTCGAAGTTTTAGCATACCATCTGCCAGACAGAGTCATGAGACAGTTTGGCCTTCAACAGCACCTACCGTATTTTGCTCCATATTACATGCTTCCATACGGCGAAGATGAGTTTGAAATGATGATTGAGTTATGGAACAACCGTTTCATAGCCAGGGAAGACGAGCACGAAGTCACTCTGACCAATGAGGAGTATCTTAGTTGGTATTGGAATATCACTCGTCGTTATGTGCTACAAAGACAAGCGAAGAACCCGAGCAAGAGGTGGCACCTTACACTCCACGAGATCCGCTAGAAAGGAATGTAGTACGTATTAATATTGACAACTTGTATAGTACTTATGAAACTCATAATGGGTTATGTTATACGAAGGTGGATGGTATGTATCATATGTTGGACTTTGTCGATGAGCTTGCGAAGGAGGTTCCTAAAAAGAGCAAGACGAAATGCGTACAACATCAAATTACACAAATAATTATTCTTGGATAAACTAGAATGCATTTGAATTAGGATTACAAACAAAATAAAACAAAAACATTAAGTTGATGTATTGCAACGATTTTTTTATGACCAAGAACACCACATTTGCTGCACCTATTTCCTTTAAGGGTCTGCATCCCGTCCATTGTACCTTTAATTCTAGTTGAACTGGGCATCCTGGTTGTCTTTTAGCTACAAGAGGTAGGACCAATTGACTGTCACTAGAACTCCAATAGTGCTTATCTCGTACTGGGTGAAATTCGGGGGTGTAAGCTGCCAGATATTTCTCTGTGGAATACTATGTTGAAGTTGTGATGGGCCCTGTTTGCTCCATTGGAAACCGTTGAGCAAGCAGCCATAACATGCATACATGGTAGGTGCTCTAAAAGAGGGATGTTGCACATACAAGAGCAACTATTACCGTTTATTAGTACTTTGAACTCGTCATTGATATAGTGCACAACTTGCCACTCAGATTGACTAAATCGAATTATTCTTGCATGTCTAGCTTCGTTAGCTCTTTCGGCGATCTTGGCTTCCCACTTTAGGGTTAGATGGGAAGTCATTTTTCCTACCGCTTCTCTTCGTTGACAAAAATAATCAATCGACCTGAAAAAGATGCGTGCAACTAAATCTTTCACAGGTAAAGACCTAGCTCCTTTATAAACACCGTTGAAACTTTCTGCACATTTAATGGTCATGACATGAAATTGACCGCCATCATCTTTACACAATGCCCAATTCTCCTCTTGTACTCGCAAACTCCTTTCTATCCAATTGTGAGCCTGGATGCTTATAGTTTTGATTTCTTCACGTATTCTAATGTACTCGGCTTCTTCCGCAACACAAGCTGCAGCATAAAAAATTCCAGTTAATCGTTTTTCTCTAAACACTGCAGCTTGAAAATTAGCTTTAAGATGTCTAGCACAAAATCTATGTTTATGTGGCAAACACCATTTCGATTCTAAGGATGATTGTATTCCTTTCATTCGATTCGAAATGAACGTAATTTTTCGATTGTTAACAATGTGAATGAACCGCCGCATGTAGACAGAAAACCACTCCCAGCTATCCCCAAATTCGGACTCTACAATTACATATGCTAAAGGGTATAGGTAATCATCAACGTCAACGGCAGTGGCCACAAGAGTGTACCTTTATATTTCACGTACAAATGTGTCCCGTTAATACATAACAACGGACGACAATGAATAAATCTTTCAATGCAAGGTCCAAAGGCCCAAAAAGCTCGATTGAAGACTCCATAATCATCCGTCGTAACGTGTCCAACATTTCCCGGGTTCAATCTGGTTATTTGAGCAAAATATTGCCTTAAACTACTGTATGACTCCACCCAATCGCCATAAATTCTTTCCACTGCCTTACTCAAAGCTCTCCAAGCCTTCATATAACTGATTTGCAAGAACAATTGTTCTTCCATCAAAAATTGTACCGTCCCGGCTGTAATGCTCTGGTCGGTTTTCACAAAAGGTAATATTTTTGCCAGTACAAAGTTGGATGTCGCCTGCTTGTTAGTGGAGTTCACCGTTGGGTTAACACAATTGTGTTCGCTAGGATATTTCCCTACAATCCACCAGTTCTGCTCTGATTTTTTGACACAATACAATGAATTCTCCATAGATAGTTTGCATCTATATTACAAATGGCGGTGTATTTGGTTTTATTTGATTATATTGCTCTAAAAGAAATGGCATGCAAAATCGACCATTCTCTCAACTGTTGTAACAACTTGGCTTTCATCTCAAAAATCAAACCAACTTTAAATCCATTCCGAACGCTTACGTTGAAAACAGCTTATTGTTGAACTTAAGATTTGCAACTATTGACCTTGCAATAATTTGTGCGTTGCACAAATCATCATCCAAAGGAACTTCCATTTCCACCTCATCACTGTCTTCGTAAATATCGTCTTCAACCGGAAAATCATAGTTCAAAGGATCATTGTTCACTTGCATACTACATATCCACGACATGTCGTTCTCCACCATGTTCACTAAATCCATACTATTTGCAGGGGGTTCGTCATTGACATCTTCACCTTCATCCCCGTCCATCTCAGTATCAACATCTTCGTTGTTTGCGTTTACGTTTACATTCTCCAAATCAGCATTAGATTGCGTAGCAATATCATGCACGGGAAATCTGCTATTCAAACATACGTATTACTTTAAAACCAATACCGTAATTACTACCTACCAAATTTTGATTCTTCATGATACATACCTATGACTAAGATCATATAACTCGGACAAAGTTGGATATATAAATTAAGACATATGACAGTGTGATGGTCCAACAGGATTAGGCAGTGTTGGTTGACAAGGAATATAACTGCATATACAACGAAAAAAACAGTTAAGTAACTCACAAATATCTAATTAATATGACCTAAATTTCATAAATAAATGTTTCACCTTCCGAGCAAATGCGTAAAACTGCCCTGACTTGGATAGGAGTACGTATACCAACGCCCTGTGGATAGATCATGCACGGAGGATATCCATATAGGCCTTGTTGTTGATCGTACATCGTTGTCATAATCGGATTAATGAAACTCGAGGATGCGTTTCCACGATTGATACTTACTGCCTCAACCGTTCTTCGGTGCTTTTCAATAACACTGTTAACTTTTTGTTCTCGTACGGGTTCTTCTACTTGCAAGCGTCTAATTTTTTCAACAAACAGCTCAATTGATTTCGATGTCGCTGAAAACACTAACTCCACATCGTCATCATCGGCTATTGCTTTCGATCCTGAGTTCGTCAGTCAGTTACACACTAACTCTAAGTCAAATTCTTTAGATTTTATCTTGGTAGCTTTATAAATCAATTCTTTCAGCTGCACCAAATTACAACATTTCAACACTTTAGCTGGCTTACACAAGCCACTGACATATTTCCACAATAACGTTCATCAACAACCAATTCGCGATCGAAATAATAGATCATTGGTACACACTTGGGAGCCATTCTATAATTTATTCAGTCAACTAGTTACGTATTATCATTTGTCTGTAGCTGAATCCAATCAAAATTAAACTACACTACGCAAATATTTTAACAGTTTGGAGCTTAAGATTTATGTAGATCTAAGAAAACTTAAAAAAAAAGCAAACATAAAAAGGTGTCTGCCTAATAAAGTAGCATAAAATGGCGACATTTGAGATGGCGCAAACTGGCAGCATCTAAAATGATGTCGTTGTAATTTTTCACAATAGACGTGTACCGGCGGCATTTGAAATGCCGCTTGTACATGTGGCGCCAACGTGGTGAAAACAGGTGTAGTTTTGTAAATAGTTTGGAATGTGGCGTATTCTTGTAATTTGTTTACAAATTTGGCTAAACACAAAATTTATCCCTTATAATATAGAGAATGTTAGCTTTTTTTATATGTTGTTTATATTTATATGTTGGGTTATCTTCAGTTGTACTGGCATTTTTAGTTTCGCATGTAATATCCCTAGATCTTCACGTGACATGTACAGTTATTTAATGAAAAGCCTGGTGCCTTCCTGTTACCAATGGAAGTATTGACAATACAACTGATATTGGATGCCAATGGATAGCTTTAATTTGAAAATAACAACACTTTGTATGGTTCTTTCTACGTATACTTTTCAGCATCTATTATGATAAACAGAGAACATATTTTTTGAATGAGAAAATGACAAAAGGTGGACAAAAATTTATTTTATTACCATGCTTAACCATGAAAAATTCATATGAAATGAAAACAAACTTACAAAGCTAACTTTATTATGGAATAATACCTAAGGGATTGCAGTTCATACATAAAAATGCATGATAACATAAACATCCAGCATAAAGCTTTGAAATCTACGTTGAAATATCAATCATCACTTGCCAAATTTGTTACAACATGCAATCTCTAAAAGATAGAGTGATGAAGTAAATATATGTTATATGGATAAGTAAATAAATTGTTAGTTTTTTATTTACCACGTCATTTGTAAATGGTTCATCCCCTTAATCGATCATGGATGGTTGGTCCATAATTACTTTGGATTCTTCAACATCCATGGTTTCCTTCTAATTTTTGAACAACAATAGTTTCATTAAAAGCTTTGTTTTCTTTTTCCACTTTAACTGTAGCAAGTAGGGAAGTTTCTAATGACTGATTGAATGATTCTATTTTAATCGAGTGGAGGTTTGAATGTTGTAGCAACTCATCAATGTATTTCTTCCCTGCTTGCTTTAACTGTTGCTTTCGAGTGCATATTGAATTATCATTTTTTTACCTATAGATTTACCCTAGAGTACAATATGTAATAAGTAAATTTAAAAGAGAGAAAAACATTATACAATATAAATAAAAATAATTTTGAATTACCTTAGGCATGATCACAATCTATTAGACAAAAAACACAATTGACCTCAAGAGAACGAAAAATATATAGTTTGATTTTTTTCTAAAATGGAGGAGAGGTACTAGATACTTTATATATGCATGCATAGACAATTATAGAAAGTGCAAGTTACTCAACATAAATGTGGGCATTAAAGTAGGTAAAATAATGGGTCATGCAAACTAAAACGGTAAAGAATACGTGGCCTATGTATAGGTACTCATTTGTCTACACATAACAATTTGGCATTTAGGTTGTCATTTCTACACAAATTGCTTTTATTTAATAGTCTAGTCTAGTTTTCTACTGTCACCTTTTCCAATATATGTGCAGTAGCAAAATAATTCACGTAACAACATGCACCCAGCAAAGGTACATGCACCTAACCTAGGAAACACACTCGAATAATACATCATATGCACACAAACTTCACTTGCCAAACTTTTTCAGTGACTTCCAAAAATCTATTTTTGTACATGAGATATAATCAATTATACAGTAAATCATACACTTATAATTATACACTGGATCGTAATTAATGAAACCTATAAATGATCTCACGTTTTTTAGTCAAAAATTGTTCCCACACTTGCCAAGTTGCAATACATAAAAGCTATTTTGTTGAACCATATGAAATTTCTTTTCAATCTTTACAAGTACCTTGAAAGAAAGAGAGACTGAAAAAGCTAGGGAGTAATAAACTTTAGACTGGTCAAAAGCTTAATGACGTTTTGGAGAATTGATCAAATCAAATTCATGACTTGTATATGAATAGTAGTAAATAAATAAGTAAAAATTTGCTTATTATTAGAATTAGATGGATTAACATAAAGGCATGTTCTGTTTCACCCACCATAACTACTGAGTCCACACCCCTGTTTAATTATTAAAACAATACAAAATTGATTTTCTAATTTTCTCTATCATCTCATATAATTCATACTAAAGTGAGTAAGGTGACATGTCAGAAGTATCAATATGCATATTCGGCAGGTGATACTAATTCAACAATATTTTTGATTACTCGGTTATAAAAATAGTCGATCATACCATATGACATTTTACCAATACCATTATGGTTTTGCTTTTTTTATATACTATTATTATTTACATTTCTGAAACAACTTAAACACACTGCACCTATGTAATCGATTTCCAACACATAAAGTCAAATTTGATACTAAAATGCTGACAATTTTATGTATTCAACAACATATGATGCCATCATTCAAATTCATATATATATATTGTATCCAGAAAATGAATTTTCAACCCATAGCAGAATCGGTTTGATATAATAAGTCATGCAATTTTCTAATGAGTTATAAATCTTACACATCAAATATACATTAAAGCAAGATCACCTTTTTCCAAATGAAGTCTGAACTACATCACATGTTGTAGTCATTCAAGAATTTACATGAACTTTCGCCAGAAGGGTGATCGATTACAGAAATTATGAATTTTTCAGATATGCTATTAACCCTATAATAATATTCAGATGAATCATGTCACGTGTACCAAGATCTCTTCTAAAAGCTCATTGAGCTTTGTTGGGTTGCTTTCTTGTTCTCTATTGATGAACCACCTAGGTTGCTCAGAACTAAGTTGATCCGAGTTTTATTTCCTATACAATGAATTTTTTTATTTCCTTTTGATTTTCCAATATAGTAGCTATTAAACTTACTAATATATATAATTATTATACCAGTAGCTAACTTTTGATGTAATATACACATTAGCAGGATATAATAATTTTTTCTGCAAGTTTTGAATTCCTTTATACGAAACTTTGGAATGGAAGCTAAAACACATTTTGTCATATTTTCTAAAACTTCTACCCGGACTGTAAAATTTCAGCCGTTTCTAAACAATGCAAACTTCTATTTGGTCTCATCACTGCATCGGTCTGATATGCAACAAATTTTTTTGTTTCTTATTTTTCATCTCTCAAATCTATAACTTTTTGTTCCAAAAAGCCACATTTTTAAATAAGTGGATAGATAAAACAAAATTAGGGTGGTAACTGCTAAAAGATGGGCAGATTATCCATGGCTTTTTCTTCCTTTCCATTGTTGAATGTCAAGCATGTTCTCTATCCATGTGTTTTTTTTAAATAAAGCAAAACGATAAAATTAGAAATAAAAATAAGCCAGTTGGTAATTCAAAAAAGAAAATAACTACTGCTATAAAGCAAACGAACTGGGATGTTTTAATTGGGATGAAGGGTGTAAAGGTGGAGAGATGTGAAAGAAAACCTGATTTAAGAAATGTGGCCAATAGAAGAACCTGGGTGAACTAAATGACATAAATACCCTGTGTCATATCATGTTTTAGCAGAGGTAACAGAAAGGATACTTTTGGTATGTCAAAAGCTTCAAAACCAAGTATTCCTATTATATATAGACAATAGTAAAAAAATTCTGTAATTTATTGCAAATTTATTAACTCTACAATCAATTTTCGTTCGAAATAAAGTGTTTTTCTTTTTATTACATATTTGTTATAATGTGTTATAAATAATTAAATATTTGATTAAAATATATTTAATAGAAAATCGATAAATGGTGTGTTTGTGATAATAATTACAAATAGTTGTAATCATAAGTATTGTACTATAATATAATAAATAAATCATTTTAAATATTCATATTCAAGATGCATCGGGACTGGATATCGATGCCTCTATTAAGACTAGAGTACGTAATGTTCTCCAAACATTGGGCAGTGTATTACTCGTGACTGCTGGGGGCACCTAAGAGTTGCGTACTGATAGTTATTGGATAACTATAGAATGATTCACTTGATATATTTTTTGTTGGTTAATATAATTAAGGTCAAATATAAAATATTGAAATGACTGATTTACACAATTATCCTGCCTTGAGAATACCATCGATCTTCAATATGGAATGTACACTTTGATTATAGTTAAGGCACGAAGTCCATCGAGTGGCTATACTTAGGTAGCGTGGAAGTATTGGAAGTGAAACACTATTCAAGAGAGGATTCAACTCCTCGATTATATCGGGTTGGTATTGTTGGAACTGGATCAGCCCGTAATGGACACTACAAGAACGACACCTGATAGCGACGGCTTTTAGCCGTCGCCGGCCGTCGCTAGCCGACGCTAAAAGCCATCGCTATTTACCTCTTCGCCCAATAGAATCGCGACGGATTTAGCGACGGCTCCGTCACATAAATAGCGACGGCTCGCGACTGCAAATGTGCCACGTGAAAATTTTCCAACGTCTAAATGGCCGTCGCTAGCCGTCGCTAATCTGAACAAAATGGCCGTCGCTAGCCGTCGCTAATCTGAACAAAACGGCCGTCCCCGGCCGTCGCTATACTGAACAAAATTCTGTGCACTTGCACATCCATATACACTTCAAACAATAACCATCAAATATCATCATCACAACTATTATACACTATATTCATCAACTATAACCATCATATATCCATCATATAACATCACTATACATTCAAACAATATAAAATCCAACAAAACCAAACAAAAGCATATACAATCCCAACAACAATACATATCATGTTAACCAATACAGGTCATCAAAATATGTACATAGTTTCCCAACCAAAATGTGTGCATAGTTCTCCAACCACAACTACAAACCGTTAACCCAAACAAACCGTTAACACAACTACAAGTCATCAAAATATGTACATAATATCCCGAAATATATATACACCAAGCCAACTAAAATATGTATATACCAAACTGAAACATGAGCAAACAAGCATACCTACTCCTCACCATCGCTGCCATCCTCTCCAGGCGTCCTCCCATTCTGTTGCAAATAACCTACAATCCGCTCATCCGTTGTTGCTCTAAGAAACTCTTCCTCCAATCATTTATTTCATCCACTGTTTGCCTCAACTGAGCAATCTCCTCTTCTTGCTGGGACCGTTTGTATGCACTCCGCAATCTCATCGCATGTAAAATAATTCATAATTATTTATACATTATTGTGTGTATATATATATATATTATTAAAATTATTGAACTATTCATATGCATGTGTAAATTTATATATTAGTACATGTCAAAATTTACCTTCAGATTTCCATAGCTATACCGCACATTGGTCCGAGAAGGCGGGTCAATAATAGCATCCCGGAATTGTTTTCCTCCTCTAGCGTAAGCTCTTCCCAACCAGTGGACTGTGCTACCCGAGCCCGCTCAGCTTCGTACCTCTCATGCGATTACAAACAATTGTTTTACACGATAAAAACCGAACTTCAAGTTTTTGAAAATAAAATTAGACAAAATATTGTAATTAAAAATAATTAGTTTACCATTACGGATTGGGATTTGTCATCTGTCCACTCGTACGAAACATTGCCTTCTTCATCAGTCCTCTCCACGGCATGCGTCACCTTGAACAACTCGGCCATAGTGGGCTCGTGGTTGTATCTCGCGATCTGAAAATATATAAATATTATTGCTATATGATTATAAAATATTTTAATAAAATGTAAACACAGTTCATAAATTTAATTAATAGCTCTCTCTTATGCTCCTGGAAGGATTTGGAGCCACCATGGTGCAATGCAGGATTTTTATTCCTGTTAGTCCGGTTTCGCTCAGATAATTGCTACAAATTAAGATAAATTATCATGTATATATCTTGCGAGATTTATATTAGATTTAAATAACAAAGCAAACATATGTTACTTACTTTTGCTGCCGGAGTGTCCCAAAGCCGAAGAAAATCAGCTCATACACTGTCATCCATCCAGCTCGGCTTTTTGCCTGAATTCTTAGCCTTGGACAATGTATCTCTGTAATTTTTCCTCATTCTTTTGTTCTAGTGATTTAAGAAAACGTCCATGTCGTCAGGGTCAACGCGGACTGCAGCCTGTAAATTAAAATTATTTTAAGTTATATAGATTATATTAATTTACAACTGAAATTCAAACTACTCAAGTAAATCGGACTGTATTGCATTCTTGACATGAATGAGGATGTCGTCCCAGCGAGGCCAACAACCATCCATCCGGCTCTGAAAAGCCTTCCTCGAAACCTGTAGAATATAATCTGATGGCTCCACCTCAAAGCCCCTGCAAAAGTTATGATATACATGTTCAGTGGATTTTAAAACTTATACTTTAAATAAAATTGATACTTACCTGGCACTTTTCGGAACAACTTCTGCCATTGGACGTAAGTCCAGTGCAGTGCCACTACCATCTGCACCGGAAGATGATTGTGGCATGTCTGTCATACTTCGTCTCCTGCCAGACATATCTACTATAGAAAAACAATATCATCACATAACAATTATAGGAATTCACTACTACATAGCATGTTTCAATCACTTTCACAGAAACAATTATAAAAATTTACTAGTACAAAACATGGATAAAAATTAAATAAATGATCATCACAGAACAATAATAGAAGTTCACTACTACGTAGCATATTTCAATCATTTCACAGAACAATTATAAAAATTTACTAGTACAAAACATGGATAAAAATTAACTAAATGATCATCACAGAACGATTACAGAAATTTACTATCACATAGCATGTTTCAATCACTATCACATAACAACTATATCAATAACGATCAGTCTTCATCGTTTTCTGATTCAGACTTAGTCTCGTATTCTATCTCATTTTCTTCGGTACTTTCGAATGCATCAAATAAGACGTTCGATTCATCATTCAAAGGCCCTACATCAATATCATCAGTTATTATTATTTCTGTATTTGGTTCAAGATCGGCTTGATATGCTGCTTCATTTGGAATATTATTTCCACCAAACGTAAACTTTGGTTGTGTTTTGAAAACAACAGACTAATCCGCTTTATCTCTTTTCAAAGATGGATACGGAGCAAAATAAACTTGTAACGCTTGCTTGGCTAATACAAAAGGATCGTACTTATAGTAGTGTGATGTATGCCTTATTTTAATAAGTTTATACTCTTTATGCACGTTGATTCCGGAACCAGGAACGTTACTGAACCAATTGCACTTAAATAAAAAAAACCTTTTCTAAAGGTTCAACATAATATGTCAACTCTAGAATCTGTGTTAAGACGCCGTAAAAATCTTTTAAATGCTCATCTGGATCATCACTGCCTTTGACAAATACCCCGCTGTTATATGTTAATTTTTCATCCCCGTAATCATTCGTGTTGAACTTAAACCCATTGATGAAGAATATTGGATAAGTCTTCATATTTCTTTTTGGTCCAATCGCAAGATGTCTTAAGCCTTCATCAACGACACAGTTTCTTGGCTCATAAACATAGTTCAAAAACCATTTGACAAATTCTTTACTGAGATCGCTAGATGGATACTGTGATTCGTAGATACTGCATATATGTAATATGTGTTATAATTATTATGTACGTACAAGTAAATTACAAGTGAATTAATTATTACCTGACAAATGGTGCGACTTCGACGCAATGTAAAAGAACATACGTGTGTGCTACATGGTGGTCTCTATCGTCCAACCATATTTCCACACATTTCCACCAGGTCTACCATGTTGTCTAAAAACAGATAACATTGTTTGATAAGAATTTTGTTCAACGACTTCCTCATTTCGAGGAACAGTTACAAACGGTAAGTTCACATCGTCCATGAAGTAGTGAGAGAAAAAAAATGAGGCTTCTTCTTCAAGATACGATTTGCATATCGAACCCTCAACTCGGGCTTTTTGTCGAATCTTCTTCTTCAGATGATTCAAGTACCTATTAAGATATTTATTACATATTTAGATATACAAATTTGAATTTGAAATTGACATGAACATTGCACATGTTAATTTACCTCTCAAACGGATACATCCATCCATATTACACAGGACCTCAAAGAAGTGCTTCGAATGGAAGATGAATAGGTAAATGCTATATTACGTTAAAGAAACCAGGCGGAAGTATTTTCTCCAGTTTGCATAGCAATATGGGTATTTCTACTTCAAGTTTACGTATACGATCCACCTTTAATGTTGTCGAACAAAGCTGTTTATAAAACAAACATAACTCTGTTATAACGTTCCATACTTTTACGGGTAAAAGTTCTTTGAAAGCCACGGGTAGTAAATATTCCATCATGATATGACAATCGTGACTTTTTATCCCACTCAGTTTACTATTTTTGAAGTCAACACATCTACGATGATTGGAAGAAATCCCATCGGGAAATCTTAATTCTTGCACCCACTTTAGCATGAGTTTTACTTGCTTATTGTCTAGCTCATAGCATGTTTTCGGTTTTTTATTGTCATTAGGCTTCATATGAAGTTCCGGGAGCTTACAATATCAAGCCTTGAATTCAAATCGTCCTTGGTTTTGCCATTTACATTCAAAATTGTGTTAAACAGATTATCAAACACGTTTTCTTCGTTGTGCATCACGTCAATATTATGTTAGAGTAAGAGATCTTTCCAATATGGTAACTCTCAAAATATACTTTGTTTGCACCAATTATGAATGTCTGAATTTCTTGGGATTTCAGTCTGGACTCTAGTTTCATGTATCTTTGGATAGTCCCTTACAATTTCGTATATTTCCTCGCCTGACCAAACCTTGGGTGGTTTCAAATTCTCTTCTCTGTTAGCTGTGAAAATTTTCTTATCTCTTCTAAAAGTATGATTGGGATGAAGAAAACACCGATGACAATCAAACCACGAAACTTTCTTCCCATATCGTAACGAAAATGCTCGTGTTTCTTCCATACAATAAGGGCATGCTAGACGACCGGTCGTACTCCAACCAAAAAGCATCTCGTATGCAGGAAAATCATTAATAGTCCATAACAAAGAAGCGAATAACCGAAATTTTTTTCGTTGATACATCGTAAGTTTCGACTCCTTCATTCCACAGTTTCTTCAACTCTTCGATCAATGGTTGTTAATAAACATCAATTCCTTGGGTTGGATCATGAGGGCCGGGATAACAGTGGTGAGAAACATATATGGTGTCTTCATACACATCCATGGAGGTAAATTATACGGAGTAACGATAATTTGCCATGATGAATATTTACTACCAAACTGTGAAAATGGTGAAAATCCATCAGTACATAAACCAAGTCTGACATTACGGCTTTCCGCAGCAAATGTGGGATAAGTCTTATCAAAATGTTTTCATGCTTCTCCGTCGGATGGATGTATCAAAGTTCATTCTTCCACTGTTCTCACACTATGCCATCACATATGACAGGCCGTAGCAGAAGATGCATATAATCTTTGAAATCTGGGAATGATGGGTAAATAATGCTTTCTCTTGTATGGGACTTCTTTTCCTTTCTTCTTTCTTGGTTTGTATCTTTCATAGTTACATATTTTGCATTTTCTGAGGTCAACGTCATCTTTTCAATACAACATGTAACCTTTCACACATGCATTCATCTTCTCGTACGGTAGACCGAAAGCGGACATCAATTTTTTTACTTTATAATGACTATCGCACATCAGATTATTGGGTGGCATGTGTCGTTTTGCAGCTTGTACAACTGCTGTAATTACAGCTTTCGTAAGGTTGAATTTTGATTTCATAATTATGTATTCGGCGGTTACTAAAAGTTCGGTTCCGCTTTTACATCCGTCTCACAATGGCCTCTTAGCAGAATCCAACAAATCGTATATTGTTTTAGCTCTCGCGGTCGGTTCTTCTTCGACATTTTCGTCTTCATCGACAGCTTCAGTTGTAGGAAACATTGATCGTGCTGCATCATCCACCAAATTTTCTATCAGATTCGTCATTATATTAGCGTCCTCTAACACTTCAGTATTAGGTGTAGGTTCAACAAGTTCTCCATGACGATCCCAGAAATAATAATCAGGCACGAAACCATATTGATACAAATGTACTTCAACTATATCTGGTTTCCAATGCTTCAAATGTTGGCACTTACTACACAGGCAACGAATTTCCGTGTTGTTTCGGCTATTAGATTTAGCAAATCTAATAAATTCGTGTACACCATTGTAGAAATGTTGCTTTATTGATCCCTTCTTTCCAGTTCTAACTTCATACATCCAAGTACGGTCGAGAAATAATTGAACATTTTTCCTGATTTGAAAATGTATGTTAGACAATTTAAATTATTAATTTTCAACCATTCTCCATTGTAAACAGTTCATCGTTGTAGAAAATTCAAAATAAAAACTTCACTTTATTTTTTTATTTTTTGGTATTTTGGTTTTCACTTCGATGGTCAGTCATCCTACTTCCCATTACAAACACAATAATGTAATTACATTTTATAAATCATTTCAGATTAAACGGTTCAACAAAATTTCGGCAGCACTTCCCTTCTGCTCCCTGTATCGTACACAAATGCGTGTACACAGGGAACATAAAGGAAGTGCTATCGAAATTTTGTAACCATTTAAAATGAAATGATTTATAATATGTAATTACTTTATTATGTTTGTAACTTGTCCAATACAGGGACAAATCCGACAAATATTGTATCAGATGAATATAAATATCCGTTCCCTTACAAAATGAACATCCATATAACGATCATATACAACACTTGCCAGACGGGGCCAATGCCAATCTAAGGGATAAAAAAATTCTTTAAATTTTATCAAATATTGTTGTTCTTTTCAAATTTTGACAATGTTTCAACTATTTAAATTTTATTTCATAAATTTGTGTATTTAAATTTTAGTTCAACTTTCAATTAACAATTTTAGTTCAATATTCCTTTCTTTATTTTTTTACGACATAAATTTTAGCGGAATATTTGTTGTTGTTATATTCATTTCTTAATTTCTTTACAAAATCGATTTTAGTACAATATCAGTTGTTTTTAAAGTCATTTCCTAATTTTTTTAAAAACAAATTAGATATTTGCAGAATTTTTAATGTTCTCATATTCATTTTTTAATTTTTTGTATAAACTTTATTTTTGTACAATATATACAACCTTTTGAATTTGGACGTCGCTAGCCATCGCTAAAATTATTAAAATGGCCGTCGCTAAATCAACAAGATAAATAGAAGAATTGTCAAAAGATAATTATAGAACAACAAAATCTAATTATCAAATAGATAATTAGAAAACAATAAAAATCTAATTATTAAATAAAAATTTATCAATTTAAATTCACTTAACAACTTAAATTTGTAATTTATCAATTTCATAAACTATGAAATACTTTCATGTAAATTTATCAATAACCAAGTAAATCTTTAATATACACTAATTTTTCACCTAACACAACTAACCATGTTAATCGCCAACACAATTATCTACATCAACCATTTATTCAACTTCATGATAAATAAGTTAATCTAATACCTAATTTAACTTCATGATAATAAACTAATTAATCTACCAAATCAACATACAACACTACTAATACCTAATTTAACAACAAATCCTAATTTAATTAAGGTTTAAACTAAACCTAAAAAACATCAAATTTACATTCAAAATAAAGATTAGAAGCATACCTAGGCGAATTTCGGTGATTTGGAGGCGGAGGAAGGCGGGGCGGCGGCTGCGGTGACGGAGGGCGGCGGATTGGGGGGAAGGAAGGTTTAATTTTGGTGGGAAGAATGAAATTCTGCTCGCGGAAAGCAGATCTGTATATTTCGTATAGCGACGGCCGCATTTTTTAGCCGTCGCTATCTGAGCCGTTTCTAGCAGTGGGAAGTAATGAGTGAATTTTAATTTTTTTAACTATATGAAGTCTAATTAATTTAGAACATTTCTATATTTCTTTTAAATAAAGTCATTATTTGATCTAAATTTATAATATAATTTTATATTATGCAATTAGTATGATATTATACACACACGCACGCACATATATATATACTCATGTATCACACACACACACACACACACACACACACACACACACACACATATATATATATTTGTGTGTGTGTGTGTGCACGCGCGCATGTGTGCGCATATTTAAAATAGCAATTAGTGCAGGGTATATCATGCCTCTGTATAAGTGCCGAGATTTGCAGTGCAATGGACATGTTAGCTTATCTAGTGTACAAATATAATGTCCAAAGATATGTTTATATGCTTTAATTCATTTGTATAAAGTATTGCAACACACACTCATATATATATATGTATGTATGTATGTATGTGTATATATATATGTTTAGATATTATTTTATGCAATATATACACATATATGAAACTTATAATATACATATAATTATATGTATATTGAAAGTCATTTTAATTATCAAAATAATAATAATTAAGGGAACATAAATTTTTTGAAAATGGTAGCTCCCTCCTCATCCTTTTTATTTGCTCCTGTCAAATCCACTTCATCTCACATCGGGCCCTCCCCTCTTCAGGCCATCCCTTCCTCATCCCTAGCTTGTTCGATCTCTATCCCTTCTATACCTCCTCCAGATGTCCTTTTTGACCCTCCTCCAATCTTTCCTTCCCCTTCCATTCCTCCATCATTTCCTAGTATCACCATTGCTCGGGCGAACGAGGCCATTTCTTCATCTTTAACTCCTCCTCATCTTAAACAAGCTTGGAGTTCCCCTTTTAAGTGTTTTCCTCGAAACACATGGAAGTACAAGCCTGTTCAGGTTCCCTCATCTTTCAATGGAGAAGCATTGCTACCTCCACTTGAAGTCATTTAAGCTGGTTCTCGTATATAGGGTGAATATGTGGTGGGATTTTTCCTTGACTAGTCGATGTCTTTCACTGTAGTGGTAGAACACTTGAAGAAAATCTAGAAATTATAAGGTAATATAAAGGTCAAGTCAGATGGGTCAATTTTTCTTTTCTTAATGTCTGTTGAATTTGATAGGCAAAGAATTATCAAAGTGGTCCTATTATTATAAGGAACAAACTCTTCATAATCAAACAATTAGATCCCATGGTTAGCAATGTATGTGGATCAATCAGAGCTATGCCTATATGGGTCCTACTTTCCAACATTCCATTCTTTGCTTGGTCGCGATTGGGAATAAATTGGTTAGCAAATCGTTTGGGTAAGCTTACTTGCTTAATCAACTGAAAAACTAGAGTGTATATGATATGCTAAGTGTTTAGTAGAAATTACGCTTTATAAAGAATTGGTGGAATCATTTTCTGTTCAAACTTCTAATGGATCTAATCAGATCATATATGTTAATAATCTATGGAAGCCTGAGATTTGCATTCATCGTAAGGTTTTTGGCCACTCACTGCAGCAATGTCAAAGTGTTATATTAGAGGAACAATGTAATGAAGGAAAAGTGAAGAAAATAATGAACGGGAGTTTTAAAGGAAAAGAAGAAGAAAAAGGGAAGAGAACAATCTATGAGCATGGAAAAGAAGGCTTTCCAATAAAGCAGGTTTGGAAGAAGGTGTCCAATTCTAGGAGCAAAGTGAACAATAAAATGAAAGAACCCTATGATCAAATAGAGGTTCAAATAGAGAATGAAAGAATGGATGGAAATGAGAAAACTAGGAAGGATGATAATATATCACATGGCAAAAACAATGTGATTGATACAAATGTAACAATTGATAATATATTTGAAGTCCTGGAAGAAATGGAAGAAGGAAAACTGGTAAGGATGATAATATATCATATGAAGATGTGATAGATATGGTATCTCTCAATCCAAAAATCTCCTCAGGTGAAACATTCAATATTGAAACCAAGAATAATACATAGCTGCAGATGATAGGTTAGATGCTTCTTTATCAGATCTAAATACCAATGACCCAACTAGACCAGGTGGCTTGATGCACCAGCTGATAAAGAATCAATTATTTATACTTTCGATAATCAAAATCTAAGCAGAGAAACTCAAATATGCTCTCTCCCCTCCTGATATATCTACCAATCTGATCATTGTTCACATCTAATCTCCTAATATCAACCTTTTTTCCAATTCCACTATTTCTAATCTCTCTCCTTTTGATCATGTTTTCAATAACCCTATTTCTTCTATACTTCAAGAAAATAGTCCTGTTGATCTCATCCCTAATGACATAGTGCATCCTTTGGATATAGATGCATAGTGCCTCGTGCACATTGATACTCCTTTGGATATCATATCAAATAAAAAAAGCAGTATATTGGAACAAGACATAATATGGGCCGAGATACATATGATAGTATGTAAGGGTTACAAGTATAGTATGTTATAAATACAGAGTGCATATGTAACGTTATAGTTAACTTTTGAATACAATCAGTACATTCTTTCTTCTCTTCATTCAATTTACAATCAGTTTCTATTTTGGTATCAGAGCAAATTGCCAAATGGCAGATTGAAATTGAAATCATCATCCATTTAATCAAATGATCAACACTTGGATGATTGATTAATTCATTCTCTCCTCATATTGTAATATCATCACCGGAGAGTAACCCTCGCTGATCAAGTGCTATGCTCATCCAGTTCTACATCACTACTTCGCCCGAATCCTGTCAGCATTCATCATCCAGGACAGGCTGCAGCACATCTCCTCGGATTTGTCCTCATCAGAGAAGATTATCTTAGGTTTTGTTCAACAGTTTTTCAAATCAAGAATCAGATTCTTGATTTAAAATACAGTTATATTTTATCAAGAAAGGAAAGAATCTCTTATCTGGCTGCAGTCACAAGGACTGCCTCGCCATAATTTGTTGTTTCATTCTATCGGTGAAGATTCAAGACATTTGCTACGGCAGACACTGCTGAAAGTAATTCTGAAACAACATCTCCCACAAGAAGGAATCCATCAAACTCAACTCAAGAATCAGCAAGTCTGTACATAATAGCCAAAGAGTCAACTTTCAGTTCAATTAGATGAGCATAATTACTTGCTATGGAAATATCAGGCAGAAACAGCAATAAGGGGTTATGGCTTAGAAAATTATGTCAATGGCATATTAGCAATACCACCAATGATGACATGTGACAGCAGTTGTTCCAAATCAAGATTTCATAAATTATCAAAGGCTAGCATCTTGGTTAATGTCATCTATCAGTGTCAACTTTCTGTCTCAAATTGTAGGGTGCAAAAGTTCACAAGAAATATGGTCAACAATTAATCAAATATTTAATTCTCAAACTGCAGCAATAATTCTACATTACAAAAGGCAACTACAGAATCTGAAGAAGGACAACATGTCAATACAAGAACATTTGACTAAAGTTAAAACATATTGTGACCTACTAGAGACAGCTGGCCACAAAGTGGCAGATACAGAGCAGATTCTTACCATTCTTAGTGGTCTAGATGAGGAGTATGAGTCAGTTGTTGCAATAATCTCATCAAGAGAAACTTTACGATCAATTCAATATGTTCAGTCTACACTCCTTGTCCAAGAAGGTAGAATTGATCAAAAGAAATCACTGAATGCAAATTTATCTATAAACTATGCATCAAACAACAACGGGAAAGGTCAAGAAAAATCAATCAATAGCAGGCCTCAACAAAACAACCAGAGAGGTGGTCATAATTATATAGGAAGAGGCCGTGGAAGGTGGAACAATTCTAACAGACTTAGATGTCAGATCTGTGAGAAATTTGGACATACTGCAATCAAGTGTTATTTCAGATTTGATCAAAGTTTCAGTATGAATCAGCAGAATAATGTTCAGAGAAGCAACAATCCAAATATTAATATTGCTCATACAAGTTTAGATGCAAGACCAACAAACAAAGACTGATGATCTACAATTTGAAGAATGGTATCCAGATTCCGGTGCAACAAATCACATCACTAACAATCTTGACAATCTCAATCTTGGAAACAGAGAGTATAAAGGTACGCAATCTATTTTTATGGGTAATGGAAAATCAATTCAAATAACTCATACTGGAAATGCCAGAATCAGAGGCAAAAGAGAGTTAAATCTCAATAACTTACTTAGAGTTCCACAAATTAAGAAAAATTTATTGGGTGTATCTTAATTTGCCTATGACAATCAAGTATATTTTGAATTTTACCCAAAATTCTGTTTAGTTAAGGATTTACTGAGTAAAGAAATCTTGTTACAGGGTAATGTGCAAAATGGTCTTTACATTTTCAATCTGTTGAAGAAAACTAAGTCTGCTCAAAAGAGAAATTGGTGCAATTATACTAGATGTGATTCAAATGTCGAAAATGAAAGGATGTTTGATCTGTGGCATAATAAACTGGGTCACCCCATTGTGGATGCTGTAAAACATGTATTGAAAAACATGAATATAAAATTTGAAAGTATATCTAGACTATATATGTGTACATCTTGTCAAATGGGAAAAAGTCATAAGCTACGATTTTCTAAATCATCAACTAGATACACAAAACCACTAGAAATGGTAGCAGTTGACTTATGGGGTCCAGCCCCAATTGAATCTGATTATGGGTTTAAGTATTATGTTTCTTTTGTAGACTCATTTACTAGATATACATGGATATACTTTCTCAAACCAAAGGCAGAAACCAAAGATGCAGGAATGCAGTTTGTCAATCAAGCAGAGAGACAAACAAACAATGAGTTAAAGATAATTCAGACAGATGGAGGAACGGAATTCAAAATTTTGAAAGAATATTTTATTAATAAAGGAATAATACATAGACTTGCCTGTCCATATACATCTGAACAGAATGGACTTGTTGAGAGGAAGCACAGGCACATAGTTGATACTGGCCTAACATTATTGGCTCATGCCTCATTGCCTCTGAAATTTTGGCCAGAGTCATTCAACTCTGTTGTAATCCTCATCAACAGAATGCCTACGAAGGTGTTGAAAAATAAAACACCACATGAGAAACTATTTAACATATTACCAGATTATACTTTACTTAAAACCTTTGGTTGCTTGTGTTATCCATATTTAAGACCATACAGTTCACACAAGCTAAGTTTTAGATCTTTACCATGCACATTTATTGGATATCCTATCAATCAAAAGGGATACAAGTGTCTTACCAGCAATGGCAAGATAATTGTTTCTAGACATGTTGATTTTAATGAACATGTCTTTCCCTTCTCTATGAGTGAGTTGAAAACTAAGGTTTATGATGCTAAATCATCCATGCATTCTGTTCAAAAACATTATGTTCCAAATTACTCAAGTGAGCAGATAAAAAAGACTCAAAGTGATCATCTGATAAAGGAACACATACAAGACATATCAGATGATCGGTTAGAGCTCAATGGATCAAAAGATCCAGACAACCATTGTCAAGTCAGAGATTCATCAGATTCCAATATGGACACTTCATCAAGTATGGATACTTCCTCAAGTCCAGACCAAGTTGATCATACAAATGTCAGTGGATCACCATCTCCTGCAAAAGAAGGACATCACATGATGACAAGACCAAAACATGGTATTTTCAAACCAAAAATCTACTCTACTGTACTGAAACAAGATGAACCAGCCAATTATGAAGAAGCTCTTACAGACAGTAACTGGAAGACAGCCATGGATGATGAATACAATGCTTTAATTAAAAACAAAACTTGGAGCATTGTGCAAGCACCAAAAGAAAAAAACATAATTGGATGCAGATGTACTTATAAACTTAAAAGGTCAGTAGATGGGAAAGTAGTTAAATATAAGGCAAGGTTAGTAGCTAAAGGCTACTCACGGCAGAGTGGCTTTGACTTCACAGAAACCTTTTCACCGGTAGTGAAACCAACTACAATCAGAGTAATAATCACAGTTGCTCTACACAATAAATGGGACATCAGACAATTAGATGTCAACAATGCTTTTCTACGTGGTGAACTACAACAAGAAGTGTACATGCAACAGCCACCGGGTTATGCTAAAGGCAGTGACAAGAAAATGGTATGCAAATTACATGAAGCCATCTATGGACTGAAGCAAGCCCCTAGAGTGTGGTATGAAAAACTAAAATCTACATTGATCAGTCTTGAATACAAGCCAACCAGGTCTGACAACTCACTTTACATCAAGATAAATGATAGTAGTACTACTTATATTCTTGTGTATATTGATGATCTCATAATTACAGGTAATAGCAGTGATGAAATTAAACATGTCACTGGTCATCTACATCAAACTTTCTCTATCAAAGATTTAGGCAACCTGAGTTACTTCTTAGGAATAGAAGTACACAGAAAATCATAAAGTGAACTTCTACTGTCCCAAAGTAAATATATTTCTGAGATTCTTATTAGGGCAAATATGAATAATGCAAAGCCTATGCCAACTCCAATGGTAAGTAACTTACATTTGTCTAAATTTAAAGGTGAGAATATAGAGAACATAAAACAGTACAGAAGTAGTAGGTGTCTTGCAATATGTTACCATTACAAGACCAGACATATCACTCAGTGTAAATAAGGTCTGACAATTTATGAAGGAACCTCTAGATCAACACTGGAAGGCAGTGAAGAGGATCCTGCGATACTTAAAGGGGACAATAAATTATGGAATATGCATTAAAGCTAGCAAATCTCTAAATATTCAAGAATACGCATATGCAGATTGAGCACCAGACTCTGACGACCGAAGATCAACAACTGGTCACTGTATCTATCTGGGTGGCAACCCAATATCGTGGTGCTCCAAAAAGCAGTCAACGGTTTCTCGATCAAGTACAGAGGCAGAATATCGCAGTGTTGCAAGTGCTACAACCGAGATAATGTGGCTGGAATCACTTCTTCAAGAAATAAAGATTACAAACTGCTCAAAACCCGTAATATGGTGCGACAATCTCAGCACTGTATGTCTCTCTGCTAACCCTATTCTTCACTCGCGAACGAAGCATATGGAAATTGATCTCTACTTCGTTCGTGAGCAAGTCATCAAAGGGAAGCTCAACATAAATCACATTCCAGCTACTCATCAGAAGGCTAACATACTTACAAAACCAATCTCAAAGAATATTTTTGTAAGGCTTCGATCAGATCTTTAAGTCGAGGAAGATCCAGATAGTCAGAGAGAAAGGAAAGCCTCACTTCTGACATCAGAGACTTGAGCAAACTAGATCTCGCAGCCGAAACCACATGAAACATGTAATTTTGGCTGCGATCCTCAAAATCGAGTATTACATCGAATCTCTCGAACTTCCAAGTGTAATTTGCTCGCTTCACATCTGGACCACTCTTAAGTACTCAAATACTTCAGCAAATCAATTTACTGAAAAGAAAAGCACAGATCTGACAAGCGAGATGGCGAAAAGTATTTTGGGGACAAAAGGAAGAAAACCCTAACCAATATTGTCGGAGGGAAATAAAGAAAGCAGCATATTGGAATATGACATAATATGGGTCGAGATACATATGATAGTATGTAAGGGTTACAAGGGCACTTGTGTAATTTCACTGAGAAGTATAGTATGTTATAAATACAGAGTGCATATGTAACGTTACAGTTAACTTTTGAATACAATCAGTACATTCTTTCTTCTCTTCATACAATTTACAATCAGTTTCTATTTATATCTCATGATCAAAAATCATTTATACTATTTATTGGTACTATATCTATTTTTGACATTCCTAAAGCAACTACAATTCCTCCTTTACAATCCTCAAAATTTTCATCCGTGCCAACCTTCCAAAATATTCAATCCACCTTTTCTTCAAATCCTACAACCAAAATTAAAAACGGCAAAAAGAAACCCAAAACTAGATCCTTATTTTCCCTTAAGCTTACTACAAAACCTAAAAACTTCTCTTCTAAAACAAACAAAAAGCCTGTCATCTCTCCTAACTCCTTCTTATTCAACTTAGATGATGATGTTGCTGCTGATATCAATGTCTGTCCTGAAAACACCCCCTCTCCCAAACTGTGTATCCTAATAATGCACAATATTGCATCTTGGAATATAATGGGGGATCTCATAAAGAAAGCAAGCTTATACAGATCAAAAATCTGATAAAGGATCATCATCTCTCTCTCATATCAATATCAGAAACCAAGCTATTTCTTCACCAGCTGCTAGATTTATCAATCCTACATGGAGCTTCATGACTATTCATTCTTATGCACCTTATAGTAGATTATTAATATTGTTTTACCCTTTGATTTTTAATCTCAATATGATTCTAGCTAATAAGCAGTTCATCCATACTCATGCTCTCCACATTCCAACTTCCACTTCAATGTTCTTTATAATCATCTATGCTGAAAACTCTCCTTTCCAAAGACAGAACCTCCATGATTATCTTCCTCATTTCAGACAAAATTCTCATCCTTGGATAATCATTAGAGATTTCAATTGTTTATTCCTCTCTTCTCACAAATCTGCTAGAAATCCCTTATCCCTATCTAAACTTGTTCCCTCAATAATACAATGTATAATGCCTCTATCGTTGATATTCCCACCAATGGCTCCTCTTTCACTTGGAATAATAAGAGACGGCATGGTATTCAACCAAGACTGAACATGTTTTTTTCAAATTTCAAAACTCTATCTTTCTAGCCTTTAATCCAAATCCATATTCCAATGCCCAATCTCTCATACCATTGTCCCCTTATTTTAAAATTTGGAGCTATTGCCATTGTCAAAAAGGTAAACTTTAAATTTGTTGGTATATGGATTAATGATAATATGTTCTTACATATTATTATGGATACTTGGTTATGCATTCTTTTGGTAACCCTATGCTCAAACTTCAACGTAAACTCAAGAACACTAAGATCTAGCTAAGAATATGGGATAAGGACAAGTTTAGGGCTGGAAAATACTCACAGATCATGAACTCCTCTTTGATCCTTCTCTGTCTATGCCATCTTATTTAAGAGACTTGATGAGGCTTTAACTGATGAAACTAATATGATAAAGCAGAAAATAGAGAACCATAAGTCCTTTGTAGTGATAGAAATTCTAAGTTCTATCATGCATCCCTTAAAATAAAGCTAACAAAAGCTTTCATTCATAGCATATCTGATATGCAGGGAGTTAACCATTCCAACCCACAGGATGTTGACAAAGCTTTTCTTGACTATTCACCTCATTGCTTAGCTTTACAAATGAAGATCCCTTTGATGTTACATTTACTTCCAATCTTCCTCTATCTATCCTTTCTGATCCTCGGCATCTTCTCTATCTAGCGCTATAACAAATGAAGAAATAAAAAAAATCTATATTCACAATAAAGAAATCTACCTATGGTGCTCCAAATGGATTCAATGTGGTGTCCTATATACACCGTTGGCACATTATTTCTACTGACGTTCTAAAAGAAATTCATAGTTTCTTCAATAAGAGTAGAATATTGAGTTCCGTTAACTAATCTTTCTTTAATCCCCAAAATAGACAATCCTACCGCTGTTTTCCAGTTCAGACCAATGGCATGTTGCAATATTATATATAAAAGTATATCTAAAATCTTGGCTTCTAGGCTAAAGCTTGTTATTTGTTCACTGATATCTCAAAACCAAGCTACGTTTATACCAGGCAGGAACATCCTTGGTAATGTTCTATTTTCACATGAAATACTAAATGGCTATTCTTCTAAATACAGCTTGCCTTGGGCTATGCTTAAGATTGACATAAAAAAGTCATTCGAGTCTTTTAAATGGGACTCTCTTATGCACATTATGGTAAAGAAGAAATTTCCATCAAATTTCTCCAAATGGATATATCGGTGCATATCAACTATGAGGTACTCTCTACTATTTAATGCGCATTCGGTTGGTCATTTAAACGTGTTCCAGGGTTAAGACATGGGCACCTGATCTCCCCTTATCTCTTTATCTTGATAATGGAAACTTGACTCAAGCTTTTCAACAACAGGTTCTTGAAAACAAATTTCTTCTTTGTCCTAGATGTGAATCTCCTATGATAACATCCCTGGCATTTGCTGATGACTTAATTATATTTACTAAATCGAATGTTAAATCTCTATCATCCTTATGGGAACTTTAGATGAATTCTCTAGTTTCTCAAGGTTAAGTATAAACTCATAGAAATATCATAATTTACTTACTAGGATCTTGAACCTTTAATCCTCTAGTGCTTGGAAATAATTCAAAATGTTTCCTCTTCTTGATAACAATATGTCACACCTGGGAGTAACTTTGGCTACAAAAAGAATATTCTTACATCAGTGCATTACCATATGCTAAAAGTTAACAAATGTTATTAACGGATGGTAGAACAGATTCTTATCCCAGCCCGGAAGATTGATGATGATAATAGATTCGTTGATCATGTCCATGATAGTATACTGGTATATTACATTTATTCTGCCTTCTAAGATCATATCTATGATAGGAGCTGCGATGATATGATTTCTATGGTTTGGTTCTATTACTCATAGAAGACTCTCCTATTTCCTTCTATAAAACTGAAATTCCAAAAATAAATGGATGTCTAGGAATCAAAAGTTTAAGAGCTTGGAATTATGCAGCTTTTTCAAAACTTTTTAATTGCTTGATAAATAAAAATGATAACCTGTGGGTTAAATGGTTCATCTCTTACAACCTCAAGAATGATGATATATGGATGGTTAAACCTAAGCAAGCTTAGAGTTGGGTTTGGAAATTTTTGCTTAAGATAAGGGATATGTTTCTCCCTCACATACAAATAGCTCTATAGCCCCATAATAATTCAAAATTTTACTGTGTCCTTGGATGGCTAAAGGCTTAATATTAATGAACTGTCTTTCTCATGAAGATATTCAACAAAGCGGCATACGTATAAATTTCAAAGGTACATCATATATATGGAACGGAGCTATACCCTTACCTTCAACCAGTGACGGGAGAGTATCAATGATATGGAATAGTTTCAACCATTCTAGCTATGTCTACTCAAATGTGGAAGCTTATATGTGGTTGAATGACATGAAAGAACATTATGTTTCCAATGTATACAAAGACATAACATCTGCCTATGATCTCCCAAAGTTTCATTGGTATAACAGAGTGTGGAACAGCTATATTTCAGAAAAAATGAACTTTATGCTATGGAAAATTAATAAGAATTCCATTAGCACTCTTAGCAATCTTACTTATAGGAGATTAACATTATCACTTGCTGTGTTTTCTGTAAGTGCAGAGAGAAGCACAACCTCGACTTATATTTTAAGTGTTCTTTTTTTGGATGTAAGAGTGATCCTCTAACGAGGAGAGCACTCGTGATATTATTACTACAAGAGTATGATGGGAAATACTGCATAGAGGTATGGGATCATCCCAAAGATGATCAATATATGGAAAAGACAAAATGGGAAAAAGAAAAATTCTAAAAAATATAGTCCACTAGATGAGCCTCAATAATAATACATTGCAAACATGATAAGCGATGAAAGCAAAAGGAAGCTAGTTGCAGCATCATGCTCAAGTTGCAGTGGCATGTACATAGTTGAAGAAGTGGCATGTGTGTTGTATGAATTTGGAGTCTTTGAGGAGTTGTTGATGACTGATACCGAGCTCTTTTAAAGTTGATACTAAGGCCTGAGATCAATTTAAAGTATATAATATAAGTTTAAGGGAAGCTATATGGCGAGAGAGATGAGAGCAAAATAAGAATGTGTCATCACTCATCAGCGTATTGTAGGATAGCAACTCCATCAGAGGTAATGTGTAATGGCCCAAAGATTTTCGACACCAAAAATCGACATTAATACGTCCATTGTATAGAGTGCCGAGCAATCGAGAACCGGAAATCCCAGACTGTTAGGGTTAAAAAGAAAATGAGGTATAAGAAGAAACAAAAGCAATAGCTTAGAATCTCACAATCGCAGCAGAACAAATATAATATAAAATAATAGTATTTACACAAAGAAAAGCTGTAACTGTCAATATATATACAAAATATCAGAGTACAACCATCAACAAATAAATCTGGACAGTTATTATAACTTGTCCCTAAATACGGACTATACAATTTATGATACACAGCGGAATAATACAATACGTCTCTGCCATCCAGCTCGTCTTCTGAGCTGCAGAACATCCTAACCTAAAAATCAATAATACTCGGTTAGAACCGAGCATTATAATAAAGTAACACCCGAGTCAGGCTGAAAACCAGCATGAGTGAACCCATCTAATATGAAATACTTAAGTTATAAACTTCTTTGAAAACCCGGGTAACTCATCCAACATTACGAATTCTTATCTTGTTATAACCAATACTTGTTACTAAATCCATTATTAAAATAATATCTAAGTGCAGTTACTTATTCAAAATAGTCAGATATACTTAATTTATTCAATTCCGCCCTATTTGATTCTACAAATCAAACCCGTAAACATTGTAGTAGTTATTAAATCGAAGTGGTTTCGGATAACGCTGATATCTGATCCCGGTCTCTTCGATTCCAAATGCCATCCTTTAATCCAAGTTGTTTTTAGCAAAGCAATTTCAATTTCGGAATCTCATGTTCACATAGAAATTCTATCACATGTATCTATTTCAAATAACGTCTCACATTTGTATTCATTGTTCAATTCTGGATACAGAACAACTAGAAATAACATATTAGATAAATCAAACAATTTAAAATACTTAACCATTTTAAGCTATTCATGGACTAGATTAACTAGTCACACAATCATCTCTTTAATTTAAACAGAATTTATTATTTTCAAATCCTGTTTAATTATTATTAACAAATTATAAACCATTTTATTTTTGTTGTAATTAAATATTTGGAATTAATCAATAATTAACATGTATAATTAACTTAAGACTTATGATTTATTAAAAGTTTAAAACATTTTATTTTACCTTAACCATTAACTAATTTCAGCTATTTATTTTACATTAATAAACTTTAGTAATTAATAAATAATTAACATATATATATATATATATATATATATAATTATCTTAAGCTTAATTAATCTAAGCTTAAATAATTTTATTTATACTAGCCATTAACTAACCTAAGGTTTAAGTTAATTTAAGGTTTTAAATTACTTTAGTTATATTAACCATAAACTAATTTGACAACTATTTTCAAGTTTATTTCTAAACAATTTTATTAGCAAGTGGTTAAAGATCTAATCAATTTTAGGTTCCTCCATTTAGAAAAAAATAGGGAAATTTGGTTTTAAAAATACTTAAAAATATTAAGCTTTTACTTTTGTTTCACTTTATATTTATTTTATTTTTTTAAAACAAAAGGCCCAAGGCCCAAACCAGAATCCAGATTATCCTTTCCCTTTGTTTATTTCTTTTACTTTTCTTCTTTTTTTTTCATTCCCATTTTATTTTTCTTTCTTTTTCTTTATTTTTACTTATCTTTTTAATTTCCATTTCCTTATCTAATTTTTCAGCCCGTTCTTCTCTTTCGACCCAAATTCCCCTCCCCTTCTCCTTTCCTCCTCCTTTCCTTTCAGATTTTTTTTCTTTGGTTGCCTGTACCCATCAATATGAACCCATGTGCACATGCACGAGCAATCTACCCCATTAATCTCTAATCCAAGATTTCCAGCATGCTTCTTTTCATAATCCCATTCCTCTACACCTACCGCCTTGGCCTTCGAACCACCACCTCAGAAACACCCATCGAGACGAGCTAAAACACGTGCTACAGGTAAAAAAAGCGCGAAAAAAAATTCTCTCTGGATCCCACAAAAATTTGCCTCATAGAAGCCCTCTCCAAGCTCATCATCATAGCATCCTCCATTCCTCCAATCGATGCTCGAATCAAAGATAAAACCTAAACCTAGCTTTCCTTCATCGTCAAGCATCGACACGAAATTCCACTGAAATCGCACCAAAAATACCCCTCCTCCATACGAACTCAATGGCGTAGACGGCATCGAGTAATTCTTAACGGATTGAGAGATTTTAATTTTCAAAGTTAAAAAACATATTCTTCCTCTTACTGATTTTCGACAATTACCCGATCGACACTTGACGGAATTGGACACCGTCAATTTCTAAAAATAATACAGGTCAAGGCGAACACTTTCCATATTGGAAGATTTTGTTAAAACTCGAGGGTTTGAGATGTTTTTTTCTTTCTTTTGAAGTTACCAGTTAAAACTATTTTTAACAAAATCCATGAACAGAGAACAAAAATACAGGATTTTGAATTGCAGGTGGATCTATCTATGTCGAACACCCAGATGTACATACTATACACACAACAGATACCTATGAACTAGTTACAGAACAAAGATTTATCTGAAATGATAGTTACATATGTATAACTAGTAAACCAAAACAGTGTTTTACTCAAGTTATAGGGATATATATGCACAGATCAAAGATTTATTCTGGGGTCATAGGTTATATGGTTCTATATATTGACATATGATAACTTGAAAACAAGAATAAGTGTTTACTCATAAAATATCTTCTGAAGACAGAGCAATTTTCTTTTGAAAAATGCTCCTAGCTTTATTGACGATCCTCTCGGTTTACTTGAGTTGTTTGGATTTCTTTTAAGTTGTAATAACAGCTGGTATTTCTTTTGTTTACTATCTTGCTGAAATGGAAAATTGAACAAGATGTACTCGTCCTGTACATCTAAAGGAAGATGAAGTGTACAGTACAAGTTTGTGCATGTACAGGCTATTTTCATTCTTTTCTTCTTCTTTTTTTCTTTCTTTGATTTGATAAAAACTGATGCGATTCCCTTACTTTAAGTGATTTGAGTACTAATAAAAAGTGATTTGATTTCATAAAAGATTTGATGTTGTCTCTCCTTTCGTTTAAAAAAACTTTTATATGAATAGATATCTTATTTTTTTTCATATGCATTATTTTTATAACCTGTAAACATACCCGCTATACACCTTTCTTCATATAGGCATATATGCATATATATTACTAATTTACTAGTATATTTTTAATTATCATTAAGCTTGTGTGTGTGTGTGTACACACACACATATTTATTCTATTCTCCATCAAGAATCTTTTAACCTGCACTTACATATATAAAGATCTTATATGCATAACATATTCATTTACTCACATGTTTGTTATCATTGACATATATATATTTTCATATTCACACACTTCCAATATTTTAATTTATATAGGCATCTTTACATACATATATGTACAATTTATATACTTATATATATTATCAAACCCCATAAGCTTGTATAATCTTAATCATCATATATGTATATATACACATTTTCATGTATATTATTTCATATGGGCATACAATCATATACTTGTATATTTATATACCTAGGTATATCTCATAAACATCATAAAGTTTCTGTATGTATTTATATTTTTATACATGTGTAGTCTACCTTGGATTTTAAACGGTAGATTTATATATATACATATAATTTATATTTTCTACAAGATTCGTTATATTCTTGAAATTCTATAATTCAATATTTAATATGGCCTTTAAACTAACTTGTATATCCAGATAATTTAGATATCAGAAATTTTATTTATTCCACTAATTAAAATAAATATTTCAATAATTACATCAGTTAATCACTCAACATTCGATGGCCAAAAATCCGGGTCGTTACATTCCTCCCCCCTTTAGAACTTTTCATCATCGAAAAGAAACGAAGCGAGAATTTAAATTTTATTATTTATTATCAATTTAATCATTCTGTAATCATTTTAACTTCCTTACTCTTTTTATTTTAAAACATCTTTAAAAATTACATAATATTACCAAACTAGCTTTATATAAAAATACTTTTATAACTCGATGTCTCAACAACTCTATCCTTGTCTGTTATCCCATTTTTTGGTCAAAACAGGAATATCAGTGTTGGGTGCGTTTCCACCACGACAGAACCAAGAAGAAGCAGCCAGCAGGCATATATAAGTCTGGGATTTCACTCATAACCGATGCGTAAAAGTCCATTCGGTATTAATTCATTCGGCAATATGAAGCAAAGCCTCATTCGGCACTCAGAACACACAGGTTCATCCGGCACTCCCAAATACAAGTGTTCATTCGGCTTCTCAGTATATGACCCATTCGGTAGTACCGATCCAACACCACCGAACCAACCATCTCCCTCCTACAACTACCGGACCAAGCATAGCCGGACCATGCTACCACTGGACCATGACACCACCGAACCAGCCTTCACCGAACCATGCTACCACCGGACCAGCTCCAACCCCACCATACTACTGCCGGTCCAACCTACCACCGGTCCAAACAACATACCACTCACCGCCGAACCAAGGTATTGCCGAACCAACTCTGCCAGGCCAGATTGCTTCAGCCCAAGCCCACCAGCAACTATAAACATCCAAGACCTCTGCCCCCAGCCTCACTCTATAAATAGAGGGGCAGGGGTACAACAATGAGAGAGAAGTTTGAGAGCTCAAGCCTGAAAGGAACTTTCAAACAACTTTAGATACTTGTAATCAAAGATTTGTACTTGTAATCTGAAGAGAAAAGGAGAATAACATATAAAGTGGACGTAGGCACGTTCTGGCCGAACTACTATAAATCTGTGTGTCTTTTACAGTTTAGTCCCTGCTTTTTATATATTTGCATAAATCACCTAAATCACTAAAAACAACATAAAATCGACTAGTTCACACGACTTTGGGTGTTTGTGGCCATTTTTTGCGCAAACATTTTGGTGCTTTCACTGAGAAGGACCAGCTCCCGCTACATCGGATAGAAGTTGAATTTGAAAATCTAAAAGTTCAGATCTAAGAGTTATGACGAGACAAACAAGTAGAAGGCAAAGGCCAGAGAGATGTGAACATGGAGGAAAATCAAGAGGCATCTTCAGAAGCTAATCAGGCATCGATCCTGCATGGGGGCACCACACTTGGAGCATGTTGATCCAATCCCAGAGAGAGAGATAGGGGCCTCTGAGCAACCTGGTAAGGATTGAACGCTCATCCAGGGGGCAGGTAAAATTCCCTCCTGAACTCGGGGGGCAGGTCGAAAGCGATGAACAAGTCGCAAACCTCTCACTAACACGGTTAGATCATTTACACATGTAAGCGATCGCGCACGATCCATAGGCATGCTTTGAATGACTACTGACCGCACCATAGTAAGAGTTTACACTTTGACATCCTCGTCTTGCTCTTGCTTTGATCTTGAATTGAACATTTCTGCTGTAAGGTTCACTTGATTATTGCTTTAACATTTACAATTCTATGGAAAAATTTACTTGTATGCCCGTTGGATCGCGAACGGTCCACGAGCACCTCTTGCATGGCAACGAACTGCCGAAGTCTTTGATTCGAAAACTCCCCCAAACAATAACTCCGGCACTGATAATATTAAGTCCCCCCTGGGCACACTCATTCGCCTCGAACGGCACCCGACTTCGAACAGTCACAATTCGCCTCGAACGGCACCCGATCGCGAACGATCACAACTCGCCTCGAACGGCACAACTCGCCTCGAACGGCACAACTCGCCTCGAACGACACAAATCGCCTCGAACGGCACCCGACTTCGAACAGTCACAAACTCGCCTCGAACGGCACAACTCATCTCGCCACAAATGGCTCAATCGCGAAAGGTCGCCATTTGAGGTCCACCTCCTGACCGCCAACAGTCGCACCTTACCACGAATGGCTCGATCTCGAACGATCGTCATCCGAAGTAAGGCGCTTGACCGCGAACGGTCCCATCCCATCTTTTGCCGCGAAGGGCACCGGCCGTGAACGGTCACATTTCACCCCAAGTGGCTTGATCGCGAACGGTCGCCATTTGAGGTCCGCCCTCTGACCGGGCTCGGTCGCACTTTACCTCGAATGGCTCGATCCCGAACGGTCGTCATTTGAAGTAAAGCGCTTGACCGTGAACGATCACATTCCACCGCAAATGACTCGATCTCGAACGATCGTCGCATGGATTTAGACGCTTGACCGCGAACGGTCGCACTTCACCTCAAATGACTCGATCGCGAACGGTCGTCATTTGAAGTTAGGCGTTTGACCATGAACGGCCGCGCTTCATCCCAAATAGCTCGATCTCGAACGGTCGTCATTTGGGGCCATATAAAATATCAAGCTCTTTACAGGTTGTCAACAGGATATAAACATCCAGCTCATGGCATTACAAAACACGCCTTCCTACCGCAAGGACATCAACAGGATATGAACATCCAGCTCATGGCATTACAAAACACGCCTTCCTATCGCAAGGCATGTTTTGGGGGGCAAAGTGTTATCCCATTTTTTGGTCAAAACAGGAATATCAGTGTTGGGTGCGTTTCCACCACGACAGAACCAAGAAGAAGCAGCCAGCAGGCATATATAAGTCTGGGATTTCACTCATAACCGATGCGTAAAAGTCCATTCGGTATTAATTCATTCGGCAATATGAAGCAAAGCCTCATTAGGCACTCAGAACACACAGGTTCATCCGGCACTCCCAAATACAAGTATTCATTCGGCATTCTCAGTATATGACCCATTCGGTAGTACCGATCCAACACCACCGAACCAACCATCTCCCCCCTACAACTACCGGACCAAGCATAGCCGGACCATGCTACCACTGGACCATGACACCACCGAACCAGCCTTCACCGAACCATGCTACCACCGGACCAGCTCCAACCTCACCATACTACTGCCGGTCCAACCTACCACCGGTCCAAACAACATACCACTCACCGCCGAACCAAGGTATTGCCGAACCAACTCTGCCAGGCCAGATTGCTTCAGCCCAAGCCCACCAGCAGCTATAAACATCCAAGACCCCTGCCCCCAGCCTCACTCTATAAATAGAGGGGCAGGGGTACAACAATGAGAGAGAAGTTTGAGAGCTCAAGCCTGGAAGGAACTTTCAAACAACTTTAGATACTTGTAATCAAAGCTTTGTACTTGTAATCTGAAGAGAAAAGGAGAATAACATATAAAGTGGACGTAGGCACGTTCTGGCCGAACCACTATAAATCTGTGTGTCTTTTACAGTTTAGTCCCTGCTTTTAATATATTTGCATAAATCACCTAAATCGCTAAAAACAACATAAAATCGACTAGTTCACACGACTTTGGGTGTTTGTGGCCATTTTTTGCGCAAACATTGTCCTTAAGGAAATTCAGTCAAACGTTGGTCAGGCGCAGCATTGAAAATCTATAAGTACTTAGTAAACCCGTTTTCAACACCCAGTGAAATACATAAAAAAAATTTGTGAGAATGCTCTGGAAATCATCGCCCCCTCCATGGGTCGCAGTTGGCATGATGATTACATCGCCATCCTGGTGAAATTCGTAGAAAACTTAGGCATTTGCACCCCTCGATTTCACCATGGAACCGCCACAGATCACAGCTACACCTAGGGTTACGTTGCTATCGTAGTAAAAACCATGTAACTATAGGCACCAGCACCCTCTAATTTCACTGCCAAATGAAACTTCACCACACAGATCGCAGACTACATCAGTCGAGTCCCAATGTAGCCTGTAGGCACTCACTGCTACGCGATTTTCTCTATGGACCACATAGATCGCAATCTACCGATGTTACGTCGTTCTTCCAGCAAAATCAAATGTAGATTTTAGGAAATCACCGCCTCTCAACTTACACTATGGAAACGCAGTAAATTGCAGTTACACCAGAGTTACACTACCATCACAGCATAACCCCGATGTCTGTGTAGGCATCAGCGCCCTCGACTTTTGCTACCCTAACTACAATCCACAGGAACTACAGTTTAGTTCGGATGTCCTCTGGGATCAAAATTTGGAACCCCCCTTAGGGCTCAAGGCAGAACCACCTTATGGATCTCCTACTATAAGTTTCAACTCAAAATGGGAGCGTCTTTTTTTCCATAGCATTTTCAAAATATTTCTATACACATATAATATCTTTCAAATCATACTCTTTATATGTATCACATATAAACTTCAAAATCGATATCTCAAAAATCGATAGTTCTCCACTTGACTTTCCAAATTCTCAAAATTTTCTTTTTTGCCAAAACCAAAAACCTTTCAAAATTAGTGGGTTTCAAAAACCTTTTCCAGTTCTATTTTCAAAAAAATCATTCTTATATATATATAAGACTTTTTTACAACAATTTTTTTGTACCACTTCATACTTATATAAATTCCATTTTATGTTTCAAATATCCTTTAAATATCATTTGTTCTGGTTATAGATTCAATAAGGGGAGTTTATAATATATCACAATTATATATAACTTTAATAATGCTAAATTAGAATTCTGTTCAGGTTCGATTTCCTTTACAAAGTCATTTGTACATTACCTACTTCTTATAAAGTGAGGTCTAGTTATAATACTATCCAATATTTTATTTTTGAACCATCAAATTTTTCTAAGAATATATTATTTTAATTTAAACATTTTCTGCTTCAATTTCCATTTGGATTAATAGTTCAATTTTGTCCCAATTGGTATTTAAATCTACGATTTAAATATAAGTAATTTCCACTCTGACCAATTTGAATCTAGAAAATAATTTAAAAAGTTTAAATTAGTTAAATAGTTGTAAAATAGTTAAATAGTAAGTATAAGATAGTTTGAGTCAAAAAGAATGGTCTGTAAAGTAACTAGCTTGGAAAAATCCAAATAATATGAATATTTAAGAAAGTAGTTTTCAGACAGTTTATATTAAAATAATTTACTTGAAAATAGTTGCAGAGTTAAACAGGTTCAATTTCTCGATTTCCAACTCAAATCAATTTCCAATTTCCAATCCCATTTAGATTGATTCAATCCAGATTCCAAATTCGAATTAACTTCGATTTCTATTCCAATTCAAATCAATTCCCATTTTGAATTTGAACTAATTCAACTTCAACTACAGTTCCAATTAATTCAAATTAATTTCACCCTTGAATTAATTCCAATTCCATTTTCAATTTTCAACCACCTTAACTTATATAAATTCGGGTTCGGTTTCCAAAATGCTGATTTAATTTCTTAAATCAAATTTAACCTTTAACATTTATTCACAACCCAAATCTTTAAACAATTTAATTTTGAGTCTAAATTTCTAGTATTCATTTAAATTATCTTTACTTAACTTATCTCAAGATTCGAAAGAGAGTTCAAATTTCTATTAAACAAATTAATTTCCAAAATTCAACTTATTACCCAATTATATCTTCAAAATTTCAAACCCCATTTCCTTTAAGCCATCCCGGTTGATAAATTCATTTTTAACATTTCGAACTTAAGCTCAAAATGATACCATTCCTATAAATTCAATTTTATTTCAAAGAATCAAAATCATTTAAATATTTCAAAATAAAGTTTTATTTCCATTTAATTTCAGTAACGGATATATAGCATCTCAATCCACTTCTTAATTCATTTGAGATAATCTACTTCACAGTCTTGTATATATACTGTCACTAACCAACAGGATGATAGCATAATATATCAAAGTAAATAAACATCCAAATTATCTAAAGCACCAATCAAAAGCATTCATTACCAATTTCCAGATTTCAAACCCGTTTTCAGATCACACATAACTCCCTTTAAATTTAACCCATTTAACTTCCCTAAGTTAAATTTTAATTTCACCTTGAATTTTCCCATTTCAGATAATAAGCTCAAAACTTATTTAACTAGCCCTAAGTTAAATTTCACATCCGTTCAATCCATTAAACCTTACTAAACTTAAATTTTCCATTCCAATTTTATTTTATTTTTATTAATATCCCTTCCCACTTATAAGTCCCAAAAATTTATTTCCCTTTGGGTTATACATCTCATTCTCAAAGGGATTTCATAATTCAACACTTAGTATTTATTTCATATCAACCTTGATATTATGTATATCCACATGTATATACATATTTGTTCCATTCACATGTCGAGTCCATTTTTAAATTTTAAACCATCCTGGGTTTTTAATCCAAAACAAATTCATCTTCTCACCCACTCTTGTTTTTGAAACAAGATTTTCTATATTCAAAAATATTCTAAATAATATTGCTTATTATATCCTTGAACACTCTGAAACAATTCAAATTGTCTTCTAGGCTTAGATTGGAAACTTCACAATGTAGATCCATTTTAATTTATAAGTCATACTTATATAAATTTTTACTTCCTTAAAGCATTTTACTTTGTTCGTTATTGTTTATTCCATGATAAACATCCTTTATTAAGATACAAGAACCAACTTATGATAAAAATCAATAATATCATATCTAGAAACCAACGCACCATATATTTCATTATAATTTACTTGAACAATATCATCAGGATAATTTATTTCAAGTATTTTGAAAATTCTTTTGAATTTTCTAGGATTTAATTCAGGTTTGAATCCATTTTTAGCTTTACTTATTTATATAGTTAATTCTTACTCAAATTCTATATGGTTATATGTGTTTTACCACTTAAATCTCATAATCTTATTTAATTTTAGTAACACAACCAATTTCCTTAATATATTATAATAATTAGAAAAACTACTTCTTTATATATCAAAATATAAGCATATAAAAATCATTTTTAAAAGCCATTTTTTAAAATCATTATATAAGAGAATAACAAGTACGCTCTCATATATACTCTCAACTCATTCTAGGGTACTACTAACCCTATCTCTAATGAGTGATCCCCACCAGAGCAAAGGTTCTCGCTTAATCTTCAGCTCGGATGCCATGTTTAATGACCCGAAGATTTTTGACCTCGAAAATCAACACTAATATGTCCACTGTATAGAGTGCCGAGCAGTCGACAGCCGAAAATCCCAGACTGTTAAGGTTAAGAAGAAAACGAGGTAGAATAAGAAACAAAAACAACAGCTCAGAATCTCACAATTGCAGGGAACAAATATAATATAAAATAATAGTATTTACACAAAGAAAAGCTGTAACTGTCAATATATGTAAAGTATCATAGTACAACCATCAAAAAATAAATCTGGACAGTAATAGTAACTTGTCCCTAAATACTGACTATACAGTTTATGATATACAGCGGAATAAAATAATACGTCTCTGCCATACAGTTCGTCTCTTGAGCTCCAGAACGTCTTAAACTGAAAATCTGTAATACTCGGTCTGACTCGAGCATTACAATAAAGTAACACCCGAGTCAGGCTGGAAACCAGCGTGAGTAAACCCATCTAATATGAAATACTTAAGTTATAAACTTCTTTAAAAACCCGGGTAACTCATCCAACATTACGAATTCTTATCTTGTTAAAACTGATACTTGTTCCTAAATCCATCATTAAAATCATATCTAAGTGCAGTTACTTATTCAAAATAGTCGGATTTACTTAATTTATTCTATTCTAGCCTATTTGATTCTACAAATTAAACCTTAAAGATTGTAATAGTTATTAAATCGAAGTGGTTCCAGATAACGCTGATATCCGACCCTGGTATCTTTGAATCAAAATGCCATCCTTTAAGCCAAGTTGTTTTTAGCAAAACAATTTCAATTTCAGAATGTTATGTTCACATAGAAATTCCATCAACATATCCATTTCAAATAACGTCCCACATTTATATTCACTGTTCATTTCGGGGTACGGAACAACTAGAAATAACACACTAGATAAATCAAACAATTCAAAATACTTAAACATTTTAAGCAATCCATGGACTAGATTAACTAGTCACACAATCATCTCTTTAATTTAAACAGAATTTATTATTTTCAAATCTTGTTTAATTATTATTAACTAATTACAAACCATTTTATTTTATTTTTAATTAAATATTTGGAATTAAACAATAATTAACATGTATGATTAACTTAAGACTTTTGATTTATTAAAAGTTTAAAACATTTTGTTTTACCTTAACCATTAACTAATTTCAGATATTTATTTTACATTAATAAACTTTAGTAATTAATAAATAATTAATATATATATATATATATATATATATAATTATCTTAAGCTTAATTAATCTAAGCTTAAATCATTTTATTTATACTAGCCATTAACTAACCTAAGGTTTAAGTTAATTTAAGGTTTTAAATTACTTTAATTACATTAACCATAAACTAATTTGACAACTATTTTCAAGTTTATTATTAAATAATTTATTTGCAAGTGGTTAAAGAGCTAATTAATCTCGTGTTCCTCCATTTAGAATTTTTTTTAGGGAAAATTTGGTTTTAAAAATACTTAAATATATTAAGCTTTACTTTTGTTTCACTTTATATTTATTTTATTTTATTTTTTTAAAACAAAAGGCCCAAGGCCCAAACTAGAATCTAGATTATCCTTTCCCTTTCTTTATTTCTTTTACTTTTCTTCTTCTTTTTTTCATTCCCTTTTTATTTTTCTTTCTTTCTATTTATTTTTACTTATCCTTTTAATTTCCATTTCCTTATTTAATTTTTTGGCCCGTTCTCCTCTTTCGGCCCAAATTCCCCTCCCCTTCTCCATTCTTCCTTCTTTCCTTCTAGATTTTTTTTCTTTGGTTGCCTATACTCATCAACATGAACCCGTGGGGACATGCACGAGCAATCCACCCCATTAATCTCCGATACAAGATTTCCAGCGTGCTTCTTTTCACAATCCCATTCCTTTGCACCTACCCCCTTGGCCTCTGAACCACAACCTCGAAAACGACCCATCGAGCCAAGCTAAAACACGTGCAACATTTAAAAAAGTGTGATAAAAATTCTCTCTAGATCCCACAAAAATTTGCCTCGTCGAAGCCCTCTCCAAGATCGTCATCATAGCATCCTCCATTCCACCAATCGACGCTCGAATCAAAGATAAAATCTAAACCTAGCTTTCCTTCATCATCAAGCATCGACATAAAATTCCACTGAAATCGCAACAAAAATACCCCTCCTCCATACAAACTCAACGACGCAAATGGCATCGAGTAATTCTTTACAGATTGAGAGATTTTAATTTTCGAAGTTAAAGAACATAGTTCCTCTTACTGATTTTTGGCAATTACTCGATCGACACTCGACGGAATTGGACAACGTCAATTTCTAAAAATACTACGGTTCAAGGCGAACACTTTCCGTGTTGGAAGATTTTGTTAAAACTCGAGGGTTTAAGATGTTTTGATTTTTTTTCTTTCCTTTGAAGTTACCAGTTAAAACTTTTTTAACAAAATCCATGAATAGAGAACAAAAATACAGGGTTTTGAATTGCAAGTGGAACTATCTATGTCAAACACCCAGATGCACATGTTATACACACAACAGATACCTATGAACTAGTCACAGAACAAAGATTCATCCAAAATTATAGTTACGTTGTTTATCCAGTAAACCAAAACACAGTGTTTTGCTCATAGTTATAGGGATATATATGCATAGATCAAAGATTTATTCCGAGGTCATAGGTTATATGGATATCTATGTAGTTACATGTAATAACTTGAAAACAAGAATAAGTGTTTACTCACAAAATATCTTTTGAAGGCAGAGCAATTTGCTTTTGAAAAATGCTCCTAGCTTTGTTGATGATCCTCTCGGTTACTTGAGTTGTTTTAGATTGCTTTTAAGTTGTAATTGTTGAATATGTGCTTATATGTTTTTGTTTGATGATAATAAACATATATATTCATTTAAATGTATTTGTTAATGTACTATTTTATTTTTCATAGATTAAATAAATATTTGTTGAATAAAATAAATTACACAGAATTTGAATTCAAACAAATATTTTATTCAAACAAATATTTATTATATTTTTGAATAGTACAAATTCAAGCTCTCACTATACATATACAATTTTGATTCTAATTACATCACAATTCAGTTTACATAAATTCCTCACTACATATCACTCACATTCGTATTTTATCTTCAACTTCATTCCAGTTAGAATGCAGCATCTGAGCAATCTGCAAAAATATTCACTAACGCAGTAAAATTGAAAAAGAAATATTTTTGCAATATAAATAAAATGTGAATTTCAAAAATAATATTTGCCTCAGTTATTTGGGTTGTTCGTCATCATTTACATATTAATTCATCACACACGAACAATGTGACATGCACAGTGAATCACTGTACATGCCACAAGGCCGTGCACATCGATATACACTTGATAATGCTACAGGGACAGGTGAGCACAAGGTCAAACCCAAATAAAAAGACGGGCTCAACTCAGGTGCAACATAAATAAAATCTCGACTTCAGCACAAGGTCAAACCCGAGTTGTGAAACTGGATTCAACACAGGTGCACTCAAAAATGTGCAAGTATGGAAAAACAGTCACGACCAAAATTCAGTGACATAAGTCAAAGCCCGAATCCAAACTATATCAAACAGTGACAATATGTATGGGGCAATGCACAAGACAGTGTACAACATCAACTACACAAAGCCAAGCATGATACAGGTGGACAGTGAAGACAGCTACTACCACAATGAACAGAGGCAACAAAGGTCAAGCAAGTGGTAACTTCAAACAACTCAAAGTGAACAGAGCTAAGAAACTCGAGCTCTAAAAAGCTACAGCAACAATGCACCAATAAAGTCGAGACAAAGCAATGCCAACAACTAAAGTACAGTGCAACTCAAATCAAATGCACCAAGTAAACAAACGCAGCAACATGAAGTGAATCACAAATCAAAGGAGTTACTGACCAAAGAACAAAATCAACAAATGACAGAAACTTCAAAACCACGACCGTGCTACAGGTACAAGGCAAGTTTGACCAGAAATACAACTCCAAGCAATGTTCAAATGGTCGACTAATGAACATCAAAGCACATGTATGCAAACAACATGACAGTGCAAACTAATACACATAGCCAAAAATGTACTCCAGACCAAAGTATGGTGACCAAAGTATGGTGTGTGCAAGTGCAAACTCAAATGAGCAAGTGCAACAGAGGACAACAACATGTACACACGGGGAAGTGCCTTTATCAAGGATATCATGAAGCAATACCACAATATTAAGTTCAAGACTACAGTTACAAGATATGACATCACAACAACCAGGCAGCATGAACAACATAATGCAAACTACAAACACAGCAATATGTTAAAAACATATGAACCAGCAAAGGCCAAAATCTAACAAAGGCAAATGCACCAGAGAATCATATGTGCAGAGGAATAGTGATGGTCGAAGTAATGCACATTCGTGAATGTATACAGTCAAGAAAATCAAGTGCATGCAATTTTTAAAAAAGTCAAAACAAATAAAAGAAGAAAGTTTTTGCTGAATTATTCAAGGGAAATCAAACGTTTGAAAATCAAGGCCGTGAGTAACAAGGTGAAAATATATCAGGAAAGCCGTGCGTATCAGGCAATTGAAAATTAGGAAAGTATCGAGTTGATACGAACAAAATCAAGTGTTTCGGTATTCATATAAATATCAGCACCGAAGTATCATCATCGACATGAGCAAACGATCGAGTTCAAGTAAGCATCAAACCAGAAAACAAAAGGAGAAAAACACATCCCAAAATTCGTAATCAGTCTCGATCACGTTTGAAGCTGAGCTAGAAGAAACAATCGGCAAGCCAAGTCAAATAGCATCGAATCGAACAAGATGCTACAACGAAGCCCTAATTTAAGGGCACGGGATCGAAGAGAACGAAGCCCTAATTTCACAAAGAGGAGCGAACGAGAGAACGGCCGCCATTTTCCCAAAGAAACGAATAAAAAAAAGGATCGGGTCGAAATAATAAAGGGGATGGCCATTATGTTTTAGGGTTTTTTGTTTTTTAAATAAGGGCTTTAGTTTTTAAAATAAGGGCTTTATCTTATTTTTATTTTAAATTTTAAAACTCTTTTCAAACCGTTGTATTTGCTAGTCGTGTGACTAGGCCACAAGCTACGTGGCGTAGCTTGAGAATTCGCAACTCAGTGGCTGAGTTGTGACAGGGTTTTGAGCGTAGAGTTAGGTTAGTCAGTAGCGGGTGTCGCGAGTTTACGTGTGTAAGCGTGTGACTATCTAATTTCTAGTAGAAACCTTGGGGGCAGCACGTAGGCAGGGTTTTGCTGAAGCTGGGTAAATTCTATGTAGTTTCTATTTCTGCATTTATTATTCTGCTATTATCTATGCTGCTATTATTCTGTGATCTGTGTTGAAAGTATTTTATAAGCTTCCACGATAAATTTTTATAATTAATACTATCGCCCTATTCACCCCCCCTCTAGGGTGAAATCGATCCTACAGTAATAACAGCTGGTATTTCTTTTTTTTACTATCTTGCTGAAATGGAAAATGAACAAGATATACTCGACATGTACCTATAAAGGAAGATGAAGTGTACAGTACAAGTTTGTACATATACAGGCTATTTTCATTCTTTTATTCTTCTTTTTTTTTCTTTCTTTGATTTGATACAAACTGATATGATTCTCTTATTTTAAGTGATTTGATTACTAATAAAAAGTGATTTGATTTCATAAAAGATTAAATGTTGTCTCCCCTTTTGTTTACAAAAACTTTTATATGAATTGATATCTTTTTTTTCATATGCATTATTTTTGTAACCTGTAAACATACCCCCTATACACCTTTCTTCATATAGGCATATATGCATATATATTACTTATTTACTAGTATATTTTTAATTATCATCAAGCTTATGTATATATATACATATTTATTCTATTCACCATCAAGAAGCTTTTAACCTGCACTTACATATATAAAGATCTTATATGCATAACATATTCATTTACTCACATGTTTGTTATCATTGATATATTTTTTTCATATTCACACACTTCCTATATTTTACTTTATATTGGCATCTATACATACATATACACATACATTTATATACTTATATATATTAACAAATACCACAAGCGTGTATATTCTTAATCATTATATATACATATATACACACTTTCATGTATATTATTTCATATGGGCATATAATCATATACTTGTATTTATATACCTATGTATATGTCATCAACATCATAAAGTTTTTGTATGTATTTATATTTTTATACAAGTATTCTACCTTGGATTTTAAATGGTAGAGTTATATGTATACATATAACTTATATTTTCTATAAGATTCGTCATATTCTCAAAATTCTATAATTCAATATTTAATATGGCCTTTAAACTAACTTGTATATCCAAATATTTTAGATATTATAAATTTTATTTATTCCACTAATCAAAATAAATATTTCAATAATTACATCAGTTAATCACTCAACATTCGATGGCCAAAAATCCAGGTCGTTACATAATGTATGGCCCTAATCTCGGTAAAATGTTGTTATTAAGCACTAGTTTTATAACTTTTGAAAGATATCTGCCGCAAGGTTAAAAAGGTAAGGGTGAAAGATGGTTGCATTGACACGGTCTACTTTTGGATTAGATTTTGTTACCCATATCCCCATTAACTAAAATAGAAGACACACTAGATTTCAAGATGAGTTCAATCCAGGAAATCCACTTTTCAGCTAATCCTTTAGCTTTTAGGGTGCTTAACAGAAAGCTCGTCCATCGAATAAAAAGCCTTAGCAAAATCTAGTTTAAGGAGACTATAGGTGATGTTTTCCTTTTGACAATATTAATAAATTCTAGAGTAGTAGCTACCCCATCCAAAATATCTTTCTTGAATAAAAGCCATATGAGATTTGTCAATTAAATTATCCATTTTATTCTTAAGCCTATTCGCTAGAACTGTTTAAAATTTTAACTGAGCAATTACTTATGAATATTGGCCTAAAATCTACAAGTTTTCTAGGCCTTCCTTTTTGGATATTAGTATGACCTCTGCAAATCTAAACCTACCCAGCTGAAGGGAACCTGAGTTTTTTCATTAAATATTTGCATTATGTCGTACTTGATAATGTGCCAAAACTATTGATAGAAAAACTTTGGGAAGCCATTGGGACCAGGGCTTTGTCACTAGCTAGGTCCTTAATAGCTATCCAAACTTCCTCCTTAGAGAAATGAGAATCTAACTTATGGAGGGATCTAAGTTATGATATAGAGATGGCCAATCTTCTTGAATTATTTGGCTACATTTGCTACCATATATATCCTTGTAATTATTAGTGAACATGTTGTTTAATTCAGCTTATTCATTAATTTCAATGTCATCAACTTTAACTAATTTGATAGTGTTATAATGGCGTCTTCCATTTGCTATGCGATGGAAAAAGTTGGTGTTCTTGTCGCCCTCTTTAATCCATTTTACATGGGAGCATTGCTTCCACATAATTTCTTCTTAGTTCATTAGTTTGTTTAAATCCTTTTTTAAGTTGTCCAGTTTTGTCTTCTCTTCACTATTTAAATTTATGTTTTCCCTTGTTTTATTTAAGTCTAGGATTTTACTAAGAATTTTTTCCTTTTTAATACCAATATGAACGAACACGTTAAAGTTCTAATTTTTTAAGTAATCCTAATTCATGAATTTTGAAAACAAAGTTTTTAGCTGCGCTATTGTAAAATTGAGGGCTGAAGGAGTTCCATTTTTCGATAACGAATTTTTCAAAGTTGTCCTCTAGAAACCACATTTTCTCAAATTTAAAGGGTTTGTTTCTAAGAAATTGATCATGTGAGTTAAGTAAGATAAGGCAGTGATCAAAGATGCGACAGGTGAGACCACAAGCTTTGGATAGGGGAAACTTATCTTCCCAATTCTCGTTCATAAGAAATCTGTCCAACAAGGTCATCGAGGGGTTCTCTATACCACTAGCCCAGGTAAATCTCCTACATATAAGGAGGAGCTTGTTAAGGTTATTCTGGTTAATGAAGTTAAATTCTTCCATGTCAGTATAGACTCCCTCTCTTAGCAGCATTCCCCAATGTGCCTAGTCACATTGAAGTTTCCTCCTATGATCCAAGGACCGTAAGAGAGTTTTATAAAGTCGGGACATTTGTTCTAAAGCAACAGCCTAAAAATTCTGTCAGTAAGCGCATAAACATTAGAGATGTTAATTATTTGGTTATCTTGATAGTCTTGAAGAATTACATGTAAGGAATGACAGTTATAGATTGATTGAAGGAGTTTAAATTTGTCTATCCGCCATAATGTGATTATTCCTCCTGAGCTATGTGTAGCTGGAATGAAATCCCATTTAGCTAAATAGTTACTTCTAATTGATCTAATGAAACTTGGATTTGGAAGCTCGGTTTTGGTTTCTTTAAGTAGCATAAGATCTACTTTGTTGACTTCAAGAATTATTTTATTCTCGATCATTTTAAAGGTATACCTAATCTAACATTCTGACTTATTACTTTCATCTTAATCTAATGTTAGCCCTCTCTAGTTTTTTATTTTTAATATTGTTCAAATCGTTGTAATTTGATTATAAATAAAACCCGAGCTTTTAGCTATATAATAAGCTTGGCTAGGTGATGAAGTGTTCAAAACAATAGGAGTGTCCTAAAAAACAAGTTCACTTAATGAAGATGCTTCATGGGTCGAGTCTGAAAGCCAAGCGCTTCTGCGCACATAACTCTAGATTTACTTCTATATTTATATTTCCTTTTAGCATTACATTTTCCATCGGGGTAGCCTTCGTGTCCAACTGGAATAGTCATGACTTCATCACCTGCTAATAAGTGTTTTTTTTGGCCTTTTTTTGGAAGAAAATCAAGGCTAGGGGTGGTGGTGCTAACTCTATATGGGACTGTAAAATTAAATTGGAAAACATATATAATGCTACAAAATGGAAACGCTCTTACTCGTACCAGCTTCTCATTATGCTAAAGGTTTTTGTTTCTGTGCTATGGAAAGAAATGAATGGGAGAATTTTCAATAACAAGCACAAGCTAAGGATGGAGTTGTCCAAGGAAATATGCAGAGGGATATACCAACCTATAAGACACTCTCCTTTTAATTATGATCTCTCTGACATGGAGGTGTGGAGATGTAACAGATTGTTCATTTTGGTCCTTTGTCTGTTTTCCTTTTAATTTTTCTGTTATTCTCTCTACGTTTTTCTCTATGATCCATTTATACTTGTAAGTGTTTTGCTTACTAGGTATAAATCAAACGGTAAGGGATCATTCAACCCCGCCGCTTTACAAAAAAAAAGTCATTTAAATTATATTAAAATTTATTTATTTATTTTACTCGAAATTCAAATTTGGAATTAATTTTTTTAATAGCGTGTATGTGTATATTAATATCTTATAAAATTAATAGTGTGTGTATACATATATCAATTTTCTTATACATATATATGTATGTGTGTGTATGTTTGTATGTATAAATGAAATATATGTATACCTATTATATTGCTTACGAAAAATAATGTTTTTGTTTTTTAATTTTGAATATATATAAATATATATTTTCATATGGAAATTTAGTATAAATTAATGAAAAAAATTTAGAGTAATTTTAAATTGAAATATTTTAGCACAAAATTATCGAAATTATATATATATGTATATATATATATATTACGATCTAAAATTAATTTTAAGGTCAATTTATTAATTTTGACAACAGAAAATTATTGTCAAGGATAAAATTTCACAGCTTCTTAGCCTCAAGGGCAGACCTTCAATATTTTATCCTGAAGGACAATTTTCTGTAGGTGTCAGTTTTTAGTTATTAATAGCAGTTTTTAGGCATCAATTTGTAGTTATCGGTAGCAGTTTTTAGGTATCAGTTTTAGCTCGGTAGCAGTTTTGTTGTTCTTATGAATAATTTTGAAAAATGTTTGTTCTTATGAATAATTTTTAGAAGAATGTTTGTCCTTATGGTTAAAATATTGAGGTCGTGTCCTTGAGGCAAAAAATATACAAATATTTGTCCTTTAAATTAATTCCCCCTTTTGACAATTAGTTAAATTATTTATAATATATAAAAATATATTTATTTTTTACTATAGAAAGTTATGTTAGATGTAAATTTAATTTTATGAAATTTAAAATATCGATTTAACAAATTTATCACTACATTGTCATTATTACTACTACTAGGCGACTGCTCCATTTTCGTATCTTCCGTTCTTTTTTTCCTATTTTCCCAATCTCACTTCCTAATTTAATTTCAACAAGAAACGAGTTACAGGTCTCTATTTTTGATGTTGTTATAAGAAAAGTCCATGTATATATAAGTATGTAAATTTAGTCCCTATTTTTTTTAAAAAAGAAAATGCAAGGTGCTTTGCACTTTTCTAACAGAAAATGCAAGCTAACTTGCAACTTTTATCAGAAAAGTGCAAGCTAGTTTGCGCTTTTTTATTTTGAAATTTTTTCTTAAAATTTTGAAATTTTCAAAAAAATTAAAAAAATTTAAAAGCGTAACTTAACTTGCACTTTTATAAGAAAAGTGCAAGATAGTTTGTGCTTTCTGATTTACAAAAAACAGGGACTCAATTTACATACTTATTATCATAAGGACTTTTCTTACAACAACATCGAAAATAGGGACCTCGGTGCAAAGCCCCTAATTTCAATCCTTCCTCTCTCATTCCTAATTCTTTCGAAAATCATACTTAGGCTTGGAAAGGATTCAAACTTCTTGTTTCATCAGGCCTTCTACATGAAGCCTTCTTTCAAGAATTGGATCGATAGAACAAAGGGGATACATTCTTGTTACTTTTGTGGGGATTATTCTCATCTTGCTAAAGAATTTCATGATCCTATATGATGTTTTAGGTGTGGCTTATTCGGTTACAAAAAAGATAAATGTTCGAGCAAATTTTATTCTGTTACAAGCATGAAGAGGAATTTATCTATTACTAATCATGGGTTTCATTTTATGTTGAAATGTATGAAGTTGAAGAGAATTTTTCTTGATTATCTTGGTTGCAAAGAAACGAAGGTATTGAGAACCTAGAGGACTTGTTTAAACACTTCAATCTGACTAAAGCTGTGAACATTAGTAGAAACTATAAAGAGAAATTTGGGGATCCTAAATTGTGTTCAGATGATGTTATTTTTGATGGTGATAGTGCTCCAAACCCTGACTTGAATGGAGTTGTCTCGAATGATATTCCAATTGACATAGATGCTTCAGTCGATCCTTTTGATGCCAAGAGTGAGAATTTTTTGATTTTCCTTATTCGGCTCTATTATTATGAATCCAGATATTATGAAATTCATGTCGAATATGCTTCTTCAGGAAATTGTTATCTCAGAGTTAGTTACTATCAGTGATAATTATCTGCAAGTGATAGATTTGGTTTGATGCACATAAAACACAGAAAATTTAAAGCAAAACATAGAACAGTGGAGGATTTTTAGTTAGTTACAAATTTTTTTTGATGGTTTAACATTCTTGGATAATCTAGTTATGAACTCTGATCGATGTCACGATGTTGTGGATGATTATAATGTCATGATTAGTTTCTTGATTATAGTGGTGCGATTAAACATGTTTATAGAAAGGACGTTCTTTTTGGTATGATAGATGGTGTTGTGCTTTATGATATTGTAAATGTGCACACGAATATAGTTAATGTGCATAGTGATACAATGGATGATTTTGTGGATGATAGTTTCCTTATGGATAGTTGTTCATTGGAGAAAATGGAAGTTGAGTTGAAATTGATTGGATTGTTTCGAGTGATAATGTTGTTAGTGTCTCGTCCTGTTTGTCTGATGATGTGGGTTTGGGTTCTCAAGCCAGCATTCATCCTATTGCTGTAGTTATACTCAGTGAATATAACACTTGTGCAGTTATGATTCATGGGATATTATTTGAGTATACTTCTCTGTTTTCACCTGAAATGGAGATTCTTAATGGTTTGAGAAGGTGGTGTAATTCGGGTCAAAAGCATTTGCGTTTTACCGATTCTACTGTTAAGGATAATGTTGATGGAGTGATGCAAGTGCGCATGAAGGGATGTGATTCATTAGTTTCAACTAATGTGTCGATGAACTCTTTTGAGAAATTGGGTATGTATCAATTGTGGGTTCAGGATAATACTACTACGGTCGTGTTTGATGGTTACGAGACAATGGTATATAAGCATGAAGTTGAATTGACAGCAACAGTTGAAAATAATGGGTTAATTGAGAAAGATGAAAAGCAGCCAAAAGTTTGGTCACATGATAATGTAAATTTGTGGAAAAGACCGATTATTTTAGCATGGGTAGTGAGTGGTAACAAGAAGACGTGTATGACTATTACTAAGAATAGCTACACCTCCTCATATTCATTCTTGTGATTCTACTCATACTTCCAAATCTGTTAAAAGAAAAAGTCATATTCATGCTTGTAGTTCTACTCATACTTCGAAATCTGTTAAAAGAAAATGTAGTAGTTCAGTAGTTAATATTAGAAGAAGTCCTAGATTGTTAAAATTTAAAGCTTCTAGTTCCTATGCATGAGGGTGCGACTTAAGTAGATGTAGTGTGAGTTTTGAGGCACTGTCATGTGTTATGTTGAGGGTGAGGTTGTAAGAGATAATATAGAAGACAGCACGTTTCATGAAGGTATTTCAGACATTGGATACTTGTTCGAATAGATTGATAAGGGAGAATCCTTAGCTACATAGGTTTTTTGGGACTACTTTTTATTTTTTTCTCTTATTTTTATAGGGGTTTTGCTGTCTGCCACGCTTGTTGGTAGCTCATTTTAAGTGTAAATAATTGTATGGCTGCACTCTTACTTGTGAGGATCACTCATTTTCCTCAAAATAAAGAAATTTAAAACATATTTTATAACATATATATGTATTAATATTATTTATTTATAGAATTAAATGATTTAGATAATAAAAATAAAAGTTATTTTAATTTTTTCGAAGATGTTTTATGTATATATTACTTGTATAAAATTTTAAAACCGTATTTATGCAATATAAGATTTAATATTTTAATTATAAAGCATATATAAATTAAATGGTGAATATTAAATTAATTTTAATTAATTTTTTCTTTCTATCGTAAGCATTATATACATAATAATGACATAAAAATTTATTTTATTTTAAAATATACATACAACCAATCTGATTGTGACAATACATTGATATAATAGAATCGTCACCTACTAACATAACATATACATTACATAAATATTATCAACATATTAATGTTCATTAATAGATTATGAAATTTACCTTATTGCAAATGCCTATAAGTACACCTTGAAATGATGAAATCTATTTCTTAAACTAGTTTTCAATCTAGTAGAGTGATAGTTCTTGAACCGAAGACCACCAACTATCAAATTGTATTTGTTTTACTTTAATTTGTATTTGGAAATAGAGGGATAGTGAGGTTTAATTTTCGACCAGAGTTAGGAGATTAGGAGGCTTTAAAAGTTATCAAATACATGTGGGTTGAGATGCTTTTATAAGGGAGAGATTGGAAACAAGTTAGGATCTAGATCCTTTTTTATCTATTACCAATTCTCTTTTCTTTATCCATGCAAAACAAGCTCATCTAGTCATCATATGATTGCATGCCTTCATGTCTTCATCATGGCCGAAACACACCAGCCATATATGGGCTTCAAACCCATTTAAAGCCTGAACAAACTATTGTGTATTTAAATCCAATTTAAATGTGTATCGATATCCTATATCAATTAATATGTTTATAACTATTACAAATTTATTTAATTATATTTTTTCATCATATCAAAATACAATTTTACAACTAATATTTCATAAATATTAAGTAATTTATAACAATACAAATTAATTAAATTTTTTGGTCAAAGGAGTAAGCAATGTTCCAGTTGTGTTACCCATTATGTGTAAACTTGGTCAACGATTAATATCAAACTAATCGAATATTAACATTCATCGCGTCACAGGTGGTGTGATATTTTGGTCAAATTTATCACTTATTTGGTTTTGGTAAAATCCAACTTTACTTTGTTAAGCGTCACCGGATTGTGACTATTATTTATACTAGTTCTCTTCATCAAAATATACAATTTAGACTTATGGACTTTAGTAACGGTTAAAATTCCAATATCGTTCATATTCAACTCAATTGTCAAAATATAAAATCCTTGGTTCAATAAGAACAGTTATTGTCAATCAAACTACTCTGACCAGAAATTTTGACTTTGAGTTTACCTGAGTTAATTGTAATACTAACACTATATAAATAAGAAGACGAATCCTCTCTTGAATAGTGTTTCACTTCCAATACTTCCACTTGACCCTACTATAGTCACTCGATGGACATCATGCCATGATTTGATTATAATTAAAGTGGAGATTTTATATTGAAGATCAATAATATTCTCAAGTCAAGAGAACTATGTAAATTATTCACATCGGTATTTTATGTTTGATCTTAGTTATATTAACCAACGGAAAACTATCGAGTGGGTCATTCCATAGTTATTCAATAACTACTAATACATAACTCCTTGGTTTCTCCAACAGTCATGAGTAATGCCCTGCACAATATTTGAATAACGTTACATACTCTAGCCTCAATGGATGCACTGGTATCTAGTCTCGATGTATCTTGACTAGGAATATTTAAAATGATATGTTTGTTACATTGTAGTACAATACTCTTGATTAAAACTATTTGTAATTACTATCACTAACACACCATTTATGGATTTTCTGTTAAATAAATTGTAATCAAATATCTAATTATCTATAACACATCATAATAAAATTTATAACGGAAAAAATAAATACCTTTATCATGAACGATAATTGGTTACAGAGTTAATTAATTTAAATAAATTACAGAATTTTCCTTAAAGCATACCCCTAACTCTATCAGTCTCCCACTTACGCTTGGGGCCAACTATGGAATTTCATTCTCATCCCTTTAATCGGCTTCTCAAGAGCCGACCGAGCTAAACCCTTAGTGAATAGATCTGCTATGTTGTCCTTGTTATCTAACCTTTGTATCACGTGCTCATTCTTCTCAACAAATTCTTGAATAAGGTGGAACAAGCCATAGTTGAGAAGTGACTAATTAATAATTAAATAATAATAAATAATAAACTTATTTGAAATTTGGATTAAGTAATTAGAATTATGGTGGTAATTTTGGAACTAAAAAGAAAATATGGGTTGAAAGAATAAATTTTAATAATATAGATTTGAAATTAATTATTAAATTATTTAAATAAAATGACTAATTAAATAAATAAAATTATGGAAAATTATTTTAAAAAATAAATAAAGTTGTTATTTGCTGAAAAGTGATTTTATTAAAAAAATGATTTTGGAATTGGGCTTATATGTTTTATTTCATAAAGCCAATAAAAGGAGGAAAGAAAGAAAAGAAATAAGAAACCAAGCCTAACTTGCTCACTAAGCCCAAACCCAAAGCCTTGTTTCCTAATATTTCATTCTCTGGAGGTTTCCATTTCCTGATGCTTCCAACTCAACTATAAATAAACCCTAGTTGTATATGTTTAGTGACTTTAGAAAATCATCTCCATCCTCAAACCCTACCACTTAATAAATTTAAATAAAAATAAATAATCCTACAAATTAAAATAGCTTTCACTCATAGCTTCTCAATATCACTACACCAAATTGCAATCAAAGAATCAATGTCCATTCACTTATTTGAAGGAGAAAGTGAGTTATTGTAAAGAGCGGGAGAGCAGGAAGTAGGTGCATTGAAGAATAAGCATGGTTCTTCATTTTTGATAAGTAAATTGCTCATAAATATGTATCAATTCAAGTGTGAATTGCCTACAAATGTTTGCATATCTTCCTGAATTCATAAACAGAGACATTGAAACACCTTTAATGAATTTGCATTAACTAATTGGTTAGCGTTGGGTTAGATCATGTCATAATATGATAGAGAAAGTTGTATGTTATCAGTATAGGGAGTAATATATAGAAATAGGCAAGAAGATAGTCGAGGTTGAATTGAAACACTCGAAACTTCGACTGGTCGGCCTTTAAGGCCACTGGTCGACCTACGGTGGTCGATCGATGGAGGTGACCGGTCGATCTCTCTCTGTGTTGTTTTGAGTGTATGCATGGCATTGCTGAGATTAGTGCGTGTAGCTATGTTTTGAGGTTACGTGCATGACTGTGTATTGTGTATGTGTGTTTAAATGCGAATATGTGTATGCTACTATTCTTTTGTATGGGTGCTGACATGTTTGTATAATAATGTGCGTTTGTATGTAAATTTTGCGTGTGCTTTGCGTGTGCGGGTGAATAGGTAGTGGTTGTGTTGTGAGAGTATGTATGTGTATCCTTGTAACTATGTGCAAGCATTGTTACATATTTAAACTAAAACTGTACTCTTATATAATGAAAATATAAATTTAAGTTTAAGTAATTAATGAAGTAAACTCAATAGTATTATTTAAATGATAAAAATATGATATGATTTGTAATTGACATTTAATAGTTTTTAATGTTTGAAATGTAATATATAATTAAAGTTTTGAAAGTGTATTTAATTGATAATGAATCTATATAAATTGATTCGAATATCTTATAAAGTAGTTTTAAAATAGCGTTTAGTTATAGAAAATTTAGTAATGATTGTTTTGTGTAATATTTGGTTTATAAACTATTTTGGACCTTAAGAAAAGAAGGCAATAAGCTTTCCAAGGTTATTTTTGAAAGTAAATTAATATTTAAATATTTAAAAGGTTATGAAATTAGTAGTTTATTGAAGAGATAATACAAATATTTATTTGGTTATAACAGAATATATATTGTTAATAATTTATTACTAATATCGATTATAAATATTTATTTGAATGATTTATTTTATATTACTTTTCTATGCATTCTTCCCTTGTATATTGAATTGGACTATATAAATGATTCGCCGTTGATGGTTTTATCAATTTGATATGATACGATAATGACATCCTTCTATATGAATTTGTGACATTTTATATTAATTTTTTCATTTAATTCTTTATAGCGAGGAATCTGAATAAATGGTTTAGTGATACCGTCTGGTATGGGACTTTCAGTAACACTTTTCCAGTTATTCTTCGAACTCGTTATATAAAATACTAAAGAGCGAGTGTTGTGTATGAGCACTGAATAAACGGCCTAGTAGCACGTGGTGTTATTGGACGTTGTTGTGATATTTATTCAGTTATTCTTTTACTTGTTGATGACACTCAATATGAGGATACGAAGTGTAATATTCACTACGGTGAATATATTATAGTCATGTGTTGACTTATGTGGAGCCGTGTGTTGGCATATATATCAAGTCGTGTGTCGGCAGTGTACGTAGCCATGTTTTGGCAACTGTATTAAGCTATGTGTCGGCATATGTATAGTGCCATATGTTAGCATATATGTAAAGTCGTGTGTCGGTAATTATACACACACACACACACACTATATGTCCATCTACCTTGCGTCCAGCTCCCTTTATGTTTTAGGAGCGAACCGTATTGGCTAGTATCCATCCCGGTTGCGTGATCATGATGGTTGCGCCCCTGATATGAGACACCCTTTTTCTTATAGCTGCGTGTCAGCAATTTTTATAGCCGCAGTCGGCAACGTATATAGTCATGTGTCGGCCATGTATTGCCCTTTGTGTCACCTAGGCAGCAATTAGTTACCATAAGAGCACATGTCAATAGTCATGACCAAAGTGTTAAAAGTATTCAAGCCTATAGTGGATCATTGTCATAATATCGTGGGAAGATGTAATGGTAACCGATGACTATAGGAGTTGTGCTAGACGAGCACGTGTCGTGTTCCTAGTTACATATGTAGTCTACTAAAGCAAGTGTGTTTGTCAATCTCCCATCCGGTTCTGGTGTGTGTGTGTGTGGTAGATGACATATATTATGATGAGATCATACCTACGAATGTGCCCAGAGTATGATCAATCCCCGTATCTTTCTTAGGTGTCTGTTGCCGAATGTCTTTCTCATAGGCGTGTGTTGCCAACTACTATTTATTGGCTTTTATTGCTAGTTATCTTTCCTATACTTGTGTCGTTAATTATACTTTATTAGTACTAATTATATTTTCATAAGCATATGTCACCAATTATATTTTCCTTTAGCATGTGTCGCCATTAATATGTTTTTGTTTATGAATGTCTATCTATATCGATATCGTGGATCTATTATTATTTTAGACCGAGTGTTATATTTGGGCATAGCTAAGTACTAGCTTGAGTATACATGATAAATCTCCTTTATAGATGTTATCTGGATACGGATGATTCGCTCTTTTTTTCATGATTTTTGTTTTGATGAGCTTTTATATGGGTAATGACATCTTTATGTTTGGTTATGTGGTAACTACATCATATGATATATTTGGAGTTGTTAAGATATCATCATTATATATAGGCATTACGATTACCATTTAATTTATTTTGTCGGTATGGTTCTATTGTTATTTCATCCAGTTTATATTGAGTTCCACATGTTTATTGCCCTTTTGATTTAGACATAGTCTGACTCATGTATTATTTATAATACTCAGGTCAGTCTGAGACTTTTAAGGTACAGGGACAGGGACAATATGGCTATCTTGTGTTTTTGAGCATAAAGAAGGCCAGTAATTTAGTACAACAGTTGATCATTTTGATATGTATTGTTTCTTGTAAATATTTATGTAATTTATATCTAGTATACTTTGTATTATCGGTATTATATATTATCACTACGATTGACTCTATGTTCTCTGTCGTTATAGTATATTTTGATTTCTTTATCCCAAATGGCCACGTGTTTATTGCTTTCTACCAAGACCGAGTAAAAATATGGTAAATTATATTGATAATTATGATATGTACCGGTGTTGGTTCAAGGGAATATTCACGTGTGTGCCCCACATCACTTCATTCTTTGTATTCCTCGATAGAATTATCTAGTAATTCTCTTGGGTAGAATGGGTATAGAGTAGGGGTGTTACACTGTATACCCCTTTATAAGGAGGTCTCCACTCCCGTATATAAGGAATAAGTTTTGAGTATTTCTTAAATATTATAGTATACGTTTTACAACTGTCCAATGTTTTTCTCCAGGATTAGAGTACTATTGGCTTACGCATCCTAATGCGCATGTCACATCCGGTCTAGTACATAACATAACATAACATAACATACAATATGGATCCTATGGCTGAAGCATAGGGGATCCTCTTCATATGCTCTTTCTCCTCATCGGTATGAGGAGCGTCCTTCTTCAAAAGGGTGATTCCAGATTGCGTTGGAACATTTCCATGCTTGAATTCTCCATACCAAACTTCTTCATTATAGTGTCTATGTATAAGGATTGGGACAATCCCAACAAACCTTTTAGATATATCTCTATAGATCTTTATTCCTATTATATAGGCTACTACTCATAAATCCTTCATTGAGAAGTTCTTGAAAAGATAGGCCCTCATTGATTGTAATATCAGAGTGTCATTGCCAGTTGATAATAGATCGTCGACATATAAAACTAAAAATATGATCGGGTTTGCATGTTTTCCTTTTGTATACATATGCTTCCTTTGTGTTCCGATGTGATGACCCGAAATTTTAGACATTATAAATTTAATAATCTGCATTAAAATTAAATTGATTTGATATTTTGTGTTAATAAAGTTTGAATTGATTTAATAATCTTCTTTTAATAAATATTTAATTTATGAATTTTACCTTTTAAAAAAAAAATTGTTTTCTATTTATAATGTATATATTTGTATACATTGTAAATAGATAATCTTTGGTTCGAATTTAATAAATAACTATATGGTTTGCAAATATTTAAGATACATGTTATTTCTTTAAAATTTTATCTTAGCTTAAGTTAAAAATTTAAATAAAAAGTTTGTTTATTTCCTTTTAATTATTATATGATATATATGGTTTAAAAATAGAAGTTTAAAATGTAATATAGCATATGATATATTAATTCATTTAACAATAGAAGTAATTTATAATCTCTTTTATAAATTATTTAAAATTTCAAATAATAATTATAATACTTTGTTTTTATAAATAGACTTATAGAAATAGATTTGTATTTTTTTTTTAAATTTAATATGTAGCTATATAAGTATATATAACTTGATTTTAGAATCTGGATTTGAATTTGAATTTCAAAAGATAGACATTTTGAAATATTTGAATTAAAGATATCTGTATAAGCTTTATTTATAAATATAATTGGTTTATTTCTTTTTAAATTATCTATACATGTATATGTAAATACTAATTAACTAATTAATTAAAACATAATCTTTCACTAACATAACTAATTAACCATATAAGAGATATGTGTTAGATGGTTAAGTAACTTATATGACAAATGTTAAAATAAAGGACATGTGGTATTTCAAAAAGTTAGTTTTTCTTTTATCTCTAAAAAAAAAAGAGAACAGCAAAAATAGGATTCATTTTCAGCAAACTGGAGCCATAATTCATTCCAAAACTTGAGAAGCAAATGCAAGAGTTAGATTTGTTTCAACACAGCAATTCGACAGCAAGTAGTAGAATAGAATTCAATAATTCAAGCTACAAGCAGATCATCTAAGATCAAAGCATAAACTATGTTCTTTGTTTTCAAAGGTGAGTAAAACATTCCCTAATAACTTAAACTTGTTTGGATCATGATGTATGTGATAGATTGTAGATGTAATATTGTGAAACAGTCTTGCATGGATGATTAAGACGCTTATATGTATATAAATATGAAGAAACAGTGAGAAACTAAATTTTTGAACATGAACTATATTGTTTCTCTGTTAAAGGAGTATGTTATGTTCAATTCAGTTAAAATTCAATATCTATTAATCCAATTTAAATTTGATGATGATGTTAACTAGGAATATGTTTATCTTCCAGTGTAGTTAAAGTTAAAAATGATTTCGTAAATAATTTATATATATATATATTATGGCTATCTCAGTTGATTTACAGTGAATATCATATTTTTGTGAAATTTCAATATAAGTAAATCAAGAATTCAAATATGCAATTAATATTCTTGCATAAAAATATGAATTTTAGAGGAAAAATTAGAATTTCTAGTATTTTATATCATGGGCAATTGAGGGATGAACGATTTTCGTTCGAATATTATTTTCTGGCGATCTTGCCACCTTGGGATGGTGCGGCCGGATCTGGAGGGGGCTGGTGGACCTAGGGAAGTAATCGGCCATGGTCATTTATGCTATTTGGTCTTAGTTTGGATGGGGCGATGGATTGTAGGGTTTTGGGGAGTTTTGAGAGGCCGGCGATCGAAAACCATCTGCGGAAGAGAGGCGCAACCGAGTTATTTAATTTTTGGCAGATACGAAGCTGCATGCATGGACCTCCGTTGGAGATCGGTGGTGTGCGCAATCATGGACGGTCGACGATGAATTTGGTAGTTTCCTGTTGATCTTCTAGTTTCGCGTTTTGGGATTGATGACTGGAGATAGGTTTTTCGGTGAGGGGAGGTAGTTGGAGTTGACGTTGCGGTGAACCGAGGCTAAGGGCAAGTGTAACTCGTAGGCGATGGCGTGGTGGCAAGTTGGTCGGAGGTTCGGTTGTGCACATGCACGCGTGTCAGTGCACGCTTGTTTCAGAAGAGATGGCTGTTTCGTTGTTGTGTGGTGCGTATGTTTGGATCAGCAGGGTTTTTGAGTGTCCTTGGGACGATCGACATTTTGGGTCATCGTTGATGAAGCTGTTTCGATGTTGATCGTGTCACTGGATTCAGACGCGAGGTAGGGAGAGGGTCGAGAGGTAGTACCGAGGGATGATGGGTTTTGAGATGCCTCTGGGCTTCGGCCCGTATAAGTTAAATAAATAAAGAGTTGTTAATAATGGTTAGTTTCTAAATTAAACTAATCCTCTTAAAGAATATAGCTAGTTAATTGGTTATAGAAAAAATATTCTTTTTAAATAAATTCCCTTTCATATTAAATGATTGTTTGATTTTAATATAGACTTAATGATTTAAAGAAAAGTCAAAACTTATTTCATTAAGATATTATAAACTATCAATTAAGTTTTAATAAAAGAAATTTGCTTGAGTTTTGTTTAGATAAATTTGATATAAGGATTACTTGTTAAAGGTAATTAATTAGAAAAGAAATTAATTATCAATTAAAGGATAAATTAAGTAATGTTCAATGTTAATTAATTAAGGATAAGTGAAGCAATGGAATAGTTATTTGATTAATAGGTAAATTACTTAAGGAAAGTAAGTAGAGTTTAGTTATTTAGTGTAATTAATTAGAGATTAATTAATTGTTAATTAAATATTAATTAATTTGTAATTAATGATGGTTAATCAAAGTTAATTTCTTAATAATGTAATTAAAGATTGTTATTGAAGGTCATTAATTAAGATTATTTAACAATTAATTAATGTAATTGATGTTAATAATTATTTAGATTAATTAATTAATAATAATCACTTGTAAAATTGTTATTGATTAATTACTTAATGGAAGTAATTAATGAATTAATTACTTAATGTAATTAATTGGGTTAATGTGATTAATTTAGATTAATTAATTAAGTTTAATTAATTTTAAACACTTGATTGAGGAATAATTACTTAAAGTAATTAATGGAAGTGTAATTACTTAACGAAGTAATTAACGGTAATTGCTGGATGTAATTAAAGATGTTGATGATGAAAGTAATTTGGATTAAATTCCTAAGTAATTAATCAGGGAATTAATTGAGATAATTAATTAAGGGTAATTAATTTTTGAAATAAGTAATTAAGGATAGTTGATGGGATTTGTCAAAGGATTAATTAGAGAATAAATTAAGGATTAATTTATTCAATGAGGTAATTATGGGTAGTTAATTACTTGATGTTATTAATATAGGGTGAATGATAATTAGGGTTAATATTTAATTAATGAGGCGATTAAAGGTTAATTACTGTATTTGGTTAAGAAAAAAATTTAGTTTGTGAAATTAATTTAATGGGATAAATAGAATGATATGGGAAGCCTTTGTTTAATTGTTATCCCTAATATGTGGTTCGTGATGCTATGCGATAAGATATTTTAATTTAAACTCTAATGATGTGGTTTTCTATTGATGATGAATTACTGTGACATCCTGTATTTAAAAGTTGAATTGTTTTTCACTTGGATAATTTAAGTTAAGATGACATTGGGTTCGAAGAGACCGGAGTCGGGTATTAGTAAATACCTGAAACCGCTTCGATCCTTCATAGATTATGTGAAATCAATAAGCTGGTATGGAATGATTTAAGTAAATTGAACCATTTAATCTAAGCTCGGCACTTAGAAATTGATGTGTGAGATAAGTAATGTCTATAGCAGCTTAGGAAGTTGTAAATTGATATAAGTTACCCGGGTTTATATAAATTGTATGCTCTTGTATTCCAAGTTAGATGGGTTTACTCACGCTGGTTTCCAGCCTGACCTGGGTGTTACTTTGATGTAATGCTCGGATCAGACCGAGTATTACAGATTTGCAGGTAAGGACGTTCTGGAGTTCAGGAGGCGAGCTGGATGGCAGGGACGTATAGAGAGTTTCCACTGTGATATTTTAGTATCTGGACATGATTGTTTTGTCCAATGTTTATGTATATGTGTAACTCTGGTTTATTTAAATGTAAATTTACAGATCAGTTTTCTTTATATAACTGATATCTTATCTGATATTATATTTGATCCGCTGCGAATGTGAGGATTCTGTGACTTGTTGCTGTTTTCTTCTTCTTTCTCTTTCTTCTTTCATTAGCTATCTGGAATTTTCGGTCTCGAAATTTCTGCGTCGTTACATTTGGTATCAGAGCAGAAGGTTAAGCGAGAACATTGGCTCTGGTGGGATTACTCATTAAGGATAGGGTAAGTGGTACCCTAGAATGAGTTGAGTATATATATATGAGAGAGCGTACTTGTTATTTTCTTATATAAAGGTTTTTAAATGATTTCAAAAGTAAATGAATCTTACATAAGAATTAGATTATCTATTATATTAAGGAAATTGGTTGTAGTATCAATTAAACTAAAAAGTTATAATAAGAATTAAGAAGTAATAAAGCTACAACCAAACTGAAATTAAATTTGGGAAAGGTTTTAGGATAAGGATAATTAATTAATTTATGTAATTAACTAAACTTTATTTGATGGGATTAATTTATGGATAATAATTGGAAATGATAAATGAAGAGGAAGTTACTTAATGAAGTAACTAGAGGTAAGTAATTTAAAGGAACAACTACTTAATGAAGGAAATTAAGAAATAAGTTAATTACCGAATGTGATTAATTGGAATAAATTAATAATGTAATTAATTTAGAGAAATAATAAATAATATTATTTAATGCATTGTATGAAATGGTCCTATTTCAAACAAGAGTTGTTTGAAATTTAAAGAAATTTGTTTTGAAATTAAAAAAAACCCCAAGATGGTCTAAAGTTTTAAAGTATAACTTGGTGTGTAAAAGAAGTTAATGTATGTATATGTGGATATACATAATATCAAATATGGTTTGAAATAAACTCTAAATGTTGAGTTTTGAATGTGGAATAAAATATGATACCCGAAGTGCTAAGTTTTTAAACTTAATAAGTGGGAAGATTATTTATGAAAAGTTCAAACTGGGTAAAGTTGACTGGATTAAGTGAACTGAGTTTAACTTGGGAAAAGTTAAATATGTTGGGATGTTCAACCTGATTTGTAAATTTTAAGATGAAATTAAGATTTAACTTGGGAAGTTAAATGGTTGATTGTAATTGAGAGTTTGAGTGATCTCAAATTGGGATTGAGATCTAGAAATTTAAAATGAATGGATGTTTTAAAATAAATTAGATAACATCGTCCTATTGTTGTTAAAAATCTTTAAGTTATGAATTGGATTTGTTTAAATGAATGAGAAATGGAGTATGATAATCCATTGTTGGGATAAAAAGGTAATTGATTTAAAGGAATTAAATCAACATTTGAAGTATTAACTCAAATTTATATAATTCGAGATGGTTTAAATTTGAAATTTGAAATTAGTTCAAATTGAATTTGATTTGAATTGATTGAAATTGTGATTGAAGATGAATGAGTATAAGATTCAAATGGAAAATTTGAATTGGATTGATTTGAATAATTTGGAATTGTAATTAAGTTGATAGTTTTAAATTCAAATGGAATTTGAATTTGAATTTGGGAAGAAATCAAGAATAATTCAACTTAAATTGGGGTTGAGTCAATTTTAATGGAAATTGAAGTTATTTAAATTGGAATTGGGTCAATTTAAATGGTAAAGAAAATTTAAATTGAATTGATGAGAATGGAAGTTGGGAAGCAAACAGTTTTGACTCTGGACTATTTTTAATATAAATTGTTTTAATATAAACCTATTTTTTTCCAAGCTATTTATTATATATACAACCTTTCTTTTAAAAGCCAAACCATCTTATATTTGTTTTACAATTATTTTTGAAACTGTTTAATAATTTTCCAACTGTTTTATAAACTAATTACTATATTTCAACTATTTTACAAAACTAATTACTATCCTACTATTATTTTGCAATTATCTAAAATTTCTATAATTATTTAACTATTTTCTAACTATTTTACACCTATTTTACAAACTAGTAATTATTTTCCGACTACTTATCTATTTTAAATTTTTCAAGCTATTTTCCCAATAAACTGGTTGGAGTTCAAACTGTTATTGGTTAAATACCCAATCGAGATAAGAATAGAGGTGATAATCCAGATGGATTGAAGCAATTGTGAGTAAGTGAATGTGAATAGAAATGGAATTAATTTGGCTAATAACCAATAAGACAAATACGTAGGCTGTACGTATGTTATTTTATTTGCATAATGATTTGATCCAGATTCGAGCACAGAATTTCGAGATAGTTATATCGATCCGAGTGGGATTTTTCACTCGATTTTCGACGGTGGATATGGATTGTTGATTGGTTCTGAATATTCTCTATCATCGTTAAGCTATGCAAGGAGAATAACGGTTTCTGATCAAGAAACCAGATCTGTGTCCGCACTAGGAAGTCGTGTGGACGATACTAGTTCGGAAGTGAAATTGTGTATCGAGTGAGCGATCAGATTGGTATAGCGTACGGATGATATGTGTACATCGTACGGATTTGAATGAAAATGGGATTGAAAAGAGTTTAATCAAATTTGAATATCTGATTTTGAAAAAACAAAGTAAATATCTTTGTTTTATAAAATAAAACTCCCCTTGTTGAATCTATTGCCAGAAAAAAAGGATTTTGAAGGTGTTTTGAAGTATAAAAGGAGTTTTATACAAGTATTGAAATGATCCAAAGTTTTAAAAGATTTTATATATCTGAATATTTATATAAAGGATCATATGAGGATTTGGAAAAAAGTTTTGGGAACCTATGGATTTGGAAAGGCTTTTGATTTTTGGGGAAAATCAATATTGGAATTTGAAAAGCCTAGTTTGAGAATTATCGATTTTGGAATAATCGATTTTGAGTAAAGAAGCTTTGTATGAGATCATACTAGGTGTATGATTTAAAGATACTATATGTGTATAGTATAAAATGTTTCGATGATGGCTCCGGGGAAAAAGGCGCTCCCTTGAAATGAACTTCTCAGGAGTACCACCGGGTGGTGTTGCCTTGAGCCCCAAGGGGGGTTCTAAAGTTGATCCTGTGAGGAGTCCGGACAAAACTAGTTCCCGGGGATTATGAGTAGAATATACCATAGCGAAAGTCGTGTGTGTCGCTGAGAGCCAACAGTTACATGGACTTTTGTTGCGACGGCAACGTAACCCAGGATGTAACTGCTATCTATGGTATAACATAGCGAAAGTCGTGTGTGCCGCTGAGAGCCAACAGTCTGCGTTTGATTTTATATCGTTAGACTGCGACCTATCTAGGAGTGGAGAGGTTTCATTTCGGCAGCGAAAATCAGAGCCTGCTGAGAGCCTACAGTTATATGGACTTTTGCTGCGATGGCAACGTAACCCTGGATGTAACTGTGATCTGTTGTGTGGGTTCCATGGCGTAATCGAGAGGCCGCAGAGAGCCTGCAGTTACATGGACTTTTGTTACGACGGCAACGTAACCCTGAAATGTAACTGTGACCATGGATGGGGGTGATGATTTCCAGAGCATTCTCACCAAAGATATATCCTCTATTTTCAAAAACTGTTTTCTATATTTTCAATAAAATTATTTTCCAAGTACTTTCACCGGGTGTTGAAAACGGGTCTGCTAAGTACTTATAGATTTTTAGTCTTATGCCTGATCAACGTATAACCGAATTTCTATGAGAACAAAGATGGACTGGTTGAAACATTGAGTTATAAAAGTATTTTTATAAAACTATTTTGGAAATATTATACAGATTTAAAAAGTATTTTAAAATGATCAAAAAGTGATTTATTTGATTTTAAGTATTAAATAAGTTTTGGCTTCGTTCCTTTTCGAGGACGAAAAGATTCAAAGGGGGGAGGAATGTGATGACCCGAAATTTTAAACATTATAAATTTAATAATCTGCATTAAAATTAAATTGATTTGATAATTTGTGTTAATAAAGTTTGAATTGATTTAATAATCTTCTTTTAATAAATATTTAATTTATGAATTTTACCTTTTTAAAAAAAAAAATTGTTTTCTATTTATAATGTATATATTTGTATACATTGTAAATAGATAATCTTTGGTTTGAATTTAATAAATAACTATATGGTTTGTAAATATTTAAGACAAATGTTATTTCTTTAAAATTTTATCTTAGCTTAAGTTAAAAATTTAAATAAAAAGTTTGTTTTATTTCGTTTTAAATATTATATGGTGTATATGGTTTAAAAATAGAAGTTTAAAATATAATACAGCATATGATATATTAATTCATTTAACAATAGAAGTAATTTATAATCTCTTTTATAAATTATTTAAAATTTTAAATAATAATTATAATACTTTGTTTTTATAAATAGACTTATAGAAATAGATTTTTATTTTTTTTTAAATTTAATATGTAGCTATATATGTATATATAACTTGATTTTAAAATTGATTTTAGAATCTGGATTTGAATTTGAATTTCAAAAGATAGACATTTTGAAATATTTGAATTAAAGATATTTGTATAAGCTTTATTTATAAATATAATTGGTTTATTTCTTTTTAAATTATCTATACATGTATATGTAAATACTAATTAACTAATTAGTTAAAACATAATCTTTCGCTAACATAACTAATTAACCATATAAGAGATATGTGTTAGATGGTTAAGTAACTTATATGACAAATGTTAAAATAAAGGACATGTGGCATTTCAAAAAGTTAGTTTTTCTTTTATCTCTAAAAAAAAAGAACAGCAAAAATAGGATTCATTTTCAGCAAACTGGAGCCATAATTCATCCCAAAACTTGAGAAGCAAATGCAAGAGTTAGATTTGTTTCAACACAACAATTCGACAGCAAGTAGTAGAATAGAATTCAATAATTCAAGCTACAAGCAGATCATCTAAGATCAAAGCATAAACCATGTTCTTTGTTTTTCCAAGGTGAGTAAAACATTCCCTAATAACTTAAACTTGTTTGGATCATGATGTATGTGATAGATTGTAGATGTAATATTGTGAAACAATCTTGCATGGATGATTAAGACGCTTATATGTATATAAATATGAAGAAACGGTGAGAAACTAAATTTTTAAACATGAACTATACTGTTTCTCTGGTAAAGGAGTATGTTCTGTTCAATTCAGTTAAAATTCAATATCTATTAATCCAATTTATATTTGATGATGATGTTAACTAGGAATACGTTTATCTTCCAGTGTAGTTAAAGTTAAAAATGATTTCGTAAATAATTTATATATATATATTATGGCTATCTCAGTTGATTTACAGTGAATATCATATTTTTGTGAAATTTCAATATAAGTAAATCAAGAATTCAAATATGCAATTAATATTCTTGCATAAAAATATGAATTTTAGAGGAAAAAATAGAATTTCTAGTATTTTATATCATGGGCAATTGAGAGATGACGATTTTTGTTCAAATATTATTTTCTGACGATCTTGCCGCCTTGGGATGGTGCGGCCGGATCTGGAGGGGGCTGGTGGACCTAGGGAAGTGATCGGCCATGGCCATTTATGCTATTTGGTCTTAGTTTGGATGGGGCGATGGATTGTAGGGTTTTGGGAAGTTTTGAGAGGCCGGCGATCGAAAACGATCTGGGGAAGAGAGGCGCAATCGAGTTATTTAATTTTTGGCAGATACGAAGCTGCATGCATGGGCCTCCGTTGGAGATCGGTGGTGTGCGCAATCATTGACGGTCGGCGATGAATTTGGTAGTTTCCTGTTGATCTTCTAGTTTCGTGTTTTGGGATTGATGACTGGAGATAGGTTTTTCGGTTAGGGGAGGTAGTTGGAGTGGACGTTGCGGTGAACCGAGTCTAGGGGCAAGTGTAACTCGCAGGCGATGGCATGGTGGCAAGTTGGTCGGAGGTTCGGTTGTGCACATGCACGCGTGTCAGTGCACGCTTGTTTCAGAAGAGATAGCTGTTTCGTTGTTGTGTGGTGCGTGTGTTTGGATCGGTAGGGTTTTGAGTGTCCTTGGGACGATCGACATTTTGGGTCATCGTTGATGAAGCTGTTTCGATGTTGATCGTGTCACTGGATTCAGACGTGAGGTAGGGAGAGGGTCGAGAGGTAGTACCGAGGGAAGATGGGTTTTGAGATGCCTCTGGGCTTCGGCCCGTATAAGTTAAATAAATAAAGAGTTGTTAATAATGGTTAGTTTCTAAATTAAACTAATCCTCTTAAAGAATATAGCTAGTTAATTGGTTATAGAAAAATATTCTTTTTAAATAAATTCCCTTTCATATTAAATGATTATTTGATTTTAATATAGACTTAATGATTTAAAGAAAGGTCAAAACTTATTTCATTAAGATATTATAAACTATCAATTAAGTTTTAATAAAAGAAATTTGCTTGTGTTTTGTTTAGATAAATTTGATATAAGGATTACTTGTTAAAGGTAATTAATTATAAAATAAATTAATTATCAATTAAAGGATAAATTAAGTAATGTTCAATGTTAATTAATTAAGGATAAGTGAACCAATGGAATAGTTATTTGATTAAGAGGTAAATTACTTAAAGAAAGTAAGTAGAGGTTAGTTATTTAGTGTAATTAATTAGAGATTAATTAATTGTTAATTAAATATTAATTAATTTGTAATTAATGATGGTTAATCAAAGTTAATTTCTTAATAATGTAATTAAAGATTGTTATTGAAGGTCATTAATTAAGATTATTTAACAATTAATTAATGTAATTGATGTTAATAATTAATTAGATTAATTAATTAATAATAATCACTTGTAAAATTGTTGTTGATTAATTATTAATGGAAGTAATTAATGAATTAATTACTTAATGTAATTAATTGGATTAATGTGATTAATTTAGATTAATTAATTAAGTTTAATTAATTTTAAACACTTGATTGAGGAATAATTACTTAAAGTAATTAATGGAAGTGTAATTACTTAAGGAAGTAATTAACGGTAATTGCTGGATGTAATTAAAGATGTTGATGATGAAAGTAATTTGGATTAAATTCCTAAGTAATTAATCAGGGAATTAAATGAGATAATTAATTAAGGGTAATTAATTTTTGAAATAAGTAATTAAGGATAGTTGATTGTATTTATCAAAGGATTAACTAGAGAATAAATTAAGGATTAATTTATTCAATGCGGTAATTAAGGGTAGTTAATTACTTGATGTTATTAATATAGGGTGAATGATAATTAGGGTTAATATTTAATTAATGAGGTGATTAAAGGTTAATTATTGTATTTGGTTAAGAAAAAAATTTAATTTGTGAAATTAATTTAATGGGATAAATAGAATGATATGGGAAGCCTTTGTTTAATTGTTATCCCTAATATGTGGTTCGTGATGCTATGCGATAAGATATTTTAATTTAAACTCTGATGATGTGGTTTTCTATTGATGATGAATTACTGTGACATCCTGTATTTAAAATTTGAATTGTTTTTCACTTGGATAATTTAAGTTAAGATGACATTGGGTTCGAAGAGACCGGAGTCGGGTATTAGTAAATACCCGAAACCACTTCGATCCTTTATATATTGATATGTGAAATCAATAAGCTGGTTTGGAATGATTTAAGTAAATTGAACCATTTAATCTAAGCTCGACACTTAGAAATTGATGTGTGAGATAAGTAATGTCTATAGCAGCTTAGGAAGTTGTAAATTGATATAAGTTACCCGGGTTTATATAAATTGTATGCTCTTGTATTCCAAGTTAGATGGGTTTACTCACGCTGGTTTCCAGCCTGACCCAGGTGTTACTTTGATGTAATGCTCGGGTCAGACCGAGTATTACAGATTTTCAGGTAAGGACGTTCTGGAGCTCAGGAGGCGAGCTGGAAGGCAGGGACGTATAGAGAGTTTCCACTGTGATATTTTAGTATCTGGACATGATTGTTTTGTCCAATGTTTATGTATATGTGTAGCTCTGATTTATTTAAATGTAAATTAACAGATCAGTTTTCTTTATATAACTGATATCTTATCTGATATTATATTGGATCCGCTGCGAATGTGAGGATTCTGTGACTTGTTGCTGTTTTCTTCTTCTTTCTCTTTCTTTTTTCATTAGCTATCTGGAATTTTTGGTCTCGAAATTTCTAGGTCGTTACATCCGATAAACCAAACTATTTGAATACCTGATCAAACACTTATTCTAGACCATTAAAGCTTGTTTAAGTATATAATGGACTTTAACAACTTACATGCCTTGCCTTCACTCCCTGACCACAAACCCTTGATTTGCGACATATAGATGGTCTCTTCTAAATCACTGTAACGACCCGTAGATTTTATGGATTTAATTTGGTTAAATTAATAAGTTGTAATTAAATTTAGAAGAAAAATAAATTGAAAACCTACTTATAGTAATTCGAAGTTAATTCAAATGATTTTAAGTGGTGAAAAGAATTTTACCTATATATGAGTTGAATATGAGGAATTTGAGGAAAATATTAAACAAATATAATGTAATAAACATTGTTAACAGTAAATGGAATATGATAATAAGAACAATTGCAAGTTTGTATTTATGGGAGAAATAATATTGATAGGTAATAGTTGTTGTAGAGAATAAATTACAAATGTTATAAATTGTATAATGGTGACAGCTATTGTTCGTTACCAATGCATTTAATTTATAGCGATTAAATGTAATTAATCATTGCCTTTTTGTAAGTTAAGAAGTAACTTAAAATTTTGAAGGAAAAATCAATAGAAAGGTTAACTATATGCATAAGATGGAAAGTTGAATAGAATTCTAATAAATGATAATAATGGAAAACGTATACAATCAATGTAGGTAATTTGAAATTACAATGTTGTTGAAATGATTAAACGTTTCTTGTGATAATTAATAAATAACGAAAGGAGTAAGCGTATTTATTTAGAGTATTAATTACTATTGGGTAGAGATTTAAGTAACAACGTTTAATGCAATGTTAGTAATGCCAATTTAAGTCAATAATAAGGAATTGGGAATCATATCTATGAAATGATAACGAGAATACAAGGTGATAAATGCCAATTAAGGGTAATAATTAATAAACTTAATGAAATCCCAATTTTATATAAAATAATTTAAAAGTCAGGTTTGGCTACAATTTGAACATAAGTAAATTGAATTTGTAGTATGAAAATATATGCAAAAATTGATTTTTGTAATAAAAGATTTTGTATGTGACAAAAAGGTAACGGTAATTTATGGTAGGTTGCCTATTCATTTATTTAGATTTTTAGTTGGAATTGGAAATAAGTTTGTAATAAATGTAAATAAATGATACATTTAAGTGAAATGTAACCAATGTAAATTTTATTTATAATATAGCAAAGGGTGGATTTAAGAAGTGAAATTGCAGAATTTGAAGCTAATTAATAATAGACATAGTAAAGATGGCAATCCAATCAAATACTTAGGAATAAAATTTATTGAAAGGTAACCTAATTTATAAATAAATGGTAAGTATTTAAGATATAATTCTATATTAATTGAAACTGATTGTAGATTTAGTGTAGTAATGTTAAGGCTAACTAAATTTGCTTTATAGATGGAATTATAATCAAGGTGGATAGGTAACGAACTTAAAAATATAATTAAGAACTGATAGGTGGCAAATTAATATAGTTTGTATTATGTAAGTAAACTTTGGTAAATCAAATTCTACCAATCCAAAGCTAACGTTTTGTTAATATAAATTTAAGTATAGAGAGCAATATTTATTAATTTAATTGAAGTATTGCAAAATAAATGAAAATTTAACATCTAAATATTACGTTAATAGGAAGTAATTGTTCTACTTATCATTACATTCATTTAGCCCATTTTGAAACTTAATCAACTGAAATTAATGTAATTGAAACTTTTCAATTAATAGGAGAGAGAATACTAATTGTAATAGGTGCAATTAAAAGCTGCTTACGTTTTGTGAAATATAAGAAAAGTTTTGATTCAAAAAAAAAAACATTTACATCAATAAAATGAATGTTTCATCTATGAATGTAGGTTTAATTTAATTTAAATAAAAATATAGAAAGATTGATTTTTAAAGAAATAAATATATGTTTATTTGAACTGTGTTTAGCTTACAAACTAATTACAAGAATAGGAAAATAATATATTTATTACTCTTGTGTATAAACAATTTTTCTATTTTTCTATTTTTTTTATTTTTATGCATTTTAGTTGTCTGTTTTAAAATTTAATTTTGTGTGATTGCAATTAATGTAGTTCAAATATTTCAATTAAAAGAAAAGAAAATGGTGATTGCAATTAATAGATTCAATAATAAAAAAAACGCGCGTTTTATGGTAAACAAAAAGGGTGTTTTAATGGTAATTAGAGATCATTTTGGAAAAAACAAATCAAATGTTTTCATTTTTAAGGTAATTATAAAAAAATTATTATGCATAGACAAAAACCCAAATGCGTAGAAATTCGAATATTACTTGAGTTAATGAAGTTAATTTTGGTGTGTTTAGGGTTAACAAAATTTATTAAGTAAACAATTGTTTTGAAATTTGAATCCTAAAAGTATGTTTACAGTATAGAGTTAGTCCATTCATTCCCTTTCTAATAAATAATTACCTCTTTTTAATACCTGCTACTTTTAAAAAGGTTGTTCATATTTACTATATTTCAAAACCAAGTTTGTTCATATTTACTTTATTTCTTTCCATTCATTTTCCAACTTCATTTTCTGAAACGTCATTTCATTTATTTCTAATTAATAGCGGTCTCTCTTTTCAAATCTCTTTGATCCTAAACCTAACTCTAACCTTATAAATAAGATACGACGCAAATGAAACCACAGCCTCCATTATAATCTTCTTCTTTTTTTCCTTTTTTTCCTTCAAATCTCCTTATTATCTCTGATTTTAATTTTTCCTTCCTCTTCAAATATACTTCTTTTTCAAATTTTCTTCTATTTCAAACCTTCTTCTTTCTTTTCAAATCTAGATTTTCTCTTCCATTTTCAGTTCTTATTTTAATCATTTTCTTTTTCAATTCTTCTTTTTAAAATCTTTTTTTTTCAAACCTTTTAAAAATGCATACATTCATATAATAAGGAGGAAAATTAAAGTAAATCAAAATAAAGGAAAAATTACGGAACAAAGTTAGCAATCAAGAAGAAGCATACGCGTTTTTCACGAGGGAAGAGTGGATGTGGCACGGTATTTTATTTTTGTTTAATTTATTTTTGTTAATTTTGATTTCAATTAGTTCTAATAATCATAACTCGTACATACAGACTCCGTTTCACACAATTTTTTATTTGTAGGATCGAAATTAAATTCCAGATCTTTTGACACTGGTTTGGACAGATTTGGAGATAGTCGAATTTTTGGGTTTAAATCGGATTTAAATTCGATTTAAATTCAAAATGTGAGTGTTTTAACCCACTCACAACTTCTAAAAGTTTTTATGTTTGTTAAATTTATTTTAGATATGAGTAGAAATTCATTTATAACTGTTTGGCATGTTTTGTTCATCATATTTGCTAAATCGCGTTATTTAATTTAACTGTTAATTTATTTTATTTATTGCATATTAATTGACAGTTAGAATTTATTTATTTGCATAGGAACTGCTAGTAAACAGTTATAAAATTTATTACTAAATATAAACTGTTAGTTTAATAGTTGATTAAATTTATTTTTGAATATAACCGCCAGTTATTACCTGATATATATTATCAGATATATATTGATATTGAATTATTATTGGATGATGATTGTGATTTGGATGATGGATGATGTTGATGAATGGATGTTTTATTTTATATCATTAAACTGCAAGTTATCATGCATTTTTCATTTCATTCGGGATTGTGGTTTGAAATGATATACAACCGCAAAATTTTATTTTTAAATTGCGGATTGAAATGATAAATATCCGTATCACTTGACCATAGGATAGAAAATTATATACAGGCACCGTGGTCTATGTATAAATTATTTTAAAGTGATTTCTATGGTTTGGATGGGATACGGTTTATAAAAATTTGATTTTGATATTTTATAAAATATTATTCTTCGATATATATACATATGAAGTTAAAAATTTGAAAATTAAGCTGTGTATAAACCTGTTGAATAAAAATGAAAAATTGAGAAAATGGAATTTGGTAATTTATCTTATATGTTTAAGTTTGGAAATTTTAAGGTATGATATTTATAACTGGATTTTCCAAGATGAATTAAAAATGAAAATTCTAGTATAAAGTAAATTTGAGAAAATATTTAATTGCTAGAAATTGGAGTTTTATTTATGGAATTTATATGAATATTCAAGACTAAATAATAGAATATTAGTTGTTGAAAGAAGAAAATCCAACTTTAGTTTTGAAATATTAATACTCCAAATGGATATATATATATATAGAAATTGAAGGGGTTTTTGGAACTTGAAGTGATATTTAAATTATGGTTTAAACTTTAAATAAAGAAATATATTTGAAAAGCCATGGAAATTATTTTTCTTTACAAAGTAACTTTAAAGTTAAACCATTTATTTTACATTCGTTGAATATCCAAACCATTCAAGTTTTAGAAGTTATGGTTTTAAAAATTTGAATTTCGAAATATTATGCTTTGAAAGTATATTTCAAATATTTGGTTTCCAGATATTTTAAATTTTAAACCAGCATGATTTTGGAAAAGAATTATATTTGAGATAAAATGATATCATATTGTTTTGGGTTTAAATTGATATCGTATTCATAGTTTTGAAATGGAAAATTTTATTCTGGTTTTAAAGTATAAACTATTTTTAAATGACCGCGGTGTTATAATAACGATGGGTTGGCAAAGAGAACGGGATCGGATATGGACATACTCTCTGTCGATACCGAAAACCACTTTGACTAACCGTGTACGCGGTGGAGATTCCAGAATGAAGTAGGTGGTGGCGACGTTTCCTATAAGGTAAATACGTGAACCCGACTCCCGTGAGTTGGCATAAGGTGGCTAAAACAGGAGTGATTCTTGGGCCAATGAGGTCATACCTCTGATCGGACGCTCCTCTTCGATATTATACTTGACATTGGATTGATTCAGTGGCCACTTCTATTTTTGATTTTGGGGGAGTTTGTTCGAGGTGGGCGGTAACTGCGGCTACGCGTTTCCACCAGCCCGGATAGCAATTGGTATATCTACCCTGACATTGCCTAGTTGTGCCGTGTCACCTACCATACCGAGCCTTTACTACGAGTTTTGTTTTGTACCATACCTATGGAGTGCCCTCTGACGACGCCCAGTACGGGGGAGATTACGGTACTGTATAGACTATGGGAATATATTCTGTGTTAAGGGCTATATGGGTTACCCCTTAACGCTATTAAAAAGTAAGTTTATTTTACAATTAGACACTATTATAGTAGCGCAATATACTACATAGTAAATAGTTTAACGGATCCTTAAGAGATGTAAATCCCGAGCATCTCTTGAGTTACTGCACTCATATTTACTCCTGTTGATTTAACTCACATAAGATCTTTTAGTTCTGACTCGATTGTTTTGTCTTTTCAATTAGCTCGGGTCAGTCCGAGCGTTTCAGGATTTGAGGATTTAGCTCTGGAGGATGAAGACGAAGATTTGTATTACTAGTATCTACTATATTATTCCACTACATCATTTAATTCCGCTGCATTGTTATTGGTATGTGTAACTCTGATATGTAGTATATAAATGTTTTGTAAACAGATTTATAAACTATACATTTTATTATTATATTTTATCCTTCTGCTGCGAGATTCTGTTTTCTTTTATTTCTTTCTCGTTTTTTTTCTTATTTACCCCATAACAATCCGCCCTTCCATATGGTTGAACTGGCACGTGTGTCTGCCATTGCACTTGGAGGGTGCAGCAAGATAGAGGGTTCTCGCTTCCTGGTTTGGTAGCGAACGGTTGACTCTTACTCCTACATGTCCCCGCGGGGGTTGGTGGTGCAGTCGAGAGGCTGGCCGTAAAGGCAGAACACAGGTACCAATGTATGCTACGGTGGGCGTTACCTACTGGCGCGGCCCGTTACAATTGGTATCAGAGCTTTGGTTTAGCGGTAAACCTTGGCTTTGTGGGGTTTGACTCTTTGTTAATAGGGTAGTAATACCCTATGGGAGTCGCTGAGTGTATATATATGAGAGAGCGTACTTGTTAGTGTTATAAAAAGATTTTAATATTGTGTTAATCTGTTCCGTTTTGTATTTATAAATTCTGGTTGATGCATAGGACGCTATGTCATCAATTGGGATTTCTAAACACTTAATAGGACAGACCGACATAATATCTGTTTTAATATAGGTGAATGAAATAATTTTGCCTATTTTATTTTCTATATATAAAATAAATTTTCCAAAAGATATATTTGGTTGCAATAGATTGGTTGTTAGGAATAAAATTTATAGATTGAAATTAAAATCAATGGAAATTGAAAATTTTAGGACTTAAGTCCAGGATTTTGAAAAATTGCTTTCAAAGGATTTTTAAAAATAATAATTTTGTTTATAAGTATTTTCCGATATAAATATTTCATTATAATTCGGAAAAATTGTTTTAAAGAAGATTTTGAAGAAAAAGTTTTGTACTTTCCTCTTTGTCGTTGGAAAATAATTTCGGTGATGGCGGCCGCATCATCGACTTTCATTTTCGAGTTTCGAAGGGGGAAGGCCACTGTAGTTGTTCTAATGCAGATCCATTTTTGAAAAAAAAATATAAATTTTAAATTGCTTTAAATATAATTAGAGGTATATAAGTTATAAGAATAATTTATCTATTATTTTAAAATAAATCGAAATTTTACCCGGTATTTAATTTTTAATTTCCATTAATTAATTGTTTCAATTATTGTAGTGAAATAAGGGTTAGTAATAAATAAATGGAACCCTTAATTGAAGTAAAAATTTAATATAATATATAGATAAGAAAAAGGTAAATGAGTGTTGTAAACCTTAGAAATTGAATTAATGAAATTCTTTATTGATAAGAATTGATGCTGTAAAGTTGTAAATGTAAGTTTAATTAAAATGTTAATATAATTAAAACAATAGAATGGAAGCATTAAATAAATTAAAGGTAAGCTGAAATTGTAAAACTTATGGAACAATGAATTAATTAATAGTTTCAATTACTGTAATGAATTGGAACGTAGCTAATTAATAAATTTCACTCGCTGTAGGAAATAAGAGATTTTATGATAGGTTATAAATGGTATTAAATGAAATTTGAAATTTGTAACCTACGAAATAAAGAATATTATTATTGAACATTTAGTTAATCATAGGTAAATAGAAAACTTGTATAACTTCCAAATTTCACCCTTATATAACTTACCAAACATTTAAAAGTTGAAATGTTAATAAGTGATGTAATAGAAATTTGTACAAGTAAAAGTAGGTAGTGAAGTATTCAATAAATTTGCTATTATAAATAAGAATTTAATGCTGTAAACTTAAGTTATAAATTGAAATCTTACTTAAATTAAAGATAAGTATTATTAATAGGTGATTTTAAACTTAAGTAAATAAAATGTGATTCTTTAGTAAATAAAGATTGATGTGTAGGGTTATTAACTTAAGTATGATTTAAATATTACTAGTTTAATATAATAGAAAGTAGGTAATATCAATAAATGACTGTAAACCCTAGTTAAAGAATTAATAAAAATACTTACTTATAAGAATGGATGTTATAAAGTTATGAATTAAGTGAAATTAAAAAGGGTTTCCATAATTAAATATAATATAAATGTAAGCATTTAATAAATGATTGAAATTGAGAAGTGTATTAAATATAATACAAATAAAAGAAATCTGCATGACCTGAATAAATAATTGTAAGTAATAAGTGAAAATAAATGAAAATAAAAGATAAACTATTATATGAATGAAAAGGGCAAACAGCTAGTGTAGGAGGTAAAAAATTTATATAAGTTAATATGATTTGTTGGTTTAAATCGACATTGTTTGATCTATGGTTGGTCGGGTAAGGAAATTTGAAGTAGTTGGATGAACAAATAATCTATTCTGTCCCATCTAACACTGTTGAGTAAATGATGCACTGGATAGTTATTTTTCATTCTGTACCATTTCAAGTTTTGAACCCGAACAACTATTTGCTTGTTTGATCGAATGGTTGTTTTGTTGTGTATGCTGTTTGTTGAAATTTATGATTGTATATTTGGTGTTGTTAGTAGTTGAAACCATGAAAATATTTCGCTTTATATAAATTGTTAAACCTTTGGATGTTTATAAGTGAAATGCAGGTTATGGAAGCAATTGCTACTGCTTTTGGTTCCATAAATTAAGCGTAAATTGCCCGACAAATAGGTACGCTTCGGATTACGATTTATAGCGCTATTTTATATATTTTCTCGGGTTGAGATATAATATTTTGGATAAAATATGTAATATAATTGTTATATTTTGATATTATATTTTCTCCCGAGTCTCTCCGTTCAAAGGAGACTCTGCCAAAAGTTTTCCGTAAATTTTGAACTTAGAAATATTTTGAAATGTTTTTCCAAACTTTAGTAATTTAGCTATAATTTTTTTTATGGTTATAAATTGATATATTTTATCTAAATTAATTAATTTTATAAATTTAATTGTTTATAAAGTTAATGTGTGAATGAGGTATATTGATTTCTTAGTTCTTCGTTTTCCCTTCTTTTCCTTTTCGGGGACGAAAAGTTTTGAGTGGGGGAGAGTGTAACGATCCGTAGATTTTATGGATTTAATTTGGTTAAATTAATAAGTTGTAATTAAATTTAGAAGAAAAATAAATTAAAAACCTACTTATAGTAATTCGAAGTAAATTCAAATGATTTTAAGTGGTGAAAAGAATTTTACCTATATATGAGTTGAATATGAGGAATTTGAGGAAAATATTAAACTAATATAATGTAATAAACATTGTTAACGGTAAATGGAATATGATAATAAGAACAATTGCAAGTTTGTATTTATGGGCGAAATAATATTGATAGGTAATAATTGTTGTAGAGAATAAAGTACAAATGTTATAAATTGTATAATGGTGACAGCTATTGTTCGTTACCAATGCATTTAATTTATAGCGATTAAATGTAATTAATCATTGCCTTTTTGTAAGTTAAGAAGTAACTTAAAATTTTGAAGGAAAAATCAATAGAAAGGTTAACTATATGCATAAGATGGAAAGCTGAATAGAATTCTAATAAATGATAATAATGGAAAACGTATACAATCAATGTAGGTAATTTGAAATTACAATGTTGTTGAAATGATTAAACGTTTCTTGTGATAATTAATAAATAACGAAAGGAGTAAGCGTATTTATTTAGAGTATTAATTACTATTGGGTAGAGATTTAAGTAACAACGTTTAATGCAATGTTAGTAATGCCAATTTAAGTCAATAATAAGGAATTGGGAATCATATCTATGAAATGATAACGAGAATACAAGGTGATAAATGCCAATTAAGGGTAATAATTAATAAACTTAATGAAATCCCAATTTTATATAAAATAATTTAAAAGTCAGGTTTGGCTACAATTCGAACATAAGTAAATTGAATTTGTAGTATGAAAATATATGCAAAAATTGATTTTTGTAATAAAAGATTTTGTATGTGACAAAAAGGTAACGGTAATGTTTATGGTAGGTTGCCTATTCATTTATTTAGATTTTTAGTTGGAATTGGAAATAAGTTTGTAATAAATATAAATAAATGATACATTTATGTGAAATGTAACCAATGTAAATTTTATTTATAATATAGCAAAGGGTGGATTTAAGAAGTGAAATTGCAGAATTTGAAGCTAATTAATAATAGACATATTAAAGATGGCAATCCAATCAAATACTTAGGAATAAAATTTATTGGAAGGTAACCTAATTTATAAATAAATGGTAAGTATTTAAGATATAATTCTATATTAATTGAAACTGATTGTAGATTTAGTGTAGTAATGTTAAGGCTAACTAAATTTGCTTTATAGATGGAATTATAATCAAGGTGGATAGGTAACGAACTTAAAAATATAATTAAGAACTAATAGGTGGCAAATTAATATAGTTTGTATTATGTAAGTAAACTTTGGTAAATCAAATTCTACCAATCCAAAGCTAACGTTTTGTTAATATAGATTTAAGTATAGAGAGCAATATTTATTAATTTAATTGAAGTATTGCAAAATAAATGAAAATTTAACATCTAAATATTACGTTAATAGGAAGTAATTGTTCTACTTATCATTACATTCATTTAGCCCATTTTGAAACTTAATCAACTGAAATTAATGTAATTGAAACTTTTCAATTAATAGGAGAGAGAATACTAATTGTAATAGGTGCAATTAAAAGCTGCTTACGTTTTGTGAAATATAAGAAAAGTTTTGATTCAAAAAAAAAACATTTACATCAATAAAATGAATGTTTCATCTATGAATGTAGGTTTAATTTAATTTAAATAAAAATATAGAAAGATTGATTTTTAAAGAAATAAATATATGTTTATTTGAACTGTGTTTAGCTTACAAACTAATTACAAGAATAGGAAAATAATATATTTATTACTCTTGTGTATAAACAATTTTTCTATTTTTCTATTTTTTTTATTTTTATGCATTTTAGTTGTCTGTTTTAAATTTAATTTTGTGTGATTGCAATTAATGTAGTTCAAATATTTCAATTAAAAGAAAAGAAAACGGTGATTGCAATTAATAGATTTAATAATAATAAAACGCGCGTTTTATGGTAAACAAAAAGGGTGCTTTAATGGTAATTAGAGATCATTTTGGGAAAAACAAATCAAATGTTTTCATTTTTAAGGTAATTATAAAAAAATTATTATGCATAGACAAAAACCCAAATGCGTAGAAATTCGAATATTACTTGAGTTAATGAAGTTAACTTTGGTGTGTTTAGGGTTAACAAAATTTATTAAGTAAACAATTGTTTTGAAATTTGAATCCTAAAAGTATGTTTACAGTATAGAGTTAGTCCATTCATTCCCTTTCTAATAAATAATTACCTCTTTTTAATACCTGCTACTTTTTAAAAGGTTGTTCATATTTACTATATTTCAAAACCAAGTTTGTTCATATTTACTTTATTTCTTTCCATTCATTTTCCAACTTCATTTTCTGAAACGTCATTTCATTTATTTCTAATTAATAGCGGTGTCTCTTTTCAAATCTCTTTGATCCTAAACCTAACTCTAACCTTATAAATAAGATACGACGCAAATGAAACCACAGCCTCCATTATAATCTTCTTCTTTTTTTCCTTTTTTTCCTTCAAATCTCCTTATTATCTCTGATTTTAATTTTTCCTTCCTCTTCAAATATACTTCTTTTTCAAATTTTCTTCTATTTCAAACCTTCTTCTTTCTTTTCAAATCTAGATTTTCTCTTCCATTTTCAGTTCTTATTTTAATCATTTTCTTTTTCAATTCTTCTTTTTAAAATTTTTTTTTTCAAACCTTTTAAAAATGCATACATTCATATAATAAGGAGGAAAATTAAAGTAAATCAAAATAAAGGAAAAATTACGGAACAAAGTTAGCAATCAAGAAGAAGCATACGCGTTTTTCACGAGGGAAGAGTGGATGTGGCACGGTATTTTATTTTTGTTTAATTTATTTTTGTTAATTTTGATTTTAATTAGTTCTTATAATCATAACTCGTACATACGGACTCCGTTTCACGCAATTTTTTTTGTTAGGATTGAAATTAAATTCCAGATCTTTTGACACTGGTTTGGATAGATTTGGAGATAGTCGAATTTTTGGGTTTAAATCGGATTTAAATTCGATTTAAATTCAAAAGGTGAGTGTTTTAACCCACTCACAACTTCTAAAAGTTTTTATGTTTGTTAAATTTATTTTAGATATGAGTAGAAATTCATTTATAACCGTTTGGCATGTTTTGTTCATCATATTTGCTAAATCGCGTTATTTAATTTAACTGTTAATTTATTTTATTTATTGCATATTAATTGACAGTTAGAATTTATTTATTTGCATAGGAACTGCTAGTAAACAGTTATAAAATTTATTACTAAATATAAACTGTTAGTTTAATAGTTGATTAAATTTATTTTTGAATATAACCGCCAGTTATTACCTGATATATATTATCAGATATATATTGATATTGAATTATTATTGGATGATGATTGTGATTTGGATGATGTTGATGAATGGATGTTTTATTTTATATCATTAAACTGCAAGTTATCATGCATTTTTCTTTTCATTCGGGATTGTGGTTTGAAATGATATACAACCGCAAAATTTTATTTTTAAATTGCGGATTGAAATGATAAATATCCGTATCACTTGACCATAGGATAGAGAATTATATACAGGCACCGTGGTCTATGTATAAATTATTTTAAAGTGATTTCTATGGTTTGGATGGGATACGGTTTATAAAAATTTGATTTTGATATTTTATAAAATATTATTCTTCGATATATATACATATGAAGTTAAAAATTTGAAAATTAAGCTGTGTATAAACCTGTTGAATAAAAATGAAAAATTGAGAAAATGGAATTTGGAAATTTATCTTATATGTTTAAGTTTGGAAATTTTAAGGTATGATATTTATAACTGGATTTTCCAAGATGAATTAAAAATGAAAATTCTAGTATAAAGTAAATTTGAGAAAATATTTAATTGCTAGAAATTGGAGTTTTATTTATGGAATTTATATGAATATTCAAGACTAAATAATAGAATATTAATTGTTGAAAGAAGAAAATCCAACTTTAGTTTTGAAATATTAATACTCCAAATGGATATATATATATATATATATAGAAATTGAAGGGGTTTTTGGAACTTGAAGTGATATTTAAATTATGGTTTAAACTTTAAATAAAGAAATATATTTGAAAAGCCATGGAAATTATTTTTCTTTACAAAGTAACTTTAAAGTTAAACCATTTATATTTTTCTTTACAAAGTAACTTTAAAGTTAAACCTTTTATTTTACATTTGTTGAATATCCAAGCCATTCAAGTTTTAGAAGTTATGGTTTTAAAAATTTGAATTTCGAAATATTATGCTTTGAAAGTATATTTCAAATATTTGGTTTCCAAATATTTTAAATTTTAAACCAGCATGATTTTGGAAAAGAATTATATTTGAGATAAAATGATATCATATTGTTTTGGGTTTAAATTGATATCGTATTCATAGTTTTGAAATGGAAAATTTTATTCTGGTTTTAAAGTATAAACTATTTTTAAATGACCGCGGTGTTATAATAACGATGGGTTGGCAAAGAGACCGGGATCGGATATGGACATACTCTCTGTCGATACCGAAAACCACTTTGACTAACCGTGTACGCGGTGGAGATTCCAGAATGAAGTAGGTGGTGGCGACGTTTCCTGTAAGGTAAATACGTGGACCCGACTCCCGTGAGTTGGCATAAGGTGGCTAAAACAGGAGTGATTCTCGAGCCAATGAGGTCATGCCTCTGATCGGACGCTCCTCTTCGATATTATACTTTGACTTTGGATTGATTCAGTGGCCACTTCTATTTTTGATTTTGGGGGAGTTTATTCGAGGTGGGCGGTAACTGCGGCTACGCGTTTCCACCAGCCCGGATAGCAATTGGTATATCTACCCTGGCATTGCCTAGTTGTGCCGTGTCACCTACCATGCCGAGCCTTTACTACGAGTTTTGTTTTGTACCATACCTATGGAGTGCCCTCTGACGATGCCCAGTACGGGGGAGATTACGGTACTGTATAGACTATGGGAATATATTCTGTGTTAAGGGCTATATGGGTAACCCCTTAACGCTATTAAAAAGTAAGTTTATTTTACAATTAGACACTATTATAATAGCGCAATATACTACATAGTAAATAGTTTAACGGATCCTTAAGAGATGTAAATCCCGAGCATCTCTTGAGTTACTGCACTCATATTTACTCCTGTTGATTTAACTCACATAAGATCTTTTAGTTCTGACTCGAGTGTTTTGTCTTTTCAATTCGCTCGGGTCAGTCCGAGCATTTCAGGATTTGAGGATTTAGCTCTGGAGGACGAAGACGAAGATTTGTATTACTAGTATCTACTATATTATTCCACTACATCATTTAATTCCGCTGCATTGTTATTGGTATGTGTAACTCTGATATGTAGTACATAAATGTTTTGTAAACAGATTTATAAACTATACATTTTATTATTATATTTTATCCTTCCGCTGTGAGATTCTGTTTTCTTTTATTTCTTTCTCGTTTTTTTTCTTATTTACCCCATAACAATCCGCCCTTCCGTATGGTTGAACTGGCACGTGTGTCGGTTTAAATCGTGCGAAAAGGCGGGACGTTACAATCACCGTTTAGAAATGTCGTCTTCGCATCCATTTACCAAACTTCATATTCATAGAATGCAGCAATAGCTAGCATAATCCAAAAGCTTCATTGTAATCAACACCTTGAATTTGAAGAAATCCTTTCGCAATTAGCCTAGCTTTGTATGTAACGACCTGACATTTCTAACCATTCAAATCGACAATCGTCTACACATATTAGACTTGAGTTGCTCAAAACAATAGATTGTTAATTTATATTTGCAAAACTTAGCATATACAGTAAAAAAATCAATTACAAAATCACAGACACAGAGTAATATAATAATAAGCAATGGAAATAGATAAATAGTAGTTCATGAAGCAACTACAGAACATCAAACCCTGAAACAAATGCAACAGAAAATCCCAAGTACAAGAAGTCTCAAATACAAAGCAGATGATATGTCTGAACATAAACTAGAAATAACTGAAATAATCGAGTGCTGAATAGATAAAAGAAAAATCTTCAAGCAAAGCTGCAAGCTCCAAAGATGAGTCTCAAATGCTGTGATACTCGGTCTGACCCAAGCATAAAGAAAAACACAATACACTCGAGCCAGGATTAACATTCTTATGCAAGTAAATCAACTTAAGTGAAATGGCCAAGTGAAATGCAATATAACTTAAAGGATGTTTGGGATTCCATCCTTTAAGGATCCATTAAACTATCTACATACATAGTACAATACGCCACGTAGATAATGTCTACCATAAAGTAAAATATTAAAATAGCATCAAGACATTACCCATATCCTCCTTAACACATTTTTATATATATTCCCATAGTCTATACAGATACTATAAGCTCCACCAAACAGGTGGGATACTCAGTGAGCACTCCATAGGTATGGTAGAAACCAAACTCGTAATGGGAGCGATAAGGCATGTGACAAGGCACGTAAGACAATGCCATGGTAGGATTCTACCGTTTGCACTTCCAGACTGTTGGTAACGCATAGCAGCTACTACCGCCCACCTCGAGACACACTCCCAAATCAAAGGTGCACCCAGTCAAATCACAAAGTAATGGATACGGTATCAAAGAAATGTGCCCGATAGGGGGAGTGACCCCACTTGGCTCGGTATAGCTCATGTTTTAGCCACATCAAGCTGATTCGAGGGAATTAGGACTGCGTTCATACCTCATACAGACGTTCGTCAAACCATGCTACTTCGTTCTGGAATCTCCAACACGTGCACAGTTGTTAAAGTGGTTTTCGGTATTGGCAAAGATAATGACAATATTCGATCCTGGTCTATTTAACAACCAAACACTTATTTCAAACTGTAGTCATTTTCATTTCAAACAGTTCATACTTCATATCAAAATATCATATTCATTTCAAAATCATATCACTTTCGAATTTATATTCACTTTAGAAATCATTTTCACTTTAAAAATCATATTCATTTCCAAAATCATACTCACAAAATAGGTTAAAACATCATATCAAAGTATTTTCATTTAAATCCATTAAATCTAAATTATAACAGTTCCAACTTAAACAGTTTGAATATTGAAAGTAGTTTATATATTGGAATAGTTATACAATAAAAATATTTTATATTTAAAAAATATGTTACAGATTAAAATAGTTTATATATAAATAAAAAATTGTTTATAAATTAAAATATGTGTATATATATTTAAAATTGTTTATAAATTTAAAATAATATATATTAAAGTAGTATATATATTAAAAAGAGTTTATACCTAAAATAGTTTCAAATTAGAATTGTTTCTTCCAATTTCACAAATCAATTCAAATCAACTTTAATTCCAAAATTCAATTTAAGTCAATCTCAGTTCAACAATTTCAATTAAAAAGGTTAAAGGTTCAACTCAAATTCTCATTAAACCACTTTAATTTATACTGATTTCAAATCCAGATTTGAAGTACAAATTTAAACCACTTCCAATTCAATATGTTTCAAAGTTAAATATTCAAACAATTTACCACTATTCATTTGATAAACTTCAATTATATTTCAAAATTCAACTTTAATTTTATTTAGATATGAAATTATTCTCTTAATCATTTTAATAACATTTAAATAATCTCAAACTACAAATTTAAATCAAATTAAATATTCAATTTTATTTAAATTTAAAAATATTCATTTAATCACCTTTAATCATAATCAAGTTATTAAGTTATAAAATCATATCCTTTAAAATCTCAAAATCGGTAAGTTTCAAATCAAATTTTTTAATACAATTCTTAAACAAATTAAATTTCAAATCAATTTCAATTCATCTTTCCAACCTTAATTTATTAAAGTTATTACAAAATATTTTTTAAAAATATTAATATAATTTTAAGTAAATACTTAAACATAGTACATATATATTAGTTAAATTAATTTTTTATTAAATTAAATTAAACCTTATTATTAAATCTATTTTAAATCTAATATAAAATATTTTAAAAAAATAATAACAAAATATAAGATGAATCTTAAAATTTGCATTTTCATAACTTAACTTAAAATTTTAAAATTTCCAAAACTTATGAATTTAAAATCTAAATTTTACACATATATTAAAATAAAATCTTTATATTATATTTAAAATCAATATTTATTGAATCCCATATATTTCCTTTGAAAACTATAAAAATCATTTTTCAAAAGTAGACCAACGGTGTCCGTATATAATTTTATATCCTATGGCCAAGTGATATGGATATTTATCATTTGAATCCACAATAATTTAAATTTATGGGTATATATCATTGAACCAATTGAATGTTGAAAGTCAATATGTGAATTCAAGGAGAAATTAAAAGCAAGTGGTTGCCTGGTTATATGGTGGATAATGGAAAGACACAAGTAAACAATAAAGCTCAAATACGGAACTGATACAGCAAATCATTTCGCAGATTTCGCCGCACGTCGAACATAGAAATACAGGAATGAATATACTGTGGAGATTAACACGTTGAGACGAATAGAATGGTACAAAGATATCAACAATACGACCAAGCTATCAAAACTTGATTTTTTGCTGTGGAAAATGCGGCTAAAACACTGAAAATAAGACAAACAGAGCTAGAGCAGTCCAAATTTGGCGAAAAGACCACACGCCATCTCACTCAGAAAATGATTTACATTTTTATTATGTAAAATATTCAAATTTCAAAAATATTTTATTTCTAGCAAATTAAGTGATTTTAAATTTTAAATTTTAAATTTCACAATTAAGCAAACTTTCGTATTTTCAAACGAAAATCTGCCACTTGCAATGCTTCAATATCGCATACCAAATACCAAATTTTCATTTCTAACATTTTATTATATATTTTCAAGAAATTTTTTAGTTAATTCCGCTATTTAAAATCGTTAAAAATTCTCGGGTCGTTACACTCTCCCCGACTCAAAAATTTTCGTCCTAGAAAAGAAACGAGATATGAGAATAGAAGCAGCCGAAAGGAAAGTTAGAATCGAAATAATTAGTACCAGATACAGTAATTAATTCAAAACCATATAAATTACAAAGATATGAATTCATTTATTACCTATTTAGTTCTTAAGTTCATTTTTACTTACTTAAATAGCATTCTCTTTTTATTCAATTTATTTCACATAACATATCTTGCAACCTGGATTAAGTGTATAAACATTTATTATAACCACTCAATTTTTATTTATAAATTCCCTTAACAAAATTTCATTTTTGGACATCTTATTACTTATATTTTATATCGTGTATTATTCAATTACATATTCTCGTTACATTAGAACTTTTTCCATGTAAGTTTTAATTAATGTTTCCAAATGTAATTCAGCACTATAAGAATTTACCTTTTATTTACTGCATTTCTATTAAGAAAAAATTTATTTTGAACATTTTTATTACTTAAGTTTTCTTTTGTATAACCTTCAATTACATATTCACATATTCACATTAACATTTTAACTTTTTTACTATTTCAGGTAAGTTATATATGTTTTAGAATGCAACTAAGTATTATACAAATAGATTTTATTCTAGTTCAAATGTTTCAAGTTGTTTCAATTCTATTTCTCATTTAAACACTCCAATTATTCAAAAAAAAAATCTTCATTTCAATAATTAAAAACCATCGCTTAACATAAAACTTAAGTGTTAAAATTTCAATTTCACTTCAAACTATTTGAAATATATATATATATATATATATATATATATATATATTATACATCAGACAATACTCAAGAAATTCAAATCAAATTCATTTTCCAAAGCGAGGGTGTAGCAAAGCTACTAAGTGGTCTCTCCACTACGAGACTCGAAAATGAATGTCGATGATGCTGCAGTCATCATCGAAATTATTTTCCTATGAAAAAAGAGGAGAGTACTGACTTACCTCTTTTAAAATTATATGGAAACAATTTCTACTCGAAAATTGTTCCAAATAATATTAATATTATTTTTTCCAAAACTGTGAAAATAAATTTTGAAAAGCACCGAAAATTTAATTCTCAAATCCTTAATGTAAATTCATTTCATTTGCAAATCATATTTATAAAACATATTTTAAACATTTCATTTAACTATCTAATTTTAGAAAATTATACCTTTATATATAAAATATAATCATACATAAAATTATTTCATTTCCAATTTCGAAAATAATATTATGTCAGTTTACTCTGTTCAAGTGTTTAGAACACCTATCGATAACATTGCCTAGAAGAATTGATCGAAACCCAATTCAAACTTAACAACTCAAACAACACAATACAAGACATTTTCTTATTAGTTACAAATACGCTCTCTTATAGGATGATTCAATAATGGATCTAGAATGAGAATAGAGATTCAAATTTAGAGAGACCTTAATTGAAGGGAATTCTAACTAAGAAGATAAGCTCGAAAGGAAGATAAGATAATTGAATTACAAAAGAGGAAAGATGGATAGACTTATATTAATCGCAGCGACCTTAACTAGGTCAACCGAGACTCTATTTTCAGAAATAATGCACCTATGGAATCGGACTCATCCCTTCAGAAATGGAATTTAAAAAATTAGCTTTCAACTAACGACTCCTAAGTCTTTGGAGAACATAGATGAAATGAGATTCATGTTTCTTCTCAGATTTAGAAAAGACGAGAATATCATCAACGAAAACAAGGACAAATTTATTGAGAACGTCACAGAAAATGTGACTCATGAGATCAATGAAGAAGGTAAGAGCACTGGCTAATCCAAAGGGCATGACTAACCATTCATAGAAACCATTCTCTCGAAGGAGGGACAACAGTTCGAGCTTCAGGCATAAGATCAATGTGGAATTCAATTTCCTATTTGGAAGGAAGAGAAGTGACTTCACCAAAGACATCCGGAAAGAGTTGGACAACATGGGTGGGGTAAAGATCAATAGGTTGAGCATCAAGCGAAAAGATAAAACTTCCTACAAAATCCTGAGGCATTCGACATCCGATCATAAGAGAATTACTTTGGTCATCTACTAGAGAAACGGTTCAGGCTTTACAAGAAATAACAGCATCATGATGCTTTAACTAATCACCCCCAAGTAAGATATCAAATGCATAAAAACTCGAGGACATAGAAATCTCAGGTGAATCGACGCCTGTTGTAAAGTAGTTTCACCCCTTTACAAAACATACTAAGGTTGGTGGGACCGTCGATGGGATTAGTCACACATAAGGATGAAGTTACCAATTGAGGTTGCAAGATGTATTCAAATTTACTATAGAGATCAATCGAAATAACCAATGGGGTGCTCCAGTATGAAGAAGAACACAAATAGGAAAAGACGAGAATGGATTTTAGAACAAAGGTAAAGTTCCAAAATTGAAAAGAAATCCAAATCAAAGAGGATCCTAACAAAGAATTTCAAGCTCGAATGAAGATGATTCTGTAATTAATTTTACTCATTCTAGGGTATTAATACCCTACTTCTAATGAGTTTTTACTCCGTATGCTAAGATTTTCCTAAACTAGAGCTCTGATACCACTTGTAACGACCTAGCATTTCGAACCATTCAAATCGAAAATCATCCGTACATGTCATACTTAAATTGCTCAAAAAAACAGATTGTTAATTTATATTGGGCAAAACTTAGCATATGCAGCAAATAAATCAATCATAGAATCACAGACACAGAGTAATATAACAGTAAGTAGCATAAATAGATAAATAGTAGTTCATGAAGCTACTACAGAACATCAGAGTCTGAAACAAATACAATAGAAAATCCTAAGTACAAGAAGTCTCAAATACAAAGCAGATGACAAATCTGAACATAAACTAGAAATAACTGAAATAACCGAAAGCTGAATAGATAAAAAACAGATCTTCGAGCAAAGCTCCAAGCTCCAAAGAAGAGTCTCAAATGTTGTGACACTCAGTCTGACCCGAGCGCAAAACAGAACATAAAACACTTGAGTCAGGATTAACATTCTTATGCAAGTAAATCAACTTAAGTGAAATGTCCAAGTGAAATGCGATATAACTTAAAGGATGTTTGGGATTGCATCCCTTAACGATCCGTTAAACTATCTACATACATAGTACAATATGTTACATAGATAATGTATACAGTAAAGTAAAATATTAAAATAGCGTTAAGGCATTACCCATATCCTCCTTAACATATTTTTATAACCCGTAGTCTATACAGATACTGTATGCTCCACCAAATTGGTGGGATACTCGGTGAGCACTCTATAGGTATGGTACAAACCAAACTCGTAGTGGGTGTGATAAGGCATGTGACAAGGCACATGAGGTAATGTCTGGGTAGGATTCTACTGTTTGCACTCCTGGACTAGTGGTAACGCATAGCAGCTACTACCGTCTACCTCGAGACACACTCCCAAATAAAAGGTGCACCCAATTAAATCACAAAGTAATGGATTCGGTATCGAAGAAATGTGCCTGATAGGGGGAGCGACCCTACTTGGCACGGTATAGCTCCTGTTTTAGCCACATCAAGATGACTCGAGGGAATCAGGGCTGTGTTCATACCTCACAGAGATGTTCGCCAAACCATCCTACTTTGTTTTGGAATCTTCACTATGTGCACAGTTGTTAAAGTGGTTTCGGTATTGGCAAAAAGAATGACAATATCATATCCCGGTCTCTTAACAACCAAACGCTTATTTCATACTGTGGTCGTTTTCATTTCAAATAGTGCATACATCATATCAAAATGTCATATTCATTTCAAAATCATATTACTTTCGAATTTAAATTCACTTTCGAAATCATACACTTTCGAAATCATATTCACTTTCGATATCATATTCATTTCCAAAATCATACTCACAAAATAGGTTAAAACATCGTATCAAGGTATTTGCATTTAAATCCATTAAATCTAAACTATAACAGTTCCAACTTAAACAGTTTGAATATTGAAAGTAATTTATGCATTGGAATAGTTATACATTAAAGTTAGTTTATGTTTAAAAAATGTGTTATAGATTAAAATAGTTTATATATATATAATAGTTTTTATATTAATATATATATATATATATATATAATATTTAAAATTGTTTATAAATTTTAAATAATATATATTAAAATAGTATATATATTAAAAAGAGTTTATATCGAAAATAGTTTCAAATTAGAATTGTTTCTTCCAATTTCACAAATCAATTTAAATCAACTTTAATTCCAAAATTCAATTTAAATCAATCTCAGTTCAACAATTTCAATTAAAAAGGTTAAAATTTCAATTCAAATTCTCATTAAACCACTTTAATTTATATTTATTTCAAATCCAGGTTTGAACTACAAATTTAAAACACTTCCAATTCAGTAGGTTTCAAAGTTAAATATTCAAACAATTTACCGTAAGTCAATTTGATAAATTTCATTTATATTTGAAATTCAACTTTACTTTTATTTAAATATGAAATTATTCACTTAATCATTTTAATAACATTTAAATAAAATCTCAAATTACAAATTTAAATCAAATTAAATATTCAATTTCAATTTTATTTAAATTTGAAAATATTCATTTAATCACCTTTAATCAAAATCAAGTTATTAAGTTATAAAATCATATCCTTTAAAATCTAAAAATCAATAAGTTTCAAATCAATTTTTTAATACAATATAAACAAATTAAATTTCAAATCAATTTCAATTCATCTTTCCAACCTTAATTTATTAAAGTTATTACAAAATCTATTTTTAAAATATTAATATAATTTTAAATAAATACTTAAAAATAGTACATATATTTTAGTTAAATTTAATTTTTATTAAATTAAATTAAATTAAATTAAACCTTATTATTAAATCTAGTTTAAATCTAATATTAAATATTTAAAAAAAATAAGATGAATCTTAAAATTTACATTTTCATAATTTAACTTAAAATTTTAAAATTTTCAAAACTTATAAATTTAAAATCTAAATTTACACATATGTTAAAATAAAATATTTATATTATATTTAAAATCAATATTTATTAAATCCCATATATTTCCTTTCAAAACTATAAAAATCATTTTTCAAAAGTAGACCAACGATGTTCGTATATAATTTTCTATCTTATGGTCAAGTGATATGGATATTAATCATTTTAATCCACAATAATTTAAATTTACGGGTATATATCATTTCAACCCGCAATCTCAAAATTTATAAAATCGCTTGGGTCTATCATTTCAACCCATAACGATTTTTCCTAATCTATAATATCGTTCGGGTATGTCTCATTTCAACCGATAGGGATTTCCTAAACTAACAGGGAACAATAGCATAGTAATATAAATAGCATAACAAATCAATGACAAGCATATATAATATTTAAAAAATTTAAATATAATATATACACAACATGTTATGATCTCATATATCAATTATAGGTGAACAATAAAAATAATAAATATCATATTCAACAATTTAATCATCAATCAATTTAAACTTAACAATGTATTTCAATCGTCATCCATATGAAATAAATTTAATAAATATAAGAATGTTAATCGTGAGTGATCGCTCACCATTCGAGACTTGAAAATAGCAAGAATAAGAAGCAATTAGGCAGGAACAAGCTTACAGAAAAGCGGAGAATGCGACAATTGTTGTTGAACTTCTCCGAACAGCAAGCACAAAACAAAATAATGCAAAGCGAGCCAGCTGAGGTTCGATGGATCAAAATAATATATATGTGTGTGTGTATGCGTGCGCATGCAATATATATGTACCTAATTTTTTTCTTTTTATAATGGAGGAGAAGGTTGCAAGCTGTATTAGAATTTGATAGACAGATACATTTACCACTCAGGTCTTTTTTTTAATATATAAATAGAAGAAGAGTGCTGCTATATGCATGCTTGAAGATCTGGTCGGAGAGACCTCGACTGTTGGAGTTTGGATTCAACGTAGTGGGGTTTAGCAGAGGAGGATGGCTGCTCGGTTAAGAAAATATGGCGGGCGGAGGAAGGTTGCATGACAGGCCTGGGTGTGGTCGGGTTCAGTGGGAAGTGGAGGCAATAGCACACGGAAGGTGGTGGGTTTTGAAGGTTTGATGGATTAAGTAGAGAGGGCAGCTGTAGTATCTTGAAAGGTGGCCGAAGTGGGTTGTCTGCGGCAAGGTGCAGGCTGGGTGTAGGTGGGGAACATGGAGCTGTTGGTGTTGTACTCGGGTGGCGGCTCTACTTGATGGTTAGGTGGATAAAGATGATGGCAGGGCTTTGCGGCCAGAGGGTGCTCGAGTTTAGGTAGGCACGGCAGTTTGGTGGGAATGAAAGAGGCTGTGGTGGGCGGTGGAAAGTAGATGGCTATTGTGCTTGTGATGGCGTGAGGACAATGGGTGGAAAGTAAGGTGGTGTTGAAGTGTGATTGCGGTCGCAATTAGCACGACATGAAAATGGGTTCGCCTCGGGCAAAATATGAAACGAACAAGGTTGTCTCCAAGCCATATGATCAACAGAATGAATATATATAACTCATATTATAAATTCTCAAAGCCAACCTTATATATATATATAAGTTTTCCTAGGCAAAAATGGGAGTAAGCAGGTGCGGTAAATATAGAAGATGAGCAGGGTTTCTTCAAGAAAAATGAAGCACAGATGATGTTATAAATATAAAACTTATGTTATGAAATTTATCAAAGCAAAAGAATTGCAAGCCCGAAGAGGAACAACTAGGAACTCAAAGAAAATGGGGCTGCGATTGGAGAGAGACAAGCAGATTCGAAGCCAAGATAAAATGATACACTACTCTATTTTTTTCTTTTTGAACAAAGAAGATGAAAAATGAAAGGACGCACGCAAATAAATATTGAACCAATGGAATGTTAAAAGTTAATACGTGAATTCAAGGAGAAATTAAAAGAAAGTGGCTGCCTGGTTATATGGTGGATAATGGAAAGACACAAGGAAACGATAAAGCTCAAATACGGAACCGATACGGCAAATAATTTCGCAGATTTCGCCGCACACCGAACGTAGAAATATTGGAATGAATACACTATGGAGATCAACACAACGAGATGAATAAAATGTTACACAAATATCAGCGATACGACCAAGCTATCAAAAATAGATTTTTCGCTTTGGAAAATGCTGCTAAAACACCGAAAATAAGGTAAATGGAGCTAGAGCAGTCCAAATTTGGCGAAACGAAACATGTCATCTCACTCATAAAATGAATTACATTTTTATTATGTAAAAATATTTAGATTTCAAAATATTTTATTTCCAGTAAATTAAGTGATTTTAAATATTAAATTTGAAATTTCACAACCAAACAAACTTTCATATTTTCAAACTAAAATCCGCCACTTGCTATGCTTCAATATCGCATACCAAATACCAAATTTTCATTTCTAAAATTTTATTATATATTTTCAAGAATTTTTTTAGTTAATTACGCTATTTAAAATCGTTAAAAATTCTCGGTCGTTACACTCTCTCCCACTCAAAAATTTTTGTCGTAGAAAAGGAACGAGATAGGAGAATAGAAGCAACTGAAAGGAAAGATAGATTCGAAATAGTTAGTACGAGATACAATGATTAATTCAAAACCATATAAATTACAAAGATATGAATTCATTTATTACATGTTTAGTTCCTTAAGTTCATTTTTATTTACTTAAATACCATTCTCTTTTTTTCAATTTATTTCACTTAACATATCTTGCAACCTAGATTAAGTGTATAAACATTTATTATAACCGCTCAATTTTTATTTATAAATTCCATTAACAAAATTTCATTTTTGGACATCTTATTACTTATATTTTATATTGTATATTATTCAATTACATATTCTCATTACATTTGAACTTTTTCCAAGTAAGTTTTTATTAATTTTTCTAAATGTAATTGAGCACCATACAAATTTACCTTTTATTTACGCATTTCTATTAAGCAAAAATCTAGTTTGAACATTTTTATTACTTAAGCTTTCTTTTGTATAACCTTCAATTACATATTCACATTAACATTTTAACTTTTTGAATATTTCAGGTATGTTATATATGTTTTAGAATACAACTGAGTATTATACAAATAGATTTTATTCTAGTTCAACTATTCCAAGTTGTTTCAATTCCATTTATCATTTTAAACACTCCAACTATTCAAAAAAATTATTCATTTCAATAATTGAAAACCATCACTTAACATAAAACTTAAGTGTTAAATTTGCGATTTCACTTCAATCCATTGAAATAAATATATACATATATATATTTTATTATTAATCAAACCATACTTAAGAAATTCAAATCAAATTCATTTTCCAAAACAAAGGAGTAGCAAAGCTACTAAGTGGTCTCTCCACTTTGAGACTCGGAAATGAATGTCGACGATGTGCAGTCATCATCGAAATTATTTTCCAGCGACAAAAGACGAGAGTACTGACTTACTTCTTTTAAAATTATCTGGAAACAATTTCTACTCAAAAATACTTCCAAATAATATTAATATTTTTATTTCAAAACTTTGGAAACCAAATTTTGAAAAGCATCTAAAATTTTATTCTCAAATCCTTAATGTAAATTCATTTCGTTTGCAAACCAGATTTATAAACCATGTTTTAAACATTTCGTTTAACTGTCTAATTTTAGAAAATTATACCTTTATATATAAAATATAATCATACATAAAATTATTTCATTTACCAATTTCGAAAATAATATTGTGTTAGTTTGCTCTGTTCAAGTGTTTTGGAATTCCTATCGATAGCGTTGGCCAGATGAATCGATCGAAACCCAAATTCAAACTTAACATCTCAAACAATACAATATAAGACATTTTCATATTAATTACAAATACACTTTCTCGTATGATGATTCAAGAATGGATCTAGAACGAGAACAGAGATTCAATTTTAGAGAGACCCTAATCGAAGAGATTCTAACTAAGAAGATAGGCTCGAAAGGATGATAAGATAATTGAATTACAAAAGAGAAAAGATGAATAGACTTAGATTATTCGTAGCGACCTTAACTGGGTCAACCAAGACTCTATTTTCAGAAACAATTCACCTAAGGAATCAGACTCATCCCTCCAAAATGGCATTTAGAAAATTGGCTTTCAACTGATGGCTCCTAAGTGTTTGGGGAACATAGCTGAAATGAGATTCATGTTCCTTCTTAGACTTAGAAAAGACGACAATATCATCAACGAAAATAAGGACAAAATTGTTGAGAACATCACAGAAAACGTGATTCATGAGATCAATGATGAAGGTAAAAGCATTGGTTAATCCAAAGGGCACGACTGACCATTTAAAGAAACCATTCTCTAGGAGGAGGGACAATAGGTCGAGCTCCAGGCATAAGATCGATGCGGAATTCAATTTTCCGCTTGGGAGGAAGAGAAGTGACTTCACCAAAGACATCCGAAAAGAGGTGGACAACAAGGGTGGAGTCAGGAACAATAGGTTCAACATCTAGTGAAAAGATAAAACTGCCTACAAAATCCCGAGGCATTCGACATCCGATCACAAGAGAATTACCCTGGTCATTTACTAGAGAAACGATTCGGGCTTTACAAGAAATAACAGCATCATAATGCTTTAACTAATCACCTCCAGGTAAGGTATCAATTGCATCAAAACTCGAGGACGTAGAAATTTCAGGTGAGCCGACGCCTGTTGTAAAGGATTTTCACCCCTTTGCAAATCATACTAAGGTTGGTGGAACCACCGATGATGAGATTAGTCACACCTAAGAATGAAGTTGCCAATTAAGGTTGCAAGATGTGTTCAAATTTATTATAAAGATCAACAGAAATAACCTATGGGGTGCTCCACTATGAAGAAGAACACGAACATGAACAGACATGAATGGATTTTAGAACAAAGGTAAAGTTCCAAAATTGAAAAGAAATCCAAATCAAAGAGGATCCTAACAAAGAATTTCAAGCTCGAATGAAGATGATTCTGTAATTAATTTAACTCATTCTAGGCTATTAATTCCCTATCCCTAATGATATTTTACTCCATATGCTAAGATCTTCCTAAACCAGAGCTTTGATACCACTTGTAACGACTTGGCATTTTGAACCATTCAAATCGACAATAATCCGTACATGTCAGACTTGAATTACTCAAAACAACTGATTGTTAATTTATATTGGGAAAAACTTAGCATATATAGTAAATAAATAAATCATAGAATCGCAGACACAGAGTAATATAACAATAAGCAGCATAAATAGATAAATAATAGTTCATGAAGCTACTACAGAACATCAGAGTCTAAAAAAATACAATAGAAAATCCTAAGTACAAGAAGTCACAAATACAATGCAGATGACAAATCTGAACATTAACTGGAAATAACTGAAAGCTTAATAGATAAAAGACAGATCTTCAAGCAAAGCTCTAAGCTCCAGAGAAGTGTCTCAATGTTGTGACACTCAGTCTGACCCGAGCATAAAGTAGAACATAAAACACTCGAGTCAGGATTAATATTCTTATGCAAATAAATCACATTAAGTGAAATGTCCAAGTGAAATGCAATATAACTTAAAGGATGTTTGGGATTCCATCCCTTTAATGATCCGTTAAACTATCTACATACATAATACAATATGCTACATAGATAATGTGTACGGTATAGTAAAATATTAAAATAGCATTAAGGCTTTGCCCATATCCCCCTTAACACATTTTTATAACCCGTAGTCTATACAGATACTGTAAGCTCCACCAAACCGGTGGGATACTCAGTGAGCACTCCATAGGTACAGTACAAACCAAACTCATAGTATGTGCGATAAGGCATATGACAAGACACGCGAGGCAATGTCTGGGTAGGATTCTATCGTTTGCACTCCCGAACTGGTGGTAACGCATAGCAACTACTATCGCCCACCTCGAGATACACTCCCGAATCAAAGGTGCATCCAATCAAATCACAAAGTAATAGATATGATATCGAAGAAATGTGCCTGATAGGGGCGACCCCACTTGACCTAGTATGGCTCTTGTTTTAGCCACATCAAGCTGACTCGAGGGAGTCAGGGCTGCGTTCATACCTCATATAGACGTTCGCCAAATCATCCTACTTCGTTTTGGAATCTCCACCATGTGAGCAGTTGTTAAAGTGGTTTAACGGTATTGTCAAAGAGTATGATAATATTCGATCCCGGTCCCTTTAACAACTACACACTTATTTCACACCTTGACCATTTTCATTTCAAACAGTCCATACTTCATATCAAAATATCATATTCATTTCAAAATCATATCACTTTCAAAATCATGTTCACTTTAAAAATCATATTAATTTCTAACATCATACCCACAAAATAGGTTAAAACATCATATCAAAGTATTTGCATTTAAATCTATTAAATCTAAATTATAACGGTTCTTACTTAAATAGTTTGAATATTGAAAGTAGTTTATATATTGGAATAGTTATACACTAAAAATAGTTTATATTTAAAAAATAGGTTATAGCTTAAAATAGTTTATATAAAAAAAATAGTTTATATATTAAAATATATATTTATAATTATTTATAAATTTAAAATAACATATATTAAAAACAATTTATACCAAAAATAGTTTCAAATTAGAATCGTTTCTTCCAATTTTACAAATCAATTCAAATCAACTTTAATTTCAAAATTCAATTTAAATCAATCTCAGTTCAACAATTTCAATTAAAAAGGTTAAACGTTCAATTCAAATTCTCATTAAACCGCTTTAATTTATAATGATTTCATATCAAGGTTTGAACTACAAATTTAAACCACTTCCAATTCAATTGGTTTCTAAGTTAAATATTCAAACAATTTACCATAATTTGATTTGATAAATTTCATTTATATTTCAAAATTAAACTTTAATTTTATTTAAATTTGAAAATATTCACTTAATCATTTTAGTAACATTTAAATAAAATCTCAAATTACAAACTTATGTCAAACTAAATATTCAATTTTATTTATATTTGAAAATATTCATCTAATCACCTTTAATCAAAATCAAGTTATTAAGTTATAAAATCATATCATTTAAAATCTCAAAATCAGTAAGTTTCAAATTAATTTTTTTAAATACATTTCTAAACAAATAAAATTTCAAATCAATTTCAATTGATCTTTCCAACCTTAATTTATTAAAGTTATTATAAAATATATTTTTAAAATAATTTCAAATAAATATACTTAAACATATTATATATTAGTTAAATTAAATTTTTATTAAATTAAATTAAATTAAGCCTTACTAATAAATCTATTGTAAATTTAATTTTATATATTTTAAATAAATAAAATAAAAATATAAGTAAAATCTTAAAATTTACAAATTCATAACTTGACTTATAATTTTAAAATTTCAAAACATATAAATTTAAAATATAAATTTTACATATATATTAAAATAAAATCTTTATATTATATTTAAAATCAATATTTATTAAAACCCATATATTTCCTTTCAAAACTATAAAAATCATTTTTCAAAAATAGACCAATAGTGTCCGTATGTAATTTTCTATCATATGGTCAAGTGATATGGATATTTGTCTTTTCAATCAATAATTTAAATTTATGGGTATATATCATTTCAACTCGCAATCCCAAAATTTCAAAATTAATAAAATTGCTTGGGTCTATTATTTCAACCCATAGCGATTTTCCCTAATCTATAATATCATTCGGGTATGTATCATTTCAGCGCATAGAGAATTCCTAAACTAATAGGAAACTTGTAGAGTGAGAACAATAGCATAATTATACAATAACATAACATATCAATGACAAGCATGCATCATAATTAACAAATTTAAATATAATATATACACAACATTTATGGTGTCAATTATAGGTGAAAATTTTAAATAACAACATATCATATTCAACAATTTAATCACCGATCAATTTAAATTTAACAATGTATTTCAATTGTCATTTCATATGAATTAAATTTAGTAAATATAAGAATGTTAATCGTGAGTGATCGCTCACCTTTCGAGGTTAGAAAATAGTGTGAATAAGAAGCAAACGGAAACGAACAAGCTCATAGAAAAGCGGAGAATGCGATAATTGCTATTGAACTTCTCCGGACAGCAAGCACAAAACAAAATAAGGCAAAGCGAGCCAAATGAGATTCGATGGATCAAAAGAATATATATATGCATAATATATATATGTACCTAATTTTTTTCTTTTTATAATGGAGGAGAAGGCTGCAAGCTACACTATAATTTGATAGACAAATATATTTACCACTCAGGTCTCTTTATATATATGTATATATATATATATATAAGAAGAGTGTGTTATGTACACGCGAGCAGATCTGGTCGGAGAGGCCTCGACTGTTGGAGTTTGGATTCGGCACAGTGGAGTTCGGCAGAGGAGGATGGCTGCTCGGTTAAGCGAAGATAGCGGGCGGAGGAAGGTTGCATAGCAGGTCTGAGTGTGGTCGGGGTCAGTGCGAAGCAGAGGCGATAACTCGCGGAAGATGGTGTGACGACTCGAAATTTTTGAGCATTTGAAATTGGAATATTTAATTGATTTTAAATATTACAAAGTTAATTTTAACTCGAATTCAAATATCACCAATTATTTGATAATTAAATTATTGAATTAAACAATTTGAAATTGGGTAAAATGTGAATCTAGAATTCTAAGCCTGTTAAAATATAATTTGAAGGCTTATAAAATTTATATTGATAGTGCCAAGAATAATAGAAGTGTTAAAAATTGAAATTAACAGTGATCTGTGCAGTTCTGAAATTTATATCGTTTAAATTGAATTTAAAAATAGCCTTTCGAGGCACAGTCTCAGAATTCGACGAAACCAGTTCCATTGGATCCGTAATATTGAATATTATCGGATTTCAAATTTCGTATTGATCGGAGTTGTTGTGTGAGCGTACGACATATAAACGCGTTGAAAATTTACATCGAAAATTTCAATTTAAAATTTTATTTATATATTCACGTACTAATCACCATCAGCCGAAACTTTATTCACATCACTGCTTCTCCTTTCCACTTCAGCACGTAGCCTTCCTTTCCATCGTGTTCCCTCTTTTATAAACATCGCTGTCTTCTCTCTGAAGCTTTTAAATGCATCTTCAGTATTCTCCAACCCATCTTTCCCCTCAATCTTTTATCTGCTCGAACGAAATCATTTCGTTCTCCAACCGCATATACCTCGTCCATTAAGATCTATTCGCAGCCTTTCTATATTTAAAAAAAAAGAGATGAAGCCACGAAATTGTTGTGGGATTTCAAATCCAAAATCATCACGAAATCAATTCGTTCGAATCGCCTTCACCCGACAGCTAGGGTTCGAAGTCGCAATGATTAGAGCGACTTCGAAGGCCTAGCGCGAGCGCTCGTGTGATCTTGGGTGAGCAAAGGGGGGTCGCGGTAGTTGTTTTGGGGATTGTTTTTGAAGCTGCTCGAATCAGGGTTTCTCTTGTGATGCTGGGCGAAGCGAAGATTCATGCTGGGCGAAGCGAAGACGGAGTCGGTTTTGAGACGTCGAGGTCAGGAGACGATGTGGGTTAGGGTTTGGGAGTATCGCGAACGTGGAGTACTCGACGACGATAGTCTTCCGCTAGGGTTTGGTTAGAGAACAGTGAGGTGAAGGTGCTGCGATCATCTCGGGTTTAGGATTTGAACAAGGTATAAATTTCTGATTCAATTTACAAATATTAGATTTGTGGAAAAATATATATTATATTTAACAGTATTGGATTTAGCAGTGAGGTAAGTAGAGTTATAAATTTGTTTTTCAATTGAAAGATATGTATATAGTTAGAAAGTAGATGATATATGTAGATCAAACTGCTTTTGATTTGAATAGGGTTTTTAATTGAAAGTCCGATGAGTAGGTATAATGACAACAAACAGAAAACTTGTTTTAAATAGGATTTGGAAAACTAATAATAAAATATGTGAATTTTAAATGATTGAAGAATTCATAGGAAATCAGATTTTGATCTATATATAAGTAAATTTTTAAAAGTATATGTAGTTTCAGAACAATAAATTAATATACATATACCTATCTTAAAATTTGCTAGTTTATTTTTAAACAATGGATTTAGTGATTAATGTTGTTAATAAACTGATTTAATTTATTTTAGTTACCAAAAATAATTTATTTAAGGAAAATTTGTTAATTTAAATTTATTAAACGTTAATAGATTTTTGGTTAACCAAGGATATTAATAAATCGAATAAAATGTTTATACAAGGTCATAACCTGAAAGGAGGCAAGCTGGTTTGGAATTGGATTGCCAAACGTAAAAAAAAAGGTGAGTTAACCTCACTCAGTTAGATTTAATTTTAAATTTAATTTAAATGATTAAATTTAAATAATTGTTTGAATGGTTGAGTTGATTGATGTGCTATAGTATGGTATATTTTGGAATTGGTATTGTATGTTGTGCTAATGGCTGTGGATGCAGGGAGAACAGGTTGGAGGGATCCAACTGGGTCCCTCAATATATATATATATATATATATATATATATATATATATACTGTTTATTATTCTCTGTTAGGCTTTGTGGATATTCTATGATGAATTATATCGAAAAATTGAATGCTATAGTTGCCTGGATATATTCTGGTACTCTGAGTTACCAAATTATATAGCATTGGATTTTTGGTAAGAAAATAATTATAAAGAATGTAAATAAATTAAAATGGATTGAATAAGAATATTAGTGTTTTTCAAAATGTCTATAATTAATGAATTTTGGAATAAACTGAGTAAGTAAAGGAAATTATTTCAAATGGAATAAAATGGGAATCAATTTGGAAAATTGATTTAAGTGGTTGAGATTGGAATTCTCCTGGATAACCAAGTACGTTTCAAAGTAAATTTTTAAACAAAAGTTAATAGATTTAAAGTTGTTTAAAAAAAAAACAAGTTTTGGAAAATTCATTATTTCTAATCTTTAAATTCTAAAGTAAGCATTTTCTCAAAATCTATTATAGTAGTAATTATTTAAAAAAAAAGTAACTTAGTATTTTGTTTCAAAAGTGAAAATCTAGTTTTATATTTTATTAAGTAACTTTATTTTCAAATATTCATATAGAATGTATTTTTAACAAATTATTGAAGTAGTTTAGCTTAAATGTTTTAAAGTATATTTCAAAAATAAAGTGTTTAAAATTATTTTTAAAATCTAGTTTTGTACTTGGTAATTTCAGTGGAGATAGAGAATATTTGGGAAAGTTTATTCTGAAAAGAAAGATGGTTTTGAAACTGTTTTTCAAAGGATTGAAAACAAAAATATATCTCGTGAAGATATTTTGAGGTAAGTAAATAATGTGGAAAATTATTTATTGTGTGATGGATGTTTGTGAATATAAATTGATAGTTAAATCACCGACTATCAATATTGGACAAATGCGTTGATCGTTTCAAAGAGACCGGGATCGAGATTAATTCTCGGAAACCACTTCGATCCGGTTTGTACGTTTCGTTCGAAAAACATGTTCAGAGTCGAAGATGGAGCAGTGAAGTGCAAGGGCTAGTCGCTACTAATCCTGAGGATATTTCCAAATGGATGTAGTAGGAGTAGTGCCTTCGGTTCCGTTCGAAGCCGGGACGAACTTGTATGGATGAATGCTTGCGAAACATCGTCAGGTGGACGATGGGCATTCTAAGGAATATTGTTCTTAAAGGTAACGCTTAGCCTCAAGCCTCATCAAATGGGAATGACTGAAAATCAGGGGTTATGCAGCAAGGCTAGGTGGGTAGCACCCAAGCAGGGTGAGGTCATTCCAGTCTAGATGTCCCTTTTTATTTCGGCTTAGTGGGCGGTTGCTGATCCCAACCGCGGGGTGATCTCACTCGGGATTATCCAGTAAGGGCTAGTCCCGGCCTTGTGTTGCAGGGGAGCGGGCGTACTCCTCAGTACGCTGATCTGGACCAGGTACTGTGACAGGTGGTACCCCAGTGCCTAGTCATTGTTGGAAATCCATTCTCCCTACGAGCCTTTTACGAGTTTTGTTTGTATTACCCACTCTGTGGCTAGTAGCTGGAATTTAATCATGTAACAATTTCGGCTATTTTATAAGTATTTGTATATAGACCCTATTATAATATCAGAGGATTTATATAAAAATTGTTTTAGCTATCGTAAGGTAAAATCCCGACATGTTTATTTGTGGCGTGGTCTTACGAGATGCTTTTGTTTTCAAAGGATTTTGAAACTTTAATAATCAATTGGGTGTGATTTTCTCACGCTGGTATTCCAGACTGACTCGGGTATTATTTAACTGTAATGCTCGGGTCAGACCGAGTATTATAGGATAGAGGATTGATGCCGTGGAGCTCAGGAGACGAGCTGGATGACGATACGTATTTACGTACTTGTTTATGTATATATTCCGCTGTGTTGAGTAGTTGTGTATCCAGATGTATGTTATTGATGTTGAGCTATGATTGATGTACTCTGATGATGTATATATATATACATATGAAACTAATATATATTTGATTTTGTGTAAAGACCATTGTTTATCTAATATATTTTATTCCGCTGCGATGGTTAGATTCTGCTATTGTTTTCTATTTTCTTCTTCTACCTCTTCTTCTTTAACCCAAATGGTTCGTATTTCTGTACAACTTGAGTAGATTTAGGTAGAATAGTGTTAACTCAAGAGGTACGGATTTGCGGGCCGTTACACTTGGTATCAGAGCTTAGGTTGGTGATAACCTTGGCTCTGGTGGGAATTACTCATAGAATAGAGTCAGTAGTACTCTAAAATGAGTTTGAGCGTATTAATAAATATGAGCGCGTATTTGTTAGTGAATATAAATTGTTTTAATATTGTGTTGATTGGTTTATTGAGTGGCATATGAACCTTCGTCGGCACAGTCTGGACAACTGTATCGAAGGGGTTTCTAAACACTTGAATAGAACATTTGACACAGTATTGTTTTAAATGTGGGTGAATGAAATAATTTTACCCAAAATATATTTTGATATAAAAGAAATATTTTCTTAAATTATTATATAACTTGGATGTTTGGATAATCATATTTTATAAAAATAAAGTTATAAAAATTGGAATTACTTGTATGATCAAACGGGAATAAATTATATGAGCATAAATTATATAATTGGGTTATCATTAAAATTGAATTCAAATTAAATTGGGAATTTAAAACCCCGTAGATTTTGGAAATGTTTTTCGAAGTGTTTTGAAGACAATAATAGCATTGTTGTTTTAGAAAGGTATTTCTGGAAGGAAATTGTTTCAATAATTTTTGGGAAGGGATATAGCATTGAATTCACTTCAGTCGCTGGAAAATAATTCTGTTGATGACTGCGCAGCATCATCAGTATTCATTTTCGAGTTTCTAAGTGACGAATTGCTGCCAAATTGATTTGTTCAGAAGAAAAAAAACCTGTTTGTTTTGAAATTTCAAAGGAAATTTGTTGGGAATAAAACAGGATTGGTTTAACTTTTGAGAAATGTGATTTGTGATGTTGAAGATTTCAAAATGATTTGAAACCAAAGCCGGGAGTTTAAAAAATCCCGATGAGATAAATTGTAAGCTTATAAATTGAGATGAGTTTTAAATCAGGAAGGAAATATAAACTTTGAATGTTGGAATTTCAATTTAAAGGGAAAAGTTAAAAATCAAATTTGGATTGGAAAATAAAATTTAACTGGATTGAAGTAATTGAGTAGGCTAAAAATAATATCCAGTTGTATTCGAATTAAGTTGAAATCGAATTGAGATTAAATAAATCCGAGTTAAAAATAGAATTGAATTGGAATAAAAATCCAGTTGAGTTATTGAATGGAATTAGATTCTTACCTGAGTAAAGGGAAAATAAATTGGATAAAGAATTGGATTGGATTAAATAAATTAGAATAACTTGTGATAACTTGTGATAGAATTCAAAATGCGTGGAATAAAATATGCTTGAGTTATAAGTGAGCGCAAGGCTTAAGTTAAAAATAAAAGAAGAATATATTCGAGCCTATGATGAATGGAGTTGTGAAAATAATAAGTGGTGACTTCTAAAATTTGAAAAGTGTGATAGAAAGCCCAAGGTAAATATTTTTGATGAATTGGAAAATAAAACTTGAATTATAAAATAGATTAAACTTTAAGGAAATTAAATGAAGTGATATTTGGAATTAAAAATCAAGTATTGAACTATAAATGGGGGAGAACTAATTTGATAATAAATTAGTTACTGAAATGTGTAAATGGAGTTCAATGTAGTTAAATAGAAGCTGAATGGTAATCTAATATGAAGATTGGAAATAAAACTCAAGTTATAAATCCAATTCGACTTGAATTGTTAGTGAAGTAAATGTAATTGAATTGTGAGTTAATAAAATTGGATAGTACATTGAAAGGTGAATGGTAGGACCAGAACTTGAGTTATAAATTAAAATTTAACTTGAAGTGTTAACAAATTAAATATAATTGGAATGTGTTGAATAAAGGAAAATGAAATTGGATTAAAATAGTAATGGTTTGTATTGCAAATAAAATCCAATTCGAGTATAATGAGTTAAGTGTGTACTTGGACATTGTTTGATAAAATGGAGAAGGTGAATTAAAATCAAATAGAATTTGATTAGATGAGAATAAAAAAGGAAGGTGAACTTAAGTTGAAGTGGAATAAATTGAGTAAATTAACTTAAGTTAAGAATAATTAGAAGCTCGACTACGAGTAAAAATGGAAGACCATTAAATTAAAGATTGGGTTGAATTGATTCGGGCATGGTTAGTAATATGCTAGCTTGGAATGTGTCGAGCTAAATAAATAGTCGTGAATGAATTAAAATAGAAAGAAAATTATTTGGTAATGAAGATGAACCTAAGTTGTTGATGGTTTTGAATGAACTAGTTTGGTTAGTAAAATGAAATGCAAGTGAATGGATTCAAATTTGAAATGTAATTAAAATGAGAATATATGGATTGTGAATAAATTTAAAATGGAATAGAATTGAGTATAAATTGAGTTAAAATCCATTTAAATTGGTTATAAAATATAAAGACTTATTTATTCACATAGATCTCGACGAATTGTATAGAATAAATTGTCATTTGATGTAAATGGAAGTAATTAAAATTCTATGTATTGATAGGAATAAAATAAATTGATTTTTGAGAGCAATTGAATTAAATATGAGTTCAGATTGCTTAATAATAAATTAAATGTAAGTTTGTGAGTTGTTAACCATTCGGATTAAGTGAAACGATATGTGATTAGTTGTAAGCAATTAAATTTAATGTTGAAATATTTAAATTGCCTATGAAAAGTGTTTAATGTGCATTTCTTTAGAATTCATATGTTTAACTATTGCAAATAAGTGAAATGTTGTTCAATTTCATATATATGATACTTACATGTTTAAATTGAGTAAGTACAGGTTCAGGGAAGCCGTTTGGCTGGTTTTGGACGCGCAAAATGCAAATTAAGTAAGCCGCTTGCTTAAAAATGCTAAATAAAGGTACGCTTACGCAAAAGAATTCAAAATAGGAGATATGAACTGCACATATTGATATATATTGTGATTTCCGTCCTGAGGCCGATGTATATATGTTTTTGTGCATCCTGCGATATCGCAGAAGTCCCTCCGTACAAAGGAGACTCTGCCAAAATTTTCCGTAAATTTTGGGAGTTAGAAATTTTTAAAATTTTTTGAAATCTTTTACTAACAACAAATGAATTAAATTTGTTAAGCAAATAGAATTGAGACTCGATATTGGAATCTAATTCAAAGGTGAATGTAAGGTAAAGTGAAATCAAAGAAACTAAAGAAAGTAAAGTTTGCAAATAAACTTTAATTGAGATTTAAATTAATTAGTAAGTGCAACTAGCTCAATATTCAAAATGGAAGCCAAATTGAATTTGAATGAAATTGTAAAGGTAAAGGCGAATAGAAATGAATATAAACTTCAAGAGTGAAGTGAAAATAAATATAAGAAGTATGTAAACTATTTATATTGAACTTAAGGAATGAAGGATGAAATTCTTAAGTAATTTGATATTGAGGGAATTATTCCAAATGAATAGTTGACTGAAAATTAACTGGAGGGTGTGAATGTGAGGATTGTGAAAAAGGTGAATAACCATCAAAATAAATGTGAAGAATAAGAAAAAAAAAATTGATATAGTTGATTAATTGGGGCAAATACGTAGGATGTACGCATATTATTTTATTCGCATAGCTATTTGATCCAGAATTCGAACAGAGAATTTCGAGATAGTTATATCGATCCGAGTTAGGATTTTTCACTCGATTTTCGACGGCGAACCTGGAAATTCTCAATCATAGTTTACGGCTATGCAATGAGAATGACAGTTTCTGATCAAGAAACCAGATCTGAGTCCGCACTAGAAAGTCGAGTGGACGATACTAGTTCGGAAGTGGAATCGTGTGATCGAGTAAGCGATCGATTTGATATTGCGTACGGATGATATATGTACATCGTCCGGGCTTGAATGAATAGATATTGAAAATTTGTAAAGGGATGTATAAAATGGTTTTGAAGTTGTAATTGGATATTATTGCTAAATGTGATATACAGGTATATAGAAGCAAGGGATAAATTGGGATTTCTGACTTTAGAAGATGAAATTTAATGGCCCGACAAAAAGGTATGTGTTTAAAATTATGTATGGAATTTGAATGATTGGGTTTTGGATCTAGCCACTTGGCGTTTTGTTTTCTTTTGAGATTTGGGGGCTGTAGAGCCATTTTGTAGTTGTACCGAGCTAGCCGCGCAAAGGAGACGCTGGCAAAAAATTTCGGAAATTTAGGGAGTTAGAAAAATTTTGAGAAAATTTTGATAACTTAAAATTTGAATTTAAGTTTAAATTTGAATTGATAAGTAGGTGATATTGTTTGGGACTTATGGATAAGTTGAAAAGTTAGAAAGGAAGTTGGGGTGTCTTTGATTAAAAGATTGTTTTGGCAAGTTGATGAGAATGTTTGGTTTTGGAAAATAGTAATGGGTTTTGGATCATTCTTCCTAACTAGTAATTTCGGGGACGAAATTCTTTTAAGGGGTAAGGAATGTGACGACCCGAAATTTTTGAGCATTTGAAATTGGAATATTTAATTGATTTTAAATATTTCAAAGTTAATTTTAACTCGAATTCAAATATCACCAATTATTTGATAATTAAATTATTGAATTAAACAATTTTAAATTGGGTAAAATGTGAATCTAGATTTCTAAGCCTGTTAAAATATAATTTGAAGGCTTATAAAATTTATATTGATAGTACCAAGAATAATAGAAGTGTTAAAAATTGAAATTAAAAGTGATCTGTGCCGTTTTGAAATTTATATCGTTTAAATTGAATTTAAAAATAGCCTTTCGAGGCACAGTCTCGGAATTCGACGAAACCAGTTCCATTGGATCCGTAATATTGAATTATTATCGGATTTCAAATTTCGTATTGATCAGAGTTGTTGTGTGAGCGTACGACATATAAACGCGTTGAAAATTTACATCGAAAATTTCAATTTAAAATTTTATTTATATATTCACGTACTAATCACCATCAGCCGAAACTTTATTCACATCACTGCTTCTCCTTTCCACTTCAGCACGCAGCCTTCCTTTCCATCATGTTCCCTCTTTTATAAACATCTCCGTCTTCTCTCTGAAGCTTTTAAATGCATCTTCGGTATTCTCCAACCCATCTTTCCCCTCAATCTTTTATCTGCTCGAACGAAATCATTTCGTTCTCCAACCGCATATACCTCTTCCATTAAGATCTATTCGCAGCCTTTCTATATTTGAAAAAAAGAGATGAAGCCGCGAAATTGTTGAGGGATTTCAAATCCAAAATCATCACGAAATCAATTCGTTCGAATCGCCTTCACCCAACAGCTAGGGTTCAAAGTTGCAACGATTAGAGCGACTTCGAAGGCATATCGCGAGCGCTCGTGCGATCTTGGGTGAGCAAAGGGGGGGTCGCGGTAGTTGTTTTGGGGATTGTTTTCGAAGCTGCTCGAATTAGGGTTTCTCTTGTGATGCTGGGCGAAGCGAAGATTCATGCTGGGCGAAGCGAAGCGAAGACGGAGTCGGTTTTGAGACGTCGAGGTCAGGAGACGATGTGGGTTAGGGTTTGGGAGTATCGCGAACGTGGAGTACTCGGCGACGATAGTCTTCCGCTAGGGTTTGGTTAGTGAACAGTGAGGTGAAAGTGCTGCGATCATCTCGGGTTTAGGATTTGAACAAGGTATAAATTTCTGATTCAATTTACAAATATTAAATTTGTGGAAAAAATATATTATATTTAACAGTATTGGATTTAGCAGTGAGGTAAGTAGAGTTATAAATTTGTTTTTCAATTGAAAGATATGTATATAGTTAGAAAGTAGATAATATATGTAGATCAAACTGCTGTTGATTTGAATAGGGTTTTTAATTGAAAGTCTGATGAGTAGGTACAATGACAACAAACAGAAAACTTGTTTTAAATAGGATTTGGAAAACTAATAATAAAATATGTGAATTTTAAATGATTAAAGAATTCATAGGAAATCAGACTTTGATCTATATATAAGTAAATTTTTAAAAGTATATGTAGTTTCAGAACAATAAATTAATATACATATACCTATCTTAAAAGTTGCTAGTTTATTTTTAAACAATGGATTTAGTGATTAATGTTGTTAATAAACTGATTTAATTTATTTTAGTTACCAAAAATAATTTATTTAAGGAAAATTTGTTAATTTAAATTTATTAAAAGTTAATAGATTTTTGGTTAACCAAGGATATTAATAAATCGAATAAAATGTTTATACAAGGTCATAATCTGAAAGGAGGCAAGCTGGTTTGGAATTGGATTGCCAAACGTAAAAAAAGCTGAGTTAACCTCACTCAGTTCGATTTAATTTTAAATTTAATTTAAATGATTAAATTTAAATAATTGTTTGAATGGTTGAGTTGATTGATGTGCTATAGTATGGTATATTTTGGAAATGGTATTGTATGTTGTGCTAATGGATGTGGATGCAGGGAGAACAGGTTGGAGGGATCCAACTAATATTGTTTATTATTCTCTGTTAGGCTTTGTGGATATTCTATGATGAATTATATCGAAAAATTGAATGCTATAGTTGCTTGGATATATTCTGGTACTCTGAGTTACCAAATTATATAGCATTGGATTTTTGGTAAGAAAATAATTATAAAGAATGTAAATAAATTAAAATGGATTGAATAAGAATATTAGTGTTTTCAAAATGTCAATAATTAATGAATTTTGGAATAAACTGAGTAAGTAAAGGAAATTATTTCAAATGGAATAAAATGGGAATCAATTTGGAAAATTGATTTAAGTGGTTGAGATTGGAATTCTCCTGGATAACCAAGTACGTTTCAAAGTAAATTTTTAAACAAAAGTTAATAGATTTAAAGTTGTTAAAAAAAAGTTTTGGAAAATTTATTATTTCTAATCTTTAAATTCTAAAGTAAGCATTTTCTCAAAATTTATTATCGTAGTAATTATTTTAAAAAAAAGTAACTTAGTATTTTGTTTCAAAAGTGAAAATCTAGTTTTATATTTTATTAAGTAACTTTATTTTCAAATATTCATATAGAATGTATTTTTAACAAATTATTGAAGTAGTTTAGCTTAAATGTTTTAAAGTATATTTCAAAAATAAAGTGTTTAAAATTATTTTTAAAATCTAGTTTTGTACTTGGTAATTTCAGTGGAGATAGAGAATATTTGGGAAAGTTTATTCTGAAAAGAAAGATGGTTTTGAAACTATTTTTCAAAGGATTGAAAATAGAAATATATCTTGTGAAGATATTTTGAGGTAAGTAAATAATGTGGAAAATTATTTATTGTGTGATGGATGTTTGTGAATATAAATTGATAGTTAAATCACCGACTATCAATATTGGACAAATGCGTTGATCGTTTAGAAGAGACCGGGATCGAGATTAATTTCTCGAAAACCACTTCGATCCAGTTTGTACGTTTCGTTCGAAAAACGTGTTCGGAGTCGAAGATGGAGCAGTGAAGTGCAAGGGCTAGTCGCTACTAATCCCGAGGATATTTCCAAATGGATGTAGTAGGAGTAGTGCCTTCGGTTCCGTTCGAACCCGGGATGGACTTGTATGGATGAATGCTTGCGAAACATCATCAGGTGGACGATGGGCATTCTAAGGAATATTGTTCTTAAAGGTAACGCTTACCCTCAAGCCTCATCAAATGGGAATGACTGAAAATCAGGGGTTATGCAGTAAGGCTAGGTGGGTAGCACCCAAGCAGGGTGAGGTCATTCCAGTCTAGATGTCCCTTTTTATTTCGGCTTAGTGGGCGGTTGCTGATCCCAACCGCGGGGTGATCTCACTCGAGATTATCCAATAAGGGGTAGTCCCAGCCTTGTGTTGCAGGGGAGCGGACGTACTCCTCGGTACGCTGATCTAGACCAGGTATTGTGACAGGTGGTACCCCAGTGCCTAGTCATTGTTGGAAATCCATTCTCCCTACGAGCCTTTTACGATTTTTGTTTGTATTACCCACTCTGTGGCTAGTAGCTGGAATTTAATCATGTAACAATTTCAGCTATTTTATAAGTATTTGTATATAGACCCTATTATAATATGAGAGGATTTATATAAAAATTGTTTTAGCTATCGTAAGGTAAAAACCCGACATGTTTATTTGTTGCGTGGTCTTACGAGATGCTTTTGTTTTAAAAGGATTTTGAAACTTTAATAATCAATTGAGTGTGATTTTCTCATGCTGGTATTCCAGACTGACTCGGGTATTATTAAATTGTAATGCTCGGGTCAGACCGAGTATTATAGGATACAGGATTGATGCTGTGGAGCTTAGGAGACGAGCTGGATGACGATAATTATTTACGTACTTGTTTATGTATATATTCCGCTGTGTTGAGTAGCTGTGTATCCAGATGTATGTTATTGATGTTGAGCTATGATTGATGTACTCTGATGATGTATATATATATATATATATATGAAACAAATATATATTTGATTTTGTGTAAAGACCATTGTTTATCTATTATATTTTATTCCGCTGCGATGGTTAGATTCTGCTATTGTTTTCTATTTTCTTCTTCTACATCTTCTTTTTTAACCCAAATGGTTCGTATTTCTGTACAACTTGAGTAGATTTAGGTAGAATAGTGTTAACTCAAGGGGTACGGATTTGCGGGCCGTTACAGATGGTGAGTTTTGAGGGTTTGATGGATGAAGTAGAGGGGTGGGTGTCAGGAGCTCGAAAGGTGGCTGAAGTGGGTTGCCTGTGGCAAGGTGTAGGCTGGGTGAAGGCAGGGAACAAGGAGCTATTGTTGTTGTACTCGGGCAGTGGCTTTGCTGGATGGTAAGGTGGATGAAGGTGATGGCAGGGGTGTGCAGCTAGAGGGTGCTCGGTTTTAGGTGGGCACAACAGTTTGGTGGGAAGACAAGAGGCTATGGTGGGTGGTGGAAATTTGATGGTTGATGTGCTTATGATGGCATGAGGGGAATGGGTGGAAGGTAGGGCGGTGTTGAAATGTGAAGGCAGTCACGATTAGCATGGGGAGAAAATAGGTTTGCCTCAATCAAAATATGTAACGACCAAGGTTGTCTCCAAGCCAGATGAACAACCAAATGAATATCTATAACTTATGTTATACATTCTCAAAGCAAACCTTGTATATATACATAAATTTTCCCAGGAGAAAATAGGAGCGAGCATGTGTGGCAAAAATTGAAGATGAGCAGGGTTTCTTCGAGAAAAATGAAGCACGTATGATTTTATAAATATAAAACTTATATCATGAAATTTATCAATGCAAAAGAATTGCAAACACGAAGAGAAACAACCAGGAACTCGAAGCAAATAGGGGTGCGACCTGGAGAGAGACAAGCAGATTCGAAGCCAATATAAAATGATAAACCGCTCTATTTTTTTCTTACTAAACAAAGAAGATAAAAAACGAAAGGACGCATGCAAATAAATATTGAACAAATAGAATGATGAAAGTCAATACATGAATTCAGGGAGAAATCAAAAGCAAAAGGCTACCTGGTTATACGATGGATAATGAAAAGACGTATGAAAACAAAAAGGCTCAAATACGGAACGGATATGACTAATCGTTTCGCAGATTTTGGCGTGCAGCAGATGCCAAAATATAGGAATAAATAACCGCGGAGATTAGCACGATGAGACAAACAAAATAGTACACAAATATCAGCAATACGGCCAAGCTGTCAAGACTCTATTTCTCGCTGCCGAAAATACTGCTAAAACGTCGAAAATAAGATAAACGGAGCTAGAGTAGTCCAAATTTGGCAAAACAAAATACGATGTCTCACTCAAAAAATGATTTATATTTTTATTATGTTAAATTATTCAAATTTCTAATTTTTTTTATTTTCAGCAAATTAAGTGATTTTAAATTTGAAATTTGAAATTTCACAACCAAACGGACTTCCATATTTTCAAACGAAAATTTGCCACTTGCTATGCTTCAATATATGCATACCAAATATCAAATTTTCATTTCTAAAATTTTATTATATATTTTCAAGAATTTTAGTTAATTACACTATTTAAAGTCGTTAAAAATTCTCGGGTCGTCACATTGTAAGGCTCTACTTCTCCATCTAAGACATAGTCCTCCTTCTTGCTATCCATAAGGAAACCGTGGTATCTCTCTAGTGCATGAGATTCCTTGCTATATCTTCTAAAAGGTTGTGTGTTATTGTATACTGATGAACTTGGTTCTCCCACTGTTTCATTCTTGGTGTTAGTCTTTCAGATCTCATTTATGTCTATAACTTCGTTGTCAATTTCTTCTGATAGAAATCCCTTTTCTAAAATGATAGCATGTGTAGAAACAATCACTTTTTGTTCCTCTATATTGTAGAAAATATATCCCCTAATATTCTTAGGGTATCCTATAAGCTTACAAAAAGTTGATCTCACATCAAGCTTATTATGGCCAATGTTCTTAACATAGGCTGGACAACCCTACACCTTCAAATAGTTGAACTGGGTTTCTTCCCATGTCATGTCTCATATGATGTCTTAGGAGTAGATTTAGTAGGTAGTAAGTTTAGCATATGCACTGCGGTTGCGTTGCGGTTTCTAGTGCATATCCCCAATAGGACATAGACAACTCAGCTTTACTCATCATAGAGTGAACCATGTCCAATAAGGTTTGGTTCCTTCGCTCCAATACACCGTTGTGTTGCAGAATACAGGGTGGAGTAACCTGAAAGATAATCCCATTATCTTTCAAATACTTTTGGAGCTCCTATCTAACATACTTGCCTCCTCGATCGGATCGTAGGATTTTAATCTTTTGGTTTGTCTGATTTTCGACCTCATTCTTATACTCCTTACATTTCCTATAGACGTCGGATTTTTTCTTCATAAGATACATATCCTATTCTTAAGAAATCATCTATAAAGATAATAAAGTAAGAACTATTGTCTTTGGTTACCATAGGAATTGGGCCATATACATCACTATATACTAGCCCTAAGAGTTCATCAACTCTTTCATTACTCCTACTAAAGGGGTGATTGGTCCTTTTTCCCTTGGAACACAACTCATGCATTTCAAATGATTCAGAATCAAGTGACAGTAGAAAACCTTCGGTTTTCAGTTTGTGTAGTCGTTTCTCACTAATATGTCCTACCCACAATGCTAATGATAATTATCATTTATATTGCTACAAGAAGTATTCACAGAACATACATAATTTGTATCAATCGCCTAAAAGCCATTTTCAAGAGGACCATCACAAACTTTATTTCCATTCAAAACTAGTGTTCAAAACATGATTTGCATAATGAGATATATATATATATATATATATATATATATATATCAAATCTCAGACAATCTAAAAATAGAAATAATTGCACAAACAAAGTCTTTTACAAATTAGCATTTATTCAATATCAAAACAAAACCACTAGGCAAACATAAACTAAGATCTCCCACTATTATTGCATCTACGATAGATCCATCAGCAACTTGGAGTCTTATTTCACTCTTTGCCACGCTGCGCCAGCTCCTAAACCCTTGTAACAAATTGCAAATGTGAGTTCTAAATCATGTAACTTAAACCCAAGACATTTTATTGATTACGAAGCTATTTGAATCATAAATGTACCTAATAGAGCTATATAATTGTTTTACTTCTTTTCTTTCACAATTTTAAGATAGTCAGGACAGTTTCTCTTCCAGTATCTATTCTTGCGACGATGGTGACACTTACCGTTATTATTGGCATCTTTCTTTCCTTTCTTACTTTTCTTTTTACCATCTCTCTTTCACCTTTTCAAACTATTCGAAGATAACTCGCCACCTTTTACTGCAAGCACAATCGATTCATTCTTAGATTGTGGCTTGACTGATCAAAACATATTGAGGAGCTCCATGAGATTCACCTTCGTATTGTTCATATTATAATTTAGTATGAATAGCTCATACTGGGGGTCAATGAACCTAGGATCAAATCGACTTATAGCTCATTGCTTATAATCATGTCCAATGATGTAAGGTTATCAATATAACCCTTCATCATCAGCACATAATCGTCCACCTTCTATCTCTTTTGCATTTAGGTATTAAACATTTTATTAGTAGTCTTGTACCTTGTAGAACAAGACTGCTCACTGAAAAGTGCCTTGAGACTACCAAATATCTGATGGATAGATATTGATTTGTGTTACCTTTGCAACTGCTTGTCCAGAGTGGACAACACAAATGCTTGGGCGATTCCGAGGTCAGCAACCCACTTACTATAAGCAATATGGAAATATTTGAGATTGTCATTAGTGGGTCTTATTAGTGGATCATAAGTTACAGATGACCAAACTCGCTCACATGTTAGAACTATCTTTATAGCTCATCGCCTGTCGACATAGTAGTTCGGTCCGGTCAATCGATCGCTTTTATTAAAGAGTCTTAGATGCAACTTTTAATGCGTAGATTATTAGGATAGCATAGTATATAATATTAGCAAGGTTAAACTTTACATTTCATTTTGATAGAGTTAGGGGTATGCCCTATGGGAAAATATATAATTTGTTACATATATCTACTCGATAACCAATCTTATTCAAAATAAAAAGTGTTTTCTTTCTCTTATATACTTGAAATTATGTGTTATATTAATTGATTGATTTTATTAAAAGTATATTTAATTTGAAATGCATAAACGGTATATTTTGTAATAGTAGGTACAAAGTGTTATGACCATGAGTAATTTATCACAATGAAATATATATATATATATATATATATATATCATTTTAAATGTTCCAAATCAAGATGCATCGAGTCTAGATACTGATGTATCGATTGAGAGTAGAGTAAGTAATGTTTTTCAAATGTTAGGCACTGCATTACTCATGATTACTAGAGGCACCAAGAGGTTACATATTTATAGTTATTAGATAACTATGAATGACTTACTCAATAGTTTTTGTTGGTTAATATAACAAAGGTCAAACAGAAAATACCAATGTGACTGATTTACATAGTTCTCTCGACTTGAGAATATTACGAATCTTCAATATAAAACTCCACTTCAATAATAGTCAAATCATGTCACATCATCCACTGAGTGACTATAGTTGGGTCGAGTAGAAGGATTATTAGTGAAGAATTATTTAAAAGAGGATTCTTCTCCTCAGTTATATGGAGTTAGAATCACAGTCAACAGAAGTCAACACAAAGTTAAAATCTCTAGCCAGAGTGAGTTTGTTTAATAATAATTGTGATTGTTGAACCAAGGACTTTGTGTTTAGACTATAGAGTTGAATATGGATGATACTGGAATTTTGACCATTACTGGATTCCACAAGTCCAAAATGATATAGTTTTGACAAAGAGAATTGGTGTAAATAAAAGTCACAACCATGTAACGCTTAAAAAGGTGAAATTGGATTTTATCGAAACCAACGAAGCAATAAATTTGGCCAAAATGTCACACCACCTGCTAAGTGATGTTTGTATGTTAATATTCCAATAGTTCGATATAATCGCTGACCAAATTTTCACTTGATGAGTCACAGAACCGAAAAGATGAAATCCTTTAACCAAATAATTTAACTAGTTTATAATTATTATAAATTATTTAGTATTTATGAAGTGATAATTATAAAATTTTGATTCTAATTTAAGGAATAAATATTATTAAGTATATTTATAATAGTTATAAATATATCAATTGGCATACGATATCGATGAATGATTAAATTGTATTTACTTAAATAATATTTTCTTTGGGCTTAATTGGCTTTTAGGCCCACCATGATGGGTAAAAATTTTGGCAGCAACATGGAAATAGGGGCGGCTCAAAATTGGGTTGAGATGCTTGATTTTGGATGACTCGGATCGAGGGAGAATAAATATGAGATGCGATCCACTTTTTCCTCCTTTCCATCCATTATATAAGCAAACCAAAACTAATTTGATTTGACCTTTTTGCTGCCATCTCTATCATAGCTTGCTGGCTGAAAATCGTCCATTTTTCCTTCATCATATTAAGATCAAAATAACCAAAATTCGATCATTCTTCGATAATCGAAGGTCATTGGTTCAAGGACTAGCAACCTGCTGAATTGAAAAAAGTTTCAAAGGGGAGAGTTCATCTTTTCAAGGTGTACTTCAAGGCTTTGGCACTCAAGTATGGTTTTTACCGAATTATAATTTTTAATTTTTGTATAATACTTTATTGCGTACAAATACTATTATTATTATTATCATATTTTTAATTAGGTGACGATTCTGATATGTAACAGTGTTGTCACAAATTAGTTTGGTTATATGCATGTATGTATTTATGTTAAAAAAATAAAAAAATTTATGCACATCAGATCGGTGCAGCCATATAAAATCATTATAAATTATTATTTTTAAATTATGTATATTATTTAATTACATATATCTGGTTTATATTTATATCATCATACTATGGTTGAAATTTGTCATATAATTTTATACATAATATTTTGTAGTAATAGTAATTTTTGTTGGTAAGGAATTAACTTTAATAATTATTTATTATAATTTACTGTTATATACTATTATTTAAATCAATATACTACATAAATAAATCATATGAAATCAAATATGTTATGAAAAATTATTTTTAAATTTTATAAACTCGTTTTAAAATCAGATAAGCTCGTGGCTAGAAAATAAAAATAAAAAAAATCTTGTTTGTTATTTTAAGAACTATTATTTAAATCGACTGAAAACTAATAAATTAGTTAAAAATAAATTCAAGCCGAAAAAGTATGGAAATTTTTTTCAAACTTCAAAATATCATTTATGATTTATTGGAAATTTAAAATTTGAAAAAAGATTTCGAAAATAATTTTTTATTAATACTCTATGAAATTACGAAATGAATATTCAACTAAAATATATTTTAAACAATAAAGGTAATAATAAATTTTTCTATGTTATACACATGATTTAGAATTTTATAATTTTTTAATAATTCTATTAATTTATTTATATATATATATATTTATATATTATAAATATATTTGTGTCTATATATACTAAAATAAAATATTATTTTATTATTATATTTATATATTAGAATATACATTTTTCATGTTTTAAATAATTTATTATTTATTTTAAGATTTAAATAACTTATTTATATTAAATAGGTATATTATAATAATATGCACAAATATGTGTGTGTGTATCTTTACTATTAATAAAGAGAATTCAACGAATATGATTCTACGGTGTCTTTTTGAAATTCTCAAAATACCTCCATCCATCAACGAAATCTCATCATCGTTTTACACCTTCACTTCCATCTCCTTTCTAACCACATATCAATAGAATTTTACTTTTAATTTGTCACCGACACTATCAACATAATAACTTGAAATAAAAGTATTAGACTACTAAAACTATTACATTTACAACTCACATTCGTCCATTCATTTTTTTATTAAATAAACTTTAAACAACTTTACCTATTAGATGCACATACGTGCGGATTATAGTAGTATATATTAATATTTTATTTACAAGGTTTTATATTTGCATAAAGACACACACAGACAAATGTATACACACATTTAAATATATTACACATTTATGTAAATTATTTAGATAAACTAAACATGTACATATATATAATATTTATATATAAGTGATATTTTATATACATGCATATATTTGGACAACGGTACCAAATAATTTGAATTTTCATATTATAACAGTTATAATTTTTTTCTTATTTTAAACTTAACTTTTAAACTTTTATTTCTAACATCAAACAATTTTGAAATTAGCCTAAGGCCCAATTCAAATTGGGCCTTTTCTATTAAGGATAACCATTTGGGCTTACCTCATTATTTTAGGTTAGGCTAGTAGCTAGCTAGGGAGAGACTGGTTTACGCTAAGGCATTGATAGAGGTTACTCTAGATCGTCTGTTGCCTTCTGTTCTTTCTGTTGAGCATGCCCCTAAGCTGGTAGTTGGTGTTGATATTAACTACTTATGGAAGTCTATTATCAGTACTATCTATAAGTCTTTTGGGCACTCGATCGACGCCTACTTGCACTCTTCTCAATTTCCTCCTTCGAAGGTTCCTCTTCTTATACCTTCTAAGAAATTTTGGATTCCAAAACCTTCAATCTCACCTACTATTGATCAAACATTTCCTATTTTGCAACAAACATCTATTATTGACTTGGTTAACGCTGATGACATAGTCACGGCTGCTCCCTCCTTCCCTTATCCTCAAGTTGATGTTGAGTGGCTTGATGATGATGTAGTTTGGACTCACTTATCCTTCATGTGTTATACATCGATGAGAAAGCCATTCTTCAAATTCATCTCTGATGACATTTAGGATCTCAATATTTATACTATATTCCTATTGATGATGTTCTAACTCTTGTGGTAGATGGTCAGTTTGGGAAGCATAACGTTGAGCTACTATCTAATGATAGTTGGGACAAAAAAAGGATTTACACTATTGGCTCTGATATCACTTCACGTGGTATCATTAGACTGTTACTTAAAGTTGTTGGAGAGGTTATTTCAGAGTAGTCATCTCATCCATTTCTGATGTGGATTGAGACTATTAATGCATGGAAGTTCGATGTTTCGCTTTTTGTTTTTCTTCTTGTTGTTATTTAGCAGTTGGTGTATTCTACACCACTTCCAATCTTATTTCTCTATAGCTGTTGTGGTAAATTCAGCCCATGTATTATTCAATGCTTATTAAGTGGTACAGCCACTATAAAACTGGCTTTCCTAAGCAAATAAATTTCAAATTGTTTTGAAAATTGTAAATGTAAAATTTTTAAATTTAAAAGTTAAAATTAAAATTTAATAATTACATATTATAAATGTTATAAAATAATGAAAAATTTCAAAATATTTAAAAGTTAAAATAAATTAATTTCAAAATTTACAAAATGTCTTAATAAGATTAAAAAAATTTAGCTAAATTAATTAATTAATTAATTAATTAATATGTACATGCATTGTGTATTATGATATATGTTATGTTATTTTAAAATGTTAATATAAGCATACATGTATGTATATAAATGAATTTCGACATTGATATAAATTTAATTAAAATTGTTTAATCAAATAAATTAATTAAAAGGTTAACTAATTAAATAAATGCACATATATGTGATATACATGTTATACTATAAAGGCTATAATATATAATAATTATTAAATATAAATGTTATATTAAATTAGTATAAAATTAATTAAAATGTTAATTAATTAAGATTAATTAAATAAGATTTAATTAATATAATATATATGTAAGGCTATTATATAAGTAATATGAAATATAAAAGTTATATAATAATAAAACTTATATAATATGAATGTATAAACTAAAAGTGGAACGTTAAGAAACCCTAAATAAACCTAAGTAATAAATATATACATAAATATACATATAGCATGATCTCTGATGTATCCGACATTTGAGTCACAAGGGTATTTCATAAACAAAATATATAATTTCATAAGTCTGTATCACTTGTTATAATATATTGAGAATTATGAATCTTTAATATAAAGTTGCCCTCTATCATTTAAATATTAATAGATTACTTGCATACTCTTTAGTTGTTGAGCTTTCTTCAGGCTAGGGATGTTATGTGTAGCACTATTAATATATTGAATATACAAGGTAAGATAACTGCACGTATTTGTTGAGATTTCCTCAAGGTACGTGCACTACATTGAGGCCATCGCGTAATGATAATTCCGAGTGAATAGTCTCACTTTACTTGTTGAGATTTCACCAACGTAAATAAGGGATTGGGACAATGAACCACGGGTTTGGAGTTGAATGTGATACAACCGATAAGAAGTTATCCATCGTATGTGGTGTATGATTTGTTGAGCTTTCCTTAAGATTAGAATCCCAAGGCACCAAGTCCTAACTCCTACTAGTGAAGTCGAAAGGCTTCTATATTTCACTTAGGGTATGGTGAAACATAAAAGACTAGTGGGAGTATTATTAGGAAAATGAAATGATAACATTTAACATTTATAATATTATAAGTACATAAGCTATATAATGTCATAATAATCTATATTAATAAATCTGTGCATTTAATACAATTGATAAAAAGTTATCAATTTAGATTATCAATGAACTCGATTAAAGATGAAAAAATAGAAATATAATATATACTTATTAGTAAATGTTTCATGATTTTGCATGTTAACGTTTCAATACTATGCAAGTGTCTAATTTTATAACTGCTAAATACATTCATAATTCGGTCACTTACATATTTATTTGGTCGAGACCGTATATTATATTCTATGAGTTTCGAACTCAAAAGCAATACAAGACCATGGATATTTGATCCATATACAATCTCATATAAATGTTATATGGTGAACGGTTGCATTTTGTAATGCATAATATTTCGATGAAATTAGTTCATCTAAAATAAACAAATAGACCATAGCGCGAGATTGAGTATTCAATTTGATTGATTACAATAAAAGATTATATTATGTTAAATGTAACAGAAGACCAAAGCTACAATATAGATCTAATAACTAGATTGTTGAAATGTCAGATTGATCGGTTTACATAAGGTTCATCGTATTTGATGTCCTTAAATGTTAAGGATAATCAAATGCATTTGTTTTAAAAGTTCGGTATGAGATTGTAATAAGGGTGTTCTTTTGAATGGTTCATACATTTAGAAAGAAATATAAATGTATAAGAGTAGATGTGATTTAAGGTATAGTTGAGATAAATAGAGTGAATGATCACTTCTGCTTCATAAAGAAACATCGAAAATGAGAACTGCAATAATAATGATAACACTGGAATAGTAAATATGATTTCTATTCCAAGATGTATTTTCATATAGAAATTTTTTCTATGAGATTTATTTTTATGAGTGCACGATATTTGATCAAAGCACTCTGTGCTATAAACTAGTTGTTGTATATGAAATAAATAATCTTTATTAAGTGAACGATGGATCCTCGAATTCAGCATGCTATTTTAATAACGACAGAAATAGTAGGAGCATACCATATAGCACTTATCGATTGCATCAAGTTACGAAAATTATTTTCATAAAATATACTGAATTTTATTTTTGAAATAATGACTATTTTTCGGTGTCGACTGAAAAATAGATATAGTTATATTTTAATGTAAATATTATGAATATTTGTTATGAAATAAAACTATAATGTTGTATTTATGTCCACAACAAAAGTGATGCATTAGAAATACTAAAGTATCTAAAGTTATTTACAATTATTTTGGAATTATAGACTAAGCCATAGTTTTGAGAAATATTTTTTATTATATTATTATGAATCATATGATAATAGTTAATTATATCTCAAACAACTATGGGCAGTGGGAGCATCGTGGAAGTTAATGTAATATTTAGATTGATACATATATGTGTGTGTGTGTGTGTGTGTGTGTGTATGCAATCGTAAGCCTATTAATACCAAATGGTTCCACGCACTTCATCATATTCATCGACGAGTCATTACAGACATGGACATATGTATTTAATACATATGTATAAGTCTAATATAAGCTCACAGAATATAAAAGTGAAGTAAATAATATAACATATGACAAAAATGATTCGATTTGGTCGAAAGGGTGAGTATATTGGAAGAGTTCCAAATGTACCTAAAATGAATAAAGATTCGACCTTAAAAGTAACTTATCCATATAATACATAATGATATATTGATAAGGAGTAATCGAACTTTGTTAGACAAAGCATCATTAATGTTGACAGAACTTGAGTTAAATTCTTTCTATAAGGTATCTACTTAAGAGTAGCACACAAGTTTAAAATTAATATCATCCAAATAATAGTTTACAAAACCATATGTGATAAGGGTTTATAAGAAACCTCTCCACATATCCTAACAAAGGAGTTGGCAGGTTGTGCAAGTTGAAAGACTGCATGTCATAATTATACATAAGGGATCCTATATGAATTATTCCAAGAGAATTTGGGGAATGATAGTCATTAGATGACTAATTTATGATTTGAACATAAATAAATTTTAAACTAATACAAAAATGATTTTATATAAACAATTCATAAAATGTTTATGAAAGCCTATTCTGTTGCGCTAGGAAACAACCACTGTTTCAAAAATACCAACTTTGTAGCGAAGGTATTTCTTTAAGAAACTATTGGTATAAAATGAATTTAGATACAATCCAATTATAAAAGTGATTACAAGGGATGAAATGAAACTGACCAAACAGAAATGAACACAATATATTAGAATGTTTAATGAGAATTCTTGCACACTAAAGAGAAATTATGAGTTTCTTGTAATTGTCAAGAATAAATAATACTCAATTATTTAATTACACCATTAAGAGTTTTAACTTTATGATATTGTAGGATATGCTAATTCGAAATAGATTCCAGGTACATTGTCAAAATATGGTTTTGATAGCTGTATCTGAATGATCAATTGGCTGCAAATGTGTCCTTATGAGAAAGACCAATGTTGTTGGAATATAGTGAGCCACATTGATAACAATATTATCGTGAATTTCAATTGTTGTAATTCACATAACAAAATTACCATTCAGTGTGCACAAGTAGGTTCATACTTTACTCATAAAATTATTGCATATTATGACTTTGTGTTTTGTATGTGCGCATTGATACAGAGAATTCTAAATAATGATTTAGAGTAAACTATGTACACTTAATAACTAGTGGAAATTAGACACAAGGGCCTCAATAGCAAGTGCAATTAGTTTCTAGGACACACAACCGAAATAATTACTTTTAAGGACAAAATGCAAAATAATTAGTTTCTAAGGCCTAAAAACATATGAAATTGTGCCCTTGAAAATAATTGGACCGTTGACTTTGTCCTTAAAAGCAAATATTGTGCTGACTTTGGCCTTGAAATTAATTTTTGTGGATGTGTGTCCTACAAACTAATTGGACGGCAAAGTTTGTCCTTCTAGTGAAATGCCCCTAATAACTATTTGCGTTGACTAAAGTTCTATGAACTAGAAACTAGTCGAATGAATTTTATAAGAAAATTACCGCAAGCGCATAGCGTATTATCGTAGTACATGGCGAGTATGGGTCGATCCGTAGGGAATTGTTGATTTTAAATTTTTATTCAATCAAATTAACCAAAAATTTAGAGAGTGATTAGCTAAAAAGTGAGAAAATTGACAAAAGGAAAGTGATAAAAATATGAGAGTAGAAAAAATTTTAGAGATAAATTCACTCTCTAGATCACATAGTTCAACAAAAATGAAATTGTGATCTCTCTTTTTGGTCATTAGTGAATTTAAATGATGTGTTTATCATAAGTATGGCTTATTTGTGCTATTAATTAGCTCAACATAAGCCATTAAACTATAACACACCCCTTAAACCACTTACTAACTCTCATGAAAACAATAAAAAAGTTGAAAATGAAATTTATTTTAAGCATGGCCCATTAACTATTGTTTAGAAATATAGGTCATCAAATTTTAATTTCACATTCACTTCATTACCATCATCATATGTAGATGAAGAGGTAATTATTGTTTGCGATTGTTTAAGCATAGCCTATTTGTTATGAACAACATAGACTATCAAATTCAACATGAAACAGTAAATCACATCAACATTCCTTTAAGCACAAAAGAGATCAAAATTATCAAAATGTTGAAGCTACATGATTAGGGGCTTCATTACCCTAAATTGAAGGGGTTAAGCTCTCATTTTTGTTATCATAAGAAAAAATGTAGCATGCAACATTGAACAAAAAGAAAGGAAAATGAAAGCTAATGAAAAAGAAAAGACAGCTAATCTAATTGCATAAAGGAAAATCTACACTACTTGCATAAAAGGAAATGAACATGTAATTAAAAAGAAACAATAATTAACATTGCATAAAAAGAAAAAAAAATTACATAAAATAAAAATGGCCAAGTAGCCATGAAAAAAGAAAGAGAGCTTTCTTTTATTTATGAGCCAAAACTTAAGAGAAGAGAACCTAAAGAAGAGACTAAGGAAGAGGAGGGTTACATGAAACATAAGTGGTATATATACGTGTGTTAAACCCTAATTCATATTTTTGGAAAATCCCCAAAATACCTTTGATAAAGTGTGGAGGCCAAGCAATCATTAGCTTCTATTAGACATCATTTAAGTGTACATGAAGACATAAATCTATAAGCATGTGCATTAGCCTTTAATTGGAAATCAAATAGGCGGGTGGGGTCCTCCATGTTCTTCACTTTGAATTATTTCTATCTTCATTCTTTTGTATCTTCTTTGTGCATGCATATTTCATCATAAAACCACTTGTAAAATTCGCCAAATTTCCTACAAAACAACGTAGAAAATTCCAAGTAAAATTTCGCAATTCAATAAATGCACAAAAATGACCATTTTACCCCTGTATGAAGATGAATATGTCACAATTTGAAAATAATTTGAATTTTGGTTTAAACAAGTTAAAATACCCAATATGATCATTTATTCAATTTAAATACATTAAATATGGTGGTAAAAATATGCATATTTTGTTAGTCCGTGAGATGATGGTTTTGATGACAACAACCTTAGTAGATTATAAAATATAAATACTAACATTATAAGTTTAGATATATATGTATATGCAGGATTTAACCATGCAGGTACCAAGAATGAAGACTGTACAGTACAGAGATTCAAGATATCAAGATTGAAGACTCATGAGTATCAAGATTATCAAGAGTTCAAGAATTCAAGTAATTTATTCTTTAATTAGAAAACTTTGTTAAAACTCCTAGAAAAGCACCGGCATCTTAAAATCCAATTTATTCGTGGAACGGAATCCACTTCGAGCCTGTTAAAGGGATGGAACCCTAAGTAGGATGGAACCTACGAAAAATCTAGTGGAACATTGTTTTGTATCCGCTAACCTTTTATTCAAAATGATTTTTTTCAAAATTATATCTTGTTTTCAAAATAATTTCAAAACCTTCCTTTTAAAAGCATCAAAAACATCTATCCTGATTTTAAATAATTTTAGCCTCAAAATCATCTTTAATTTCAAAGTCAAATTACTCCTGATTTTAAACTATCTTTTGATATAATATATTTAACTTTTAAAATATTTATACTTAGATTTAAATATAAAATTATATTTAAATTCTTATATATTATTATCTATATTTACTTATGTATTTTAACTATAGTCAAGTATATTTATAAAGTTTAAAATATTTTTAATATAAGAAAGGTTATTTTCAAAGAAAATCAAATCATCAAAAAATGCTTTGGAATGTCAACGTACTCATGGTGACCATGTCGTCATGGTGTCAGTTGATTTCAAAATTTCAATTTCAAAAGAAGTGTCTATTCGCCACAACTCTTCACGAATGGACATGACTGTTGTTCTACTATAAATTAGGGTCAGTTTCAACGAATTTTACATCAGATTTTCTGGTTTTTCACTCCTCTTCTTCTTCCACTTTTCTTAATAAAAATTCTTATCATTACTCTGCCGAAATCTAAATTGAATTGAACTCGATCATTCGTAGTTTGATTCTCTATCACTATCTCAACAACATCCTCAGTGCTATTCAGAGTTATAGGCTTTTTGTAATCAACTAAGCGAGAAAAGGTGTGATTGTAGCATTGGGAAATCAATTGGGTGAACTTGAAGCCCGTAAAATCAAGTGGGTGAACTTATTGCCTGGAAAATCAAGTATCTCTACCCAGAGGATTGTGATTCTAGAGGGTGTACCCCGTAGCCTTGAAATCGAGGGTGTAATTATAAAGATTTCTTTTGAATGGAAATCCGTACTTGTGTTGCGGGACTGGATGTAGGGTAACTCCGAACCAGTATAAAATCCGGTGTGTTCTTTCCTTTACTGCTTTTTATTATTTCTACATATGTATTTGTTTCTGTGATCATATCTGTGTTTGTATATTGCACACATCTGTGTTTAAATTTACATAAACTCAAAAAGATTTAGTAATTCTTTATAAACACTATTCACCCCCCTCTAATGTTAATCCTAGCCTTAAGATCTGTAATCCACATTTCGCACAAATGGTATCAGAGCAAGGTTTTCAAAGTTTCATAATCTGATTTTTGAAAAAATTTCAAAATGGCTAGCAGCACTGGTACAGTTACTAACACTAGTATCCCTGTCACTAGTTCATTTGTAGAAGGTCAGTCTACTGTCAGACGACCGCTTTTTAATGGCACTAACTATGCATATTGGATATGTAGGATGAAAATATACTTACAATCTATAGGATTAGACAGTTGGAAGATTACACAAACTGAATATTCTGAACCCACACCTGATTTTGCATAGTAGACTGCTGAGCAAAAGACTGTTGCACAAAATAATTCTAGGGCAATGAATATTTTGTTTTGCTCGCTAGATAGAAATGAATTCAATAGAGTGTCAATTTGTAAGTCTGCATATGAAATCTGGAAAACTTTACAAGTTACTCACGAAGGAGCAAGCAAAGTTAACCAAAATTCCCATGCTCACAAATCAGTTTCAATTATTAGAAATGAATTCTAACGAGTCTATTTCAGATATGTATAGTAGATTTCAGGATATTGTGCACTCTCTAATAACTTTGGGAAAGGAATTTTCTGAAGAAGATCAAGTCAGAAAGATTTTAAATTCTCTTACTCCAGAATGGGATCAAAAAACACTTGCTATCGAAGAGGCAAATGACATCAGTACTTTAAAGATAGAAGAATTAATTGGAAATCTAATGTCGTGTGAAGTTCAAATGATCGGAAGAAGAGAAAGCAAAGCATCTGAAAAGAAATCAATGGCATTCAATGCATTGACTGATGGATCAGATTCAAACAGCGATAATGATGAAGAAATAGCCTTAATGACCAGAAATTTTAGGAAATTCCTGAAATACAGAAAAATGAACAATCTCAAGAGAAACAGCTATAAGAACTCTGGAAACCAGAATGTAGTGTCAAATAATGTCAAATGTTACAACTGTGATGAACCATGCCATATCAAAAGAGACTGTCTGTATCCAGATAGGCAAAATCCTCCTATGAATAACGATTCAGCAAAGAAATGGAAACGTGCATTTACTGCTACTCTAGATGACTCAGACTCGTCCTCAAGTAATGATGATCAGAAAACAGATAATTCAAATTTGTGTTTCACAGAAGTTCATGACTTCGACGAATTCAGAGAAATGGACTCAGAAAAAGGTACACATTTACAATATAATTGGTTGAAATTGTTTGCTTAGAATTAGATGTTTGATTGCTTGATTAGTTGATTTTGAATTGGCGTGTTGTTTGAATTTTAAAAAATTATTTTCTATTTTTTATTATTATTTTATTTATTCATTTATTTATTTTATATTATTATTTTAATAGTATAATAATACTTTCTGGAATATATTATTAATCCAATAATATTTCAGAAATATACAATAAAGTATATAAATTTATTAGAGAACATAGGAAAAATAATTCACAAAAATTCACTGGCACATGTCGACATGGTCCTTACCATGATGTCGACATGGGTACCAGAATTTGAATTTCAAAATTTGAATTCAAATGTTTGAATTTCCTTCCATCTTTTCACTTCATTCAATTCTCTGAAAAGCTACCTTTTGACCAGAGAATATGTCCTTTGAGAATCTATTTATCCACTATCTTTTATCATATCTTTTCACTCTTATTTTCAAATTCAAACTCGCTTTCTTCAAAACTTCAAGCACACTACTCTCTACTTTAATGGCTTCTTCAAGCAACCCTTCCACCATGAGGATTTTCAGAAAAATAAAAGAGCAACTCTTCAATGATCTGGAGGCAATAAAAGTATAAATCAATTATGCAAATTATGCCAAAGTCCATCCTGGAAATTTTGCTATTTTTCAAGATTTTCCTTCTTATGAACTTGAATCTCTTTTTGCAAACAATGGAGTTCTTAGTCTTATTGATGCTTCTCAAAATGATTTTGTTTGCTATCCAAATCTTGTTAAAATTTTCTATGCTAATTTAAACCGTGGATTTTATAATTGAAACGAGGATGAAATTTGGAGTAGTGTCAAAGGCACTAAAATTGTTTTGAATTGTTGTCTTTTGGGTACCATTCTCAATTGCAAGTGTACGAAAATGGATCTTTCTTATTTTAAAATAGATGAAAATGATCGTGAGACATTGCATCACATTTTCGAAGGGAATGATAATTTTGAATTCAAAAGTCGAAGTTTTCGACCAAAGGCAAGAATTGTCAATCTTCTTTTGCAACATACTTTGAACCCAAGATCGGGGAATTTTAACAATCCTACTTCAAAAGTTTGCAAAGCACTTTTTGCTATTTTTGGAAATTAAGACATAAATTGGGAGCGGTTATATTGGATGAACTTCGCCTAAAAATCTTGAAATGGGTGAGAATACTTTATATCATGGAATTTATCTCACTCGTATTTTCAACTATTTTGGAGTGGATTTCAAAGGCGAAGAATTTGTTTCTAGAAAAGTTTTCAATCATTCCAACATTTCTCTTATGAAAATTCCATTTGTTTTTCAACCTTATTAGACCCTTGCCGAAAAGGAAGAGCGTTTGGCTCGTGAGGAAATGGAAGAAGAAGAAGAGGAAGAAGAAGAAGAAGGGGATGAAATGGAAATTGAAGAAGAAGAAGGTAAAACCTCTTTGGAAAGCATCGACTATCCTCCTAATCCATCCACCAAAACCCTTCTCAAAAACCAAAAGACGATTGTTGAGAATCAACGGATTCTTAAACAATCCGTTAGTAAGAAGTTAGACAAAATTTCATCCAAGATGAACAAGTTCATTTCCAAAGTCAACATGAAACTTGGACTTTCTTCTTCATCATCATCCTCTAACTAGTGTTATCTTTTCGTATTTTGTTGTATGTGTTTAAGCTTGTTTTAATTCGAAAGTTCATGTAGTTTCATATGTTTAATCATTGTATCATCTTAGTATGCAATGAAATGAAATTTCCTTTCTGTTATCTAGCTTATCTTATCTCTAGAATAAATGTTAGTATATTATATAAATATATAAATATATACACACACAATTATTCACAAAATCTAATTAGTCATATTTTTTCACTCACCCATGTCGACATACCCCCAATAACCATGTCGACATGTACTAGTCAGAAATGACAATTCATTTTGAATTTGAAATTTGAATAACTACCATATGTCTATTAATTTCAAATAAATTTCTACACCTATATATACCTATTTCTTCCAGAATTCTTCACTGAAAATGATTTCTTATCTTCTAATCCTTCATTTCTTTCACAAATTCAACTATGTCTAATCCAATTCACAATTTATCCAAAAATCTTGAAGAAACTCTTAATTCATTTAAGAATATTCTCTCGTTCATTCTCCGTAACCAGCGACATTTAGAATTGAGTCAAATGCAGATGATCAAAGAGAAAGAAAGGCATTTCGATGCAATACGATGGATGATTTCCTCCCTACACAAGGATGGTAATGAAGCACATCCTCCTATTTCTCTCACCAATGACAATGAAAATTGGGATGCTATTAAAGCAGACCCTATCTTTGGAGAAGAAGGATGGGTGGAAGTTCCTCGTAACGTTTAAATTTTATTACATTGTTTGAGTTGTTTGAATTGATTTGATTTGGTTTAAATTGATACTTAGCGTGGATTGATTTCTTAATTTAGTTCGATGTTTGATGTATAAAACATGTAAATATACATTGAGATGTATATAGTCTTCGATTAAATTATCATGCTCATAAGTATAATTATTTCTTAGTCTATCTATTATACATTTCTTTGTATAGTTTATCAATGCAGGTACTTTAGTCCAAGAATGAGGGGGAGTTTGTTTTTGTTGATGACAAAGGGGGAGAAGTATAAAGTAGGGTAGTTAGGACTAGATTAAGGGGGAGTTATTAGTTTTAGGGGGAGTTATTAGGATAGAAGTAATATTTTATAAACAGAGGTTGGCATCATCAAAAAGGGGGAGATTGTTAGTCCGTGAGAAGATCGTTTTGATGACAACAACCTTAGTAGATTATAAAATATAAATACTAACATTATAAGTTTAGATATATATGTATATACCGGATTTAACCATGCAGGTACCAAGAATGAAGACTGTACAGTATAGAGATTCAAGATATCAAGATTGAAGACTCATGAGTATCAAGATTATCAAGAGTTCAAGAATTCAAGTAATTTATTCTTTAATGAGAAACCTTTGTTAAAACTCCTAGAAAAGCACCGGCATCTCAAAATCCAATTTATTCGTGGAACGGAATCCACTTCGAGCCTGTTAAAGTGATGGAACCCTAAGTAGGATGGAACCTACGAAAAATCTAGTGGAATATTGTTTTGTATCCGCTAACCTTTTATTCAAAATGATTTTTTCAAAATTATATCTTGTTTTCAAAATGATTTCAAAACCTTCCTTTTAAAAGCATCAAAAACATCTATCCTGATTTTAAATAATTTTAGCCTCAAAATCATCTTTAATTTCAAAGTCAAATTACTCCTGATTTTAAACTATCTTTTGATATAATATATTTAACTTTTAAAATATTTATACTTAGATTTAAATATAAAATTATATTTAAATTCTTATATATTATTATCTATATTTACTTATGTATTTTAACTATAGTCAAGTATATTTATAAAGTTTAAAATATTTTTAATATAAGAAAGGTTATTTTCAAAGAAAATCAAATCATCAAAAAATGCTTTGGAATGTCAACGTACTCATGGTGACCATGTCGTCATGGTGTCAGTTGATTTCAAAATTTCAATTTCAAAAGAAGTGTCTATTCGCCACAACTCTTCACGAATGGACATGACTGTTGTTCTACTATAAATTAGGGTCAGTTTCAACGAATTTTACATCAGATTTTCTGGTTTTTCACTCCTCTTCTTCTTCCACTTTTCTTAATAAAAATTCTTATCATTACTCTGCCGAAATCTAAATTGAATTGAACTCGATCATTCGTAGTTTGATTCTCTATCACTATCTCAACAACATCCTCAGTGCTATTCAGAGTTATAGGCTTTTTGTAATCAACTAAGCGAGAAAAGGTGTGATTGTAGCATTGGGAAATCAATTGGGTGAACTTGAAGCCCGTAAAATCAAGTGGGTGAACTTATTGCCTGGAAAATCAAGTATCTCTACCCAGAGGATTGTGATTCTAGAGGGTGTACCCCGTAGCCTTGAAATCGAGGGTGTAATTATAAAGATTTCTTTTGAATGGAAATCCGTACTTGTGTTGCGGGACTGGATGTAGGGTAACTCCGAACCAGTATAAAATCCGGTGTGTTCTTTCCTTTACTGCTTTTTATTATTTCTACATATGTATTTGTTTCTGTGATCATATCTGTGTTTGTATATTGCACACATCTGTGTTTAAATTTACATAAACTCAAAAAGATTTAGTAATTCTTTATAAACACTATTCACCCCCCTCTAATGTTAATCCTAGCCTTAAGATCTGTAATCCACATTTCGCACAAATGGTATCAGAGCAAGGTTTTCAAAGTTTCATAATCTGATTTTTGAAAAAATTTCAAAATGGCTAGCAGCACTGGTACAGTTACTAACACTAGTATCCCTGTCACTAGTTCATTTGTAGAAGGTCAGTCTACTGTCAGACGACCGCTTTTTAATGGCACTAACTATGCATATTGGATATGTAGGATGAAAATATACTTACAATCTATAGGATTAGACAGTTGGAAGATTACACAAACTGAATATTCTGAACCCACACCTGATTTTGCACAGTGGACTGCTGAGCAAAAGAATGTTGCACAAAATAATTCTAGGGCAATGAATATTTTGTTTTGTTCACTAGATAGAAATGAATTCAATAGAGTGTCAGTTTGTAAGTCTGCATATGAAATCTGGAAAACTTTACAAGTAACTTACGAAGGAGCAAGCAAAGTTAACCAAAATTTCCATGCTCACAAATCAGTTTCAATTATTTGAAATGAATTCTAACGAGTCTATTTCAGATATGTATAGTAAATTTCAGGATATTGTGCACTCTCTAATATCTTTAGGAAAGGAATTTTCTGAAGAAGATCAAGTCAGAAAGATTTTAAATTCTCTTACTCCAGAATGGGATCAAAAGGCACTTGCTATCGAAGAGGCAAATGACATCAGTACTTTAAAGATAGAAGAATTAATTGGAAATCTAATGTCGTGTGAAGTTCAAATGATCGGGAGAAGAGAAAGCAAAGCATCTGAAAAGAAATCAATGGCATTCAATGCATTGACTGATGGATCAGATTCAAACAGCGATAATGATGAAGAAATAGCCTTAATGACCAGAAATTTTAGGAAATTCCTGAAATACAGAAAGATGAACAGTCTCAAGAGAAACAGCTATAAGAACTCTGGAAATCAGAATGTAGTGCCAAATAATGTCAAATGTTACAACTGTGATGAACCATGCCATATCAAAAGAGACTGTCTGTATCCAGATAGGCAAAATCCTCCTATGAATAATGATTCAGCAAAGAAACGGAAACGTGCATTTACTGCTACTCTAGATGACTCAGACTCGTCCTCAAGTGATGATGATCAGAAAACATATAATTCAAATTTGTGTTTCACAGAAGTTCATGACTTCGACGAATTCAGAGAAATGGACTCAGAAAAAGGTACACATTTAGAATATAATTGGTTGAAATTGTTTGCTTAGAATTAGATGTTTTATTGCTTGATTAGTTGATTTTGAATTGGCATGTTGTTTGAATTTTAAAAAATTATTTTCTATTTTTTATTATTATTTTATTTATTCATTTATTTATTTTATATTATTATTTTTAATAGTATAATAATACTTTCTGGAATATATTATTAGTCCAATAATATTTCAGAAATATAAAATAAGTATATAAATTTATTAGAGAACATAGGAAAAATAATTCACAAAAATTCACTGGCACATGTCGACATGGTCCCTACCATGTCGACATGTACTAGTCAGAAATGACAATTCATTTTGAATTTGAAATTTGAATAACTACCATATGTCTATTAATTTCAAATAAATTTCTACACCTATATATACCTATTTCTTCAAGAATTCTTCACTGAAAATTATTTCTTATCTACTAATCCTTCATTTCTTTCACAAATTCAACTATGTCTAATCCAATTGACAATTTATCTAAAAATCTTGAAGAAGCTCTTAATTCATTCAAGAATATTCTCTCGTTCATTCTCCGTAACCAGCGACACTTAGAATTGAGTCAAATGCATATGATCAAGGAGAAAGAAAGGCATTTCGATGCAATACGATGGATGATTTCCTCCCTACACAAGGATGGTAACGAAGCACATCCTCCTATTTCTCTCACCAATGACAATGAAAATTGGGATGCTATTAAAGCAGACCCTATCTTTGGAGAAGAAGGATGGGTGGAAGTTCCTCGTAACGTTTAAATTTTATTACTTTGTTTGAATTGTTTGAATTGATTTGATTTGGTTTAGATTGATACTTAGTGTGGATTGATTTCTTAATTTAGTTCGATGTTTAATGTATAAAACATTTAATTATACATTGAGATGTATATAGTCTTTGATTAAATTATCATGCTGATAAATATAATTATTTCTTAGTCTATCTATTATACATTTCTTTGTATAGTTTATCAATGCAGGTACTTTAGTCCAACAATGAGGGGGAGTTTGTTTTTGTTGATGACAAAGGGGGAGAAGTATAAAATAGGGTAGTTAGACATAGATTAGGGGGAGTTATTAATTTTAGGGGGAGTTATTAGGATAGAAGTAATATTTAATAAACAAAGGTTGGCATCATCAAAAAGGGGGAGATTGTTAGTCCGTGAGATGATGGTTTTGATGACAACAACCTTAGTATAGATTATAAAATATAAATACTAACATTATAAGTTTAGATATATATGTATATACAGGATTTAACCATGCAGGTACCAAGAATGAAGACTGTACAGTATAGAGATTCAAGATATCAAGATTGAAGACTCATGAGTATCAAGATTATCAAGAGTTCAAGAATTCAAGTAATTTATTATTTAATTAGAAAACTTTGTTAAAACTCCTAGAAAAGCATTGGCATCTTAAAATCCAATTTATTCGTGGAGCGGAATCCACTTCGAGCCTGATAAAGGGATGGAACCCTAAGTAGGATGGAACCTAAGAAAAATCTAGTGGAACATTGTTTTTTATCCGCTAACCTTTTATTCAAAATGATTTTTTCAAAATTATATCTTGTTTTCAAAATGATTTCAAAACCTTCCTTTTAAAAGCATCAAAAACATCTATCCTGATTTTAAATAATTTTAGCCTCAAAATCATCTTTAATTTCAAAGTCAAATTACTCCTGATTTTGAGCTATCTTTTAATATAATATATTTAACTTTTAAAATATTTATACTTAGATTTAAATATAAAATTATAGTTAAATTCTTATATATTATTATCTATATTTACTTATGAATTTTAACTATAGTCAAGTATACTTATAAAGTTTAAAATAGTTTTAATATAAGAAAGGTTGTTTTCAAAGAAAATCAAATCATCAAAAAATGCTTTGGGATGTCGACATACTCATGGTGACCATGTCGACATGGTGTCAGTTGAGTTCAAAATTTCAATTTCAAAAGAAGTGTCTATTCGCCATAACTCTTCACGAATGGACATGACGTTATTCTACTATAAATAGGGGTCAGTTTCAACGAATTTTACATCATATTTTCTGGTTTTTCACTCCTCTTCTTCTTCCACTTTTCTTAATAATTTTTTTTATCATTACTCTGTCGAAATCTACATTGAATTGAACTCGTTCATTCGTAGTTTGATTCTCTATCACTATCTCGACAAGATCCTTAGTGCTATTCAGAGTTATAGGCTTTTCGTAATCAACTTAGCGAGAAAAGGTGCGATTGTAGCCTTGGGAAATCAATTGGGTGAACTTGAAGCCCGTAAAATCAAGTGGGTGAACTTGTTGCCCGAAAAATCAAGTATCTCTACTCAGAGGATTGTGATTCTAGAGGGTGTACCTATTAGCCTTAAAATCGAGGGTGTAATTATAAAGATTGCTTTTGAAAGGAAATCCGCACTTGTGTTGCGAGACTGGATGTAGGGTAACTCCGAACCAGTATAAAATCCGGTGTGTTCTTTCCTTTACTGCTTTTTATTTTATTTCTGCATATGTGTTTATTTCCGTGATCATATCTGTGTCTATATATTGCACACATCTGTGTTTAAATTTACATAAACTCAAAAAGATTTAGTAATTCTTTATAAACACTATTCACCCCCCCCCCTCTAGTGTTAATCCTAGCCTTAAGATCCATAATCCGCATTTCTCCCATATTTATGTGCACATCAAATACCCTCATGCTTATTTTTTTATTCGTGCTCAAATAAAGAAAAACTAAGATAAATTCTTTTTCGTAGGAAGCACGATTGCATTGAGCGTATGCAACAACCCGTTAAACATCTGGGTGTCCCCAGTAGGACGAATGTTGTCTCGTGAGGGTTTTCAACGGATACTACCCACAAAACCCAAATGCATGATGGAAATATTTGCAAAATACAAGATTTATTTACAAAGAGATGAATGCGAGTTTGTGAAATATTTACAAATGAAGGATTTATTTTTAAATCGACATAAATAAGTTAAATATAGGTTTTGGTCATTATCTTGAAAATTAAAGTCATTTACTCGTCAAAATTTCAAACAAAAACAAGTTATTATAATAAGTAGATAATAGTTTAACTCATTATTTAGGTTGATAACAAAGTGTAAAATTATGAAATGGATCCTTAGTTGATTAGCAAAGTTTATCAAAGTGGTATTTTAATTTCTGTTCAATAACAAGTCAAATCAAATAAGTTAAAATAGTGCTTGGATTTCATTTGCTTACTCTCTCCATTTTTTTCTTTTGAAAATTATATTGATATTAACAATATTTACATATGCCTAACGCAGATAAACTAAGGCCAGACATATTACCCGTGCACTGCCTTGCGGACTTATGTGAGGGGAATACAGAGCGTGGCGAGTGAACATACGAGTGTGAACACCTATTGACTGTAGGCGTTAATAAAAGAATTTTTATATATACACCTAGCTCAGATAAACTAAGGCCAGATATACCGATCGTGCACTGCCTTTCGGGCTTACGTGAGAAAGGTACAGAGCATGGCGAGTGTACACACAAGTGTGTACATCTGTCGACCGTAGGTGTTAATAGAAAATATTTACATATATATAAATGTTTTGTTTTTTTATATGTTTTTTTTCATATATTTTTTTTGAAAGAGAGAGTTTTGCAAAATCATCTTAGCACCTCTTAACTTAGAAGACAAAAAAAATGTTATATCCTTTGCTTAAAATCAACCACTTTTCAAAAAAAAAGATTTTCAATTAGGGTATATTCATAATCATCACGTATGAACCTTCGTATATACTAGTTAAACTATCATTATTTGTAATCAAATTTCATTTTTATTTTTGTTAAGACAAACAAATTTTCAAAAATTTCAATTCAATAAACCAAAACCATATATTTATCCTGTAGTGTTTCTTTAAAAATAAATCAAAATGCATAAAAAAATTTGTTTTTAAAATTTTTGTTTTGGGGTTTGAAAAGAAAATGTAAAATAAACTATGAAAAATCAAAAAAAAAGGTGAGTCTCCTCCCACATTTGATTTTGACTGTGTCCCCACAGTCAACTCAAGTGAAAGGAACGTTTATTATTATTTACATGAAAATGAAATGTATTTACATGGCATCAGAAAGTATACGTTAAAAAGTAAATGAAACGTTCTTCCAAAGACCGATTCATTTGTCTCGTCAAGTATGCGAGATACAGTTTTAGCTCAAAAAACCAAACCGTAAAGATTTCGAAGTTGAATTTTGATTTGGAAAAATAAATGTCGTTTTATTGAAAATTGAATGGGTTGTTTTATTTTCGATGATTTTTGGGGATGATAAAACAATTGATTGAAATTCAAGTTTATTTTCATCAAGTTGAAGTTCAAACTTATCATTGAAAACTTCTTCAAAATTACCGATTTCAAAATCAAAATGGTGTTGTAAATCTTCACTTTAGAATTTAACAACTCATTTTCGAAAATTCCAAAGAAATTATTGTGAGAAATGCGGATTACGGATCTTAAGGCTAGGATTAACACTAGAGGGGGTGAATAGTGTTAATAAAAAAATTACTAAATCTTTTTCGATTTATGTTAATTTAGACACCGATGTATGCAATATACAGATACATATATAATCACAGAAACAATCATAGATGCAGAAATAAAATAAAAGCAGTAAAGGAAAGAACACACCGGATTTTATACTGGTTCGGAGTTACCCTACATCCAGTCCCGCAACACAAGTACGGATTTCCTTTCAAAAGCAATTGTACAATTACACCCTCGGTTTCAAGGCTATGGGATACACCCTCCAGAATTTCGATCCTCTGGATAGAGATACTTGATTTCCAGGCCACAAATTTACCCAATTGATTTACCAAGGCTACAATCACACCTTTTCTTTCTTGATTGATTTTCAAGGCTACAATCACACATTTTCTCGCTTAATAGATTCAAAGAAGTCTATAACTCTGAATAAGCACTAAGAATCTTATAGAGGGAGTGATAGAGAATCAAACTAGAAGTAATCGAGTTCGATTCAATGTTGATTTCGGCAGAGTAATGATAAGAACTGTATTAAGAAAAGTGGAAGAAGAAGAGGAGTGAAAAACCAGAAAATCTGATCTGAAATTCGTTGAAACTAACCCATATTTATAGAAGAATAACAACCATGTCCATTCGTGAAGAGTTATGGCGAATAGACACTTCTTTTGAACTTTAAATTTTGAACTCAACTGACACCATGTCGACATGGGGTATATAGGCATGTCGACATCCCAAAGCATTTTTTGATGTTTTGATTTTCTTCGAAAATAACCTTTATCTTATATTAAAACTAATTTAAACTTTATAAATATACTTGAATATAGTTAAAATTCATAAGTAAATATGGAGAATGATACATATAGAATTTAACTCTAATTTTATATTTTAAATATAAGTATAAATATTTAAAAGTTAAGTATATTATATTAAAAGATAGTTTAAAATCAGGAGTAATTTGATTTTGAAATTAAAGATAATTTTGAAGCTAAAATTATTTAAAATCAGGATAGAGGGTTTTGAATCTTTTAAAAGGAAAGTTTTGAAAACATTTTGAAAACAGGATATAATTTTGAAAAATCATTTTGAATAAAAAGTTAGCACATACAAAACAATGTTCCACTAGATTTTTCGTAGGTTTCATCCTACTTAGGGTTCCATCCCTTTAACAGGCTCGAAGTGGATTTCATTCCACGAATAAATTGGATTTTAAGATGTCAGTGCTTTTCTATGAGTTTTAACAAAATTCCTAATAATAAAAAATACTTAACTTTGAAATCTTGAACTCTTGATAATCTTGATACTCATGAGTCTTCTATCTTGATATCTTGAATCTCTATACTGTATAGTCTTCTTTCTTAGTACATGAATGGTTAAATCCTGCATATACATATATATCTAAACTTATAATGTTAGTATTTATATTTTATAATCTATTCTAAGGTTGTTGTCATCAAAACCATCATCTTACGGACTAACAACCTCCCCCATTTTGATGATGACAACCTTTGTTTATAAAATTTTACTTCTATCCTAATAACTCGCCCTAAAACTAATAACCCCCCCTTAATCTATGCCTAAAAACCCTATTTTATATTTCTCCCCCTTTGTCATCTCAACAAAAAAATTCACTCCCCCTCATTCTTCAGTACCTGCATTGATAAACTATACAACGGAATATATAGATTAAGAAATAATTATACTTATGAACATGATAACCAATCAAAGTCTATATACATTTCAATGTATATATATGTTTTATACAAGAAATTTCAAACCAATATCAAGAAATCAATCCACACAGAGTATCAATCCAAACCAAATCAATTCAAACAAATCAAACAAAGCAAACAAATAAAAATCAAATGTTACGTGGAAATTCCACCCATCCTTCTCCTCCAAAGATTAGGTCTGCCTTAATAGCATCCCAATTATCATTGTCATTGGTGAGAGAGACAGGAGGATGTGCTTCGTTATCATCCTTGTGCAGATGGGAGATCGTCCATCGTATCACATCGAAGTGCCTTTCTTGTTCCTTGATCATCTACATTTGACTCAATTCTAAGTGACGCTGGTTTTGTAGAATAAACGAGAGAATATTCTTGAATGAATTAAGAGTTTCTTCAAGATTTTCGGATAGATTGTGAATAGGATTAGCCATAATTGAATCTATGAATGAAATAAAGGATATAGATGATAAGAATGAATTTCAACGAAGAATTATGGAAGAAACAGGTATTTATAGGTGTAGAAATTCTTTTGAAATGAATAGACATTTGGTAGTTATTCAAATTTCAAATTCAAAATCAATTGTCATTTCTGACCAGTACATGTCGACATGGTCATATAGGGGATGTCGACATGGGTCAGTGAAAAATTATGACTAATTTGATTTTGTGAATAATTGTGTGTGTGTATACACACACACACACACACTATACTAACATCTATTCTGGAGATAAGATAAGATAGATAACAGAAAGGAAATTTCATTTCATTGCATACTACAATAATATAACGATTAAGCACACAACAAACTACATGAATATTCGAAATAAAGCAAACTAAAACAAATACAACAAGATATGAAAAGATAAGACTAGTTAGAGGATGATGAAGATGAAGATAGTCCAAGTTTCTTGCTGATTTTGGAAATGAACTTGTTCATCTTGGACGAAATTTTGTCCAACTTCTTACTAACGGATCTTTTAAGAATCCGTTGATTCTCAACAATCGTCTTTTGGTTTTTGAGAAGGGTTTTGGTGGATAGATTAGGAGGATAGTCAATGCTTTCCAAAAAGGTTTCACCTTCTTCTTCAATTTCCATTTCATCCCCTTCTTCTTCTTACTCTTCCTCTTCTTCCATTTCCTCATGAGCCAAACGCTCTTTTTTTCGGCAAGGGTCTCATAAGGTTGAAAAACAAAAGGAATTTTCATAAGCGAAATGTTGGAATGGTTGAAAACTTTTCTAGAAACAAATTCTTCGCCTTTGAAATCCACTCCATAGTAGTTAAAAATCCGAGTGAGATAAATTCCATGGTATAAGGTATTCTCACCCATTTAAAGATTTTTAGGACGAAGTTCATCCAAAATAACTTGCGCCCAATTTATGTCATAATTTTCGAAAATAGAAAAAAGAGCTTGGCAAACTTTTGAAGTAGGATTGTTAAAATTCCCCGATCTTGGGGTAAAAGTATGTTGCAAAAGAAGATTGACAATTCTTGCCTTTGGTCGAAAATTTTGATTTTTGAATTCAAAATTATCAATCCCTTCGAAAATGTGATGAAATGTCTCACGATCATTTTCATCGATTTTAAAATTAGAAAGATCCATTCCCGTACACTTGCAATTGAGAATGGTACCCAAAAGATCACAATTCAAAATAATTCTAGTGCCTTTGACACTACTCCAAATTTCATCCTCATTTCCATGATAAAATCCACAGTTTAAATTAGCATAGAAAATTTTGACAAGATTTGGATAGCAAACAAAATCATTTTGAGAAGCATCAATAAGACTAAGAACTCCATTGTTTGCAAAAAGAGAATCAAGTTCATAAGAAGAAAAATCTTGAAAATAGAAAATTTTCCGGGATGGACTTTGGCATAGTTAGCATAATTGATGTATGCTTTTATTGCCTCCGGGTCATTGAATAATTGCTCTTTGATTTTTCTAGAAATTCTCATGGTGGAGGGGTTGCTTGAAGAAGCCATTAAAGTTGAGAGTAGAGAGTTTGAAGTTATGAAGAGAGAGTTTGAATTTGAAAATGAGAGTAAAAAGATATGATAAAAGGTAGTGAATAAATAGATTCTCAAAGGACATATTCTCTGGTCAAAAAGTAGCTTTTCAGAGAATTGAATGAAGTGAAAAGGTGGAGGAAAATTCAAACATTTGAATTCAATTTTTTAAATTCAAATTCAGGTACCCATGTCGACATCATGGTAGGGACCATGTCGACATGTGCCTTTGAATTTTCATGAACTGATTTTTCCTAAGTTCTCTAATATATATAAATATTATTATTATTATTGATGCCTATATATATCTGAAATATTATTAACCTTCAAGTATATTTCAGAAAATATTATTACTATTAAAAAATAATAAAAATAATAATGAAATAATGAAATAATAATAAAATAATGAAATAATAATAAAAATAGAAAATAAATTTTAAAATTCAAACAACACACCAATTCAAAACCAATCAATCAAGCACTAATTCTAAGCAAGAAATTTCAACCAATCGTATTGTAAACGTGTACCTTTTTCTGAGTCCATTTCTTTGAATTCGTCTGAGTCATGAACAGCTGTGAAACACAAATTCGAATTATCTATTTTTCGATCATCATCACTTGAGGACGAGTCTGAGTCATCTAGAGTAGCAGTAAATGCACGCTTCCGTTTCTTTGCTGGATCATTGATCATAGGAGAATTTTGCCTATATGGATACAGACAGTCTCTTTTGAAATGGCATGGTTTATCACAGTTGTAACATTTGTCATTATTTGGCACTACATTCTGATTTCCAGAATTCTTATAGTTGTTTCTCTTGAGATTATTCATCTTTCTGTATTTTAGGAATTTCCTAAAATTTCTAGTCATAAAGGCTATCTCTTCATCATTATCGCTGTTTGAGTCTGATCCACTGGTTAATGCATTGAATGCTATTGATTTTTTTCAGATGCTTCACTTTCTTTTCTCCCGATCATTTGAACTTCATACAACATTAGATTTCTAATTAATTCTTCTATCTTTAAAGTACTGATGTCATTTGCCTCTTCGATCGCAAGTGTCTTTTGATCCCATTCTGGAGTTAGAGAATTTAAAATTTTTCTGACTTGATCTTCTTTAGAAAATTCCTTTCCCAAAGGTATTAGAGAATACACAATATCTTGAAATCTACTATACATATCTGAAATAGACTCATTAGGATTCATTTTAAATAATTGAAACTGATTTGTGAGCATGGAAATTTTGGTCCGTTAACTTTGCTTGTTCCTTCGTGAGTAACTTGCAAAGTTTTCCAGATTTCATATGCAGATTTACAAACTGACACTCTATTGAATTCATTTCTATCTAGTGAACAAATTAGAATATTCATTGCCTTAGAATTATTTTGTGCAATAGTCTTTTGCTCAGTAGTCCACTGTGTAAAATTAGCTGTGGGTTCAGAATATTCAGTTTGTGTGATATTTCAAGTGTCCAATCCTATAGATTGTAAATATATTTTCATCCTACATGCCCAATATGCATAGTTACTGCCATTAAAAAGTGGTGGTCTGACAGTAGACTGACCCTCTACAAATGAACTAGTGACAGGGATACTAGTGTTAGAAACAGTATCAGTGTTGGTAGCCATTTTGAAAAATTTTCAAAAATCAGACTATGAAACTTTGAAAACCTTTCTCTGATACCAATTGTGAGAAATGCGGATTACGGATCTTAAGGCTAGGATTAACACTAGAGGGGGTGAATAGTGTTAATAAAGAATTACTAAATCTTTTTCGATTTATGTTAATTTAGACACCGATGTATGCAATATACAGATACAGATATAATCACAGAAACAATCACAGATGCAGAAATAAAATAAAAGCAGTAAAGGAAAGAACACACCGGATTTTATACTGGTTCGGAGTTACCCTACATCCATTCCCCAACACAAGTACGAATTTCCTTTCAAAAGCAATTGTACAATTACACCCTCGGTTTCAAGGCTACGAGATACACCCTCCAGAATTTCGATCCTCTGGATAGAGATACTTGATTTCCGGCCCACAAATTTACCCAATTGATTTACCAAGGCTACAATCGCACCTTTTCTTTCTTGATTGATTTTTCAAGGCTACAATCACACATTTTCTCGCTTAATAGATGCAAAGAAGTCTATAACTCTGAATAAGCACTAAGAATCTTATAGAGAGAGTGATAGAGAATCAAACTAGAAGTAATCGAGTTCGATTCAATGTTGATTTCGGCAGAGTAATGATAAGAACATGTATTAAGAAAAGTGGAAGAAGAAGAGGAGTGAAAAACCAGAAAATCAGATCTGAAATTCGTTGAAACTAACCCCTATTTATAGAAGAATAACAACCATGTCCATTCGTGAAGAGTTATGGCGAATAGACACTTCTTTTGAAATTTAAATTTTTAACTCAACTGACACCATGTTGACATGGGGTATATAGGCATGAGTCTTCTATCTAGAGGGGGTGAATAGTGTTAATAAAGAATTACTAAATCTTTTTCGATTTATGTTAATTTAGATACCGATGTATGCAATATACAGATATAGATATAATCACAGAAACAATTACAGATGCAGAAATAAAATAAAAGCAGTAAATGAAAGAACACACCGGATTTTACACTGGTTCAGAGTTACCCTACATCCAGTCCCGCAACACAAGTACAGATTTCCTTTTAAAAGCAATTGTACAATTACACCCTTGGTTTCAAGGCTACGAGGTACACCCTCTAGAATTTCGATCCTCTGGGTAGAGATACTTGATTTCCGGGCCACAAGTTTACTCAATTGATTTACCAAGACTACAATCACACCTTTTCTTTCTTGATTGATTTTCAAGGCTACAATCACACCTTTTCTCGCTTAATAGATTAAAAAGAAGCCTATAACTCTGAATAGCACCGAGAATCTTGTAGAGAGAGTGATAGAGAATCAAACTAGAAGTAATCGAGTTTGATTTAATGTTGATTTCGGCAGAGTAATGATAAGAATATGCATTAAGAAAAGTGGAAGACGATGAGGTGTGAAAAACCAGAAAATGTGATCTGAAATTCATTGAAACTAACCCCTATTTATAGAAGAACAACGGCCATGTCCATTCATGAAGAGTTATGGCGAATAGACACTTCTTTAAAATTTAAATTTTGAACTCAACTGACACCATGTCGACATGGGGTATATAGCCATGTCGACATCCCAAAGCATTTTTTGATGTTTTGATTTTCTTTGAAAATAACCTTTATCTTATATTAAATTCATAAGTAAATATGGAGAATAGTATATATAGAATTTAACTCTAATTTTATATTTTAAATCTAAGTATAAATATTTAAAAGTTAAATATATAATATTAAAAGATAGTTTAAAATCATGAGTAATTTGACTTTGAAATTAAAGATAATTTATTTAAAATCAGGATAGAGGGTTTTGAATCTTTTAAAAGGAAAGTTTTGAAAACATTTTGAAAACATGATATAATTTTGAAAAATCATTTTGAATAAAAAGTTAGCGGATACAAAATAATGTTCCACTAGATTTTTCGTAGGTTCCATCCTACTTAGGGTTCCATCCCTTAAACAGGCTCGAAGTGGATTCCATTCCACGAATAAATTGGATTTTAAGATGCCAGTGCTTTTCTATGAGTTTTAACAAAATTCCTAATAATAAAAAATACTTAACTTTGAAATCTTGAACTCTTGATAATCTTTATGCTCATGAATCTTCTATCTTGATATCTTGAATCTCTATACTGTACAGTCTTCTTTCCTAGTACCTGCATGGTTAAATCCTGCATATAAATATATATCTAAACTTATAATATTAGTATTTATATTTTATAATCTATTCTAAGGTTGTTGTCATCAAAACCATCATCTTACGGACTATGTGACGCCCCACCTATATACCCACGCTAGCCAAGAACATTACTGTGAATGCTGTCAACTAGGACGGAGAATAAGGCTGTTGAGGAGCGGCCATCCGTGTAATTGCTTTGCGTGAGCAGCGATATGTCAGATAGTATAACATGCATTTCTTTATCAAGAGGGAAATCCGACATACCGACACAAACTCAAAGCTACTACACAATGGCTATAATATCTTCAGAAACAAATATAGAAATAAGCATAACATAAATCAGTCATAGACAATTCATATCACAAAGGCGGAAATAGATATGAATATTACACTTGGAAGTGTATATCAGAGTAGCGATCTAAAAAGATCCACAATATCACAAAAGAATAGTTACAAGAACTACATAAAAGAATAAGTATACATCATGGAGTCTATATCTCAAATATATACAACCAAAAACTACTAATCTAAGTAGTTAACCAAAAGTCGAGGAGGTAATCCCGGATGTAAAGTCAAGCAGAAGCACCTGTAACATCTCGGTCTGACCTGAGTATTATTTAATAAGAAAATAATAAACGGATCAGTCTAACTATAAATATCAGATGAAACGATATAGAATAAGAGATATGACTAAACACATAATAATCACAATGCCAAACTGTGAAATATATAAGTAATTGAAAATCAACAAGAGATTAATCAATATCACAGAATCTACACAAGAATCAAAGAAATGTCATACTCCTTATTTCGTTCACCAAACCATAAATATTGACGATTATATCAATGTCAATCACAAAAGTCAATGACACACAAATTCACCAATGCAAAATATTGATAAAACTTATTAATGGAAATCACGAAAATTGGTGAAGCATAAATTCTAGAAATCATATCAAGAAATCCAGAAATCACAAAAAAGGGGAAGGCCTATCACAAACGGGAGCATAAATCTCACCAACACCTGTATCACAAACGGAACGCTAATTCCATGGTTGCTAACCATCACAAATTGAGCCGAAGCTCCACAAACGGCCCGAAGACCATGCGTTGCTACCCCACCAATTTGAGTCGAAACTCCACAAAACGGGGTTTAGTCTCCCTCGCAGACAAAGAGACATCGCACGTTGCTAATCTAAATCACAAAGATGATCGCCATGATCAACGAGAAGTGTCAATTACACTAAGCTAGTAAATATATGAGTTTAGCTTCATGTCCCATAACCACTTGCTTAACTTAAATATTTACGAACCAACTGTAGATCTCCACTATAAAATTGTCACAAGAGATTCAATCGAACAAGTCCAAGAATTAACCGACGAAGTAAACGCAAGCGTTTCATACCACTCGTTTTACTAAGTCATTTAATTAGATTTCTCATACGAGTGAGGTAAATGTTTGTATATACTAATAGATCGGAAAACGGTTTAAGAAACAAGCTTTGTACTAAAATAGTGTTGAAATCATTTGAAGAAAGAGTTTTGATATTTACTACTAGTATAGAAACCTCTATATTTTTAAAGTGACAAATCACGAAGAAGATTGTAGGAACAATCAATCATTAAAATTCACATACGAAGATGCGAATAAAAATCCAACGAAACCGATAAAGAATCCATCGAAATGGATATTCAAAAATCCCTAAAAAGGAGTCATCAAAGTCATAATAAATGATAACAACAAATAGGAAACAACACGAATCGATTAAAGTTGGAAATTCAAGCAACTAGGCGAAATAGGCAAAATTGCACCAGGTCGGTCGGCCGGCTACAGAGCTCGGTCGACCGGACCCCATTTGAAAAATCCTCGGGAAGCAGGTCGGTCGATCGAGACCTGCAGCAGGCCGACCGAACCAAAAACAGAGAAGTGCAATTGCACTTTAGTAGCAGGTCGGTCGACCGGCCCAAGGGTTCGGTCGGCCGAACCTGTTGTTCTGCAATTTGAAACCCATTTAATTGATGTGCAAACTCCACCAATTCGCAACCGAACGAGCACGGACGATAAGGAATTATGCCCAACGGCTACTCGATCCTATTGGCTCCTCGACGCATCACCAAAAACGCATTTGAACATCAAAGCTATGATTTTTAAGGATTTGGCTTTCAAAACACCAAAATTGGAATATTCACAAAACCAATCCAAATCCATATCAATTGCACAAGAATAAGTGTTAGGAATTCATACCTAACAATCGAAGATAGTTATAGACTAAGATGTGAGATAAAAATCTCACCTTTGAAATCCAAAAACAATGAATGAGAAGCTTGAAGACAAGGGAAGATCAACCACACTTCAATCTCAACACTAGAAGCTTGAATCTAATCTCAAAAGAAGAACATTCCCTAAGTTAGGTTTAGCAAATTTCTGAAATTGATTAAGAGAATGAGTTGGAGAAGATGAAGAGAAACTTACCAATGGGTTCTCTTGAATTTGGAGCTAGAAGTTGGATTTGCAAAAGAAAACTAGGGTTTGGAGTTTTAATTTCCTCTTCCACTCTCCATTAATATAAAAGCTTGAGCATTAGGAAACGAGGAATGAAGGAATGAAGAGGAGAAGGGGTTGGGACTGAATACATAAGTGGCTCAGCCCACCAAAGCCCTAAGTAAAAAGTAGCAAAATTCAACTTTCTCCAAACATATCGAAGCTTATACTCAAAAAGGTCGCAAACGGCATTTTAAACTCAATGGGAGTGGTCCCGAGTCCTAATTCGACCGTATGCAAAAAGTTGCTTTTCGGACTAAATTCCAAGTATCGATAAAATATTTAAATAAAATATTTAAATATAAAAATCGACAAATATGCGGGTTGTTACAGACTCCCCTCCTTAAAGAAATTGCGTCCTCGCAATATTTAAGAAGAAGATATATAGTAACAACCATAAAAGCATATTCAACACAAAAGAAATTTGGAATAAAAGGTTCACCTTAAAGAGCATGGAAAAGCAAGTCCGGATGTGATCGCTCGATGAACTCTTTAGATTCCCAAGAACAATCCTTATGATTTGAAGACCATTGAACTTTCACAAGCGGAACATCTTTATTTCGAAGTCGTTTGACCTCTGAAGCAACAATTCAAAGTGGATGCTGCTCATAAGTTAAATTAGGCGAAACTTCAATCTCTTCCACAACATCGGGCTCAAGAATAGAATCGGAATCTCGAAGGCACTTCCGTAATTGAGAAACGTGAAACACGTCATGAATAGCATAAAACTGAGCCGGTAATAAAAGGCGATAAGCCACGGAACAAATACGTTCGGTGATAGGAAATGGCCCAATATATCGAGGCGCAAATTTTCCCGATCAATTGAAACGTACAACACCTTTCATAGGTGAAACACGAATGAACACAAGATCTCCCACAGAAAATTCTAATTTCCTTCTTCAGTTATCGGCATAGGATCTTTGTCTACTCTGGGCTTCTTTCATCCTATGATGAATAAGGTCAATCTTTTCTGTGGAATCACGAATAAAATCTGGACCTAAAACCAACTTCTCACCGGCCTCAAGCCAACAAGAAGGAGATCGACATGGCCTTCCATAGAGTGCCTCGAAAGGTGCCATACCAATACTAGATTGGAAGCTATTATTATAGGAAAACTCAACAAGAGAAATATGATCTTCCCAACTTCCGCCAAAATCAAGCACACAAGCACGAAGAAGATCTTCAAGAGTTTGATTCACTCGCTCGGTTTGTCCATCGGACTGGGGAAGATAAGCAGTGCTAAAATTAAGCTTCGTTCCTAAAGTTTTTTGAAGACTCTTCCAAAATCCACTAGTAAACAATGGATCACGGTCGCTAACAATAGAAGTAGGAACTCCATGTAATTTAACAATCTCTTTGATAAAGATTTTGGCCAAAAGAGGAACGGTTCGATTAGACGAGTGGGAATAAAATGGGTGGATTTAGTAAGTCTATCAACAATCACCCATAAGCTATCATGACCCGAACGAGAACGGGGAAGGCCATCTATAAAATCCATGGAAATTTGGTCCCACTTCCAAATTGGAATTTCCAAAGGTAGCAACAACCCACCGGGCCTTTGATGTTCGGCCTTAACGAGTTGGCAAGTCATGCAACGCTTAACAAAGTTAGCAATATCAAGTTTCATTCCCTCCCAATAATAAAGTCGCCTCATATCCGCGTACATTTTACTACTACCGGGATGAATGGTAAATTTAGAATGATGAAAATCTTCTAAAATATCTTTACGAAGATCACTAATATTTGGCACGATAAGTCTACCAAATTTCCGAATGCCACCACAAGAATCAATATCAAAGTCTTTCAAACCTTCAATATCAATTTTATCCTTAATATTTTGGCCAAGAAGAGCCAATTTAGGATCTAGCCTTTGAGCTTCAAGAATGCGGTCTAAAAGAGAAGGGTGAGCCTCAAGGCTACATAAAACAAGAGATGAACATAAATTGGAAACACGGTCTCGAATTTCGCAAGCTGATAAAATCTTGAGATCGATCCATTCGGATATCATCATAGAAACAACAGCTTGTTGTTTACGGCTAAGAGCATCGGCGACAGGATTACCCTTACCAGGGGTAAAAGAATATCAAGATCATAAGGAGCAAGGAACTCGAGCCATCGTTGTTGACACAAATTAAGTTCCTTTTGAGAGAATAAATACTTCAAAGACTTATGATCGGTATAAAGAATAAATTTCTCTCCCAAAAGATAATGACGCCAAATCCGAAGAGCAAAAACAATAGCCGCGAGCTCTAAATCATGAGTGGCATATCTAGTCTCAGCAGGCTTCAGTTGCCTAGAAGCATAAGCAATAACATGTTCTCTTTGCATAAGAACGGCACCCAAACCAACGCGACTAGCATCGGTATAAACAACGAAATCTTGATTCCCCTCGGGAATAACAAGAATAGGAGCATCAGAAAGAAGTTCTTTTAATTTCTGAAAAGAAGTTTCACATTTTTCCGACCAAATGTATTTAACACCTTTCTTCATTAAACTAGTGAGAGGCACGACAATCTTAGAAAAGTCTTTGATAAAACGGCGGTAATAACCTGCCAATCCAAGGAAACTACGAATCTCTGTCACACTCTCCGGTCTCTTCCAATCTTGAATCTCTTCAATCTTTGAAGGATCCACGAAAATTCCGGATTCGGAAATTAATATGACCGAGAAACTTCACACGAGATTGCCAAAAGTGGCATTTAGAAAACTTTGCCTTTAAATGATTACTCCTAAGAGTTTCCAACACAATCCGAAGATGCTTCTCATGTTCCTCCTCTGTTTTTGAATACACAAGAATATCATCAATAAAGATGAGAACAAATCGATCGAGAAAATCTTTGAAAACTCGATTCATAAGGTCAACGAAATAAGCTGGAGCATTCGTTAAACCAAATGGCATAACAAGCCATTCATAAGATCCATAACGCATACGGAACGATGTCAAAGGAATGCTATCCTATGCGATACGAAGCTGGTGAAAACCGGTAGCCAAGTCCAATTGCGAAAAGACTCTAGCACCACTAAGTTGATCGAATAGATCATCAATCCGAGGTAAAGGGTATTTATTCTTGATAGTAAGATCATTAAGCTTGCGGTAGTCAACGCAAAGCCTAAGTGTACCATCGGATTTCTTCACGAAAATAGCCGAAGCTCCCCAAGGCGAGGAACTAGAGCGAATAAATTTCTTCATCTCCAAATCGGATAATTGTTTCCGCATCTCCTCATTTTCTTTATTGGACATACGATAAGGAGGGCGAGTGATAGGTTGAGCTCCAGGAATGAGATTAATTCTGAACTCAATTGCTCGCTTAGGGGGTAATCCTAAAACGGGCTCGAACATGTCGGAAAATTCACGAACGACATGAATAAGAGAAATAATATCACCCTCATCATCATCGTTATCACGAGGGTTTAAAGAACATAAAGATGCAACCAAAGCAGAATCCGAATCTTTAAGAATAACAGAAACCTAATCAACAGATTGAGGATGTCGAAGATGAATAGTCCGCTCAGGACATAGGATATGAGCTTCATAATGGTTAAGCCAATCCATTCCCAAAATTATTCCAAAGCCTAAATAACGCATGACATGCAAATCGGATAGGAAAGGAAAATCACACAAAATAATCTCGACATCTTTACACAATAAACTGATTGTTGCGAATCCACCAACCGGATTCGTAATTCTCAAAGAAGTCATTAAACACAAAACATCCAAAGAAAAAGTATCAACAAGCTATTTTGAAATAAAAGAGTGGGATGCACCCGTATAAAAAAGAACTCGAATGGGTTGATCACGAAACATAATAATGCCATCAAGGATAGAATAGGCATACCTTGACCACGAGATGTGTTGCCAGGGGCTTGAGCAACATTTAACTTTCCCTCCTTCTTGCCCTGAAGCTTAGGGCATGAAGATATAACATGACCGAGACCTTTGCAGTAGCGACAAGAGAGAGACTTTGGACACTTGTTCGCGTAATGGTCCTTCGAACCATAATTATAGCATTCCCCATGACCAAAGGAAGAAGTCTTTGCCACTAGGGTTGCTTGCTTCCCTTTCTTATTGGGATAAGGGCCTTTGAATTTGTTTGGCCTCTTCTTGTTGTTGAAGTTTGGTTTGGAACCCACCACTTTAACATCATTCTCCCTATCCGCCTCTTCAAGACGAAGAGCGATATCAATGAGTTGGTCGAAAGAAACTTCTAATTTTAGAAGTAATGGCTTCTTGAGATTATTGTTTAAGCCATAGACGAACCTCTGATTTTTCTTCAATGGGGTGTTGATATATTCAACCCTGTATTTGGAGAGAGATTCAAAAGACGCGACATAATCTGTCACGAAAGATTCACCTTGAACAAGGTCTATAAAACGGCGAGCCAAAGTCACCTTCTCAGCTTCTGGTATGAATTTTAACTCGAAGCGCTCTCGGAATTTCTCCCAGGTGAGATCCACTTCATTAATCTCAGAAATAAGAAGTTCGTACCAGTCCAATGCTCTTTCTTGAAGCATACTAGAAGTCACCTGAACTTGGTGAAGATCAATGAGGTTCATGCGAGAAAAGATTCGATCGCATGTCCTTAACCAAGCCTGGACTTCAATAATTGTTTCAGAACCTTTAAATGGCTTCCCACCTAAATTAGTATAGTCGTTGCACAGGCGTGCAAATCCAGATTTAGGGTGGTAGGTTCCGGATTAGAACCAGCTGCTTGAGCATTCGTAACAAGGTCAAGAAGTCGCTGGGTAGTCATAAAAACTCCATCTTGGGGAGTAGCACTAGATTGACCGGCGCTGGGACGGCCAGGTCTAACCATTTCTCTTCCCTTAGAAAGAAATAAAGAAGAAGAAAAAGGTTATTCACAAAATGAATATCAAGCAATCTTGATAGATAAAACAAGGAATCATAAAGAAAATAGGATGAATCGGTACGAAGACTCGAATTAAATCTTAAGGCACGACTCCTAAGAAGGACTTAGGACTATGATCCTTGTTAAATTATTCTACATTGTTCCGAAGTTTGGCTCTGATACCAAGCTGTGACTCCCCACCTTTATACCCACGCTAGCCAAGAACATTACTGTGAATGCTGTCAACTAGCATGGAGAATAAGGCTGTTGAGGAGCGACCATCCGTGTAATTGCTTTGCGCGAGCAGCGATATGTCAGATAGTATAACATGCATTTCTTTGTCAAGAGGGAAATCCGACATACCGACACAAACTCAAAGCTACTACACAGTGGCTATAATATCTTCAGAAACAAATATAGAAATAAGCATAACATAAATCAGTCACAGACAATTCATATCACAAAGGCGGAAATAGATATGAATATTACACTTGGAAGTGTATATCAGAGTAGCGATCTAAAAAGATCCACAATATCACAAAAGAATAGTTACAAGAACTAAACAAAGAATAAGTATACATCATGGAGTCTATATCTCAAATGTATACAACCAAAAACTACTAATCTAAGTAGTTAACCAAAAGTCAAGAAGGTAATCCCGGATGTAAAGTCAAGCAGAAGCACCTGTAACATCTCGGTCTAACCCGAGTATTATTTAATAAGAAAATCATAAACGGATCAGTCTAACTATAAATATCAGATGAAACAATATAGAATAAGAGATATGACTAAACACATAATAATCACAATTCCAAATTGTGAAATATATAAATAATTGAAAATCAACAAGAGATTAATCAATATCACAGAATCTACACAAGAATCAAAGAAATGTCATACTCCTTATTTCGTTCACCAAACCATAAATATTGACGATTATATCAATGTCAATCACAAAAGTCAATGACACACAAATTCACCAATGCAAAATATTGATAAAACTTATCAATGGAAATCACGAAAATTGGTGAAGCACAAATTCTAGAAATCATCTAAAGAAATCCAGAAATCACAAAAAGGGGGAAGGCCTATCACAAACGGGAGCATAAATCTCACCAACACGTGTATCACAAACGGAACGCTAATTCCATGGTTGCTAACCATCACAAATTGAGCCGAAGCTCCACAACGGCCCGAAGACCATGGGTTGCTACCCCACCAATTTGAGTCGAAACTCCACAAAACGGGGTTTAGTCTCCCTCGCAGACAAAGAGACATCGCACGTTGCTAGTCTAAATCACAAAGATGATCGCCATGATCAACGAGAAGTGTCAATTACACTAAGCTAGTAAATATATGAGTTTAGCTTCATGTCCCATAACCACTTGCTTAACTTAAATATTCACGAACCAACTGTAGATCTCCACTATAAAATTGTCACAAGAGATTCAATCGAACAAGTCCAAGAATTAACCGACGAAGTAAACGCAAGCGTTTCATACCACTCGTTTTACTAAGTCGTTTAATTAGATTTCTCATACGAGTGAGGTAAAGGTTTGTATATACTAATAGATTGGAAAACGGTTTAAGAAACGAGCTTTGTACTAAAATAGTGTTGAAATCATTTGAAGAAAGAGTTTTGATATTTACTACTAGTATAGAAACCTTTATATTTTTAAAGTGAAAAATCACGAAGAAGATTGTAGGAACAATCAATCACTAAAATTCACATACGAAGATGTGAATAAAAATCCAACGAAACCGATAAAGAATCCATCGAAATGGATATTCAAAAATCCCTAAAAAGGAGTCATCAAAGTCATAATAAATGATAACAACAAATAGGAAACAACACGAATCGATTAAAGTTGGAAATTCAAGCAACTAGGCGAAATAGAAAAAATTGCACCAGGTCGGTCGGCCGGCTACAGAGCTCGGTCGCCCGGACCCTATTTTGGAAAATCCTCGGGAAGCAGGTCGGTCGACCGAGACCTGCAGCAGGCCGACCGAACCAGAAACAGAGAAGTGCAATTGCACTTTAGTAGCAGGTCAGTCGACCGGCCCAGGGGTTCGGTCGGCCGAACCTGATGTTCTGCAATTTGAAACCCATTTAATTGATGTGCAAACTCCACCAATTCGCAACCGAACGAGCACGGACGATAGGGAATTATACCCAACGGCTACCTGATCCTATTGGCTCCTCGATGCATCACCAAAAACGCATTTGAACATCAAAGCTATGAATTTTAAGGATTTGGCTTTCAAAACACCAAAATTGGAATATTCACAAAACCAATCCAAATCCATATCAATTGCACAAGAATAAGTGTTAGGAATTCATACCTAACAATTGAAGATAGTTATAGACTAAGATGTGAGATAAAAATCTCACCTTTGAAACCCAAAAACAATGAAATGAGAAGCTTGAAGACAAGGGAAGATCAACCACACTTCAATCTCAACACTAGAAGCTTGAATCTAAGATCAAAAGAAGAACATTCCCTAAGTTAGGTTTAGCAAAGTTCTGAAATTGATTAAGAGAATGAGTTGGAGAAGATGAAGAGAAACTTACCAATGGGTTCTCTTGAATTTGGAGCTAGAAGTTGGATTTGCAAAAGAAAACTAGGGTTTGGAGTTTTAATTTCCTCTTTCACTCTCCATTAATATAAAAGCTTGAGTATTAGGAAATGAGGAATGAAGGAATGAAGAGGAGAATGGGTTGGGACTGAATACATAAGTGGCTCAGCCCACCAAAGCCCTAAGTAAAAAGTAGCAAAATTCAACTTTCTCCAAACATATCGAAGCTTATACTCAAAAAGGTCGCAAACGACATTTTAAACTCAATGGAAGTGGTCCCGAGTCCTAATTCGACCGTATGCAAAAAGTTGCTTTTCGGACTAAATTTCGAGTATCGATAAAATATTTAAATATAAAAATCGACAAATATGCGGGTTGTTACAGACTAACAGTTATGTTTATTGAATTCGTCTTCCTTTATTGGATTATCAACAACTTCATTACATATGTCAAGTTCAAAATCGAAAGTTGTTGTGTTCAAATTTTTGAAATCGAGAAAAGGAAGATTGAATTTTAAATTTGGTTCTCCGCCCTCAAAAGAATTGAAATACAACTCAATTACCAAATTTTCAACAACTTCGTTAAGATTTTCGTTTTCAATTTCAAAAGTTGTTATTTGAAAATCGTCAATTTGGGTAAAAGATGGATTATCACTTGATTCATCACACGTTGGGATAAGGTTTTATTTTTCACGTTGTTTCATATATATTTCAAACAACAAATTTGCGTGATCATCATAAATTTCGTTCATTTGTTCAACAAAATCCAACTTATAGTTATTAACTTGAGAATTTTCGATTTGGATTTATTGAGAACAAGAATTCTCAGTCGTATCGAAGTCGAGATTATTCCCATTGCCAAAACTATTTGAAAAGTGCATCACATTTTCGTTTTGATTTTGAAATTCATTTTAAAATCGAAATTGAATGGGCATGGGTTATACTCGAAATCCTTTGAATTTTGAAGTGAATTCAACTCTTGATTATTTTGAAATTTTTGATTTGAATTATCACACAAATGTGAACTACACAATCATTTATCATTTGATTTTGTTGTGTAGAGATTTCAAGTAAAGACAAAATGTTATTTTCAAGATTTGAAGGTTGGTCATCATTTTGAAAATTTTGTGGTTCAAAATTTGAATCATTTAAACAATAGTTATTGTTAAAATATCCATGAGAATTTGAAGTGAAATTATATGGATTATATTGATTTTCACAACTAAATTCAAGTGGGTAAGGAAAAGGAAACTCGGACATTTTCAAGAATATTTATTTTGTTTTTTTATGAAGGAAAGATATTTACAAATAGAATTTTTTTTTAAGATGGAAAATTGATTTTTATTTTGTATTTTGGTTTTTCAAATTTTTTTTGAAAAGATTTTCTATTTTTTTTTTGGGAATTTTTTGAAATTTCAAAGGAAAAGGATTAAAAATTTCAAAGAAAAAGAAAAGGATATTTACAATTGTTTTAGTTTTGGATTATTAAAGTTTTTAATATGCATGAACTAATGCAATTAAATGAATGCATGGTTTTACTTACAAATGATTTATCCTAAGTTAACCCAAAATTGTATAATTACACTTTGTCTTTAATCAACAAGATAGTTCTCAGCCAGGTAACGACATGATTTATCAGTGTACCATGAATCACCATAGCAATGCAGCCGAAGGTTTGAGTACCTTCGGAGGAACAATTCAATATAATATTTACGAATCACCGTAATATTTATAACTGATTATTGCTCTCCCGTAGCATAGACATCAAGAAATTAAATTATTCAAAAAAGACAAATTATCAATATACAATTAATTATTATGATTTCTAATCATTATTATTAATCAAAATCTAAGATGAAATGCATAACCGAAATTAAACGTGTATTAACAATGCAACTATGAATGAATTTTTGTTTTATTTAAATGCAAATGCAAGAAATCAACAATGCAGTTTAAATAAAGCTAGAAATAAAAGCATATTTTTTTTTTGAGCTAGCAGGCAAAGCAATTTATTTTGGCTAGCGACGCGAAGCACACAACTCTTCCGATCTGCTTAGACAACCTGAAAATAAAAATAGGATAAATATACAATTTTTGTATGACGAAAATAAAAAAAAGACTAAAAGATAGCAAGCTAAAAATTTTTAAAAAATAAAAGGAGGACACTTTAACAAAAGAAAACAAAAGAGTTTAAAACAGACAAAACCAACTAAAATAACACAAACTGACTTAACAATTGAATTTCAAAAACAAAATCGGGCCGACCCTTAATATCCCAAGCTGTCTAACACGAATCAAACTACTTTAACTTAGTACAAAATTCAACTCAAATCCTTCAGTTGTTACGCACAAAGAGGAAAAAAAGGAATCAAATCAAAATTTCTCTAAACAGAAATCCAATTCGCGTTTGATTTTGAGCATTTGCGTTGGTGACCATTGAATTTTTGGGCCATTTTCGAGACTGGTGAAGTCACGGTGAGGAACAGTGCAGCAAGAGTTCGGGCGAGGTTGTGAAATTCGGTGACGGTGACTGCAAATGAGGAGGGGGTTTTGAGATAGCTGCGATTTGGGTGGTAGGTGATTGGAGAAATCACGGATGGCTAATTGGGTTGAATTTATATGAGAGTGAGGGCTGGTGGTTTGAAAGCAGTGGCGATGGTTGAATGCCGAGTTTCTGTAGCGCTTGTTGGTGGAGGAGCAGAGGCGATTTGAGGAGGTAGTTGGCAGTGGAGTTGCATGTGGGATTGTGGTGTTTGTTCACTGACGTGATGAAGTGTTTGGAAATGATGGTTATTGAATGAGGGATTGTCTGTTGTACTGCTGTGAAGGTTTTTTTTTTTGAACGTGCTGCAGGGGTATATGAATGCTAAAGGTAGAGATGTTGTGTAGATCGTCGAAGTGAGGTGGCAGCACTGTCGGAGGGAGTTGTATGAGACAATAGCCGTGTATGTGCAGTTTTTTTTGTTTGGGAGAAGTGATGCAATGTGGGTATATGGTATGTGACTGAATGATTTGAGGCAGTAATGAAGATGACAGATGTCAAAATATTGGAAGATGTGAAGGGTTGTAATGTATGGCAAGGCAATTTCAGGTGATGCTAGAAGGGGGAAGTTGTGGCCTGTGGCAGTGGTTGCTTGAGGAATAGCTTGATGTCTGATGCTAGAATTGATGGGATAATTCTGTGTGTATTGAATGGTGGTAGTGGCTTTGGTTGGAAGTGATAGAAGCTGGTGAACGTCAGGCAGTTTTGGTTCAGAAATAGTGATGATGGTGGGTTATAGAACAGTAATGAGAGTTAATAGAGAGTCGAAGTGAGGCAGTGCTCCGTTTGTACGTGAATGTTGTATGTGGAAGAGGCTGTAGAGAAGTGGGATCAACAGTGGCGATGAACTTGAAAATGAATCTCGAAAGTGGGAGGATGAACAAGTTACAACAGATGATATGGTATGTATCAGGTGTATGATATGTTGTGTGTCAGTGTTTAATTTGTTGTGATGTATGAGGAAGATTGAAATGGCTATGAGTTAAGGCAGTGTGGTATTTGCTGCTGATGAGGAATGGAGAAATGGTGGCAGGCAAATAACAGTTAGGGAGGTAAATGGAACTGTGGATGTTGGTGGATATGGTAGTGGTTTGTGGATAGGGTAGTATGTCAGGTGCAAGTTGATATGGTGTTTGTGAGGATGTTGCAACAGTTTTTTGTAGAGAGGTTTGGTGGCAGTTATATGATAATCAGAGGAGATGTGAAGTAGAAGAGCAGAGAGATAATCAGAGGAGCTGTAACTGTAACAGTGAATAGAAAATGTAATGACTGTTGTCATATATATTTTTCCAATGTAAATGCAAAAGTGAAAAGAAAGTGAAACTGTAAAAAGAGACGTAAATGCAAAATCATAATGGAACATTTTTTTTTGGAATGAAGTTGTGTAATTTTTTTATATAAATGCAAATGCAAATGCAAATAGAAATGACAACAAGCAAACAAACAAATGCAAACACAAGTCACACAAATACCCAATATTTTTTTTTAAACACACAAAAATTAGAATCACACAAAAATCAAACAAAAATGATTCGAAGAATAGATATTAAAATCAAAACAACTCCCCGACAACGGTGTCAGAAACTTGTTTGCGTCGACTAAAGTTCTATAAACTAGAAAATGGCCAAATGAATTTTATAATAAAAGTTACCACAAGCACGCGACGTACTATTGTAGTATGTGGTGAGTACGAGTTGATGCACAGAGAATTGTTAATTTTAAATTTCTATTCAATCAAATTAACCAACAATTTAGAGAGCGATTGGCTAAAAAGTGAGAAAAATGACAAAAGGAAAGTGATAAAAATAAGACAGTAGAAAAACAGTTTAGAGATAAATTCACTCTCTAGATCACACAGTTCAACAAAAATGAAATTATGATCTCCTTTTTTGGTCATTAGTGAATTTAAATGATGTGTTTATCATAAGTATGGCTTATTTATGTTATTAATTAACTCAACGTAAGTCATCAAACTATAACACACCCCTTAAACCACTTACCAACTCTTATGAAAACAATAACAAAGTTGAAAATGAAATCTACTTTAAGCATGACCTATCAACTATTGTTTAGAAATATAGGCAATCAAATTTTAATTTCACATTCACTTCATTAGCATCATCATATGTTGGTGAAGAGGTAATTATTATTTGTGATTGTTTAAGCATAGCCTATTTTTTATGAACAACATAGACTATCAAATTCAACATGAAATAATAAATCAGATCAACATTCCTTTAAGCACAAAAGAGATCAAAATTATCAAAATGTTGAAGCTACATGATTAGAGACACTACAAGAAAAAGATCATATTACAACTGTAATTTTACAACTGTCACAAAATGCCAGTTGTAATAAAGGTTTTTTACAACTCTTATTTTCAGAAAGTTGTAATAAATTTATTTTCAACAACTCTTTTATTTTACTAGTTGTAATAGATGTCCATTACAATCTTTCTTTTTTACTAGTTGTAATAAATGCTTATATTTAACAACTTTTATTTTCTGTTACTATAATTAATAATTAATGTAATAATTAAACTTGTTAGTTCCATCTTTTGCAAAATTTTAACAACATTCAAAACTTAGAAAACTTGTTAGTTACATCTTTTGCAAAATTTTAGGATTAAACTTTTTCTTTTTCTTTGAATAAATGAACTTCAAAGTCGGAGCAAATATTTAAGTGACTTAACCATATGACCTCTAATAACATAATTGATTTATTTGTCGAGAGTGGATAACCGATCACTACAAGAAATAATGTTGTGTACAGTATCAAAAACATTGAAATATAGCATTTGAATGCTAATTACATTTATCAGTTTTAATCAAACAAAAGTAACAAACTCTAAAGTTTGAAAAAAAAAGTGGTAGCGAATTTTTTTGGCGGCTTACCAATTTATTTCACTATGCCCGCTTTTTCTTTGATTAAAATTTTCCAGACCGTTCCCCCATTCTCCAAATCCCATTCGTGCCCCCAATTTATTGTAGGGTTTCACAAAATCCTTTTGTTTTTCACATGTTGCATCATTCAGCAAAGTAGACAAGATTTAGATTCATGACAAAGGAAAGGCAAGAGCAACAACTTGTTCAAGCACAATAGATGATTGACGCGACTCCAAACATCAACGATGGCAGTGACTCGATTGCGATGATGACTAGCGGTGTCACGGTGACTCGAATCAGACGCGACTCTAATTAGGCGGTCCATGGCTGCAAAGACTCCCAAATTTTGACCTATCAGATGACAACAGGCAATAGGCAACTCCAGTACATAGATCTTCGGTTCTGATTTGTTGCTAGCTTGTTGAAAAGGATTAAAAAGGTAAATTTATGTAGCAGCTTTTCCATTTTACTTGCATTTTCAAATGTTGGTTTTTGTTTTTTCCCTCTCTTATTTTCAGAAAAAATTTGGTATATCACGTGCTGATTTGGTCTGAAATAAGATAGGAAAATCAATAGTACAGTGGCTTGGTACCTTATAAAAAAATATAAGCCTAGATTATAGATAGTTGAATGTGATGATTTTTGTTTTTGGCTCAAGTTTTTTGTTGACAATCAAGCATGGAGTTAGCACTGTGATATTTTAGTTATATAAGTAACTTTCGCTCAAAATCTTTCATTCCATTGTATCCATTTTCTCGTTATTTGTTTGGTAATTTTGTTGATAAACCAATTTGTGTGTGTTGATGAGGTTGATGTTTGGATGGTGCTCATCTTTGTTTAAATTAAATTCATTATGTTCAGTTGGGGATGAGTTTAAACTCATGTATTGCTCCATAGCATTCATTTGTTTTCTTTTTTTTTCTATTTTTTTTTTAATTTTTCAGACTAAGCTCCAATAATATAATTCATAAACTATGTTATAAACTGTTTGCAGAGTGTTATAAATATTAAAGCAAGACTATGATATAAACTTTTTACTTAAATTTTTTTTGGACACTTGAATGGAATGATTTTTTTTTGAAAATAACACCTAAACAATTGAACAAAAAACCAAAATTATGTTGTTGGCATCTAACATAACGAACATCAATAGTGCATATAGGGTCATGGATCTCTTTTTCTCAATATGTTGGTTTCCAAATTTCTTATTGTAGAGAGGTGCGCTCATTCTAATCTAATGTCAACATAATAATAATTTCTTATTGTAGAGAGGCGACCGGAGTAGATGCTGCACTAATTAACGGACTTGGAGCTGTCACCATAAAAAAATTGATTGGCATGTTGGTGCTTCTGTCTTTCTTTCCATTTCCTATTTCTCTCCAGCTAAAATCCATGTATGTTTTTATTATTTTCTCATTTGCTGCAACTTTTGTGTTACTGTTGCATAATTTTGTATATTATCGACAATGACACACAGTTATGTTGATTCTCTTTACTAAGAGATACATTGATTCATCAAGTCTAAACCTGAAACTATTTCTCTTCCCATTTGTTTCCAATCTTGCCCGCATCCTTTCTTTTTAGGAATGCTGTGAATTATGAAAGTAATAGAGAGATTATATATTGAGAACGGGATGAAACGCAAAGAGTAAAAAAAAGGATTGTGTATTGATATTTGGATATGAATATAAATGGAAAATTTATGGTGGGGCTGATAACTAAGCTTGCAACTTGTTGGCACAACTCTTGGCTGGTAACTATTTATTCTTTTGTTCTATCAGTGAGGGAGTTTAATGAAGCACTTGTTATTTCAGCGAGGGAGTTTAAATGAAGTGAACATTGACTCCCAATTTCTTTTCTGTCCCTTGGTAACTCGAAGTGTAGCAAAATAAATATGCTAGCTCTTTTTGTTCCTGTTTTGTTAACTTTCAAAATTTCGCATGCAGAACATACATCAAAATGACTATCTATTTGCATGTACCTTTACAATTCAGTTTTAGTTGGATTTATTATGTTATTGTATTATGTTGGGTTGTGTTTACTAAGAGATATACAGAAAACGTGGAACTATTGAAGTAGCTAATTTAGATAGTTTAGATAAAGTTTCAGTGAAGTATAAATCTGAAACTTTATAGTTTAGATTAAGTTAATGTTGAGATTACTGTTAAATATGTGTAAACACGATTGTTTGTTATTATTTTATATGCTGAGATTTTTATTTATATTAGAGATACCCCTGGTCTGGCATTAAAACATATCTAATATAGAGTATCTCTTAGTTTCTAAATCATATAACCTTTGTTTTTCATAAATAGTATGACTAGTGTGGTAGAATAAGACTTAATTATTCAAAAAATGCAAAATGTGAAAATACTTATCTATCACTAAATTATCAATAGAACCTTTTTGAATCTCATGCACTTAAATTACACTAGTAAAATTTTTCACTATAATGTGAATCATCATCATCACCCCCATATTCCAAACGAAGTATATTGTGGATATAAAACATGATTTACTACAGTACTGTACATGCAGTAAGATAGATAAGTCGTATGGCTAACTTTAATATCACACAAAAATAGTTGTTTTACCATACGTACAATTTTGGATACCATGATTTTAAGGATCAAAACACTTGACAACTTAAAGTACCATGCAATTAAGACTTCCAGCAACAATATTGTACTATTCTATTACTTCTTCATACTTCTCAAAAGTATCTAATTTAACTCAATCGTAAACAAAGGATGTCAGGATTGTATTTCATTTTATTTCATTGTATTTCAATCGTAAACAAAGGATGTCAAGATCGTAAACAAAGGATGTCAAGACTTCAAGCTGATTGTATTTCGTTTTCTTTTATGAACAGATTATGCCAGCAATGCTTGGATTCTTTGCATATAAAGCTGCAGCTCTGGTTCAAGTTTACAGGGATAATGAGGATTCAGTTTTAATTTTCTCATACTCCAAGGAAAACGAAGATAAAAACAGATACTAAATTTTGTTTACTTCACTGAAATGAAGCAATCTATATATGCTGCTCGTTTCATTTTTGCTATAAATGAACGAGGTATCATTGGCAAACTTTTGTTTACTTCTAATTTTAGCAATATGTGCTAAAATTAAAATTATACTTAGAAACTAGGATCTTTTGCAATCATCTTTTAAGTTTACCAATTTGTTTCAGGTTACTTGTTGCAGTAAATCTGGATAACTAGACGCACATCAAGTGGAAGAATGTGAGAGCAATACTCTGACTGTTGAAGAATGGCTTAAACGGGAAGCAAGGCATGCTGGAATTGAGGTTGGAAAATGTAAAATATTGCGATAAAAAACTTTATCTTTCTTATGTATTTTGTGTTGTATCCTATTTTGGAATGGTTATGTGAGAATGTTGTTTTGGTACTGTTTTAGTTGGTGATGTGAATGAATACTTTAGATTGTTTTATTTGGTATGTATTGTGTTTTGTTAGAATTATATAAATATTAATATTTATGAATGAATTTGATTTAGTTATGTATATTTATAGTTATGTAAAAAGGTTAATTGCAACTGTGAATAACAGTTGTAATAGATAACTACAACAGTTATCCAGCAGTTGTCATACCTGCTACAGCACGAAATGTTACATATCTACAAGAGTTACCAACAGTTGTAAAATGGTTATTTGCAAGGGTAAGAAACAGTTGTAATATACAATATCACAACGGTTATATGCAACTAAAGAACACAGTTGTAAAAAATTGATAGTCTTTTACAACTTCTTAAAATACGACTGTTGTTCCACCGTTGTAATATATCTTTTACGACTGTATTCCACTGTTGTAATATGCCTCTTTTGTTGTAGTGAGACTTCATTACCCCTGAATTAAAGGGTAAAGCTCTCGTTTTTGTTATCATATGAACAAATGTTGCATGCAACATTGAACAAAAAGAAAGAAAAATGAAAGCTAATGAAAAAGAAAGGAAAATGAAAAGCTAATGAAAGCTAATTTCATAAAGGAAAAATCTACACTACTTGCATAAAAGAAAATAAACATGTAATTAAAAAGAAACAATAATTAACATTGCATAAAAAAATTACATAAAATAAAAAATGTCTAAGTAGCCACGAAAAGAGAAAGAGAGCTTTCTTTTATTTATGATCCAAAACTAAAGAGAAGAGAACCTAAAAAAGAGACTAAGGAAGGGGAGGGTTACATGAAACATAAGGGGTATATATATGTGTGTTAAACCCTAATTCATATTTTTGTAGAATGCCCAAAATACCCTTGAGAAAGTGTGAAGGCTGAGTATTCATTAGCTTCTACTACTCATCATTTAAGTGTACACGAAGCCATAAACTCCATAAGCATGTGCATTAGCCTCTAATTGGAAATCAAGGTAGGTGGGCGGGTCCTCTATGTTCTTCATTTTAAATTATTTCCATCTTCATTATTTTGTATCTTCTTTGTGCATGCATATTTCATCATAAAACTACTTTTAAAATTCACCAAATTTCCAACAAAACAACATAGAAAATTCCAAGTAAATTTTCACAATTCAATAAATGCACAAAAATGACCATTTTACCCCGGTATGAAGATGAATATATGACAATTGGAAAATAATTTGAATTTTGGTTTAAACAAGTTAAAATACCCAATATGATCATTTATTCAATTCAAATAGATTAAATATGGTGGTAAAAAATGCACATTTACATGCACATCAATAACCAAAGTGTCTCGAAGTCAGTTGGAGCGATATTGAGTTTATAAGTTTTTGGATACGATCGGAGAAGGGATACGAAAGTATCATTATGAAAAGCATCAAAATTGAACAAATATTTTGGTAGATATATCAAATTGTGTGATTATCAATCAAAATGCAGAGGAAGCAGTGTTCATAAGAAATAACGTTAAAAATACACAAAACAAATATTTCAAAATCATAAGTAAATAATGCAATACTGATTGTTAAATGTACTTATGCTAAAATCATTCTTAGTTGTTTTAATACCCAACCTTAGATTTGTAAATGATGTCTTTTATAATAAGTACAAAAGATAGTGGGAATGTCCCAAAACGATATGGAAGGAAACCTTATTAAAATGTTTAATACGGAACATGTAAAATGGATTCCTTATGCATTGGAAATAGGAAATTATCATACATATTATATTGACTGCGATATCATGATTTCTTTTATGTATTTGATATATGAAGAAAATATCAAATCCGAATTGGTATAACTAAATGATAGTTTGGAGTGTTCTCGTGTATTTACAAAATAGTAGAGAATTGTTTGCAGAAACAATAAACTTCTTATTAAAGAGTGTTTGTTCTCAAACTTGATAAGTGATACAGAGTATTATATGTCAAAAATATATTCAAGTTAAGAATATTTAAGTTGGAAATGTTCCAAATGAAAGACGGTGGATGATTCAATGAAAAAGGCTAAGTACATCGTCATGAATAGCATCGCAATAAAAATAATATATATATATATATGTGTGTGTGTGTATAAATGCACAAATTTATAACTGAGTCGATGGTAACTCCAAATGTTTGAGAATCCCATAACATAGTTATATGATAACAATGTTGTGACGTATTTTATAATATAACTTAGAGAAGTCGAGAGACATACTTCGAATTGTTCACATGATAAAGGTAGTTCATCAACGCCGCTGACAGTTAACTGACAGAGTAGACGATTAAAGCATGATAGCATACCCGTTCACTAAGCGACTGACCCAATTGGTTTTGAGAGAACCGATCGAAGAAGTTATAATAAGATTCCATAATTGATCCAAGTGCAAGTGAGAGATTGATAGAGTTAATGGTATACCATAGAGGCAATTATGTAATTTGTTACATAAATATAACTCGATAACAAATCTTGAAATTAAAGTGTTTATTTTCTATTATATACTTGACGTAATGAGTTATATTAATTAATTAATTTAATTAAAAGTATATTTAATAGAAAACCTATAAATGGTAGATTATGTGATGGTAGTTACAAAGTATTGTAACCATGAGTAATTTATCATAGTGAAAATAAATACACCATTTTAAATGTTCCTAGACAAGGTGCAGTGAGACTAGATATTGATGCATCCATCGAGACTAGCGTATGTAATACTCTCAAAATGTTGGGCAGTGTATTACTCATGACTGTTGGGATACCAAAATGGTACGTGCTAATAGTTGTTGGATAACTATAGAACAACTCACTCGATAGTTTTCTGTTGGTTAATATACTAAGGTCAAACATAAAATATCGATGCGATCAATTTACACAGTTCTCTCGATTTGAGAATACCATGGATCCTGAATTTGAAACTCCGCGTTAATGATAATCAAATCATGGCACGACATCCATCAAGTGACTATGGCTGGGTCAAGTATAAGTGTTGGAAGTGAAGCACTATTCAAGAAAGGATTCATCGTCTCAATTATATGAGTATCACGGTCAACTCAAGTCAATTCAAAATCAAAATCTCTAGCCAGATAAGTTTGGTTAATAATAATTTTAGTATTGAACCAAAGACTTTGTGTTTGGACAGATTGAATATGGATGATTGGAATTTTGACCACTATCAAATTACATAAGTCCTAAATGATATAGTTTTAATGAAGAGAATTAGTGTAAATAAAAGTTACGACCACGTAACACTTAACAAAGCAAAATCATAATTTATCGAAACTAAGCTGTAAGCACTAAATTTGGCTAAATTGTCACACCACCTGCTAAGTGATGTGTGAACGTTAATACTCGAACAGTTCGATATTAATTGCGTTTGTACCAAAAATGGGCACAACACTCTTCAAATGTAATTGAAGAGATTAGAATGAAGAAATAAAATGAAAAATGAGGCTAATCTAATAATCACACCAAGAAAATGAACAGTAGTAAAAGAAGACAAGAATTTATAGTGGTTCAGCGTTATAGCATACGTCCACTTTAAGGATTTTATATTTATTGTTGATTATAAACTGAGTTACAGCTGTACAATGGCTAACACTCGAGATACAATGGAGTTTAAGAAGCAGCATCATAAAAGTCCTTTTTAGTTGCAGTGGAAGTGTTATTTATAGATGTAAGCTGGAAATATCTGCCCCGAATCTCGAAAAACCCTTTCTCATGCGTAGGTGGGCCCACACAATTGATTTGGGGTCGTTTGGGATCGATTCCTGATCGATCCAAGTTATTTTCGTATCGATCAAGAAATGGTCCAATCAAGCTGCGACCGATCATGGTTGTTCTTGAGTTGATTTGCAAGCTTCTGTAAAAATTTCATGGCATTTGGACTTGTAGTTTGAGAGATACGATCGATGCAAGGTTGATTTGCTAGGGAAGCTGAAGACTTCGTATCGACCAATTCGTATCGATCTTTCGTACCGATGACGTGGCATGCATGTTTTATGGAGATCCAAAATTCTTGCAGAAGGACCGCTTCTTTTGGTTTGACCTCTTCTTTCGTATCCATCCAAGGCTATGCTTTTCGCATCGATGCTTTACTCTTTCCTTCGTATCGACCTCTGGCTCTACTCTCCGTATCAATCAAATAAGTGATCGATGCGAAACATGTAGCTGTTGGTTGAACGAAATGTGATCGATCCAGGGGGTGTTAAAGTCCAACGATACAGGTTCGAACTTGATGGATACGAATGATGGGTGCTGAGTGATGAGGATATGCTCATTTCGTATTGATGGTGATGGATACGAAATGATGGATGCCAATGGCTAGATACGAAATGAACATGTTCCATATGGATCATGACCGATCCATAGCTTAAGCGTACGAACTCCCATTGACCTGAAATTTAGAATATTGCCTTTCACAGCAATGCTTGTCATACCATTCTAATTGTTGCTCGATCCAGACTTGGACCGAGTATTCTTGTATACGTCGTGAACTTGTAGATAACTGATTCTCGAAGTGGATTGCCTTCAGTCTCTAGTCAAATTCTTGGTTTCACGGCCTTGCCAAAAGGCAGGATAACATTTGCCCTCCAAAGTACATCTTGTTTGAACATGACGTGCTTTGAAAAGCTGCAATCTTTGTACTAAAAATGGGCACAACACTCTTCGGATGTAACTGAAGAGATTAGAATGAAGAAATAAAATGAAAACTGAGGCTAATCTAACAATCACACCAAGAAAAATGAATAGTAGCAAAAGAAGACAAGAATTTATAGTGGTTCGTTGTTGTAGCATATGCCCACTTTGAAGGATTCACTATTTATTGCTAATTATAAACTGAATTACAACAATACAATGGCTAACACTCGAGTTACAATGGAGTTTTAACAAAGCAGCAAAATAAAAGTCCATTTTTAGTTGTAGTGGAGGGGCGATTTATAGGCGTGGAGCTGGAAATATCTACCCTGAATCTCAAAATACTCTTTTTCATGCGTAGGTGGGGTCGTTTGGGATTGATCCTTGATCGATCCATGTTGTCTTCATATTGATCAAGAAATGTACCAATCGAGCTACGATCGATCATGGTTTTTCTTGAGTTGATATGTGAACATTTCATTGCATTTGGACTTGTAGTTTGAGAGATAGGATCGATCCAGGATTGAGTTTCTAGGAAGGCTGAAGACTTCATATCAATCTTTTCATACCGATGACATGGAGCGCGTGTTTTGTGGAGATCCAAAATTTATGCATAAGGACCACTTCTATTGGTTTGACCTCTTCTTTCGTATCCATCCAAGGCAATGCTTTTCGCATCGATGCTTTACTCTTTCATTTGTATGGACCTCCGGCCCTACTCTTCGTATCGATCAAATAAGTGATTGATACGAAACATGCAGCTGTTGGTTGAATGAAACTTGATCGATCCAGGGTGTGTTAAAGTCCATCTATACAGGTTCGAACTTGATGGATACGAATGATGGGTGCTGATTGATGAGGATATGCTCATTTCGTATCGATGGTGATGGATACAAAATGATGGATGCCAATGGATGGATACGAAATGAACATGTTCCACATGGATCTTGATCGATTGATAACTTGAGTGTATGAACTCCGATTGACCTGAAATTTGGAATGTTGCCTTTCATAGCTTTGCTTGTCATACCATTCTAATTGTCGCTCGATCCAAACTTAGACCAAGTTTGCCTATATCCATCATGAACCTATAGATAACTGATTATCGGAGCGGATCTCCTTCAGTCTCTAGTCAAATCCTTGGTGTCATGGCCTTGCCAAAAGACGGGATAACATTTGCCCTCCAAAGTACATCTTGTTTGAACATGGAATGCTTTGAAAAGCTGCAATCTTCATTCTGAAAAGGTTCTATCCGATTTGCTGAACAGTTGTTGTCCTTTCATAAAGTGATGTGACCTTTGGTAGAGTTCCAGTAATATAAATGTTGAGTTGTAGACTGCCAATGATCACACAGTTTTTGTAGTAATTGAAGGTTGAGTGTAAGCAATTCATTGTTTATTGTTCTGGCTATCACTAGGTAAGCATTTAGTTCCTATTAACTTTGAAAGTCGAATGGTAGTATAGCATGCATGCATGCACTTATTTCAACCTAACTCCCATTCATGGTTGTACATTCACGGGTCGTTGTCAAGTTTTTTTTAGAATCGAATTTCGTATCGATCCTCTCCTGGATTGATGTGAAATCCGAGTTGCAACATCAATCGATGATTTTTTTGGACCCCTTTCTTCGTATCGACCCTCTCCTGGATTGATCTGGGGCACGTTAAGGTAGACTTCGTATTGATGGTTATCGATACGAGATGGACTTACATAAGATGTGCTTTGTATCGATGGGTACGAAATTTACGAGTGTTAACTTGTGGGATAGCTTCATATCGATGGATACGAAATTGGGTTCTAGATTGCCTTGTGTTGATGGTTACGGAAGTCATGCTTCCCATCGATGGATACGAAAGATCCAGGCATGAATGAGTAGTGCTCTTTATATCGATGTGCATGTTGACCGCTTCTATAAGTAATGTGACTGAGATACGAATCTGCTTTGCGATCAATACGAAGGATTATATATATGTTTTGGACTTAGAATATTTTCTCACTTTGTTCATGTTGTTGTTTCTTATCTATTGAAAAAGAGAAAGAAGCTGCAAACCTTTCGTCTTCAAAAGTCAACCCATCAGTCACTAACTTAGATTCTTAAAGCTAGGTAACCAATTGATTAAAACCACGTCTAAAATGACAAGACTCGAGCTTCGTGCTATTACGTTCTTGGTAACGACCGTCACCGGCACCGTTAGTGTAAGAGTGTGGCTAGGTTGAGGTCGAGGGCATGGGTAATGGCGATTTGAAGGTTTTGAGAAGAAGGAGAGCACAGAAAGGAGTCGATGAAGTTATTGACCCTGAGTTTGTCTCAATATCGATGTGGGATGGGATCGATCAAAATGCTTTGGAGATGATTGAAGGCAGTCCGCGTGATCAAGGCGAAGGGAAGTGGTTTATCGATCGATCCGAGGAGTGTGGAGAAGTTCGTATTGATGTGGATGAGAGGCGGTGTGATCGATCTAAAACTAAAGCCTTTGGATCGATACGAAGCGGGTCGATACTAGGAATGATCGATATGAGCATGTGATCGATACGAAATTTTTTATCGATATGAAACAGTTATTGGTCTACATCTCTGATCGATACGAAATGATGGCTTTAGGGGAACGATCCAAAGTGAACTATAATGGATACGAGCTCCATCGCTCTTTGCATATTTGAACACTTAACTTCGAAGAGCTTTAGTCTTGCATATTTGGACTTGATCGAAAAAATGCATATATGACTGATGTGTACGTAAATGTGCATATTTTTTCCATCATATTTAATCTATTTAAATTGAATAAATGATCATATTAGGTATTTTAACTTGTTTAAACCAAAATTCAAATTATTTTCAAATTGTCACATATTCGTCTTCATGCAGGGGTAAAATAGTCATTTTTGTGCATTTATTAAATTGTGAAAATTTACTTGAAATTCTTTATGTTGTTTTGTAGGAAATTTGGTGAATTTTACAAGTGGTTTTATGATGAAATATGCATGCACAAAGAAGATACAAAAGAATGAAGATGGAAATAATTCAAAGTGAAGAACATGGAGGACCTCATCCACTTCCTTGATTTTCAATTAGAGGCTAATGCACATGCTTATGGAGTTTATGGCTTCATGTACACTTTAATAATGATTAGTAGAATCTATTGATTACTTGGCCTCTACACTTTCTCAAGGGTATTTTGGGCATTCCTCAAAAATATGAATTAGGGTTTAGCACATGTATATATACCTCTTATGTTTCATATAACCCTTCTCTTACTTAGTCTCTCTTAGTTTTAGTTTAGGCTCAAAAATAAATCAAGCTTCTTTTTTCTTTTTTCATGGCTACTTAGCCATTTTGTTTCATGTAATTTCTTTATGCAATTTTAATATTTTTCTCTTTTCTTCTCTTGTTTATTTTCCTTTCATGTTGTAGTGTAGATCTATTTTACTTTATGCAAGTAGAATAATTTTTCCTTTCATTTTGCTCTCCTTTTCTCTTCTTGTTTCATGTTGCTTTCTACATTTATTCATATGATAACAAATATGAGAGTTTAATCCCTTCAATTTAGGGATAATGAAGCTCTCTAGTATGTAGATCCAACATTTTGTTGTTTATGCTCTTTTTCGTGCTTAAATGAAATGCTTTGAAGCGGTTTAACTTATTGTTTTTTATTTGAATTTGATAGCTTATATTGTTGACATCAAATAGACAATACTTAAACAATCACAAACAATAATTACCTCTTCATCTACATATGATGATGGTAATGAAGTGTTTGTTGAAATTAAAATTTGATGGTCTGTATTTCCAAACAATAGTTAATAGGTCATGTTTAAAATAGATTTTGCTTTCAACTTTGTTGTCATATTTCATAAAAGTTAAATATGTATTAGTGATTGTATTATAGTTTGATGGTTTATATTGAGCTAATTAATAGCACAAATATATCATACTTATGATTAGCACATCAACTAATTACACTAATGACAAGAAAAGAGAGATCATAACTTCAAATTGTTGATTTATGTGATTTAGAGAGCGGAAATTACCTCTAAATTGTCTTAACACTCTCATATTTTTATAAATATTCTTTTGTTTGTATTTCTCCTTTTCTAACTTAAACAATTCTCAACTTTGGTTTAATTTGATTGAATAGAAAGTTTAAAATCATCAATTCCCTACGGATCGACCTGTATTCGCCACGTACTACAAGTTTACGCTGTGCGTTTGCGGTTATTTTTATTATAAATTCATTCGGCTATTTTCTAGTTCATAGAAATTTAGCCGTCCGAACAAGTTTTTGACGCCGTTGCCGAAGAATGTTTTGATTTTTATTTTCTATTATTTGAATTGTTTTTTGATTTTATTGTGTTTGTTTTGTGTGTTCATTTGCATTTTATTAAAAAACAAGTTGTGTTTGTGTGTGATTTTTTTTGTGACATTTTTTTTGTATGCATTTGCATTGCAAATTCTACTTATTTAAAAAACAAAAAAAAAATTCACTAGTGCACTAGTCACATTTTGATTTTCTGTTCTCTGCATTGTTATCACTTCACTGCATTGTTATCACTTATCCACTGTGTTTGTAACTGTTTTCTGTTTTTCCTCTCAGTTATATGATTCTATCTCTGTATTCTACATTACCCTCTACCACCTAAAAGTCTTGCTTTGTTCTGTTTTCTTCTTTTTCTTGGTTTGTAGGCCTTCTGTGCTTTGGTTCTGTTTTGTTTTGTTCAAGCATTTGTTTGATCTGTTTCATTTAAAAAAAATCATTTCAATTTTTTTTACCATTTACAAGTTAATTGCAATTACAATTTTCGGCCCTGCACACATTTACTTCATTCCTACAAAACTGCTACTTCCTCCACCAAAACTATACTTGCTGCCTTCACCTATTCCCTCCAGTGATCATCCAAACTCCTCTACACTCATATAACCATCAACTTCTTGCCTGTAATCAACTCTCCCTGACATATTGCCCTCTGCCTTTACAAACTTGCGTCCATACCCACAAAACTGTCGATGGCCTTCATCACTTCCGCAACCTCCTGTAACTACACTCTTGCAACTGGTTCCCACATTTCCATACTACATACAAAACTACAGTTAGTGACCACTTCATACACACCAACACTCACAGTCAGAATAACTCCACTGCCTATTTTCATCAGAAACTATCATCCATATATCATACTGCTACTTCCACCAATTTATACTACGCCAAACAATCTCAAACAACCACTCCATTTCATTCACAGTTCATCCAACAGCCTCTAACCAGCGGCAACTTCACAAACCGTCTGCACACTTCAACAAACTTCCACTTTCACAAAACAAGCATCACAAACCATTCTCTAAACTGAATACTTCAACAAACACATACCAGCTATCTTCACAACTCCATTTTCAATCCTCTGTCCCCCTCTACATCAAATACCACCATCAACGTAACACTGCAAACCAAGCTCAAACTGCCACATCAATACAACAGCGACCAAATTCACAAACCCAGAGCATTCTACATTTCTGCCAAAACCCACCTGCCTTCCCAAACAGAGTCATCATTCACCCCAACTTGCAATCATCTATACACAACATACAAAATACCTGAAAACTGTCATACTGCTGCAGCCATTCCTCCAAAACCCCCCTGCTCCACAACTGCTCATACCATTACACTGTCTACCCATCACAACTGCACACTGCCTCAAACATTGACCCATCAATCCACTTCCAATTCACACAAACATAGTCTCCTTAATCATCAAACAACTGAAACGCCTCATCAACCTCATCGAACGCCGCCGACAGCCATCATCTCCATCGCCTCCAATAACCACCAAATCTACCTTCAATAGAGCTTCGAGCTCTCCTCTGTTCAAACTCGCGATCGCGGCTTCAATCACGAATCCATCGCCAAGTCCTCTCGGACATATCCAATCGTCGACCATCAACAATCGACTCGTCCAAAAACGCGGGCAACTTGAATCGAACGCCGCGTGAACCCCCAAAATTTGATTTGGGTTGCGATTGATTTTTATTTCTGAGAAAATTGGGTTGATAAATTGTGAGTTGCGGTTCATCTATTTTAATTTGACTAAGGAATCGTTGGGCCGGGTGGGTAATTCTTTTTTTTTTATTTATTTATTATTATTTAAGGTAAACGAGTTTATATACTGGACTCTACGAATAAAACAAATAATTACAAATATCAGGAACATACAACAAGGAGACAAAAACACTAAAAAAATACGAACAGAAAACTAAAATGTATTAATTAAAATAGGATTTAGGCCCTAGCCCAAATACCATTATAATTAATGCACCGCAAAAGTAATTAGTCCAACTGATTTCAGCCACCTCGTGCGTTTGACAAAAGCACCATTCACCTCTGCAATTAACTTTTTCATTTTCTTCTCAAAAATGCGAGTGTTCCTCTCACGCCAAATAGCAGAGACGAAACACCTCAGAATAACAAGCATACCCCCCCCTCTCGTTTCGCCATCTGGATCGTTGAAATATCTCGAACCATTGTTGCTCGCGACGCGCAAATATATCTCAGCAGCAAGGAGAACATCCTTCCATAATCGATATGTCACCATGCACTGGAAAAAAATGTGGTCCTTGCTCTCGGGGTGAATATTGCAGAAAACGAAGATATTTGACGCAATGAATCCCCTTTCCAGTAATTTGTCTCTAGTTAGCAGCGAGTTGTGTATAGTTTTCCAAAGAATTTTTTTTCTTTTTCAGAGCCGAGTTTATTCCATATATGGCGGTACCAAAGATTATTACAAGCATTATTATACGGCGGTAATTCTTTTTTTAGTTTGGGTTGAGTTGAATTATTTTTAAGTTTGGACGCAATTATTATTATTATTATTTTATTTTTCTGTTAATAAGGATGTAACTAAAAAAACATAACAAAAAAAAAACAAAAAAATTATTGTATATATCATGTTTCTAGATTTCAAGCTGCCAAACCAGAATTGCAAAAGGAGCAAAAGTGCTTGCTAAAATAAATTGCTTGATTTGCTGAGCTTGCCAAAAAAAACTGCTTGTTTATTTATAATTTTCTTTTTATTTGCTTCGCATTGTATATATCTAATTGTGTTTGTTTGTCTTGCATTGTAGTTTACTTGCATTTAAAAAAAATTCATTTGTAGTTGCATTATTAATTCACGTTTAATTTCTGCTTTGCATTTCATTCTAGAATTTTGATTAATAATAACGTTTAGACATCGATAACACTTAATTGTATATTGACAAGTTGTCTTCTTTGAATAATTTAATTTTTTGACGTCTAGGCTACGGCAGGGTAATATCCATTTATAAATATTACGGTGATTCGTAAATATTATAGTGATTGTTCCTCTGAATGTACTTAAACCTTCGGCTGCATTGCTACGGTGATTCGTGGTGCACTGATAAATCCTGTCTGTTACATGACTGAGAACTATCTTGTTTATTTAAGACAATGTGTGATTGTACAATTTTGGCTTAATTTAGGATAAATCATTTGTAATTAAACCCCTGCATTCATTTAGTTGCATTAGTTCATGCATATTTTAAAAAAAAAACAAAAAAAATTCAAAACCCTAAACTAAAAAAATTGTAAATATTCCTTTTCCTTTGAAACTTCAAATCCTTTTTCTTTGAAATTTCAAAAAAAAAAAATTATAAAAACCAAAAAAAAATTTATAATACTTTTCAAAAATAAAGAAAAAAAATTAAAAAAAAACAAAACAAAAACCACTTTTCCTTTTTGAAAGACAAATTTTATTGGTAAATATTTTTCCTTTATATATAAAAACCCAAAAAAACATTCTTGAAAATGTCCGAATTTCCATATTCACATGAATTTTACGATAGTTGTGAAAATCAATATGATCCATATAGTTTCACTTCAAATTTTTATGGATATTTCAACAACAACTATTTTTTAAATGATTCAAATTTTGAACAATAAAGTTTTCAAAACAATGACCAACCTTCAAATCTTGAAAATAACATTTTGTCTTTTACTTGAAATCTCTACATAACAAAATCAAGAGATAAATGATTTGTGTAATTCTTATTCGTGTGATAACTCAAGTCAAAATTTTCAAAATAATCAAATTTGAATTTACTTCAAAATTCAAATGACATCAATATATCCCATGCCAATTCAATTTTGAACTCCAAAATGAATTTCAAAATCAAAACAATAATGCGACCCCCTTTTCAAATAATTTTGGCGATAGAAATAATCTCGATTATGATACGAGTGAAAAAATTTGTTCTCAACAAATCCAAATAAAAATTTCTCAAGTTAATAACTATAAAATGGATTTGATTGAACAAACGAACGAAATTTACGATGATCACATGGATTCGTTGTTCGTGAATAAAAAAACCAAATCCCAATGTGTGATGAATCGAGTGATAATCCATCTTTTACCCAAATCGATGACTTTCAAATAACGACTTTTGAAATTGAAAACGAAAATCTTAACTAAATTGTTGAAAAGACGGTAATTGAGTTGGATTCAATTCTTTTGAGAGTGTGAAACCAAATTTAAAATTCGACTTTCCTTTTCTCGATTTTAAAATTTTAAAAACAACAATTTTGGATTTTGAACTTGAGATACTCAATGAAGTTGTTGGTAATCCAACAAAGGAAGACGAATTTAACGACCACGATTTCTTCGGACTTTTTGAAAAAAAGTTGTTGAATTCTGAAGGGGAAGATTTAATACACCATTTTGATTTTGAAATCAATAATTTCGAAAAATTTATCAATAACGAGTTTGAACTTCAACTTGGTGAAAATAAACTTGAATTTCAATCAATTGTTTTATCAACCTCAAAAATCATCGAAAATAAAACAACTCCTATGATTTTAATAAAACGATATTCGTTTTTCCAAATCAATGTTCAACTTCGAAATCTTTTACGGTTTGGTTTTCCGAGCTTAAGCCGTGTTTCGCATACTGGACGAGACAAATGAATCGGTCTTTGGAAGACCATTTCATTTACTTTTTAACGATATACTTTCTGATGTCATGTAAATACATTTCATTTTCATGTAAATAATAATATACATTCCTTTCACTTGGGTTCACTTGGGTTAACTGTGGGGACACAGTCAAAATCAAGTTTGGGGGAGACTCATCTTCATTTTTAATTTTTCATAGTTTATTTTTGCTTTTTCTTTTAAAAACTCAAAAAATTAAAAAAATCCCAAAAAAAAATTTTCTTTTGATTTATTTTCTAAGAAACATTATAGCATAAATATATGGTTTTGGTTTACTAAATTGAAATTTTTGAAAATTTATTCATCTTAACAAAAATAAAAATGAAGTTTTATTACAAATACCAATGATTTAACTAGTATATAGGAAGATTCATACGTGTTAATTATGAAATACATCCTAATTGAAAATCTTCATTTTAAAAGTGGGTCTTCTAAGTTAAATGGTGCTAAGATGATTTTGCAAAACTCTCTCTCATTTAAAAAAAACATAACATTTGTATATATATATATTTTCTATTAACACCTACCCGACAGGTGTACACACTCATGTGTACACTCGCCACGGTCTGTATCTTTCTCACGTAAGCCAGTAAGGCAGTGCATGATCGGTATATCTGGCCTCGGTTTATCTGAGCTAGGTGTATGTATATAAAAATTCTTTTATTAATAATGCCTACAGTCGATAGGTGTTCACACTCGTGTGTTCACTCGCCACGCTCTGTATTCCCCTCACATAAGTCCACAAGGTAGTGCATAGATAATATATCTGGCCTTAGTTTACCTGAGTTAGGCATATAAATATTGTAAATATCAACAAAAATTTCATAAATACAAGAGAGAGTAAACAATTGAAATCCTAGCACTATTTTTAACTTATTTGATTTGACTTGTTATTGAAAAGAAATGAACATACCACTTTGATAAACTTTGATAACCAACTAAGGAACCATTTTATAATTACACTTTGTTATCAACCGAAACAACAAGTTAAACTATAGTCTATTTGTTATGATAACTTAATTTTTGTTGGAAATTTTAACGAGTAAATGACTTAAATTTTCAAGATAATGACCGAAACCTATATTTAACTTATTTGTGTTGATTTAAAAATGAACCCTTCATTGTAAATATTTTCAAAAACTCGCATTCATCTCTTTGTAAATAAATCTTGCATTTTGTAAATATTTTCACTTTGCATTCTGATTTTGTGGGTAGTATCCACTGAAAACCCTCATGAGACGACACTCGTCCTACTGGGGACACCTAGAGGTTTTAAAGCTTGTTGCATACACTCAATGCAATCATACTCCCTACGAAAATGGATTTATCTTAGTTTTTCTTTATTCGAAGGTGAATAAAAATATAAGTGTGGGGGTATTTGATGTGCACGTAAATGTGCATATTTTTACCACTATATTTAATCTATTTAAATTGAATAAATGATCATATTGGGTATTTTAATTTGTTTAAACCAAAATTCAAGTTATTTTTAAATTGTCATATATTCGTCTTAATACAGGGGTAAAATGATCATTTTTGTTCATTATTAAATTGTGAAAATTTACTTGGAATTTTCTATGTTGTTTTGTAGGAAATTTGATGAATTTTACAAGTGGTTTTATGATGAAATATGCATGCACAAAGAAGGTACAAAAGAATGAAGATGAAATAATTCAAAGTGAAGAACATGGATGACCCCACCCACTTACCTTGATTTTCAGCTAGAACCTAATGCACATGCTTATGGAGTTTATGGATTCATGTACACTTAAATAATGATTAGTAGAAGCTAATACTTGGCCTCCACACTTTATCAAGGGTATTTTGGGCATTCCCCAAAAATATGAAATAGGGTTATGTATATATACCCCTTATATTACATGTAACCTTTCTCTTACTTAGTCTCTCTAAGTTTTAGTTTAGGCTCAAAAATAAATCAAGCTTCTCTTTTCTTTTTCCATAGCTACTTAGCCATTTTGTTTCATGTAATTTTTTTATGCAACTTTAATATATTTCTCTTTTCTTCTCTTGTTTATTTTCCTTTCATGTTGTAATGTAGATCTATTTTACTTTATGTAAGTAGAATAATTTGTCCTTTCATTTTGCTCTCTTTTTCTCTTTTTGTTTCATATTTCTTTCTACATTTGTTCATATGATAACAAATGAGAGCTTAATCCCTTCAATTTAGGGGTAATGAAGCTCTCTAGTATGTAGATCCAACATTTTCTTGTTTGTGCTCTCTTTTGTGCTTAAATGAAATGTTTTGAAGTGGTTTAACTTGTCGTTTTTGGTTTGAATTTGATAACTTATATTGTTGACATCAAATAGGCTATGCTTAAATAACCACAACCAACAATTACCTCTTCATCTACATATGACGATGGTAATGAAGTGATTGTTGAAATTAAAATTTGATGGCATATATTTCTAAACAATAGTTAATAGGCCATGCTTAAAATAGATTTTGCTTTCAATTTTGTTGTCATATTTCATGAGAGTTAAATGTGTATTAGTGGTTGTGTTATAGTTTGATGGTTTATATTAGGCTAATTAATAGCACAAATGTACCATACTTATGATAAGCACATCACTAATTAAACTAATGATGAGAAAAGAGAGATCATAACTTCAAATTGTTGATTTATGTGATCTAGAGAGTGGAAACTGCCTCTAAATTGCCTTAACACTCTCATATTTTTATCAATTTTCTTTGGTTTGTTTTTCTCCTTTTCTAGCTTAAGCAATTCTCAATTTGATTTAATTTAATTGAATAGAAAATTTAAAATCATCAATTCCCTACGGATCGACCCGTATTCACCACGTAGTATACGCCGTGCGCTTGCAGTTATTTTTATTATAAAATTCGTTGGGATATTTTCTATTTCATAGAACTTTAGCCGTTCGAACAATGACTATCCTTCAAAGCTCATCGATGGAACTGTAACTTGATAATCATAACAAATTTTAATGTGGATCATTCTATGAGGTCAGAATGGCATGGTTGAGATGGTCAACGACGACGGTCACTCTAGTCGAATCTCGAATTTTTGTCTCTTTATCATCTTTAGACCTTGTAGAAATTTAGAGTATTTTGCAGCACTTTGCTACACAACACGATCATTCACTTCACATTGGGGGGAACACGGATTTATTTCCATATAATAATGGTTTTTACCGAGTTCAATAGCTATGGATCCTAGAACCTCAGAGCAACAAGAAGTTCAAAGTCCTTTATTTCCTAGAATTGAAGTGCCGGATGTCGCGACAGATACAGTGTATCCAGTTTTGGATGAACTATCGGATGCAGTGGTGATTATGAATACGGAAGATTCTGTCTGGTCCAATATTTCAAATGCTAGGAGGAATTTGTCTTAGGCACAGATTGTCCTTGGTGGAAGTTCGATTACCAGGGCCAGAAGATAGGGCGCATAATCCTCCAGCATGGTTCATCGCATGCAATATATTCATGTGCTTGGCTGGAATATTCCCCCATTCAATCAATTTATTCGGGACGTGCTATTTTTTCTGAGGATCGCACCTTCTCAGCTTCATCCTAATGGATACGCGCTACTCAACAGCTTATACACTATATTTATGGAATATTTGCTCCGTCACTCGACTTTCAGTGAGATCAAATTTTTATTCAATGTTAAGAGTCAGGGGAAATCCATCATTCACTTTCCTGGAAGCTGTTAGGAACTGCCAAGTGGTGGCAGATTTGCATGGAGCAAGTTGAGCTACTTCGAAATATAGTGGTTCTAGGTGAGATGCCCAATAGGATTTTCCATGCCGTGGCTGGTTAGATGTAAGTTCTATTACTTGTTTCATTGCTAATCGTGACTGGATAACGTAGATTGATGCTGAATTCATGTTGTGTTTCTCTGACAGCTACTATTCCATGGCCCAAAGGAGCCCAATATAAAGAGTTCGTGAGGACACTCCAGGCGTTGCCCGTTGAGTTGAGAGAAATAGATGAAGTTCTCACCAATGACAACTTGATTACCGTCAGGCTTTTGAAAAGATGAAAGAGCATACAGATGATGGGGATACCAAGAGTGGTCCCAACACGACAAAGTGGAAGATGAGTTCCTGTCATTTCCCTAGTCGAGGGAGCTCAGGCTGCATCCGACATAATAGTCATCGAACCTCACGACGATGAGGGTACAGAAGCTGGTCAAGAGCCTACGGTCGTGCCTCTGCAGGGCCCTCAATCATCTGTATTAAAGAGAAAAGGCGAAACTCATGTCCACAAAAGCATAAGGCAAAAGACCACTAAAGCAACTCAGCTCATTATAACTTCTATAGGTCCAGAGACCTCTTCCCTGCAGATGGAAAGTTCATTGAAAGGGTTATCAAACATTCCTATCCTGGATGAAATACCGTCATTCACTGATCCTAGGCTAGAGGGGCTTGACTCCCCATCAAGAACCGATGCAGGCCTACCTTCAATAGATATAGAGGATCCAACTCCGATAAGCAAAGCTACTATAACCGGTCGGTTGGGGGGAGGGGGTTTGCACATGCATACACATACTTCACCGCACCACATGATATTCTATCACATGCTTCTTAATCTTTGGCGATAACTGATTTATCCCTCCTTTTGTTTTTGCAGATACAATGGTGAAGCAAGGATCCATGATTAGAAAGCTCCGCTCTTCATGCCATTCATCTGGATCACATTCCGAGTCACATCATCATGAGATCGAAAGGGATTATGGTCGTGGCTACCATTCTAGCCAAGAACGCAAGCGCTATGACAGAGAGAAAGAAAAGTCATATCAAAGTAGGTGCCGTTCTAAGTCACGATCTCCAGCACCGAGAGGACCTTCTAAACCCTCTGGCTCCAGTAGGCCTTCTTTTGAATTTTCACATCAATTAGCACCACTTCATGCTTCAAAAACCGACGATTAGTTCTATATAATTAAAACAGAAACTCCTATCGTTGTTGAACAAACTGCCATAGAGCCAACGGAGGAGGGAGCCATTCGCATTGCTAAACCGAAGAAAGACTTTCCAAACATATGTTTAAATGGCTTCCACTTTCCTCTCAACTTGAAAAGAATCCCAAATGACATAGAGAAATTAGTGTAGGACTATGTGCATGACGTGTATAGTCAATATCATGAATGGGTTAAAATGGCAGAACGAGTTTCTACGGTGTCCATTGAGCGGGCCAAGGCTATTGAGAAACTGAAAAGCATATGTATTATAAGGATAAGATAATAGAAGTGCTCTTTAATGAACTCGAGTCCTCTAGAAAAACTGAGATGGAAGTTGGACAGAGAGCCAAGGAAGCCAGAAAGTCCATGGAGGAAATGAGAAAGTTTCATATGGACTTAGTCCAGGAGATGGGTCACCGCAACACCGTTATCATGCGAGAAAGGGATGCTGAATTGAACGAAGTTGATAAGCTAAAGGAAAAACTAGCCAAGGCCATCAAGGAAAAAGATAAAGCCAACAAAGTCGCCCAAGAAGCATGTGAGGAGGCAGTGAAGCTTAGAGAGGAAAGGGATGCTGCAAATCGAAAGGCCGAAGAAGCCGATGCCAGGGTTGATAGGGAAATAAAAGCTATTGAGGCCAAAATGGAAAGCAAATTTGAGGATCTCCTGGTCACTTATAATGCAAATGTCCTGAAAAATTGAAATTTGAACTGGCTCGACGAGGACTATCCCTATCAACTGTATAAGTCCTAGAACCGCTTGATTGAGGATGAAAAGGCAATCCGTGAAGTTGAAACTATCCATGAGTTTGAATTGGAAACTCAAGTGTTGAACGTAGATGAGCCTAAAGTCCTTCATGACACGGTGATCGCGCTTCAGAGAGAGGGTCTGGCTGCTAAATATCCGGAGGCCGGAGAAGGATCTGTGGGCGAACACCACGCCATGGATTCTAAGATGCCCCCAACATCACAAACTGAACCTTCTTCCATTATTGATCCTCCAATCGTCCCGGTGTATGATCCTAACAGGCTGCATCTCTCTTCAATCATCCAACGCAGCTCGAAAGGCCCGTCGACCCAAACTAGGAGCCAACCCAAGGAAGGTATTCTGGACACTTATCCTATTCATTAAAATGCAAGAACATTATCAGATGATATTACTAATATATTCTCCTATCTTCATTCATTCTTAGATTCTACACCGGTTGACCCTCCTGCAACTCAAGAAGTTCATCACGAGCAGGAGGCATTGAAAACAGAGGCCAATATTATAATAATTACTTCTTCAGATGGGGAGGCACATGATAGCAGCTATATCTCAATTGATGGAAGTACTTCTCAGTCACCAAAGGGACCCGAGCATCTAGATGCCCTTCAACGTAGATGAAGATGTTACTATCCCGAGCTCCTCGGGTCCGATCGCAATCTCTCGATGGGTGAGCGCATGGACCAAGAGGAACAAATAATGGAGGAGATTAAGGCTGAGATTGAGTAGGCTTGTAAAACTAGTGGAGGTATGCGCGCCCTGGTCCTACCCTAATCCATGTGCTCTCTCCAGGTGGCACCCTAGTTGAAAGTAGAGCGCATCATTCTTCTAATATCGGAAGCACTACCATTCCCCCGGTTCCACATACAGAGGATACTTCAGTCCCTATCGGCTCTCAAGAGGAGACCGTGTCGATTCCCCCATCTGGAGACAAGCTAGCTAGAGAAAACTGTGGAGGCAAGGGTTCAAAAGAGCTTTGGGTGGTAGCTCGAGCAGATCTACGCCAAAAAAGTCAAGAAGAAACCGAAGGCGTAGATTCACATTTTTGCTCCCTCTTTTGTAGATGACTAAAATAAATCTCTTTTGTTTTTCATAGGCCATGTATAGACGTGGCCTTGGCCCCCCGCTTATAGGAATTCTTTGAACAAATTTACTTTCTTTCTCAAAGAATAGTGTGAATAAAAATTTTCCTTCATTTTTAGCACAACTCTGTGTTTATTCATCTAAGTACTTTAGCACTCACATTTCCATTCAATGTACTCATGAAGCTTTAGCCTCTAAGTTGAACTTGAGTCCAGTCTTTAAGTCCTGAGGTCATGGCCTTGGGTCATAACCAAATGTTGAATCAAGTCCTAACGTTGCGCTGTCTGTTCAGCAGCGAGAACTTGAGTTATGCCCCCAGTTCTGGGGAGAAATGAAGTAGTTAGTTGGCAATCATCCTCTGCCTTCACCAACTTTAATTTAACTTACTCGGAACAAAGTTAAAGTGACACGAATTTGAGTGGTCGGATCATACTCGCTCATTTGCTAGTATTTTCATCCACACTCTGGGGATTTAAACTTGTATGCTGGCGGTCGATCATGGATGCTTATTGTTTAGGATTACGTTCACCCTTCTGGGACATAAGTTATTCTGTGGGTGGTTAACCACACTCATTTAATGTTTATACTCCAGTCCACACTTCGGGGATATAGAATTTGTTATTAGATGGTTGGTCACATCTGTTTAAGGGTTAAGATCTTATTCACAATTTGGTAATAAGGAGTTGGTTAAGGTCACGGACGGTCGGATCACATCCTTCTTAATTCAGTAAGTGAAGTCGTAGATGGACGGACCCATCCTCTTAAAGCTTAGAAAGAAGCGAGGTAACTGATGGATGGATGGATCCATCCTCCTCGAGCTTTAGAAATAAGTGAGATCATGGATGGACTGATCCATCCTCCTCGAGCTTTAGAAATAAGCGAAGTCGAGGATCGATGGATCCATCCTCCTCGAGCTTTGGAAATAAGAGAGGTCGTGAATGGACGAATCCATCCTCCTCGAGCTTTGGAAATAAGCGAGGTCGTGGATGGACGAATCCCTCCTCCTCGAGCTTGGTCGGTCGATTCATGTCCTAATTTTGGATTTCGCACTTTAGCTCAATCTCTAGGAGCTGGAGTTTGTTGGAGAGTTGTCGTATGTCAATTCTCCTTTAATTGATTGTTGTTTATCCCTGAGCTCGGGGTTTCATCTAGTGAGTGACCGGTCAGGTAATGATCACTCTCTATTTGAACGAGTCCCACCGTAAGATGGAACTCAACTCTTCGTACATCATAGCGGTTGTATGATGCACCTAGGAATCATTAATTTGGCTATATGAGTCTGTGCTTTATTGCTGAAATAAGAAATCGTGGCAAAATTAGTTGCCTTATTACAAACACAAATTCTCAAATTGCATAAACAAACTTGAAAAGGAAAGTAGAATAAATGAATGAAAGCCAGTCATATGTAATAGCGACGGAGACTCTCGTTGCTCCACGCTCTCAGTAGAGTGAGACCATCAACGGTTGATTGCTTGAATGTGCTGTCTCCAAGCCTCTGTCTGATGATATATGGTCCATCCCATGTGGATTTCATATGTGAAGGGACTGGATAGACCCGCTTGAGTATGAGATCGCCAACTTCAAAGGTTCTAGGCCAGACCTTAGCATTGTATAATCGGACGACTCAATTGCGATGTGCGGCTTCCCTCAAATCAGCCTCTTCATGCATCTCATCCTGTAAATCCAAAGATTCTGCGAGTAGGATGGCATTTATCTTTGGATCGTAGTAAGTCTCACGGTAAGAAGTTGCCTCTATTTCAACTGAAATAACAGCTTCAAAGCCGTAGGAAAGTGCAAACAGAGTATGGCTGGTCGTAGTCTTGTGGGTAGTTCGATATGCCCATAAGGCCATGGGGAGCTCATCGACCCACTTACCTCCAGCCTTGTCCGTTCATTTTGTCAAAATGGACTTAGTGACTTTGTTGACAGCTTCGACTTGTCCTTTTGCTTGAGGATGAGCTACTGCCGAGAACTTCTTCTGTATGCGATAGCATTGGTAGAAATTCTTAAACTCAGCAATATAAATTAGGCCCCTTATCAATTAAAATTATTTGTAGGAGGCCATAGCGGTAGATGATGTTATGCATAACAAAGTTGATCACTTTGTTCGTCATGATATTAACAAGGGGCTCAGCTTCCGCCTATTTAGTAAATTAGTCAACTGCAACGATGGCGTACTCCGCACCATCTTTGGCTAGACGCAAAGACCCTATTACATTAATACCCCATGTGGCAAATAGCCATGGAATGACCATTTGAGTAATCTCGGTTGGTGGGCTCTCAGAATTTTGGCATGTTTCTAGCACCTATCACATCTCTTAGCATAATCCGATGCGTCTCGGTTTATGGTTGGCTAGTAATACCCATATCTGAGTATCTTTTTCGCAAGTGCTTGCACCTTAGTATGATTGCCGCACTCTCCTTCATGCACTTCCTATAACACTCGCTTGATTTCATTGTGGGCAATAAACCAGAGCATAGGAACAAAAAATCTCCTTCTGTACAAGATTCCATCCTGGATAATAAACGTGAAGCCTTTCGGAGAACCTGTCTTTTCTCACTCCTACGCTCGGGTAAAGCTCCGTGCTCAAGATAGTTTCTGATTGGAGTCATCCAAGACCCCCTCTCGGGTGTGACCTCATGACCCAGTCTGTCCCAACCTGATCAATACTTAGACCTATAAGTGTTTCCATGGAGACGAGTTCCATCCGATGTGCTTCGCCAGTGCTGGCCAGTTTTGCTAAAGAATCGGCCTTTTGATTTTGCTCTTGGGGCACACAATGGATAGTATAATTGTCAAACTGGTTTAATACTTCCTGGACCCACATAAGGTAGGAGGCCAACCTTTGATCTCTGGCTTAATACTCTCCTCAAATATGGCACACCACCAATCCATGGCAAGCCTTAGTACAACAAGTAAGGCTTCATACTCAACTTCGTTGTTAGTTGCATGGAAGTCAAATTTCAAATCATAGCATACAGATCGCCCTTCTGGAGTTTCGAGCACCACTCTAGGGCCTGGGCACCGGTCGTTTGATGTGCAATCGGTTTATGCTTCCATATATAGTTGGGAGGTTCACTGGTTTCGGGCTAGTCCTTCGATATGGTGAACTCAGCTGTGAAATCTGCTAGAACTTGTCCCTGAATAGCCCGCTTTGGGGCATAAGTAATATTAAATTGACTCAACTTGATGTTCCATTTGAGCAACCTACCAGACGTCTCAGGTCATGTCAGAATCTATCGTAACGGCTGCTCGGTGTAGAAAGTGATCGGATGAGCTTGAAAATACGGGCAGAGCTTTCTTGAGGCTAGAACATGATAATAAGCCAGCTTCTCTATCTTTGGGTAGTTTCTTTCTGCCCCATCAATTTTTTGCTGACATAATAGAACGGTCTTTGGATCTGGTCCTCTTCTCGAACGAGCGCAGCACTGATTGCTCTTGCCGAAACCGCCAAATAGACATACAACTTCTCACGATCAACCGACTTCGACTAGATGGGAGGTTTTGTTAGATGTTTCACTAGTGCCTGAAATGCACCCTCACACTCCTCTGTCCACTTGAAATTCCGCTTTCCTTTTCTGATCAGATCGAAGGAGGTAATGCACTTGTCCGTGGATCGGGAGATGAACCTGCTCAAAGCTCCACCTTCCCATTAAGACTTTGCACATGCTTTATGGCTCTGGGAGTTTAAAGATTCTGAATCGCCCAGATCTTTTGAAGACTGGCCTTAACTTCTTTGGCATTGACAATAAACTAAAGGAACTTTCTAGATGCAACTCCAAAATGACACTTCAGCAGATTGAGCTTCATTTTGTATTGTTGGAGTATGTTGAACATCGCCTCTAAATCACCGACGTAGTCGCTGGATAACCACGTTTTCACGAGCATATCATCTACATACACCTCCATAGTCTTCCTAATCTGGTTTTCAAACATCTGGTTTTCAAACATCTGGTTTACGAACCTTTGATAAGTTGCTCTAGTGTTTTTGAGTCCAAACGGCATTACCTTATAATGATAAAGTCCCAGATCAATGATAAAGCTAGTGTTCTCCTCGTTAGGAAGGGGCATCGGGATTTGATTATAGCCGGAGTATGCATCCACGAAAGATAAGAGCTTATGTCCGGCTATTGAATCCACCGGTTGATCGATCCTAGGAAGCGAGAAACTGTCTTTGGGGCAGGCTTTGTCCAGATCCGAGTAGTCTATACATGTCCGCCACTTTCCATTGGACTTTCTGACAAGTACTGGATTCGATACCCATTCCAGGTATAAAGCATCACGAATAAACCCATTAGCCTTGAGTTTATCCACTTCTCCCTTCAGGGCGGCAGATGTCTTTGGATCCATACTGTGCCTCTTTTGCTTCACTGGGACATGCCGCGGTCAATATTTAGTGCATGGCTCGAGATATTCGACAAGATTACACACACGTCTGAATGAGTCCATGCAAACACATCGAGGTTTGCTCGGAGGAAATCAAACAGTTCCTATCCCATCTGTTGGCTGAGCTAAGATCCGACTTTTACCACTCTAGGATCATCAACATTGTCGACCGAGACATCGATTGTCAGCTCTACCAGGGAGGTCTGTTATTCTTTGACTTCCCCTTCATCATCGTTGTCTCTGGGATCAAGATCTTTAGGAAATTGGTTGTGGCGCCTGAGCCGAGGCTCAGACATTAGTTGTGAATTCTCCATAGAGCGGACACAGAGAGATTCCTCCATGCCCTTACCTTTCTCCTTTTGCTGCGCATCCACAGCTCCGCAACATAATAGGCACGTCCAGCTGCCTGATCACCTTGTACTGCCCTGACTCCATTATCAATGGGGAATTTCAGAGTCAAACACTAAGGGGCAATAGCTGCCCTGAATTCTGCAAGGGCCAATCGGCCCAGGAAATCATTATAAGGAGAATGAATATCCAACACAATAAACTGCAACATCTGGACTCTCCGGCGATCATAAACACCCAAATCAAAGGGTAACTCCACCATTCCAGTCAGTATGGTTGCACCACCATTGAAACCATGTATACATGACTGACACGATTTCAGATCCTTCGCTTCCATCCTCATTTAGTCGTAAGCACATTTGAAAAGTATGTTTAAACTTCCACTATCAACTAAGATCCTCTTCATCCATGCAGGACCTATTTGGGTAGAAATAACCAACAGATGAATAGTGGGAGCTTCGACGCGGTTGGCATCCGATTTATGAAAATGATGCCGTTTGCCATCGTCCACTGTTGCTTTGTCGGGGTCCCTTCATCAATAGCACTACAACATTCGAAGTTCACATGCCTAATCGAACTAGCATATGACTCCATTTTCTTCCAGCTTCGATCAACTGGATGAGGACCACTATTCATAGTGTTAATCACCAGCCTCCCGCCAGTACGTCGGGTTCTTCAGGCCTAGCCTGATCTTGGCCTTGATTGGGATTAGATGGGCCCGCTCTGTTATCCTGCGGAGCCTGGACGAACTGCTCTAACTTTCTTTCTCTAGTCAACTTTTCAACAATATCCTGCAGATGATGGCATTCATTAGTGTTATGGCTGTAATAGTCATGGAATCTACAGATCTTTCTGATTTAAATCTGCTTCTTTGGCGACGGTTTTGGAGCTGGCTTCTTGTACTGTCCTGCATTGTAAGTTTGAAGGTAAAAATTCTATAGCAACATATTCAAAGGGGTATATCGATCAAACATAGGAGCTCTGGGTCTCCCACGATGAGGGTCTCTCTTCTTTCCTTGACCTCTATCACCCTTCTGCCGACTTTGCTTATTCTGAATATTTAACTACACTTTACCAGAGCTCTCCTCGGTCTGCTTCACTGCAACATTACTTTGGATACCTTCACTACTGGGCTGCTCGACGTCTTGCTTTCTACACTGTTTTGTGCCTTCCCTCCTCAAATACTGGGCTGCCTTTGCATAGAAACAGTCGAACGAAGTGGGGGGTGTTCCAGCCAACCAATCACCAAACTTGGAATCGAGATCGATCCCTTTATTCAATGACATCATAATAGAGTTGTCGTTGGGATTACTGACTTTGGCATAAGCAGCGTAGAACCTTTCCAAATAATGCCTTAGAGTCTCTCGTAGGGCTTGAATAACACTGGACAAGGTATTGACATCCTTCGGCCTTGTAGCATGCATATGGAACTGCTCCACTAACTTAGTAGCTAACTGGTCAAAACATGAAATGGATTTGGGTGTTAGACAGGTGAACCACATAGCAATGCTCCTAAGGAGATAGGGAAGCTTCTACACTTAACTGCATCATTATCTTGAGCGGCATTCATGAGCCATTCGTATTTCAAAATATGTTTTTTGGGATCTGAATTTCCTTCATATACAAGCAAGGTCAGCATCCGAAATTGGCGGGGCAGTTCCGCATGTAAGATATTATTGGTGAATGGGTTGTGACTTGTAGAAATTCCCCAGTCATCGTTAGTGAGGCCTTGACTTTCTCTTATCATTTGGCATATCATAGTTAGAGTGTCAAGCATCAGGATATTCAGGGCCAAGGCGTGGTCGGGTTCCATGTCACGAGGACGGTTTGGTCGCTATCTACGGTCCGTTCCTTGCCTCTTTGGCTCTTGATCTTTATGGAAGTGATGATCCCGAGCATGAACGCAGTGACGAGGGGCTGGATCTGGTTGGTTTTGGATCTCGGCATCCAGATCTATAGCAACTACATGGTCATGAGTAGTGTGGTAAGGAAGTGTCCCTCCTCGGGAGGAGGGTGCAGCTTAATGCCCTGCGGAATGACCTATTCTAGCCTATTCGAGATTTGTAGCATATGGATGCATGGAGCCTTCCGCGTAATTACCATCTAATCGGCGGTGTGTAGATCTATGATCAAAGTTAGAGGACGCCAAGCTTTCAGTCAGAGAATAAGAGGCATGCTTCCTTCTAGATCTCCGTCGTCTTTCATCATTCAGCTGGTTCATGAGTTCCCTGTTGGCACGGATCTGCAGAGTGAGCTCCTGACGGCTTCGAGTGAGCTCTTGCATAAAGTTATGGAATTCCTCTCTAGTTACTGGACCAAGTGGATCTAGAACTCCAGCTGATGTTTGGCCTGCTGTAGTCAGCTGTGCAGGATTCTGCCAATACCTTCCTTCCGGATTAGCAGCATTGGAAACGGTTCTGGTAGTGGGCACCATGTTGAATGTAGTTCTTCTTAAATCTAGAAAAATCAAAATAGAATAGAAGGAATCACTAGAAGATATATCTGGATCTCCTCCTTAGATTTTAACAATTTGACAATGGCAGGGGATCCACAGAGCAGGAGAAAAAGCAGAGTTTTTCTCAGTGAAAGCACCAAAGTATTTGTACCAAAAATGGGCATAACACTCTTTGGATATAAGTGAAGAGATTAGAATGAAGAAATAAAATGAAAAATGAGGCTAATATAACATTCGCACCAAGAAAAATGAATAGTAGTAAAAGAAGACAAGAATTTATAGTGGTTTGGCGTCGTAGCCTACGTCCACTTTGAAGGATTTGTTGTTTTGCTGATTATAAACTGAATTATGACAACACAATGGCTAACACTCGAGTTACAATGGAGTTTTAGCAGAGCAGCAGCATAAAAGTCCTTTTTTAGTTGTAGTGGAGGTGCTAGTTATAGGCGTAGAGCTGGAAATATCTACCTCGAATCTCAGAATACCCTTTATCATGCGTAGGTGGGCCCACATAATCGATTTGGGTACATTTGGGATCGATCCCTGATCGATCCATGTTGTCTTCGTATCGATCAAGAAATGATCCAATCGAGCTGCGATCGATTATGGCTGTTCTTGAGTTGATTTGCAAGATTTTGTGAAAATTTCATGGCATTTGGACTTGTAGTTTGAGAGATACGGTCGATCCAAGGTTGAGTTTGCTAGGGAGGCTGAAGACTCTGTATCGATCGATTCGTATCAATCTTTTTGTACCGATGATGTGGCATGCGTGTTTTATGGAGATCTAAAATTCTGGCATAAGGACTGCTTCTATTGGTTCGACCTTTTCTTTCGTATCCATCCAAGGCTATGCTTTTCGTATTGATGCTTTACTCTTTCCTTTGTATTGATCTCCGGCCCTCCTCTTCGTATCGATCAAATAAGTGATCGATACGAAACATGCAGCTGTTGGTTGAATGAAACATGATCGATCCAGGGGGTGTGAAGTCCATCGATACAGGTTTGAACTTAATAGATACAAATGATGGGCGCTGAGTGACGAGGATATGCTCATTTTGTATCGATGGTGATGGATACGAAATGATGAATGCCAATGGATGGATACAAAATGAACATGTTCCACATGGATCTTGATCAATCTATAACTTGAGCATATGAACTGTGATTGACTTGAAATTTAGAATGTTGCCTTTCACAGCTTTGCTGGTCATACCATGCTAATTGTGGCTCGATACGGATTTGGACAAGTTTGCCTATATCCATCGTGAACCTGTAGATAACTAATTATCGAAGCGGATCGTCTTCAGTCTCTAGTCAAGTCCTTGGTGTCACAGCCTTGCTAAAAGGCAGGATAACAAATTGTTGGCCAAATTTACGCTTGACGAGTCATACAACCGAACTAACAAAACAGTTTAATTAGTTTATAGTTGTTATAAGTTGATTAAATTGACTAATATTTATGAAATATTAATTATAAAATTTGGATTATGATTTGAGGAATAAATATTATAAAATATATTTATAATGGTTATAAATATATCAATCGATATATGATATCGATAAGTGATTAAATTGGATTTAATTAAATAATATTTTCTTTGAGCTTATATTGGTTTTAGGCCCATCATTGTAACGACCCGAAATTTCGGTCACTGATTTTGAGATATTTAATTGATTTTAAATGGTTAAATGTTAGTTTTAGAAATTTTATGACTTGGATTTCAAATGAAAATTAAATTGAAATGTGCATTTAAATAATTGGAATATTTAAAATTTTGAATCGTGGATCTAATATGAATAAAAGTGATTTCAAAACCGTATTTAAATTCAATTTGGATAAGAATGGAATAAATAAACTTTTAAATTTGTATTTAAAGGTGGTTGAAATCGTTAAAATATTAATTCGTTTTAATTAATGTAATGAAAATACCCTTTCGAGACATTGTCTTGGATTTTGACGAAACTAGTACCATTGGAATCGTAAAAGTTAATTTACTATATGCCATTGAATTTCATAACGATCGGACTCACCGTTTGATCGTGCGAGCTCGTAATGCGTAGAAATTAATTAAAGGAATTTAGATTAATATAATTCGATTTTGGAAAGCTAACTTCTATATGTTATCGAATTTGGTCTCAATAATGGTTCCATTGTGTTCATAATAGGGGTATTACATATAGAATGCCAAGCGACATGCCTTGTTTAGGGTTCGGGATTTTAGGGTGTTTACAATCGGATATTATAATATATATACACTATTGTCTCCATACCCTTGTCCCATACCCTACGTCTTCACAATACATACCCCCCATACCCTGTAATTTCAAAACCCATCCCTCCCTTCCCCTTTAAAACTATACTAGTGAAATAAAATTAAGAATGAAACTTCAAAAATTTATACAAAAAGAAATGCTCAACAATTAATTACAAAACTAGAATTTTTGAGCTTGTTTTCTTAAGGGCTACGATCTTATGCCATTTGGTTGTGTTCAGTCTCGATTTTGGAATAGTTGATGTGTTGCTTAGGGACTAGGGTTTCATATTGCATTTGATTAAGGATGTGATTCATGAAATGGAGGTTAGGTTCGAGTTTGGGGCATCTTTCGGCAGCTAGCATTCGAGTTTGGGAAGGCGAACGATATATAACAAATCACGTTATTTCATTGTGCTAATGAGGACATGATGGTCGCGTTTTTGTGAAAGAAGTTGGAAAGGAGGTTGTGGTGGCCATTGCAGAGCTCGTTGGACATGGAGTTGGCTGCAATTGTCGAAATATGATTTCGTGTTGGAACGAGTGAGAATTTGATGGAGAAGTGCATGACCATGTTTGATGTCACTATGTATGTTTATTAGGGAAGAAAGGGGATGAGTAATTGATTAGAGGGGTAATTAATTTTAACTATAATTAGTGAAATATAATATATTATTTTGTTAAGTGAATTTTATACATTAAATATCTTATTCGTTTTAGGTCCAAATCGAACGTGGCCAGTCGCGTTAGCTTCGTATTATCGAGCACTATATTATGGAATTGGATTGGTGACTATTAGAGCTAGTGGAATTTTACACTATTCGAACGTCATTCAAATTCAGATGGAACTAGAACGCCTCGGCGACAACTGAAATAATGGTGAGTTAAACTCACATTTTTGGTTAACTAGAAATATTACACAGTCAACAAAAATATGGATTAGATGTTTGAATGGTTATCCATTGATTGTTTAGTTTTAATGAACTGTTGTTTTTAAAAGCGATCAATATATGAAATAAATTGCACGGGAACAGGTCGAGGGGATCCAATAGGGTTCCTCACCACTGTTGAATTTTATTTATACACACACATACATACATACATATATATATATATATATATATATTTATGTCACGTGATTATTCATAAGATGGGTTAGAGAGATCCAACTAGATTCCTCACCAGTATTGATTTATTTTCAGTAATATTCATGTCACGTGATTATGAATATCAAACTTAATTATTTGGCACTATTGGATATGACATTATTATATGTTCAATAGAGACCCCCCGTAGTGGTAGAAAATCATTAACAATGTTTGTTTAGTGATGTGATAACCCATTATTGATGTTAATAACAGTAATTTAACTTAGTTAATTAATTAAAATAAAATGGTAGTTTATTTAAGTACCATAGTGATTACTAAGCCTCTTCAATTTTGAAAAGTTTATATTTAAATCAACTTTAGTTTATATCAGTTTAAAAGTAAATGTTTTAATATATTACAATGTTTAAATGCTTAAATATATATTTATATTCTTTTAAGGTTAACTATTATTGATTATGTTAATCGTTCTATTCAAAGTTAAATATTATATTTAAAGGTTAATTACTTTGTTTAAAGGTAATTTATAATATTTTAAAATAATTATTATTTAAAGTAAACTTTTATTTAAAGATAATTATTGGAAGTTAATTATTGTTTAAAGTTAATTGGTTTTAAAGGTTAAATTATTGTTATAATATTTTGTTTCTAAAGTTAATTTATTATTATATTACATTATTCTAAAGTCAACTTTATTTTTATAATGTTGTTTTATAATTAATTTATTATTTGTAGTTAATATTGTTTTAAATTTATTTATTTATATTTAGTATTGTTTTAAAGTTATTTATTAATATTTTAATATTTAATTAATTAATATGGTTTGAAATCAATAATAATGGTTTATTAATAATGTTTGAAAATGAATTATTATTAATAATATTATTATTTTTTGGAAAGCAAGCGAGGTTGGTTGGACCCCTACTAGTTTTATTGCAACAACAATAAAAAAATGACAAAGAACAAGCTCGATATCAAAAGAAAAGCAAAAAATAGAGAAATACAAGAGATACACAAGGGAAAAAGTAAAAAAAGATAACAAACAGAAAAGAAAAGGGAGAAGCAATGAAGAGAGAAAGAACTACTTCCAGGCTTCCATCTAAAAGGAGCAGAAGCAATGCTTATTCACCTTCATACCATCAGCTATATCTCTCTTCAAACCATTCCAAAGATTCAAGGTAGATAAACTTTCCCCCTGAAAACACCTTCTATTTCTTTCCTCCTACACCATAGATATTATTAATGTTATTATTTATAATATGGTAAAGATTAATTATTATTGTTTATTTAATCGTATTTTGAAATTATTAATTTATATTTTAAGATGTTTTGAAGTTAAAAATTTCTAATTATTCATAATTAAATAATTATTATTATATAATAGTGTTTGAAATGAATGATTAATATTTGTAAATGTTTTCGAGATTTGTAATTAAGAAGACTTGGGTTTTATAAAAGGAGCTTTATAAAATGGTTTGGAGGCTTAAAGGTAGATTATTTGAAATTTATAAAGAGTTTTATAAATATTTTAGATATTTATAAAAGAGTTTTAGAAATGGGTTTACAGATTTATAAAAAAGGTTAGAAATGATTCGGGAATGTATAAGATAGTTTTATGATTGGGTTCAGATATTTATAAAATAGTCTATATGCTTTAGAAATTTATAAAGGAGTTTATAAATGGCTCTAGAACAATGTAAAAGGATATCTTCCTCCATTTTATGATATAGTTATACTATGAAATAGGTATATGGATATTTTTCCATATATAAAAAATATAGGGATGTGTGGATATGTCTCCGTGGAAGTATTTTTATACTAGTATTTTGCAAAGCAATTTTAATTAATGAAAGAATTAATTAGAGAGGCTAGTAGTTGCTTATGTGCTTAAGCATTGTTGGTTTTTCACGTTTGAATAAATCCCTGATTTGAATGTTCGTCATTCGATAATTAAATAACGACTATCAAATTTGGACCCAATCGTAACTTTGAAAATATCTAGGAGAAACACGTAAGTTATATTGCACAGTCATCTCAAGTGATGTTGTACTTTACGTATAAATTACATTTTGTTCTCCTAGGGAAATAATAAGGAAATCCGTCCACTAATGGTTAGGAGGTGATCTCCGCTCTTATCTTTGTTTATTTATTTCCTAAAGAACCGGGTTTGAGTTTATCAAAAATTATCAAATGTTGTTTCGAAAACATGGGGATCAGATATGTTATCAGAAAGCCACTTCGACCCAACTCAACATTTCTAAGTGAACACATCTTGAAAACAATGGAATTAAAGACGGAGCTCTCAAGTATTTGGTTTAGTCCTAGAACGAAATTGTATAGACGAATGTGGCATTGCATTGTTGCCTGGAGGCAGTGCTAGCATTCTAAGTAGGAAGTGCTATATGAAAAGTAAAACGTAGCCTCTATCCTCATCAACCGAAAAATAGCAAAAATCGAGCATGCATCAGGCCCAATGGATTGCTCCCATCAGGGTATGGTTATTCAAAATATAGTCAGTTACTATCTACTCATGTAAGCTTCAAGGCCCATTAATGAAATGGGTGATCATATTCGGTACTACTAGTCAAGTGATAGGCCAGTCCTCTATGGTAGGGGTATAAGATTTTCTTGTCAAACCTAGTGCATTTAATCCAGAGATGTAGCACCGGAAGGTAGTTCCATACCTTTTCATAGTATGGAATCCAATCTCTAATTTGTGCCTTCATGATTTTGATTATAGAACCTAGTATGCTGGAAGTTGATAATGTAATAATTTCAGTTATGATTAATATTATTTGTATTTTAGACACTATTATAATATCAGGAAATTTCACATGAAATGTTTTGCTTATCGTAAGGCAAAAACCCATCTGTGTTTATGTGCGGCGTGGTCTTACGGGATACTTTTGATTTAAAAGGTTTTTGTAACTTAAATTTCCAGTTAGGTGTGTTTTTTCTACGCTGGTTTACCAGACTAACTCGGGTATTATTTTATTATAATGTTCGGGTCGTACCGAGCATATCTTCCGATTGCTATAGAAGCATTGGAGCTCAAGAGACGAGCTGGAGGCCTTCATGATGTATTTCCGCATTTGGTTATTTTTCCACTGTATTCATTGTTGTATTCATCAGCAATTGTGGGGATAGGTTGTTCTAACTGTCCGAGCTGAAATATGTAAATATTACTCTGATTGATGTTTGTATATACATACATTATAGTTTATTAGTGTAAAGTTTATCATATATTATAAATTATTCGTTCTGCTGTGAGATTATGTAATGTTTAGTTTCTTCTATCTTCTTTCCTTCTTTTGTTCCCCTAACAATCAGATTTTCCCCCATTCGATTGCTCAGCACACAATATAATGGACGTATTAATGTCGATTTTCGAGGGTCGAAAATTCCAAGATGTTACATTCATGATGGATGAAATTTCAAAAATAACATGGAATTAAGGCCGCTCAAAATAGGGTTGAGATGCTTGATTTTGGATGGCTTAAGTCGACGGAGAACAAGCATGAGATGAGACTATTTTTCCTCCTTTCTATCCAGTATGTTAGAAAATCAAAACTAATTTGATTGGAGCTTTTTGTTGCCATCTCCATCATAGCTTGCTGGCCGAAACCCTCCATAAGTCCTCCATCAAATCTAGATCACAATAACTAAAACTCAATTACTATCTAATAGTCGGAGGTCAACAGTTTAAGGAGTAGTAATCTGTTGAATCGGAAAAAGTTTTCAAAAGGGAGAGTTGATCTTTTCAGGGTGTACTTCAAGGCTTTGGTACTTAGGTATGGTTTTTATCAAATTATAGTTTATAAGTTTCTAAATAATATTTTATTATATATAAATATTGTTATTGTATTGTAGTTAGGTGATGATTCTGATATGTAACAATCCTGTTACAAACTAGTTTGGTTATATACATGTATATATTTACTTTAAAAAAAAATCAATTTTTTATACACATCGGATCAGCACAGCCATATAAAATATTTTTCAATTAATTTTTATTATATATATAATTTAATTACATATATATGGTTTATATTTAATTACACCAATATACTATGGTTGAAATTAGTCATATAATTTATATATAAAGTTTTATGGTAATTGTAATTTTCGACAGTAAGGGAATAATTTTTATAATTATTTATTATTATTTAAATTAATATGCTAGAAAAATAAATCATACATAATCAAATATGTTATGAAAATTTAGTTTTAAAATGCATAAAATCATTTTGGAATCTGATAAGCTCTAGGCCAGAAAATAAAAAATTAAAAACATATTTTTTGTTATTTTTAAAAATTATTATTTAGTTCGATCGAAAACTAATAAATTATTTTAGAGAATTCGAAGCAAAAAAATGTGGAAATTTTTCTAAAACTTCAAAATATCTTTTTTGCTTAGTAGAAATTTATAATTTGAGAAAAGGTTTCGAAAATAATTTTTCATTATTATTCTATGTAATTTTGAATAAATATTCAATGAAAATATATTTCAAATAAAAAATAACAATAAATTTTTCTATCCTATACACATGATCTAGAATTTTATAAAAAAATTAATTATTTTGTTAATATATATATGTTTGTATATTATAAATATATTGATATTTATATTAAAATACAAAAAATATTATTTTATTATTGTAATTCTATTATAATACACATTTTTCACATTTAAAAAATTATTATTTACTTTAAGATTTATATAACTTATTTATATTAAATAGATATATTATAATAATGCATTTATATATATTTTATTTATGGGATTATATATATTTAAATATATTATACATTAACATAAATTATTTAAACAAACTTAGCATGTATGTATATATATATAATATTTACATATAAGTGGTAGTTTATGTCCATGTGTATATTTGGACAGCATATATTTACATATTGGATGAGCTAATGTATCTGTTGCGATGTAAATCCTAGCTTCTATACATGGGCATGTTATACCTTACATGGTTGACATGTTACACATGCACATACATATGCGTTTATGATATATATATATATATATATATATATATATATATATATATGTATATGTATATGTATATTAATATATAAATTTTAATAAAACCACATAATTTATAAATTTAAATAAAACCCATACTCCACTGGGCCTGAATTTTTTGCTAAATTGAAAAATCAAGTTCACCAAAGTACAGAATGTTGGTTTGGTATCCTATAAAAAAATGCATAAATGCATACCAAAGCACTATCGGTATAATTCACAGCGGAATTGTGAAGTATAATACATCATATATTTGCTGAATAAGATTGACAATTCCAATATCTAGTATCCTTGTCTATGCCGAGCATTCATAAGGAAACCTTTTCTTCCACTTTTTCCGCCATGCACCGGTACCTGTCCCTCTAAAGCTATCATATGGACTGTTGTAATGACCTGTCTTTTCAATCCTTAGAAGTCGACACTAATACGTCCACGGTATTCACGTGCCGAACATCCAAGTGCCAGAAAGACGGATTATTGGCGAGTAAAATAAAATATACAGCAGATCTTTGCAAAAAGAAACCGTAATATACATATGGATATCAATCAGAGATAAATAAAACATCAGCCTAGATAGTTATAACTACATGTCCTCACAATTGCTAATAGATACACCAACAAATGCAGCGGAAAAATAGAATGTATGTGAATACGTCTCGAAGCCTCCAGCTTGTCTCCTAAAACACCAATGCATCCAAAATAGATCTACAAATATGCTCGGTCTGACCCAAGCATTATAAGAAAACAATGCCCGGATCGGTCTAGTAAACAACATGAGAAACCATACCTAAATAGATTTTAAAGTTATGAAAACCTTTCAAAATAGGTATCTTGTAAGAGCACACTGTGAATAAAGATGGATGGGTTTTTCCCTTACGAGAACTAATTTTATAGGAAATCCTATGATATTATAATAATGTCTAGAATACAAATACTTATTAATCATAGTCGAAATTATTACATTAATTAAATTTCAGCATAATAGGTTTACAACTAAAACCGTAAAGGCATGTGTTCGAGAATAGATTCCATCAATGACAAGGATGCTGGTATACCGTCTGTCATAGCACACCTCTAAAAAAATGTACCAAGGTTAACAAGAACATTTTACACTCCTATTCACAGAACTAACCTACCCCTTCCTGGATTTTACTGAATATAACATCACCTTGGTTGCTTTATAACCTTTACCGAGAGCTCTCATGCACAACCAAATTCATAAAATGAATATATATCAAGAAAGGTAATGATACACCCTAATTTCCACTTAGCCCTGCTTCATATCCCCTATTTTAGTCATTCTTTGCTGATGAGGCTAGAGGCTACGTTTTACTTTTTATATAGCAATCCTGCTTGGAATGCTAATAGTACCATCCAGGTGCAATGCAGTGCCAACATTCATCCATACAAGTTGTTTTAGGTCCAAACAAACCGAACGCACTACTTTTACTACATCCATTTTGGAATCACCCTCAGGATTAGTAGCAAGTAGCCCTTGCACTTCAGAAACTTCATCTTCGATTTCATACTTCTTCAAGATGTCTTATGTTCGAAACTCTTGAGTTGGATAGAAGTGGTTTTCAAATTATTTATATTTATCCAATCCCGGTCATTTCAATCCAACATTCGACAGTTCCGGTAAACTTGACTTTGGTTCTTTCGGAAATAAACAAAAAAGATAAGAGCAAATATCACCCCCTAACCATTTAAGTGGACGAATCTCTTTATCCTTTGTCCTAAAAGAACACATGAATTTATACGTACAATAATATCGTGTAAGATAATTGTACCATATAATTTTCGTTTTACCTCTAGATATCTTAGAGTTAAAAAATGGTCAACATTTTGATAGTTAGTTATTTAACTATCAAATAAACACACAATCCAAACATGGATTTATAGATCCATAAAGGAAATAACACCGGCTAAGCACAAAATGACTTTAGGCCTCTTAAATAATCTTTTATTAATTTAAAATTACTTTGTAAACACTTGTATAAAATACTTTCATAAATATATATAGTTCCCATTCCCCTCTACTCTATTGAATACTCAAAAAATATAGATACACTTACCTCAAATGTATAAGTATATTTACAAATCTTAAGAAATATTTTTATTCAAAACTGCACTTAAAATTGGGTTAAAATAGAGTCATTTTAAATAGAGATAATGATAACTCAATTCCTTCGGAGTCAAGCAGGGAAATTGAATATTCCCCACCATCATAATTAAGAAGGTTAATTTAGGAAATTAAATCATTATTATACAACAACTCTTTTATAAAATTCCTTTTTATAAATATAAGCTAAAAATTCATTTATAGAATCCATTTCATAAAATATTATTTATAAATTCCTTTATAAATATTAAAAACATAATTTCAACCTCCTTTTATGAATTCCCATTTTGACAAACACCTCCTTTAAACTCATCCTTTACATTATTTATAAAATCTTTTGTTAATTGGGTTTTTAACCCAGTAGAATTCAATAGGATTTATAACATTCAGATTAAACCAGAACTACTCGAAACTTGATTGGACGGTCTAAAAATACAAGACAAAGGACTTAAAAAGTTTGGACCATTTTTTATGCCAACATTTTGGATCGGTACCAATCCAAAATATTGCTTTATTAGATCTCCAATCTACTTGTCTTACACTCCTATGTCTCCACTAAGCTTATCTACCAAGTTTGATAACATTCCAAGCATCCGAGTTCAAGAAGTAAAAACTTATCTGATTAAAATTATAGATCAGTCAAACCCATAGGTGAATCACCATCAAAGAAGGTCAACAAGCTACGAAATTACATGGAGAGCATCGAAATGAAGCAAGAAAGACAGTCAAATAGTCATAGCGTCAAAAAGCTCAACTATATAGATCGGTACCGATACGATCCAATTAGATCGGTACTGATCCAAATAGTTAGCTCATGTGACCCCCAAGTTTTCTGGGCTCTTTCTTTACAATAATTGTAGGCTTCTGGTGCAGCAGCTCTGGCCCAAGTGCTCTCCAACTCCTGTAAATACCATCCCATCTACAATGGAAAAGGGATATTTTCTAGATGGGTTGCTGCAACTCTGCCATTACAATACTTGACTCTTCTTCTCCCACACAAAAGTCACAAACGAGCAAGTTAGATTCTCCAGTTGCCTCCAAGTACTTGTGATTTAGATCTAGCCTAGATCATTCAATCATATTGTAAACCAAATCAATCTTGTAACGGTAGTCAGCCAATAAAAGCTATAAAGTGGACGTAGGATTCATTGATAGCCGAACCAGTACAAAATCTCTTGTCTATTTAATTTTTCTATGATTTACTTTTCTTTTTTCCATTTTCTTGCCTTGATAAACAAGGTTGGTGCTTTCACACTAAATCCATGGTGTTGATCCATTTTTTGGACTAGCATTTTGGTGCTTTCACTGAGAAGAAAGCGAATTCTGGCATAGATCTAGTTTTCCTCTTTGGATCCGCCTGATCCGGAACCTAGATCCATCAAATCAGCTCTATGAAGTTTGAAGGTTGCTGTTGAAAATCAATGGTGGGAAGAAAGAGATCTGCTTCCAGAAAATCTATAGGAGCTGTTTTAGCTGGAAAAGAGACCAATCTCAGCAAGTTGAAGTCAAGAACGCCAATAATCTGCTAATTGGAGCAAATTCTGGAGTTAACACCAAAGATCCGGTGCTGGGAACTTCTACTCAACATGAAGTCATTACTAAAGACGAATTGAACAAGATAGTTGATGAAATCAACCAATAAATGGAGAATAGCCAAAAAGCTCTTATGGACAAATTAGATGCCTCCTAACCTTGCAATCACTAGTTGCTCCAAGAATCATGCAAGATCCCGCGTCTACCACAGACCACGAAAATTCTTCCATTTCTGGCCTCAACAGGAGAAACGGAAAACAGAAGCAAAAAAAGAGTAATGGGTGGAGCTGCAGGAATCACCATAGAAGGAAACACAAGCACTCCACCAACTGATATAGCAACCTACTACAAACTTGAATAGAGTCAATCATAGTGATAATATATAATACACAAATATATGGTATGCCATTATATATACATCACATGAATATACAATACAAAATAATATACTATAACTCTGAATAACAAGCCTCCTCTATGCCCAAATAATACAGGATGGTCTCATTATCCCTGCATCTGAAATGTCTCGGACTGACCTGAGTATAATATAAATAATAAATGGGTTAGACTATATCTAAATCCAAAGTCAATAAATATATGAAACTTTGTATACATTGGGTATGTGTGTGTGCATGTGTGTATATAATACCTCAACAATCCCAAATATCATACACATAGCACACCACAAAACAAAGTATGAAAAATGTCATAACCCATATCAGACTCATCAAATTAGAAATCATGGAACAACATCAAATTGGTGAATCATCCAGATCCAATAATCACTATCAAAATCCACAAATAGTTAGTAAGGAGATATCCTCAAGTGAAGTCGGGCAGTAATGAAGCAACGCCCACAATCTCTCTCAGTCTTATATTATAAAGTACCATTATCAAGTCAATAAATTCTGTAAGAAAGATTTGAGCCTATTTAGAACAACATCCAAGTGTAATCAATAATAATTAGGGCGTCTTCCTATAAAGAGTAGGCCATCTACCTAAGAAGGATGTAGGGTTGACCATACTATGGACACAGTCTCTATTATAATCCCATATATACATAGTATATGTATATTTACCACCCATATATTTACACATACATTGGAACCAAACAGGAGATTGATAACATGTCTTCCTGCTCTAGGAGCCACACATAGTCCATATGACATGACTTCTAAAGTCATCAATTACCATTACCTCTGTCCTCTCGGTATCATGATAACGATCCACCATAGGCTCGACAATGCGTAGCCTCTTCGGCCATGACTACCGACATGTGCACCTATGGTAACTAACTATTGGCCTATGCAACAGAAGGGGCAACCAACTAACAATCTTGTGATGCACATTGAATACTATAAATGACAATGACATCGTAGATCTACGGTGCAACCCCATGATCTGGCCGCCAAGATGGATATGGCCAATCTGGTTGACTCCCAAAATAAAACGGGAGTTGGAAAAAAAGTAGAAAGACATATAATGTATATCTAATCTAAAGCTACGACTAGCCTACACATATCAACGATATGAGTGTCATCCACGAGCAAAGAATAATCGAATCGTCCCATACCACCGTATACCCCCATATGAGTGTCATCCATGAGCAAAGAATAATCGAACCGTCCCATACCACCGCATGTTATTAGTCTGCTTATTCAGTGCTTATGCATTACACTCACTACTTTGGTATTCTATATAATGAGTCCAAAGAATAACCGAAAAAGTGTTTTGCAAAAGTCCAATACCAAATGATATCACCGAATTGTTTTTCAGATTTCTCGTCACATAGAATAAAATCTTATAAACTAAAACGGTAGGGTGTCATCAATGTATCATATGATACTCACCAACCAAATCTATATCAACGATGAATCATTCACAGTATTAAAATAGTATAGGAAATGAGAAATCATAAGTTGTAGAAATTATACATAAAATCCTTATTTTAATTCAAACCTTGAAATACATGAAGTTCAACAAAATATTTCTTTGACAATTAAATCAAGTATTCTAATATATATAAAATAATAATCAAAGTCTGTAATAGCTCATATTGAAAATCATCTAGTACTACATTAAATACATTATATAATCTTCTAAAATTAAGTATTATATCAAAAAATATTTGCAAGTTACAAAATAAATTATGCTTATTTTAAACCATAGAAAATAATTCAAAATCTACACTTTATATTCTAACAGTTAGAAATAAAATATTTTCTATTTTCAAAATAGCTTTTTATATCCAGAATAATTTCCAAAAATCACTTTATTACCAACCAAATTTATTTATTTATATATAAACTTCAGTTTAATTTTAAAATACCAAAAATAATTTATCGAAGCTTTAAAAATAATTTAAACCAAAAAATCAATCGAATGTCTGAAAATATGAATCAAGGAGCAAAATCCTCCAAATCATCAATAATCACCAATATAAATTTCAATCGTGTGGTCAAGTCGAATTACATCAAATTTCGATCATTCATATATTGTACACACAATATAAATAAATTATACAAATTGAAATGCAAATGGGCATCATCTTCTTTGCATTTCTAATATCCAATAATATAAAACCTCATCAATCAATCAACACACATTTCAATATCATATAACCATATGAATATCTCAATCAAACAATTTATCCAAGCAATTCAATAGTTATTCACAAACTATTTAACTAAGAAAATGCAATCTAGTCATTCAAACTTTATAGTCTAGTCGGGATATGTTTTTATATATTTAGCAGACGACGAATTAGATATAGATATGAGTGATAAACTCATTGAATTGTCGAGTGAAATCATTGATGTCACTGCTCTTCACCAAACATTAGTAGCCTGCTCCAATCGCAAGATTCGATGTTCCCTTCCACCTGACATGCAAGCACTCCGCTAATCACTTGATCCTCCTCCATGGCGCCTGAACTCAAGTTGCTGTCATCTCCCTTCAGAACACCTGCGGTAACCACGTCACACCACTAACCACTTAACCTATATTAGCATCACCTTAACTGTGACGACCCGGAATTTCTAACAATTTAAATTTGGATAGGGAATTGATTTTAAATATTTAAAAGTTAATTTTTAACTTGAATTCCAAATGTCACTTTTTATTTGATAATTAAATTATTGAATTATATAATTTAAAATTGGGTAAATTGTTGAATATGAAATTTCTAAGCTTGTTTAAAATAATTTGAAGGCTTATAAAATTTATAACGATGATACTGAAGATAATAGAATGGTTGAAATTTAATTTAAAGATGATTTGTTCAATTTTGAAATCATATCGTTTAAATTGAATTTAAAAATAGCCTTCCGAGGCACGGTCTCGGAATTAGACGAAACCAGTTCCATTGGATCCGTAATAGTTAATTATTATCGAATTTCAATTTCCGTAGCAATCGGAGTTGTCTTTTGACCCCGACAGCTCAAAACGCTAAGAAACTATTTTTATCGATTTAATTTAAATTTGATCGATTTCTTTTGTAACTCGTGCATACGATCAAATTAGCCTCCGAAACACGTTCTATTGTGCTCGGAATGCGGGTAAAACCCTATAAGCGTCTGTCGGCATGTCTGATTCGGGGTTCGAGATTTCCCGTTATGCAACGAGATATTTTCAATATTTAATTATTTAATAAATGCGTACTCAAGAAGCTTCCCCAAATTGATATTTATCTCCGCCCTTTAGTCTTCAAACAGCAGAATTGGAGTTCGAACTCACTAAAAAAAGGGGGGAAATTTAATGGCCGAAGCCTATTCAAAATCAATTTCTCATCTTCAATTCGATCCTCAAATACAATTTTAGAACATAAAATCACCTTCTTCGTTTCATAAATCATGGCCGCGTTCACCTTTAGAATCTCGAAACCCTATCGCACGTTTCTTTTTCCTGAAATTTCTGAAACCATATTCGATATTCACAAAAGGTAACGAAACTCGATTTGCAACATCTCTCGTCTAGGGTTCTTCGAGGATGCTAGCTAGGAGTGTTATCGACCTCATGCATCGCTGCGACAGTGATGAGTGAAGGAGGCGACATGGCCTGATGACGGCACGAGACTGTGCATCTGGGTCTTCGACGGTGAGGCGTTTGGCAGTGATGATTTGTGCAAGTTGATGTTCAGTTGATGTCGTTGAGGTATTTGATGTCCTGTGAGGTAGTAGGGTGGTTATTGACAAAAGCTGTATGCATGGAGTACAGTGGTCTGGTGGTTGAGTGATGTTTACTGTGGTTGGGATTTGATGGAAGATTACAATGTTTTTCGGTGTTTGTAGAGGCAACAGTCAGGTGGTTGTGTGTAGTAAAGAGAGTTGTAGTTGTTGTAGATATACAAGTGTACAGGTTGTTGGTTTGTGAGCAGCAAAGATGAAATCAGTGATGGTTGAAGATGAAATGATAGTGGGTAGGTTTGGTCGAGAGGGTGTCAATCCAAGGATGTGAAGGAAGGCAGTTGTTGCTGTCAGAGTCGAGGCTAGGGCTTTAGGGCGAGTTTGCTATGGCGATTCGACATTCGTCGGCAGTAAGGTAATTTATTATCTGTTAATCATAATTTGTATTCTGAAGTAATAAAGAAAAATTTATTTATATATATGCTAGAAATTTTTATAAGACTTTGGAAGAAAATTTTATAAGGGATTGGTAATAAAATTTTACAATTGACATATTTAATTTATTTGGTTACCAAAAGATTTATAAAGAGGAATTATTAGATTAGATTAAGTTATAGTTAAATAAAAATTGTAAAGAGGGATAGTTGATTGATCGATTATGTAAATATTAATAAATCATACAACTGTGTTTACAAGGTTTAAATTTGGAGGAAACAAATCGAGATCAGATTGCAAAATCAAAGGTGAGTAAATCTCACTCTGTTGGATTTTTTATTTAAATTTAAATGGTTAAATTTAAATAGTTGGATGAATGATTGAATTGTTCGGATGTGTACTGATGATCTGGTGATTTAGTTTTGGTTGTCTCTCGAGTTAATTGTGGTTGACTGGGAGTATTTGGGTTTTAAAATTATTTTTAAACTAAAGTCATAAATACGAAAATGTTTTCATTGTTAATAAGGGCTTAATGATTTGTGATTCATTAAATTAGTAGGGTAATTAAAATGGATAATTAATTAATTCAATAATTAATGATTTGGGTTAATTAATTTAGTAATTAAGGGTTTGAATTAATTAATGAATTAAGTTTTAAGTTAATTAATTAAATGTAAGTAATTCAGAATAATCATTTGATGGTTTGATAAATAATTGTTTAATGAAATTAATAAAATATAATTACCTTGTGTAATTAATCAAGAGATTAATTAAGACGATTAATTAAGGAGAAATTGATTTATTTAATGAAGTAAATAAATGGATAGTTAATTACAGGTTGAGATAAATCAAGAATGATTAATATTGTGGTTTAATTAACGCAATTAATTTAGAATCGGGTAAATTAAATATAATTGGGAATCATTAATTTATATAATCAATGACGTAATTAAAGATTGATTAATTAAATGAATTAATCAGTAATAAGTGACTTATGAGAAGTTAATTAGTATAAGTAATTAAGGATTAACGTAATTAAAATAGATAATTAATTCATGAAGTAATTAAGATTACTTATTGATTTTGGTTAAGAAAAATTAATATCGTGAAATTAATTAAAGTTAATTACTTTGACGAAATTAAAGGATAATTAATCCAGGTTGATTAATAAAGACGAATGATGAAGGTAAGATTGAATAATTGATTTGAAACTGATTAATGACAAGTGAAGAATCCTAAATGGTTGAGGTTAGAAATTCAACCAGAATAAATTTAATTAATATTGGTAGCGGACAAGCTTTGCTTATGTGTGATTGAATGGTATTGGATGCTTTGAATGAGTTGATACCTCTGATATGAAATATTGTGTATTTCATTTGGATAACTTGGGTTAGGATGACACATGACTCTAAGAGACCGGGGTCGGGTATTAGGAAATACCCGAAACCACTTTGAATTTTTATAGATTGATATGTAAATCTATATGCTGGAGTGAAGTGATTTGGAGGAATTGACTATTTTAAATCTAAATCTTCGGTATTTAGAACTTATATATGAAATAAGTAATGCCTATAATTAATTGTAGCTTTGTGAATAGAAACGAGTTACCCCGGGTTTTTTCAATAAACTTTATGCGTTGTATTCCATGTTATATGGGTTTACTCACGCTGGTTTCCAACCTGACCCGGGTGTTACTGTGGTGTAATGCTCGGGTCAGACCGAGTATTACAGATTTTCAGGTAGGGACGTTCTGGAGCTCAGGAGGCGAGCTGGGTGGTAGGAACGTGTAGAGTATTTCCGCTGAATTATATTATTGTAAATCTGAGACATGTTGATTTGTATATGTCCAGTGTTTGAATATATGTGTAACTCTGATGTATTAAAATGTAATCGATAGAATATTATTCCTTGTTAACTATTATCATTTATTATTATATTTTATCCGCTGCGAATGTGAGATGTTGATGTTTCTGTTCTTCTTCTTCTTCTTCTTCTTCTTCTATCTCCTTCTTCTTTTCATAACTATCTGGAATTTTCGGGTTGGAAAATTTCGGGTCGTTACAGTTGGTTTCAAAACTGAAAGGTTAAGCGAGAACCTTGGTTCTGGTGGGAGATTACTCATTAAATAGAGACCGTAGTACTCTAGAATGAGTTGAGTGTGTGTGTGTGTGTATGAGCGCGTACTTTTTATTTTCTTTTATAAAGGTTTTAAATGATTTTATATAAAAGTATATTTTGATATATAAAGAAATATTTTCATTCTAATAAATATTAAGGTGATTGGTTGTTAAATTATTGAAATTAAATTAAGAAGTAATATAATACAACCAAATTGAAATCTTGAATTGTAATTAAATTAAGTGGTAATGGAAATACAATAAAATTAAAATTAAATAAAGGTAAGTTTGAAATGGATTCAAATGGAAATTTAATCTTGAATTTATAGAAGTAAGGATAATAAAAAAAATAAAAAAAGAAATGGGTATCTAGATATGATTACCTTGGGTATTACCATAAATAGTTTTTGTGATTAATAATGATATATTTGTTATTAAGTAAGCCAAATGAAGTAAATTTATAAGATGAGTATAACGTCTAAATTAAAGTGGGTTTTAAAATTGTGTAGCTTTAAAACCTAAGTCTAGAAATAATCAACTGTTTCAAAGAGTTAAAGAAAATAACAATAATAAAATTCAGACTATTTTGAATATAGTCTTATTTTAAAACAAGAAATGTTTGGAAGATTTTTAAGGGATTTGTTTTGAAATTAAAACCAAGGGTGGTTTAAAATCTTAAAGGTAGACTGATGTGTAAAGGAAATAAATATGAAATAAACTCTAAGGTTGAGTTTTGAATTTTCCTTGTAATGTGATGTGAAACCCAAAGTGAAGTAAGTTTTAAACTTAAGTGGAAAGATTATTAATCTGAAGGTTTAAAATCTGAATGGGAATTGGGATTTAAATTCAAGCAGAAATTGAAAAGATATTGAATTGAAGTGAGTTCAATTGATAATAGTCCAAAATTGATTGGAATAATTTGAAATTATAATTAAAGTGAACAGGATTATAATCAAATGGAATTTGATTTAAATTGGGAAAGGAATCAAGATCGATTCAACTTGAATTGGGATTGAATCAAGTCCAATGGAAATTGGAATTATTTAAATTGGGATTGAGCCAATTTTAAATGAAAGTGGAAATTTAAATTGAATGGATAGAAAAGTGAACAGTTCTGACTCTGGACTATTTTCAATATAAATTGTTTTAGTATAAATTTATCCTTCCAAGCTATTTTATAAATACAACCTTTCTTTTAATGTCAAATTATTTTATATTTGTTTTACGATTATTTTTGGAACTATTTAACAAATTTTCAACTGTTTTATAAACGAATTACTATTTCACAAACTAATTTCTATTTTACAACTATTTTTCAATTATTTAAAATTTCTGAAACTATATAACTATTTTCCGGCTATTTTACAATTAGTTAACTATTTTACAACTATTTTGCAAACTATTAATTATTTTTCAACTACTTATCTATTTTTAAGATTTTCAAGCTATTTTCTAAATATAAACTGGTCGGAGTTCAAACTGTTATTGATTAAATACCGAACTGAGATAAGTATTGAAGTGATAATTCAATGGAATTGAGGAAATTGTAAATAAGTGAATAAAAATTTAGGTAAGAGTGAATAGGAAGGAAATTGATTTGGCTAATAATCAATGAAAGAAATACATGGGAAGTACGTATATTATTATATTCGCATAATGATTTGATCCAGATTCGAGCACAGAATTTCAAGATAGTTTATCGATTCGAGTCGAGATTTTTCACTCGATGTTCGACGGCGAACCTGGATATGGATTGTTGATTGGTTCTGGATATTCTCTATCATAGTTATGGCTATGCAAGGAGAATTATGGTTTCAAATCAAGAAACCAGACCTGTGTCCGCACTAGGAAGTCGGGTGGACGATACTAGTTCGGAAGTGAAATTGTGTGATCGAGCAAGCGATCAGATTGGTATAGCGTACGAATGATAAGTGTACATCGTACAGTTCTGAGTGAAATTGATATTGGAAAAAAGTAGTCAAATTTGTATATTTGATTTTGAATAAACAAAGCTATATATATCTTTTTTATATAAGATAAATCTCCCCTTGTTGAATCTATTGCCGGAAGAAAAGGATTTTTGAAAATGTTGAAGTATAAAAGGAGTTTTATACAAGTTTGAAATGATCCAAAGTTTTAAAAATTATATCTATATATATATATATATATATAGGATCTTATGAGGATTTTGGAAAAAGGTTTTGAGAACCTTTGAATTTGGAAAGGCTTTTGATTTTTGGGTAAAATCAATATTGAAATTTGGAATGCCTAGTTTGAGAATTTTTGATTTTGGGATAATCGATTTTGTGTGAAGGAGCTTTGTATGAGATCATACTAGGTGTATGATTTGAAAGATACTATATGTGTATAGTATAAAGTGTTTTGATAATGGCTCTGGGGAAAAAGGCGCTCCCTTGAAATGAACTTCTCAGGAGTGCCACCGAGTGGTGCTGCCTTGAGCCCCAAGGGGGGGTTCTAAAGTTGATCCTGTGAGGAGTCCGGACAAAACTAGTTCCTGAGGATTTTGAGTAGTGTGTACCATAGCGAAAGTCGTGTGTGCCGCTGAGAGCCAACAGTCTGCGTTTGATTTTATATCGGTAGACTGCGAAATATGGTAACATAGCGAAGGTCGTGTGTGCCACTGAGAGCCAACAGTCTGCGTTTGATTTTATATCGGTAGACTGCGACCTATGTAGGAGTGGAGAATTTTCATTTTGACAGCGAAAATTGTGTGTGCCGCTGAGAGCCAACAGTTACATGGACTTTTGCTGTAATGGCAATGTAACCCTGGAATGTAACTGCGATCCGTTGTGGGTTCCATGGCGTAATCGAGGGGCGCGGAGTACCTATAGTTACATGGACTTTTGCTGCGATGGCAACGTAACCCAGGATGTAACTGCGACCATGGATGGGAGTGATGATTTCCAAAGCATTCTCACAAAGATATTTCCACTATTTTCAAAAACTGTTTTCTATATTTTCAATAAAATTATTTTCCACGTATTTTCACTGGATGTTGAAAACGGGTTTACCAAGTACTTATAGATTTTCAGTCCTACGCCTGATCAACGTATGACTGAATTTCTGTAAGAACAAGGATTGACTGGTTGAGACATCGAGTTATAAGAAGTATTTTTATAAAAAGCTATTTTAATAGTATTTTCTGAATTTAAAAGTATTTCTAAATTTTTAAAATAAAAGTGTTGGAATTTTGGGAAAATAAAAGAAAATCCAAACTAAAAAAAAACTTGATTATTTTGTACTCGGAAAAAATTTCAATGAAATGATTTTTGTAATAAAATCGAATATTGATTTAAAAATTGGAAGTAAGCTAATTGGCTAAATAATTATTTGATTGAGTATGTTAATAAAATTAACTTGGGTAAATAAAATGGATTGTAAGTTAATAATGGAGTTTGGAAATGAATTCAGATAGTAAATCAGATATAAGGGAGGTGTTGTCGAATGAAATGAAAATGAATTATAATAGAAATGGTTTGAATTGCAAACAAAACCCAAGTGAACAGAAATAAATTGAGAATGGCTTTGTATTAATAAAATAAATTCGAAAATGAATTAAGCAAGTGAACTAAAAATTTAAATATGGGGTGGATAATGGGTTAATCGAAAAAAAACAAATGGATGAAGTCTGCTTGAATAAAAATTAAATCAAAGTTTTAGTTGGTATTGGTTTATTAGAATGGAAGGTTATTGAATAAAAGGTTTGGGTTAAATTTATTTTTGGGAAATGGATATTAATATAAGCATCGAATGTTGTCAAGCTCAATGAAATAGTTTTAAAATGGAAACGATGCGGAGATGAAATGAAATGCAATGAATGGTTGGTGAACAAATTAGAAATAAAATGGAATTAAATACAGAATGAGTAGAAAATTAATTTAAAGTAGTTATAAATTAAAATAGGTACTCTATTAAGCGAATATCGTCTAAATTGCATACAAATAATTGTCGTTTGGCGTAAACAAAAGTACTTAAAATTCTATGAGTCGATAGAGATTAAACAAAATTGATTTTGAATCATTTGAAGTGAATATGAGCTTGTTTGGATTAAAAATAAATTGAATATAAGCACTTGAGTTGTAAGCCATTAAAATTAAATGAAATGGCATATAAATTTGGTTGGAAGCAATTGGAATTAGCTTTTAAACATATAAATCGCTTATGGTAAGCGTTTGGTGTTTGTTGCTTTTGAAATGCTTGTGTTTAGCTATTGAAAATAAGTAAAATGCTAATATATTTTCTATATATGGCACTTACATATTTAAATTGAGTAAGTACAGGTACCTGAAGGCCGTTTGGCTGGTTTTGGTTGCACTAATTGCTAAAATAAATAAGCCTCTTGCTTAAAATGCTAAATAAAGGTACGCCTACGTAATTAAAATAGGAAATATAAAGTGTTTTTGCTTTTCCGACCGGGTGGGTCGATGTATATATATTTATATCTCTTGTCAAATTGCAAAAGCTCCTCCGTACAAAGAGACTCTGCCAAAATTTTTGAAGATTGTAGGAGTTAGAAAATTTATGAAACTTTTTGGAAAAATTTCTGTTAGCAACAAAACGATTTCAAAGTTGAAACCAAAATAAATTAGTGAATGAAACTAATTTAAAATAATGCTATGAATCAGTTATAAATAAAGATAAAATTCAATATTCAAAATTGAAAACAAATTGAATTCATATGGAAATGGGAAAACTAAGTTGAATAGAAGTAAATGTGAAAACTTCTGTAAGGAAATATATAAATGATTTTAAAAGTTGTGATTGAATATTATTGCTAAGTGAGATATGCAGGTATTATAAAGGGAAAAGAAAATTGGATTTTATTCCAAAGGATAAATTTGAATTGCCCGACAAAAAGGTATGTATTTAAATTTCTGTATGAAATTGGACTGGGTTTTTGATCTAGCCACTTGGCTTTTGTTTTCTTTTGGAATTTGGGAGCCCGTAGAGGCCTTTTGTAGCTGTACCAAGCTAGCCGTGCAAAGGAGACACTGGCAAATTTTTTTGGAAATTTAGAGAGTTAGAAAAATTTTGAGAAAATTTTGATAATTCAAAATTTGGTTTTAAATTTGAAATTTATATGATTGAGCAAAAGGGTATTGTTCGAAAACTATGGAAGGTTTTGGGAAGTTGGTTGAGGTGATAGTGGGTCTTTAATAAAAGATAGTTAGTAGGATACCGAATTGTGGGTTTTGGGAAAAAGGTAAACGGGTATTGGACCATTCTTCCTAACTAGTAATTTCGGGGACGAAATTCTTTTAAGGGGGAAGGAATGCGACGACCCAGAATTTCTTACAATTTAAATTTGAATAGGGAATTGATTTTAAATATTTAAAAGTTAATTTTTAACTTGAATTCCAAATGTCACTATTTATTTGATAATTAAGTTATTGAATTATATAATTTGAAATTGGGTAAATTGTTGAATGTGAAATTTCTAAGCCTGTTTAAAATAATTTGAAGGCTTATAAAATTTATAACGATGATACTGAAGATAATAGAATGGTTGAAATTTAATTTAAAGATGATTTGTTCAGTTTTGAAATCATATTGTTTAAATTGAATTTAAAAATAGCCTTCCGAGGCACAGTCTTGAAATTAGACGAAACCAGTTCCATTGGATCCGTAATAGTTAGTTATTATCGGATTTCAATTTCCGTAGCAATCGAAGTTGTCATTTGACCCTGACAGCTCAAAATGCTTAGAAACTATTTTAATCTATTTAATTTAACTTTGATCGATTTCTTTTGTAACTCGTGCATACGATCAAATTAGCCTCCGAAACACATTCTATTGTGTTCGGAATGCGGGTAAAACCCTATAAGAGTCTGTCAGCATGTCTGATTCGAGGTTCGGGATTTCACGTTATGCAACGAGATATTTTCGATATTTAATTATTTAATAAATGCGTACTCAAGAAGCTTCTCTAAATTGATACTTATCTCCGTCCTCTAGTCTTCAAATAGCAAAAGTCAAGTTTGAACTCACTAAAAAAAAGGGGAAAAAAATTAATGACCGAAGCCTATTCAAAATCAATTTCTCATCTTCAATTCGATCCTCAATTCCAATTTCGGAAAATAAAATCACCTTCTTTGTTTCATAAATCATGGCCGCGTTCACCTTTAGAATCTCGAAACCTTATCGCGTGTTTCTTTTTCCTGAAATTTCTGAAACCAAATTCGAAATTCACGAAAAGTAATGAAACTCGATTTGCGACATCTCTCGTCTAGGGTTCTTCGAGGATGCTAGCTAGGAGTGTTATCGACTCCATGCGTTGCTGCGACAGTGATGAGTGAAGGAGGCGACATGGCCTGATGACGGCACGAGATTGTGCGTGGGGTCTTCGATGGTGAGGCGTTTGGCAGTGATGATTTGTGCAAGTTAATGTTCAGTTGATGTCGTTGAGGTATTTGATGTCCTGTGAGGTAGCAGGGTGGTTATTGACAGAAGATGTATGCATGGAGTACAGTGGTCTGGTGGTTGAGTGATGTTTGCTGTGGTTGGGACTTGATGGAAGATTACAATGTTTTTCAGTGTTTGTAGAGGCAACAGTCAGGTGGTTGTGTGCAGTAAAGAGAGTTGTAGTTGTTGTAGATGTACAAGTGTACAGGTTGTTGGTTTGTGAGCGGCAAAGATGAAGCAGTGATGGTTGAAGATGAAATGATAATAGGTAGGTTTGGTCGAGAGGGTGTCAATCCAATGATGTGGAGGAAGGCAGTTGTTGCTGTCAGAGTCGAGGCTAGGGCTTTAGGGGGAGTTTGCTATGGCGATTCGACATTCGTCAGCAGTAAGGTAATTTATTATCTGTTAATCATAATTTGTATTCTAAAGTAATAAAGAAAATTTATTTATATATATGCTAGAAATTTTTATAAGACTTTGGAAGAAAATTTTATAAGGGATTGGTAATAAAATTTTACAATTGACATATTTAATTTATTTGGTTACTAAAAGATTTATAAAGAGGAATTATTATATTCGATTAAATTATTAGTTAAATAAAAATTGTAAAGAGGGATAGTTGATTGATCGATTATGTAAATATTAATAAATCATATAACTATGTTTACAAGGTTTAAATCTGGAGGAAACAAATCGAGATCGGATTTGGATTGCAAAATCAAAGGTGAGTAAATCTCACTCTGTTGGATTTTTTATTTAAATTTAAATGGTTAAATTTAAATAGTTGGATGAATGATTGAATTGTTCGGATGTGTACTGATGATCCGGTGATTTAGTTTTGGTTGTCTCTCGAGTTAATTGTGGTGGACTCGGAGTATTTGGGTTTTAAAATTATTTTTAAACTAAAGTCATAAATACGAAAATGTTTTCATTGTTAATAAGGGCTTAATGATTTGTGATTCATTAAATTAGTAGGTTTATTAAAATGGATAATTAATTAATGATTTGGGTTAATTAATTTAGTAATTAAGGGTTTGAATTGATTAATGAATTAAGTTTTAAGTTAATTAATTAAATGTAAGTAATTCAGAATAATCATTTGATGGTTTGATAAATAATTGTTTAATGAAATTAATAAAATATAATTACCTTGTGTAATTAATCAAGAGATTAATTAAGATGATTAATTAAGGAGAAATTGATTTATTTAATGAAAAAAATAAATGGATAGTTAATTACAGGTTGAGATAAATCAAGAATGATTAATATTATGGTTTAATTAATGTAATTAATTTAGAATAGGGTAAATTAAATATAATTCGAAATCATTAATTTATATAATCAATGACGTAATTAAAGATTGATTAATTAAATGAATTAATCAGTAATAAGTGACTTATGAGAAGTTAATTAGTATAAGTAATTAAGGATTAATGTAATTAAAATAGATAATTAATTCATGAAGTAATTAAGATTACTTATTGACTTTGGTTAAGAAAAATTAATATCGCGAAATTAATTAAAGTTAATTACTTTGACGAAATTGAAGGATAATTAATCCAGGTTGATTAATAAAGACGAATGATGAAGGTAAGATTGAATAATTGATTTGAAACTAATTAATGACAAGTGAAGAATCCTAAATGGTTGAGGTTAGAAATTCAACCAGAATAAATTTAGTTAATATTGGTAGCGGACAAGCTTTGCTTATGGGTGATTGAATGGTATTGGATGCTTTGAATGAGTTGATATCTCTGATATGCAATGTTGTGTATTTCATTTGGATAACTTGGGTTAGGATGACACGTGACTCGAAGAGACCGGGGTCGGGTATCAGGAAATACCCGAAACCACTTCGAATTTTTATAGATTGATATGTAAATCTATATGCTAGAGTGAAGTGATTTGGAGGAATTGGACTATTTTAAATCTAAATCTTTGGTATTTAGAACTTATATGTGAAATAAGTAATGCCCATAATTAATTGTGGCTTTGTAAATTGAAACTAGTTACCCCGTGTTTGTTTTTATAAATTGTATGCTTTGTATTCCATGTTAGATGGGTTTACTCACGCTGGTTTCCAACCTGACCCGGGTGTTACTGTGGTGTAATGCTCGGGTCAGACCGAGTATTACAGATTTTCAGGTAGGGACGTTCTGGAGCTCAGGAGGCGAGCTGGGTGGTAGGAACGTGTAGAGTATTTCCGCTGAATTATATTATTGTAAATCTGAGACATGTTGATTTGTATATGTCCAGTGTTTGAATATATGTGTAACTCTGATGTATTAAAATGTAATCGATAGAATATTATTCCTTGTTAACTGTTATCATTTATTATTATATTTTATCCATTGCGAATGTGAGATGTTGATGTTCCTGTTCTTCTTCTTCTTCTTCTATCTCTTTCTTCTTTTTCATAACTATCTGGAATTTTCGGGTTGGAATATTTCGGGTCGTTACATTAACCCAAACCAAGGTCCTGGCTCCCCCTCTTGATTGCAAACCCCTCCTAATCGACCATGCACACATTGCTCCTTCTACTATTAGGTAGCGGCTCTAGATCGACCGCCTCACCACACGCAAGCATGTCTCCCATACCATCAATCGTCACTCTAGGCCATAAACGTCTCATGTGATTGATTTACACACACACACACACACACACACACACACACTCTCTCTCTCTCTCTCTCTCTCTCTCTCTCTCTCTCTTTCTCTCTCTCTCTCTCTCCTCTTTGCAGTCGCTATTTTAGGTAATTAGGATTATATGAGAGAATAGGTTCGAGCTTCAATAAAGGAGGAAGGGATTTCTAGAGAACGCGTTAAATGGGCTGGGCTAAATTTGTCTTGGGTACCATTCATTTGCTTATTTTCTTTTCTTTTATTTTTAATGACTCATTTGATTTAATTACAACAAAATTTCAATTTTATATAAGTTAATTTGCACTTATAAAAGTATTCCATGTTCAATTAAAACAACTTAGTCGATTTCAATAAATCATTTAGGAAGAATTTATCGAAAGTCTATACGATCTTTTATGTAATGCAACTTATATATCAGTGTATATTACTAATTTTATCAAGCAAAAAATAATAACTGGATATAAAGACTGTAAATAATAAAAGTGAGCACACTAGATATTATATACTGGTTGGGTTCGGACCTTCCATCCTACGTCCAGTCCAGAAGCTCCCCTTCGGTATTTCTTTTAAACAAATAACCCTCGCTACGTCTGGAGGAATAGGCTAATAAAAAAATGTTTCTATGAAAATCTTATGTTCCAAATAACATGGATTTTGACTGATGGTACAAATCTTCCTATGATCTCCTTTGAGTATGTGAATGTGAATACTTTGAGTTGTAGGAAGTGTTTATGATAGATTGAGAATATGTAAGCAATGTATGCACAAATATATAAGTAGAGAGTAATAAGAAATCAAGAGAATATTTTTGAAATTCTATTTCAATTCTCAATCTTTATAGGTTTGAGTAGATGCATATGAGGAGTTGTTAGTATTTAAACAAACTCTATTTGTTTTAATGGCTGTAACCATCGAAGAAGGGATACTATTATTCAATATGAAATGAAGCATCTTTTCAGATTAGGGCAGTTGCTATATGACAGACTTTTGTGGGAAAACCACATATGTCTGTGGCTTTAGGAATTGAATTCACGAAAATATTCACAAATGTTTGTAGCTTTCCCACAGATGTCTGTGGATGGATATATTTGAATATCACGGTTTTTTATATGCCAATTTTGAATATATGAATTTGTGTGTGCATACACACACACACATACACACATACACACTCAAGGAGACCTTACAATGTTTTCCTAATATTCTTAATACGCCATTATAACCTTACTAATCATAGTATGGTCCATAATTCTTTGTTTTTATTTGAGTTTTGATAACTTTGAGCATGGCAATCTCTTGTAGCATATACCTGTAACCTTGATAAGATATAATATATGTAATTGTATAGTTGTTGTCATTGAAACCATAGAATGGAGGTTCTAACATTTGTTAAATTAATTCAATTTATTAAATCAAAATCTTATATCAAATAAAATTTAATTATCTAAATTTATTTCAAAATATAAATTATCAAATATCGAATTCGAGTGAATTTTATTTTAATTAAATTTATTTATTTATACGTCGTAGAAAGCAAGGTTGTTACAAACATTTCTCTTATGAAAATTACGCCCTCGCAATTTCTAATATGGAGTGATGGAAAACAACTCTTATCTTGACTTTCTACGTATCAACAATCTTTTATCATACTAAACTAAACAACCCTTTATGTGGCTCTTATACTAATTCTCTTATCATATGCTACAATTTAAGTAGATTCAATTAACGACTTACTTTTCTTTGCGTACGAATTTTTTTGTAAAAATATTCTAAGTGTAGGACTTTTTAGAAAATTTTGGTAGAGTTTCCTTTATACGGAGAACATTCCAAAAAGTCAAAACACAATATAAATACATAATATACATCTCCGAAGAGGCTTGCCAATATCGAAGTATCCCGAAGCATTGGGAAAAAAATATATATTGCATATATCAATATACCGTAAAAACCTACCTTTTAATAAGCATTTTAGCAAGTTATTTTGCACTTATGTGAGCAAAAGCAAGCAACATCGCCAATAATAATGCCAAAAAAACATCTTCGGTACCTATCACAACTCAAATCCGAATATTAGCTTCATATAGGGAAGTATAATAAGTATGCACTTAAATACGTAAAAGAAACGCAAACTTCGTATTTTAATCACTTTTCGATACGTTTTTAAATGACAAAACCACTCAATTAAGTTATAAATACTAAAAGTAAATTATTACATAGTGTGTTAGCTTTGCAAAATATCTTTTTGATTGCAAAAATATGGAATATACCTTGAGCTATGGAAGAAATAGTAAGCGTTCGTAACTTAGATTTATGATAACATATGCACAGATCTGCCCATAAGATGTATTTTTTTATAGTTGTAAATTACAAAATTTTGTGGAATACTTAAAACAAAAGTTGTAGCTTACACTCTTAGCTTTTCAGAGTGGCAAGAACATCAAAATCAGATAAATCATTCGAAAGCTATGGCTCAATGAATTCTGTGCTGTTAGAGAATTTTCACAACTTCTAGATAGCGATAACATCATTTTTAATTCATATCTAATTTATTGCGTAATTTCAATTTTTGTGTTATCATATTTCAATTTAAATTCTAGTCTAATTGTTTTTTCTTTAGAAAATATAAGTACTAAATATTGCATTGAGAGTTTTCCATATTCAAAAGCACAACATAAAACAAAAATATGGCGTTAATGCATTATTAATGTTATCAATTCTATTCACTAAAATAATTATATTTTAAATAATATAATATCTCCATCATTGTTATTGTACTTTTTAAGTTTAAGAATGCTGAAAATAAGTGTATTAATTTACGGATTAATGCGATGAAACCAAAAAAATAATGCAGGTGCATTGAGTAATAGATCTGAAGCAGTGCAGAAAGGGGATAGTGATAGCCACAGAGAAAGAAGGCATAGACCGGATCTGAAACAAAAGATTGTAGAATAATGTGAAATTATTTTGTATCGGGCTTAACAGTGCGAACATGTAGTAGGGCATAAATTCAGAGTATAGAATCAGCATGAATAACAAATCATTCAATCCAATACTACCTTCATACATTTCTCTTCTTTAAACATGTGAAATAAGTTGGTGTGGGCAATAAGCATAGTCACCATGAACAACAAGCAAGCTTGTTAGAGAAAGCAGGTGCATATGTGCAAAATAGAGCAATATTTGAATGCTAAGCCATAAAATAATTAGACCATAATATATAGTTGTCAAACAAGAAGAAATATGATTAAAAGCTCGGGAAATCAAAAAGTAAAGGAGGACATGTGCAGAGCTAGATGAGTGCATGCGAGAAAAAATGAAGGAAAACTGTAAACATGGTTTTTATAACACAAGGTGTATGCAACACAGAATGAATTCAGATTAAATACATTTAATTTTATATTCTACTTACAAAGAAATAGTAACAATTTAAGTTTTTATTTCGCTCAAATTTACCCGTTCATTTGTAAATGGAAGATAAGAAATTAAAACAAAGTGACAATTTGAGTCAATTCTTCATGTCAAACTTTGTATATATATATTTTCAATTTTTTTTTGTTTTTTCCCAAAACATATTATTCTTCGAAACCCTTATGTCGAAATATCTTATACTAATGTTTTGGAATCCCCATCGATTACGTTGGTCGGTGCATCGACGAGAATTCTTAAAGCACTCAACGGATAGGTTAACACCAAAATAAAATATTACAACATTTTAAATCACTTTGCAGTAATCAAATTCATATGCTTATTTGAATAAAATATTTATTTTCAAAATTCTTATATACCTTCAATTCAACAACCATTAATAATAATACAGATCTTCAGACAACCATAACATTAATCCAGAATTCATTTAATTTAATTTAATTTCAATTCCATATTTTGATATATTAAATATATGTATGTGTATATTATTTCTCCTTTATATAAAAATAAACATATCCCCTCGTAATTTATTTCTTAAATGAAGAAACTGCTGGAATCGGTTAATATTGGCTTTGTCTAGATTCAAGTGGGTTTATAAATTTTTGAGTGATATACTGAGTTTCCACATTCTAGGCTAGTCAATTGAAAATAAAAATTAGTACAACCAAACAAACATTGAACAAACAAATAAATGCCTTCAGTTGAAAGCTATATTTCCTATTCCGCTGTGCACACTGATCATTATTGGATCATGCTACTTTATTCAAAGCCACAAAGAGGTTTATTCACCAATATTAATACCGACACTACTCATCTGGCCAACTACTCCTTACTTCACTACCACACTCAACAACTTCTATTTCACATAAAAATAAAAATATGCAAAAGAGGTAGAGATAAAGAATATATATATATATATATATATATATATATATATAGTAGAGAAAATAACAAGCATGTCCTTAGATGATTACCCTAGTAATCATCGTATACTGCTACTATCACTTAAATAAACAAAAATCTGCTACACACCCACAGGGATAGGGACTCTAGGTCCCATCTAATGCCTTGACTAGTGTCTCTTATATATGATGTATAGTTCTGAAATTGCTTTGATACCACTTGTAGCACCTCTATCTCTGTACCCATACTATCCAAGAGTACCATAGAGTACTACTGTCGGATAATACAGAGAATAAAGCGATATGAGGTACATACGTGAATATTCCATTGGACTATCACTAGTAATTATTAAAACATCGAATAAATAACTCACCTACACGTATGAAGTATCGACATAAATAAATAAACACATGTGCCTACAGGATAGAACAATACACAATATACGATAAATATCAAAGATCATAGAGTCAATAACCATGATAATATATAATACACAGTGTAATACATAGTATGTCATTATATATACATCACATGAATATACAATACCAAATAATATACTATAACAAAATAACTAGCCTCCTCTATGCCTAAATAATATAGGCTGGTCTCATAATCCTTGTACCTGAAATGTCTCGGACAGACCCCAAGTATTATGTAACTACGGGTCAAAATATATGTAAATCCAAAGTCAATAAATGTATGAAACTTCATACACATTTGGTGTATATATATAATCATAATACCAAAACGATCCCAAATATCATACATGTAGCACACAACAAAACCCGGTATAAAAATGTTATCAACCATATAAAACTCATCAAATCAAAAATCATGGAACAACATCAAATGGGTGAATCATCCATATCCAGTAATCACCATCAAAATGCAGAAATAGCCATTAAGGAGATATCCTTAGGTGAAGTCGGGAAGAATGAAGCATTGCTCACAAACTCTCTCAATCTCATATTATAAAGTACCATTATCAATCAAATTAATAAATTCAATAAGAAAGATTTGAGTCAGCTTAGAACAATATCCAAATATAATTAATAATAAGTAGGTCGTTCGCCTGTAAAGAATAGGTCGTCTGTCTAAGAAGGTTATGGGGTTGACCATACTATGGATAGAGTCTCATGTATATTCTCGTATATTCATAGGATATGTCTATCTACCACCCACATACTTACACATACATCAGAACTAGATGAGAGACTGCTAGCACGTCTACTTTCTTTAGAAGCCATATATAGTCCTTACGACACGACTTCTACAGTCATCGGTTACACTTAACTCTCCCATGCCGGTATTGTAATATTGATCCGCCATAGGCTCGAAAATGTGTAACCTCTTTGACCATGACTATTGACATATTCCCCTATGGTAACGACTGTTGGCTTATGCGACATAAGGGACAACCAATTACTAATCTCGTATGTGCATCGAATACAATAAACAACAATGGTGTCTTGGATTTGGGACACAACCCCATGATCAGGCTACCAGGGTGGATACTGACCAATCTGGTTCACTTTCAAAATATAAAGGGAGCTGGATAAAAGGTAGACAGATACATAGTATATATCTACACTAAGGTTATGTTTAGCCTACATATACTCACTGCGGTGACTCACATAGCATACCACCATATGAGCGTCATCGATGAGCGAAGAATAACCGAATAAATAACACAACATTGGCCCATCCCATCGCGTGTTACTAATTCATTTTTCAGTACTCACACATTCTACTCGCTCCTTCTATATTCTATATAACGACTCCAAAGAATAACCAAAATAGTATTACCGAATGTCCTATACTAGACGATCTCACTAAAGCATTTATTTTGATTCTCATCACACAGTATAAAAAAAATTTCATAAACTAAATCGACAAGGTGTCATCACCATATCATATCAAAATCACCAATCAAATCTATATCAACGGTGAATCATTCACAATATCGAAATCAGTATAGGAAATGAGAAATCATAAGATATAAAAATTATGCATAAAATCCCAATTTTAATTCAAAGCTTCATATAATATAGTTGAACAAAATATTTCTTGAACATTTAAATCAAGTATTCAAATATATATAAAATCATACTTATTTCAAACCTTAGAAAATAATTAAAAATCTTCACTTTATATTCTAACAGTTAGGAATAAAATATGTTCTATTTTCAAAACAACTTTTTATATACAAAGTAATTTCCAAAAATCATTTTCTTTACCAACCACTTATATTTATTTATAGTGGAAATTAGCCACAAGGGCCTCTTTAGCAACTGTAATTAGTTAGGACACACAAGTGAAATAATTACTTTTAAGGACAAAATGCAAAATAATTAGTTTTTAAGGCCTAAAAACGTATGAAATTATGTGCTTGAAAGTAATTGGACTGCTGACTTTGACCTTAAAGGTAATTATTTTGCTGACTTTGGCCTTGAAATTAATTTCTGTGAATGTGTGTCTTAGAAACTAATTGGGCTGCAAACTTTGTCCTTTTAGCGGAATGCCCCTTATTTATATATATACTTCAATTTAATTTTAAAATACCAAATATAATCGGTTGAAGCTTTCAAAAATATTTTAAAACTAGAAAATCAATTGAATGCCTAAAAATATGAATTTCAGAGAAAAATCCTCCAAAATCATCAATAATCATCAATATAAATTTCTATCAGCCGAGTCAAGTTACATTGAAGTTCAACGGTTGGTACACTGTACACACAACATAAATAAATTATACAAATTGAAATGCAAACGAACAACATCTCCTTTGCATTTCAGACATCCAACAACACAAAATCTTATCAATCAATTAAAACACATCCAATACCATACAACCATATGAATATCCCGATCAAATAATTTATCCAAGCAATTCAATAATTATTCACAATCTATTCAACTAAGCAAATGCAATCAATTCATTTAAACTATGTAATCTAATCGGGATATGTATTTATATAATTAGTAGACGATGAATTATATATAAATGCGAGTGATAAACTCATCGAGTAATCAAGCGAAATCATTGACGTCGTTGATTTTCACCAAATATCACTAACCTGCTCTAACCGCATGCTCCGATGTTCACTTCCATCTAACATTCCTGCACTTTGCTATCATCTAATCCTCCTCCATGGTGCCTTAACCTTGATCATTTTCATCTCCCTCCACAACAGTTAAAATAACCACATCACACCACCAACCATGCAACCTACATCAATATCACATCGACCCAAACTCAGGTCATGGCTCTTCCTCTTGAATGCAAACCCTTCCTAGTCGATTATGCACGTGTTGCTGCTTGTACGACTAGGTTGCGCTCTAAGTCGACCGCCTCACCACATGCAAGCCTGTTTCCCTAACATCAATCATTTCTCTAGGCCATAAATGCCTCGCGCGTGTGTGTGTGTATTCCCTTCTACGAAGTCACGATTTTAGGAAATTGGGGGTTATTCGAGAGATGGGTTTGAGCTTGAATAAAGAAGGAGGGAGAGTTTTCTAGAGAATGTGTTAAATAGGTGGGGCTAAATTGGTCTTGGATATCATTCATTTGTTTGTTTTATTTTCTTCTATTCATAGCTACACTTTTATTTTAATTACAATAAAATTTCAATTTGATTTAAGTTTACTTTCACTTATAATTTTTTTCCATATTCAATTAACACAACCTTGTCAATTTCAATAAATCATTCAGGAAGAATTTATTAACTTAATTCAATTTATTAAATTAAAGTCTTATATCAAATAATATTTATTTAACTGAGTTTATTTTGAAATATAAATTATCAAATACCAAATTTGAAATTGTTTTATTTTAATTAAATTTATTTATTTATACGGCGTAGAAAGTAAGGTTGTTTAAGTTGTTTTCAAATTATTTTTAATATATATACATAAACACACGCACACACATATGTATATGCGTTTTGAAATAGAAAACTAATTATGAATCTATGGCATATGTACTTAACAACGTAAATATATGAATATTAAATAATAAATTATCTATTAGATCTAGATTTAAATTAACCTAATAATAATTGAAATTAATAATAAGAATTAACAATCATAATCGTTATTATTAGTTGCAAATCCAATCTAAGTATACACTACAGTAGGATAACAAATGCATATACAAATTCATAACAACAATTAAATAAGTTCATCTACAACATCATGATGAAATTATATAATATAGAATAGGTTAAACTTTAGGATGTTTCCCTTGAATGCATCTATCTTGATTGAAAGAGTTGCTCCTAGATCCTAAATCCCAGCACCTAGCTTTGCAAGAAAAGGAGAACCACATTTTATTTGAGTGGATGCCATTAAAAAATTTATTTCTATCTATTTTTTGACATTTTGACCAGAGAAGATGCAAATAGAAAAGGAAGGACATGTTCGTGAGAGAGAGATTAATAAAGGAAATGAGGAATTAAGTATGGTATTTATAAAGGGAGCAAATATTAATTGCCTCCTTTAACTCCTTAACTCCTTTCATATTCTAGATCCAACCTTTAGATTTTCAAACCCATTTTCCTCATCCCATTACCAGCCATGACAATTCTAGATGGACCCTCAAATGTTTCAAAAAATTTAGTATTTAATTATTTTCAAATCAAATTAAAACCTTTATCGATATCGTATATCTGTTAGTGCTTATATAACTTTTATATATGCACCTAGTTAATTACTAATAGCTCCTTAAAAAACTATTGAACCTAATACATAAAATTAATAAATAATATTCAATAAATATTTATTAAATTAGTTATTCATAATCATTAATTACTCGATCAAATCGTGTAGTATTTTGGAGAATCTTTCAATGTGACTGTGTGACTCGTAGGCGTAAACTCAGTCATTGATTAATATCAAACAATTTAAATATTAATGTTCACACTTTACCTTAGATATGATGTGACAGTTTGGACGAATTTACCACTTATACATCTTTTCTGGTAAAATCCAATTTTATAGTTTTAAGTAGTACTTTTAGTAAACACTATTTACATCATTTCCCTTCATTAACATTATATCACTTTAGGACTTATAGAATTTGGTATCGGTTAAACTTCCAATATCGCCCACACTCAACTTGGTTAGACCATAAACTAAGTCCTAGGTTCAATAATTTTATTATTATTAATCATTACTACTCTGGCCAGAGATTGAGTTTGAATTGACAATAGTTGACTATGATACTAACCTCTTACAATTGAGGAGATGAGTTCGCTATTGAATAGTGTTTTACTTTTAGTGATTCAACTCAGACCCAATTACAGTCACTCGATAAGTCGCCATACCATGATTTAACTATAATTAAATTGAAGTTCCATGGTATTCTAAAGTCGTGAGAACCGTGTAAAATCATCTCTTTGAGTTCCTCTATTTGACCTTAGTTATAATTGACCAATAGGAAACTCTTAAGTGATTCATTCCATAATAATCCAATAACTCTCAGTATGTAATTCCTTAGTGTCACGACGATGAAATATACACGACCCAACATTTGGAGAGCATTATGTACATTGGTCTCAATGGATGTATTGATATCCTTTATTGAAATATCTTGACTAGGAATATTTAAAATAATTATTTAATATTATGAAAATTTTACTACGGTTACAACCTCCTGTAATTATTATCACACAACATATCATTTAAAGATTTTCTATTTAATGTACTTTGTAGTAATTATTTAATTAATTATATCACTATATAACAAAGTATATAATAGAAAAAAATAACTTTATTATGAGCAAGATCGGTCACAAGATTAAATATATGTAACAAATTACATAATTGTCTCTAGAACATTTCCCTAACTCTCTCAGTCTTCTTTCCTTCTTTCTAGGCTCCTTGGAGGTGGTAGGAGCACTAGCAAGAAAAGTGAGTATAAGGAACTCAACGGAAGAAGGGGGAACAATATACTACTAGGTGTAGACATTATCTATAACACCTCACCTTTATACCTATACTGCCAAAGATTATTACTAGGTAATATTGTTTGATTATATAAAGAATAAAGCGATAATTAGGCTGTCACATACGAATATTTTCTTAGGCTTACCGATATGTATTTAAAAATCATAAACTCCTTAGTTATATGTACTCGATATCGAGACAAAGAAATGAACATGTTGACGTCAAAAATGGCGCCAACACCCTGAATAGTATAAAAGCACTAAAATTTCCAATAACCAACTCCCAACAGAATGAAGTGGAGAATAAAATATAAATAATAACAAATTAAAACTGAAAGAAATAAACATAGAAAGGTTATAGTGGTTTGGCTGACTCTGGCCTACATCCACTCCAATAATTTTCTTTTTATTATATTGTAGATTACAATTATAGTCCGAATGATATCCTAATAATAACAATAGATGTATAAGAGAGCCAAAAAGAAGATCCTAGAATGTTCCATGCCTGCTATATTTATAGAGGAAGACATGCAAATATCTAGCTGAAAATTGACCTACAAGACCTCGAGACCAGCCCGAGCCCATTTCCAAAATCCTTGATCTCTCTGGATCGTTATCCAAATCTGTGACCTCATCGGGTCAATTTCCAAATCCATAACCATTTGAAATCTTGGAAGTTAATAAGCCAATCCACGATCGTTATCCAAGTTCATGGTCTCTCTGAACCAATCGATGGTCTCTCTTTGACCCCTGCCAAGCCTAATCTAGTCGCTCTCTGGTCAAAGGGACTTTATGTCAAGTAAGACAATCATGTTGCTCTCTGACAAAGCAACTCATTCCATCCACTTTGGGGTCTTTGGGGTATATAGATGTCTTAATCCTCCTAGACCAATCATAGCCTCTCCGAGCTCTTGTCGGACCCCATCCTATCACTCTCCAGTGATGGGGGAACAATGACAAGTAAGCCGATAGTGTCACTCTTTGACGAAGCGGCATTACTTCCTATACTCTAGTTCAATGTCCCTGATATAACGTGATGTCTTGGCATTCCTAGGCCAATCATGGTCTCTTCAGACCCCTGCTGGACCCCATCCTATCATTCTCCAATGAATGTTAGAATTGAGATAAGTAAGTCAATCCTCTCGCTCTTCGGCGAAATGACTCACTTCTTGCACTTCAATCCCCAACTCTTCGAACAGGGACATAACACAATCAATTTTGTAACGACTTCCTTTCTCCGGCCTCGACTCTTCGATCGAGGGCTTAATACATGATGCATGAATCCATCCTATCGCTCTCCGACAAAGGGACTCGCACCTTGCAGTTATCTCCCCGTCTCTCTAGCCAGGACGACGTCAGCCGATTTTTTTTCGTCGCATTAGTGTGGATTCAAGTGTTTTAATATCCATTTATTAAATTTGAATTTTAAACAGCCAGAGAACTAGAAAAAATGAAGTACTACCTCTTCAGGCATGGCAATTCATTGTCATCTTAGAGCATGCCTAGGTACCGCTCATGATCCCGTACATGTGTAATTGACTTAGATGCTTTATTATAGAGTTTATTATTTATTTAGTTAATGCCATCTTGATTAGGAGATGATGATCTATGCCCTTGAGCCAAGCTAACTCTGATTTGTTGCGAATGATGGCTGCTCCTGTTCCATCCCTGCTGTCGAATTCCTTATAAACTGTAGCAGTCTGCCACCTCTGACGTGTTCCTTAACAATATCTTGGAGGTGCTTACAATCCTTGGTAGCATGCCCATGTAGTTGGTGGAACATGAAGTATTTTCCAGGCCTACAGTCCCACTCCATAGGATCCCTCCTTGTCGGTTTTCGATAGGGGAGTTTCCCCTTGTGTCCAGATAAATCCATTCCAAGCTTTTTGTCAAATCCAAATTAGAGAAGAATTTGGCTCTCATTCTTTCCTTTTCCTTTTCGATCCATCATATCCGTCATCCATTTCCTATTTATCCTTATCCTTCTTCGACCCTTCTCTAGACGGTCCTTTACCTCGCACAACATTTGCTTCTTGTTTATCGGTTCATGCATCCTCTTACGTGGGAATCTCTCTACATCATGGTAGAATTACCCAAGAACCATTGGTGGATCCTATTCCGGTGCAACCTCAAAGTCCATCTCATCAACAATCCTACATACTGCCACCATTAGGACCATTAATGGATCTGACCGATCCACCGAAGCAACTGCCGCATTAAATCTTGTCAAGAAACTCCTTAGGACTCTCATGTCCTTTGCCTTAGCGTCGCCAATGTCATTACATTCTTGGATTGTGAAATATAGACCTAAAATTGCTTCATGAACCAATCTACCAACTTGTTCCATGTCCTGACTAAGCCGTTCTCTAGCTGCAAAGTGCAGCTAATTTCATCAAGTATAAAGGAAAACATCTTGCCATGACTTCCTCCAATGACATCAGCAATTTCCTTTGTCAGATACCTCATCAAGTGCACTGTAGGATCTGAATTTCCATCATACACCTCTAGTGTTGGTAGTTTCAACACCGGTGGGTTCCTAGCTTGCTTGATATTCGGAGCGAACAGACTTTGATTGACATCCTTTAAACTCCTGTTGGCAATCCGCCTCTCATCACCCAACGTACCAACTTAGAAATCCTTTAGTTCTCATCCACAGGCAGCCTCCAATCTATTACTAATCTTCTCCCTGACTACACAAGGGTATACGGAACATACTCTTCCGAACGTGCATATGTATTCCCTCTGCATCAACATGTACATCATCGACCACTGGCCTACCGACTTCTAAACCAACCTACCTCAGGGGCATGCCACAAGACTTGGGGGTTCGGTACTGACCCCTCTGAGGGGGTCAGTGCCCATCCCTTGATGTTGGCCAAAGGTTGCCCCAGGCTGTTCTGTTGCGATCTCCTGCATGTTGGCTCCACTTCCATGCTCCCCGTTTTGATTTTCTGTAGCTCCTGCTTACTATTAGCTCCTACTGCTCCTACATATCCGATTTGCTTATGGAAATTCTACATCATTTCCTTTTGCCTCTTCATCATCCTCTCCTGCATTGCATCCATCATCGCCTCTATCTCATTCCTGGTGATGTTGACATGGGGTTGATTATCTTATGAGGAAGCCTTGTGGCTTTTTCCATGGTGACTCTTATCCGCAAGCACTCTTCTTGTAGATTTCCTAACCATTGCTTCCTAGATTCAAGTATTCAAGCTTTCAAATCTACAATTGCTATTAGTTCTCAATGAAAGCACCCAAATGTCCAATAACCAGCTCCTAGCAGAATAAAGTAGAGAATAAATATATAGAACAACACATTTAAAATGGAAAGAAATGAACATTGAAAGTTTTATAGTGGTTTGGGTAACTCTAGCCTGCGCCTGCGCCTACTCCAATAATTTCCCTTTTATTATACCGTAGATTACAATTATAGTATGTATGATATCCTAATAATAATAACAACGGAGGAAGAAGAGAGCCAAAAAGAAGATCCTAAAATGAGTGTCATGCTCGTTGTATTTATAGAAAAAGACGTGCAAATATCTAATTGAAATCTTGCTTACAAGACCTCAAGACCAGGCCGACCCCACTCACCAAAAAATAGGCCACACTGGGCCCACTTTTAAGGATCGGTGATGATCCTCAAGGTAGGGGAGTGAGGCCCAACGATCTCTCCCAGAGGTCCTACTCAATGTTTACTTCGTGTTTCCTGAGTTGTTATGCGATATTGCTTAGGTGAAAATTGCATATATCAATCGATTTCCATTGAGTTGAGCTATTGAGTTAAGTATCTATAGCCATAGTGATCCGATCTGATCCCCTGCTTAGGGAAATGGATAGGAATAGATCCCCTGCCCAGGGGAAGGGATAAGTATCAATCCCCTACCTAGGGGATATACCAATCCATACTTAGCCAACTCTGGGATGCCATTCGTTTGAATCCGCTTGACTATCATCCATAACCTCGGTTATACCTAATTTTTGAATCTAATAGTCACCCCTCTAGGCTTCCGTCCTTGGTGATTACGAAATTCGTTTAGTTAAATCTACCCTTATACTGACTAGTCAAAAGGTAGGTTAACAAAACATGTGAGTTTTCAGGATAAAACAAAACACGGTAAAAACAGATAACAAAGATCACAAAGCCTTCAACAGAACAATAATATATAATTGATGAAATATAGAAGTCCAAGTAGATCTTACAAAAATAGTCAAATACCCACTATCTTCAAAAATATAAAAAGTAGATATCCATCAAATACATCTCACTATGACATCAACATATACATAAGAGACATCACAATATGCATATACAATCCACAACTTAACTACTATACTAACCTCCAAACTATGCCCAACAACCATAAGCTGGTCTCTTCGTCCCTGCACCTAAAACAACTCGGACTAATGCAAGTATTATATAAATAACACATAAGTCAAACTCTTCTAGAATGTTAATGTTAATATACAATAAAACTGGTATGGTATAATGATGTATATCTCAAAGTGGAAATAACATTCAAATGTAATGACATGACTTAAAACCATGCACAAAAATGATCACCCATATATATGTAAGATCAAGCTATACATGAAGTGGTATAATATCAAAATAGTTGAATTAACGACACATCCAACAATAGTCAATACACTGTAATTATAAAGCTCTTCATGGCATGCTCTTAGCAAAGCACACAATTATATCTTAGATAATCATAAGTAGACATACCAGGGATCTATCATACTCAACATACAAGTCAACTAACGATCAAGCATCTAAATTAAACATAAGTAAGGCATGCCCTAAGCAACCTGGTTATCTCTCAAGTAACCGTTTAATAGGTAAGTACAGGGTCACACTAATTCATGAACTTTTGGTTGCATAAATATCATTAATCAAGTAATTAATCATCTTGACTTTCAGCCACATATTTAGTTACGTGATTATCAGCCCTGTGAAACGACAAACTTGCTCTTAGCCACACATAGTAATAATAGAGTAATAAAGGTTTAATCTAAATATCGCATGTCCATTATAACCAAACGGGACACTGACAGCTTTTAACCTACTTTAGTAGCCTCCCTTACACACTATCATTGCTACTCCATTGGTCTTTAGTTACCTTGATGGCCGTGGTGACCTAATATCCATCGGGTGTAAATCTACGCCATGGAATGGTCATGACCCCACAAGTTCCTCAATAGTAACATACCGCTAAATCATGTGATAGGGGCAATAACATGAGCGATGGAAAATACAATAAGCTGTATCACAGATTAAGAGTACGACCCAATAATCAGGTCGCTAGGATGGATGCTAGCATAATCTACTTTTACTCCTCACATGATAATATGAGTATACTACTCAATAAAATGATACATAGATGGCTCTCAGCCTGCCAACACTCAACTAGCAACCACTATGTAATAATCTTATATAATACCCTGTATTCCTAATATAAGTGACATTTACTTATAGAAAGTAATCTAACAAATATTATCATAGGCGTCCCATACCACATGGTGTTACTCGCTCGTTTACTTAGTGTTCATCAACTACACTATCATCATAATAATTCTATATAACGAGTCAAAAGAGTAATCTAAAAAATATTACCAACCTCTTGTACCGCTTGGTATTATTATCCATTTTCTTAGAATTCTCACTATATAGAATTGGCATGCAATTGAATAATTCAACTAATTTTTCGTTCAAAATATTTTTATTATAAAATATTATATCCAAAATATTCAATATAATTTTATATATTAATATTAAATTAAAAGGGGCTTAAATTATATATTTCATTCTCTCCCTAAACTCCTTTTTTATTTACAAAATCAATGTTTGTAGACCTCCTAATTAAATGCAAGGAAATCATTATCTTAAACTGCCATTCAATTTCAAAACCCTTAAATTCTTTTAAAAATATTCCATACAATTGAAATTCATCTTTAATACTTTAGAAATATCACCATTAAAAGAGAGCATGTCATTTATGATTTCCTTAGACAACAAATATAACTAATAATATTTTCTCAATAAGGATTTACAATTTAAAATATTTCTCAAAGTCATAGTACAAAATTTCAACGCCAGTGTTTTTAAAATCCTCATTTGGATAAAAAGTTCATTTTATATAATTTTCAAAAAATAATTCACCAAACTAAAATTCTATTTTATATAAAATCATCCAAAAAAATTAAAACTAAAATATAGATTTACAAACTTATTTGTAGAACTAAGTCCTAAATTTCACTTTCCACGATAATTTAATTCAATCTCCTTCATTATGTTTCCAATGAATTTTAAAACAATTTCATTTTATTTAAAATCTAATCAAATACTGAATATATTACGTCCAACATTATTCCCAATTAATTTTTATTAGAAATAATTTCCACATAATATATATATATATATATATATATATATGTATATATATATATATAACATCCACATTTGGAGGCCCAAAACTAACTGTTATTGGTGCTGCAGTCATCCGTAGTTATTAATTCTCAGTGACCAAATGCGGTAATGTTAGATACATTGATACGCCAAAAACACATGAATATGAAAAAATTTAAACCCAATTTGAAACAAATTTATCATTTCATTATAAATAGCATTTTAAATTCATTGCGTAATCCCATACGTAAGTCACGTTCAGAGAAATTACAATTTATTACAAAATACGCCAAGAGCGACATATGAAGATGCCCCCTTGGTTGATCGGAGTCTAAATATAGGAATGAAACAAATTTTCCCATACATCCAAATAACATAGCGGAAAATAGATAGAATCTCCTAAATAGCTAGCTTGCCTCCTGCATATCTCCAGAAGCTTATTCATCAGCTAATAACTTGAAAAACCCTTACCCTCATCCTACTCAAATTAATTTTGAGCACCCGACAGTTTAAGGGGAAAACACAAACTTCGAGTCAGATAAAAAGTTTGATGTGAATGATAATATACCATCTCGAACCAAATAGATATTTAGCAAGACCACGCCGTTGAGCAGAACGGGTTTTCCCCACACTGATACCTTAACCAAAATCTAATTAACTACATACTGTGCACCTGCATCCATAATGGTTAAAACATAACATAATGTGATGATATGAAATTATACAATATATCTTGGATTTCCCGTTCCCATTCATCTGACTATCTGTCTCAAGTTATAGTTTCTAGGGTCATTATTAACTTATTAGTTTTCATGGGCTAACTAATAACATGTTCCAAGCTTAAGGACAATCTGTCTGATTTCATAATTTCATGGGATTACCAAGAACCTATCAGTTCCTACCAATAACATCATCATAGTTTTCATGGGCTGACTATGAACCTACTGGATTCTCCAATAACATCTCTCAAGTCATAGTTTTTACGGGCTGATTATGAACCTATTGATCTCTATTAATAACCTATTCCAGACATAAGATCACTAAGAACCTATTAGCCTCTACCAATAACATTTCTCAAGGCATAGTTTTCATTGGTATAACATTTTATAGGTGTATAATTAGGGTATCTAACCTGTTTCGTTGCTTCTAAATGATGGTTTCTTTTTCCGTAGAGTGGTTATAATAGAGAAATGGACTTGCAGTTAAAAAGTTATACATGTTTTAAGGTTTGAAAATATAAATGGTGAAAGGGTACTAAAGCAACAGTAGTGGAAGGGGTGTTCAACGAAAGGGGTTCTAGTAATAGTGGAGAAGGGAAGTTCCACCGACAGTGGAGAAAGGGGGTTCCACCTATAGTAGAGAAAGGTGGTTCCACCACCATTGAGAAAGGAGTTCCGGCGACATTGGGTAAAGGGGGTTACGCCGACAGTAGGGATGGGGGTTCCACAAAAAATGGGAAAAGGGGGTTCCACCGACATTGGAGAAAGGGGTTCACCGATAGTGGAGAAAGGGAGTTCCAGTGACATTGAGAAAGGGGATTCCATCGACATTGGAGAAAGGGGTTCAGTGGCAAACTTGTAATCAACGTAAAACTGCTATTTTGCTAAATAAAGTATATTCTTTTCAACAACTCTTATTATTTCTCAAACTCCTATTGCTTAGAGGTATACTTTTTATTTGCAGAAAAACTGCTATAATCATATTTCATGATTTCCAAAATTATATTCAAACCATCAAATTATATTAACGTTTTAATATAATTATGAAGCCTTTCTAGCTTAGAAAATTCATAACACATCGAAAACACTTGGGAAAAATCCCAAAAATTCATCAAAATCGGAAATAACATTTTCTTTATTATATAAAATTTTTGTGGCAAAATTCGTTATTTTGTTATTTTTAATAATTAGAACCTGAAATAAAAGTCATTTTCACCTTAGGGAATTCATAAAATATTCCTATCAATTCTAAAAATTATGAAATTAAAAACCCATCTCTAAAATGATGTATTATACAACATATCCAAAAATAAAATCGTTTGGAGGTAATTCACTAAGGTTTTTCCCTTGAAACTTATCATAATAATTTCATAAAAATTCCAATAAATCACCATTCATGCAAACAATGGTAAAATCAACCATATCATCACCAACCAATTTGGAATGCATCAAAATCCAAAATTTAACACATAAAAATGAGATGGATACTATTATTAACCTTGGTTTGAGAAAAAGATTTAAGATTTGTGTTGATGATTTGATTCCCTTTAGCTTTAACTTAATTCTCTAACTTTTCTTTCTATAAAAGCTTTAGCAATGGCCTCTACTTTGTTTGTGTTTTGTATGGATGTAAAAATGAATGAGGATATGAGGGTGGAAGGGTTTGTTTTAGGAAATGAAGATTATTACTATTTGCCTCTCTCATAAATCCTCCTACTTATGTTTAAGTTGATTAGTTAAGGCCTAACCCAATGAATTATCAATCTCATCTCATTTCACGCCGCACATTATTTTGTTCAATTAATTTAATTAAATCTCTTGAATAATGTTAAAGAAATATCAGGGGTGTTACAGGCTCCCTCCAAATAAAATGTTATCCTCGAAATTCAGTAAGGACTACAAACAAGCATATCAGTCTTGCCAGCAAAGTTTGTATATCCCACTAGCAAAAGGTCTATATAAAACAAATATAGAATTACTCTCATAACAGCCTAGGATAAGTATCCCTAATCATATCTTCTGTTTTCCAAGTACTGATCTTCTCGTCGCTCCATTGAACTTTTACTAGCTTGACTGTCTTGTTTCTTAACCTCTTCTCACCTCTCGCTACAACACGAACTGGTTTCCTAAGAAAAATCAGATCCGATTCTACTATTAAGTATTTCTATTGCAATCGGAGGGATAGTAGTCTCTAGATCATGTACATACTCATAAAGATGAGACACATGAAACACATTATGGATATCTGTCAAACTACTCGGTATCTCTACTTTTATGCGAGCTTTTTGATCCTCTCTATGACTGGGAACAGGCCAACATATCTCGGTGCTAGTTTCCCTGACTTTTCAAATCGAACCACATTCTTCATCGGTGATACTTTAACGAAAACCCTATATTCAACTGAGAACTCTAGATCCTTATGCCTCTTCTCTGCGTAACTCTTTTGTTTCTAATGAGCTTCTTACATCTTACCTTGGACCAACTCCACCTTCTCCGTTGCTTCTCTCACTATATTTGGGCCAAGGACCAATCTGTCTCCGATCTCTAGCCAACATGTTGTTGATTTGAACAGCCTTCCATAATAAGATTCGAAAGGTGCCATCCCTATACCAGTCTGGTAACTATTATTATAGGAAAACTTAACTAAGTGCAAATGGTCTTCCCACGACCCACCAAAATCTAATACACAAGCTCTTAATAGATCCTCGAGTATCTTGTTGACTCTCTCTATCTGCCCATTCATCTGTAGCTGATAAGCGGTACTCATCTTAAGCTCTGTTCCTAACATTCCTTGTAGACTCTGAATAAGGCATCTCCATCACTGACTATGCTACTAGGAATCTCATGTAGTCTAACCATGTTCTTCATAAACAGTTTAGCCAGGACAGGTGTCATCTTGGTTGATTTGACTGGAATGAAATGGGAACTCTTGGTCAACCTGTCCACTATGACCAATATACTTTCATTTCCCAGATTCGACCTTGGAAACTTATCTGTAAAATCCATGGATATCGAATCCCATTTCCAAACTGGTATCGCCAAAGGTAGAAGCAACCCACTCGGCTTCTGATGTTCGGCCTTTACTTGTTGACAGTTCACACACTGCTTTACCCACAAACCAACATCCCTCTACATATCTTTTCGGTAGAAACTCCTCTTCGTACCCTGATACATCTTGGTCCCCCCAGAATGAATATAAACTTCGATCGATGACATTTCCTAAGAACTTCTCTTCTTAGGTTTTCTACATTCGGGATACATAATCGTCCCTTCTTTCTCAACCACCCTCTCTGGTCAGGACTAAAATCCTTTGGGTCATCAATCTTGGTTCCAGCCTCTATCCTTCTAATCTTCTCAGCTAACACTAGGTGATCCTTCTACTTAGATGCAAACCTTTTGATCAATCTCAATCGAACTTCCAAGCAGGATAACATAGAAGTGCTCTGACTAGAACCAGCAGTCGATACTAACTCCATACTGCAAGTAGTCAAAGCCTCTAGGTCCTTCCACTCTGCTAACATAACTAACACCACATTTTGATGTTTTCTGCTAAGAGCATCCGCTACTTTATTTCCTTTTCCAAGCTATACTCTGTACCAAAATCATATGCTGCTAAAAACTCTAGCCACCTCTACTGTCTCATATTAACTCCTTCTGAGAGAATAAGTACCTTACGGACTTATGATCCGTGTTTAACTCAAATCTCTCCTTTAAGAGATAATGTCTCCATACATTCAATTCGAAGATCATTGTTGCTAACTCTCGATCATGAGTAGGATATCTCACTTCATATGGTCTAAGCTATCGTACGTGAAGCATAGGAAATTACTTTACCTTTCTACATCATATCCATATAATAAATCCGTACCCGATATGATCCTAAAACCCTGGAAATCAAAAACATACAGACTGCATGCAAATTTATGAACTCACAAGTCAAGTTATAACTGATCACATCTCATTCCCAAAGTTGCATACCCTCCTATTGCATTCACAACCCGTAAGGAAATTAGTAGGCAGTGTGGTTCTAAACATAATTTATCTACTGAACACTGAGATATAAATGAATGTGATGAACATGTATCAAATAGTACCCTAACTGGTGTACTATGAATCAAAATCATACCTTCCAACATAGATTTCCCCTTCTTAGCCATTGTTGGTCTGGAAGAAGATGGTTCCAAGGCAAAAAAAATTCCTTTGTCTCCTCTACCCGGTTCTGGACTAATTCTTGTAATGCATGACCTAATCATAGTTGAAGCACTTTACTCCTTTCTTATCTGCAACCTTCTTCCCTTTTCCAATTTGACATTCATAAGAAAAACATCCTTTCTTGTTGCACTTGTAGCAAACTACATCGGCCTTCCTTTTCTTGGCAACTCCTCCTTTCTGAGCTCCTTTCTTCTTAAAGAATTTCCTCTTCTTGCCTTGAGAATCTTGAACCTCAATTGACTTTCCCTTACTAAACATAGATAGCATCTCTTTGTTCCTAATGGCCATCTCTACTACAACATTGCTTGAGTCTTGGAAGTGTTGCATGGTTACCCTGGCAATCTCTGGGTTCAGTCCTTGAATAAACTTTTCATTTTTCTTAATAATGGTGTCAATAATGGCATATCCGTATCTTGACAGCTCATCAAATTTCATAGCATAGTCAGCTACCAATATCTCACCTTGCACTAAGTCTATGAACTTCCTCAGCAATAATGACTTAGCAACTTCAGATAAAAACCTCTCTTCGAATCTTCTTCGAAACTCTGCCCAAGTTAACTCTTCCTTGAGAACTCCCTGGTAATACCATTCCACCACTACGCCATACATGGCCTTCTGCAACACAAAAAAATATTGGCTCAGGCCCGAAAAATGTTCCCATAGGTCTATGGCGACACTTTTAGGGTGATGCATTTTTGCCGTTGCCTTAGACCTCAAAGGCAACATTTTGACTATCTAAGGCACCATAAGTAATATTGTTGCAATAGAACCCTATTTGGGTCTATGGAAACACCCATATGTATCTTTAGCAACATTCAAACAATGTTGCTATAGATATTTACTTTCTGAAGTTGTGGGGCCCACAATGTGGGGCCCACGACCCAACTGGGTCCATCCCTATGACAACACCTTGAATGACTATTGCAACATTATTTTAAGCAACATTTATAACCCGGTGGCAACACTATTATGAAGCTACTGCAGCACTATTCTGAAGCTACTACAACACTATTCTGAAGCTACTGCAACACTATATTGAAGCTACTGCAACACTATACTAAAGAGACACTAAGACCATATAGAACAGTACAATATCACATAGAACACTTGCATAATACACAGTACAATATCACATAAAACACTTGCATAAGACACAACATAATACACAGTACAGATAACAATTCATACCACAGTACACCTCACAATTCATGTTAGTTACCCCAAAATATCCAGTTACCCCAAAATACTACAAAGCTACCCCAGAATATCTGGTACACATAACAATTCATAAATGAGACTTAAGAGCTGGTGCCTCCAGTCAGATTATCAGTCTCACTGGACATGATTGTGGAAGTTAGATCCTCTATATTGATGTTCATCTCCGGGTTAGCATCACCTAATTTCTTAAGAACCCTAGCCAAATTCTCTTGTACCTTCTGATTTACCTTGGATTCTAGCTGTGCTTCCATTTCTTCGACAAGCCTTTGCCTTAAGTCATGTACGTAAGCATTTGTTAGAGCCTTGGTTGATTGTTTTGCACACTTTGCACGCCTCCCTATAAGCAAAGGACCACCCTGTGATTTTCCATTCGAAATTACTGTTTCAACAATATTTCCTCCTTCTCCACCGGCCATTGCCTTTTGAACTAAGTCCTACAAAATAAAGCCACATCAAAATTACCCTACAGTAAATGCAGAGAATGCTTACATATGGATTGTGTATAGCAAATGCAGAGAAAGCCACATTTTGGAAACCAATTTTTTTATGTGCATGTAATTAGAAAACAATTTGCAACATATATACTAGTAAAAACTGGAAAACAATTCCGTCGACAGCCAGCTACGGCTTCGTCATCTGGATTCTGAGGCTTCAAACGTCCATTCATTTTATTTTTGCACAATGTGTATTACTATAGACATATATTTTTATATAAACCAAGTCAGTAATCCCTTTAACCGAATTCATTTCTTCGTTTCCAGTTTTTGTGTCATTTCTAGCCAAATGCAAAAGCAAGTCCTCTTCATTCGACTAGAAAAGGAAAAAAATGGTTGAGGGATCAAAATTTTTAATCTCACAATATACTTAATTACAATTTCCAAAGAAAACATCTATGCCATTAGTACGTTTGCGAAACTCAGGTTCAATAAGTGTTTCAAGGACAGTTTCAAGGGAATGAGCATACATGCACATGAGCAAGACATGAACAATGTGCAGCATGTGCAAAACAGAATAAAATTATTACAAAACAGAATTATTACTTACAAGTTTGTAATTCATTACTTGAGGATTAGATACGTACTCACGTCCATCTATTCTCTTACGACTTTTAAGAAAAAGTGCTACATCGGATGGTGTCTCCTGATACAAGTTCAATAGATAGTTTAGCATACACTCTCTTCAGTCAAAAATGTAAAGTATCACATACCATCTTATGACGAAGCTGGGCGAACGACTTTGGACCAGCGGTGTGTGTGTCTTGATACGACTTACGACTATCAGAATTTTCAGGGCTTTTTGCTAAAACATACACAAAAAACAAAGTACTCGTTTATCTCACAAAAAAAAGTACTCGTTTATCTTGCGAAATAAATAATATGTACGTATACCTGAATCTCATCATCTGCCCAATACTCAAGAGCACTTTAAAATCCTCCACTGGGATGTTGTCCGGCTTGTTATCTAGCCTCTCCTCTACAGTCTTATAAGCTTTATAATGAGCTGTTTTTATGCGACACTTGTACCTCCTCCAACAGTCACGAATAGACTTCAACACCCAGTTTTCACATTCATCCAGAATAATATACCATTGCTTAAATATAAATCAAAGATAAAAAAGAATAAATAAATCAAAATTCTGCTACATTATAGTTAATAGATCAATATTACTTATTAAAGTAAAATTCAGCAACATTATAGTTAATAATAGATTACCTTAACATAATCCCATAGAGATTATTTCTTCAACTTTTCACGAACATCCGACCAAGATTTATACGTAAGTGGCACAAACCTTTTCAATGTTCCTAAAAAGTTGCTCAGTTCAGATATTACTTTGTCATCATCTGAAATAGGTTGGAACCACTGGTTCATCATAATTACAACTCTTTTGTCATTCGCCCTTGTATGAACATTAAACATCTTTGTGTAACCTCTGAATCTTTTAGGAACTTCACCTTTAATTAAAATGAAAAGTCCCGTCAAATAATAACATAAATCATAATGTAAATTCGGTACTTAAATATTAATCCTACTGTAATATTAAATATTATTATCACATCAATTCAGTATCTGCATTTTCAATGTCTGGCAAGAAATTCTCTGCAACATACTTATTTGCCATACCATTTGCACTAGCTTTTGCAGCATTTTTCTTTTGTCGTTCCCGCAGAGCCAAATAATCAGCAACTGTTCCTTTTCCTTCAACATCCTTCTCAGTTGAACTTACTACCAGGCATGGGCTTGGGCTTCTCAACTTTTCCTTTTCCTTTGCGATACCACTAGCTGAACGAGTTTGTGGTCCACTAACAGGCTTGGGCTTCTCAACTTTTTTAGTTCTCTAAATTGTATATATAAGTAGGAAATAAGATTGGATTTTATAGTTATTATCTTCATAAGCAGAAAAAATAAGACATGTAGCTATCACACACCTTTCTTGGACTTTGTGAAGTATCATCTTCACTATGCTCCTCATGGTCCGGATTATATTCCTGATCACTATCCACATCCTCTTCCATCTTTTCTTTTCCTTTATCTTTTTTGTGGTTTGCATTTCTCAGTTCAGCTGAAATTGCAGGCACACCTAGAGAAGCAAAAACTTCGTTGTTCCTCATCACATTAACAGCTCTATGTACTTCATAATCTTTTAGGTTCATCATCAACTTAGCAGCTCTCTGTACTTCATAATCTTTTAGAGATAGTGGAGGTGTAGAATACTCATTTAGAGGTGGTGGAGGTGGTAGATGAACATCCTGCAGGTATATAATAAACAGGAACATCATAGTAAGTATGCTGCAAGAGTGGTACAAAATATTCAAATTATAATAAGATCATCATAATAAGAATTCTTCAAACCAGCATGCCATTTGCATCCATATCTTCTTCTTCCGATGTTGGTAAACGTGATTCCAACTTCCTCTTAACACTTGACGAGTTCAGATTCACCGTTGAATCGACGATTTTTGGTTTTTTTTTCTGTGTCATCTTCTGAGGATTTACCTGATCAGCTAACTTTAGATTCACGGTTGCATTGTTGGGTTCTGGATTATTCAGCTGTGTCGGCTTCCGAGGACTCCTCACCTCAGCTAACTTTAGATTCTCGGTTGCATTGCTGGGTTCTGGAATGTTCAGCCGTGCCGACTTCCGACTACTTTTCACCTCAGCTAACTTTAGATTCACGGTTGCATCGTTGGGTTCTGGATTATTCAGCCGTGTCGACTGCAGAGGACTGTTCACCTCACCTAACTTTAGATTCACAGTTGCATTGCTATTCAGCCGTGCTAACTTCCGAGGACTGTTGACTTCAGCTAACTTCTTGTTTTTTTTGTTCTATTGTAGTTGATGAGCCGTCACGTACTGTCGTTCACTGGTTTTGTAGCTGCAACAATACAATGACATTATAATCATAATCTTTAAATGTTATAATCAAAATATCACAATATTTTTTTTTTGCTATATCAAAATATCACAATCTGCAAATGATATTAACTATCCATTTATATATACCTGTAACCAGATTCTGCCTTGGCCGCATGATTACATGCGGCTGCATTTGCTTCAATGGCTCAATTGCAGTATCAACAACGTTGTCGATATAAAAATCCAAGTTGCCACCACTGTTAACTCCTTTGACTAATTCGGAGAGGTCCGCATCATTCGTCACTAACTTCCACCCACCCTTCTCACCATTTCTCATATAAATTCCTCCTATTTTGGTGTATTGAAGGTCATCCTTCACAAACTCCATGAGCACTGTGTACTAGAAGTAGTCAGGATCAACCCTCTTTACCACAGTATCGGTTCCACCAACATATTGTGCCTTCTGAAATGCACCCTTGTGATGAAATATAAGCTGCATGAGTTCCCCCATCCTATACAAAATGGATACAGAATGGTGAGTTTACATTGGAAGCAAGATATGAAATAATAAAATGGGAAGGTATATTAAGTACATATGTGTATGCAGGTATATAAAGCACTAGAAACAACAAGGGAACACATAAAATCAGAATAACTTACAAGCAGTCAAGTAATTAAAAAGTAGTAAATTAATTATGAAAATCAAAAGATACAGAAGTCGTCCCTTAATTAAGAACCAATACATAAATAGAAGTCACTTATATTGCTACATAGAAATCAAGAGGAAGTTTCCTCTATGCTAGGCGGAATGAGGATTTGTGTTGCTGGGACGTCATCTCTATACCACCTAACATCACTAACTTGATTTCCTATTCCATTACCACATTGAATATCATGTAAAACTGGATCATCTTAATTTTCATTTTCATTTTCGACTTCACACCAGTCCCTCGGCAATTTCTTGACAACATTATAAAGTGCCGTATCAGTTGGATCTTGTACATAAATACCTGTTGTACTTGTGAAGCCATAACATACGGATCAGATTTCTGGCACAATCTATTAAAATTAACTCGAGTCATCCCATACAAATCTTTCTCTTCTTGGTACCAGCAACACTTAAATAAAACTACCGAAATTTCTCCCCAATAATCAATTTCTAGTATTTCTTCAATTTCTCCGTAGTAACTAACATTACCAACTAATGGATTTTGATCTTTTGAACTTGCAAAGCTAGTGGTCAAGGCAGTCAAGAATACACCACTATTTTGTGTTTTACACTTAGCATCTCTATATTTTGAATGGAATCTGTATCCATTAATAACATATCCACTAAATTTCCTAGCTGTCCGATTAGGGCCCATTGCAAGCACTTCTAGCTCTTTCGAAATGTCCTCTTTTTTCCCAACCTCATCCTTCAGCCATTTCCAGAATTCTTCAGTATGTGCTCTCTCTTTTTTATATCTTCTCGATATTGCATGACCATCATTAAAGCTCGATGTTCCCTATAATAATTATGATGGTATTAATATCAATAAAGAAATATTCTAATTCTTTAGTACTTGCTAGAATAAAATTAGAACATAAAAACTTATTCTTTTAAATTATCTATTTCCTCATTACCACAATTAAATAGAATGTACCGATGACATGCCATCCACTCAGATTCTTTTAGATGAATAGCTTTTCCGTCTTTATTTCTTCTTGTACCAATAGCATATTCCATATTTTGTGGACAACTTTCAAATTTAGGTACTGCATCACCACCGCTTAAGAATCTTGAGCAGAATGTCAAACATTCTTCTGCCAAGTAACCTTCGACGATGGAACCGTCCGATTTAGATCTGTTGCGCACATAAGATTTGAGTTTAGCTAGATAACGCTCAATCGGAAACATACATCGAACGTGCACAGGTCCATCATATTCAACTTCCTTGCACAAGTGAACCATTATGTCAAAGAAAGCCGGTGGAAATATCATCTCAAATTGGCAAAGAATTTCGGCAATTTTTTGTTCTTTCCTCTTCACATCTTCCAAATTAATTACTTTGCCCCAAAGACCTCTTAAGAATGCACCAAACCTTATCAGAGGCAATGCAACCTCAGGCTTCGGTGTTTTTTTCACAGCAAATTGCAACAAGTAGTGAAGTAGAAAATGAGCATCATGGGTCTTGTACCCTGAGATTTTCCTTTCCTTCGTGTGAACATACCGACTGATATTGGCTGCACAACCATATTGCAATTTAACATTCTCCAGTACTGTAACGACCCAGAAATTTTAACAATTTAAATTGAGAATATTTAATTAATTTTAAATATTTGATAAATGGTTTGAATTGAATTTAAAACTATCAAAATGAATATAACGATTAAATTATAGAATTCAATCTATTGGGAGTTGAATAAAAATTTAAATCTTCAATTTTAAGCCGATTAAAAATATTTCAAAGGCTTGTAAAATTCATATTGATAATACTGAAGATAATCGAAGCTTCAGAATTGAAATTGAAAGTGATTTGTTCAGTTTTGAAATTTATATCGTTCGAATCGATATTTAAAATAGCCGTCCGAGGCACAGTATCGGAATTCGACGAAACCAGTTCCATTGGGTCCGGAATATTGAATTATTGCCGGATTTCAAATTTCGTATTTTTCGGAGTTTATATGTGAGCACACGGTGTGTAAACGCATTGAAATCGAATCAAATTCAATTTAAATTTAAATTTAAATTTAAAATTTAGTCAAACAACAGCACGTTCTTCCTTCAATTACGCCTAAACTTTTGCCTAAAATCACGCCCTAGAATCATGCTACGAGATCGTGCAAGCATTCCTCAGTTTCAATTTTTAAATAACAATTCGTTCCTCTTCAAATTTAATTCCCTCTTTCAAAATTGTAAACGAGAAAATGGCTGAACTTTCTCTTCGTCTTCGTCTTCAATCTGAGATTTTCAGAAATTAATTGTAGCCTCTTCCATTTCAATACGGTTCGAAATAAATTAAAGGCTAACACTCGCGTTTTTGTTTTCAAAACATCACGCCCTAGCTTCCTCATCTACAATCACTCGCGCTCGCGTGCGAATTGATTGTCGCGATCCAAGTTAGGGGTTTCGATCGAGCAGAGAAGATGATGGCTGAATGCTCGCGTCTTGGCAATTGTCGCGAGCTCGGAATTGATTGGTGATTCGCGTATGATCTGGTGAGGCAATCTCGATTTTTGGGAGTTCGAACCAAGGAGTCAAGCATCGCGATTTGGAGGAGAGGGCTGCGGCGGCAACGGCGACATCAGATCTGAGGCGCTCGAGGCGCGCGCGTGTCGTGGGGGGGGGGGGTGCGCGGCCGCGTGCGCGTGACACAGGGCAGGGCAACAAGGATGAGGCCATGGCGAAGTCGATGAGGTGGCACGGCGTAAATGGAGGAGCGGTGCACGAGATGGCGATGGCAGTAACTCGATTGGGTCGAGTTGTAAATTGATTGCTGTGAGGTAGATTTTTGATTTTAAATTTACACATATTGAATTTGAAAAAAAAAAAAATTGAATTTAAAAATATACAGTAAAATATTTAGTGTTTCACAATTTTGACTTGCTGTTAGAATTTAAATCTTATATTAAAGTGTTTAAATTATTTAATCAACTTATTTAACGATTTTTGAATTTGTTAAAGTTAGCTTGAGATTTAAACCATTAGTTTGAATGACTGGTTAATTAACCTATGTAAAAGGAAATTTAGTTCAATTCAAAATTTCTAGTTAAATTGATTTTAAAAGGAAAATTAGTAAATATTTAAACCCTTAGTAAAATAAATTATTAAAAAGCAAATCAGTTTGAATTTAGATTTTTTTTGTTTGAAACCAGAAAATTTGTATAAATTTAATATTGGTCAATTAAAATTATTTATTGATAAGAAAGAGAAATTAAATAGTTAGTTGGATAAATTTAATTATAGGGTGAGTTAATTAAATCTAAATTTATTTTTGTGTTACTAGGAATAATTTATTAAAAGAAGAAAATTTAGTTTAAAATTAAATTTGTAGTTAAATAAGTTTATTCAAGTAAATTTAGTTGAAATTTAAATTTTATAAGATAAATTTGTTAAGAGTAATCTGTTTAAAATTAATAGGGAATTAGTTTAAAAAAAAAAAAAAATTAGATTCTTTGGTTAAAATTTAAATCACTTAGTTCACATATTCTATTTAAAAGAAAATCGAGTCAAGATGGGAAAATTTGTTTAAACCAAATAATTAGTTAGAATTATTTTAAAAAGGGAAAATTGGTTAACTTAATTTATTTTAAGTAAGTTAATTGAAATTAAATTTGGATTAGACAAATTGTTAAGAGTAACATGTTTAAAATTAAAAGGGGTTAGTTAATAAAGTTTATTAAGTGAAATGATTTATTAAAGGAAATTTTGTTCAATTGGAAATTTCTAGTTAAAATTATTTTAAAAGTAAAATAATTAGTTAAAATAAATTATTAAATAAGAAACTGGTTTAAATAAAACTATCAGTCAATTTAAACTATTAAAATGAAATCGCCGATGAATCGAAATTATATAATGAAAATTTAATTTATTCGATTGATTCGAATATTAATAAATTGTGTAAATATTTATAAGGTATAAATGAAGAAATCGAGTTGGATTGGAAGTGGATTGCAAACGGGAATAAAGGTGAGAACTTCTCACTCAAAAGGAATTTCTGTTGTTTATTTAAATTTTAAATAGTTAGATTTAAAATTTATTGACTGTGTTGATTGAATGATTGAATGATGATTGTTATATATATATATATATATTGGATGTGAATAGACCCTATACGCCGTTAGTAAGCGGAGGTTATTTATTACACACATATACCGCGATATTCCACCTCGAAGTGGAATTGGTATTATATTATATATATAGCAATATATATATATTGGCATATGTATATATTGCAGTTGATTGATTTCCCGCATTTCTTTTTAGCGGATGAGACCCTATGCGCCGTTAGTAAGCGGATATATATATTTATAAAATCCCATATACCGCGATATTCCGTCTCGAAACGGAATGGTATTGTGCTAATGTCTGTGGATGCAGGGAAACAGGTTGGAGGGATCCAACTGGATTCCTCACAAGTGTTTGTTTATTTTCATATATTATGATATTTGATTGTTTATCATGGATGATATATGATGTTTGAAACTGTGATTGACTATTTGATGTGTTGCATCATCGGATCCAATTTTTGAAATTTAAAAACAGCGATTTTAATTTCTAAAGGGATTTTTGGAAATATACGTTTATTAAATATTTTTTTGAATTGATCCATTATAAATAAATAAACGTTATAATTTTTATGTTATAAAAATTATGATTTTTGAGAAATGTAGTTAAAGGTTGATTTTTGAAAATATGGGATTAGTGGTTTTATAAAATAGTTTGAACTGGGATTTCTGAAATTATTATAAGAAGTTCAAAAAAAATAGGATTTATAAAATTTCTATTTTATAAATCAGAGAGATGAAATTATAAGGAGTTGAAAGACTTTTTAAAATAATAATATAAATTGTTTTATATTAAAAAGATTTATAAATTTATATTTATAAATTAAAAATATAAGAATTATAAAACAAGCTTTTATAAGTGTTAGAATAAATTGTAAATGAATTTCATAAATAGAAATGGAATTATAGAATTTTAACGATGAAGTTATAAATATAATTTTATAAACAGTATAAATTGATTTATATAAAAGATTTACAAACGGATTTTTGTAAATAAAAATATTGGAATTATAAAACGAAGTTTTATGAGTGTTAGAAAGGATTGTGAGTGAATTTCACAAATGAATGAAATTTATAGGATATGAACTGAGATAGGTTAATAAAGGAAATTTATAGAAGGAAGTTGTTGTAAAATAAAAAGGAAATGAAATTTATAAACATTGTTTTATAAATCAGCAACGACTTCTGATAAGTGAATTTGCGAAATTTATTTATGGAGTTATATTCATGTTTTAGACAGTGAATAATTCCTTAAACTAAAATGAATAGAAGTGATGAAATTTATTAACATAGTATATTCACGTTTTTGAATAGTGAATAATATGTTAAAGAAATTATTTAGAATGTGATGTTTTAAATAAAATTAAAACGATCTAACGATGTTTTAAAAATATGTTGAGATTCGAAGCCATAGATTTCAACAATTATTGTTGAAATAGATGTTTTTCGAGAAATAAAAGGAAATAGTAGATTATAACACTGTTGTTATAATAGATGATTTCCGAAAGGAAATGTTTTGTATAGTATTGGGATTTATATATCTATTTTAGTTTCGAATCCCTATACTAGTGATTTTGGGTTGTCGTAACGATGTTTTACGCAACATTCGTTTTAACCCAAATAAATATGATTAAGTGAATGATTTCCTTAAAGAATGAAATATATACTTAGTTTCGATTAGAGTATATGGAATATTTTCAGAAGGTTGAAAATAAATAGATTTGTGAATTACTTATAAAATAAATAAGTATGAGAATGTTTTTCCAATGTGAAATAAATATTTTGGAGAATTTATCTTTTTGAAGATAAATTGAAATGGAAAGTTAGAGAAATTATCTTTTCGAAGATAAATTGAAAAAATGAATATTTGAAATCGTATATTCATAAATATTTTGGAATATAAATTCAATATGGAATTTATAAATGGAATTGGGAAAATAGGTTTAAAAATAAATATTGATTTATTTTTGAAATATGGAAAGTTATATCTTCTAAAGATATTTTTGGAATTAAATAATTTGGAAAATTATTTGGATTCTGGTGATGTTGGCATATCTATTGATAGTTCAATAACCAACTATCGATATTTACCTTGAATGGTATATGTTGTGATTTGTTTTAAATTGAATGCCACACTTATTTTTAAAAATAAGCGCTCACTATTCGGGTTAACCGGGAAAGGACCATGGGGTCGTATAACCCATTCCGAATATGTGATACGTCGTTATGAATTGCATTCGAAGACCGGTGTTGAAGACCGGATATTTTCGAAAACGAAAGGGTTTCTTGTCGAATGTCTTTGCATCGACTGGTCCCCGGTATAGAGACTCCATATGTGATGGGAAGTCCGAACGTGATTAGTGAATATCCGGATTGCAAGGACTTCTTTGTAAGTGCCTTCGGTTCTGTTCGAGCCCGGAACAGACTTGTATGGATTGTGTGTCTGACATTACAAGTTGAGATATAAAGCCGATTTCTTTCAAATATATTTCTGTTGGTGGCGGAGAATTTATTCTTTGCTTAACACCCTTCTCTGAGACGTACGAGCTTAGAGGTTATATAGTTGAAGTTATCAGCGATATATTCCCAGTTTGGTAATGTGACATGCTGAGTGTTGCTGAAATGATCATTGTGTTGATTATTGTGATAGGATCACTTATTTGATCGTCTATCTTAGTGATCATTGTGTTGATCATTTGTTGACCCAAAGCATGGCTTTTGTATAAAGTATGTTTTTGTGGACGTGAATTCGTCGAGCCTCACATCCCGGAAATGGTCAAAACAGGAAAGATGCGGCAAGGTTATTAGGGGTTGCTGTAGCTCCCCTTAGGGTATGTGCATTTCCTTCTGGAAAGGGGTGGTATCATGGTATGGAGCCCAGATACTTACTCATGTTGAAAACACTTTATGATTGTGTGAATTGGATATCGAGCGCTCGGTTGAAAAGGTCCTAAAGGACCGGGGAATGGCGTGCTCGTGTCAGTAGTTACCCAGTTAGGGGTAACCCGGCCTTGTGTTGGCAGAGATCCGGTTTGGTTCTCGGGGATGTCTTTCCAGAGGCATTCTCATGTGGCAATGGGAAGTTCCTTGGCCTGACCATTTGTTGGAAATCCAAAGAAACAATACGATCTTGTACGGTTTTAGTTGTAGAACCTGCCATCTAATATGGTAGCTATTAGTAGGCATAATATAATGGTACCTATGCTGGCTAAGATTTATATCTTTATTTTCGAAATAAATTTTCTACACTATGCACTAATAATAATATCAAAATTGATTTGATTTTTGCGTAGAAGCATCTTTGACTAACATAAGAAGAAATCTCCTCCAAGTCTGCGTTTGCATTGTGTGTGTGGTGGGAGGTCTTATGGTAGTTACATTTTCAAAAGCATTGCGAATTGATTTTTAAAATATTCTTCTATTTTTATTTTAAAGTAAATAAACTGTTTTGAGTTCTCACACCAGTCACATGACTGACTCGGAATTTATTGTTTTCCTTCCTAAACTCTGGGTGCCCACCAATTTCCACACGGGCAGTCAAGAGTTAAGGTTTATCAGGATATTCTGGATATTCTGGAGTTGCTGGAGGCAAGCTGGATGGCGTAGCATATTACTAGTATATAGTATTTCTTTTTCCGCTGCATTGTTGTATGTTGTTGTACACTCTGATGATTTGATGTAATGTAATATAATGTGATGTAATAACTGATATAGTTCTTTGTTTAAAGATTATCCATTTATCATTATATGTTGTTCCGCTGCGAATATTGAGATTCTGATGTAGTTCTGTTGTTTCTGTTCTGTTCTATGTTTCCTTTTCTTCTTCTACCTCTTTCTTTTTCTTAAAAACCCTCAGTGTTCGAATTTTCGTTCACCTTGAGTTGATAAAATGGAGATTAGTGTCTATTCAAGGAGTACGGATTTACGGGTCCTGACAATGTGGTATCAGAGCTGTTGGTTAAGCGACAACCATGGTTCTGTAGGGTATTACTCGTTAGAGATAGAGTCAGCGGTACTTTAGAATGAGTTTGAGAGTAATAATAAATATGAGCGCGTATTTGTTAGTGAATATAAAGTTGTTTTTGAATCGGGTAAATAAAATAATTTTGCCCAAAACTATTTTTGGTATAGAAAGAAATGATTTTTATGAATCATTATAGTATGTGGTTGCATGATTGCTAGGAAATAATAATATTGGATTATTATCATTAGTATGGAAATTGAAATGAATTAGTGAAAGAAACTAATTTAAGGTAGTAATATGAATTACTAAATAGAAGTTAATCGATAGAATTCAATATTTAGCATTTAGAATTTAATTCAAATAGAATTTAAATTGAGAATTGAATTCGAATGAATTTGAAGTCGTGAATTGAATTGAAACGTGAAATTGAATGAAAATTGGATATATATAACTTCTATAGTAAAGTAAAAACGTATAAGAAATATATGTTGGAAATTTTGTAATAGAATTGGCAAAATGGTTTGAATGTTGGATTTGGATGCTACTACTAGCAGATTATACAGGTTAAACAGGTATATAAAGGAATTGAGATTTTGATTTCAAAGAATAAAATTGAATTGCTCGACAAAAAGGTACGTATTTCAATTTCAATATGAGATTTAATGACTTTCTTCTCTAGCCACTTGGCTTTTCTCTTTTCTTTTTGATTCTGAGGGGCCGTGGTGCCATTTTGTAGTCGTACCGATCGAGCCGCGCAAAGGAAACGCTGGCGAAATTTTTCGAAAATTTAGGGTGTTAGAAAAATTTTGAGAAAAATTTGAAAGTTTGAAATTTGAATTTGAATTTAAACTTGAATGGTTAGTAAAACAATATTGATTGAAACCTATAATTGGTGTTGAAAAGCTAGTTGAAATGATAGTAAATCTCTAGTAAAAAGATTTAGGCTAGTGAGTTAATAAAACTATTTGAATTGTCAAAAATAATAGACAAGATAAGGGCATTCTTCTTAACTTGTAATTTCGGGACGAAATTCTTTTAAGGGGGAAAGATTGTAACGACCCAGAAATTTTAACAATTTAAATTGAGAATATTTAATTAATTTTAAATATTTGATAAATGGTTTGAATTGAATTTAAAACTATCAAAATGAATATAACGATTAAATTATAGAATTCAATCTATTGGGAGTTGAATAAAAATTTAAATCTTCAATTTTAAGCCGATTAAAAATATTTCAAAGGCTTGTAAAATTCATATTGATAATACTGAAGATAATCGAAGCTTCAGAATTGAAATTGAAAGTGATTTGTTCAGTTTTGAAATTTATATCGTTCGAATCGATATTTAAAATAGCCGTCCGAGGCACAGTATCGGAATTCGACGAAACCAGTTCCATTGGGTCCGGAATATTGAATTATTGCCGGATTTCAAATTTCGTATTTTTCGGAGTTTATATGTGAGCACACGGTGTGTAAACGCATTGAAATCGAATCAAATTCAATTTAAATTTAAATTTAAATTTAAAATTTAGTCAAACAACAACACGTTCTTCCTTCAATTACGCCTAAACTTTTGCCTAAAATCACGCCCTAGAATCATGCTACGAGATCGTGCAAGCATTCCTCAGTTTCAATTTTTAAATAACAATTCGTTCCTCTTCAAATTTAATTCCCTCTTTCAAAATTGTAAACGAGAAAATGGCTGAACTTTCTCTTCGTCTTCATCTTCAATCTGAGATTTTCAGAAATTAATTGTAGCCTCTTCCATTTCAATACGGTTCGAAATAAATTAAAGGCTAACACTCGCGTTTTTGTTTTCAAAACATCACGCCCTAGCTTCCTCATCTACAATCACTCGCGCTCGCGTGCGAATTGATTGTCGCGATCCAAGTTAGGGGTTTCGATCGAGCAGAGAAGATGATGGCTGAATGCTCGCGTCTTGGCAATTGTCGCGAGCTCGGAATTGATTGGTGATTCACGTATGATCTGGTGAGGCAATCTCGATTTTTGGGAGTTCGAACCAAGGAGTCAAGCATCGCGATTTGGAGGAGAGGGCTGCGGCGGCAACGGCGACATCAGATCTGAGGCGCTCGAGGCGCGCGCGTGTCGTGGGGGGGGGGGGTGCGCGGCCGCGTGCGCGTGACACAGGGCAGGGCAGCAAGGATGAGGCCATGGCGAAGTCGATGAGGTGGCACGGCGTAAATGGAGGAGCGGTGCACGAGATAGCGATGGCAGTAACTCGATTGGGTCGAGTTGTAAATTGATTGCTGTGAGGTAGATTTCTGATTTTAAATTTACACATATTGAATTTGAAAAAAAAAAAAAATTGAATTTAAAAATATACAGTAAAATATTTAGTGTTTCACAATTTTGACTTGCTGTTAGAATTTAAATCTTATATTAAAGTGTTTAAATTATTTAATCAACTTATTTAACGATTTTTGAATTTGTTAAAGTTAGCTTGAGATTTAAACCATTAGTTTGAATGACTGGTTAATTAACCTATGTAAAAGGAAATTTAGTTCAATTCAAAATTTCTAGTTAAATTGATTTTAAAAGGAAAATTAGTAAATATTTAAACCCTTAGTAAAATAAATTATTAAAAAGCAAATCAGTTTGAATTTAGATTTTTTTTGTTTGAAACCAGAAAATTTGTATAAATTTAATATTGGTCAATTAAAATTATTTATTGATAAGAAAGAGAAATTAAATAGTTAGTTGGATAAATTTAATTATAGGGTGAGTTAATTAAATCTAAATTTATTTTTGTGTTACTAGGAATAATTTATTAAAAGAAGAAAATTTAGTTTAAAATTAAATTTGTAGTTAAATAAGTTTATTCAAGTAAATTTAGTTGAAATTTAAATTTTATAAGATAAATTTGTTAAGAGTAATCTGTTTAAAATTAATAGGGAATTAGTTTAAAAAAAAAAAAAAATTAGATTCTTTGGTTAAAATTTAAATCACTTAGTTCACATATTCTATTTAAAAGAAAATCGAGTCAAGATGGGAAAATTTGTTTAAACCAAATAATTAGTTAGAATTATTTTAAAAAGGGAAAATTGGTTAACTTAATTTATTTTAAGTAAGTTAATTGAAATTAAATTTGGATTAGACAAATTGTTAAGAGTAACATGTTTAAAATTAAAAGGGGTTAGTTAATAAAGTTTATTAAGTGAAATGATTTATTAAAGGAAATTTTGTTCAATTGGAAATTTCTAGTTAAAATTATTTTAAAAGTAAAATAATTAGTTAAAATAAATTATTAAATAAGAAACTGGTTTAAATAAAACTATCAGTCAATTTAAACTATTAAAATGAAATCGCCGATGAATCGAAATTATATAATGAAAATTTAATTTATTCGATTGATTCGAATATTAATAAATTGTGTAAATATTTATAAGGTATAAATGAAGAAATCGAGTTGGATTGGAAGTGGATTGCAAACGGGAATAAAGGTGAGAACTTCTCACTCAAAAGGAATTTCTGTTGTTTATTTAAATTTTAAATAGTTAGATTTAAAATTTATTGACTGTGTTGATTGAATGATTGAATGATGATTGTTATATATATATATATATATATATATTGGATGTGAATAGACCCTATACGCCGTTAGTAAGCGGAGGTTATTTATTACACACATATACCGCGATATTCCACCTCGAAGTGGAATTGGTATTATATTATATATATAGCAATATATATATATTGGCATATGTATATATTGCAGTTGATTGATTTCCCGCATTTCTTTTTAGCGGATGAGACCCTATGCGCCGTTAGTAAGCGGATATATATATTTATAAAATCCCATATACCGCGATATTCCGTCTCGAAACGGAATGATATTGTGCTAATGTCTGTGGATGCAGGGAAACAGGTTGGAGGGATCCAACTGGATTCCTCACAAGTGTTTGTTTATTTTCATATATTATGATATTTGATTGTTTATCATGGATGATATATGATGTTTGAAACTGTGATTGACTATTTGATGTGTTGCATCATCGGATCCAATTTTCGAAATTTAAAAACAACGATTTTAATTTCTAAAGGGATTTTTGGAAATATACGTTTATTAAATATTTTTTTGAATTGATCCATTATAAATAAATAAACGTTATAATTTTTATGTTATAAAAATTATGATTTTTGAGAAATGTAGTTAAAGGTTGATTTTTGAAAATATGGGATTAGTGGTTTTATAAAATAGTTTGAACTGGGATTTCTGAAATTATTATAAGAAGTTCAAAAAAAATAGGATTTATAAAATTTCTATTTTATAAATCAGAGAGATGAAATTATAAGGAGTTGAAAGACTTTTTAAAATAATAATATAAATTGTTTTATATTAAAAAGATTTATAAATTTATATTTATAAATTAAAAATATAAGAATTATAAAACAAGCTTTTATAAGTGTTAGAATAAATTGTAAATGAATTTCATAAATAGAAATGGAATTATAGAATTTTAACGATGAAGTTATAAATATAATTTTATAAACAGTATAAATTGATTTATATAAAAGATTTACAAACGGATTTTTGTAAATAAAAATATTGGAATTATAAAACGAAGTTTTATGAGTGTTAGAAAGGATTGTGAGTGAATTTCACAAATGAATGAAATTTATAGGATATGAACTGAGATAGGTTAATAAAGGAAATTTATAGAAGGAAGTTGTTGTAAAATAAAAAGGAAATGAAATTTATAAACATTGTTTTATAAATCAGCAACGACTTCTGATAAGTGAATTTGCGAAATTTATTTATGGAGTTATATTCATGTTTTAGACAGTGAATAATTCCTTAAACTAAAATGAATAGAAGTGATGAAATTTATTAACATAGTATATTCACGTTTTTGAATAGTGAATAATATGTTAAAGAAATTATTTAGAATGTGATGTTTTAAATAAAATTAAAACGATCTAACGATGTTTTAAAAATATGTTGAGATTCGAAGCCATAGATTTCAACAATTATTGTTGAAATAGATGTTTTTCGAGAAATAAAAGGAAATAGTAGATTATAACACTGTTGTTATAATAGATGATTTCCGAAAGGAAATGTTTTGTATAGTATTGGGATTTATATATCTATTTTAGTTTCGAATCCCTATACTAGTGATTTTGGGTTGTCGTAACGATGTTTTACGCAACATTCGTTTTAACCCAAATAAATATGATTAAGTGAATGATTTCCTTAAAGAATGAAATATATACTTAATTTCGATTAGAGTATATGGAATATTTTCAGAAGGTTGAAAATAAATAGATTTGTGAATTACTTATAAAATAAATAAGTATGAGAATGTTTTTCCAATGTGAAATAAATATTTTGGAGAATTTATCTTTTTGAAGATAAATTGAAATGGAAAGTTAGAGAAATTATCTTTTCGAAGATAAATTGAAAAAATGAATATTTGAAATCGTATATTCATAAATATTTTGGAATATAAATTCAATATGGAATTTATAAATGGAATTGGGAAAATAGGTTTAAAAATAAATATTGATTTATTTTTGAAATATGGAAAGTTATATCTTCTAAAGATATTTTTGGAATTAAATAATTTGGAAAATTATTTGGATTCTGGTGATGTTGGCATATCTATTGATAGTTCAATAACCAACTATCGATATTTACCTTGAATGGTATATGTTGTGATTTGTTTTAAATTGAATGCCACACTTATTTTTAAAAATAAGCGCTCACTATTCGGGTTAACCGGGAAAGGACCATGGGGTCGTATAACCCATTCCGAATATGTGATACGTCGTTATGAATTGCATTCGAAGACCGGTGTTGAAGACCGGATATTTTCGAAAACGAAAGGGTTTCTTGTCGAATGTCTTTGCATCGACTGGTCCCCGGTATAGAGACTCCATATGTGATGGGAAGTCCGAACGTGATTAGTGAATATCCGGATTGCAAGGACTTCTTTGTAAGTGCCTTCGGTTCTGTTCGAGCCCGGAACAGACTTGTATGGATTGTGTGTCTGACATTACAAGTTGAGATATAAAGCCGATTTCTTTCAAATATATTTCTGTTGGTGGCGGAGAATTTATTCTTTGCTTAACACCCTTCTCTGAGACGTACGAGCTTAGAGGTTATATAGTTGAAGTTATCAGCGATATATTCCCAGTTTGGTAATGTGACATGCTGAGTGTTGCTGAAATGATCATTGTGTTGATTATTGTGATAGGATCACTTATTTGATCGTCTATCTTAGTGATCATTGTGTTGATCATTTGTTGACCCAAAGCATGGCTTTTGTATAAAGTATGTTTTTGTGGACGTGAATTCGTCGAGCCTCACATCCCGGAAATGGTCAAAACAGGAAAGATGCGGCAAGGTTATTAGGGGTTGCTGTAGCTCCCCTTAGGGTATGTGCATTTCCTTCTGGAAAGGGGTGGTATCATGGTATGGAGCCCAGATACTTACTCATGTTGAAAACACTTTATGATTGTGTGAATTGGATATCGAGCGCTCGGTTGAAAAGGTCCTAAAGGACCGGGGAATGGCGTGCTCGTGTCAGTAGTTACCCAGTTAGGGGTAACCCGGCCTTGTGTTGGCAGAGATCCGGTTTGGTTCTCGGGGATGTCTTTCCAGAGGCATTCTCATGTGGCAATGGGAAGTTCCTTGGCCTGACCATTTGTTGGAAATCCAAAGAAACAATACGATCTTGTACGGTTTTAGTTGTAGAACCTGCCATCTAATATGGTAGCTATTAGTAGGCATAATATAATGGTACCTATGCTGGCTAAGATTTATATCTTTATTTTCGAAATAAATTTTCTACACTATGCACTAATAATAATATCAAAATTGATTTGATTTTTGCGTAGAAGCATCTTTGACTAACATAAGAAGAAATCTCCTCCAAGTCTGCGTTTGCATTGTGTGTGTGGTGGGAGGTCTTATGGTAGTTACATTTTCAAAAGCATTGCGAATTGATTTTTAAAATATTCTTCTATTTTTATTTTAAAGTAAATAAACTGTTTTGAGTTCTCACACCAGTCACATGACTGACTCGGAGTTTATTGTTTTCCTTCCTAAACTCTGGGTGCCCACCAATTTCCACACGGGCAGTCAAGAGTTAAGGTTTATCAGGATATTCTGGATATTCTGGAGTTGCTGGAGGCAAGCTGGATGGCGTAGCATATTACTAGTATATAGTATTTCTTTTTCCGCTGCATTGTTGTATGTTGTTGTACACTCTGATGATTTGATGTAATGTAATATAATGTGATGTAATAACTGATATAGTTCTTTGTTTAAAGATTATCCATTTATCATTATATGTTGTTCCGCTGCGAATATTGAGATTCTGATGTAGTTCTGTTGTTTCTGTTCTGTTCTATGTTTCTTTTTCTTCTTCTACCTCTTTCTTTTTCTTAAAAACCCTCAGTGTTCGAATTTTCGTTCACCTTGAGTTGATAAAATGGAGATTAGTGTCTATTCAAGGAGTACGGATTTACGGGTCCTGACAAGTACTGAGCAAAATATTTCTTTTTCTTTATTCGTCATGTCAAATATGGAAGCCCTAATCTCAGAGTGTTCGCCGTCATTTGATAAAACGGGATGCATGACCTTCCGATGCCCATTTCCTGTAAATCAAAACGAGCATTCAAATGGTCTTTTGACTTGCCACTAATATTTAGCAAAGTACCGAGTATGTTGTCGCATATGTTTTTCTCTATATGCATAACATCAAGGTTATGCCGCAATAAATTGTGGCTCCAATACGGTAAATTGAAAAATATTGACTTCTTTTTTAAAGGGGAATCCTTTTTCTTCCCAAAATTATTTTCAAAGTCACGCAACAGTTCTTCAATGTCCGTTCCTGATAAATTTCCCGAAATCTGTCCTATTTCAACTTCACCATTGAACTTCCTCTTATCAAACCTCCATTTGTGTTTCGGATCCAGAAATTTTCTATGATTCATGTAGCACATTTTTTTACTATGTTTTAAGTACATTGAAGAAGTCTTATAATGGCATACAGGACAACCCAATTTACCCTTTGTGCTCCAACCGGATAACATTGCATACCCCGGAAAATCGCTAATGGTCCACAACACACTTGCACGTAACATGAATTTTTGATCAGTAAAGGCATCATAAGTTTCTATGCCTAGATCCCATAATTCTTTCAACTCTTCAATTAGAGGCTGCATATATACATCAATTTTTTTCTTTGGAGACTCTGGACCGGAGATGAGTGTTGAAAAAATTAGATTTTCGGGCTTCATGCACAACCAAGGTGGAAGGTTGTAGTTAACCAATACAATTGGCCATGTACTGTAAGTTATACTCATTGTACGAAAAGGATTGAATCCATCAGAGGCTACACCCAATCTGATATTTCTATTTTCTGATGAAAAATCAGGATACATAGCATCCATCGCCTTCCAAGTCTTGCTATCAGCTGGATGTCTAAGTTTTCCGTCTTTTTTTGGCCCACAGAATGCCATCTAATAAGTTGTGAATACTCCTTGCATATAAACAGCCTTTGCAGCCTCGGTTTTAGCGGAAAGAAACACATTACTTTTGTCGGGACTTTGTGAATCATCTTCTCTGGATCTTTGTCACGGGTGCCTTTCTTTTCCTCTTCCCACCTCGAAATACCACAAGAGTTACAGACATCTTTATCTTCATTTTCTGCCCAATAGAGCATTCAATCGTTTGGACATGCGTGCATTTTTTTGTAATCAAGACCTAAATCTTTAATGATTTTCTTCGCGGCTCTAAAAGATAAAGGTATGTGGGCCTGTGGAAAAGCCTCTCTCATCAACTCTAGTATATCCCCAACTGCAGACTCTGTAATTCCATGTACACATTTTAAAGAATAAAGCCTGATGATAAGACTTAATCTCGAAAATTTTGAACAGCCATGATATAACAACTACTTTCCATGTTTGACAAGGCGATAAAATCTTTTAGCATCGACATTTGGTGCATCAGAATTCTCATCTTCACAGTTCTGCATATTTCCACGAGTACGGTGCAACATTTCACCTAGATTATCTCCAAAATCACCAGCATCACAGTCTATATCTTCATCACTCCTTTTAAAATTTAGGTGAGAAACCTCACAAATCCATTTCACATACAATGGAGATGGACCATTGCAGATGAGATGATCATAAATTATATCTGGACAACACCACTTGCTATTTTTACAATTCTTGCATGGGCACGTCGTTTCATCGCCTACGGCCAATTTAGAAAAACCGTTTTGTATCAAGGCTCTTATCCCACTAATATATCCTTCACTAAACTTTGGAAGTTCTATCCAAATGTTTTCGCTGTCCATCACTGCAATTATGAATACGAGTATTTTAACATAAAAAGATAAAATTTGTGTGTGTGTCCAACAAGAGGAAACCTTGACAAGTCGAATTGTTAATTCAGGCCGAATTAAAATTTTATAAGTAGTTTAAATCGAAGCGCCAAGGTGATGGGAGAGAGTGTTATACCTCAAAATCGAAATTGAAGCCCTAAAGTGATGTGAACAATGCTTGAACCCCCAAATCGAAGCAAAATCACTGAATAAAGCTTGAACACCCAAATCGAAGCCCTAATCGAACCGAAATCGTTGAACCCCAAATTAAGAATGTTCGCTTGAACCTTTGTAAGAAGACAGAGAAGAATGAAAATAAAAAGTCATTTGCGGGGACTTTTTTTCTTCGCGGCTCTAAAAGATCAAGGAGTGGTGTTCGGATTGATGAGGTGTCACGTTCTCCAACGTAGGATTTGCCTTGGTAGATTGGCGCGGATCGACGCGAAAGATATGCAAAGGTCTGCTATAGCAACACTATAAAAAATGTTGCATCAATTACACTTGTTTAGCTAGAGCAACACAATTTTATGGCTAAGGCAACACCAAAAATTCAACGTTGCAGTAGGACCAAAATTGTATAGCTATCGCAACATTTTACCTGGCAACACTCTGCAAAAATGTTGCAGACGGCCATCTACGGCGTAGTGCACCAATAAAGTGCTGCTCTTTACAACTGTCTAGAAGCAAGTGTCCCCTTCCACTCATTATCTAATCCCAAGTCAACAAAAATTCTTTCATAGTGCAATAACCAGTTTTCTACTTCAAAAGCATCCTCTGTTCCCAAGAACGACTTTCCACCAAGACTTGTGTAATCCTTGCCTAGCTTGGCATAGTTATTGCTAACTGGAGCCATGGTATTAACTACTCCTGCAGCTTCTCCAACTAGCATCAGAATGACAAGAACTGATGCATTATCCCCATATCTACTGGCAGGGTTCCAGCACCTACATTGGTATTTGCTTTTGGGTTCGCATTTGCCCGTCGACCCGGATTCCTCCTAGTATTGGGTCAAGAATTTCCATTAGTTGTGGTGCTTCCTCCAGCCAGATTTACTCTTCCCTTTCCTGCCTTCGTATCTTCCTTTCTCGTATATCTGCATACAAGCCTAAGTAAGATGCGGAAGAATGATCTAAGAAAAAGAGGAATATGTACTTATATATATATATATACACACATAACAAGTGCAAGTACGTTACTATACGTTAAACCAAACCCCGGTCTCATTTTTTGATTCATTGGGTTATGTTTTGAAAATGCTTTAGGTTCAAATTTCTTTTATACATAAACCTATGCTTTGATACCAACTTGTAACATCCCCATTTGGAGGCCCAAAACTAACTGCTACGGATGATACAATCATCCATAGTTATTAATTCTCGATGACCAAATACGATAATGTTTGATATATTGATATACCAAAAACATGTGAATATAAAAAAATCAAACTCAATTTAAAACAAATTTATCATTTTATTACAAATAGCATTTTAGATTCATCACATAATCCCATATGTAATCCACGTTCAGAGAAGTTACAATTTATTACAAATATGCCAAGTGCGACATATGAAGTTGCCCCTTTGGTTGATCAGAGTCTAAATATAGGAAAATTAAAAAAAATTGCCCCTATATCCAAATAACATAGCAGACAGTAGATAGAATCTTCTAAATAGCTAACTTGCCTCCTACACGTCTCCGGAAGCTTATTCATCAACATTAACCTGAAAAACCCTTACCCTCGGCATACTCAACATAATTTGGAGCATCCGAGAGTTTAAGGGAAAAACATAAACATCGAGTAAGACAAAAATATGGTGTGAATAATAATATACCATCTCAAACCAAATAGATATCTAGAGTGACCACGCCGATGAGCGGAATGGGTTTTCCCCTCGCTAGTACCTCAACCAAAAATTAATTAACTATATACTGTGCACTTGCATCCACAATGGTTAAAACATAACATAATATGATGATATGCAATTATACAATATATCTTGAATTTTCCATCCCCATTCATCTGACTATCTATCTCAAGTTATAGTTTATAGGGTCACTATTAACTTATTAGTTTTCACGGGCTAACTAATAACCTATTCCAAGCTTACTGATTATCTATCTGATTTATAAATTTCATGGGATTACTAAGAACCTATTGGTATCTACCAATAAAGTCATCTAATCATAGTTTTCATGGGCCGACTATGAACCTACTGGATTCTCCAATAACATGTCTAAGGTCATCTTTTTCATGAGCTAAATATAAACCTATTAATCTCTATCAATAACCTATTCCGTACATAGTTTTCATGGGATCACTAAGAATCTATTAGTTCCCGTCAATAACATTTCTCAAGGCATAGTTTTCATGGTTTATAACTTTTATAGGTGTAGAATTAGATTATCTAACCTATTCCATTGCTTCCAAATGGTGTTTTGCCTTTTCGTAGTGTGATCGTAAAAGAGAAGTGGACTTATATTAAAAAGTTAAACATATTTTAAGTTTTGAAAACATAGCTGGTGAAAGGGTACTAAAGAAATAGTGGCGGAAGTGGTTCCACCCAACAGTGGCGAAAGGGGGTTTCACCCAACTTTGGAGAAAGTGATTCCACCAACATTAGAATATTTCCAAATGACATTTGTTTTCCTCCTCGATCTTAGAGTAAATAAGAATATCATCTATAAAGACCAACACAAACTTATTAAGCACATCTGTAAAAACCTGATTCATAAGATCTACAAAATAAGCGGGTGCATTGGATAGCCAGAAGGGATAACCAACCACTCAAAGAAGCAATTCGGACCTCTAAATGCAGTTAATGGTATCTATCCTCTGCTATTCTAAACTAATGAAATCCTGTAACAAGATCCATTTGTGAGAATACTCGAGCACAATGTAGTTGGTCGAAAATGTCATCTATATAGGATAGAGGATACTTGTTTCTAATTGTTTGCATATTTAGCTCCCGATAACCAACACAAAGCCTTAGAGAACCATCTGACTTTATCAAAAACTATAGCTGCTCCCCAACTTGAGTGACTTGAACTAATCAATCCCCTTCTTAACAAGTCGTCTGTCCGATTTCTTAATTCCACCGCTCTCAGAGCCATCTTATGGATAAGATGAATAACATGTTTTTAACTGGGTATTAAGTCAATATAAAACCCAATCTCCCAATGTGGAGGTAAACTATTAACTTCTTTAAAAACATCTGGGAAATCCTTAACAATTAATATCGACCCTAACTCCTTTTGGGATGAATCTAATGCATAAAGAAAACTGCTTATTAATTTTTCTGGCTCATTACATATTGCTTTAAGAAACCTTCCCAATTTAGTTACTAAAGATATACCCAACACAGTTAAGGATAGCTCCATTTTCCACTAGCCAATCCATATCGAATAAAACGCTATTAAAATCAAGAACAACATATCCCAAGAAAAATGGTAGGTAAGGAAAATAAATCAAACCTTTTTACAAATCATGCACAGATTAGTTGCACCACATATGGGATTGGACACACAAATAGGGCTTGCTACAATTCTTGTGGTAAGTTCTAGCCCATCAACCAGTTCTTTATAAACAAATATGGAAAGCCCCAGCATTAAACAATACTCAAACTAAAATGTCGTTAACAAGTAAAGTGCCTTCATGAACTCCTTTCTCTTTCACATACTTTGAAGCCGATGATTCCTCCTTAATAGCATAAACTTTGACTTGCTCCCCTTTCTTCATCAGTGGACAATCATTCACCATATGCCTTGGTTGGTGATAATTAAAGCAGAGTCTTTTGAACTATCAGAGAATAGGGCCTGTTTGTTGCTTCTGGGCTTCATAATTTGGATAAAAATTTGCAATATAGTTCTGTTGCATACAAATAAAACAACCAACATCCTTGAAGCAGTTTCCTTGATCCCTTCTTCCTGGCTTTCCTCCCCACGGCTTCTTTCCTTGCCGATTGAACCTTTTCTTGTTGGGATTGTTGTTATTGCTTGGTGCTACTACCAGCTTCTTCTTCTCAAGAACTACATAACGCAAAGCTATACCTAGAAGGTCTACAAAAGATCCCTTCAAGTGTGCAATCACTGTCACATTAAATTCTTCCCTCATACAAATTACAAACATCTTATTCTTCTTAAGAGGAGTGTCAATCATTCCTAGACCAAATTGCGATAACTCATTGAATTTTGTTTCATATTCAGCTACCAACAAATCTACTTGTTTAAGATACAAAAAGCTCCTATAAAAAAAGGTGTTTCCTACAATGGGCATATACTGGTCTTTAAACACCTCCTTAAACCTTGCTTAAGAAAAGTCATCCTCTAGGACGTTAGCTGGACTGAATCCCATTATGCTGATCCTCCACCTTGTAACTGCCAAGATGCCAAAAATTGATTATGGTCATTTCAAATATCAAGTCCATCGAAGATCTTCTCACAAGAACGAAGCCAGGCTTGACTCCGATAATGGATTTCATGCCCTTGACCAGCTTTCCTCCCAAATTTATATAGTTTTTACACAAGGCTGCAAAGTTAACATGGGGCTACACAGGTGTTGCCTCTTCAACTACTCCTACCCTTCCAACGTTCGAAATTCGACCATTGTTGGTCGTGGTAATACCAACTCCTCTCTCATAGACTAAACCCATTCTAGAATATTACTAACCTATCTCTATTGGTTTGACCCCAACCAAAGCCTAGGTGTTCGCTGACTTAAGCTCTGATACCACGTGTGACAGTTTACCTTTCTTACTCTGAAAGATGACACTTAATACATCATCGATATTAATATTTCGATCATCTAGGTATCTAGAAGACATGCTGTTAGGGTAAAAAAAAAGGAAAAGACAAGGATAAAGAAACACAGAGTCTCATAATGCAAGGGAATCACATATAATAGAACACATACAGTCACTTTCAAAATGCAACACGGAGTTACAACAGGTACTAACATCAGCTAGGGACAGTTACAACTGTCTGCCCCCACAATGCTAATACATACTATGCAAACATAGGGGAAATAAAATATAGAACTAGATATTGGTGAAGCCTCCTACTCAACGCTCCTCCAAAATGCATCTGAAACAACCTGGACTACTTGGCTACTCAAAAATTAGAGTATCAAGAGCGTAAAGGAAAGAAAAAAAATCCCGGTTGAGAGATGGGTTTGTCATGAGTAAAGTCAAGACATAAGAATTGTTATATTTGTAAACCTTTAAAAAATAAAGGTATCTCATAATGCCACACATAAACACGGATGAGATTTTACCTTACGATAACCAAAATATTTCTTTAAGAAATTTTGTTATATTATAATAATGTCTAAGGTTTAAAATAAATGTATAAAAGCTAAAATGCTTGTATCTCATATTCCAGCATTTTCGGGCACAACTATGTCCGTAAAACACGCATGGAGAAAGGATTTCACATAATGACAAAGCTACTGGGGTGCCGTTTGTCATGATACATCTCTAGAAAAAATTCCAAGCTCCTCTCCAAGACCCTCTGCCAACATAGGACCAGCCTACCCCTTACTGGATAGTACCATATATAATCATCCATCGATTGCGATCAGCAACCATATTAGGTTCGAAGCATACATCCAAAGAATTTATGTCAGTCTGGATTAAAGAAGATCGTACTGTAATGGGTGCGACCCACATATTCCTGCTAGATATCCCCTAGTCATTACCAAGTGCGAAGCTCGAGGATACGTTTTATCAAATTCCATTTGTAATGCTAACACTGTCCTCCAAGCAACAATGCAAGACCAACATTCTTCCATACAAGTTGTCCAAGATATGAACAAACTAAAAGCACAACTTCTACTACATCTTCAGGATTAGTAGCAAGTAGACAAAGAACTTCATCTTTGATTCCATTATGTTCAAGATGTCTTCAATTCGAAAGCCTATGCCAGTTCGAAGTGGTTTTTAAATAACTCATGCTTACCAGATCTAGGTCTCTTCAAATCTAAAATCAATAGTTTCTGGTTGACTTAATCCCGGTTCTTTCAGAAGTAAGCAAACTGTATAAGAGTTCTAAGGGAATCTCTAATATACCCTTAAACTAAGAGACGTTTCACCGACATGAGTTCTTCCAAAGGAATATCAAACCATATGAAATCGTGAAGCTTTCATATACTTCCTAAGTCAAAATAGGTCACTATCTGGTGTAAGTGGTTTTCATATGAAAAATAGAACATCCTCGACTTATCACCACTTTCTAATTTCAAAGAGTACTATCTATTGATTAACAATGAAGTCGAACAAGTTAGAAAAATATTCTTGCCTCGACATACAATATTACTTCTCAAGATAGAGAAGAATTTCTATACCTAGGAATTTAGTGTCAAGTATATGATGAAGTATCTTCAATATACTTAATTAATCATGACCCAATTATCTAAATTAACTCTCTTATACTTATAATGTTTTCGAAACTTAGACTTCTCTTTACTTCGCCCAGAACTGATGTCAGGTAAGTCAGGGTATTGGTTGCACCTTACCTTGCCTTCATTACCATACCTTGATTGTAGTTCTCATAGATAAAGGAAAGTTTTAATCATCGGCTTTTAGTGTAAGATATAAGATGACTTACTTTCCCTAAACGTGTCAACATTTTAACACTATTGTTCATATTTATTTTATGTTACTTAATAGTATAAACAAAAAATCCCTTGTTTTGGAAACTAAGACCTTTAAAAATCATTTAAAAATCCTGTTTAAACTAAATTATATTTTTTGGTTCCAAATAAGAAATTAAATTTTTTGCGTAAAAATACTTTATTTAAAGCTAAAACTTAATTTTCCAAAGATTTCCGACCGCATCTATTGCGACTATCGCTATATGGACCATAAATTTCAAAACTTGTTTTGTAAATCAAAATAGCTTTAACCTTTTTTTGTATTTTAAACCTCTATAATTGTTATATCGCCTTTTGGCAATGCGTGATATCAAGGAACTGATTGGACACCAAAGATAGTTTATCCTGAAGTTCAATTATACGCAGGTTCACTTTGGATGTCGGTAAATTTTATCCAAGTCCGGATCAAGCTACAATTGATATGACGAGACAAGTAAAGCTATAAAAGCTAACGTTCCAAATTTCAACTCAATCAGAGTTCGTATGCTCAAGATATGATCGATGCAATCCAAAATCAACTCACACACGTCCTTCTGTTCGTATCCATCATCACGCGACCATCTGTTCGTATCCATCATCACGCGGCCATCTGTTCGTATCCATCAAATTGGTTCAACTTTGTATCGATCAATTCAAGCAAATTCGCATCGTTCCCAATTGCATAGTTCCTATCGAACGATCAGCGATCGATACGAATAAAGCAACCTCCAGCCATCGATACGAACAAGGCCTATGATATTGATACGAAATAGCCTATGAGTATCGATACGAACAGAACAACATCGATCGATATGAACAAAGCCACAACGATCAATAAGAAAAGAACAACATCGATCGATACAAACAAGGCGTAAACGTTGGGAAGACTTGATCGACTCGGCATGAAAAGTGGATCGATCCTAAGAGTTAGCGCCACATCAACTTGCAGGCATGTGACTGAATCGATTTGAATAGATCGGTACGAACGGCATCGAGACGAACTAGGCAGCATACAAAAAACCCGAACTTGCAACGATCATAACTCACAATCTACATGTCGAAATGCCATCAAATTTCCACAGGAGCTTACGTACAACGTAAACAGCTTTCATGCTCAATTTCAACTCGATTGGGTCAATCCTGATTGATATGAAATGTGTTCGTATCGATCACGGATCGAGTGCAAACCACATAGGATCAATCGCGTGGGACCACCTACATGCCAAAAGAGGTCTTCCGTGATCTGAGCGAGATATTTGCAGCCTAAGCCTATAAATAGCATCCTAGAGACTACATAAAAGGGACTTTTGAGCTCTCCTACGTACAAACTCTATTGAAACCATTTTTGCACTCTAAGATCACTGTTGTACTCGAAATTTACTACTGTAATCAGTTGTAATCAACAAGCAAACATCAATAAAATCTTCAATCTCATAGTGGACGAAGGCCATACGCCGAACCACCCTAAATCTCTGTGTTTCTATGTGTTTTTCTTATCTGTTTTTGAAGTGTTTTTTAGATAATCCTCTTTTTTACATTTACTTTCTTCATTTTATCTCTTCAAATACTACCGACGAGTGTTGTGTCCAATTTTGGTACAAACACTTTGGCGCTTTCACTGAGAAAACACAATTTTTCTCCTACTCATTGGATCTACTATCGACACCGGATCACACAAATCTAAGAAGAAGATCCAGATCTCAAGTTCAAAGTTCTTTCATCCTATTCAGATTTGCGTCAAATCTTGGAAAGAACTTCGCCATCCACCATGGTTAGCACAATGACCACTTCTACAGCTGCAGACCTAGAATGACGGGATAGACAGAATCCTGTACAACTGCCTCCAACCAATTAGAATGCTACCGGAACATCGAATCCGTCAGGCCCTGTTACCAGGGAAGAATTTTAGATGCTTATGCAAGAGTTGACATAGAGTCGACAATAACTTACTGAACAATTGTGCACCAATGCAGAATTGACCAATCAGCTAAATCGCCAAAGGCATAGGCGATCTAGGAGGGATCATGCCTCTTATTCCTCCACTGAAAGTTCAGCCTCTTTAGATTACAATCATAGATCTACGCGCCCACGGCTAGATGGGAGTTACACTCAAGTTATTGGACATCAGCATGCTCAAATGGGCAACCAAGAGTTGGCCCATCCACCATCCATCAGATTGGACCCTTCTCTCGAGTAGGTGCTATTCCATATCACATCGCAGACAACCGCGCTACCACCACTGCAACTAAAATAGGAGCTGATGCCCGAAACCGAACAGACCCGAGCCAAGGAGGCGGGACCTTGACCGCCGACTGCGTTCGAGACTTGCATTGTGGAACCCGACCACACCTTGGCCCAACATGATCAAAATGTCTAGATGCCAGATATACCGATGATGATCCATCAAATGATCCAAGAGGGTCAAGGCCTCACTGATGACGATTGGGGAATCTTCTGGAGTCATACTCCTTTTACTGATGAGATACACTATTCTGAACCACCTCGGTGATTCAGGATGTCGACTTTGCTAGTTTATGAAGGAATTTTGATCCTAACCAACACATCCTGAAGTATGAGTTGTTGGTGAATGTTGCACGAGCTGACGATGTAGTTAAGTACTGAAGCTTCCCGATATCTCTGGGAGACATAGCTACTATGTGGTTCACTCGTTTGCCACCTCAATCTATTTCTTATTTTGACCAATTAGCAGCAAAGTTTGTTGAACAATTCTGCATGCATGTTGCAAGGCCGAAGGATGTTAACACTTTGTCTAGTGTCACTCAAGCTCCTGGGGAGACACTTCGAATTTATTTAGAAAGATTTCATGCTGCATTTGCTGAGATTAGCAATGCTAATGATAACTCCATTTTATGGCACTGACTAAGGAGATTCATCCTGGTTTTGAATTCGACAACTGGTTAGCCGAAAAACCCCCTATGTCATTGGACCATTTCTATTCCAAGGCAGCCCAATTCTTGAGATACGAGGATGCAAAACAGTCTAGGAAACAGGATGACACAGGGCATAACATGGAAGGAATTCAAAGCAATGATGTTGTAAAATAGTCCGGGAAGAGCTCCGGGAAAGTGCAATTGAATATTCAAAAATAAACTGACTAAGCAAAAAGACAATGGGTATAAGAATAGGAAACGGGATCAGAACCGTGGTCCACGACGTAGGGCTCCTATGTTTTATAATTATACTCCTCTGAATACATCGCTGGAGAATGTATATCTACAAACCTACAATACTATCCAGTACAAGAAGCCAGCTCCGAAGCAATCATCAGAGAGACAGATCCAAACAGATAAATTTTGTAGATTCCACGAAAGCTATGACCATAATAAAAATGAGTGTCGTCATTTACAAGACCTCATCAAAAAGTTGATATGCGAAAGGAAGTTAGAGAAGTTTATGCAGGCGCCGCAGTTTGGAAGTGCGGGCCCATCAAATCATGTACCAAGTCAGGCAAGACAGGAGGAACCTGCTCGTACCGGCGGGAGGTTAGTGATAAATACTATAAGTGGTGGTCCTCATCCAGTGGAACGAAGCTGGAAGGAAATGGAGTCATATGCCAGTTATATTAGGCATGCAGACTTCGAGTGATATAGTAGTTTTGATGATGGGGACCCAACCAAGCAACAGAAGACGATGACTGATGACATCGTGTTTTGAGATAGAGATGCTGACAAGGTCAAAGCCTCCGCTATTGATCCACTTGTCATATCAGTTCAATTAGGTCCTGCTTGGATTAAGAGGATCCTAGTTGACAGTGGAAGTTCCGTTAGTATAACATTTAAGTGTGCCTATGACCAAAAGAAGATGGAGGCTAAAGATTTGAAGCCTTGCTAGTCCCGTATTCATGGCTTCAACGGAATTGCAACCATACCCACTGGAGTGGTGGAACTACCAGTGGAGTTAGAACCGGAGAACGCCGGAGGGTTCGGATATTGCAATTTATTGTATTGGACATAAACTTGTCGTACAATGCTTTCTTGGGCCGACCAGCCCTAGCTGAGTTCAGGGCCGCTATTTCCCCATGGTGTTTGACTCTAAATTTCCACTGATCATAGAGTTTGAGTCTTCAAGGAGATCAGGCTGCTGGGAGAGCCTCTTATGTTGCTGACCTGTGCGAGGCGCAATGAAAAGAGAAAGGAAAGTGCATAGAGGAATCTCTCTACGTTCGCTTTGTTGAAAATTGACAATTGATGCCTGGCCGCAGGCCCGGGGACCCAACCAATTCCAAAGAGATTTTGACCTGAGAGACGATGAAAGTGAAAGTAAAGATAGTCAAGCTTCTCCGAATGAACTGATGATGGATGTCCCGATTGACGATAGCGACGATTCTAGAATGATAAAGATTGGATCTCAGTTAAGCCGACAAATTCAAGAGGAATTGGTTGAATTTCTCCGAGCAAACCTTGTTGTGTTTGCTTGGACACATTCTAACATGTGTGGAATCTCCTCGTACATCACAAGCCACACATTGAACATTGGCCCGCGATACATCCCAGTCAAGCAAAAAAGCGTGGTATGGACCCAGAGAGATCTGCCGCCCTTAAGAAAGAGGTAAATAAGCTTAAATCGAATGGGTTTATTCGAGATGCCTTATACCCGTAATGGGTATCTAACTATGTACTCGTCCGCAAGCCAAATGGGAAATGGAGAACATGCGTTGTCTATTCAGACTTGAATAAAGCTTGCCCCAAAGACAGTTTTCCACTTCCTCGAACCGATCAGCTTGTAGATTCAACGGCTAGACATGAACTCATATCCTTCATGGACGCGTAATCAGGCTACAACTAGATACCCATGCACTTGCTCGACCAAGAGCATGCCAGCTTCATGACCGATCTGAGACTCTATTTCTACAAAATCATGCTTTTTTGACTCAAGAACGCCGGTGCAACTTACCAACGATTGGTTAACCGGATGTTCGTCAACCAAATTGGGAAAACTATGGAGGTATACGTGGACGACATGCTATTGAAGTGATGATTCTCCACTGATCACATTAAAAAACCTGGAGTCAATGTTTAATATCCTCCGAGAATAAAGAATGAAGCTCAATCCGTTGAAATGTCATTTTGGGGTCGCATCTGGAAAATTCCTTGGGTTTATCGTTAAAGCTCGAGGAATCGAAGCCAATCCCGAAAAAATCTGGGCGATCAGAAATCATAAGACTCCAAGAACCATAAAGCAAGTCCAGAGCCTCAATGGGTAAGTAGCAGCACTGTTTCAAAATCCATCGACAAATGCATTCCCTTCTTCGATCATCCGAAAAGGGAAATGGAACTGTGAATGGACCATGGAATGTGAGGCGCATTCCGAGGACTAATTCAGCACCTCTACACACCACCTATTTTGTCAAAGCCCGATCGATCATGAGAAATTGTAACTTTACTTGGTGGTATCAAAAAATGCAATCAGTGCTGCCCTAGTTCGGGAGGAAGACCGAGTGCAAAAACCGGTCTACAGTATTAGTAAACGACTTACCTGAGCCGAGAGAAATTATCCAAAGCTAGAGAAGCTGGCTTATTGTCTTGTTATTGCCTCAAGCAAGCTCCGTTCGTATTTCTAGGCTCGTCCTATCACTGTTTACACCGATCAGCCGTGACGACAGGTCCTTACGCGGCCTGAGAAGTCTGGTAGGTTACTCAAGTGGAATATTGAGCTAAGTCAGTTTGATATTACCTATACTCCAAGGCGAGCCATTCAAGGACAAGTCCTAGCAGATTTCATAGCTGAATTTACCATCCTAGAGGACTTTCCTGAAACTAGTGAATCTCCCATATATATCTAGAAGCTGCATATTGATGTGCATCAAATGACCGTTGCTCAGGTATCGGGGTTGTACTTGAAACTCCCGAAGGTCGATCTATATGCTATGCTTTGAAGTTTGATTTTCATGCGACCAACAATGAAGCTGAGTCTGAAGCCTTAATTGTCGGATTGAGGCTTGCCCGAGATTTGAAAGTCAATACTATGGAGATTTATTGTGATTCGTAACTGGTCGTATGTCAAGTTCGGGGGGAGTACCAGGCCAAAGATCGAAGATTGGTTGCTTACCTATGCTTACCTATCTCGGGTCCAGAGATACTGAATCAGTTCGATTATTATGCTATCTACTACATACCCCAAGAGCGCAATCAAAAAGCAGATTCATTGGCAAAACTGGCCAGCACAGGTGAAGCGCAACAAATGAGACTCGGTCCTATTAAAATATTGTCTTCCCCGAGCATCAATCAAATGGAGGTAGATGGGATATTTGAAGTCGTTCCCGATAAGGAGTCATGGATGACTCCGTATTATCTCGAGCATGGAACACTGCCAGAGCTTAGGAGTGAAAAAAGACAGATTCTTCGAAAAGCTTCGCGGTTCACTATTTAGAATGGAGCCATGTATAGAAGAGGGTACTCTGTTCCTTTACTCCGATGTATCACTCACGATGAAATCAAACGAGTGCTGCATGATGTACACAAAGGAGAATGTGGCGATCACACCAGAGGGCAAGATATAGCTAAGAAAGTACTTCGATATGGATACTATTGGCCGACCGTGAATCGTGATGCGTCGGACCATGTAAGAAAATGTGACAGATGTCAAAAATATGCTCGAATTCATAGAGCACCTCCTACCGAGATAACCCAGATGGTCAATCCATGGTCGTTTGCAGTCTGGGGCATTGATATTATTGGCTCTCTACCTCTGGCCAAAGGTGGTGCGAAGTACGCCATCGTCACAGTTGATTACTTCACCATGTGGGACGAAGCTGAACCCCTTGCTATAATCACGATGAAGAAGGTGATCAACTTTGTAGTCCGCAATATTATTTGCCAATTTGGTCTCTCGCATACCATCATCACTGGTAACGGAACCTAATTCGACAACGTTGAATTCAAGGATTTCTATCAACGACTCCACATTCAGAAGAAATTCTCTACAGTTGCACACCCTCAAGCGAATGGATAGGTTGAAGCTGTTAATGAAGTTATCAAGTCTATTCTAAAGAAACGACTAGAAAAGGCCGGGGGAAAGTTGGTTGATGAACTTCCTATGGCTCTTTGGGCTTACCGAACAACCCACAAGTCCACGATCGGACACACTCCATTCTCTCTTTCCTACGGTTCAGAAGCCTTATTCCAGCCGAGATGGAAGTACCTTCTTATCATGTGACTTATTATGATCCAAAGACAATTGCCATACTACTTGCTAAATCCTTGGATTTGTTGGATGAGAAGCGTAAAGAGGCTAATTTGAGGACAGTTGCATACCGAAGTCGAGTCGCCCGATTATACAATGCTAAGGTCCGATCCTGAACCTTTGAACTAGGTGATCTCATCCTCAAAAGAATCTACCAGGTTCCTTCGCATAAGTAACCAACATGGGAAGAGCCGTATGTGATCGAAAGAAATCTCGGAGATGACACATTTAAACTGTCGACTGTTGACGGTCTTACTCTGCCAAGAGCTTGGAACAGCTAGAGTCTTCGTCGCTACTATATATGACAGGCTTTATTTATTTAGTCTATTTTTCATCTGCAATTTGTCTTTACATTTCGAAATTTGAATTTGTAATAAGGCAACTGACTTTGCCACATTTTCTTATTTCAGCAATAAAATGCAATCTCTTTGAGCCAGAGTTGTGATTTATTGAATGTGTCATACAACCATCACGATGCATAAAGAGCTAAGTTCCATCATATAGTGAGATTTATTCAAATAGGGAGTGACTCTGATATGACCAGCCACTCACTAAGTGAAACCCAAGCTCGGGGGCAAGTCAGCACACTAAAGCCAAAAGAGGATTGATACACGACAATCCTTTAACTAACTCCAGTCTCCTAGAGTGCGAGTTGGAGTATAAACTTATGAATACGGTTTCGAAGAGGGTGGATCCGTCCACCTAACGACTTCGCCCGTGCCTTGACCAAGTTTGAGGAGGACGGACCCGTCCATCTAACTACCTCGCTTGTTAACTCAGGATGTATGTGAATCAACCATCCAAGATCCTGATAAATCCATCGTTCTCGGAGTGTGAATGAAATTCAAACGCCCAAACAGATGTGACTGACTGTTTGTCGGCCAACTTCAAATTCCTAGAGTATGAATCGGAGTATAAACATCAACTCCAAATTCCTAGAGTATGAATTGGAGTAGAAACGTCAGCTCCAAGTTCCAAGAGTGTGAACTAGAGTATAAACATCAACTAACTCCAAATTCCCAAAGTGTGAATCAGAGTATCAACATTAACCAACTTCAAGTTCCCGGAGTGCGAACCAGAATATCAACCGCAATTAACTCTGAGTTCCCAGAGTGTAGATTGGAGAGTGAACATCGACTAACCCTAAATCCCACAGAGCAGATTAGTGTTTAAACACAAACTGGATATGAATCAATCATCCAAAACACAACTCTGAGTCCCTAGAGTGTGGCCAGAGTATAAACATAACTCGAGTGTGACTGACCACCCATAAGATAATTTAAGTCCCCGGAGTGTGGTACTTAAAACTTAAACAAGCGTGACCGACCGCCGACGTACAAATGCAAATCCCCAAAGTACGTATGTAATCATTAATAAGTTAGAAAGTGTGATTTAACCACTCTACCCTTACTTGTTTCGGCAGCAATTCAACGACATTAAGCTCGTTGAATTGGAGGCGAAATGCAATCGCTAGCCAATCTTTACAACTCATCCTCGAAACTTGGAGCAAAACTTAAGTGTAGATCACTGAGTGAAGCATTGCAGCAATGGAGTTCAGCTTAGTGTCCAGCCACAACTAGCCATGATTCCGGGACTTAACAAATAAATTCAAAACCCGATCCAAAGGTCGAAACTTCACAAGTTTACTGAACAAGAATTCAAATGCTGGAACACTTAAGCAAACAAAATGATAATTGACTTGATGGCAAAATAGAATTTCATTTCAACTATTTATGGAAGGAATTTATGTACAAGTTATTTTCAAAAATCCCACTAGCAGGGGCCGAAACCGCATCTATACACGGCCAATAAAAGCTAGAGAAATTCCTATCTACTCAAAAATGAGCCGAAGAAGCATATCTACTCTTTCTTCTTTCTTGGTTTCTTCTTCGGCATAAACCCCGTTGGAGCTGCCAATGATTTTTCTCTTCGAGCCCTTGCCTTTCGACGGCCGATCTCCAGTCGAGGGCATTATGTCTACCTCCTCCTCCTTCGAACTCACATGGATAGGTATGCTCCCTAAAGGCGGATTCGAAGGGATAGGATCAACTATAGGAGATGGGGTAGGCACGCTGGTGTCAAAAACCATACTACTGGGAGATATCATCCTTAACGGAGTCGGGCCGAGTCCCGCCATTCCACCTCCAAAGCTGCTGGCCTGAGCTGCTGCTTCCATTTCAGTATTAATCTCGGCTATAATCTCCTCCTTGTGAAGTGTTTGCGCATCGCCAAAAATGCCTGCTGCTGGATCTGAGGAACAAGTCGTCGATGTGTTTCCGCTCATGACGTATGGAAGATCCGTAAAGGGGCCACTGTGATGACCGAGAAGTTCCTCCATCATCTGTTCATCAAAGGAAATTGTGCACCCCTACGTTCCATCAATAGGCGTGGTAGTTTTCATAGAAACCTCTTCCATTACGATAGCCTCCAGCACATGATGCGACTCCTAAGTGGCAGGAGGCTCGACTGATGTGGCTCTAATCACTGGAAAGAAACAAAGGAAACCGTTACTAAATATTTCGAGTAAAGCTCCCGATCATAAACAAACATATGAAATGTTTAGAGTACCTTCCTCAGTTTCTTTTGGCAGCTGAACAGCCTCAGAAATTTACTCGCTAACTTGAGATATTTGCGGCTAATCCAGGTTATAAGCAGGAACTGATTGAGAATCACCCGCAGAAGTTGGTTCAGGCTGGGTTGGCACAAGAGTTTCGGGACTTGTGTCACGGTGCTCGACACCAGAACCTTCTCCAACCTCTAAGTGCTGAGCGCCAAGCTTCTCCTTCTCATATAAAATCATAGCATCATAGAGAATTTTCCTTTCATCTTCATTCAGCACTCGGTTCTCAAGCTCGAATTCATCGACCGATTCACCCTGATGGGCAGCCTTCTCATCCTCTACCAATCTGCCTCAGGCGTTGTATATGTGTGTCAGATAGTAATCAAGCCAGGCTAGGCTTCTTTGCCTCATGACGTTAGCATTATAAGCAAGGAGGAGAACTTCAATATCAGCCTCTAGCCTGGACTCCGCCATTTTGACATTCTCCTCGACCTCAGTCTCTACCTCCCAAACCTTTGCCGTTGCCGCATCCCATTCATCCCGAAGCACTACGGCCTATTCACATGCCTCCTGGGCTGTGCTATTTGCATCATTTCTTTTTTTGATGATTTTGGAAAATTTGGCTTTGAGCTCGTTAAGTTCTTTAAGAGTCACATCCCGTTCGGCTGTGAAAGTGGTGTTTTGGTGGCCCATCTCCTCCACCAGGGAAAAATGTGTCTGCCGCATCCTCTCCATTTCCAAGTCCGCCTCATTGGCCTTTTGGGTGGCCTCTATTTTTGATTTTCTAGAGGATTCGGCCACATTGTCAAGCACTTGAATAATCTGGTCCTTTTAAGCGAGCTCGGCTTCTAATTTCTCAATAGTATTCGCCCACTCAAAGGCCACCTTCAAAGCTTTCTCTGTGGCTTTCCCCCACTTCTTGTACTGAGTATAAATGTCATGAATATAATCATGCGTTGTGTTCTCTACTTTCATTGGAATTCTCTTTAAGTGAAGGGGAAGATGCAGCCATCGAAACAAATATTTGGAAAATCCTTCTTCAATTGGACGATCCTAATAGCCCCTTCCCCAGTGGGCTCAGTGATAGCCTATTCAGCGACAATGGGGGTTTCGGCCTCATGTCTATGGCGTTGTGATTCAGGCTTAGAGGTTTGAGAAGATGATTTTTGGTGAGGAGGCTCTAGTGGATGTTTTCCATGGGTAAAAGGTTGCATAGTGATTCGAGGAGGTGGGGAATGCAATCGGGGTCGGTACCTTTGTACTCTATCCCTATCTCTCTTATGATATTCTTGGCTAGAGTACCCACGATCGCAGTCTCTTTCTATATCCCACAAACGAGACTCTAATATGAAGAGGATCGACGAGCTGAATGAATGCTTCTCAACATCGACCCACATCTGAACATTGTATCTGCAAAATAAGAGAAACAAAGTTAATAATCTCTAGAAGTGGAAGTTTAAGAATGGAAACCATGTAGTGTCGTGAAGTGTATATGTATGTGCAACCCCCCGACCAACCGAAAATGTCGTCCGTGCTTATGGGAAGAGACTCGCTTAAGTCTAAAGCACCCTAAAGCTCCTCTAATCCAGCGTCATGTTGAAGTGACATATAATTCGGGATTGGGATATCGACAAGCCCTTCGAAAAGGTTCTCCACTTGCGAGGGAGGAGCCTCTGAAATTCTAATATCGGAAGCAGGCAAAGACACGATTACAGATTTCCATCTCAAAGATCCATGGCGCTTATGCACTGCAGCCTTGCCTTTTCTCCTTCCCTCAAGACTTTGAAAGTTGTCAGATGGCCCGACTATGGGTTCGTCATCGGTGGGTGTATTTTCTTCCTCACCCTCTTTAGTTATTACTATCCCGGGCACTCTAGTTTAGCCCGTTTCACCGGAACCGCCCTTAGTGCTCCTTCAAGCCTTATGCTTTGATTCCGCTCAATTAGCCCAACAGTCCTCAAATTTCTATCTGTTAGCACCGAGTCCATGTCCCTCACTTCACTCGGCACTTCTTAAGGACCCGTACTATTTTTGTAAAGTGTGAGCCCTCGGGTTGTGGAATTACGGCTATAAAAGGAAAAAAGATACGAGATTCAACATCGGTTACGACAAATTCATGAATTATCGTAGAAAATTGTGACACTTACATCTAGATAACCATCGACTTGCGAACCTTGGAGGGAATCGGACATAGAACCATTCAGTCTTGAAATAGCTGAGCCTGGTCCAAGATCCCATCACCACTTGACATTTCCTAACTGCCTCCAGGTATGTGAACGAAGGACTATCTCTCCAACTCTTAACATTAAATAAATATCTGATTTCGATCGGAGTCGGGGGTCAGAAAAGATGCTCCATGAATACAATGAATAGGCTATTCAATAGCGCGTATCCGTTGGGGGTAGTTGTGAGGGTCAATTCCAAAAAAAGCCAACAATTCTTGAATGTATTGGCTGAATGGGGGAAGCGTCCCAGTTGTGCATGAGTGCCTGTTAAAGGCAGTAAACCCCTCCGAGAGAGCATGTGGTCTATCACTTGGCCCGAGTAATAAGACATCGTCCAACGATAAGCCGTGTGTTAGGCATATCCATCCCAACATATCTTTGGAGATGTTGGATGGCACAGAATCTTGTGGGCTTGCAATAAAAGTTGCTTCTAGAAACTCACTCGGACCCGAATCGATGACCTTGGCCGCGATGGCTGACAACTCTATTATTGGAAGAGATGAACTTCGAGTTTCTTGCTGTTGAGAACTTATGGATTCCATAACTTACCAACTTATCAAAAACCATCATTAGATGATAATAAGCACGTGTGTTCCCAAGTGTGAAATGCAACAATGTTTTGTATAGTGTAGTGCTACATAATACTTGAGAAATTCTACAAAATTGGAAAGAACATTAAAATGATAAGACTTCGAAATTCAACTGGAGTGACCATCATCACTGACCGTCACAACCGTGCCACCTAGACTTTAGAGACCAATCCAAGTTAAAGTTCGTTAAAATTTTGTTAAGTTACAGTTCCATTGACGAGCTTCGATAGGCAGTTAGATATGCAGTGAAATGGTAAGGTCCACTTATGCAGTGATAAAGCTCGTCGGAATCAAGTGTTTGAATTTGTATGAAGTTCGTGTCCATCGGAGTCAGAACATAGATCATTCATTACGAAGGCTTTTACTTCATATCGGTCTAGGGATATTCGGTTCGTATCGATCGAAGCCAGTGACTTTGGATCGATCCAAAATAATTATTTTCGTATCGATAAAAAAGACGTCTATTTCGTATAGACCATTTAACACCCATTTCGTATCGATCAGATGGTAGAAAATTCACACCGATCAAACGAACCTTCCATCTATCGATCAAAGATACACCAACTTCGTATCGATCAAGATTTTTTGGCTTCATATTAATATCAATCCAAAGTAACCGAAACTAGCTGCCGTCCCACGATCGATAAAAATTAAAGCAGGCAATCGAAGTGAAGATGACCGATACGAAATCCAAGAATGAAAGATCGACACAAAATCTAAGGCAGGAGATCGATACAAACTTCCCAATTGGGTCCGATACGAAACAAAATGCCTTCGTCCCCACTCCATCGATGCAAGATCAAGGCCAAGAACTTCCCACTAGCTCCTTCGTATCCCTCCTCACATCTTCTTCTTCAATCGACGTGAACGTCATTAACCCTTCCTTGACCTCGCTCTGACCTAACTCCGACAAAGATATCATTGAAATCGACCAGGAATACGAGGGGAATGACACCACGATTTGAGCCTCATCATTTTGCAATCGATTTGTTCAATTAATTACCTAAGTCAATGTACACGCTCGAGGGATTAGAGAGCAATGTCAATTTGGGGACGAAGGTAGTTTTTATTCTTTGGTTTCTTCTGTCGATACGAAAGTCAGAGGATTAGTGAAAGCAGAAAAATTTGGTTAAGCACAAAAGTAATTATACAGATATGAGGTGAGGGTGAAAAACGATTCATCTCCCAAATAAGACGACCAGCTAAATTGGTCAATAATGCCATCGATACGAAAACGTTGTTCATATCCATCCACTCATGTCTACCACAAATATTACTGTTCGTATCCATCATATCATCGATACAAGCAAGACAATGGAGACCGGTTTGGACCATTCCGATCCATCGACGGTCCGTCAATGCAAAATGGTAACTTTGTATCCATTAGTGAGTTACCCCCAGCTTCGCATCCCTTAATTCAAGTCTCATCGATGCGAAAATAATTTTTCAACCTTTAACATCGATCCAGGAGAGGATCGATACGAAGGGAAATTCCAAAACAACCATCAAGCGTTGTTACAGATCAAATTTCACATTGATCCAGGGGAGCCAATACGCGGTTCGATACTAAAATTTAAGAAACTGACAACGACTCGTGAACGTGCAAACGTCAACGGTATTGATGCTAACGTACATTCATGTATAATAGACTAACATTCGATTTTCAAAATTTATAGGAATTGAGTACTTGTATTGTGACAACTACAAAAACAACACATCACTATCATACAATGCTCAGTTACAATAGTGTACAGTTCAACAATTGATAGTCAACAGTTCATGATTTATGTTTCTAAAGATCAATCAAAAATTTCAAATTTTAGCGAGAAGACAAAACCATTTGACAAGTCAGACAGAACCGTTTAGAATGAAAGATATAACTATTCAAAGCACATCATGTTCTCACAAGGCATTCTTTGGGGGAAATGTTATCCCTCCTTTTGGCAAGGCTGTGATATCAAGGAACTGACTGGACACCTAAGATAGTTCATCCCAAAGGTCGATTATACGCAGGTTCACAATGAATGTCAGTAAATTTTACCCGAGTCCGAATCAAGTACAATTGATATGAGAGACAAGCAAAGTTATAAAAGCCAATGTTCCAAATTTCAAGTCAATCGGAGTTCATGTGCTCAAGATACGATCGATGCAATCCAAAGAAATTAACTCACACACATCCATCTGTTCGTATCCATCATCATGCGGCCATATTTCATATCCATCATCACGCGGCCATCTATTTGTATCCATCATCACGCGACTATCCGTTCATATCCATCATTACATAGCCATCTGTTTGTATCCATCAAATTGGTTCAACTTTGTATCGATCAATTGAAGCCAATTCGCATCGATCCCAATCGCATAGTTCGTATCGATCGATCAGCGATCGATACGAATAAAGTAACCTCCAACTATCGATACGAACAAGGCCCTCTGTTATTGATACGAAATAGTTTATGAGTATCGATACAAACAAAACAACATCGATGGATACGAATAAGGCCACGACGATCAATACGAACAGAACAACATCGGCCGATATGAACAAGGCGCAAACGTTGGAAAGACTCAATCGACTAGGAAGGAAAAGTGGATAGGTCCGAAGAGTTATTGCCACGTCAACTTACAGGCACGTGCATGAATTGATTCGAACAGATCGATACGAACGGCATCGAGATGAACTAGACAGCATACAAAAAACCCGAACTTGCATCGATCATAACTCACAATCTATAAGTCCAAATGCCATCAAATTTTCATAGGAGCTTACGTACAACCTAAACAACGTTCATGCTCAATTTCAACTCGATTGGGTCAAACCCTGATCGATACGGAATTTGTTCGTATCGATCACGATTCGAGTGCAAATCACATGGGATCGATCACGTGGGCCCACCCACGTGCCAGAAGAGGTCTCTCGAGATCTGAACGAGATATTTGTAGCATACGACTATAAATAGCATCGTAAACCCTACATAAAGAGCTCTCCTACGTCCAGACTCTGCCAAAACCATTTTTGCACTCCAAGATCACTGTTGTACTCGAAATTTATTGTTGTAATCCGTTGTAATCTGTTGTAATCAGAAAGCAAACATCAATAAAATCTTCAATTTCCTAGTGGACGTAGGCCATACGTCGAACCACTCTAAATCTGTGTGTTTCTGCGTGTTTTTCTTATCTTTTTTGAACTGTTTGTTAGATAATCCTCTTTTTACATTTACTTTCTTCATTTTATATCTTCAAATACTTCCGAAGGGTGTTGTGCCCAATTTAAGTAAAAATTTGCAAAGAGGTTTGAAACGAAAGTAAATTTTTAAAAGAAAACATTTAAAACTTTTTTGGAGGATGAAGCAGTAAACTAGTTCAGAGAAAATACAGGATTTTCAATGTCACATAAAAACAAGTTATTAACATAAATGTTAACTCCTAAAGCAACAAATATATCCCATCGCATTATACATAATATATAAAAATGTAAGTAAACATCCATAAGGAATGGAAAAATTATCCCCTATAAATTATCACATATGCACTTCAAAGTGTGTTTGTAGTGACCTATTTTCTACGAACACTTCTATTTCATTTCTTTCTCTAGTCCCCTACAAACATCCTATGTATCATCCGCTTTCAAGAAGGAACCAGTCAAACAATATTAATCACATACAATTATACACATCATAAATTATTACAAAAAGGTAATAAATTTTCAAACTTTCTTTTAAGTGAGCTTTACTCACCTAAACAAACACGATCTTTTACCAAAACTACTGCAACTTTGAAAACGACATACGTGTCTAGCTTCATTCTACAAAACTTGATTTTTAAGACCTAGATGAGGTCAAGAGGGCTCGGCCTCAGTGTTAGGAGGTACAACCTTGGTGAAAAAGTGGGGTTTAAGTTTGATTTTGGAGAATAGATGACGTAGAGAGGAATATAAGTGCTTTTAGCAACTTGTTTAATGGTTAAATGTGGAAATGAGTGATTTATAATTTAATTTCCTTTTAGAAAGCCATGGAAGAAGAATTGAAGAGAGTGGAATGAAAAATGTAAGAAATGAAAATAATGAAGTAAAATGGAAAGTGAGAATGTGGAGTTGTTTTTATATAAAATGAGAATTAGTAAATTACTTAATACCCTTAGCTACTACCCTCCACCACAATGTTGAAAACTCTCCCTTCCCCTCTTGGAACAAACTCACCCCCTTGTCTTTCCATGCATTACTTCACTCCTTTCCTAATGTACTTAGTCTTAGTTTTTATGCTTTTTTTTAACCAGAAAAAAAGTCCACCATTCACTTTATTATCTTAAGTATACTTTTAAACTTATTTTTACCTAATCATTCCATTAACAAAAGCATTTGTTATTTATATATATGTGTTCATATATATACCAGAGTGCACAATATGTTCGGACAACTTTTTAACGATGAAAAGTCGAAAATCTGAACGTTGATTTTCGATCACATTTTTGATTTTTCTCCGAACTAACAATTTCTATAAACCGAATTTTAAAACAACTTTGCATCATTAGTTATTACTTAAAAGAGGTCTATTTGAGTTATAAAATCCGTTATTCAATTTTTTTAAAAATATATCAAATATTCGTATTTAAAGTGATAAAATTATGTTTCATTATATATATATATATATATATATCATTATATGTTGTTTATATCATCACTTTTATATATATCAATACATGTCATTTATATGTCAACTTCATATTTCATATTCGTTTTTTATCGATTTTATTAATATTATATTACATGTTTGATTTTTTCATAAATATTTTTATGTGATAATTTTATAAAAATATTTAAATTTATTTAAATGCAAAATGTTATGTATTTAAATTTTAAGAATTTTTATTAATTAAATCATTTTTGCGAATTATATTTAAGTTGAAATAATGTAAATATATATTTGTCACAAAATGTTTTTGGCAACAAAAATTATTTTTGCTTTAGCCTTATTATGTTTATTAATATATATACATATACATGTTTATATTTGGACTGGAGTTATATATGTAATGTACTTTTAATAGTTTTATTGGTTGGAATATATATTACTTATATATACGCATATTAAATATTTATTTAAATATTAAAATCCTTAATAATATATATATATTAAAAAAACTTATTTTCAGCTGTTACTATATTTAAATTAATATTTGCAAACTGAAGATTGTGATATTTTGAAAATCTAAATTTAGATCATAGATCTACTTTGAATTCAAATTTATTGACTAATTCAAATTTGATATTTAAATTATAAAGCTTTAGTCAAACTTTTCTGTGATATTTTCAAAATTATATTTAAATTTATTATTAATTATAATGTCAAATTTTAACCCAAAAAATGGATCAACACCTTGGCTTGAGTGTGAAAGCATAAGCCTGTTTATCAAGGTTAATAAATAGAAAAAGTAATTGTAGATCGCTAGAAAAAGTAAAGAAGCAAGAAGGTTTTTATAGTGGTTCGGCTGCTAATGAAGCCTACATCCACTTTATAATTTTCTGACTAGCTTACAAGGGGAATTAGAGTATAAGAGTTCACCGAAGGATTGCAGTGAACCCTTAGATGAATATTGTGTAGGAGGAGAAGAGTGAAGAATAACTTCCGCAGAGTTCCAACAGCCAGTCCAAAAGATGTTTTTTTATGTTGCTGATAGGTGAGTATTTATAGGGATTGAAGAGTTATTAGGCTAGGCAATTTTGCTAGTAGACTATACGTGATGATACGAAGATGCTCCAAAAATTTCACAACGAACCGACCTATCTTGATGGATCGCTAGCGATCCATGTAGTTTAAATATTTTGGATCGTTTCACATGGATTGTACTCTTTGCCTTATATTGATGCACTCCATATAATTTCATAACTAGTAGTCTTGTTTTGATGGTGATTCAATACAGGTTGCATTACACTATGACTGGAATTCGATGAATGCTCACTTCTCGAACTAGCTTGCTTGGAATATCATGAAACTTGGCAGACATCCCTATAAAAGATATTGGTTCATGATGTAAGAAGTTTGGAGGATCGATGAGCAATCCTTATGGATCTTTATGATCCATAGGTGATGGATCGTTAGCGATCCATCCCCTTAGCCTATTTTTGCATCTTTCCTTTTAGGTTCTTCTCAGCTTCTTCTTCTGGTCCTTTTGTTGATTCTTATGTTGTTTTGACTTGACGTGGATGTTCTGGTTCCTTTGAATTCTATTGGGTTAAAAGCCCGATTGAATCGAATATATATAATTTATAATAAATATATGCGACATATTTTAATTCAGGAAAAAGGCATATATGCAATTCTACATATAAAAATGATAGATTTAAATCCTAATATCAACTCATGTATAAACTTGACCATGTACACCTTTTGATATGCTGCACATCACACACATTCATTACATCTTATACATCCTGAATATAAAATATTTATTAATATATATATATATATATATATATATATTAATTTCAATTAATATAGATTAATTATTGAACTAAAATAATTAAAAAATATATAATTTTATTTAAAATAACTAGACTCAGTTTAGTGTATACATTAGACTTCATTGGCTTACAATGATTCAAATAAGGAAAAGATGTCAAACTCACCCAATTTACTCGTTGTAAACTGGCCTAGTTCCAATAATGGTATCATAGTCCAAATGGTCTATATGACCTAACTAGTCAACATTTAGATACAACTAACTAAACTTGTTAGTCCTTGAGATGAAGGTTTTGGTGACAACAACCTTAGGACTTGTTATAAAATATAAATACTAACATTATAGTTTAGATATATATGTATATGTAGGATATAAACATGCAGGTATCAAGAACGAAGACTGTACAGTATAGAGATTCAAGACTGAAGATATCAAGATTAAAGACTCATGAGTATTAAGATATCAAGAGTTCAAAATTTCAATAGTACAAGATAAGCATTGAGTCTAGAATTATGTTAAAACTTCTTGAAAGAACTTACATCATTATTTGAAATTTATTCATGGAATGGAATCCACCACGAGCCATTAAAGGGATGGAACCTACGACAATATCTAATGGAACATATAGTGGTCATATTTTGATATCCACTAATTTTATAAAAATGTTTTTCGAAAATATATCTCTCATTTTCTTAAAATATTACCAAAACTTTATTTTCAAAAAGACATCTCTCTTGTTTTAAATGTTTTAGCCTCAAAACTATTTTTATCATTTTTAATATTTTGATTTCAAAATTGTCCTTATTTTTAAACCATCTCTTGTTCTAAATATTTAGCTTTAAATATTTACATACTTAGATTTTAAATCACTTTATAGATTAATATTATATATATTAAAAATTACTTCCTAAACACTTTGATATGTTTAAACTATATTCAAATATATTTACAAAGTTTAGAAATTGTTTTGACAAATTATGGTAACCAATTTTAATAATCGAAAAATCAATTTTTCCTTAAGCATGTCGACATCCCTCAACTTCCCATGTCAACATGGTGTCCGTTATTTTCAAATTTCGGTTTTCAAAAGAAGTGTCTATTCATCGTATCCTTTCACGAATAGATATGGCTGTTGCTCTACTATATATACCAGTAAGTTCTAAACGAATTGTTTTACCAGTTTCATTTATTTTCTCTCCTCTTCATCTTCCACATTTATTCTAAAGAATCCTAAACTATACTCTGCCGAAATACCAAGTGAATCAAACTTGATTATCTCTTGTTTGATTCTCTGCTACTCTCTCCATAAGATCTCAGTGCTATTCGGAGTTATAGAATCTTTTGTAAATCAAACTGTTAAGTAAAAGGTGCGGTTGAGCCTTGAAATCAATTGGGTGTGATTGTAGCCTCGGAAATTAATTAGGTGATCTTGTAGCCTAGTTAAATCAAGAGAGTTTGCCCTAAACTCGAATATAGGAGGGTGTACCTCGTAGCCTTGAAACCGAGGGTGCAATCTGAGAGATTATTTTGATAAGAAATCCATACGATTGTACGGGACTACATGTAGGGTAACTCTAAACCAGTATAAAATCCTGACGTGTTCTTTCCTTTGCTGCTTTTATTTAGTACTTACATATGCATCTAATTCTGCGATTATATATATGTCTGTGAATTGCATTTGTTGGTGATTAAATTACTTAAGTTTCAAAAAGATTTAAAAAATCCACAAAACACTATTCACCCCCTCTAGTGTTATTCCAGCCTTAAGATCCGTAATCCGCATTTTTCACTAAACCTAATTATCCGACGGGTGTCGGGAAAAGTGTGAAAAAGGCTCGCAGATGAATAATGGTGTATTCTCCCCTCCCAGGCTACCGGCATGACCAAATGGGTAGAGTAAGTCCAAAAGATTGACCCAGATGTAAGACTCGGAGTTATTTAGACCTTGGGCTAGTTATAGAACTAAGATTTGAAAAATTAAAACGCATTTTAAATTTAAATGTTAAATTTGAAATAAAATTTAAATTTTATAAAGGTTATAAAATAAATTATTTTTTCAAAAATGTTTAAAAAAAATTTGAACTTTTAATATTTATATAATTAATAGGATTAATTAAATGAAATAAAACATTCAGTTAAAATGTTAGTATATATGGATATTTATATTTAATATAATTATTATAGGCATATAAGTTTACATTAAATTTGTTTGAGATGAATTCTATTAAGTTTTTAATTTAATATATATATATTTTGTTAAATTATTGAATTAAATAATTTAGTAAATAAAATTAATTAAACGGTAATTAACACAAATTAATATTTGTGTATAAATTAACTACAAAAGTTGTAGTTAATTATTTATCTTGAACAGTTTGAAATAAATAGTATAAAATTCTGGAAATTTTATATAAATTAAATTAACTAAATATGATTTAATTACTAAAACTAATACAAAATAAATATAATATGATTTGATAAAATTAAAACTAATTAAATATTGTTTAAGTAATCAAATGCATATATTGATTATACAATTGAACAAAATTATAATAGTTATAAACAAATTAAACTTATATAACTATATATGTATAGAAAATGTAAGTTAAACTAAAATAAATAGAAAATAGAATTTTAGAAAAAGTATATGAATAAATTACATATACTGTGTTTCATATGTGTTTGATACTTCAATCACGAGTGCGTTTCATAATAAGTACACTGTTCCATAAATCGATATCACTTAATGTATATATATTAAGATTATGAACCTTTAATATATAAAGTTTTCCTCTACCATTTCTATATATTTATAAACTACTTGCATACTCTTTAGCTGTTGAGCAAACTTAAGCTATGGATTTTACGTATAGTACCATTAATATATTGACTAGACGACATAAGATGCATGCATGTATTTATTGAGCAAACTCCGATTGCATGTATTATACTTAGACCATAGAAAAATGGCAGGTACTTGTGAATAATCTCATTTGATTAGTTGAGCAACTCAAAGTCAAAATAAGATTGGAACAAATACCATAGGTCAGGAGTTATATATGATATAATCGATAAAATGTTATCCATTGCTTATGGACCCATGATTTGTTAAGTAGACACAAGGTCAAAATTCCAAGGCAAGCGATTCCTAACACTCACTAGAGAAATTGAAAGATTTCTTTATTTATCTTTTGGTTCTGATGAATATAAAAACTTAGCTCGAGCCTTATTAGAAAAATGAAATGAACACATTTAACATTTTTACTAGTGTAACAATATATGTTATACAAAGTAAAATAATCTACTTCGCTAAATTTATACAAGTTATATAATTGATAAATTATTATCAATTAAAATATATAAATAAATAGAATTAAGATTGACATAGAAATATAAAATATACTTACCAATAAATCTTTTGGTTGTTTTCAATTCAAGACATGCATGAGCCAAATATAGAGCTACTAAATACATTCGTAACTTGATTACTTAAGTGTTTATTTGCTCAAGATTGTGTATTTTCTTTTATGAGTTTTACATTCTAAAAGAAAAATAAGATTATGGATATTTGATCCATATTAGTGCATATAATAAAGTTATAAATTGAACGGTCGATGTTTGTAATGTATGAAACTTCGATCAAAGTAGTTCATTCAAAATGAGTAAGTATACAATGATGTGAATCATTTACTCAATAAAATAGATTACAATAAGGATGCTTTTGCATCTGATGTAACACTAAACCATGATGCAATAGACGGACCTAGGGATTAGATTACTAAAGTGCTAATTTGATCGGTTACCTAAGATGCTACTTACTCGATAACCTTAAATGTTAACAATGTTCGAATACACTTTGAAAGGAATTTGATATGGTCTTGTAGTAAGGGTTTTCTTTTTATTGATTCAACCATTTGGAAAGGAAAGTGGGCGTGAAAGATTAGACATAAGATAGGCAAAGTTAGTATGAAGAGAGTGAATGGTCATCCCTACTTCATGAAAAGACATTGGGGACGAGAAATGTATAAAATACAAGTAGATACTTAATATGGAATGAGCAATATGATTTCTGTTCCAATATATTTTTCTTATAGAAAATTTTCTTCTATGTAACGCCCCGAAAATTTTCGACTTTCGAAAATTCAACATCGATACTCACTTTATCGACTGCCGAGAAATCGAAGGCCGAAAAACCCGAAATGTTATGGTTTTAAGAAAAAGAATTTAAGAAAAGAGAAGAGAAAAAGATAAGAAGGTAGAAGATAGAGAGAAAAGGAAGATAGAAAATTTTAAAATAGAACGGAACAGAAAACAACAGAACAATAACAGAATCTCACCATTCGCAGCGGAACAACATATAATAAATAAATGAATAATCTTTAAACAAAGAACTATATCAGTTATTACATTACATCACATTACATCATATCATATCATCAGAGTGTACAACAACAACAAATAGTGCAGCGGAAAAAGAAATACTATATACTAGTAATACGCCATGCCATCCAGCTTGCCTCCAGCAACTCCAGAATATCCAGAATATCCTGATAAACCTAACTCTTAACTGCCCGTGTGGAAATTGGTGGGCACCCAGAGTTTAGGAAGGAAAACAATAAACTCCAAGTCAGTCATGTGACTGGTGTGAGAACTCAAAACAGTTTATTTATCTTTAAAATCAAAATAGAGGGATATTTTTAAAGTTAATTCGCAATGCTTTTAAAAATGAGACTACCATAAGGCCTCCCGCACACACACACAATGCAAACGCAGAATTGGAGGAGATTTCTCCTTATGATAGTCAAAGATGCTTGATACGCATTTAAAATAACATTTGATATTATTACTAGTGCATAGTGTAGGGGAAAAATTCATTTTGAAAGTAGAATATAAATCTTAGCCAACATACGACCATTATCGTATGCCTACTATAGCTACCATCCAAACAGTGTTGCGACACCATAAGTGAATGATAGGTCCTACAACTAAAACCGTACAAGTCACGTATTGTTTCTTTGGATTTCCAACGAATGATCAGGCCAAGGAACTTCCCATTGCCACATGAGAATGCCTCTGGATGGACATCCCCGAGAACCAAACCGGATCTCTACCAACACAAGGCTGGGTTACCCCTAACTGAGTAACAACTGACCGAATATGCCATCCCCCGGTCCTTTGGGACCTTTTCACCGAGCGCTCGCAATCAATTCACACAATCATAACAAAGTGTTTTCAACATGAGTAAGTATCTGGGCTCCATACCATGATACCACCCTTTTCCAGAAGGAAATGGACACATCCTAAAGGGTGCTACCCCTCATAACCTTGCTGCTTCTTTCCTGTTTTGACCATTCACGGGGTGTGAGGCTCGACGAATTCACGTCCACAAAAACATACTTTATACAAAAGCCATGCTTTGGGTCAACAAATGATCAACACAATGATCACAAGGATAGACGATCAAATAAACGATCCTATCACAAATAATCAACACAATGATCATTTCAGCATCACTCAGCATATCACATTACCAAATTGGGAATATATCGCTGATAACTTTCAACTATATAACCTCTGAGCACGTACGTCTCAGAGAAGGGTGTTAAGCTAAAAGAATAAATTCTCCGCCACCAACAGAAATATATTTGAAAGAAATCGGCTTTATATCTCAACTTGTAATGTCAGACATAAAATCCATACAAGTCTGTTCCGGGCTCGAACAAAACCGAAGGCACTTCTTACGAAGCCCTTGCAAATCCGGGTATTCACAATCCCGATCGAATTTCCCATCACTTAGGAGATCTCTATACCAGGAGCTACCCAGTGCAGAAACAATCGATAGGTCATCCTATCGCTTTTGCAAATACTCGGTCTTCAACACCGATCTTCAAATGCAATTTACAACGACGTATCACATATTCGGAATGGGTTATACGACCCCATGGTCCTTTCCCGGTTAACCCGAATAGTGAGCGCTTATTCAAAAATAAGTGTGGCATTCAAATTCAAACAAATCACATCAAATACCCATTCAAAGGGAAATATTGATAGTCGGTTATTGAATTATCAATGGATATGCACACATCACCAGATTCCAAATAATTTTCCAAATTATTTATTTCACAAAATATCTTTACAAGATATAAAATTTCAATACTTCAAAAATAAATCAATATTTATTTTTAAACAAATTCTTCTTTTCATTTATAAATTCCTTAGTGAATTTATAATCCAAAATATCTATGAATATTCGATTTCAATTATTCATTTCAATTTATCTTCAAAAGGATAAATTCTCAAAACGTTTCATTTCACATTGGAAAACATTTCCATACTTATTTATAAATAAGTAATTCATAAATCTTTTTATTTTCAACACTTGGAAAATATTCAATATACTTAAATCGAAATTAAGTATATATTTCATTCTTTAAGGAAATCATTCTCTTTAACATATTTATTTGGGCCAAAACGAATGTTGCGTAAAACATCGTCACGACAACCCAAAATCACTAGTATAGGGATTCGAATTTTTAAGACAGATATATAAATCCCAATGCTATACAAAACATTTCCTTTCGGAAATCATTTACTATAACAACAGTGTTATAGTCCATTATTTCCTTTTATTTCTCGAAAACGTCTATTCCAACAATCAATGTTGAAATCTATGGTTTCGAATCTCAACACATTTTAAAACATCGTTAGATCGTTTTAATTTTATTTGAAATATCACATTCAAAACAATTTCTTTAACATATTATTCACTATTCAAAAACGTGAATATTCTTTGTTAACAAATTTCATCCTTTTATTCATTTTATTTCAAAGGATCATTCACAGTTCAAAAACGTGAATATAACTCCATTAAATAAGTTATGACAATTAACTTATCAAAATAAGTTGTTTGCGGATTTATAAAACAACGTTTATAAATTCCATTTCTATTTATTTATAAAAACTTCCTTTTTATAAATTCCTTTATTAACCTATTCCAGTTTATAACTAAATTATAAACTAAACGTTCATATTATAAGTTAATTACTTATAAAACGATTATTTTACAAAATCGTTCCTTTAGAGACTTTCCAATTTATAAATCTTATAACTTATAAGATTCATTTATTTAACCAAATCTATTCTTCAAATAATTTCACCAAATTTATAAATCTTACTATTTATAAATTTCTTTTATAACTTCACAGTTTAAAATTCTATAAATTTCATTCATTTATGAATTTCATTTTCACTTCATTCAAACACTTATAAAAACTCGTTTTATAAGTCAATATTTCAATTTATAAATATCCGTTTATAAATCTCTTAATATAAATCAATTTATATTATTCTTTAAAACGTCTTTAAATTCCTTTAAAAACTTCATCATTTTGATTTATAAAATAATCAAATTTTATAAATCCTATATTTAACTTTTTATAATAATTTCAAAAATCCCGATTTTAAACCATTTTATAAAATCATAAATTCATATTTCTCAAAAATCAGCTTTTAACTATATTCTCAAAAATCATAATTTTTATAACTTTAAAAATTATATCGTTATTTATTTATGATGGATCAATTCCAAAAATAAAGTATATTTTCAAAAATCACTTTAAAATCATTTTAAAATCCCAAATCTGGGTCCAATGATGCTACACACCAAATAGTCAATCACGACTACAACGATATCATATATCAATATGATAATCCATCAAATATCAAAATATCTGAAATCTAATAAATACTGTTGAGGAATCCAGTTGGATCCCTCCAACCTGTTTTCCTGCATCCACAAACATTAGCACAATACCAATTTCGCTCCAGTACGAAATTATCGCGGTATATGTTTTTAATAAATATTATCCGCTTAATAACGGCGCAATAGGGTCTCATCCGCTAAAAAATACGGGAAATCAATCAACTGCAATATATACATATGCCAATATATATATATTGATATTATTTATAATACCAATTTCACTGTTTATGAAATATTCGCGGTATATGTTTTTAATAAATAACATCCGCTTACTAACGGCGTATAATGTCTATTTTAACAATCAATAGATAACAATCATCATTCAAACATGCATTCAAATATTTTAAATCTAACTATTTAAAATAAAATCGAAACCGATTCGATTGAGTGAGAAGTTCTCACCTTGATTTTAATTTCCGTTTCAGCTTTTATTTCGAATAAAATTAAACGGACGTTTAATTTTACCCAAAATTCTCACTAACTCCAAACGACTCCAAACCAACTCCATCGCGTAGTGCTCGTCCATACGATTCCAACGCAACTGGTTTCGCGCGTTTTTGACCTCGTATGAAAAAGATATGCATTTTTGAAGTTTACACGATTTAATTTATAACTATTACAACATAAATTAAAAAATTAAAACCCACATCCATCATTGGCCGTTAGATCTCCATCCAGCACATCAAGACCCTTGAACGCAACTCCCCTCCTTCTTCATCTTCTACAGGTCGCGCACGAACAAAAGAACCCATTACATGAATCTAGGGTTTAACTTTTCGCCACCATCTCTCAACGATACTTCATCACGTCGGCACCAAAACGAAGCCCATAGCTCGCTCTAGGTTCGGCCCCAAGGCCACTGAGCTCGGCCATCTCCACTTCACGCAAAACGAGGCCGACCGTGTGCACTTCATGCTCGATTTCTGGCCACCACGTCACTCCAAATCACATCTCCACCGTTGAAGTTGTAGCTCTCATTACGCTCTACAAGTTTCTAGTTGTAAGTTCTTTGAATCGATGCATGGATTTTGAGAAATTGGAGAGGGAAGATGAGGAAATTTCGGCCATACAATTTGATGGTGGCGGCTGCAACGTGATTAGGGTTTTGTGTATATATATATATATATATATATATATATATATATATATATATATTAAGTGGGGGGCTATTTATAGAGAAAAATTCGAACACTATTCATCCGGAAATTCCGAACTCCGATTTACGCGCCGAAACTGACGTACCTAAGGTTTATCCCGCGTTCCGGACACAATGGAACAGGTTTCGGAAGCTAATTCGAACATCTGTTCGAGTTATGGCTATAAACGCTCAATTTAAATTAAACCGATTTAAGCGATTTTCTAGGCGTTTTAATTTGTACAGGACAAACGGTAAATCCAATTGACTTGAAATTTGAAACCTTACAATAATATCACATTACGGATCCGATAAAACTGGTTTCGTCGAAATCCGAGACTTTTTGAAAAATGGCAATTTTCACTCGTCAAATTAAAATTAAAAATAATTTGATGCGTTTTGAGCTGCCACGATCAAACGATAACTCCGATTGACACGAAAATTGAAATCCGGTAATAACTAACTATTACGGATCCAATGAAACTGGTTTCGTTCAATTCTGAGACTGTTCAAAAATTGGCTATTTTCGCTAGTCGATTTTAATATTAAAATATTCAATTTTCACAAATTAACTTTTAATTCGATTTTAAAAGTTCTAAAATATTGTTCTAACTCCCATATGATAAAATAAAATTTTACAAATCATTTTCAATCATATTTAATCTAATTTTCAGTTATTTCCATAATTTAACGTATTAAATTATCGATTTAATTATTCAATTAAATCCAAAAATTCAAATAAAAATTTATTTGACTTATAATTTCACTTATTAATATTTAAAATTAATTAAATATTCATATTTTAATTTCTAAAAATTCTGGGTCGTTACATTCTATGAGAGTTAATTATTTAGGTTGAAGAAATTTGATCTGAAACTCTCGATTATAACTAGTTAGAGTAAATGAAATAAATAGCCCATGGTAAGTGGTTGATTGAAGATGTGTATACTTTGTTATAGTTATCACGGAAATAGTTGGGGCATGTCATATAACACTTATCAATGGATGCATCAAGATACCAAAAATTGTTTTCTTAAATGTACTAAATATTATTTATGAAATACAAAAAGTAGATATAGTTTTAGTTTGTTACGAATATTGTGAATATTTATTATGAAATAAATCTTTTCTAATATGGTATTTTTTTATATATCAGTGATACATTAGCTATAGAAAAATACATAAGTATCTAAATTGTTTACAATTATTTTGGAATTATGGACTAAGTCATATCTTGGAGAAATAATTCTTCAATTGTACAAATATATTTCATATGGTATTAGTGAATTTTATCTCAAATGATTAAGCAGAAAGCACTCATATAGTGGAAGCCAAAAAAGTGTTAGTGAACTATTCGAATTGATACATATAGATGTATGCAGTTCAAAGTCTAAGATATGGAAACGGATCAACTTACTTCATTATATTCCTTGATAAATTATTGTAGAAACGAACGTGTGTAATTTATACACAAATAGCGTATTTATGTTAAGTTCATTGAATATAAAATAGAAGTAGAAAACATAGCAAACAAAGGAAATAAAAGCATTCTGTTCGATCAAATAGGTGAATATATTGGAAAAGTTTCCAAAAGTACCTAAAAGTGAATAAGATTCAATCGCAAATCTCACTCCTTCCTATGTTAGGTAATGATGTATCAATAAAGATTAACTTGATTTTGTTGGACAAAGTACGATTGACAATGAGTGAAGTTGAGTTAACTTCTTTATATAAGGATGTGTACTTAAGAATAAGTACATAATGTAAATTTAATTTCATCTAAATTATAATTTATGAGGTCATACAAGATAAGAGTTGATAAGAAAACCCTACATATCCTAGGTTAAGGAGTTGATAAGTTGTTTAAGTTAAGAGGTTACACGTAATACTTTCTCATGAGGGATCTTGTTTGAATTACCCCAATCGAGTTTGGGACCAACCAACATTGGTTGACAAATTTACATTATGATTATGAGTTTTATAAACTCAAAACTATATCAGTTTTATAAACACAGAAAGATGACTCATAAAATATTTTTGAATACCTATTCCTTCATACTAAGAAAAAAATGTTGTTCCAAGAAACACTAACTTTATGTTGAAACAATTTTTCCAAAAATTATTGGAGCAAAATCGATTTGGATACGATCCAATGGTAACTAATTACATAAAATGAAATGAAACTAATAAATCCAAAATAGACATGACTCATTATAATATCGAATAAGAATACTCACACATGAAAGGAAAACTATGAATTTCATATTAGTGTTGAGAAAAGAATTTCCTCGGTTTAAGTAGGTTATAAAAGTATTGAATTTGCCATATGACGTAGTGTGAAAATCCAGAATGGATTCCAAGTATATTACCATAATATGATTTTGATAGCTGTACCTTAAGGGATATGATCCATTGACCACAAATTTGTCTTCGATAAAAAACCAATGCATGTGGAAAATAATAAGCAACTTAATTGGAATACTATCATTAGTTTTCAATTATTGAAATTAACGTAATATCAATATGCTAAATTTAATTCAATTTTACTCTCAAAATTATTGCCTGATCTAAATTTGTGTTTTGGTACATATATGTTGAACTAGAAATTCTAAAAAATGATTTAGAATAGACTATCTGCACATAATAATCAATGTGTCACAAAGTCAGTGGGAACGAAAAATGAGTTTGTATATTGGATACGATCTAAGAACTGATACAATAGTATCGTTCATTAAGCATCAGAATTAAGTAAATATTTAGAAAATAAAATCAAATAGTTTGAATTTCAATCAAAATATAGAGGAAGCGTGTGTCTATAAGAAAGAATATTAAGAGGTGCTAAAATATTTCTGAAACTGTAAGTACGCTATATACTGCTAATTTTTAATGATGTACTCATCTTAAAGTTGATCTTAGTTTAGTCATTTATGTCTTGGTATTGGATTTGAATATGATATTTTTACAATGAGAGTAAAAGGATGTTGGGGTAGTATTATATGATAAAGATAGGCATCATATTAAAATGTTTAATATGGAGTATATGAGATGGTTCCCCGTGCATTTGCAGTAGGAATTTTCACATATGCTATGTAGTATGATATATCAAATTTCGCTTATGCACTTGGTACATTGAGCAAATATCAAATCCAAATTAATATTATTAGGAATGTTCTCGATTATTTAAGAAATACTAGAGAATTGTTTATAGAAACAATGGAATCCTTATGAACAGGTGTTCGGATTAAAAATTCATAACTGGTCTCAAGTATAGCATGTCAATCCTAAATTGATGTTCAACCTTAATCAAGGAGCTGTAAGTAAGCTGATCTAACTAAGAGTCCAAAAACATTATCTTCAATAGTGCCATAGCAAAATCTATAATATTCGTAAGTGCACAAATTTATACTGAGCTAGTATTGATTCCAAATGTTGAGAATAATATGACATTGTTTTATGCAAAAATGTCATGATATAGATCGTGAATAAACCTAGGCCTTATACGTAGTCAAAACATGTACTCCGAAAGGTTCCACATGATAAAGTGAGCTTGTTAGCAACAGAGGGTTGTTGATTAACAAAGTAGATATTAAAACAATATCCCATATCCGTTCACTAAGGGACTAGCTCGTTTAGTTTGAGAAAACAGATTGCAGGTATGGGATTGATATTCCATAATTGGCCCCAATTGCAAGTGGGAGATTGAGAGAGTTAATGGATATATCCCAGAGGTAATTCTGTAATTTCTTGTAAATTATTAACTCTGTAATAAGATCTCTTTTGAAAAGAAGCTGTTTGTTTTGTTTCTATTTTGACAAAAATGTACGATCCTCTAAAATAGAGGAGAGCATGCATGTAAATATATACATATTACTAAAGACAAGGTGCTGCCAACATGCCTCGCAGGTAGCTAATCATAGTACAAATAACAAAGAAAAGAACTCAGGTGCCCTAGAATGAGCTCCGGCAAAGCCATCGCCCATTACACCATAATATCGAGCTCCGGCAAAGCCACCGCATGGTAGTGAGGTGTTATAAGTATCTAAAAAATCTATGAATAAACTCGGCGCTAATGATACTAGAAGACAGCTCCATCCATGAAGGAAATGTTATGCCGTAAACTCGAAAGAACTAGAGATACGCATGATCTAGAATGAAAATGCCACTTTATAAACTGTAAATATCGCCACGCTGCAAAAGTGAATCAGCTAGAAAGTAGAACACCAAACTAAAGATGTAGAAGATCTGAGAAGAACTCCTTACTGCAAACAACAATCCTGCCATCAACAACCTTGTGTACCTACAAAAAGAATCTAACCCCATATCTGGCCAAAACCTATATCTGTAAAATGAACTAAAGGAAATAATAAGAATAATACACATATACGTATATAATTGAAACTTATATACATATATATGTATTAATGAAATAAAAGTAACAGTACAAAAGCTAAGATAATAGGACAGAAAACAATAAAAATTAGAAAACTGACTAAAAACGTATCAGAAGCATTTAAAATCAAAAGACTAAAACAAAAAAACAAGCTAAAACGTAAACAAATTAAAAATTAACCTTGTGCTCCTTTGATCAAAAGGATATTATAGCAATCACAGAAATCGTCATTTAAGTTTGAAAAAAGTTAATGCTATAATTATTAATGTCAAAAAATATTGTTTTTATTTTTATATGACTTAATATTATTATTAATCTTATAAAGATATTCTTTAAAAGGATTATTTTTAGCTAATTTATATTTAGGATTTGAGATCCAATTAAAACAAAATGAAGATATTATAAAAATCAATTTATTATAATGACTATTGTTATTATTAAAAATTCTCTGAGTTCTCTCAAGCCAAATATAGCAACAAATAATAATGAATAAAGAATCAAGTAAAAATCTATTTTCCATTTTAAACTTAAACCTTAAAATATTCCAATAATAGTCACAATCAATCATTTTAGTTATAAGACTAAAGTTAAAGATTTTGAGAGTATTATTAATAAAATAATATGTGTCTATGCAATCAAAATACACATGCATAATGTCTTCAAAATCCAAATTGAAAAAGAAACATTTGTTATCAATTTGCGTATTCTTTTTCTTTAACATTTCAATAGTATTAGTTTTTCCATGCATAATTAACCACATGTGTATTTTAGATTTAGGAGGAGCATTTGTTTTCCAAATAAGTTTAAAATAATTATTAGTTACGCCTGAGTAATTAATAAATTTATAAAATGAATTAGAAGAAAATTCCTTACTCTTATCCCACTCCCAAATAATATTGTCATTATCTTTATCAATAGTATATAAATTCAATCTACTATAAAGCAAAGATAGTTGCCTAAGAGTTGTACCTTATAAAATTCTACTAAAACTAAAAATCCAAGTGGGATCATTATTTGGAGAAAAATATCTATAATCAAAGCATTCTTAAAGTTACAAATATTGTAAAGCTTCTTAAATTTTATCTTAAGAGGAATGACAGAAATCCAACGATCATGCCAAAAGAAGTATTATTTCCTGAATGAACAATCGTATTAGTAGCAAGGTTAAAAATCTCTTAACATTTCAAAATTGATTTCCAAAAACTAGACAACTTATTTATAGCAGAAGGTGTAATTTGGTATAAGTTATTACTATCATTATAGTAACGTTTAGAAAAGGTTTCTTCCTAAATAGGGTTATCATTAATATCCATAAATCTCCATAACCATTTCCCTAACAAAGACAAATTCATGTTACACACATTAACCCTTAACACACCTTCCTTTTTGGATTTACAAATTGTTTCTCAGTTTACTAAACATTTATTACTACTGTTAGAGTTGTCTCCACTCCATAAGAAATCCTTTCTTATCTTATCAATTTTGTTAATCACCCAATCTGGGAAAAGATGCTTGGACATCCAATAGATTGGAAGAGCAGATAAAATGGAATTTATGAGTACTAATCTACCAGCTCTATATAAAAAACTCTCATTCCAATTAGAAATCCTATTTTTAATGTTATCTACAATAATAAGCTAATCATCATGTTTAAGTTTAGTTGGTCTAATCAAAAAACCCAGATAATCGAAAGGAAAGTTCATAGTTTTATAATTAACCGTGTTTGCTAGTAAATCTTCAACCTTTTCAAAATCATTTAAAACTAAATACGTATTTTTATCAAAATTTATTTTTAAACATGAAAGAAGTTCAAAACTATATAAAATAAATTTAAGGGTAATGACATGATTAGGCAAATGAGAGGCAAATAGTAAGGTATCATCCGCAAATTAAAGGACAGATAGACTATTACGTGATATTTCACTACCAACACTTCCCAAAGATCCATTATCAACTGCTTTTTTAATTATCTTAGAGAAAACATCTGCATCTTAGTTAAAAAAAAGAGGTTAGAAATTATCGCCTTGTCTTAAACCTCGTTTAGATTGAGTTTTATTACCTAGAATACCATTAACCATTATACTGGAGTTGTTGGTTTTAAGCAAAGTCATAATCCAGTTAATCCATCTAAGACTGAAACCTCTAGTTAATTACATATTGTTACCCAGTGAGGGAAGTCCAACCCATCTCCCCTCGCTTGGAACAAGCCTCGTTCAGCACGTCCCCTTGCTTGGCACAAGCCTCGTTCGGCACGAAGCCTCATTCGGCACATACCTCGTTCGACATGAATTCCTTGCTCGACATACGAGTGCCGTTTAGCATGGAAGCCTCGCTTGGCATTCTCTGGTTCGACCAACCTTGCTTGGTAATTGTCGTTCGGCATCTCTGGCTCGGTGTGCAAAAGCTACTTACCACGGGCCGAGATACCTCGCTCCTAGGCCCGTGAGGGAAGTCCAACCCATCTCCATATATAAATAGAAGAGCAGGGGCACCGTGAAATGAACCTTTTTTTCGAGAACACTTGGGAGACTATGCCGCTTTCAAGACTCTTTCTTTTCAGTTAGCACTTATATTCAAGTCATTATTCTACAGATTGTATCTGTATTCAATCAGTTATGAAAGCAATAAAGAACAAAACTCAAAGTGGACATAGGCAGTTATGCTGAACCACTATAAATTCGGTGTTCTTGTTTTTGTATTTAATTTAGCATACAGTTCTCTGTTTCAATTTACTTTCTTCATTAATCTCTCTACACAATCTTTCTCAAGGGTGTTAGTGACCAATTCTGGTGCTAACATTTCGGTTCTTTCATCGAGAAATGAATTCTCAGTCCGCTAAGGTCTGCTTTGTAGCTACTGGATTAAATAAATCCCCTGAAGGATATCCAAGTCATTCACAGGATGTCCGTTGATTCTACTCAGAGTTCTTATCAATAACTCTACTATGGGAAGATCACGTACCAGATCAGCCTCTCATAACGCGGACGTCAATGAGACTGCTAGCGTACAACAAATAGGACCTAGCAATCAACAAGCAAATCTAGGTGCAGGAACCACCACCCAAAATCAAATGGAAGTTGTCACCAGAACAGAGTTCAACGAGTAGATGAGAGAACTCATGGAAAGCAGAAGACAACTTAATAGGCAGATTCAAGCTAACGCTAACTTCATGACTTAGCTTACTCCGCAACAGTATTAGAATGCTGGAGTTAGCCCCATTCCTTATTTTTCATCTGTTAGCTTGACTTCGTCCAATGAACCTCCCAGGCGTAGATGCTACAAAACCAAAACCACATAAGTAGGTGTTGCTGATCGATCAACTAGGGATTATCTACACCTTGGAGACCACACGCAAGCTAGAACAGGAAACTTAGGATCTGGTGCACGTGTAGAAACTGGACGCCCGGCTTACCAAAACCCTAATGAAGCCTGTCCCTAGGATACACGTTTGGTAGATCGCCAATAAAAGAGACATCAACCTGAATGGTCCCGCAGGACAGATTCCAAACTTCCATCTTCCATACAAACCCCGGACCTATCGGCTATGGTCAGACAGCTGATGAGAGAAAATCAAAGCTTGACCAATGAAGATTGAGGGATATCCAGGAGTCATACTCCATTCACAGATACTGTTCTATAGGCTGAGTACTCCAGGAAGTTTAGGATGTCAACTATCTCGGCCTACGAAGGGAAAACTGATCCCCAAAAACATGTCATGAGATATGAATGGATGATGGATTCAGCTAGAGGAAATTATGCAACTAAGTGTAGGTACTTCCCAATAACTTTATCCAAAATTGCGACATGTGTGGTTCACTCGACTTCCCCGAAATCTATATCTAGCTTTGATGAATTGGCGATGAAATTTGTAGAACAGTTCAGGATACATGTCACTCGTCTCAAGGACGTGATATCCCTATCTAGTGTAATCCAGGCTCTAGGGGAGTCGTTGAAGGAGTACTTACAGAGATTTCACGTTGCGGCTACAGAATTTAGCAATCCTAATGACCATGCAATTCTGATGGCTATAATGCGAGGAGTGGATCCGAATTCGAAATTTGCAGATTGGTTCGCAGGAAAACCTCCGACTACATTAGAGCGTTTTTATTCAAAGGCTCATCAGTTCATACGAAGAGAGGAAGCCAGGTGGATAAGGAGAGATAAGGCACTAGGGCCTGTTCAGGAGACTGTAAAAGGCAACATCGCTACAAAACAATCCGATGACAATTCGGGGAAAGTTCAGATCAATGTCCAGAACAAGCCCGGGCAATCTAAAGGGTCTGGAGGAGGAAATCCCAAAAAGAAAAGAGAAGCAGGAAAATGGAAGCCAAGGGTTCGAACTTACAACAAATATACTCCTCCGAATGCATCTCTGGAGAATATTTACCTATCAACTTGTAATACTTTTCAGTATAGAAAGCCACGCCCAAAGGAGTCAACAGAGGAACAAAAGAAGACTGAGAAGTACTACCGCTTTCATGAGACTTACAGGCATAATACAGAGGAGTGCAGACACCTCCATGATGCCACAAAAAGATGATTAGATAGAAAAAGCTGCAGGAGTTTGTCAAGAACCCGCAGGAAGGTAGGCAAGGAACATCAGACCTCGGACGTGGGCCAGCTCCATGCCATCCAGAGGAACCTGCTCGAACTGTAGGTAGACTAGTCATAAACAATATAGTTGGTGGACCTCATCCTGCAAAACCGAACTAGCAGGAAATGGAGCGGTATGTTAACTCCTTAAGGCATGCGAATTATGAGCGTTTTTCGAATGTGGAGGATGGGACCCTCGCTAAACAATAGTGCATGATGACGGACAATACAGTATTCAAAAGCGGAGATGCTGACCAGGTGGAGGATCCTACCGTTGACCCGATGGTCATATCCGCGACAATCGGGCCATCATTTGTGAAGAGAATTCTGATTGACTGTGGAAGTTCTGTTAACATTATCTTCAAAAAGGCATATGACCAAATGAAAATGGAGACGAAGGATTTAAAAGCATCTAAAGCCCATATCTATGGCTTTAATGGTGCAGCAACCGATACAGTGGGGTATGATGGATTACCAGTTGAACTGGGACAAGGTGAACGTAGGAGGGTGCGAATCCTACCTTTCATAGTTTTGGATGTTGATTCTCCATATAATGTACTTCTGGGTCAACCGGCCCTGGCAGAGTTTAGGGCAGCTTTGGCCCCGTGGTGTTTAACTTTGAAAATTTCCGACAGACAAAGGAGTTGGTGTTATGCATGGCGATCAGGCGACCGGTCATGCATGTTATGTGGTTGAGCTAAGAGAGGCCCAGCGGAGAGAGAAAGGAAAGGTTGCGGACAGCACTATCTGCAGCTGAATCACTGAAAATTGATAAGTAGCGCTCGAGCCCTAGCTCGGGCAATACGATTGGATCTATAGAGACATAGATCCAAGAGATGATGATAAGGAACCCAGGGAAGCAAAAGCAGCACCGGCTGAACCGACGATTGATATTCCGGTCATTTGAGATGGCCCATTGTGAGTACTTAAGATTGGATCACAACTCGACCCTCTAGTGGCCGAGGACCTCACTGATTTCCTCCGAGCGAATCTAAATGTTTTCGCTTAGACACATTCTTATATGTGCAGGATTTCTCCCGCTATTGCAAGTCATATGATGAACATAAACCCGAAGTACGTTCCAGTTAAGAAGAAGAGGAGAGGCATGGACCCGGAGAGGTCCTCCACTCTCAGAGAGGAGGTGGACAAACTCAAAGCCAATGGTTTCGTCCGTGATGCCCTCTACCCTGAATGGGTGTCTAACCCTATGCTAGTGAAGAAAGCAAAAAGAAATGGAGAACTTGTGTAGACTACTCTAATTTAAACCAAGCATGCTCGAAGGATAGTCTCCCTTTACCCAGAATCGACCAGCTGATCGACTCAACGGCCGGACATGAGTTACTGTCATTTATGGATGCGTACTCGGGATATAATCAGATCCCGATGCACATTCTAGACTAAGAACACACCAGTGTTGTCATTGACGTCGGGCTATACTGCTATGTAGTGATGCCTTTCGGATTGAAAAATGCGGGAGCGACTTATCAGCATCTGATGAATCGAATGTTTAAAGACCAGATTGGTAGAACAATGGAAGTCTATGTGGATGACATGCTCGTGAAGTCACGATAGTCAAACGACCGCGTTCGAGACTAAACGGAAATGTTTGATATACTCAGATATTATGGAATGAAAATCAGTCCTTTAAAATTTTCCTTTGATGTTGCATCAGGGAAGTTTTTGGGTTTCATTGTTAATCCACGGGGAATTGAAGCTAACCCGAAAAAGATTCAAGCTATTCGAGACATACAAGTGCCCAAAACAATAAAGCAAGAACAAAGGCTGAACGAAAAAGTAGCCGCGTTGAGTCAATTCATATCCAGAGCCACATATAATTGTATTCCCTTCTTTGATGTAATAAAGAAAGGAAAGAGAAATTTTGAATGGACTTCCGACTTGAGGACGCATTCCGAGCTTTGGTGAGACATTTGGAAAGTCCTCCGGTGCTGTCGAAACCTATAGACCATGAAGTATTGTATGCGTACTTGGCTGTATCCCAGCGTGCTATCAGTACGACTCTGGTTCGTAAGGAGGACCGAGTTCAAATGCCAGTTTACTATGTCAGTAAACGTTTAACAGAGGCAGAAAGAAATTACTCCAAGATTGAGAAACTGGCCTATTGCTTAGTGATTGCATCACGCAAGCTTCGTCCGTACTTTCAAGCACACTTGATCAATGTTTATACCGATCAACCCTTGCGTTAGGTACTCCAACGACCAGAAACTTCTAGAAGGATGTTAAAATGGAATATCGAGTTGAATCAATCCAACATTACCTATCTGCTACGAAGGGCCATACAAGGGCAAGCGCTAGCAGACTTCATTGCTGAATTCACCGTCTCAGACGAGCCAAACAGCCATGATGTTATTCCCCCCCCCCATTTGTTGGAAACTGTACACCGATGAGGCATCTAACGACCGTTGCTCTAGGGCTGGTATAGTTCTTGTGACTCCCGAAAATTGATCAATTTGTTACGCTTTAAAGCTCGATTTTCCAGCAACAAACAACGAAGCCAAGGATGAAGCTTTAATTGCTGGTTTGAAACTTATCATAGAACTGGGGGTAAAATCAGTTGAAATCTTTTGTGACTCACAATTGGTGGTATACCAGGTGCGGAGGGACTATCAAGCAAAGGGATAGAGACTTGCTCCATACCCTGCACGGGTTCAAGAGCTTCTAGAGAATCTAGAATATTATGATATTTCGCACGTCCCGCATGAACAAAATAGAGAAGCCGATTCATTGGCATAATTTGCAAGTACTGGCAATGTACAGCAAATGGGATTGGTTCTCGTCGAAACCTTACATGCTTCGAGTTTAAATGTGATGGAGATAGATTTTGTGTTAGAAACATAAATTGAAAAGGAATCATGGATGACCCTATTCAAGCAATACTTGCTACTCGAGATCTTGCCCAAAAGAAAAAGCGAATGACGACAAGTCATTCGTAAAGCTTCACGATATGTAATGCAGGACGGAATAATGTATCGAAGGGGATTCTTGGCCTCCTTACTCCGGTGCATTTCTCACACTGAGATAAAACGAGTCTTGAAGGAAGTCCGTGATGGAGAATGTGGTGACCATACTAGGGGGCAGACGTTAGCAAAGAAAATCCTCCGCTATGGATATTATTGGCCAACTGTATGTAAGAATATGTGACGAATGCCAAAAGTATGCAAAAATCCCGAGAGCTCCACCGACGGAACTCACTCAAATGGTTAGTCTCTGGCCGATTGCTATGTGGGGGATTGATATAATCGGTTCTTTACTCATATCCAAAGGTGGTGCGAAATACGCGATAGTTGTGGTCGATTACTTTACTAAGTGGGCAGAAGGAGAGCCCTTATCCACGATCACCACCAAGAAGGTAGTTAATTTCATTATATGAAACATTATATGCCGTTTTGGCCTTCCACGAACTATCATTATAGACAGCAGAACTCAATTTGAAAGTAGAGAGTTCAAAGAATTTTGTCAAAAGTATGGCATTGCGAAAAGGTTTGCAGCAGTTGCTCATCCAAAAGCCAATGGACAAGTAGAAGCTGTGAACAATATAATCAAGTCCATATTGAAAAAGCATTTGGAAAAGGCTAGAGGCAAGTGGGTGGATGAACTTCCAACAACACTTTGGGCTTACAGAACCACCCATAAGTCCACGACTGGCCACACTCCATTTGCATTGGCATATGGCACGGAAGCTGTTATACCCGTAGAACTTGAAATTCCATCACATCGGGTAACTCATTACGACTCTAAGATGAATCGGGATCTCTTACTAGAATCACTGGACTTCGTTGATGAAAAACATGAAGAAGCTGATTTAAGAGCGGCTGCACATAGGCACTGCGTTGCCCGATATTATAATGAAAAAGTCCAATCGAGAATCTTTGATGTAGGTGACCTCGTTTTGAAATGAGTCTTCTCGGTCCTGTCGCATATGAATCCCACATGGGAAGGTCCATACGTCATTGGACGGAAGCTCGGAGAGGGAACTTTCAAACTAACGACCGTTGATGGCGTGACACTCCCTCGAGCATGGAATAGCGAGCATCTGCGACGTTATTATACTTAGTCTATCCCTTTTGTATCTTTGTTGCAATTATTTCCAGTATGTTTTTATTTCATTGATTCTTAGTTCTCAGCATGTAATAAGACAATTTAGTTTGTTTTCATTAATAAGGGCTTGAAGCCATCTTTTCCATGAATTATTGATGTTTCCGTGTATTACAATTCTATGGCAAAAAATGAGAGTTACATTATTCTGTCTGACGTACGAACACGCACGAACACTTAAATTCTCCAATCCCCGGAGTGCGGACTGAAGTACACTAAGTCCCCAGAGTTCGGACTAGAGCATAAACGAATCAAAATCTCCAAGTCCGCGGAGTGTGGACTGGAGTACTCTAAGTCCCCAGAGTGCAGACTAGAGTATAAATGACTCAAAATCTCCAAGTCCCCGGAGTGTGGATTGGAGTACTCTAGGTCTCCAGAGTGCGAACTAGTGTATAAACGACTCAAAATCTCCAAGTCCCCAGAGTGCGGATTGAAGTACTCTAAGTCCCCAGAGTGCGGACTAGAGTATAAATGACTTAAAATCTCCAAGTGTCCAAAGTGCGGACCGGAGTACTCTAAGTCCCCAGAGTGCGGACTGGAGTACTCTAAGTCTCCAGAGTGTGGACTAGAGTATAAATGATTCAAAATCTCCAAGTCCCTGGAGTGTGGACTGGAGTACTCTAAGTCTCCAGAGTGTGGACTAGAGTATAAATGATTCAAAATCTCCAAGTCCCTAGAGTGTGGACTGGAGTACACTATGTCCCCAAAGTGTGGACTAGAGTATAAACGATTCAAAATATCCAAGTCCCCGAAGTGTGGACTGGAGTACTCTAAGTCCCCAGAGTGCGGACTAGAGTATAAACGACTTAAAATCTCCAAGTCCCCAGAGTGCGGACTGGAGTATTCTAAGTCCGCAGAGTGTGGACTAGATTATAAATGAATTAAAATCTCCAAGTCCCCAGAGTGCGGACTGGAGTACTCTAAGTCCCTAGAGTGCGGACTAGAGTATAAACGACTCAAAATCTCCAAGTCCCCAGAGTGCGTGCTGGATACTCTAAGTCCCCAGAGCACGGACTAGAGTATAAATGACTTAAAATCTCCAAGTCCCCAGAGTACGGATGGAGTACTCTAAGTCCCCAAAGTGCGTTCTAGAGTATAAACGATTCAAAATCTCCAAGTCCCCAGAGTGCGGACTAGAGTACTCTGAGTCTCCAGAGCATGGACTAGAATATAAACGGCTTAAAATCTCCGTCCTCGGAGTGCAGACTGGAGTACTCTGAGTCCCCAGAGTGCGGACTAGAGTATAAACGACTTGAAATCTTCAAGTCCCTAAAGTGCGGACTAAAATTATTCTAAGTGCCCATAGCATGAAACAGAGTACTTACGATTTCTAAAAAATCTCCAAGCCACATGGATGTGAACTGGGATTTATGTAACTCACGAGATTCTGGATCTCGACCATAGTTATCCAGTAAGCTGAACAATAAAAGTCATTTGAAAGACAAAGGAATTAAATTTTATTTATCAATCCAAAATAAAGGTTCTACTATAGCTCGTCCGAAACTCGGAGTCAAAAGTCTATCTACATTGACTATGAAAATAATTAGAAATAATTACATAATCTAAGCTAACTCTTGTTGAATGAGTGTAACTGCCACTTCTTCGGTTTCTTTTCCTCCCTTGTTTTCTCAGACGACTCCTCCCCCATGCGTTTTCGCTTGGACACTTTACTTGATGGGGAAGTAACATCCAAGGAAGGACGAGGGACTTCTAGTGGCCTAGACCCACCAAGGAGAATGACCTTCAAAGGCATGTTCAAGGGATCATCTAGATCCACAACTCGGGGCTCAACTTTGATTTCAACTTTCTTTTTCTTCTCCTCCGCAAGTTGCTCCTTCATGCTCATTTTGGAAGTGTGTTCAGAGACGCTTGTAATCTCAGTTTCATAGTTTTCTTCGACGGGTGACGAAGTTTCATACTTGTCCTCGTCGAGCGCCTCAATCACTTTAGCATCAGGAATGGGAGTCTCTTCCACTTGAATAGCCTCGCTTGCCTTCTCCTTCTCCTCCTTGGCGTCATCGCTCCTTGGAGTGAGCTTGGGGTCAGAGCGGCCTGCGCAAAATCACAAAAGACAAACGTCAAAATACAATAACCTCTCGTCGAAAACGACGACTCTTTGGACTTTAATAAGAAAGGTTATATACTGGTTTCTTGTTGACTCTCCACCGTCCGAGGAGTCTCACCCTCCCGAATGGAAGATAGAACATGAATGTCCTGGCCAGGATCTTGCGGGTCGTAACCGACGTGCTGCTTAAACGGATTAAGTGCTGGCTGACCAGTCGATTGAGTCGGGGGAGGAGTTGGAGACTCTGTTCCGAACGGACCGACAATGTCATTCTTCCCTTTTAACGAGGAGGAACCTTTGCTATGGAGAGCCTTTGCTGCAGACAAGTCTGAAGGATCGTTCCCCTTGAGAAATTCCTTACCAAAGCCTCCTTGTCAACCTCCTCGATGCCCAACTCAACGTTCCTGATCTTTATCAAAGTTTCCCATGCCTCGGTTAGAGATTCGAGGTAACCCTCAGTAAGAAAAGTTAAGTCTTGATGCATGAGGACACGGGCATTGTATTTTGCTATAAGCGGGTCAAACAAGCACCTGATCTCCACCCTGCCAGCCTCCATAGCCGCCTCAAGGCGAGAATCAATCTCTGTGAATGCTATTCTTTTGCCCTCCTCACGGGCTTCATCCTTCAGCATCTCAACTTTAGATAGTTCGTCGTCGATCTTTTTCTTCAGGAGTCGCGTAGCAGCAATCTCATCGCAGTATCGTTGCAACTCTTCTTGAGCAGCAGTTTTGTCCTCTTTCTCTTTGAGGAGTGGCTCTTCCAACTCTTTAACTTGCTGGGTGAATGCGTCCCTCTCCTTCTGAATGGAATCTTTCTCTAATGCTAAGGCCCTGCAGCATTGAACTGATTCGTCAATTTCTTTCTTATGTGTCACCTCTAGATGATTAATTGCCTCCGCTGTGTCTTTAGCTCTTATTCGGGTAGCTTCGAGCTGAGACTTGTATGAAGAGAGCTCTTCATCCTGAGCTTTATTGATGTCTTTGTCGTGAATAGCTTCAAGCTTTAGGCTATCGATTTCACGTTGGCGCTCAATAAAGACTTCCGAGACTTTCTCAGCTAAATGGGAAGACGCGTCATGTTGAACGTAAACGTCATTGTTACAAGCAATGACGCTTTGTTTGACATGTCTCGAAATGCGATGAATCATCCGGAGAAATTTCAAACCATCGAAGCATATTTTCGGGAATGTGGCCTTGAGCTCAGTAAGTCTTTCCACTACTGACAGATCATGTATAGGAGCGGGAGGAGTTTGTTTGGAAACTACAGATGTTTTATTGGGTTCCAGGGATTGCCTGGTACTAGATGAACCAGAATGTTGATCTCGGTGGGACTCAGGCTTGGATCCCTTATGTGCAGACTTCTCCTTTCCTTGCTATGATTGAGAAGGAGGATCATGAGAGTAGGAGGACCAGCTGTATGTTTCTCTTCGATTAGATGATTCTCGAGGGGGTAGTCTCGATCGCCTGTGTCATCTCTGTCTCGGCGTTTACTGGAGCTGGAGTCCCGGCCAGAATGATGAAAAATAGATGACCCACGAAGATGATCGAGTTCGTGAGTACGTCCTATATCACCTGTGCAGAATTTAAATAACGACAAGTTAGCAAAGAGTAGAGCGAGGGATAAAATTTAAGTGCAAGGTGAAGTGCACGTGTCCGTGTGTGTTCTAATGTTTCCCCCGACGGACCAGTTTCTTTATCTTTACTTATAGGAGTTTTTTCTCCTTGGTTATGGGCTTGAGTGCCTGCATTGCCTCTTGCCGGCAAGTGAAGCTTAAGAGCTTCCGGATCATTGAAGGCATAGTTGAGCAAATCGTCGGGAATAGTAAGGTCCGACAAGCCTTTCAAAGAACTCTCTAAGTGTTGAGGAGAAGGCTCTCTCTCCACCGAAGTGATTGTGACCATAGGGGTTCTATCCGCTGTCTTCTTCCTTAACTTGTAAGCCAATTTTTTCTTTCCCATCGTGGGGGAGGCATTACTTCGATATCGTGAACCTCAACTATCGGCTCTCGAGCAGGACTAACGTTCTCACCAGGTGTGTTTGACACATGAGCCTCTCTAATCTCGGCTTCCTTGGGTGTATCAGGGGCATCACGTGTTGAAAGCCCAACTTGCCTTTTGCCCTTGTCCAAGGCAGATCTGGTTATAGTGATGCCGTGAGGAAGACTTATTCGGCAACCTTACGCCAGCAGCCCAAACTTCGAGAGTGATTCGTTCGAAATAATAGATCTAATGTCTCGGTCTTCCGCGAGGATAAATCAGATAGCTTCAACGGCTTCGAAATACGTGGAGCCTTCGGGACATGGACTGATACCTATAAAAGTAGAAAAAGAGTTAGAAAATGTGCAATTTCCGTCGAATGCAAGTATTGATCCAAAAAAGAGACTTACTCCTTTCCACCCATCTCCTTGCAAAGCCAAGGAGACAGCGAACGTAGAACCATTCCTGCTTATACTGGGCGAATTTGCTCCATGCCCTAGTCAGAATTTGACACTTGTTATGCGGCTTAAGAAATACAAAAGATGGGTTGTAAGATCGTATCTTGAAACGATAAATATAACGGATATTGCCAGGAGTCGGGAGGCTGAAAAGGACGCTCATCAAGAGAATACACGTGTCATATACGAACGCGTGACTATTTGGATGTAACTGTGATGGAGCGATCTCAATATACTGTAACAGGTCGTGGAGGAAGGAGTTGAATGGTGGCACGCTACCAACCGAGCACATAAATTTATTGTAGGCCGTATATCTGACTGGGAGCTAGTGAGGACGATCTGTCTCGATGGAATCAGCACATTATCAAAGGAATCTCATGTATTGAGCATATGCGACATAGAGCGATTTCGTTAATTCTCGAAGCTTGAGAATCGACCGGATTGTGTAGAAAGATCGCTACACCCAAGGCATCGGGAGCCAAGTCAACGGATGCGATCGTGGGGCTCGTAATATCTTTTTGAGGAATAGTCGATGGATTTGAAGTTCCAACTACTTCTTGCTGAGAAGTTAGCTCGGATCTATCTGAGACTGTGGCAAAGTTGGATTTTCTAGACATCTCTAACGAATGTTGGATCTGATGAAACACCTGTTTAAACTATACTTGAAAAACGATCAACAATAGACATAACAACAAAATACTCCCCCTTTATGGTGTGTGAACTCGTGCAACCGTTCAAGTATAAGTGCCAAAGAATTACAAGTCATAAAGTTGATGAAATAAAGTTAAACTTTAGACTTTCATCTTCGAAGACCGTCATCGCTGACCGTCTCCAAGAGCTTGTCGTATGATGGTTTCTATTTTGAATTCGGCATCGACAATGTATGTGGAAGGTTATTATCAGTTTTAATCGAGTTAAATTCAGGTTTATAGTTGTCAAGACAGAGGAGTTATCAATCTGGATTGTTTGATATGCTTGATTGCTTAAGTCCTTGTCCTAGTTTACTATCATATGTTCAGGCATAGGAAGTAAGTTTAGTCAACATGCATTATGTTCGAGTTGGGATGGTTCTGATTGTTGTAGCCTACTACCAGACTTAATGCCGAACGACAATGCAGAGACTCGACTATTATTGCCTACTTCATTTCTACATTCCCTCTCCATCGTTCGGCATTCGGCAAGTCATGCCGAGTTGCATCGTTTAGCATACTAAACCCAGCTCTTATTTTCCTCCTACACTCCCTTTCCATCGTTCGGCATGCGAAAGTCATGCCGAGCCATAGCCATACGTTCTCCTCCAATTCACACGCCACAACACTACCTAACCTCATGAATTCCTACTAGGCCAACCATACTTCCTATTCCCTTGCTCGGGAACCCAACAAGAACCTACTTCCTAAGAGCCTCCGACACCTTTTTCCTTCCTCTTCTCCATCTAACCCTTAGGTATGTTTAAGCCATAGACTCATCTTCCTCATCTAGACGACCGTTTGTAGTATGGAAAAAAGCTATGAATTTGGGCCTCATGCAAAACCCCTAATTAGGAGAATCGAACAAGTAAAAAATCATACCTAAAAGGATGGATCGAAGCGTAGGGAAATATTGGATTTGGAGTTGAATTTTTTCAACTTCATTGTGGGGAGAGGTTGAGAGGCAATGTATGGGACTCGGGATTAAAAAGGAAAGTTGAGATGTTGGAAAGAGTTTGGGGGAAGGCGAATTTGGAAGGGTGCTAGAGAAGAGGTAAAAGTAAAAGGGAGGAAGAGGAGAAGTGTTGGCTTTTATATTAGGAAAGATGGAAGGTCAATAGGCATCGACCAGTAAAATCGGTCAAGATATCTCTATGGTTCGGCATTCAGGCCTTGCCCGACATTCAGGCCTTGCTCGGCATTCAGGAGATCGTAAGAGTCTACTATTGAGAAGTCAGAGCAGGGGCAAAAGGAAGAAATGAATTGCTCATGGTTCAAAGCGCATCGTGCTGATTCACACGATATGCTTTGGGGGCCAGATGTTACCCAGTAACTTGTCCTGGATACGTGGCTCGGCATACGATTGTCGTTTGGCATGGAAACCTCGGCATCTCCCCTTGCTTGGCACAAGCCTCGTTCGGCATCTCCCCTCGCTCGGCATAAGCTTCGTTCGGCATGTCCCCTCGCTCGGCACAAGCCTCGTTCGGCATGTCCCCTTGCTTGGCATAAGCTTCGTACGACATCTCCCCTCGCTTGACACAAGCCTCGTTCGGCACGAAGTCTCGTTCGGCATGAATTTCTCGCTTGGCATAATAGTGTCGTTCGGCGTAGAAGCCTTGCTCAGGATGCTCTGGTTCGACCAACTTCGCTCGACAATTGTCGTTTGACATCCTTGGCTCAGTGTGCAAAAGATACTTACCATGGGCCGAGATACCTCGCTCCGAGGCCCATGAGGGAAGTCCAACCCATCTCTGTCTATAAATAGAATGGCATGGGCACCGTGAAATGGACTTTTTTCGAGAACATAAGGGAGACTCTGCCGCTTTCAAGACTCTTTCTTTTTAGTTAGCACTTGTATTCAAGTCATTATTCTACGGATTGTATCCGTATTCAATCATTTGTGAAAGCAATAAAGATCAAAACTCAAAGTGGACGTAGGCAGTTACGCTGAAACACTATAAATCCGATGTTCTTGTTTTTGCATTTAATCTATCATACAGTTCTCTATTTTAATTTGCTTTCTTCATTAATCTTTCTACACAATCTTTCTCAGGGTGTTAGTGACCAATTCTGGTTCTAACACATATCAACTGGAAAATACCAATCAACCGAATCAAAGGCTTTCGCAAAGTCCAACTTAATAAGAGCACATGTAATGTTATTCTTACAACAACGATTAATGTATTCTTGAACAACATCCACTCCAACTGTAATATTTCTACCCTTAATGAAAGCTGTTTGCGAACAATCAATTAAATCATTCATTTTCATACTAAGTCTATTAGATAAACTTGTGAAATAATTTTAACAGAACAATTAATTAAAGAAATGGGTCTAAAACCTTTTAAATTATTATCACTAATCTTTTTATGGAATAAAATTTAATTTGCAAAATTAAATCTTTCTAATTGTAACTTACCATCATAAAACTCATTAAACAAGCTGATTAAGTCAAATTTTAAAGCATCCAAAAATAATTTGTAAAACAAAATGGTAAACCCATCTAGACTCGAGGCTTTATCACTAGGCATGTCATTTATAAGTTTCAAAATTTCATCTTCAAAAAAATGGTTATCAAACTCAGTAAGATCAATCCTAGAATCATTAGGATAAATATCATCTACGGTTAATTCTATGCTTATTCTTAATACCAAATATATCCTTATAATAATCACTAAAAGCCATATTAAGATCCTTTTGATTAACCAATTCTATATTTTTCACAAAAATAGAATTTATCATGTTACTACATTTTCTACCATTAGCCATATTATGAAGGAAAAAAACATTATTATCAGCATCATTAATCCGTTGAATTCTAGATCTCTATTTCCACATAATCTCTTCCTTTTGTAAAATAGAACTAAGCTCTTCTTCTAAATTAGCGAGAACGTTACGCTCACCTAGATTTAGTTGTCTAGTTTCCTCTATCTTGTTTATTTTAAGCATTTTAGATAGAATATTTTCTTTTCCCATTTTAGTACTACCAAAAACATTCTTACCCCAAGTTTTAAGAAAATTTCTAAGATCCCTAAGTTTTAGAACAATTTTATTACAGAATTATTCGAATTTCTAATATTATAAAAATTCATTGAAGTTCATTTATTTTTGGCTACATTTGAAAAATTGGATTCTGATAACCATACATTTTCGAATTTAAAAGTTCTATTAACAATCTTATGATAATCACACGTAAGAATAATTGGACTAATCAAAATAAGTATTAGGCAAACCAGAAACTCTACAAATAGGAAATTTTTCTTCAATTTTGTCACAGACAAAAAAATCTATCTAGAAGGGCCATAGAAGGGGACCATCTAGCATTACACCAAGTGAATTCCCTATTAGAAAGTGAAAGTTCAATTAAATTTGAATTGAAATAAACTGGTAAAACTCCTAAAACTCCTCCATAGAAGAGTATTCACCCTCCCTAGGTGATCGTTCACCTAAAAAACGCATAACGTTGAAGTCCCCACCCATAATCCATGATCCAAGAGCGAATGATCTAAACTCCAAACATTTCTCCATAGAACTCTACGCCCTATTTAGTGTAAGCATCGTGAACATTAAAAATATTTAATAGAGAGTTATCAATAAGGTTAATGAGAATAATATATATAGATTTTTGTTTAGAAATAGTTTGAAGAAGTTATAAAGAGTTATCCCGCCACCCTATAAGTAAACCCCAAAGACACCAATAGAAGGTAAAAAGGCCTATTGTTTGAAATGATAACCACCTAGTCCTCTATAAAAACGAATATTGGGACAATCAATTTTAGATTCCTAAATAAGCGAAAAATCAATAGAATAATCCTTAAAAAATTCTCTAACCTTATCACATTTATTAAAATCATTTAAACCCCTAATATTCCAGCTAATAATCCTCATGACCTAATAGATCTGGCCCTCTCAATTTCCCTACTCTTAATAAAAGCGGTATCAATCTCTACATCGGTAAAAATTAAAAGCAGTATTTCTAGCTAATTGACATAACATGTGGAAGACAAACTATCCAAAGCATAATCAGAATAAGAATTGCCTAAATCAAAAGACATACCTGAGCCTGAGTTTGCAGTACCACTCATGGCACTCGAATCAGGTAATCCCCCAGAAATGTAGAGTTACTACTACGTAACCTGGCGCTACGATGAATAGACCCACTTGCTGCCACAAGTTTCCTACGCCTACCTCTCCACGACGAAGAAGAAAAGATGCAGATTTGTTGGCAGAAACAGAACAAGCATCCAAAGTTATGCATGATGCACAAATTAACCGAGTCTCACCAAAAATTGACTTAACATCCTTACACTGATGATGTTGGTTGCCATCAATATTATGCATGCCTAAAACATATGCACTTGACAAAATTCCACCATTCAAAACATCACTGGCCCCTACTACCTGAATATCAACAGCAATAGTATCATAGTTCACCGACAGATCAACCCCTTCAAATAAATTTTCAGAATTATCGGCCTCTTCATTGTAATCTCCAACCACATCTCCTATCTTATGACTAAAGCCCACTAGCCAGTTCAAATTATGAAAATTATTACAGTGAATCTCAATATCTGGAGAAGCACAAAGATTGAAATGCATAATTATGTCACCATTTTTACAAACATCTGTAGAATAATCATGGTCATCAACAACTGGAACTGATCTCATTCCTTCATCAACATGAATTTTACCATATCCACTATAGTCATGCTTTAACTTACAAACCCCATCAAGTAGAACATTAGAAAGTGACATAGAAATAACATCCACTACTGAATTATCCACTGAAATGTCACTTAAGTTATCGTCATAAACCACTAAGAATTTCGATAAACTATCACTTTCTCTGCGCAACTCATCATCTAAAACAACACCAGTTGAAAAGTAATCAAGAGGAGCAGCAGTTATACTATTCTCTTGTGCAGTGTCAACATGCACACTGACATCATAGGATAGTAAGGTATCAGCAATAGAAGCAGCAGTCATACGAGAATCACAAAAAACTTCAGCAGTGCCATTATCTACACCTCCAACTTGTACAGAACATAAATCATTGATCTCAAGACAATCATTATTCTCCATCGCCGGATCAATATTTTTCTTCCCTTAGTCATCCAAAAGCATAACAGAAGACGTATTACATATCAGGGATGAGTGTCATCACTGTTAAAACTTTCGTCCAATATAGAATTTGGATCGACATCATCCATAGAATTTGGATCGACATCATCCATAGATGCAAGATAGATGAAACGATTAGCCACGGATAAATCAAAATCCTTCAACATAGTTGACTTAATTCTGGATAAAGTGAATGCTTTGTTCAATTTATCAGTAATATCAACAAAACAAGAAGCAGCCGTAGAAATATCAGAAAAATTATCCACCAAATTCACACCCTTTGATCTTAGAAGATGAGAATTAACACAATAATTTATCAAGTCAGGATCCAAGAGGAAAGGATAGAAATTATTAGAATCATCCTTCATATCAGAAACAACAATACCATATACTACATATACTTCATTAATATTGCATGCCATATAGTTTTCCACATTACAAACTTCCTTAATGTCAGCAACCTCGCAATTCCCATTAACAAAAACATCAGATCTACTAAAGAATTCTTCAGAGTCACCAAATTTATCTCTGTACCCCTTACCAATATTTCTTTAATTAATCGCATCAAAATGAACAAACGGTTCCTTTGAAAATCCAATTCCCTTATTCCTCTGCAACCATAAGAGATCAAGCAATATCCTCTTGAGTTTCACACATTTAAGCACAAAAAGAAACCCATGATTCGAAACTAAAGGCTTGTTATTTCGATCTGGGACATAAGCGAATTTCCTCAAACACTCGACTTTCTTGTGACTGAATTTTCCACATCCAAAACATCTAACAGGATCTCTACATTTCTTTTCCAAGTGGTTGCGAACTCCACGGCGGTAACAAAAAACCCTCTCTACGATAATTAACCCAATTTTTGGTAATTGATTTTTGACTAAATGATCGCGATCGAGAAAGCTTTGGGCCTTTGACCACTCGAGCATAAGAACGACTGACATAAGCCTTTCGATTTTGATAGGAGAAAGAAATGGAAGAATTCGAAATTGGAAGAATTTGAAAAGAAAGAATTAGGAAGGTAAAGAGGAGAAGAAAAATATTCATGAGCAGAAGATGCCATTATTCACGAGAAGAAAGATTTAATTTTCGAGCTGTTGAAGATGTTTTTTTATGTTATATACTTGTTATATTGCGATATAATAATTAAATAATTGATTTAAGTATATTTAGTAGATTATCATTGATATGTTTTATGATAATAATTACAACGAATTATAATCATGAGAAAATTATCACAATACTAAATAACATATTATTTTGAATATTCCCGGTCGAGATGTTTTTAGGTATGTTACTAATACATCTATTGGGACTAACGTACATAACACTCTCCAAAATTGAGTAGTGGATTACTTCATAGCCGCTAGGGGCATCGGTGGAATATGTGTTTATAATTATTGGATAAATATGGAATGACGTGTCTGAGAGTTTCATTGTTGTTAATGACAACAAAGGTCAAACATAAGATCATACAGTGACAATCTTACACAGATCTCTTGTCTTGAGAATATTGTTGAACTTTAATTTGGACATCCCACTTTGATTATAGTTAACTCGTGGCATGGTGACCATCAAGTGAACATAATAGATCTAAGTTGAAGCATCAGAAGTGAAACAATATTCAATTGAGAATTTGTCTCCTCTGTTGTATGAGGTAATATCTCTGGCCAGAGTAGTACGGTTAATATTAAATATTATTATTGAAAAAGGACTTTGTTTATGGACCTAATGAGTTAAATATTGATGATACTAAAATTTTGGAAAAACCAAATTCCATAAATCCTAAAATGACATTGTGTTGACTTAGGAAATTGGTGTAAATAATCATTGCTAAAAGTTATTGCTTAAATATGTAAACTTAGATTTTACAAATGAGATCGGTAAGTGGTTGCCACACCACTACCTAAGGTGACATATGAATTATTGAATTGTTCAAATATTGATTGCCGGCCAAATTCACAATTGTGAGTTACATAACCGAATTCATTTCAGTCTCTAAATTGCAATTCGATTTAATTAGTTTACGAAGTGTTATAAATTAATTAAATAAGTTAATATTTAAAGAAATATAATTTATTATATTCAATATTTGGGGTGTATTAATAAATGGGGTAGCCTCTAAAAATATTCTTGATGCTATTTGTAATTAATTAGGTGCGTATACAAAAGTTATATATATGTGTATCAGTACAAGATATCAACAAGAATTTAAATTGGAATTAAATGGACTTGACTGCTATTGGATTTGAAGCTCACTCAATTTGTTATAGACCAAAGATTTTGCTGGCCAAATATGAAGGAAAGAAGGGGTCATAGCGCATGATTTGGTAAGAGGAGATGGTGGAAGATATTTCTAGCAAATTTTCGATTTAATTGAATCTAAGCCTCCAAATTTTGGATTGATTTTTTTCCACCACCCACTTTAGGTCGCCATCATTCTCACTTTTCCCACTCCTGACCAACCAACATTGCACCCTAAATTAAAACAAAATTCATTCAAGTGGTGACACTATGAAGCTTGCATATTTGGACATGGATCTAGGAGATGATTTGAATCGACGTGTGAATCTAAGGTCGCTTCTCTTAGTTATAACATTTATGTTTTATATATATAAACACATACATACATGAACATACATACATATATTGTAACAACCCACAAATTTGACACTATAAAATATTGAATTAATTAATAATTAATTTCTAATAAAAGGGTAAATTGGTATCATGTTTATAACCTTACGAAGGCCTTTCCGAGACTATCAGTTTGGTATATAGTTTTTGGTGCATTTGGAGTTATAATTTGTGAAATAGAGGTATTATAGTGTTAAATCACATATGTAACTGTTTTGGGCCAAACCGGATAAAAAACCCATAGCTAAGCATAACAAACGTATAAGTGAGGCTATAGAACCCTTACCGTCACCACAATCTTCAGTTTTCTTCCCTAATTTTGAAAATTCTTAATTATTCGCTAATGGTGTGAAAAATTCCACAAATTGACTTTCCATTTACATAAAGGATATAATTGACAATTCTTAATTGGACATTTCTATACATTCAGTGTACTCTACGGATAGAGGATACATAGAGTTGAACATAGTAAAATAAGAAATTGAAAGATTTCGTTGAAATTGTTCATTTGGAAATTTCCTAGCAAAAGTGGTTAAAAATTCAAATTTTCGAACCCTATCACATTATATATGGATTCGAAGCTCTCGACAAAGCGTAGAGGCACTTGAAAACGATGATAATTGATGATCGAAGGGTATGTTGCATCAGGGACGACAAATGGAACACACCCATGGTGGCATATCATCTCATATCTCAACAAGAAGGCCGGAACAATTCAAAATATATGATAAAAATCGATGGCAACAGTGGTGATGGAGAAGATAAGGAGACTGGGTGGTTGGGTCAGATTAGAAGGCGGCGGCATGGTGATGCCAGACTTGGCCTTGGATTTGTCGTTATTGATCCGAAGAGGTGGCTAGTGATGGTAAAAAGTCATTTAAAATTGGAAAATGGGTTCCATGTTGTGTGCGTGCAAAAGAAGGTGAATTATTAACTTGATTATTTTCATATTAAAATATGGACAAACTAATACTCTAATAATATTTTTTATAACTTTAAAATCTTCCACGTACGAACTTTGATTCACAAACGTTTTCTTCTATTGGAATCATGGAAAAATTCCAAAAGACATGGCACATGTTTGATGAGTTTGGAGACTGTAGGAAATAGAGCATTTATATGGTATATATATTTAATTAATTGAATTTTAAATTATAAAATACATAATTATTCATGAAAATATATATTTATCCATATATGTTGTGTTCTATGGATGACTGTTTGGTTATTATAATATTTTGGATGAATTATGACTTAATTGGACAATTACTGTTAATTTCGTATTTTTAGGTGTTTGATTATAATTAATTGTTGATTTGAATTGAAAATAAATATTAGAATAAAATAAATAATAATGGAAAGATTAGATAAATAAATGACTAATATGATTATCTACAGTTTTATGATTTTATTAAATAAAAACCATTTGAAGAATTAAATGAACTTAATGGAAGAAAAATAGATTATTATTTATGAATATCTGGGGAAATTTAGAAATAATAACGGAAGATATGTTTTAACTAAATTGGAAGGTTGTTTAATAAAATGATATTTTATAAATAGTAATATGGTTTTTGTGAAAATATGATGTTTTTACTGGATGTAATATGTGATTAATAGTTGATTTTATTTATCACATATGTTGTTTTATGGAGATGAGATCATATTTGGATGTGTGTGCGATATTTTTCATTATTACTACGTGTGTGTAGTTAAATATGGTTTATTTTTGGTGTTTTCCGTGCTAATATAGTGGTTTAGTACTTATTTTAATGGTTTATACTTACGTTGATGGTATATTACTAATAGTTGATAATTAATATGTGAGTATATGTACGCCGTGATTGGCTTATTTGATTATTGGGGATTGACATTTATGTTGTCAAATGATTGTAATATTTAATGGCTAAGTGTGAAATTTTTGTTGTTACCCTATGCTTATGATGGTTGATTGGATTGGTTGTGAGTATTGTTCCTGCTTATGTTGGTTGTGTTTGTTACGGTAGTTGCATTGATTACGTTGGTGGTAGTAGTTGCATTGATTGCGTTGGTTGCAATGGTTGCATGGATATTATGGCTGTTATGTGCTAACTACTATTTAGATGTTGCAGAAGAACATGAAACAGAACTACGTGGGCATAATCTTTACGTAGTCAGTCGTTTCTTATGTAATAGAAATTGGGCCTATTGTCGTAGTGCATAGGTTTAGGCGTAGTTCAAACATAGTTAAAACCTTTTCCTTTTTATTATATATATTTGTACAGTTGTGAAGTTATAGGTAGAAGCATAAGAGGGAATGGAAATGGGACGCATGCTATGTCATAGATAGTTGGTTTGGTATATTCTTTTATACCGTTGTTACATTATTTACAAGTTGGTAATAACTGATGTATTTGAAATGTAAATTGATGTGATATTACTGTAAAATATTTGTATTATTGAGATAATGTTCTTTTATATTGATGTTTGATTCTGTGGTGATGTTTCTCTTTTCCTTTCTTAGTTGTTGAAAAATTAAATTTTAAAACAAACGATCCACTACTTTAATATCATAAATTAGTTGCAAAAGTATTTAGTGATGTTTGTAATTAATTTCAAATGTTGAAAATAGTAGGGCGCTACAGTTGGTATCAAAGCTTAGGTTTAGCGACTCACAGAGCCTTGGGTAGGCATAATCATTTTGGATAAGTTAATATGCACTTTTGGTTGGGTTAAAAATATAGAATAGAGAGTGTTATTATTGATGGTTTTATGTTTTGTGTGTATGGGTTGTTGTGTGTGTAACAACTATTATCTCACCCTAAGATGTTAGTTATTTATAGTGACCTTTGCGTGGGATGTAAATACTATAGGAGTGGGGTAAAATAAGCACTTTTAGGAGAGGTTAAGTGCCAGTTTTAACTCCAGTGGCACACATGTGAACTTAAAACCTAACTGTAACGGCCCCCTTTTTCCATACAGCTTAAGCAGCAATCAACCATACAAGATCCACCTAAATTGAACGGAAAGGCGGATAGTCAGGGGAAAAATAAAGCAGAAGAAGGAAGAAGAAATAAGAGAGAATGGAAACAACAACACATAATCTCACAGTGAAACGAATAATCTATAATAAACAACAAATATTTACACAAGAAGTTATCTAATATACAAATATCAATCAGAGTATAATAACCTATTTTGGCCTAGACAGTTATAACAACCTATCCTCACAATTGTTGATAGATACAACATGGAATACAATGAAAAAATAACCATATACGTGAATATGTCTCTGGGCCTCCATCTCATCTCCTAAAGCTCCAAAGCATCTAAAATAAATCTGTAACATGCTCAGTCTGACCCACGTATCATGATAAAATAACATCCGAGTCAGTCTAGAAAACAAGCATGAGAAAACACATCCAATTGGATTTTAAAGTTATAAAAATAGTTGAAATCAAAAGTATCTTGTAAGACCACGTCACATATAAGCATGGACAGATTTTTACCTTACGATAACCAAACATTTTCTATAGAAATTCATTGATATTATAATAATGTCCAAGGGTCAAAGTAAAATATGAAAATAGCTGAAATGCTTATATCTCACGTTTCAGCATAGTTGGGCACAACTAGGTCCGTACGGCGCTTATTGAAGAATGGATTCCATACAATGCTAGGCTACTAGGCTACCCCTATCACGATGCATCTCTAGAAAAAATAACACCGAGGACCTTGCAAGAATCCTCTGTCAACACAGAACAGGCCTGATACTTGACTAATAGTATCGAATATGACCACCCTCACTACACCAAAACAGGCAAATCCTAATAATTATTAGTATTACAAATAATTTCAGTAACACTTTTTAAGTGTTAATGGATTGTGAGGAATGGAGCGGTCAAATTTATAACACTTATAAGTTTACGAACATACGTATTACTAACACTTATAAGTGTTGGTACCTAGATATATGGTAATGCTTGTAAGTGTAGGTACAAAAATATACAGTAACACTTATAAGCGTTGGTATAGAAATATACGGTAACACTTATAAGTGTTGTTATTTAGTAACACATATATGTGTTGTTATATATAAATTTCTTTGCTTATTAATTAGGTTTGTAACATAGATAAGCGTTATTATCCAAAATATCGGTAACACTTATATGCATTACTAATTGAAATTATGTTTTTACCCTATTTTATGTGCAATTAGTATTAAATTCTTAAAAAAATGAATATAATGTTTCATAAATGATGTTGTCAATATCACATATATAATTCATCATATCAATTCAATATGAAGTTTAAAATGCTTCTATATCGCAAATGCAATAATATCATATTTAGATATTACTATAATATGAGCTACGAACTTTCCAATTTCAAAACACCAGAATATCATATCCAAATTACAAAAAAGCAATATTATGTCTAATTTTAAATATCCGATATAATATTTTTCTTTCTATCATTGCACGACAATAGTTTTTCTTTCTATCGAAGCCAAAATTTTTAGAGATGGGATCATTGTCAAAGTCATATGTGTTTGCTTCCTCGTTACCACTACATTCCAACTTCTATTTTTCTTCCTCTTCCTCCACAAGTGCCTACATTTAATATGTCAAATGAGAATTTAAACATCAAAATTACTATTAACTGAGACTTAGCTTTCATTGTATAAAAATATAGAATAGCAATGCACTTCCAACTGAACTATTCATGTATGTGCAGGTTAAGTATAGATTGGTTTACTCAATTATAATCAGGTCTAAAATATAATCTAAGGTTTCAATGCATTATTAGATCCAATTATTGTCCATGACAGGCTACTGGCCATGGACCAAAAGCATATATAACGGTCCCCAATTAATCATACAAAATAACGACTGATGATGTATAGAGTATGCTGCATATGTCTTGGATTTTCATGCTGCAAGAGCAAATCATGTTGAGGGTGGGATAAACTATAATGACAGCTGCCGCCTCTACCAAAATTGCAGCTTTCTTGGCCAAGTCAAAAAGAAAAACTAGTTTGATCAAATATACAACCTATAGACATGGATGGCCATACATACTCCACTCATCCATATAATCAAACACACACAGTATACACTTAAAACAGCACTAAATGTTCACCAACTAAATAGCAAACACACATGCATATACAAAACTAAATGAACAAATGCTAACGGATGTTAGGCCTATGGTTTCAAGATCAAATGTTAAGTAAATAGCAAACATAGTATACATAATCCACTCATTCATTTGATACTTGTTTGGTCTACTAAGAATAGAACAACAAAATGCTTGGATGTTTTATTAAAATTAAGAATGGATGTTAACAGGTTTACGCCTATAGTTTCAAGAGTACTAGATTATGACTATTACTATTGTTATTGGTAAATTTTGATCTGCTATGAAAATAATTATCTGCCATTAGTTTTCCAAGTGGAGGCTGCCAGTCAAACAAAACCGCCAAATCTTAATGGCCATTTTTAGTTTATATATGGTTTCAAGTTTCAAAAAAAATGCATTTATTTCATTTGCATCAAGAAACAATTATTTTCATGAAAACATACATATGTCACAATGCTTGTTACACTTTTTTTCTTATTCAGAACTGTATTTCATGCGAAATAACATATATTAATTTTTTTTCACCATGAAAATAACTATCTTATAGTATGTTATAAATTTTTCTAGACTTAACAATTTTTATTTCTTTACATATGAAAAATTATTGAATTGTTTTTAAGTGTTAGAATTTTCGAAAAAATTCAACAGAATCTCCTTTGTACGGAGAGCCATTTGCAATTTCAAAAATATAAATATAAATAATATACATCGACCACACAGTCCGAAACATAATATATAACAATATTTTCATCATTTCTATATTTAATCTGAAACCGTACCTTTATTTTAACATTTTGAGCAACTTACTCAACTATTAAGCATGCATAAGCCAGCAGAGGTGAGTTTGCACCACGATCCAAACCAAATGTCTTTATGTACCTATGCTTAACTCAAATCAAAAGATAATTTTTTGCATATATACAAAGTTTGATAGCATGGCCTACATTCAACTTCCGTAACCAACTTTTCGACAAAATTTTACTGGTCAATAACGCAAAATATGAAATGGTTCGATTTCGGTCTCACATAAGCTATTCTATTTTCTTTGAAAACTTTCTATGTTTATCCACTATATACGTATTATAAAAATATATTATTTAAAGGTGACACTGGATGTTGATCATTTACTATGCAAAGGTATGAACATGATAAGAACATGGCAAGTGCCTCAAATGTAAATTATTCCAATTTAAGAACCATAAGACCGCCATAGGATGGATACTCATTTAACCAAATAAAACAAAAGCAATTAAGATCTTCGACTAATTATGAAGTTGTGAATATAACGATAATAATTTATAAGAAGAAAAATTTAATCATCTTATATTGCTTGATTAAATAATGAAGGACAAATGTTTTAGTAAGTCAAAACAATGAATTTCATATCATATCAACTCAAAAGAATTCAGATTTAAAAACTCAACAATCCAATATTCACTCTCTTAATAAGAATGCAATAGCCATAATATGCCATAGAAGGTCACATGCTTCTTTCCATCAGCTAATAAGGTCATATATATATATATATATATATATATATATATATATATAGCTTACAGGTTCTCCAAATAAAAATACTATAATGAAGTACTCCAGCTATTTATATATATTTTATAGATAATTATATTTTTTATTTTCAAGACAATGTTATTTTATTCAATAGTACTTGTTTTAAATGGTTAGCTGTTCACATATATCCATATTAACATTGACATAATGGTTTACATTTTTGGATGGTAGTAAAGTAGCTTCAGGCCTTGATTTTATGAATTATGTTTACTGACTTACCATAAATGGTAACCATGATATTTCATTTTCATTTTTTTTCATAAATTTGGTCTTCCAAATTAATTAACATAAGTTTTATATGCTTTTTTCATATTACTTATTAGAGAAGTTTGTTTATAAGTTAATCTAGATTAAAATTTGTTTAACAGAATAATGGGAGGCATAAATAAACACAATGTAGTGGTCATAAACATTGCTATAATGGAATAGTTTAACAAATATATGGTTTCATAATGAACAAAACAAAAGAGAAAATGAAATCTGAAGTATTCAATTATTGGCTTTCTAGTATTAGATTCCATCATGCATCATTTAGTTTAGGACCAAATTTAGGATAGCCAACTAATTAAACTGACTTGACAGTCATTAACATCCAGGACACGCATCTTAACTTAGATCATACCTTCCACTTCAAATAGAGAGCCCAAAAATCATCATGTTTCACCAAAAGACTCAGTATTCAAAATTTCAATGTAAAGAGACAGAATGAAAGTGAAACTGGAACATATATGCAAGCAGAAATGGGAAAAAAATTAATACTTAAAAATTCTAAAATTAGACATGGAATGATATATAAATTTAATTATTGAATGACAATGGCATAATTTTAATAAATGGTTGAAGTTATTAAAATTAATAGTATCGATGGTTTATCACTTTATGTTTGTAACAAAAAAATATTCATAATTTTTCATATGCAAAGAAATAAAAGTAATCGTAAATTGTTGATTGTAACAAATATCTTGAGGAATTTATTTTCAACATAAAATTGAATGTTTTCAATTGATTTTTGGATTGAGTTTTGAATTGACATTTGAGGATTGAATCGAAATCAAGAAATATCTATTTGAAGCAGAGTTAAATAAGAAGTTTTTTCGATTTTGCAAATAATGATTGAGCCAACGTGTAGTTGGCATGATAATAAGCTCAGTGTATCTATAAGTCACTGTGGTTAACAAAATTAGTTACAAATAAGACTTTACCTCTACTATTATTTCAGTTATATCATATTAATTCTAGTAGGTTATTCTTACATAAGCAAATTCAATTGTCCTTTAACCTAATTCATGGAAGTAAAAACAAGTGTAAAAAAGTTGTTCCAAGTTTAGAAAACTATTTATAAGCAGAAAGGGAGTTATGCAAAAGATAATGAAATTAAGATAGATGTAACGACCCATAATTTTTTGATAATTAAAAATAGTTAATTTAATAAGGTTTTGTGTTTAATATTGGAAAAAAATAAAAATGTGCGATGTAATAATAAGAATATAATGGTAATGCAATGTAATGGCATCAATTTAAGGTAACTGATAACTGCTTTAAATATAATTTCAACTAATAAATGATTAAAGAGTTATAATTTGTGATGGATTGTAAATTAATTGTAAGTGTGTGTAAATTTATAATTGGATTTAAAGAGTAATTGAATTTAAATGTTGTATTTATTAAATTGTATGTAACTAATTGTAATTGATAAAGGTAGTGTTGTTGTGATGACCCAGAATTTTTAACAATTTAAAATGGAACAATTAATTGATTTTAAATATTTAAAATTTAATTTTAAACTTGAATTCAATTATCACAATTTAATTGATAAGTAAATTATTGAAGTCAATAATTTGAAGTTGGGTGAAATGTTGAATCTGAAGTTTTAAGCCTGTTAAAAATAATTTGAAGGCTTGTAAAATTTATATTGATAGAACTGAAGATAGTAAAAGTGTTAAATTTTAATTTGAAAGTGTTTTGTTCAATTTCAAAAATATATCGTTTAAATCGATATTTAAAAATAGCCTTCCGAGGCACAGTCTCGGAATTCGACGAAACCAATTCCATTGGATCCGTAGTAGTTAGTTATTATCGAATTTCAATTCTTGTAGCGTTTGGATTTACCGTTTGCTCGTACGGATGAGAAATGCGTCAAAATTAAAACCGATAATTTAATATTTTAAATCGATTTAATAAGCTAACTTCCACATACGATCAAATTAGCTTCCGAAATACGTTCCATTATGTTCGGAACGCGGGTAAAACCTTATAATTGCCTAGCGACATGCCTCGATGGTGGGTCGAAGTTTTGAGCTGGGTAAGGTGAGATATTTATAATTAAATAATATTTCAATCTGTTAAATAGAGGCTTTGCCTTCTCCAATACGCCTGTTTCTTCCTTTAAATCACGTATTTATCTCATTATTTCAGAAAACAAATTCATAAAATAAAGGGAACGTAATCTTGTTCGATTAGAAAGGAGAAAAAAATGAAATGGCGTATAATGGTGATGACGTTCGATCGAGAGCGAAGTCGCGATGGGCGTGACAGCTGCAGCTCGCATGCAATGGAGAGGTGGGACTCGATTGTAGTCGCGATGTCGTGAAGGTCATGAGGGAGAGGCGACGCACTGGGCGGCAGGGAGCAGCGGCTCAAATCTGGGGGACGAGCTAGGGTTTCGTACTGGTTTTGGAGGAGACGCGACCGTGTGGGAAGCAGGCAGTGAGCATGGAGACGGAGCTGGAAAATCGCGAAGCTAGGGCTTGTTTTGGACGATTATCAAGTAGGAATTTTGTAAGCTCGAGCGACGGCATGCTTGGTAGCAAAGGGGGATGGCCGTGCTAAGGTGATGCAGGGGAGATGTAGTCGCGAAGTGGTTTCGATTCGTCTTCTGTTCGTTGGTGAGTGAATTCATTTTATCACTCAAGTTAAACTTTTAGTTCAATTGATCGATTTTTATTTCATGCATCAGAACATTTAATAGTCAGATATTGTATAATTTTATTTTTATCAGAATTTCATATATGCATATTTTAACTTACAGTTAGAAAAAAATAAAACTAAGTATCTTACTTTAGTTAAGATATGTAAATTATGTTAAAGCGAATATTTTGCAAATTCTTGAATTGTTATATATGTTTATCAAAAATTTTAACAGTAAAGTAAAATATGAAATTTTACTAACCCTATAGATTTAAAATTAAAAAAATGAGAAAATTAATGGTAGTAAAGTCAGGGCAAATGCTAATAAATTCGGAATTTTCATTTATACGAGGTTCAGAATCAAATGAAAACAGTCGGGTTGGTTCGTGGCTGGAATCGATGTTACAAATATCAAAGGTGAGTAAATCTCACTCTGTTTGATTTTTATTTAGATTTAAATGGTTAAATTTAAATATTTGGTTGAATGATTGAATTGATTTGATGTGTACTGATGATCTGGTGACTTTGGTTTTGGTTGGTTCTCGAGTTAATTGTTGTTTGACTCGAAGCATTTGGTTTTAAATGGTTTTAAACGTAAATCATAAATAAGAGAAAGGTTCATTTTGAAGTTAATAAGGGTTTAATGATTGGTGATTCATTAAATAGGTAGGATAATTTAAATGGATAACTAATTAATTAAATTAATTAATGATTTGGGTTAATTAATTAAGTTTAAATTAATTTAGAAGGACCATTGGGTGGTTTAATAAGTAATTACTTAATGTAATTAATAAAATTACTTTGTGTAATTAATCAAGAGATTGATTAAGATAGTTAATTAAGGAGTAATTAAATTATTTAATGAAGTAAATAAAAGATAGTTAATTACAGTTTGAGATAAATCGAGAATGATTAATATCGTGGTTTAATTAATGTAATTAATTTAGATTAGGATAAAATAAAATATAATTGGAAATCATTAATTTATCTAATTAATGTGGTAATTAAAGATTGATTAAATTAAGATTAATTAATCAATAATAAGTGACTTATGAGAAATTAATTAATATAAGTAATTAAGGATTAATGTAATTAATATAGTTAATTAATTTATGAAGTAATTAAGATTACTTATTGATTTTGGTTAAGAATAATTAATTTTGAAAAATTAATTAAAATTAATTACTTAAATGTAATTGAAAGAAAATTAATCCAGAGTGATTAATTAAGATGAATAATAAAGGGATGATCGATTAATTGATTTGAAATTAATTTATGTTAAATGAAGAAATCTAAGTGGCTGAGGTTAGTAAATCAGGGTTAATTAAATTAAATTTGTATGTGATTAAGCTTTGCTTGTGAATGATTGAATGGTATTAGATGCTTTGAATAAGTTGATATCTCTGATATGAAATGGTGTGTACTTCATTTGGATAACTTGGGTTAGCATGACACGAGACTCGAAGAGACCGGGGTCGGGTATTAGAAAATACCAGAAACCACTTCGAATTTTAATAAATTGATATGTGAAATCTATAAGCTGGAATGAAATGATTTAAGTGAATTGGACTATTTAATCCAAATTTTGGGTACTAGAAAATTTATGTGTGAAATAAGTGATGTCAACATCAAATTGTGGATTTGTAAATTTATTCGAGTTACCCCGGGTTTTATATAAGTTGTATGCTTTGTATTCCTTGTTAAATGGGTTTACTCACGCTAGTTTCCAGCCTGACCCGGGTGTTACTTTGGTGAAATGCTCGGGTCAAACCGAGTATTACAGATTTTCAGGTAAGGACGTTCTGGAGCTTAGGAGGCGAGCTGGGTGGCAGGAACGTGTAGAGTATTTCCGCTGTATTATATTATTGTAAATCTGAGGCATGTTGATTTGTATATGTCCAGTGTTTGAATATATGTGCAACTCTGATGTATTAAAATTTAATCGATAGAATATTATTCCTTGTAAATTGTTATTATTTATTATTATATTCTATCCGCTGTGAATGTGAGATGTTGATGTTTCTGTTCTTCTTCTTGTTCTTCTGTCTCTTTTTTTCATAACTATCTGAAATTTTCGGATTCGGAAATTTCGGGTCATTACAGTTGGTATCAGAGCGAGGTTAAGTGAGAACCTTGGCTCTGGTGGGGATTACTCATTAAGTAGAGTCTGTAGTACTCTAAAATGAGTTGAGTGTGTGTGTGTGTGTATATATGAGAGCGTACTTGTTATTTTCTTATATAAGGGTTTTAAATGATTTTATATAAAAAATATTTTGATATATAAGGCAATATTTCCTTCTAATAAATATTAAGGTGATTGGTTGTTAAATTATTGAAATTAAATTAAGAAGTAATATAAAATACAACATAACTGAAATCTTGAATTGGAATTAAATTAAGTGATAACAGAAATACAACCAAATTTAAAATTAAATTGATTGAAAATGAAATTCTAGAAATTGAGCTCAGAAATTAAGTGTTTAAATTTTTTAAACAAAGGTAAATTTGAAATGGATTCAAACTGAAATTTAATCTTGAATTTATAGAAGCAAGAATAATATAAAAAGGAATTGGTATCTAGATATGATTACCTTGGGTATTATCATAAATAGTTATTGTGTTTAATAATGATATATTTTTTATTAAGTAAGCCAAATGAAGTAAATTTATAAGATGAGTATAACTTCTAAATTAAAGTAGGTTTTAAAATTGTGGAGTTTTAAAACCTAAGTCTAGAAACAATCAATTGTTTCAAAGAGTAAAAGAAAATAACAAATAATATAATTCAGACTATCTTGAATATAGTCTTATTTTAAAACAAGAAATGTTTGGAAGATTTTTAAGGGAATTATTTTGAAACTAAAACCAAGGGTGGTTTAAAATATAAAGTAGCCTGGTGTGTAAAGGAAATAAATATGAAAATAAACTCTAAGGTTGAGTTTTGAATTATCCTTGTAATGTGATGTGAAACCCAAAGTGAAGCAAGTTTTAAACTTAAGTGGAAAGCTTACTAATCTGAAGGTTTAAATTTTGAATGGGAATTGGGATTAATTCAAGCAGGAATTGAAATGATTTGAAATTGAAGTGGATTCAATTTGAAATTAGCCCAAATTTATTTGAATTATTTGGAACTGTAAATAAAGTTGAATAAGTAAAAATCAAATGGAATTTGATTTGAAGTTGGAATGAAATTGATAATTAATTCAACTTGAATTGGGAATAAATCAAGTCCAATGGAAATAGGAGTTATTTAAATTGGAATTGGGTCAATTTAAATGGGAGTGGAAATTTAAATAGAAGTGATGGGAAAGTGAACTGTATTGACTTTGGACTATTTTCAATATAAATTGTTTTAATATAAACTTATTTTTCCAAATTATTAAATATATACAACCTTTCTTTTTAAAGCTAAATCATCTTATATTTGTTTTACAATCATTTTTGGGACTATTTAATAATTTTTCAACTGTTTTATAAACTAATTACTATTTTTTAACTATTTTACCAATTAATTACTATTTTACAACTATTTTGCGATTATCTAAAATCTCTGAAACTATTTGACTATTTTTCAACTATTTGACTATTTTTCAACTATTTTACAATTAGTTTTAATTACAGCTATTTTGCAAATTAATAATTATTTTTCAACTACTTATCTATTTTTTTTTAAAAAGAATTTTTCAAGCTATTTTCTAAAAATAAACTGGTTAGAGTTCAAACTGTTATTGATTAAATACCCAACTGAGATAAGAATTGAAGTGATAATCCAAATGGGGATTAAGGCAAATGTAAATAAGTGAGTGAAAATTGAAGTGAATAGAAAGGAAATTGATTTGGCTAATAATCAATGAAAACAAATACGTAGGATGTACGTATATTATTCTATTCGCATAGTGATTTGATCCAGATTCGAGCACAGAATTCGATATAGTTGTATCAATCCGAGTTAGGATTTTTCACTCGATTTTCGACGGCGAACCTGGATATGGATTGTTGATTGGTTCTGTATGTTCTCTATCGTAGGTATGTCTATGTAAGGAGAATGACAGTTTCTGATCAAGAAACCAGATCTGTGTCCGCACTAGGAAGCCAGGTGGACGATACTAGTTCGGAAGTGAAATTGTGTGATCCAGTGAACGATCAGATTGGTATAGCATACGGATGATAAGTCTACATCTTACAGTTTTGAATGAAATTGATATTGGAAAGAGTAATGTGACGACTCGAATTTTTGCCCTTTCGAAAATCGACATCCATACTTCATATCGTATTCGAATGCCATAGATTCGACCGTTCAAATCCGATTCGCCGGAGCTTATAACAATATTAAGTAAATAACACAGCGGAATAAAAGAATAATATATTGATATACAGCTTTAATACAATATCCGATACAACAGATGATCCAATAGATATCAATATACATCAGAGATATGATACAATAAAATAGCAGCGGAAAAGAAAAATAGATAACATCTAGCAGCGGAACAATATAACTCTGAGATAGTCTTCAAAAAAAGAACTCCGAGAACTGCAACTCCATCTCCAAGAATCAATCCAGCAATAGCTCGAACCCCCAATAACGATGCACCTAGCATAAGCAAGTCTGGTCCGATCCAAAGACTGAACTAACTCCAGATAACCTACTAATCTGACTATCTGAAAAAGACCCAACTCTAGACTGCTCGTGTAGAAAATAATGAGCATCCAGAGTTTAGGAAAGAAACAATAAACTCCAGATCAGTCGTGGGACTGGTGTGAGCAACAAAAACAGTTTATCTTTTAAAACATTCAACAAAAGATTTTCAAAGTCAATTCGCAATGCTTTTTTTTTTAAAATGAGACTACCATAAGGCCTCCCGCACACACACACAATGCAAACGCAGAATCGGAGGAGATTTCTCCTTATGATAGTCAAAGATGCTTGATACGCATTAAAAAGAAACATTTGATATTATTACTAGTGCATAGTGTAAGAAAAACTCATTTCGAAAGTAGAATATAAATCTTAGCCAGCATAGACATTTCGAACTATGCCTACTATAGCTACCATCCAAACGGTGGGGCGCCACCATAAGTGAATGATAGGTTCTACAACTAATACCGTACAAGATCGTATTGTTTCTTTGGATTTCCAACGAATGGTCAGGCCAAGGAACTTCCCATTGCCACATGAGAACGCCTCTGGATGGACATCCCCGAGAACCAAACCGGATCTCTACCAACACAAGGCCGGGTTACCCCTAACTGAGTAACAACTGACCGAATATGCCATCCCCCGGTCCTTTGGGACCTTTCAACCGAGCGCTCGTAATCAATTCACACAATCATAAAGTGTTTTCAACATGAGTAAGTATCTGGGCTCCATACCATGATACCACCCTTTTCCAGAAGGAAATGCACATATCCTAAAGGGCGCTACCCCTCATAACCTTGCCGCATCTTTCCTGTTTTGACCATTCCCGAGGTGTGAGGCTCGACGAAGTCACGTCCACAAAAACATACTTTATACAAAAGCCATGCTTTGGGTCAACAAATGATCATAGAAATGATCACAAAGATAGACGATCAAATAAATGATCCTATCACAAATAATCAACACAATGATCATTTCACAGCAACACTCAGTATGTCACATTACCAAATTGGGAGTATATTGCTGATAACCTTCAACTACATAACCTCTGAGCTCGTACGTCTCAGAGAAGGGTGTTAAGCTAAGAGAATAAATTCTCCGCCACCAACAGAAATATATTTGAAAGAAATCGGCTTTATGTCTCAATTTGTAATGTCAGACATACAATCCATACACGTCTGTTCCGGGATCGAACAGAACCGAAGGCACTTACAAAGAAGTCCTTGCAATCCGCATATTCACAATCCCGATCGGATTTCCCATCACTTAGGGAGTTTCTATACCGGCGCGACTCGGTGCAGAAACAACCGATAGGTCATCCTATCGCTTTCGCAAATACCCGGTCTTCATCACCGGTCTTCAAATGCTATCCATAACGACGTATCACATATTTGGAATGGGTTATACGACACAAAGGTCCTTTCCCAGCTAAACCGAATAGTGAGCACGATATTTCAAAAACAAATGGATAATGGGATTTCAATTAAGTCACAACTTATTACCCAAAACTTTTCTTCAAATGGCTTAACAAATTACCATTTTCAATCTTTAAAAAAGATTCATTTTCACAACCTTTAACGGTTTAAACAATTTTCACATTTTAATCTTTTAAACAAAAGATTCGTTCACAGATTTTCCAAATCAATTTTCATTTCAATTTGATTAACTCGTTAAATCTTCAAATCAAAGATTTAACTTATAGCCTTCAAGACAATTTCATTTCAATTTGATTTAAACAAATCATCAATTTAAATCTGTTAAAAATAAACAGATTTAATTCATAGCTTTCATAAAGAATTCATTCATAACTTAGGAAAATCATTTCTCTATTCAATCTTGAAATTCCCCTAATTAACTGGAATCTCAGTTCTTATCTAAAAGTGTTTATCATTTGAAAACAACAGTTTTCATTTTGGAAATCTGATTCATTTATACGAGTTGAAATCCTTGGGTTAAATTCAAATTCCCAAAAATAATACTTTAAAAATGATTTAACTCATAATGACTAGTATAATATCATTAATCCCTAGTTTCAAATTACAAAATTCAATTTGAATATTGAATTCAGATTTAAATTAAAGTATTTAAATTCCAACACTTAATCTGGTTATTCAAATTAAATTTCCATCTTTGAAATTCCATTTCAAAAGCTTTTCACTTCTATTCCAATTCCATTTCCAAAACATTTGAATTTAAAAATTCAAATTTTAAACTATTTCAAAAATCTGTGACTTAACCGATTTCCTTGTGAAATCCATAATTGTGTGGTCCAAGGGTTATACACAGTAGTGCAACATCATTCAATCATGACAGATCAAATACAACAATATATCTGATAAGCGATATAAATTATAACACTTATCTTCATTCACAGATCACAGATATATTTATATATCACAGATAATAAATTACATCACAGATCACAACACAAATCAGGATAATCATAAAGCATCATATAATAGGGATATCAAACAGTTTACCATCCAATATAATCCAAGCATCCATAGATAGGATTAATTTAATTATCTGATTAATTTAAATCAGATTAAATTTCTATGAATAATTCTTTTCACATTTATTATCAAAATAAATTTCAAGTAAATGATCCTCATTAACTATTCATAATTATTTAATTACTATTCTTAAGTAATTAAACTCAATTTAACTATTGTTAATTATCATTTAATTAACCTTTAAAATCATATGTTTAATCACTGATTATTTAATTAATTAAGTTCTAAACTGTAACTTAATAAATCTTAATTACTTGATTAAATAACCTTAATCATTTGTTTAAAAGACAACTCTTTATTAATTTAATGAATCTTATTTACAAATTAATTTACTTAATTAATTTAACTCAAATCCTAATTTCTTGATTAAATAAATTAATCAATTATTCAATTGAACTAATTTAATGAGTGCATATCATTTTATCTTTACTAATTCAAATTTAAAACATTTTTTTTAAACTAATGTTTAAATTATCATCACAAAGCAAATTTAAACAATTTAAATATTAAAACTTCTTTGATTTCAGGACTAGGATTCAAATTATCTTTAATTCAGATTTAAATTTAGATTTAAACTTCTAGTTTCAACTTGCTTAAATTTTTCATTTAAAATTTCAACTCCATTTCAAATTTCTTTAATATATATTGAATTGCTTTTAAGTTATTAAAACAATTTAAATTTAAAACTTATTTATGTTTAACCTAAACTCTACATTCAACTTGAATTTATATTAACATTTCAATTTGAACTCAGCTTTAAAAATCTTGGTTTAAAATTTAAATTTGGTTTTAAAATTTGCAAACCAAAACAGTTACAGGTTTGAAGCCTGGAACATGAATTTGACCCGAGCCCAGACTCGATTTGCTTCGAGTCACTTACTCGATTTACTCGAGTACCACTTCGGGTAAAAACCCACTAGAACGCTGCTTCTACCCAAACAACATCATCAGACAAATATCCCACCGTGCATATGCACGGTGGTTCCAGCCACCGTTGATCATCAACACTGATCGCCACCCATCAGTACTCGCCTCAACATCTCACCTCGATCATCGAAATGCGTCCAACCACCGAAAATCGATAACGAGCTTCCCATTCCAAAACCTGGAACCGCTTGAACCCAAATCCCCCGAACCTTTCAATGCCCCAATCTCGTCGCCTCGGCTACCGGCCAACCTACAACTCCGGCTATCGCTTCATCAAACCCATAGCTACCATTTCCCAGACCCTCGAGCAACTCGATGCTCGAACGAAACCGTGGTGCACGAATTTCCTCCCCGTTCAAAAACTAGGTTTAGAAATTTCAAACCCTTGCCGCCGCCGCCGCCGTTATTACCACCTTCAACCATTTTTCTACTCACCCCCATAGGCTCCTCCATCACCACGAACAACCCCGACACCCCTAGTTCAACCTAGTGCCGGAAATTGATCAAAAATCAATTCCAGTTCAAAACCAAACTGCTCTCAACTCCTTCACTTAAAAATCATAAATCTTGGCTTAAAATTCTTATCTTCTAATGCCGATTCATGTTATGTGAATGAATCTCAAATTATTTACAATCGAATTTATTAAAATTTAAAGTTTGCTCGGTGGAATCAAGTTTTTTTGTTTCTTTTCTTTTTTTTTCACACTGTATATCCTTGTTTTATTTAAAAACTATTTTTAAATAATCCCTGAAACTTAAACCCACCCATTTGTCTTTGAAACCAAGGTCTGATATTGGTTTAATGATAAGAGATCGAAGTTTCTTGTTTGTTTAAACCTGTAACTCAGTCAATAAGAAAGAAGAACAAGGAAACAGAGGAGATTTATATATGTATATGTACATCAAAGCAATTCCAGATCTCAAACTTTTCAGTTTAATTTAAAGTTGTTTACTCACCTTGTCATGAGAAGAAGAACAGAGATCTGAAACTCGATTTATTTGAAGTCAATTGATCTTCTGCTTGAACATGATCCTTACATACTTCAGTTTTAAGTTTGAACTTCTATGCTTGATCAGGTTGCAGATTTGATTATGCATGCTTGAAAATTGCTTTGGCTTTTGTTGTTTTTAGATTTGTAGAAAGAAAGCTTACTCATTTTTTTCTGGTTTTGCCTTTCTTCTCAGTTTTGCAGAATGAAACTAAAAAGAAGAAATTGATTTGTTTTTTTTTTATTTTAAACTTTCTTTTACTTGCTTTGAAATGAACTAAAATGAGGATTGATGTATATAAAGAGAAGTATGCAGGCTGATATCAATATTTGTACAGGTAATGTTATTATTTAATAAAATAGGCATGGTTGAAGTGTATTAGAGGTATGTTGTTAGAGATGGAAACATGTAATGCATATGTACTTTGTCCTACTTCCTATTTCTTTCTTTTACAGCCTACATCTTTTAGCTCGGCTGAGATGCTTGCATTTATTATGTTTGATTTGTTTATACTTAAATATATTTATTATTTGTATGTATTGTTTTATATTTGTCTTGCCTACACATTTACATAGAAGATGTTTATATTTTATTTCTTTTGATTTGTCTTCCTTTACAAACTTTTGCTTTGGTTTTGTTTTAAGTGTACATATTTATGTTATTCTATTATGTATGTATAGTTTATATATATGTGTTTGTTTGAGTTGAGATGAAAGCTTTAATTGTTTATGTACTTTATGTTTTATTCTTATCTCTTTTACTTATTCTTTTTTACTTCTATTTTTAGTTCAAATATTTATCATAAATTTTTCTCTAAAAATTATTGTTTTACATTTCTCTATATACACATATATTTTATATATCTCAAATTATCATCATTTATAAATTTTTAAATCAATTTATTTATTTATTTCTATACTTGTGTCTAAAGTATATTATTTATTTTTCAAAATCATTTATTTAAGAATTTATTTAAAATCCAATATATACATATATATTCACATATATACAAATTTTCAAATCCATATGACTTTACATATTTTCTATTTGAATCGAGGAAACTCGCTTCCATTTATAATTAATTCTACAAATTTTTATTCAAAAATTCATTTAATTATTAATTTAAATTAAATAAAAATCTAGGGTCGTTACAAACTTCCCCCCTTAAAAGAATTTCGTCCTCGAAATTCGCAGGCACGAAAGCAACACAGAGATAGCTAGATAGAGAAATATCCTTTCAAATCAAGCTGGATATCAATTATACATTTCGCTCACCAAATCAGAATATCAACAATAGATACAAGAAATTATAATAAAATTTCAAATTTTGGTTTTAAACAAAATCATTTTATCGATACAATTCTAATCATTCTTCATATTCTATTAATCAAGTTAACTCAATTTAAAATTTCTAATTCCAAATTCATTAAGGTTTAAATCAAAATGCTGATAAGAAACCGATGAAGATGCGAAGTAAGAATTTCCTACAACGATTCGTAGGGCCACAATCACACCGAAACTTCTTCTTGTAGCTGGTACGAAGCAATCAAAAGAATTTTGAAAACGAATCAAAAAAGATTGAGAAGAAAGTTGTTTCCACTGTTGTTACAGAGTATCGACCATTTATAGCCGTATTCCCAAGTCCCCTATCTCGTTCTCTTCTTGCACTCATACTTACTATCAGTGGATAGTAAGAGAATTTACTGAGGCGTTAAAACGGATATCTTAAGGATTACTCATTCTAGGATTTACTTCACCCTATCTTTAATGAGTTACTTAATGTGTTATACTCCTGAGCTAAAGTTCAACCCTTAGCTCTGATACCAAATGTGACGACTCGAATTTTTGCCCGCTCGAAAATCGACATCCATACTTCATATCGTATTCGAATGCCATAGATTCGACCGTTCAAATCCGATTCACCGGAGCTTATAACAATATTAAGTAAATAACACAGCGGAATAAAAGAATAATACATTGATATACAGCTTTAATACAATATCTGATACAACAGATGATCCAATAGATATCAATATACATCAGAGATATGATACAATAAAATAGCAGCGGAAAAGAAAAATAGATAACATCTAGCAGCGGAACAATATAACTCTGAGATAGTCTTCAAAAAAAGAACTCCGAGAACTGCAACTCCATCTCCAAGAATCAATCCAGCAATAGCCCGAACCCCCAATAACGATGCACCTAGCATAAGCAAGTCTGGTCCGATCCAAAGACTGAACTAACTCCAGATAACCTACTAATCTGACTATCTGAAAAAGACCCAACTCTAGACTGCTCGTGTAGAAAATAATGAGCATCCAGAGTTTAGGAAAGAAACAATAAACTCCAGATCAGTCGTGGGACTGGTGTGAGCAACAAAAACAGTTTATCTTTTAAAACATTCAACAAAAGATTTTCAAAGTCAATTCGCAATGCTTTTTTTTTTTAAAAATGAGACTACCATAAGGCCTCCCACACACACACACACAATGCAAACGCAGAATCGGAGGAGATTTCTCCTTATGATAGTCAAAGATGCTTGATACGCATTAAAAAGAAACATTTGATATTATTACTAGTGCATAGTGTAAGAAAAACTCATTTCGAAAATAGAATATAAATCTTAGCCAGCATAGACATTTCGAACTATGCCTACTATAGCTACCATCCAAACGGTGGGGCGCCACCATAAGTGAATGATAGGTTCTACAACTAATACCGTACAAGATCGTATTGTTTCTTTGGATTTCCAACGAATGGTCAGGCCAAGGAACTTCCCATTGCCACATGAGAACGCCTCTGGATGGACATCCCCGAGAACCAAACCGGATCTCTACCAACACAAGGCCGGGTTACCCCTAACTGAGTAACAACTGACCGAATATGCCATCCCCCGGTCCTTTGGGACCTTTCAACCGAGCGCTCGTAATCAATTCACACAATCATAAAGTGTTTTCAACATGAGTAAGTATCTGGGCTCCATACCATGATACCACCCTTTTCCAGAAGGAAATGCACATATCCTAAAGGGCGCTACCCCTCATAACCTTGCCGCAACTTTCCTGTTTTGACCATTCCCGAGGTGTGAGGCTCGACGAAGTCACGTCCACAAAAACATACTTTATACAAAAGCCATGCTTTGGGTCAACAAATGATCATAGAAATGATCACAAAGATAGACGATCAAATAAATGATCCTATCACAAATAATCAACACAATGATCATTTCACAGCAACACTCAGTATGTCACATTACCAAATTGGGAGTATATTGCTGATAACCTTCAACTACATAACCTCTGAGCTCGTACGTCTCAGAGAAGGGTGTTAAGCTAAGAGAATAAATTCTCCGCCACCAACAGAAATATATTTGAAAGAAATCGGCTTTATGTCTCAATTTGTAATGTCAGACATACAATCCATACACGTCTGTTCCGGGATCGAACAGAACCGAAGGCACTTACAAAGAAGTCCTTGCAATCCGCATATTCACAATCCCGATCGGATTTCCGATCACTTAGGGAGTTTCTATACCGGCGCGACTCGGTGCAGAAACAACCGATAGGTCATCCTATCGCTTTCGCAAATACCCGGTCTTCATCACCGGTCTTCAAATGCTATCCATAACGACGTATCACATATTTGGAATGGGTTATACGACACAAAGGTCCTTTCCCGGCTAAACCGAATAGTGAGCACGATATTTCAAAAACAAATGGATAATGGGATTTCAATTAAGTCACAACTTATTACCCAAAACTTTTCTTCAAATGGCTTAACAAATTACCATTTTCAATCTTTAAAAAAGATTCATTTTCACAACCTTTAATAGTTTAAACAATTTTCACATTTTAATCTTTTAAACAAAAGATTCGTTCACAGATTTTCCAAATCAATTTTCATTTCAATTTGATTAACTCGTTAAATCTTCAAATCAAAGATTTAACTTATAGCCTTCAAGACAATTTCATTTCAATTTGATTTAAACAAATCATCAATTTAAATCTGTTAAAAATAAACAGATTTAATTCATAGCTTTCATAAAGAATTCATTCATAACTTAGGAAAATCATTTCTCTATTCAATCTTGAAATTCCCCTAATTAACTGGAATCTCAGTTCTTATCTAAAAGTGTTTATCATTTGAAAACAACAGTTTTAATTTTGGAAATCTGATTCATTTATACGAGTTGAAATCCTTGGGTTAAATTCAAATTCCCAAAAATAATACTTTAAAAATGATTTAACTCATAATGACTAGTATAATATCATTAATCCCTAGTTTCAAATTACAAAATTCAATTTGAATATTGAATTCAGATTTAAATTAAAGTATTTAAATTCCAACACTTAATCTGGTTATTCAAATTAAATTTCCATCTTTGAAATTCCATTTCAAAAGCTTTTCACTTCTATTCCAATTCCATTTCCAAAACATTTGAATTTAAAAATTCAAATTTTAAACTATTTCAAAAATCTGTGACTTAACCGATTTCCTTGTGAAATCCATAATTGTGTGGTCCAAGGGTTATACACAGTAGTGCAACATCATTCAATCATGACAGATCAAATACAACAATATATCTGATAAGCGATATAAATTATAACACTTATCTTCATTCACAGATCACAGATATATTTATATATCACAGATAATAAATTACATCACAGATCACAACACAAATCAGGATAATCATAAAGCATCATATAATAGGGATATCAAACAGTTTACCATCCAATATAATCCAAGCATCCATAGATAGGATTAATTTAATTATCTGATTAATTTAAATCAGATTAAATTTCTATGAATAATTCTTTTCACATTTATTATCAAAATAAATTTCAAGTAAATGATCCTCATTAACTATTCATAATTATTTAATTACTATTCTTAAGTAATTAAACTCAATTTAACTATTGTTAATTATCATTTAATTAACCTTTAAAATCATATGTTTAATCACTGATTATTTAATTAATTAAGTTCTAAACTGTAACTTAATAAATCTTAATTACTTGATTAAATAACCTTAATCATTTGTTTAAAAGACAACTCTTTATTAATTTAATGAATCTTATTTACAAATTAATTTACCTTAATTAATTTAACTCAAATCCTAATTTCTTGATTAAATAAATTAATCAATTATTCACTTGAACTAATTTAATGAGTGCATATCATTTTATCTTTACTAATTCAAATTTAAAACATTTTTTTAACTAATGTTTAAATTATCATCACAAAGCAAATTTAAACAATTTAAATATTAAAACTTCTTTGATTTCAGGACTAGGATTCAAATTATCTTTAATTCAGATTTAAATTTAGATTTAAACTTCTAGTTTCAACTTGATTAAATTTTTCATTTAAAATTTCAACTCCATTTCAAATTTCTTTAATATATATTGAACTGCTTTTAAGTTATTAAAACAATTTAAATTTAAAACTTATTTATGTTTAAACTAAATTCTACATTCAACTTGAATTTATATTAACATTTCAATTTGAACTCAGCTTTAAAAATCTTGGTTTAAAATTTAAATTTGGTTTTAAAATTTGCAAACCAAAACAGTTTCAGGTTTGAAGCCTGGAACATGAATTTGACCCGAGCCCAGACTCGATTTGCTTCGAGTCACTTACTCGATTTACTCGAGTACCACTTCGGGTAAAATCCCACTAGAACGCTGCTTCTACCCAAACAACATCATCAGACAAATATCCCACCGTGCATATGCACGGTGGTTCCAGCCACCGTTGATCATCAACACTGATCGCCACCCATCAGTACTCGCCTCAACATCTCACCTCGATCATCGAAATGCGTCCAACCACCGAAAATCGAAAACGAGCTTCCCATTCCAAAACCTGGAACCGCTTGAACCCAAATCCCCCGAACCTGTCAATGCCCCAATCTCGTTGCCTCGGCCACCGGCCAACCTACAACTCCGGCTATCGCTTCATCAAACCCATAGCTACCATTTCCCAGACCCTCGAGCAACTCGATGCTCGAACGAAACCGTGGTGCACGAATTTCCTCCCAGTTCAAAAACTAGGTTTAGAAATTTCAAACCCTTGCCGCCGACGCCGCCGCCGTTATTACCACCTCCGACCATTTTTCTACTCACCCCCATAGGCTCCTCCATCACCACGAACAACCCCGACACCCCTAGTTCAACCTAGTGCCGGAAATTGATCAAAAATCAATTCCAGTTCAAAACCAAACTGCTCTCAACTCCTTCACTTAAAAATCATAAATCTTGGCTTAAAATTCTTATCTTCTAATGCCGATTCATGTTATGTGAATGAATCTCAAATTCTTTACAATCGAATTTATTAAAATTTAAAGTTTGCTCGGTGGAATCAAGTTTTTTTTTTTTTTTTTTTTTCACACTGTATATCCTTGTTTTATTTAAAAACTATTCTTAAATAATCCCTGAAACTTAAACCCACCCATTTGTCTTTGAAACCAAGGTCTGATATTGGTTTAATGATAAGAGATCGAAGTTTCTTGTTGGTTTAAACCTGTAACTCAGTCAATAAGAAAGAAGAACAAGGAAAAAGAGGAGATTTATATATGTATATGTACATCAAAGCAATTCCAGATCTCAAACTTTTCAGTTTAATTTAAAGTTGTTTACTCACCTTGTCATGAGAAGAAGAACAGAGATCTGAAACTCGATTTATTTGAAGTCAATTGATCTTCTGCTTGAACATGATCCTTACATACTTCAGTTTTAAGTTTGAACTTCTATGCTTGATCAGGTTGCAGATTTGATTATGCATGCTTGAAAATTGCTTTGGCTTTTGTTGTTTTTAGATTTGTAGAAAGAAAGCTTACTCATTTTTTTTCTGGTTTTGCCTTTCTTCTCAGTTTTGCAGAATGAAACTAAAAAGAAGAAATTGATTTGTTTTTTTTTTAAACTTTCTTTTACTTGCTTTGAAATGAACTAAAATGAGGATTGATGTATATAAAGAGAAGTATGCAGGCTGATATCAATATTTGTACAGGTAATGTTATTATTTAATAAAATAGGCATGGTTGAAGTGTATTAGAGGTATGTTGTTAGAGATGGAAACATGTAATGCATATGTACTTTGTCCTACTTCCTATTTCTTTCTTTTACAGCCTACATCTTTTAGCTCGGCTGAGATGCTTGCATTTATTATGTTTGATTTGTTTATACTTAAATATATTTATTATTTGTATGTATTGTTTTATATTTGTCTTGCCTACACATTTACATAGAAGATGTTTATATTTTATTTCTTTTGATTTGTCTTCCTTTACAAACTTTTGCTTTGGTTTTGTTTTAAGTGTACATATTTATGTTATTCTATTATGTATGTATAGTTTATATATATGTGTTTGTTTGAGTTGAGATGAAAGCTTTAATTGTTTATGTACTTTATGTTTTATTCTTATCTCTTTTACTTATTCTTTTTTACTTCTATTTTTAGTTTAAATATTTATCATAAATTTTGCTCTAAAAATTATTGTTTTACATTTCTCTATATACACATATATTTTATATAACTCAAATTATCATCATTTATAAATTTTTAAATCAATTTATTTATTTATTTCTATACTTGTGTCTAAAGTATATTATTTATTTTTCAAAATCATTTATTTAAGAATTTATTTAAAATCCAATATATACATATATATTCACATATATACAAATTTTCAAATCCATATGACTTTACATATTTTCTATTTGAATCGAGGAAACTCGCTTCCATTTGTAATTAATTCTACAAATTTTTATTCAAAAATTCATTTAATTATTAATTTAAATTAAATAAAAATCTAGGGTCGTTACAAGTAATCAAAATTTGAATATTTTTTTTGAATAAACAAAGCTATATATCATTGTTATATAAGATAAATCTCCCCTTGTTGAATCTATTGCTGGAAGAAAAGGATTCTTGAAAGTGTTTGAAGTATAAAAGGAGTTTTATACAAGATTGAAATGATCCAAAGTTTTAATGATTATATATCTGAATATATATATATATATATATTTATATATATATATAAAGGATCTTATGAGGATTTTGGAAAAAGGTTTTGGGAACCTTTGGATTTCGAAAGGCTTTTGATTTTTGGGTAAAATCAATATTGAAGTTTGGAAAGCCTAGTTTGAGAATTATTGATTTTGGGATAATCGATTTTGTGTAAAGGAGCTTTGTATGAGATCATACTAGGTGTATGATTTGAAAGATACTATATGTGTATAGTATTAAGTGTTTTGATGATGGCTCTGGGGAAAAAGGCGCTCCCTTGAAATGAACTTCTCAGGAGTGCCACCGGGTGGTGCTGCCTTGAGCCCCAATGGGGGGTTCTAAAGTTGATCCGGTGAGGAGTCCAGACAAAACTAGTTCATGAGGATTATGAGTAGAGTATACCATAGCGAAAGTCGTGTGTGCCGCTGAGAGCCAAAGGTCTACGTTTGATTTTATATCGGTAGACTACGACCTATGGTAACATAGCGAAAGTCATGTGTGCCGCTGAGAGCCAACAGTCTGCGTTTGATTTTACATCGGTAGACTGCGACCTATGTAGGAGTGGAGAAGTTTCATTTTGACAGCGAAAGTCGTGTGTGCCGCTGAGAACCAACAGTTACATGGACTTTTGCTGCGATGACAACGTAACCCTGTAATGTAACTGCGATCTGTTGTGGGTTCCATGGTGTAATCGAGGGGCGCGGAGTGCCTACGATTACATGGAGTTTTGCTGCGATGGCAACGGAACCCTGGATGTAACTGCTACCATGGATGGGGGTGATGATTTCCAGAGCATTCTCACCAAAGATATATCCTCTATTTTCAAAAACTATTTTCTATATTTTCAATAAAATTATTTTTCAAGTATTTTCACTGGATGTTGAAAATGGGTCTGTTAAGTACTTATAGATTTTCAGTCTTACGCCTGATCAACGTATGACTAAATTTCTGTGAGAACAAGGATGGACTGGTTGAGACATCGAGTTATAAGAAGTATTTTTATAAAGAGCTATTTTAATAATATTATCTGAATTTAAAAGTATTTCTAAAACTTTAAAATCAAAGTGTTAGAATTTTGGAAAATGAAAGAAAATCCAAACTGGAATTATAAAATAAAATTGAACTCACAAAAATTTAATAAAGTGATTTTTATAATAAAATCGAATATTGATTTAAAAATTTGGAAGTAAGATAATCAGCTAAATAATTATTTGACAAAATATATTAATAAAATTTAACGTGGTTAAATAAAATGGATTGTAAGTTAATAATGGAGTTTGGAAATAAATTCGAATTATAAATAGAATTCGATTTGGATTGATAATGAATTAAATAAGAAGAGATGTTGTAAAAATAAAAATAAAATAGTGTTGGATTGATATAGTGATGGTTTGAATTACAAACAAAATTCAAGTGTGATATGAATAATATTTAACGAAATTTGCAAGTAAATTAGATATAATGGAAGTGTTGTCGAATGAAATAAAAGTGAACTATAATAGGCATGGTTTGAATTGCAAACAAAACACAGGTGAATAGAAATAAATTGATAATGGCTGTGTATTAATAAAATAAATTCGAAAATGAATTAAGTTGGTGAATTAAAAATTAAAAAGGGGGTGAATAAATGGGTTGATTGAATTAAATAATAAATGGCTGAAGTCTGATTGAATAAAAATTAAATCAGAAACTTTATTGGAATTGGATTATGAGTATAAATTTAAGTTATGAGGGTATTAATTTAAAGTAAAATTACTTAAGTCAATAAAAGCTGGGTTTCGAGTAAGAATGGAAGACCATGAAATAAAATTTGGGTTAAATTTATTTGGAAAATGGTTATTAATTTATAAGTATTGAATGTGCCAAGCTTAATAAATTGTTTTGAATGAAACCAATGCAGAAATGAAATGGAATGCAAATGTATGGTTGGTGAATAAATTAGAAATTAAATGGAATTAAATACAGAATTAGTAGAAGATTAATTGAAAGTAGTTATAAACTAAAATAGATACTTTATTAAGCGAATATCGTCGAAATTGCATAAAAATACTTGTCATTTAGCGTAAACAAAAGTAATTAAAATTCTATGAGTTGATAGAGATTAAATAAAATTGATTTTGAATCATTTGAAGTGAATATGAGCTTGTTTGGATTAAAAATCAATTGAATATAAGAAATTGAGTTGCAAGCCATTAAAATTGAATGAAATGGCTTATGAATTGGTTGAAAGCAATTGAATTAGCTTTAAAGTTATATGAATCGTTTATGGAAAGCGTTTGGTACTTTTTGCATATGAAATGCATGTATTTAGCTATTGAAAGTAAGTTAAATGCTAATAGATTTTCTATATATGACACTTACATATTTAAATTGAGTAAGTACCGGTACTTGAAGGCCGTTTGGCTGGATTTGGATTGCGCTAATTGCTTAAATAATGCGCCGCTTGCTTAAAATGCTAAATAAAGGTACGCCTACGCAATACAAATAGGAAATATGAACTGTTTTTACTTTTTCCGACCGGGTGGGTCGATGTATATATATATATTTATATCTCTTGTCAAATTTCAAAAGATCCTCCGTACAAAGGAGAATGCCAAAATTTTCTGAAAATTTTAGGAGTTAGAAAAATTTTAAATTTTTTTTCGTTAGTGACAAAACGATTTCAAAGTTGAAACTGAAATAAATTATTGGATGAAACTAATATGAATCAGTTATAAATGAAAAATAAAATTCAATATTCAAAATTGAAAATAAGTTGAATTCATATGAATATGGGGAAAACTAATTTAAATAAATAGATATGAAAACTTCTGTAAGGAAATGTATGAAATGATTTTTAAGGCTATGATTGGATATTATTGCTAAGTAGGATATGCAAGTATTATAAAGGGAAAGGAAAATTGGCTTTGATTTCAGAAGATAAATTTGAATTTCCCGACTAAAAGGTATGTATTTAAATTTCTGTATGAAATTGGATTGGATTTTTGATCCAGGCACTTGGCTTTCTATTTTCTTTTTGGAGTTTTTGAGCCCGTAGAGGCCTTTTGTAGTTGTAACGAGCTAGCCACGCAAAGGAGACGCCGGCAAAAAATTTCGGAAATTTAGTAAGTTAGAAAAAAAATTGGGAAAATTTTGATAATTCAACATTTGGTTTTAAATTGATATTTGAATGATTGAACAAAAGGGTATTGTTTGAAAACTGTGGGAGAGTTTGGGAAGTTAGTAAGAATGATAATGGGTCTTTTGTAAAAGTTATATTGTAGCAAGTTGATAAAACTGTTGGTTTTGGGGAAAAGTAAACAGGTATTGGACCATCTTCCTAACTAGTAATTTCGGGGACGAAATTCTTTTAAGGGGGGAGGAATGTGATGACCCAGAATTTTTAACAATTTAAAATGGAACAATTTTTTTTTTAAATATTTAAAAGTTAATTTTAAACTTGAATTCAATTATCACAATTTAATTGATAAGTAAATTATTGAAGTAAATAATTTGAAGTTGGGTGAAATGCTGAATCTGATGTTTTAAGCCTGTTAAAAATAATTTGAAGGCTTGTCAAATTTATATTGATAGAACTGAAGATAATAAAAGTGTTAAATTTTAATTTGGAAGTGTTTTGTTCAATTTTAAATATATATCGTTTAAATCGATATTTAAAAATAGCCATCCGAGGCATAGTCGCAGAATTCGACGAAACCAGTTCCATTGGATCCGTAATAGTTAGTTATTATCGGATTTCAATTTTCGTAGCGTTTGGATTTACCGTTTGCTCGTACGGGTGAGAAACGCGTCGAAATTAAAACTGATAATTTAATATTTTAAATCGATTTAATAAGCTAACTTCCACATACGATCAAATTAGCTTTCAAAACACGTTCCATTGTGTTCGAAACGCGAGTAAAACCTTATAATCGCCTAGAGGCACGCCTCGATGGTTGTTCGATGTTTTGAGCTGGGTAAGGTGAGATATTTATAATTAAATAATATTTTAATCTGTTAAATCAAGGCTTTGCCTTCTCCAATGTGCCTGTTTCTTCCTTTAAATCACTTCTTTCTCTCCTTATTCCAGAAAACAAATTCAAGAAAAAAAGGGAACGAAATCTCGTTCGACTAGAAAGGAGAAAAAAATGAAATCGCGTATAATGGGACGACGTTCAATCGAGAGCGAAGTCGCGATGGGCGCAACAGCTGTAGCTCGCGTGCGATGGAGAGGTGGGACTCGATCGTAGTCGCGATGCCGCGAAGGTTGTGAGGGAGAGGCGGAGCACTGGGCGGTAGGGGAGCGGCGGCTCAAATCTGGGGGACGAGCTAGTGTTTCGTACTGGTTTTGGGGGAGACGCGACCGTGTGGGAAGCAGGTAGTGAGCGTGGAGACGGAGCTGGAAGCTCGCGAAGCTAGGGATCATTTTGGACGATTATCGAGTAGGAATTTTTTAAGCTCGAGCGTCGGCGTGCTTGGCAGCAAAGGAGGATGGCCGTGCTAGGGTGATGCCGGGGAGATGTAGTCGCGAAGTGGTTTCAATTCGTCTTCTGTTCGTTGGTGAGTGAATTCATTTTATTACTCAAGTTAAACTTTTAGTTTAATTGATCGATTTTTATTTCATGCATCGGAACATTTATTAGTCAGATACTGGATAATTTTATTTTTATTAGAATTTCATATATGCATATCTTAAATTAGAGTTAGAAAATAATAATAATAAAATATCTTACTTTAGTTAAGATATGTAAATTATGTTAAAGCGAATATTTTGCAAATTCTTGAATTGTTATATATATTTATCAAAATTTAACAGTAAAGTAAAATATGGAATTTTATTAACCCTATAGATTTAAAATTAAAAAAATGAGAAAATTAATGGTAGTAAAGTCAGGGAAAATGCTAATAAATTCAGAATTTTCATTTATACGAGGTTCAGAGTCAAATGAAAACAGTCGGGTTGGTTCGCGGCTGGAATCGATGTTACAAAAATCAAAGGTGGGTAAATCTCACTCTGTTTGATTTTTATTTAGATTTAAATGGTTAAATTTAAATATTTGGTTGAATGATTGAATTGATTTGATGTGTACTAATGATCTGGTGACTTTTGTTTTGGTTGGTTCTCGAGTGAATTGTTGTTTGACTCGAAGCATTTGGGTTTTAAATGGTTTTAAACATAAATCATTAAAAAGAGAATGGTTCATTTTAAAGTTAATAAGGGTTTAATGATTGGTGATTCATTAAATAGGTAGGATAATTTAAATGGATAACTAATTAATTAAATTAATTAATGATTTGGGTTAATTAATTAAGTTTAAATTAATTTAGAAGGACCATTGGAAGTAATTACTTAATGCAATTAATAAAATTACTTTGTGTAATTAATCAAGAGATTAATTAAGATAGTTAATTAAGGAGTAATTAAATTATTTAATGAAGTAAATAAAAGATAGTTAATTACAGTTTGAGACAAATCGAGAATGATTAATATTGTGGTTTAATTAATGTAATTAATTTAGATTAGGATAAATTAAAATATATTTGGAAATCATTAATTTATCTAATTAATGAGGTAACTAAAGATTGATTAAATTAAGATTAATTAATCAATAATAAGTGACTTATGAGAAATTAATTAATATAAGTAATTAAGGATTAATGTGATTAATATAGTTAATTAATTTATGAAGTAATTAAGATTACTTATTGATTTTGGTTAAGAATAATTAATTTTGAAAAATAAATTAAAATTAGTTACTTAAATGTAACTGAAAGAAAATTAATCCAGGGTGATTAATTAAGATGAATAATAAATGGATGATCAATTAATTGATTTGAAATTAATTAATGTTAAATGAAGAAATCTAAGTGGCTGAGGTTAGTAACTCAATCAGGGTTAATTAAATTAAATTTGTATGTGATTAAGCTTTGCTTATGAATGATTGAATGGTATTGGATGCTTTGAAAAAGTTGATATCTCTGATATGAAATGTTGTGTACTTTATTTGGATAACTTGGGTTAGGATGACACGAGACTCGAAGAGACCGGGGTCGGATATTAGAAAATACCCGCAACCACTTCGAATTTTTATAAATTGATATGTGAAATCTATAGGCTGGAATGAAATGATTTAAGTGAATTGGACTATTTAATCCAAATTTTGGGTACTAGAAAATTTATGTGTGAAATAAGTGATGTCAACATCAAATTGTGAATTTGTAAATTTATTCGAGTTTCCCCGGGTTTTATATAAGTTGTATTTTTTGTATTCCTTGTTAAATGGGTTTACTCACACTGGTTTCCAGCCTGACCCGGGTGTTACTTTGGTGTAATGTTCGGGTCAGACCGAGTATTACAGATTTTCAGGTAAGGACGTTATGGAGCTTAGGAGGTGAGTTGGGTGGCAGGAACGTGTAGAGTATTTTCGTTGTATTATATTATTATAAATCTGAGACATGTTGATTTGTATATGTCCAGTGTTTGAATATATATGTAACTCTGATGTTTTAAAATGTAATAGACAGAATATTATTCTTTGTAAACTATTATTATTTATTATTATATTTTATCCGCTGCAATGTGAGATGCTGATGTTTCTATTCTTCTTCTTGTTCTTCTATCTCTTTCTTCTTTCTTTTTCATAACTATCTGAAATTTTCGGGTTCGGAAATTTCAGGTCGTTACAGTTGTGGTAGTAGTTATGACATTTGTGCGTAGATAACAAACTTAAAAATGTTATTAAATGTAGAAATGGTGACAATTGTTATTTGTTACCTATTTAATTAATCAATTACAAATAAATGTAAATAAATTTATATTAATGTGAATTAATACAATAACTGCAAATTCAAAATGTAATAAAATATACAGAAATGTCAATTACACTCATAAGACAATAAATTGATTTAATAATAAAAATAAAACCAAGATAAATGAAGTTGTGGGATTTTATATTATAATTAATGTCAAATCCACAAAGGTTCGAAATTATTGGAATACTGCAACTAATATGGTAAGTGACGATAATTGTAGAATATTGTGTAATAAGATATAAATAAATGATAACTATGTCAATATAGTAATAATTGATTGAATAAAAAGATTAAAATCAAATTAGACCAATTGATTAAAATTAAATTTTAATTAATTGGATTTAATTACAGTTGAAATTGAACATTGTAATTAGTGTAATAACCAACATTGAAATTTTATGTAAACTTGTTTTAAATTATTATAAACGTCTAAGTAATCAAAAAGATGAAAATTTGTTAGTTTATAAATATTGAACTTTTAACGATCTGTAATTTTCGATAATTAAAAATTATTAATTTAATAAAGTTTTGGGATTAAATGTTGGAAGGAATAAAAATTTGGGGTTAATAATAAGAATATAACAGGAATAAAGTGTAATACTATTAAATTAAGGTAATTGACAACTGGTTTAAATGTAAATTCTAATTAGTTAAAAGGAATAAAGAGTTATAATTGTAAGTTGTAAATAAATTTTGGTAATGTATGTATTAATGGATAATTGGATTAAAAGAGCAATTGATAATTAAAAGTTGATTGATTAATGAAATAATGTGTAATGAATTGTAACTGAATAAATTTAGTGTTGTAGTAGCAATTACAACACTTGTTGTGGATAATAAACTTATAAGATGTAACTAAAAGTTAATGGTAATAATTATTATATGTTACCTATTTATGTAGCCTGTTAAATTAAAGAAATCAACTGCAATTAATTTACTTAATTAGTGCAGTTAATGTAGATTAAATTAATTATTGTAGAATATTAATTCAATAAGATGTAACTAATGTAAATTTTATTCATAATATGATAATTGAATGAATAAAAAGACTTGAAATCAAGTTTGATCGATTTATTGGAATTTGAGCTATAATAAATGGATTTATTGCAATTAAATATAATTAAACACTACGTTAATGAAAACTAAGATGATAATTGTAGAAGGCTAGTGTAACAAGACATAAAAAATGATAATTACGTTTGTAGAGTAATAACTTTTAGAATAAAAGTCTGAAATCAATTTAAAACAATTTATCAGAATTTAATTTTAATTAATTGGATTTTATTACAGTTGGAATTGAACATTGTAATTAGTGAAACATTACACACCGAATTTGATATGTAAATTTGCTTTTAAGTTAATATAAATGTCTAAGTAATCAAAAATGATGGAATTTGTTGGTTTATAAATATTTAATTAAAAAGCGATTAATTAATTAAATATTAATTTATTTAATTAATGTGAGAATAGCCATTTTAGCTACTGTCTCGGATTTCGACGAAATCAGTTTCATCGGATCCGTAAAGGTGAACTATTGTAAATTTTCAAGCTTTGTATCAGTCGAACTTGTCCTTTGATCGTACGCACTCGAAACGCATAGAAATCAATTTAATTAAATCAGTTGAAATCAATGTGAAATAAGAAGATTTAAGCTAACTTCTTCATACGATGGAACTAGAACCTGAAACCTATTCCATTGAGTTTAAAAATACCGAAAACATCTATTTTGATATATGGGATGATCCATTTCCGTTTTGGGAACGAAACGGGCTTTTCGGGTCGTTTATTGTCCAACTTTCAAATCGATCTAGCCCATTCATTTCTATTTCTGATCTGCCTATACTTAGCCTGCATAAACCCTAGCTATTTCTTATTCCATATTCAATATGTACATTTCCTCTCTATCTCCTTCTTTTCAATGGAAGGAAATATTAAAATTCCCAAATCCTCAATTCAATTTCAAAACCAAATCGAAATTCAAATTCCTCAAACCCTAATATATATTATATATTATTTGAAGCTCTTGACGTGCGTAATTCACTGGTGTGATTCATTTTTTGATCGGATTCACCGTTTGCCCAAAATTCACGAATCAATTCTGGTTGTTCATATTGGAATTTGGACGATCCAATAGTGGATCTGCAGCCAATCGACGAACAGGTGGTGCCATTGCGAAGGTGGTGTCGAGTAGGGCATGAGGTAGTCATCGTTCATCGTAGCTCATTCTGGATTTTCCAAAAATTGGCCACGAGTGGCACGACGGCGCTGGCGTGTGGGGGAGGGGGCGTAGGCGATCGCGAGGGTGGCGTTAGGTGTGCCTCTGGACGGTGGTCGCGGCGAAGCTCTCCGATCATGGTCAAAGTGATGGTGGTAGTGGCAAAAATTGGCCAAAGGTCGTGATAGGCGGCGGCTTCGTGTTCTCGATCGCGATAAGGTATCTGGGCGTTAAGGCTTCGAATGGTCGATGATGATGCGTAAGTTTTGTTTATTATTTATTTATTTTTATTAATTTTCCAATCGTTCTAATGTATGTAACTTTTGTGTACGGACTCGGTTTCACACGCAGTTTGATCCGCTAGGATCGTATCGGATTTTAGGATATTTTGATGCTGATTTGAACAAATTCCGAGACTGTTCAAATTTGGGGATTAGTTTGGATTTTAATTCAATTCGAAATTCAAAGGCGAGTGTTTTAAGCACTCACAACTACTATATTATCTTATGTTAGTTAAATTAAATTATGGTGCGATTTGAAATTTATTGATTAATGTTTGATATGTTTAAATTGTCATTCTAATTAAATTTTCCTTTTATTGTATTTAATAATCGTTAATTTACCATTGAATTTAAATTGTCAATTAATACCTATGGTTGAATATCAGTTATCTATTGATGTTTATTGATCATTTTGGATGATGATTGTGACAGATGTTTGATTTTTGACATTAGATGACTGGATATTGTATTTTTATATGTTATAACACTGCAAGTTCCTTATGGGTTGAAATGATACATACCTGAACGATCTATAAATTAGGGTAAAATCGTTATGAATTGAAATGATAGACTCGAGCGATTTTATGGATTTTAAATTTTAAGTCGGGATTGCGGAATTGAAATGATATATATCTGTAATAATAAAATAATTGCAGATTGAAATGATAAATATCTATATCACTTAACCACACGATAGAAAATTATATATGGACACCGGATTCTTTAAATTGAATGATTTTAAATCTTTAAACAATGAATCCAATTAAACGATATTATAGAATTTGATCGATAAATTGAATTGTTTTAAATGAATTACTTGAAGGATTTAAATTGAAATTATAAAGTAGATTTTGAAGTATAAATGAAATTATCGAAGTTGACTTAGTGAAACATTGAAATTTGGTAACTTTGAAATCTATTGGAATTGGAATGGAAAATTTGGTTCTGATTAAAATTAAAAGTGATTGAAATTTGGATATGGTCCAGATTAGTTGAAATGGAATAAATGGTTAAATTCGATGTTAAATTCAAATTTATGTTCTTAATATAAACTGTAAAACGTTCTTTAAAATTATAAATTATTAAGATTTTCAACCTTTAAACTAAATTTATCTATTCTAATTACTTTAAACCATTTTAAATCTATGTAAAGCATTTTAATTTATTTTAAATATATTTTAAACCAATTTAAAGTATTTTAATCTATTTTAAATATATTTGAAGTATTTTAACCTATTTTAATCTATTTAATCTATTTAAAACTATTTAGTCTATTTTAAATCTATTTTAATCTATTTATATAATATTAATCCATTTTAATCTGCTTTAAACTATATTAATCTGTTTTAATCTATTTTAAAGCTATTTAAAACTATTTAAATATTTTAAAACCATCTAAACTATTTCAAAATTTCAGACGTGTAAATTTGAAGTATTTATATTCAAATCCTTGATTTTAAGGCGAATATGGTTAAATGATGTAATAACCTAAGTTGAGAATAAAATGACATATTTGAATGAATAATATGATTTTAAAATGAGGAATTAAATAACATATCTTATCGATAATTTCAAAGTGAATATGATTTTTAAAGCGAATATGGTTAAATGATGTAATAACCTAAGTTGAGAATAAAATGACATATTTGAGTGAATAAGATGATTTTGAAATGAGGAATTAATTAACATATCTTATCGTTAATTTCAAAATGAATATGATTTTTAAAGTGAACATGATTCAAAAAGATATGGTTTGAAATCGAATATGGTATTTTGATATCAATATGAAATGGTTTTGGAATGTAAAAGAACTATCCGGTGTGTAATAAGCGTTTGGTTGTTAAAGAGACCGGGATTGGATAATGTCACACTCTCTGCCAATACCAAAAACCACTTTAACAGCTGTGTACATGGTGGAGATTCTAGAAATGATGTAGGATGATTTGGCAAACGATTATGCATAATGTATTCACCTGACCCCGACTCCCGTGAGTTAGCTTGGATGTGACTAAAACAGGACTATACCGGGCCAAGTGAGGTCGCATATCCGATCGGGCATATTTCTTCGATACCATACTATTACTTTTTGATTAATTTGGTGGCCACCCCTCGATTTTGATTATGGGAGTGTGTTCCGAGGTGGACGGTAGTAGCTGCTAGGCGTTACCACCAGCCTAAGAGGGGAATTTGTTATTTCTACCCTAGCATTGTCTCGAGTGTCGTGTTCACATGCCCTATCATGCCTTTTGTGAGTTTGTTTTGTACCATACCCATGGATAGGTTACCCTCTGTGTAAACCTTTAGTTTACGGAAGAGCGTACAGTAATGTATAGACTATAGGAATATATAAATATGTTAAGGGGGATATGGTTAACGCCTTAACGCTATTTTTATACTTTACTTTATTGTAGACACTATTATAATAGCATATTGTACTACATAGTAGATAGTTTATCGGATCCTTAAGGGATGGTGATTCCGAACATCTCTTAAGTTATTGCACTTACGTTAGACACTGGATAGGAGATGTCAAAACCCGTAAAGATCTTTGACGCCACTACACTCATATTTATTTACTGTTGATTTAACTTAAGTAAGATCTTTAAGTTCTGACTCGAGTGTCTTATCTTTTCAATTCACTTGGGTCAGCCTGAGCATTTCAGGGTTAAAGACCTTACTTCTAGAGGACGAAGACGAAGATTTATACTATTATTATCTATTGGATTTATTCCACTACATCATGTTGTTCCGCTGCATTTACTTATTAATTTATTCTTGTTTTCTGTAACTCTGATTTTGTGTTGTAAAAGAATAGTCAAATGTATTTATAAAACAGTTTCATGAACTATTATTTGATTATTATATTTTGTTATTCCACTGCGAGATTCTGTATTTGTTTTATTTCTTTCACTTTTTCTTACTTACCCCATAACAATTTGCTTTTCAATGGTTTGAGTCTGGTATGTGTGTCTGCTTAAAACGTCCAAAAAGGCATGCCGTTACAGAATTAAAAAGTGATTAATTAATTTAATATTAATTTATTTAATTAACATGAAAATAGCTATTTTGGCCACTGTCTCGGATTTCGACGAAACTAGATTCATCGAATCCATAACAACGAATTATTGTAAGGTTTCAAATTTTGTAGTGATCTGACTTGTCGTTTGATCGTACGGACTCGAAAAGCGTAGAAAATCAATTTAATTAAGTTCAATTGAAATCGATTTGAAATAAGCTTATTTTAAGCTAATTTCTTCATATGATGGAATTAGGACTGAAACATGTTCCATTGATTTTTTAAAACATCGAAAACATCTATTTTGATATATGGGATGACCCACTTTCGTTTTGGAGGCAGAACGGGCTTTTCGAGTCATATTTGTTGTTTCAAATCAATTCGGGTATTATTCATTTATTATCGGGCTTTGTTAGTATATATTGTTCTATTCTTACCCTAGCAGCCTTTTTATTTCTTATTACTATATGTATCTATCTATTCAGCCTATAGCTTCTTCCTTCTTCTAATGGCTGCAAAACAAAACCTAAATTTCAATCTCCAAATCAATTTCAAAATAAAACTCATCCAAACCTTATCAAATTATATATCAATTCGAAGCTCTCGATGAGCGTAATTCACTGGTATGATTCGTTTTTCAATCGGATTCACCGTTTGTCCAGAAATCGAGGTTGAACCTTGGCCGTCAATTTGAACTTTTGACGATCCAACGGTGGATCGTCGTCCGATCGATGATTAGGAGGCGGTGTGGAGGAGAGCTCATCGAGCAGGTCTCGGGGATGTTGCCGCTAATCTCATAAATGGTCGACTTGTCTATAGTCGGCCTACGAATACGTGCGGCGGTAGGTGAACCAAACGCCATTGGGGTGGCGACGCAGCCCAGACCGGGGCCGCTCGAGGCAAGGGGAAGGTTGGCGCTGTTTGATCAATGTGAAAGTGAGCAAGGTGGCATCGGGATTTGGTCAAAGGCATCATTGTTGGTGGTGGCTCAAGCATTTGAACGTGATGAGTAGGGTTTCAAACAATTGGCAGGCTGACGTGTAAAGGTATATGAGTATTATTAATTTTAGTTATTTATTTATTATAAATTGTGTAACGTTCTAATGTGCATAACTTTTATATACGAGCTCGGATTCATGTGCGGTTTGTTTCAATGCGATTGCATCGAAATTTCAAACATTATGAGACTAATTTAGGCGAATTCTGAGACTGTTAGATTTTAGGCCATATTTTGGATTTCAAATCGATTTGAAATTAAAGGTGAGTGTTTTGGCCCACTCACAACTACTAGATTATCTTATGTAGTTAAATTAAATTTATGATATGATTAGAAATTAACTGATTGATGCTTGGTATGTTTAAATTGTCGGTCTAGTTAAAATTGACTTTTATTGCATTTAATCACCGTTTAGTTTAATATTGAACTTTATTATCAAATTTAATACCCATTAATGATAATCAATTATCTATCGATGTTTCTTGGTTGATTTGGATAATGACTGCGATGGACGTTGATTTTGATATCAGACGACTGGATGTTGTCTTTTTATGTTGTTATAACACTGCAAGTTCCCTATGGGTCGAAATGATACATAACCGAATGATCTATTGATTAGGGAAAAATCGTTATGGGTTGAAATGATAGAATCGAGCTATTTTATGGATTTTTATTTAATTTGGGATTGCGGTTTGAAATGATATAAAACCGTAAAATTTTAAATTGCGGATTGAAATGATAAATATCTGTATCACTTGACCCTAGGGTAGAAAATTATATACGGACACCAGATTGGTTAAATTAAATGAATTTTAATTCTTTAAATTTTGACTTCAGTTAACTGGCATTTTGAAATAGAGATGTATTTATATATACTGAATTATTTTGATTATCCAAGCGTTAATGCTGAAATTGGAATTGATTTAATGAATTGTTCAAAGATTAAAATTGAAAATTCAAAATTGAAGTGTCAAATATAAATGAATTTATCAGAATTGAGTTATTAAAAATGCTTGGGTACAACCTCAAATTCTATTTTAAACTATTTTAATTAAATTAACTACTTCAATCAATTTGAAACCATTTTAATTTATGTTAGTCTACTATAACATATTTAATCCAATCTAATCTATTTTACCTATTTTAAACTAATTAAATTTATTTAATCTATTTTATATTTATTTAATACATTTTAAATCTATTTAATCTATTTTAAATTTATTTGATCTATTTAAAATCTATTTAAGATAATTTAAATCCACTTAATTTATTTTAAATCTATATAAATCATTTCAAATTCTAAATAGATCAAAGTTAAATCAATTTAAACTATTTTACTATTTTAAACTATTTTAATCTATTTTAAATTATTTTCAAACTATTAAAACTATTTATGACTACCTAAACTATTTTCTAAAATCCAGATCGTGAAAAGTTGAAGTATTTATATTTAAATCCTTGATGATGATACAACCTAAATTTGGAATTTGGATTGATACCTTTTGTGAAATGACATAATTGAGTAAATATGATGGTTTGGGAATGACGATTTAATTAACCTATCTTATCAATAATTTCAAAGGTAAATATGATTTCAAAAGTGATATGGCTTTGAGAATATGATATTTTGACTACCAACTGTGAATTGACTTTTGAAATGTAAAAGAACCATCCGATGTGAAATAAGAATTTGGTTGTTAAAGAGACCGGGATCGGATATTGTCATGCTATATGCCAATATCGGAAACCACTTTAACAACTGTGTACGTGGTGGAGTTCCAAAAATGAAGTAGTATGGTTTGGCGAACGATTCTATACGAGGTATTTACGTGACCCTGACTCCCGTTAGTCAGCTTGATGTGGCTAAAACAGGAGCCATGTCAAGCCAAGTGAGGTCATTCATCCTATCGGGCACATTTCTTCGATACCATTCTATTACTTTGTGATTGATTTGGTGAGCACCCATTGATTTTGATTTGGGAGTGTGTTCTGTGGTGGGCGGTAGTAGCTACTATGCGTTATCACCAGTCCAGATTCACAAAACGGTAGAATCCTACCTTGGGCATTGCCTTGCGTGCCTTGTCGCAGCCTTATCGCGCCTTCTACGAGTTTGTTTTGTACCATACATATGGAGTGCCCTCTGGGTAAACCTCATGAGGAGCGTACTGTACTGTATAGACTATGGGAATATATAAAATGTGTAAAGGGGATATGGGTAACGCCTTAACGCTATTTTAATACTTTACTGCAGACAAGTGTATTGTACTACATAGTAGGTAGTTTAACGGATCCTTAGGAGAAGGAAATCTTGGACATCTCTTAAGTTATTGCACTCATGTTAGACACTGGGTAAGAGATGTCAAACCCCGTAAACATTTCTGACGCCGTTACACTCATACCTATTCACTGTTGATTTAACTTACATAAGATCCTTTAGTTTTGACTCGAGTGTTTTGTCTTTTCAATTCGCTCGGGTCAAACTGAGCTTTTCAGTTTATCGAAAACTGCTTTCTGGAGGATGAAGATGAAGATTTTATACTATTATTACTTATTATATGTATTCCATTGCATCATGTTGATCCATTGCATTTTTTTATTTATTTCTGTTTTCTATAACTCTGATTTTTTGTTGTAAAAGAATAATCAATTGTATTTATAAAACAGCTTAACGAACCGTTATTTGATTATTATATTTTTTTTGTTCCGCTATGAGATTTTGTATTTGTTTTACTTCTTTTTTTTTTTTCTTATTTACCCCATAACAACCTGCCCCTTTGAATGATTTGAGTCTGACATGTATGGTTTATCGTTGATTTAAGCCGTCCAAAGAGGTAGGTCGTTACAATTGATATCGGAGCTTTGGTTTAGCGATAACCTTATCTTTGTGGAGTCTGACTCTTTAGAAAAAGGGTAGTAAAACCTTGGAATGAGTCGCTGATTGTATATATGAGAGGGCGTATTTGTTAGTGTTATAAAGGACTTTGTATTGTGTTAATTTTTTTCATCTTGTATTTATAAATTCAGGTCGGTGCATAGGACGCTATGACATCGATAGGGATTTCTAAATACTTAATAGGACAGACCGACACAATATTGTTTTGAAATATAGGTGAATGAAATAATTTTTCTTATTAAATATTTTGCATATAAAATAATAGAATTGTATAAATGATATAGTTAGATGTAATATGTTGTTTGTTAAGCAGAAAATTTTATATAATATTGGCTGAAAAATGAGATTGTAAATAAAAGAAATATAAATTGGAAATTTTAGAACTTAAGTTCTGGGATTTTTGAAAATTCCTTTCGAAAGATTTTGGAACATTTATATTATTTTGAAATATTTTCTGATAAATATTTCAAGATGATTTGAAATAAATGTATTAAAAACAAACTGTACTCCCCTCTCTGTCACTGGAAAATAATTTAGGTGATGAGCGTATGTATCGTCGTCGTTCATTTTCGAGTTTCAAAGTGGAAAGGCCGTTGTAGTAATTTACTACACATTTGTTTTGATAAATAAATCTTAATTTCAAATTCCAAATATGATTTGACATGTATAAAAGATATGATTATATATATATATATATATATATATATATAATTTTAAAATAATTTAAAAGAAACCCGGTTGTTTAGTTCTTAAGTTTTTGTAAATTAGAAATTGGAATTATTGTAATGAATGAATTCTTGACTATCTTAATAATCGAAAACTTCTAAAATGAAAATAAGAAATTTGATGTCAAAATGATTGATGAAATGGATAAGAAATTGAAAATTTGAAAGTTATAAATAAAAAGGGAAATGAAAATAACAAATGGTAACCATGGAACATTTTGTTAATTAAATATATAAGAGAAACTTGGGTAACATTCAATTGCATTATAAAGAACACACAAATATATATATATATATATAACTTACCAATTATCAAAAGTTGAAATGTTAAAAAGAATATGTAATAAAATATTATACAAGTAAAACTTGGAAAAAATGAAAGTGTTCAATGAAATTACTTCTATAAATAAGAATTGTAATGTTATAAATTGTTATAAACTGAAGTTAATGGTTTGAAATGCTACTAATTGAACGTAATAAAAGTGAATAATGTAAGAAAAAATATTATAAACTTAGGTTAACATTTTAAGCTATTTATAATCAGATTTAAAGGTAAAGATGAATATTGCAAGTAAATAATTATAAACTTGAATCAATATTGAAGGCATCTACATTTAAAATGAGTACTGTATATAAATTGAAGGATTATAACTTTAGAGAACATTGGAAATGGTTTAGAAATAGAGTTAATATTCAGTAATACTTTATATGGAAGAATGAATATGAAAAAGAAATAATCTATAAATAGTAAATTGATTTGTAAAGTAACTTACCTAATAATGTAAAATCTGATAATTGAAATAAAAAATAGCATATTTAAGCAATGAATGTAAAGTAATAAAATAAAAGAGAATGGAACCGTATGAATAAAGGAGAAATGAACTTTTGTAAGTAATAACGAATGTAAATTAATAAAAATAGACATTATATGAATGAGAAAAGAAAAGTAAATGATGAAAAAAGAGGGGGGGGGGATTCCAACTAAATTGTAAATGTGAAGTAAACTGAAATAAAATGTATACAATACTTCGATAATGAATTCATTTATGATCTAAATAATTGAAATGGATATAACTTATGTAAGTAAAGAACGTAAAATAATGAAATAAGCCTTATATGAATGAATGAAAATTAAAATTTTGTAAGTAATGAACATGAACCAAAGAAAATCATTGTATAGGAAAAAAATGAACGATAAATGATGTGAAAAAGATGAATAGAATAAACTTAAAAATGTATTGAATTCTTTATTTGTTGGGCTTATGGATTGGTTGGGAAAGGATACTTCTATTTTGTATGGAGATGTATAAATAATATATTGAGTCTTATCTATGACTGTTGAATGTATGGTTTATTTAGTAATTTATTTATCATTTTATATGATTAGAATTTTCTGAACCCAAACAAACCATTTATTTTGGTTGCTATACATGGATAATTGTTTTCTTGGTTGAAAATGATGTTTGTATTGTTGTTTGCAAGTGATTATTGTTATGTTGTATTGTTTTGTTTTGTTATTAGTTGAAACAACTTAAAGATTTCTCTTTTATATAAGTATTAGCTATTTTAGATTGTATAAGTGAAATACATGTTATGAAAGCAATTGCTACTGCTTTTGGTTTCATAAAATAAGCGTTGTTTGCCGACAAATAGGTACCTTCTCGGATTACGGTTTTCTAGCGATAAATATTGTTTTTCTGTGGTTTGGGATATATTATTTTGAAAAAATATGTGATGTATATTATATTATTGATATTACTATTTCTCCTATACCTTTCCGTATAAAGAAGACTTGTCGAAACTTTCCGTGAATTTGGGACTTAGAAAATTTTGTCAAATGTTTTCCAAACTTTTGTTAACTCGAATATAAAAGGATTTAATTGTTACAAATTGATGTATTTTATTTATTTATTTTATTTATTTATTTAAATTAATTGTTTATAAATTTAATAATTTGAATAAGATACATTGATTACTTAATTCCTTCTTGTCCGTTCTTTTCCTTTTCAGGGACGAAAAGTTTTGATTGGGGGAGAGTGTAACGACCCATAATTTTTCGATAATTAAAAATAGTTAATTAATAAGGTTTTTTGATTTAATATTGGGAAAAAATTTGTGATTTAATAATAAGAATATAACAGGAATGCAATGTAATTGTATTAATTTAAGGTAATTGATAACTGCTTTAAATATAATTCCAATTAATATAATGATTAAAGAGTTGTAGTTGGTGATAGATTGTAAGTTAATTGTAATAGTGTGTGTGTAAATTTATAATTGGATTTAAAGAGTAATTGTTAATTTAAATGTTGTATTAATTAAATAGTATGTAACTAATTGTAATTGATAAAGGTAGTGTTGTGGTAGCAGTTATGACATTTGTGCGTAGATAACAAACTTACATATGTATTTAAATGTAGGAATGGTGACAATTGTTATTTATTACCAATTTGATTAATCAATTACAAATAAATGTTATATTAATGTGAGTTAATACAATAATTGAAAATTCGGAATGTAATAAAATATACAGAAATATCATTTGCACTCATAAGGCAATAAATTGATTTAATAATAAAAATGAAACCTAGATAAATTAAGTTGTGGGATTTTAAATTATAATTAATGTCAGAATCGACAAAGGTTCAGTATTATTGGAATACTGCAACTCATATGGTAAAAGATGATAATTGTAGAATATTTGTGTAATAAGATATAAACAAATGTTAACTATGTCTTTAGAGTAATAATTGATTGAATAAAAAGATTGGAACCAAATTAGATCAACTTATTGGAATTAAATTTTAATTAATTGGATTTAATTGCAGTTGAAATTGAACATTGTAATTAGTGCAATAACCAACACCGAAATTTTATGTAAATTTGTTTTAAATTAATAGCCATTTTGTTTACTGTCTCGGATTTCGACGAAACCAGTTTCATCGGATCTGCAACAGTGAATTATTGCAAGGTTTTAAGTTTTATAGCGATCGGACTTGTCATTTGATCGTACGGATTCGAAACGCGTAGAAAATCAATTTAGTTAAATTCAACTGAAATCAATTTGACATAATCTTAATTTAAGCCAACTTCTTCATACGATGAATTAGGACTTGAAACCTGTTCCATTGACTTTAAAAACATCGAAAACAGCTATTTTGATATATAGGATAATCAACTTTCGTTTCGCAGGCAAAACGAGCTTTTCGGGCGTATTTGTCGTTTCAAATCAATTCGGGTATTATTTATTTTTTATCGAGCTTCGTTAGTATACATTGTTCTATTCTAACCCTAGCAGCCTTTTTATTTCTTATTACTATATGTATATGTCTATTCAACCTACAACTTCTTCCTTCTTCTAATGGCTGAAAATCAAAACCCTAAATTTCCATCTCCAAATCAATTTCAAAATCAAACTCCACCAAACCTTATGAAATTACATATCAATTCGAAGCCCTCCACGAGCGTAATTCACTTGTATGATTTGTTTTTCAATCAAATTCACCATTTGTCTAGAAATCGAGGTTGAACCTCGGCCATCGATTTGAACTTTTGACGATCCAACGGTGGATCGCCGTCCAATCGACGATCAGAAGGCAGCGGTGGGAAGACTCGTCAAGAAGGTCTCACGGATGTAGCCACTCATCTCAGAAGTGCTCGACTTCGCCATAATCGGCCTAGGAATACATGCGGTGGCGGGTAAACCAGAGGCCATCGCTCCGGTGCCACCTAGGCAGGGACGGCTCGAGGCATGGGGAAGGTTGAAGCTGTTTGATCATCGTGGAAGTGAGCAAGGTGGCAGCGGGATTTGGTCAAAGGTGTCGTTGTAGGTGGTGGCTCTGGCATTCGAACGTGAAAAGTAGGGTTTCGAATGATCATGAGGCTAATGTGTGAAGGTATACGAGTGTTGTTAATTTTAACTATTTATTTATTTAATATAAATCATGTAACATTCTAATGTGTATAACTTTTACATACGAGCTCGAATTCATGCGCAGTTTGTTTCATTGCGATCGTATCGAAATTCCGGACATTATGAGTTTAGTTTAGGCAAATTCTGATACTATTAGATTTTAGGCCATACTTTGGATTTCAAATCAATTTGAAATCAAAGGTGAGTGTTTTGAACCTCTCACAACCACTATATTATCTTATGTTAGTTAAATTAAATTTATGATATGATTAGAAATTAATTGATTGATGTTTGGTATGTTTAAATTGTCACTCTAATTAAAATTGACTTTTATTGCATTTAATCATCATTTAATTTAATATTAAATTTTATTGTCATATTTAATATCCATTAATGGTAATCAGTTATCTATTGATGTTTATTGGTTGATTTGGATGATGATTTTGATGGACGTTGATTGTTGATATTGGATGACTGGATGTTGTCTTTTTATATTTTTATAACACTGCAAGTTCCCTATGGGTTGAAATGATACGTGCCCGAATGATATATAGATTAGGGAAAAATTGTTATGGGTTGAAATGATAGACTCGAGCGATTTTATGGATTTTTATTTAATTCAGGATTGCGGTTTGAAATGATATATAATCGTAAAACTTTAAATTGCGGATTGAAATGATAAATATCTGTATCACTTGAATCTAGGGTGGAAAATTATATACAGACACCAGATTGGTTGAACTAAATGATTTTTAATCTTTTATATTTTGAATTCAGTTAACTGGCATTTTGTAATAGAGATGTATTTATATAAACTGAATTATTTTGATAATCCAACTGTTAATGCTGAAATTGGGATTGATTTAATGAATTGTATAAAGATTTGAATTGGAATTTCCAAGTTGAAGTGTCAAATATAAATGAGTTTATCGGATTGAGTTATTAAAAATGCTTGGATATAACCTCAAATTCTATTTTAAACTAGTTTAAACTATTTTAATTAAATTTACTATTTCAATCATTTCAAATTTGAAACCATTTTAATTTATTTTAGTCTAATATAACCTATTTAATCCAATTTAATCTATTTTACCTATTTTAAACTAACTAAAGTTATTTAATCTATTTTAAATCTATTTAATACATTTAAATATATTAAATCTATTTCAAATTTATTTAATCTATTTAAAATCTATTTAATAAAATTTAAATCCACTTAATCTATTTTAAATCTATATAAATCATTTCAAATTCTAATTAAATCAAATTTAAATCAATTTAAACTATTTTACTATTTTAAACTATTTATGACTACCTAAACTATTTTCTAAAATACAGACTGTGAAAAGTTGAATTATTTATATTTAAATCCTTGATGATGATAAGACCTAAGTTTGGAATTTGGATTAATACCTTTTGTGAAATGATATAATTGAGTAAATATGATGGTTTTGGAATGAGGATTTAATTAACCTATCTTATCGATAATTTCAAAAGTAAATATGATTTCGAAAGTGATATGGCTTTGAGATTATGATATTTTGACTACCAATTGTGAATTGACATTTGAAATGTAAAAGAACCATCCAATGTGAAATAAGCGTTTGATTGTTAAAGAGACCAGGATCGGATATTGTCATACTCTCTGCCAATACCGAAAACCACTTTAACAACTGTGTACATGGTGGAGATTCTAGAAATGAAGTAGGATGGTTGGCGAACGATTCTGTATGAGGTATTTACGTGACCTGACTCCTGTGAGTCAGCTTGATATGGCTAAATCAGGAGCCATGCCGGGCCAAATGAGGTCATTCCTCCTATCGGGCTCATTTATTCGATACCATTCTATTACTTTGTGATTGATTTGGTGGCCACCCCTTGATTTTGATTTAGGAGTGTGTTTCGAGGTGGGCAGTAGTAGTTGTTATGCGTTGCCAGCAGAATGTATCCGCAAAACGGTAGAATTCTACAATGGGCATTGCCTCGCATGCCTTGTCGCATGCATTATCGCGCCTTCTACGAGTTTGTTTTGTACCATACCTATGGAGTGCCCTTTGGGTAAACCTCACTGAGGAGCGTACGGTACCGTATGAACTATGTAAATATATAAAATATGTTAAGGAGGATATGGGAAACGCCTTAATGCTATTTTAATACTTTACTTTACTGTAGACAGTATTATAATAACGTATTGTACTACATAGTGGATAGTTTAACGGATCCTTAGGGGATGGAAATCCCGAACATATCTTAAGTTATTGCACTGACGTTAGACACTGGATAAGAGATGTAGAACCTCATAAAAATCTCTGGCGTTGTTACACTCATATCTATTTACTATTGATTTAACTTACATAAGATCCTTTAGTTCGGACTCGAGCGTTTTGTCTTTTCAATTCACTCGGGTCAGTCTGAGCTTTTTAGTTTATCGAAGACTGCTTTATGGAGGATGAAGACGAAGATTCTGTACTATTATTATTTATTATACGTATTCCACTGCATCATGTGGTTCCAGTGCATTTGTTTATTTATTCCCGTATCTTTTAACTCTGATTTTGTGTTATAAAGGAATAATCAAATGTATTTATAAAACAGCATCATGAACTGTTATTTGATTATTATATTTTGTCATTCCGCTGTGAGATTCTATATTTGTTTTACTTCTTTCTCTTCTTTTTCTTATTTACCCCATAACAATCTGCCTCTTTGAATGGTTTGAGTCTAACATGTGTGGTTTATCATCGATTTAAACCATCCAAAAGAGTAGGTCGGTACAATAGAATTGAATTTGAATAACTAATAGAAACTATGATTTTCTCTGGTATTAATATCCAAAATATCTTAATTTAAGCTGTTGCAATCATATCTAAATAAATTGGAAATAATACTCCCTTTTTATATAATTCCCTTCTTTTCTATCTCAATTTATTGCTATTAAAAGTTGTAGTCCTACCAATTATGTACATTTTGTTCATTAGCATTTAGTTTCCATCATTATATTTTAGTCTTTTGTACGATGTTTTGTGTGCATATATGGGTATAATGCCAGTAAATGGTTTAAGAAAACTCAATATATTATACATCATATAGTAGAACAGTAAAAATATTCTCATGTTATTTTTTAATTCTGTCATTTTATTTCAGTTTAAGTCTTTTACATCTTAGAAACTCTCGTTTACTTCTCATCAGTATTTTTATTTAAGCTCCAATCTTCTTCTTCTTCCTCTCTCTTTTTTGGAATCGTGAATATTTTCACAAGTCTGTCATAGCCTCACAGAATCATCCATTCCAATATAATTTTTTCACTTATGTAATTCACACTATTGATCAAGTAGTCCAATTATACAATTTTTATATTTGGATCCATCCGTCAGCTCTTCCAATTAATTTATCTTACATAAAGAACAAATTTGAAATTTGTATCAATGAATTAAATAATTAATAAATGTAATCAGTCGAATTCAGGTACTATTTTTAACATATGACTTGGTATGAATATTATTCATAAAACACAAAATACAGTCCTATGAAAATTAATATAAAGATTTTTTCTGGTTTATATTCACCCTTTTACCCTTACTTCCATTGAACCTAATCTTGCATAGGTGAGGGGTTCAAATTGGATTTCTTAAGAAATGGATTGTTAAGGGTGGTGATGGATTGACACAAGAAGGAGATGACATAGTAATTGAAAGTAAACTAGCGTTATTTTTTGAGTGGTTCCAAAAACAAGTCGATAAACATAAACTCAAACACCATATTCAAACAAATTCATTTTGATCGAAGGAATCCATATAATACAACTTTGATACCTGTTGAAACATTTGAATGAAACAGAATAAAATAGAGAAGAATAAAAGGAAAAGGTAAGGTAGTTTTATAAATGGAATTTTTTTCCTCGGTAATGTCTTGATTGTATGCATTGTAATTGTTATATAAGTATTCTAGTGATACTTAGAAGACTTGTACTTATTCGAAGATAGTTATCTATATTCTTCACTTTGATAAAAGAAGATAGAGCCAAAGATAGTAAGAAAATAAGCTTTTGTATTATGCCAGAAGTTAAACCAAATGATACTCAAAAATCAACTTGAAATACGGAGGAAAAATATCAAGACTTTCTTTAGAAACTTACTTAAAGAATATTTGAAGAGTCGCTCAAAGGAATATTCAAGAAATAGCGTAAAAACAATAAAAACTCAACTGTAGTTTATCCCCAAAGGCTCCTTTTCACTCGAATCTCAGCTTGAAGTATATTTCAAAGTCATATCCAAAGCAACCTAAAATATAAAGGGACTGGCTTTGGAGTCATACCTAAATCAAGCTTAGCCAAAAATAAGAATATCCCCAAACTACGACAAGAAATCGAAATAGATATAATACTTGAATTCGACTGATATTAAAAGACTTGAAACACCTCATACCCTTTATTATACCCAAAAGGACACGATAAAATGCATGGTGCATTGTGGGTATAATTGAAACTAACAAAGGCTAAGATTCACAAGACAAAAATATGTAAAAATAGCGAAAACTAAAATAATAACTTATTAAAACAAAAACTTCATAATTGCTTCATAAACCAAATAAGTCAAATACCAAATACAGCGTACATGTCTCAAAACCCAATATGTCTCATGAGATAAAAACTCGTAGTCTCAACAAAAATCAAAATATAAATATCCTCTCAAGTGCTAGTACAAAGAAAGAAAACGAAAATAAAAGTAGGGAAATACATAGCAGAATCTTCTCCAAGAAACCTCCAAGCAACTGCAATTTACTGCCCTCTTCCTTGATTGCCTATGGGGAAAAAGGGGAAAACAAAGGAGTGAGTCAGACTAAAAGTTTGGTGAATAATGTAACTATTAGAATCTTTAAGCAAAGTAAAAGTAGTAGACTCTTCAATAGTTCTAGTATATATAAAAGGAAACAAAGGAAATAGGAAAGATAAAGCTGGAAATAAATACGAATTAACTAGTACTCAATTAATAAGATAGGTTAACTTTGATTGTTTGCACTTGTCTTTGATACCTGTTTGATTAGGCTGAAATCCTAATTCTACCCTTTGATCGGTCTGATACTCCATAGAATCTACTGTGGACTGGAGTATTCCCTATACAGTAGACTTTGATGTCTTCGAAAGACACACTACTAAGCTCTTGGAACTCATAGCGATTACTGAGCACCGAAATGGAAGTCGCATGCGTAACTGCCACCATGTTTATGCTAACTGTGGCTCCACCTATTGGGTCGTGTTATTACCTCGACTCAATATAAGCGTTCCCCTCATCTCGCTTCAGGATTATGAGAAACACCATGTCCATTGAAAATATAGGGGAATGCTGCCGGTATTGGCCCGTCATCCAAACAATATCTAATAGCGCCCTTGTCCCAATCCTCCTTGATTTGAACATCTTTATATTGACCAATTACTGCCACTACTAGCATAAGCGTGCCACTCATCTCACTTCAGATTTATGTGAAACATCATACTCATAGAAAAAAATAGGGGAATGCTATTTGGTACAGGTCCTACTTTAATTCTTTGCTTATTAACTTAGATAAATTATTTAAATTTGCCTTTACTCTTGTTCTTACTATCTGTGCTTATTAATTTATCCTAAGTCTTAAAATAAGCCTTCTTCTATTCTATTTCTTATTATAACCAACATTATAATCAAGCTTATTACTTAACCAAAGGTTTAAGTGTAAAAATAAGCTTCTTTTCTTCTATTATTCTTTTTAGTTATAATTCTAAGTTATAACTAGGCCAATCTCTATAATTCAGTCCAATTAATACCATAATTAGGCATAATTTATGTCCAGTTCCATTTATATTACAGTCTTTATAATTTACATGTTATATTCCATTATTTCAGATTTCTTATAATTTAATCCAATTTCGCATTAATTCTATTCTAATCCATACGCGAATAAGAAGAAGGAATAAAAAACTAAATAAAAGGAAATCCAAGGCGTAGGAAGAAGATATAAATAATGTATAAATAACAGAAAATAAATTAAAATACTATATATAAACTGCAATTAAATGGAAAAGTTAGAATTAACAGAAATAAATTAAAATTAATGGAAAATAATAGCTAAAAGAAATAGGCTGATAATGATTCTAAGAACTGTAATAAACTACTAAAAATGTTATTCCAAAATTCGTAGTAAAACTACAACTATTGAAAACCGTATTACTTTATATTACTTAAAAATCTAAATAATTACAATCACTCATCTTTGGTCCTTAGCACTTCCCTTTAGGCCTTCACGGATCCACTTAGGGTTGTTAAATATTTTTATTTAAAACGGTTTCCCCTAGGAAAATTATTCCGCTTACGGTCCTTCCTGAATAGGTGAACCCAATTGGAGAAAGTCTTAGAATGAGAAAAAGTGTTAGGCCTAGGATTCTATTTATAGGGATAGAAGTGGATCTTAGACCATTGGATTTGGGGATGAATAGGATGCAACCACGTTATAGGCTGAATAGTAGCTATCAGATGCAAGAACGGAAAGACCGGATGAGTTTAAACAATGAAAAATACGTGTAAAAGCTTGCTGGAACGTTCAAGAATGAAGGAAAATATCCTTCGTTTATTATATAAGGCTAGGTTGACCGTCTCTATAACCAGGTCGACCTGGGGTGAGGCAAGATCGACCTGGTGGCCGACCTAGCCAATATATTTATTTATTTACTTTTGTTTATCTTGTAACTTGTTCATATTAGCTCGGTTTCTGACGTTCTATACACGGAAATTGACTAGAAAAGTGCCATGGACAAAATGGTGCAACTCCCGTGGCTCAATTCTGATAATTTCACAAAGTTATTTTATTATTTAATTAATTAATAAATTAATTATCATAGGTTAAATTTTGGGTTGTTACTTTCTCTCCTCCTTAAAGGGTTTCGTCCCTAAAATCTCTCAGGATAGAAGAATGAAATAAAAAATTTCATCCAAGTTCTACAATCAACTACTCAATCATCACCCATTATATCCATTGTCCTTAAGTTTTTCTAATGCGATTTATGATACTTATGCAATTTGTGTAGTGTAAATGTCCCTAACTAATGCAAAAGATTAGGTGGTCCGCTGATTCAGTTGACTCCCTTTTATGCAATCATGTCTGTGCCATGTATCTAAATGAAAGCGAAAATTTTCTAATGATAACTGATAATTTTATATGCGTGCTACAAACATCATCCAAATGCAACAACATGAGAAAATGCTCCATTTATAGCAACCATTGAAAATAGAATAAAATCCACATACACATCCATATGCATATGCTCTAATGTCCTAGTTAGGCCGATCCCTAAAGAATAATAGTGTCTAGTGTACCTATATGCGTCCATTAGCATCCACTAGCAAACACTAGCAATCATTAGCCTACATCATTCATAACATGTTCTATTAACATGTTTACCTCAAATCCTACCATCCATAGGTTAAATCCTAAGTTCTACCATCCCAAAGGATAATAATGGAAAGAACCTATTCAAAACTAAAGATGGAAGTTGAAAATTCGGAATTTACTATCAAAGGGAGAAGTGGATAAGAATTACGCATTTTCTCCTAATCAATATAATCTTCTTCGAAGTATTTTTAACCTCTGTAGACTCTATCCAACACAAAAGCGACTTGCGCGGTCTTCCGTAAAGAGCTTCAGAAGGTGCCTTTCCAAGGCTAGCTTGAGAACTACTATTTTATGCGAATTCCATTAAAGGAAGATGGTTTACCCAAGTTCTTCCAAAATCAGGAATATCCATTCTCAACCATGCGTGTCTTACAATGTTACTAACTCCATTTTACTATTCTTCGTTAGTTTGCTCACATGAATCAACATTCCTAGGTTCTCTCTAGGGTCCTATACACTCTACAGAAACTCTATTATTACTTCCAAACTTAACTACTGATGTCTTCTTTGTAGCCTTACCCCTTTTCCGCTACACCTAGGAAATGATTCCTATCAACTTCACATTTACGAGTTTGGTTCGGTGTTTATAGTTCCATCTTAAAAATTTAAGGTTTCTAAATTTTTAAAATATCAAATCACAAAATCTTTATCTTTAAAAAGGGTTATTCTTTATTTTCTATTAAATTCAAAAATATTTGGTTGCTAAACATTATTTCTCAACTTAGAGGGGAAACTTTCAAATTCTAAGTCCAAAACTTATTCCTCGGTTATTTTAAAGATCTTTTCAGTTTTCTATAAAAATTTTAATTTTCAAATTCTACTTTTATTATGTTTTTCATTTCCAAAATCTTATTTACTTTTTCACAAAATCAATTTCTTTTAAAATATCTTTAAACTATTTCTATGTGTTTCCAAAACACCTTCTTATTATACTCACTGTCTCTTACCTTAATGTATTAAAACTACTTTCTCAAATGAGAAATTAATAATGCTAAAGTCTTCTATTAAAAGAGAATTTCATGTTTATGTGAAATTACAAGAAACTTATTTTATATTTATCGAAATAGGCTTCACAAAATATCGTATTTTTCATTTCTTGTATATCACTTTCATGTATTCCTTGTGACTTGCGCAAAACATTTTTATCGGTTTCATAGAAAATTATACTATTAATCTTTTCATTCCAATAGATTCAAGTATGTTTAAGTTATATTCTTCCATAATAAATATTTTCTATATTCAACTCACACATTTTCCTTTCAGAAAAACTCATCTTCAAAACTGTATTAATATTCCCATAACTACAAAAACATTTCTTTATACTTATTAGAAATAAGAAGTGTACTTTACAAACCATTTTGTTTCTATACTTAGAAATTATCTTTTAAAAATACATTTCTTTTTGGGTTAAAACGAATGTTGCGTAAAACACCGTTACTACAACATAAAAATACTAGTATATGGATTCAATTAAATAAATACCAATAAATCTCATATACCTATGTAAAAATATTTCTCTTTGGAGTCACTTACTATAACAATAGTGTTATAGCCTATGCTCCTCCAATTTTTCATGAAAACATTGATTACAACAATAAAAGTTGTAATCTAGGTTTTTGTTACTTGATACACTCTAGGTTTTTATATTTAAATTTTTGTTTACTTACAAAGAAACTAGTGAGTGTTATATATATACACACACATACTTCATAATTCTTCAAAAAGAATTCCCATTTTTCATTATATAAAAACCAACTCAAATTACCATTCTTTAAAACCCCATATTTATTTTCCAAAAGAAAATCTTAACAATGAAAATTTTCATTTCCAACAATTACATTTTTCCACTTTTTTTTTAATTTCAAAAGTTCATTTTATTGGGCTTGGCATAAAGTGGATTTTGTCCTTACTAACCTAGGAGTACTTTTCATAAACCTTGGAAATTCCATTTCCTTACTAAAGTCTTTTGTTAGATTTATTCCAAGGTACTATAATTAAATCCACTTGTATGAAACAATTATAATTTTTGTAATTATCTACACATGGATTTTCATTTTTTCTTATCAACTAAACCTATTGTGCTCCTCCAATCTTTGCCTACCTCTCTTTGGATTTCCACAGCCTGATCCTAAATGCACAAAACTATTTCTTAATGAAAGGGAGTGCGGATTAAGGATCTTAAGGCTAATTTAACACTAGAGTGAGGATGAATAGTGTTTAATGGATTCTAAGACTTATATGAACTAACTTAAACTTATGACACAAACAAGTGCAAAACTTAATCGTATAACATTTACAGAATCAAACAAAGATGCAGAAAGTAAACAAAAAACGGTAAAGGGAAAGAACACACCAATTTTATACTGGTTCGGAGTTACCCTGCATCCAGTCCTGTACCAAGGCAAACCACCTCATACAGATTTTTATTATACCAATGTCGAGATTACATTCCTCAATTTCTAAAGACCTTGAGGTACCCTCCTGTCTCACGAATCCGGGGCAAACTCTCTTGATTTACGGGCCACAAGATTACCCAATTGATTTCCAGGCACAACCACACTTTATAGAGAGACTCGATAAAGTTTTCATTACAAATTGATCCTAAAACTCTGAATAGCACTTGGATCTTCGAGAAAGGGCATAGAATCAAACAAGAATAAGATTCTAATTTGATTCACTTGAGAATTCGGCAGAATTTTGGCACGATCTTAAAAATATGAAAATTATAGAATGTGGATTTGTATAGAAGAAGAAGTGAAGAAAATATGAAAATAGATGATTAAAAAATTCGTTTGTGAAGCCTATTTATAAAGCACCAACGGTTATAACCATTCGTGAAGAGATTTAAATGAACAGACACTTCTTTTGAAAATTGAAACTTTTGAATTCAGCGGCCACCATGTCGACATGGGGTATCCCATGGCGTCGACATCCTATGTAAAAAGAATGTAAATTTTGTTTCTGAAAATGAAGTTTAGAACAAGAGTTATGTTAGAACAAAAACAAATAATATTTAAAGGCTAAAACATCTTTTTGAAAAATCATTTGAAAAGATAATTTTAAGGCTAAAATATTTTGAAAAGCAGTTTTGAAAATTATTTTGAAAAACCATTTTGAAGTAGTTTGCAAGCTTCTTCCTGCAGAATATCTCATCACATTAGGACTCAAGTACTTGTACAAAACCAGAATGTTCGTGGGTTTGTAAGCCACTTGTCGTAGGTTTGTAAGCTACTGGTGGTGCGTTTGTAAGCCACTAAGAAAGTAGAAATGGGTTCTATCCCAAATGAAATTCGGAATGATGATTTCCATTCTATTATGAAGTTTTAACAAAAACACTAGACACGTATCTTGAAATCTTGATCTTGATACTCATGAGTCTTCAAATTTGATTTCTTTATTCTTGATCTTGATACTGTATAGCCTTCAATAATTAGTTCCTGCCTTATATATATCCTGCATAATAATGTTCATATATATATATCTAGACAATAGTGTTAGTATAAGTTATAATAAAATAAGTTACAAAGGTTGTTGTCATCAAAACTACTATCTCCAGTTCCTAACAATCTCCCCCTTTTTATGATGACAACCTTATAAAATATACTAGCCACTTCGATCGTAACATAACTCCCCCTCACTCCAACAACTCCCCCTTACTCCAAGCCTACTATTTTATATAACTTTCTCCCCCTTTGTCATCAACAAAAAATGACCTATAAACCTTGAACGTAATAGACAAAGAGATAAACAAATATATGACATAATAATATAACATCCTAACTGGAATTCATGTTTCTATCCATCGAAGATTGTTTTTAGAAGAACCTTAAGATAACACAAATTAACAAACTAATATACAATCACGAAAGAGAAAAACGAAAAACGCTTAACGAGTACCCTTAACTATTGGTGAGTTGTGGATTGAACAATTTAGATAGTGGAGACAAAAGTTTTCACGTTGTTCAACCAAGTTCCCATTAGCGTTAAAAAGGACGTCTCCGACGCAAATCACTCCATCGTCTTCGTCCATATGAACGTCCGGATTTGGTAGAGGATGTTCTTCTTCTTAATCCTCTTGTGGTTATTCTAGAGGCTCTTCTTTTCAGAATCCATGGCTTGTGATGATTCTTCAATAATAATGGGATTGGCATGGTTATCCATAAGGAATTTTTTAGATTCCTAAGAATTCTGCCTTTCCTATCTTGTTCTCTTACCATTCGCAGTTGACTAACTTGAATCTCCATCATCATTTGAAGCAAATCTTTCATCTTCTCTTGCAATTTGATGACTCGTACGTGTGTGGAACATTGAAAAGGACTAGAATGAGGGGAAGTGGGTAAAGAAGGTTCATTATTAGAAGAGGAAGCCATTAATTTACTGTTTTAGAAGTTTGTTACAGAGAATAGAACAGAGAAAAGGAGTAAAAGTCAAAATATATAAATATATAACCTAATAACTAATTTTAGAGGGAAATTTAAATTTGAAAATCATGACTAGTATGTTGACATGCCTAGTGTAATTTTTAAGAAACTTTTATTTTTATTAATTATTAATTATACTTGTATTATTTATAATTTATATTTCAGTTAATGAACATTTACCCAATTCTCTTCAAAATTTAGTAAAGTTTTGTTCATTTAATGGTTTGGTTAATATATCAGCAATTTGTTTTCAGTATTAATATATTCAAGAGATACGACTTCTTTACTTGCATTATCTCTAAGAAAATGATGTCTGATATCAATTTGTTTTGTTCTAGCATGATGAGTTGGATTCTTAGATAAGTTTATCGCACTAGTATAATCGCAATAAATTGATGATTTAGTTATAGTTAATCCAAAATCTTTTAAAGTTTGTTGCATATATATATATATATATATATATATATATATAAACTTGAGAGAAAGCCAAAGTAGAAGATATATATTCTTCTTTAGTTGTTGACAAGGATATAGTATTTTGCTTCTTACTAAACCAGGAAACCAGAGAATGTCCTAGAAAGTGACAAGTTCCACTTGTACTTTTTCGGTCTGATTTACAACCAGCGTAATCAGCATCACAATATGAAATTAAATCAAATACATCATTTTTAGGGTAAAATAAACCATAATCTAAAGTAAGTTTTATATATCTTAAAATTCTTTTAATAGCTTTTAAGCAAGTTTCTTTAGGTTGAGATTGGTATCTTGCACGGAGACGGACACTATGCATGATGTCAGGACGACTTGCTGTTATATAAAGCAGCGAACCAATCATTCGCCTATATAATTTTTGATCAACATCTTTTGATTTATCGCCTTTACTTAAAGCTACATTAGTTGTCGTTGGAGTTGATTTCCCACCAGAAGTGATCAACCCAAATTTATTAATTAAATCCTTAGCATATTTTTCTTGACTAATGAAAATTCCTTCATCTAATTGTTTGATTCGAAGTCCTAAGAAGAAATTTAGTTCTCCCATATGACTCATTTCAAATTCTTTAGTCATTATATCTAAAAATTCTTTATTCATTATGTTATTAGTTGATCCAAATATTATATCATCTACATATATTTATACTAGTTGAATATCATTTTTGTTTCTTTTAATAAAAAGGTTGTATCTATTTTACCGATTTCAAAACCAGATTGTATTAAACAAGATCTTAGTCTTTCATACCAAGCTCTAGGAGCTTGTTTCAGACCATATAAAGCTTTCTTCAATTTATATACATGATTTGAAATTTTATTATCTTCAAAAAGTGGAGATTGTTCAACATAAACATCTTCTTTTACAAAACCATTTAGAAAAGCACTTTTAACATCCATTTGATATAATTTAAAATTATTGTAGTTTGCGAAAGCAAGTAGAATCCTAATAGCTTTTAGTCTTGCTATGGGTGCAAAGGTTTCGTCATAATCAATTCCTTCTTCTTGAAAATAACCTTGCGCGACTAAACGAGCTTTATTTCTCATGACCTCACCAAATTCATTAATTTTATTTTTATAAACCCATTTTGTTCCAATTATAATATTATCCTCAGGTCTAGGGACAAGTTTCCAAACATCATTTTGGTGAACTGGTTCAATTCTTCTTGCATAGCAAGAATCCATGAATCATCAGATGATGCTTCCTTTGGATTTTTAGGTTCAATAGTTAATATACTTACTCATAATATTTAGTTGATTTCTTTTTTTAACTATAGATTCAATATTTCCTAGTACATTTTCTACAGAATGATCTTTTAATAGCCTAATTCTTTTATCAGGTTGAATGATTTCATAATTAGTTTCATTAGATTGATTATTTAAAGTTACAAAATTTTCTTCATCTTTTATTTGTACAGTATCTTTAAACTTTTCATCAAAAGATACATGCATTGTTCCTTCGATAGTGTTAGTTCTTAAATTATAAACTCTAAATGCTTTACTTCCATTAGAATTTTCGATAAAGATACCTTTGTCGGATATAAGTTCAAATTTATCTAAACTATCATTTGTATTAAGAATAACACACTAACTACCAAAAACTTTAAAATAAGCTACTATGGGTTTCTTATTATAAGGAAATTCATATGGTATTTTATTAGTTAATGGTCTAATCAAAATCCTATTTAATATATAACACGCTATAGCGATTTCTTCAGCCCAAAAGTTGTTAGGTAAGTTACTATCAGAAAGCATTATTCTAGCACACTCTTGAATCGTTCTATTTTTATATTCTACCACTCATTTTGTTGTGGAGTACTTGGAAAAGAGAAATTATGAATAATTCCTTTTTGATTACAAAAATTCTTAAAATTTTCATTTTTGAATTCTCCACCGTGATCACTACAAATAGTTTTTATTTTTAAAGAAAGTTGATTTTGAATTCTTTTAGCAATTTTTTTAAATAATTCAAAAGAATCACTTTTAAGTTTAAGAAAAATTGTTCAAGTATGTCTAGAATAAACATCTACAATTATAAAAACATATTTATTAATATTAATTGATTAAACTTGAGATGGACCAAATAAATCTAAATGAAGTAATTCTAGAGGTTTAGAAGTGGAAATCATATCTTTTAATTTAAATGAACTTTTCTTAAGTTTTCTTAATTGACAAGCATCATATATATTATCTACTTTAAAGTTTAACTTGGGAAGACCTTTAACTAAGTCAAGTTTTGATAACCTAGATAACAGTTTGAAATTCAAATGACCAAATCTTTTATGCCAAATCCAAGGGTCACTTGTATTAGCCAAAAATATAAGTTATCTTTTGAAATTTTCATACTAAGGATGTAAATATTTTTCTTCCTAATTCCTTCAAAGATAATATTTGACTTATTATCTTCGATATGACACTTATCTTTTCCAAATTTAATTTTAAATCCTTTATCACATAGTTGACTTATACTAAGTAGATTGTGTTTTAAATTCCTAACTACTAAAATATCAGAAATAAGAGGGGTTTTAGAATTGCCGATGCCAACCACATATCCTTTTGAGTTGTCTCCAAAGTTGACCAATCCACCATCTTGATATATAATGTCATTGAGTCTCTTGGGATTTCCAGTCATATGTCTTGAACAACCACTATCAAGTATCCATTTATCTTTCTTAATTTGCAAAGTTTGTCCATTGGTTATTGACTCTTCAAAAGCCATGTAACATGTCTATTCCTGCATAACAAACCAATTCGGTAGATAACTTAATTTTTCATAAAAAAATGTATGCAGACTTATGATACTTTGATGAAATGCATAAATTCAAACTTGTATTAACAAAATTTCTTAAAAATTCCATTTTTAACTTTTCAAGTTTTAGATTACGAAAACAGTGAAAACCTTTGCTCTGATACCAATTGAAAGGGAGTGCGGATTAAGGATCTTAAGGCTAATTTAACACTTAGGGGATGATGGATTCTAAGACATATATGAACCAACTTAAAATTATGACACAAACAAATGCAAAACTTAATCACAGAACAATTACAGAATCAAACACAGATGCTTAAAGTAAAAAAAAACAGTAAAGGACACACCGGATTTTATACTGGTTCGGAGTAACCCTACATCCAGTCATGTACCAAGGCGAACCACCTCTTATAGATTTTTATTATACCAATGTCGAGATTACGTTCCTCGATTTCAATAGACCGCGAGGTACCCTCCTATCTCGTGAGTCCACGGCAAACTCTCTTGATTTATGGGCAACAAGTTTACCCAATTGATTTCCTGGCACAACCACACCTTATAGAGAGATTCGATAAACTTTTCATTACAAATTGATCATATAACTCTAAATAGCACTTTGATCATCGAGATAGGGTGGAGAATCAAAAAAGAATGAGATTCTAACTTGAGTCACTTGAGAATTCGGTAGAATTTCGACACGATCATAAAAATATTGAAATTATAGAATATGGATTTGTGGAGAAGAAGAAGTGAAGAAAATATAAAAATAGATGTTTAAAAAATTCGTTTATGAAGCCTATTTATAAAGCGCCAACAGTCATAACCATTCGTGAAAAGATTTAAAGGAATAGACACTTCTTTTCAAAATTGAAACTTTTGAATTCAACGGCCACCATGTCAACATGGGGTATCCCATGATATCGACATCCTATGTAAAAAACAATTTAATTTTTTTTTTGAAAATGAAGTTTAAAACAAGAGTTTATTTTAAAACAAAAATAAATAATATTTTAAGGCTAAAACATCTTTTTGAAAAATCATTGAAAAGATAATTTTAAGGCTAAAATATCTTGAAAAGAAGTTTTAAAAATTATTTTAAAAAACCATTTTGAAGTAGTTTTGCAAGCTTCTTCCTGCAGAATATCTCATCACATCAAGACTAGAAAATTTGTACAAAACCAGGATGTTCGTGAGTTTGTAAGCCACTTGTCATCGGTTTGTAAGCTACTTGTCGTGGGTTTGTTAGCCACTAAGAAGGTAGAAATGGGTTCTATCCCAAATGAAATTTGGAATGAAGATTTCCATGCTATTATGAAGTTTTAACAAAAAAATAGACACATATCTTGAAATCTTGATCTTGATACTAATGAGTCTTCAAACTTGATTTCTTCATTCTTGATCTTGATACTATACAGTCTTCAATAATCAGTACCTGCCTTATATATATCCTGCGTAATAACATTCATATATATATATATATATATATATATATATATATATATATATATATCTAGCCAATAGTGCTAGTATATAAGTTATAATAAAATAAGTTACAAAGGTTGTTGTCATCAAAACTACTATCTCCAGTTCCTAACACTTAAATCCCTACCATGGATAGGCATTCTCTATGCCCCAATAAACGCACTTCAAAAGTGATACTTAAAGAACTCTGTCTTCAGGTGATAAATACGAAGCGTACGAAGAAATTTCTGTAGATTAATAACGTGTTCTTGCATACTTATTGGAAAACACCAAAATATCGACCATGAATACCACCACTGACTTTATTTTAGGACATCTCTAAAAACATGGTTCATCAAATCTATAGAATAGGCTGGGACATTTGTTAGCCCAAAAGACATACCAACCACTCAAAGAATTCGTTGGGTGTCCTAAATGCGGTCTCAGCAATGCTGTCATCAGCTACCCTAAGCTGATGAAATCCAATGGCTGGACTAAATTGATAAAATACTGAAGAGCCAACTAAATGGTCGAAAAGGTCATCAATCTTAAGGAGTGGATAACGGTTCTTCTTTATGAGGATATTTAATTCTCTATAGGTAATGTAAAGTTGAAAAGAACCACCTGCTTTGGTAGCGAAGACGACTGGCGCTCCCTATTTTGATATTTTCTTCTTATGAAATCTTTGTCAAAAGCTGACGGATCTGCTTGCTTAATCCCTTCCTTTCCCTAGGTGCCATTTGCCCTACGGGTAATGCTACTGGCCAGAAAAATAAATCTTGAAGTCAATATATCTCTTAGGGTGTAGTATCATAACCTCCTCAAAGGTGTTTGGAAAATCTCTGACGACGAGAACCGAATCTAACTCTTATGATGATGAATTGAGGGAATAAAGGAAGCTCAACATAATTGACCCTTGCTGATCGCAAGAAATCTCCAAAGTCCTACTGATGCATGTCTCCGATCTAACGACTCTCCTCTCGCAATGTAATATAGCTCCATATGTGAATAGCCAATCCATTACCAAAATCATTCCATACCCCGAAAATAATAAAAGATAGGTGTCACAGTCAAATTCTGCGCCTAGAATAAAAATTTTCAAACCCCTACAAACCATAGACAAGAGTGCCGATCCTCCTATTGGGTTTGAAACAATGGGGTCTACTACTAAAGAAATGTCTAAGTGCAAACAATCCACATGAGAACTAGAGATAAAAGAGTGTGATGCTCCAGGATTGAAAAGAATCCAAATGGGAAAATCAAAAATAGAACTCAAAATTTCCTACCTGGATTTGGTCTTTTTTAAGGTGTCGTACCCAAAGACTGAATTTGTGCTGCATGTGCATTCGCTGCCAGCCCCGTTTTTTGAGGAAAAATCCTACTAAAGTGACCATGCTGCCCGCAATTGAAACACTTTCCCTTCATCTTCTCATTCTTGTAGTCTCTTACGTAATGACCAATCATTCTGCAACTATAGCCTACACTTTTTTCTTGATTTGCTTCTGAGCGCCTTTCCTTTTTCCTCTTGTCTGTATCCTTCCACTACTTCTTACAGCTTGTAGGTACTTTCTCAAGATTCCTTTTTTGCTGCCAAGATGTAGGCTAAGCACTTTGTCGGTCCTCCAAACCTAACCGCCTAAAACTTTGCTCCATATTCTCAAAACTAACCCGCTCTCCTCGAAATCCTCCATGCCAGAAAACATTCTTCCTTCTATACTAGCGAAGTCCTTACATAGCTCAGAAAAGGGGGCTGATGTGGGTGGATTGGAGGGATATCCATATACATGTGTTGTATTGGGCACTTTCCCTTGCACCTCTGGTACCGAAGCTCTACGGAACCAGCCAGCCATTTTATGTAAAGAAAAGAGAATTTAGGCTCGAAAGAATCGAAAGAAGATTGCACTGGACTTGGAGGGGATATAGTTTTAAAATAAAATTTTAGGAGTCCTACGACCTTAGGCTCTGATACCAAATGAAACACCCCATGGCCCTTAATATACCTAAAAGGACACATTAAAGACATGGTGCGTTGTAGGTATACTGAAACTAACAGAGACTAAGATTCACAAGACAAAAATAGGTAAAAACAACGAAAACAAATAATAACTTATTAAAAATGAAAACTTTATAACTGCTTCATAAACCAAATAAGTCAAATACTAAATACAGCGTACATGTCTCAAAACCCAATATGTCTCATGTGATAAAAACTCGTAGTCTCAACAAAAATCGAAGTATAAATATCCCCCTCAAGTGCCAGTACAAAGAAAGAAAACAGAAATAAAAGTAGGGAAATATATAGCAGAATCTTCTTCAAGAAACATCCGAGCAACAACAATCTACTGCTCTCTCCCTTGACTGCCTATGGGAGAAAAGGAAAAATAGAGGAGTGGGTCAGATTAAAATTCCGATGAATGATAGTAACTACTAGAATCTTTAAGCAAAGTAAAAGTAACAGACTCTTAAATAGTTCTAGTATATATAAAAGGAAACTAAGGAAATATCATAGATAAAGCTAGAAATAAATATGAATTAACTAGTGCTCAATTAATAAGATAGGTTAACTATGATTGTTTGCACTTGTCTTTGATAGCTGTCTGATTAAGTTGAATTCCTAATCATATAATTAGGCTGTAATCCTGATTCCACCCTTTGATCGGCCTGCTACTCTGTAGAATCTATTGTGGACTGAACTTTCCCTATATATTAGATTTTGGTGTCTACGAAGACCCACTTATTGAGCGCTCGGAACTCATAGCGATTGCTGAGCATGAAAATGGAAGTCGCACGCGTAACTGCCACCATGCTCATGCTACCTGTTGCTCCACCTATTGGGTCGTATTATTACCTCGACTCATCATAAGCATCCCCTCGTCTCATTGATATGAACTTCTCTATATTGACCAATTACTGTCGCTACTAACATAAGCATGCCCTTCGTCTCACTTCAGGTTTATGTGAAACACCGTACCTATAGAAAATAATAGAGGAATGCTATTTGGTTCAAGTCCTAACATAGATAAATTATTTAAATAAGGATTTACTCTTGTTCTTACTATATGTGCTTAATAATTTATCCTAAGTCTTAAAATAAGCCTTATTCTGTTCTATTCCTTATTATAACCTACGTTATAATCATGCTTATTACTTAACCCAAGGTCTAAGTGCGAAAATAAGCTTCTTTTCTTATTTTATTATTTTTAGTTATAATTCTATGTTATAACTAGGCCAATCACCTTAATTCAGTCTAATTAACATCATAATTAGGCATAACTTTAGTCCAATTCCATTTATATTACAGTCTTTATAACTTACATCTTATATTCCATTAATTCACATTTCTTTTAGTTTAATCCAATTACACATTAATTCTATTCTAATCCATACGCAAAGAAGAAGAAGGAGGAATAAAAGAAAATTGAAAATAGAAGGAAATCTAAGGCGTAGGAAGAAGATGTTAATAACGCATAAATAACAGTAAATAAATTAAAATACTGTCAATAAACTGTAATTAAATGGAAAATCTGTAATTAATAGAAATAAACTAAAATTAATTGAAAATAATAGCTAAAAGAAATAGGCTGCAAATAATTCTAAGAACTATAAATAAACTACTAAAAATGTAATTTCAAAAATCGTAGTAAAACTACAACAATTGAAAACCCTATTATATTAAATCACTTAAAAATCTAAATAATTACAGTCACTCACCTCTGGTCCTTTGCTCTTCCCTTTTAGCCATCACGAATCCACTTGGGGTTGTTAAATATTTTTATTTAAAATGATTTCCCTCTTGGAAAATTATTCCGCTTAGGGTCCTTCCTTAATAAGTGAACCCAATTGGAGAAAATCTTAGAATGAGAAAAAGTGTTAGGCCTAGGATTCTATTTATAAGCGTAGAAGTGGATCTCAGACCATCGGATTTGGGGATTGACTAGGATGCAACCACGTCATAGGCTGAATAGTAGCCATCTGATGCAAGAATGGAATTTCCGGATGAGTTTAAATAATGCAAAATACATGTGAAAGCTTGTTGGAACGTTCAAGAATGAAAGATCGTTTATTTTCGGGTGAGCCAATATATTCATTTTTTATTTATTTTTGTTTATCTTGTAACTTGTTCATATTAGCTCGGTTACTAATGTTCTATATATGAAAATTGACCAAAAAATTACCACGGACACAATAGTGCAACTTCAGTAGCTGAATTATGATAATTCCATAAAGTTATTATATTATTAAATAATGAATTAATTATCATGGGTTAAAATTTTGGGTTGTTACAGGACTCCTTCGAGAAGTGATGGTCGATATGAGTGGTTGATTGGAGAAGAGACTGATGTTGGAGAAAATAGCCATGATTATCGCCTGGAGATGCGAGTTGTCACAATGATGAATGATTTGGTGTCGCTATAGAATCTTATAGTGATGCCACTTCCTGGAGATGCAAGCTGCCGCAGCGATGTGAGGGTTTGCCTCCGGGATGAACGATTTGCCGCCTCCACCACCGCTATGAAGGGTTTATCATTGGGATAAGAGGTTCTGCAAAACCCTAGTTATGAGATTTTATGGAATTAAATTTAATGCGGCCAGGAGAAGAGATAGAAAAGGGATAGTATAACAATGAATGACTGGTTTTAAATTACAATGCAGTCCATTAATATTGATTTATTACATATTTGCCAAGTATCGTAACACTTTTTTGTGTTCCAAAGTTTATACAGAAAATTATTTATTTTTACCAACACTTTTTGATGTATCTTAACACTTTAGATGTTGGTAGTTTGTAACATTTATAAATGTTAGAAATTGGAAAATATAAAATGTTACAGAATCACTGATTTGGTGTAGTGCCTTCGTTAATGGGCCCAAAGCATACAGATGAGAGATAATATTGACTCTAGCTAGGGATGATCACACCCTACTTGGGAGGGACCCACTTAGCCCTGCTACATCTCCCATGTTTTAATCATTCACGTTTGATGAGGCTTGATGCTACGCTTTACCTTTTATATAGCACTTTCTGCTTGGAATGCTAACACTACCCTCTAGGAAACAATGCAATGCCAACATTCATCCATACAAGTTCGTTCTAGGACTGAATGAAATGCTTGAAGCTCCATCTCTAATTCCATCATCTTCAAGGTGTCTTTACTTAGAAACCCTTGAGTTGAATCCAAGTAATTATCGAATAATATATCTGTTCCCGGTCTCTTCGAAACAACATTGGATAGTTTTTGGTAAACTCAATCCTAGTTGATTAGGAAATAAACAGTCAAAGATAAGAGTGGAGATCACCTCCTAACCGTTAGTGGACAGAATTCCTTATCATTTGTCCTAGGAGAGTGAAAGGAGATTTATACGCCAGGTACATCATCATCAGAGATGGATGTGCCATATAACTCATGTGTTTCTCCTAGATATTTCCAAAGTTATGTTTTGGGTCCAAACTCGATAGTCAGTTATATAACTATCAAATAACAAACGTTCAGTCAGGGATTTAATTTCATAGGGGAAAGACCAATATTGGTTAAGCACATAAGCAATCACTAGCCGCCTTTAATAAATCTTCTCATTTATTAAAATCACTTTGTAATAATTGTATCAAGATACTTTTTACAAAAATTTATTCACAAACCCTTATATTTCAATACTTGGAAAATGTTCACATATTTATCTCAATGGTGTAAGTATATTCACAAAATATAAAAAGATTCCCTTTTTACACAATTCTAAACCATTTATAAATTCCTTCGTAATTATCTAACCCATTTATAACCTCACTCATTAATTTATGAAAATAATTTATAAAACTCCCATTTTATACGCTTCTAAATCATTTATAAACCCTTTACAAAATCCTTTATAAATCTATAACCCATTTCTAAATTTATTTTATAAATATCTAAAACCATTTATAAAACTCTTTTACCATTATCCAATCTTCCTTTAAATTCCTAAACCATGTTATAAAACTCCTCTTATAAAACTCAAGTCTATATATCAAACTTTATTATAAATTTCTAACATTTATAAATAAAATCCAATCACTTACTTTAACATCATTGTTAAATAATTATTATTAACAATTGACACTAAAATAAATAATAACTTTAAAATATCTTAAAATAATATCAAATTATTTCAAAACATTATTAAATAAACCATAATAATTTATCCTTACTATTATATAAATAGTAATTTATTATGTCTTAAACATTATTAATAACTCATTATTATTAATTTCAAACCGTATTAATTATTTAAATAATTAATCTTTAAAATATTACATATTGATAAATACCCATAAAACAATATTAATTTTAAATAAATAAATTTAAACTAATGTTAAATATCATATAATAACTTTTTTAGAACAATATTAAATAAATAACCTTTAAAACAGTATTAAATATAAGCAAATAACTTAGGAAAAAAACAATAAAAAGGTTGGACTAAAATAGAAAGTAAAACTTTTAAACAAAATATTTCTGAAACCCAAGTTCGGATTTTAAAATCACTGTCTACCTCAAAATTCAATTTCCAACTCAAATGACAATCTATAGTACTTTTAAAATACTAATTTAGGGCCAATAGCTACACAACGCTCAATCAATATTGATATGGATTTCCTATCGCTACTAGTTTTAAGTTTCTGAACATAAACGATGTCATAGCCTATAGTGTACATAAATCTAGATTCATATCCAGTAATTCATATAACAGGAATTTTATTGTAAATAAATCAACAATATCAAGGAATCCCATTGGATCCCTCTAACCCATCTTCCTGCATCACAACCCTTATATATATATCAACACAAATATATATAATAAAATCAACAATGGCGAGGAATCCTATTGGATCCCTTCATCTTGTCCCCCCGCATCACAACTTATATATTTAATTATATAATATGGGTTATCCACTACTTGGCGAGTATATATAAAAGGGTCATGAGCGTAAATAAATCCAAACTAACTGATAAGAGAGTAAATCGTCCTAACATTCAATCAATGATTTTATTAACTATAAAATATTTTGATTTACCAAAAAGGTGAGTTTAACTCACATTTATTTCAGCTGCCACTGAGGCGCTCTGGATTCCATCCGAATTCGAACTACGTTCAAATTCTGCATAAAATAAACTAACCTACAATCGTCACCAATCTAATTCCATATCGTAGATAACGTCCAAATTGGTGCAATGCAACTTGTCGTGTGTAACGACCCGAAATTTTCTAAGCCTAAAATTCCAGATAGTTATGAAAAGAAGAAAGAGATAGAAGAAGAAGAAGAACAGAGACATCAACATCTCACATTCGCAGCGGATAAAATATAATAATAAATAACAGTTTACAAAGCAATACTATATCCGTCGATTACATTTTAATACATCAGAGTTACACATTTATACAGACACTGGAATATACATAATTACTATGTCATAGATATACAATAATATAATATAGCGGAAGCACTCCAAACGTTCTTGCCATCCAGCTCGCCTCTTGAGCTCCAGAACATCCTATCCTAAGAAACTGTAATTCTCGGTCTGACCCGAGCATTACACCAAAGTAACACCCGGGTCAGGCTGGAAAGCAGCGTGAGTAAACCCAACTATTATGGAATACCAAAGCAATCAACTTATATAAACCCGGGTAACTTATATCAATTCACAAGCCACAAATTATTATAGACAACACTTAGCCCACATATAAGTTTCTAAATACCAAAGATTTAGATTTTAAAACAGTCCAATACCTCCAAATCACTTCATTCCAGCATATAGATTTTATATATCAATCTACAAACATTCGAAGTGGTTTCGGGTATTTCCCCAATACCCGACCCCGGTCTCTTCGAATCTCATATCATCCTATTCCAAGTTATCCAAATGAAAATATCAACATTTCATACCAGAGTTATCAACTCCTTCAAATCATCCAATACCATTCAATCATTCGGAAGCAAAACTTAATCACATACAAATCAATTCAATTGATTCTAATTGAATTTCAAACCTTAATCACTTAGATTCTTTCATTAATTAATTCCAAATTAATTAATCAACCCTTCCTTATTCATCTTAATTAATCACCATGAGCTAATTATCTTTCAATTCCATTCAAATAATTATCTTTAATTAATTTCACGACATTAATTATTCTTACCAAATCAATGAGTAATCTTTAATTACTTCACAAATTAATTAACTATAATCAATTACACTAATTCTTAATTACTTGTATTAATTAATTTCTCATGAGTCACTTATGATTAATTCATCTTAATTAATCAATCTTTAATTACATCGTTGATTATATAAATTAATGATTTCCAATTATGTTTTGATTTGTTCTAATCTAAATTAGTTACTTTAATTCAACCCCAATATTAATTATTCTCGATTAATCTCAATCTGTAATTAACTATTCTTTTATTTACTTCATTAATAAATTAATTACTCCTTAATTAATTATCTTAATTAATCTCTTGATTAATTTCACAAAGTAATTATATTTTATTAATTACATTAAGTAACTGCCCTTCAAACCATCCATTGATTATCCTAAATTAATCAAACTTAATTAATTAACTTAGTCCTTACTTAATTAATTCAAACCCTTAATTACTAAATTAATTAACCCAAATCATAAATTTATTTATTTAATTAATTATCCATTTTATTTACCGTTCTAACTTGATGAATCACAAATCATTAAGCCCATATTAACAATGAAAACATTTTCTTATTTACAAATTAAGTTTAAAACAATTTAAAACCCAAGTACTTCGAGTCAAACCACAATTAACTCGAGAACCAACCAAAGTCCAAAGTCACATCATCTTCAGTGCACATCCAATCAATTTAATCATTCAATCAATTATTTAAAATTTAACCATTTAAATTTAAATAAATAAAAACAACAGAGTGAGATTTACTCACCTTTGCTGATAATTGCAATCCCCTTCAATCTTGATGTTGGTTTCATCAAAATTTTGACCCTATAAAAACATTTACAGTTTATTATTATTTGAACTAATAAATTACCACTAAATAAATTAATTAACCAATAATGAAATTTAAACTATTTCCCTTTTTTACAAAAATATTTTAACTACCACAAAAATTGAATCTGTTTATTTAACAGATCTATCTCCATATAACAATATTTTAAAGCTAATAAGTGAAAATATGCATATATATTTTGACTCCTTATACATATATTTAAATTAAAAACAACTTAAAATTCAAAACTGCTTAACCATTTAAGATTTTATTTACTGCAAATAATTTCTGTATATATAAAAATCAATATTTACAAACTTACTATTATATATTATTCACTTATTTGTTTGTTTTTTTTTGAAACAATATATACAGATGTATATAGAAACTTTATTTAATTAATTAAAGCAAAAATAAGGTAATTATACCTCACTGCCGACGTCTCCACCATCTCGACCAAAACCCTAATTGAAACTTAGTCCAAACCCCCAAACTCGATTTGAGCAACTCCACATCGTAGCCGCCTCCTCCCTCGAACATGCCACCTCGGTCGCAGTTTGTTCGAGACGACAGCAAGTCGCACCATTACGATACTCACGAGCCCTAAATTCCCTTCGAGCCGCCGCCGAGCTTGCTACCCAGTCGTGACGCAATCGCACACGAGCCGCAGCTGTTGCGCCCATCGCGATTTGGCCCTCGATCGACCGTCTTCACCATCATACGCAATTTCATTTTTTCTTCTTCTTGTTGAACGATATTCGTTCGATCTTTTTTTATGTGAATTTCTTTTCTGAAATAAGGAGAGATAAAGGCATGATTTAAAAGCAGAAACGGGCGTATTTGAGAAGGAAAAGCCTTGATTTAACAGATTACATTATTATTTAATTATAAATATCTCCCTTTACCCAGCTCAAAACTTCGAACCACCATCGCGGCGTGCTGCTAGGCGATTATAAGGTTTTACCCGCATTCCGAACACAATGGAACCTGTTTCGAAGGCGAATTCGATCGTATGCACTAGTTACCGAAATAAACGATCAATTCTAAATTAAATCTATTAACATAATTCTAAGCGTTTTGAGCTTCCAAGGTCAGATGACAACTCCGATTGCTACGAAAATTGAAATCCGATAATAACTAACTATGACGGATCCAATGGAACTTGTTTCATCGAATTCCGAGACTGTGCCTCGGAAGGCTATTTTTAAATATCGATTTAAACGATATATTATTAAAATTGAACAAATCACCCTTAAATTTAATTTCAACCATTCTATTACCTTCAGTATCATCATTATAAATTTTATAAGCCTTCAAATTATTTTAAACAGGCTTAAAGATTTCAGATTCAACAATTTACCCAATTTCAATTATTAAATTCAATATTTAAACTATACAACTCAATAATTTAATTATCAAGTAAATATTAATATTTGGAATTCAAGTTGAAAATCAACTTTTAAATATTTTAAAATCAATTAATTATTCCATTTTAAATTGTTAAAAATTTCGGGTCGTCACATTCCTCCCCCTTAAAAGAATTTCGTCCCCGAAATTACTAGTTATGAAGAATGGTTCAAAACCCGTTTACTTTTTCCCAAACCCACAACTCAACATCCTACCAACCATATTTTATTAAAGACCTACTATCACTTCAGCCAATTTCCCAAAACCTTCTATAGTTTCCAACAACATTATTTATTTCATTTATTTAAATCTAATTTAAAATTCAAATTTAAATTATCATAACTTTCTCAAAAAATTTCTAATCCCTAAATTTTCAAAAAAATTTGCCAGCGTCTCCTTTGCGTGGCTAGCTCGGTACAACTACAAAAGGCCTCTACGGGCTCCCAAATTCCAAAAGAAAACAAAAGCCAAGTGGCTAGATCAAAAATCCAATTCCATTTCATACAGAAATTTAAATACATACCTTTTTGTCGGGCAATTCGAATTTATCTTTTGGAATCAAATCCAATTTTCTTTTCCCCTTAATATACATGCATATCCTACTTAGCAATAATATTCAATCGTAACCTTTCAAATCATTTCATACATTTCTTTACAGAAGTTTCATACCTACTTCTATTCAAATTAGCTTTTCCATTTCCATATGAATTCAATTTTTCTTCGAACCTAAATATTAAATTTTATTTTATTTTATTATTATTTTAGATTAGTTTCATTCATTAGTTTATTTCCATTTACAATTTGAAATCATTTTGTCGTTAACAAATTTTTTTCCAAAAAATGTCAAAAATTTTCTAACTCCCAACATTTTGGAAGTCTCCTTTGTACGGAGGAGCTTTTGCAATTTGATAAGAGATATAAATATCTATACATCGACCCACCCGGTCGGATAAAGCAAAAACAGTTCATATTTCCTATTTTTATTGCATAGGTGTACCTTAATTTAGCATTTAAAGAAAGAGGCTAATTTATTTTAGCAAATAGCGTAATCCAAATCCAGCCAAACGACCTTCAGATACCTATACTTACGCAATTTAAATATGTAAGTGCAATATATAGGAAATCTATTAGCATTTCACTTATTTTTAATAGTTAAACACATGTGCTTCATAAGCAACAAGCACTAAACGCTTTCCATAAGCGATTTATATAAATTTAAAGCTAATTCCAATTGCTTCCAACTAAATTTATATGCAATTTCATTCAATTTTATTGGGTTACAAATCAAGTGCTTATATTCAATTTATTTTTAATCCAAACAAGTTCATATTCACTTTAATTAATTTCAAAATCAAGATATTTAACTTCTCTCAACCCATAGGATTTTTGTTACTTTCATTTACATCAAACGACAATTCATTCTATTTAAATTCGACAATTTTCGCTTAATAGAGTATTTATTTTTAGTCTATAACTATTTTAAATTAATTCCAATTCATTCACTAACCATACACTGTATTTCATTCATCTCCGCATTGGTTTCATTTTTAGTATTGAGCTTGAGAACATTCAATGCTTATACTAATATCCATCTCCCAAAAAATAAATTTAACCCAAACCTTTTTATTTAATAACCCTCCATGCTAATAACCCAATATCATCTAAAACTTTGGTTTAATTTTTATCCAGACAGACTTCATCCATTTATTATTAATTCGATTAACCCATTTATCCACCCCATATTCAAATTTTTAATTCACTTACTTAATTCATTTTCGAATTTATTTTATTAATACAAAGCCATTCAATTTATTTCTACTCATCTGGGTTTTGTTTGCAATTCAACCATTTCTATTATAGTTCCCTTTCATTTCATTCGACAACACTTCAATTATATCTAATTTACTTGCAAATTTCATTAAATATTATTCATATCGCACTTGAATTTTATTTGTAATTTAAACCATCACTATTTCGATCCAACTCCATTTTATTTCTATTTTTATAGCATCTCCACTTATTCAATTCATTGTCAAATCCAAATCGAATTCTATTTACAATTCGAATTCATTTTTAAAACTCCATTATTAATTGGCAATCCATTTTATTTAACCGAGTTAAATTTTATTAATATATTTTATCAAATAATTTATTTAGTTAATTAGCTTACTTCCAACTTTTAAATCAATGTTTGATTTTATTACAAAATCACTTCATTAAATTTCCCTGAGTCCAAATTTTATTTTATAATTCCAGTTTGGATTTTCTTTCATCTTTCAAAATTCCAACACCTTTTATGTAAAAAATTTAGAAATGCTTTTAAATTCAGATAATATTATTAAAATAGCCTTTAATAAAAATACTTCTTATGACTCGATGTCTCAACCAGTCCATCTTTGTTCTCATAGAAATTCAGTCATACGTTGATCAGGCGTAGGACTCAAAATTTATAAGTACTTGGTAAACCCATTTTCAACACCCAGTGAAAATGCTTGGAAAATAATTTTATTGAAAATATAGAAAACAGTTCTTGAAAATAGAGGAAATATCTTTGGTGAGAATGCTCTGGAACTCATCACCCCTATCCATGGTCGCAGTTAACCCGATGGCTACGTTGTCATCCCGAAAAAATCCATAGATAACTGTAGGCCTCCGCTCCCCTCGATTACACCATGGAACCCGCTATAGATCGCATCTACAACTGCGGTTACGTAGCTATCACATCAAAAACCCATATAACTATAGGCATCAGCGCCGTCAAATTTTGCTGCCAAACGAATGAAACTTCTCCACTCCACTCGACCATAGATCGCAGTCTACCAATGTTGCGTTGCCTTCCTAGCAAAATCAAGTGTAGACTGTTGGCACTCATCATCCACACGATTTTCGCTATTGTCCCCACAGTAGATCGCAGTGACATCGAGTTACGCTGTCGTCACAGCATAACCCAAATGCCCCTGTAGGCATCAGCGCCCTCGACTTTCGCAACGCAATAATCCTCAGGAACTAGTTTGTCCGGACTCCTCACAGGATCAACTTTAGAACCCCCCTTGGGGCTCAAGGCAGTACCACTCGGTGGCACTTCTGAGAAGTTCATTTCAAGGGAGCACCTTTTTCCCCAGAGCCTTTTATCAAAACACTTTATACTATACAAATATTGTTGGGTGCGTTTCCACACCTTGCCGAACCAGTCCACTCCTTGTCGAACAACAAGCACTACCGAACCAAAGACTCCAACCTCGTTCCTACGCACTACCGAACCAACCACCTCTCCCATGCCTACCGAACCACTTCACCACCGGACCACCTGCCACCGGTCCAAAGCCTCGCCGAACCAGGATCTCACCAAACCAGAGCCACCCCACACCAATGCCGAACCAACCTACCTCCCAAGCACCACCGGACAACATACCACTCTCCACCGAACCAAGACGTTCCAGATCAACCTAGTCAGGCCAGATAGCATCAGCCCAAGCCCACCAGCAGCTATATACATCCATGATCCCTACCCCCAGCCTCACTCTATAAATAGAGGAGCAGGGATACAACAATGGCAGACAAGTTTGAGAGCTCAAGCACGAAAGGAACTTTCAAACAACTTTCATATACTTGTATACAAAGCTTTGTACTTGTAATCTGAAAGAAAAAGGGGAATAACATATAAAGTGGACGTAGGCACGTTCTGGCCGAACCACTATAAATCTGTGTGTCTTTTACAGTTTAGTCCATCTATTTTATATATTTGCGTAAATCACCCAAACCATCCAGATCAATATAAAATCAACTAATTCATACGACTCGGAGGTGTTTGCCCATTTTTTGTGCAAACATTTTTGGTGCTTTCATTGAGAGTTAAAGGAGCTCGAAGCTTCAGCTTCTCCCACTCAACCCTTTTCCTATCAACACCGTTCATTGCTTGGAAAATATGGCTCCTGGAAGGAAGAAAGATACTAACAAAGGAAAGAACGTTGCGACTGGCAGTATCCCAGATCCAGTGATCAGGGACCAATACAATCGTCAGGTTCCAACAGCAAATTTAAATCACGAAAATTCGACAGCCCCCGCTACGGAACAACCAATTACAAGGGCGAATCTGGACAGGATTGTGGCTGAAGTAACTAACCGCTTCGCATCTCAACAAGAAGCCTTGGTGGACCAACTTATGTCACGCTTAAGGGATGCTGAAGAATCCAACTGTAACACTGAATCATGGGGTGAGTCCCAGTTTGGAGGATCTGGGAGGCGACAAAGGTCTTTCTTCTTCGAAGAGGCTAACAACAGAAACAACCATGGTAGGAGCCGAGCCCGGACTCAGTCCGAATTCCGACCCGAGGAAACACTTGGAACCGAACCCAACGGGGGAGGTCCCAGGCAAGGGTCGGATGTAGCTGAGCCTGTCATGCTACCTAACCATGAAAACACCAGTAGACGTGGCCGAGCTGGTGTCCGACCCGAAGTTGGACCCGAGGAAGTGCTGAGAACAGAACCCAACAGGGGAATATCAAGGCAAGGGCCAACTGTGGCTGACCCCAGCATGCCCCCGGAAGACCAGAGGTAGCCATTGGAGAATGTCAGGAGTGATAAACGATACCATCCTTACAGGTCATCTGGACGGAATCGATCCCGCAGGGAAGAACCAAACTCATTTCTATCCACTCCAAGTTCCGATGAAAGGATGGCGCGATTGTTCAGAGAGTGCGTCCAACGGGAGCAAAGGGATCGGGGGATAGGTGCTAGGGTAACCAGCCCCTTCACCCGCAATATCGAAACTGCCATCACCCCACGGGAATGGAAAATGCCAACGATGGCACCTTACAAGGGAACCTCTGACCCCATCGTACATTTACAGAGATACACCCAACATATGCTCATGAGCGGAGCAACGGAGGGAGTATTGTGTAAATGCTTCCCACTTTTCTTGGCAGACCTAGCTACCTCCTGGTTCTGCCACCTACCCCAAGGGTCCATCAGCTCATGGGAAATGTTGAAAGAAAAGTTCATCGGCCAGTTCCGCATTCATGTGGAACAACCCAAGATTCCTTATCTAATATCAAGCAGAAACCCGAAGAGACAGTGCAACAACATCTAACCCGATTCAACGCCGCGGCGGCCGCAGTACAAGATGCCGACGAGAAACTTATCCTAATGTTTCTCTGCATTGGTGTACATCCGGATACTAAATTTGCTAGAAGACTAACCAAGGAAAAGCCAGCTACTTTACCTGACTTCTTCCATGAAGCTGGAAAGTATATGAGACTTGAAGACGCTGCCACTGAGAGGCATTCAGGGCAACAGGCTAAAACAGCTACAGACAGGATTCCCGTTGCAACAAAGGATGTTCGGGGAAATGACTCTAAAGACAATGCTGGGGGCAAGAAGGGGGGAAAGCGCCTATATCGACCTAGACCAAGATTTGAATCTTACACTCCTTTGAATGAAACAATCGAAAACATCTTCCTAGCTACTCAAGACGAAGTTAGATACAAGCGCCGCCCGCACAAGGAGGAGTCAGATACGCACTCAAAACTGGAAAGTTCTGCCGCTTCCACGAATCCCATGGACATGACACTAATGAATGCCACCATCTCCGGGACTTGATTGAAGAACACATCAGAAGGAAGAAACAGGAACGCTATGTAAAAAGCCAGAACAGGACTTTGACTCCTGCCAATGAGAATCCTGGGCTACCCCTCCCAGAAGTAGGCGGAGGAAATCGCAACACCAAACGCTCTAGTCAAGAGAAGATAGTGGTCCATACCGTATCAGGAGGACCACACATCGCCGACAGAAGCTGGGCAGAGATGGAAAGATACGGTAAGTCACTTAGAAACGGTGAAGGTTACGTTAACTCTGTTATGGAAGAACGCCACCCGAAATGGAAAGAGAACGACGACATCACGTTCAGTAGGCGTGATCTAGAGGGAAGACAGTACCCACACATGGATCCTATGGTCATCTCTGCCTGGTTCGGTCCAGCCAAAGTTTTTCGAATTTTAGTAGACACTGGAAGCTCGATAAATATCCTATTCAAGCATGCTTTCGACAGAATGAAGCTGTCAATGAAGGATGTGTCTCCCTGTAACAAACCACTACATGGTTTCACTGGAGATGCGAAGATGCCCCTCGGGCAACTGGACCTTTTTGTTGAAATAGGAAGTCATCCCCGTTCCGTTGTACGAAAACAAACATTTGTGCTAATAGAAAGCCACTCGGCCTACAATGCCTTTTTGGGAAGACCAGCCTTGTCTGACTTCCAAATTGTCCTAGCCCCATGGTGCCTGAAAATGAAATTCCCAACAGATAACGGAGTAGGAGAAATGAAGGGGGGGTCAAGACGCTACTCGAGACTGCTATGTAACTAAACTTCGCAATAACCGTAGAAAAGATAAAGGGAAAAATGCAGAGACTACTCTCTGCATGAAAAAGTTGGAAGCATAGCAACTAAAGAAAGCCCCTCCTCTTCGATATACCAGTGGCTCTTTCAATGAATTAGACCCCAGGGACAAAGAGGAGGAGGCCACCGTCGAGCCTGTAGAGGCTATGGAATTCGTAGCTGTAGACAAACATGACTCAAGTAGACTATTGAAAATCGGATCTCAACTAAAAGAAGAGTTAAAGGAACAACTCATTGATTTTCTTCGCCACAATATGGATGTATTTGCATGGACGCACGCTGATATGACAGGAATCTCCCCAGATGTAGCATGCCACGTACTGAACATCGATCCCACCAAGGTGCCAGTAAAGCAGAAAAAGAGAAGCATGAGGGCGGAACGATCAGCATCCCTAGAGGAAGAAGTAAAGAACTTACTTGCCAATGACTTCATACGAGAAGCCATCTACCCGGAATGGATTGCCAACCCGGTACTGGTAAAGAAAGCTAATGGGAAGTGGCGAACATGCATCGATTTCTCCAACTTAAATGAAGCTTGCCCGAAAGACTGCTTCCCACTCCCCCGAATCGACCAACTCGTGGACAGCACAGCCGGACACGAACTCTTATCCTTTATGGACGCATACTCAGGATATAACCAGATCCCTATGCACGCCCCCGATCAAGACCACACTAGTTTCATCACTGACCGGGGATTGTACTGCTACAAAGTAATGCCTTTTGGACTTAAAAACGCCGGAGCTACTTATCAGCGCATCGTCAACAAGATGTTTGCGAAATTAATAGGGCGAACTATGGAAGTTTATGTGGATGACATGCTGGTAAAATCAAGGAAAGCCAACGATCATATAAACCACCTGAACGAGATGTTTCAAGTACTTCGCCAATATGGAATGAAACTGAATCCTCTAAAGTGCTCCTTCGGAGTATCGTCGGGAAAGTTCTTGGGATTCATCGTCCATGCCAGGGGGATTGAAGCGAACCCCGAAGAAGTCCGGGCCTTGCAAGATATCAAGATACCATCCACTCGAAGAGAGATGCAAAACCTAAACGGGAAGGTGGCTGCCCTAAGCAGGTTCATCTCTAAAGCAACCGACAAATGCATCCCTTTCTTCGAAGCTCTTAAGAAAGACAAAGGAAAGTTCGAATGGACTGACGAATGCTTGACAGCCTTCCTTAACTTAATCGAACACCTCCAAAGACCACCAGTACTCTCAACTCCAAATGAAGGCATGGAACTATACCTATACCTTGCTGTATCGTCCCATGCTTTAAGCGCCGCTTTGGTGAGGGAGGACAACCACGCACAGCGACCCGTATACTTTGTAAGCAAGAGATTCATATGGGCAGAAGCCAGATACCCTAAACTTGAAAAGCTAGCATACTGTTTGCTAATCACATCACGGAAACTGCGACACTACTTCCAATCTCATCCATCAGAGTTTTAACCGATCAACCGCTAAGGCAAGTACTCCATCGCCCCGACACTTCCGGGCGACTACTTAAGCGGTGCATTGAACTGAGTCAATATGATATTACCTACCATCCTCGCACCGCTATCAAGGGACAAGCCATAGCTGATTTCATTGTCGAATTCACTACTGACGAAGGTAAGGAGCAATCTGAAGTAGCAGAAAATATCAAATGGAACCTCTTCGTTGATGGAGCATCAAATGAACAAGGCTCGGGGGCAGGTGTTGTGATAATCACCCCTAGGGGAAGGAAGCTGCACTACACTCTAAGGTTGGAGTTCGTTGCCACTAACAATGACGCGGAATACGAAGCAGTAATAGCCGGATTAGAACTTGCCCTGGAGATTGGAGTCGGTTCTTTATGTCTCCATAGTGATTCTCAACCTATTGTAAATCAAATACTGGGAGAATTCCAGACTCGAGGAGAACGACTCACAGCATATCTAAAGAAGACCAAGCTGCTGCTCAATCAGTTGGATCACTATTTAATCAAACACATTCCTCGAGAAGAGAATCAGGAGGCCGATGAACTGGCAAAGCAAGCTAGCATGAAGGACGACGCCGCTTCCCGAACAATAACCATCTCACAGCAACTAGCCCCGAGTTACGAGACAATGAACATGATAGCTGCAATCGAAGAGGAAACTTGGATGACTCCTATCCGGAAATATTTACAAGATGGAACACTGCCCGACGGGCGTAACGAAGTCAAGAAAATCTTGAGGAAAGCTTCCCGCTACACGAGACAAGAAGGCATCCTCTATCGACGCGGCTTCTCTAATCCCTTGTTAAGGTGTGTCGTTGGAAGGGAAGCCAATGAGATCTTATCCAACATACATCGAGGAAGTTGCGGAGATCACACTGGGGGCAGACTCTGGCAAAGAAGATACTCCGATATGGATATTACTGGCCCACCTTAAATAAAGACGCCCTAGACTTCGTCAAAAGATGTGACAGATGTCAGAAATTTGCGAAGATTCCTCGACTACCAACAAATGAAATTACTCAAATGACCAGCCCTTGGCCCTTTGCAATATGGGGAATTGACTTGATTGGCGAACTGCCAGTGGGCCGAGGCGGAGCCAAATATGACATATTAGTAGTTGACTATTTCACCAAATGGGTGGAAGCGGAGCCTCTAAATAAAATATCTTCGGCAAAAGTCATTAACTTCTTGATCAAAATTTTTTTATGCAGCTACGGGGTTCCACTCAAAATCATATCGGACAATGGGCTTCAATTTGATAGCGAGGAATTCGCCGACTGGTGCCAAGAGCATGGAATTCACAAAAGCTTCTCATCTGTGGCTTACCCCCAGGCAAACGGACAAGTCGAAGCTGTCAACAAAATCCTCAAAACCCTAATCAAGAAGAAACTTGAAAAGTCAAAAGGCGCTTGGGTGGATGAACTTCTTACGGCACTTTGGGCCTACCGCACATCTTACAGAACATCAACAGGGCACACTCCTTTCTCTTTGGCGTATGGTTCGGAGGCCATGCTCCCAGTTGAAACTGTAGTGCCTTCCCACCGTAGGATCCACTACAACCCAGAAAAGAACGAAGAACTCCTCCACATGTCTTTGGATCTAATTGAGGAGAGAAGAAATGATGCAGCACTCAAAGCAGCAGCTCACAAGCGAAAAGTGGCGGCACAATACAACTCCAAAGTCAAGCACCGCAGCTTACAAGAAGGAGATCTTCTCCTCAAGCGGATCTTCCCGCGCCCCGGAGCGCTAGATCCAATCTGGGACGGACCCTATGTAATTCATAAAGATCTCCGCAATGGAGCCTTTATTTTGTCAACAGTGGATGGAGAGGTGTTCCAGAGGGCATGGAACATCCGACACCTCCGTCGATACTTTTCTTAACTTGTACTGCCCATATGAAGTGAATTAACAAAGAGAATCAGTGGACGTAGGCATTTTCGTGCCGAACCACTTTAAAAATCTTGTCTCTTTTTAACTTGTTCCTTTATATCTTGGCTGCTTGTTAAGCTTTATCCTTTTCTATTGAACAAAATCATGTATAACGACGTTTCCATATTGGAACTTCACGGCGCAACCTCACCTGGACAAGACCCAACAGGTACTATGCGATTCTATGCACTCGCCAATGAGACACTTTTGCTCCAGCATCCCTCTGATGTGGGTTAACTCATTGCTCGCGACTGCCCTCAAAGCCAACTGTAATGAGCCGATTATAAGCAATCAAGAAGGCCGACTATAGCCGATGGCAGCTCATTACGGCGTTCGGCTCGCCGGCAACTGTGAACCTACTTTAAGCCCCAACATAAGGTGTGGCCAACCAGGGGTAGTTCACGGTTGACGACCGGCACCCACTCTAGCCAGCCACAGTGGCTCGAATAATACCCACGATTACGGGCCATAATGGCTCGGGTAGTTACTATGCACGATCTCGGCTCCGATATGTCTTAAGTGCGGCTGTGGTAAAAAAGATAAACTCCCCGCGGAGGAGTAAAATGGGTGACAAATGTCTCCAAGACCCACAGCTAGGGAAAGTGACTACAAAACCCGTTTGCCACGAACTTAAGCATATCGACGGCCTTCCGTGATTGGAAGTTTTACCGTTTCTCATATTTCCATTTCATTCAGAAACTTTCCTCCTATCCTATATAACAATCCTTAAAGTACAGATCACAAAATAGGGGAACTCTCGCTTGTGGAAATACGAGCTCACATCCGGTTGACGGAACACTCGTCTACATTCCATACTCAATCACGCAAGACATTCAAAGCAACCCTCTACAACTAAAACACGAAGGGCGGTACTATCTTCTCTTTTATACAAATATGTAGCTTTAATTTATTCACACATCATATTGGCATTACAAGACATGAGATAATATTTTAAGCAGAAACTTAGCATTAAATACGATTAAGTCACATGCATAAACACGCAGCTGTATTTCTTATGCAGCATATCAAAATGACAACAGCATTCAAACATGACAGAATCAGCTTATGTTATAAAATTACACAAAGTCATTCTTTACAAATAATATGATTACAAGTTACATTAATGTTTCAGACTAACATAGAAAGCAACCAAAATATGTACAAGTCAAGTCAAAGAATCAGGGCTTCACCTCCATCCCGCTAGCCCTCGGGATCTACTTAACTGCAGGATCGAAACTCCCAGCATGTGCTACCGAGGTCCCGCCTGCATAATTCAGAAGAGAATCCATCAATAATCACGAAAGATAAGCAATCAAATCATGAAAAGGTTAAAAGAAAAGACTTACCAGCACCTGCTCCCTGACCATCATTGTCTAGCTGCACGCCTACCTCATCCGCGGCAAGCAGTCGCATGACCTCTTTAACCGCCACCTTCTCTTCCTTAGTGAATTGTGCTGTAACCACATCCATCCTGAAAGCCGCACCACCTTTCTTATCTGCATCGGCCTTAGCTTCCTCCAAAGCCCGGAGATATATCCTAGCCATAACCCAGGGATAATCGTCCATCCAGGACAGGTTGCCCTGCCTCCAAGTACGGAAATACATGTCCTGGAGCATCTCGTCCATCATCCCCCCATTCTCCTCAAACTCTTTCATCCGGGCCTCAGAAGCCGACAGTCGTGCGACAGCAGCATCTCTCTCCAATCGGTATCTCGAGCAGTCAGCCTGAAGGGACTTCCGCATCACTTCCATCTCCTCCTTCAGCTTGGCCTGAGCAAGCTCTGCGGCCTCAAGCCTCCCAGACAACTCTTCTACTTGCTCAAGATCCGCTCTCTGAACCTTGTCCACCGTTGCGATGGCTATGTCAATCCGTTCCTTGCAGGCAGCCTCCATCTTTTGTAGTTCTGCCTTACTAGCCTCTCCCATAATCTTCTTCAACCGCCTGGAGGCTGCCTCATGCTGAGAAATCTGAATGGCTTGATCGGCAAGCTGTTTGGCCTGATCAGCAACCTTCAGCCGCAACCGAATATTAGCACTTCCGATTTCCTCCCCAGCCTTGGCCAGTCGAGCGTGATGTTCTATTAGCCTCTTGGTCTCCTCAGCCACCCGATCGATGTTTGCCTTGGCCTCATTCCCCATGGTCACAATCCGAGTAGTAAGAAAATCGAGGTCTAAGGACTTAGCCTCATCAAGCACCCGTACCATGGGATTGCGGGGAAGAAGATGCTCACCCGTGGCCTCGTCAAAAGAGATGTCCTGAAAACTCGGGTCTAGACCCGGGTGGCCGGTAAATGGGTTGCGAACCAAACCAGGATGGTCTATCGGGGTGACGGTTGGATTTTCGTACGGATGTGGGGAAGGCATAAGCTCAGTATCCTCCTCAGTAATATCATGGATAGGCTGGACCGGAGGCTGAGGACCAGGTGAAGGTTCAAACGAAGATCGACCCCTCTTTCTCTTTTTCATATCTTATTCAATAACTCTGAGAATAGGGTGATATCTAACCGCATCCCCAGGACGGCTAGCTGATGGCTTTGGTTTGGCGGAAGCTTTGAGTAAATTATACTGTTCAAGGCGGTGCCGAATATCCGATGTCTTGGCCACCTTACCCATTCCTGGAATAAAAACCAAGTGTTACAAGCATGCATGAAACTATGATTCAAGAAACATGTGAAGTTAAAAGAAGGAGTTAAGAATTCACCTTGAACCGCCGGAGTTGCCTTAGCTGAAATACTCTCAGAAGATAGACTGGCACCAGTCCCGGCCTTATCAGACTTCTTCGACTTCTCCACCAAGGCTGATCCTTCCTCCAACCCCTCAAAAGCCTGGCGGAAGGCATCATCCGTCCACTCTTGAATCTCGCCTGCTTGCCCAGGAGGCAAAGCCCCGACGCCACCACCACCACCATCACCTTCTCTGTCGTCTCCACTCTCTGCCTCTCCTCCTACATCGCCTCCTTCGCCTTCACCTCTATCCTCCTCCACGTCTTCCTCCCCCGGAGTAATTGGGCACGTGCTAGGGGAAGGGCCGTCGGGCTTCTTGAGCTTCTTACCTCCGACAACTGGAGGTTTTGTGAAAGGCTTCCTCTTGCCACTCTTCGCCGTAGCTCCTCCTTTAGCTTGAGCAGCCCTCTCTTCGGCTGTATCCCTCTGCTTGACCACGGACTGATGTGGCAGGATCAGGTTGAGCCCCAAAAGTGTAGCGTTCCTGATCAAATAAGCAGCCGACCTATCTCTTCCCGAAATAGCTTCTATTTCCGCCGCCATCTGAACCAGGCGATCATTCTCCATGACCGCAAAACCACCTGTCGCTAGCAAGAAATAAAAACACATAAGTAGAAGCATTGCAACCAGAACGGAAATTATAAATAAAGCCTTGACTTACATCCGGAGGTGAAGCGACGGATAGAAACTGAGTCGTCCCTGACGAAAAACCATTCCTTCTTAAACATGTTGTACTTCGAATACAAGTCCAGGACGGGCTTGAAAGATACGGCCGATTCCAAGCTGATATATGGAGACCCCTTCTTGTAGCCCCTCAGATTATACAGATACCGGATCTCCCGGTTGGAAGAAGGACGCCCGTATCTCCTCTGAAAGATGACGAAAAGACTCACCAGAATGGCGTAGGAGTTAGGCTGAAGCTGGAATGGAGCCACCTTCAGATATGTGATGAAGCTAACTATCCAGGTGTTGAGAGGCGGGATAGCACCACACATGCAATGATATCTGCTGTAAGCAAAGTAGCCTTCAGGAGGGTCATACGGCATCACTCCTTCCCCCGGCAATAGCATGCGTGCTCTATCGATCCCAAAGGAAAGGGATATAACATCAAGCTGGTCCTCTTTGAGGGAGCTAGGAAAATAGTCGGGCGGGGAATTTAAGAGCTCCTGAGGGCCATACCCGTCCACTAATGACCTCGGGGCAGGTCCACGTCGCGCTGGTCCCGGGTGGACTGGAGGCACGGCGGAAGACTCACTCCTATCCGAAGATTTTTTCTTTTCTGATCGGGTTTCCACTTTGTGAGACATTTATCTGCAAACACAAAAGCAAAAGTATGTTGTTAGAGCAAGGAGTATGAAAATATAAAAAAGCAAGTATGAACAATCTAGAGTATCGTTCGTAGGTCGAACATAGGGACCATTCGACATTTAAACACTACCGAATTCATTCGGTGTTAAAAGTTTTCAAGTTCACTCGGTATCGATGGTCTTTGAGTTCGTTCGGTATTGATGGTCTTTGAGTTCATTCGGTTTTGAAGGTTCTCAAGTTCATTCGGTACTGCTAGCACCAGCTCATTCGGCGAAAGAAAACATACCTGGTTCGGTACTCGGTTGATTCGGCACTCAGATTGATTCGGTACTCAGGTTGATTCGGCTATCTCAAAACGATAAAGGATAACAGTAACCTGAAGCCCCTATTTATAGGCGAAACATATCGACCGGGCCAACTGGTTCGGCGCACCCAGGACCGAACGAAGCTACCTCAACTGAGGGATAAACAAAGCACGACATATGTTAAACATATGCCCTACTTTGGGGGGCAATTGTTGGGTGCGTTTCCACACCTTGCCGAACCAGTCCACTCCTTGCCGAACCACAAGCTCTACCGAACCAAAGACTCCATCCTCGTTCCTACGCACTACTGAACAAACTACCTCTCCCATGCCTGCCGAACCACTTCACCACCGGATCACCTGCCACCGGTCCAAAGCCTCGCCGAACCAGGATCTCACCGCACCAGAGCCACCCCCACACCAATGCCGAACCAACCTACCTCCCAAGCACCACCGGACAACATACAACTCTCCACCGAACCAAGACGTTCCAGATCAACCTCGTCAGGCCAGATAGCATCAGCCCAGGCCCACCAGCAGCTATATACATCCATGACCCCTACCCCCAGCCTCACTCTATAAATAGAGGGGCAGGGGTACAACAATGGCAGACAAGTTTGAGAGCTCAAGCACGGAAGAAACTTTCAAACAACTTTCATATACTTGTATACAAAGATTTGTACTTGTAATCTGAAAGAAAAAGGGGAATAACATATAAAGTGGACGTAGGCACATTCTGGCCAAACCACTATAAACCTGTGTGTCTTTTACAGTTTAGTCCATTATTTTATATATTTGCGTAAATCACCCAAACCATCCAGATCAACATAAAATCAACTAATTCATACGACTCGGAGGTGTTTGCCCATTTTTTGTGCAAACAAATATAGTATCTTTCAAATCATACACCTAGTATGATCTCATACAAGGCTCCTTTACACAAAATTGATTATCCCAAAATTGATAATTCTCAAACTAAGCTTTTCAAATTTTTAATATTGATTTTACCCAAAAATCAAAAGCCTTTCCAAATCCAAAGGTTCCCAAAACCTTTTCCAAAATCTTCATAAGATCCTTTATATATATATTCATATATATATATAAAAAAAAATTTAAAAACTTTGGATCCCTTCAAACTTGTATAAAACTCCTTTTATACTTCAAACACCTTCAAAAATCCTTTTCTTCCAGCAATAGATTTAACAAGGGGAGATTTATCTTATATAATATATATATAACTTTGTTTATTCAAAATCAAATATTCAAATTTGATTACACTTTTCAATATCAATTTCATTCAAATCCGTACGATGTACATATATCATCCGTACGCTATACCAATCTGATCGCCCACTTGATTACACAATTTCACTTTCGAACTAGTATCGTCCACTCGACTACCTAGTGCGGACTCAGATCTGGTTTCTTCATCAGAAACCGGCATTCTCCTTGCATAGCCATAACTATGATAGAGAATATCCAGAACCAATCAACAATCCATATCCAGGTTCGCCGTCGAAAATCGAGTGAAAAAATCCCAACTCGGATCGATATAACTATCTCAAAATTCTGTGCTCGAGTCTGGATCAAATCACCATGCGAATAGGATAATATACGTATATCCTACGTATTTAACTTCATTGATTATTAGCCAAATCAATTTCCTTTCTATTCACATTCCTTTAATTCCCATTCACTTATTTACAATTGCCTTAATCCCCATTTGGATTATCACTTCAATTCTTATCTCAGATGGGTCTTAAATCAATAATAGTTTGGGCTCCGACCATTTTATTTTTAGAAAATAGCTTGAAAATTTTAAAAATAGATAAGTAGTTGAAAAATAATTATTATTTTACAAAATAGCTATGAAATAGTTAACTAATTGTAAAATAGTCGGAAAATAGTTGAATAGTTTCTGGAATTTTAAATAATTGCAAAATAGTCGTAAACTAGAAATTAGTTTGTGAAATAGTTGAAAAATAGTAATTAGTTTAGAAAACAGTTGAAAAATGGTTAAATAGCTCCAAAAATAATTGTAGACCAAGTATAAAATAATTTGGCTTTAAGAAAGAAAGGTTGTATATATTTAATAGCTTAGAAAAATAAGTTTATATCAAAAACAATTTATATTGAAAATAGTCAAGACTCAACCGTTCACTTCGCCAACAATTCAACTTAAATTTCCACTTCCATTTAATTGACTCAATTCCAATTTGAATAACTCTAATTTCCATTGAAATTTATTTAATCCCAATTCAAGTTGAATCAACCCTGGTTTCTTTTCAAATTAAATCAAATTCCATTTGATTTTAATCCTGTTCACTTTAATTATAATTTCAAATTATTCCAATCAATTTGAATTATTATCAATTGAACCCATTTCAAATTCAAATCATTTCAATTTAATCCAATTCAATTTCCCATTTAAATTTTTAAACTTACACATCTTCAATCACCAATCCAATTAATTCAAACCAAATTCAATTTTGAACTAATTCAATTTCAATCTTGAATTTAAACTATCTCGAATTATATAAATTCGAGTTAAATTATCAAAGGTTGGTTTAACTCTTTAAAACAAATTAACTTTTATTCAGAGTTTTTAATCAATTTAATTTCTGAGTCCAGTTCTCAAAATTCCATTTTAAATTACCTTTACTTATGTATTTCAAGGTTCAAATAAGAGTTCAATACAATTTTATTTTAAAATTTTAATTTATTATTAAATTTTATCTTCCAATTTGAAGCCAGTTCTTAAACAATTTTAATTTACAAACTCAATTATTCAAATTTTCAGTTTAAAGTGATTCCATATCCTTAATTTCAAATTAAAGTTAGATTTCCCTTTTATCTCAATAATGGATATATTACCACACTTCATTTCTCATTCATTTAAACAAATCCAATTTGCAATTTAAGGACTTTTAATAACAATAGGATGGTATTATCCAATTTATTTTAAAACGTCCATCAATTTCTAATTTCTAGATCTCAAACCCATTTTGAGATCACACAAACTACCTATTCAAATTAACCATTTAACTTTCCAAGTTAAATTCCAATTCAAGTTGTTCATTCAAACTTATTTAACTTCTCCCAAGTTAAATTCGATTTCCTTAATTAACCTCATTCAATCCTTAAACTTCACTATAATAATCTTCCCACTTAAAAACTTATAACTTTGGGTATCACATCCCATTCCAAATTTCAATCTCAACATTTAGAGTTTATTCAAACTATTTTTTATTTATGTATATTCCTTATTCGTACAAGTTATTTCCTTTACACACGAGGTCATCCTTAAATTTTTAAACCACTTTTGGTTTTTAATTCAAGTCAAATTTTCAAAAAACCCATTGTTTGCAACAAGTCCCAATTATCCAAATAATACTTATCTATTATTTTTCATTACTTTCAAACAAATTTTCAAATTTTGGGACCAGATTTAGAATTTCATTTTCAAGTAATTTAAATTTTAATTTGGTTGTATTTCCATTTTTACTTAATTTAATTCCAATTCAAGTCTTCAATTTGGTCGCATTATATTACTTCTTAATTTTAATTTCAATAATTTGACAACCAATCGCTTTAATATTTATTAGAATGAAATATTTCTTCATATATCAAAATATACTTTTATATAAAATCATTTAAAACCTTTATATAATAAATAACAAGTACGCGCTCATATATATATATATATACTTACTCATTCTAGAGTACTACAGACTCTATTAAATGAGTAATCTCCACCAGAGCAAGGTTCTCGCTTAACCTCGCTTTGATACCAAATGTAACGACCCGAAATTTTCTAAGCCGAAAATTCCAAATAGTTATGAAAAGAAGAAAGAGATAGAAGAAGAAGAAGAACTGAAACATCAACATATCACATTCGCAGCGGATAAAATATAATAATAAATAACAGTTTACAAAGCAATACCATATCCATCGATTACATTTTAATATATCAGAGTTACACATTTATACAGACACTGGAATGTACACAATTACTATGTCATAGATATACAATAATATAATATAGCGGAAGCACTCCAAACGTTCTTGCCGTCCAGCTCGCCTCATGAGCTCCAGAATGTCCTAACCTGAGAATCTGTAATACTCGGTCTGACCCGAGCATTACACCAAAGTAACACCCGGGTCAGGCTGGAAACCAGCGTGAGTAAACCCAACTAACATGGAATACCAATGCAATCAACTTTTATAAACCCGGGTAACTTATATCAATTTACAAGCCACAAATTATTATAGACAACACTTAGCCCACATATAAGTTTCCAAATACCAAAGATTTAGATTTTAAAACAGTCCAATACCTCCAAATCACTTCACTCCAGCATATAGATTTTATATATCAATCTGCAAACATTCGAAGTGGTTTCGGGTATTTCCCCAATACCCGAGCCCGGTCTCTTCGAATCTCATGTCATCCTATTCCAAGTTATCCAAATGAAATACTCAACATTTCATATCAGAGTTATCAACTCCTTCAAATCATCCAATACCATTCAATCATTCGGAAGCAAAACTTAATCACATACAAATCAATTCAATTAATTCTAATTGAATTTCAAACCTTAATCACTTAGATTCTTTCGTTAATTTATTCCAAATTAATTAATCAACCCTTCCTTATTCATCTTAATTAATCACCCTGAATTAATTATCTTCCAATTCCATTCAAGTAATTATCTTTAATTAATTTCACGACATTAATTATTCTTACCAAATCAATGAGTAATCTTTAATTACTTCACAAATTAATTAACTATAATCAATTAGACTAATTCTTAATTACTTATATTAATTAATTTCTCATGAGTCACTTATGATCAATTCATCTTAATTAATCAATCTTTAATTACATCGTTGATTATATAAATTAATGATTTCCAATTATGTTTTGATTTGTTCTAATCTAAATTAATTACTTTAATTCAACCCCAATATTAATCATTCTCAATTAATCTCAATCTGTAATTAGCTATTCTTTTATTTACTTCATTAATAAATTAATTACTCCTTAATTAATTATCTTAATTAATCTCTTGATTAATTTCACAAAGTAATTATATTTTATTAATTACATTAAGTAACAGCCCTTCAAACCATCCATTGATTATCCTAAACTAATCAAACTTAATTAATTAACTTAGTCCTTACTTAATTAATTCAAACCCTTAATTACTAAATTAATTAACCCAAATCATAAATTAATTCAGTTAATTAATTATCCATTTTATTTACCCTTCTAACTTGATAAATCATTAAGCCCTTATTAACAATGAAAACATTTTCTTATTTATAACTTAAGTTTAAAACAATTTAAAACCCAAATACTTCGAGTCAAACCAAAACTAACTCGAGAACCAACCAAAATCCAAAGTCACAACATCATCAGTGCACATCCAATTAATTTAATCATTCAATAAATTATTTAAAGTTTAACCATTTAAATTTAAATAAATAAAAACAACAGAGCGAGATTTACTCACCTTTGCTATTAATTGCAATCGCCTTCAATCTTGATGTTGGTTTCACCAAAGTTTTGACCTTGTAAAAACATTTACATTTTATTATTATTTAAACTAATAAATTACCACTAAATAAATTAATTAACCAATAATGAAATTTAAACTATTTCCCTTTTTTATAAAAATATTTTAACAACCACAAAAATTGAATCGGTTTATTAAATAGATCTATCTCCATATAACAATATTTTAAAGCTAATAAGTGAAAATATGCATATATATTTTGACTCCTTATACATATATTTAAGTTAAAAACAACTTAAAATTTAAAACTGCTTAACCATTTAAGATTTTATTTACTGTAAATAATTTATGTATATATATAAATCAATTATTTACAAACTTACTATTATATATTATTCACTTATTTGTTTGTTTTTTTTTAAAACAATATGTACATATATATATAGAAACTTTATTTAATTAATTAAAGGAAAAATAAGGTAACTATACCTTACTGCCGACGTCTCCACCATCTCGACCAAAACCCTAACCGAACCTTAGTCCAAACCCCCAAACTCGATTTGAGCAACTCCCCATCGTAGCCGCCTCCTCCCTCGAACACGCTACCTCGGTCGCAGTTTGTTCGAGACGACAGCAAGTCGCACCATCGCGATACTCACGAGCCCTAAATTCCCTTCGAGCCGCCGCCGAGCTTGCTACCCAGTCGTGACGCATCGCACGCGAGCCGCAGCTGTCGTGCCCATCGCGACTTCGCCCTCGATCGACCGTCTTCACCATCATACGCGATTTCATTTTTTTTCTTGTTGAACGAGATTTCGTTCGTTCTTTTTTTTCGTGAATTTCTTTTCTGAAATAAGGAGAGAGAAAGGCGTGATTTAAAAGCAGAAATAGGCGTATTTGAGAAGGCATAGCCTTGATTTAACAGATTACATTATTATTTAATTATAAATATCTCTCTTTACCCAGCTCAAAACTTCGAACCACCATCGCGGCGTGCCGCTAGGCGATTATAAGGTTTTACCCGCATTTCGAACAAAATGGAACGTGTTTCGGAGGCTAATTCGATCGTATGCACGAGTTACGGAAATAAACGATCAATTCTAAATTAAATCGATTAACATAATTCTAAGCGTTTTGAACTGCCAGGGTCAAACGACAACTCCGATTGCTACGAAAATTGAAATCCGATAATAACTAACTATTGCGGATCCAATGGAACTTGTTTCATCAAATTCCAAGACTGTGCCTCGGAAGGCTATTTTTAAATATCGATTTATACGATATATTATTAAAATTGAACAAATCACCCTTAAATTTAATTTCAACCATTCTATTACCTTCAGTATCATCATTATAAATTTTATAAGCCTTCAAATTATTTTAAACAGGCTTAGAGATTTCAGATTCAACAATTTACCCAATCTCAATTATTAAATTCAATATTTAAACTATATAACTCATTAATTTAATTATCAAGTAAATATTAATATTTGGAATTCAAATTGAAAATTAACTTTTAAATATTTTAAAATCAATTAATTATTCCATTTTAAATTGTTAAAAATTCCGGGTCGTCACATCGTGTTTGAATCTGATCTAAAACGAGTAAGTTACAACACTTATAATATTACATAATTTAAATTATAATAGCTTTGCTAATTACAACAATTAATATTAATTAACCTTGCTTAATTTAAATAACCCACCTAATCTTTCTCTCCACTTTCCTCTCGCGTTTGAATCCAACCCAGGCACATTAGAAACAAAATGTCACCTCCTCCGCCTCTTGCCATGAGCCGCCACCCTACGCTCACACAAGCTAGCCCCGACCTTGACACACCTACAACCACCAGTGCGACACCCTAACTCACGGCCGATTCTCCATACAAACCCAAACTTCGATTCCGTTCAACTGTAAATTGCCACCACCATAGTTGATCGTTGGCCACGAAACTCGGCCAGCACCTTGCCTATGAATTGCCGGAAACGCAAAAAAACCCGATTTAAGCTGCCCACGAATGACTCCTTTCCCTGGCCACCACGTGCTGCCATAGCTCAACCTCATCATCGAATAGCTTTGTATAATCGTTGCGAACAAGTTGCTAGTTAAGGTTAAAGCCTAAAAACACACGAAATGGTCCCGAACATCCTTAGCCGTAGGTTGGCGCAGGGTCTGATTTTTTTTAACATTTTGAAAACCTAGGAGAAAGAAAGAGATGGTCATTTAAATAAGAAGACATGGTATGGTCGGGATGTGATGGAGGTATGGGCTGGAGTGTACAAGCATGGGTAGAGTATGGTAATTGTAACGACCCAACATTTTGATTATTTGAAACTAGAATATTTAATTTATTTTTAAAATATTTGAAAGTTAATTAATAGATTTAATAACTTGAATTTCTAATATAATGATTTATTGGTTAATTTGATTGTGGTATTTAGTAATTGAAATTTTGTTAAATAATGGAATCTTGAGATTTAAGCTACATAAAAATAATTTCAAAGGCTTATTAAATTTATATTAATAATAATGAAGGTAAATAAAATTTTAAATTGTATTTAAAAGTGATTTACTCGATTTTAAAAATAACTCATTTTAATTAACGAGTAAAAATAACCTTCCAATACACAGTCTTAGACTTCAACAAAACAAGTTCCATTGGATCCATAATAGTATACTTTTATCGGATTTGAAATTTCATAGCGTTTAGAGTTATCGTTTGGTCGTACCGGATAGAAACGCGTTGAAACTAATATTGAAAATTTAATATTATAATTGTGTTCAAAAAGCATCTTCTCCATAATATCAAATTATATCTCCAAACTTGTTCCATTGCGTTAAGAATAAGGGTTTAACATTAAGAACGCTTGGTGGCATGCCTCGATAAGGGTTTGGGGTTTTAAGTTATTATAAGCGAGGTACTTTGAATATATATATATATATATATATATATATATATATATATATATATATATATTATTTTGATTTGACTACACAAAATATCCCCCTTTATATTGCAGACCTACAGCCACCCTATACCTATGGTCTACCGCCTTTTCCCTTTTAAACATGCTCACCCTTTCTTCCATTACAAGCAGAAATAAATAAAAGGATAACCAAAAATTTGAAAGAAATGAAATCTCTCATAGTACAAAATGAAAATTCATATTTTGTGTTTATCTTCAGCTTGGCTTTCGTATTTAATGGTGCAGCGCCTATTATTGAACTCAACAGTTCGTCGAATTGCATTTTTTCACTAGGGTTAGTTTTTGTTCAAAATCAAGGAAGCGATGGATAATTTTGAGATCGTATTCGATTTTAGCTTAGCGATTAGCAGCTGCGAGGAAATTTTCGTGTGGTCCGATACTTGGTCGAAGGCTCCGACACTGGTACAACCAGGGCATGTTTGGTGGCGGACTCATTTTGCTAGTGTGGTGGAGGAATAGATCCAAGGTGGCGAGCATGTAGTTTATCGAGAGAAGTTCATCGACGAAGACGAAACTCGATTTCATCGAAAAATGCTCCATATCACTCAAACATCATGCACGCGACATTGGGTTTCTTCATTTTCGTGCACAGGCGATAGTTTGGGGGAGAAGGAAAGTGTAGATGGGCTGGGTCTCTTTTGATTGATGGGTATTGTAATTAAATTAAATTTAAGTAATATAAATTTTTTAATTTAAAATACCACTTCTTATAAATTTCATAACTCATTCATTTTAGGACCAAATCCAACACGGTCAGTCATGATGGGTTCATATTGATGAGATCTTTGCTATGGAATCAAATTGTTTGAATTTAAAGCTTGTAGAATTTTATGTTAAATTCGAACGCATTCGAATTTAATCGAAACTAGAAAACGGAAGCGACAACTGAAATTAAAGTGAGTAAATCTCACTCATTTGGATAATTGGTTCTATTTTAAATAGTTAAAATTATTGATTGATTGCTTGGTTGGATTGATAAATTATTATCAATTGGATATTATATATATATATATATATATATGTATATATATATATTCCGCCTATTGGAGTGGATGAGACCCTGTGCCCCCCGCATAATAGCTGATGACCCTATATTGCCACGATATCCCGCCTCGAAGCAGGATTGGTAATTTGTGATTATATAACATCTGTGGTTGCAGGAAAAACCTGTTGGAGGGATTCAACTCGATTCCTCAAAAATGTTGAATTTAATTTTATATATAGTGATGTATGATGTGTTTGAATAATCTGTGATAGATTATGGTGTGCTTTGAATTTATTAGATGGTATAGTAGCAGTGGCCTTAATTTTGGTATTATAAATACCATAATAAAATATATTTTTAATTTATAATGGAAATTCGAAAGCGATTTTGGAAATGAAAATACTTTTTGAATTTTGGAATTAATTAAAAGGGAATTGATTTGGGTAAAATAATTAAATTGTATTTTAGATATTATGTAGTTATTACGTAAAATGGTTTCAAATAGAGAAATTTAAATTGAGGAATTTAAAACAATGGATTTTAAATAAGATTTTTAAAATATGAAATGGAAGTAGAAATCGAGATTTGATTGGTTTTGGAATATAGTAGGGTTATTTGAGAAATAGATTTAAAAATGGAATTTTAATTAGAAATCGATTTATAAATGGATTTTTGTAATATAAACCTGTATAAACTAGGAATGAGTTTAGGAAATTTATTAACGATGTTTATAAATAAGTGGAATGATTATCATTTGGTAAGTTGGAAATATAAATTCACAGTGGGAATTTATAATGAGATACGGTAATCGGTTTAGAAGGAATAGTGGATTCTTGTTTGGAATTTGGGAAAAAGGGATTTATGAAATTAGGAATGTAATCGATTTATGATAAATCGAGAGAGATTTATCAAGTGGAGTTAGTTATATCAAAATTTCAAAAATATATTTTATCGAGAGGTTAAGTTTATTTTAAAAAATGAGGATTTTTAATTATTAAACTATGTAGTTTTAAAACTATTAGTTGGACTGAAATATTTTAGAAAGTTAGTTATTTAAATATTTAAAATTTGTTGAGATGAATTCTAAGTTTTATAAATAAATTTTGAAAATCGATTAGGAATTTTATAAATGAATTGGAATTAGTTTTTTATGTTTATTTTGAAAGTGCTATGATATTTTAAATAATTATTTAACCTTATTTTGAAATTTAGTATTATATGTATATGTATATACATAGTTTAAAAGTAAGTGATTGCAATATATTTATAAATGCTCTCGAGATTTGTGAATCGGGTATTATTTAATGGATGTGATTTTATAAGTCATAATCTTATAATGGAATTCAGGAACTTAAGAAATTTGAGAAAAATGAATTTTTAAAGTGTTTAGATACGTGAACTTCGAAAATGAATCTGAATTCATTAAAGAAGATATAAATTGCTAGTTGGATTATAAATAAGCATAATCGATAATGTATGGTAATTGTAAATAATTATTAAAAATTCCGGAGATGTATGAGATGAGTATGGAATATTCCTAAGTATGGATATTAGAAATGATTTTTGAAAATAAACTTATAATATTTTCCTAAGTATTGGAATTAAAGGTTTGGAGATATTTGAGCAATAGAATGATTTTTATAGAAATATTTTCCAAAGTAATGAAGTAAGTTGGATTTGGAAATATTCCTAAGTGTCGATGTGTAGAAATATCCTATTATGGATATAAGAATTTGAATTTTTTTTAAATGTTGGAATACTGGAAGAGATTGAATATATATCTTTGTAAAGATATTTTGAAATATATGTTTTTTTTGGAAAAATTTATAATATGGGCCTAACGACTACTTTGTGTGTAGTTTGGTAGTTAAATAACCGACTATCAAATCTGACCAAATTCTTTGATCTTTTCGAAAAGACCGGGATCATATTTAATTATCCTAAAACCACTTCGATCTGATTTATGCGTTACGAATTATGATATCTCAAAGATAATGGAGATGGTGATCTTAAAGGCGATTCGGTTTGTCCAGACCTAGGACAGCTTGTATGGATGAATACAGTCGTTGCATTGTTTCCTAGAAGGCAGTGTTAGCATTCCAAGTGAGATTTCTATTCAAAAAGGTAAATATGGCCTCAAGCCTCGTCAACTGGAAAATGACTAAAAATAAGGCATGCAGCAGGGCTAAGTGGGTTACTCCTATTAGGGTATGTCATCATCTTGCTAGATACCCTTCATCTACATATTTGTGGATTGGTTGTGCATGAGATCCCAAAAAGGTCGGAAGACCGGGATGATGGCATATTCGGTACTATTAGTCAAGTGCTAGGTCGGTTCTATGTGGCAGGTACATATGTTTTTGTCAGACCCGGGTGCATTGATCTAGAGATGCACTTATCGGAGATAGTTCCTTACCTAGTCATAGTATGCAATCCATTCTCCAATATGTGCCTTTACGGTTTTGATGGTAGAGCCTAGTATGTTGGAATTTAATTAATGTTACAATTTTGGCTATTTTAATAAGTATTTGTACTTAGACACCATTGTAATATCATAGGATTTTGGTATAAAGTGTTTTGGTTATCGTAAGGTGAAAACTTGTCGTATTTATGTCTGGCATGGTCTTACGAGATACTTTTGTTTTCAAATGATTGCGATAAAAGTAATAATTCAAATTTAGTGTGTTTCTCTCACATTGGTTTTTCAAACTGACTCGAGTGTTATTTTATTACAATACTCGAGTCAGACCGAGTATTACAGATTCAGGATAGGATGTTATGGAGCTCAGCAGACGAGCTGGATGACAGAGATGTATTCCTGTACTTGCTTATTTTCCGTTGCATGTGGGGGTAGGCTGTATATTCAGCACAGATAAGGACAAGTTGTTATAACTGTCTAGAACTGATTTGTTGATTGTTATACTCTTATGATGGTATATATAATAACAGTTATAGTTCTTTTTCTATAAAGATATGTTATTATCTATTATATATTATTCCGTGGTGAATGTGAGATTCTGTGTTATTGTTTCTGTTTCCTTCCATCTTTTCGTTTTATTTTCTCCTAACAATTGGGCTTTTTGGCATTCGATTTCTTGGCATGTAATACAGTGGACGTATTAGCATCGATTTTTGATGGTCGAAAAATCCAGGTCGTTATAGTAATTATCAATATATATATACACATACAATTATAATATCCCATTCTAAGCGCTCAAAAATCTTGCGCTCTAAACAAGGTGTAATGCCTAGCGTTCTATACGTAATACACCTATTTCGAACATAAAGGAACTAGTCTCGATGCCTAATTTGATCGTATATAGAAGAAAGCTTTTCAAACCCAATTATTATATAAATTTATGAATTAAATTTCTTAGCATTTCGAACTCACAAGACCAAATGATTCATCTGATCACCATGAAATTCGACGACATATAATAATTCGTTATTACAGATCCAACGACACAAGTTTCATCGAAATTCGAGACAGTGCCTCGAAATGCTAATTTCACACGTTAATTACAATAAATTATTATGAAAACTAGAATAATTGGTTTTAAATTTAAATTAAAAGTTTACTATCTTCATTCTTGTTTAAATTGATTTTAAATCAACTTTTGAAATTATTTTATTAACATTAAATTCAGGGTTGAATTATTTAAACAATTCCAATATTAAATTCAATAATTAAACTATCGAATAAATTGCAATATTTAAAATTTAAGTTATTTAACATATAAAATTAACTTTTTAATATTTAAAATAAATTTAAATATCACAAAATCAATCTATTAAAATTCTAGATAGTTACATTTGTTTGCGCCAAAATTGGTCACAAACACCCAATTGCCGATGAAAGCACCAGTTCACAATCACATATCATAGATAATTAGTATGTAGCGAAATAAAGATGAAGAACACTTAGAAAATTCAAAAAGAAAGCAGTAAACAACATAGAATTTATGGTGGTTCGACGATCTGGCCAACGTCCACTTTGAAGTTGATGACTTTATTGATATTCACTTGGTGATTACAATCGATTACAGCGGATTACAAGGAGTTATAGCTCCGTAATTCGAGTACAATAGCGATGATGAAATGCAAAGTTGAATCGGGCAGAGTCTGGACCTTTGATCATCCCAAACGATCCTTTTTCTATAAGCTCTGGGGGCTATGTATAGGCGTAGGAGGCTGATACCTCGCTCAAACTTCGGGATACTCCTTCTGGCACGTGAGTGGGCCTACGCGATCGATCCCACGAAGTTTCGACACGATCCGTGATCGATATGTCCCAATTTCGTATCGATCGGGATTTCGTCCAATGGGGTCAAAACTTGGTACAAACCTTCTTCGGCTTGTACGTAAGCTCCTGTGTAAATTTCATCGCATTTGGACCTGTGGTTTGTGAGATATGATCGATGCAATCTCGTGTTTTCGAAGGCTGCCGAGTTTGTGTCCATAATTTCATATCCATCCCCTTCGTGTCGATCAAAGGCGTGTGCTTACTTGTTGACGTGGAATGATAAACTAGGGTATATCTGTATTCTATGCCATGTTGACCGAGTCTTCATTCCTTCCTTTGTATCCAATGTTAATCCCCAATTCGTATCCATTCGACCCAGCCCATATTCGTATCGATAATTGGTGGCGTCTTTCATATCTATCATTTCCATACGATCGATATGAAGTGACTTGTTTTGAGAATGAATATGAACAAGGGACATACATAGATGGATACGAATAACATTCGTTTTCCTTGATCGTTTCAATCGCGATGGGTTCGAATAAGGAACAAGGGTTCTTGGACGCTATCGATTCGAACAACCACGAACTGCATGGATATGAAGGGGGGCTATAGAGTGGATGGATATGAACCTAGCTTGCCTGTGATCGATACGAAAAGCATGATTCAAAGTGTGTTGCCTGTCTCCAACCTGATCGATTTGAACATGATCGATTCAAAGTCATACATTCCTGATGGATTTGAACTTGATGGATTCAAGCAAATCAATATGACGGCTCTCTGATGGATACGAACATCGTATCTTTCCTAACTTGCATCGATCATATCTCCATCATATGAACTCCGATTGACTTGAAATTTGAAATGTTGGCTTTTATGGCCTTTCTTGTCATGTCTTGTCAATTGTAGCTTGATCCAGACACGAACAAGATTCGACGATATCCATTGCGAGTCTGCGTACAACCGATCTTTGAGATGAATTGTCTTTGATTTCTAGTTAATCTTTTAGTATCGTGGCCTTGCTAAAAGGCGGGATAACACTTGCCCCCCAAAACATGCCTTGCGATAGGAAGGTGTGTTTTGTAATGCCATAGGCCGGATGTTCATATCATGTAGATGACCTGCAAAGAAATTGATAGTCTTATCTGACCATGAATGACGATTGTTCGGGATCGTATGTCATTCGAGATGATATGTGACCATTCGCAGTCAGATGCCGTTCATGGCGAATGGTGACTGTTCGTGGTCGGGGTGCCGTTCGAGGCGAATTGTGATCATTTGCGATCGGGTGCCATTCATGGCGAATTGTGACCGTTTGTGGTCAGGTGCCATTCGAGGCGAGTGAGTGTGCCCGGGGGGACTTAGTATCATCAATACCAGATTCTACGTGCGAGTGAGTTTCTAGATCGTTTGTTAGGGAGGTTTATCACCATCTTAGAGCATACCTAATGACCGTTTACGACCCCGTATATGTGTAATTAGCTTAGCCGTTTCAGAATTATCAAATCCAACTATCCATTCAACTGAGTTTTTCAACAGAAATGTCCGACAAAATCAAATCCAAATATGGAAAGCAAAAAACAGAAGTAAAACAGTGAAGTGAGAGCGCAAACACCTACATCGATGTGATTTATAGCTGTATCAGAGCATGCCTATAAATTGTTCGCGGTCTTATACATGTGTAAACAACTTAATCGCGTCGGTGTGGAGTTTGCTACTCGTTCTTCATTATCTCGATCAATTAATTACAAGCTGACGCCTCGATCCTGAGCCATCTTCAGTGGGTGCAGGCGGTGATCGTTCTTGTTCCACAATCGTGGCCCTCCTCCTCACATATTGCAATAGGAGACCATTCCGGATATACCCCTCGACTTCATCTTTCAAGTGTCTGCCGTCGTTTGTGCTGTGACCATTCAACTAGTGGAATAAGAAATACTTGTCTGATCTTCTCTCGTCGTTGGTCGGATCTCTCCTCATCGTCTTTCGATAAGGAGCCTGCCCTTGGTGTCCTGGTAGATCCGTTCCATGGTCTCGTTCAGCTCCGTATATGAGGTGAATCTTGGTTCCTTTCGTGGTCGTGCTGATCCATCGCCGTTATTCTCAGCCTTTCTTTTCCCTTTACCAATTTCTGCACCTTTTTAGGAGGATTTCCGTCCTTGACCGCATAAACATCGATTCCTTCTCTCTCATCTCTTTCAGCATTTGCATCTTCCAATTGTAGAAATCCTTCAGCCTCATAATAGAATTCCCCTAGATCCATAGGGGGGTTCTTGTTAATGAATTCTTAAACTCTATGCCATCGGCTATGCCAAATACAGCCGCCAACAAAACTATGGATGGATTTGGTCGATCAACCGATGCTTCCACCGCATTGAATCGCGTCAGAAAGCTCCTCAAAGATTCTCCAGTCCTTTGCTTCAGCGCTGCCAAATTCATCACATTCTTGGGTCTCGAAATGTGAACTCTGAATTGCCTCATAGACCTTTCAGTCAAATCAGTCTATGTTCTAATAGATCCACTCTCAAGTTGCCTAAACCATAGCACCGTAATATCTGCTAGGTATAATGAGAAGCACCGGGCCATGACCTTCTCTGGTGCCCCCAGCACTTCCATATGCCTCATATACTTTGTCGGATAAACCATAGGGTCTGTCCTTCCATTATACATCTCCAATGATGGTAGCTTAAAATCCGGTGGGTTCCTAGCTCGCTTGATATTTGGAGTAAAGGGACTCCTATTCACATCCTCCAAGTCTTTATTTACCAATCCACCTCTCATAGCCCGTCTAACCATCTCCTCCAATCTGTCACTATCTCCGAGTTGTAGTCCTTGCCCACTGCCTTCGACCTGCCTCCCGAGTTTACGAGGGTATCCTGGAATCTGTTCTCATGGCTGAGCGTCCATCCCTCTGCCAATGCCGTGTTGCTCGGGTCTACCTAATGCTCTTCCAGAGATTGGGTCAGCATGCTCTGGGTGAGTGCCCTCTAGTTATGGTGCCGCCCCAGATGGTCCTGCTCCATTCTGAATTTTGGTTGCTCCGTGCTCCCGACTTCTATCTCCAACATCTCCTACAGTTGCATTCCACTGATTCTGCACTCCAACTTGTCGAAGTAGATTCTGCATCATCTCCTCTTGTCTCTTGAACATTGCTTCCATTTCCTTTTTGGTGATGAAGATCGATGTCTGATTTTCTCCTAAGGAACCATCTTGACTCCCTTCATGTTGACTTCTCTTCGATCATGGCCTTCTTCTTGATTGCCTTGTCATGGCTTTTCAAATTTGAATCCCTAAGCCTTCAAATTCAACCTTTCCAAGTGATAGAACTCCTAAGTTAGCCCTCTCAGTGAAAGCACCAAAATGATTGCGCCAAAATTGGTCACAAACACCCAATTGCTGATAAAAGCACCAGTTCACAATCGCAGATCACAGATAATAAGTATGTAGAGAAATAAAGATGAAGAACACTCAGAAAATTCAAAAGAAAGCAGTAAACAACACAGAATTTATAGTGTTTCGGTGATCTGGCCTACGTCCACTCTGAAATTGATGACTTTATTGATATTCACTTGGTGATTACGATCGATTACAGTGGATTACGAGGAGTTATAGCTCCATATTCAAGTACAACATCAATGATGAAATGCAAAGTTGAATCCGGCAGAGTCTGGGCCTTGGACCGTCGCAAAAGATCCTTTTTCTGTAGGCTCTAAGGGGCTATTTATAGGCGTAGGAGGCTGATATCTCGCTCAAACTTCGGGAGACTCCTTCTGGCACGTGAGTGGGCCTACGTGATCGGTCCCACAAAGTTTCGACTCAATCCGTGATCGATACGAACCAATTTCGTATCGATCAAGATTTTGTCCAATGGGGTCGAAACTTGGTACAAACCTTCTTCGGCTTGTACGTAAGCTCCTGTGAAAATTTCATAGCATTTGGACCTGTGGTTTGTGAGATATGAACGATGCAATCTCGTGTTTTTCGAAGGCTACCGAGTTCGTGTCCATATTTCATATCCATCCCCTTCGTGTCGATCAAAGACACGTGCTTGCTCGTTGACATGTAAACTAGGTATATTCGTAATCTTTGTCATGTTAACCAAGTCTTCATTCGTTCCTTTGCATCCAACGGTAATCCCCTTTTTGTATCCATTCGACCCAGCCCATATTTGTATCCATAATTGGTGGCGTCTTTCGTATCGATCGTTGCCATACGATCGATACGAAGTGACTTATTTTGAGAATAGATACGAACAAGGGCCATACACAGATGGATACGAATAGCGTTCATTTTCCTTGATCGTTTCGATCGCAATGGGTTCGAATAAGGAACAAAGGTTCTTGGACGTTATCAATTCGAACAACCAAGAACTGCATGGATACAAAGGGGGGCTGTAGAGTGGATGGATATGAACCTAGCTACCTATGATCGATACGAAAAGCATGGATTCGGAGTGCGCCGCCTTTCTCTACGTTGATCAATTCGAACATGATCGATTCGAAGTCACACATTCTTGATGTATTCAAACTTGATGGATTCGAACAAACCAATAGACGGCTCTCTAATGGATACTGTAACGTATGCGGATTTTCGTTGCCGAAAAACCGAATAGTTAGGGTTTTAAAAAAAGAATTTAAGAAAAGAGAAGAAAAGAAGAGAGAAGATAGAAAATGGAGAGGAAAGAAAATAGAAAAACAGAAAAATAGAACGGCACAGAAAGAAAACAACAGAACAACAACAGAATCTCACAATTCGCAGCGGAACAACATATAATAATAAATGAATAATCTTTAAACAAAGAACTATATCAGTTATTACATTTTATATATTACATCACATCATATCATCAGAGTGTACAACAACATACAACAACAAACAGTGCAGCGGAAAAAGAAATACTATATAAACTAGTAATACGCCATGCCATCCAGCATGCCTCCAGCAACTCCAGAATATCCAGATATCCTGATAAACCTTAACTCTTGACTGCCCGTGTGGAAATTGGTGGGCACCCAGAGTTTAGGAAGGAAAACAATAAACTCCAAGTCAGTCATGTGACTGGTGTGAGAACTCAAAACAGTTTATTTACTTTAAAATCAAAATTGAAGAATATTTTAAATTCAATTCGCAATGCTTTTAAAAATGAGACTACCATAAGGCCTCCCGCACACACACACATGCAAACGCAGAATCGGAGGAGATTTCTCCTTATGATAGCCAAAGATGCTTGATACGCATTTAAAATAACATTTGATATTATTACTAGTGCATAGTATAGGAAAATCATTTCAAAAATAAAGATATAAATCTTAGCCAGCATAGACATTCCGCACTTATGCCTACTATAGCTACTATGTTCAATAGCAGGTTACCGCCACATTCCATAGCAGGTTATACAACTAAAACCGTACAAGTTTCGTATTGTTTCTTTGGATTTCCAACAAATGGTCAGGCCAAGGAACTTCCCATTGCCACATGGAAACGCCTCTGGCTGGACGTCCCGAGAACTTAACCAGCTCTCTGCCAACACAAGGCCGGGTTACCTTTATCACTAGGTAACTACTACACGAATATGGCATCCCCCGGTCCCATTGGACCTTTAACCGAGCGCTCGTCACCAACAACACCACACAGTAATAAAATATAGTGTTTCAACATGAGTAAATATCTGGGCTCCATACCATGATACCACCCTTTCCAGAAGGAAATGCACATACCCTAAAGGGAGCTACCCCTCATAACCTTGCCGCATCTTTCCTGTTTTGACCATTCCGGGATGTGAGGCTCGACGAAGTTTCGTCCACAAAAACATACTTTATACAAAAGCAATGCTTTGGGTCAACAAATGATCAACACAATGATCACAAAGATAGACGATCAAATAAACGATCCTATCACAATAATCAACACGATGATCATTTACAGCAACACTCAGCATGTCACATTACCAAATTGGGAATATATCGCTGATAACTTCAACTATATAACCTCTGAGCTCGTACGTCTCAGAGAAGGGTGTTAAGCTAAAAGAATAAATTCTTCGCCACCAACAGAAATATATTTGAAAGAAATCGGCTTTATATCTCAACTTGTAATGTCAGACATACAATCCATACAAGTCTGTTCCGGGCTCGAACAAAACCGAAGGCACTTTTTACGAAGCCCTTGCAATCCGGGTATTCACAATCCCAATCGAATTTCCCATCACTTAAGGAATCTCTATACCAGGAGCGACCCAGTGCAGAGACAATCGATAGGTCATCCTATCGCTCTCGCAAATACCGGTCTTCAACACCGATCTTCAATGCAATTCACAACGACGTATCACATATTCGGAATGGGTTATACGACCCCATGGTCCTTTCCCGGTTAACCCGAATAGTGAGCGCTTATTCAAAAATAAGTGTGCATTCACATTCAATCAAATCACATCAAATACCCATTCAAAGGGAAATATTGATAGTCAGTTATTGAACTATCAATTGGATATGCATACATCACCAGATTCCAAATAATTTATTTTTCCAAAATATCTTTACAAGATATATAATTTCACATTTCAAAATAAATCAATATTTATTTTCATACAAATTCCACTTTCTTTTTATAAATTCCTTAGTGAATTTATATTCCAAAATATTCATGCATATACGATTTCAACTATCCATTTTCAATTTATCTTCAAAAAGATAAATTCTAAATATTCACTTCATATTGGAAAACATTTCCATACTTATCTATTCATAAGTAATTCACAAATCTTTTTATTTTCAACCTTGGAAAATATTCGATATACTTAAATCGAATTAAGTATATAATTCATTCTTTAAGGAAATCATTCTCTTAAACATATTTATTTGGGCCAAAACGAATGTTGCGTAAAACATCGTTACGACAACCCAAAATCACTAGTATAGGGATTCGAAATTAAGATAGATATATAAATCCCAATACTATACAAAACATTTCCTTTCGGAAATCATTTACCATAACAACAGTGTTATAGTCCACCATTTCCTTTTATTTCTCGAAAACGTCTATTTCAACAATAAATGTTGAAATCTATGGTTTCGAATCTCAACACATTTTAAAACATCGTTAGATCGTTTTAATTCTATTTAAAACATTCACATTCAAAACAATTTCTTTAACGTATTATTCACTATTCAAAAACGTGAATATACTACGTTAACAAATTTCATCCTTTTATACATTTTATTTAAAAGAATTATTCACTATTCAAAACCGTGAATATAACTCCATTAATAGGTTTCAACAATTTTACTTATCAAAATAAGTCGTTTGTGAATTTATAAAACAACGTTTATGAATTCTATTTCTATTTATTTTATAACATCTCCTTTTATAAATTCCTTTATCAACCTATTCACTTTATAACTCAATTATAAACCAAAGATTCATATTATAAGTTAAATGCTTATAATTTATTCGTTCACAAAAATCGTTCCTTTAAACTTTATAATTATAAATCTTATAACTTATAAGATTCAATTATTCATCCAAATATATTCCTTTAATGACTTTATAAATTTTATAAACCCACTGTTTATAAAATTCCATTTATAATCTCACCGTTTATAATTCTATAAACTTCATTCAATTATGAAATTCATTTTCACTTCATTCAAACACTTATAAAAACTCGTTTTATAATGTCAATATATCAATTTATAAATATCCACTTATAAATCTCTTAATATAAATCAATTTATATTATTCTTTAAAACGTCTTTAATCTCCTTTATTATTTCACCATTCTCTTGATTTATAAAATAATCAAATTTTATAAATCCTATATTTAAACTTTTAATAATAAATTCAAAAATCCAGTTTAAACTATTTTATAAAGTCATTAATTCATATTTCTCAAAAATCAGCTTTTAACCGTATTTCTTAAAAATTATAATTTTTACAACTTTAAAAATTATAACGTTCATTTATTTATAATGGATCAATTCCAAAAATATTTTATCTTTTCAAAAATCACTTTAAAAACCCTTTTAAAATCCCAAAATTTGGGTCCAATGATGCTACACACCAAATAGTCAATCACAACAACAACGATATCATATATCAATATGATAATCCATCAAATATCAAAATATCTGAAATCAAATAAATACTGTTGAGGAATCCAGTTGGATCCCTCCAACCTGTTTTCCTGCATCCACAAACATTAGCACAATACCAATTTCGCTCCAGTACGAAATTATCGCGGTATATGTTTTTATTAAATATTATCCGCTTAATAACGACGTAATAGGGTCTCATCCGCTAAACAAAAAAAGGCGGGAAATCAACAACTGCAATATATACATATGCCAATATATATATATTGATATTATATATAATACCAATTTCACTGTTTATGAAATATTCACGGTATATGTTTTTATTAAATATTATCCGCTTAATAACGGCGTATAATGTCTATTCTAACAATCAATAGATAACAATCATCATTCAAACACGCATTCAAATATTTTAAATCTAACTATTTAAAATAAAATCGAAACTGATTCGATTGAGTGAGAAGTTCTCACCTTGATTTTATTTCCGTTTTAGCGATTTAAACGTTTAATTTTACCCAAAATTCTCACTAACTCCAAACGACTCCAAACCAACTCCATCGCGTAGTGCTCGTCAATACGATTCCAACGCAACTGGTTTCGCGCGTTTTCGACCTCGTATGAAAAAGATATGAATTTTTGAAGTTTGAACACGATTTAACTTACTAATTACAACATAATTTTAATTTATTTCAACATACACACATCCTCACCCTTGGATCCAAACCCAGATACATCTCCACCGTCCCCATCCTTCTCCTACATCACGCGTATTGCTCCAGTAACTCAAATTGAGGCCGAACCCATCATGCTTGATTAGGGTTAAATAATTCATCCAATCCATACACCTAGAACACGATCAAGTGATGCCGTCTCGAAGCTCCACACACGAGCTACCTTCGGCCACGACCTAGGCAAGCTCGGCCTCCCCCTCTACCCTCGAGATGCGTGCACAGCTGTAGAGAACGGCCCCATGTAGCTCCTCCCACGTTGCTCCGTTTCCGATCATCACCGTATGGAATCGAAGCTCTCGTCGAGCTCTACGACTTTCGTGTTGAACACCTTGGCTAAATCTTTGTAGATTGAGAGAGATTGAGAGGGGAAAGAGGATGATTTTCTGGCCGTTCATGCTTTAGGGCCGGCTGCAGTTTTTTAGGGTTTAGATTTCTTTTTTTTTTATTTTGTGATGGTGGTGGTCTATTTATAGAGTTTTGAACGACACTATTCATCCGGAAATTCCGAACTCCGATTTACGCGCCGTAACCAGCGTTTCTAGGGTTTACACCGCGTTCCGGACACAATGGAATAGGTTTCGAAAACTAATTCGGAAGTATGTGCGAGTTATGGCTGTAAACGCTCAATTTGAATTAAACCGATTTAAGCGATTTTCTAGGCGTTTTAATTTGTACCGGACAAACGGTAAATCCAATTGACTTGAAATTTGAAACCTTACAATAATATCACATTACAGATCCGATGAAACTGGTTTCGTCGAAATCCGAGACTTTTTGAAAAATGGCTATTTTAACTCGCCAAATTTAAATTAAAAACAATTCGATGCGTTTCGAGCTGCCACGATCAAACGATAGCTCCGATTGACACGAAAATTGAAATCCGGTAATAACTAACTATTACGGATCAAATGAATCTAGTTTCGTTCAATTCTGAGACTGTTCAAAAATTGACTATTTTCACTAGTCGATTTAATTATTAAAATATTCAATTTTCACAAATTAACTTTTAATTCGATTTTAAAAGTTCTAAAATATCGTTCTAACTTCCATATGATAAAATAAGATTTTACAAATCATTTTCAATCATATTTAACCCAATTTTCAATTATTTCCATAATTTCACATATTAAATTATCGATTTAATTATTCAATTAAATCCAATAATTCAAATAAAAATTTATTTGACTTATAAATTCACTTATTAATATTTAAAATTAATTAAATATTCAAATTTTAATTTCTAAAAATTCTGGGTCGTTACAATCTTCCCCACTTAAAAGAATTTCGTCCTCGAAATTACAAGTAAGAAAAGTTACAGAATTTATTAATTTTCCAAAATTCAAAATTAAACTTCTTACAAATCTTTACTAAGTTTTCAAAATCATACTTAGTTATCTTTTCAAAAACAACTACTATTGTTTAACTTTCAATTCCAAAATAAAAATTTATTTTTCAAAATTTTTCCAATTTTCTCAAATTTTTCTAACGCCTTAAATTTCCAGAAAAATTCGCCATAGTCTCCTTTGCGCGGCTCGATCCGAAAAAAAAATGACAGTATATATATCACAAATATACATCTCATCAAGTAATGAGGCATCCCGAAGGGAAAAAATGTAAAAGTACGATATTTAATCCGAGATATGTACCTTATATTTTATTAGCGAGCATATACGACTAATATAGCGCGAAAGCGAGCTCCAAATGCGAAGCAAACGCGATCCGCACCTACTAAACACTCAACAAACAACATGAGAACCATGTATATAGACAAATAATCTCAATATACAACATATATCTCCATAATAACTATATATGTCACATAGCAATGCAAATTCAATAGCAATAGATATTCAACCATCAACCAACTAAATACTCATTCATATTCTCATTAATATTCAATGAAATGGTTTTTCAACTTAAATCATATTTGATTCATTAACAGTGGATGTTTTTACTAACATTCATTTTCAATTAGTTCATATTCACTAATTCATATTCAAGTTGGTTTACTTCCAAATCAAATTCAATTCTATTCAAATTTATTTACTTCTAATTTAAATTTCAATTTACTTTAGCTTTCAATTTCATTAATACTTAATGAATTATATACAATCAACTAACAATCATATAACAACCAATGTATATTAATTTCAACCAAATTCCTTTGCTTATATTCATTCAATTTGGTTTAATTAAATTGATTTTCATTCAATCTTTCAACTTCCAATAACATTAGATTTTAATGAATTAACACTCATATCCATTATTCCATATCAATTATTCACATTCATAAATATATTCATATAATTTCACTTCTTATATATATAAGTTTATTTCACAATTGTAAATCACATTAATTATAATTCAATTCTTATAATCCTTTTTCTTATACAATTATTCTTTTATTTAGATTATTCAAACAACCTAACAATCAATTTACATACACTTTAATAATTCTGAAAAATTATTCCTTTATATATATAAAATATAATCAAGGTAAAATTATTTCATTTACTCAATTTAAAACAATACTGTGTCGAATTGTTCTGTACAAGTGTTTAGAGATCCCTATCAACAACGTTAATTACTCGTATTAACCAGAATCTATATACCACTCAACAAACCAATCATCACAATATAAAACGATTTCATATTCACTAACAAATACGCTCTCATACGCTCTCATAGCTATTATTACACTCAAATTCATTCTAGAGTACTACTGACTCTATCTCTAATGAATAATACCCAACAGAACCATGGTTGTCGCTTAACCATAAGCTCTGATACCAAATGTAACGTATGCGGATTTTCGTTGCTGAAAAACCGAATAGTTAGGGTTTTAAAAAAAGAATTTAAGAAAAGAGAAGAAAAGGAGAGAGAAGATAGAAAATGGAGAGGAAAGAAAATAGAAAAACAGAAAAATAGAACGACACAGAAAGAAAACAACAGAACAACAACAGAATCTCACAATTCGCAGCGGAAGCGTTACAGATACGAACAACGTATCTTTCCTAACTTGCATCAATCATATCTTAATCATATGAGCTCTGATTGATCTGAAATTTGAACTGGCTTTAATGGCCTTGCTTGTCATGTCTTGTCAATTGTAGCTTGATCTGGACTCAAACAAGATTCGTCGATATCCATAGCGAGTCTACGTACAACCGATCTTTGAGACGAATTGTCTTTGATTTCCAATTAATCTTTGGGTATCATGGCCTTGCTAAAAGGCGGGATAACAACATTCTTTCCCCTTAAAAGAATTTTGTCCCCGAAATTAGAAAGTAAGAAAAATGACCCCAAACTCATTAACTTTCAAAACCAATTAGTTGAGATAGATTACCAATTTCTTTAAGCCCTTTAACTTCCGAAAAATGATCTCATTGAAACTTTTTATAAAATATCTTAACTCTTTAAATTCATTCACGGATTCCAACTAATACCCTTACAAGCTATCACAAACATAGGTTTCTAGTCATCAAATTTCTTTAAAAAAATTCAAAAAAATTCTGACACCTTAAATTTAGGGAAATTTTTGCCTCCGTCTCTTTTGCACGGCTAGATTGGAACAACTACAGATCGCCACTATGGCCCAAACCAACCAAAGAAAAAAAAAAAGTGGCTCAATCATCAAACTATCAAACCAAATAATAATATAAATATGTACCTATTTGTCGGGCAACCAATTTTTACTTACGAAATCAAAGGCATCATACTAGATCTTGCTTTAATATACCTGCATCTTATTTATAAATGATGTCCAACATATAACCCATAACCAAATTATTTTGTATTTTAATTTGTTAACATTTAATTTGTTAACATTTAATTTACTAAATCTCATACGATGTACATATACCATCTGTACGCAATATCAATCCGATCGTTAGCTCGATCACACAATTTCACTTATGAACTAGTATCACTTACGCGACAACTCTAGTGCAGACTCAGATCCAGTTCCTTTATTAAAAACTGCCATTCTCCTCGCATAGCCATATATTATGACAGAGAATTCCAAAATCAATCAAAAATCCATATCCAGTGTTCACCGATCGAGAATCAAGTGAAAAATCCTGACTCGGACTGATGTAAATCATCTCGAAATCATCTACTCGAATCTGGATCAAATAGTTATGCGAATAAAATGTTATACATACAACTTGCATATTTATTTCAGTGGGTTTTTCCTTATTCAGATTCCTTTATTTACATTCATTTATTCATAATCATTATTCACATTTATTTCATTACTTAATATATTTCTTTCAATACTATTGTCGTTTAAGAACCATTCCACCAAATTTTACTTAAGTTTATTGTAAACATTATATACAACACTTCTTATGTTTATTATCGCTTCATAACTTAAGTTTATATCCATTTCAGATTAATTCTAATTTCATTTAACCCAATTCATTGTTCAATTTTCAATATTTAATTCTATCGAATAACATTCTAAATGTTATTCAATTTACTAATTTAATTGATTAGTTCATTTCATCAATTCATTTCAAATCGCAATCAATTCATATCAAAACCATTTCCTTTAGCTTAACTTAAGTTGAATTTCATTTCAAAATTTGCTTTTCTAAACATTCATATTCGACAATTTTAAAATTTGTTTTTACTTATTAATTCTCAAAATTATAAGTTATAAAACTTATTTTTCTCATAAATACATAAAACACTTAAATGAAAACTTTCAGAGTTTCAACACTCTGTTCTCATTTCAAATTATTTTGAAACAATAATTCCTTTGTATTCCAAATCATTTTATAAAATCCTCTTATAAAACTCAAGTTTGTTTATAAATTTCTAACATTTATAAATAAGGTCCAATCGCTTACTTTGACATTATTATATAATAACAATTATTAATAATAAACATTACAAATAAATAATTATTATTAACCTCAAAATATCTTAAAATACTATCTAACTATTTAATAACCCATAATAATTTATCCTTACCATTATTTTAAATAATAATAATTTATCTCCAAAACATTATTAACATGTCATTATTATTAATTTCAAACCATATTAATTATTTTATTAATTGATCTTCAAAATAATAACATATTGATAAATACCCTTAAAACAATATTAATTTTAAATAAATAACTTTAAAACAATGTTAAATATTAAATAATAACTTAATTAAAACAATATTCAACAAATAACCATTAAAACAATATTAAATATAAATGAAGTATTTTAAACTTTGATGAATCGATGACACATGGCTTTTGATCTAGTACTTCAAGTGGGAAGTGAATGTATGAGACTAGAGTAGTTCAAAGAAGCATGTTCAATAAGGTGAACAGATGTGATAGGGCATGGGATGTTCCAAGTTGAAGCATGTAGAAGGGGTTATGGTAACTTTGGATGTGGGTGATTATATGGGGCAACGGTATATGAGGACGCTCATTTGTGTGCCCTAGACTGTGGGATGGTCTAGCTTGCCCTAGGAAGGTAGCATGTATAGGTATCCTAATGAACACTGAATCCAATTGTGACACGAGGTCTCAACGGACTAGGAGGTCGTTGAAAGAGTTATCATTTATTCAAAAGACTTAAGAAGGTCATGATGAAACAAGACTATGGGAAAATCAAGGAGACAAAGGCCTTGAAAAGGTCCCGAGGAAGCAAGACATTGGGAAAGTCGTACCAAAGCGGGGGTTCGATAGTAATCATGGTGATGTAAGACTTTGGGAAAGTCATAGTGAAGTGGGTCTTCTATAATGGCCATGGTGAGGCAATGCTTTGGGAAAGTCATTGTGAAGCAGGGCTTCTATAATGATGGTGGAAACGCGAAACTTAGGAAAGTCATAATGATGTCAGATTAAGTGATGATCTTGGTGAAGTGAGACTTCAATGATGATTGTAGTAGAGCAAGACTTCGATGATGATGCTTGGCAAGATGAGACCTTGGTAATGGCTAATTCAATGTAAAGACTTGATGATTGTCTAGTCTGCCTTAGTGATGGCCTATATTTCCCAGTTGTATTTGAAGGACAGGTAAATCGAGGGTTGATGCAAATACAGTAGTATTTTAAGGAGAAAGCCATAAGCGGGCACAAATATTATTTTGGAAGGTGTAGGCATGAGATGGTACACCGACTATTATGGATGAAACTATGAGGAAGTTCATCGATAGGTTGGTAAATATACATATTGAAGTGGAAGGATAATCAACGTAGGGATTAGCACAAATGCATTATTTTTTGATATAATGATGTAATAGTTACCATTTTTAGGATGTGTGCATGCTTTACTTAAATGAGCTATGTTGATTATTGATTTATGTATATTCTTATTATTATGGATGCATGTTTGGACCAACCTAAATTTTGTTGTGTATTTCTACTCTAGGTGACTGCGTTTAGATTTCTAAGATGCATGTTGCGACTTGTATATGGAGTTGATCTATGTTGGAATTGTTTCACCTTTTATTGATGGAATTTTATTGTTATATATTATAGTTTGGATGCATGATTGAGAAAATATAGTTGTTACTATAGTTTGTTTGTTGAATTCATTATTGTGAATTAATTTTTGTGTGTCATGGTTGATTATATTGTACCGATGTCGTGTACTACAATTAAAGATAGTTGATTTTGATTAATATATTTCCCTGTGTTTTGTGATTAAACCGATGATGAGACTTTATTGATTTAGTCGATGGTTGTATTTGAGAAATAGCGTAGGCGCAATTCTTTTAAAGGGACGAATGTAATAACCTGAAAATTTAATACTGCAAAATATTAAATTAATCAAGAATGAATTTTATAAAAATGATGAATTAGGTATTGTGTATACAATCATTTGAAGGCCTTTCCAAGATGACTAGTTTGATATATAGTTTTGAGGCATTTGATATTACGGTTTGCGAAATAGAGGTGTTACATTGATTAAATATCGTACGTAGTTGTTTTGGTGTAGCTGTTTTGGGCCAAAACTGGATAAACAACCCATAACCCAGCTTGAGGACTACACACATGGGGCTACAAAACCCTAATCGTTGCTTCTATCTTCAGTTTTCTTCCCTAATCTCGAATTTTTTTTTAATTATTCGCTAATAATGATAGGTAAATTAATTAGAAGTTCAAAGTGTCCAAACCATATCAAATTATATATGGATTCAAATCCCTCTACGAGAGAAAAAGGCATCTAAAATTTATTTTCCCATTCGACATTCCAGTTGATCAGAAATTGATGAAATAGTCTCGATCATCCATATGCCATATTTTGACTCAACGGTGAAACAATGATTAATTGACAATCGGGAGGTACCATTGCATCGGCCAACAAATAGAGCACATCTGTAGTGGCCAATCATCTCACATCTCCATAAATGGTCAGAATAATTCAAAATACAAGATAAAACTTAATGACGATGCTAGTGACATGGCAGCAGTAGAGCTGGGTGGTTGGGTCGAACTAGAAGGCGGTGACATGGGGATGTTAGATATGGTCTCGGATTGGCCTTTGGTGGTCCGAAGTGGCAGCTAGAGATAGTCAAAGGTTAGCTGTCGTGTTGTACATATGTGTTCCATGAGGTATGCATCTGAAAGAAGATGAATTATTAAACTCGATTATTTTAATATTGAAATGTAGAAAATTGATATTCTGATAATATTGCTTATAACTTGAATATCTTCAACATAAGAGCTCTGATTCACGTGTTATTTCTTCCATAGGAATTGTAGTGAAATTCCAAATGATATGGCACTAGGTTTGCTGAGTTTGGACACTGTTAGAAAAAGTGCTTTAGTATAGTTTATTTATTTAATTAATGAATTTTAAATTATAAAATACGTTACTATTAATGAAAAATAATATTTGTCCATGTATGTTATGTTCAATGGATGATGTTCGGTTATTATAATATTTTGGATGAATTATGTCCTAATTATATAGTTATTGTTGATTGCCGTATTTTTGGATGTTTAGCTATAAGCAATTGTTGATTTGAACTGGAAAATAATCCATTTGAATAAAATGAATAACAATGGGAAGATTAGATAAATAAATGATAGATGTGATTATTTGCATTTTTATAACGTTTATAAGTAATAGTCAGTTAATGAATTAAATGAAATTAATGGAAGAGGTCTAATAAGATTATTATTTATGAATTTCTTTGGAAATTCATAAATAATAATGGAAGATATATTTTAAATAAAGTTGGAAGGTTTATTATGAAATGAGATTTTATAAATAATAATATGGTTTTAGTGAAAGCTGTTATTTTTGAGATAAAATATGATGTTTGGAGAGATTTGAAGTAATGACATTACAATAAAGTATTTTGAAGTATATTATATTTTTTGTAAGGCTTATTACTGCCTTGTGATAAATAAAAGGTGCTTCTATAATAAGCAATAATACAATGATTTTATACTTAAGAAAAAACAATGGTCGTAAATATGATGTTTTAAATAGATGTAATGTATGATTGATGGTTAATTTTATTTAACACGTATGTTGTTTTATGATGATGAGACCATAATTGGATGTGGGTGCGATATTTTGCTATTATTACTACATGTGTTCGGTTAACTATAGTTTTATTGTTGGTGTTTGTGTTGCTAATATAGTGGTTTAGTATACGTTTGATTTGTTTACTTACATTAATAGTGTATTACTAATAGTTGATAATTAGTATGTGAGTATGTGCATGTTGTGATTCGCTTAGTTAATGTTTGGGGGTTGACATTGCATGTTGTCAAATGGTTGTAATATTTAATGGCTAAGTGTGCAACTATTGTCGTTACCCTATACTTATGATGGTGGAATGGTTCGGGAGTATTGTTCCTGCTGCCATCAATTTCGTTGGTTATAACAGTTGCGTTGATTGTGTGGGTTGTAGTAGTTGCATTGATTGCATTGGTTGCTGTGATTGCATTGGTTACATTTGGTTGTGATGGTTGTGTGGATGTTATGGTTATTATGTGCTAACGACTATTTGGATGTAGAAGAATAGCAGAAAACAGAACTACATAGGCTTGATTCTCCAAAAAGGCTATGTAGCCAGTCTTTTCCTATGCAATAGCTATCAAGCCTATGGTCATAGTGTATAAGGTCAAGCACTGTCCAAACATAGTTGAAACCTTTTTCCTTTTCATTACATATATACCTATACAGTCATGACGTTGTAGGTAGGAGTAGAATAGAAAATGGTATGAGAATGCAGGCTATGTTGTGGATGGCTGGTTTGGTATATTCATTTATCCCATTGTTACATTATTCATAAGTTGGTAATAATTATTGTACTTGAAATGTAAATTAATGTGATAATGCTATAATATATTTGTATTGTTGAGATGATTATCTATTATATTAATGTTTGATTCCATTGTGATGTCTCTTTTTTTCTTAGTTGTTGAAAATTTAAAATTTAAAACAAATGATCCGTTGCAATTATTATAAAAAAAATTAGTAGCAATCATATTTAATAGTGTTTGGAACTAATTTCAGATGTTGAAAATAGTGGGGCGTCACACACAACATACATTCACACATACACACACACACACACATATATATTGTTCATTATATATTGTGTATAACATCACTTGCATATATGTCAATTTGTGCCTTTTTATATATCAGTTTCACATTTAATATTCATTTTGGATGCCTTTTTTAGTGAAAGAGTGATCTTCAACTTGAAGAGAGCACTCATTCTTATTATGTCAAAAGAATATATAGAGCCATTAATAAGTCTGATGGAGGACTATAGATAAGGAACATAAACTAAAATAAAGAATAAGATCTTTATCTAGATGATCGAGAAAGTACATATGCATAAATAATAATTATAAAGCTGGCCGTATGAAAGTAGAATGCACTAGTTGGATATAAGCCTATATCAAAGTCTGGAAATAAAATACGGCCAGTCGGTTATCTGAGCAAGGAACGTAGAGTAAGAAGCATGTTCTCGACTGTGAATCAAAACTGGGGAAGAAGTGGGGAAAGCTCTGGAAACAAAAATGCTCTACAAGAGGGAATAGGTGTGTACTCCAATAGCAGGTTGGAACAGATAGGATCGTTGCACCAAAATGGGAATCAAATCTCCACTATTTTCCTGATTGGTTATGAATAAGGAGGAGAGGAGATCTATCCATACTATCTAAGAGTACTACTAAGAAATTCTGTTTGAGAATAAGGCAACATGGCGTACACACGTGAATATTCCCTTGGACTAACATACATATTTAAACATCGAAGAAATAACTCACATATACGTAAACAATATCAACACAAAGCAACATGTACGTGTGCCTTCAGAATAGAACAATACTAATATATAATAAATATCACAGATCACAGAATCAATCACAGCGATAATATACAATATTTAAAGTATGACATACGTCACCATGTCATATACATGCATGAGTCTATACAATACAAATTAATATACCACAACACTAAATAAACAGTTTCCTCTAACCCATGTAACATCCCCAAATTTATCAATTTAAAGTTTGTAATTTATTTGAATTTTTGGAATTCAATTGAAGTCAATTTGAATCACTTTTTAAAAAAAAATTCAAAACAAGTGAAATATTGAGTTTGTTTGTTTAATATTTTATCTATATACATATGTATGTAGAATGGAGTGAATTTCAAATTTCAATTTGAATTTTATTTTGAATTTGAAATTTAATTTGAATTTGAACTTGTATTTGAATTTAAATTTTAAAATGAAATATCTTAAGTAATTTTTTTTTGGATTCAAATACATTAACATATGTGCATAGTTTATGAATAAGTATTAAATCCTTTTCTTTTAAAAGATTGTATAAATATAAAAGAAAATGTATTTATAAAAAACAATTTAAAAATAACGTATCAATCTTTTCTCATGCAAAAGCACAAGTGTAACGTTTATAATGTGAAAACTTACAAGTATTAAGATGTAAATTATGGAAGTGAACAAGTGTCATCTTCCTTAATTTGAATTTTTAGAAAATTTATAAAAGAAATGTAAACTATTTTCGATCACTCTTTTGATCTCATTTTCAAAAACTTAAAAGAAAAAAATCTGAGAAAAAATTCAAATCCTCAAATCAGAAATCAAGCAAGTTTAAAACAAATTGAATTCACAAACCAGAAAAAAAAAACCAACCTCTTCGATTCTTTTGATTTCAAGCTGGGAATTTCAATAATGTTCAGCAAATAAGAACTGTAAAACTGCAAACAATTTCAACTCAGCAAAGCATTTTAATCAAATCCAGAAAAAGAAGAAATTGCTAGATTTTTGCAAGTTCATCACTCAGGCTTCTCTGTTTTCATAAAAACTATAAGTAAAATCCTTTTTAAAAGAATTTAAAATTTAGTTTGTGTTAAAGAAATTAAGCAAGTAATTACATCAGAAGCTAAGAAACTTTAATCAACTAGTTACAGGTTAAAAAATCGTCCAGGATCAAGTTTAAAATAATTAATTTCCAGGGCTTCCCTCTGTTCCTATTTTCTGCTCTCAGGCTAATAGGTGAGTAAATCTTTCAAAGCCTCGATTTTTGATATGTTGCTTAAATGCATGATGTAGGAAAGTTTGAATATTGGTTTGCACGCAATAATTTGTGAATATATGAAACATCTTGCTATGTGCATGTTCATTTACAGATGAACACACCCCTGTTCGAGTTTTAGGTTTTCAAAAACCTGTCAAAAACAAAATTCTCTACTTCCAGCCTTGGTTAAATCGAAGTGCTAAAATGAAAAGTGTTCAGATTCACTAAAATTGAATTTTAAAAATAATTTTATAAACTAAAATCAAGAATACATGCTGGAACAAGAAAAGGCACTGTAAGCTCAATCTATAATTAAAATTTGATTTCCTTGATTTTTCAATTTGATTATATAATCTAAATCAACTTTGAAATTATTGATTTTTAGGATTAAAATCAAGATTTTAAATTGCTTTTAGAATGGGCATTTCGTCCATGAACTGGAAACGAGTTTTTGGGCTTTTCTGGCGATCGAGGCAATTTGGATGGTCGGAGTTTTTCCTGAAGATGGGTAGGGAGTTGTCGAGGCCAGGAAAAATGTTAGATGATTTTTCCAATCACCGTGGCGTTGAGAGTTGGTCGGTGAAGGGTTTAAGCCCTAAAAAGGGGTTGCGATCGAATTTGTTGTCGCCACGCGTCTCTGATTGATCGAGTTGTTCAGGGTTTAAGGAAATCATAGTGGGGGAGGATAGGCGGGTGTGGCCGAAGTCTTGGACTTTCTGGTGGTCGGCGTGAAGCGTTCGTGGTGATATTCTTGTGATGGTTGCTGTGCTTATTTTGATCGAGGCAACTCGATTTTGATTTCGAGTTTTATCTGTGATCTTTTGCACTGGGGTAGCAAAAGGGGATCGAAGGTGATCTACTGGTGGTGGTCTTGGTGGCCGGAGGGTTGACGTTGATCGGTGCAGGTGCACGGCACCATGATGTGTGTCACTTGTTGGTTAAAGGAAGGAGTAGGGTTTGTCTCGAAGAAAGTATCGGGTAAAACTTGTGATAGCTCGAGTGTCAACTCGAGTAAAAATTTTGAAGCATCCGGTAAAATACTTAATAAAATTTTTAGATTGAATTTTTAGGCGTTCGGGTTGATTTTTAATAAAACCCGAAGCAAACGACAATTTTTCTCGCGTGTGACTTGAAGCGGGTCTCGAGTTAATCTGTAAAAAAGTTTTTTCTTTAAAAAATTTCAAACTTTTAAACACTTTTAAATTATGTTTTCAAACGATGATTTTATTAAAGATTACTAATGAAAGTAATTATGTGGTTAATAAATTTAAAACCACATGATTTATTCATTTTAATTGAAGATGTTTGATTGTTATTAAATGTTGTGTGTTGGATTGATATTTCTAATATGTGATGTGATGCTATGTAATATGAAATGCTTTGTGCTGAGCTGTGATATCTGTGATGAATATATTGCTGTGTAAATGTGAAAACCCATTGGCCCATAAAACAGCGTTTGAATTTCGATGCGACAGGGAGTAGGATTCCAATTGGTTATCCGAAACCCACATCGAACCATGAATGTGAATCGTTGTGATTGATACATCCACATGTTTTTAAATTGCACGCTCACTATTCGGTTTAGCCGGAAGAGGACCTTTGTGTCATATAACCCATTTCGAATATGTGATATGACGAAATGGATAGCAATTGAAGAAGGTGGTGAAGACCGGGCGTCTTCAAGAACGATAGGATAACCTGTCGAATGACTCTGCATTGATTTGCTCCGGTATAGAGATCTCCATATGTGATGGGGAGTCCGATCGAGATTGTGGATGCCTGGATTGCAAGGACTTCTTCGGAAGTGCCTTCGGTTCTGTTCGAACCCGGAACAAATTGTATAGTTGTATAACTGACATTACAATTTGAGATATAAAGCTGATTTCTTTCAAATCATTTCTGTTGGTGACGGAGAATTTATTCTCTTAGTTAACCACCATTCTCTAAGACGTACGAGCTCAAAGGTTATGTAGTTGAAGGTTATTAGTGATATACTCCAATTTGGTAGTGTGGCATGCTGAGTGCTGCTGATCATTAGTTGATTGAAGCATGGATTTGTGAGAAAGCATAGCTTTATGGACGAGACTTTGTCAAACGTCACAACCCAGTTATGGTCAAAACAGGAATCGTATCAGCAAGGTTATTTGGAGGTAGCGCCCCTTGAGGTTATGTCCATTTCCTTCTGGATTATAAGTGGTATCATGGTATGAGCCCAGATACTTACTTTGTGGTTGCTGCAAACTTATTGTTTTGTGGTTGTCGGTTGAGAAGCGCTTCAGATAAAGGTTGGTAACGGTCAGGAGGTGGCATACTCATGTCAGTTGTTACCTAGTTACAAAGGTAACCCGGCCTTGTGTAGCAGAGATCCAGTTAGGTTCTTGGGGATGTCCCTCCAGAGGCGTTCTATTTTGTGTGGGAAGTTCCTTTGCCTGACCATTTGTTGGAAATCCAAACAAAACAATACGAGCCCTATACGGTTTTAGTTATATAACCTACCAAGCGTGGAGGTAACCTACTACAAAACATGGTAGCTGTAGGAGGTATACGACGAAATGTGGTATGCTAGCTAAGATTAATATTATAGTTTCGAAAATGTTTTCTACAATATGAACTAATAATAATATCAAAAGAGTTTTCTTGTACTAAGCATATTTGACTATCATAAGAAGAAATCTCCTCCAAATCTGCGTGTGCATTGTGTGTGTGGTCGTAGGTCTTATGATAGTTTCATTTTCCAAAAAGCATATCGATTTTCTTTTATAAACTGTTTTATTTCAAACAACTGTTTTTTTTTTACTCATATCGGTCTCATGACTGACCCGGAGTTTATTGTTACTTTTCTAAACTCTAGGTGCCCATAATTTCCACATGGGCTGCCTAGAAGCAGGTTATCCGTGTTTTTCGAGCTAGCTTGGATTTTGAAGTCTTTCGGAAGCTATCGGATTTTGGAAAGCTTTTGGATTTTGAAATCTTTGAAGTGTTGAGTTTTGAAGACCTTATTGAAGAGAAGTATGTCGAAACTTGTTGAAGTTTTCCTCTTGTCACATTATTGTTGTTTCATATTTGTATCACTCTGATATTAGTGATTGATGTGGTATTGGAGATTGTATCATGTTGTATATGTATTGTGATTAATGATATTCATTTTGTTTCCGCTGTTTATATTCATCTAATGCTGTTATAAGCTCCATCCGAACTGAAGTTCAACGCTTGAATCTTCGGCAGTCGAATACAAGTGAGGTATTTGATGTCGAATTTCAATCGTCGAATTTCAGGTCGTGACAAGTGGTATCGGAGCTAAAGGTTGAGTAAGAACTTTAGCTATGGAGTATAACACATTAGATGGCTCATTAGAGATAGGGTGAAGTATACCCTAGAATGAGTATAAACCAAGAGACCGAAACCATAAATTCTTGGTCTATTCCTTTTAACTGTTGATATTCCCTAAGATATCTTATCTGTATGCCTAAATCAAGTTTTCTTGCTATTTACAGATAGTGGGAATGAGCGGAAGAAAAGGATAAGGTAGGGGAGGGGAAATACCACCGCAACTGGTTAAGTCCCTGCAACTGCAACTATGCCTACTCAACCTCAGCCGAATCTGGCTGATCTATATAAGAGCTTCTCAAGACTTGCTGGTAAGCCGTTTACTGGCAAAGAATCTATTGTTGAAGCCCAAGCTTGGATCCGATCCTGTGAAAGAATTTTCAAGGGATTAAATTTGGAAGACGATCAAAAGCGACTAATAGCTTCTTGGCAACTCCAAGGGGAAGCATTAGCTAGGTGGAAAACAGTTATTGGGGATGGGTCAGAAGATAAGTTTACTTGGAGACGATTTAAAGAAGTGTTTGAGCAACGATATGTTCCATCTGCTGGTATCTCTCGAATGTACCAGGAGTTCCTAGATTTGAAGCAGGGAAGTCTATCATTTGAGGAGTACTTGAATAAATTCAATGAATTGCCTCGATTTAGTCCGGAGCTAGTGAATACACCCTTGAAGAAAAATGAAAGATTCATTCGGGGAACGAATTAGGAGTACCACAAGAGGATGACATCCCACATTAAAGAATCTTTTTCGGACTTGATCGATATGGGTTATCGACATGCTACTCTCGATATGAAGAAAGTTCCGAAAGAGAAGGGGAGTTCAAGTAGTTCGAATTGGAAGAAAAGAAAATTCGAAGGAAAGAGGCCGGTTCAAGGCAAGGAGAAGAAGAGGAGTAATCAAGAGAATCCAGCTAGAAATGTTACTAGTTATAACTGTCAGGAGAAAGGCCATTTAGCAAACGATTGTGAGAAGCCAAAGAAACAAGTGAAGAAAGATCAACTTGTGAAGGCAAGTCGAAGATCTAAGGAATGTTATTGTTGTCACCAGCCAGGTCATGGAGTTAAGAATTGCCCGAAAAAGAAACAGGCACAAATAGCAAAAGTGTGCGCAATAGAAGATAAACCCTCAACTTCAAAGGCGAATGAAGGAAAGGGAGTTTTGGAGGGTAACCTTATTGTTGGTGATAGAGTTGTGAGAGTTTTATTTGACATGGGAGCTTCACATAGCTTTATCTCCCAACAAATCGGGAATGAATTAAAACTCATACCTAAGTTTGTCGATGAACCTATTTGTGTGAAGAATCCAGTGGGTGGTCCTGCAAATCTGTGTTTATATTGCAGGAGGGTGCCTATCTCTTATTCTAACCATCGATTTCCTATTAACCTTTATGTTCTCGACTTCAATGAATTTGAAATACTACTCGGGATGAATTGGTTATCGAGATACGAAGCCAAATTAGATTGCAATAACTAAACGGTTCTAGTCAGAACAAAACTTGGAGATTTCATTGAAATTTCTTATGAAGACCCTAGTCCAAAAAGGAATAAACTGATGTATATTTTGGGATATCCAGAACCTAATCTGGAGTCCATTCCTATTGTCCAGGATTTTTCCGACGTATTTGAAGAAGTGAAATCTTTACCCACACATAGAGAGATCGAATTCAAAATTGACTTAGTTCCGAATGCTCATCCTGTCATTCATGCTAGTCGCAGGATGGCACCCCGGGAAAGAATTGAACTAGTCAGGCAAACTGGTGATTTTCTAGAGAGGGGATTGATTCGACGTAGTGTCTCTGAATGGGGTTCAGCTGTAGTGTTTATGGCTAAATCAGATGGGTCTTTGAGATTGTGTGTCGACTATCGCGATCTCAATAAGCAAACTCTCAAGAACAAGTTTTCTTTACCCAGGATCGACGACTTATTCGATCAACTTCATGGTGCACGATTCTTTTCTAAGAGATCTTGCCCAAGGATTCCATCAGTTGCGAATAGCCGAAGATTATTTCACCTAACTGCTTTTAGGGTTCCGGATGTATTCTACGAGTGGTTAGTCATGCCTTTTAGACTAACCAATGCTCCCGCATACTTCGTAGATTTGACGACCCGTGTGTTTCGGGAGGTGTTAAATATATTTGTTCTTGTATTTATGGATGATATCCTAATCTACTCCAAAACCGAAGAGGAGCATGATGAACATCTCAGAATTGTTTTGGAATTGAGAAGGAACATCCTATTCGTTAAATTTTCCAAATGTCATTTTGGGTCAATGAAGTCGGATTTCTTGGCCATATTGTCAATGAAGAAGGGATTTCTGTTGATCCGAGCAAAATTTTAGCTATTTTTGATTAGAAGCGACCCACAACTCCGAAAGAAGTTCGAAGTTTTCTGGGTTTAGCAGGCTATTACCAGAAGTTTGTTCAAGACTTTTCTAAGATAGCAAGTCCGTTGACTAAGCTTACAATGAAAATGCCAGTTCAATTGGACTCCGAAGTGTGATGAAGCTTTTCAGGAATTGAAAAGGAGATTGACTACAGCTCCTGTTCTCGCTATCATTAACGAGAATAAAGGCTTATCTGTCTATACCGACGCTTGTGGTGATGGGGTAGGTGCAGTATTAATGTAGAATGGAAAGGTAATTGCCTACGCGAGTAGACAATTACGTCCGCACGAGAGAAACTGCCCATCACATGATTTGGAACTTTTGCCTGTAATTTTCGCCTTAAAGATTTGGCGACATTATCTTTTGGGTAAGAATCTTCTTCAGCTTTTCTAAAAGAAAATTTTAAAATTCAACTTAACTTAATATATACTAAATAAATTCTTCTTGTTTAGGTGAAAATTTTGAATTATTCACCGACCATAAGTCTTTGAAGTACCTCTTCACCCAGAAAGATTTGAATCTGCGACAACAACGTTGGTTGGAGTTTTTGGTATCCTATGACCTAGATATTCAATATACACCCGAAAAAGCCATGTAGTTGCCAATGCTCTAAGTAGGAGGCATGCTGTTCTCGCATATCTAGTTGTCACTCCCACTCTCCTTGAAAAGATTGCCAGCAAACAAAAGGAAGACTAATTTCTTCGTGGAATTTGTAAAAGAATAAATCAAGGTCAGGATTCCAGTTTTGGAATCGATGATGATTGGATTGTAAGATTGAAAGGAAGAATTTGTGTCCCTGACATTTCGAAGCTGAAACGTGAAGTTTTGGACGAATGCCACAAGTCCAAACTTAGCATCCATCCAGAAGTGAATAAAATGTATCGTGATATCAAAAGAACGTTTTGGTGGAAAACGATGAAAAGGGACATATCTATATATGTGAGTTGATGTGCTACGTGTTAACAAATTAAAAGCAATCAAAAGAAAGTGGCCGGTTTACTTTAGCCTTTGGAAGTACCAAAGTGGAAATGGGATGAAGTGTCGATGGATTTCATCGATGGATTGCCACGAACCGAGAAAGGAAATGAAGCAATTTGGGTTATAGTGGACCGTCTAACCAAAACTGCTCACTTCATTCCAGTGAAATCCACTCGGACTACAGCAAGCTTAACAGAGCTATATATAAAGGAAGTTATCCGTCTCCACAGTATTCCTAGCAGTATAGTGAGTGATCGTGATCCGATCTTCACTAGTAGATTTTGGGAGGCATTACAAGCCGCATTGGGAACAAAGCTGAACTTCAGTACTGCTTGTCGCCCGTAGTCTGATGGGCAGACTTAAAGGATTAATCGAATTCTAAAAGACCTTTTACTGGCTTGTATTCTCAACTTTGGTGGTTCTTGGGAGGTCCATTTACATCTAGTAGAATTCTCATATAACAATAGCTATCAAGCAAGTATTGAAATGGCTCCTTATGAGGCTTTATATGGTCATCCATTTCGATCACCTGCATGTTGGATCGAGTTAGGTGATAGACTCGACCTTGGGCCAGATATGATCAAAGAATCCACGGAGAAGGTAGATTTTATTCGAAAGAAGTTAATAACTACTCATAGTCGTTGGAAAAGCTATTATGACCGCCGAACAAGAGATTTGGAATTTCAAGTTGGAGATTCTGTATTTCTGAAAGTGTCTTCAATGCATGGCGTGTTAAGGTTTGGGAAAACTGGTAAGCTGGCACCACGGTATATTGGTCCTTTTCCTATTCTAGAGAGGATTGGTCCTCTAGCATATCGAGTACAGCTACCCAGCTGGTTATCTGGCATGCATAATGCGTTTCATATTTCTAATCTTCGGAATATATGCACGAACCACATAGTATCATTGAAGAGGCAGCTCGGCAAGATCTTGAGATCACTCCCAACTTGGCAGTAAAGAGGGAACCGATAAAGATTGTATATCGTTTGGAAAAGTAGCTGAGAAACAAAATTGTGAAACTAGTCAAAGTGCAATGGAGCGGCGATCCAAAGGACTGCACTTGGGAAACAGAGGATAGTATGCAAAAGTCCTATCCCAACTGCAGAGTGGATATCTTGGCTTAATCTGGTAAGCCATTATTCTATCTTTTATATCTTCATATCTTCTTTGTTTGTTTTTCTCTCTCTTTCAAATTTCGAGGATGAAATTTTCTTAAGGGGGGAACCTGTAACATCCCCAAATTTATCAATTTAAAATTTGTAATTTATTTGCATTTTTGGAATTCAATTTGAAGTCAATTTGAATCACTTTTAAAAAAATTCAAAACAAGTGAAATATTGAGTTTGTTCGTTTAATATTTTATCTATATACATATGTATGTAGAATGGAGTGAATTTCAAATTTGAATTTGAATTTTATTTGAATTTGAAATTTAATTTAAATTTGAATTTAAATTCAAAAATGAAATATCTTAAGTAAAAAAAAATTAAATTCAAATACATTAACATATTTGTATTTGTATTTGTATTTGTATTTTCTCTCTGTTTCTATTTTCTGCTCTCAGGCTAATAGGTGAGTAAATCTTTCAAAGCCTTGATTTTTGATATGTCGCTTGAATGCATGATGTAGGCAAGTTTGAATATTGATTTGCATGCAAGAATTTGTGAATATATGAATACATCTTGATCTGTGCATGTTCATTTACAGATGAACAAACCCCTGTTCCAGTTTCAGGTTTTCAAAAACCTGTCAAAAACAAAATTCTCTACTTCTAGCCTTGATTAGAATGAAGTGTTAAAATGAAAAGTGTTCAGATTCACTAAAATCGAATTTTAAAAATAATTTTATAAAATAAAGTCAAGATTGCATGTCAGGAACAAGAAAAGGCACTGTAACTCAATCTATAATTCAAATTTGATTTCCTTGATTTTTCAATTTGATTATATAACCTACATCATCTTTGAAGTTATCGATTTTTATGATTAAAATCAAGATTTTAAATTGCGTTTAGAATGAGCATTTCAACCATGAACTGGAAAGGAGTTTTTGGGCTTTTCTGGCGATCGAGGCGATTTGGATGGTCGGAATTTTGCCTAAAGATGGTTGGGGAGTTGTCGAGGCTAGGAAAAATGTTAGATGATTTTTCCAGTCACTATGGCGGTGAGAGCGGATCGGTGAAGGGTTTAAGCCCTAAAAAGGGGTTGCGATCGAATTTGTTGTCGCCACGCGTCTCTATTTGATCGAGTTGTTCAGGGTATTAGGAAATCATAGCGGGGGAGGATAACTAGGTGTGGCCGGAGTCTTGGACTTTCCGGTGGTTGGCTTGAAGCGTCTGTGGTGATATCCTGGTGATGGTTGCTGTGCTTATTTTGATCGAGGCAACTTGATTTTGATTTCGAGTTTTATCTGTGATCTTTTGCATTCGGGTAGCAAGAGGGGATCGAAGGTGATCTGCTGGTGGTGGTCTTGGAGGCCGAAGGGTAGGGTTTGTCGGTTGTTGTTGAAAGGAAAGGGTAGGGTTTGTCTCGAAGAAAGTATCGGATAAAACTTGTGATAACTCGAGTGTTAACCCGAGTAAAAATTTTGAAGCATCAGTTAAAACACTTAGTAAAATTTTTAGACTAAAATTTTACTAATTCAGGTTGATTTTTAATAAAACCTGAAGCAAACGATAATTTTTCTCGCGTATGACTCGAAGCAGGTCTCGAGTTAATCTGTAAAACAGTTTTTACTTTAAAAAAATTCAAACTTTTAAGCACTTTTAAACTATGTTTTTCAAACAATGATTTGATTAAAGATTGCTAATGAAAGTAATTATGTGGTTAATAAATTTAAAACCACATGATTTATTCGTCTTAATTGAAGATGTTTGATTATTATTAAATGTTGTGTGTTGGATTGATATTTCTGATATGTGATGTGATGCTATGTAATATGAAATGCTTTGTGTTGAGCTGTGATATCTGTGATGAATATACTACTGTGTAAATGTGAAAACCCATTGGCGCATAAAACAGCATTTGAATTTCGATGCGACAGGGAGTCGGATTCCAGTTGGTTATCTGAAACCCACATCGAACCCTGAATGTGAAACTTTGTGATTAATATATCCACATGTTTTTAAATTGAACGCTCACTATTCGGTTTAGCCAGGAGAGGACCTTTGTGTCATATAACCCATTCCGAATATGTGATACAATGAAATGGATAGCAATTAAAGACGGTAGTGAAGACTGAGCGTCTTCGAAAATGATAGGATAACATGTCGAATGACTCTGCATTGAGTTGCTCCGGCATAAAGATCTCCATATGTGATGGGGAGTCCGATTGGGATTGTGGATGCCCGGATTGTAAGGACTTCTTCGAAAGTGCCTTCGGTTCTATTCGAACCCGGAACAGACTTGTATGGTTGTATGTCTGACATTACAATTTGAGATATAAAGCTGATTTCTTTCAAATACATTTCTGTTGGTGGTGGAGAATTTATCCTCTTTGCTTAACACCCTTCTCTGAGACGTACGAGCTCAGAGGTTATGTAGTTGAAGGTTATTAGTGATATACTCCCAATTTGGTAGTGTGGTATGCTGAGTGCTGCTGATCATTTGTTGATCGAAGCATGGCTTTGTGAAAAAGCGTAGCTTTGTGGACGAGACTTCGTCGAACCTCACAACCCGGTTATGGTCAAAACAGGAATTGTGGCAGTAAGGTTATTTGGGGGTAGCGCCCCCTGAGGGTATGTTCATTTCCCTCTGGATTATATGTGGTATCATGGTATGGAGCCCAGATACTTACTTTGTGGTTGCTGCAATCTTATTGTTTTGTGGTTTTCGGTTGAGAAGAGCTTCCGATAAAGGTTGGTAACGATCGGGAGGTTGCATACTCGTGTCAGTTTTTACCTAGTTACAGCGGTAACCCAGCCTTGTGTAGAAGAGATCTGATTAGGTTCTCAGGGACGTCCCTCCAGAGGCGTTCCATTTTGTGTGGGAAGTTCCTTTGCCTGACCATTTGTTGGAAATCCAAACAAAACAATACGAGCCATGTACGGTTTTAGTTGTATAACCTTCCATGCAGCATAGCGGTAACATGCTACAATACGTGGCAGCTATAGTAGGCATATGACGAAATGTGGTATGCTGGCTAAGATTAATATTATACTTTCAAAAATGTTTCTACACTATGCACTAATAATAATATCAAAAGATTTTTCTCGTATTAAGCATATATGACTATCATAAGAAGAAATCTCCTCCAAGTTTGCGTTTGCATTGTGTGTGTGGTGGGAGGGCTTGTGGTAGTTTCATTTTCCAAAAAGTATATCGATTTTCTTCTATAAACTGTTTGATTTCGAACAACTGTTTTTGTTTACTCATACCGGTCCCATGACTGACCCGGAGTTTATTGTTCCTTTTCTAAACTCTGGGTGTCCATAATTTCCACACGGGTAGCCTAGAAGCAGGTTATCCGTGTTTTTCAAGCTAGTTTAGATTTTGAAGTCTTTTGGAAGCTATCGGATTTTTGGAAAGCTTTTGGATTTGGAAATCTTTGAAGTGTTGAGTTTTGAAGAGCTTATTGAAGAGAAGTATGTCGGGCACTTGTTGAAGTTTTCCTGTTGTCACGTTATTGTTGTATCATATTTGTATCACTCTGATATTAGTGATCGATGTTGTATTGGAGATTGTATGATGTTGTATCTATATTATGATTAATGATATTCATTTTGTTTCCGCTGTTCATATTCATCTAATGTTGTTATAAGCTCCATCCGAACTAAAGTTCAACGCTTGAATCTCCGGCAGTCGAATAAAAGTGAGGTATTTAATGTCGACTTTCAATCGTTGAATTTCGGGTCATGACAGCCCAAATAATATACCTGGTCTCAACATCCATGTACCTAAAGTGTCTCGGACTGACCCGAGTATCATATAAATAACACACGGGTCAAACTATATCTAGATCAAAGGGTTACACACACACACACACACACACACACACACACACACATATATATATATATATCAAGCATCTCTTTTATAGAGGACATAAATCGAATCATGCTCAAAGATGTCATCACCCATATAAAAACATATCAAATTGGAAATCACAAAATCAACAAAAATGGTTGAATCATACTTATGTAGAAATTATCCTCTAAATCTAGAAAATATCAACAAGTGAGACATCCCTAAGTATAATCAGGATAGCATGTAGCATTGCCCAAATATATCTCTTAATCTTGGTAAATAGAACATCATCATCACTATTTAAAGATAGGATATGCTGCCTATTAATATGAATAGTTATATGAGAATCCATTATACCAAGACGACTATCTCAGGTATAATCTCATCTTCTCATAGATATATCTATCTAAGTACATTGTGATAGAATAAGACTGTACGATAGACAAGAAGTCCCAAGTATAACCATATAAATATAGCAATATGTGGGTCACATATCCCATTTCTATATAGAAAGTGACGTGTATCACTATTATATGTCAAGCTACTACTCCGTCAGTATTAGATGGGAGACTGATAGCACAAAGCAAGCTCTAGAGACACAAAGTCCCTTCATTCTTAGTTACCATCATGGAATCATGACACCTATCCACTGGTGTGCTCATCCATGCGAGGACTTAATAGTTACATCTGACTCCAACCCATATAGGTAAAAGACTACTGGGCTATGTGACATAGGGGTAGATGCACGAAGAAAAAGCGCAAATCTAGTTACATAAATATATAATGTCATGGATCTAGGCGCAACCCCACAGGGCCTGTAGTGTTGATTCTAGCCATCTGGTCCTCTCCAATGCAAATAAAACGAGTGCATGGTAATAGTAGTATATAGAACTAATACATAAAGACACGAAGTCTTACTTATCATTAGGCGCATAGTTATACTCGCTGAATGTAGGCACAAAGCCATACTCATCTCTAAGTGTATCACCTCACACACATTACACTATTCCCATTACGTGAGTGTCATTTATTTACAATAAATAGTTGAATAAATATAACAACAACGTCCCATACCACTGCGTGATAATCATTTACTCAATGCTTATAACTACACTCGATCTCCCAATATTCTATATAATGAGTCCAAAGAATAACTGAAGAAATATTACCAAACGTCCCATCCTAAAAGATATTATATCTTCATTTATTCATATTTCTCATTGCACATAATTAAATATTTCGAAATCATAAAAAAGGGTATTATCACCATACCATATCAAAATCACAATCAAACCAATATCAACGGTGAATCATTCATAATATCGAAACCAATATAGGAAAATGAGAAATCAAAAAAATGTAGAAATTATATATTAAAATCCCAATTTAATTCAGACATGATATAAAGTTCAACAAAACCTTTCCTCAAACATTTAAATTAAGTATATAATATATAAATAATTGACAAATAATCATATTATTAGTTACATACACTTTAAAATACTTAAAATATTAATTGGAAAATATTTCATATTTTTTATGGTCTCATAATATTTTACATAATTAATTAAAGCCAAATACAAAATTTTCTTTTCAATATAAAGTCTCATATTGCTACCAACTGTAACGATCAACCGATGGTGGAGTAACACCCACCGTAGCACACAGTCGTACCTGTAAACTGCTTTTACGGCCAGCCTCTCGACTGCACCAACCCCATGGGACATGTAGGAGTAAGAGTCATCCGTTCGCTACCAAACCCAGAAGCGAGAACCCCCCATCATGTTGCACCCTCCAAGTGCCGAAGTAGACACACATATCATATGTGAATTGCTCAAAATAACAGATTGCTAATTTTATTTGGCAAAACTTAGTTTATACAGTAAATAAATCAATCATAGAATCACTGACACAGAGTAATACGACAATAAGCAGGGGAATAGATAAATAGCAGTTCGTGAAGCTACTATAGAACATCAGCGTTAAAAACAAAATACAACAGAAATCCCAAATACATAGAAGTCTCAATACATAAGTAAATGATAAGTCTGAACGTAAAATTGGAAATAACTGAAAGCTGAATAGATATAAGATAAATCTTCAAGCAAAGATCCAAGCTCCAAAGGTGGGTCTCAAATCCTGTGACACTCAGTCTAAATCGAGCATAAAGTAAATCCCCTATCATGCTTTAGGTTCGGGTCAGACTGAGTGTCACAGCATTTGAGACTCATCTTTGAAGCTTGGAGCATTGCTCGAAGATCTGTCTTATATCTATTCAGCTTTCAGTTATTTCCGTTATTTCAGTTATTTCCAATTTTAAGTTCAGACTTGTCATTACTTAGTATTGAGACTTCTATGTATTCATGATTTATGTTGTATTTTGTTTTTAACTCTGATGTTCTATAGTAGCTTCACGAACTACTATTTATCTATTCCACTGCTTATTGTTGTATTACTCTGTGTTTGTGATTCTGTGATTGATTTATTTACTGTATAAACTAAGTTTTGCCAAATATAAATTAACAATATGTTGTTTTAAGCAATTCAAGTCTGGCATGTGTGGATGATTGTCGATTTGAATGGTTCGAAATTGCAGGTCGTTACATAAAGATTCTTAAAACAATTTTTATATCCCAAAATCGATAAAAATCCTTAAAATATTGAAATATAATATATTGAATAGTGCTTTATCTTTATTTATAAAATTGTAAAATAATGATGTAAATACAAAAAATTATTTCCTTTAGTTAGTTATTACTTTAAAATATATTTACAAACTTCATAATAAATTTCTTTATTTTAAAATATAGATTACCATTTAAAACTTCACTTTCAAAATCAATCACTGACAACTAATGTTAAGTCACTTAATGACATTATATAAAAATCTTTTTATAATCTTCCATAATTGCAATATTATTTTCTAATAAATTTATAATTTGTAAGATAGTTTTTATTTATACCAACAATAGAATATTGTCCAAAATTATTGTTAATACCTTTAAAATCAGTTAAATACACTTTAGAAATCATTTCATGATTTTTAGATGATATATAAAAATTTATTAGCAATAATTCAAAACCATTCTTAGATTTAAAATGTACGAATAAATTTAACTGTGATTTTTAAAGGATTTTATAATCCAAAAGAAAATTATATTTATATTTATAATAAAAGTATTTTTGTAAATTTGAAAATAGTTAAATTGAATAAAATTTAGTAAAATATTAATAAAATACTTTTAATAAAATCTTAAGACCCCTAAATAATGTTCTAAAGCTTTTCATACATCTTTTAAAACAAGAAACAAATATATTTCTACATAACAAATTATGGAGTAAATTCACACAACGACACATAACTAAAGATTTAGTTTAATTCACAAATGGGCATAGGTTCGTTTATGAATTGACGCTTCCAACTAACATAAACCATCATCTATCTCACAATCATCAAATTTCAAATCAATACACTAATAAACCAAACACAAATGATCCCAAATAACCAAATGATTCAACCAAACGATTCAGCGATATATATGGTAAATATAACGATATAGTTATGAGCATATACTCACCTGTAACAATTCGCACCTTAATAGGCCTAAATTTTCAGAGATTGATAGAAATCTAAATTCATAGTGGAAACAATAATAGGATAAGAATACTGACTATGGCTACTATTTGAAATAATGGTATTCCTTGGATAGCAGATTGTCACACGAGTATCGAGCATGAGGGAAAGAAGACTTCTTCAACAACAAAGCACATCTAGCTCCAATGACTTGTTCCTCTGAATCTATCCTAAGGGTTGTGGTGAATAGGGGATCGAAACAACGTTCTGGTGACTGAAAATATAAACTATCCATAACATAAACTTAGACCAATTGGTTTCCATTCAATTGTTATGTCCATTAAGGTTAGCAATTCTAATCTAACTTGCCTTGCACACACGATTACATACTTACCACTTCCCAAGGTACAAAATACAAATGAAGCCTTATCAATCACCCAATACTCTTAAATCCTTTTGCCACTTAATACTTCTAAATGTGAAGCGGGCTTTTATAATACTTTTAAGAAAAGAAATAGGAAGGCTATGTCATTTACGACCTTAATCAAGGTAGACTCCATCATTTAAGACATATTCCCAAGGTGGTTTCCTAACAATATTGTCAATGGCCGGTGGATCCTGGCTACAAGACCTCTAACCACTATTCAAGGCTTCCGACATTTAGTGTCCACTAAGCGCACTATCCCCAAAAAAATGTAGCCATGTAATAAACAATACCAAAGCCACTTAATACCTCCAAGTGAAAAATAGGAAAAAGGCAGACCCCGTTATATAAGACCTATCCCCAAGATGTGCTCCTAAATGGTATTATTGTTATTACGGCCTTAGCAATGTGAGAAAATATGCCCAAGCTATTTAATACTTCTAAGTGGAAAATAGGTACTCTGGTCATTTAAGACCATAATTAAGGTAGACCCCATCATTTAAGACCTATTTCCAAAAGCATGCTCCTCAATGGTACTATCTAATTGTCATTGCTTGGAAATCTCAATGGGCTACTTAATACTTCTTTTATAGGAAAGAGGAAGACCCTACAATCACGTAAGTTCCCAAACCTGAAGCGAACCATTCATGAGATATCCATTATTACTTTTTAATTATAAATTTAAATAAAATTTATAATTAAATTTCTGAATAAAGATGGGTAGAAATAAATTTAATGATCTATTAATTTGAACTCATTGGATATGAAGTTAAAATGAATTCTTAAATGATAAATTATAATATGAGGAGTGGGTAACAATAATTCGAGTGCGATTCGAAGATATTAATCTATAGGTAATAATTAACGCAACTGAATAATAAGGGTCACTGTGAATAAATAATAAAACGAATGCTATTTAATAGGAGAAACGTAAATTTATTTATTAAATTATATAAGATAAGCTGACCTCTAATAAGAAACATTTAACGGGAGAAGTTGATAAGAAACAATTATTTGATAATTAATGTGTGTATTTTTGTATGAAATAAACTAATAAATGTTGGAATATATAAAATGTAAAGAAAACAGTGGTTGTATTATTTGTGTTCATTTTGAAATTTAATATTGAACTTGTTACAATTGAAATTATTAGAAACCTTTTAATTAAAGTATAGAGAAATTAATGGTAAATTAATGCAATATGAGCATCGTCCATTTGTGTTAAACTGGATTTTAACATCGTAACAAAAACAAAAGAAAGTTGTGATAAAATAATGAATGTTTTTTGTGTAATTTTATAAGAATAGGAGACTTGAATTCCAACAAAAGTTACATATGTTAAATAACGCAAATAGTCAGTACAAATGATTGTAACAACACAGTCAATACCATTAAACTGAAGTTGAGTGATTTAACATTTTGTTTATGAATAATGCAAACTAAATTTGTTGTTGTGGAACTTGAATTTTTTTTCAGTTTCATATTTAATTTACAATCATTTATATTCAAATGAAAAATGTTAGTTTTGAAATTGTAATTTTTCAAATCTGATTCATATGTATAACCTACATTCAAATGGAAAATTTCATGAAAAGTCAACTTTTGGTCAAAGTTATTCAAAATTTTGAATTTTAATTGAAAATTTTAGAAGTTTTAAAATGAAAATTTTATCATTGGAAAAAAATCTAGAATTAATTCAAAGAAGGATTCCACTTCTTCAAAATATGACTTCTAGAACTGTAAATATGCAATTTATAGTGAAAAACTCGCATAAATATACAGTGTATTCCTTTATACATGTATATATTTCATCTCCTATTGTAATTCTAGTGTTATTCTCTTTACATTGCCTCTTGTGTTTTCCACTTTGGCAATTGGGCTTCCTAATGACTCTTAGGCTTCCTAGGGATACTAATGGACACTTGGAAACTAAAGGGCCTCACCCATTCACCTATAGACACTTCTGATGAAACAAAATACGTACATTCTTTCTCATTTCTTCTCTCTGGAAAACTTCTCTATATTCTTCTCCTTCCTCTCTCCTCTCCCCTTACCTAAATTCCTAAATCCCTAAATTCCTAAACTAAAACTCCAATCTCCTCCCCTCTCTCCTCTTCTTTCCCTCTCCTCTCTTTCCTTCCTCTTCTCTTCCCCCTCCCTTCAAAAAAAGAAAAGAAGAAACATATTAGTTGCAAGCTTGTTTATATCATTGCTTTGGATCTTGTTATTACTTTGGATTCGGATTTGTTTAGCTTGTGGTCTCCACTCCGTATTCATTTGTGCTGTTATCACGTTCGTAGCCACGAAAGGTGGAAAATCACTCACAACTAACATGGTTATGATAAGTGAACTGATGATGATTGAAATTTCATTAAAATGTTAGTTTTAGCTAGGAATATTGTTAGTAAATTTTTTTATGAATTGTTTTCCTTTTGACATATAATTTGATACATGGATAATATATTAGTTTGGCATATATGTTATGTTAATTTACTGCAACATATATTACGTTAATTTATTGTCACATACGCTAGGCTAATTTATTGTCACATACGTTAGGCTAATTTATTGTCACATATTTTATGCTAATTTATTTTCACATACGTTATGCTAACATATGTTATGTTAATTTATTTTCACATAGGTTATGCTAATTTATTATCACATATATTACGCTAATTTATTGTCACATATGTTACGCAAATTTATTGTATCATATGTTATGCTAATTTATTGTCACATATGTTATGTTAATTTACATGCCACATATGTTATGTTAATTTATTGCTGCATATGTTATGTTAATTTATATTGCCGCATATGTTATGTTAATTTATATGTCCCATATGCTGTTTTAATTATAGGTCACATATGTTATGTTCAATTATATGTTGTGTATGTCACATGGTATGTGTTATATAATATGATATGTCACCTTTATATATATATATATATATATATATATGTGTGTGTGTGTGTGTGTGTGTGTGTTATGTTACGTTATATATGTGTATGATATGATATATGTTATGATATGTATGATATGTTATGCATGTGATATGCTATTTATTTATTTATGCAAATCACTAGAAGTTCCCTTTGTATGTTAGTTAGGAAATCACTGTGGGTTAAAATGATATATATCCGAACGATTTTATAGATTAGGAAAAATTGTTACGGTTGAAATGATAGACCAAGTGATTTTATTGATTTGAAATTATAATTTGGGATACAAGTGGAAATGATATACCCGAAGGTTTATAAATTTGGGTCGAAATGATATATATCCTAATCACTTGACTATAGGATATGAATCTATATACGGACACCGTTGGTCTATTTTAAAGTGTTCTAAATTTTAAACATATTATTGATTTAACAAATTGATTTTTTAATTAAAAGAGAAAAAAGATTTTTTGAAAATTAAATTAAATTAAATTTAAATTATATGTTTTAAAGTTAATTTGCAAGTTAGGGTTTTTAAAGGTTAAATTCAAATTTTTGACTTATAATTTAATTAAAACGTTAAAATATATGATTTAATGTTTAACTAGTAAAAATATGAAATGAAACATTTTAAATATATAATTTAATAAAATAATTAATATAGTTTTAAAGGATTAGTTAAAAAGGTTAATTTAATATAATTAATGTTATTTACTTTTGTTTGCACCAAAATTGGTCACAAACCCCAAATGTCGTGAAAGCACCGGTGTTTACACATAAATCCTCAATATCCAATCAGAGATTGTAGATTCAGATAACGTAGAGAGCAAAAATGAAGAAATAACAAAATTAAAATGAAAGAAAGTGAGAAAAGACATGTGATTTATAGTGGTTCGGCTATCTCCAACCTACGTCCACTTTGAATTGATCCTTTTCATTTCTTTTTATACAGTAATTACAGTTACAAGCCTTTGAAATCAATAACCAATATGACAGAGTTTCACCAAAGGAGAAGAAGAACCCCTTTTTTTGTTGCCATAGAATTGCTATTTATAGGAGTGGATCTGGAAATATCTGCCCCAAAACTCGGAATACCTTTTCTCAGATGCAAGTGGGACCACATTATCGATCTAAAGTGGTTTTGGATCGATCCCGAATCGATCCATATGGATTTCGTATCAATCAAAAATCACTCCAAATGAACTGAGATCGATCATGGTGAAAGATGATAGTGCAAAGTCTTTGCTCTCCAAATTTCATGAAATTCCAGTGTTTAGTTTGTGAGATATGATCGATCCAAGTTTCGATCTTCCAGTGTTAGCTGATGACTTCGTATCCATGATTCATATCCATCATTTTTGCATCAATGCGAGTCTTCCTATCCATCATCTTGTATCCATAGTTTTCGCATCGATCCGCTTCTCATGCTATGATCCATGTTTCATGCTCCATCTTCACCATTTCCTTCATATCAATCGATACGAATTCAATCGATTTGAAAATGGGTCATGAGTTTTCCACATCCATCTAGAGCTTTGTTCTTCATATCGATCTATACACGCCCTTCTTCATATCGACCCTTGAATTCCCGTTGTCTTCGTATCCATCCCCTATACCTATCTTCGTATCAATCCCAATTGTCCTGGTGAAGCATATGACTTTGTATCTATCTAGTCCGTATCAATCTTAGTCCTCCTTCCTTCATATCGTTCCAAGCTTTGATCGATACGAAGCGTGCCAATATGCGTTGCCGTATCCATCAATCGATGCGCATTACATTGATATGAAATCCATCGATCTAAAGCAAACGGCCGAGTCTACTTCGATCGATACGAAAGTATTGATACGAACTGATTTTCCATGAATATTGATCCATCCATAACTTGAGCATACGAACTTCGGTTGACCTAAAGTTTGAAATGTAGCCTCACTGAGCCTTGTTTATCATTCCCAATCGACCCCACCTTGATTATAGCTTGGTCCAATTTTGACGGTATCGGTCATAGCCTTGTTTCCAATCGTTCTCCAATCCTGATATCTATTCTTTTTAGCCAATTTGTTGATATCCCAGTCTTGTCCAAAAGGCACGGTAACATTTGCCCCCCAAAACATACCTTGTAGTAGAAAGGTTTGTTTTGAATAGATTTAAATTAGACATCCAAAATCCATATTCCATCCATAGCCATATAATCGGATTCATAAACCAATCCACTTCCAAGCCATTCCATCCAAGTGCCATATCCATAGCCACATCCTTATCCAAATCCACGACTGTTCTGAGTCAATATCTGGTTCCGAATCCAATAACCAAGTCCTTAGTCAATTCCATATCCATCTGAACCTGTGCTTCTAATCCATCCATATTTGGTAACCAATAACCGAATCCATGACCTCTTCGGGTCAATCCAGGATCGTTCTGGGCCTTTAGCCAAATCCACGACCGCTCCGGGTCCATAGCCATTTAGAGCCACAAGCACTTTGGGTTCTTTCTGAGCATAGTCCATACTCGACGACTCGTGTACCAAATCTTGCGTAATAAATACCGGCCTAAGTCCTAGGCCAAACCTAGTCATCTTGGATCCTTATCGAGCACAGTCTATACTTGACGACCTGAAATACCAAATACCAAATCATGTTTATTAATCATAGCCTAAATCCTAGGCCGACCTTGGTCACTTTGGACCCTTGCCGAGCATAATCCATACTCGATGACTCAAATAAGTAGATTCGCCATGTTCGGATGAAACGACCTACCCCTTGACAGGCATAATCCGTACCCGATTACTTTTTTTACCAAAAACCAGATAAAAATCCAATCAAAATCCAATGTAAAATCCAGATCAAATAATAAATCCATATTGAAAATCCAAACCAAGATCCAAACCGAAAAACAAGCATCCAAACCAAAACCCAAACAAGAGAATCAACAAAACCAAGAGCCCAAACCAGAATCCAAAACCAAACCAAAAAAAAGCAAATGTCCAAACTAGAAAGAAAAATAAGATTTCACAAATCAGTGCATCGCGGTTTATCATCATCTCAGAGCATGCCTACGGGTTATCCCTATACCAGTACATGAGTAAGTAACTTTGTCGTCTGTCGAGAGTTTTCTACTTATTCCATACCAACCCGATTAGTTGATGACCAACCGACCATCATTCATAGGCCTCACGCCATCGTCATTTGAGGTAGACAGTGGCTACTCCTGTTCTATCGTCGCATTCCAAGTCCCGACAAATTGCCGCAACTGACCATTCCTTACGTGCTCCTTGATTATATCCTTTAGATGCCTGCCGCTGTTAGTATCATGCCCATCCAGGTCATGAAAGAGACAGAGCCTTCCCGATGCCCTCTCGCGTTCCAAGGGTTCCCTCCTTGCTGGCCTTCAATAAGGAAGGCGATCTCGATTTTCCATGTGTATCTGTTCTAATGTCTCATTCAGTCCTGTGTAAGTGAAGAATTTTGGTTCTCCCCAGCGCTTCCTTGCCCTGCCAGAATCATCATCTGACTTCCTTTTTCCCTTTATCCTTATCCTTACTCGAGCTTTCATCGGATGGTCCTCCATCTTTAGCCACGTTTACGACCTTTAATTTCATATCCAAGGTTGTATCCTCTTGCTGAAGAAATCTCTTGGCCTCATGAAAGAATTTTCGAAGATCCATTGGTGGAACATGTACCAACGATATTTTGAAGTCTGAATTGTCCCTGACTCTAGACATTGCCGCCATTAGAAACATTGATGGATCTAGCCGATCCATCAAAGCAACCGCCGCATTAAACCAAGTTAAGAAAGTTTTGAGCGACTCTCCTGTCCTTTGTTTCACCAACGTTAGTGTCATCACATTTTTCGGCCTCTTGATATGAACTCGAAATTGCTTCAGAAACCCGTCTACCAATTCTGTCCATGTCCTAATAGATACATTTTCCAATTACCTAAACCACATAGCTGCTATATCCGTCAAGTACAGGTGGAAATGTTGAGCCATAACCTCATCCAATGCTCCCACACTTCCATGAGTCTTGTATATCTCATCAAATGATCGATAGAATCCGTCTTACCGTTGTATACCTCCGGATTAGGCAGCATGAACTCTGATGGATTCCTAGCCATCCTGATGTTACGGGTAAATGGACTTCTGCTTGCTCCTTCCAAATCTTCGTTTGTTTGACCTCCGCGCATGGTTCGCCTAATAATTTTTGCCAATCCAGCATTGTCCATCAAAGGTTGTCTCCCGTTTTCATTTCATAATTGCCCCCCGAATCCTTGAGGGAATTCTGGTACGTACTCCTCGTCACGCACTCCTATTTTCTTTTAGCGTCGGGTTATGAAGTGTCAGCTGGCATCCTAGATCCATCAAAATTGATAGTTGTGTGGAGATTGGGGGATTCCCTCTACTGAACTACTCTATTTGGTTGCCTTTTGAGTCCCTCTGATCCAGCTCCATGGATCTGATCTCCTACAGCTCCTGCTGCTCCAGCCTATTCAAACTGTTGATACGGTTTCTGCACCATCTCCTCCTGCCTTTTCATCAACTGCTTCTGCATGGAATCCATCAAAGTCTGCATCTCGTCCCTGGTGATGTAGATGGATGCCTGATCTGCTCCAGCTCCAGATGAAGCCTCTTGACTTCCCTCTTAATGGCTCCTTTTTGGTAAAGTCCTTCTAGCTGATTACCTAATCATAGCTTCAGATCCAATCCTTTAGCTTTCCAAATCTGAACTCCAGTCCGATGTAGCGGGTGCTAGTCTTCTCAGCGAAAGCACTAAAGTGTTTGGGCCAATATTAGTCACAAACCTCGAATGTCGTGAAAGCACCAGTTCTTACACACAAATCCTCAATATCCAATTATAGATTATAGATCTAGATAACGTAGAGAGCAAAAATGAAGAACTAACAAAATTAAAATGAAAGAAGGTGAGGAAAGACACGAGATTTATAGTTGGCTATCTTCGATCTATGTCCACTTTGAATTTGTTCTTTTTATTTTTTTTAATACTGTGATTACAGTTACAAGCCTTTGAAATCAATAACCAAAATGGCAGAGTTTCACTAAAAGAGAAGAAGAAACTCCTTTTTTGTTGCCATAGAGTTGCTATTTTAGGAGTGGATCTGGAAATATCTACCCCAAAACTCGAAATACCTTTTCTCACGTGCAGGTGGGCCTACACGATCGATCTAGAGTGGTTTAGGATTAATCCCCGATTGATCCATATGGGTTTCATATTGATCAAGAATCAATCCAAACAAGCTGAGATCGATCATGGTGAAAGATGATAGTGCAAAGCCCTTGCTCTCCAAATTTCATGAAATTCAGGTGTGTAGTTTGTGAGGTATGATCGATCCAAGTTTCGATCTTCTAGTGTTAGCTGATGACTTCGTATCCATGATTCGTATCCATCACCCATGTCCATAGTTTTCGCATTGATCCACTTCTCATGCTGTGATCCATGTTTCATGCTCCATCTTGACTGTTTCCTTCGTATCAATCGATACAAACTCGATCGATATGAAAATGGCTCCTCGGTCTTTCGTATCCATCCAGAGCTTTGTTCTTTATATCGATCCATACATGCCTTCCTTCGTATCGATCCCTGATTGCCTGCTGCCTTTCGTATCCATCCCCTACACCTATCTTCGTATTGATCCTGAGTGTCTTGGTGAAACATATGACATCGTATCTATCAAGTCCGTATCCATCAAAGTCTTGCTTCCTTCTTATCGATCCAAGCTTTGATCGATACGAGGCATGCCAACATGCCTTACCGTATCCATCCAATTGAGGCGCATTGCATCGATACGAAATCCATCGATCCAAAGCAAATAGCCAAGTCTGCTTCGATTGATACGAACTGATTTTCCATAAATATTGATCTATCCATAACTTGAGCATACGAAATCCGATTGACCTAAAATTTAAATATAGCATCATCAATCCTTGTTTATCATTCCCAATCGATCCCACCTTGATAGGAGGTTGGTCCGATTTTGACGGTATCGATCATAGCCTTATTTCCAATCGATCTCCAATCCCGATAACCATCCTTCTTAGCCAATTTTTTGATATCCTGACCTTGTCCAAAAGGTAGGGTAACAACTTTATAACAACTTTAATAAATAAAAAAAGGAAAGAGAAATTAAGATTAAATTGTAAATTACTAATTAAATGAATTAAAATCAAATAGGATTATTAAATATATTTGATTATGGAATTTCCAAATATATGATTTTAAAATGTAGATAATTTAATGTGATAGAAATTGTAAGTTGAATGTTTCAACTAAAATATAATTGAAGTTAAATATTTTAGTAATTGATTTAAATTGCGACTTAGGATTTTTATTATTTAAAATGTTTTAGTAAAATGACCACGTTGTGAAATAAGCGTTTGATTGTTAAGGAGACCAGATTCAGATATTGACATACTCTTTGTCAATATCGAAACCACTTTAACAACTGTGTACCCGGTGGAGAGTCTAGAGCGAAGTAGGATGGTTTGGCAACGCTGCTGCGTTGAGATATGAAACAAGCCTTAAATTAGATGACTAAAGAAAAAGCAATTGACGGGTCAAGTGAGGTCGCTTCAATCGGACACACTTGTTCGATGCTATATCTCTTAATTTTGTGATTGATTGGTGCGCACCTTTGATTATAGGAGAGTTGTACGAGGTGGGCGGAAGCTACAGCTATGCGTTACCACCAGCTTGGAAGTGGAAATGGTAGAGTCCTACCCAGAATATAGCCTTGCATGGTTTTTCATCTCCCTATCGAGCCCACTACGATTACGTTTTATGATGTACCTATGGAGTGCCCCTTGATAACCCACCGATTTGGAGGAGTTTACAGTATTATATAACTATACCACTATAAACATGTGTTAAGGGGGATATGGGTAACGCATTAACGTTATTTTAATACTTTACTTTATGTTAGACATTATATATATAGTTATTGTATTATATATGTAGATAGTTTGACGGATCCTTCAAGGATGGAAATCCCAAACATCCTTTGAGTTATTGATGCCTTTCACGTGTACATTTCACTTGAGTTGATTTACTTACATAAGAACGTTAATCTTGATTCGAGTGTTTTTTTTTTTGCTTTATGCTCAAGTCAACCTGAGTATCACAGCATCTGAGATTCATCTTTTACAGCCGGAGACTTGTTGGAGATCTATCTATCTATTTAGCTATTTCGGTCATTTCAGTTATTTCTATTTAGCCATTTGTCATTTTCTTATGTATTAGAGAACCTCTATGTATTTGAATTTCTGTTGTATTTGCTTTAGACTCCGATGTTTGTGTAGTAGCTTCATGAACTAGTATGTTTTTCTGTTCCACTGCGTGATGTTGTGATATTCTGTATCTGTGATTCTGTAATTGATTCTTATTTACCCCAAACTTATATAACAATCTATTTTTTTGAACAATTCAAGTCAGACATGTGTGGTTTATTGTCGATTTGGATGATTCGGAATAGCGGGTCGTTACAATTGGTATCAGAGCTTTGGTTTCGGCAAACCTTAGCCTATACAGTAAAAGCTCATTATGGATAGGGTAGTAATACCCTAGAGAATCAATTACAGAATCATCCTTCCTTTCAAGCCTATCTTCTTAGTTAGAATTCTCTTTGATTAGGATTCCTTTAAAATTTAAATCACTATCTTTGTTCCAAAATCCATTCTTGAATCATCCTATGAGGTAGCGTATTTGTTAGTGTTATAAAAATTGTTTTATACTATGTTGTTTATTTTGTTTATTAGGATTATATTATATATAATTTTTGAAAATTTATATCATTAATTTTGATGTGTAGTTTGTCTGAGGTGATAATGTTTGAGTATTATCATTTATTATCATTGATGAAATGTTATAAGTAATGATTTAAGTGTATAACATGTTAATTTGTATGAATTGATTTATAAATAAGCTAAACACTAAAAAGAAGAATATTATTTAAGTAAATAACAAATGACATTAGGTGAAAAAGTTAAATGAAATAATTCCAATTGAAATTGAAAGTAAATATTAATGAAATGTTTAATGGATAATTTTAATAGTAAAGAGAGACATTATTTGAGTGAAGGAATAAACTTGAGTTATGAAGGTGAAATTGAACTTTAATGGAAATGGAATTAATGATTGAACAATGAGATAAATTTTAACTTAAGCAGAGTTAAATGAATTGAATTAATGAAGTAAGTTAATAAAATGGATTAATTGAATAAAGTAATACGGAAAATTTATAAATCGGATATAGTTGGAATGTTGTTTAGTAGCGTAATGAATTAAAAATCAAACTTAAGAAGTGTTGATAAAATAATTAACGGAATAAGTTAAATGAAACAAATTTGATATGAAATGAAATAAACTTAAACATAAAAATGAAGTTATGTTAACCAACTGAATGAATAATGAATTTTATGAAAGGTAAAGTTAAATAAAATCAATTTTAATAATTGAATGAAAATCAATTTTAAGCGTTATAATAAAAGGATATACACTTGGTTAATGATTAAGAGAGGAATTCTTTTAAGTGGCTGAGTGTGAACTTAAGAAGTAAACTAAATTATAAACCATATCTTGTAAACTGTTGTAAATTAAATAGAAAAATAAATGATTAGAATTGTAAGGAATGTTTATAAATCAAGTGTAACTTAGAAAACTTGTATAAAGATGTACAAAAGAACAAGATTTTTAAATAAATTGTGAAAATGAAATTTTAAATTAAGTTGTAAAGAAACTTAAGTAAAGACGTAAGAGTTTTATAACTTGAAATTTAATAGAAATAGAATTTAAAACCAAATCTAAAATGGTTAAACATTTTGGCAAAGCAAAACGAAACCTGAATTTGTGATGCTAAATGAAATCTATCTTAACAAAAGTAAGAATAAAAGTGATTGTGATTTAAAATTTATAATGTCAATACAAAAATGGAATATGAATATTATAGTTTAAATGTTTGAAAACGTATATGTTAAAGTTTTAGAACTTACAGATCTGATAAGTGTAAATAAAAAAAATTAAAATTGGTTGAATATGAATGTTAAGAATAGAAAGTTTGAAGTCAAATTATGAAATAAAAATTTAAATTAAGTAGAGTTATTAGAAAGAATAAATGAAATAAGCTAATGAAGTGAATTTATGAAATGAGTTAAATGGATTTTGATTTAAGAGAAGAAAGGGAACTTTGGTCGTAAATTTAAATTGAATATATCGAGTGTGAATGAAATGAATATAAAGCAATTGAAACAATGGAATGGAATATAAACTAAATTGAAAGGGAGATAATGATAAATGATGTTAATAAGTAATGAAAATGTATAATGTTAACATTCAAAAATGAAATTTAATTGGTTTTGAATTCATTATATGTATCCGGTACTACGCATTTCGAATCTATCTTATCTTTTTGTTTGCTTATATTCTACTATCTCGTTCCGTTTTGGAGATGAAAAATTTTAAATGGGGGAGATTGTAATAACCCATATTTTAACCTGTTAGAATTTATTAAATTAAATAAAATTTCTGAATAAAGATGGGCAGAAATAAATTAATGTTCTATTAATGTAAACTCATTGGATATAAAGTTAAAAAGATTTCTTAAATGACAGATTGGAATATGAAGAGTGGGTAACAATTATTGGAATGTGATTCAATGATATTAATCTGTAGGTAATGATTAACAACAACTGAATAATAAGGGTCAATTTGAATGAACAATAAAATGAATGCTATTTAATAGGAGAAACTTAAATTTATTTATTAAATTATATATGATAAGTTGACCTCTAATAAGAAACATTTAATGAGAGAAGTCGATAAGAAACATTTATTTGATAATTAATGTGTGTATTTGTCATATGAAATAAACTAATATATGTTGGAATATATAAAATGTAAGGAAAACAGTGGTTGTATTATTTGTGTTCATTTTGAAATTTAATATTGAACTTATTACAATTGAAATTATTGGAAACTTTTTAATTAAAATAAGGAGAAATTAATGCAATATGAGCATCATCCATTTGTGTTAAATTATATTTAAACATCGTAACAGAAACAAAAAAGTTGTGAAAAAAAGGAACGTTTTTTGTGTAATTTTATAAGAATAGGAGACTTGAATTCAAACAAAAGTTACATATGTTAAATAGCAGAGATAGTTAGTACAAAGTGATTGTAACAGTAAACGTTGAATACCATTAAGCTAAAGTTGAATGATTTAACATTTTTTATGAATAATGCAAACTAAATTTGTTGTAGTGGATGAAATTTATTTCAGTTTCATATTTAATTTATAATCATTTATATTCAAACAAAAAATGTTTATTTTGAAAAAATGTAATTACTCAAATCTGATTCAAGTGTGAACCAACATTCAAATGGAAAATTTCGTGAAAAGTCAATTTTTTGGCAAACTTAGTAAATTTTGAATTTTAGTTGAAAAATTAGAAGTTTTAAAATTTAAATTTTATCGTTGGAAAAAAAATCTAGACTTAATTCTAAGAAGGATTCCACTTTTTGTTTCATCAAAATCCTTAAAGGATGAAAATACCAAACCCCCTTTGAGTTATTAATGCCTTTCACTTGTACATTTCACTTGAGTTGATTTCCTTAAATAAGAATATTAAACCCGACTCGAGTGTTTTGTTTTTTCTTTACGCCCGGGTCAGCCTGAGTGTCACAGCATTCGAGATTAATCTTTTGGAGCTAGAGACTTGTTGGAGATCTATATATCTATCTATTTAGCTATTTCAGTCATTTCAGTTATTTCCGTTCAGACCTTTATCATTTGCTTACATATTAGCGAACCTCTATGTATTTGGATTTCTATTGTTTTTGCTTTAGACTCTGATGTTTATGTAGTAACTACTATGTTTATCTATTCCGCTGCGTGATGTTGTGATATACTATGTCTGTGATTCTGTGATTGATTTTTATTTACCCTAAATTTATATAACAACTTGTTGTTTTGTACAATTCAAGTCAGACATGTGTGGATTATTGTCGATTTGAATGGTTCGAAATAGTGAGTCGTTACAACATTATGTTACTTCTTTTGGTAGGAAGGTAGATCCGCCGGCCACCTAATACCTCAACACTAAAGTAAACCTTTTTAGAGACATCCTTATTTATTTATTTGGAATCTCATTAGATTACTTAATACTTCCATTTAGTAGAGAGGCAGACCCTTTAGCCAGTTAAGACTTCAAATCAAAAACGAACCACTATGGAGATATCACTCACCGCTCCTAATTCAAAATTTACTTAGTACTTCCATTTAGTAGAGAGGCAGACCCTTTAGCCAGTTAAGACTTCAAATCAAAAGCGAACCACTATGGAGATATCACTCACCGCTCCTAATTCAAAATTTGGACCATCTAATACTTTCCAATTAAAAAAGCAGGCCCAATCTCTCACGTCATCACGGATCCTAGGAATAGTGATATCTCACAATAGTGGTAAGCATACCCAACTGCTAGTAGCCTCAAAGTGAAGGCAGTCTTCCGTCAAGTGACTCTACTGAACTCGCATTGCTAACCCACTAAGTCTAATTAACCATCCTAAGTCTTTACTTATATTATGTTAGGTAGACATTGGACTTAGCTCACTAATTCCAATTTTATTTAAGGCAATAATAATTACCTTAAATATTTATCAACACATAAATCCCTGTTTAATACTTATAAATGTCAATTTGTCCGTAAAATCCTTATGGACATTTCCTAAGATATTTATGTATGATTACCAATTTCAAATTAGTAACTTTTTGTATCTATTCCATTTTTATCAGTCACATTAATCCATTTACTCTATCATATTATTGCAACTCTCATATTTATTACCATTTATTAGAGTTACAACCTTTTCAATTCTTTTCTAATTAGTTAATTATCTTAAATGCGAATATTACTTGTAATCATCTTTATTAGCCTTTGCAGTAATTACATGCAAATATTTAGTTTTATCAAACATGTTCTAGTTATGTATCTTTACAAAAATATATTTTTTAATGTTAAATTGTTGGAATCATATCTAAAAAGATTATCCACTATAATTCCATACATTAGGTCAAAACAAAATATTAAACTCTAAAATATAAAAGCATACATCATTTGGAATTAAAAGGAATAATCATTTCTTTTTATAACCAAAATAGACAGTGTAAACTACAATTAGTTCATACTTTACACATCTCTTTCTCTTTTTATTTGCAACTATACCTTGTTTATCCAGACAATGAATTTTTCTAAAATGAAAATAAATCAAACTAATTCACAAATATTAAACGAATCTAGATTCCAATAATTTCAAATGTAGAATATTTTACATTCAAATAAGATTAGGGTAATAATCCAAATTTGTAACAATATTACAACATATTTCAGATCTAGAATAAGTTTCATTCAAATCGATATTCTAAATTCATACTTTTGAGACCAATTTCCATATTAGGTTATATATAGTGTTAAATCAATCCATAAACAAGAATATGTAGGCGATATTTATTATATTCGGATCATATTCAATTCATTGCCTACAAATCATCTACAATTATCCAATTAGAAATAAATATCAAATAAAAACTAGTGGGATAATTTTCATATTATAACAATCTATAAAATTTTCCGCTCACCTTTTAAAACCGATCCAAATCTCCATATCTATAGTAGAACCTTTGATTCATCTCTAACTCCTTTTAACCCAAAAGATATGTATAAATAGATATATACATACATGAGAATTATAGATCTAAGAAAAGGTCTGGGATTAAGGAAGAAAATAGATCATATATACATATATAAATTACCTTAAATACGCATAATATTGGTTCTCTTCTCCTCTTCTTTTTATTAGATTTACAATCTTCTCCGATTTGTATGTATATAGATATAAATATCTTACCTTTATAACTTAGAAAGAAAGTGAAGGAGAAGAAATGGCAGAGCTTTGCTATTGCCTCCATGAAAATATGAGAAGAGAAGGAAGGGCTATGACTGAATTTGTATACACTAGAATCAATAGGTCGTTGCGGCCTAGGTTTATTGAAGCCGCCAGGTCGCCATCGGTTGATTGCCTTTGGGTCTTCGGTCGACCATTAGGGGTCGACAGTCCCCAACGACAGAGTCGGCCTATGGGAATATGGGCGATTAATATAAAAATGTTAATTTTTCTTATTTAATTATTTTCGTTCTGTATTCGTTTTCGTATGTAACTTCTTCATTTGGACTCTGATCACAAAACTTGTAATGATCTCCCGTTTGACCCTCAAATTCCGACAATAATACATCCACATTATTAATGTGTCGGGCATCTAAGTGCCGAAAAGATAGAGCTTTAACATAAAATTAAAATAAGAAAAGAATAAGAACAAGAAAGAGGAGAACACAATATCAGAATCTCACGGCAGAATGATAACATATTATATCAGAATGATACTTTACAAAAAAGAACATTTTAATATACATGCAACAATCAAATAAAAACTAGCATATCATCAGTCTGGACAGTTATAACAGTCCACTCTTACAATTGTTGATAATAAACAAAGAAATGTAGAGGAAATAAGAATACTATAGTAGGAATCATCCAACTCTACTCTCCAAGAGTTCTAATGATCATCAATGAAACCTGGAAATATACACGGGGCTAACCCGAGCATTATAAGAAAAAATAACACCTGGATCAATTTGCACTACAACAAAAAGACCATATTACAACTACCACAAAATGCTAGTTGTAATAAAGTTTTTTTACAACTCTTTTTTCCAGATAGTTGTAATAAACTTATTTTCAACAACTCTTTTATTTTGCTAGTTGTAATAGATGCTTTTTACAATATTTTTTTGCCAGTTGTAACAGATGCCTATTTTTAACAACTTTTCTTTTTTGCAAGTTGTAATAGATGCCTATTACAATATTTTTCATTTGCCAGTTGTAATAATTAATTGATAATTATAATTGAATAATAATATTTAATAATTAATCAAAAATTATTAATAATCAATAATTACTATCAAATAATAATAATTAATAATTAATTTGAAAATATTAAATAATTAATATTAGTAATCACTATTTAATAATAAATAATAAATATGGATAATAATTAAATAATTAATACTTAATAAATAAGAATTATTTTTTAATAATGAATATTAATAATTAATAATTAAGAAGTACTAATTAATATTACTAATTAAGAATTAATATTTAATATTCAGCAATGAATTTTTGACAATTAATAATTATGTGTTTTTTTAGTAAGTTGTATAATTTTATTTTTAACAACTATTTTTTTTACTAGTTGTAATAGAGGCCTACTTAATATTAATAATATGTAATAGAGGCCTACTTAATATTAATAATAAACAATATTTTATAATTAATATTTGATAATTAATATTTAATAATTAATAATATTAATATTCAATAATAGTTAATAATAACCTTATAAATAATATTAATTATTAATTATTATTAAATAACTAATGGTTAATAATTAATAAATACTAATTAGTTTATTAAAATTACTATTATATGTTCAATAATTAATAATTAGCAACATACGCATAATGATTAACAAATAATAAAAAATTAATATTAATTAAATAATAATTAAATTAAACAATAATTATTAATAACTAAGTTGAAATATGAATAAATCCTATTAATAATTAGTAATTAATAGTAATTAATAATTAATAAATTAATAATCAATAAATAGTATTTAATAAAGAATAATTAACAATTAATAATTTATAATTACTATTAAATAATTAACAATTGATAATTAGCAATTAATAATTACTATTAAATAGTTAATAATTGATAATTAACACTAAATTTAATAGTATTAATTAATAATAATATTTAACGTTTAATTTTTTTTAATAATATTTGTTAATAAAATTTTGTAATCAATAATTATGTTTTTTAAACTAAAAATTCGAAAATAAACATTATATTAAAAATTATTTTCTTTTATGACTATTTTCTTTGACTTATGTAGGTTTTTTTTCTTGGTTCAGTTAACGAATTTTGGCTCCATTCCTAATTATTTTGGCTCCGTTCCTCGAAATTTTGGCTCCAATCCTAATTTTGATCTTAAACCTCCGTGTTCTAAATCGGTGCATTAAAATAATTCACTGCTTCAAAAAAGTATTCCTGTCTCAAAAGCCTTCTCCTCAACAAAAAGTCAAAGGCAAGAACGATTTAAGTAACTACCGAGGTCCAAAAAAATCTAGGAGTTTGGATCTGGAAGCTGCTCGTGATGCGTTGCTTTTGAAATCGGCATTGAATACCTGAAATGTAAATCAATCTTCCTCAAAAACCATCTAAAAATCAATCTTCCTCAAGACTGAAATGTAAATCATCCATAAACCTGTAGCTCTCTTCATATTCATCAACCTAAAACCAATTTACAACATTAAATACCTGAAACCAATTTGCAATTCAAAGTTCTGCATATCTTTCCTGTTTTTAAAACTTCAACCAAAACTGCATGCAACGGCATTTCATCAAGCTTGCAGCTCCTTTCCTGTTTTGAAAACAAACATTTGATTCATTAACCTACATGCACCTGAAATTCATTTGCTGCTTCAAAGTCCTGCAATTCTATTTTGAAAAACATCCAAACCTGCATTGTTTTCTAGAAGCCTACATACAAATGGATCTGGAAACATGCAAATGTAAATCAGGAAGCATTGCAGCAAAAACAAGATGGAAGTCCTTTTTAAAAAAAATCAAACATGCAACTACAGCTTTTAAAAACGCAAAACAAGGAAGCAATTTGAAGTTGGGAATCAAGCAATTTAGGTTCCAGCTTTGCTGAAACACGTGCTCTGCTAATATAAAGTATCAGGTGAGTAACTTCATTTGTTTAAAAAAAAATTAAGTATAAAATTAGTTGCTTATTTTACTTTGAAAAAAATTGTGATTGTGCGCTATTTACAAGTCATTATTGATATATACATGATTGTATAAAATTGTGCATGCTGCTGTAACTCTGCACTTAGGTTCCGGATTTAAGAATGGCTTAAGAATATCAATTTCATTTGATTTAATATGTGTTAGGATTAAAGATTCAGTCAAAATATAGTTGAATAATATAAGTTAAAGTTTAAATTCTATAAAAATAAAAAGGAAACCTGTAAAGTCTCTGAAACACTAATACAACAGAGCAAACTTTTGAAATTAGAAATTTCATCATCCAGATTTGTTGATTTAATATTATCAACTGATTACATTATCAAAGATATGAATTTTAAAACTAAAATTTGAATTTTTAGTTTGAATAGGATTTAGATTTTCTGGTTTGACCAAAAAGGATACTTTGGTATGATATTGTCGATCTAGAAGTTTGAGTGGCCAGTTTCTTTTTTGGTGATGGAGTATGGATCGAAGTTGTTGAGAAAAATACCGGATGATGATTAAAGCATGGGGGCAGTGGTGATTAGGGATTGAAATAATTAACCCTAGTTTTATGTGTTCAAGAAAATTGATCACCGCGATCAAAATAAGTGATCGAGCTCGACCAGATTCTAGTTAGGGATAGTTGAGGTGTGGATGAAGAAGTGGCCGGAGGTGGTACCTCTCAGATGATCGGAGTTTGGTGATTGAGGCAATTACCTGATTTCGACATTGCTCCTGTTTGAAGCTTGAACGCTCGATTTTGAATTAGGGGTTCTCCATTTTATTTGACGGTCAGAATCAAATTATGAGATGACCGTTGACTTGCTCGTGAGGTTGCGAGAAGCCGGAGGTGATGGCCATGGCGGTGCAGGTGCACGATGTCGTATTGTGTCAGTTTGGTTTGGGAAGAATTGGGTTCGCGAGTTGTTTCGGATTGAATCAGGATTTGCTCGAAGCTGAAGGTCGTTTTACTCAAAGATGAGGGATGGTGGACACGGAGTAGATGTTGAGTAGGCTCGGGTGTTAGTTGTTTCAGAGTTATGTACCTGACAGTATTTGATTTGAATAAGTTCAAATGAAATGATACTCGAATTGCTCTGAGATTTTCTCAGGTTAGTTTACTCAGATTTGAAACTTGCCTGTTTTCAAAATTCAAACTGAATTTTTTTAGTGTAGAGTAAAGAATTTAAAGTATGTTTTAAATCTAATTTTACATTATGGATTCAAGATAAATTGAATCATAGCTGAAAATGAATGATGTTTTAAAACCCAAATTTGTTTTAAAATAACTTTAAAGGGATTTATTGTTTAAAAATGTTTTAAAGTAATTTGAATTTAAATTGGAAATTGAAATGTAAAAGAAATATTTTAAACACAGTTTTAAACTGATTCAAATCTGAGTTTGAATCTTTGGTTTGAAATAAATTTAAGTTTTATAATTTAAGTGTTTAACAATTTGAATGATAAAGTATAATTTAAATGTTTGAATTTAAAAAGAAATTGGTTTTTAAAACTTGTGGAAAATTTCTTTTATAAGTGAAAGTATTATTTATCATTTTAAAGTTTTTAAATTGATTTTAAAACTTGTTGAAGTTAAATTAGAATTTTAATGATTTGTATTTCATTTAATTATTAGGGTAATTAAATGAATAATTAATTTATTTAATAAATTAATAAAATGGTAATTAAGGGTTTAATCTTAAAAAGTTTGAGATTTAATTAACTTTTAATTAATTAACTTATAATTTATGAATCATTAATACATAAGATTTGTTTTTAATTAATGATTAATAATTAATTAATCAAGTAAAAAAGGAATAATTAAGTTACAGTTAACACTTAATTAATTAAATAATTAGGGTTAATTCAATGGGTTAATTAATGGTTAATTAATTTATAATTCATAATGATTAAAATAAGTTAATTATTTTAGAAAAATAATTAATGAATTGTTAATAGTAAATGAAGGTCATTAACTAAGGATTATTTGATAATTAATTAATGTGATTAATTTTAATTATTAATTAGATTAATTAATTTAAAGATAATCATTTGTGTAATTTGTTAAGTGTAATTATTTATGGAAGTAATTAAGGAGATTAATTACTAATTGTAATAAATTAAGTTTAATTTGATTAGATTAAATTAATTAATTCAATTTAATTAATTTAAAATAATCATTTGATGATTGCGAAGTATAATTACTTAGTGTAATTAAATGAAGAGAATTACTTAGGGAAGTAATTAATGGGTAATTACTGTATGTAATTAATTGAAGTGATTTGATGATGAAAGTAATTTGAGTATAATTACTTTGTAAAATTAATCAAGGAATTAATTGGAGATAATTAATAAATGGGTAATTAATTTATTTGGTGAAGTAATTAAGGGTAGTTAATTACTGAATGGAGTTAATCAAGGATGATTAACAATTATGGTTTAATTGTAGATTAATTACTTAATGTAATTAATTTAAATAAGAAAATAGAGATCATTAATCATTAATTAATGATGTAATTAAAAATGGAATTAACTAGAAATAATTAATAAATAAAGGAATTAATTATTAATTAAGAAGCAAGGTAATTAATTTTAGTTAATTAATTAAGGCAGCAATTAAAGATTAATTACTGTATTTGGTTAAGTATAATTTGAGAAATTAATTAGTGAATAATTACTTGAATGGAATTAAAGGTTAATTAATTAGGGATGATTAATTAAAATGAATAATTGGTTGATGATTAATTAATTGATAATTAATCAATAGTGATATAAGCAAGTTGATATTGATAAAGTAATTAATTTAATTTACTTTATATTAATTAGACATGATGTAATTAATTTAATTCATTTTAAATTAATTTTATTTGGTGTGGTTAATCATTGCTTATATAGATGGATGATGTTGTTTACTTTGGATGGTTTGATCTCAGATATGAGATAAGAAATGTTGAGTGATATGGATGCATTGGTTGCATTGTGATGTTGATATAGATTATCTTTTGATAATGATAATATGGATAATCTGTTGTGATGATAATGTTGATTATCTATTGTGAATCTGTGAATTATCTATCTGTGAGTATATAAATAATTGAATTGTTTCAAACCTTTAAAACTACTTGGCCTTAAAAGATACACTTTGAATTTCGGTGAGACCGGGATCGAGTTTTCATATTTGGATAACCGAAAACCATATCGATCCTAATTAACGATAGGTCGTGAATCTTTTGTGAAGAGTGAAGACTCGAGGTGTAAGGACTATAAGTCAGTATAACTCTGGGGGTGATTCCGTGATGAGTTTGACGGAGATAGTTCTTATAGGATCGAGATGGTGATTTAGACTGCAAGGATTATCGTCGTTAACTCTGAGGGTGATTCCAAAATGAGCGTAACGAGATAATGCCTTCGGTTTCGTTCGAACCCAGAACGAACTTGTATGGATTGAATGCTTTCAGGACATCGTCAGGTGGACGATGAGGATTCTAAGAGATGTGTTCTCTAAAGGTAATCATAGCCTGAAGCCTATCAACCAGGAATGGCTAAAACAGGGGAGGTGCAGCAAGGCTAAGTGGGTCATGCCCAAGTAGGACAAGATTTTCCACTGTCTAGAGGTCCCTTTTTATCTCGGCTGTGTGAGTGGTTGGATGTACACCAGCTATGGGGTTGTCTTGTTCAGGACTGTCAAGTAAGGGATGGTTCCGATCTTGTGCTGTAGGGGAGCGGGCGTACTCCTCGGTACGTTGATCTAGGCCACGTACTGTGACGGGAGTTACCCCAGTAGCCCTGCCATTGTATGGAATCCAAAATCCAATAAGTGCCAACGGTTTTGATTGTATTACCCACTTTTGTGGCTAATAACTGGAATTTAATGAATGTAAAAATTTCGGCTATTTCATATTTACTTGAAAACCCTAGACCTATTATAATATCACTGGATTTCCTATCAAATGTTTTGGTTAGCCTAAGGTAAAAACTTTTCCATATTTATGTGTGGGAGGTCTTACGTGATACCTTTCTTTCCAAAGGATTTTCAAAGTTAAGAAACATTAACCTGTTACTCACACCAGACCCATGTCTGACCCAGAGTTTATCTTCTGTTTTCTTAAACTCTTGGGTACTCGAATTTTTACGAGTAGCCAAGGGATTCAGGTCAGCTTTTGACGAATTGTGGAGGAGTAATGGAGCAGGAGGCTTCGGCGTTAGATATATAGTTCCGCTGTGTGTTTTCTGTAACGGTATCTCTTTGTTGAGTTCTATAACTAGACAGATGTTTATAACTGTCTAGTATGTGATGTAAATTCTGTGTAACTCTGATATACTATGCAATATTTATGTTATTAATATAATTTTATTCGTTCTGCTATTGAGATTCTGATGTTGTTTCTTCTTTCTTCTCTTTCTTTTCTCTTTCCTGTCCGTTTTTTTCTTCATGATGATACGACTTTTCTGTAGAGAAAAAGCCGGGACGTCACAGGTGGTATCAGAGCATTAGGTTGAGTGAATACCTAGCCTCTGTAGTGGTGTCTATCTGGATAGAGCGCATTTGTAATTTTTAAATATATATAACTAAATATATTTATTCTATCTATTTGTTGGGTTACTATTCGGGTTTTTCCAATAAAAAATTATAAAGGTAGATAGGATAGTGGTGTGTGTAACACGACTATCATTGATAGGAGTTTGAGTGTTGAGGTTGGAAGTGTATCAGTCGAGACTGTAGATCGAATACCGTCTCGAGTGAGTTGGGTGGAGTATGGATATTTCATAGATATCTGAAGGTAACCTGTTAAGGTTTGGAGTCTATCTTTGAAGTTGGATGAGCAGAGTTTGGATCTGTCGGTTGGATAGAAGAAAATAATGGTATCTTGATACCTCAGGAATTAGTAGCTGTGTGATGAGACGCGTTGACTATGGATTGTGTCCGAAGATTTTTCTTTGGAACAAGTTTAAGAAGTATGTCTGCTTTGATGTTGTGGCTGAGTTCAGCATGATGTTTTTGTCTAGTTTGAGGCCGAGTTTCTCGAAGAGTATGGATTAGGAGGTCTTTAGCATCAGTGTCAGCGGTGCAGCTCGGAATGTTCTGTGCTAACAAGAAGGTCTTTTGGTTAGCAGTTTTTCTGAAGGAGTTTAGAAGCAGCAGAGTGGATTCCATTTCTGCGATGCATTGGCTAGTTAAGCGTATGCTGTTCTGACTGGTAAAGAGAGAACAGTTTTCTTTGGATATTGGACTGGTTGATCGCAAAAGTGACTTGCGATAGTTTGAGTGTTCTCTTGAGTTATCAGAAGTTTGTCCGCATCGGGAGGTTGAGTTTTCTTATTGACTGGATTCCAGGAGTGCTACCAGTGGTTCAGTTTAGTAGAAGGATCAGATGGGGCATCTGATTTTTCTTTTATGGATCTGTTGGACCATATTTCTGAGATATGTCGTCCAGTTTGTGCTTGAGTTTTTCTTCTACTTCAGATCAGAGTTATGCAGCAGAAGCAGTTTGGGAGTGCTTTTGTTTTGTCTTTTTCGGATAGGAGAAGTAAGTTAGTCTTCTGATATTTGTGGAGTAAAGTTGGTGTTCTTGGTTTGGATTTGATCTTGAGTAATCATTCTGTTGGATTGTTTTGGCCCAGTTTTTTTCTAGAGGCATCAGCAAAGGTTGAGCTGATCGTGAGAGTTGTAGGCAGCCCAGGATCGTCAGAAGTATTCTGTGGATAGAGACGAAGGAATTTGGATTCCGGAGTCGGAAATTTGATTTTGGGTAAGTTTTCTCCGATCTAAAGAGTTTTGAGATTGAGTAAGACTGGGTAAGTCAGCTCCGAGATGTTTTGGATCTTTTCTGTATTCTTGTGAGGATTGGTGTTTGATTTTCAAGGTTGAATTGTCAGTTTGGATAACTGGGATTCGAATTGTTTCACGTATCTCTGAGAGAGTGCGTGTATGATTTATCTCTGGTTGTGGAACCAGCAGTTCTGGATTCTTGGTTGTTGAGTCAGACTCGTCTATAGTCTGATTTCTTATCTAGTTTTGTAGATCTTGTTGGATAGGAGCTCTGTAGCTTAGTAATATTGATTGTTTGATTTCTATAGAGCGAGTATCCCGGTATATATATATACACACCCGGGGAAACTCGAAGAAATTTTATCCAGAATTTTGTTTGGATAATTGGATTTGTTTGATTGGTTGAATTGGTTGTTTTGGTTATTAGCATATGTTTGATATATGCTTGTGTTTTAAAAAAGTAAAATCTTAAGATAGATTATTAAATTACCTTTGCTTCTAAAATTTCAGGGACGAAATTCTTTTAAGGGGGAGGAATGTGATATCCTGGAAATTTGGCAATATAAATTTAATAATCTGTGTTGAAAATTAAATTGATCTGATAATTTTAGATAATAATTTTTGAATTGATCTAATAATCTTCTGTTAATAAATATTTAAATTGGACGATTTTATCTTTTTAAAGTAAATAAATTGTTTTCTGTTTATAATATATATAATTGTATATATTGTAAATTGATAAACTTTCATTTGGAGGTTGGTAAATGAATCAATTTCCTAGTTTTAAATTTATATTTGGTAAATTGGGAATTTGATTTAAATTTAACTTTTCAACACAATTTAATAAATAATTTTATGGTTTATACTTATGGAAAATCTTATTTGTTTAAACTTACATTTTAATTAGCTTAAAGATGAATTTAAAATTCGATTAACATTAAAGCTTTATTTTATTTTTATTTTTAAAATATTGTTTGAATTTATATATATAAGAATTCAAAATACAAATTACAAATGATCTTAATTTGTTTATAATCTCTTTTATTAATTATTTAATATTGTTTAATTTGTTATTTTTAAATAATACTTAGTTTTTCATAAAACATAAATAGATTTTTAGAAATAGGATTTGTTATTTTTAATTTTTACAAGAGTTATATATGCATCTATATATATAACTTGATTTTAAAAATTAGATTTGATAAATTAATTTAGATTTGAATTCAATGTTTTGAAATTTAATAGAATAAATACATAAAAATATATTTGAATAAGCTTATATTTATAATTTGATTGTTTTCATTTCCTTTTAATTTAAAAAAGAGATAAATTCATTTATATATATACATAAGAATAGTAAATTAAGATTTAAAACTTCATAAACAATTTTAAATCAAAATTAGAATATTTAAATTACATGTGTTAATCTTTTAACATCTTAAAAGACGTGTTAGTCATATAATAAACTATAGTGACAAATGTTTAAAATTGAAACAAGTGTCCTATATTTTCTTTTTCTTTTAATTTTCTGAAATCAAAATTTAAACCAAAATGAAAATCTGCAAAACTTCTTCTTCAAAGCAGAGAACAAAATCTATTCAAATGAAATCTGAAATCTCCTCAAAAACCATCTAAAAATCAACCTTCCTCAAGTGTGAAATGTAAATCATCGATGAACCTGTAGCTCTCTTTATATTCATCAACCTGAAACCAATTTAGAACATTAAATACCTGAAACCAATTTGCAATTCAAAGTTTTGCAGATCTTTTCTGTTTTTAAAACTTCAACCAAAACTGCATGCAACAGCATTTCATCAAGCCTGAAGCTCCTTTCCAGTTTTGAAAACAAACATTCAATTCATTAACCTGCATGCAACTGAAATTCATTTGCAACTTCAAAGTCCTGCAATTCTGTTTTGAAAAACATCCAAACCTGCATTGTTTTCTGGAAGCCTACATACAAATGGATCTTGAAACATGCAAATGTAAATCATGAAGCATTGCAGCAAAAACAAGATGGAAGTCTTTTTTTTTAAATCAAACATGCAACTACAGCTTTTAAAAAGGCAAAACAAGGAAGCAATTTGAAGTTGGGAATCAAGCAATTCAGGTTCTAGCTTTGCTAAAACATGTGCTCTGCTAATATAAAATATCAGGTGAGTAACCTCATTTGTTTAAAAAAAATTAAGTATAAAATTAGTTGCTTATTTTACTTTGAAAAAAATTGTGATTGTGTGCTATTTACAAGTTATTATTGATGTATACATGATTGTTTGAAATTGTGCATGCTGCTGTAACTCTGCACTTAGGTTCCAGATTCAAGAATTGCTTAAGAATATCAATTTCATTTGATTTAATATGTGTTAGGATTAAAGATTCAGTCAAAATATAGTTGAATAATATAAGTTAAAGTTGAAATTTTATAAAAATAAAAAGAAACCTGTAAAGTCTCTAAAACACTAATACAACATAGCAAACTTTTTAAATTATAAATTTATCATCCAGATTTGTTGATTTAATATTATCAACTGATTACATTATCAAAGATATGAATTTTAAAACTAAAATTTGAATTTTTAGTCTGAATAGGATTTAGTTTTTCTGGTTTGACCAAAAAGGATACTTTGGTATGATATTGTCGATCTAGAAGTTTGGGTGGCCAGTTTCTTTTCTAGTGATGGAGTATGGATCGAAGTTGCTGAGAAAAATACTGGATGATGGATTAAAGCATGGGGGCAGTGGTGACTAGGGATTGAAATAATTAACCTTAGTTTTCTGTGTTCAAGAAAATTGATCACCGCGATCAAAATAAGTGATCGAGATCGACCAGATTCTAGTTAGGGATAGTTGAGGTGTGGATGAAGAAGTGGCCAGAGGTGGTCCCTCTCAGATGATCTGAGTTTGGTGATTGAGGAAATTACCTGATTTCGACATTGCTCCTGTTTGAAGCTTGAATGCTCTATTTTGAGTTAGGGGTTCTGCATTCTATTTGAGGGTCAGAATCGAATTATGAGATGACCGTTGACTTGCTCGTGAGGTCGCGAGAGGCCAGAGGTGATGGCCGTGGCAGTGCAGGTGCACGATGTCGTATTGTGTCTGTTGGGTTTGGAAAGAATTGGGTTCGCGATTTGTTTCACGTTGAATCAGGATTTGCTCGAAGCTGAAGGTCGTTTTACTCGAAGATGAGGGATGGTGGACTCGGAGTAAATGTTGAGTAGGCTTGGGTGTTAGTTGTTTCAGAGTAATGTACGTGACAGTATTTGATTTGAATAAGTTCAAATGAAATGATACTCCAGTTGCTCTGAGATTTTCTCAGGTTAGTTTACTCAGATTTGAAACTTGCCTGTTTTCAAAATTGAAACTGAATTTTTTTTAGTGTAAACTAAAGAATTTAAAGTATGTTCTAATTCTAATTTTATTCAAGATAAATTGAATCATAGCTGAAAATGAATGAAGTTTTAAAACCCAAATTTGTTTTAAAATAACTTTAAAGGGATTTATTGTTTAAAAATATTTTAAAGTAATTTGAATTTAAATTGGAAATTGAAATGTAAAAGAAATGTTTTAAACACAGTTTTAAATTGATTCAAATCTGAATTTGAATCTTTGGTTTGAAATAAATTTAAGTTTTATAAATATAAGTATTTAACAATTTGAATGATAAAGTATAATTTAAATGTTTGAATTTAAAAAGAAATTGGTTTTTAAAACTCTTGTAAAATTTCTTTTATAAGTGAAAGTATTATTTGTCATTTAAAGTTTTTAAATTGATTTTATAACTTGTTGAAGTTAAATTCGAATTTTAATGATTTATATTTCATTTAATTATTAGGGTAATTAAGTGCATAATTAATTAATTTAATAAATTAATAAAATGGTAATTAAGGGTTTAATCTTAAAAGTTTGAGATTTAATTATTCTTAGAATAATTAACTTATAATGAATCATTAATAAATAAGATTTTTTTAATGAATGATTAATAATTAATTAATCAAGTAATAAAGGAATAATTAAGTTACAGTAAACACTTAATTAATTAAATAATTAGGGTTAATTAAATGGGTTAATTAATGGTTAATTAATTTATAATTAATAATGATTAAAATAAGTTAATTATTTTAGAAAAATAATTAATGAATTGTTAATAGTAAATGAAGGTCATTAACTAAGGATTATTTAACAATTAATTAATGTGATTAATTTTAATTATTAATTAGATTAATTAATTTAAAGATAATGATTCGTGTAATTTGTTAAGTGTAATTATTTATGGAAGTAATTAAGGAGATTAATTGCTAATTGTAATAAATTGAGATTAATTTGATTAGATTAAGTTAATTAATTCAGTTTAATTAGTTTAAAATAACCATTTGATGGTTGTGAAGTATAATTACTTAATGTAATTAAATGAAGAGAATTACTTAGGGAAGTAATTAATGGGTAATTACTGTATGTAATTAATTGAAGTGATTTGATGATGAAAGTAATTTGAGTATAATTACTTTGTAAAATTAATCAAGGGATTAATTGGAGATAATTAATAAATGGGTAATTAATTTATTTGGTGAGGTAATTAAGGGTAGTTCGTTACTGAATGGAGTTAATCAAGGATGATTAACAATTATGGTTTAATTGTAGATTAATTACTTAATGTAATTAATTTAAATAAGAAAATAGAGATCACTAATCATTAATTAATGATATAATTAAAAATGGAATTAACTAGAAATAATTAATAAATAAAGGAATTAATTATTAATTAAGAAGTAATGTAATTAATTTTAGTTAATTAATTAAGGCAGTAATTAAAGATTAATTACTGTATTTGGTTAAGTATAATTTGAGACATTAATTAGTGAATAATTACTTAAATGCAATTAAAGGTTAATTAATCAGGGATGATTAATTAAAATAAATAATTGGTTGAGGATTAATTAATTGATTAATAATTAATCAATAATGATATAAGCAAGTTGATATTGATAAAGTAATTAATTTAATTTACTTTAAATTAATTAGAAATGATATAATTAATTTAATTCATTTTAAATTAATTTTATTTGGTGTGGTTAATCATTGCTTATATAGATGAAAGGTGTTGTTTACTTTGGATGGTTTGATCTCAGATATGAGATAAGAAATGTTGAGTGATATCGATGCATTGGTTGCATTGTGATGTTGATATAGATTATCTTTTGATAATGATAATATGGATTATCTGTTGTGATGATAATGTTGATTATCTATTGTGAATCTATGAATTATCTATTTGTGTGTATATAGATAATTGAATTGTTTTAAACCTTTAAAACAACTTGGCCTTAAAAGATACGCTTTGGATTTCGATGAGACTGGGATAGGGTTTCCATATTTGGATATCCGAAAACCACATCGCTCCAAATTAACGATAGATCATGAATCTTTTGTGAAGAGTGATGACTAGTGTAAGGACTATATGTTGGTATAACTCTGGGGGTGATTCCGTGATGAGTTTGACGGAGATAGTTCTTATAGGTTCGAGATGGTGATTTACAGTGCAAGGGTTATCGTCGTTAACTCTGAGGGTGATTCCAAAATGAGTGTAACGAGATAATGCCTTCGGTTTCGTTCGAACCCGGAGGGAACTTGTATGGATTGAGTGCTTTCAGAACATCGTTAGGTGGACGATGAGCATTCTAAGAGATGTGTTCTCTAAAGGTAATCGTAGCCTCAAGCCTCATCAATCGGGAATGGCTAAAACAGGGGAGGTGGAGCAAGGCTAAGTGGGTCATGCCCAAATAGGACAAGATTTTCCCCTGTCTAGCGGTCCCTTTTTATTTCGGCTGTGTGAGCGGTTGGATGTACACCAACTACGGGGTTGTCTTGTTCAGGACTGTTCAGTAAGGGATGGTTCCGGTCTTGTGTTGTAGGGTGCGGGCATACTCCTCGGTACGTTGATCTAGGCCACGTACTGTGACGAGCGGTGCCCTAGTAGCCCTGCCATTGTATGGAATCCAAAATCCAATAAGTGCCAATGGTTTTGATTGTATTATCCACTTTTGTGGCTAGTTGCTGGAATTTAATGAATATAACAATTTCGGCTATTTCATATTTACTTGAAAACCCTATACCTATTATAATATCACTGGATTTCCTATCAAATGTTTTGGTTAGTGTAAGGTAAAAACTTTTCCATGTTTATGTGTGTGAAGTCTTACGTGATACCTTTCTTTCCAAAGGATTTTCAAAGTTAAGCAACTTTAACCTGTTACTCACACCAGACCCATGTATGACCCAGAATTTATCTTCTGTTTTCTTAAACTCTTGGGTACTCAAATTTTTACGAGTAGCCAAGGGATTCAGGTTAGCTTTTGACGAACTGTGGAGGAGCAATGGAGCAGGAGGCTTCAGCTTTAGATATATAGTCCCGCTGTGTGTTTTCTGTAATGGTATCTCTTTGTTGAGTTATCTTGAGTTGTATAACTAGACAGGTGTTTATAACTGTCTAGTATGTGATGTAAATTCTGTGTAACTCTGATTAGTGTTGTATACTATGCAATATTTATGTTATTAATATAATTTTATTCGTTCCGTTGTTGAGATTCTGATGTTGTTTCTTCTCTTTCTTCTCTTTTTTTTCTTTTTTTGCTATCCCTTTCTTTCTTCATGATGATATGACTTTTCTGTGGAGAAAAAGCCGGGTCGTCACTTCAAGATTGCATGAGGCTTGTGCTAAACGAGGCTTCTTCTAGGTACGTAAGCCAAAAAAATGCTATGCATATATTAAGATTGTGTAATTACTTAAATAAGCACATTAATTTTGTATTTTTTATGTAGTTAATAGGGTGGTTGTTAAGATGTATCTAACATGAGCCTTAATAACATACTAAGGTTTATATCTGACTCCGCATGAACTCTATATTGCAGGTACCAAAACATGGAATAAGCAAGAAACTTACAGGCGAGGTTAAGGAGCTAGTGAACAAGCACTATGAGGATAACTTGAAAGACGAATTCCACAAGCAGGATTTGGCCAAAAAATTAGAGTCAGGGTCAAGTATTAAGGCCACTGACCGAGAAAGCAATTTCTTTGTTCGCCATAAGTCTGATTCAAATAAATAGCGTTTGCAAATCAAACGAAAATCTACGGTTAGGTTGAACATAAGTTGTGCTACATCCTTCATGTTTTTTTTCTGAGCTATAATTTAACAGTAGTTGTATGTTTCTAGGTTATAACAAAGGTAAAATATAGGTTTGGCCGGGGATGGCATTCCTTCTCTTTTTCTAGATCTTGGGCGAAGGATTGCTCGGATCGCACTTCTTCCGATCTCTTTTTCGTTTGTCGTTCCTGGGGATCGACCAGTTTTTGCATTTCTCTCTGGATGGCGTCTTTTGCCGTTCCCGCTGTTATTGTGGTTTCCTGTTTTTTATTTTCTTATACTGTTAGTCCGGATTTTTTGGTTTTTTCTGTTGGTTACCTGTCAGGCATGTTGATGGCTTTTGGGGATTACTAATAAAATTCTATTTTGTTTCAAAAAAAAAGGTAAAATATACTCTCCATGATAAGCATGTTTTAGCAACTCAAAATTACATATTTGAATTCGTGTGAAAAGTAGTTTAAAAACAATTTTTTTAAGTAACTATTCATTACTTACAACTTATGAAGGGATTTCACAAGTTTTTTCAAGGAAACAAATGCTTAATGTGACCTTATGATTTAATAGTAAATGCATGTTATAAACATATTTTAAGTTAAAAGAAAATTTACATAAAAAACTTTCACTATGAGTTAATTTTCAATAATACTAAGAAATTACTATTCAAAACTCATTTTAAGAAGATTAAAATAAGTTATTAAAAAGTATTTTTAACCGTGTATCAAAAAAATGAGGGATTATGTTCATCAACTAGTCACAGTGGTTGAGACACTAGCACAAGCAATGAGTGAAAACCTGGGACTACAAAGCAACCACATCAACAGCATACAAACTATAATTCACATCAAACTTTTTGACCATTTTGTTAGTAAATGCACATGCTGTAATTCTGAGGTTGTTAGTTTGTCACATTTTCATATTTGTAACTTAATTTCAACAAGTAAATGACTTGGAACACTGGAAGCGATTAAGGGCGACTGGGTATGTCACATTTGACTGTTACTGTACATATTATAAAAGCAAACCACTGACTATACATTTATTGTAATCATTGTGATGTTCGTGCTTTGCTGATGAACTGACGTGGATTGTGCTGCTACAGCATGTAATAGCAAACTACTGACTAAGGATGATTGTGTAGTGCATCCAATTTAGCAAGTTGTGACCGGGCATTCCAACGTATGCCACTGCCACCGCAGTTTGTGTTTAGTGATGATGATGTGCCTTTCAAATGAATGAATAAGAGTAAGGTATGGTTACATGCATATGCATTGAAGCTTTTGTTCACATATATAGCTCAGTTTCATTATTATGTGATATTTTTTTGAATTATCCAGGTTATGTGTTATACTGCAGCAAGTGAGAGGAGTTCAACATCAATGAGCAAGCACTGAAGTAGCTACAGCACTACGACTAAAAATGATGTGCCACGTCAAGTTGCAGTTGCTATAGGATGGCACGACGGGGCTTCATCTTGGAAATATTGCAGATGCTGATGTTATAAAGTGCTTTAAAGTACATGGTGCTAGAAGTAATGCAATGTTCAGATGCATGCAGTTGTAGTTTTGGAGGTTGCTACTTGCTACTATTGGCTGCTAGCTATAGGGTATAGAGCACGTACATACTACAAGCTGCTGGCAAGTACATGGTGTATTATCATTTTTCATTTTGTAGATAATCAAATTAGTTTGTTTAATAGATTAGTTTTGTAGAAGAATAATGTGATTTTTGAGTTTCTTATTATGTATTGTTATTTTTTGTGTATATATTTTATGCTTATCTATTGTTTGCTTCAATTGCAAATTGGGTTTAGATTTTTTATTATATTTTGCATCTAATTTAGCCATGGATAGAAACAGTTGTAAAAAAGTCTCTTACAACTGTCAAAAATGGTTGTAAAAGGATCTTTTACAACTGCCAAAAGCGGTTGCAAAAAGGTCTTTCACAGCTGCCAAAAGCAGTTGTAAAAAAGTTTTTTACAACTGCTGCTGCAACTATCTGTTGTAGTTGTAAAATAATCCGACTCTATTACAACTTTGGATATAAATACTGGCGGACGCCCGTTGTAATAGACCTATTACATCTGTTTTTAGCAGTAGCAAAAGAGTATTTTTGTTGTAGCGTTGGTAATCCAGCGTGACTCAAGTCACGTGAATTACCTAATGTTATAAAACCTTTTGAAATAAAGGTATCTCGTAAGACCACGCCGCATATGAACACAGATGAGTTTTTGCCACAAGATAAATAATACAATTACATATAAAATCTTATGAAATTATAATAATGTCTAAGGTCTTTAATATAAATATAGCATAGCGGAAATGGTTATAGTTGTTACATTTGACAACATATTCTGGTATACAAACAAAACCGCTAAGGGACGTTCATATAAATGGATTTTCCATGGAGACATCCCTAGTATACTCATAACATACTGAGACCGATCACCTATGACAAGGGTCATAAACTACCTTTCGAGAGCCATGTATAAAATATACCATAAGTCAAACGCAACCAGCCCACAACCTAACACATGAACCGAGTATCATTGACTCCCCATGTGCAACATAATGATAAGCATACTCTAGATAATGGAGCTGATGTACCCCTTATTTGGATTAGCTTAACTCGAGGTCATGCATCTTACTCTGTCTTTAGTCATTTCATAATGTTGAGGCTAAATTCGGCATCTTCACATGAGTTTTCAACAAAACTCGATTGCATAATGAATCACATATGGATTCCTATACCCCAACGGGTCCCGAAACCACACATGGTTCCACCATTTAAGATAAAGCTCAAAGCTCATCCATAGAACACATATATGGTTCTTAGAGTATTTACGGTACAAGTCATCTCTTATAAGTACTCTCCCTTGCTTATCGGATGCCCTATAAACCAATCGGCGATTTTTTCAAATGCTCAAAATCGTTTTTTGGAAATAAACAAACTTATATAAGAGCGGAGATCACCCCCTAACCGTTTAAGTGAACGGATTTCCTTACCATTGTCCTAAAAGAGCCAACATGTTTATATATACAGTATAGCATCACCAAAGATAACTATACCATATATTTCTCATGTTTCTTTTAGATATTTCAAAAGTTAAAACCCTTCGTGTTAAGTAGGGAATATTTCCATACCCTTAATATTAAGAAGGATTACATATTTAGGCCAAGAGCTGATAGTATTAAAGATCTAAATTTTAACATTTCTTTCAAATTATAATTTAAGAGTTTAAATACAAATGTTGCTAAAATATTTTTACTACAAATCCAAACTATTTAATTTAATTATTATTTTTGAAATTCTCTTTTAAAGATTTAATTAAATTTAAGGGTTAAAGACAAATGTTGCTAAAAACAATTGTCACAACAAACCCAAAACCGTTTACTTGTATTTTTCTACTAAATATCTATTAGTAAGTATCTAATTATATTCCCAAGTATAATTAATAATAAGGGTTAAAACAAGTGTTGCTAAAATGCCGTTTACAACAACCCCAAAACCATTACTTATATCTATGTAATTAATTTTAAAACATTTATTTAAAGATCAAGCATATCTAAAATCTATAAATTTAGATAATACACTTTTAGTTAAATCTTTCCCAACCCATTTATTTAACTTAAGTGTTAGAACCCAAATCCCATTTTTATTATATTGATGGAATATTTAATTTAATACTTAAAACTTGTATATATATAAAAAAATACTTTAAAATACTTACTAGTATGTCAAAACTACTTAATTAATATTTGGATATATATACACTAATTTATTTATAAGGTAAAATATTTAATATAAGATAGATTTAAAAGATAACATAATATGAAACTTCTATTTACTTTAAATAAAAATATTTAACTTGTTAGCTAAAAACTATATATATACCTAAAATACTTTAAAAACTTTTGTATTATTATTTAAAACATTTATATTAAACATCTCCTAAAAATACTAATTAAAATCTATAAAACGTATTTAATATAAAAAACCCTTTACGCTTGAAATTCAGAAATAATTTTAAAATAATTTTAAATTCAAACTTAATTTCTTTGAATAAATATTTATATTTTTACTTCAGAAAGATTTGAAAGGATATATATAAAGTAGAAGTCATTTTTACTTTATTAAATCAAGTGTTTCCATCACCACTTATTATCTAATGGTAATAACTTCCCAAATTATCCATTTATGTCCAACACGCTAAAATTTGTGTAAAAAATCCAATATATATTTAATATATATATATATATATATATCCTTACTTATCAAATTTAACGCATGTTACAATTCAGGGGTTTCAAAGCACTTTTATAACGACCATATTGCTTCGGCCATTCATAATATAATTTTCAATAGATCATATAACACGATATATGAAAAGTAAAATCAATAGTGATGAGAGAACCTATTAGAATCCTCCATCCGTCCCCCCTGCATCACATACAATATATATAACGACCCAAAATTTAGTCATTTAAAATTTAAAACATTTAATTGATTTAAAATATTGAAAGAATGCTTTCATAAGTTAAATAACTTGAATTTCAGATATAGCGATTTATTTGATAATTAAATTATTGAACTTAATATTTTGGAATTGTTTAAATAATTAAATCCTAAATTTAATGTGACAAAAATAATTTTGAAAGTTGATTTAAACTCTGTTAAAATAAGGATGAAGATAGTAAACTTTTAATTTAGAGCTAAAAGTGATTAATTTGGTTTTTTTAATAATTTATTTTAATTAACGTATGAAAATAGCCGTCCGTGGCAGTCTCGGATTTCGATGAGCGCAGTTTCATTGGATCCGTAATAGTGTATTATTGTATGTCAGCGATTTTTATGGCGATTATATGTATTGTTTGGTCATGCAAGATCGAAACGTATAGAAATTATTTCACGAATTTTTATAATATAATTGGGTTGGAAAAGCCAACTTCTATATATGATTAAATTAGATCTCGAGATTAGTTCCATTATGTTTGGAATAGGAGTATTACATATAGAATGCCAAGGGGTACACCTCGTTTGGGAATCGAGATTTGTGAGTGCATGAAGCTAGATATTTTATAATATCTCAATATATACATATATTCTTTATTCATCATAGCTTTGGCCATACCCATTCAATGCGTAGCACAACCAGACCACACTTCCGCTATTGAACCATACCTATTTTCCCCTTATAAATCACGTCTAAACCAAAAAGTTTTCTTCTTCCTTATTGTCTCATTTCCTTAAAAAACATTTCCATTCACCACTTCAAAATCAATGCACTCCAAACCCTCCATATTTAACCAAAGTGATCAACATAGGAGCTGTTCGTCTATATCCGTGGTATTTATAGAAATTAACGGAGCTCGATTTCGTTGAGAGATGATCGAGATATCCCATTTTTATAGGAAGTAAGAAATTTTTTTCATAAACTTCAAAAAATCAATTTCTCATGATCTGAGAAGAATTGGAAGGTGTCGTATGTAGCATTGGGATCGTGAGATCGAGTAATATTTTTGTGTGAGTTCGGCTAGATTCTACGACGATGATTGGAGATGTACGAAATTAGGGTTGTTGATCGTCGGAGCTAGGAGTGTCGATAGGTGAATCAGAGCTTAGCGTTGTGATCAGAAGGGAGCAGTGCTTGGACTGTGATCTTTTTGGGGAAGATCGGTGATAAAATAATGTCACCACATTTGAGGCCCTAGACGTGATTTTGATGATTAGATTTTGGGTCAGGTTTTGTTTAAGGTGACCAAAGCTAGGGCGGTGGTGTGCAATTGGATGAGGAAGTGGTGGCCGACTTGTAGGTGGCCTATTCAATAGTTTGAAGGTAAAATCAATGTGCACATGCACACGTGTGCATGGTGGAAGTTGGGATTTGAATTAAGGATTGAGGGAGATGAAGCACTATTGAAATTGGGTTGCACTTGCAGGTTTGGGCTTTGGGTTGGGTTGGGTAAGGGTATTCGTTTAATTTGTTATTTAATTAGTTAATTAAATGTTTAAACTTTGAAAATAAATAACTCCTTCATACGAGGTCGGATTCAGACACTATTTGTTGCATTGCACTCGTATAGACGTTATCTTCGCAATGGAACTAATTTGGACGAATTTGGAGATGGCTTAAATTTAGGCTAAAATCGGACGTCGTTCGATTTTAGTTCCAAGCCGGAACGTTTTGACCATAACTGAAAATTTTGGTGAGTTAAACCCACATTTTTGGCTAACCAGTAATGTTACATAATTAATAAAAATTATTGATAAGATGTTTGGATGATTTACTGTTTATCAGTTCGTTTTGATTTATTCCCGCCTTAGACCAAATGGCCCTTTAGTTATACCCGCCTAATAGCGGATGACCCATAATATATCATTACATATTGTTTGTTGTGTAGAGGCATGGGTTAAAGAGATCCAAGGGGATTCCTCGCAATTGTTGATTTGTTTTCAATAATATTCAAGTTATATGAATTATTTGATAATAAACCTGATTTTGGCACTATTGGTTATGACTTCGTTATATGTTTAAAAACTTAAACCCAGTAGTGGTAAAAAACAAATATCGATATTGGTTAAGCGTTTGAAGGCTATTGGCCTCAAAATTAGTATTTTAAACGTATTGTAAATTGTCATTGAGTTGGAATTGGTTTGAGATAGGAAATGATTTTAAATCCGAAAATCGGGTTTCGGAAATATTTTGTTTTAAAGGATTTAGTTTCTATTTTATTCCAACCTATTTATCTACCTTTTTCTAAGTGGTTTATTTATATTTAATATTATTTTAAAAAAGTTATTTATTATATTTAACATTATTTTAAAAAGATTAATTATTCATATTTAATATTATTTTTAAATTTTTTATTTATATTTATTATCGTTTTAAAGTTGTTTATTTACTATTGTTTAAAAGTTAATGTTTTAATATTTTGGGAAGTTAATTATTTATCAATAAATATGGCTTGGAATTAATAATAAGGATTATTAATAATATTTTTGAAATTAATTATTACTGTTTATAGAAATGGTAAAGATTAATTATTATTGTTTTTATTAATAAGGTTTTGAAATTATTAATTTTTATTTTTAAGATGTTTTAAAGTCAATAATTATTATTTACTATAATTTTTATTATTATAATAGTGTTTTAAAGTAAATGATTAGATTTATTTATAAACGTTTTGAAGATTTATAGATAGAGTTGTATAAAAGAATTTGGGTTTTATAAGAGGAATCTTATAACATGGTTCGGGAAACTTAAAAGAAGACTAGTAAAACTATAAAAAGAGTTTTATAAATGGTTTTAGATATTTACAAAATAATTTAAGAAAGGGGTTTATAGATCTATTAAAGGAGTTTATAATTAATTTTATGGAATTATAAAGAGTTTATAAATGATTTAAAAAATGATTTAGAGATGTAATAATGGTTTTTGAGATTTATAAAATAGTTATAAATGGGTTTAGTAATTCATAAGTAATTACTAAATGGTTCTAGAATTGCGAAAAAGGGAAATCATCCTCTGTTTTATAAATATACTTATATTATTAAGATAAGTATATGGATATTTTATAAGTATTGTAAATATAGGGATTTGTGAATATATCTTCATAAAAGTATTTTGATACAAATATTAAAAAGTGAATTTAATTAATAAAAAGATTAATTAAGGAAGCTAGTGGTTACTTATGGGCTTAACCAATGTTGGTTTTCCCTTTGGAAATAAATACTTGATTTGAATGTTTGTTTATTCGATAGTTAAATAACTGACTATCAATTTGGACCCAAAATGTAAATTTGGAAATATCTAGGAGAAACACATGAGTTATATGGCAAAGTCATCTCCGAGGATGTTGCACTATGCGTATAAATCTTGTTTCATTCTCTTAGGACAAACGATAAGAAATCCCATCCACTAATTGTTAGGAGGTGATCTCCGCTCTTATCTTTGACTATATATTTCCTAAAGAACCGGGATTGAGTTTACCGAAAATTATCAAATGTCGTTTCGTAGAGTCCGGGATCAGATATGTTATCCGAAAACCACTTCAATCCAACTCAAGCATTTTGAAGTGAAGACACCTTGAAGTTGATGGAATTGAAGATGGAGCTCTTAAGCGTTTCGTTCAGTCCTAGAAAAACTTATATGGATGAATGCTGGCATTGCATTGTTGCCTAGAGAGCACTATTAGCATTCCAAGTGGGAAGCGCTATATAAAAGGTAAAACGTAGCCTCAAGTTCCATCAACTTGGAATGACTAAAACAGGGGAGATGCGGTAGTGCTAAGTGGGTCGCTCCTAAGTAGGGTATGATCATCCCTATCTAGTGTCGCTATTATCTCTCATTTGTATGCTTCGGGGAATATTTACGGAGGGTGATCGTATTCCATAACACTAGTGAAGTGGTAGACCGGTTTTTGTTGGCAGGGGATCCTGGCAAGGTCCTAGGTGTTATTTTATCTAGATGCACTATGACGGGCGATACAGTAGTATCCTAATCATTGTATTGAATCCATTCTCCAATACATGCCTTTACGATTTTAGTTGTATACATATTATTATGAAATTTAATTAATGTGATAATTTCGGCTATGATTAATAAGTAATTGTATCTTAGACACTATTATAATATCAGAGAATTTCATGTGAAATAATTTGGTTATCGTAAGGTAAAAACCTATACATATTTATATGCGACGCGATCTCACGAGATACCTTTATTTTCAAAAGATTTTTGTAACGTTAAAATTCAATAGGATGTGTTTTTCTCATGCTGGTTTACCGGACTAACTCGGCTGTTATTTTATCATAATGCTTGAGTCAGACCAAGCATATTAAAAATTTAGTTTGGATGCTTTGGAGCTTCAGGAGATGAGCTGGAGGCCCAATGACAAAGTCACATACAAGGTTATTTCTTCACTGTATCCATTGTTGTATTTATCAGTAATTGTAAGGATAGGTTGCTATAACTGTCCGGGCTAAAATAGGTTATTATACTCCAATTGATGTTGTATACACGTATATTACAATTTATTTTTGTGTAAAGATTTGTTGTATATTATAGATTATTTGTTCCGCTGTGAGATTCTACGTTGTTTAGTTTCTTCTTTTCTTCTTTCTTCTGTTATTCCCTAATAATCGGGTTTTTCGACATTCGTTGCTCGGCACTTAATATAGTGGACATATTAGTGTCAATTTTTGAGGGTTGAAAATCTCGACAATTATACTTGGTATCAGAGCGTGAGGTTAAGCGAGAACCTAGGATTTGTTGGTAACTACTCATTAGAGATAGGGTTAGTTGCACCCTACAATGAGTTTGAGTGTGTATATGTTATATATATATGAGCACGTATTTACTAGTGATATAAAAATATTTTATATTGTGTTAGTTGATCTATTGTGTGGCTTATGGATTTTGGTTAATACGAATAACTAACGGTATTGATAGGGATCTCTAAACACTTGAATAGAGAAATTCGACATAGTACTGAATTGAAATTGGGTAAATGAAATAATTTTGTCTTGATTATATTTCATATATAAAGAAATATATTTTTTAGAAATTATGATAGTATATATGGTTTGTTTGGGTGTCAATGAATGCTAATGTCTGATTATTGTCATTTATTATTTGTTGTTTGTGTTCAAATAAAAGTTGTTGTTGTTATTATAATAAAAAACAAAATAATTAAGAAATGGTTTTATATAACCATAGTGAAATTACATGTAAAGGAATTTATAAATATGAGTTGTAAATAAAAAGGATTTAAAAGCTGAGAATTTAAGTCCCATTGATTTTGGGAATTTTTTTCAAGGGTTTTAGAAGAATAATAATGTTATTATTTTGAAAATGTTGTTATCCGGGTTTTTGACCCAACGGTATTCAAAGAAAGTCAAAACATCTACGTTGAGTCAAAGCAACTCAAGAATCAACCAAAAGGACTAGAAGAATCAACCAAGAGAGACCCATGAAAAAGAAGTCAAAAATCTCCCAAGGCGACGGATCGCTAGCAACCCATCTCCTCTGGATCGCTAGCGATCCATAACAGTTGCTCGTGGATCCTACAGTCCTCTTACACCATAAGCTAATAAGTTTTCTAGGAATGTCAACCAAGTTTGATGGAATTCCAACCTAGCTAAATTGAGAAGTGAGCATTCATCTGACTCCATCAACAGTTCAATGCAATCAATACATGAATCATCATCAAAGCAAAGCATCTAGTCATGAAATTAAATGGAGAGCATCTACGCAAGGTAGGAAACATGATCCAAAGGAAACGAGCAAAAAATACTCTAACCCCATAGATAGCTAGCGATCCATGCCTTATGGATCGCTAGCTATCCATCAGATTGGGTTGGCTCATTTTGGAATTTGGGAGCGCATGCGTATCTTTGATAAAGCGACTTGAGCCTAAGTGCTCTCCGACCCCTATAAATACAATTCTACCATCAACACAAAGAGGATCTTATACACTGGCTGTTGGAACTCTACAGAGATTATTATTTACTCTTCTCCTCCTACACAATAGTCATATAGGGTTTCACTATGATTTTCCAGTGGACTCTTATACTTGTGACTTGATCTAACTTAGAAGATTCAGTCACATTATAGTCTGGTTCGACTTGTAACAGCGGTTAGTTAATAGAAAGTAACAAAGTGGATGTAGGCTTCATTAACAGCCAAACCACTATAAAAATCTTCTTGTCTTTTTACTATTTGTGCTCATTTTACAATTATTCTCTATATTATTGCTTTGTAAGAACAGGGCTGGTGATTTCACACTCAATTCAGGATGTTGATTCATTTTTTGGGTGCTTTCATTGGAGTTGAACTCAAGCTTAGATCTAGCTATCAACATTTGATGTGATAGGTTCAGAAGTTAAATCATCAATCTCTGTTTAGAAGATTTGTTATTGAGAACCAATGGCACCAGGAAGAAACAAAACAACTTCTAGAAGATCCATAAGAGCTACCATTGCTGGAGAAGAAATAAACCCCTAGCAAATTGAGGTGAACTGTCCCAATAATCCACAGCTAGGAGCTAACTCCAGTGATCAGATTCCAAGATCCTTAATTCAACGCAAAGTTGTCACTACAGATGAGTTGAATAAACTGGTTGATGAAATTAATCGAAAAATGAAAAATAGCCAAAGGGCTCTAATGGACAAACCGAATACCCTATTGACCTTGTAGTTTGATACTGCTCCAAGAACCATGACAGAGCCCGTGGCTGCCATAGATAAAGAAAATTCTTCCATTTTTGGCCTAAACAGGAGAAACGGGAAGTAGCCGTAGAAAGGGGTGATAAGTGGAACCGTGGGAATCAATATGGAAGGAAACACAAACACTCCACCAACTAAGAGGCAGCCGGCTATGAACTTAAATCTAAGGGCAAAAACCCCACAAGAGGATATAGTCATCGATCTCTCTGACTCAAAAGAAGGTGGGCGACTTGAAGATAGCATGTTAGAAGTAAATATCAATGCATTCAATCGTGCCAGGGAGATCCAAACTACCCCCCTCAGACCAACAACAAGCCAATGGAATCCTGAGGTAGTGGCTCTCCCGAAGATAGGAGAGCCTAGGCTTCAGCCCACTCACCAAAATCGTTTGCAAAGCAAAACACTTGGTGTAGTTACTGACAGCCGACCCCCGGAGTACCAGTCATTTGAGGCATATATCGCGGACTTGATCAAGCGACTGATGACTGAAAGTAAGGATAGAAGGGATGATGAACGGGGATCCGCTCCAAGTCGAACTCCTTTCACCGATGAGATTTTGATTGAGCGGTACCCCCAAAAAGTTCACTAAATCGTCTTATGACAGAAGAGAGACCTGAAACCCCACTTATACAAGTATAGTTGGCACATAGACAGAGCGAATGCTTCGAATGTTGTTTGATGTAGATGTTTTCTAGTTTTCCTAGCGGGAATTGCTTCCATCTGGTTCACTAGGCTTCCAACAAGATCCATCTCCTCCTTTACTCAACTAGCAACAAGGTTCCTTGATCAATTTAGACTTCACATGGCACAGCTTGAAGATGTGGTGTCCTTGTTCCGCTAATTCCAGTGACGAAACAAATCTTTCAAGTCTTTCATGAATCGGCTCAACATTGTAGTAACTGAAGTAAGTAATTCGAACAAGGATATGGTTTTCATGACCTTAGTCCATGCAATTCACCCCAAGACTGAATTTGGGAAATGGATCAAAATGAAACAACCCACCACTTAGAAGGAATTTAACCAAAAGGTGAGCCAATGCTTGAGATTGGAAGAGGCACAGGAATTGGAAAGGAAATCTGTTAACCTTCAACCACTGACGTTGGACATAATGGTATAGAGATGAACCAAGATATAAACACCTCTAGGACAGTTGAAGGGAACACAGAAGAAAATAGGAATCATAAAAGAATGAAATAGAGTACTAATAAGCGAAACGGAAGTAGCAAGCGACTCAAAGGTTTGCCTCCCGAAGAATACACCCCACTCAATGATACTTCACAAAACATCTATCTCACGACATAGAGTACGGAAGAATACAAGAAGATACCTTAAAAGGAAACAACCGAATAGCAAACGTGTTCCAAAAAATATTGTCGCTTCCATGAGGCATACGGACACAACACGAACGAGTGTCATCACTTGAAGAACTTGTTTGAGGAGTTGATTTAGGAAAACAAGTTCCAGCAGTATGTGAGGAAATCATTAAATCCCGACTAACCTGTAGCGCCCCAAGCTTCTAGAGACCAAGGTAACCAAGTTGGAACCAACAAAGAGGGACCCAGATGGACCGACCAGAGACTCATCATTGGAACGATATCTGGAGGGCCTTATCTGACGTAGAAGAGCTAGGGAGAAACAGAGTGGTATGCGGGCTCATTAAAACATGATATAAAAAATTCGTGCTTTGCGATCGAAGATGGAATCCCTCCTAAGCAATAAAGAACCCTAAAAACGATATAATATTTCAAAATTGAGACACTGAGGGAATCGAAGCTCCAACTCTCGATCCCATGGTCGTGGCAGCAGGAATCAGACCCGCCATGGTTCGACGAGTACTGGTAGATGGCGGAAATTATATGAATATCCCTCTCAAATGCATCTTTGATAAAATGAAGATCGTTATGAAAGATGTATCCGCCTGCCAAACAAAGATTTAGGGATTCATCGGTGAATCCAAGCAACCCGTCGGAACGATTGGCTTACCCATAGAACTCGGAGAAGGTGACCGATGGGTTACCCTCATCCAAACTTTTGTGATTGTAGACATGATGTAGGCCTATATTGCTTTCTTGGGGCAACCCGCCTTGTTAGACTTTAGAATTTCTTTAGTTCAGTGGTGTCTAAATATGAAATTTTTGATGGAAAATGGGGTCGGAGTGATTAAGGGAGAACAAAGTTCCTCTAGGGAATGTTATATCGTGGAACTTTCCACATTCTTGAACCTATTGAATAGGAACTACAGAGCCGCCCCTGGCTTGGGGACCACAGCAATTCGACAAGGCTTTGGACCCTAGAAAGAAGAGTTCAAGAGAGGAACGGGCAACACCGACAGAATTGATGGTGTCCATTCACGTTGATATGGATGACCCAACACGGGTCCTCAAAATTGGATTGCATATCGAAAACAGAATGTGATTGAAACTCATCAAATTTCTTCACACTGATATGGATGTATTCGCTTTGACACATTCTGATATATGTGGGGTGTCTTCGGAGATCACATGCCATGCACTTAACATTGATCCCAAGTATACGCCAGTGAAGCAAAAAAGGCGCAGCCTTGGACCCGAGCAATCGAAAGCAGTGAGAGAAGAAGTGGACAAACTGATAGCAGATGGCTTTATCCATGATGCAACTTACCCTGAATGAGTATCTAACCCAGTCTTGGTCAAGAAGTCCAATAGGAAATGGAGAACTTGTATCGACTACATGGATTTGAATAAAGCTTGCCCAAATGATGGCTTTCCTCTGCCCAGAATCGATCAGCTTGTGGATGGGGCGGATGAACTTGAACTGCTATCATTTATGGATGCATACTCAGGGTACAACCAAATCATAATGCATGAATCAGACCAAGAAAATACCAATTTCATTACGGTCTGGGAATGTATTGCTACAAACTACTGATGTTTGGCTTAAAGAATGTTGGTCAACTTACCAGCAACTGGTAAATGCTACGTTTAAGCGTCAGATTGGTAAGACAATGGAAATTTATGTAGATGATACGTTGGTTAAATCATGCATAGCTGCAACACTTGGACAACCTCGTTGAAATGCTCGAAATACTCCACGAGTATGGGATGAAGCTTAATCCACCTAAATATCATTTAAGGATAGCCTCGGGAAAGTTTTTGGGATTTATCGTGAGCGCCGGAGGAATCAAAGAAAATCCCGACCAAATAAACGCTTTGCGGGAAGTCGAGGCCCCAAAGAACAAGAACGAGTTATAAATCCTGAATAGAAAGGTTGTGACATTGAACCGGTTTATCTCAAAAGCGACTGACAAATGTATACCGTTCTACGACACGCTAAAGAAGGGAAAGAAAAACTTTGAATGGAATTAAGCTTGTCAAACTACGTTCGAAGAGCTACTGCGACATATGAAAACCCCACCAATCTTATCAAAGCTAGTAAATGGACAAGATTTGTACATCTATTTAGCAGTCTCGCCATATGCATTGAGTGTCCTTCTCATATGAGAATAAGCTAAGATCCAACAGCCCATATGTTACATCAGTAAACGGTTTAATGGTACAGAAAAGAACTATCCAAAATTGGAAAATTGGCATACTGCCTCTTGATTGCATCTAGAAAGTTACGACCATACTTTTAGGAAAACCCTATCAGAGTGCTAACAGAACAACCCTTGAAGCAAGTGTTATACCATCCTGGGACTTCTGGACGGCTTATCAAATGAAATATCAAACTGAGTGAGTATGAAATCACATATTATCCTAGAAAGGCGATCAACGGTCATGCGCTGGTAGATTTTGTTGTCGAATTTTCAATACAAGATAGCGAGGAAAGAATGACTCTAGAAGTGGAGACACGTTGGAAGTTACTCGTCGACGGTGCATCTAGTAACTTCTGCTCGAGTGCAGGGGTAGTGCTCGAGACTAACGAAGGATGATCTGTTTGCTATGCTTTGCGCTAGGAGTTCCTTATAACAAATAATAAGGAAGAATATAAAGCATTGATAGTGGGGCTAAAGATTGTGAGGGAACTTGACATAAAATCTATGCCATCTACAACGACTCTTAGATATTGTATGTCAAGAAAAAGGAGAATACCAAGCTCTGTGGGAGAAACTCACCCTATGTCTATCTAAAGTACAGAAACTACTAAACGACATCGACTATTACACCATAACTCATATCCCAAGCGAGCAGAACACGAAGGCGGATTATCTAGTCAAATTGGCCAGTTTCGAAGAAGTTAATCATTGGGGCTGGTTCCCAGTTGAGACCTTAACCCTCCGAGCATAAGCAAAATGGATAGCGACTGGATTTTTGAGGCAACGAAGGAACCAGAGACATGGCAGATGTCGATTAAAGACTACCTGCTTACAAGAGCTCTCCCCATGGATAGGAACCAGTGGAAACAGCTTCTCTGGAAGGCACTGCTATTTGTAATGTAGGATGAGATACTTTATCGAAGGGGATTCTCTACCCCTTTGCTCATATATGTGACCAACGATAAAACTTGAACGATCCTAAAAGAAGTTAATGAAAGTGACTATGGAGATTATACTAGGGGCAAACCCTTGCAAAGAAGGTTCTTCGGTACGTGTACATTTGGCCAATAGTGAACCGCATGCAGTAGACTACGCCAGACGGTGCGATCAATGCCAAAGGTTCGACAAGATAAAAAGAACCCCCTCGATGGAACTAACACAGATGGTCAGCCCATGGTCGTTCATAATTTAGGGAATCGGTTTGATTGACGCATTACCAATGGCTACAAGGGGGCCAAATATGCTATTATCGCTGTTGACTATTTCACTAAATGGGCCAAAGCGGAACCGCTGGCCTCCATTACCACAAAGAAATCATTAACTTTGCTTCTAAATCTATTATTTGCAGATTTGGGGTGCCGTAGAAAATAATCACGGACAACGGGACTCAATTCGAAAGCGTTGTGTTCAAAAACTTTAGCAAATGCTTTCGAATCGAGAGAAGTTTTTCCGCTATCGCGCATCCCCAGGCAAATGGGCAAGTGGAAGCAGTAAATAAGAACATCAAATCCACCATCAAATAACGACTAACTAATGCAAAAGGAAATTGGGTCGATGAATTCCCACTCGCACTATGGGCCTACAAGACAACACACAAGTCTACAACCGGGTACAGCCTACGGTTTAGAAGCAACGATCATGGTTGATCTAGAACTCCCTTCTTATCGAAGGCAAAACTTTAATAAAAGGAAGAACAAACAACTTTTTTGTGGATTACTCAATATGGTCAATGAGAAGAGAGAAGAAGCCGAATTAACAGCTATTGCTCAACAAAAAAGGGTCGCATGATACTTCAAATCCTATGTTCATAATTGCACCTTCGAAGTGGGAGAACATATCCTTAAGAGGGTCTACCCAGTGCCAGGTGCACTCGGACCAAACTGGGAAGGATCCTATGTGATCGGTCAGAAGCTAGGGGATGGCACATTTAAGCTAACAACCATTGATGGAACCCAAATTCCCCAAGCATGGAACAACGAATCTCTGCTTCACAATTTTACCTAAGATTACCTTATGTATTTCCTATTTTAGGCAAATAAGCCATTCCAAAATATTAGAGGCATTGTAAGTAGGAAAAACTTACCCAGATTTCATTAATAAAATTGCTTTGCATTCTAAACCAATAAAACCGTGTTACCAAAAGCAACCTATCGAGTTGACGGGCTCAAATAGGCATAAAATCATTCGATCGCTGCTTGAGATAGAGGAACCATTCTCAAGCATGCCCACATTAACCCACCAGGTCGATGGAAGTAAATCAACTCAAACCGTTGGATTGGCGGAACCCGATCCCTGACTTCTAAGAACTGGTGCTGCTCTGGCAACGTCGGGAAGGTCTAAATAAAAGTCGCGCATTTCGTAAGCCGTACATCGCTTCTTGCATTCTGGAATCACATCCAAGCAAGCATGACTACCAAAACCGTGTTCCTCCATAAGTCGCGCATTACTTCTAGAGCCGTTGAACCACGCTTTCAAAACACGAACTCCTGTTACCTAAAGATTGATAATGTCAAGAAGTTCCAAAGCATTCCAAATTGATGATTAATATCGATCCAAAAAGCCACGCATCCTATAAGCCATGTACACTCTTAAGTACCAGTATTGTCACGGTAACACTGCGAAACTCGTTTATTGCAGGAATAATGAGAATCAATCTACTTCGATCATCGATAGTAATGGTTATGTATACAACAACGTCAAACTACTACGATCGACGGAGAATTCCAGTTGTTTACCAACAACATCTTTGAAATCATGGGCTCAAGTTGCAAGTTCCCGAAGATAGGAACTGCAAAATAGGTCCAGTTACAGGTATCCAAAAATCGCTTGAACAAATGGATCATTTGTCAAGTGTTTAAAATAAACAGCCCCACAAACTGGGGGAATGCACACTGATACTCAAAAACGAAAAAAAATGAAGTACTTCATAGTTCTGTTACTCCAAACAAAGAATTTTGGCAGTAATCATAAGACTAGATAAAATAAAATAGCAGTAAATAAAATCGACATTAGTGCATGAAATGTAGATAAGTAGATAGATAAAGTTACAATCAAAATGTCAACATGGTATTACTTATAGCATTTTCTGTACAAAGTCAAAATGTGGGGGCCATACCCACACAACATCGGCTAACAAAAAAGGAAAATACAGGTGCTACAACAATCGAATCAATAAGTGCAGACTCTGCACTTGACTAAACATGTATCAAACAAAATAGAATATCCTAGAAACTGGCCCGAGCCTGTCAATGCTTCTTTCCACCACTCCCCTTCCCACCTTTAGTTGGAAGTTCTACTTTCTCTCAGAATCCCTGCTAGGAGTAGTTTCGATGCCTAAAATATCAACCATCTCCTCGGCACCGACATCTCCTCCCTGCTCTTCGACCTTCTTGGAAGACTCCCTCTTGGACTTGCGCTTTCAGGATTTGCAGGAGCTCCTCGAAGATTTCCTCTCCTCGATCTTTTCCTTCTTAACGATCACCATTTGCTGTTAAAATTTATGTAGCTAGCCAGTTTGGTCTTCATGTTCTCGAGCTTTAGCTTTCGAGAAATCCCCCTTCAAAGATACAGAAGGGTCGTCTAGGCCATGCAATGCGGCAATCTTCTCAATTTCGGCCCGGGTTGTGAGCCAGACACAGGCGTAACGACCGAAGCAACTATGAAAACAAGTGTCATGGTGATTGAAATAGCGGGAAGCTCGGGTATCAAAGAAATCGGCAGGTCTGTAGGTAAAGAAGATGGACCTATAAGATCAAAAATCAAAGCAATTAAGTTCATCTAGTTTTTGCGGCGGGAGCTGAAAATTCTACAACTCGGGGGAAACTAGAAGGTTATTTGCATCAGGGGAATGTCCGAGAATTTCAATCTCATATTACCCACCTTCTTCTTCTTTTGATGCCTGCATTATCTTCAGAGAAGTTCCAGGGTCACCTAAAGCCTCAAAAATAGCTCCTAAAGAGGCAGACGGTAGGGCAGCGCCGCCCAAACTTGCAAACTGATAGCGGGACTATTTTGATGATTAGCTAGGCCCGGGAATGAAAGGCTCTGGCAATGTTTTCGTAGTTGTAGTCATAGCTGCATCGGCAACCTCCTATTCCATTCAATTAAAATGATCTCTCGACCCTCTATCAGAGATTTCTTCGATTCTTCATTGAGGTAGGCATCCTCCAACTCTTACTTGATATACATCCTTGTTCTCTCGAAAACGGGCTAGGATTTCTTCCCAAACCACAGCAAGAGTATGTGGAAATTTAGGGCCCAAATAACTGAGGCTCCCCTGATGCAGCAAAGAGTTAATATAAAAATTTAAGATGGTATCATCCGTCTTCTCCATTTCTTTTCATATGTATCCTGCAACTCCAAGTAATATACTGTTACAACGGCCTTCTCCACTTCAACTCGGGTCTTCTCCGTGCTAAGATGGGAAACCCTTCCCCGGAGCAAAGCAATTATTCGAGCTTGATCAGAAACGGTCTTGTCGTGTGATTCCATAATTCTGGTGTAATTAGTAATTGTAGTTTTATAGGATTCGATAACTTCGTCATGACTAGTGATGGTTTTCTTCTGAGCTTCTATGAGCATGTCACGGACTTCTAGTTCCTCTTTTAGCTTAACTTCATCCACATGGGCCTTCTTGATTTCATTCCGGAATACAATCTCTATTCATTCTTGGGCCTATTTTAGTCCCTTCAGCAAGCTAGCATTGTTCTTACTCTCTCAGAGTGTAGTGTTCTCTTGCGTTAATCGCTCGATCATAGCATCACGTTCCGCTAATGCCCTCTCATAATCATTTTTCTTTGATTCAAAGGAGAAAAGCTCTTGATAATTACTATGGTTTGTGTCTGCCAGCTGCATGCATAAATTTTCCCATCCCTTGGCTTGATTTAAATCACTTAGAATCAAATGGAAATGAGGCATATAGGAATATTTGCGGATTGGATGCAGGTCGTGGTCAAACATAACTCCCTTTAGAACCACCCAGGGAGCACAGCTTCAAGTCTAGGGGAACCGGACATAAGAATATAAGCCGGCCTCTTGCGAGAACGTAAAGGACCAGAAGTGGGCACCACGTGGGTCAATGGAGTTTGGGATGAAAATGAAAACTAGACGGTGGTAGCCGGAACCGCAAGTCCAACAAAGATTGGGGCCGGGGCAAAAGCTTAATGCTCAAAGGGATGAGAACTGCAATCCACTTTTCGCCTCTTGGGTGGTTCTTATCGATCGTCAAGAATTTTCTCTTCTCATAGCCACTCTTATAAACCTTACTCCATTTTCTATTGTCCCAGCGATGTGCTTCGACTTCCAAGTCTTTTCGGCTTCTCCACTCTTCTTCGGATTCATGGGGCTGGTGATGGCTTGAAGATTGTCTTGAGCAATGTTTCGAATCAATGAATTGTTCAAGATCATCATAAAGTCCATGGCCACTCATGGTACCTGATATGAAGAATAAATAAAGAACTTTAGCAACAAGAAATGGATCTAAATAATGCATGTGTAAGTGAATGTGACAATAAAGAAATGTGTAATATGTCTTAAGTGGCCTAAAAGGACATTACAAACTGGATCGGGAAGCCACCATAGTAGAAACCAGGATGAATATAGACACAATATGACCAGGGTGAGGAGACAATCCCTCGAATTCGAAATATCCTCCCATGAGTTCATCAATATCAACATAAATGTTGCTCAAATCCCCAAAGTCAATACCGGTTTCTTTAAGCGGGGAATCTTTAAGTCGCTCAGCTGTTGGGGGAGCATCTTTATCATGAATTTCTTAAGGAGACGAACCCGGGAGAACGGGATTCATTCCTGAAGTCTTATTGCATGATTCGAAGTCACCATCGTCGGAATTTGCATCGAAGTCATCATCGCTAGAGGAAGAATTATAACTACTGCTACTGCCCTCAATTTCACCCTCCTCCTTTTCTGTTGCTACTATAGCCTTACCTTTATGCTGCCTAAATTCTTACTCCCTCTCCTTAGGAATTGGGAGCATTCTGGTTGGGCAGTTGGCACCAGTCATAACACCGCTACCTTCATGAATTTCTTTGGTTGACTCGTCAGACTGACCTTCTCTTTCTATGAGATCGCCATCTCGGAGTTGTGTGATGAAGTTGAATGTGTTCATATTCTAGAACTACAAGAAGACGGGACTTCGACGACTATGGCGGATCTCCCAAGATGCAATAGCCCATACCGAAGCAAATTTTCATCCATTAACAAAAACTTGACTGATCTCTCCTTGGCAACTACGACCTTTAGAATATGGAATATCAGTTCGAGTGATGGACCTTTATTTAGCCTCGGAATAACAATAATAAGTATTTGATCTATCAGAAATCGCATAACGACATATTTAAACTCAATAAGTAAAAGAGAGAACTTACTCCCCATCGTCCAAAGGTAATTAAACTCCTCGAAACAAATTACAAAGAAATACTAGGTCTTGAACCGAGACAGATTGCTTTGAAGTTATAGCATGATCTTGCTGTTTCATTGGGCCTCGATGACAAGGGATGGACACTCATCTCTCTTCTTGAATGATAGAAAATATCTCAACTCATTAGAACTCGGGGCACGATTAAATATTTGATAAAAACAGGACGTGAAGGCAGGTTTACATCGCATATCCATTAGGATGAATATGAAATGGAGCAATTCCCAAGTTCAAAAGAGTTTCTTTCAATAAGTTATTGAAGGGACACAACTCCATTTAAGCACACATATCAGTGGCAAGCAGTATACCCCGAAGGCTGCATATGTGCAAACTCGTACTTTGATGGAAGGCGCACATCCTCTTTCGAAATGTTGTTTGCAAGCAAATATTATGTAAGACTTTAGCAGAGATTATGGAGGAACATTTCTCCAGGGGGTTAAGTAGAAATTTGAAATTTGGAGGAGTTTGGTCTACAACAGGACCAACGAGAACCAGCAGACCGTATCTAGCTTGCGAGACTGAAGGGATAGGTGCAACGGATGACGATTCAGCTTCTAAAAGTGCTAGACTTTCACCACTGGACTTAAGGCGAGAGGACAAGTGCTTCATTCTATACAAAAGAACTTTCACCTAACGCGGTCAGGTAATTATATCTTTAACTAAAAGTTCCCCTACGACACTTGTACTCTAAAAAAGTATCGATTTATGCCGACACATCGGGTTTTGAGTATAGACTTGGGAAAGTGCTGTGTGTCATCTATGTCATCATCTATGTGAGATGGGCTTGGTGTCCTGAACACTACTAATTCCCTATCCTACGTAGATAGTTCACTCATGGTAAAGAAAGAAAAGAGCTTCTCGTATCATTTATTGAAGTTATTTCTTCTACACTTACCCATTGTGGATCAACGATCGATAACGGATCCGCTGTCCGAAGCGACGTGGAAAGCTCTTCCCATTTTAGATACACTAAGTGTGCAATAACGAGACCAAATCGAACTCTTCAGAAGGTGATAAAAACATAAGCTGCATGTAAGATGCCACCCTAAGCTATTATCACCCCTCGAAAGAACCAAAACCAATTCGCGAGATGTCGTGTTGGATTAACAATGTAACTCAGTGCAAGTCAATTCTAATTCTATGGATAAAGATAGAAACATGTCAAGCACCAGTGTACAGCACGATTATCATTCCATGAAGAACTTAAGATTTGATTTACTATCTTATTCCATAAAATCATAATCAACTCGAACTCTCCATAACAATAAATCCAACATCATCACCAGATTGCTAAACGAATGTCAAATTCTACACCACCCACCTAAAGTCAAAAATCAAAGGGCAAGAATAGACAATGTTTAAGTCCACGGAAATCCAAGGTGGGTAGGTCAATGGCGATCCAAATCGATGAAGTTTTGGTGCTAAAAGTTTGGCCCAAGAGGGCTACAAGGCGAGGCAAAGTCGACGGTAGAAAGCTTTGGCATGGATGGCTGGCAATGGCGATTGCATGAATGAAGTTAGGATTTAGATAGAACTTAGGTCGGGTCGCATGAGAATGGCTCGAATCATTGAATGGAGATATGTAGACAAGCCTCGGCTTGAATACAATAAATAAGGCAGAACAGCAGAAAAACATGCTAAGTCCTTTGATCGCTAACGATCCATACAACAGCAACCAAAATTTTCCCAATTCACTAGCTTAATCTAAGTATCTTTTGCAAGCCTCTTGAAAGGTATGGGACTGAAATTGATTCATTGTTATAAGCTATGATGATTCCCATCGGAATTCAACAAACAGCTGAATAACTAGAGCCAAAATCGAATTATGGCCCCAACATGAACACTCGAACCTTACCAAATGAGGACTCAAAAGTAGTAACTTCTAGAACATGCCTTGTTTCCAATGAAAGCTTACTCTGAGGGGCGAATTTATCTAGGTTTTTGATCCAACGGAATTCAAAGGAGGTTCGAACATCTACGTCGAGTTAGACAACTCAAGAATCAACCAAAAGGACTAAAAGAATCGACCAAGAGAGATCCAAGAAAAAGAAGTCAAAAATCTCTTAAGGTGATGGATCGCTAGTGATCCATAAGTGTTTCTCGTGGATCCTCCAGTCCTCTTGCACCATGACCTAATAAATTTTCGAGGAATGTCTAATAAGTTTGATGGAATTCCAAGCTAGTTAGATCAAGAATGAGCGTTCATCTGACTCCATCAGCAGTTCAATGCAATTAGTATATGAATCATCATCAAAGTAAAGTATTTAGTCACGAAATTACATGAAGAGCATCTTCACAAGAAGGAAGCATGATTCAAAGGGAATGAGCCAAAAATACTCAAACCCCATGGATCGCTAGTGATTCATCAAATTTGGTCGGACCGTTCTGGAATTTTGGGAGCACCTGCATACCTTCAAATGTGAGTCTATGAAAAAGCGACTTTAGCCCAAGTGCTCTCCAGCCCCTATAAATACAATTCTATCATCAATATAAAGAGGGTCTTCTGGACTGGCTACTGGAACTCTGCAGAGATTATTCTTCACTCTTCTCATCCCACACAACAGTCATATAGGGGTTCACTAAGATTCTCTAGTGAACTCTTATACTTGTGACTTTATCCAACTTAGAAGATTCAATCATATTGTAATCTGATTCACCTTGTAATAACAGTCAGTTAATAGAAAGTTATAAAATGGACGTAGGCTTCATTAACAGCTGAAACACTATAAAAATCGTTTTCTCTTTCTTTTACTATTTCTTCTCTTTTTACATTTATTCTCTATGCTATTGCTCTGTAAAAACAGGGCTGGTGCTTTTACACTCAATTTAGGGCATTGAACCATTTTTTGGGTTAACAAATGTTTTGACTAGAAATAGTTTAAAAGGTTTTGAAAGAAATCGAAAGCACTGAACTCACTTCCATCGTTAAAAAATAATTTTGATGATGACTACAGCATCATCACGTTCATTTTTGGGTTTCCAAGAAAGAAATTGCAGCCATTGTAGTTTCTTTTGGCAAAACTAGTTTTGATTTAAAATTCTAAAGTATGATTTGAATACAAAGAAAATAATTATAGTATTATTTAAAAATAATTTGGGATAAGAACAAGGTGTTTAAGACTCTGGAAATTTTCATTTAATTGTTTTATGAAAATATGAGAAAATAAGTTTTATGACTTATAAATTTTAAGAATTAGTAAGTTGAAACAAATTTTAAAATTTGTTGAATATAAATGTTAAAAAAGAAAATTTGAAATTGAACAATGAAATGAAAATTAACTAAAAGTAACTTAATTGAAATAATTTTTGAAATGGAATTGTTTGTGATTGAAAAGAATTAATGAATGAACTAATTATATAAATTAGTGAAGTGAATATGATTTGGAATATTTTTTGATAGAATTGAGTATTGAAATTGAACAATGAATTGAATTAAATGAAATTGAATTTGATTTAAAATGGATATGGACTTAAGTTGTGAAATGACAATAAACATAGGAAGTGAGGTATAAAATGTTTATAAACTCCATAAAAACTTTATGAAATTATTCATAAATGAATTTAGTGTGGAGTGAAATGTTGTTAAACATAAAAATTTGTTGGAATGGTTTTTAAATAATATTAGTATTGAAACAATATACTAAGTAATAAGTGAGTGTAAATAAAGCAATGGGAATAATGAATATAAATAAATGAATATAAATAAAAAGAATGAAATATAAAATGAAACCAATTGAAATTAATACATAAGTAGCATGTATATTATTTTGTTCACATAACGACTTCATCCAGATTCGAGTATAGATTTCGAGATGGTTTACATCGGTCCGAGTTAGGATTTTTTACTTGATTCTCGACAATAAATGCTGGATATGGATTATTGATTGATTCTGGGATTCTCTATCATAGTATATGGCTATGCAAGGAGAATGGCGGCTTCTAATCAAGGAACTGGATCTGAGTCCGCAGTAGAGTAGTCATGTGAATGATACTACTTCGAAAGTGAAATCGTGTGATTGAGTGAGCGATCAGATTTGATATGGTGAATGGATGGCGTATGTACATTGTGCAAGCCGTAAATAAGTTATATGATGTTGCTTTGTATAATGAAAAATAATATGTTATGAATTAATTGGATGGATATTATTTGTTCGATGGTTTCTCTTGCTACATTTGCATATGTTTATTGTATGGTATATGTTGTGTATTGATATTAGTTCCTATATACTTATCTCATTGGTGGTTGAGTGATTAATAGGTGCGGATGGTTTATGCTTCACATTTGGAGCCCATTGTCAGATTATAATGGTTGTATATGCTTGATAAAACTAAAATAAGGCACACATTTCGGAATGCATACCGTATTTTTATATTTTTCCCTACGAGATGCCTCATCCTTGAAGATGAGATGTATATTTAAGATTATATATATATATATATATTATAAAAAAATTCGATCGAACCGCGCAAAAGAGACGCTGGCAAAGTTTTCTATAAATTTAATAATTAGAAATTTTTGAGAATTCTGGAAAAAATTTGATAACAAAAATTTGATTTTGAGTCATAACTTGGAATGAATGAATGGATGAAAATTAGTTGGTTAGGTGGTTAACCTAAAAGACTTAGAAATTTAATAATTTATTTCAGTTAATGGGCTTTGAAAAGTTAATGGGGCTGCGATACTTTTCTTACTTGCTAATTTCGAAGACGAAATACTTTTGAGAAGGGAAGAATGTAACGACCAAGAATTCTGGTCATTTAAAATTTTAAATATTTAATTGATTTTAAATATTTAAAAAGTAATTTCATAAGTTAAATAAATTGAATTTCAAATATAGCGATTTATTTGATAATTTAATTATTGAATCAAATATTTGGAATTGTTTAAATAATTAAATCCTAAACTTAATGTTAATAAAAATAATTTCAAAAGTTTATTTAAAATATATTTAAATAAGGATGATGGTAGTAAACTTTTAACTTAGAGTCAAAAGTAATTAATTTGGTCTTTATATTAATTCGTTTTAATTAACATGTGAAAATAGCCTTCTGGGGCACTGTCTCAGATTTCGATGAAACTGATTTCATTAGATCCATAATAGTGTATTATTATATGTTAACAATTTTCGTGACGATCGGATATAATGTTTGGTCGTGTGAGATCGAAGCGCGTGGAAACTAATTTTAAAATTTATATAATATAATTGGGTTTGAAAAGCTATCTTTTGTATATGATCAAATTAGGTCATGAGACTAGTTCCATTATGTTCGGAATTACATATATAATGCCAGGCAGTACACCTCGTTTGGGAATCGAGGTTTTTGAGTGCATGAAGCAAGATATTTTATGATATATATATATTCTTTATTCACCATAACTTTGGCTATACCATTCAATGCGTAGGAAAACCAGACCATACTTCCACTGTTGAACCATACCCATTCCCCCTTATAAATCACGTCCAAACGAGAGAGTTATCTTCTTCCTCATTTTCTTATTTCCTGCAAAGGAAAAAACATTTTCATTCACTACTTCAAAAATCAAAACACTCAAAACCGTTCATATTTAGCCCAAGTGATCAAGACGGGAGTTGTTCTTTCTAGATCTGCAGTACTTATAGAAATTGACGGAGCTCGATTTCATTGAGCGACGATTGAGATATCACATTTTTATAACAAGGAGGAAATTTTGTTCATAAACTTCAAAAATCAATTTCTCATGATCTAAGAAGAATTGAAGGTGCCGTATGCACCATTGGGATCATGAAATCGAGTGCTATTTTTGTTGTGAGTTCGTTGAGATTCTGTGATGATGATCGGTAGTATTCGAAACTAGGTTTATTGATCATCTGAACTAAGAGTGTCGTAAGCGAATCAGAGCTTAGCGTTGTGATCAGGAGGGAGAGGTGCTCGGACGGTGATTCTTTTGGGAAAGATTGATGACAATAAAATGTCATGGCATTTGAGGACATGGACGAGATTTTGATGATTGGTTTTTGGGTTGGGTTTCATTTGGGGTGACCGGAGCTAGGGAGGTCATATACAGTTAGATGAGCAGGTGGTGGCCGACTTCCTGGTGGCCTCGATTCAATGGTTTGAGGGTGTTGTCGCATGCACACGCGTGCACGATTGAAGCTGGGAGTCGAATTGAGGATTGTGGAAGATAAAGCACTACTGAAATTGGGTTACACTTGTAGGTTTGGGCTGGGTTGGATAAGGATATTTGTTTATGTAAATTAGTTAACTAAATGTTTAAACTTTGAAAATAAATAAATCCTTCATATAGGATTGGATTCTGATGTCGTTTGTTGTGTTGCACTCGTATGGATGTTATCTTTGTAATGGAACTAGTTTCGACGAATTTGGAGACAGTTGAAATTTGGGATAAAATCAGACGCCGTTCGATTTTAGTTTCAAACTAGAACGTTTTGGCGACAACTGAAAATTTCGATGAGTTAAACTCACCTTTTTGGCTAACCACTAACGTTATATAATTGATAAAAATTATTAATTGGATGTTTGGATGATTTACTATTTTATCAGTTGTTTTGGATTTATTCCCGCCCTTGAAGCAGATGACCCTTTATATATACCGGCCTAGTAGCGGATGACCAATATTATATTATAATATATTGTTTGTGATGTGTGGGAACAAGTCGAAGGAATCCAACGAGATTCCTCACTATTGTCGAATTGTTTTCAATAATATTCCAGTTATATAATTTTTTTGATAATAAACTCGATTTTGGCAATATTGGTTATGATATCGTTATATGTTTAAAAATTAAACCCTATAGTGATAGAAAATAAATATCGATGTTGGTTAAGCGTTTAATGGCTATTGGCTTCAAAATTAGTTTTTTAAATATACTATAAATTGCCATTGAGTTGGAAATGGGATTCAAGACAGAAAATGATTTAAACCCGAAATTGGGTTTCAGAAACATTTTGTTTTAAAGGATTTAATTTATATTTTATTCCAACCTATTTACTATCTTTTTCTAAGTGGTTTATTTATATTTAGCATTGTTTAAACAAATATTTATTCTATTTAACATTGTTTTAAAAGGATTAATTATTTATATTTAATATTATTTTTAAACTTTTATTTATATTTAATATCCTTTTAAAGTCATTTATTTAATGTTGTTTAAAATTTATTTATCAATGTTTTAATATTTTGGAAAGTTAATTATTTCAAAGTAAATATGGCTTGGAGTTAATAATAAGGATTATTAATACTGTTTTGGAAATTAATTATTATTATTTATAGAAATGGTAAAGATGAATTATTATTATTTTTATCAGTAATTTTTTGAAATTAATTAATAATTATTATTTATTTATATTGTTTATTATTATAATAATGTTTTAAAGTAAATGATTAGAATTTATTTATAAACGTTTTCGAGATTAATAATAGAGCTGTATAAACAGATTTGGGTTTTATAAGAGGAATCTTATAACATGGTCTAGGAAACTTAAAGAAGATTAGTAAATGGGTAAAAAGTGTTTTATAAATGGTTTTAGATACTTATAAAAGAATTTAAGAAAGAGGTTTGCATATATATTAAAGGATTTTATAATTAGGTTTGCATAAAAGAATTTAGGGACGTAAAATGGTTTTTGAGATTTATAAAATACTTGTAAATGGGTTTAGAAATTTATAAGGAATTTATAAGTGGTTCTAGAATTACGAAAAAAGGAAATCTTTATCCGTTTTGTGAATATACATATACTAGTATACGGATATTTTCTAAGTATTGAAAATATAGGGATTTATGGATATAACTTCGTAAAAGTATTTTGACACATATATTACAAGTGAATTTAATTAATAAAAATATTATTTAAGGAAGCTAGTTGTTACTTATGGGGTTAACCAATGTTGGTTTTTGCTTTGAAATAAGTCCCTGATTTGAATGTTTGTTTATTTAATAGTTAAATACCCGATTATCCAATTTGGACCTAAAATGTAACTTTGGAAATATCTTGGAGAAACACTTGAGTTATATGGCGCAGTCATCTCTGATGATATTTTATTGTGCGTATAAATCTCGTTTCGTTCTCTTAGATAAACGATAAGGAAATCCGTTCACTAACGGTTAGGAGGTGATCTCCGCTCTTATCTTTGATTGTTTATTTTCGAAAGAACAAAACTTGAGTTTATCGAAAACTATTGTATGTTGTTTCGAAGAGTCTAGGATCAGATATGTTATTCGAAAACCACTTCGATTCGACTCAAGTGCTTCGAAGTGAAGATATCTTGAAAAAGATGGAATTGAAGCCGGAGCTCTCAAGCGTTTCGTTCAGTCCTAGAACGAACTTGTATAGATGAATGCCGGCACTGTATTATTTCTTGGAGAGCAGTGTTAGCATTCCAACTGGGAAGTGCTATGTAAAAGGTAAAACACAGCCTCAAGCCTCATCAACTGGGAATGACTAAAACAAGGAAGATGCTGCAGGGCTAAGTGGGTTGCTCCCAAGTAGGGTATGATCATCCCTATCTAGAGTCGGTATATATTATCTCTCATTGTATGCTTCGGGACCCATTTATGGAGGGATGATCATATTCTGTACTACTAGTCAATTGGTAGGTCGATTCTATGTTAGCAGGAGATCTCAGGCGGGTCCTCTGTGTTAGTTTATCTAGAGATGCACTGTGATGGGTGGTACCCTAATAGCCCAGTCATTGTATGAAATACGTGCCTTTACGGTTTTAATTGTATACCTATTATGCTGGTATTTAATTAATGTATTAATTTCGACTATGAATAATAAGTAAATGTATCTTAGACACTATTATAATATCATAGAATTTCATATGAAATGGTTTAGTTATCGTAAGGTAAAAAACCATCTATGTTTATGTGCAGCATGACCTTGCGAGATACCTTTGTTTTCAAAAGACTTTTGAAACATTACAATTCAACTGGGTGTGTTTTTCTCGCGACGGTTTACCAGACTGACTCGGGTGTTTATTTTATCATAATGCTCGGGTCATACTGAGCATATTACGAATTTAGTTTGGATGCTTTGGAGCATTAGGAGACAAGCTGGAGGCCCAGAGATGTATTTACGTACATGGTTATTTTTCCGCTGTATCCATTGTTGTATTTATCAGCAATTGTGAGGATATGTTGTTATAACCTTCTGGGCTAAAATAGGTTAGTATGCTCTGATTAATGTCTATATATACATATATTACAGTTAGTTTTTGTGTAAAGATTTGTTTATATTATAGACTATTCGTTCCATTGTGAGATTTTATGCTGTTTAGTTTCTTCTTGTTTTCTTTCTTCTTCTTTTTCCCCAACAATCAGGTTTTTCGGCATTTGATTTCTCGACACGTAATAAAGTGGACGTATTAATGTCGATTTTCGAGGGTCGAAAATCCCAGTTGTCACAATATATAATCATAAAATATAAATCAACCGCTTCGAGACGGGATCATACGCAAAGGGTCATCCACTCGTTCATGGGAATATATATAATGTCCCATCTGCTCCAAGGGCAGGAATATATCCAAACCAACTAATAAAATAGTGAATCATCCAAGTAGTCTATAAATAATCAAATATAAAATTATCCACATTATATAAAAATATAAGAGGGCCAGAGAGGTGAGTTAACTCACCAAAATTCCAGTTATCGCCCAAAAGTTCTGGTTTTGTATAAAATCAAATAGTGTTTGATTTTAGCTCATAATTCTTCAAGCTCAAATTCCTACCAATCCAAGTCTATAACATGGATTTCGTCGATACGAATACAACACAACTCGTAGCGCTCGATTCCGATCTCATATGAAAAATTTTATACATTTATAAACATTTATATTATTAAAATAATTAATTTTCTTTAATTACCTCAATTGACAACTAATTACCTCATCTAAAACCTATCCCTTCCCTCTCGTTTAAAACGCGATGAACCCATGCGCCTTGTTTTCCTCGAACGTGACTTCATCCACCTCGCGTCTCCTCTAGGTCGCATCGCCGACCATGCGACCACCACCCAAAAATGCCACACCTTCTCTTTACACACCAACACCGATGCGACCAACCAGATCGACGCCCATCGCCTGAAATTAGCTTGAAACCCCGCGGCATCGCATGGGAATTACAGTCGGCTCGCTTCATTTTGGCTCGACCAAACCATATACTATCTTCCCCTAGCCTAGACGAACGTTTTTGTAATTGAGGTCGAAGGCTAGTTCAGCCTCTAAAGGTGCAGGCGCCATTGGATTTTGGAGATATAACGATGGTGGTTGTGAATTTTGTCTTGGGTTTTGCAAAAAAAGAAATAATTAAGTCCTTACATAGAAAATTTCTCAACACTATTCACACTTTTAATTTTTGAAATCCAATTGAGGCGTGCCAGCTGGCATTCTATATGAAATACCCCTACTCCAAACACAATCAAACTAGTATCGAAATCTAATTCCATCATATATATATATAGAAGTTAACTTTCAAAATCAAATTACATTGACTTAAATTCCCTAAATTAATTTCCATGAATTTCGAGCTCGCATGATCAAACGATACGTCTGATCGCCTCAAAATCCGATGGCATGTAATAATATACTATTATGGATCCAGTGGCACTAGTTTCGTTAAAATCTGAGATAGCGCCCCGAATGGACAATTTTACACGTTAATTAAAACAATTTATTATTAAAACCATTCTAATCATTTAATTCGAATTTAAAAGTTTACTATTATCATTCTTATTTAAATAGAATTTAAATCAGCTTTCGAAATTATTTATATTCGTATTAAATCCAAGTTTCAATAATTTAAATAAATTTCAGCATTTAAATTACTATTCCAATAATTAAAATTTACTATTCAAATAAATCTCTACATTTGAATATTAAGCTATTTCACTTATAAAATTTACTTATCAATCTTTAGAATTAATTAAGTATTTCAAATTTAAATGGCTAAAATTCTAGGTTGTTACATTCTCCCTCCTTTAAAAGATTTTCACCGTTGAAATTACCAAGGTAAGGAAAATTCCTCCAAACCCATTAACTTTCCAAAACCAATTATTTGAAATAGATTACGAAAATTCTAAGTCTTTAAATTCATTCATGTATATCAACTAATATCATTCCAAGTTATAATACTAAAATCAAATTTTAGTTATTAAAAATTTCTCAGAATTCTCAAAATTCCTTAACGTCTTAAATTTACGAAAAATGTCGCCAAAGTATCCTTTGTGCTGTTCGATAGAAAATTTTACAATACATATATAATATACATCTCATCTCAAGGACGAAGCATCCTCTAGGAAAAAACATAAAAATACGATATGTAATCCAAGTTGTGTGCCTTTTCTTAATATTAGCTAGTATAAATAATCAACATAATGCGAAAGTGAACTCCAAATGTAAAGCATACACCATCGGTACCTACTAAACACTCAACAAAAAATAAGAAAAAGTGTAGAGAATGTAATATCAACATATAACATGTCCTAATGCTAGAACTATATGCAAATGTAACAAGACAAACCATCAAACAAATAATATCCATCCGATTAATTCATAACTATATCAATTTACATTTTCCAATGTCAACATTTAATTTTTATTAAAGCCCATATGATGTACATATACCATCCATACGCAATATCATATTTGATCACCAGCTTGATCACACAATTTCACTTCCAAACTTGTATTGTCCAAATGACTTCTCTAGTGCGGACTCAACTCTGGTTCCATGATTAGAGACCGTCATTCTCCCTGCATAACCACAAACTATGATAGAGAATTTCAGAATCAATAAAACATCTGTATCTAGTGTTTGCCATCAAAACTTGAGTGAAAAATTCTAACTCAAATCAGTGTAAATCACCTCAATATCGTATACTCGAAACTGATCAAACAATTATGCAAGTAAAGCGATCTACAAACAACTTACATGACTATTTCAATTGGTTACTTAACTATGCTAAATTCTTTTCACTCACTTTCTATTATTCACATCCATTTATTCACATTTGTTTATTCACATTCATTCGATTAAAATTCATTCGATTAACATTTATTTGATTAACATTAATTATACTTCGTATACTGTTTTTAATGCTAATATCACTTAGGAACCATTCCATAAAACCATTACTTAAATTTATTATAAACATTTAATACAACACTACTTACGTTTATTATTACTTCAAAATTTAAGTTCATATTCATTAATTCATTTCATTAATTTATTCCATTAATTTATGTCATTTTACTTGACTTAAATTAACTATCATTGTAACGACCCAGAATTTTGGTCGTTGGAATTTGAACATTTAATTCATTTTAAATGATGAACGTGGGAAATAATGATTTTAAATTTAAAAGATTTTGGTTAAATCAATGAGATTAGTTAAAATTTCAAATATGGTAATTCAATTGGATTTGAATAAGAATAATTTAATATTTGAAATTGAGATAATTGGTGAATCTGGATATAAATGGTTATGGAAATGGTTTCGAAGATTTATTTGAAGACTAGTTTGATTTGAACTTTAATAGTGGACTTTTGGATGGAATCCAAAGTCGATAAGTTAAATTGGAATGTTTATATTAATTAAATATGGAATTTAATATATAATAATAATGCAAATAATCAGATTTTGATTCGAAATGAATCAGAATGATTTCTATCGTGATTATAGATTCTATATGATTTATAATTAAGTTAGGAAAATTTTAAAAGTGAAATTCTAAATGATTTCGACGATTTTGAAAATCGTTCGAATTGATCGACGAGATAAAATAGCTTTCCGGAGCACAATCTCGGAATTCGACGAAACCAGTTCCATTGGATCCGTAATAGAGTATTATTATCGGATTTCAATTTTCGTAGCGTTTGGAGTTATCGTTTGTCTGTACGGGTGAGAAACGCGTTGAAATTTAAATCGATAATTTAATATTTTAACTCGATTCAAAAAGCTATCTTCCACATACATTTGAATTGGGCTTCAAAACACATTCCATTGTGTTCGGAACCCGGGTAAAACCTTATAAACGCCAGGCGGCACGTGTGATTTGGAGTTCGGTTGTATAAGCTTGTTAAAATTTGAGAATGTCAATAAAATAATATTTGTAAACGTTTATATAAACGTGTACGTCCCAAACCCTAATTTTCTTTCTTCTAGCCACGACAAAAAAATTTAATGGCCGAGAGGCATCGTCTTTCATCTCCAATTCTTGATAAATCCATCGTGTTTTAGCAAAAATGTTCAATTTGAAGTTTGGATTACTCGTCGAGTACTACAGATCCAACGGTGGGTTTCCGTTCTATGGCCTTGGATCTTCCTCGATTTGGCGACATAGGGTTTCCGTTCATTTGCAAATCTTGAGGCGTAAGGGCCATCGAGTTCGACCAGGTTTAGGACGATGATGGGTGGCGTACTGGGCTTCGTTGTGGTAGGTTCTGATCGACTTCTGGTGGCATGAGGAGGGTACGGCGTTGGGGTTGAAGAGGTCGGTGGTGGGTTTTGTTTGGTCTGTACGCATTCGTGTATGAGCGGGAGAGAAGATGTAGCATGCGGCTGTAATTTTCTTACCTGCTTGAACGGCCTAGATCAAGGTTTTGTGAATAAATTGAGATTTAAATTATATTTTAAATTTTACAAACTATAAAGTATCATAAGTCTTGCTTCCATTGCCAGAATTCAACGAAACATGAAGCGCTGGAATCGCAGCGACGAGCAATTCGCTATGGTGGAGATCTGGAGTCTATCTGGCAAGTGGAAATTTTGCATTAAATCGAACGTGCTCAATTTAATGTAAAATATGAACGCTCGATGTTTCGAAATTCAAGGTGAGTTAATCTCACTCACATCTATAATTCCGGTTAATTTAAATAATTAATATTAATTGATTGGTTGAATGTGAATATTATTATTAGTTTGGATTTGATATCAATTTGTTGTGCTAACATCAGTGGATGCAGGGGAATCAGGTTGGAGGGATCCAACTGGATTCCTCAAATTATTGTAGTTATTTTCATATATATGATGTGATATCCCATGATAGGTTATATTGGAATTAAATTATTCGATGTTATGGATTGGATGGACATAATCTGGTATTTTAAAGTATAAATAAAATGAATTGGTTTTAAAGGGAAACGAAAGAAATTTTTAAGTAATGAATTTAAGGAAATTAAATTCAGCGAATCGGTTTGGAATTTGAAGCGATTTGAAATTGTGATTTAAAAGGGAATGAGGAATGGAGATTTATAAACTGGGTTTATAAATGGAATGGAATATTTATCGGGGGATAAATATTGAAAGTATAGATTTCTGGTGGGAACTTCTATAAGAAGGTGCAAATTGTTTTAAAGGTAATAGTGGGATTATTTTTAAAAGATGGAAAGTGTATTTTCCTGGGAAACTGAGTATGTTTTCATAGAAAAGCTTTCGAAGTTTAAACTAGAAGTTTAAAATGTGTTTTTAGAATGTTTTAGAAGAAAATACTATTTTTAATTATTTTAAAAGTAAATTGGTATTATGTTTTCTAAAGGAAATTTTGATTTAAGTTACCCAAGAAAACTTTTATAGATTTTCAAAAGTATATTTTGAATAAAGAATTTAGCAACTTATTTTAAATAATTTAAGTATATATTTTGAAATTGATTTCCAAGAAATGGGGGAAATGTGTTTAAAAATAAAAAGGTGTTTTATTTTTAAAATGTGGGAAGAAATTTACGGGATTCAAACGTAAATTTTAATTGAGATAAATCAAGCAGGATAAAAGGATTCTTTGGAGTATTATGGAATGGACGTGTATTGACTTAAAAGCCAAGTATATTTTTCAAAGGAATTTTATTTATACAAGTTTAAGTTTAAAAACTGTTTAAAAAGAATGTTTTAGAGAAATATAATATTTTTAATTCTTTTAGAATTTTAAAGTAAATCTATAAAAATTATTTTCAGTAGTAATTATGGTATTTAATTATTTTAAAGGTTAAATTGACATTATATTTTTTAAAGGAATTTTCTAATACGTATACTTATATAAAACTTTATTTTAAAAAAAAATTGTTTTGTGGGGTAAATTGTACTTGGAAATATATTGCAGAACTCATAACCATTATTTGAGTAAAATGACTTAAGCGGTTTTATTTTTAAAATGTTTAAGTATATACTTTTGAGAAAAGTGATTTAAAATTTAAATCTACGTTTTAAGAAACTTCGTGTTTTCAGGGAAAATGGAATTATTGGTTGAATTGTTTGTTTATTTGATAGTTAAATAACCAACTATCAAATCTGGACCCAAATATAACTTTGGAAATATCTAGAAGAGGTATGAGAATTATATGGTACAGTTACCGTTCGAGGTGCTATATTGTACGTATAATCTCGTTCGTTCTTCTAGGACGTTGATAAGGAAACCCGTCCACTAACGGTTAGGAGGTGAACTCCGATCTTATCTTCGTATGTGTATTTCCTAAAGAACTAGGGTCGAGTTAACGGGGAAATAACGAGTGTTGTTTCGAAGAGACCGGGATCAGATTTGTAATCCGAAAACCATTTCGATCCAACGAGTACGTTTTCATGATGAAGACAAGAGCTTGGTGTCGAAGATGGAGCAGTGAAGTGCAAGGGCTAATCGCTACTAATCCTGAGGGTGATTCCAAAATGTATGTAGTACGAGTAGTGCCTTCGGTTCCGTTCGAACCTAGAACACACTTGTATGGATGAATGCTTTCGGAACATCATCAGGAGGACGATAAGCATTCTAAATGAAATGTTCTAAAAAGGTAACGCTTAGCCTTAAGCCTCATCAACCGGGAATGACTGAAAATCAGGGGTTATGCAGCAAGGCTAAGTGGATCGTGCCCATTAGGGTGAGGTCATTCCTGTCTAGATGTCCCTTTATTTTGGTTATGTGGTGCGGTTGCTGATCCCAACCGTGGGGTGATCTTACTCGGGATTATCCAGTAAGGGGTAGTCCCAGTCTTGTGTTGCAAGGGATTTAGGGTGGATCCTCGGTACGCTGATCTAGACCAGATACTGTGGCAGGTGGTACCTCGGTGCCTAGTCATTCGTTGGAAATCCATTCTTCCTATGTGCCTTGTACGGTTTTGATTGTAGAACCTACTTTGTGGCTATTATGCTGGAATTTAATCATGTAACAATTTCAGCTATTTTGAATAAGTATTTGTATATAGACACTGGTATAATATCAGAGGATTTTGATAAAAATGTTTTGGCTATCGTAAGGTAAAAACCCGACATGATTTTTTGTGGCGTAGTCTTACAAGATGCTTTTGATTTTCAGAGGATTTTTGAAACTTTAATAATCAATTTGGGTGTATTTTATCACGCTAGTATTCCAGACTGACTCGGGTGTTATTTCATTATAATGCTCAGGTCAGACCGGGTATTATATAATACAGGATAGGATGCTTGGGAGCTCAGGAGGGGAGCTGGAGTCCGAGACATATCATCCATACTTGTTTATTTCTGCTGCTGTGATGGTTGAGTAGCCAGCAAGTTGCGAGGTGGGTTGTTATAAATTCCAGGCTGGTAATTGTTGTTTTGTCTGTGTGTTATTCTGATGATGTATATAAAATAGATATGTTTTCATTCTGTGTAAAGATCTGTTATTAACTATTATATTTTGTTCCGCTGCGATTGTGAGATTCTGACTATTTAGTTCCTTCTTTTTTCTATTTTCTTTCTTTTCCCTCAACCATCTGTCTTTTCCGGCACTCGATCGTCGGCATATTGTATTATGGCGTATTTTGTGTCGATATTTGATGGTCGAGAAGGGCGTGTCGTGACACTTGGTATCAGAGCTTAGGTTGGCGATAACCTTGGCTTTGGTGGGGAAATTACTCATTAGAAATAGATTCAATAGTACTCTAGATGAGTTTGAGTGTAATAATAGATATGAGAGTGTATTTGTTAGTGAATATAAAACTGTTTTTATACTGTATTGACTTATCGGTCGAGTGTTTATGAATTCTGGTCGGTACGAGAAGTACAACCGTATCGATAGGGGTTTCTAAACTCTTAAACAAGATAAACCGACATAGTACTGTTTTTAAAGTGGGTAAATGAAATAATTTTACCCAAAATTATATTTTGATATAAAAGAAATAATTTTCTAAAATTATGTATATATAAATAGATGTTTGGGTGTTAATACCATAATCAATAAGAATCTAAAATTCGATAAAAAATTTAAAATGCTTTATAACCAAATAGAATTCTATAATTATAGCTTATCCAAAAGAAGTATAACTAAAATTTGAATTAAACTTGAATTAAAATCCCGGAAGTTTTGAAAAGTGTTTTAAATGAATTTAGACAAAAAGTTTGGGAATTTAAAATCTTGGGAATGTTTGAAATGTTTTCCAGAGTGTTTGAAGGCAATGATGGAGTATTATTTTGAAAGGAATTTGTGGTAGTAAGGAAGCACTGAACTCACTTCAGCTGCTGGAAAATAATCTTGATGATGATGGCCCCATCATCAGTATTCATTTTTGAATTTCTAAAGTGATGGATTGCTACCGGAAAGATTGGTTATGATATTTGTTTGGAGATTTTGGGGATATAAGTTGTTTTAGAGTTTCGAAAGGGAAATTTGTTTTGGTAAAAAACAAGTTATTTTGGAACCCAGAGATTTGATTTGATATACCAAGTGGGTATGTGTTGATTATTATTTCAAAATGGTTTTGAAATAAAACCGGGCAATTGAATTCTAGAAAATTTTATTTAAATAATGTGTAAAGTTAAGATGAATCAACTATTGAACTTTTAAAGTGAAGTTGGTCTAATTAAGAAGGAAAATGAAATAAAGTTGATAAATAAGAAAGGAAAATTGAAATTTTAATCCTGGAATTAGTATTTAACATGAGTGTGTGAAAGTGAATAGAATATATTTGAATTCAACTTGAGATAAGTTAAAATAAAATTGAAATTGGAATTGAATTAAATTGGATATAAAGTTGAAAATATAAAATGAATATAATTGTGGGTTATAATTGTGTAATGAAAATTTATACACTAAAAGTATTAAGTGTTGCATGCATAATCTAGAATTATGGTTATAAGATGTAAATGGATTAAAATGAGCAATATAAGCTTTTAAGTTAATAAGTTAGGGAACTTATGAATAGAGAAATGAATTGTTAAACCAAAATAAAATGGTTGGCATTTTATGGGAAATTCAAAATTTAAATCCTAAATGAAATATGAAGTGATAAGGCAAAGTGAAATAAAAAAGGGTGAATGGACTTAAGTTAGTAAATAAGTTTTTGAACTTATATATTGGGAAATAAAAAATTGAAATGAATGGAGAAATAAAAATTGGATCGAATTGGATTTAACTTAAATCAAAGGAATTGAGATAAATTTGGATTGAAGTAAAAAATCAAAATTCAATTGTGTTATAAATAATATTAAATGGAATTAAATGTTTATTTAAAATGGTAACGGAAATGGTATGAATTTAAGTTGGCTAAATAAAATTTAGTTGAACTTGAATTAAAATTGGAAAAGAACTAAATTGAAAGAAGATTTAATTTAGTTGAAATGATATTGAATGAATTAAATTCTCACTCAACTAAATTCAAAAGAATTGTTTGAAGATGAATTTAGCGTAAGTTAAATTAAATAAAAAGAGTAATGGGATGAATAAAATTGTGGTAGCTTGTTAGAAATTTGAAAAGTAAAATAAACCCAATCTGGTATAGAATAATTGGAATGGTCATGTTATTAATAAATTCAGAAATGAATTGAGAAGGTGAATTGAAATTAAAATGGATTGAGTAAACAAACTAATTGGATTAAAATTTGTAAATGGATTAGAATTTGATTGGATGAGAATCAAACTAAAATGAAAATAAAATTTGATGCAGAAAGAAATTGATATATTATGGAATTGAAATAATTTAAGAAAATTGTGAAAGGATTGTTGTCGAGCTTATGAATTGGTCTTGAATAAACCTGTATGGATAATGAAATTGAAGTGTAAGAATAGGAATTTAATGTGATAATTGTAATGAAAATGTATAAGTAGTGAATAATGCAGAATTGAATAAAATTAATATAAATTAAGTTGGAACTAATTTAAAATGGTCATAATCTTAAGTAATGGTTATTGCATGAATAAATTTAAATTTGCATAGAAAATTTGTCGTTTTGTTGTAAACGGAAGTAAATTGTTTAAAGGAAGTAAATAAGTGGTTTTTGAATAAATTGGAATAGATAAAAATTTAATTTAGTGGATTTGCATATAAATGAAAGTGAATTAGGAATATGATGCAAATAAATCAAATTGGAGATAAAATTGATTGTGAATCAATTTGGAATTGGAAAGGGTGAAATTTATGTAAGTAAGGCTTATAAACCAATTTGTTGTGAATACGAGATTAACTGGTACAAATATGAACTGTATGTAGTAAACTTGAATGTAAATCATTCCAGTGAAATAAAATGAAGTTTGGATTTGTTAGGGAATTAAAATGGTGTTGAAAACTTGGGGATTTCTTATAAAGAAGGTTAACATGTAGAATTATGGAAATGTGTTGTTTGGGATTTGAAATTGATGTGTTTGGCTAAGATTACTAAATGAAAGGTTGTTAAAATCTCATATTATTGAAAACTTATGTGCTTGTTTGAGTAAGTACAGGTACGGGAGGCAATCGATAGAGTTGGAGCGCGTAAATGCAATATTAATCAGTCGCTTGCTTTTAAAATGCTAATCAAAGGTACTTCTACGCAATAAAATTGGAAAATGATAATATGTGATATATTGTGGAATATTTTGTTTTTCGACCGGGTGGGTCGATGTGTGTATATATATATATATATGTCTATTGTGATACTGTAAAATGCTCTCCGTACAAAGGAGAAGCTGTCAAAAAATTTCAAAAATTTTGGGAGTTAGAAATTTTTTGAAAGTTTTGGAAATTTTGGGTTAACTAGAAAGTTGCATTTTGAAATGGTATTGTAAACAAATCTTTTGGGTTAAAATAAAGCGAATGGTTTTGGAAGTGAGCTAAAGGTTTCGGTGAAGTAAATGTAAGTTTTAACTAAGTTTGGGTAAGTAAATGAGTTTAGTGGCATTTTCCTACCTTAGCAAATTTCGGGGACGAAACTTTTATAGGGGGGAGGAATGTAACGATCTGGAATTTTCGTCGTTAGATTTTAAATATTTAATTCATTTTAAATGTTGAATGTGGGATATAATGATTTTAAATTTAAAAGATTTTGCTTAAATCAATGAGATTAGTTAAAATTTCAAATATGGTAATTCAATTGGATTTGAATAAGAATAATTTAATATTTGAAATTGGATAATTGGTGAATCTGGATATAAATGGTTATGGAAATGGTTTCTAAGATTTATTTAAAGACTAATTTCATTTGAATATTAATAGTGGACTTTTGGATGGAATCCAAAGTCGATAAGTTAAATTGGAATGTTTATATTAATTAAATAATGGAATTTAATATATAATAATAATGCAAATAATCAGATTTTGATTCAAAATGAATCAGAATGATTTCTAACGTGATTATAGATTATATATGATTTATAATTAAGTTAGTAAAATTTTAAAAGTGAAAATTTAAATGATTTCGACGATTTTGAAAATCGTTCGAATTAATCAACGAGTTAAAATAGTCTTCCGGGGCACAGCCTCGGAATTCGATGAAACCAATTCTGTAACGACCCGTTATTTTCAACCATTCAAATCGACAATAAAACCGTACATGTCCGACTTGAATAATTCAAAACACCGAATTGTTAATTAAAATTTGGCAAAACTTAAAATATACAGTAAATAAATCAATCATAGATCACTTACATAGAGTAATACAATGCAGCGGAATAGATAAAGAATAGTAGTTCATGAAGCTACTATATACCTCAGAGTTAGAAATAAAATACAACCGAATAGTTCAAATGCCATGAAGTCTCCAATGCAACAGATGGCTTCTATGAACCAATCAACTGGATGACTGAAGGGATAGATAGCTGGATCTTCACGCAAACCTCCAACTTCGAAGATGAGTCTCAAATGCTATATCTCTCAGTCTGACCCGAGCGTAAAGCAAAACACAAAACACTCGAGTCAGGATTAACATTCTTATATCTATAAATCTAACTCAAGTGAAATATCAACTGAAATATAATTAACTTAGAGGATGTTTGGGATAACCATCCTCTAAGGGTCCATGGAACTATCTAAAAGATAGAAATATACACTATAACACCGTAGTCTTTTCAACTTAATTTATACTTCAAAACCAAATATCATTTTCACTTCAAATATCTCTATACTTCCCAAATAGTATTTTTATATATTAAATAATTTGTACGGTAAAGAAATTTCAATTCCCTCAACTTAACAAATCGTTTAACATCAACCCGACCACCCCATTTAAATCTATTTCAATCTTAATTTATTAATTTAAATTCAACTCAATTTCTAAAATAACCACTTCAATTTTATCGATCTCAAATTCGGATTTTGAAATCACAAAATACCCTTTATATTCAATATATTTCAAAACTTTAAGTATTCAACGTTTCAAACTAACTTTTTAATCAATTTAGTTTCTAAATAATAAATTCAACTATACTGATTTCAAATACATATCCGAATCTCAAAATGAACCATTTAAATCCCAATATAGTTCAAAGCTTTAATATTTAATTAAATGTTCAATTTAATAGTTCCATATAGATCTCGATTTAACCTCGTTATTGTCTAGTCTTAAAATAATCCCTCATTAGATACAATATCATTTAAGTAACCTTAAATTACATTTTACTCAATATTTTCTTTAATTTATTTAAACGTGAAATATTCATTAAATCACTTAAATAAAAATCCAATTACAAAATCATACCCTTAAATTTCCCATTCAATAATTTCAAATTGATTTAATTGAATAAATCCTTATTTAAATACCATTTAGATAAACCCACATTTATCTCCCAATCTTAGTAAATTGCAGAATACTTTTTGGAATAAAATTTACATAAATATTTAACATAATTTATGTATTACATCAAATATTGACTAAATTAAATATTATTAAATCTATATATCATTACCCTTTATATATAAAAAAAATTTAAGGATTAACATTTAATAAGACCATATATTTCTTTCCAAAACAATGAATTAAATTTCAAAATATTTATATATATGGACCAACGATGTCTGTATATATTTCTTATCATATGGTCAAGTGTTACGGATATTTATCATTTCAATCCGTACACTAAATGTATACGGGTGGATAGCATTTCAACCCGAAATCCCAAGTCAATTAAATGAAATCACTTGGGTTTATCATTTCAACCCATAACGATTTTCTCCTAGTCTAAAGTCTGTTCGGGTATGTATCATTTCAACCCATAGTGATTTCTATACTAACAGGGAACTTGCAGAGTGAAAACAGATATGTAAATAATAATAACAACAGGCGTATATCATTAAAATAAATATATAAACAATAGGATATGGTGTCATATCCCATAAGTGAATAGTTACAGATAATAGCATATATAACAATTTAAATAACTACAGCCTCATATTTCAATTGTCGTCTCAATTGAAATCAAATTTAGTAAATAAAAGAACGTTAATCGTGAGTGATTTCTCACCTTTCGAGGCTAGAAAGATTTGAACACGAACCGGATCACGATCTAGACAATCGAACAAATCCAAACAACAATTTCAAAGTGAAGTAAGCTGAAAGTGGATTGACTGGCAAAGCTGAAAGATAGGGATTGATGGAAACGAATCAGAATCATCTTGATATAATCGAAATAGAATATAAGTTTTAACCTCTCTCTAAACCGATTTTAGACGTACGGTTAAAATAAGGTATATATATTACATAAATTTCAAATAATGATAAGTTTAAACTCAAATTATATTAAATATATATATATATATATATATATATATTTCAAAATAATTTTTTTAAATTAAAACACACTTAGTAAAATAAAATATCCACATTCACCAAACCAAATATATACTTAATAAAATGCACAATGCTTACATATACTGTATGTTCATTGAATAATATCCATATATGAAATCCCATATAACTCATATATAAACTTTATATACTTAACCATCTTAAACCACTAGTATATATAATATGTAGCTTGCAACCCAAATAGGAACCTATGTTGAAATGTTACATAGACAATATATACAAATAAATACTATTTACAAAAGCTTTTACAAATTTACAGATCTCATATATAAATAGGTAGGTATGCACGCTATCACATATATACTTTGGAATCACATCATAAATGCAGGCCCACTATACAACCATAATTACATATACTATGCAACCTGATATACAAAATAACTATGATGAACCTTTACCCATTTAAAACATAGCAGACCATATGACAGTATCGCACAACACATATTTAATACATAACTAATGCGTATTTAACATACTATATAACTCATACAAGCATTTACAGCTATTATCTACAATCCTGAAACATAGTCTATCTTCCTAACGAATTTAGTGTATATATATACATGCACGAAATGTATGACTAAACATATGTATATGTAATTAACCTATAAACAAACTTAACATATTCTTGCAAAATATATGTGTATAACTAAACAGAAAGGTTTTCAAAACATACTTATATAGAATATTAACAATATAATATGTATTATATACTTTATATTTAAACATGTACTGTAAATATAGATGTGTAGACTTACTAATATTACACATAGCATACAATATAACAAGTGACAACTTGTAAATCAAATAAACATAAAGTTACATAAATATAGTATATACCTATTTCAAATAGGGAAGACGGATGCTACGAGAAACTGGGTGGTGCGGCTTGTGGAGGGGCAGAGGAACGGGTTTGACAACGAGAAAACGTGGGGGTGGGTTGCGACCTTCTGACCATGGTGGTGGGATGATCGGCGTTTGATAAGGAGGGAAGGGCGGACCTGCTATGGACTGGACGTGCTGCTACGGAGGGAAGAGGTTGGTTGTGGCTGAGCAGGTAATGGAGGTCGGAGGTGATGGAAACTGGGAGTGCGGCCGGAGTAGGGTTGTTCGTTGAAGGGGAGGCTGCGCGTGTGGGACTGGTGCCGTTCATTGGGTAGGCTACGGTGCGGGTGGAGGCTGCTGAGGTTGTGGTGGCCGAAGGGAAGATGGTGAGATCGCACGCAGATGGCGGTTGAGCAAAATAGATGATGGGGAAGGCTCGGCAAAAATACTGGAACGAGAGAAATTTGTAGAGGAGGAGGATGATAAAGTATGGGCAAAGTGATGAGAACAGTTGTTTTTTTTTGTTTTTTTTTATTTTATATTTTCACAAAGAAGTGGGCTGCCTTTTGTAGTAGATAGGAGAGATAAAAGAAGTAAGTATAAATCAGTAAAGAGAGGAAACGTAAAGGAAGAAATAAAAGAAATGAATGGATGCGTAAAGAACGTATAGAATTTTATACGTTTCAAAATCAACGGTGCAATTAAAGCAATTTTATTATTTGTCGGGTTATACGTTTTATATTTATTTATTTCCTAGATCTCAATTCATAACCAATTAAACTATGCAGATTAATTATTTTTATCAACGTTCAAAACGTTATCACCCAAAATACAGCAATGACATAGAAAATGTCTAGAAGCATTAATTTTAAAACTTAATAAAGCAATTTATTTGTTTGGGAAGCACGTCACAAGTTTGAACAGACAAAGGAAACCAAAAGTTTTAAAACGGATACCGATACGGGTCGACGTTTTACAGATTCCGCCACGTACCGGTTTTCAAAATACAGAAATAAATATACTATTGAGATCAGCACGACGAGGTGATCACAACGGTATACAGATATCAGTGGTATGATCATCTGATCAAAAGTCGATGATCGGTACCAACATGCTGCAAAATTTGTCAGAAATAAGGTAAACGGAGCAGTAGACGTCCGAATTTGGAAAACCGAAGGATGACGTCTCACTCAGAAGAGGATTTAGAAATTTTCTATAGAAAAATATTCAGGCTTAAAAATAAATTTATTATCAGCAATCATTAGCGAGCTTGAATCTAATAGAATTTCACAATGAAATAAACTTTGATAAAATTTTCAATCTGCTATATTTAAATATACATATTCTGAATACATGAACATTTTGTCTTTTAAAGATTCAATTATTATAAAATTTCACAAACATTCAATTAATACGTTATAAAATAAATTAAAAATTATTAAAAATTTATGGGTCGTTACAAATTCCATTGGATCCGTAATAGTATATTATTATCGGATTTCAATTTTCGTAGCGTTTGGAGTTACCGTTTGTCCACATGGGTGAGAAACGCGCTGAAATTTGAATCGATAATTTAATATTTTAACTCGATTCAAAAATCTATCTTCCACATACATTTGAATTGGGTTCCGAAACACGTTCCATTGTGTTCGGAACGCGGGTAAAACCTTATAAACGCTAGGCAGCACGTGTGATTTGGAGTTCGGTTGTATAAGCTTGTTAAAATTTGAGAATATTAACAAAATAATATTTATAAACGTTTATATAGACGTGTACGGCCCAAACCCTAATTTTTCTTTCTTTTAGCCACCGAGAAAATTTTTCAATGGCCGAGAGGCGTCGTCTTTCATCTCCAATTCTTGATAAATCCATCGTATTTTAGCAAAAATGTTCAATTGGAAGTTTGGATTACGCGTCGAGTACGACAGATCCAACGGTGGGTTTCCGTTCTATGGCCTTGGATCTTCCTCGATTTGGCGACATAGGGTTTCCGTTCGTTTGCAAATCTCGAGGCGTGAGGGTCATCGTGTTCGACCGGGTTTAGGCTGATGATGGGTGGCGTAGTGGGCTTCGTTGTGGTAGGTTCTAATCGACTTCTGGTGGCATGAGGAGGGTGCGACGTTGGGGTTGAAGAGGTTGGTGATGGGTTTCGTTCGGTCTGTTCGTGTTCGTGTATGAGCGGGAGAGAAGATGTAGCATGCGGCCGTAATTTTCTTACCTGCTTGAACGGCCTAGATCTAGGGTTTGTGAATAAATTGAGATTTAAAGTATATTTCTAAAAATTCTAAAGTATCATAACTCTTGCTTGCATTATCAGAATTCAATGAAACAAGAAGCACTGGAATCGCAGCGACTAGCAGTTCGCTGTGGTGCAGATCTGGAGTCGTTCTGCGCAAGTGAAAATTTTGCATTAAATCGAACGTGCTCGATTTAATGTAAAATTTGAACGCTCGGCGTTTCGAAATTCAAGATGAGTTAATCTCACTCACATCTGGAATTCCGGTTAATTTAAATAGTTAATATTTAAATGATTGATTGGTTGGTTGAATGTGAATATTATTATTAGTTTGGATTTAATATCACTTTGTTGTGCTAACATCTGTGGATGCAGGGGAAACAGGTTGGAGGGATCCAACTGGATTCCTCAAATTATTGTAGTTATTTTCATATATGTGATGTGATATCCCGCGATAGGTTATATTAGAATTAAATTATTCGATGTTATGGATTGGATGGACATAATCTGATATTTTAAAGTGTAAATAAAATGAATTGGGTTTAGAGGGAAATGAAAGAAATTTTTAAGTAATGAATTTAAGGAAATTAAACTCAGGTAATCAGTTTGAAATTTGAAGTGTTTTTGAAATTGTGATTTAAAAAGGAATGAGGAATGTAGATTTATAAACTGGGTTTATAAATGGAATGGAATATTTATCGGGGGATAAATATTGAAATTATTGATTTCCGGTGGGAACTTCTATAAGAAGGTGCAAATTGTTTTAAAGGTAACAGTGGGATTATTTTTAAAAGATGGAAAGTGTATTTTTCTAGGAAACAGAGTATGTTTTCATAGAAAAGCTTTCAAAGTTTAAACTAGAAGTTTAAAATGTGTTTTTTGAATGTTTTAGAAGAAAATACTATTTTTAATTATTTTAAAAGTAAATTGGTATTATGTCTTCTAAAGGAAATTTTTGATTTAAGTTACCCAAGATTTTTTTATAGATTTTCAAAAATATATTTGAATAAAGAATTTAGCAACTTATTTTAAATAATTTAAGCATATATTTTGAAAGTGATTTCCAGGAAATGGGGGAAATGTGTTTAAAAATAAAAAGGTGTTTTATTTTTAAAATGTGGGAATAAATTTACACGATTAAAACGTAAATTTGAGTAGAGATAAATCAAGCAGGATTTATAAAAGGATTCTTTGGAGTATTATGGAATGGAAGTTTATTGACTTTAAAGCCAAGTATATTTTTTAAAGGAATTTTATTAATATAAGTTTAAGTTTAAAAACTATTTAAAAAGAATTTTTTAGATAAATTTAATATTTTTAATTGTTTTAGAATTTTAAAGTAAATCTATAAAAATTAATTTCAGTGGTAATTATGGTATTTAATTATTTTTAAGGTTAAATTGACATTATGTTTTTAAAAGGAATTTTCTAATATTTATACTTATATAAAACTTTAATTTAAAAAAATTGTTTTGTTGCGTAAATTGTACTTGGAAATATATTATAGAATTCATAACCATTATTTGAGTAAAATGACTTAAGCAGTTTTATTTTTAAAATGTTTTAAGTATACACTTTTGAGAAAAGTGATTTAAAATTTTAAACCTAAGTTTTAAGAAACTTGGTGTTTTCGGGGAAAATGGAATGATTTGTTGAATTGTTTGTTTATTTGATAGTTAAATAATCGACTATCAAATCTGGACCCAAATATAACTTTGGAAATATCTAGAAGAGATATAAGAATTATATGGTATAGTTACCGTTCGAGGTGCTATACTGTACGTATCATCTCGTTGTTCTTCTAGGACGTTGATAAGGAAACCTGTCCACTAACGGTTAGGCGGTGAACTCCGATCTTATCTGAACACAATATTAGGATCTGACAGCAGATTGATAACATATAGCATCAAAATCGTAATTTCCAAAAAAAATAACATTTTAATATACGTACATCCATCGGAGAGAAACTAACCTGTCATCAGCTTGGATAGCAGTCTTCCCTTAGAATTGTGGATAAATAAACAAAGCAAAACAGTGGCTGAAATAAGAATGCTATGGTAGGAATCATCCATTTCCTCTCTCCAAGTGCTCCAGTGATCATCAATGAAACCTGAAAATATACATAAGGTTGACCCGATCATTAGAAGAACATCAACCCCCAGATCGGTCTGGTAAACTAGCGTAAGAATTGAAGTCATGTGATAACTTAATGTTATAAAACCTTTTGAAATAAAGGTATCTCGTAAGACCATGCCGCACATAAACACAGACGGGATTTTTGCCTTACGATAACCAATACATTTATATATAAAATCCTGTGATATTATAGTAATGTCCAAGGTGTTTAATATAAATATAACATAGCTGAAATGGTTACGTTGATTACATTTGATAGCATATTCTAGTATACAAACAAAACCACTAATAGACGTTCGTATAAATGGATTTTCCATAGAATCACGATTACATATTTATGCCAAGATTTGATAGTCGGTTGTTTAACAATCAAACAAAAATATTTCCAAACCATCAATATTAAGAAGGATTACATATTTAGGCCAAGATTTGATAGTCGGTTGTTTAACTATCAAACAAAAATAAACAATCAAAAATAAGTTTAATTTCATAAGAATTTAAGCATAGTTAAATCCATAATCACGATTAAGTCACATAAACGACTTTTAGTACCCTTTTAATTAATTATCATTTATAAATTGAAAATCCAATTTATTAGTCAAACTTCTTTCATTTGACAATACTCCCTTTATTAATTAAAACTCCCTTTATATACTTGCATATGTTGTTTAATTTCTCGCTTATACCCTTTTCAATACTTAAAAAGTATCATATACTTATCCCAACGTTATAAGTATACTCACAAGTTACTTTACAAGTTTTATTTACTTTGAAATATAATCAAATAAATTAGACTAATTACCACCAAAATATTGTAATAATAAACTCTTTTCTTTTATAAATTAAAGATACAACATATTTTGTCCTTTTATAAAAGACTCATATACTTGTTATTATCTTTAAAATTCCAATACTAAAGAACTAAATTTTTTATAATATTTCTTCCGAATTATAATTTAAGGGTTTAAAAACAAATCTTGCTAACACATTGTTTACTACAAATCCAAACCGTTCCATTCAATCATTATTTTCAAAACTCACTTTTAAAGGTTTAATTACATTTTAAGAGTTAAAGATAAGTGTTGCTAAAAACAATTGTCATAACAAACCCAAAATTATTTACTTGTATTTTCTACTAAATATCCATTAGTACATATCTAATTATATTCCCAAGTATAATTAATAATAAGGGTTAAAAACAAGTATTGCTAAAACACCGTTTACAACTACCCCAAAATCGTTACTCCAACGACCCAGAATTTTAGTCATTTGAAATTCGTATATTTAATTGATTTTAAATATTTAGAAGTTATTTGTATAAGCTAGATAATGCATATTTCGAATATAGTGATTTAGTTGGATAATTAAATTGTTAATTTAATATTTGAAATTGTGTAAAAATTGGAAATTGGATCTACTATGAATGAAAATGAATTCTAATGTTGAATTAAATTCTATTTGAATTAGAATGATGTTAGAGAACTTTTAAAATTGAATTAAAAGTTAAATTCTAGAAATTGAATATTTTAATATTTAATTAACATGTAAAAATAGTCGTTTTTCAAACAGTCTTGGATTTCTATGAAACCAATTTCATTGGATCTGTAATGTTCTATTATTGTAAGATTTCAAATTTCATGTCAATCTGATTTACGGGTTGTCCATGGCGAGCTAAAACACCTAGAAATTTGTTTAAGTGAATTTTAAATTTAAATAATTCAATTAAAAAATCTGTCTTCCAAATACAATCGAATTGCCTCTCGATATATATTCCATTGTGCTCAGAATGGGGATAAAATATTATAAACGCCAGGCGGCATGCTTCATTTAGAGTTCGAAAAATTTTCGGGTGAATAGAGTTTGGAAATTTTCTACAAACGGACGTTATTTTTTATCATTTGCCAAAACCCTAGTCTTCTAAGTTACAGCCGCCATCTTTTAACCAATGGCTGAAATCCTTCAAAACTTCAACCCCTTCGATCTCCTCATCCATCCAATTTCATCGAAAATTTCCAATAACAAAAAAGTCGAGCTCGACGAGTAATATCCAACAGTGGATTTTCCCTATAATGCCTTCGATTCGCTATAATTTGGCGATAAAGGAAGCCCATTCACGTGCGATTTTAGAGGGGGAGGCGACCGAGCTTCACACGGTTATGGGCGATGGTGAGCATGCATGGGGGCTTCAACGTGAAGGTCTTTGATCGTCGAACAGTCGATTGTAGAAGTCGTGATAATTTGTGGAAGATCGACGGCCATGGGTTAGTTCGACCTGATGGTTAAACGTGAGGTGGTAGAGGATTTGCACGACCAGGATTTGATCAAGAGGAATCAATGGTAGAGATCTATTTTAGGTCAAAATAAAAGAAAATGTGTAAATTTATATATATTTAATTCGTACAAGCTTTAAAATACCATAACTTCTTCATACGATGTCCGTTTTTGACAAAACAAATTGCGTTGGGTCCCTATTGACGATCACAACATTTTAGAGTTGGTTTCGAGTTTATTGGAGCTAGTGTAAATTTTAGATAACATTAAACGGCTGTTTATTTTTATTCAGAACAAAACACAACTACTGCTATTGGAACCAATGTGAGTACAACTCACTCTTTCTGACTCAGTGATATTTTTATATAAGTGAGATTAAAATTGTTCTGTGATGATTGATGATTTTTTGGATGATATATGATATATTATATATATTGATTTGTATTTGGATATATCCCTGCCTATTGGAGCAGATGAGACCATATACGTCCCCGTGTATGAGCGAATGTACCTTTGTACGCGCGTCTGTCTTGAAGCGGACATTGTATATATATTTCTAATATGTATATTTGTAGCAGGTGATAGGTTGGAGAGATCCAACTAGATTCCTCACCAGTATTGATTTTATTTACAGATATTATGATATATGTTGTTATCATATGATATATGATGTTTTGGATGTCGTGATTGATGTATTTAATGTTGTTGCATCGTTGGGCCTATTTTGGAATTTAAAAATGTTAAAGTGATGATTTTAAATTGAAAATGGATTTTCAAGTGATTTTGAAAATAGAATTTTATTAATTTTGAATTGTTAAAAGAATGAATTTATTTAAAATAAATAAATGTTATAATTTTTATGTTATAAAAATTATGATTTTTGGGAAATATAATAGAATGTGAATTTTGAAATGTGAAGCTGATTACTTGGTAAAATAGTTTAAATTGGGATTTTTGATTTATTATAAATGGTTTATAAATAAGATTTATAAATTTTATATTTTATTAATCAAAATGATGGGATTGAAAAAGGAGTTTAATAAGTGTTAAAATGGAGTTATAAATGGATTTTGTAAGCAATAAGATTTATAAATTTGTGAAGTAATAAACGAATGAATTTGTAAACAAATGATTTATAAGTAAATTAACTTATAAATTGGATTTTTGGCACGTAAATGAGATAAATGGAAGTGGTAAATAAAGGGGTTTTATATATGAAAGTTTTTATGAAATAAAAATAATGGAATTTATAAACATTGTTTTATAAATCTGAAATCAACTTAATTTGATAAATTAATTATTATAGGTTATTAAAGGAATTTCATCCATGATTTTGGACAGTGGATAATCCTTTAATTTAATGTGCAATAGTAGTGAATTGGTAAAAGAATTATCTTCACGATTTTGGATATTGAATAATATTTTAAATGAATAAATGTTTTGGGAAGTGATATTTTAAATGGATAATATGATTTGAAGATGTTTTAAAATGTGTTAAGTATCGAATGCATAGGTTTCAACATTCAATGTTGAAGTAGATGTTTTCGAGAAATAAGGAAATGATGGACTATAACACTGTTGTTATAGTAATGATTTTCGAAAGGACATGTATTTGTATAGTATTGGGGTTTATATATCTATCTAATTTTCGAATCCTTATACTAATGATTTTAAGTTGTCGTAACGATGTTTTGCGCAACATTCGTTTTGACCCAAATAAATGTATTTAAAGAGAATGTTTTCCTTAAAGAATAAAATATATACTTTGATTTAAGTATATGTAATATTTTTCAAGTGTTGAAAATAAATTGATTTGTGAATTACTTAGTATTAAATAACTTATGGAAATGCTTTACAATATAGAAGTTGAAATGGTTTTGAGATTATTTCTTTTTAAAGATAATTTGAAGTTAATATTTGGCTAGTAATTTGATTAATAAAAGATTAATTAAAAGGGCCTAGTGATTGTTATGGTGTTGAATATTTTTTTATTTGCTTTGATGGTTAAATAACCGACTATCAAATTTAGCCATTCTAATTCCTCGACTTGATGTGGAAACTATTTAGTCGTACACTTAGTACGTTGCCTTCTATGTAGGCTTGATTATCATTTGTGTTGAGAATGTTGATTCGTGTAGTGCGAAGTATTACTCCAATTTATCGAGCTTCCTTCTTGGCCCGAAGGATAGCAAGTTAAAAACTGGAGACGTGATAAGTCTACGGGACTTGGTTTTTTTGTGAGGTTGAAAAACGCTTTTGCATTGTTGGTGCGAAGTGATCGAGATCAGATTTATATAAAACCACTTTGGACCAATGTATATGTGACGATTGTGCAGTTTGCTTGTGATGATATTGAAATTTCGGATTTTCATAGCGGGGGTTTGCTTGTTGATCGTTTGGGGTTAAAATCCCAATATACATATAGTAGCCGTGGTCTCTTCAATATAAAATATCCAATGCATGGACTATTCGCTACTAATCCTAGGGATTTCTTGACAGGATGTGGTAGGAAAGTACCTTCGGTTTGTCCTGTTCCTGGACAACTTGTATGGATGTTTGTCTGATATTGCATTTCTAAAGATTACGTACATTGGTTTTTACAAACGTACATCAGTGGTGGCAGAGAAGGAAACTTCTCTTAGCTTAACACCTTCCTTGAGATGTATGAGCTTAACGGTTGTATTTTTATGGAAGAAAATTAGTAGTAGTCAATGGAAATGGCCGTGTGGCATTCAAAGCGATGTGATATGTGAAAGGTAATCGTTACCTCAGGCCTTATCTATCGAAAATGACCAAAACAAGGTTATATGCGGCAAGGGTGCCTGTGGGTCGCTCCCAAGTAGGGTATGATCATCCTCTTCTAGATATATCTTTACACGTTATGACGTCGTGTATCTTATAATTGTGGTTTGTATGCTATGAGGCCCCCTCGATAAAGGTCGTTAACGACCGAAGGGTGATATATTTTGTACCATCTAGTTAAAGAAGTGGGTCGGTCTTGTGTTGATAGAGAATCCATTATGATGGTCCTCTGTACATTCTTCTAGAGATGTACTGCCGACAGGTAGTCCCTTTACTTGGTCATTTGTATGGAAATCCAAACTCCACTACGTACCTGCCATTTTGATTGTATTACCCATTTTGGTATATATGTTGGAATTTAATCAATGTAACAATTTCGGCTATGATTAATATTATTTGTGCAATAGACACCATTATAATATAAGAGGATTTGATATGAAATGTTTTAGTTATCGTAAGGTAAAAACATGTTCGTGTTTATGTGTGGACTTGTCTTATGAGATACTTTTGTTTTGATAAAGGAAAACTTTGGTAATTTAATAAATTCAATGAGTGTGTTTCTCACGCTGGTTTACCAGACTAATCTGTACGTTTTTCCCTTTCAATGCTTGGGTCAGACCGAGTATATTTACAGGTTTCGATTTGGTGCTTTTGGAGCTTCGGCAGGAAAGATGGAGATCTTCTTTTTCGTATACACGTGTCTATTTTGATTATTGATTATCCACTGCTTAGTTGTTGTTTATATTATCGGCAATTGTGAGGACAGATTATTATAACTGTCTAGGCTGATAAGTTGTGATTGATTGTTGAAATCTGATTGATGTAGGTATATATATAGTTTCTATTTTGTAAAGATCATTGATATGATATTGTATGTTTTCCGCTGCGGTGCGATTCTGCATGGTTCTATTTGGTTCTATCTTCTCTCTTTCTTCTCTTCTCTTCTTCTGTCTTCTTTTCTTTCTCTTGACTTTCTATCAGTCGGTGCTTTTTGGTTCGGACATGTGTGGTTTGTTGTCGATTCAAAGGGTACAGATTTGCGGGTCGTCACAATCACTTATCCATATAATTAGTCTTCAAAACATTTATTTAAAGATCAAGCATATCTAAAATCTATAAATTTAGATAATACACTTTTAGTTAAATCTTTCCCAAACCATTTATTTAACTTAAGTGTTGGAACCCAAATCCCCTTTTTATTATATTGATGGAATGTTTAATTTAATACTTATAACTTGTGTGTGTGTGTGTCTATATAAATAATTTAAAATACCTACTAATATGTTAAAACTACTTAAATTAATACATGGATATATATATACACACTAATTTATTTATAAGGTAAAATATTTAATATCAAGAAAGATTTAAAAAGATAATATAATATAAAACTTTTCTTAAAATATTTAACTTGTTAACTAAAAACTATATAGATACCTAAAATACTTTATATAATTTTGTATTATTATTCAAAATATTTATATTAAATATCTCCTAAAAATACCTGTTTAAAATCCATAAAACATAATTTACATGAAAACCCCTTTATGTTTGAAATTTAGAAATAATTATAAATCATTTTAAAAGTTCAACACTTCTTAATTTAATTTCTTTCAATAAATATTTAGAAGATTACTTAGAAATATTTGAAAGGATATACATAAAGTAAAAGTCTTTTTTACTTTGTTAAATCAAGTGTTCCCATCACCACTTGTTATCTAATGGTAATAATTTTCCAAGTTATCCATCTATGTCCAACATGCTAAAACGTGTGTAAACAATCCAATATATATGTAATATATATATATATACCAATTTTCCAATTTAAACGCACGTTTAATTTCAGGGATTTCAAAGCACGTTCATAACGACCATATTGCCTCAACCATTCATAATATAATTTCCAACAAATCATACAACACAATATATGAAAAGTATAATCAACAGTGACGAGGAATCCTGTTGGATCCCTCTAACATTTCCCCTTACATCACATGTAGTATATAATCATAAAATATTAATAAACCACTTCAAGACAGGATCGTATACAAAGGGTCATCCGCTCATACATGGAAACATATAATGTCTCATCCACTCCAGGGGCCGGAATATATCCAAAACAACTAATAAAATAGTAAATCGTCCAAATAGTCAATAAACAATCAAATATAAAAATATAAGTAGGCTAGAAAAGTGAGTTAACTCACTGAAATTCAAGTTATTGCCGAAGCATTCTGGCTTCATCTAAGATTAAACAATGTTTGATTTTAGCTCGAAATTTTATAAACTCAAATTCCTACAAATCCAAGTCTGTAACATAGATTTCATCGATATAAATACAATGCAACTCGTCGTGCTCGACTACAATCTCGCATGAAAAGGTTATACATTTATAAACATTCGATATTGTTAAAATAATTAATTTTCTTTAATTACCTCAATTAATAACTAATTATCTTGTTTAAAACCTAACCCTTCCCTCTCGTTTAAAATGCAATGAACCCAGGCGTCGTCTTTTCCTCGAACGTGACTTCATCCACCTCGCACCGCCTCTACGTCATGTCGCTGACCGTGCGACCACCACCCGAGAATGAAATGCCTTCACTTTACACATCAACATCCATGCGACCACCCACATCGACACCCATCGCCTAAAATTGGCATGAAACCGCCATGACATCGCATGGGAATTTCCATCGCCTCGCTTTGTTTTGGCTCGATCAAACCGTATACTACCTTCCCCTAGCCCAGACGAACGATTTTGTAGTTGATATCGAAAGCCGGTTCAACCTCTAGAGGCGCAGAAAACCATTGCCGTTAGATTGTGGAGATATAACGATGGCGGCTGTGAAGTTTGTTTAGGGTTTTACAAAAAAAGGAAATAACTAAGTACTTAGATAGAAAATTTCTCAACATTATTCACGCTTTAAATTTCTGAACTCCAATCAAGGCCTGCCGACGGGCGTTCAAATGAAATATCCCTATTCCAAACACAATGGAATTAGTGTTGGAATCCAATTCCATCATATACATAAGTTAACTTTCAAAATAAAATTATATTGATTTAAATTCCTTAAATTAATTTTCATGCATTACGAGCTCGCATGATCAAATGATATGTCCGATCGCCTCGAAATATGACGGCGTATAATAATATACTATTGTGGATCCAAACGCACTAGTTTCGTCAAAATCTAAGACAGTGCTCAGGATCGATAAATTAGCAGGTTAATTAAAACTAGTTAATATTAAAATCATTTTAGTCAATTTTAATTCAAATTTAAAAGTTTACTATTATCATTCTTATTTAAATCAGCTTTCAAAAATCATTTATATTTATATTAAATCCAAGTTTCAATAATTTAAATAAATTTCATATTTAAATTACTATTACAATAATTAAAATTTACTATTCAAACAAATCCATATATTTGAATATTAAGCTATTTTACTTAAAAAAATTACTTTTCAATATTTAAAATTAATTAAATATTTCATATTCAAATGACTGAAATTCTGAGTTGTTGCAAAACTCCAAATATAAAAGTTGCTCATAATTTCGCGATGAACACAATGGTGCATGTTTCATGGTCAAATTCCATCGTTTGCACAAATTCCACTTTTGGAGCATAACTAGTTTATCGACTAACTAATTAAATAACTAACACTAAATTACAGGGTGCTACATTCTTCCCCCCTTAAAAATAATTTCATCTTCGAAATTTCACTAATGACTAAGTCATGATTTTGGCTTTTAATTATCCTAAATTACACAACCAATGAGTGTACAACAAATTTTGCAACCAAACATGCATAAGTGCATAGTGTATTACTGCATCACCACATAGAAAATATATGTGTAGAATGATTCTTAATCATATCCTCCTATATGAATGCATTTCTTTTGAAAACGTGATACAAATGACCTACATATATGTTGGTAGTTCTACTTTATGCAGCTTCTTGTAAAGTCTTTTCAACAAGAACCCCCCATACTCCTACAAAGAGAAGTATGAAACAACTAATTTACATCCATTTTCTACCATTCAATAATCTATCGCATCGAAAATCGCCTCCTAAACTTTAATCCTATACTGAAATAAGGAATTTAGGTGGAGAATTTAACATTCTTACTGCACTACAATCTTCCTATTTTCATAGTACAGTGGAAATTTCCTCACTGTCCCGGATTTACTCTAAATTTTCCACATACAAAATGCGTAAGAAGACTTATTTTCCAACTCTAAAACAGAATTAAGTCTAAAAATAGACTTGCACGCATTGTCGACAAGGTATGAAAATAGAAATTCCAAGGTTAAGATAGTTTTTTCCTTGTTACCACTTACATTACTGCATCGTCGACCCTAATGCACCGATAAATCTGCAAATTCTTACTCTATTTGTCTTCCCTATGCCTAACATGCGGCTTTCAAAATATAAGGCCCCATTTCGCTTGTCATTTTTAGTTTTATATTTTCGTCTATACGAAAGCTTGTTCGTTTTATGTATCGTAACAAACAATTTTGAAAAATGAATTTAACATGCAAAATAAAAACCAAGATTATTTTGTTTTCCATGTTTCAAAAGATAATAAAAGCACGGAGAACAATCCAACTCTTTCGTTGTCCGTTGGTAGTCGCAATGGCTAAGAATTATAAATCTTCTTCTCTTATTTTTTGTTATTTCTTAGTGCAATTTGAAAACACAAAACTCAAAATACAAAATGAAACCAAACGGACCCTAAGATTTCACAAAAATCTTTCTCACTTTTCAAATTGTACATCATTTGAAAAATAAAATCCTAAAATATTTAGATGCACGTTTTCCCTTGAAATACAATTTTGGAAAACACTCTAAAAACAATTTAAGGGTCAAGAATAACTAAAACACATAACTTTTTATTAAATTTTTCTCCTTTTTTTAAATTTTTTTCAAAGGGAACTTTTAAAATCAAGTGAAAAAATTTCAAAATATTTTCCTTCTCAAAAATTTTGATAAATCAAGTCACGATTTCAATCTAGTTGGAAGTCGGTAATACGCTAAACGCATAAGCCAAATTCAAAAATTCTACAACTAAACTTTGTCCAAAAATTTGGAATTTTATTCAAAAATGTCACCACATCAATTAATCAAAAAAAATTCCTTTTAAAGAATATGAGCAATGAACCGTGATGTTGAAATAACTTTATCATGTCCTTTGCTAAAATTTTCAACTATTCTAAACTTCCAATCTTTTATTGCTTTAACTGTTAGTTAAGTGTTTTTATGAGATTTCCATATTTATAATATTTCTTTACTATATATACATATATATTTCAGCGGTTCGTATATCCAGAAACAACATAGAAAATGAACAAAAACTCATAATATCATGCATGCCTTTTATAAGAGGCAACTAATAGTTTTACAGCCCAACTACCACAGTTTTACATCCCAACAACCAAAAAGAAAAGAAAAAATGCTAGAAAGAGAAAAGACGACAATACCATAACTCCTAAAAGTGCTTACAAATTATGAGATGCCTTGGTGCGCGGATAGAGCTCGACCCATTATCGTGACCCTTGAATGGATGTAGCATGGCAGCTATACACCCAATCTCGTGCTGCTAGCACCGCTGGTGTTGTTAACTGTTTCAAAATTGCAATCTTTCTAAGGAAGGATCTAATGATGGCAGAAGGAACTATCTACAAAACTACCTCTCCATGGAGGTTCATCGATATTACTTAAAGACGAGAGTGGATATGTGAAAATATGGAAAGTGACTATGTAGAGTGCTAATTCTTGATCAACAAATTGAATCAAAAGGGTGTGAGTCCAATTGATGGTGATGCCACCAATACTAGCATAGGTGGTCTTCCGCACCATGGGATAAATCCAAATTTAACTTTCCATTTTAGGGATGATGTTTTTTCAAATGATACACATAATCAGACGGGTAGTCGGACGTAGATTATCCATCTTCCAAGCACCAACATCTTGGAAAAGATATGCTAAAATTTTTTTGAGTCGCTCACTTCAAAACAATCCACGTCCTTCGAGGAGGCCTCCAAAATATCAGTGAGATCATCATTAATTGGCTCAATCAAGATATCATTTACCTCTGAACGAATCAAACTATTGCCTCCATCGAAACTTTATGCCAACAGGACATCGAAAAGGCAGATGCAGGGCGTGTAACATTCCCGCTCGAGGATGGAGATTGGATTCGGCTTGTTGAGGAAGGAGGAACGAAAGAAGGCAAATAGAAGAATTCAGATGCGACTTTTATAGTCCCGTTTTAGGTTCAAGTAGTGTCAAAACTCGTTAACCGGTAGACCACTCTAGGTTTACCGCTAAGTGGTCAACTTCTAGATGGGCTTTGGACATTAATTGAACCTAGACCCAATCAGGGTCGGGTTAAGTAATAATAATCATTTTGCACCGTCTCCTTCGATACGACACGATCCAAAAAATTCCTATCTCATTATGGCGGTGTCAAAGCCTACGTCTAGTCCCAAACCATGCTCCAGCAATTCACAGTAGTCCCAACACTATTGTGACCAATAACAACTCCAAAGACCTGAATTTTTGCCTACTTCACATTGAAATATTTCTTCCAATAGCTGGTGGATACAACAATACTTCAAACTACGTACCCTAATAAAGTTGAATGACGTTCCTATTTCATCTATACCTTAAAGAGAGAAAATCTAAATACTTCGATTTTATAAACCAAACAATCACTGAGCTAAATGTATGCTCCTTTATACTAGTTTTTAATAATAGAAACCATTCCATACCAAAACTTCCCTTAAAAGTCAAACTTATATATATTTCAAAGTTTCCAAAAATCTTTTTAAAACACATATTTCCCAAATTGGAAAATAATTTTCTTGCCAAAAATCAATATCAAATTTTTACTGATATATATATATATATATATATATATATATAAGGTTTAAAGCATTAACCTTTTATAAACCCAAAATTTATTAACATGACCAACTTAGTGGTATAAGTGTTTCTTTGAAAACTAAAATTTCAAAACTCTCCGAAATCAAAACTTCTAAAATAAATCCTTCAGAACAGAAATCCTTTGAAAACACTTTTTTCCAAAATCTAAGGCATTTCCAAAATATTCCTATAAATATTCTCTCACAGGTTTTAGACTAAGTAATTGACATTACTTGCTCAAATAAAAATCCAATTTTTCATCCAAGAGGTGACTAATGAATGCACCATAGCAAAAACTTGCTTCTAGATAACTGTGACATACAGTATCTAATTTTCCATCCATATGGAATAATTGTATGTTTCCAACTGGAACTCAAAACAAAAAATCATTAGGTATCTAGAATCTCAACAATCAAGTTGAACACCTCCAATCTCCAAGATTTAGCCATATGTACTCATGCTCTTCCTCAACAGTGCTTTACGCATCGCCAGCACTCCATGAGGTAGTTCGAAGTCGGTGTGAAAATCTTAGCTTTAAGATATTCCAACCCATAGTTGCTTTTCCCATTCCTTTGAAGTGGAACAACAACAACTCCTATAACTAGAACTCTTAGAATCTAGCGTAAAAATATAATATTGCTAGATAGGAAAGTATGAATACTTTCTCTCAGTTTATCCTAATCCCTATGACCTACTAACCTAGGCTCTGATGTCAAATGTAACAACTCACACCTTAATGGGCCTAAATTTCGACAAAAATGAAAACCCAAGTACATCAAAGCACAGATTGGTGGATTTGATAGCAATAAATAAGCATGATCATTATCAGAGATTGATAGAAATCTAAAGTAATAGTGAAAACAGTAATAGGATAAGAATACTGACTATGACTATTACCTTGGAATTAATGGTATTCCTTGGATGGCAGATTGTCACATCAGCATCGAGCATGACAGAAAGAAGATTTCTCCAACAATAAAGCACATCCAGCTCGAGCGACCTCTTTCTCTAAGTATATCCTGAGGGTTGGAATGAGGAAGGGGTCAGAACAACGTTCTAGTGACTGGAAATATAAATTGTCCATAACATAATCTTATACCAGTTAGTTTCCATTTAATTGTTATGTTAAGGTTAGCAATTCTAATCTAACCTAGCATTGCACACACGATTACATACTTACACCTTCCTAAGGTACGGAATACTAATGAAACCTTATCAACCACCCACACTTCCAAACCTATTTTCGACTTAATACATCTAAATACGAAGCTGGCTTTTATAGTACTTTTAGAAAGAAAAATAGGTAGACTCTATCATTTACGACCTTAATCAAGGTAGACCCCGTAATTTAAGACCTATTCCCAAGGTGGTTCCTTAACAATGTTGTCAATGGTATAGCTACAAGACTTCTAACCACTATTTAAGGATTCCGACATTTAATGTCCACTATTACCGCATCTATCGTCGATAATTGTAGCCATGTAATAAAAAATACGCAAGCCACTTAATAGCTCAAGTGGAAAATAGGTAGACTCTGGTCATTTAAGACCTTAACCAAGGCAGACCCCATCATTTTAGACCTATACCCAAGGTGTGCTCCTAAATGGTACTATTGTTATTACGGCCTTAGTAATGCGAGAAACTGTACTCAAGCTACTTAATACTTCCAAGTGAAAAATAAGTAGACTCTGGCCATTTAAGACCATAAATAAGGTAGACCCCATAAATTAAGATCGATTTCCAGAAGCATGCTCCTCGACGGTACTATCCAGCTGTCATTACTTGGAAATCTTATTAGGCTACTTAATACTTCTTTTATAGGAAAGAGGAGGACCCTACAGTCACTTAAAACCCAACCCTGAAGCGAGCCCTTCCTGAGATATCCACATCACTCTTTAATTATAAATATGGTATCTCATTAGGTTACTCTTTTGGTAGGGAGGCGAACCCTTCAATCACTTAAGACCACAACGCTGAAGTAAACCCGTTTTACAGACATTTTTATTTATTTATTTGGAATCTCACTAGATAACTTAATACTTCCATTTAGAAGAGCAGCGGACCCTTTAGCCACCAATGACCTCAAATCAGAAGCAAACCCCTATGGAGATATCCCTCACCGCTCCTAATTTCAAATTTGGACCATTTAATACTTTCCAATTAAGAAAGCAGGTCCAATCTCTCACATCGTCATGGGCTCTAGGATTAGCGATATCTCACATCAGTAGTAAGTACACCTGACTATTGGTAGCCTCAAAGCGAATGGCAGTCTTTCGTCGAGTGACTCTACTGACCTTGCATCATTAACCCACTAAGTCCATTTAACCATCCTATGTCTTTACTTATATTATCTTACGTAGAAATTGGACTTAGCTCACTAATTCACTTTTTATTTAAGGAATTAAGATTTACCTTAAATATTTGTTTACCCATAAATCCTCGTTTAATGCTCATAAATGTTAGTTTGTCCATAAAATCGTAACGGACATTTCCTAAGACAATTATGTATGATTGCTAATTTCAAATTAGTAACATTTTATATCTATTCTATTTTTATCAGTTCTATTAATCCATTTGCCCTATCAAATTATTGTAAATCCCATACTTATTACCATTTATTGGAATTATAATCTTTTAAATTCTTTTCCCATTAGTTAGTTATCCTAAACGCGAATATTACGTGCAAGCATCATTATTATTATTTTATTTAATTATTATAAGTATAGTAATTACGTAGAGATATTTACTATTATCAAATATGTCCTGGTGATATATCTTCACAAGAAGATACTTTTCAATGTTAAATTGTTGGAATTATATCTAAAAAGATAATCCCTTATAATTTCCATGAATTATCCTAAAACAAAGTATTTAACTTTAAAATATAAAAGATAACATCGTTTGAATTGCAAAATATAATAATTTCGTTTTATTACTAAAATAGACAGTGTAAAGTATACTTAATTCATGCTTTACACGTCTCTTTCTCTTTCAATTTGTATATATTCCTTGTTAGATCAAATATTGTATTTTCCTAAAAAGGAAAGAAATCAAACTAATTTACATATATTAAATGGATCTAAATTCCAACAATTTCAAACGTAGAAAAGTTTACATTCCAATAAGATTAGGGTAATCATTCAAATTCATAACATTATTATACAACTTATTTCAGATCTAGAATTAATTTCATTCAATTCAACATTCTGAATTCATACTTTGGGACTGATTTCAAAATCGGGTTGTATATAATGCTAAATCAATTCATAAACAAGATTATGTAGGCGATATTTATCATATTCAGGTCATATTCAACTTGTTGCCTACAACTCATATACAATTATCCAATTAGGCATAAAAATCAAATCAATACAAAGGGAATAATTTTTATATTATAACATTGTAACGACCCGTCTTTTCAAACTCTAAAAGTCGACCCTAATACATCCACGGTATTCATGTACCGAACAACTAAGTGCCGAAAAGATAGATTGCTAGGAGAAATAAAGGAGATAGAAGAAACTAATAATTCACAGAATCTCACAACGCAACGGAATAATATAAATTAATCAACATAGTACTTTACAAAATCATCTTAAAATGATACATCAGAGTCATACTAATACAAATTCTACCCTAAGATAGTTATAAAAGTCTGTCTCTACTTAACTGATACAGTATACATATAAACAGCGGAAATAAGATAATAACTAGCTATCGGTGAAGCCTCCTGCTCCAAGCTCCTCCAAGATGCATCTACAGAAAACCTGAACTACTTGGCTACCCATAAAAAAATTGAGCACCCAAGAATTTTAGGATAAATAAATAAAGCTCTGGGTCAGACATGGGTGGTGTGAGTAAACTCAAAGCAACTGAATTGTTACTTTTCAAAACCCTTTTAAAATCAAAGGTATCTCGTAAGACCATGCCGCACATAAACATGGATTGGTTTTTACCTTACGATAACCAAACCCACTTTTATATAAAAATCCTATGATATTATTACAGTGTCTAAGTACAAATACTTATTAAAATAGCCGAAATCGTGACATTAATTAAATTCTAGCATACTAGGCTCTACAATCAAAACCGTAAAGGCGCATATTGGAGAATGGAATCCATACAATAACTAAGCACTAGGGTGCCACCTATCACAGTGCACGTCTAGAAAATGTACCGAGGACCTAGCCTGGATCCCTTGCCAATGCAAGACAGGCCTGCCCCAAACTGGATAGCACCGAATATGTCTTCACCCCAGTTGCTTTGCAACCCTTTTTACCGAAATCCCATGTACAACCAATCCATAAATATGTAGATGTATCTAGAAGGGTGACAACATACCCTATTGGGTGCGACCCACTTAGCCTTGATGCATCTCCTCTGATTTTCAGTCATTTTCGGTTGATGAGGCTTGAGGCTGCATTTTACCTTTTTGAATAGCAATCCCATTTGGAATGCTAATACTGCCCTCCAAGCATCAATACAATGCTAGCATTCATCCATACAAGTTCATTCTATGTCTAAACGAAACCGAAGGCACTACTTCTACTACATCCATTTAGGAATCGCCCTTAGGATTAGTAGCAAGCAGCCCTTGCGCTTCAACAGCTCCATCTGCGATCCCATATTCTTCAAGATGTCTTCAGTACAAAATGCTTAAGTTGGATCAAAGTGGTTTTCGGATAACAAATCTGATCCCCGTCTCTTCAAAACAACTTTCGATAGTTCTGGTAAACTCAACCCGATTCTTTAGGAAATAAACAAACAAAAGATAAGAGTGGATTTTACCTCCTAACCGTTAGTGGATGGATTTCATTATCATTCATCCTAGAAGAACGAAACGAGTTTATATGTATAGTATAGCACCTTCGACGGTAGTTATGCCATATAATTCTCATGTTTCTCCTATATACTTCCAAAGTTACGTTTTGGTCCAGATTTGATAGTCGGTTGTTTAACTACCAAATAAACAAATAATCAAACATCGATTGAATTCCATATGGGATGCTCTAAGCCTTTATTAATTAATATCTTATTAATAAAATCACTTTATAAAACTTTATCAAAGGATCTTTTCTAAAACACTTTTCTCAAACCCCTTGCATCCCTTTTGTACTTGGAAAATAATATAAGCATTTACCAAAAACATTTGGAAAATTTTTCCCTTCTCACATTGCATACTAAATGGCCAAACAACTCCCTTTTAAAACATCACTTGCTATAAAACTCATTTACTTTATAAAAACCCATGCACTTATCCCTTATAAAAATTCTTTTATAAGTTCACTTCACATATCAAACCACTTACAAGTTTCCAAACTAGATTTAAACTTCTTTCAAAAGTTTCTAAAATGATTATAAAATCTCTTTCTATTTTAAAACTATTTAAAAATCTTCCTTTATAATTCCTTTATAGAATCTCCTTTATAAAATATCATTTTTCAAGATATCGTTTGTAAATCACTTTAGGTAAAACCTTTTATTTAATAAACCCCATTTTAAAAATAATATATTTTTAAAAATAATTTTATAACATAATAATAAAATTTGAAAATCATATATAACCTTTAAACCCAAATTGATTAAAGAATTAAAGCTAATTCAAAAACATACTTTAGAAATTCGAAAAGAGGCTTAGCAATCCCAATGGTGCTAATTTAAGTTACCATTCAGTTTCCATTTCAATTCACTTAACAGTTACTTACATAGATAAATATATATGTAAGTACACTCATACCCAAATCAAGGAATAACATGTCAATATGAACTAACTATCATATATATATCCAAAAAACATAATAGCATGGTGGTGATTTGTCCTGCTAAACACATGTCCACACAACAAACAAACAATTTATAGCAGAAATGAGATTTATTCTGCTAACACATGTCCATATAACCAAACAAATAAACAATCAATTATAGTAGAACGGAGATTTATTCGGCTAACACATGTCCAAACAACCCAACAATCTACATTATAATTCATTCACAGTTATATGGTTTCTTAATAGTATCAACACTTGAATCACTAGTAATCAAAACCATCTTTGAAAAAGAAGTGCCTTTGAACCATTTTACTTTTGAAAACCAAAGGATTTAAAACGTTTAAACCCTTTTAAACATAATTAATTAAAAGTTAAATCCTTATTTAAATCATAATTAATTTTAATTGAATCTCAACTTATTTTAATTAAATAGTTAAACAATAATTAACTATTAATTAAACCCAAATTTATCCTTTATTAATCATTAAATAATTAGTTAAACCTTCATTAATAATTAAATTTTAATTAGTCAAAATTAATTAATTAAATAATATTTAATTAAACTCAAACAATAAATTAAACCTTTGATAAATAATTTATTATAAATTAAATCTTTAATCAAAAAATTACACCCTTGATTAATAACTAATTAATAATTAATCCTATATTTTATTAATGATAAATTAAATATAAATAATTTATTTAACCCATACTTCATCAACTTAATTAATAATTAACTAAAATAAATCTTAAATTTAAAAGATAATTAATTAAGAATTAATCTTTATTTAATTAAAGTTAATAACCCTTGTTTAATACTTAATTAGTTATTAATTATCAAAACTTAATTTAATTAGGAGTTAATCAATAAATTCATAATTAACTTCCATAATCATCATTACTAAGTTTATAAAACATTTTTTAAAACACTTTTAATTACAAAAACAAAATTTTCAAAAAACGGATTTTTAAAACGAAACTGCATCCATAGCGACTCGCTATGGATGCCCATAATTTAAAAACTTGTTACTAGCTAACTCTTTCATTTACTAACTTTACTTATTAACTTTCCATATCACTTCCAATTTCAAGACAAAGATCATAACTTTATAAATCAAAACACCACTTTAACCATCAATTACGAAGTTTTAATGCTAAACCACAAATTAGTACATACATATTCATCCAAACTATACCATAATCTAAATAATAACACCACACATACAACCATATATATAAAGGTAAATTCTTTCCCAAAAAGTTATGGAATTTACTCACTGAAGATTTTGCAAATCTCTTTTGAACTTGAAATACTTTAGCTTGGAAAACCAAAAAATTACTTAAAATAGGTCATCTTATACTCAAATTTCGGACCTTTTCCTCTCGGATTTTGATAAAGTGGTATAAAGAAAAGTTTTAGATAATTCTTTCTTATATTATTTTAAAAACAAGAATCACTCATTTTGGTTAATTTTTGAGGGGGTTATGGCTGAAACAAGGAGGACCATTTTCAGCCTTGATATTATAGGTTCAAAAACACTTTGAAAAAACCGAATTTTTGGAGTATCTAAACTCAAAATCATAAAAAGTGGTACACTACAAAGTTGTAGCCACTGGAATTACACACGATATGAGAAAAAGCAAATCTTGATTTGGTGAAGTGTAGTGTAAGCTATGGTTGATGGAAATTAGTGTTAAAATGAACGAATTTATACATGCAAAAGAGGAGTTTAGCAAGCTTTTTAAAAGATTTTGCATATATGAATCAACGTTTTCAAATTATATAAAAAAATTGGAAGCCATTAAAATACTTTAGATCTTGGGAAAGAAGAAGAAAGCTTTCAGGAAAAATAGAAAAATGAAAAAAAAATCAAATGAAAAGAATATGGAAATATGTTTTTATATAAAAGGAGATAGCCAAATTACTTAAATGCCATTGTGCTTTGTCTCCACTCCATGGTTTCCACATCATAAAACCTCCACCTCACCATGTGCCAATGTCCTCCCTTGTCCCCCTTCCAAATTCCTAAGCCAACATGCATTAATTGCATGTGTACTTGTGGTTTAAACATGTTTCATACTCGAGTCGTCAAAATGCCACATCATGTTTCCTTATTTTTTTTATTTTTAAAACCTTATACACTAATGTATATACACATATATACATGCCCATATACACTAAAATGTTTATATATTTATGTAAATATATTTACATTAGCGTTCAAAACATTTTCAATAACTTTTAGCCAACAAAAAGTCGAAAATTTGGAAAACGAATTTCGATCACATTTTTTGTTTTTCTTTGAACTATATATCTTTGTAAACAAATTTTAAAAACTATTTCTCCATTATTATTTATTGTTAAAAAGAGTTTTATTTTCATTATAAGACAATTTACTTGAATATTTAAAATTTATTAAATATTCGCAAATTAAAGTAGTGAAATTCTGGGTCCTTACAAACAATGTATAAAATTTCACACTTACCTTTTAAAAGCGATCCAAATCTTCAAATCTGAAGTAGAACCTTTTATTTGTCTCCAAATCCTTTTTAATCCAAGAGGTGTGTATAAAAGGGTATATACATACATTAGAATTACATATTTGAGAAGAGATTTAGGATTAGGAAAGAAAACATATATATATATATATATATATAACCTCAATACGCATATGATTGATTCTCTTCTTCTTTTTATTAGATTTCTACTCTTCTTCAATTTGTATGAATATAGATACAAATATCTTATTTTTATAATTTAAAAAGAAAATGAATAAGAAGAAATGGTAGAGCTTCGTTATTGCCTCCACAAAAATATGTGAAGAGAAGGGAGGGCTAGGCCTAAATTTATATGCACTAGAATCAACCCAAACGGTTGGATCGAAATATTTTAAATCCGGGTCATTGGACCTAGGTTTATTGGAGCTGTTAGATCGCCACTGGTCGACCACCTTTGGGTTACTGGTCGACCGCTGGGGTTAACCATCCCTATCAACGGGTCGGCCTATGGGCCAGGGCAACTAATATAAAAACGTTAATTTTTCTTATTTAATTATTTTCGTTTTGAATTCGTTTCTTGTTTGTAACTTCTCAGTTTGGACTTTATCGCAAAACTCTAAATATGAAAGTTGCTTAGACTTTCTCCACAAACGCAATGTTGTAAGTTTCGTTGTCAAATTCCATCGTTTGCACAAATTCAACTTTTGGCGCATAATTAATTGACCGACTAACTAATTAAATAACTAATACCAAATTACGGGATGTTGCATCACCTAAATTGAGGATTGCGAGTCTCCAACAAAATTTTTGCTACTGCTACATCAACAGCCCATTCCACAACGATCAACCAAGCGAGATAGCGGCATTATTACTAAGAGAACATTCCATTCTAAATATCGCACTAGAGTTGCCTACTGGCCTTCAAATATCGTAGTTCCCCTTCCCTCCCATCGTTACCAGTTCGGCGATAACCTATCGTCTCACTCCCCATCTTCGTGGACACCACACTTCACCTAAATGCACACCACGACCTGCAACATAAACCACTAGACCTAAGCACCAAAGCTCGCTTCACGACTACAATTTCCCCCATCCCGACGCCTCCAAGTCATGGCTTCAAATCAGCGACGCACGTCTCTATAGTCGCCTCCTCTAACATCGTTCGTCGTTGCCAATTCCCCACTCGCGATGATCGCCAGCCCACGAGCATGATATAGTTTCTTCTTATATATATTTTTATATTTTTTGCGTGAATTTGAATGTAGGGCTAGGAAATGAGATTAGAGGAGATACGGGTTTTCGCTTGAGTTCGTGCATCCAGGAACGATTTCTAGAAAATGAGTCTAAATGGGCTAGGCTAATTTTTTTTACTTTCATCTTTTTTTTCCTTTTAAATGATTCTCAATTGATTTGTAAACAGATTTCATTTTAATATAAATTGATTTACACTTTATTTTACAAATCATATTTCGATTACTAGCCAATTCTACTCATTTTAAAACTTAATTATTTTTAATAGTTTAATTACTTAATAATTATTTACATTCAAAAATATTTTATATTTAACTAAAAATATTTTATTCAGTTTCAATATATTATTCGAAAAGAATTTATTAAATTAATTCGATTTATTGAAAAAAAACTTTTATAAGTTAGACTTCAAATAAATAAGAAATTACTTTCAAAATAATAATTGTTAAAAATTGAATTCAAATGGTTTTATTTTAGTTAAATTTATTTATTATTAGAACATAGAAAGCATGGTTGTTACAAGAATAGTGCACATAATCTTATCTAGATTGGGTCTCTAGTCTAGAAGGCATCTACATTCCCCTGTCTAAAGCGAAATATTCTGGACAATAAAGTATAAAATAATAGATAGGTTTCTATTTGTAATATTGAACAAGCATTGATTTCTTTCATTCCAAATACCCCAACAAGTAATACAAAAAATGAATCTAAAAATTTCCTAATTGAATAGTTTTATTTGAATCTAAAATAGTCCAACAATCATAAGACGGGACAGTAGCATTTATATCGTAGTCAAAAATATTAATCAAATCTCTTACTATATGTTGAGTGAAGTGGCATTCAAAGAATAAATGTGAGGAGGTTTTGGATGCCATGTTGCAAAGATAATAAGGGTTATTGTTGGGACTGTTCATGTTTAGCGTACTAATGGTGTTTAGTTTATCATGAAACTCAATCTACATGTGAATTTTAACTTTAGGCGGTGCACTAGTTTTCCAAATAGGTTAAAATACCATAACATTGAATTTCCAAAAAAAGGATAATAACCTGTACATAGGTTTAGAAGTACATTTTTCTATTTTATCCCAGCACCAGCCAAATGATCATGATGTGATGTTCGTTTATATTAATATCGTCAATCATATTGATTAGTCTTTGGAATTGTCTAAATGCATTCCTTATTAATTTTGGTTAAAAGAGATATTCCAGAAAAAAAATATCATATGATCTGACCTACATGATTAGGTCATTCTTGTTGTTCGATGCCAAATAAAGTTTAGGAAAATCGTCTTTCAAGGTGATTAGGGAAGCCCATGGATCATTCTAGAATGATGATTTATTTCTTGGCTGTTTATTGAATTGAAGACCTAGTTTAAATATGTGAAACGGGTAAGAGATATTGTTCTAAAAGAATGGTAATTATGATGTGTTGGGTGCATACAACTTTTTTGAACCATTGTAATAAAAGTTGATAATTATTTCTTTCTATGTTGTTGTATCATTGTCAGAAATTTCCAAAGCCATTTACTCAAAAGGAAGATGTGAAGGGCATTAAGAATTGAAATGCCTAGTCCGCCCTTGGGCATTCTAAGTTCGAGCCTTTTAAACCCCATATCCATAAAAAGTTCTTTCTAATATTATCATTTTTGTTAATTACCCAGTTAGGAAAACAATAATAGCTAGGAAAGCCAGTAGATCGATTTGACAAAATTGGGTAAACAAAAACCACTCGGCCTGCTCTCGAAAGGGCGCTAGCTTTCCAAGAAGATGGTCTTTTGCTAATTTTATCAGTCATATTTTCTGTTCATTTCGTTAATATTATAGTATGTTTTTTTACTAAAAAAATATCATTTTCACCTATGAAAATTTTATAAAAAAATTAAATTTATTTTAAATGCAACATGTTGTTTTTAATTAAATTTTAAGCATTGTTTATAAATTAAATCATTTTTATAAAATAAATTCCATTTAAAATAATGTAAATATATTTACTTGTTAAAAAAATCAACAATAAAAAAAGAATTATTCTTTCAATCGTACTATATTTATTAATATATATATATAAATTATTAATATATATATATATATGTTGTTTTATACCATACACATATTTATATGTAGATTTAAATTATATATATAGTTAATGTGTATATATAAAAAATTATTAATATATATATTTTTATATTATATACACATTTATATATAGATTTGAATTATATATATATATATATAATGAAAATTTTGACCGAAATCTATATTACATATATATTTTCTATACATATTTTAGATTTTTATTTAAATATCAAATTCCATAGTAATAAACTAGAAAATATTTAAAAAAAAATCGACTATTGTAATATTGAAATTTGCAATACTTTTTAGAAAACTTTAAAGTAGAAATTATGATATTTTGAAAATTAATTTTTTTTTACCAAGTCAAATTTGAAAATAAAGACTTAGCCAAAAATTGTTGTGATAGATTCAAAATTATATTAAATATATTATTCATTATAATTATGTATATATAATATTTTAAGCGAAAGGCATATATGTAAGTACTAAGTATATACATGATAGATATAAATTCCAATGCTTACTTATGTATAAACTTGAACATGTGCATATTATGATATGTTACATATCACATACATTTACATTTATCACATCATGTATATTTTTAATATATAATGATATGTTCAGTTATACAAATATTAATTTTAACTAATACAGAAAATTATTGAACCATAATAATTAAAGAAAGTATGATTTTATTTACAACAACTAAATTGTATCTATTGTATACACATTGGACCTTATATGCACTCTATGATCAAAATAAGGAACTTTTTATAAAATTCACCCAATTACACGTTGTAGACTAGCCAAGTTCCAACATTTATAACCTCTAGTGCCTCGTGACAAAAGTAGAAATATGTTTTTTCATCTAAATTTCATTTCTCTCCAATACCAAAGAGAAAACCAAATCAATTTATATTACCATAACCGTTTACTCTAATCTTGGCATGCTTGTACCAAATATCCAACCGTGCAAAATTTGCTTGCATGCACCAAACCAACCTTCTCAGCTTGTCCAAAACATTCATTTTGATCACTCCTATTCTTATACAAATAATGTGCTTAACTATTTTATATAACACTTGCCATTGAATCACGTTTTTAGGTTGTTATATTCTCCACTCTTTACAAAAAATGCATTCTTGTAATTTCATATTTTAGAACCTATTTTGTCCATACCTAACCGGTAACACTCAAAATGACGTCCTCTAATGCATAAACAAGCTGAATATATCTTAAGTAATAGGAAATACACGAAAACATATATACAAATAGTGTCTGTCCAATCATATATGTTGCTATAGTCGAAATTCAAAAATCAAAGGGAAAAAGGGTAAAACTATTAAGTTATGGCTTTAGGACTTGAACCTACATGGACAGAGCATTGATAAGCGTAGAAACCATTGTGCTACACTTACATTTCTAGTTTTTTATTGCTCTGCTGCTTTATTAAACCAGTTTTATCTAAAAGCAGCTAGAAATTTTGTTGCCCCTCTTCGGCGTGTTTGGTGGTGTTGCCATAGACGAAAATCTAGTTTGCCTCTCTTTTGGGCCAGGCCTGCATACAAACATATAATGAAGTAAAAATATAGTTTCATACAACAAATTACAAAAATTCTACACTCTCACTCTGCTCGTAGGCAAGCAACTCGAGATATGTTTGCTCATGAGGTCCTTGTCTCTTATACACAATCCAAAGGATCTTCAGTCCACTTTAGTTTCACTAGATACGCATGTTGTGTCCTCGCCTTCTTTAAATCTGATCTAATAATGCTAACCAATCGTCCAACAATCTGAAATAAGGCATGACTTCGTGTTCTTTTGGTTCCACTGTAGTCTCATCTCCTAGCTGACATTTCTTTAGCTGCAAATTATGAAAAACTTTGTGTACTCCAATTAATCACCCACTTAGAGACAGAGAAGAAAAAATAAAAGGGATTCCCTCTTTTATTTTCTTCATTATGCTCCAAGAGTGGAAATTTGATTGTGGGAAAGAGGAGAAATGAGAAGTCTTAACTTTTGTTTTGTAAACTTAGATTCTCTAAATGAGTATCTAAAAATCGTTTAGTTGTTAGATAAATATATATTTTTAATGTATGATTTATCAAACGTTTTTCTATAGACTGTGTGTTGTTTAAATGGTTTTCAGAAAGTCGTTTAATGTAAAATACACTAAACAATTTCATTAAAATCATTTAGTGAATTAAAATCCACGATCACTACTAGATGGACTGCAATTGTTTTGATTTTTTTTTATTCCTTCCACTCAAAATCCAACCCTGGCTAAAAATGCTCTTCCTTTTTGCTATTCTGAACAACTGCTTCCTTTTTTTTTTTCCCTCCAGTAACTGCTTGTTATATTTATTTATTTATTTATTTATTAAGAACATTCTTGATCGCAGTTTTTCGCGATGTTTGAATTCATACAACTTTATTCTTTATGTAATTTAATATGACGAAGAAGAGTATTAGTTTAATGGGATGGAATACAAATGAGTTTAATGGGATGGAATACAAATGAGTCTTTCTTCCATGTAAAAACAGCTGGAATAGTCAAAGTCATCAAGTTAGAATGTAGAACCAGTCCAACCAATTAAAGAAGAAGAAAAAGTCACAAGACTCGCAACATAAACAATGAAGAAACGTAACCTGAAATGAAATCTATATATTAAATCACAACCCACAGACTTCTAAACAAAAAAATAAAATGAAAATGATGACTTCTCGAAAAGCCTTGATCCCAATGATAACAATGATGTTCATATCCTCCACAACTTGGGCGCAACCAACAGCAAACTGTGCATCGCAGCTGATCCCATGTCAGGCATACATGAACAGCACCAGCCCACCCATCAGCTGCTGCCAGCCCCTCAAGGACGCTATCACCAACGATCTTCCCTGCCTTTGCTCCATTTTCAACGACCCTACCATTCTCAAGGCTTTCAACATTGACCTTAACGCTGCTCTCCAGCTTCCTATGCACTGCGGCATGCCGTCTTTGTCCTCTACTAATGCCTGCGCTAAATATGCTGGTTAGTTCTTCCTTTCTATCTGCCCTATACCTATTTTTCGATCCGTCTTGGTTACTGACTTTAGATTTGTTACCCTTTTTTGTTTTACTATAGCCGGTGCTCCTGGTGCTTCCACTGTCCCTCCTCCAGGTATGTATTAATCATATTTTGTTCCCTGTAATCCAAATTACATATCAGTAATATCTGATCATGTGATTGACGATGTTATGATGATACTTGAAGGCATTTAAAGGTTAATAAGGAATTCATGTTTTCTATGCAGCTTCTCCTGGAGATAACTCCAGTGCAGCAAATAGCACAAGTTGGATTGGATTATCAAGTTTACTGACTGTGTTGATATTCTGCTACTCCATCATGGCCTAAAAGGATGAGTTCGAAACAATCTTTTACTTGTTTTTCAATCGTTATATGTCTCTTGTTGTAATCTAGTTGATTTATTTTTGGATTCCTGGCTGTTTTACATCTACCATGTAGTTTACCCTGTGTATGATACTCTGGTCATTTAAGCAATGTTTTGGTTCTTTTGCGTGTTTGAGTTGCTGATTCTGACTTTTCTTTTTGGGTCATACAACATAAGGACTCGCCTAAAACGTTGATAAAGACGTTGTGGTTTATTTTCCAGTCAACATCTTAGTTTATCTTTCCTTTAAATGAAGGACAAACGAAAGCTGCATATTTGAAACAAGAAAAAATAATCCTAATCCGAAAAATCAATTATAAATAGTGCCTAAATATACTCCTGCGACTTTTTGTGGATAATACTTTGTGCTGTAATACTCAAAATTTCAAGCAGATACTTGCAATAAAATTATTTGAAATGCACTTCTGAGATTTAAAACTGCGTATATTAACTACAAAACATATAACAAATAACGGCAGGTAGAGGCGACGGCCGTCGACCGTCCGTCAATACATTCCAACGGCTAGCTATTATATCAATTAACCGAGTAAATAATTTATTTATTTAATTCTAAATACGTTTATAAAATATTTAAACATAATAATTTAATTCCTAAAAAATAAACAAGATATTTTAGCATAATTATTTAATCTAGTGACTGTTGTAATCGGTTAAATAAGTATTTTCGGTGATCTATCTTCGTGTAATTAGAATATTTATCTTTACTGAAAATCTAACTCGGACAGCCAATCTATGTGATTTTCAATAGGTCTATTGAACAACTTCAATAAAGTTGATTATTTGTAACATTTTTGTGGTTTGAAATATATTTTTTAAACCGTTGGGTAATTAATTATGAATTTTGAACTATATTTAGTATGATAAAATTATATAAAATATCTGAATTATATGAAAATAGATCATCGAAAATACCAATTTAACCAATCTCAAGCAATAGTAAGGTTGAACGGTTGTGCTATAGTATCTTGTTTATTTTTTAGAAATAAAATTATTATTTTTAAACATTTTTTAAAACGTAATATGAATAAGAAATTTTTTAAAAAATAGAAAATTGACGTGTTGTTGCTAGCCAACAACATGTCGAGTGTACAGAAACCCGACCGCAATAATTTCTTCATTATTCCATCTTCGGCAAACCTATAGAAACGAAAAAAATCTAAGCCCTAAGGCATTGCTACCCCTTGGAAGATGCCATCACTCGTCAACGTCGCCGTAGGCCCCCACAACTCGTTAGAATCTCCAATCTCTCCATTGTCATCTCAATTTTGGTTAATTTCATAACCTCAATTTCAGATTTGAGGCTATTTGGTATGGTTATGCATTTAAAATTGATGATTATCTGTAACAACCCGCATATTTATCGAGTTTGTATTTAAATATTTTATTTAAATATTAACTCGTTAATCGGATTTTGGTCCGAAAAGCTACTTTTTGCAAACGGTCAAATTAGGACTCGAGACCACTTCCATTGAGTTCGAAATGCCGTTTACAACTTTTTTTAAGTATAAACATCGATAGGTTTGGAGTTAGTGAAATTTCACTAACTTTTCCCGCTTTGGACTTTGGGTTAGTTTAGCCTATTAAGCCCAAGTTCCAACCCTCTTCTCCTCACTCTTCATAAATTTCCTAACTAATCAAGCTTTGGCATTAATGGTGGAGGGAATGGGAAATTAAAATTCCAAAACTCAAATTCAATTGCAATCCATCTTTCTACTCCAAATTCAAGAAGAAGACATTGGATTCAAGCTTCTTGTGCTTAGATAGAAGAAGGATTGATTCTTGCTTGCTTAAAACTTCATTTTCATTGATATTTGGTGCAAAGGTGAGATTTTTAACTCACATTCTTGTCTATAACTATCTTGGGTTGTTGGGAATGATTCCCTATCACTTTAGCATGAATATTTGCTTTTGGTTTGGATTGGATTGGCGAAAAACTCCGATTTTTGGCGTTTTAGCGAAATTTCTGCATTTAGGTCGTTCTGGCCATTTTTAGGTCGTTCGGAGTTAGGTCGTGTGGGTTTTAGGTCGTAGGTCGCGTACGAGATAGCTCCTAGATCGTTCTGACCACTTTTCGTGTGTTCGGAGTTAGGTCGTTCACGACCTAGTACTTAGGTCGCTCGTGAGTTGGTGGCGTAGGTCGTAGGTCGTTTAACTCTTAGGTCGTTAGGCCTTGTGTGTGGAGTTAGGTCGCCTGCTTTCCTTAGGTCGTAAGTCGCGTGTGCTTTAGGTCGCGCACTTTCTTAGGACGCGAACCCTTTTAGGTCGTTGACCACGCTAGGTCGCTTGGCCTCTTCACTGCTTAGGTCGTTAAACCCTTCCTCTTTTGGGTCGCTCCCCTTTATTTCTTAGGTCGTTGTGGCCTTAAGTCGTGATATTTATAGGTCGCGGCAAAGTTAGGTCGCTCGACCCATGTTGCCGTTAGGTCGCTCGATCCTTGTTGCCGATAGGTCGCGTGCTTTCTTAGGTCGCGTGTCCCCTCTACCTCGTTAGGTCGCAAAGAACTTTAGGTCGCTCGACCTCCTTACCCACCAGGTCGCGCACTTAGTTAGGTCGCTCAACCATTGCGTTAGGTCGCGTGAACCCTTAGGTCGTTAGACCTCATTTTGCTTTAGGTTGTAGGCCTCTTGCTTTAGGTTGTTGCCCCCGCACCCCCACCTTGGGGGGTTGCCACCCCCCCTGGACCCCCCCTCCGTAGGGGATCTTATCTGAAAAACATTGAGCTGATTTCCTTGGATTTTATTCACATCTCTGTATGCGATCTTTGTGACTGATTGTTTCTACAATTGCTTCTGTGTTTTGTCACTTTATAATATAAAGGTTTCAATACTAGTAGTAAATATCAAAACTCTTTTAACAAATAATTTCAACTCTATTTTTAATAACTAAGCTCTTTTCTTAAACCGTTTTCCAATCTATTAGTATATACAAACCTTTACCTCACTCGAATGAGAAATCTAATTAAACGACTTAGTAAAACAAGTGGTATGAAACGCTTGCGTTCACTTCGTCGGTTAATTCTTGGACTTGTTCGATTGAACCTCTTGTGACAATTTTATTAGTGAAGATTTACAGTTTGTTCGTAAATATTTAAGTTAAGCAAGTGGTTATGGGACATGAAGCCAAACTTCTATATTTACTAGCTTAGTGTAATTGACACTTCTCGTTGATCATGACGATCATTCTGATGATTTAGACTAGCAACTGTGCGATGTCTCTTGTTGCGAGGTTAGACTAGACACCACTTGTGTGATTCCACTCACACATACCTTTTTGCTTTTTGGTTAGTCTGGACCTTAATCTGTGTGATTCCATTCACACATGTGGGGTAGCTCCCCTTGGTCTTCGGACTGTCATGTGATAGGCCTCTTTCTCTTTTCTATGATTTCTGGACTTCTTGCATTGATTTCTAGAATTTATGTCATTGACTTGTTATGAGTACAAGTTTGGGGTACGATGCCCTTTCCGAATCTTTGAGAAGATTCTTGTGATATTGATTATCTCTTATTGATTGACCTTCTGTTGATCATTATTTACATACTTATAGTGGTATGTCATTATGGATGTTTATGTTTATGCCATATCTTTTATGTTATATCATGTCATCTGATATTTATAGCTAGACTGACCCGTTTATTATTTTCTTAAATAATACTCGGGTCAGACCGAGATGTTACAGGTGCTTCTGCTTGACTTCTTCCCAGGGATTCATCACTCTGACTTTTGGCTAACTGTTTAGATTAGCAGTTTTTGTTGTATACACTTGAGATATAGACTCATAGTTGTATTCTTTTGTATAGCACGTGTTGCTATTCTTTTGTATTATCGTGGATCTTACTGACCACTACTCTGATGTACACTTTCATGTGTTAGTTATATATATTCATATCTTCTTCCGCCTTTGTGATATGGATATCTGTGACTGATTTGTGATATGATTATTTCTATGTTTGTTTTCGAAGATTATTTATAGCCACCGTGTGATAAGCAATTACATGGATGGTCGCTCCTCAACAGCCTTATTCTCCATGCTAGTTGACAGCACTACTCCGGAGTGTTCTTGGCTAGCGTGGGTATAGAGGTGGGGCGTCACATTATTGCTTATTAGTTTGTGATAATAGTGTATTACTTGATTTTGGTGATATTAATTAGTGATGTAGTTGTTTAACTTGTAATTATAAATTATGGTTAATATAAAATCTGAAAATCAGTATATAATTATTGATTAATACGTATATTAACTAGTGTACGCGATTGTTTATCATAGCTTAAAATAATTTTAGGGCTAATATATTTGGTTGAATAGTGAATATGTTAAATATAAATCTTAAGATTAACATAATTTTATGTTAATTAATTATATTTGTTAATTATTAGTATTAGTGGTAATTATAAAATAAAGTTATTTCTAATAATTAATTATTTTTAGTAATTAATTAATTAGTACGCCTTTTTGCAAACTTCAAATTTTAGTTTACAAAATAGTTAAATTAAAATTTTAAATTGTTAAATGAATTATGAAATATTGTTTTAAATAGTTGAATAACTTATAAAATATGGTTTAAAATTTAATTTACATTTACTAAAATAGTACTTTGCATATATGTATTTTGGAAGTAATTTTAAATAATAATTTTTTTTGAAACAAATATTCTGCTAAAATCGATTTATAAAAATTAAGAGTTAAATGTAATGTTAATTTGAAAATAAGGGTTAATATTATTTTAACAAGCATGACAACAAAAAGTTAAAATCTTTTGTCTCAAAAGGCTTTAATTTATTTTAGAAAACACAACAACGCACCCCTTGGATGCAAAGTTATGCGTACAAAACAAAGAAGTGGAGTACTGTCGAAATTCCTAACATATATTTTTAAATTAGGAAAAATGTTCAACTATTTTTTCGATCATAATTGGATGTATGAAGACGGAAACTGGTATGAAAGGTTAACTGAATGAGCTTTTCTACAATGGTGTACATGATGTTATTAGACTCACTAAATCTAAAATGGAAATGACGTTGATATTCATTGCCCTTGTAGTGACTGCAAACATTTGAAGTATTGGAAAGCAGAAATGATCATAGTACATTTGTTTTAAGTTGGTTTTGTGCCAAATTATCATTTCTAGTATCGTCATGAAAAACTTGTTGCACATAATCCTTTAGTGTTAGAGGTCGAGGTGAATAACGATTATGTTATGGCGAATCTAATAGAATATTTGGTGGAAGATGCAGTACGATTGATATTCCCTACCATTCAAGTTGACGATGAAGACGTAAATGTGGAAGAAGAACCGACTGTGCGAGAAAAAGGAATCTATAATTTATTAGATGCTGCTAAGAGTTCGTTGTGGGATGATTGTAAAAATGAAACCGAATTATCAGTAATTGTCGAATACATTACTATGAAATCGAACTTCAACTTTACGGAAGCTGGATTTACAACAGTTGTACAAGCTGTAAAATGACATATGTCATCCAATAACCTTATGTGCGATAGTCATTATGAAGTGAAAAAACTTGTTTCCGCTTTCGGTCTGTCGTACCAAAAGATACATACATGTATGGAAGGTTGCATGTTGCATTGAAAAAATGACATTAACCTTAATGCAGAATATGTAACGAGAAAAGATACAAATCAAGAAAAAAGGAAGGAAATAAAGTTTCATACAAGAGAATGCATTATTTACCCATTACTTATAAACTTCAAAGCTTAGATATGTCTTCTGCTACCGCATTTCATATGCGATGACACAGTATGAGAACACAAAAAGAGGGAATTTTGACACGTCCATCCGATGGAGAAGCATGGAAATATTTCAATAAGATTTATCAGTATTTAATGTAGAGAGCCGTAATGTTAGACTTGGTTTATGTACAGATGAATTTTCACCATTCTTTAAATTTGATAGTGAATATTCATCTTGACCTATTATCGTTATACCTTATAATTTATCTTAATGGTTGTGGATAAAAACTCCATTATGTTTAACACTATTGTCGTCCTTGGTCCTGAGATCCGACACAAGAAATTGATGTTTATTCGCAATCACTGATTGAAGAGTTGAAAACATTATGGTATGAAGGGGTTGATACATACGACGTTTCTAAAAAATGAATTTTAATATGTTTGCATCTTTCTTATGGACTATTGATGATTTTCCGACTTATGCAATGCTTTTTAGTCGGTGTATGGCTGGTTGTCTAGCTTGTCCTTATTGCATCGAGAAACATGAGTATTTTCATTACGAATGGAAGGGGAATTACATAATTTGATTGTCATTGGTGTTTTCTCCATGTTAATCATACTTATAGAAGAGATACAAAAATTATAGCTAATAAAGGAGAGCCTAGACAACCACCAATGATTTGGTTTAGCGTAAAAATATATGATCTTGTAAAGGAATATCTAAAGATATATGAAACTAGAATACAGATTGAAATTCCAAGTAAATCAACAATTGATAATTAGTGTAAACAAAGTATATTTTGTAAGTTACCTTATTGAAAAGATCTCCTGCTTTGGCATAATATTAACGTGTTGTACAATGATAGAAACATATTTGATAATGTGTTTAATACTATTTCGAATGTTAACGGGAAAACTAAGGACGATCCAAATTCAAGACATGATATAACATACTTATGTAAACTCCCACAACTTTACATAAAGCCTAATGATAACAAAAAAAAACTTAAAGCATGCTATGAGTTAGACAGCAAGTAAGTAAAACTTGTGTTAAAGTGGACGGAAGGACTAAGATATCCCGATGTGATTTCTTCTAATCTCCATAGGTGTGTTGACTTTAAAAACAATATGCTGAGTGGGTGAAAAACACGATTGTCATGTCATGTTGGAAAATTTATTACCCGTAGTTTTTAAAGAACTATTGCCCATAAAAGGATGAAATGTTATAACAAAATTTATTTTGTTTTATAAAGACCTTTATTCGACTACACTAAAAGTCGAGCGTATATGTAAACTAAAAAAGGATATCCCCATATTGCTCTGCAAACTTGAGAAAATATTAACTCCATGATTATTGAATGTAATAGAGCATTTATTTGTTCATCTTCCATCCAAAGTATCTCTTTGAGGTCCTGTGCAATATGGATGGATGTATCCATTTGAGATGTAACATTGAATATCCATGATACTAATTTCAAATTTAGATTGAATTAATTTTGTAACAGGTATTTGAATCATCTAAAGAAAAAAGTTAGACAAAAGCACGAGTTGAAGGTTCAATTTGCAAATCATACCTTGAAGAAGATGCTTCGTTCTTTTTCTCTCATTATTTCAGTAACTATGCGAACTTATCATTTGTAAGTGTTCCTCATAACGATGAAGTCGTTAAACAAGATTCTTTTCAAGCAATATTATCTATTTTTAGACAACATGGCCGACCGGTTGGAAAATGTGTGGAAGTATGATTAGACGATAGAGACTACTATGTTGCATACATATATATTCTTCTTAATTGTGCTGAAGTTTCACTATTTGTTAGGTAATATTAAACAATAATTGTCCATATATGAATTTCTAAATCTTATATTTATTTTAATTATAATTATAGATTATAATGCAATATATTATATATTTTTGCAGTATTTACGAATCACAACTTCCATACTGCGAGTTTAATAAAGGATTTGCCAATTGGTTTTCAAACTACGTTTATGATCCAAGAAATTGTGTCGGTGGTGAAGGATTGAAACATCTTGCACTAGATTAAAAAGAAATGTCAAGACTTATTTAATATTCTTCGTCAAAGGATTTACATTCAACGCTAAAGAATATGGTGCTGAAAAATTAACCAATAGCGGTGGTGTATTTATCAAAGGTAGTGACGATCCAGATAAACATATAAAAGATTTTTATGGCATCTTAACACAGGTTTAGAATTGAAATTTTTTAAACGATCTATAGAAAAAGTTTTTTTATTCAAATGCAATTGATTCTACAATGCCCTTGGTTCTGTAATTATTGTACACAATTGCAAATGACATATAAAAGACTTTTATATTCAACTGTTCTTATTAATGATAAGGACTATGTTATGAGCTATGTATTATTCTGTTTTATTAATTCTCTGTATTTAAAAGATCTTGTTCCATTTTTATTGTTTTAGTGGAATTTCTATATGATTATTAATCATTTTCTAATAATAAAATGATATATTTATTCATTAATGAAATGAAATGTTTTTCTGTTGGCTGGTGACAGCCGTCGATGGAAATTAGCCATCACTAAACACTTTGTGTCTTGTACATTATACAAATATTTGGATATTCATTCTTCAACAATATTAAATAAATGCAATGATCAAATATATTTAAACTTATTGTTTGTTTAACATACAAATATTTACAGTGTAAATATTGAAATTAAAATTTTCATCAATAGTAATTGTGATGCAAATATTCATAGTAGGAAAATATTCTCTAGATAAAATTATAGGCTTTTTTATTACCTAGGACAACACACCAATATTTTATTTTCAAGGACAAAAACGTTAAAGTATTTAAGAAAACTCAAACTATCGCCACATGCTTTCTCCTTTTCTTCTTCGATCTTGTTCTTCTTCTTTAATTTTTCTTTGCTATTTCTTCTGCGCGTCCAAATTTAAAGTCACTTCTTCGTCCACCTTTTATTCTCATGTGCAATTCATTCGTATTATTCTGATTTTGATTCTCTTTTCTTTCCATTTGACATTGGAAATTTTCAGATTTATGTGTGATTCTATTTTTTTCCTTTTTCTTCTATCAGATTTTTAATTTGGATAGTTCTAACATTCTCTTGTTTTTCCTTTTTAAAAATTGAATTCAGTTTTGTTGCTTTATTTTCTTCTTTCATATTCTATGGAAAATTTGGGCACTATCAGCAGGTATCTTCTATTTTCTTATCTTTTTTATGTAGCAATGTTTTCCTATTTGTTTTAAATTAAATGTTATTTATTTTTTGTTCATTGATGTACATCTTAGATTCATATTGGTTTGGATGAAAATTTAATAGTGTTTTGTTATTATTAAACATTCAGTAAAATCTGTTTGAGTATCATTTTTGTTATTAATTTGATGATCATATTTTAGGTATCAGTTTTTAGAGTCTATAAGTATCATTTGTGAAAAAAAAATGTTATTTCTTTATTTCTGTTTTTTTGGTATAAAGAAAATTATCATGCTATAATAAAAAATGAAAATATGAAGAAAACATTTTTTAGTTGATATTTTTTCTTACATTCATATTGGTTTGATTGAAAATGTATTATTTTTTTGAGTTCAATAGGTATCATATTTGTTTTTTCTTAGTATCATTTTTCACAATAATGTAATGTGAAAGCTTTTTAATGTTTTATTTGTTTGAATATATAAAAAAATGAAGTTGCTTCAAAATAGTGAATGAGATATATCGCACATCGCCAAAAATAAGTCCATTTTTTTATTTATATAGTGTATTTTTAATCCCTATATTGGCCCTTAGGGTCAGGTAATTTGTACAAGGGAGAAGACCTATATGGTCATGGACTAACACGCGCGCGCCGCCGCCCACCCATCCGATCGAACCGGACCGGACCCGGCCGGGCCAGTTGCAGGTGCGGGGCCAATAAGAGTGGACAATGTTATATTTTTGCTGCACAGAAGTAAATAGCTTTCTATTGTTTAAATTCAAATAGAAGCGACTGGTGGATTGGATGCGATTGTTGCAAACTGCAATAGTTTTTGGCCGTTGCAAACAAAGAGACGCGATTGTTGCAAACCGCAATAGTTTCTGGCCATTGAAAACAAAGAGATGCGACTGTTGCAAACATCAACAGTTTTTTGGCGTTGCAAATGAAAGGAAGTGCCTGTTGCGAACAATAACACTTTTTGGCGTTGCAAATGAAGGGATGCTACTTTTCTTAACGGGTGTACCCACTGGGAATTCGGCTATAAATAAGGTGGAAACATGATCACTTTCCTCACTCAATTTCAATTTTGAATTTTCTCTTCTTCCTCTTCGTTTCTTAATATCTACAATCCATGCGCTTTTGCATATCACACAGAAGATCATACACATCACAATCTCGGATAGATCACACCTGTTGTATCTTGAGAGACTTTGAATAAAGTCTTAAGGAATTGTTATGACAAGCCTTAGACAAAATTTCCTTCTTCAACCTGTTAGATTTCTAGTTGATATATATATATATATATATATATATATATATATCGTTTTCATTTCTGCACTGTACTATATCTTTAAATAGTATAACGTTTGATTTATCGCTATATTTATTATTGCTTAGTTGTTAATTTGTTGTTATAATTAATTACAACATACTTGTTGTTAAAATAACTAATACAGAATTCCAAAGTAGTGAAAATCTGAGTTGTAAACTTGTGAGACGGATTTATTATTGATTAAGCTCTGTTTTGGTATACTAGACGTATAACACTTTAAGCCATTAAGGCTAATCAAATGCATTTCTCGTTTTAGCTTTCAAATGAAAACGGTATGATTTTAATCACCGGTTGAATTTAAAGTTGATAGTGGAATTTTTATGGTTGGCACAATCCTAACCAGCTTCCATTGCTTTTTAACTTCCAAATTTTAGTAGTTATATGTATTTAAGTGGCATCATTGTGTACAAGTCTAGAACAAGTATCAAACTGATTTCAATACTATGATCACAAGGGATACAATTCCTATAGCAAGTTGATTTGTTGTATTATCAATTGGATAATATAGTAATAATATGAGAAAAAGAATGAATAATATGATAAGGCAGCCGACATTATACAAATTCACTCGAATATGCGGTGTGGTTATATTTTCCTTTGGGCCTTGAACTGTAGCCCGCTTGTATTATATTTCTTCGTATGTCACTTGTATAAATACAATAGCATACTGATGTACAATACTATGATATTCATTCTGAATAATACAAGAACCAAATCATTTCCTCTTTTCAATATTTCTCACATGGTATCAGAGCTTACAAAATTAACCTAATGGTTACAATCATCTAAAAGTGCCTCGCCAACTATTATCAGAATATTCATCATCACCTAACGGTGGCTGCATGGTGCTCCTCTCAAATCACCGTCATCATCGAGGAAACTTTTCTAATCCCTTACCCACTGTTCTTACAGTTCTTGAACGAGAACTATAAACTGTGATCAAGAACTGCAAACCAACTTGGTTTCTAATCATCTTTTTCTAACTTAGTAGCAGTGTCTCGCCTAGAGGTCATCTTCAGAGTTGTTTCATCACCAGATTCCTCTGGCTTCATCGGTTATTGATCTCAGAACTTCAAAGTTCTTCAATTGATCATATGTTCTTTTGTTTCTCAAATCATCAACATGGCAGGAGACAATGCTAATGATGTTCAAGATTCCCTCAACACTTTAAGAAAGGTTACTTCTCATCATTTTGAATCTCAAGATCCATTGAAATCAATAATCAAACCACAGAGTTAGTTAGTGACAATCATTCTTGATGAATCAAACTGTTTTTATGGAGATTTCAAATTGAAACAGCCATAAGGGGATATGACATTGAAGAGTAAGTGTTTGGTGTAGGATCGATTTCACCTTAGTGGGGGTAGGAGGTGAATATGGTGATACTGATAATTATAAAAATTTAATGCGGAAGTATATAAAATAATCGCAACATAGATATAGCAGAATAAAAACAGAAATAGAACAAGACAGATTTATCCAACTTCGGCAAAACACTGCCTACGTGCTGCCCCAAGGTTTCTACTATAAATTAAGTAGTCAGACGCTTACTCGCGAACCCGCCATCAACTAGTCTAACTCTACGCTCAAAACTCTGCCACAACTCAACTATGAGTTGCGAATTCTTGAACTACACCACCGTAGTTCGTCCCCTAGTCGCGCGACTAGAAAATTACAAACGTTTAAAAGTAAACTACAAATAAAAATCAATTAAAACAATAAAAGCCAAATTTTAAAAACTAAATCCTAAATGCAATATTATATCTGGCCCAAAGTAAATATGAGTGAATAAACTATATCTGTTTCTCCTTTTTAATTATCGACTTATTTTCTTTGTGCTTTGATGCTTTGAAAATGGCTACTTCTTTTTCGTTCGTTCCTTTTTCACAAAATTAGGGATTCTGTAAAATTAGAAGCGTCGCTTATATATGATCAATTACAGTGATTATTTGCTTTGTTTGGCTTGGAAAATTGATTCTCTAGCTGTGATATGATTTCGGTCACTCCAATTTGATCAAGTTCAAAAATGGTATGTGATTTATGCTTTTTCTTTACTGATTAGTTTGCTTGAACTCGATCTGATTTGAATGTCGTTGATGACTTGGGATTTTATAAGGATCGGTTTCCCTAATTATCGTTTGTATATATTTTATTGAATCCGTCCTTAGCCATTGATTTTCCTTTGGATGCTTATAATGTTTTCTGACTTATTTAATTCGTATAATTTTAGGTTTACTTGATTAACATGGCTTTGATTCTGACTTGTTTGATTCCTTGGCCACCACGGCTTTGAATTTTGGATTTTGTTCCATTCTTTGCTGTTGACATCAGCCATTTGAAATTAATGATAATTTGAAATTGTTCGACTTTTGTTAACACCTAGAACTTCGGTCATTAGGAAATTGTTTCCTTACGGCTACACAGTTTTTACTGTATCTATCAATTTGTACATTTTTGCAAGTTGAATTCCTTTGTTTTTAAAACGTGAACACTGCTTGTTCATACTGCTTTGGCTTGTTAACTTTAAAACTCTTTCCTGTCAACCCGAATGTTTGCTGGCATTATGCACTTTAGTTTTTTTTCATGCATATACATACATGTATGTACATATGTGCGTGCCTATGCACTTGGTTGATTGCACAACCTACCTTGTTGAATTGCATATTTCCTATTTTAGTGGTTATCACTGCATATTGCTATTTGTAACAGTCCATGTCAGGTTTGTTTTATTCTGGTTGACTGCTCTGATTTGATGTACTTGATTCACTCGAGTCTGGTACCTTTTGATGCTTGCATCTATAGCATTTGGGACCTGATGCCTGCATTTGAACTTGAATGTGCAGTATGACCTTGGTTGATGTCGTTGCCTTTCATCATATCATGCATGTTTCTAGGTCTAGTTGCTCCATGTCCAGTATATTGAACTTGTTTATTACCATATATGTACGTTCATACATATATGTGTGTATATGTGTGTTTTGATGTAAGTCTGCACTGTTTTGTTACTAGTAGCCGGACTTGTTTCACTTGTTGCCATTTGAACTTCTCTGGTTGTCAATGATGATGTTTTGAGTCATGTGCTTGTATTCATTATATAGTCTGGTTGTATTTTGATTTTTCATTTGTTGTTGCATGATGGACTCTAGTAGTTACATATTCATATGTATATACATTGTTTGTTGTGGCCAGACTTGTTTATGTGCATGTTGTTCCATGGTTCACTTGAACTTTGTTTCACTTGAGTTTCATAATTGAAAGTCTGGATTGCATTGTGCTCTGTCCACTGTTCATTCAAGTCTGCACTATGCACTGCATATGTATATGTAACCTGTTTGCATTGAGCTGGAGGTCTTCACTTCAGTTGATTGCATTATATTATTCATGTACATTTGGGTCTAGTTCATGCATTCTGAAGCTTTGTACATGTGCTATCTGATTCATTGTTATTTTGGAATTTTTCTTCATGTGTACATCACTTTATACCTGAGTTAAATCAGCTTATAGCTCGGGTTTGACCTTGTGCCCGTGTCGTGACTTTAGTTGTATTGCACTTAAGTCGAACCTGGCTTTTGGTCGGGTTTGACCTTGTGCTCACCTGTCCCTGCTGTTTTGTCAAGTTTATATCGGTGTGCACGGCCTTGAGGCATGTACAGTGATGCACTGTACATGCCACAAGCTGTTCGTGTATGGTGAATTAAAAATAAATGATGACAAACAACCCAAATAACCGAGGCAAATAATTTTTTCAAACCACATTTTATTTTACATTGCAAAAATGTTTTTTTATTCAATTTTACTGAATCGTTGTTTATTTTGCAGATAATTCAGATGTTGGATACAAACTAGAATAGAGTTGAAGATAAATACGAGTGAATGAGCGATATGTAGTGATGACATTTGTGTAAATTGAATTGCATTGTAATTGAAATTTTGTATATCTACTGAGAGCACAAATTTGTACTATTCAAAATTGTAATAAAAAAATTGTTTGAATAAATATTTGTTTTAAATTCTGTGTTCATTATTTTATTCAGCAAATATTTATTTAATTATGTGAAAATAAAATAGCACATTAACAAATACATTTAAATGAATATATATATATATATATGTTAATTATCATCAAACAAAAATCATATACTTGCCTATTCAACATTTGGAACACTAATTACTCCAGCAAAGTATGTCACTGACAGTGAAGGAAAGCTTGTAATCAACAAAGATTACTCTACCTATCAAAAGCAAGATAACCTCATAAGTTCTTGGCTATTATCTTCCATTGGACCTACCATTCTACCTCAACTTATAGGATGTGAAACATCTTACGAAATATGGCATTCAATAGAGCACACATTCAACACTCAGTCTACAACAAAGGTCCTTTATTACAAAAGGCAACTGCAGAACTTAAGGAACGATGAGTTAAACATGAGAGAGTATCTGACCAAAATCAAAAACCTGTGTGATCAACTAACTACTGAAAGTTATAAATGTTTGATGCAGAGTAGGTAATATCAATCTTAAGTGGTCTAGATGATGAGTATGAAGCAGTTGTGGCAATAATTTCATCATAAGAAAAAACACCATCTATTGAGTATGTCAGTTCTATTCTTCTATCTTAGAAAGGAAGAATAGAACATAAGAAATATGTTCAAGAATTTTCTATTAACTATGCTTCAAGAAATCAAGTAATGACATACAACAATAAAAGTCAAAGAGGTGGTCGATCTAACTGAGGTGGTTCATCTAACAGATCAAGAGGCAGAGGTGGTAGATTCCACAGCAACAATAACAACAGATTGAGATGCCAAATATGTGAAAAGTTTGGGCACAGTGCAAACAAATGTTACTTTAGATTTGACGCAAACTATATACCATCTTAGCAAGGAAATAACAGTCAAAGTAATTATCAGAGTGGAAACAACATGATGCAGTCAATCATAACGAAAATATTGTCAGCGCTGATGATTCTCAAGATCAAAGCTGGTTTCTTGACTCTAGGGCAACTAACCATGTAACAAACAATCTTGGAAACCTCAATCTTGGAAATCAAGAGTACAAAGGTATGTAATGCATTCACATGGGAAATGGTAAACCCATAAATATTACTCAAACTGGCAGTGCATGTATTAAAGGTGCAAGAAAACTATATCTTAATAATATTTTGAGAGTGCCTTTAATTACAAAAAATCTGTTTAGTGTATCTCAATTTGCTAAAGATAATCAATTATATTTTGAATTCTTTCCCACCTACTTTCTAGTCAAAGACATTAAGTCTAATGAAATTCTTTTGTAGGATAAAGAGGGTAGAGGGCTATACAAATTTAATGTTGATAATCTTGGAAATCAAGATTGTAGAGATGAATGGTGTAACAGTTCTGAAATAATTCAAGCAAGTAACTGTAAGGCTTTTGATATATGACATTGCAGACTGGGGCATGCCAATGCAAATATTGTAAAGAAAGTGTTGAATAATAATGATATTTCATTTGACAACATTTCTATGCATTATGTATGTACATACTGTCAAATGGATAAGAATCATAGACTTGCCTTTTCTGATTCTGAGACTGTTTACACTAAACCATTAGAATTAATTGCCACAGACTTACGGGTCCTACAACAATCAACACTAATTATGGCTTTAAATATTACATTTCCATTATAGATGATTTCTCTAGACATGTATGGATATATTTCCTGAAATCTAAATTTGAAACTCATAATATTGTAATTCAATTCATCAATCTGGTTGAAAATCAAACCAGCTGTAAGGTTAAACTTTCAAACAGATGGTGGAACTGAATTCTATCCTTTAAAAGACTGCTTTTAGAAAAAAGGAATCAACCATAGAGTTATCTGTCCTTATACTTCTGAACAAAATGGTTTAATAGAAAGAAAATATAGACATATTGTTGAAACTGGCATAACACTTCTTGCTCAGGCCTCGTTACCAAATGTTTTTGGCCTGATGCATTTGCTACTAGTGTATATCTAATTAATAGACTGCCAACAAAAAAATTTACATTATAAAAGTCCAATGGAAGTGCTATCTGGTGTTAAACCAAACTACTATGATCTTAAAGTGTTTGGATGTCTATGTTTTCCTTGTTTAAGACCATATAATTCACACAACTTGAATTTCAGGCCATCACTATATACTTTTTAAGGTTATGCTACTAGTATGAAGGGTTACTAGTGTTTAGATAGAAATGGAAAGGTGTTTGTGCCTAGACATATTGTATTTAATGAACAAACATTTCCATTTAAGAATACATATATGAATACCTCTCATAAAATACACAACGAATAAACTTCTATACCTTCATTACCTGACTTGTTGGAGCAAGTAGCTATTGAAAGTAATCAAAATATGCAACATCATCAACAAGTCACATCCAGCTCAAGAGAAGATGATAATCAAAGAAGCAGTCCTGAAGATCTTCATTAGATCAGTAGTCAAACTGCCAAGCATATTGATCATTGTCAACTAATAGGTAATTCAGAACTACCTATTGATAAACAAGATCCTCCAAGTCTTAATATTGACCAACAAAGTGCAACAGAAGCTGTTCAACAAATAATTAGTGAAAGCACTGGTCATCACATGATCACAAGAGCAAAGAGGGGAATATTCAAGCCAAAAATATTTAATGCAGTAATGGAAAATGAAGAGCCATGTACTTATCATCAAGCAATTCAATGTGAAAGGTGGAAAGCTGCCATGAGTGAAGAGTTCGAGGCATTACAGAGAAACAGAACATGGGATCTAATTCCATTGCCAAATGATAAAAATATTATTGGATGCAAATGGACATATAGATTAAAGAAAAATCCTGATGGTTCCATTTCTAAGTATAAGGCAAGGCTAGTGGCAAAAGGGTATTCACAATAGAATGGTTTTGATTGTAGTCAAACATTTTCACCTGTTGTGAAAACCACATTAATTAGAATAATTTTTACAATTGCCTTGCACAGAAATTGGACCATAAAATAACTTGATGTAAATAATGCTTTTCTGAATGGTGAATTGCAGGAAGAAGTATACATGGAGCAACTAATTGGATTCAAAAAGAAGGAACAAAAAAAACTTGTGTGCAGACTAAACAAAGCTATATATGGATTAAAGCAATCACTAAGGGGTTTGGTTTAACAAGCTGAAGTCAACACTGAATAAACCGGGATATAATCCCTCAAAATCAAACAACTCCTTATTTACTAAATTTTATAACAATCAAGTTACATATGTTCTAATATATGTTGATGGTTTTTTAATTATAGGAAACAGTGATCAAGAAATCAACAGCATCACAAAACTGTTGGATAAAGAATTCTCAGCCCCTGCTAACCCGAGCAAACATTCAAATATCTGTGTTAAAGATCTTGACAATGTCAATTACTTTTTGGAAATTGAAGTTAACAGAATCTCAGCTACAAATATTCAACAGAGTTAAAAGAAATACACTACTGAAATTCTTATGAGAGCCAATATGGAAAATACCAAAGCCCTACCAATTCCTATGATGAGTAATTTATCACTTATCAAATAATAAAGGAGAACCTATATCCAATGTCAAACAATACAAAAGTGTGGTAGGAGCTCTACAATATGCTATAATCACTAGGCTAGAAATTTCTTACAGTGTCGACAAGGCCAGTCAATTTATGCAAAATCCTTTAGATGAGCATTGGAAAGCTGTTAAAAGGATTTTTAGATATCTAAATGGCACTCTAGATCATGGTTTAATCTTACAAGCAAGTCAAGCAATTAATATCATATAATATGCAGATGCAGTGAGACGACCCGACTTCCTACTACAAGAAAATCGCATCATCTTTAAGAAAGAAAGGGATAGAAAAGAGAAAAGATAGAGAAGAAGAAAGAAACAACATCAGAATCTAAACAGCGGAACGAATAAATTATATTAATCACATAATACTTTTCATAGTATCATATACATCAGAGATACACAGCATAATCAACTCATAGTAGACAGTTATAGACACCTGTCTAGTTATACAACTCCATACAACATCTCAGAGAACACACAGCGGAAAAATTCTATAGCTATACGCAGAAGCCTCCTGCTCCATTGCTCCTCCAGAATTCGTCAAGCCAATCTAAATCCTAACCTGAATCCCTTGGCTCCTCGTAAAAATTTGAGTACCCAAGAGTTTATGAAAAACAAAAATAAACTCCGGGTCAGACATGGGTCTGGTGTGAGTAACCGGTTAAAGTTGCTTAACTTTTAAAAACCTTTTGAAAAGAAAGGTATCACGTAAGACTTCCCACATATAAACATGGAAAAGTTTTTACCTTACGCTAACCAAAACATTTGATAGGAAATCCGATGATATTATAATAGTGTCTAGGGTTTTCAAGTAAAATACAAAAATAGCTGGAATGCTTACATCTCACGTTCCAACATAGTTGGGCACAACTAATACGTATGACACTTATTGGATTTTGGATTCCATACAATGGCAGGGCTACTGGGGTACCGCCCGTCACAGTACGTGGCCTAGATCAACGTACCGAGGATCACTCCCGACCCCCTGCAACACAAAGCCGGACCCATTCCTTACTGAATAGTTCCGAACAAGACAACCCCGTGGTTGTAGCTAGCAACCACCCACACAGCCGAATATAAAGGGACTTCTAGACAGGGGTAAATCTTGCTCTCCAGTGGGTGCGACCCACAAAGCCTTACTGCACCTCCCCTGTTTTAGCCATTCCCGGTTGATGAGGCTTGAGGCTACGATTACCTTTATAGGACATATCACTTTGAATACTCATTGTCCACCTGACGATGTTATGAAAACATTCAATCCATACAAGTTCGTTCCGGGTTCGAATGAAACCGAAGGCATTATCTCGTTACACTCATTTTTGGAATCACCCTCACAGTTAACGACAATAACCCTTGCACTCTGAATCACCATCTCGAATCTATAAGAACTAATTCCGTCAACTCATTACGGAATCACCCACAGAGTTATACTGACTCATGGTCCTTACACCTCGAGTCTTCACAAAGCTCCACTTTGATTCACGACCTAACGTTATTTGGAATCGATGTGGTTTTCGGATACCCAAATATGGAAACCCGATCCCGGTCTCATCGAAATCCAAAGCGTGTCTTTTAAGGTCCAAGTTGTTTTAAAAGTTTAAAACAATTCAATTACAGTATCTATATACACACGGATAGATAATTCATAAACCATAACTGATAATCAACATTATCATAACAGGTAACCCACATCATCAATATCAAATAGATATTCCATATATCACCATCACAATAGATAACCTATGTTATCAAATAGATATTTAACCTATGTTATCAAATAGATATTTAACCTTTAAATTTCTAGATTTTAAATAAACTTCAAAACTACTCATATTTTAAAACCTCATTATTAAAAGTGTTTAAACTATTTTACCAAACAAATAGTTAATTAAGTTAAATTTCTGAAAACTTTTTATTCTATTTTAAAAACTGGGATTTAAATTTGAATCTGAAATTCAAACTTGCATTTGAATTTACACTTAATCCTTACTTTAAACAAAAACTACAGATTTTTAAAAGTTTTAAAACCCAGTTTTAAAAATACAGTTTCTATAACCTGTAAACTACAGTTTTAACCTGAGAACCTTATTTTTACTTCGAGTTAAGAGCTGCCTTACTTCGAGTTCCCTATCTACCTGCTTCGAATAAAATCTCAGACCTACCCTGCAACACCCCCAAACCAAAACTACCAAACCATCAGTGCACCGTGCACATGCACGGTGCCGTTGATCACCTCCGGCCACCACCGGGGGTCTCCTCACATCCATCATCACTTAAACATCACCTCAAGATCATCAGATCGTGCTCAAATTTCGAAATTGAATTCAAGAGCTAAAACCTAAACCTGGCAACACTGTAACCACAACTCATTCCATCCTGGCAACGCCCCAATTACGAAGCTCCGACCATCATAAGATCCATTACTCCGGCCTCGACTTTGCTTACGACCAACCTTCCATCTCCCAAAATCTAGAGACACTCGATTCACTGTAGGAACTGAGATTGATCGAACTACCAATCCTAGATAAACTAGGGTTACAGAAAAGATCTTTCCACCACTGACTCCTCGATGGAAAGCATCAACATCTAGTATTTTTCCTATCAACTACGATCAATCCTCCATCATTACCCAAAGCACCGACCTCTCCAAACACTTGAATCACCAAAAAAGCCCTGATTTCTATTTCCAGTTTAGACAAGAACCGGACACCCATTCCTAAATTAAAAATCTTGGTTTTAGTTTTAAAATTCATGTTTTTAAGTGTTGTTTCAGATCCTAACCCTGAATCAATAAATTGTGATATTTAAATTTTTACTCATTTTCAAAACTTGATCAGTAAATTGAGTTTCTAGAGATAATATCAGTTATTTTAACTTCAGTAGATTTCTAAACTAAAGTTTATGATTGCACAATCAGGTTTGACCTAAAACTTAAGTTTAAACAGAGATTAAATTAAAAGATTTTGATTTTTAAATCAAAACTTTGAACCTATGAACTATAAAGCAGAGAAGACCCAGGTAAGAGTCATGCATACCATACATTCAGAGATTCAACAACATAAATAAACAAACATACATATGAATGTACTCAATACAATATTTAACACAGAGATTAACATGCATCCATTATTCATACTTAAGTTAAAAGAGAATGTGATGTTATTCACCCTAAAACAATGCAGAGTTCTGTTTTGATCCTTTGAATTTTGCAGAAATAAAATATGCAGGCTAGACTCTTTTATACCTCATGTTGAATTTGATATGCAGATTTGCCTATGTTTCCAGACTCAAATGCTGGCATGTAGATGTGGATGATGCAGTTGCTAACTCCCCCAATTACATGCAGATGCCATCACTCCCAGTTTTAAACAGAGTGCAGAAAAATGCAGGCTCTTCTCTTTTTTTTTTTTTTAAAGTGACATGCAGATAAAGGTGGGTTTTATTTTGAAGAGGAGGAATATGCAGACGTTTGAATTTTGATGAATTTGTGAATGCAGATTTGTATACAGATTTGGATTTGAGGAAATGCAGGTTTGAACAGGGTTTTGATAAATTTGTATATGCAGATTTTTGTGGATTGTTAATATGAAAATGATTTAGATTTTAAAAAGTTTGAAGATTTTCTTTGGTTAAGGAAGAATGAATATGCAATATGAAATGAAAATGCAAACTAAACTAAATGTATTTTCAGATTTTATAAAAGAAAAGAAAATTTAAAACTAAATTTTAACACTTGTCCATTTTTTTCAACACTTGTCAAAAGAATGCTTATGAATCTAACACTTGTTTCTTTTTTTAAAAGTAATTAATTTTTTATTTACAAACTAGAGTGTGTATTAACTTAATTTAACTTGTTAGTTTATTTTTAAAATATGTGTATGAATTTATAAATGAAAACAAAACAAATCATGTTCTACAAATAAACTTATACATATAATAATTAAAACAATTTAAAATTTATACTTTTGAACTTAAATTCAAACTAAATTCAAAATTAATTATTTTCAAATCAAGTTATAAATATAAATTCAATTTGAAATAAAAATTACAATTTCTATTCAAAACTTATTTATAAAGACAATACAATATTAATATTGCTTTTATAACTCTCTTATTATTAAATTAAAATCATTTTACAAGAGATTATATTTTTATCAATAAAATATCCATTTTATTAAGCCATGAAACCATTTTATTGAATTTATTCTAAATTTAAAACTCAAGCCAATTTAATTTAAACACTTTAATATTTTTCTTATCAATTTTAAAATCATATATCTATTTATGAAATAGTCTTCGAAAACTCAATACTAATTTAAAACAAAATTTTCCCAAATTAAAATGTCTATATTAGAATTTTAAAACATGATTTAATTATTAAATTAAACCAAAATCATTTATTAAATTTTGAAAAGCTTAAATATTAAATAAAACAAATTTCCCAATTTACTACAAATATTAAAACTAGAAATATGCTTTATTTAAAAATTAAAACAAAACCAATCTATTTAAAATATAAACCAAATATTTATATTGTAAATAGAAATCAATTTATATCATTTAAAAGATTTAAAAAAACAATTTAAATAATTATTGAAGAAGATTATTAAATTTATCTGAATAATTATTAACAGAATATCAATATCAATTTAGTTTTAACTACAGATTATTAAATTGGATATTACAATCCTTCCCCCTTAAAAGAATTTCGTCCTCGAAATTTAAAACAAAGGTAATTTAATAATCTTATTAAATTTTAATTTTAAACACAAGCATATATCAAACATATGCTAACAGCCAAAAACAACCAATCAAACAAATATAATTATCCAGACAAATTCTGGATAGAATTTTATCGAGTTTCCCCAAGTATATATATATATACCGGGATACTCGCTCCAGAGAATCCAAACAATCAATACTATGAAGCTACAGAGCTCCTATTCAACTATATCTATAACACTAGACAAGATATCAGACTACAAACGAGTCTGACTCAACAACCTAAACTCCAGAATTGCTGGTTCCATAATCAGAGATAGATCATACACGTACTCTCTCAGAGATAGTGAAACTCATCGAATCCCGGTTATCCAAACTGGCAATCCAATCCTATAGATCAATCACTAAATCTCCTAGATACAGAAAAGATCCAAAACACTTCAGAGCTAGCTTCTCAGAATTACCCAAACTTATAGCTCACTTATGATCAGAGGAAACTTATCCAAAATTAAATCTTCGACTTCAGAGTCCAAATCCCTTCGACTCTTATCCACAAAATCTCTTCAGACAATCATGGGCTGTCTACAACCTTACTGATCAGCTCAACCTACGTTGATGCTTCTAGAAACAAACTAGACCAATCAACACAACAAAATGATCTCCTCAAGATCAACCAGAACCAAGAACTCAACTTCTCAACATCAGAAGATAACAACTCACTTCTCCTATCCGGAAAAGAAAAGCAGATACACTTCCCAACTGCTCCCGCTGCTCAACTCTGATCTGAAGTAGAAGAGAATGCTGAAGAAGAACACAAGCACAAACAGGACAACACACCTCAGAGATATGGTTCAACAAATCCATAAGAAACTTTCAGAAGTTCCTCCAAAACTCTGAGCTGCTACACCATCTCAATCTCCTGGAACCATTCTACTATAAAGCTGAACTACCGGTACAACTCCTTGAATTCCAGTCAATAAGAAAGCTCAAACTCCAGATGCGAACCAAACTCTGACTTCTTGAAGACATCCAGAAAAACTCAGATAATCCAAGAGAACACTCAAACAATCACAAGTCACTTTTGCGATCACCCAAACCAAATCCAAGGAAAAACTGTTCTTCCTTAACCAAATAGAACAGCTTAAACTTCACTAGTTAACCCATCGAAGAAACAGGTCCACTTAACTGCTTCTGAACTTCACTCCAGAAAAACTGCTAAGCCAAAAGATCTCTTGCCAACACCGAGAACACTCCAAGCTACACTGCTGCTACAGATGCCAAAGAATTCCATAACAAAGCTCTCCGAGAAACTCGGACTTCAAAGAAAACAGAAACCCAAGCTGACCACGGCCACAACACTGAAACAGACTCACCTCCTTAACTTGTTCCAAAGAAAACATCTTCAGAAACATCCATAGTCACTGCATCTCATCACGCAGCTACTACTTCCTGAGGTATCCAAAATACCATATTCAGTTGCTTCTGCCCAGCCGGCAGATCCAAACTCTACTCATCAACTTCAGAAATAAACTCCGAACCTTAACAGGTTTCCTTCAGAGTTCAATGAAGTTCTTCATCACTACAGAACTTACTCGAGACGGTATTAGGTCTACAGTCTCGACAAAATGCTTCCAACCTCAAACATTCAAATTCCAACCAATGGCAGGTCATGTTACACACACTACTACCCCATCTACCTTTATAACTTATATTGGAAAACCTGAACAGGTAACCCAACAGATAGAGAGAAATAAATATATATATATATATATATTAAAAATTACAAATACGCTCTCTCAAGAAAGATACTACTACAGAGCCTAGGTATTCACTCAACCTAATGCTCTGATACCAAGTGAGACGACCCGACTTCCTACTACCAGAAAATCGCATCATCTTTAAGAAAGAAAGGGATAGAAAAGAGAAAAGATAGAGAAGAAGAAAGAAAAACAACATCAGAATCTAAACAGCAGGACGAATAAATTATATTAATCACATAATACTTTACATAGTATCATATACATTAGAGATACACAGCATAATCAACTCATACTAGACAGTTATAGACACATGCCTAGTTATACAACTCCATACAACATCTCAGAGAACACACAGCGGAAAAACAATATAGCTATACGCATAAGCCTCCTGCTCCATTGCTCCTCCAGAATTCGTCAAGCCAATCTAAATCCTAACCTGAATCCCTTGGCTCCTCGTAAAAATTTGAGTACCCAAGAGTTTAAGAAAAACAAAAATAAACTCCGGGTCAGACATGGGTCTGGTGTGAGTAACCGGTTAAAGTTGCTTAACTTTTAAAAACCTTTTGAAAAGAAAGGTATCACGTAAGACTTCTCACACATAAACATGGAAAAGTTTTTACCATACGCTAACCAAAACATTTGATAGGAAATCCGATGATATAATAATAGTGTCTAGGGTTTTCAAGTAAAATACAAAAATAGCTGGAATGCTTACATCTCACATTCCAACATAGTTGGGAACAACTAATACGTACGGCACTTATTGGATTTTCGATTCCATACAATGGCAGGGCTACTGGGGTACCGCCCGTCACAGTACGTGGCCTAGATCAACGTACCGAGGATCACTCCCGACCCCCTGCAACACAAAGCCGGACCCATTCCTTACTGAATAGTTCCGAACAAGACAACCCCGTGGTTTAGCTAGCAACCACCCACACAACCGAATATAAAGGGACTTCTAGACAGGGGTAAATCTTGCTCTCCAGTGGGTGCGACCCACGAAGCACCTCCCCTGTTTTAGCCATTCTCGGTTGATGAGGCTTGAGGCTACGATTACCTTTATAGGACATATCACTTAGAATGCTCATCGTCCACCTGACGATGTTCTGAAAACATTCAATCCATACAAGTTCGTTCCGGGTTCGAACGAAACCGAAGGCATTATCTCGTTCCACTCATTTTTGGAATCACCCTCAGAGTTAACGACAATAACCCTTGCACTCTGAATCACCATCTCGAATCTATAAGAACTAATTCCGTCAACTCATTATGGAATCACCCATAGAGTTATACTGACTCATGGTCCTTACACCTCGAGTCTTCACAAAGCTCCACTTTGATTCATAACCTAACGTTATTTGGAATCGATGTGGTTTTCGGATACCCAAATATGGAAACCCGATCCCGGTCTCATCGAAATCCAAAGCATGTCTTTTAAGGTCCAAGTTGTTTTAAAAGTTTAAAACAATTCAATTACAGTATCTATATACACACGGATAGATAATTCATAAACCATAACTGATAATCAACATTATCATAACAGGTAACCCACATCATCAATATCAAATAGATATTCCATATATCACCATCACAATAGATAACCTATGTTATCATCACAATACAATCAAACATCCATTCCACACAATATTATTTATCTCATTACTGGGATCTCAAAACATCCAAGACAATCAATGACATCCATTCATACATAAGCAATGATTTGTTCATCATCATAATATAATTAATTTAAAATGAATTAAATTAACTATCTCTGTCACTAATTAATTTAAAATGAATTAAATTAATTACCCATCTTAAATTAATTTAAAACAAATTAAATTAATAACTTCACCAATTTAAATCTTGCTCACTTAATCATTTAATTGATTACAATAAATTAATCATTCATTATTAATCACCTTAATTAATCACTCTTGATTAATTATCCTTAATTACATTCATGTAATTATCCTTAATTAATTTCACAAAATTAATTATCCAACTAAACAGTAATTAACCTTTAATTACTTTAATTAATTAATCATAATTAATTATCCTAATCCTTAATTAATTACATTAATTAATTTCCTTTAATTACCTATTATTGATTAATTAATCATAATTAATCAACTTTAATTACATCATTAATTATAATAATTAATGATCCCCTTTTTATTAATTACCTTAAGCAATTAACTTATAATTATTAATCATCCTAGATTATTTACATTTAGTAATTAACCAACTTAATTACTTTATTAAACAAATTAATTATCCTTTAATTAATTTCTAAATTAATTCCTTGATTAATTACTAAATAATTAAACCAAATTACCTCACACTTAAACATCTCCACTTAATTACAATCATGTAATTATTAAACAATTACTTAACTGAGTAATTTCCAAATCATTAATTACATAAAGTAATTATCCATAACCCAAGTGTTTAAAATTAATTAACTTACTCAATTGAAATATACAATCATATTAAACTAAATTAATTACATTAAGTAATTAATTTCTTAATTACTTCATCAAGTAATTACACTCAAACTATTTATAATTGATTATTATTAAATTAATTAATCTAATTAATTCCAAAAATTAACTACATTAATTAATTGTTAAATAATCCTGGTTCATGACCTTCATTAACCATTCTTTAATTATTTTATAAAGTAATTAACTTAAATTAATTACCATTTAAATTATCATTAATCATTCATTAATTAAAGTTAATTATTAAATTAATTAACCTTAATTTAAAACTTGATTACATAATTAATATTCATTTATCATTAATTAATAACTTAATTAATGATCTTAATTTTAAATTGGTTAATCATTAATCAATTATTAGTTTCAAATTCAATTAATGAATTAAATAAATAAATTAATCTTAATTTAAATTTTCAAGATGAAACATAACTAATTATGTTTAAAACAATTTAATTCAAAACTAAGTACTTATGAAATTAACTTTAAATTCCAATTTAAATCCAAGTTTAAATAGAATAATTTTAAACTTATCAAAGTTTTAAATAATTTAAAACTTTTAAATTGCCAATCAAACAAATGCTATGAAAATCTTTAAAGTTAAATTCATTTCAAAACTTTTAATAATTTAAATTCCATTTTAATTTAAAACTTCAAACTAAACCTTCTTTAAAATTTAAAACTGAAATTCAAATTTAACCTTTAAATTTCCAGATTTTAAATAAACTTCAAAACTACTCATATTTTAAAACCCCATTATTAAAAGTGTTTAAACTATTTTACCAAACAAATAGTTAATTAAGTTAAATTTCTGAAAACTTTTTATTCTATTTTAAAAACTGGGATTTAAATTTGAATCTGAAATTCAAACTTGCATTTGAATTTACACTTAATCCTTACTTTAAACAAAAACTACAGATTTTTAAAAGTTTTAAAACCCAGTTTTAAAAATACAATTTCTATAACCTGTAAACTACAGTTTTAACCTGAGAACCTTATTTTTACTTCGAGTTAAGAGCTGCCTTACTTCGAGTTCCCTATCTACCTGCTTCGAGTAAAATCTCAGACCTACCCTGCAACACCCCTAAACCAAAACTACCAAACCATCAGTGCACCATGCATATGCACGGTGCCGTTAATCACCTCCGGCCACCACCGGGGGTCTCCTCACATCCATCATCACTTAAACATCACCTCAAGATCATCAGATCGTGCTCAAATTTCGAAATTGAATTCAAGAGCTAAAACCCAAACCTGGCAACACTGTAACCACAACCCATACCATCCTGGCAACGCCCCAATTACGAAGCTCCGACCATCATAAGATCCATTACTCCGGCCTCGACTTTGCTTACGACCAACCTTCCATCTCCCAAAATCTAGTGACACTCGATTCACTGTAGGAATTGAGATTGATCGAACTACCAATCCTAGATAAACTAGGGTTACAGAAAAGATCTTTCCACCACTGACTCCTCGATGGAAAGCATCGACATCTAGTATTTTTCCTATCAACTACGATCAATCCTCCATCATTACCCAAAGCCCCGACCTCTCCAAACACTTGAATCACCAGAAAAGCCCTGATTTCTATTTCCAGTTTAGACAAGAACCGGGCACCCATTCCTAAATTAAAAATCTTGGTTTTAGTTTTAAAATTCATGTTTTTAAGTGTTGTTTCAGATCCTAACCCTGAGTCAATAAATTGTGATATTTAAAATTTTACTCATTTTAAAAACTTGATCAGTAAATTGAGTTTCTAGAGATAATATCAGTTATTTTAACTTCAGTAGATTTCTAAACTAAAGTTTATGATTACACAATCAGGTTTGACCTAAAACTTAAGTTTAAACAAAGATTAAATTAAAAGATTTTGATTTTTAAATCAAAACTTTGAACCTATGAACTATAAAGTAGAGAAGACCCAGGTAACAGTCATGCATACCATACATTCAGAGATTCAACAACATAAATAAACAAACATACATATGAATGTACTCAATACAATATTTAACACAGAGATTAACATGCATCCATTATTCATACTTAAGTTAAAAGAGAATGTGATGTTACTCACCTTAAAACAATGCAGAGTTCTGTTTTGATCCTTTGAATTTTGCAGAAATAAAATATGCAGGCTAGACTCTTTTATACTTCATGTTGAATTTGATATGCAGATTTGCCTATGTTTCCTGACTCAAATGCTGGCATGGAGATGTGGATGATGCAGTTGCTAACTCCCCCAAATACATGCAGATGCTATCACTCCCAGTTTTAAACAGAGTGCAGAAAAATGCAGGCTCTTCTCTTCTTCTTTTTTAAAGTGACATGCAGATAAAGGTGGGTTTTATTTTGAAGAGGAGGAATATGCAGATGTTTGAATTTTGATTAATTTGTGAATGCAGATTTGTATACAGATTTGGATTTGAGGAAATGCAGGTTTGAACAGGGTTTTGATAAATTTGTATATGCAGATTTTTGTGGATTGTTAATATGAAAATGATTTAGATTTTAAAAAGTTTGAAGATTTTCTTTGGTTAAGGAAGAATGAATATGCAATATGAAATGAAAATGCAAACTAAACTAAATGTATTTTCAGATTTTTTAAAAGAAAAGAAAATTTAAAACTAAATTTTAACACTTGTCCATTTTTTTCAACACTTGTCAAAAGAATGCTTATGAATCTAACACTTGTTTCTTTTTTTAAAAGTAATTAATTTTTAATTTACAAACTAGAGTGTGTATTAACTTAATTTAACTTGCTAGTTTATTTTTAAAATATGTGTATGAATTTATAAATGAAAACAAAAACAAATCATGTTCTAGAAATAAACTTATACATATAATAATTAAAACAATTAAACAATTTAAAATTTATACCTTTGAACTTAAATTCAAACTAAATTCAAAATTAATTATTTTCAAATCAAGTTATAAATATAAATTCAATTTGAAATAAAAATTACAATTTCTATTCAAAACTTATTTATAAAGACAATACAATATTAATATTGCTTTTATAACTCTCTTATTATTAAATTAAAATCATTTTACAAGAGATTATATTTTTATCAATAAAATATCCATTTTATTAAGCCATGAAACCATTTTATTGAATTTATTCTAAATTTAAAACTCAAGCCAATTTAATTTAAACACTTTAATAATTTTCTTATCAATTTTAAAATCATATATTTATTTATGAAATAGTCTTTGAAAACTCAATACTAATTTAAAACAAAATTTTCCCAAATTAAAATGTCTATATTAGAATTTTAAAACATGATTTAATTATTAAATTAAACCAAAATCATTTATTAAATTTTGAAAAGCTTAAATATTAAATAAAACAAATTTCCCAATTTATTACAAATATTAAAACTAGAAAATATGCTTTATTTATTAAAATTAAAACAAAACCAATCTATTTAAAATATAAACCAAATATTTATATTGTAAATAGAAATCAATTTATATCATTTAAAAGATAAAAAAACAATTTAAATAATTATTGAAGAAGATTATTAAATTTATCTGAATAATTATTAACAGAATATCAATATCAATTTAATTTTAACTACAGATTATTAAATTGATATTGTTAAAAATTCCGGGATATTACATGCAGACTGGGCAACAGATATTCATGACAGAAAGTCTACTATAGGCTACTGCATTTTTTGTGATAATCCTGTGTCATGGTGTTAAAAAAAAAGCAGCCATATCCAAATCCAGCACTAAAGATGAATACAGAAGTATAGCAAGTGCTACAATTGAAATCATGTGGACAGAACCATTGTTACATGAATTAAAGATCAAAACTCACAATAAGTCTACAGTCTGGTGTGATAATATGAGCACAATAGCACTTACTGTCAATCCATTATTGCACTCAAGAACAAACCATATGGAATTATACATATATTCTGTTAGAGAACAAATTATAAAAGGCAATCTCAATGTTAATCATGTACCTACAACTTACCAACGGGCCGACATACTCACAAAACCATTATCGAAGAAGAATTTTCTTCGATTAAAGCAAGACCCGAGAGTTGAAAACTTTAGAAACAAGTATAGTGAGAAAGCTGCAAATGTAAACTGCATGACCTCCTCAAAAGCTTCAAATCCACTTCAAAGAAGCTCAGATCCATGTCTAAAAGCCCCAAATTTGCAACAGAGACAAAAGAGCTTGTCTTGTTGAAAGTCAGAATCAAAAGCAAAGCCGTCTACCTAGATTTGACTCCTTCAATCAAGTCGAGAAGTGATGTCAACTACAAAATCTGGTTTTTAACCAGATTTTGTAGCTTTGTGACATATTTCATCATATTCGCTATGAAATCTCTCAACTTATGGCTTGATTAACACTTCAAAACTATGTTGGAAGCTGAATTTTAAAGTTTTTTGAAGAAATTTGAAGAATTAATGTGTCGACGGCATGTTTGAAGAGGATCGCAGCAAAACGTAGCTACGCTAGGGTTTGAGGGCGGGTATTAGAGAAAGAATGAATAATATGATAAGGCAGATGACATTATACAAATTCACTCAAATATGCAGTGCGGTTATATTTGCCTTCGGGCCTTGAACTATAGCACACTTGTATTATATTTCTTTATATATCACTTGTAAATACAATATCATATTGATGTACAATACTGTGATATTCATGCTGAATAATATAAGAGCAAATCATTTCCTTTTTCAATATTTCTCACAAATAACCACTAATATAGTGCTTTCACACATTTTTTTCTTTAAGGATGGTGTTTATATCAAATTACAAAAACGCAGGTTCTAAAATGTCTCATTGAACTTGAAGCACTTCAACCTATAAGTGACCATTCATCGGTATGCATAATTCACTTTGCACTTTTGTTCACTATCTCTCATCATTTTGTATAAAGATAGAACTTAGTGTATAATGCTACCGGGCGATAGTGGGCTCTGGGAAGGTCGATAATATGTACAGTCTTTCCCTTGCATTGCTAAGAGGTTGTTTTTGGAATCTAACATGTGCGTCCAGATCACCATGTGGGTGACCTAACCACTGCATCAAGGCTCGACCTCTTTCTCATTTTGTATAATCTAACAAAATTTTATTTTGAGATGTAATTCTATTAATGTATAGGTAAGGAGGTCAGTGAAATATGTCTTGGGCAATTTATTGAACCAATGACCTGACCAGGAGCAAACTCTTCCAGCAATCCGTGAAGTAGGAAAATTTTGGTTCATTATTTAAACATTATATATATGTTTCTCTCTCATTACACACATCACACTATGGAAAATCACAGGTTCAAGGACACCTCTCACTTGACACTTTGATAAAATAGAAAACTAATATGATTTATACTTTTAAGAATAGATGGTTGTATCTACTATCCAAAATGCGTACTTGATTCTAGAAACAAAATTTACACAGATAGATAAGCGTATTTTGAATTCACTTTGTGATGCTTATTGTTTCAATTCTACTTTTAATGCACAAATCATTGAGTTATGGAAAATACCATATTAGAGACGTGAATACACGTTGCAACAAGAATAAGTATTGTTTCAAAGAAATTCTCGTTCTTATAAAAACAGATATGGAACTTTTTGTAGCTACAAGCATCAAAGAAATGTACAAGTTAAAAAATATGTGTACTTCCATGCATGAATATGATGTATACAATCTTCTAACAGAAGCAGTGGCCAAACGATGTACTTGGTTGTTGCGTACATTGAGTTGTTTGACTACGATGCTCATCACTTCAACGTATCTAAATATATGATCACATAATCATGTGTAACCATTTAATTTGAACTACTAGGCTTTTGAAACCTCATCAGCTTTTTGCGTAGAAACAATGATAGATAAAAAGTTTACTAATGTTGGATTGAAATTAATAACAGCATTGATAATAAAACATTGATTTTAGCATTGAATTGACTAGTACTACACTACAACCTTAGTGGTACCTAAAGTAGAATTGAAATTAACATTGGACAGTGCACACAAAGTTTCTACCGTAATAGTCCGACAATGTAAACATTTTTTTCTTTTCTGAAATGATTTTCTATAACCAAATTGACTGATTTTGTCTTTCAATTACAGAAGAAAATTGAAAAGCTACCAGAATTTGACAAGTCACTCCATGTTGCCCAGCATAACTCTTATTTTTTGTTATCCAGCCTTTTGATCCGGCTATATTCAGATCGAATGGATAAGTTAAACTTGACTATCATCAACGCCATTAAACCAAAGAGATGATCGTGTGGTCCAGAGATCAAGCACAGACGATAATATGAAGCAGCGATGAATAGCTAAGAGATGTGCTGTACATAATATTCTAAGTATGGAATAATGATTCCCATAGGTAGGGAATTAGATAGGGGAATCAGAGCTGATCCTTCGCCCTGTACAAGGGATCGGATCATATTAGCTTAGCAGTTCAACTCAACGGAAAACAATCAATATTTCAAACTCTAGAAGACAACTATGTAAACAACTTTGGGAACATGAAGCTAGTATGTAGCGGGACCAACACAGATGATCATGTGCTGCCACATGGCATTATTGACCGATCGGGGATGATCCCCTAGGGATGAGAGTTGGGCCATGAAATTTTGTAGGTGACCGCGTCCATATTTGGAGATTCTGCTGCTGAAATTTAAAAAAATATTTGGTCGTCTATACATATATATACAGGCTTCATAGTTCATTTTGAAATCTTTACGTTGTTATATTCTTTACTCCATTGTAATTATGGATTTCGATCCAATTCTTCTTGTACTTAGAAATTCAAATCACTAATAGAGTTATCTCTTCAAAGTAGACGTAGACACTCAATGACAAACCACTTTAAATTTGTTGGATGTCGTTTTTTACTTGTCTTCTATTTTTTTGCTCAATTTTATTTTTGTTTTCTTCATTTATTTCTCTATATATAATCTATTGGATGTTTGTTCCAACTTTTGGTGCAAACATTTCGGCGTTTTCAATGAAAAATGAGTTCTCAGTCTGACTGGATCTCATCATCTACTAGTTGATTCCTACATCAATGAGATAGATCCAAATTTCTGTTGGCGAATTTATGTTTCACTTCAGATTTAAAGAACATCTAGAAGGAAGCTATTAACCATGGCCAGAGGAAGGTCTACTACTTTCCGTGCTATTGAAGGAAATGAACATGCTAGTGTTCAACAAGTTGATCAAAATGTACTACCGGTGGCTACCGATGTCCAGAATCCAGCTGAATATCACCAGAGTTGATTTTGAAGGCCTAATATAGGAACTAATGAATAGCCGTCAGTAACAACCAGCAAATCCAAGACAACATTGACCCGATGAACCAGTTGAAAGACTAGCGTGAAAAGATAAGGAAGGAGTCTACTCTGTATTCAGAATCAGAAAACTCTTCCTCGTCTGACAACTATCACAAAAACAGAAGTTGCAAAATATATGCATACGCAGCTGGAACATCAGGATGAGATCAGGCGGTCGGCTATGGTAGATCAGGTGGTCGGCCAACGCCAATCAGCACCAATCGATGCCAAACCCCCTGGGGGATTAGCAATAAACCCTCTAATCAAGAGGGATTGGCATGTAGGTGGAGGATCTTACTCTGGAGATGCCACGATCAATCAAAGTGTGGGACCTTAGGCGAATCTGGTTGAACCGCAGCTGAGAGACGATGATAGAACTGCTACTCAGGAAATGGATTAAGAGTAAGAGGAGCCAAGGCAACGCGGCGCTGCCCGGAGACGTGGATCAGGTCGCTCATATGAGGTGGAACACGACTACCGCCAAGCACAAACTCTCCAAACACTGGACGTAACAGCAATGGTGAGGTAGCCAGTGAAAGAAATCCAAGGCTTGACCAACGACGATTGGGGACTTTCTAAAAGTCATACTTCATTTACCGACGACATTCTATATGCAGAATTTCCACGGATGTTCCATATGCCTATAATGCCTGCCTATGCAGACCCATGGACTCTACCCGAGCCACTGATGTAGTCAAGTGCAGGTGTTTCCTCATTTTTCTAAAAGATGTTCTGACCACGTAGTTCACCAAGTTACTACGACAGTCAATCTCTTCATTTGATGATTTAGCAATGAAGTTCCTGAAATGGTTCCGCATGCACACAACTCACCCCAAGGATGTAATGTCACTCTCCAGCTTGGTCCAGACACCGGAGGAGTCATAGAAAGATTTTATGAAAAGGTTAATACAACTATTACAGCAGTCAGTAATCTGAATGAAGATGCAATACTCATGGCAATGATTAGGGGAGTCGACTCTGATTCTGAGTTTGGCGATTGGTTAGAAGGAAAGCCTCCTTCTATGTTGGCTGGTGTTTTGCAAAAGCATCTCAACTTCTGAGGAAGGAGGAGGCAAAACGAACCAGGAAGAGAGATGTCATAGGCCCAAGCACCGAGAGAGTATAGTGTAATATGGCAGTAAAATAGTCCAGTGATAGTTCCAGAAAAATTCGGATCAATATTCAAAACAAATCAAATGTGTAGAAGAAAGGCAGTGATAGAAATCACGATCCAAGATGGGATTTCGAGAGAGGGAAGCCTAGGATCCCATCATTTGATACATACACGCCATTGAATGCATCGCTAGAAAATGTTTATCTGTTGACCTGTAATACTATGTAGTATAGGATACCACCTTCGAAGGAACCAACGGAGAAGTAGGGATAGTCCAGAGGGTGCTGTAGATTTCATGAGAGTTATGGACATACCACGAATGAGTGTCATCACCTCCGTGATGTTATTGAGAATTTGATTCAAAAAAGAAAGTTGTGCAGTTTGTTAATGCCCGTAGGATGATGGGTAGGGGACATCCCACCCCAATCGAGGGCAAGCTCTGACCAACACCGAGGAACCTCGGCGGACAGTAGGGAGATTAGTTATTAATACCATTGTTGGAGGACCACATTCGGCTAACAAAAGCTGGAATTAAATGGAGCGTTACATGAATGCTATCAGACATGTTGATATTGAATGTTTCTCAAACATGGAGGAGGTGCCCCTAGAAAACAGCAGCGAACTATGACAGATGATATCGTGTTTCGGACTAGAGATGCAGATAAGGTGGAGGCCCCAACAATCGACCCAATGGTGTTCTTGGCCATGATCGGCCCTTCCTTTATGAGAGACATTCTTATTGGTTGTGGAAGTTCTGTGAATATCATTTTCAACAATGCATACAACTTGATGTTACTAGAAATCTAAAACCATGCATAGCCTGTATTCATGGCTTTAACGGTATTGCAACTGAAGTAGTAGGCTATGTCGAGGTACCGAAGGAATCAGGAGAGCGAAGTCGAAGGAGAGTGAAGATGTTGCCGTTTGCTGTGATGGATATGAACTCTTCATACAATGCTTTTCTAGGCCGACCAATCCTCATTCAATTCAGGACAACTATCGCCGCTTGCTGCTTAATGTTAAAATTCCCGACAGAGAATGGCATGGGAATTATCCATGGGGCTCGGGTGATTGGACATGCCTGTTATGTCGTTGAGTTGAGAAATGCTCAACGAAGGGAGAAAGGAAAGGATGCAGAGAAGAATCTCTGCGTCAAAACTAGTGAAGCTTAGCAGCCAGTATTCGGGCCTTGGCTTGGGCATTATGGTCGATTCCATAAAGATATAGATCCAAGAGATGAGGAATATGAGCCAAAGAAACCAAAACTACACCCGCTAAGCCGACAATTGACATCATGGTCAGTCATGACGACCCATCACGGGTCCTGAAGATCGGATTACGGCTCAATGCAATGATGATGAAGGAATTAGCTGGCTTTCTTCGAGCGAATCTTGATGTGTTCGTTTGGACTCATTCCGGCATGTGTGGGATCCCGCCAATCATCGCGAGCCATACATTGAACATCGACCTGAGGCATGTCCCGATGTAACAAAAGCGATGCGGCATAGATCTGAAGGGATCTTCTTTGCTTAAAGAGGAGGTTGATAAACTCAAAAACAATGGGGTTATCCACAACACCCTCTACTTGAAATGGGTATCTAATCCAGTTCTTGGAGAAAAACTAATGGAAAATTCCAAAAGCCTCGCCGACAGAAATCACCCGGTTGGTCAGTTCATGGCCATTTGCTACTTGGGATAGAGATATCATCGGTTTCTTGTCGATTTGCCAAGGTGGTGCGAAGTACTCCATCATGGCAGTTAATTACTTCACTAATGAGCTGAAGCCGAACCTTTGGCCATGATCATTACCAAGAAAGTAATCAATTTTGTCCTTCGAAACAACATCTGTCATTTCGGCCTTCCTCTAGCAATCATAATCGAAAATGGGACCCAATTCGATAGTGCTGAATCCAAAGACTTTTTCCGTCAACATCATTTTGAGAAAAGATTTGTGGCAGTTGCTCACCCTCAAGCTAATGGATAGATCGAAGCCGTCAACAAAATCATAAAGTCATTCTGAAGAAGCGTTCGCAAAAGGCTAGAGGCAAGTGGGTTGACGAACTTCCGTCAGCAACCCACAAGTCCACGATTGACTATACTCCATTCGCTCTTGCTTACAACACCTAAGTCGTGATTTCCATAAAACTCGAAGTCCATCCTCATCGAATGACTTACAATGACACCAGAAATAGGTGAGAACTCCTTTTGGAATCTCTAGACATGGTTGATGAGAAGCGCGAAGCAGTTGACTTGAGGGAGGCTGTACATTGACATAGAGTCGCTCAGTACTACAATGTTAAAGTTCGACCTGGAACCTTTGAAATTTGTGATCTTGCCCTGTTCCTAGCCCGCAAACTTGGGCCCGAGATGTGAAGGTTTGTATGTCATCAATCAGAAGGTTGGAGATGGAATTTTCAAGCTAGCGGTTGTCGATGGCATTACACTTCCTAGAGCATGGAATAATAAGCATTTATGTAACGATCTAGAATTTCAGTCATTTGAAATTCATATAGTTAATTGATTTTAAATATTTACAAGTTAATTTTATAAGCTGAATAACTTATATCGGAAGTATCTTGATTTAACTGGATGATTAAATTGTTAATTTAATATTTGAAATTGCTAAAACAATTGGAATTTGAATTTAATGTGAATGAAAATGATTTATAAAGAGGATTAATTTCTATTTGAATTAGATTGATGTTAGAGAACTTTTAAAAATGATTTAAAAGCGAATTTGTAGAAATTGAATATTTTAATATTTAATTAACGGTAAAAATAGTCATTTTTCATACAGTGTCGGATTTCGATGAAACCTGTTTCATTGGATCTGTAATGTTATATTATTGTAAGATTTTAGATTTTGTGTCAATTGGATTTACGGTTGTCTAGGGCAAGCTGAAATGCGTAGAAATCTGTTTAGGTAAATTTTAAATTTAATATAAGTCGATTCGAAAACCTATCTTTCAAATATAATCGAATTGGCTCCCGATATGTATATTCTATTGTGTTTGGAATAGGGGTAAAATACTATCAACGGCAGGCGACACGCTTCATTTGAAGTTCGAAAAATTTCGGGTGAATAGTGTCACGAAATTTTCCCTAAAAGGCCAACTTTTTTCACTATTTTCACAAAAACTAATTCAGCTAGGGTTAGCCGCCATCTTCATTTCCAATGGATGAAAATGCTCAATTCTTTCTCCCTCAATATCTCTTAATCCACAAACAACTACGAAAATGTTTAAACTACAAAATGATAGAGCTAAGTGAGATCTTCAAATCCATACGGGTAGGTCGACGAATCGTCGACCATAGGGGAAGAAAATAGCTCGCGTTCATCCTTGGTTCAAGCATGTTTTTCCATGCATTGGGGAGGCCAATCTTCACGAGGCTTTGGTCAATAGTGGTGTTTTCATAGGCGAGTCAAACGGTGGTGGCCGATCGTCTTTAAACGCCGGGATGTGGTCTCGATAATTCAATTGAAATCGGTGGCTAGGGTGGGTTTCACGAGCGAGATGATTCGAATGGGGAAGAAGATGCATGCAGCAGCCCAGATCTCATTTGATCGAATCGAATGACCCAGATTAAATGTAGGGTTTTTAAAAATTAAAATTGAATTATATTATTTAAATTCGTACGATCTTTAAAATTGTACAACTTCTTCATACAAGGTCCATTTTAGACGAAACAAGTTGCATTGGGTCCGTATTGTTGAGCATTCCATTTTAGAGCCGGTTTGGAGTTGATTGGAGATAGTGTAAATTTTGGGTAAAATTAAATGGTTATTTAATTTTATTCGGAATAAAACACTGCAACTGCTATTGGAACCAATGTGAGTATAACTCACTCTTTCCGATTCATTGATATTTTTAAATAAGTGAGTATAAATTTATTTTATGATGATTGATGATTGTTTGATGATATATGATATATTATCTATATGTTGATTGGTATTTGGACATATTCCTGCCTATTGGAGCAGATGAGACCCTATACATTCCCGTGTATAAGCGGATCACCCTTTGCACACGCGTCTACCTCTAAGCGAACATTGTACACATATTCGAATATGCATATTTGTTGCAGGTAATAGGTTGGAGGGATCCAACTGGATTCCTCACCAGTAATGGTTTTATTTACAGATATTCTGATATATGCTGTTATCATGTGATATATGATGTTTTGGATGCCTTGATTGATGTATTTAGTATTGTTGCAGCATTGAGCCATATTTTGGAAATTTAAAAATGTTAAAGTGATGATTTCAAGTTAAAAAGGATTTTCAAGTGATTTGGAAAATAGATGTTTTGTTAATTTTTAAATTGTCAAAGGAACGAATTTATTTGAATAAATAAATGTTATGATTTTTAGGTTATAAAAATTATGATTTTTGGGAAATGTAATTAAGATATGATTTTTGAAAATGGAGTTAACTATTTCATAAAATGGTTTAAATTGGGATTTTTGATTATTATAAATGGTAAGTATATAAGATTTATAAAATTGATATTTTATAAATAAAAATAATGGAATTATAAGGAGTTTCGGTAAATATTAAAATGAAGTGATAATTAAATCTTATAAGTAAAATAATATTTATGAATTGATGATGTTATTAAAAGAATGATTTTGGAAATAAAGAGAATATAAGTAAATTAACTTATAATTTGGATTTTGGCATATAAATAAGAGATAAATGGAATCGATTAATTAATTGATTTTATAAAGGGAAGTTTTTTATAAAATAGAAATGTGAATTTATAAACGTTGTTTTATAAATCCAAAATCAACTTATTTTGATAAGTTAAAAGTAGAAGTTTATTTAAGGGATTATATTCACGATTTTGGATAGTGAATTATTCTTTAAACTAAATGTTATAATAATAATGGATTTTGTTAGAGAATTATTTTCACGATTTTGGACAGTGGATAATATGTTAAATAAAATGGATATGTTTTGGAAAGTGATCTTTTAAATTTAAAGACAGGTTTTGAAAAGTGATATTTTAAATGGGTTAAATGATTTGAAGATGTTTTAAAATATGTTGAGTATCGAGTACTTAGATTTCAACATTCATTGTTGAAATAGATGTTTTCGAGAAGTAAGGAACTGATGGACTATAACACTATTGTTATAGTAAAATGATTTTCAAAAGGAGATGTTTTGCATAGTATGGGATTTATATATCTATCTAATTTTCGAACCCTTATACTAGTGATTTTGGGTCGTCGTAACGATGTTTTACGTAACATTCGTTTTTGACCCAAATAAATATGTTTAAGAGTATGTTTTCCTTAAAGAATAAAATATATACTTGATCCTGATTTAAGCATATGTAATATTTTCTAAGTGTTGAAAATAAATTAAATTGTGAACCACATAATATTAAATAAGTATATTGAAATGTTTTCCAATATAGAAGTTGAAATGGTTTGAGAATATATCTTTTTAAAGATAATCTAAAGTGAATATTTGGCAAGTGATTTAACCAATAAAAGATTAATTTAAAGGGCCTAGTGATTGCTTATGGTGCTGAATATTTGTTTGTTTCTTTGTTAGTTAAATAACCGACTATCAAAATTTGGCCATTTTAGTTCCTCGACTTGATGTGGGAACTATTTTGTCGTACACTTAGTACGTAGCCTTCTGTGTAGGCTTGAGTATCGTTTGTGTGTAGGATGTTGATTCGTGTAGTGCGAAGTATTACTCCAATCTATCGAGCTTCCCTCTTCGCCCGAAGGATAGCAAGTCGAAAGTTGGAGACGTGATAAGTCTATGAGACGTAGTTTCTGTGCGAGGTTGAGAAACACTTTTGTGTTGTTGGTGCGAAGAGACTAGATCAGATTTATCTAAAAACCACTTCGGACCAATGTATATGCGTTTGATTGTGCAGGTTATTGATGATATTGACATTTAGGATTTTCATAGTTGGGGACTGCTTGTTGATCGTTTGGGGTTAAAATCAAAATATACATCCAGTAGCAGTAGTCTCTTCGTTATGAAATATCCAATGCAAGGATTATTCGCAACTAATCCCAGGGATTTCCCGACAGGATGTGGTAGGAAAGTACCTTTGGTCTGTACCTGGACAACTTGTATGGATGTTTGTTTGATATTACATTTCTAAAGATTACGTACATTGGTTTTTACAAACGTACATCAGTGGTGGCGGAGAAGGCTTCTCTTCGCTTAACAACTGCTTGTGACGTATGAGCTTAAGGGTTGTATTTTTATGGAAGGCAATTAGTAGTCAACGAAAATGGCCGTGTGGCATTCAAAGTGATGTGATTGTGATTTGTGAAAGGTTATCGTTACTTCAGGCCTCATCAACCGAAAATGACCAAAACAGGGTTAGACGCAGCAGGGCTAAGTGGGTTGCTTCCAAGTAGGATATGATCGTCCTCTTCTAGATATATCTTTACACGCTATGATATTGTGTATTTGACTATTGTGGTTTGTTTGCTTAGAGGACCCTCGAAAAAGGTCGGTAACGAACGGAGGATATCATATTCGGTACCATCTAGTTATAGAGGCAGGTCGGTCTTGTGTTGGTAGAGGAACTTTCTGATGTTTTCTTGGGACATCCATCTAGAGGTGTACTCATCGGAAGGTAGTCCCTTCACCTGGCCATGTGTATGGAAATCCAAACTCCACTACGTGCCTGCCATTTTGATTGTATTACATATTTTGGGCTATTTGTTGGAATTTAATCAATGTAACAATTTCGGCTATGATTAATATTATTTGTATACTAGGTACTAATATAATATAAGAGGAATTGATATGAAATGATTTAGTTATCGTAAGGTATAAACATGTCCGTGTTTATGTGGGCATGTCTTATGAGATACTTTTATTTTGATAAAGAAAAAGTTTGGTAATTTAATAAATTCAGTTGAGTGTGTTTCTCACACTGGTTTACCAGACTGATACGGGCATTCTTCCCTTTCAATGCTCGAGTCAGACCAAGTGTATTTACAGGTTTAGATTTGGTGCTTTGGAGCTTCAACAGGAGAGCTAAAGATCTTCATTTTCATATACATGTATCTGTTTTAATTATCCGCTACTTAATTGTTGTACATTATCAGCAATTGTGAGGATGGGTTATTATAACTGTCCGGGCTGATAATTATCGTTTGATTGTTGTGCTATGATTGATGTATGTATATACAGTTTCTGTTTTGTAAAGAACATTGATATGATATTATATGTTTTCCGCTGTGATGTGAGATTCTATATTGTTCGGTTTTGTTCTATGTTCTCTCTTTCTTCTCTTCTCTTCTTCTCTCTTCTTTTCTTTCTCTTAACTTTCCGTCAGTCTGTGCTTTTTAGGTCGGACATGTGTGGTTTATTATCAATTTGAAGGGTAAGAATTTTGAGGTCGTCACACGTGGTATTAGAGCTTAGATTTTGTATATTCCTAAGCTTTGATGTGTACTATGTATAGATAGGGACAGTAGCACCCTAGATTGAGTTTTAGTGTATTATATATATGAGTGTGTATTTATTAGTGATTATAAAATGTTTTATATTCTGTTTACTTATCCGTTGAGTTGTTTGTGAATTCTAGTCGGTATGTGGGACGCCATATTATCGATAGGGATTTCTAAACACTTAAACAAGGGAAGTCGACATAGTATCATTTTTGAATGGATAAATGAAATAATTTTACCTCGATTATATTTTATATATGAAGGAACAATTTTTCAGGAATTATTATAGTGTATATAAATTGATTGTTTAGTTTTTTGAAAATGTAAATATAAATAAGTTAATAAAAGCTGTTTGAATAATCAAAATAAAAAACAACCGTAAAAGAATAAATTATATAAGCAAATGAATTATAAGAATGAAATTATAATTAATATGATTTGCAATTGTCAGATAATCTTATATATAAGAAATGAAACGACATGAATATATTTATAAATATGAGTTGTGAATAAAAATGAATTTAAAGTAAGAATTTGAAAATTTTGAATCCTATTGATTTTGACAGTTGTTTTAAAAGTAAAAGAGATTATATTATTATAAATCTAAATAAGATAAAAGAATCTAGAATGATCTTATATAAATAAAGTGAAATAATACAAGTAAACGATATGTAAATGCGATTTATAAATATAAAAGGATTTCTTTAAAAGAATATAAAGCACTGAATTCACTACTATTGTTGGAAAATAATAAGGGTTATGACTGCAGCATCATCGGTATCATTTTCGAGTCTCTCTGTGATGGATTTATGAAGTGACCCTTTTCATTATGCTCAAATTTTTGTGATTTTATATATATATATATATATATATATATATATAAGTGATCACTTCTTTAAATTCATTCTCCCAAGATCCTGAATTTTTACTAATATAAATATATCAGTGTTTAAGTCAATTCCTATCATTTATATATGTGAGAATATATAAATGTTTCCTTGCAAATCAGAGTGGTTAAAGTAGCAAAGAATTTTTAATTCACACAATATTTTTCATAATTGAAATGTCTTGTGTCACATAGCTTATTTCTACACTCATATTTTTTCACTGTTTCAAGATTGATTAATACTAAATATAGATATTATCACCTTAAAGAGACTCAAGATTGACTAATACAAAAATAAAGTATTAATTCCTCATATTGTCATTTGTACTGTTTTCTAGAGTTTTCATTTAATCTAATTCTTTTAATGTCTAGTAAATATACTAATGTCTTAATTTATAATATTGCTAGTAATCTTATGAGCATTTTGGTGGTAAGAATATTATAAACCAGGCAGAAGAAAAACTACATGCAAGTAAAATGCTAACTTGTTCTAGCATACCAAGTAAGGTTTTGCACATACATGTATACATCAGGTTCAAGAAAATTTATTAAAGAATCAAGCCCAGATGAGACTGTGATGCAGACCTCTAATGGTTATTAAATAATGGCTATTGATATAAACCAAATTGGTATGAAGTAGTGGTCATGCTTATCATTTTACCCAACCTTTTGATATTGCTGACTCTTAAAAATTTAAACAAGACCAAATGCAAACAGCATAAAGCTGTATTTGATGCAACTGAGTACAGTTTAATATGGTTGAAGTGAATGCTATTAGTACTTTACTCCCATCAATTTATAATACATTGCAACACAAAGAATCAAACATGCAAGAAAGAATTGTAGATTAAAAATTCAAACTTCTCATGGACTTATATCAATTTATAAGTCATAACCATGTCTCACTGGCTAACCCAGGTCAGACTCAACCATCACCTAACAGTTCTACTATATGCATTATCAAAAGAAAACCACTGCAGTCTCTCTTTCTGAAATTTATCAAATATGCTAAAGAAAGTATGTCCACATATCTTATTACATGGCATAACTTCCTTCATCACAGTCTACAGAAATCATCTGGCTTAATTACTTAAATCAGTAGCTCAAGACACAATATAATACTTAAGTTTTACAAATTCTTTTCAAATGAACCAAGCCACCATAATACTGAAAGGTTTACATATGCTTAAGAAAGTTTGCCTAGCTATCTTTAGTACAATGAACTACTGCATTTTAGAAACTCAAACAGATCCTCTAATTTTCCAAGCAAGCAAGCTATTCATGCTTCTTTACCTGCAACAATATTTTGAGCTGCCTCAATAAAATGAGACACCCCAAATATTGCAAGGGCAATAAATAGGGTCAGAATAAAATTCTGGTATGAGTGAAATCAATATTAAAAATAACTTGTAAAATTCTTTTATGACTGTGCAGAGATTATATGGTGTTTGATGCTTTCCAGTTCCCTAATAAGCTTTAACATATGCATAATTTAAACCTATACATCCAGCATACATTCAAGCAGTCATTCATCCAATTTGTTCAATGGTATATGTACAAAACTCCTATGGATTTAAATTCTTAAATTCCACAGCCTTCATTTCCAGTTCCATTTTACATTTTTATATGGTCTAAACTCTTGCCCTTGAACACTTGTGTGCATTGCAAAGGACTCAATTCTGTTAACCTTTGCACAGAGGCCTTTAGGACTTAAACAAGTCATGCACATACCCATCATCCACCTGATGATGAGTAGATCAAGGCACTTCTCCTAAATTACTTTGTAATTTAGAGACCATGCTCATTTAATTTCTAGGGAGTTTCTTTTTTTTCTTTAAACTCCTGACATGCTCATGTTCTTCCTTTTATTACACATACCCCAAAATTTCTTAAACTCACTCAAGGGTTTACATCCAACCATACAAAGCATTCATGCAAAATTGCACATCCAAAAATCATTCTGTCTTAATCTTATTTTACAAAACTGCCTGTATATTTATTTCTGGAAATTTTTCCCACTGCTTGCATAAATCTGATGTAGCCATGAGAAATGCTGTATTTATTTTACTGAGAACATAGGATAGGGTTTTTTTTAAGAAAAACCCACAAAAACATATTAACTCATGATCTGAACAAATTAGCATATGTTTGTAGCATTGCATTGTTCATATCATTTTTAATATGAACTAGGCATAAGCATGAATCTCATTATTCACACTGCCCACATCATTTCCCTTTAATATCCTATTTCTTAGTAAAACATTTTGCTTATTCTTCTTATAAAACTGAATTATAAAAATCTATTTCTATAATATGAATATATGTTTGATTAAACAAAATTCAAAACAAAAATAGTCAATACCAAAAACAAATCAAAACAGCAACCAAAAGAAATTCAACCAAAATAACATTCATGATCATCATATATTTATTCACAGCAATAAGGATTTACAGAAATCATAATATGATTTTCATATAAAATAGTTGGCTGCCCTTGCTTGGGTCTTAATGCCTTAAGCCTCATAATTGATTATCACTCACCTTTCTCTTCTTTTCCCCGAGAATGCCTAGGCTTGAAAACAGTGTGAGCTCCCTTTTTTTTTTATGTGTTTCTGTTTTTCCCTCATAGAAAACCTCTGCTTTCCCTTTAGATTTAAATCATTTTACTAGGGTTTTACTAAAGGAAAAACCCATTTTAACCTTGGATTACTCAGAAAATTATGTGTGTGTTGTCATGGCTAAATGTGCCATTTTCTCTTGGTTTCTATTTCTGGTAAAAGCAGTTATCCTACTTCTTTTCCTGTGTGCATGCAATTTGCATGATTTACTTGCATATTTTTTTTTATGTAGCTCATTTTCACTATAAATTTCATTACACCTGAGTTATTTCTTATTCCTAGCTATTACTTTAGCCTATTTGTTTACTCTTGATTTATTTCAAAATTATACTTATGCTCAGCTAATATTAAACTGGTTTCCAGGCACTTTAATTACCAAGAGGATTTTATTTTATTATCCCATGCTTCTCAATATTCACATATATACAAGTCATGTGAATTTTTTTAGAATTCATCTTATACTTAATCATTTTCTTCTCACCTCTGTCTAAAGATAATTATTCCTTGCATAATTATTTCACTTACTTCTGATATCATTTTCAAGCTATTATATTTTTTTTATATAATATATATACATATTTACACATAAAATTATGTAAATACAATGCTCCTCTTTACTCAGCTATTGTTCTCCCCCATTTTCATTTTTTCCTAACTATCATTTTCTCATTTATTTACTTTATTCATTCTAGGCATTTGTTTTTCCATTTCCTTTTTTTAAAAGTAATTTTTATTTCTCAAAAAATTTGGGTCTTCACATACTCTCCTCCTAAAAGGAATTGTGTCCCACAATTATGTATTTATTCATTAGTATCTTTCAAAGGTATCAGAAATTCATTCATTCATGATCAGTCAAATATACCCAAGCAATATTTAAAACTATTATAATTTTACACATACCTTTAAGCAGAAAATAGATTAGGATACTTATCCTTCATCCTATCTTCAGCCTCCCATGTACAGTCATTTCTATCCAAACTCCATTGGATTTTAACTAGTTTAACTATTTTATTTCTTAATTTCTTTTCTTCCCTAGCCATAATGCCCACTGGTTCCTTTTTATAAACCAGATTCTCTTGAATTTCAGCATGTGTAGGAGATTCAAGAATGGTCTCCTTATCATGCACCCATTTCCTTAATTGTGATACATGAAATACATCATGTGTGTTGCTTAGTTCCTCTGGTAACCTTAATTTATAAGCTAAAGTCCCTATTCTTTGAACAATTTCATATGGTCCTATACACCTTGGTGACAGTTTCCCTGTTTTGCCAAATCTCAATAATTTCCTCATTGGTGAAACTTTGAGAAACACATAGTCTCCCACCTCAAATTCTATTGGCCTTCTCCTTTTATCTGCATAAGCTTTCTGTCTCTCTTGGGCTACTCTCATTCTTTGCCTTACTAATTCAATTCTTGCAGAAGTTTCTTTTACATTGTCTGGTCCAAGTAACACTCTTTCTCCTGCCTCCATCCAACATGCAGGAGATAGACAAGGCTTCCCATACAAAGCTTCAAAGGGAGCCATTCCTATGGTGGATTGATAGCTATTATTGTAAGCAAATTCAGCCAAATAAATGTGATCCTCCCAGTTGCCTCCAAAATCAAGTATGCATGCTCTAAGCAAATCTTCTAAAACCTTATTAACAATTTCAGTTTGTCCATCTGTTTGTTGGTGGTAGGCTGTACTTAGGCTTAATTCTGTCCCCATAGCTTCTTGAAAGCTACTCCAAAATCTTGATGTAAACAAAGTATCTCTATCACTAATGATATTTTTGGGGATACCATGCAACCTCACAATTTCTTTCACAAATAATTGAGCTAGTTTATGGGCATTTCTGTTTGAATTTATAGGAATGAAGTGTGCTATTTTTGTAGTCTATCAACCACTACCCAAATACTATCATTGCCTCTTCTTGTTCTTGGCAGACCATCCACAAAATCCATTGATATGCTTTCCCATTTCCAAGTAGGCACTTCCAAAGGTTGCAATAGGCCTGAGGGTCTTTGATAATCTGCCTTTACCTGTTGGCATGTCAAGCAATTTGCCACATATTTTGCCACTGCTCCTTTCATCCCTGGCCACCAGTAATTCCTCTTAAGATCATGGTACATTTTTGTACCACCTGGATGTATGGTATATTTTGTTTTGTGATGTTCATTCATAACTTCTTGCTTCAGTTCCTCTACATTTGGTATGCAGAGTTTCCCCTTTTTCCTTAACTATCCTTTATCATCTACCTCGTAGTTTTCCACTGTCATGCCTTGTAATATCATGTTCCTTTTCTCCTTCAAACTTGTATCTTGATTCTGCATTTGTCCTATTTTGTCAACTAGTGTTGACTTTAAAGAAATGAGGCTTAATTTACCATACTCAATCATCTCATTGTGGGCCTTATCCAATACCCCCATTTCTTCCTTTACTTCCACCTCACTAAGGATTGTCAAATCCCTGAACTCAGCCATCATTAGGCTTGCCAATTTTGTTTGGTGTCTACTTAACGCATCTGCCACTTTATTAGCTTTTCCTGGGGTATACAATATATCAAGATCATAGGCAGCTAGGAATTCTACCCACCTATGTTGCCTCATGTTCAAGTCTTTTTGGGAAAACAAATATTTAAGTGACTTATGGTTTGTGAAAAATTCAAACTTAGCACCTAACAAATAATGTCTCCATAGCTTCAATGCATATACTATTGCAGCAAGTTCTAAATCATGTGTGGCATACCTTGTTTCATTTGGCTTAAGTTGCCTGGATGCATATGCTATGACTCTACCATGTTGCATGAGCACTGCCCCTAGTCCAGATCCACTAGCATCTGTGTAAACTACTAATCCTTCATTTCCCTCTGGTACTTGTAAAACTGGAGCTTCCATCAATGCTTTCTTTAGTGATACAAATGCTTGTTCACACTTTTCTGTCCACACATATGGTTGTTCTTTTCTAGTTAACTTGGTCAGCGGGATGGCTATTCTTGCAAAGTCTTTTATAAATCTCCTATAATAGCCTGCCATTCCTAAAAATGATCTTACCTCAGTCACTGATTTGGGTCTGCTCCAAGATTTAACTGCCATGACCTTGTTTGGATCTACCCTAATGCCTTGTTGAGATATAATATGTCCTAAAAACTTTACTTCATTCTGCCAAAATATGCACTTATTGAATTTTGCTTTTAAATTGTGTGCTCTTAGCCTTGATAAAATCAGATGCAAGTGCCTTGCATGCTCCTCTTCTGACTTTGAGTACACTAATATATCATCAATAAAGACAACCACAAATTTATCCAGAAAATCCCTAAATGTTCTATTCATTAAATCTACAAAATATGATGGTGCATTTGTCAATCCAAAAGGCATCACTAAAAATTCATACAATCCATACCTTGTATTGAAGGTAGTGTACTTAATGCTTTCTTCCTCTACTTTCATCTGATGAAACCCAGAGGCTAAATCTAGCCTTGAGAAGACCTTTGCTCCATTTAATTGATCAAATAAATCATCAATTCTGGGGAGTGGGTATTTGTTCTTGATGGTGACTTTATTTAGTTCCCTATAATCAATACACATTCTTAGTGTACCATCATGCTTTTTCACAAACACCCCTGGAGAACCCCAGTTTGAACTGCTAGGCCTTATAAAGCCTTTCTGTTCCAATTCTTCCAGCTGCTGTTTCAATTCTATTAATTCTTTTGCGCTCATTCTAGTAGGCTTCTTGATGATAGGACTCGATCCAGGAATCAACCTTATTTGAAATTCAACTGGTCTATTGTCTGGTACCCCTGCTACTTCTCCAAAAACATCTGGATATTCTCTTACCACTTCTATATCTTCCAAAATTAATTCCTTTTCAGTCATACTCCATATGTGATTAAGGCAATTTGTTTTAGCTATTTCACTCATGACTAAAATATTTTTTCCATTTTCTGTTTTTAAAGATATTGTGAAGTTTTCTAAATTCAATATTGCTTTGAATTTACTCAACCAATCTACCCCTAAAATAATTCCTATTCCAGGGTATTTCAATACAAATAAATCAGATTTAAACACATTTCCCCCTATGTTTAATTCTACTCCCAAACATTTTAATCCTAGCAAACAAGAACTACCCAGGGGACTTTGAATAAACAAGGGTTTTTCAACTTTGTTGCATGTGAGAGCTAATTTATCCACTATGTCTTGTGATATTAGAGAATGTGTGGCTCCAGTGTCATATATAACTGTGATCGGGTAACTTTTAATTAGAAGTATACCTTCCAATTGTCCAGAGCTTCCTGCTGCATTTGCCTTTGCCTTTGTTTCCAATGCTCCTACCTTTGCTCCCTTTTTAAACTCTGGGCAGTTTCTTTTAATATGACCTTCTTTCCCACAATTATAGCAGCTAAATGGTGCCTTCTTAGCTTCTTGACACCTATTACTCATGTGTCCTTCTTTGTCACAGTTATAACAAGTAATCTTCTTCTTAGCTTCCGCACTAGTTGCTCCTTCAACTTTCCTGTTTGCATTCTTTTTATCATAAGGATGTGTCCTATTTTTCCCTTTCTTTTGACTATTTTCCCTCATACTCCTAAACTTTTCTCTGGCATTGTCATGTTGTTCAAAGGAAAGAGTAAGATCTATGACTTGATCAAATGTCCTGTCTTTGTATGGTAACATTGCCCTACTCAAACTAGCATTGAGTCCTTGAATGAATCTTGAATTCTTTGATTCTTCATTTCCTATGAGCATTGTTCCATACTTAGACAAACTTTCAAATTTTTGAGTGTATTCAGTCACACTCATTGATCCTTGCCTCAGCCTTATGAATTCCTCAAGCAATGTTGCCTTAGCTGTTGCTGGAACAAACCTTGCCTCAAGCATCTCCTTGAATTGATCCCATGTTATCTCATTTTCTGGCCTCCCTGTGATGATCACCTCCCACCAATCCAATGCTGCTCCTTTGAGTCTCCTTGAAGCTATCTGCCTCTTTCTTTGATCATTAATTTGCATGTCTGCAAATATTCTTTCCAAAGTTCTCAACCATGTCTGCACTCCCATTACTCCTTCAGTGCCTTCAAAATCCTTGCCTCCTAAATTTGAAAATGACTTCAATAACTTAGCTAATTCCTCATGAGGATTTTCTTCCCTCTGCACTGCTCCCTCCCTTAATGCTCTCACCAAATCTTGCAAATTAACCAATGGTGCAACATTTGAGGGTCCTGCTCCAGTGCTTGGGGGTCTTCCTACCATGTTTCACTATTCAATTGCATAGCTAGTTAGTCATAAGTCCTATTTAATTATTTTCTGCAATTTATTTCTATTGTGGATATTGATTTCTATCATTATTGTATGTATACTTTATATATATATATATATATATATATATATATATTTATCCATACAAGGAGATTGGATAATATATTTATGCTATGTTTTAACAACATAGCTCTGATACCAACTGAAGTGACCCTCTTCATTATGCTCAAATTTTTGAGATTTTATATATATATATATATATATATATATATATATATATATATATATATATATATAAGTGATCACTTCTTTAAATTCATTCTCCCAAGATCCTGAATTTTTACTAATATAAATATATCAGTGTTTAAGTCAATTCCTATCATTTATATATGTGAGGATATATAAATGTTTCCTTGCAAATCAGAGTGGTTAAAGTAGCAAAGAATTTTTAATTCACACAATATTTTTCATAATTGAAATGTCTTGTGTCACATAGCTTATTTCTACACTCATATTTTTTCACTGTTTCAAGATTGATTAATACTAAATATAGATATTATCACCTTAAAGAGACTCAAGATTGACTAATACAAAAATAAAGTATTAATTCCTCATATTGTCATTTGTACTGTTTTCTAGAGTTTCCATTTAATCTAATTCTTTTAATGTCTAGTAAATATACTAATGTCTTAATTTATAATATTGCTAGTAATCTTATGAACATTTTGGTGGTAAGAATATTATAAACCAGGCAGAAGAAAAACTACATGCAAGTAAAATGCTAACTTGTTCTAGCATACCAAGTAAGGTTTTGCACATACATGTATACATCAGGTTCAAGCAAATTTATTTAAAGAATCAAGCCCAGATGAGACTGTGATGCAGACCTCTAATGGTTATTAAATAATGGCTATTGATATAAACCAAATTGGTATGAAGTAGTGGTCATTCTTATCATTTTACCCAACTTTTTGATGTTGCAGACTCTTAAAATTTAAACAAGACCAAATGCAAACAGCTTAAAGCTGTATTTGATGCAACTGAGTATAGTTTAATATGGTTGAAGTGAATGATATTAGTACTTTACTCCCATCAATTTATAATACATTGCAACAAAAAGAATCAGACATGCAAGAAAGATTTGTAGATTAAAACTTCAAACTTCTCATGGACTTATATCAATTTATAAGTCATAACCATGTCTCACTGGCTAACCCAGGCAGACTCAACCATCACCTAACAGTTCTACTATATGCATTATCAAAAGAAAACCACTGCAGTATCTCTTTTTGAAATTTATCAAATATGCTAAAGAAAGTATGTCCACATATCTTATTACATGGCATAACTTCCTTCATCACAGTCTACAGAAATCATCTGGCTTAATTACTTAAATCAGTAGCTCAAGACATAATATAATACTTAAGTTTTACAAATTCTTTTCAAATGAACCAAGCCACCATAATACTGAAAGGTTTACATATGCTTAAGAAAGTTTGCCTAGCTATCTTTATTACAATGAACTACTGCATTTTAGAAACTCAAACAGATCCTCTAATTTTCCAAGCAAGCAAGCTATTCATGCTTCTTTACCTGCAGCAATATTTTGAGCTGCCTCAATAAAATGAGACACCCCAAATATTGCAAGGGCAATAAATAGGGTCAAAATAAAATTCTGGTATGAGTGAAATCAATATTAAAAATAACTTGTAAAATTCTTTTATGACTGTGCAGAGATTATATGGTGTTTGATGCTTTCCAGTTCCCTAATAAGCTTTAACATATGCATAATTTAAACCTATACATCCAGCATACATTCAAGCAGTCATTCATCCAATTTGTTCAATGGTATATGTACAAAACTCCTATGGATTTAAATTCTTAAATTCCACAGCCTTCATTTCCAGTTCCATTTTACATTTTTATATGGTCTAAACTCTTGCCCTTGAACACTTGTGTGATTGCAAAGGACTCAATTCTGTTAACCTTTGCACAGAGGCCTTTAGGACTTAAACAAGTCATGCACATACCCATCATCCACCTGATGATGAGTAGATCAAGGCACTTCTCCTAAATTACTTTGTAATTTAGAGACCATGCTCATTTAATTTCTGGGGAGTTTCTTTTTTTTCTTTAAACTCCTGACATGCTCATGTTCTTCCTTTTATTACACATACCCCAAAATTTCTTAAACTCACTCAAGGGTTTACATCCAACCATACAAAGCATTCATGCAAAATTGCACATCCAAAAATCATTCTGTCTTAATCTTATTTTACAAAACTGCTTGTATATTTATTTCTGGAAATTTTTCCCACTGCTTGCATAAATCTGATGTAGCCATGAGAAATACTGTATTTATTTTACTGAGAACATAGGATAGGTTTTTTTTTAAGAAAAACCCACAAAAACATATTGACTCATGATCTGAACAAATCAGCATATGTTTGTAGCATTGCATTGTTCATATCATTTTTAATATGAACTAGGCATGAGCATGAATCTCATTATTCACACTGCCCACTTCATTTCCCTTTAATATCCTATTTCTTAGTAAAACATTTTGCTTATTCTTCTTATAAAACTGAATTATAAAAATCTATTTCTATAATATGAATATATGTTTGATTAAACAAATTTCAAAACAAAAATAGTCAATACCAAAAACAAATTAAAACAGCAACCAAAAGAAATTCAACCAAAATAACATTCATGATCATCATATATTTATTCACATCAATGAGGATTTACAGAAATCATAATATGATTTTCATATAAAATAGTTGGCTGCCCTTGCTTGGGTCTTAATGCCTTAAGCCTCATAATTGATTATCACTCACCTTTCTCTTCTTTTCCCCGAGAATGCCTAGGCTTGAAAACAGTGTGAGCTCCCTTTTTTTTTATGTGTTTCTGTTTTTCCCTTAGAGAAAACCTCTGCTTTCCCTTTAGATTTAAATCATTTTACTAGGGTTTTACTAAAGGAAAAACCCATTTTAACCTTGGATTACTCAGAAAATTATGTGTGTGTTGTCATGGCTAAATGTGCCATTTTCTCTTGGTTTCTATTTCTGGTAAAAGCAGTTATCCTACTGCTTTTCCTGTGTGCATGCAATTTGCATGATTTACTTGCATATTATTTTTTTATGTAGCTCATTTTCACTATAAATTTCATTACACCTGAGTTATTTCTTATTCCTAGCTATTACTTTAGCCTATTTGTTTACTCTTGATTTATTTCAAAATTATACTTATGCTCAGCTAATATTAAACTGGTTTCCAGGCACTTTAATTACCAAGAGGATTTTATTTTATTATCCCATGCTTCTCAATATTCACATATATACAAGTCATGTGAATTTTTTTAGAATTCATCTTATACTTAATCATTTTCTTCTCACCTCTGTCTAAAGATAATTATTCCTTGCATAATTATTTCACTTACTTCTGATATTCATTTTCAAGCTATTATATTTTTTATATATATAATATATATACATATTTACACATAAAATTATGTAAATACAATGCTCCTCTTTACTCAGCTATTGTTCTCCCCCATTTTCATTTTTTTCCTAACTATCATTTTCTCATTTATTTACTTTATTCATTCTTGGCATTTATTTTTCCATTTCCTGTTTTTTTTTGAAGTAATTTTTATTTCTCAAAAATTTTGGGTCTTCACAATTTACTACCAACAGTAAATTGAAATTGAATTTTTGTTGTGATAAACAAATTTGAATATAAAATCCCAGCTGAAATTGATAAATATAAGTGAAATGATTTTATTTATTTATAATATGAGATAATAAATTTATTTTTAGTAAAGTTGAAATAAATTTAAGTTAGTGTAATAAATATATGATTTGAAATTTAACCAAGTAAAGTTAAATAAATTGAATTTGATTTGAACTAGATTAGATAAGTTATTGAAATGGAAACTAAATTGAACTTATGATAGTAAAGTGATTATATAATATGAATTTGGATGTTTAAATAAATAAATAAGTTGTATAACTTATAAAATGGGAAAAGGGAAGTAAAACCAAATTGTTAAAATGGTTAAACAATTTTGTTAAGCAAAAAGATAATCTAAGTTTGAATAGTGATATGAATTTGACCTAAGTAAAAGTTAAATAAAATAGAATTTGAATTGGAAGTGAACTTAAGTTTTATAGTGAAACTAAATGCAAGTGAGAATGAAATGAATCATAACTTAAGTAATGTTGAATGAAGTTGAATTTGATATCAAAAGGAATTAATAAAGTGAATTAATGAAATGAAGTAACTAATGAATATGAACTTGAGTTGTATAAAGAAATTCAACTTTAACTGTAAAAGTGAATTAGTGAATACTAGAATTCCATCTGAATTCAATATCAACTAATTGAAATTAAAAGTATTAAACCAAATTGAATGCAAACGAAGTAAATATGAATGTTGAGAGTAAACTAAATAAATTTGGTTATGTTGGTTATACATTGGTTGATTAGATGGTTGTTAGTTGATTGTATAGAAATTTAAATGAAATTGAATCAATGAAACTGAAAGCTAAATAGAATTGAATTTGATTTAATGTGGAAGTGAACTAACTTGAAGGTAAATTAGTGAATGTAAACTAATTAATAATGTATAAATGAATATTAGTAAAATTCAGCGTTAATGAATAAAATGTGGATAAATCTGAAAACAATTCAATGAATATTGATGAGAAATGAATATATATTGATTTGTGTATAGATTGATTGGTAAGATATTGGTTTTTCGGATATTGATTGGATGCTAGTTGTTTGATGGTTGGATTTGCTGCTTATTGATGGCATTTGCTCTGTTGGCATATATAGTAGTTGTATTGGTATATGCTGTATATTGATATTACTTTCATATATACATGCTTCTCATTTATTGTTGAGTGTATAGTAGGTGCGAATGGTGCTTACTTCGCATTTGGAGCTTGCTTTCATGCTATATTAGTCGTATATGCTCGCTAATAATATATAACGTATGTATCTCGGATTACATATTGTACTTTTATTTTTTTTCCCCTATGGGATGCCTCATCCTCGAAGATGAGATGTATATTTGTGATATATATATATATATATATATATATATATATATATCTGTGTGTGTGTTGTGATCCCACTACGACTAGAACCGCGCAAAGGAGGCTATGGCAAGTTTGTTTGAAAATCTAAGGCGTTAGAAAATTTTGGGAAAATTTGAAAAAAAAATTAATAAATAAAAATTTGATTTTGAGTTATAATTTGAAACGATGTTGGTTGGCTTTGAGAAAATAATTATGAATGGATTTGAAAACTTATGAAAGTTTTTATAAGAAGTTTAACTATTGGATTTTTGGAAAAGTTAAATTTTTAATTGAATTTGATAATCTAATTTGAATGAATTGTTTTTGAAAAGTTAATGGATTTTCTTACTTTTTAACTTCGGGGACGAAATTCTTTTAAGTAGGAGAAAATGTAACGACACAGAATTTCAATCATTTGAAATTCGTATATTTAATTGATTTTAAATATTCACAAGTTAATTTTATAAGCTGAATAACTAATATTTGAAATATCTTGATTTAACTGGATAATTAAATTGTTAATTTAATATTTGAAATTGCTAAAACAATTAGAATTTGAATTTAATGTGAATGAAAACGATTTATAAAGATGGATTAATTTCTATTTGAATTAGTGTTAGAGAACTCTTAAAAATGATTTAAAAGCAAATTTATAGAAATTGAATATTTTAATATTTAATTAACGGGTAAAAATAGTAATTTTCGATACAGCCTCGGATTTTGATGAAACTAGTTTCATTGAATCCGTAATATTATATTATTGTAAGATTTCAAATTTTGTGTCAATCGGATTTACGGTTTGTATGGGACAAGCTGAAACGCGTAGAAATCTATTTAGGTAAATTTTAAATTTAATATAAGTGGATTCGAAAACCTATCTTTCAAATACAATCGAACTGGCTCACGATATATGTTCCATTGTGTTCGGAATAAGGGTAAAATACTATAAACGCCAGGCGACATGCTTCGTTTGAATTTCGAAAAACAATTGGGTGAACAGTGTCACGAAATTTTCTACAAAAGGCCTGCTTTTTTCACTATTTTCACAAAACCTAATTCAGCTAGGGTTAGCCGCCACCTTCATCTATAATGGCTGAAAATTCTCAATTCTTTCTCCTTCAATATCTCTTAATCCATAAATAATTACGAAATGTTTCAACTACAATATGATAGAGCTAAGTGAGATCTTCAAATCCATACTGCTAGGTCGACGAATCGTCGACCATAGGGGGAGAAAATAGCTCGCGTTCACCATGGTTCGAACACTTTTTTCCATGCACTGGGGAGGTCGAGCTTCACGAGGCCCTGGTCGATAGTGGTGTTTTCATAGGCAAGTCGGACGGTAGTGGCCGATCGTCTTTAAACGTCGAGATGTGGTCTTGATAATTCAATTGAATCGGCGGCTAGGGTGGGTTTCACAAGCGAGATGATTCGAACGGGGAAGAAGATACATGCAGTGGCCCAGATCTCATTTGATTGAATCAAATGGCCCAAATTGAATGTAGGGTTTTTAAAAATTAAAATTGAAATTGAATTATATTATATAAATTCGTACGATCTTTAAAATTGCATAACTTCTTCATACAAGATAAGTTTTAGGGGAAACAAGTTTCGTTGGGTCCGTACTTTTGAGCACTACATTTTAGAGCTGGTTTTGGAGTTGACTGAAGCTAGTGTAAATTTTGGATAAAATTAAACGGTTATTTAATTTTATTCGGAATAAAATACTGCAACTGCTACTGGAACCAATGTAAGTACAACTCACTCTTTCTGACGCATTGATATTTTTATATAAGTGATAATAAATTTATTTTATGATGATTGATGATTATTTGGATGATAAATGATATATTATCTATAAGTTGATTGGTATTTGGATATATTCCTGCCTATTGGAGCAGATGAGACCCTATACGTTCCCGTGCATAAACAGATGACCCTTTGTATGTGCGCATGTCTCGAAGCGGACATTGTGTACATATTCTAATATGTATATTTGTTGCTGGTAACAGGTTGGAGGGATCCAACTGGATTTCTCAAAAGTATTGGTTTTATTTACAAATATTGTGATATATGTTGTTATCATGTGATATATGATATTTTGGATGTTTTGGATGCCGTGATTGATGTATTTAGTGCTGTTGCAGCATTGGGCTATATTTTGGAAATTTAAAAATGTTAAAGTGATGATTTCAAGTTAAAAAGGATTTTCAAGTGATTTTTAAAATAGATGTTTTGTTAATTTTTTAATTTTTAAAGGAATGAATTTATTTGAATAAATAAATGTTATGATTTTTATGTTATAAAAATTATGATTTTTGGAAAATGTAATTAAAATGTATTTTTGAAATATGGAGTTAACTATTTCGTAAAATGATTTAAATTGAGATTTTTGATTATTATAAATGGTATGTATATAAGATTTATAAAATTAGTATTTTTTAAATAAAAATAATGGAATTATAAGGAGCTTTTGTAAATGTTAAAATGAAGTGATAATTGAATCTTATAAGTAAATAAGATTTATGAATTGATGATGTTATTAAAAGAATGATTTTGGAAATAAAGAGAATATTAATATATATACTTATAATTTGGATTATGGCATATAAATAAGAGATAAATGGAATCGGTTAATTAAGAGATTTTATGAAGGGAAGTTTTGTATAAAATAGAAATGTGAATTTATAAATGTTGTTTTATAAATCTGAAATCAACTTATTTTGATAAGTTAAAAATAGAAGTTTATTCAAGGGATTATATTCACGATATTGGACAGTGAATTATCTTCTAAATTAAATGTTGTAATAATAATGGATTTTGTTAGAAAATTATATACATGATTTTGGACAGTGGATAATATATTAAATAAAATGACATGTCTTGGAAAGTGATCTTTTAAATTTAAAGAAAAGTTTTGAAAAGTGATATTTTAAATGGGTTAAATGATTTGAAGATGTTTTAGAATGTGTTAAGTGTCGAATACACAGATTTCAACATTCATTATTGAAATAGATGTTTTCGAGAAGTAAGGAAATGATGGACTATAACACTGTTGTTATATTAAATGATTTTCGAAAGGAGATGTTTTGCATAGTATGGAATTTGTATATCTATCTAATTTTCGAATCCCTATACTAGTGATTTTAGGTTTTCGTAACGATGTTTTACGCAACATTCGTTTTGAACCAAATAAATATGTTTAAGAGAATGTTTTCCTTAATGAATAAAATATATACTTAATCCTGATTTAAGTATATGTAATATTTTCTACGTGTTCAAAATAAATTGAATTGTGAATTACTTATTATTAAATAAGTATATGGAAATGTTTTCCAATATAGAAGTTGAAATGGTTTTGAGAATTTATCTTTTTAAAGATAATCTGAAGTGAACATTTGGCAGGTGATTTAATTAATAAAGGATTAAATAAAAGGGCCTAGTGATTGCTTATGGTGTTGAATATTTGTTTGTTGCTTTGATAGTTAAATAACCGACTATCAAAATTTAGCCATTTTAGTTCCTCCCTCGATATGGGAACTATTTAGTCGTACACTTAGTATGTATCCTTCTATGTAGGTTTGATTATCATTTGTGTTGAGGATGTTGATTTGTGTAGTGCAAAGTACTACTCCAATCTATTGAGCTTCCTTCTTCGCCCGAAGGATAACAAGTTGAAAGTTTGAGACATGATAAGTCGATGAGACTTAATTTCTTTGTGAGATTAAGAAATGCTTTTGCGTTGTTGGTGTGAAGAGACCGGGATCAATTTATCTGAAAACTACTTTGGACCAACGTACATGTGTTCGATTGTGTAGGTTATTGATGATATTGAAATTTAGGATTTTCATAGTGGGGGACTGTTGTTGATCGTTTGGGGTTAAAATCCCAATATACGTCCAGTAGCAGTAGTCTCTTCTTCATGAAATATCCAATGGAAGGACCATTCGCTACTAATCCTAGGGATTTCTCGACAGGATGTGGTAGGAAAGTACCTTCAGTTTGTTCCTAGACAACTTGTATGGATGTTTGTCTGATATTGAATTTCTAAAGATTACGTACATTGATTTTTACAAACGTACATCAGTGGTGGCGGAAAAGGCAACTTATCTTAGCTTAACACCCTCCTTGAGACGTATGAGCTTAAGGGTTGTATTTTTATGGAAGGCAATTAGTAGTCAATGGAAACGGTCATGTGGCATTCAAAGTGATGTGATCGTGATTTGTGAAAGGTAATCATTACCTCAGGCCTCATCTACCGAAAATGACCAAAATAGGGTTAGATGCAGCAGGGTTAAGTGGGTCGCTTCCAAGTTGGATATGATCATCTTCTTCTAGATATATCTTTACACGCTATGACGTCGTGTATTTGATTATTGTGGTTCGTATGCTTAGAGGGCCCTCGAAAAAGGTCGGTAATGACTGGAGGATGACATATTCGGTAACATCTAGTTATAAAGGTGGACCGGTTATGTTGGTAGAGGAACTTTGTGATGGTTTCTTGGGACATCCATCTAGAGGTGTACCCATTGGAAGGCAGTCCCTTCACCTGGTCATTTGTGTGGAAATCCAAACTCCACTACGTGCCTTCCATTTTAATCGTATTACCCATTTTAGGCTATATGCTGGAATTTATTCAATGTAACAATTTCAACTATGATTAATATTATTTGTATACTAGACATTAATATAATATTAGAGGAATTGATATGAAATGTTCTAGTTATCGTAAGGTTAAAACATGTCCGTGTTTATGTGTGGGCGTGTCATACGAGATACTTCTATTCTGATAAAGGAAAAGTTTGTAATTTAATAAATGCAATTGAGTGTGTTTCTCACGCTGGTTTACCAGACTGATCCGGGCGTTCTTCCCTTTCAATGCTCAGGTCGGACCGAGTGTACTTACAAGTTCAGATTTGATGTTTTAAAGCTTCAGTAGGAGAGTTGGAGATCTTCATTTTCGTGTACGCATATCTGTTTTGATTATCCGCTGCTTAGTTGTTGTATATTATCGGCAATTGTGAGGACATGTTATAAAACTGTCTATGCTGATAATTATTGTTTGATTATTGTACTCTAATTGATGTATGTATATAAAGTTTCTATTTTGTAAAGATCATTGATATGATATTATATGTTTTCCGCTGTGATGTGAGATTCTGTATTGTTTTGTTTGGTTCTATCTTCTCTCTTTCTTCTCTCCTCTTCTTGTCTCTTCTTTTCATTCTCATGACTTTCAATCATTCTGTGCTTTTTAGGCCGGACATGTATGGTTTATTGTTGATTCCAAGGGTACGGATTTGCGGGTCATCACAATTTACGATGTTTCACTTAGTGTTGTTTCATTTAGTTATATTTCATTTAAGATTTTCTTTTGCATTTGAATTAGAAGCTATGTAATAAAATAGACTCTGTGTTTTCTTTTTCACTTTGCAATAAAAAATAAAGTTCCTTCCACATCTGTGAATTGTTTATGCGTAATATAATAGTTGTGATATGCGACCAACTTACATCCACATGTGCACGATATAAACTAACGAGTACCTAGAGTTTGGTGCCAACCAAGTACTCGGGTCCATACTTGAATTAAAGAAAGTGAACGTGACACAACCGTTCATCCATTAACTCTCACCTATAATCTGACTGGTATAGTATAAAGCAGGAGAATGGGTGTGACTCGTCCACCCGTTAACTAACTCCATCTCCTGATTCGACGGGATGAATTAGAAGTAAAAGTGATCGTGATACGATCGACCACTCTTTGACTTTTCCCTAGACATAGGGGCAAGGGAATTAAATAAAGAAAATTTGATTCGACCGTTTCCTAGAGCAACTTAAGCCCTCAAATGTAAGCTAGATTATGAACATCAAACGGGCGTGATTGACTACCCATCGACTAACCCTTGTCCACATAGTGCGGGTAAGAGTATAAACAAAACGAATGAGTGTGATTTGGTCATTCATTCTCCAACTCTGACCTGAACCCGGCAGAGGAGCATAAACTCATCTTGGAATGTACCCGACCGTCCGTGAACAAACTCTGCCAACCCAAGACCGGGGGCAAGAGTATAATCACTTAGCCGTCGAACACGGTAGCGTAACACTACGGCTCGCACCTAGTGGTTGATACAACTTTATTCCATGATCAAAAGGAGGCCTTGATATAGGTTTGTCGGATCGATGAACGACCGAAAGACGTTGCAACTTGAACGACGAGTGATGAATTTCAAGTACATTGAATCAGAAACATAATAGCTCGAACACTAAGACAAATTTTGTATAGAAGATGAATAGAGACAAAAGAATCTTTGTTCACATAAGTTGAAACTAAGTACAAGTTTATTTCGAAAACTCAAAATGAAAAACAAGGGCCATACCAGCACAATTGCAGCCAATAAAAAGAAACAAGCTACCTTGCTACTCGCATCCCAAGCCGGTTCAACGGCTATTTTTTCCCTTTTTTGGGCTTCTTCGGCGTGGATACTCCGAAGCTACCACTTTGTCCTTTATTCTTTGACCTTTTTTGTCCTTTCTACCCTTAGGAGAGATGCTTTCAAAGATAGAGGCATTACCATTTTGGGATACAAAAGGATCAACCTCTTTAGGAGTGTCGTCGCTCGGCTGTACAACTTGGAGCGGACTAATATCCACTTCCACACTCTCTTTCTTATATTGGAACTCTAGCTGCTCCTTTTCAATGCGCTCCTTCATGCTAAGTTTTCCAGTGTGTTCGGAGGCATAAATCACTATGACGTCCACTATTTCATCCTGGCTCTAACGATTATCAGCCTTTTCTTCATGCAGATCTCTTATGACTTCAGTATCCAGACCTACAGTTTCAACAGTTGATGTGTAGGAGCTACTTGTTCATTGATGGTCGTAGTAGGTCCAGCGGTCTGCACCTGCTATCCTAGAGAAACATCGTCATCGGAACCATGGACAGATGCATGTGGGCCTGCAATTTCATGAAGACCAATGGATTACCCTTAACCATCAGGCATGAGATGTAAACCTTCTCGAATTTCGGAGAAGTAAGGGATATACCTTCACTGGATTGGCCTTCGGTCATAGCTGGAATTCCACCTTCCAAATCGAAGACAGCCGAAAAGACATGTGTATCCTTGGATGATCAGGATAGTAGCCCGCATCCTTCTATAAGGTGTGAGAAATTAGAACACCGGTTGCTTGAGTAGTAGAGGGCTTGGGAACCAGTTCCGAGGATTCATTCCCATTTTTTCCCTATTCGGTGATCGCTAGATCCCTGAGTGAACCAAATCGAGCAGCCTTGTGCTCATTAGGATCTTCATCGCATGAAATTTCATGCATAAGATTCTCTTCATCCATTTCATCGCCACCGAGGGACTTCTTTTTCAAACCACCAATATGGTTCGAGGCTTCGACGAGCAATTCGAGATGTCCCTTTCCAAGGAAGCAAAGGTTGCGATTCATCAGGACGTGCGCATTATGATATATCAGCAACGGATCAAAACCGTCCATTATCTCCGTTCGGCCTATCTCCCTAGCCTCTTCCTTGGGGGCCTCTATTAGTGCAAGTTGATTATCGACCTCTATTTTAACTTTGTAGCCTCGACGATCTCCTTCAGTATTATTGAGACTCCAGCAAAGCCTCATGCTTCTCTTGATTTTCCTTCTCAAGCTCTTCCTCAAGCTTTTTAATATGAATGGCCAAAGCATCATTGTCTTTTTTCAATGCCTCCTTCTCCTTCCATAAAACGTCTTTCGCTAGGGCTAAAGTACTGCTGTGACGAATGCCATTGTACAATTCTGCTTGGTGTACTTTTATTGAACGCTCAATGGTTTAGAAGGCTTGCTGGCTTTTTTTCTTAGCATCGGCCAGCTTTGTACCCAACCGCTTGACCTCCTCGTCCAGGCACTTGATGATGTCTTTTTCATGGATCGCTTCAAGAGTTAAGTGATCAATTTCGTGTTTCTTTTCCATCAACACCTTCGAAATTCTTTCAGCTGCATGGAGAGTTGTACTGTGCTAGACATGGACATTAATAACATAAGAGAGTATCATGTCCTTGATCGTAGGAGGAATGAAATGCAAAGCGGGAACAAAGTTGAACTCGTCAAAGCACAACTTAGGAAATGTAGCCTTGAGCTCAGCCGTCTTCTCATCAACGGTGGCATCAAGATTAGTCGGGTCTGAGAGGATTCGTCTATCATGCCTATGGGATGAAGTGTCAGGACCTCCTATGTCAGACTGGCGATCTGAAGAACGACGGACACTAGAAGAATCCGAATGTTGCTCAGGTGTAGTGGCTGAAGTAGGAGCATGAAGAAGTGCTGCTACTATGTATAAACAGCATTGACTGACATCCTTGTCATTAAAAAATTAAGATATTGATTTATGCCTATACGATAAGTCCTTGGACTGGTAACTTCGGTCTCGATCTTCTCTCTCTTCATGGCCTTCTTTATCTCAACCAGGGTCCAAACCTTGATTGGGTCCAAAATAAGATGATTGGGAGTATGCTGATCTCCTCAAGTAATCATACTTGCGGGGGCATCCTATTGAGCCTACAAACAAAATTAAAGTGCATAAGAATCACTGGAGTTAAAGGTGGAAAAGTGTCGTGCGGTGCAGTGCACATGATCATGAGTGTCCTAATATCCCCACAACGAACCAGTTGGTGGAGCTCTACTCGCTAGAGTAATCTCTCCTATGTCAGTAGGGAGAACGTCAATGCCAAATCAAATAGGAGATTCAGCCCCTCCCCCCCTCGAGGCTTAGGTTGGCAAAATCATAATTTGCGACATCCTTCAGGAGTAGGATGTCAGATATCACCTCAATAGACTTTCTAGAGGTAAAGTGCTAGATTGATCAGTAGTAAGAGGTTGATTTGGGTTTCCTAAAAACCTACCCACTACGAAGCTTATAAATGAGCCTTCTTCCTTTTCTCTTTTACGAGGGAAAGAGTAATCGGCCTTGGGAGAATTCAAGCGCGGGCTCATGACTTGAGAGCGCATCGTTACGGCTGGGATCATTAGCATCATCCCTCGCCTTGCCTTCCACAATGACATACGGAGCCCCTTCGACTAGGGGTACGATGGGGTCAGCTTCATCACCTCCTTGCTGAATGGCACCTCTTCTGTCTACAACTTCCTCCTTGATGTTTTTAGGCAGTCCCGTGCTATGTCCTTCTAGTAAGCCGAAGACAAAAAGGCACTCATTGGTGAGAAGAGATCTGATGTCCCTATTCTCCATTGGTATGTTTTTGAGTGCTAAAACCACCTTCAAGTATATGTCACCGGTGGGACGTGGATGGTTACCTGCAATGTTCAATAAAAGCTGCTTAATTCAAGATACGACTCGAGTAAAAACACTTAAAGTTAAGTTTGAAGCAACACTTACATCCTTTCAACCACCATCCTGCAAAACCGGGTAGACATTACAGGTAGAATCATTCATTCTTAAAAGTGCTCAGTTTATTCCATGTGCCAGTTATGACCATGTAGTCTATGACTGGTTCAAGAAAAGTGTACGGGAGGCTTCCTTTTTGCCATTTGAGGTGGTATATGAATCTAATATCTTACAGAGATGGCTCATGATATAAGAACTCGAGGAATATCACGTATATGTGGTGTAGAAATGTGTAGCTGTTCGGATGCAGCTGGGCTGATGCTAATCATAAATAATGCAATATTTTCAAAACTAATGGATTGAAGGGTGGAACGCAACCAGCCCAGCACCTAAACTTATTCCATGTAATATACTCCTTCAAGGGCAAGCGATCCCTATCATTATGGCACACGACTCGCACATCCTCATACGACATTCCGTCAGCCTTCGAAGAGAGGTATCATCAGGCTTTGAAACCACTGAATCCTCCAGATCATTTAAAAATATAGCATCTTCTAAAGTGTCAGGAGTTTGCTCGATTTATGCTTCAGGATTCAAAGGAATTACAAGCACTTGATGAGAACTTTCGGGCTGTTCGGATTGCTTCCTTGGAGAGTTTCGAGCAAATATTGTTTCCGAGCTTGATTCCGCATCTGGATTGTCATGTGAAGAAGTTTATTCAATGCCCATATTAGCTAAACGCTTCGAGCGTCTGGAACCCATAGTTACCAAAATCAGCAGATTGTAATCATTAGGAAAATAAATTTATCCCCCCCCGGTTAAAGGTGTAATTAGTGTGGTATGGTACAATTTCTGCAGTGTAGAGGCAAATAATTCAGAATTTAAAAAAGATAGTTGTGACAAGACTCTGGAATTTGACCAGCGTGACAACCATCATTGACCGTCTCAACCGGCTTTCATGTTGATGGTTGTGGATTTCAATAAACTCCAGGACCAATTTTAGCATATTGGAGTATGATGTTAGTAATTCAAGTTCATATTTCAATACAAGTTTATACAAGTTCAAGTGTTCGGTCCATATGCACCTGTATTTAAGTTCCGTTTCAAAGTTCAAGCCCAAGATTGCTCCATCATCATCGACGTTCCATCCATATTGATTTCTAAATCATACCATTACTCCAATCCCTTAAACATTGGTACCAATCTTCAATACATCCATTGTCGATCCCAATCACCAATCTAATCCACCACCAAACCCTAAACCCACAACAATCTATATGGCAACTCCATGGTTTTGTCACATAACATTAAGTCAAATCGTGTACATATCAAACTCACTTAATTGAAAATTGACGGCAAGGAGGAGAAAACTTGAAAGGTACAGTTTGAATAATGAAGTCAAACGTTGGCAAGCTGATGGATGATAAGCGATTCAGAGGCGGTGAAGGTTTAAAGGGTTGGAGATGCAATTGAAGGTGATAAATCTTGAGTTGGAATTGGTAATGGCAATAAGAAGGGGGAGATAAGGGATCAGTTTGGTTTACAGGGTGCAAATAAAACAAAGTGAAGTGGAGAAATAAAAAACTAAGTGTTAACTTATATAGTAACATGGGTTCGTCCCGTTTCCTTTTAACCACGAAGTGGTTAAGGCCATTAAGATGAAGGGATCAGGTATGATCCCCCACCTAGGGGATTTATATCGATCCCCTACTATACATACATATATATATATATATATATATATATGTATGTATATATATATCTATTGCATTCCAATTGCAATTAAATTATGTGAAACTGGCAACGACCCATGAGCATACAAACGTAATCGTTTGGGTAGAAGGAGGCGTGATTTAGAGTTCTTCGTCAGCAATATGGTATTCGTTAAGATCTCTCTGTTAAGGAGTGTTGTTCGATTTCGTACTAAGGGGAAGTTGGCGTCAGGATTCATTGCTCCTTTTTCGATACTTGAGAGGATCAGGAATCTATCTTATAGAGTAGACTTGCCTCAGAAGATGGCAGGCATGCACAATGTGTTCCACATCTCACTTGCCAAAGTTTGTACATGACTCAGGCATAGTAGTTCAACCAGATCAACCTGATGATATCGAGATTGAACTAGAAGCATCGAGACCTCGTAGGCTTTTTCGTATCGTCGGACGGGAGACGAAACAACTTAGGAGGAAGATGGTAGAGCTAGTGAAGATTGATTAGGGTGATAGCAAAGGTAATTGTACTTAGAAGACTAAGGAGAGCATAAGGGCCACTTATTTGGAGTTCTTTACTTGGTTAGACTTCTGATTATCGCATTTGCTTTCACTATGGATGTCGTATAGGGTAGTCTAGTATCATGCATGCTAGGGTAGGCATAGATATCATTTGTTGCTTTTGTGTGCATGTTTGATGCTTGACATGTTTCTTGTGAATCATAGGCATGAGGGGTAGCTATGTTTGATTTTTTTCCTTGTCTGTATTAGAATTTCTAGGGCGAAATTCCTAAATAGGGATAGAGTGTAACGACTCGTACTTTACATATCGGAGGATCGTAAAATATTATTTTTAGTTCATATGCGGTCATATGACTCTATAACTTTAGGAAATGCCTCTTAAAGACATTTCTTGTCTTTCCAACTTTTTCCGTATGATTCTGATAGAAGCCGAATTAGTATTCAAGACGATTTTCATTGTAAAGATATGATGGTTTCCCTTTTCTTAAAGTGGTCACAATAGCTAGTATACTTTATGGCTAGGAGATATAGTTGTTTAAAGATTTGGCTTTGGTTGGTGCTAGGCGTGTTTAGAGCTTGGAGAGGAGCTACCTTGGTTTGGCATGCTAGTTAGGCATGCTATGTTCGACATATCTTTGGGGATGGGTGTGCTTGGAGTTTTGCCTATAAATAGGAGTGTCACCCTCCTACAAACCATTTTTTCTACCACTTCTCTTATTCGAACCCAACCTCCATTATTCTCTCTTCACCCAAATTCTTCCATTTCTCATCCAAACCATAGATAAGTTAGAGGATTCATCAGGGAGCTTCAAATCTACATCTTTGGAAAGGAAATTGGATCTTAGCTAGAATTTTCGGATTTGTCTCGATTAGCATGCAAATCTACATCTTTGGGCATTTGATGAGTGATTTATCACCTCTCACCATGCTATATATGTATCTGTAGCTTTTGATGTGTTTTAGACTCATTTTTGAAGTCAAAATAAGGTTCAAATCCATTTTCAAAGTGAAACCTATAGAAAATTGAATTTTATAATGTTTAAAGCACTTTAATCTAGGTATGGTTGCCTTTATGTGCGATAGGCTACGTTAAGGATGTAATTACACGATGATTTGTTATGGTTTGATGTGTGTTTGGATGTGATTGTGTGCGTATTGTATTTTTTTTAAATGCTTCTATGGTTGAAATGCTCATCGAAGAGAAGTGGAGGCAGGAACCGTAAAACTGGATTTCAATGGATAGGTTTGAGTAAGTTAGGTGTTGTAACGATGCTTACCGAAGGTACACTGGATGAAGAACGGAGTGTAGCGACAATATTGATATGTAATTAGAGTTTGGAGAAATTGTAGATTTTATGTCTAGGGACGGTACATAACTTGCTCTGTCTAGGGGCCGAACAGGATTTGTTGTTCGAAGGGCCGAGCAGTATTATAGTTGAACATGATTTGTTGTTCTATGGGCCGAATAAGATTATAGTCGAACATGATTTTATTTGTCTAGGGATAGAACATATTTTGCTCTATTTTGTTGCTGAACAGAACTTGCTATGTCTGACAGTCGAACAGGGAACGAAAGTTGTGTATTTTCGTCATGGCGCAACAATACTTTGCGGATTTTTTCATGGTGTGTTCTGGGCTCTTGGGGCGATGTGGGCTAAAGTTGGAAACTCTAAACGACCCAGGATGACCTTCAATCTTTTGTGGTAAATAGCGAGGCAATGACATGGCGCTTTGATATGATGGCACCAACGACAATGATGATGGCTTTAGAACCCTGGTATAACGGCTCTATGATTCACGATAGGCGTCTATAGGCATTCCGAAGATGACGACTTAACGATGGGAGTTGTGATGGTGATCTACATGGGAAAGTTTCTTGATGGGGGCTTGTGAGTGGGATTTGCGACCGTGTCCTACTGTGGAAATAGCCATGATGGAATAACGATTGAGTTACATTATGGAGACACATGCAAAGGGATTACCGATAACTCGGAGGCTCTAGTGTGCACGTAAAGAGGGGTATGTGGGGATGCTCACCTGGATTTGCGATCGTGTTTGGATCTTGCAATGGTAGATTACCCTAGGCTTTGCGATTGTGGGCCTGGTTCCTAGCCTTTAGAAGTGTCATCGATTTGAGCTCCAAAGGAGCAGGGATTACGATTAAGTCCCTGGTTTGCGATTATGCTATATAAGTTACCATACAACCAATGCACATAGCTGATGGTGAGGATTGTTTGATGGATGTTATGTTGACCATAGTTGTTTATCACTCTTGGGTGTCACACGATGCAGGTATTTCGACTATATACGTAGATATTGGACATTGTACTTCGATTCTAGTACACTTATATGGCTTTTATAGTAGATTATCATATATCAACTATTATTTGCTAACTCTTTGGATGCAGGGATAGGTCAGGTATGGCTCTACGTACCCTACGTCTACATTTACTATGTAAGATTTTTATAGTATTTTTTGGAGATGATATATCGCTCACACCAGACTGTCGTCTGACTGAAGATTTTATGCTTTGCTTCTTATTATCTTGGGCACTCTTAAATAAGCATATTAGCGATAATAGATCCGGGTAGTGCACGGAGTTGTATGGAGTACGCGTAGGAGGCTACTTTCATATATCTATACTTGGAGTTTGATATCGCTTATATTCAGCTGTGTAGTACTGTGGAGCTATGTTAGTACTTGTATTATTAAGACAGTTATAGAGTTTATTATGAGGATTTGGGATGTATAAGCTCTTTATTTCATTTTTATATAGTCAGTGAACCTGATGCACTCTGATGTTCTTATTTATGGTTAATTTAATTATATCACTATCTCATATATTTTACATCTATGTTGTTATACTATATTTTATCTGTGCCCTATGAGATGTTTTATAGTTTCTGTGTTGGATTTCGTTTCTTTAACCCTTACTACTGTTCTGCGTCGGCCCGGTACCTTGCAGCTCTCTTTTCTGGTATATAGGGTACAAGTGATGCAGGGGAGTCATCACACTGATAGACTAAGTGTTATCGCATGTCGACCCATTATGGTGTGTTGCAAGTTGCAATGACATTTTTGTAATTAACTTGAAAACCATTTTATTACCATTATAAGTAATTACTTCACTCAATTGTATCGAACTCTCATCGGTCAATCTAAGCTTTTACAGTTTTTTCTTCAGAAATTGTTATTACCTCCTCACTTAATTAATTAAATATCTTCAATTAGTTAACTCTTTTATATGGCAAACAATTCATCTAAAATAGAAAACTAATGGAAAAAATCCCAAAAAATTCGTCAAAAATTTAATTTATCATATTTTTCCTTATATCAAGAGTTTAGTGCAAAATAATTAATTTTTAATATTTTTATAATTAATTTTAAAAATTAAACATTTTCTCAACTTAGAAAACTCATAGTAATTTCAAATAATTTCCAAAATTTGGGAAATTAAAAAACCACCTTTTTTTAGCATTTTAAACATCAGACTAAGTTTCATAGCGTTCAAATATGATTAAGTCATATTTTACTCTAAAACATGGGAAAATTCTTTTCATTAAAATTCCAAAACACATTCATGACAATGTTTTAGTCATCCAAATATATCTATCATCATCAATATCTTCCAATTTAGGTTAAGTCCAAACTCAAACAGGTTAGGAAGAGTTTTAGGGAAATTTTGCACATCTTAAATTTGAAAACCTTGATTTAATCTTCTTTCTTAAAATGAAAGCATGAATCTTTTAGCATTTGTTCTCCCCTTCTTTTGCTTAGAAATGTTGCCTGCCTCATAGTAGTTTTAGGGGTTTTGTTTTGAAAATAAAAAGGAGGGAGAATGAGAAGAATATGGCTAAGGAAGGTATGTTAGTGATTTTGGCTTGGGCTAATATCTCTTCTGGCCTAATCTCACCAATATACTTCCTTTACATAAAATTCTTCTCATTCTAAAAACTTAATTATTTATTCTCATTAGTAAGGCTAGCTTAATGCTTTAGTTAACCCTACTCCATTTAGTTAATTTTAAAATGTACCATACTAATTAACCAAATCTCCCTAAGGCAATTTTTGCAACTAAATTATTTAATTTTCTCCTTTAATAATTTCTTCTTCTTATTAATTTTAATTTAGTTTCTTATATCATGGCACTCTAAATATGGAGTGTTATAGTATCCTCTCCTTACAAAATTTCATACTCGAAACTTAGAAAAGGAAGAGTACGAAAATTACACCAATACTCTGAAAGTGTAAAGTCATCGTCGTATAAGTAAACACAAGTATAAAAATGTTATACTAGTACCCTACTAATGTAAATCGTTAATCATCAAATAGAAATGCATTAGTGCAACTGCGAACACATAATCACATCACACATGAATATACTCATGTTACTACTAGTATAGACAGTAGACTACAAATACCCTACAATATACATGAATGTATAGAATAACCCGAGATAGAAGTTCCTAATCCTACCCTCTACCTCCTAGGTAGTCTTCTTTATTGTCACTCCAATTGATGCGAACAAGCCTGATAAATTTGTTCCTTACCTCCTTCGTATCACAACCTACTATCCTTTTCAATCATCTGACATAATTAGCACTACAGATAATTCTTCTATGATATCATCATCAGTTCGATTATTGAACTTTGGTCATGCACACATTTCCTCAAGTGTGAGATATGAAAAACATTATGCACACCCACTAAACTACTTGATAACTCGACCCAATAAGGGATTTTACCCATCATCTCAATAACTATAAATTGTCCAACATATATAGGTGTCAATTTCCCTTCCTTTCCAAAGCGCATAGCTCTTCACATCGAAGAAACCTTCGCAAATATATAGTCGCCTACTGCGAACTCCAGATCATTCCTCCTCTTGTCAGTATAAATCTTCTTCCTTGATTGCCCTGTTTTCATTCTGGCGTGAATCAATTCTACTTAAGTAGCATCTATTACCAAATCAGGCCCTAATACAAGTCTATCTCCTGTGTCTAACCAAAAAATAGGTGACCTGCTTAGTCTATCATAAAGTGCCTCAAACAGTGTCATTCTAATAATCGATCGGTAATCATTGTTGTAGGCAAATTCTACCATATGCGAATGATTTACCCTAGATTGTCCAAAATTCACAACACTTGCTCTTAGCAAATCCTCGAGCACATGATTCACCCTCTTGGTTTGACCATCAATCTATGCCGGTATGCCATACTCAAGATCGACTCCGAACCCAATAAACTCTATAAAATTCTTCAGAACTCACTGATGAATAATGGGTCTCTTTCACTTATATTACTATTCGTAATCCCATGGAGTCTCAGTACATTCTTCACATAGAGCTTTGCTAAGCTAGCTATTGTCCTTATTGATTTTACTGGGATAAAGTGGGCACTCTTAGTAAATCTGTCGATTATTACTCAAATGCTATCATTCCATGTCCTTGACCCAACAAATCCACTAATAGAATCCATGGACACTGAACACCACTTACTAAGTTGGTACTTCCAAACGTTGAAGTAAACTGCTCGACTTTCAATGCTGAACTTTTACTTGCTTATAGGTAAAGCACTTCTTCACACATTTTCCTATGTCTCTCCTCATCCCTTTCCGAAAGAAGACACTCTTCATATCATGATACATCTTTGTGGCCCAGGATGTATAATAAACTTAGACCGATGACTTTCTTCCAAGAATTCTTTTTATAGGTCTCCTACATTTGAAACACACAATTTTCCTTTCTTCCTAAGCCATCTCTTTGAGTCTATCTCGAAACCTGTCAAATCCTAGAAGTCCACTCCCATCTATAATCATTTAATCCTTACGACTATCAATGGGTCCTCTTTCTGCCTTACAGTCCACAAGAGCTGGACTTACTCCAAACTTATTAACATGCTCGGACCTTTACTTGATTTGGTATTCTAATTATAGTGCACTTCATAAGAGGCTAACATCTTTAACATCTTCCATTCTTTGATCATAGCTAGCACTTCATTCTAATGCATTCTGCTCAAAGTGTTGACAACCTTGCTCCCCTTTCCTGGTGTACATTATCACACGGTCATATACCACCAAAAACTTTAACCATCTATGTTTCCTCATAATCGACTCCTCCTGTGAGAATAAATACTCAAGGGACTTGTGGTCCGAATACTATTCAAACCGCCTTCCCAAAAGATAATGTCTTCAAGTCCACGATGCAAACACTACCGCTGCCCCCTCTAATCATGCATTGGTTACCTAGTTTATGCAATCTCAGAGCCTTTACGCATAGGCTATCATTCACCCTCTTTGCATTTACCCTAAACTTGTTCTCCATGCTTCAATATATAATACAAACCCAGAGTCCCTTCAGGCATGACCAAAACATGAGCATTCATTAATAGTTCTTCAACTCCTCAAATGACCCTTCACACTTATTAGTCTATACAAACTTCTCGTTCTTCTCGGTCATCTCCGTCATGTTGCTACTATGGGCGAGAAATAAATAAATAATCTATGACAATAGCAAGATAAACCCAAGAAACTTCTCATCTCCATGATCATCTCTTGTCTCTTCCAACCATTAATATATTCTTTCTTCGACAGATCCATAAAAGTCCACTTTCTAAAAAAGCATGCCTAAGAAACTTAGATAGTGTTTAGATTGTTGTTTTTAGTTTTGAATTTTCATCACAAAATTCATTTTTAAACCAAACACTACCTTAATTTTCGATTCCCAAAAATGGCGTTTCGTAAACTTCTCCTTCGACTTGTGTTGTCTCAACATCTCTAACACCGCAGGAGCTTCATGCTCTCTCGCATTCTTAAAATATACCAAGATATCATCAATGAAGACTAACAAAAATCTATCCAACTAATCGTGAAATATCTAGTTCATACGATCAACGAAGAACGCAGGGACATTGGTAAGTCCAAATAGCATCACTAACCACTGGTATGAACCATGCCTCATTTGGAATGTGGTCAATGGAACACAATTTTCTACTATGCTAAAGTTGATGGAATACCATTGCCAAATCTAGCTACGAGAATGCTCAAGCTCAGCTCAACAGACCAAATAAGTCATTTACCATGGTCAGTGGATAACGATTCTTCACCATGAGTGTATTCAGTGCCCGATAATCAGTTCATATTCGTAAAGATCCATCCGATTTCTTTATGAATATTGTAGATGCTCCATATGGTGAACTACTTAGTCTAAAGAAACTTTTACCCTCAAGTTCTACTTATAACATCTTCAATTTTTTTCATCTTCTTGGGCGGCATTCTGCTAAGTGGCCTGCTATTAGGTGTGCCTTCGCATCAAGTCTATTTGGAACTCGATTATCCTCTTTGGTTGTAATCCCGTTATGCTTATGAAAACATCTGTACATTCCCTAACCATCCATAGTTTATTAATCTCATCATCATCTTCCATAACATATAATATCAAGTCCAAGCTCTCCTTCATTACGTCCAATGCTACCAGAATTCTTTCTCTACACCTTGGATTCTATACGGAGATAATTTTTATCCACACAGCAGATCCTAGCATCATTACACACCAACCAGTCCATATCTAAAATTACATGTACCTTACAAAGTCAAACACATATGGGTTTCAAACAAATAAATGTCCATACAATTTGAACTCATGCCAGTGCACATTAATACGAAAGTAGCATACCCATTGAACAGATTAACCAAAAGGAAGGACGTAAACAAATAGGTGCTATCTTATTCAAACCTATTAAACAAATGCTTTAAAATGAAAGAGTGAGGATCACCAATATAAAATAGAACTCCAACAAATATATTGGAAATGAAATCACACCTCTAAGGGAAACCTTTCCTTTTTCCTTAGCAGTCGTCCAAACAAAATTCCTTCGAAAGCATAAACCTTTGCCTGCTTTGCTTCCAGGAGATTCCTCTTCTTATGTCTAGGTCTATTACAGATGAAGCACTTGGCCCTGTCCTTATTCTTTGGTTGGGTATACATAGTAGAGTAGTATCTCTTCTGCCTATAGTTAAAATAAGTAACATCTGCTATTTTGGCCTTTAAGCTCCTCCACCTAAGGCACTTCCTCCACTCTGATTCTTATTACCCTTCTAATATGGGTTAAATCTATTATACTACACACCCTTGGGCCAAACATCAACCTTTCTCTCCACTTGAAACAAGTGATTATATCTCCTAGCCATTTTTTCCACCATCTCAAAAGGAGACAACAAGTGTGCCTTCACCTTATAATTCAACCATTTTTCAAGCTTTAATTAATTTCTCATTCTTCGTTATTGGAGTATTAGTATGCTCCTTCCATACTTTGATGGAGCATTGAAACGCTAAACGTTTTCTTCTAGAATCATCTCCCCCGCTTCAAATCCAAAAAATTCTTAGCAAAATGCACTCTTTTGCGATTTGGGATCAAATTGATCCTTGAATTGTTCCTTGAACTGTTCCTAGGTTATCTCCTCATTTGGGACTTAAGGAATCATAGCCTCACACTAGTCTAAAGCATCCTCTTGAAGTAGATGAGAAGATAATCTTCTCTTTCAGCATTATCATACCCTAAATTTCCATAGATGGGCTCACATACCTTCGAATAATTTAACACTTCTGGAGAAAAATCCTTCCCCATGAATACTTTTCCACCATGGTTATTATCGTACTATGTCATCTTAGAAAAGCCTACTCCTTTAGCTATGGATCTCGGCTTAATAACCTCAACTAGTTGCTACCTCATCATTTTCGTCATAAGCTAGCAGAATAAAGCATTTATATACATTACTCCTTCAGTTGAAACAGTCACTTATGTATCGTCTTTGGTACGGACTTCCGAGACTACCGCCCCTCCTTGGTCGTTGATTTGCATACTGTCAGTGCCTCTACTAGGATCTTGTCTTGTACTTTCTAAAGTCAAACATCGATTATGTTGGCCCATTTTGCCCTCTACATAAGTAAGGGTTCGTAAGAAATGGAAGTAAGAGAGTAAGAGCAACGGTAGAAGGGTAGATATATCCTACTATATATTTATATCAAAATATGCGTATGTTATATGTATGTATATATGTATGTATGTATGTATCTGTGTGTGCACATACAGACACATACACTGCATATACGCTTAGCAAGGTGTTCTTTTATTCTATTACTTTATTTCTACTTAGCTCTGTTTTACTTAAGTTTTCCCCTAAAGTAAGCTCCGATACCACGTTTAATATTCACTAGGTCAGACCTAAAAATATATTTCGATGATGCTATAGTCGTCGCTGGAATCATATTTAAGCGATAAAGTGAGTACAATATTTATTTTGCACAACATTAAGTAGATAGAGAAACTAAATAATTTCCATTACATCAATTTGTTTTTATAATATACATTACATCATATTTAACCCTTCTAATTCCTACATAGGGGTAAATATAATAAGAAGTAAATATAATGGCATGCCCGACATATGAAGATGCCGACACGATACTGAACCAGTTATAATTTCTTATTTTACATATCATAATTTTCAAAATAAATTGTATTTTCTAGATAAGCCTCCTATTTCGTTTTTGGAGTCTTTTTTCATCTTTCCAAAATATATCTTTCAAAATTATAAACTTGGCCTATTCAAATGAGTACCTAAGATTTTATGGAAAATAATAATAGCATGGTTCAAAGCTTGGTATGAGTAAAATCTTTATGATAAGCGACCATATTTTCCCCTCACTTTATCGTCACAGCAATTTCATCATATCATGTAAATAAGCATTACATCATGAGCATACATTAGCATTACATTCAAGTCATAAGTATACCCTTTAATTTTCACCCAATTATGAATCATGTCATATTTATATTTGTCACATACAAATTAAGTATACCCATACTTAATATTCAATCATGAACCATGTCATATGATCATCAATCATCCATACAAACGTCACACAATCTCTTATTTTCTATGTCGATCTTTATGTAATCAATTGTATGCTTTAGTGATTTTCTGTGTCGATCTATATGTAATCAATTGCATATTTTAGTGATTACCTCCCTTGGCATATCTGTCACTAATTTATGTTCTCTCAAACAACTTAGTCTGATGAAATGACCAATCATTCCATCATGGGACCCACTCGGATTAGAGCCAACCTAACTAACCTAAGAGGCTGAATGTAAGGACACTATATACACTCCAGTAAGCATTCTTACTGAGCGTCAATAGCCTATTTTAGTCATGAAACACTTTTTTCACATTGTTGATTCATTTTATTTGTAAAACCAACCTGATGTTTGGCACCTTATCATAAACTTACTTTAAATTTAAGATCTTTCTGGATTAAACCCTATTGTAGCACCCTACCATATACCATTGAATTTTAGGATTTAGTAGCTTGACACCCTACCCTTCAATAATTCCATGAACTAGTATATCTTAATGATTTCTACTTCAACCCCATTCTTTCATTTATTTATCGTGTACCTTATACTCTAAACTTTCTTCCATTTCAAAATAAATTAACACAATTTTAACTTATAGAATTCTTCCGTAATGACATCCCTATAAAATAGTCAATCCATACTTGGAAACTGTCTTCCAAAGTGCACCGGGTATTTTTCACATTTTACTTAGAAAGTTATAGCTTCGCTAGCTATCGCAAGTTAAGCCTAGTTGTCGCATGTTGACCTTTATAATGGCCACAACATATTAAGCGTGGCTATCGCAATTCAGCTATTGCATAAGTTATCACATGTTAGCTTCTTCACAAGCTGTCACATGTTAAACCTCCTAGGCTATCACAAGTTGACTACTCAACTAGCTGTTGCAAGTCGATAGTTTTATTAGCTATTGTAAGTTGAGCACTTATGAGCTATTGCAAGTTGATAACTCCGCTAGCTATAGCACGTTGATCCCCAAGTAAATATCGCTAATTGACACCTCTATAGCAATCGCAAGTTGACATTCCGCTTAGCTATAGCAAGTTGAATTCCTCACATATACTATCACAAATTAAGCTATAATTATCTATCACAAGTTGATACTATTGCATGTTAGCCCTCGCACGTTAATAGACTAAGTGCTATCATAGGTTGACCCTGTATAGGATATCGCAAATTGAAATGACGTTTCTGTAATTAACTTGAAAATTATTTTATTACCATTATAATTAATTACTTACACCAAATCTTATTTTGTATCAAATTATAGTTGGTCAATCTAAGCTTTTGTAGTTTTCTTTTTAGAAATTGTTAATTGCATTCTCACTTGAATAATTAATTATCTTTAATTAATCAACTCTATCCTTTGGCAAATAATTAAAATAAAATCTAAAATTAATGGAAAAAATCCAAAAAATTCACCAAATAACCTATTTATCATTTTTTTTCTCATCTCATAATTTTAGAAAAAATAATTATTTTTAATAACTAGTTTTTTCAAAATTAAACATTTTCTCAACTTAGAAAATTCATAGTAATTCGAAATAATTTTCAAAAAATGTGAAACTAAAAACCGACCTTTATTTTGCATTCTAAACATCATATTAATGTTTATAGCATTCAAATAAGATTAAGTCATGTTTTTCCCTAAAACATGGATGAATTCTTTTCATTAGAATTCCAACACATTTACAATAACGTTTTAATCAGATAAACATATTTATCATCATCAAAATCATCCATTCTGTGTCAAATTTAAACCCTAATGGGTTAAGAAGAATTTGGGGAAAATTTCACTCTCCTTGGCTTAGAAAACATTGATTTATTCTTCTTTCTTCTTAAAAAGAAAGCTTGAATCTGCTTTTGTTTTCCTCCTTTTTAGATTAGAAATGTGGCCAGCCTTGTAATTGTTTTAGGAGTTTATTTTTGGAAATGAAAATAAGAAAGAATGAGGAGAATATGGCCGATAAAGGTTTATCAGTGATTTTGGGTTGGATTGATGTCCCTTCTTACCTCATCTCATCAATATATGTCCCTTTTCTCATTTCAAAAACTTAATTGTTTATTCTAATTAACAAGGTCGGCTTTAATTTCTCTAATTACCCTTGATCCATTCAATTAATTTTTGAAGTGTCCTACAATAACTAACCAAATCTCCCTTTAGTAATTTTTGTAATTAAATTAGTTTATTTTCTCTTTTAGTAAATTCTTCTTATTAATAATTTTTATTTTAAAATTTTAGTGTTATGGCACTCCAAAATATGGGCGTTACATTGCATGTTTGGGACCATTCTTTATGGTCTGCATTTTTTGTTTAATTTATATTTTATGGTGACATCTTTTTTGTTTCACTCATGTAATTGTAAGTAAATTTAGTTCTTATGTCTTTGGAATTTTTTGTGATATTGTGGTATATTTATAATAACCCGATATTTTCAGCCATTCGCGTTCGCATATGTCGAACTTGAATTTCTCAAAATACGACACTGTAATAAAATTTAGAGCAAATGAAAACAACCGTAGAAATCATAGACACGGAAATATCAGAATAACCTGCAGTGGAAATTAAAATACCATAGTAGTTCATGAAGCTACTATAACAAAAATCTCAAGACAAATACATAATATCAGTATGAAACATATACAATAGAAATCCCAATATATAGAAGTTTATAAATACAAGAGCTGAAATAGAAAATTGAAACTGAGGTGGATAGATAATTAGATAAGCAGAATCTCCAGCGATTCCTAACTCCAGAAAAGAAATCCAAAGCTAAGTTGCAAATACTCAGGCTAACCCAAGCGTAAAGTAAAATACAAAACACTCGAGTCGGGACATACATACTTATATAATGTAAACCAACTTAAGTGAACTATAGTAGTAATACACAATAACTTAAAGGATGCTTGAGATCGCCCATCCTATAAGGATCAGTTAAACCATAAATTAAATACATCCCATGGTTAAAATTCCAAAATGGTAATTTATACTTCGAAATTAAATATCATTTCAAAATTCAATATCATTTAAAATTCATTTTAAATTATCAAAATATCATATTATTCCAAAGCCTCATTCATTTTATTTAATTTAAAAATACCATTACATTTCAAATGGTTTACATTTCAAATCAAATGCTCAATTTAAAACCAGTTAAAATGAAGTTATCATACTTTAAAAATCAAATATTCAATTCTCCAAAAATTTAGTCTTTCAGAATTCATTTATTCACTTAAATTTATTTAAAAAGGCGAAATTTCAGCTTTCGTAGCATTTACAAAATGCTACGGTAAGTTATATTCGAAAACAATTCAATTTAACAAAGATAACATTTAAAACTGCTGTAATAGGTTTTAGTTTCAAATAAAAGCTTTAGTTCAATTCTGCAACTACAACACTTACAAAGTGCTATAATAGCCCTTAGTTCATTTTTGCCTTTCAGTTCATTTGTATCAACTACAGCACTTGGAAATGCTGTAATATCCTTTACTTCAGAAACAATAGCATTTTTGAAATGCTGTTAATTAAATTCCAAATTGTCAATACAATTTCATAAACAACTAAAAATTTAATTAAATCATTATAACTTATAAAATTTTATATTTTTTTCACTTTAAAAGCAATCATTTAAATACCCTTTAATTTATGATTTTACAAAGTGAAATTTTCACAAATAATTATCCAATCTTTTGTTATAATTCACTTAGAAAAATAAATACAATTTTATAACATTTCATTTAATTTTCTAACATTTCATTTACATTACATTTTAATTAAGTTTACCATTTCATAAATTAAATTTAAATTCCATTTATTTTTCTTAACATAACTTTTAATTTTAAAACCCATTTCACATTTTCCAAGTTAAGTTATATTTTAAATTTCAATTTTAAACATTTATTTATTTAACTATATTTTAATTTATAGAAAATCAATAACACTTTGTAAAATCATTTTAAATTCAAATTTAAATCAAATTATCATATTTTCTTATTTAATTTAAACCACATTTAAAAACAAAATCATAAATTCCAAAATTTACTTATATTTCAAATTCTCCTCTACCATTTATTTATCTCACTTATTTAACTTGTAGAAAATCACAAATATTTAAAAAATAATTTTAAATTAAATTTAAATCAAAATATCATAATATTTACATTTATATAATATTTTAAAAATTCTAGAAAAAAAATATATATTAACCACGGGTCTGTATACAATTTCTAACCTAGGTCAAATGATACGGATAATATATCATTTCAATCCGTAATTCACAAAGGAAAAATTTGGATTCTATCATTTCAAACCCACAATCCCAAGTTAAATGAAATAAATAAAAATCGTTCAGGCCTATCAGTTCAGCCCATAACGATTTTTCCTTATTCTAAAGTCCGTTCGGTTATGTATCCTTTCAACCCATAGTGATTCTATTCTACAGGGAACTTGCAGTGTGATAAACTGATATAAATAAATAGAATAGCATTATATAACAGTAACAGATGATATGACAGATGTATAAACAGGGGTGAACATCATATGATCATATCACAGGCAGATATAACATGATAATAAAATCTACAGATTCAAATGGTGTTAATTTACTAATTATATAAGTACAGATGTCGTGTGAGAATTACTCACCTCTACAAGCTGGAGATAGCACAACCAAACACACAACAAGGATCTAAAAGGCATGAAAGCACGAATACGGATTTAAGTGAGGGAAGAGCTAAAGTGGTTATCTTTTACGTATCAAACAAAACAATGTATAGCACATGAATTTCAACACCAAATATAACATTGAACGCTAGAAAATAAGGAACAACAAATAACTAAATAAATTGCTCTTGCTTTCACCCATCCTATGCTCGGCCTAGGGATAAAAATGCACGGCCATGGTTGTGTATTTGAGTCAAGTATGGGTCAACATGGTCGGCCTAGCAAGGAAGTGAAGAAGTGGAAGTTGTTTATGGCATGAAACAAAGGTCAAGGCAACAAAGTGAATTTTTGTGCAAACATAAGTCTCGGCCATGGCTCTAAGTGGCACGACCATGCCTGGTGGAGGTCAGGAGATGGTGTAGCAGTGGCTCAGGGTCAGTTAATGGGTGGTGGAAGTGGTGCAAGTGGTGGCCGAGAGGGTATGTGGAGTGGTGAAGGCCAATAGGGTTCGGCAAACATGCGTTCAAGTGGAAAATGCAATCTTTTATGGAACTTTGCAACATAGGGGTGCACGGCCATGGCTGGTCAGTGGAGATAGGAGGGGTTTGTAGCCGATCAAAGTGGTGGTGAAGTTGGTGGTGAAGGAGGAGGCTGTGGCCAAACACTCATAGGTGAAAGCAAGGCAAAGAAAACAAATAAAACAAGAAAATGAGTAAGAAAAAGTGAAAAAACATTACCATTTTTTGTTTCAGAAATGATGGCCGAAAGTTTTAGGATGAGAAACAAAATTTCTTACGTGAGAAAATGAAGGATGGTCGGCTGAAGATAGGAGATATGGTCGGTCAAATGAATGCAGGTGGCAATTTGAAATGAAAAGGAGATGAAAAGGCTATGGCATGTGAAAGGTTCAAAACTCTTCATATTTCTAATTTTCTTTATTCATTTTTAAACATATGAAAAATGTAAGTAAATAAAATAAAAAAACAAAACAAAATAATATATGAAATAAAAATAAATAAATAAATTTAGATAAAAAAAATACATATATAAGGAATAGTTATTTATATGAAACTAGTATTGAAAATTGAAAACAAAATATAACTAGTTTTAGAAAAATAACTTCAATACTTTAACATGTTTTAAAATAGAAATATATATCTAACATGACATTTTACACACATATATACAAATTAGAACAAGATTTGACAAATAAAAATATTATTTATATAAATTAAAATAGACAATTTTATTAAATAAATCAATTTACATACATTTTATTAAAAGTCAAAGTTTGACTAAATTGACCAAAATCCACATTTTCTGGAAAAGATTATTTTTATTTAGGTTTGGAATTATAATTCACACAAAAATCAAAATTTATATTTAAAATAATAAAATTTATTCATTTTAATAAATAAAATAAAGTTTTTAAATCAGAAATTCAAATAAAATAATCAAAATAAACAATTAAAATAAATCACAAATACAGGATTGTTACAATATTTGTGATAAGTAGCATGTTTTATGACATCTAGTTCTTATGTTATATATGTCATGTTATCTTAGTTTTACACTTCTATGTGTTTGTGCCATTTTTAATCCTTCGCTTTTTCATTTTGTTTCTTCTCTCTTATTGTTATTTGTTGATGACAAAACTGCAGAAAAACTACGCATATCGATAGGAGGAGTAAAAATAAATATTTATTTTCATATCTTTATATTGCATAGATGTCATTATATTTAAGAAGGAGAATGTTAGGGATTCCTTTTCTAGTTTTGAAGTGACAGGTGTACATTTTAGTATTTATTGTACAAGTTGCCTTTTTAGGTAAAAAAAAAACTTTGAACGCTATGACGAACTACTTAGACAAAGTGCTCGATGATTGAAGATCAAGATATAGTCAAATGTTGATATAACTTGTACAATTTCCTTTGATAATGACACACACAAAAATGATCGTGTATGGATATACAATGCAATTAGAATTCAACCAAGTTTCAGAGTCAAACACGATCATATATGGATATACGCCCTGGAGATCATTCTTCACCCAAAAGGGATGGAACAGACTTGAAACTTAGTCTGATGATGATAATGAGAAGTGGACTGCAAATAAATTGAATGTAACTCAGAATTCTCGAACACTTAGACAAATTCACACAAGACTTGAACAAATTAAAAGTATTTTTTATTCAAAACTAAAAAAAGATTTGGAAGAAAAAGTTTAAGTGTTATTAACAACTAGACTGAATGAAAAAGCAGTAGCCAAACCTATACAAAATGGATCTGAAAACAAAAGCCGGTTCCTAATATAATACAACCAAAAGCACAAAGGAGACGGATGATTATTTCTTAGTCCTCTTCATTTTCTCTTTCTTCTCTACGAAAGATGGTGCAATTGATCCTTCTAGTTTCTTCCTTAATCTTCCTCTACTTCCTTTTCCCTTTGAAGGCGAGCTGAGCAATGAGGCGACATGCATGCTTTGAGCACTTTTGATCATAGGTAGCATGTTCGAAGCAAAAAATAGTCTCACCAGGAAAAGCTATTGGCAGAGGAGGAGAAAAAAGTAAGTTGGCTTTGTTTGAACTCTGTAACTAACCTAAGATGTTCTTCAACAAGTTCGCTCATTGAAAGTGTAATGACCCAGAATTTCTGTCATCTGAAATTCAGATATTTAGTTGATATTAAATATCAACAGGTAAAAATTTATAAGTCGAATAATTTATTTTTTCGAATATTTGGATTTAATTGGATAATTAAATCGACAATTGAATATTTGAAATTACAGAAAAATTTGGAATTTGGGTCTAATGAGATTAAAAATGATTTATAAAGTTATATTAAATCATATTGGAGTTATAACAATGTTTGTGAACTTTCAAAATTGAATTAAAAGTTAATTGTGAAAATTGAATATTTTAATATTTAATTGACGAGTTAAAATAGCCATTTTTCAAACAGTCTCGTATTTCGATGAAACCAGTTTCATCGGAACCGTAATGTTATATTATTGTATGGTTTCAAATTTCGTGTCAATCGGATTTATGGTTTGTCCGGGCCAAGCCAAAACGCATAGAAATTCGTTTAATCGATTTAATTTAAAATTGATCATTTATTGCCGTAACCCACACATACGACCAAATTAGCTTCCGGAACACGTTCCATTGTTTCCGGAACGCAGGGTAAACCCTAGAAACTCCAGTCACCGCGTGAGATTTGGAGTTCGGAATATTTTTAGTGAAGAGTAATTTGAGAATTTTCTATAAAAGGACTCAACAAATTCACTTTTGCAACACAACTCAAACCCTAGGGTTTCAAGAGCTCGGCCACCATTATAATTCAAACGGCTAGAAATGCTTGATTCTTTCTTCCCTCTTTTCTTCAAATCCATCAACAATTAGCGAAAACTTCCAACTGCAATGATGAGGAGGAAGATGAGAACTATAGATCCAACGGTGGATCTTGTTTGTAATCGTCGTTTGGAGGTGCGGTTGGGTGTCGTTCGCCGTGAGTTCAAGCACGACATTCGAGAAGCTTAGGGAGCCGAGCTTGACCAAATTGCAGCCGAAGGTGGCATTGGCGATGGGCTTTCGCGTGATGGTATTTGATCGTACTGGAATCGATCGAGGTGCGTGCGAAAATTCAACATAGAATGGCGGCTTTGGGTTTGTGTACGCGGCTACTACCTTGGAGAACGAACGTGGAGATGATGGGTTGTGCGGCCTGGATTGCATCAAGCAGGGATCTACGGTCCAGAATACTTAGGGTTAGAAAATAAAAAAAATTGTAAATTATTTATATATAAATTCGTTTAAACTTTAAAACTGCATATCTTTTTCATTCGAGGTCGAAAACGCGCGAAACGAATTTCGTTGGGTCCGTATGGACGAGCACTACGCAATGGAGCTGGTTTGGAGTCGTTTAGAGATAGTTATAATTTCGGGTAAAATTAAACGCACGTTTAATTTTATTCGAAAAAAAAGCTACAACTGTTATTGGAAACTCAATGTGAGAACTTCTCACTCAATCGAATTGCGTTTCAATTTAAATTTTAAATAGTTAAATTTAAAATTGCTTAATGGTGTGATTGGATGATAGTTATTATCTGTTGTATTGAAATAGACCCTATACGCTGTATATTAAGCGGATGTTATTTATTAAACACATATACCGCGATAATTCCAACTTGATATGGAATTGGTATTATATATGTATCTGGAGTCGATTTCCTACATTATATAGCGGATGAGGCTCTATTGCGCCGCATAATAGCGGATAGTATTTTATAAATCCCATATACCGCGATATTCCGTCTTGAAGCGGAATTGGTATTGTGCTAACATCTTTGGATGCAGGGAAACAGGTTGGAGGGATCCAACTGGATTTCTTAAACATTTGAATTTGTTTCAATGTTGTGCGTTGATCTGTTTATAATCTGCGTGATTATCTTTGTGATTGAAATCGTTAAAGGCTAAAATTTAGCCGAATATATTTTTTTGGTATCGTTAGATGCCGAAAATAAATAAAATTTGATTTTTGAAAAATTAAGTTGAGAATTCATAATAAAATTTAATTTTGGAATTAATTCATTTTAAATAAATAAACGTTGAGATTTTTATATTATAAAAATTATGATTTTTGTGAAATATAACCGAAATGTGATTTTTGAAATAAGTACTTGATTAATTTATAAAATGGTTTAAAATTGGGATTTTTGAATTATTATAAATGATTTATATAAAAGATTTATAAGTAATTAACTTATAAATTGGATTTTGCGTGTAAATGGGATATAGATAGAATTTGTTAATTAAGTGATTTTATAAGTTGAAGTTGTTATAAAGTATAAACGGAATTTATAAACGTTGTTTTATAAATCCGAAATCGACTTATTTTGATAAGTTTAATTATTATAGCTTATTAAAGGAAATATATCAACGATTTTGGACAGTAAATAATCCTTTAAATAAAATATGTAGAAATTGAATTTGGTTAACGAAGTATATTCACGATTTTGGATGGTGAATAATATATTAAAGAAATATTTTGGGAAAATGATATTTTAAATAGAATTCAAAAGGATTTAAAGATGTTTTAAATGTGTTAAGTATCGAAACCATAGATTTCAACATTCATTGTTGAAATAAACATTTCGAGAAATAAAAGGAAATAGTGGACTATAACACTGTTGTTATAGTAAATGATTTCCGAAAGGAAAAGTTTTGTATAGTATTGGGGTTTATATATCTATCTTAATTTTGAATCCCTATACAAGTGATTTTGGGTTGTCGTAACGATGTTTTACGCAACATTCGTTTTGACTCAAACAAATGTGTTTAAGAGGATGTTTTCCTTAAAGAATAAAATATATACTTAATTGTGATTTAAGTATATTGAATATTTTTCAAATATTGAAAATAAATAGATTGGTGAATTACTTATTATTAAATAAGTATGGAAATGTTTCCAATATGAAGTGAATGTTTTGAGATTATATCTTTTAAAGATAAATTGAAAGTGAATAATTGAAATCGATTTGAAAAATCGTATAAAAAGTGAATATTTGGAAATGTAAATTCACAATGGAAATTTATAAGGGAAATTTGTTTTAGAAAATAGACATTGATTTATTTTTGAAGTGTGGAAATAAATTTAAGAATTTGGAACGTAGATTTAATAAATCGGTAAGGATTTATTCGATTGGTTTAAAGGAACCATTTTGAAATGAAAGTTGTAAAGGTGAAAAGTGATTTGGAATTTGTTTTCAAATGGTTGAAGTGTGGAAATTATATCTTATAAAGATATTTTGGAAATAAATAATTTGGGAAATTATTTGGAATCGGGTTATGTTGTGAATATTGATTGATAGTTAAATAACCGACTATCAATATTGACCCTTAAATGGCTATTTGTTGTGAATTGGTTGAAATTGAATGCTACACTTATTTCTGAATTATTACGCTCGTTATTCGGATTACCCATTCCGAATAGTGATACGACGTAATGGATAGCATTGAAGACCGGTGTTGAAGACCAGGTATTTGTGAAAACGATAGGATGACCTATCGATTGTCTCTGCACCGTTAGCTACGATATAGAGATTTCCTTTGTGATGGAAAATTCGATCGGGATTATGAATACCCGGATTGCAAGGGCTTCTTTTGAAGTGCCTTCGGTTCTGTTCGAGCCCGGAACAGACTTGTATGGTTACGTGTCTGACATTACATTTTGAGATATAAAGCAGATTTCTTTCAAATACATCTCTGTCGGTAGCGGAGAATTTATTCTCTTAGCTTAACACCCTTCTCTGAGGCGTATGAGCTCAGAGGTTATGTAGTTGAAGGTTATCAGTGATATATTCCCAATTTGGTAATGTGGCATGCTGAGTGTTGCTGTGTGATGATTACTTATTGATCGTTTGTTGATCAAAGCGTGGCTTTGTGAAAAAGAGTAGCTTTGTGGACGAGACTTCGTCAGATCTCACACCTCGAAAATGGTCAAAACAGGAATATGCGGCAAGGTTATGAGGGTTGCTCCCTTTAGGGTATGTCATTTCCTTCTGGAAAAGGGTGGTGTCAGGTATAGAGCCCTGATGCTTAACCTATATGGTTTCTCCAATCTCATTTTCTGTGTGGTTGTTGCTTGGTGATCGAGGGCCCTCGGATAAAGGTCCCAAAGGACCGGGGGGTGGTATATTTGTGTAGTAGTTACCTAGTTACAGAGGTAACCCGGCTTTGTATTGGCAGAGAGCTGGTTAAGTTCTCGGGACGTCCCGCCAGAGGCAATCCCATGTGGCAGTAGGAAGTTCCTTAGCCTGACATTTGTTGGAAATCCAAAGAAACAATTCGAACCTTGTACGGTTTTAGTTGTATAACCTTCCATGGAATGTGGTGGTATCCTGTTATTGAACATGGTAGCTATAGTAGGCATACGATAATGGTCGTATGCTGGCTAAGATTTATATTCTATTTTCGAAATGCTTTCATCACTATGCCTAATAATAATATCAAAAATTATTTGTTTTGCGTAGTATGTATCTTTGACTATCATAAGGAGAAATCTCCTCCAATTCTGAGTTTGCATTGTGTGTGTGGGAAGGCCTTATGGTAGTTTCATTTTCCAAAAGCATTGCGGATATTTCTCACTTTCCTTGTTGTTGTTGTTTTAAAAGATAAATAACTGTTTTGAGTTCTCACACCAGTCCCATGACTGACCTGGAGTTTATTGTTCTCTTCCTAAACTCTGGGTGCCCATAATTTTCCACACGGGCAGCCTAGAGTCAGGTTATCAGGTCATTCTGGATTCAGAAGTGCTATGGAGCTCAAGTGGCGAGCTGGATGGCGAGACTTATTACTTGTATATGATATTATCTTTCCGCTGTAAATTCACTTGTAGGGACATGTTTGTATAACTGTCCATTGTTTTGTTGTGTTGTATATTGACTCTGATGATGATGTAATGTAATAACTGAGATAGTTCTTTGTTTTAAAGATTATACATTTTTCTAATATATGTTGTTCCGCTGCGATTGTGAGATTCTGATATTGTTTCTGTTCTTTTTTTCTTACTTCTTCTATTTTTTCTTCTACCTCTTCTTTTTAACCATAATAGTTCGGTTTTCTGGCGTTCGATTATACGACATTTGATACAGTGGACGTAAGAATGCCGACCTTCGGATCTCAATGAAATCGATAAAGTATTTGTACAAGATCGAGCGTACCAGTGATCTCAACATCATCATCCACATGTGTCTCCTAGAAGTCACCGGTCCCCTCTCCTCTTCTTGTAATGCACCAATCATTTACATGCCTGGAACTGGAGCAGCACTAACTGGTTTGCTCAAAATTGTCCTAGAGATAGGTACGACCATCGAATCGGTCATCGCCGCGTGTGGTCCTGGTTGGAATCTCTCCTTTGAAGGACTTGAGATCATGGGCTAGCCTAAAATTTGAGAAAGATGAAATGAGAGATTAGCAACATCAACCGCGTTATATGGGCTCTATCAAATATGGATTATGTCAAAGATATACCTCTGCCAAATTAAGGCTCGGTGTAGGTAGGCGTGCCGTCTAGGTTCCCTTCCTGAATAGGAGATAGAAATATTATTTTATGGAGATGTGGTGCATTTTGTATAAATTTGAAGGAGTGATAGACGCAGCAGGGGGCCCAGAGGGGAGACCGGTATTAATATCCGGAGGAGTAGTGTTGGAACCTTTGGCTCGATCTTTTTTGTAACGACCCGGATTTTTGTCGGCTAATTTACAATATTTAAATTGAATTTAAATATTCAATTTGAACTTTAATTTGATTATAATATGAATAGTTTGGTTTTATATGATAGAAAGAATTCAAAAATTTAAAATATAACAACCTATTGAATTGATTAATTATTAAAGTAGTAATTGACAATTGGATAAAATATAAAATCTAGTATTGTAAGCTTGTTTAAAATATTTCAAGGGCCTATAAAATTTATATTAATAATACTGAAAATAATAGATGAGTTGAATTTGGAAGTTTACAGTGGTTTGTTCAATTTTAAAATTGCATCGATTGATGTTTAAAATAGCCTTCCGAGGCATAGTCTTGAATTTCGACGAAACTAGTTCTGTTAGATCCGTAATATTGAATTATTATCGGATTTCAAATTTCGCAATTTTTGGAGTGATCGTGTGATCGTACGAGAGGTAAACGCTTCGAAAATAATTAATCGTTTTAATTAAAATATCTCACATCATTTCATCAGTCAAATTGCTTTCCTTTCAGCCGAAAAATTTAACCAATCATAGCCGCATTTTTTTTATCTCAGCTTCCCTAATACGCCACCTCTTCTTTAATTAAAATGCAACCTTCTTCTACTCTGAATCAAAATCGATCAACCCCTCCTCATATTCTAATTAACGAAGTCTTCTTCGTTTTCTTTTATCTTCTTTAAGCCGATCGACAGTATATATAAAAAAATCGAAAACCCTAAATCAATCCGAGCTCGCGCCGTTGTTCACGACCTAGGGGGAGGGGTAACTCGCGATCGAGGCGTGATAAGGGTCGTAGTTCGTAGTCGTGGAAGGAATGCGAAGCAAGTGGGGCTGCGACGTCAGCGGCTTGGCGACGCGCGATTGGGAGATGACGAAGCGCGCGCGCGTGGGTGGTGTTGGCTTCGCGCAGCTATGGTTTGGGATCTGTTCGTTTCTGTGAGGTATATTAATTTTTGTCAGTTGTTCTTTTGGTTCCCAATTTAATGTCAAAATAGGTATTTGTTTGAGATTTAAAAAAAAAAATCATGTACCACTGTAAAATTTAGCGTTAAATATTTTTAACTTACTGTAAATTTTTAGAATATACCTTAGGCAATTTAATTTCATGACATTTTAATTTGATGGTAAGTAAGTTCAAATTTCTAATTTAATGTGATATTTACAGTACGGTTTCCATACAGATAAGTTTTGAATATATATGTATATATATATATATAAAGGGTAGATTTTTAAAATAAATATAAGTTATTTTAGTATAAGTAGTTTCAAAGAAGAAAAATGAAACAAATATACATGTTTTAAATATTATTCTAAATAGTGGATTTAGTGATTAAATTGTTTAAATTACCAAAAGTTTTTTTATAAAGGAGAACTGGTTTTAAATTTAATTATTTGTTAAAATAAATCATTAGTTAAAATTAAATTATTAGGGTTAAAGAATAAATTTATTTAAATGGTAATAAATTGTTCGATTTGTTCGAATATTAATAAAATCCATGAAATTGTTATATAAGGTCAAAAGTCGGGGAATCAAGTCAAGATTGGAAAGGATTACAACAATTAAATCAAAGGTGAGTTAATCTCACTCAGTTGATTTTAAATTTAAATTGTTGAATTTAAATTTATTGTTGAATTGCTTGAATGATGGTTGAAATCAGTGAATAACTAAATAGACATTATATGCCGCATAATAGCGGATGATAATATATGAATCTCATATATTGTAATATTCCACATTGAAGTGGAATTGGTATTTTATGTTGTGCTAACATCTGTGGATGCAAGGAAAACAGGTTGGAGGGATCCAACAGGATTCCTCAAAGATATTATTTTATCTCATATATATATATATATATATATATATATATATGTTGTTCTGTGATAAGATGATAAATTGAGATGGGTGGCCTTGTATATAAATTGACTTATTAATTGTTGAATAAGAAAAAAGCTGAAATTTGAAATTTTACTACTACTGATAAATTAATTCAAAGAAGTTAAATAAAACTCAAATAGGAAATATTATTGGAATTTGAAACTTCAACTTGGGAATGAAGAAAAACAAATAAAAGCATTTTATAAACTGAAATTGGCTAAAGTAGAGTTTTGGGAAAATTTAATATATTAAACACTAAAGAATTACTGTAATCAATAAGTAGAATTTTATGATAAAAAGAAAATGTTGTTAAGAAGTACAAATAAGAGATTTTGTTAAGAAATAAAAAGGAATTTTATGAAGTAATGAATGGAAATTATTTAAAGAGCAATATGAAAATTTATATAAAGAAATAAATTATTAAGGTGAAATTCTTTAATAAAACTATCTTTATAAATAAAGTGAACTCAAAGAGATTTTATAAATTTATCAATGAAGTTTATAAACGAGATAGGAAGATATCAGTGTATATTGGTAGGGATAAGTCAAGGTGAACTTATATTAAGTTATAAATTTGTTTGAAACGGAAATAGTAGAATATTTCCGGAAGTAAGAAGTGTGAATTTGGACAAGAGGAATTTATAGATGGATATTGGGTTTTCTAAAATTATAAACTTATTTTTAAAAAGGAGTATTTTAAATTACTACACAATATAAATTTCTTGTAAACTATGTCTTGAATTTAAAATGTTTCGAATTAGTTATTTTTAAAGGATAGACAAATATTTATGATAAAGTTCAATTTTCTAAAACCAGTTTTACAATTTTTCATTAACTGGATATGAACTCTAATTTTTATGTTAAATATTTCTTTTAAACCGTAAGTTGTATAAAACTATACTTCTTATTTCATAAATCTAAATGTTTTCAAATGCTTTTAAAATCCAATTAATAATCCTCTTGTGATGATAAGTGAATTATTAAATGAGATAAGATTTAGGAGAAATCTTATTAAGTGAAGGAATTGATTTGAAAATTTATAAGCAAAGTATAAATTGATTTTTTGAGAAAGGAATGAGAAAATAAGAATCATTTTCAAAGGTTAAATCAAATTGAGTGTGTATGAGAAATCAGTTAAGTGATTTCATGGAAATAAAAGGACTGTGAAATTAGATTCAAATGGGTTAAAATGGGAATAATATCTGAAAGATATTTTGAGATAAATAATTTGAGGAAATTATTTGATGGTTGCTTGTGTATGATTAATTGATAGTTAAATAACCAACTACCAATATTGAACATTGCACTGATCGTTTCGAAGAGTCCGGGAACAGATTTAATTATCCGAAAACCACTTCAAACAGGTTTGAACGATAACGAATGAAGACCGTGAAGAGTTGAAGACGGTGATTCGGTTTGTCCAGACCCAGGGCAACTTGTATGGATTGAATGCTTTCAGAACATCATCAGGTGGACGATGAGCATTCTAAGTGGGACTCGTTCTTAAAAGGTAACGCTTAACCTCAAGCCTCATCAACCGGGAATGGCTAAAACAGGGGAGGTGCAGCAAGACTTCGTGGGTAGTCCCCACTGGAGAGTGAGGTTTCCCCTGTCTAGATGTCCCTTTTATTTCGGCTTATTAGGCGGTTGGTCGCGCCAACTGCGGGGTGATCTTGCTTGGGACTGTCCAGTAAGGGATGGTTTCGGTCTTGTGTTGCAGGGGAGTTAGGGTGGCTCCTTGGTACTCTGATCTAGACCAGGTACTATGACGGGCGGTACCCCGGTAGCCCTGCCATTGTATGGAATCCAATCTCCAATAAGCGCCTGTAGGGTTTTGATTGTGCCCAACTATTGCTGAAACGTGATATGCAAGCATTTCAGCTAGATTCTATTTTACTTTCTATAGACACTATAATAATATCAGAGAACTGTAATAAAAAAAATGTTTTAGCTATTGTAAGGTAAAAACCCGACATGTTTATTTGTGGCGTGGTCTTACGAGATGCTTTTGTTTTCAAAAGATTTTCGAAACTTTAATAATCCAACTGAGTGTGATTTTCTCACGCTGGTTTTCTAGACTGACTCGAGTGTTGTTTTATATGATGCTCGGGTCAGACCGAGTTAAACAAGATCAGGTTAAAAGCTAAGGAGCTCAGGAGACGAGCTGGATGGCAGAGCGTATTTCTGTATTTGTCTATTATTTCTGCTATGTATGGACATGGATGATTGATTCATGTACTCTGATATGGTATGTATGTATATGTATACGGTACAGATTTCTTTGTATTTAAAAGTTGTATTCTATATATTATATTTTATTCCGCTGCGATGTGAGATTCAGATGTTGTTTTCTTTTCTTCTTCTTCTACCTCTTTCTTCTTTTACCTGAAGACTCGTACTTTTGTGTCATTTTGGGCTGAAAAGAGGTTGTTTTTGTCAGCTCAAAGTGGTACGGATTTGCGGGCCTTTACACTTGGTATCAGAGCAGAAAGGTTAAGCGAGAACCTTGGCTCTGGTGGGGATTACTCATTAAAGATAGAGTCATTAGTACTCTAGAAAGAGTTTGAGCGTATTAATAGATATGAGCGCGTATTTGTTAGTGAATATAAAATGGTTTTATATTGTGTTGATTGATTTATTGAGTGGCATATGAACCTTCGTCAGCAAAGTCTGTACAACTGTGCCGAAGGGGTTTCTAAACACTTGAATAGAACAATTCGACACAATATTATTTTTCAGAAGTGGGTGAATGAAATAATTTCATCCAAAATATATTTTGATATAAAAGAAATATTTCATAGAATTATTATATAACTTGGATGTTGGATGCTAATATTTAGACAAATGAGATTATAAAAAGTTGAAAATTTAATTTTTGGAATTTAACTAATGATGAAAAATAATAATAAATAAATAAATTGATGAAGTAAATAAAATTTAGAATGTAAATGAATTGGACTGGGAAATTTAATAGAAATAAAATTTTGCTTACTAATTGGATTTAAATTTAAGATTGAAAAGAAATGAATTGAGATATGGATGATGTTAAATGAATGTGAACATATCCAAGCTTCAAATGGGTAGTAATGTGAAAGAAAAATATAAATGTGTGACTTGTAAGAGAAAAATATGAATGAGTAAAATAGTAAGCCGAAATAAAACTGTTTTGTATATTTGGAGAATGAAATAAAAATCCAAACTTGAATTATAAAATAAAATTGAACGCAGATAAAATAATAAGATGATTTTTGAAGATAAAAAAAAAATCCAATGTAAGATTGGAAGTGAAAGCGAACTAATTTGGAATAAATTGGTTAATTGAATAGGTTAATGAGATTTAAATTGGAGTTGGATTGTGAGGTAATAATGGATTTGGAAATGAAATCCGACTTATTAAATTCAACTTGGAAGTGTAAGAAAATTAAATATGAATTAAGGTTGTTATGGAATGGAATTAGCATAGCGATAATTTGAATTTGCAAATAAAATCCAATTCAAGTATGGATGGAATAAATATGGCCTTGGATTTAATCTTAACAAAATAAATGGAATTTGATCTAGGTGAGTATCAAATAAATTGGAAATGGATTTAAGCATGAAACTGAAATAAGTAAATTAACTTAAGATTAAACTTTATAGAAGCGTAGCTTCGAGGAAAGTGGAAGTTTATTCAATAAAAACTTGAATAATTTAAGTTGAATAAATCTTTATTCGAATGGAAATAGTTGGATAATAAAGAATTGAATTTGTATAAATAAATTCCGGTGGCTTATCAAAAGGATTTAAATGATTAAAATAAAATGTATGCTTGCTTAATACAGGTAAGATCTGGAGTTTGAAGGGAAATAAATAAGCCAAAATAGAATTGTTTTGAACTTTAGAAATGTAATGAAAATCCAAAATTGAATATGTAAATGGAATTTGAATTGGTCAAATAGAAGTTGAATTGAGAATTAGTAAAATTGAATATATAAATGAATTGGCTTGAAGTGTGAATAAAATCCAAATGATATAAATAAAGTGGAGATGGTCTAGAAATTAATTAAATAAGTTCGAGAATGAATCGAACATGGAAATTGAATTTTTAAATGAATTGAGTAAATAAATTAATTGGGCTAAGTAGTAAATGAAAAGATTAGATTTAAATAGAATCAAATTAAATTGAAAAAGAATTTTAGGGCAAGTGAAATGACTTAAGTTATGACATTTAGATGATTTAAAGTGAATTGACTTAACATAAAATTGAATGAAGCATGACTTGTATAAATTTGGGAAAATGGTTATTAATCATAAGCATGGAAGTTGTCAAGCTTTATAAAATGGGTTTGAATAAAACTCAATGTAAAAATAAAATAAATGCAAATATATGGATTTTAAAAGGAATTGGAATGGAACGAATTTAAATATGAATTGAGTGGGAATCGATTTTAAAATAGTTATAAACTAAAGAAATTGTTGTTTGAATGGATATTGACGACTTTTCATGGAAATAATTGTTGTTGTCGTAAACAAGATTAAATAATGTTCTATGGGATGATCGAAGTACATAAACTTGTTTCATCAATTACCATGAATATAAAATAGATTGAATTAAAAATAGATTGAATATAAAAGGAATGATATTGAAAATCACTCTGAATCGGATATGATGTTATAAATTGAGTAAAAGCGATTAGATTTAATTGGAACCTTATCAATTGTTTATACAAACTGCTTATATATATTGTTTATAGAATATGACTTTGAATTGATAAATAGCAGAACTAATTATGAAATCAAGTAAATCGAAAATGGATTTGTCTAGACTTGAAAGGGAATTGAAGCTAAGTAAATGAGATGAAACTCACCTGTGTTAAATGCAAATGGTATATGAATTGGTTAAGAAGCCAATTAAATTAGTTTGGAAACTATACAAATTGCTTGAGGAAGTATTTATAGTGCATTACTTATGTTGTAATTGTGATGTAGCTGCTTGAATGAATGAAATGTTGTGAATTTCATAAATATAATACTTATATGTTTAAATTGTGTAAGTACAGGTACCCGAAGACTGTATAGCGGGATTTTGGACACGCAAATGCTAAAATAAAATATGCCGGTTGCTTAAAATGCTAAATAAGGTACGCCTACGCAATACAAACTAGGAAATATGAACTGTTTTTGGTTTTCCGACCGTGTGGGTCGACGTATATATATTTATATCTATTGTCAAATTGCAAAAGCTCATCCATACAAAGGGGACTCTGCCAAAAAATTTCAGAAATTTTGGGAGTTAGAATTTTTTTGAAAGTTTTTGAAAATTTTGTTAACGACAAATGTTTTCAAATTGGAAACTGAATAAATTAGTGAATGAAACTTATTTAGAATAATGACATAAATTTGATATAAATGAAAAATAGAATTTAAATATTCATAGTGAAAGATAAATTGAATTCATATGAAAAGGAAAGAATCAATTTGGATAAGAATAGATACAAACTAAGGTAGTAAGATGGAAATAAATAAGAGAAATACATAAAATGCTTATACTAACTTAAGTAAGGAATGATGTATTCTCAATTGGGAATTGATATTTCAAGTATAATCTAAATAATATTTGAATGAATATATATTGACATTTGTAAAAAAGTCGATAAATTGTTTTTGAATATTGTGATTGGACATATTGCTGTGTAAGATATGCAGGTAATATAAAGGTAAAGAGAATTGATTTTGATTTCAGAAGATAAAATTGAAATGCTCGACAAAAAGGTATGTGTTTGAATTTCTATATGGAAATTGATTGGGATTTTGATCGACCCACTTGGCTTTTTGTTTTCTTTTGAGATTTGGGAGGCCGTGGAGCCATTTGTAGTTGTACCGAGCTAGCCGCGCAAAGGAGACGTTGGCAAAAAATTTCGAGAATTTAGGGAGTTAGAAAAATTTTGAGAAAATTTTGATAATTCAAAATCTGGTTTTAAAGTGAAACTTGAATGGTTAAACAAATAGTATAGTTTGAAACCAGGGAAAGGTTTGAAAAAGTTAATAAGGAAGGTAATACATCTTTTATTAAAAAGGATAGTTGGTAGGATGTTGAATTGTTAGTTTTGGAAAATAGTAATGGGTATTGGACCATTCTTCCTAACTAGTAATTTCAGGGACGAAATTCTTTTAAGGGGGAAGGAATGTAACGACCCGGATTTTTGTCGGCTAATTTACGATATTTAAATTGAATTTAAATATTTAATTTGAACTTTAATTTGATTATAATATGAATAGTTTGGTTTTATATGATAGAAAGAATTCAAAATATTAAAATATAACAACCTATTGAATTGATTAATTATTAAAGTAGTAATTGACAATTGGATAAAATATAAAATCTGGTATTGTAAGCTTGTTTAAAATATTTCAAGGGCCTATAAAATTTATATTAATAATACTGAAAATAATAGATGAGTTAAATTTGGAAGTTTACAGTGGCTTGTTCAATTTTAAAATTGCATCGATTGACGTTTAAAATAGCCTTCCGAGGCATAGTCTCGGATTTCGACGAAACTAGTTCTGTTGGATCCGTAATATTGAATTATTATCAGGATTTCAAATTTCGAAATTTTTGGAGTTATCGTGTGATCGTACGAGTGGTAAACGCTTCGAAAATAATTAATCGTTTTAATTAAAATATCTCACATCATTTCATCAGTCAAATTGCTTTACTTTCAGCCGAAAAATTTATCCAATCATAGCCGCATTTTTTATCTCAGCTTCCCTAATACGCCGCCTCTTCTTTAATTAAAATGCAACCTTCTTCTGCTCTGAATCAAAATCGATCAACCCCTCCTCATATTCTAATTAACGAAGTCTTCTTCGTTTTCTTTTATCTTCTTTAAGCCGATCGACAGTATATAAAAGAAATCGAAAACCCTAAATCAATCCGAGCTCGTGCCGTTGTTCACGACCTAGGGGGAGGGGTAACTTGCGATCGAGGCGCGATAAGGGTCGTAGTTCGTAGTCATGGAAGGAATGCGAAGCAAGTGTGGCTGCGACGTCAGTGGCTTGGCGACGCGCGATTGGGAGATGACGAAGCGCGTGCGCGTGTGTGGTGTTGGCTTCGCGCAGCTAGGGTTTGGGATCTGTTCGTTTCTATGAGGTATATTAATTTTTGTCAGTTGTTCTTTTGGTTCCCAATTTAATGTCAAAATAGGTATTTGTTTGAGATTTAAAAAAAAGTTAAATCGTTTACCAATGTAAAATTTAGCGTTAAATATTTTTAACTTACTGTAAATTTTTAGAATATACCTTAGGCAATTTAATTTCATGACATTTTAATTTGATGGTAAGTAAGTTCAAATTTCTAATTTAATGTGATATTTACAGTACTATTCTAAATGTTCTTTCTCTTCCCACACAATCTTCTCCCATGCTATTGTTAAGGCATAGGGATAACTTTTGCTAAGCCACGCCAAGTCCTGGAACTTCATAACGTTGACATTATGATTGGTGATAAGCGAATCAAAATTATCCTTAACCCACCTCTCTACAGCTGCCGCCAGCTCGTCAACTCTTTTTTCCTTGTCTAGCGCATCATCTCTTTCCTTGCATGGCTCGAGCAATTCTTCACAATAACTGTGAGCTATTTGAATTGCCTCATCTTTCTCTTTCTTTGCTCTTTTAAGTTATGCCTTTGGCTCTTTCACTTCTTCAGTTGACTCAAATTTTCGAAGATGAATAGATTCGACTTGACTTAAGTGATCTCTCCTTTAGCGCTCGATCGCCACGTTTTAGTCTTTGACATTTTGGTCGATGTCCTCCTTTGCTTTCTTTAACTCAGCAATTTCTTCATCAAGATAGGCGATGGTCTCATCATATTAAGAGTTATTAAGTAATTTTTAAATGTTATTAAGAGTTAAAATGTAAATATTTTATCTATCTCAATCCAAACTCACTGCAAAAGGAAACAAGCATATAATATAATCAAATATAACTTCATTTCAAACCATTAGATCCAACATATACATATGTCATATACATATCCAATCCAATCAAGACATACATATATATAAAACAATGTCACTGTAAGATCATTATTTATAGAAAAGTTTATATACATTTGTAATGCCATCATCTTGTGAACCTTCAAACATTACTTTATACATTATATCAAATTCCATCAACCTCATGATGAAACAAAAGGAAAAACCATAAAAATATTTAACAACAGTTTGGTGAGTGATGTACATCTACTCTACCACATACTCTAATTATTCGCAAACAAAACTAAGATTGCTATAGTAAACGTCATACCTTAGTCCTATTTCATCTACAACTAACAATCAAGTCGAACAATATAACAAATACGGCTAACTCATTAAACAAGGTCTTTATCAAGAAACAATAATAATGGTCAATGATAGGTCCAACCCACATACAAAGCCAAGCGAATCCTATTTCATTAGAACTAGGCTGAATCAAATGGACGTAGTTCCATATATCATTTATGAATCCATTTGCATACAACAACACGCACCTTAGAGATTTCTTAGATCATTAAGAGATCGCGTTATCATACTAACCAACAGAGGATACAAAAATCAATAGCCATGCAATCATTATCAATTGAAACCAATTATCCCTATGAATACACACACATACTATATGTATACATCTACATATATACCACTGGATACACATCTAAGCATTCCATTCAATCAAGCTGGGAAATCACATTAAAACGTTGCCTAAACATCAATCAAAGAGCCTTAGGAAAACTTCAAATCAATCACTCCTTATTATTATAAACAGATGATATTAGGTCAAGGTCAACCTAACCCAATAGCCAGCCATCGATCAACTAATGGTTGCACCACCGATCGATTGGTGGTGGCCGGAAAAATAGGAGCAAGAGCTCCAGTTGATTCTGCACTTACATATTTTTTTTTTCTAGTTTTGGGTTTCCTCTTTTCTCACTCATTTTTGATCTGGTTTATGATTCGTATTCTTTTAGATTTTGATATATTTCTCTACTATCTTTCTACTTTAATTTCGTTAAAGAGTTTGCATTGAAATAACTTCAAAATTACTTCAGAAGTCAGTGTTTACAAAATACGTTTTTGAAAAATAAAATACAATCTTTTCACAGATATACTTCAAAATACCTTTACAAAATCATAATAATTTTGAAATAAATTATATATTACACCAAAAATATTAGAAGAGAATTTGTAAACATTTTTACATGATTTTAAATACTTTATAATGTATGTTTCAAATAAAATCACATTTTCTTACATAAATGCCATATATTCAATCTCGATTAAATTAATTCATATAAAGTTATTTTAAATATAAATTAAACCGTACATACTTTCTAGATGCATCGTATCATTTTTTAAATCATTTTATATACTTGATTTTATATGTTGTACTTTAAATATATCATATGTATATATTTAAGTTTACAGTATCACTTGCTTATGTCGATTTTCATATATACATGCATACGTGCATAAATACGTGCGTGTGTATGATTAACTTTAATTTTATTTACTGATTTACACAAATCATCATCATTCACTTTAAACTCAAATTAATTCTTCCATTTTAATATGTATTCTTTTTGCATATCATCATTATTCATTCTCGACTTTATATATTTGATAAAAATCAACGTTAAAATACTTAGATTAATTCCAGTGATCAATTCACTTTTATTTTAGATTTTTATTCACTTTAGTTATTTTTTAACACACTAATTTACATTATTCAACCCAATTTTATTTTCTTAGCCATAAGTATCAAAGGATTACACAAGATTGATTGGTTAGGTAATAGAGAAGATGAAAACCACTCACATAAACCTAGTTTTCTTCAAAATGCCCATTGTCAGAATTTAGTCCACCTCCAAATCCAATTCACCTCTAATTGGTATTAGAATATGGGGCCCAACTTACCCTTCCATTTAGTACCTGATTTATTGAACTGAGTGGAGGATTGAATAAGAATTTAATGTTTGAAATTGTAAATGGGTTTCTTGTTTCTGAGATAAGAGGAAGAAGAATACGTATAGAAAGAAGTGATTTAAAATTTAGAATATATGAACGGCCAATTATTTATAACCAAAGAGAATTGTCTGTACAATTTTATCAGGCTTCGCTCCTTTAAAATTAAAATTTTGAATAATAAAATAGTAATATATCCATCATCTGGACTCTAATCTGGATAAATAAATATACAACGTTGATTAGAAAAATAATAGGGTTGCAATGGTGTAAGTTTCATCTCCAAATTCAAATATTTGAAAATTGACAATTTTGCCCCTAAGGTCAAAATTATTGTACTTATCTTGTTTTAAATTATCAAAAAATACGGGATATAACTCTCTCCAAAAGGAATTTCATCACTGAAATTACTAACATTGCATCCAAGTCAAACAATCGCAACAATTATTCAACCAAAAACATGCATGTGTATGCATAGCATATAAAAGAACATATAGGCATGTAAGATCGCAACATATAGATACTTAGCTAATGCAAGAATGCAATTCAGTAGTTAGCCTACTGAATGTATGCAATATATGTAGCATGTAAGCATGACGAAGTATCATCCTAGTAAATGACATATATGAAATCTATATGAGATGCAACTACCAATATCATATCATTGTTCAAATGTAGTTTAACCATCCTAATAGTTGACATTAATCTAAGTCAACCATGAAGCAACCAAATCTTAAGCGTCCAAAATCTAACATCCAAAACCTAACTCTTAGGAAAAAAGTCAATTCAAGGAATGTACCAGTAAAGAGAATAGGATGAGAAGCCATCATCTTCTGCTCAGCATCCCATGTGCTCTCCGTCAGATTGTTTCCCACTTGCACTCTCACCAACTTTATCACCATGTTTCTAAGCCACTTCATTCCATATTTGACAATGTATGCTAGACAATGGGATGAATTTGGCCCAAGCTCCCACTCCACATCCTTTAACTGACTTGGTTCGATTGCACTGGCTGAATCATGCATACATTTTTGAAAAAGTGATACATGGAATACATTACGAAATCTTGCCATCTTCTATAGAAACGAAACTCTATAGGCTAACTAGTTCGCTCTAATATCAGAGAAGGATCAACAAATCATGGTGCTAGCATTCTCAAATTTCCAAATCTCATTACCCTCTTCGACCATGAATCCATCACGAATACCATTTCTCTGACCGCAAACTCCAACTTAGTCCTCATATTACCCGCATATGACTTCTACCGATCCTATACGACCGACGTTCTCTTCTTTATCACCTCCCCTTCTCCAAAGTGTCTTGTATCATCCTCGATCCAAGAATTACTCTATTTATCGATTCCTACCAACATGAGGGTGACTTATATGGCCTTCCACACAAAGATTCATATTGTGTCATCCCTATTCTAGCCTAGTAGCTCTTATTATGTGCGAACCCCACCAAAGGTAAATGATCTCCAAGACTCCTCAAAAGTCGAGAATACATGTTCTGAGTAGATCCTCTAATACCCTATTCATTTTTCCCATTTGTCACTCCGTTTGAAGATGAAATGTTGTACTGAGATTCAATTATGTCCCCAGTGAATCCTGTAAAATCCTCCAGTACTCACTTACGAAGAGTGGGTCATGATCACTCACTATACTAACTAGAACTCCATGTAGTTAAACTATCTTCTTTATATACAACGTCGCTAATGTCACCGCCTTCCTTGTGCTCTTCATTGGGATGAAAATTGTACTCTTGGTGAGTCGGTAAACCACTACCCAAATACTCTCATTACCTCCTCGGAGGTAACCTGATGATGAAGTCCATAGATATATTCTTTCATTTCTAGTATGGATCCTCTAATGGAAGTAGTAGCCCACTTGGCTTCTTTTATTCTACCATTATCCTTTGGCATGTTGACCACTTAGCCATATACTTTGTCACATGCCTCTTTATTCCTAGTCACTACAATATCCTCTTTATAAATTGGTACATTTTGTCCCCACCTTGATGAAAGGTCATTCTAGAATGATGACACTCTCCTAAGACTTATTCTATCAACTCCTTGATATGTGGTATATAAAACTACCATCATGCGTTAGGTATCCCTTCCAGTCTTTGGAGTAATGATCCAAATGACTCCACTGTTCACCCCATTCCAACTGCATCAAGATTCCAACTAACACTACATCTTGTCTGCGACTTAGTCCAATTATGTTCGTCAATATAGGCCTAAATTCATTGCAACTAACAATTAAGGGGTATATTTTGATGATTATTGAAAATAAGAATCAAAAATAAAATCTAAGCTCTTCCATTTCAAAAACATATAATTCATCATGCCATACTTTCTACTCAATGCATCAACAACCACGTTCACATTTCTTAGAGTGTAAGTGATCTCAAGGTCGTATGATGAAAGAAACTTCATCCACCTTTATTGTCTCAGATTCAAGTTCTTATACGAGACTAGGAACTTGAGCTTGTGATCTATAAATAACTCAAATTCTCTTTCAACTAATAGTGCCCCCAAGATTTAAGTGCAAATATAATGGTAGCTAACACAAGCTTGTGTATCGGGTAATTCTTCTCATGGACTTTGAGTTGATGGCTAGCATATGCTATAAATTTTCCTTCCTGCATCAAGACAACACTAAGACCAATTTCACAAACATCAGTGTAGACAGTAAATGGTTTGGTACCATCGTCGAAGGTCAAGGAAATGCACTCCTCAAAAGCTCCTTCAGCCTAGTAAACGCCTCATAAGGTAAGCATCGAATTTTGCAATAAGTTTAGTTAAGGGTGTTGAGATCTTTGTGAAGTCCTTGATAGACTTCCTATAGAATCCATCCAATGCTTAGAAGCTACGAACCTTAAAGAATTCTTTGATGTCTTCCATTCCTTCACTGCTCCACTTTTCCAAGATCTTCCAAATATGACATGTCCAAAGAATCTAACTTATTTCTTCCATAAGGCATTTTGAGAACTTCCCCCTCAACTGGTTTTTTTCTTAGTACTTCAAATACTTCCTTTGAATAATGTTTGTACTCCTTTTCATTTTTGGTGAACATCAAGATATCATCCACAAATACCATGCCAAACTTGTTCAGCTACTTCCTAAAAACTCTAGTCACCAAATCTACAAAATATATAGAAGCAACAGCCAAGTCGAATGACATGACTACCCATTTAAATAATCCATTCAGATTTAGTCTATACTATCCTACTCTTAACCAATGCAATCTAGTAGTTAAATCAAGTTAAGAGAAAACTATAGCTCTAACTAACTGGTCAAAGAGTTCATTAATGCGAAGAAAAGGGTCTCGGTTCTTTTTCGTCAGTTTGCTTAGCTCTATATAATTGATGCATAATTTAAGGGCATCATCTGCTTTAATGGCAAATACAATAGGTGATCTCCACTCCAAAGTACTTATCCTTACAAAGTCTTTTTCTAAGAGTTTTGAGACTTACTTATCTAATTCTCTCATTCTTTTCGATTCCGTATGCCTAAATAGCATCATTATAGGCCTAACATCTTTCTCAAGACTAAATCTAAACTCGATCTCTCTTCAAGGTGGAAGACCAAAAATTTCAATGAAGACATCAAGAAAATATTGCACTATGGGGATTAAAAATATATCATCATGTAACATACTAAGAGAATTTTGGTACCTAAACATCATGGACTCATCGGGAGGATTGAATGAGAATTCGATGTTTGAAATTAAAAAAGGGTTTTTGGTTTCGAAGACGAAAGGGAGAAGTAGAATACATGCATAAAGAAATGATTCTAATTTTAGAATCCACGAACTGCTATTTATACCTAGGGAGATGTGTTCTCTTAATTCTATTCGTCTTAGCCAATTTTAATTTTAATTTAAGAATTAAAAAAACAATGATATCTCCACCATTTGGATCCCAACATAAATAATATATGACATGAGTTAGAAAATCAAGACGATCACAACGGTATAAGTTCTGTCTCCAAATTTAGAAGTTTTAAAAAATGATGATTTTGACCCTAAAGACAAAATTATTGAATTTAAAATTATAAAAAAATTATGGGTTATTACAAATTTTGTATTTTATTTAGGTGAAGTGATGCTCAACAAGGAGGAGGTAAATGGTGGGGTTTATGGCGACCAAGAGTAGGATGGGTGGAGCAAAATGAATAATCTAAAGAATAAAGGCTTAGGTTCACTTAGGGATCTAGTAGAAAATACCTTCTATTATCTCCTCTTACCATGCCATGCCTGAAAACACACTATCCTCCTCGTTTTTGGTTGGCTGTACTTTTGGTCTTTAATGGACCAAATGGACTTTAAACACATAAGCATTACCCTATTTAAATTTAGTTTTAATTCATATCGATTTTATATATCAATATGGACATATATAACTATTATATACTTGATAATTACTAATTACACTAAAAATATTTCTAAGGCTACCCCATTTACTAAATACACCTTAAATTTTAAATATAGCAATAACTAGTATTTCTTTAAAATAAGTTAATTCGATTAATTTATAACACTTTATAAACTAATTAAATCGAGTGGTATTACAGAGACAATAATGAATTAAGTAGTGCGACTCATATGTGTGAATTTAGTCAAGATTAATATTTGAACAGTTCAAATAACAATAATCATATGCCACCTTAGCTAGTTGCGTGACAATTTGGCCACTCATCATTTAAAAATCCCATTGATAAAATCCAACTTCATAAATATAAGCGATAACTTTTAGCGACAATTATTTACACTTATTCTCTTCGTTAACACTATATCACTTAGAATGTATTGAGTTTGGTTTTTTTTTCCAAAATTATAATATTATTCATATTCAACTTGGATAATCTATAAACAAAGTCCCTGGTTCAATAATAATATTTATTATTAACTGTACCGCTCTAGCGTGAGATTTTGACTTTGAGTTGACTATAGTTGACCGTAATACTAACTCATACAATTAAGGAGGCAATTCTCTATTGTATAACTTTTCACTTTTAATGCTTCAACTTAGACTCAATTGTAGTCTCTTAATAGTCTTCGTGCCACAATTTAATCATAATAAAAGTTGAGCGTCCACATTAAAGTTCAACTGTATCCTTAAGTCGAGAGAACTGTGTAACATTGTCACTTTAAAATCTCATATTTAACTTAGTTGTTATTAACCAACAAGAAACTCTAGGATGAGTCATTCCTTAGCTCTTTAATAACTCTGAGCGTATAACCCCTTGGTACTTCAACAGCTATGAGTGATGCACTGTCCAACATTGGAGAGTGCTACATATGTTGGTCTTAACGGATGTATCGATATCCATTCTCGAAACATCTTGTTGAGGAATATTTTTTTTTAAATATATTATTTGTGTCATGATTAATTACTCACAATTGCGCCTATTTGCAGTTACAATCACATAATATTTTATTTAAACACCTTTTTATAAATATACTTTAATTCAATTACTTAATAATTTATATCACAATACAGCAAGCATATATAAAAAATACAACACCTTTTATGCCAAACGAGATTTATTACAGAGTTAGATCATTTACAATAAATTACAGGATTAGCCTCAGAGCATACCTTATTGTTTCATGGATCTGTATAACATGGCATTTAACTCAGGCGTGCAATTGTATAGCAATTAGATTGCTCTTATGCTTACTTTTAGAAATATGGCTACACATTTCATCATGTGAATCATTCGGAGTGATGATATTGATATTGGTAGAATTTATGTAATTCGACTAATGTAGCTGCAAGGGAATTGATTTATTGTCCGAGCTTTGTATGCTATTAGTGAATGATAGAGAGCTTAGGGCACGTTAGTATAAGTAGATAGACAGTTTACCATTAAGATTGTTTGTTCCATGTATCATTAGGTGGTGTACTATTGGGATTGTATACTCAATGTATTATATTGTGTAGGTGGGTTATCATCAAGACTGTATACTTGATGTATTGCTAGGTTTACCTAGTTTCAGGATGTCCAACCTTTGAATGGAACCCATCTGGGCTGTTATCTTATTTTAGGCGTATCATAGGTTGTTGTCTTATATTTTATTAGTTCGCTAATTTGTTTGATGTAAATGTATATGTACATATAAACACCACTAGATTCTATAGTTTATAAACGATAATTTATTCCTCTATTAACACCATACCTTTATGATATTTCTTACTCACCAAATTATGTCCGACCTTCTCTATATTTCCTTCTTTATACCTACTTTACAGGTTGATAGGGTAATAGAGTAGTGTGACTAGAGTATGATCCATGTAGATGGTTACCACGTGCACTAGAGTTATCTTATTTGTAGACGTTTTATATGTGTCTTATTGTACTAGTCGGGTAGATATTTATCCCAGTTTTTTATCGTGAACTTTTCCTAGTTTGTTCCCTATCTTGGTCACTAATTGTTTGAACAGAGATCTTTAGTTTATTTCAGTTATTTATATTTCCGCTGTGAAATCTGAACGTGTAGCTTGTTTAAAATGTATCTTTATCTTTGTATCGTACAAATTATCTCAATCCAACCCATCCTTCTTGGTACGATGCAAGTTCGAATGTCGAATTAGGAGTAGAATCGATGAGTCTAGAAGTTTAGATTGTTACAGGGACTTGACCAAAATCACATGACCCATTAAAAATTAAATGCCCATGCATACATAAATATTATCTCTCACCACTTATTTTTTTATGATTAATCATTTAGCTTATACTTAGTTATTTTAGGCTAAACTTCAATATCCAAACCTGCACTAATATTATGGCACATCATCTTATTAACTAAAAAAACCTACGAATCTCAAAAGATTGAAAAAAAATTATGTGGAAACATCATCGAAGCACATTTGTGGACAAATAAATTAATTCTAGGATCCTGCATCATCTCATAGCTCCAAGTTCAAAACTTTTAGCACTTCTCTTAATTAAATTAAATTTACACTTATGACATGACTAAATGTGTGCAAATATCAATTATTGCAATATACTTCATTTACGAATAGGTTGCATGTCTATGTGACTTCTTAAAAAACAAATAACATAGAGAAATGTTTATTTTAAAAAATTGAAAGAGAATAACAAGATCGTAGTATGTTTTGCTGTTAGAACACGATTAATCTAGAATCCGTAGATCCAAAATAAAATAGCAAAAGAATTTAAATCTTACAGTTTTGAAGTGAAGACGTCTTTAGGTGGAATCATTAATACTAATCTTCAATGATTTTCCTTAGATCTGATGATGGAGACCCTTTTGCATTTTCTTCTCCTCTCTTCTTTTGTAAAATTTTTTGGACTTAAAAATGTTTCAAAAATGATCCCTTAAATACTAAATAGACAGAAGAACGTTTTATTTTAGGAATATCATCAGTCCAAATATAGAAGAGGTCTATATATTCTGAGGCAACATTTGGGACCAGTATAATTATTATTAGCAACTGGTGTAAAACGCTCGTATGTGCATCTAATATTTAAAAATGTTTATTTTTTGTTTAATAAAAAGATTATGGATGGATGTGCGCTATAAATGCAAAAGCTTTGGAGGTCACTTTCATTTTGTAGTGAAATTTCGTTGATAGGTGGCTATTTTCGGAATTTCAAAAAGACACCGTGAAAATCTATTCGTTTAATTCTCCTTATTAATAGTAGAGATTTAAATTTTCCATCAAAAATTCAAATGTCTTTTCATTAATTCTTTAGATGAAATTCGTGCATAATAATAACATAGTCCATATAATAAACAAAACTAACATTCTTCCACTGGACCATAATGTTATAACATAATAAAGCGCACGTTCAAAATTGGCCAATATAGTTTTCATTACTCGTAAACTTGTTCGGTTTGAAATTGTTAGGAACTGAGTTGATGATGTTTTGATGACAACAACCTTATATAGTTATTATACTTTACTTTATAAAATATATAATAACATTTCCATACATATATATATGTATGTATGTATATAGGAAGTATATGCAGGTATCATCGAAGACTGATCAGTATAAAGATGAAGATTAGAGATTCAAGATTCAAGACTCTAGAGAATCAAGATTTCAAGATCTCAAGATAAGTGTCTAGTATTTTGTTAGAACTTCATAATAGCACTCTCATCTTTCTTCCAATTTTCTTTTGGGATTGTTGGACGAATTCTCATCACCAAACTAATGCCACTGCCGAACCATCTCCTTCCCCACGCTACCAAGCCAACCTCTACTCCAAGCACCCTGCCGAACCAAACTACTCCATGTACATGCCGATCCAACCTTCTCTCCACGCCTAGCCGAACCAACCTCCACCCACCACCACCGGACCAGGAACCAACGAAGCCACCACCGGACCAACCATACCGGACCAGACACGACCGGACCAATCCCCTTCACACACCACCGGTCCAAGACCACGCCGAACCAACCTCCTTTCCTCTACCACCGAATCAAGCCACGCTTCCACCACCGAGTCAACACTTCCAACAAATACCGAACCAAGCTCTGCCGAACCAGATGTGCCAGGCCAGATTGCTTCATCCCAGGACCACCGGCAGATATATACCTCCAAGACCCCTGCCCCCAGCCTCATTCTATAAATAGAGGGGCAGGGGTACAACAATGGCAGACAAGTTTGAGAGCTCAAGCACGGAAGGAACCTTCAAACAACTTTCATATACTTGTATGCAAAGCTTTGTACTTGTAATCTGAAAGAAAAGAGAGAATAACATATAAAGTGGACGTAGGCACGTTCTGGCCGAACCACTATAAATCTGCGTGTCTTTTACAATTTAGCCCCTGTTTTTTTATATATTTGCATAAATCACCCAAACCGCTAAGAACAACACAAAATCAACTAAATCATACGACCTTGAGGTGTTTGTCCATTTTTTGTGCAAACATTTTTGGTGCTTTCACTGAGAACTTGGAATTCGAAGCTTCAGCTTCCCTCATTCAACCTTCTTTCCCCAATAGCACCCTTCATTGCCTAGGAAACATGACTTCGAGGCCGAGAAAAGACGCCAACAATGGAAAGAACATTGCAACCAGCAGCGCTCCAGATCTAGTGGATCCAGATCAAGAGAACCATCCCACTACGACAGCAGTGCCAAATGTAGATCAGGCAATTCCGACAGCCCCTGCCGCGGAACAACCGGCAGCAATCACTAGGGTAGAGCTAGACAGAGTTGTGGTTGAAGTGACTAACCGCTTCGCATCCCAACAAGAAGCTTTGGTGAACCAACTCATGTCACGCTTGAGGGATGCCGAAGAATCCAACCGCAACACTGAATCATGGGGTGAGTCTCAATCTGGAGGATCTCGGAGACAACAAAGGTCTTCCCTCTTCGAAGAAGCTATCAACAGGAACAACAATGATAGGGGACGCGCCCGGATTCAGCCCGAACTCCGACTCGAGGAAGCGCTTGGAACCGAACCCAATGGGGGAGGCACCAGGCGAGGGTCGGATGTAGCTGAGCCAGTCATGCCGCCTAATCATAGAAACCCCGTTGAACGGAGCCGAGCTAGAACCCAGCCCGAAGTTGACCCCATGGAAATGCTCGAAACAGAACCCCACAGGGGAAGATCAAGGCAGGGGCCAACTGTAGCTGGTCCTAGCATGCATCCGAGCAGCCAAAGATAGCCACTGGATAACGTCAGAAGTGATAGACTATACCATCCCTACAGGTCATCTGGACGAGATCGATCCCGCAGGGAAGAACCAAGCTCATTTTTACCCGCTCCAAATTCCAAAGAAAGAATGGCACGATTATTCAGGGAATGCGTCCGACGGGAGCAAAGGGATCGAGGGATAGGCGCTAGGGTAACCAGCCCTTTCACCCGCGACATCGAAACCGCCATCACCCCTCGAGAATGGAAAATGCCAACTATGGAACCGTACAAGGGAACCTCTGACCCCGTTGTACACCTGCAGAGATACACACAGCATATGCTCATGAGCGGAACAACGGAAGGAGTGTTGTGTAAATGCTTTCCGCTATTCCTAGCAGACCTAGCAACCTCCTGGTTCTGCCATCTACCCCAAGGATCTATCAGCTCATGGGAGATGTTGAAAGAAAAGTTCATTAGCCAGTTCCACATTCATGTGGAACAACCCAAGGATGTTTATTCTCTATCCAATGTCAAACAGAAATCTGGAGAGACACTGCAACAATATCTAACCCGGTTCAACGCCGCAGCGGCCGCAGTCCAAGATGCCGATGAGAAACTCACCCTAATGGCCCTCTGCAGTGGTGTGCACCCAGATACCAAGTTTGCTAGAAGACTAACTAAAGAAAAACCAGCTACCTTGCCCGATTTCTTCCATGAAGCTGGGAAGTACATGAGACTCGAAGAGGCTGCCACTGAAAGGCAGACAGGACCACAGGCTAAGACGGCCCATGGAAACGCCCCCGCCGCAGCGAAGGACATTCGGAGAAACGACTCCAGAGACAATGCAGGGGGCAAGAAGGGAGAAAAGCGCTTGTACCGACCAGGACCGAGATTTGACGCTTACACTCCCTTGAATGAAACAGTCGAGAACATCTTCCTGGCCACCCAGGACGAACTTACATACAAGCGCCCCCCGTACAAGAAAGGGTCAGATCGCGCAATCCAGTCTGGAAAATTCTGTCGTTTCCACGAGTCTCATGGGCACGATACCAATGAATGCCACCATCTCCGAGACCTAATTGAAGAACACATCAGGAGAAAGAGGCTGGAACGCTATGTAAAGGGCCAGGACAGGACTCCAGCTCCCGCCAAGGAAAACCCAGGGCAGCTCCACCCAGAAACGGGCGGAGGAAACCGCAACACCAGTGGTTCCAGCCAAGAGAAGATAGTGGTTCATACAATATCTGGGGGCCACACATTGTCGACAAAAGCTGGGCAGAAATGGAAAGATATGGAAACTCGGTCAGAAGCGAGGGAGACTGCGTCAATTCTGTTATGGAAGAACGCCACCCTAAGCGGAGGGAAAATAATGACATCACATTCAGTGGGCGCGACCTAGAAGGAAGGCAATACCCTCATATGGATCCTATGGTCATCTCTGCCTGGTTCGGCCCAGCTGAAGTTTTTCGAATCCTAGTAGACACCGGAAGCTCAGTGAATATTCTGTTCAAGCATGCTTTCGACAAAATGAAGCTGTCAATGAAGGACGTGTCTCCCTGCAATAAACCGCTACACGGTTTCACTGGAGAAGCAAAGATGCCCCTCGGACAATTGGATCTCTTTGTTGAATTGGGAAGTCATCCCCGCTCCGCCGTTCGGAAACAAACATTCGTGCTAATAGACAACCACTTGGCCTACAATGCCTTTTTAGGAAGACCAGCCTTGTCCGACTTCCAAATTGTCCTTGCCCCATGGTGCCTGAAGATGAAGTTCCCAACGAATAATGGAGTGGGAGAAGTAGAAGGGGATCAAGACGCTGCTCGGGACTGCTATGTAACCGAACTTCGCAATAATCGCAGGAGAGATAAAGGGAAAAATGCAGAGACTATTCTCTGCATGAAAAGCTTGTAAGAATAGCAACTAAAGAAAGCCCCTCCTCTTCGGTATACCAGTGATCCTTACAATGAATTAGACCCCAGGGACAAAGAGGAGGAGGCCACCGCCGAGCCTGCAGAGGCTATGGAATTCGTATCTGTAGACAAACGCGACCCAAGTAAACTGCTGAGAGTCGGATCTCAGTTAAAAAGAGAATTAAAGAATCAACTCGTTGATTTTCTTCGCCACAACATGGATGTATTTGCATGGACGCACGCTGATATGACTGGAATCTCCCCGGACATAGCATGCCACACACTAAACATCGATCCTACCAAGGTATCGGTAAAGCAAAAGAAGAGAAGTATGGGGGCAGAACGATCAGCAGCCCTCGAGGAAGAAGTAAAGAACTTACTTGCCAATGACTTCATACGTGAAGCCATCTACCCGGAATGGATCGCCAACCCGGTACTGGTAAAGAAAGCTAATGGGAAGTGGCGAATATGCATCGATTTATCCAACTTAAATGATGCTTGCCCGAAAGACTGCTTCCCACTCCCCCGAATCGACCAACTCGTGGACAGCACTGCCGGACACGAACTTTTATCCTTTATGGACGCATACTCAGGATATAACCAGATCCCTATGCACGCCCCCGATCAAGACCACACTAGCTTCATCACTGACCGAGGATTGTACTGCTACAAGGTAATGCCATTTGGACTTAAAAACGCCGGAGCTACTTATCAACGCCTCGTTAACAAGATGTTTGCAGAACTGATAGGACGAACTATGGAAGTTTATGTGGATGACATGCTGGTAAAATCGAGGAAAGCCAACGACCATATAAACCACCTGGACGAGATGTTTCAAGTACTTCGCCAATATGGAATGAAGCTGAACCCTCTAAAGTGCTCCTTCGGAGTATCATCGGGAAAGTTCCTAGGATTCATCGTTCATGCCAGGGGGATTGAAGCAAACCCCGAACAAGTCCGAGCTTTACAAGATATCAAGACACCATCTACTCGAAGAGAGATGCAAAGCCTAAACGGGAGAGTGGCCGTCCTGAGTAGGTTCATCTCTAAAGCAACCGACAAATGCATCCCTTTCTTCGAAGCTCTAAAGAAAGACAAAGGAAAGTTCGAATGGACTGACGAATGCTCGACAACCTTCCTTAACTTAATCGGACACCTCCAGAGACCACCGGTACTTTCAACTCCAAATGAAGGCGAGGAACTATACCTATACCTTGCTGCATCATCCCACGCTTTGAGCGCCGCTTTGGTGAAAGAAGACAACCGCGCACAGCGACCCGTATACTTTGTAAGCAAGAGATTCACAGGGGCAGAAGTCAGATACCCTAAACTCGAAAAGCTAGCATACTATTTGCTTATCACGTCGCGGAAACTGCGACACTATTTCCAGTCTCATTCCATCAGGGTTTTAACCGATCAGCCGCTAAGGCAAGTGCTCCATTGCCCCCGACACTTCTGGGCGGTTACTTAAGTGGTGCATCGAACTAAGTCAATATGATATCACTTACCATCCTCGCACCGCTATCAAGGGACAAGCCATAGCTGATTTCATTGCCGAATTCACTACTAGCGAAGGTAAGGACCAATCAGAAATAGCAGAAGATATCAAGTGGAATCTCTTCGTAGATGGAGCGTCGAACGAGCAAGGCTCGGGGGCAGGTGTTGTGATAATCACCCCCAGGGGAAAGAAGCTGCACTACGCCCTAAGATTGGAATTCGCTGCCACCAACAATGACGCAGAATACGAAGCAGTGATAGCCGGATTAGAACTTGCACTGGAAATTGGAGTCAGTTCTTTATGTCTCCATAGTGATTCTCAACTTATTGTAAATCAAATACTGGGAGAATTCCAGACTCGAGGAGAACGACTCACAGCGTATCTAAAGAAGACCAGGCTACTGCTTAATCAATTAGATCACTATTTAATCAAACACATTCCCCGAGAAGAGAATCAAGAGGCCGACGAGCTAGCAAAACAAGCTAGCATGAAGAACATCACTATTTTCGGAGCATTAACCATCTCAAAACAGCTGGCACCAAGTTTCGAGCAAGTAAATCTGATAGCTGCAACCGAAGAAGAAACATGGATGACCCCTATCCGAGAATACTTACAAAACGGAACCCTACCCGACGGGCGAAATGAAATAAAAAAATTCTAAGGAAAGCTTCCCGCTACACAATGCAAGAAGGCATCCTCTATCGACGCGGCTTCTCTAACCCCTTATTGAGGTGCGTTGCTGGAAGAGAAGCCAAGGAAATTCTTTCCAATATCCATCAGGGAAGTTGTGGAGACCACACCGGAGGGCAGACCCTAGCAAAAAAGATACTCCGATATGGGTATTTCTGGCCCACTTTAAACAAAGATGCCTTAGACTTCGTCAGAAGATGCGACAGATGTCAGAGATTTGCTAAGATTCCTCGACTACCAACCAATGAAATTACTCAGATGACCAGCCCTTGGCCCTTCGCAATATGGGGAATTGACTTAATTGGCAAACTGCCGATGGGCCGAGGCGGGGCCAGACATGCTATAGTGGCAGTTGACTATTTCACCAAATGGGTGGAAGCGGAGCCTCTGAATAAAATATCTTCAACTAAAGTTATCAACTTCTTAATCAAAAATATTCTGTGCAGGTACGGGGTTCCACTCAGAATCATATCAGACAACGGGCTTCAATTTGATAGCGAGGAATTTGCCGACTGGTGCCAAGAGCACGGAATTCATAAGGGCTTCTCATCCGTAGCTTATCCCCAGGCAAATGGACAAGTCGAAGCTGTCAACAAGATTCTCAAGACTCTAATCAAGAAGAAGCTTGAAAAGTCAAAAGGCGCTTGGGTGGATGAACTTCCTACAGCACTATGGCCTACCGCACTTCTTTCAGAACATCAACAGGGCATACTCCGTTCTCTTTGGCATACGGATCAGAGGCCATGCTCCCAGTTGAAACTATTGTACCTTCCCATCGTAGGATCCACTACAACCCCGAAGAAAACGAAGAACTCCTCCACATGTCTTTGGATCTAATTGAGGAGAGAAGAAATGATGCAGCACTCAAGGCAGCAGCTCACAGACAAAAAGTGGCAGCACTATACAACTCCAAAGTCAAACATCGCAGCTTGCAAGAAGGAGATCTTGTCCTCAAGCGAATCTTTCCGCGTCCAGGAGCGCTGGATCCAATATGGGACGGACCATATGTAATTCATAAAGATCTCCACAACGGAGCTTATATTTTGTCAACAGTGGACGGAGAGGTGTTCCAGAGGGCATGGAACATCCGACACCTCCGTCGATACTTTTCTTAACTTGTATTGCCCATATGAAGTGAATTAACAAAGAAAATCAGTGGACGTAGGCATTTTCGTGCCGAACCACTTTAAAAACTTGGCTCTTGTTAACTTGTTCCTTTATATCTTGGCTACTTGTTAAGCTTTATCCTTTGCTGTTGAACAAAATCCTTTGCAGATGACATTTCAATTCAGAGCTTCACAACACAACTCCACCTGGACAAAATCTAACAGGTACGCTACGATCCTATGCCCTCGCCAATGAGACACTTTGCTCCGGTATCCCTCTACCGCGAGTTAACTCATTGTTTGCCTCGGCCCTTAAAGCCGACTGTAATAAGCCAAGTATAAGCCACCGAGAAGGCCGATTATGCCATGGCAGCTCATTACAGCGAGATTCGGCTCGCCGGCAACTGTGAACCGATCATAAGCCCCAACGTAAGGTGTGGCCAGCCAGGGGCAGTTCACAGTTGACGATCGGCCCCCACGCTAGCCGGCCATAGTAAATCGAATAATACCCGCGATTACGGGCCATAATGGCCCGGGTAGTTACTGTGCGCGATCGGCTCCGATGTGTCTTAAGTGCGGCTGTGGTAAAAAAGAAAACTCCCCGCAGAGGCGTAAGATGGGTGACAAATGTCTCCAAAACCCACAGATAGAGAAAGTGACTACAAAACCCGTTTTCCATGAACTTAAGCACATCGACGGCCTTCCGTGACTGGAAGTTTTACTTTTCCTATATTTTCATTTCATTTAAAACTTTTCTCCTATTCTTCGTAACAGTGCTTGAAAGTACAGGACATGAAATAGGGAACGCTCGCTAATGGGAACAGAAACTTACAATCGGATGACGAGACACTCAACAACATTCCGTGCTTAGTCTTACAGGGCGCACAAAGTTGCCATCCACAGCCGAAACATGAAGGGCGGTACCTTCTACTTTTATACATTAATGCATAGCTGCAGTTCATATTCACACATCACATTTACATTGCAAAATGAGAAAATTATACTTTAAGCAAAAAACTTGGCATCAGGCACAGTCAAGCCACTAGTAACATGCATAGTTACATCACTTACACAGCACAACAAAATAGTGATAACATTCCAACATAAAGGAATCAGCTTGTGTTATAAACTTACATAAATTCGTTCAATGACATAATTACAGCTCAAAAGCACATTAATGTTTTGAACTAGCGTATACAGGAATGTCAAGCAGACCAAACAAAATAACTAGCTGCATTAGCGCTAACCACTACACCTAAGAACCAGCTCTCCGAATCTACTTAGCTGCAGGATCGGAGCTCCCAGCATGATGACCAGAGGCCCCACCTGTCCAATTCAGAAAAAGAGTCCATTAAACCGGCAACGAACGATCAAGTTATGAAAAGCTAAAAAGGGAAAACTCACCAACACCCGCTTCTTGGTCCTCATCCCCCAACTGCACACCGGCTTCCTCTGCAGCAAGTAGCCGCATCCCCTCCTTCACCGCTACCTTCTCCTCCTTTGAGAACTGGGCGGTAACCATGTCCATCCTGAATGCCGCTCCACCTTCCTTATCCGCATCGGCCCTGGCCTCCTCCAAAGCCCGAAGATAGATCCTAGCCATGATCCGGGGATAATCATCCATCCAGGATATATTACCCTGCCTCCAGGTACGGAAGTACATATCCTGCAACATCTCATCCATCATCCCCTTATTTTCCTCAAACTCCCTCACCCGGGCCTCGGAAGACAGCAACTTAGCACCGGCAACATCCCTCTCCGATCGATATCTCAAGCGGTCAGCCTGGAGAGTCCTCCTCATTTCCTCCATCTCTTCCTTTAGCCTGGCCTGAGCAAGCTCTGCGGCCTCAAGCCTCCCAGATAGCTCCTCTACCTGCTCGAGGTCCACCCTCCGAACCTCATCCACCGTAGCAATAGCTATGTCAATCCGCTCCTTGCAGGCGGCCTCCATCTTTCGCAACTCAGCCTTGCTAGCCTCCTCCATGGTTTTCTTTAGTCGTCGGGAGGCCGCCTCGTGCTGGGATATCTGGATAGCCTGATCGACAAGTTGTTTGGCCTGGTCAGAAACCTGTAGCCGCAACCGGATGTTAGCACTTCCGATTTCCTCCCCAGCCCTGGCCAGTCGAGCGTGATGCTCCATTAGCCTCTTGGTTTCCTCAGCCACCCGATCGATGATTGCCTTGGCCTCATTCCCCATGGTCACAATCCGAGTAGTAAGCAAATCGAGGTCTAACGACTTAGCCTCATCAAGCACCCGTACCATGGGATTGCGGGGGAGAAGATGTTCACCAGTAACCTCGTCAAAGGAAATATCTTGAGCACTAGAACCCAGATCCGGATGACCCGCAAATGGATTACGAGCCAAGCCGGGACGATCAATACGAGTAACGGAAGGATTTTCAGGCGGATGCGGGGAGGGAATATACTCAGTGTCCTCCTCCGTGATATCATGAATAGGTTGAGGTGGAAGCTGCAGACCAGGTGAAGATTCAAATAAGGAGCGACTCCTCTTCTTTTTCTGAATACTCTCTTCAATGACCCCAAGAAGAGGACGGTAGCTAACTACGTCTCCTGGACGACTAGTGGGAGACTTAGGCTTGGCAGAGGCTCTGAGTAACTTGTATTGTTCAAGGCGGTGTCGAACGTCTGAAGTTTTGGCCACCTCGCCTGCCCCTGTAATAAAGAACAAGTGTTACGAACATATAATGGTCCATAATTCAAGAAATATGTTAACTTAAAAAGAATGAGAAGGCACGTCTGTTATACAAACCCTGTGGAGGAGTAGAATACTGCAATAAGTCCTGAATCTCAGTCCAGGACGGAAGCGAACCATAAAATATTCCTAAGTCCCTATCATAAATGGAGTCTGCAGAAGTCAAAAGTTCACCTTGAATCGCTGGAGTCGCCTTAGCTAAAGAACTCTCAGAAAATGGATCGGCGCCAGCCCCAGTCTTGTCAACCCCCTTTGCCTTCTCAACCAAAGCCGATCCTTCCTCCGACTCCCCAAAAGCTTGACGGAAAGCATCATCCGTCCACTCATGAATCTCTCCCGCTGGCCCGGAGGTTAAGGCACCAACGCCACTACCGCTCTGTCCATCTCCTCCTTCACCTTCACCTCTATCTTCCTCTACATCTTCATCTCCCGGAGCAAGTGGGCAAGTACTAGGAGAGGGATCGTCGGACTTCTTGAGCTTCTTGCCCCCAACAACGGGAGGCTTTGTAAAAGGTTCCCTCTTGCCACTCTACACCGTGGCCCCTTCCTTGGCTTTGGCAGCCTTCTCCTCAGCCGTGTCTCTCTTCTTAACCACGAATTGGTGTGGCAGGATCAAGTTGTGCTCCAAGAGAGTAGCATTCCTGATCAGGAAAGAAGCCGACCTGTCCCGTCCCGAAATGGCCTTTATTTTCGCAACCATCTGGACCAGGGAATCACTCTCTACGACTGCAAAGCCACCTATCGCTAGCAAGAAATAGAAGCATATCAGAAGGAGCACTGCAGTCGGAACAAAGAAACTGTAAATAAAGTTCAACTTACAGCCAGAAGTGAAGAGGCGAAAGGAGACAGAATCATCCCTGATAAAAAACCATTCTTTCTTAAACATGGTGAACTTAGAGTATAAGTCCAAGACCGGTTTGAAGGGCACGGCCGCTTCTAAACTAACATACGGAGACCCCTTCTTGTAGCCTCTCAGATTATACAAGTATCGAATTTCTCGGTTAGAAGGAGGGCGCCCATACCTCCTTTGGAAGATAACGAATAAGCACACCAGAATAGCGTAGGAGTTGGGCTGGAGCTGGAGAGGGGCCACCTTCAGATAGGTAAGGAAGCTGACTATCCATGCATTGATCGGAGGAATGGCCCCACACGTACAATGGTATCTGCTGTAAGCAAAATATCCTTCAGGAGGGTCATATGGCATAACCCCCTCTCCCGGCAACAGCATGCGAGCCCTGTCAATCCCGAAGGAACGAGAGATGACATCAAGATGCTCCTCCTTAAGGGATCTAGGAAAACAATCGGGCGGGGAATTCAGGAGCTCCTGGGGGCCATACCCATCTACTAGCGATCTCGGAGCAGGCCCAGGAAGTTCGGCCTGAACTGGGGGCACTATGGAGGACTCTGCTCTGTCCTTGGACTTCCGTTTATCGGATCGGGTTTCCACTTTTTGAGACATTTTATCTGCATACACAAAAGCGAAAGACGTGTTGTTAGTACAAGGAGTATGGAAATATAAGCAAGCAAGTGTATATAAGTCCAGGATTTCACTCATGATTCAAATACAAGTGTTCATTCGGCATTCCCAACGTAACGATTCATTCGGCATATCACATTCGGCATTCCTAATACACATGTTCATTCAGCAATTCAGGTGTACGTGTTCATTCGGCAATTCAGGTGTATGTGTTCATTCGGCTACTCACCTGGTTCGGCAGTTAGGAGAGCTACGGTACTCGTTCGATTCGGCAGTTAGGAGAGATACGGTACTCGTTCGATTCGGCTGTTTGGAACAGTTAAGGTTGATTCGGCACTCGGTTGATTCGGCTATCACACTCGGTAGGAAATAACGAAGGCGTGACTCCCCTACTTGTAGGCGAGCCCAAGATAACCGGACCGGATGGTTCGGCCCTCGAAACCGAATGAAGCTATTACAACCACAGGAAAACAAAGCGCGACACATGCAGGCATGTGCCCCACTTTGGGGGGCAAATGTTGGACGAATTCTCATCACCAAACTAATGCCACTGCCGAACCATCTCCTTCCCCACGCTACCAAGCCAACCTCTACTCCAAGCACCCTGCCGAACCAAACTACTCCATGTACATGCCGATCCAACCTTCTCCCCACGCCTAGCCGAACCAACCTCCACCCTCCACTACCGGACCAGGAACCAACGAAGCCACCACCGGACCAGACACGACCGGACCAATCCCCTTCACACACCACCGGTCCAAGACCACGCCGAACCAACCTCCTTTCCTCTACCACCGAATCAAGCTACGCTTCCACCACCGAGTCAACACTTCCAACAAATACCGAACCAAGCTCTGCCGAACAAGATGTGCCAGGCCAAATTGCTTCAGCCCAGGCCCACCAGCAGCTGTATACCTCCAAGACCCCTGCCCCCAGCCTCATTCTATAAATAGAGGGGTAGGGGTACAACAATGGCAGACAAGTTTGAGAGCTCAAGCACGGAAGGAACCTTCAAACAACTTTCACATACTTGTATGCAAAGCTTTGTACTTGTAATCTGAAAGAAAAGAGAGAATAACATATAAAGTGGACGTAGGCACGTTCTGGCCGAACCACTATAAATCTGCGTGTCTTTTACAGTTTAGCCCCTGTTTTTTTATATATTTGCATAAATCACCCAAACCGCTAAGAACAACACAAAATCAACTAAATCATACGACCTTGAGGTGTTTGTCCATTTTTTGTGCAAACAGGGATGGAACCCAATTTCTATTGAAACCAGTGGCTTACAAACCCACGACAAGTAGCTTACAAACCTACGACAAGTGGCTTACAAACCCATGAAAATCAAAATCATTTAAACTACTTTGTACAAGTTCTCGAGTCCTATGGAGGAGCTCTGTAGGAAGGTTCTTGCAATTTCAGTTTGAATAGATTTTTCAAAATATTTTTAAATCTGTTTTCAAAATGTTTTAGCTTTCAAAATCATGTTTTCAAAAAGATTTTCAAACTTTGTTTTAGCCTTGAAATATTCCTCTATTCTGATTTTAAAACCTTCTATTTTTAAAAACATCAAACTTATTCTGATTTTAAATATTACTTATATAATTGACGGTCTATATCAATTATATACATATATTTAAAATAATGTTTTATATTCATTCTCTATCTCAAAATATTGTTTAAACACTTTACTTTGCTTCAGAGAAGTTTCAACTTGTTTTAAATTCAATTGTCTTTACAAAATAACATCTCTATAATTTTGAACTGAGGGATCTCGACATATGGGGATACCCCATGTCGACATGGTGACAGTTGGATTCAAAATTCAATTTTCAAAAGAAGTGTCCATTCGTTCAAAAACCTTTCGCCAATGGTTATGACTGTTGTGCATCTATATAAAGGCTTCCAAAACGAATTTTTTTAATAACTACTTTCTTATTTTCTTCACTCTTTCTTCTCCACCATTCCATATCCATAAAACTTCATATTTTCAAGATCGTGCCATCATTCTGCCAAATTCTCAATAGGAAATCATTTAGATACTCTCTCTATTTGATTCTCCATCATTCTACTAAAGATCAAAGTGCTATTCAGAGTTATAGGATTAATTTGTATTCAAAAAGTCCATAGAGTCTATCCATTCAAAAGGATTGTTATTAAGAAGTATTAGGGTGATCTTGTGTCCCGTAAATCAAGAGAGTTTACCCCAGACTCGGAGATAGGAGGGTTCCTCAAGGCCTTAGAAATTGAGGGTTGTAATTTGGATATTGGGTTATAAAAATCTGTACAAGGATATTGCCTTGGTGCAGGACTGGATGTAGGAGGATTCCGAACTAGTATAAAATCCGGTGTGTTCTTTCCTTTTACTTGCTTTACTTTACTATTTGCATTTGTTATATGTTCTGTGATCATTCTGTGTTAGAATTCTGTTTAGATTTGAGTTGAAAGTTTTAATTTAGTCATATAGTTCATATATTCTTTAAAACACTATTCACTCCCCCCTCTAGTGTTATTTCTGCCTTAAGATCCTTAATCCGCATCTCCAACAATTGGTATCAGAGCATTGGTTTTCATTATTTTCATAACCTGAAATTTTGAAAAGTTTTAATGGCACAACCCACTAATAATGTCACTCCTGTCATCACTACTTCTGTCAACACAAGTACTAACACTAGTTCATTTGTAGAAGGTCGATCTACTGTCAGACCACCACTTTTTAATGGCAGTAATTATGCATATTGGGCATGTAGGATGAAAATTTATTTACAATCCATAAGTTTAGATACTTAGAATATGACACAAACTGAATATGTTAAACCAACTACTAATTTTGCCCAGTGGACTACTGAGCAAAAGACAGTTGCACAAAACAATTCTAAGGCTATGAATATACTATTTTGTTCACTAGATAGGAGTGAGTTTAATAGAGTCTCTGTTTGTAAGTCTGCATTTGAAATCTGGAAAACTTTGCAAGTAACTCATGAAGGAACAAGCAAAGTAAAACAGACTAAAATTTCCATATTAACTAACCAGTTTCAATTGTTTAAAATGCATGAAAATGAGTCCATTTTCGACATGTATTGTCGATTTCAAGATATTGTACATTCATTGATTGCTTTAGGAAAGGGTTTCTCAGAAGAAGATCAAGTCAGAAAGATACTCAATTCACTCACTCCAGAATGGGATCAAAAGACACTTACTATTGAAGAGGCAAATGATGTTAGTCAAATGAAGATCGAAGAGTTAATCGGTAATCTAATGTCTTATGAAGTTCAACTACAAGGGAGAAAAGAATCTAAGGCAATGGAAAATAAATCGATCGCATTCAAAGCAACAACTGGAGATTCAGAACAAGATAGTGATGAAGAAATTGCTTTCATGACCAGAAATTTCAGAAAGTTTCTGAAGTATAGAAAGATGAATAACTTTAAAAGAAATGATCAATGGAATTCCAGAAATACTTCGGAGAACAACAACAATTACAACAACAACAACAACAACAACAACAACAACAACAACAATGGTGATAGATGCTACAACTGCAACAAAACAGGGCACTACAAGATAGATTGTCCATATCCAGACAAACAGACATTTCAACTAAACAACGAGCAACTAAGGAAAAGAAAGAAGGCATATGCAGCAACTCTTGACGATTCAGATTCATCCAGTGATGATGAGAAGAAAACTGATAATTCAAATCCGTGCTTCACTGCTATTCTCGAATCGGAAGACGATCGGAGTTTGGATCTAAAAATAGGTACACATTTATTTTAATTTTATTGGATGCTTGTTTGTTTTGATTTTGTTTGCAATTCCTTGAATTTTTAAATTCAAAATCACCCTTTGAAATTTGAATTTTTAAATTCAAAATAATATTATTTTAATAATATTTTAAATATTATAATATTATTATATTATTATATTTAATATTATTACTGAAATTATATATAGATATAGAATATAAATTAGTTTTCTTAAGATTTTAGGAATTTCTTAGATTTTAGGAATAGACACCACTTTTCAAATTCAACAGGCACATGTCGACATGCCAGGATACCCCATGTCGACATGCCTCTCAGAAATTTGATTTCAAAATTTGAATTCAAACTTTTGAATTTCCCTCCAACTTTTCACTTACTTCAAAATTCTGAAAAGATACCTCTTGACCAGAGAACATGACTTTAGAGAATCTATTTAATATACTTCTCTTATCATCTCTTTTCACTTTATTCTCATAATTCAAACTTTCTTCATTATCTTCTACTTCTCTCAAACACTCATCAATGGCTTCCTAAAGTACCCCATCAACTATGAGGCTGACAAAATCCATCAAAAATGATCTTTTTAATGACCTGAAGGCTATCAAATCTTACATAAATTATGTAAACTATGGTAAAGTCAATACGGGAAAATTTGATATTTTTGATGATTTTCCTTTTTATGAAATCGATCAACTTTTTGAAGAAAAATTCATTCTTAGCTTGATTTATAACAAGCAAAATGATTTCATTTGTTATCCAAACCTTGTCAAAATGTTTTATGCATACCTAAACCGTGAATTTTATAATGGAAATGAAGATCAAATTTGAAGTAGCGTTAAAGGAACACTTATTGTTTTGGATTCCGATATTTTGGGTACTATTTTGGGTTGCAAATCTACCGGTATGAATCTCCCGCAATTTCAAATCAATGAAACCGATCGAGAGACTTTTCATCACATTTTTGAAAGCGATGACCACATGGATTTTAAGAATCGCTTTTTCCGCCCAAAAGCAAGAATTGTCAACCTTCTTATTCAACACACCATTATTCCTAGGTCGGAAAACTACAATAATCCCACCTCAAAAGTGTGTAAAGCTCTTTTTGCTATATTTGGAAAATATGATATTAATTGGGAACAAACTATTTTGGATGAGTTAAGACCCAAAAATTTTACTATGGAAGAAAACACTCTTTATCATGGAATTTATCTTACTCGAATTTTCAATTATTTTGGTGTGGATGTTAAAAAGGAAGAGTTTGTAAGTAGGAAAGTGTTCAATCATGGGAACATTTCTCTTATGAAAATCCCACTTATGTTTCAACTATATGAAACACTTACCGAAAAGGAAGAGAGACTTGCTCATTAAGAGATGGAAGAAGAGGGAGAGGAAGAGGAAGAAGAAGGGGAAGGAATGGAAATTGAAGAAGAAGAGGAAGATGAAGAAACCTCTTTGGAAAGTATAGAGTATCCACATACACCCGCCAATCCGTCCAACAAAACCATACTCAAGAACCAAAAGATACTTGCTCAAAACCAAAAGGTTCTTAAGTGATCTTTTAGCAAGAAAATGGATAAAATCTCTACCAAGATCGACAAGTTCTTTGGGAAGATAGGCAGGAAACTTGGCTTGTCCTCATCATCATCTTCATCAAACTTATCCTAGCCATTATCTCTCTAGTTATCGTTTATCTATCTTTATATTTTCTATTTTTTTGGTTAATATTATGTAATGTTAACTAATATAAGTAATGCTATCTTGTTCTCTCTTTTCCATCTTTATATATCTCTGATAGTTATTTATTTTAAGTTTATATAGGTCCACTAGTATAAAAATAAACTTAGAAATCAAAAATAACTCAACTTGGTCATTCTGTCTAGACTATGTCGACATGCCCCATCCCCCCATGTCGACATATAACAGTCAAAAAGTAGTTATAATTTCTAACTTCAAATTCTTGTAACTACCAAGTGACAATTCATTTTGAACGGCCAATAACTCCTATAAATACCTATTTCTTCCAGAAAAACTTCTCTACCTCCATTTTTATTCATCTCCTCTCATATTTCAACTTATTTCTTAAATTATGGCTTCTCCAATTAAGAATTTAAGTAAAAATCTTGAAGAAACTCTTACTTCTTTCAAGAATATTCTCTCTTTTATACTTAGAAATCAAAGGCACTTAGAATTAAGCCAAATGCAGATGATCAAAGAGCAAGAGAAACACTTCGACGCACTTCGTTGGATGATCTCAAGCCTTAGCAAAGACGAACCCGAAGCAAATCCACCGGTCACTCTCGACAAAGATAATTGGGATGTTATCAAAACTGATCCTATCTTTGAGAAGATGGATGGGTGGAAGTCCCAAGGAATGTCTGATCATTATCTATGTTTGTTTGTTTTTTTGATTTGATTTAGATTTGATTAGGATTTGATTGAATTGTTTACTTAAGTTTGATTTGGATTTGGTTTGTATATAACTTCATATACTATAGATGATTTGTTTGCTATGTATGATATTGATTTGATTGTCAAGTTACACTTATATATATGCTAACACACTTGATCACTTACACGTTCACTTTACACTTTTATTCTATATATACTTGATTATCTTAGAACAGGTAAATCTTTTATTCTTTTTGTTGATGACAAAGGGGAAGAAAGTTATAAAAATATATGTGCTTGGTGTAAGAGGGAGTCATGGAGTAAGGGGGAGTTGTAGTTTTAAGAAGAAGTCATGGAGTAAGGGGGAGTTATGGGGAGTTATGGTATGGTAAGAATATTTTATAAATAAAGGTTGTCATCATCAAAAAGGGGGAGATTGTTAGGAACTGAGTTGATGATGTTTTGATGACAACAACCTTATATAGTTATTATACTTTACTTTATAAAATATATACTAACATTTCCATATAGATATATATATATATATGTATGTATGTATGTATGTATGTGTATGTATATAGGAAGTATATGCATGTATCATCGAAGACTGATCAGTATAAAGATGAAGATTAGAGATTCAAGATTCAAGACTCTAGAGAATCAAGATTTCAAGATCTCAAGATAAGTGTCTAGTATTTTGTTAAAACTTCATAATAGCACTCTCATCTTTCTTTCAATTTTCTTTTGGGATGGAACCCAATTTCTATCGAAACCAGTGGCTTACAAACCCAAGACAAGTAGCTTACAAACCTACGACAAGTGGCTTACAAACCCACGAAAATCAAAATCATTTAAACTACTTTGTACAAGTTCTCGAGTCCTATGAAGGAGCTCTGTAGGAAGGTTCTTGCAATTTCAGTTTGAATAGATTTTTCAAAATGTTTTTAAATCTGTTTTCAAAATGTTTTAGCTTTCAAAATCATGTTTTCAAAAAGATTTTCAAACTTTGTTTTAGCCTTGAAATATTCCTCTATTCTGATTTTAAAAACTTCTATTTTTAAAAACATCAAAACTTATTCTGATTTTAAATATTACTTATATAATTGACGGTCTATATCAATTATATACATATATTTAAAATAATGTTTTATATTTATTCTCTATCTCAAAATATTGTTTAACACTTTACTTTGCTTCAGAGAAGTTTCAACTTGTTTTAAATTCAATTGCCTTTACAAAACAACATCTCTATAATTTTGAACTGAGGGATGTCAACATATGGGGATACCCCATGTCGACATGGTGACAGTTGGATTCAAAATTCAATTTTCAAAAGAATTGTCCATTCGTTCAAAAACCTTTCGCCAATGGTTATGACTGTTGTGCATCTATATAAAGGCTTCCAAAACGAATTTTTTTAATAACTACTTTCTTATTTTCTTCACTCTTTCTTCTCCACCATTCCATATCCATAAAACTTCATATTTTCAAGATCGTGCCATCATTATGCCAAATCCTCAATAGGAAATCATTTAGATACTCTCTCTATTTGATTCTCCATCATTCTACTAAAGATCAAAGTGCTATTCAGAGTTATAGGATTAATTTGTATTCAAAAAGTCCATAGAGTATATCCATTCAAAAGGATTGTTATTAAGAAGTATTAGGGTGATCTTGTGTCCCGTAAATCAAGAGAATTTACCCCAGACTCGGAGATATGAGGGTTCCTCAAGGCCTTAGAAATTGAGGGTTGTAATTTGGATATTGGCTTATAAAAATCTGTACAAGGATATTGCCTTGGTGCAGGACTGGATGTAGGAGGATTCCGAACCAGTATAAAATCCAGTGTGTTCTTTCCTTTTACTTGCTTTACTTTACTATTTGCATTTGTTATATGTTCTGTGATCATTCTGTGTTAGAATTCTGTTTAGATTTGTGTTGAAAGTTTTAATTTAGTCATATAGTTTATATATTCTTTAAAACACTATTCACCCCCCTCTAGTGTTATTTCTGCCTTAAGATCCTTAATACGCATCCCCAACAGAAATACCAAACTAAAATAATGTAACTAGAATAACAAATGTCTTTGTTAACCCAAAAAAGAATAAACACCCTAGATTGAATGTGAAAGCACCAGTCCTGTTTATCAAGGTAAATAAAATAGAAAAAGCAATAGTAGATCGCCGAAAAAGTAAAAAAAAAAACAAGAAGATTTTATAGTGGTTCAGCTGTTAATGAAGCTTACATCTACTTTATAACTTTCTATTAATCGACTATTGTTACAACTGAATTCAGCTTACAATATGATTAAATCTTCTATGTTAGATCAAGTCACAAGTGCAAGAGTTCATTGAAGAATCATATTGAACCCATAGGTGACTATCGTGTGGGAGGAGAAGAGTGAAGAATAGTTTCTGTAGAGTTTCAGCAATTAGTCTAGAAGATCCCATATATGTTGCAAGTAGGACTGTGTTTATAGGGGTTACAGAGCTATTTGGCTAGGCGCTTTGCCAGATGCCAACATCTGACGTTACAAAGACATTACAAAAATTTCATTGCGATCCAACTCAATGTGATGGATAGCTAGCGGTCCATAGGGCATGGATAACTAGCGATCCATGTAATTGGGGGATTTTTGGATTGTTTCCTTTAGGTTGCATTCCTTGCCTCATTAGAAGCTCTTCATGTAATTTGGCAACCAGTTGCCTTGTTTTGATGGTGGTTCGTATACATTTGTATTGAACTGTGACTGGAATCAAATGAATGCTCACTTTTCGAACTAGTTTGCTTGGAATACCATGAAACTTGGGAAACATCGTTAGAAAAGATATTGGATCGTGCTGCAAGAACTTTGGAGGGTCCATGAGTAAGCCTTATGGATCGCTAGCGATCCACAGGTGATGGACTGCTAGCGATCCATAAGCCTAGCTTATTTTGGCACCTTTCCTCATGGGTTTTTTTCTTCCTTTTCTTCTGGTCCTTTTGGTTGATTCTTGAGATGTTTCAACTGGTTATGGATGTTCTAACTTCCTTTGAATTAACTGGATTAAAAACCTGGTTAACATTGCCCCCCTCCCCCAGAATATGCCTTTATTGGAAACAATTGTGCTCTGGAAGTAACTGCTTTTGAGTTCCTATTTCGTGAAGTTTAATTAATCGTGTTGAGACTATCATGCGAATTTGGTTTTGGCTATTCATCCATTTGTTGAGTTTCGATGTGAACCATCGAAACTCGTAACGATAAATCAATTTCAACCACGTAACTTGTCAAATGCTTGCAAATAGCACTTAGACCATACTTGGTGAGTTTGGAGAAAATGGTTTATGGATCGCTAGAAATCCAAGGACTCAGCAATTTTTTTATGCAATCTCCTACTTAAATTTGTTCGAGCCGACCTTCCATCATTCCACGTTTTCATTTGCAAACAGAGCAATTTGCCTTGCGACCCGATCCAAACGCCTCCAAACCCTAAACTTGCTCCCACCACACCATCGTCGATCTCCACTACTGGAGCTTCTTGCCACTGAATTTGCTTAACTTTATCGTCATCTCGAGCCAGCCCTTAGTGCTTGAAAAATCGTCTACCTAGATTGACGTCAATCTTTCCCACCTTGGATCGCCAACAACTTGAGAATGACCGTATTCGCCTTCTGGCTTGAGGTTGGTGATGTGGATTTTGGCGATTATTTAGCGATTTGGTAAGGAAGTTGTGTCGGTGACGGCTGCAATGGAGAATTCGAGTTGATTACGATTTTGTGGAGGAAGATAGTAAATCAAGTCTAGAATTCTTCACGGAATGAAACCTGGATTTTGCTCCGGTGCATGACATATTTTTCTATCTTCATCCATAGAGTTAAAATTAACTTGCACTGATTTACGTTGTTAATTCGGTACGACATCTTGCAGATTGATTTTGGTTTTCCTTGGAGCGGATAATAGCTTAGGGTAGCGTCTAGTATGTAGCTTACACTGTTATCACTTTCCAGAGAACTAAAATCAACTTATGCTGACAGTTTTCTATTTGGTTTGGACCTATTTGTCTATAGTTGCTCACTTTGGATTGGTTTTATTGTTGAAAAATCGGTGTACCTAGAATTGGAAGAGCTTTCCGTGTCGCTTCAGACAGCGGATCTGTTATCGATCGTCGATCAGTAATGGGTAAGTGTAGGAGGAATAACTTTTAATGAATGATACGAAAAGCTTTTTCCTTTCATTACTACGAGTGATCTATCTCCATATGAGAGGGCATTCTTAGTGTTGGGGACACCATGACCATCCCACATAGGTAACACACTGTACCTGCCTTAGCCAACTCTAGAAATTCGATGAGTTGGGATAAATTAATATTTTCGAAACTCAAATGTTAAGTGTATGGGGACTTCTGGCTATAAATAGAATTACTTGATTGTGTTAGATATAAGTTATGTTACATATAATGAAGCACCCATCATCCCGTCGTAGATCCAATGGAGGAAATCCAGCCCTCTCGGAAGCTTGATCGACATCAGTTTTCTCTTCATAAATGATTTCAGCAGCGCCCACTTCCTCAGCACACCAGCTAAATATGATCAATTGGTTTCAGTTGGTCCAGTTGTAGATCGAATTCCTTCAAACAAAAGACCTTCACTCAATCCTCCAGAGAGAGCTTCCGTTGTAATTTCCGTTAAAATCCTGCATAATATTTGTATACAGCATGGCATTCTGGATGATGACGTACACCTTCCATTGAAAAATGAGCTTGCACATGCCTCCTTCGAGGTACACCGCCAGTCATTGGTACATGTGCTTGAATGGAGCAGTGCACCCTTCATTCCTTTCTTAAGAGAGACTCTTTATATTTTGGGAATTATGCCATTTTAGATTCACCCAAACGGATAAGTGATTTTGACTTTTCTTCAAGTTTTGTTTATGCAGACATTCAATCATGCCTCAAGCCTTGATGAGCTGAGATAATTCCTCTCATTCAAGAAGAGAGACGAATGTCCGTCTCTTGTGATCATCGAGGCTCAAAGAAACTGCAAAATTGTGTTGCTGCTTCAAAGTAAATTGTCCCGGTTCAAGACCCAATAATTTTTCATTAGGTTCCCTAAGGGATTTAATCACCTTTAAATAACAAGGGGTAAGCCTTCTCTTTTACTCACTGAGATTTAATACGATGGTGCAGGACTTTTAATAGACAGAATATTCCTTGTAGTTATTCCAAAGCCATACAAAGATCCATCACTCGATCTCATCTTCCATACTTTGAAGGCCATAGACGCTAGAAAGGGATCGTTCAAGCCTTTGCTAATGGATGAGAATTTTCCTTGGTACATTTTATTGCATCCTGAGAGATCTGTCATCATCATTGAAGTCCCATCTTCTTCCTATTCTAGGATTCGAACACGCGCTGCTTCTTTATTGCATGACTCCGAAGAGGGCGATATACCAGAAGGAGAAGGTCCATCTGGTGGATCGACTAAACAAATTCATAAAGGAAAAAGGCATTACGAATGGAGCCAGTTACTCGATTAGGATGCCCTCGATCCCGGAGGACGGAGTGGATTTCAAGCAGCATGAGGGAATGGTTGTGGTGGTCACAGAAAAGGAACAAGGTGAAATTGCAAGAAGTAGTAGCTATGATACCTCCTCTAATGATAAGGAATTTGATGTAAGTTCCAGTGAAGAAGACATCGAATTGTGCGATGAAACTCTGGGAATGAGTCCTATTCTCCCGGATTCACCTCCTTAAGATATTATTGCTAAAGATGCTCACCCAAAAGCCAAACGACTTCACGGTTCTCTATCTAAGGAAACCAATATCAATCATTTGCGTAAACATCAATAAACTCATGGGAGATGATTTTGAGTTCGAGGGATTTTCTTCTCACCTTGGCTATGCTGTGTCTAGAGTTAGCCCGATCTCCATTGTAGTGGCTTCCAGATCTGGTTTGTGAAATCCTTTTAGGCCATCTACGACACGTTACACATTTTACTAGGGTCATTTACACTTACATATGCATTGTTTGAGACAATTTTTTATGGCTAAAGTTCTTCATTTATTTTTTATATCAGGTATTATGAGAGGTAGTGGAATTTATGAGGACCTTAGACAATTTATGGATGCACAATGTGGGTCAAGATGGACTTCAAGCCGCCACTAGCTCCGAAACTAAGGAAGAGTGGAGAAGAAGGAAAGATTCAAAGTCAAAGTTCGTCGTCGGGACAATGAAGACCGAGGCAGAGTTTATAGGAGTTATTATGAGAAGAGGAAAATTCCAAAGATTGGGAAGAATCATCCAAGAAATCGAAGGTAGATCTTGGTTTTCATCCTTTCGAGCACCAAGCATTTGCCCCGGCTTCAGTCTCTATTGGAATTGAAATTCCAGCTTCTATTGTTCAAGTTTCTCCATCAACCCAGACTCCATCAACTCACGTAGTGCTTGAATCTAGTTCTTCTTGCCCCAGCAAGAGGCTGGTTTATATTCTCCCATTTGGTCCTCCTAAGCTTGAAGCTTCGCTCCCCTGATGATTTTTGAAGGGAGTTATATTTGATCATGACGTGCACTCGATCCTTAAAGATTCTTATATGCCCTATCTCCGGATGTTTCAAGGCGCTTTGGATCAAGCTAAAGAATGGGAGAAGTTATTTAAGAAACCGGCGGACACAAACTGTAACAACTATCAAGAGATCCTTTCCTTCAAGTCAGAAAAGGATGATTATTAGAGGATGTTAACGGAATAATATGCCAAAATCGACCAATTGACAAAGGAGAGGGATTCTGTACTTCAAGAAAGCAAGAGCAACACTAGCTTTCTGAAGGAATTGAGAGAGGCCCACATAAAAATTGTGATCTTGTTCAGAGAAGAAATCAAGAAGGCCCATGCAGATGAGCTTAAGCTAAAAAAGGAGCTTAAAACTTGAGACAAGATCATCGATGCTTAAAAGAGAACTATCGCTAGTCATGAGGAAGCCATCGAAGCTCATAAAAAGGCTATTGCTGATTATGCGGGAATGGTGAAATCCCATGACAAGACCATTTTTGACCAGGCTCGAATGATTGCTTCACTTTGGGAAAGAGTGGCGTAGCTTAGCATTGAAAAGACCCAAGTTGAAGTTGAGAAAGCCATCGCGACGGCGGACTACTTGGAGCTGCAACATACTTTTTGAAAGGAAGATGGAGAAGATGGATGATACCATCTTGAATTTCTATGTTAAATCCTTGCTGCATCAGGGTAGCCTCAGCTATTTAGGCCTCAAATTCTCGTGTATTCTTGCCGTGGTTTGGGAAGAATTTCTGGCTCATTTCTAAGAAAACAACGATGTATACACCAAGCAAGAGCTGGAGGATTCTTATCTCAATGAAGAGCCGAAGATGGCTTTGGTACAGGGCCGAGAGATCATTTGGATTGGAAGGAGCGAGAGGCCGCCAATGCTATTGCAACCGCAGCTGGTAAAGCGGTATCAGAGCCCTTCAGTTCTAGGCCTGGCGAATCGTTAAAGCATCCTCATGATCAGTCAGGAACTATTCCGGGTTCAGCCAGTACTGCTTTGTTGTCCTCCCCTTTAGCGGTTGTTTTAGAAGCCTTATGTGGTCCTAAAACTTCACCAAAGATCGTGCAGCCTTCTAAAGAAGGAGACGGTGAGGAGTATGAGATTGAAATTCTTGGTCACACTTCTGATGCAAGTAACCTATTTGTTTCTTCCGAGTTCAAGAATTTTCAGCTCATGCCGCAAGAACAGGATGAATTGAATGCTTTCATTTTTGATTTTATAGGTCCATCTTCTTTGCATATTAAACTGTCAATTTCTTCAGTCCTAGGGTCTGCTGCTATTTCGACTGCTTTGACGCTTGTTTATGTAGCTATTTTGGTTACCACACATGTGTTTGGCTCACAACTAGGGCCAGAATACAAGAAAATTGCTGCATGACTGGCCTGGACGACCCTTCCATATCTTTGGAGGGTGATTTAACAGCAGCTGAAGCTCAAGAGATGATAGACCAAGCTAGCCAACTAAGTAAATCTGAACAGCAGATGGTGGCCATTAAGAGGTAAAAGATTGAGGAGAGAAAGTCATCAAGGATCTCTCGCAAGTATCGGAAGTGCAAGACCAATTGGGAGCTGTCCGAGGGGGTCAAAGAACAAGGAGGAAACCTAGAGACGGAGTCGATAATTGATATTTCAGGTAGCGACACAACTCTTGGCAAGGATTTTGAGAAGAAGAAAATTGTGACCAAAGGCGGGAAGGGAAGTGGCGGCAAGAAACATTAACAGGCTCGAGTGACATTGGATCCGGATACTAGAACATTAAGATTTGTTTGACATGTATTTTGTAAAAGTGCATAGTCTGCACTTATTACTTTTGTTGTTGTAGAATCTGTGCTTTTTTCGTTGGCCGTTATTATGTGGGTACGATTCCCACATTTTGACTTTGTACAGAAAAGGTTATAAGGAATGGAAAGATTAATGTTTTAACTGTCATCTTTTCTGTATTCTTCCTTATTTATCATGCACTTAACTTGTTTTTAAACTACTTATGTTCGTACAAGACACGATTGCTTGTTCTTCAATTTCTATACTTCACATTATCATGCCGTGTTTCGTGGTATATGATGCCTTTTATTTCCACGATTTCTCGCATTATGTATGCATTTTTTTAACTTTATAACTAGATCTATTGTGATTGCCAAAATTCTTTGTTTGGAGAAACGAGCGTGTGGAGTAGTTTTCCTTTCAACTAAATGTTGATATGCGTGTACCCCTTATTTTACAGCGCCGTTTCCTCCGAACAGTAGACAAATGATCGGTTGATCCGAGCGATTCCTCGGATGTCTATAACTGAATCTATTTTGTGGTTCCTACCTTTGGGAACTTATGACTCGAGCGTCTCGATTCTAGAGATTCTATCAGTCAACTGCCGTAATTCTTTGCTGATTTCTAGTTGTGGAATCTTGTTAGTTCTGCAATAGACAAGATTCCCGGTGTTGTCAAGACAATACCGGTAATTGCAAGATCTTAATGGTTTGCGGATGGTGCCATAGCAACATCAAGTAGTGCTTGAGCAGAAGCGTGGCTTTTAAGAGTGTGTGCAGCTTACGACATGGGCAGCTTCTAAGAGTGCGCGGCTTACGAAATGCACGGCTTTTAAGAGCGTGCGGCTTACGAATTGCGCTATCTTTGAGAGTGCGCGGCTTATGAAATGCATGGCTTATGGGATCAATATGACTCGTCTATCTAGAACGGTTTGGAATTTCTCGATGTTGCCAATCTTTGGCTAATGTGAAGAGTTCGTACTTCGACAGCATGATTCCACGGCTTAAGAAGTGATGCGCTGCTTATGGAAGCATGCAACTTAAGTAACTATATTTGCTTGGACATGGTTCCATAATCCAAGAAGCGGTATGAGGCTTATGAAATGCATGGCTTTGATTAGGGCCTTCCCGGTGTTGCTAAAGCAACACCGGTTCTTAGAAGGTAAGAATCGAGTTTCGTCGATCCAATGGTTCGAGTTGATTTGCTGTCATCGACTCGACAGGTAGATGGGGTGTACTTTAGCATGATTTCACTATCTCAAGCATTGATTGGATGGTTTTGAGTCGATTTGACCCTAACGACTCAGCATGTTACTTTAATGAACACAGTTTTATAGGTTCATAAAGCAAAGCAGTTTTATTGATGAAAGTTGGCCGAGTTCTACTTATTTACAATGCCTTTGGTATTCTGGTGTGGATTATTTGCAGGAAATGGGAAATATATAAGATAATCTTAGATAATGTAATGAATAAGCTATTCGTTTTTCCATGAGCGGGGAATTCGGGTTCCATCAACATTTGTTAGCTTGAATGTGTCATCCCCTAGCTTCTGTTCGATCACATAGGACCCTTTCCAATTTGGTTCTAATGTTCCCGGTGCAGGTAGACCCATTTAAGGATAAGGTATCTCACTTTGAAGGTATAGTTATGGACATTGCAATTGAAATATTACACGACCCTTTTTTGGTGAGCGGCAATCCTTAAATCGGCTTCTTCCCTCTTCTTATCGACCATATCGAGTGACTCGAGTAGGAGCTGCTCGTTTTTCCTTTGATTGAAGTTTTGCCTTTGATGAGAGGGAACTTCTAGCTCGACTAGGTCATTGCTTCTGAATCATATGCCAAGGAAAATCGGGAGTGCCCGATTGCAGATTTGTGCATTGTCTTGTAGGCCCATAGCATGAGTGGAAGTTCATCAACCCAATTTTCTTTAGCTTTAGTCAACCGCTTTTTGATGGTGGACTTGAGGATCTTGTTCACTGCTTCTACTTTCCCTTTTACATCGAATGTGCAACAGTGAAAAGGCTTTTCTAGATTCGAAAGCATTTGCAAAAGTCTTTGAACTTAGCTCTTTCGAATTGAGTTCCATTATCCGTGATAATTTTTTATGGCACTCCAAACTTGCAAATAATGTTTTTAGTGATAAAATTAATAACTCTTTTTGTGGCAAGTGGCCAATGGTTCTGCTTTGGCCTATTTGGTGAAATAGTCAACAGCAACAATAGCATATTTGGCTCCTCCTTTGGCCATTGGTAATACACCAAGCAGATCGATTCCCCAGATTGCGAATGGTCATGGGCTGACCATCTGTGTCAGCTCTATCGAAGGATTTCTTTTGATATTGCTGAATCGTTGGCATTGGTCGCATCATCCAGCGTAATCTGTTGCATCATGGTTTATTGTTGGCCAAAAACACTCATATCGGAGAAATTTCTTTGCGAGGGTTGGCCCCTCATGTGATCTCCGCGGCCGCCTTTATGAACTTCCTTGTGGATTTTTCAAGCTTCGTCATTGGTTATGCACCTGAGCAAGGGGAGAATACCCTTCGGTACAACATCCCATCCTATACTACAAGCCATGATGCCTTTTGAAGGGCTTTTTTGTAGATTCTTGTATGCAGGGAGTATTCCTCTAAGCAGGCAGTCTTGGATCGATGTCATCCACTTTTCTAGTTCTCCTGTTGTCTCAAAGATCTAGTCGACATCCATCTTGCTTACGCTTGGAGTAGTTAGCATTTCAACTGGGACCAGTCCTAATGATTGAACTTCTCCAGAACTGGCCGGTTTGGCTAGGTAGTCTGTCTTCATGTTTTGTTCCCTCCGGATATGATTATGATGCAATGTGATGTCATTTAGTAATTCCTGCATTTTAGATACATTCGGGGTGAGATTCTCTTCCAAATCTTAGTATTCGACTTTCACTTGGCAGACGACTAGCTGAGAGGCACTACAGATGTGTATGGACTTTATTGCGATCATAATTTTTAGCCCAACTATCAATGTTTTGTATTTTGCTTCATTATTTGTTGTAGGGAATTTCAAGCGTATGGCATCGCAAACGGATCATCCTTTGGGAGTTTCGAGCACTACTCTTGCACCCGAGCAGAAGCTGCTAGATGCACCATCGACGAACAACTTCTAACGTGTCTCTACTTTCGGAGTATTTTTTTCGTTATCTTGTATCGTAAACTCAGCAATGAAATCTGCCAGCGCCTGTCCGTTGATAACCCTTCGAGGATGGTATGTGATTTGGTCCTGACTTAATTTAATGTTCCATTTGATAAGTTGCCCAGAGGTTTCGGGGCAATATAACACTTGCTTCAAGGGTTGATCTGTCAGCACTTTGATTGGGTGTGCCTGGAAGTACGATCTTAATTTTCTAGATGTAATCAAGAGGCAATATGTTAGTTTTTCCAATTTCAGATGGTTCTTCTCAGCTTCAGTGAACCGCTTACCAATGTAATATACGGGTAGCTGGATCTTAGCTTCTTCTCGTACGGGCACGAAACTTAAAGCATAGGGCGAGACCGCTAGGTAGATGTACAAGTCTTCTCTGTCTACCGGCTTGGACAGGATTGGCGAGGTTTTCATATGTCGTAGCAGCTCTTTGAATACAATTTGACAAGCTTGATTCCATTCGAGGTTTTTCTTTCCCTTCTTTAGCGCGTCATAGAACGGTATACATTTGTCGATTGCTTTTGAGATGAATGGGCTTAGCGCTGCAAATTTTCTATTCAAGCTTTGTAACTCTTTCCTGTTCCTTGGAGCCTTGACTTCCTGTAAAGCGGTAATTTGTTTAGGATTTACTTCGATGCCTCTGGCGCTTATTATGAACCCCGAGAACTTTCTAGAGGCTACCTCGAAGTGACATTTGAGTGAATCGAGTTTCATTCTATATTTGCAGAGTATTTCAAACATTTCGATGAGGTTGTCTAAGAGATTTGTAGCTATGCATGATTTAACAACATATCATCTACAGAAACTTCCATAATCTTCCCGATCTGATGTTTAAACACGGCGTTCACTACTCATTGGTTGGTTGCACCAGCATTCTTTAAGCCAAATGGCATCACTTTGTAGCAGTATAGTCCCAGATCAGTAACGAAACTGGTATTTTCCTGGTCAGGTTCATGCATCATGATCTGGTTGTACCTCAAGTAAGCATCCATAAATTATCATAGTTCATGTCCAGTTGTCCCATCCACAAGTTGCTCGATTCTGAGCAAAGGAAAGCTGTCTTTTGAGCAAGCTTTATCTTGGTTCGAGTAGTTGATACACGTTTGCCATTTTCCATTGGACTTCTTGACCAAAACAGATTTGGATACCTATTCAGGGTAAGTTGCATCGTGGATAAAACCATTCGCCATCAACTTATCCACTTCTTCTCTCAGAGCTTTGGACCGTTCAAGTCCAAGGCTGCGTCTCTTCTACTCACTGGTGTACACTTAGGATCAATATTAAGTGTGTGGCATGCAATCTCCAGTGAAACTGCGCACATATTGGAATGTGTCCAAGCGAATATGTCCAGGTTAGCACGAAGAAATTTGATGAGTTCCATTTGCATCTTGTTTCCAAGATATGATCCAATATTTAGGACCTGTATTGGGACATCCATACCGACTGGGACTGATAGCGTCAATTCTGCCGGTGATGCCCATGCATTCCAAAACTTTTTTCTAGGGTCCAAAGCCTTATCGAATCAGCTATAGTCCCTAAGCCAGGGGTGGCTCTGTAGTTGCTATTAGTAGGTTCACGAATGTGGAGAGTTCTCCCCACATCCTTTACCTTTTCTTTTATTTCTAGACTCGTGTAGGTCTACGATGTGACATTCTCTAGTGGCACTTTGGTCTCCTTTGATCACCCCAACTCCATTCTCTATCGGATATTTCATGGCTAGACACCACTGAGACAGAGTAATCTTGAAATATGCCAAAACGGGCCAACCCAAGAAAGCATTGTCAGCGGATATTTCATCTACAATCACAAAGCTTTGGATGAGGATGACTCCTTGGTAACATTGTCCCAGTTCTATGGGTAAATCGATTGTTCTGACAGGTTGCTTAGGTTCACCACTGAATCACTGGATCTTTGTCCGGCAAGCGGATACATCTTTCATACCAATCTTCATATATTCAACAGTGTGTTTGAAAAGGATATTCATAGAACTTCCATTGTCCATCAATACACATCGGATCATGGATGATCCAATTCCTATTGTCACGACCATAAGATCAAGGGTCGGAGCTTCTATTCCTTCAGTGTCTCGATTCTAAAACACTATATCATCGTTTAGGGTCCTATGTTGCTTGCTAGGAGTTCCATCTTCGATCGCGAAACACGAGTCTTTCAAAGCATGTCTTAATGATCTTGCATATCGTTGCATCTCTCCCCAACTCTTCTGCGTGGGATGAGGTCCTTTGGATATTTTTCGATAATGAGTCTCTGGTCGGTCCATCTGGATCCCTCTTCACTGGTTCTAGCCTGGTTTCCCCGGTCTCTAGGAGCTTGCGGTACTAAAGGCTAATCATGATTTTGTGGTTTCCTCACATATTGCTGAAGCTCATTTTCCCAAATCAGCTCTTCAATCAGGTTCTTAAAATGACAGCACTCATTCGTGTTGTGACCATGTGCTTCCTAGAGGCAGCGGTACTTCTAGGGATGCTTTTGTTGTTCAGTCGCTTCCTACTGAGGTGGCTTCTTGTACTCTTTCATCCCCTATGTTGCAAGGTAGATGTTCTTCGGAGTGTCATTGAGTGGAGTATAGTTTTTGAGCCTTAAGCCTTTAATTTGTTTGTTACTTCCGTTTAGCTTATTGGAATTCTGATTCTTCCTTTTCCAATTCCCATCCTTCCCCGTGTTTCCTACAGCGGTCCTGGAGGTGTTTGCTTCTTGGTTCATCGCCCTACCATTCTACCCAACATTGGTTGGTTGTAGTTTAGCAGGTTTTCCTTCTATCTCCTTTTCCTCTTCCAATCCCAAGTACTGGCTTGCCTCTCAATTAAAGTCCTTCCTGAGGGTATGTTGTTTCATTTTGATCCATTTATCAAATTCGGTGTCGGGATGGATGGTGCAGACCAAAGCCATGAAGACCATATCTTCATTTGGGTTACTTACATCAGTGACCGTGGTGTTAAACTGACTCATGAAGGATTCCAAAGATTCATTTCATCCCTGTAATAGGCTAGATAAGGACATCTTGTCTTTCGGTTGTGCCATGTGAAGCTTAAACTGATCAAGGAACTTTGTTACTAATTCACCGAAAGTGGAGATGGATTTAGGTCGGAGCCTTATGGACCATGAAGCAATTCCCCCCAAAAGATTGGAAAATATCTACTTCGAACAATGTTTGAAGCATTCACTCCATCCATGTACCAACTACACTTATAAAAGTGAGGTTTCGGGTCTCTAATTCCATCGTAAGACAGAAAAGTTGGCATAGCAAACATTTTAGGATATCGTTCATTAAGAATGTCATCAGTGAAGGAAGTCCGACTCGGAGCGGATCTCGATTCATCATCTCTCCTATTCTTATGTTCTCCATTAAGCACTTGATCACGTCCATGATATATGCCTGGATGTCCGGTAATCCATGGGTTGACTGTCAGTGAATATACCAAGTGTTTGATTTTGCAAATGGTCTTAGTAAGTGGGCTGAAGCCTAGGCTCTCCTGTCTTCAAGAGAGCCGCTCCCTCAGAGTTCCGTTCACTTGCCATTGGTTGTATAGGGGTAGTTTGGACCTTTCTGCTGGTATTGAGTGCGTTAATGTTTTCTTTCAATTTGTCGTCATCAAGTTGTTCATCATCTTTGGAGTCAAAGAGATCCACTGCTAATATCTTCCTGTGGGTTTTGTCCCCGGATTCAAGTTCATAATTGGCTACTGTAACAACCTAAAATTTAATCCACAATGGTTAATTCATTAATTAATTAGATATTAAAATATCTTTGTGAAGTTATCAGAATTAAGCCACAGAAGTTGTACCATTGTGTCTGTGGTAATTTTCTGGTTAATTTCCATTTAGAAAACGTCAAAGTTTGAGCTAATATGACCAAGTTATAAAATAAATAAAAAAACGAAGAATATATATATATAGGCAGGTCGACCGGCCGGTCGACTGCCCAGTCGACCCACCTCTGCTATTTACAAACGAATGAACGTTCGTTCGTTCGAACCTTCTAGAGCCTCAAACTGACGTGTTTTGCATTCTTCTGACCAATCCGGTCCATCTATTTTTGCATCCGAGGGCTCCAATTTGGCCTATAACGTGGCTGCATCTTATTCAATCCCCAAATCCAACGGTCCAAGATCCACTTCTACCCTATAAACAGGCCCCTGACCTAATACTTTTTCTCACTCTGGTTTTCTCCAATTTGGTTCACCTTTCTAGAAAGTACTCTAAACGGAATAATTTTTCCAAAAGAGAAAATCATTATAAATTAAATTATTTTACAACTCTAAATGGATCCAGGAAGACCAAAGGAAGCGCTTAGGACGGAGGTGAGTGATTGTAATTATTTTATTCTTTAAGTAATTTAAAATAATAGGGTCTCCAATAGTTATAGTTTCACTACGATTTTGGAATAGCCTTTTTGTCAGTTTTAGATCTATTTTTTAGTCTATTCCCTTTTGGTTATTATTTTTCAGTTAATTATAATTCATTACTATTAAGCATAGCCTTTTAATTGATTTATAGTTTATTTACAGTATTTAAGTTCATTTACTGTTATTTATTTCTTATTTACATCTTTTTTGACGTTTTGGATTTTATGCAAGCGTCTATTCTCTTCTTCCTCTTTTTCTTCGCGTATGGATTAGAACAAATTAAACACAAATATGGATTATATAAATAAGAATATTGAATGAATAAAATAAGATGTAAATTATAAAGGCTGTAATAAATAATGGAATTGGACTGTAATATAAATGGAAGTGGACTAAAACTATGCCTAAATATGACTAGAATATGGCTAATTGATTGGCTTAGTTATAACGTAGAATTATAACTAAAAAATAGTAAAAAAAATTAAAGAAGCTTATTTTCACACCTAGACCTTGGGTTAAATAATAAGCATGATTATAACATAGGTTATAATAAGAAAAAGAGTAGAATGAGGCTTATTTTAAGACTTGGGATAAATTAATAAGAGTAGAAAGTAAAGATGATAATAAAGGCTTAATTAAATAATTTATCTAAGTTAATAAGCAAAGATGAAAGTAGAACCTGTACCATATAGCGTTCCCTATTAGATAAAATGGTGTCTCACATTAGCCTGAAGAGATATGAGGGCAAACTTATGCTAATAATGGTAGTAATTGGTCAAATAGAAGTCCAAATCATAGGGGATTTGGTTAAGGGGAGCAACTAGATATTGTTTGGATGACGGGCCAGTACCAACAGCATTTCCCTTATAGATTCTATGGGCACACGGTGATCTCACATTAGCCTGAAGTGGTATGATGGGCATGCTTATGTTGGAGTTTGAGGTAATAAGAAGACCAAATAGGTGGAGAAAAAGGTAGCATGGGCATGGTGGCAGTTACACGTGCGACTTCCATTCTAGTACTCGGTAATCGCTATGAGTTCCAAGCGCTTAGTATGGATGCCTTTCGTAGACACCATTGCCTTCTGTATAGGGAGCTATATATGTAACGACCTGGAATTTTGGATCTTTAAAATAGGAATATTTAATTGGTTTTAAATATTCAAAAGAGTAATTTTAACTTAAATTTCAAATATCACCATTTACTGGATAATTTAATTTTGAATTAAACTATTGGAAATTGGGTAAAATATGAAATCTGGGATTTTTAGCTTGTTCAAAATAATTTGAAGACTTATAAATTTATATTAATAATACTGAAGGTGATAGAACTTTTAAAATTGAATTTAACAATGATTTGTTCAGTTTTAAAAGTATGTCGTTTAAATTGAATTTAAAAATAGCATTCCGAGGCACAGTCTTGGAATTCGACAAAACCAGTGTCATTGGATCCGTAATATTGTATTATTATCGGATTATAATTTTCATAGCGTTTGGAGTTACCATTTGTCCGTACGGGTGAGAAACGTGTTGAAATTAAAATCGATAATTTAATATTTGAACTCGATTCAAAAACCTATCTTCCACATATGACTGAAATAGGTTCTGAAACACATTCCATTGTGTTCGTAATAACGGTATAACATTATAAATGCCTAACGGCACGCCTTAATAGGAGGTCAAGAATTTGAGTTGCGGTTATCGAGGGAATTTAAATTTGAAATTCTGGTCAACTTCAGCTGAATCCTTTCCACATCATAACTTTTTGCCTTCACCTCAGTGTCACTATAGCAGCCTGAGCTTGCTTCTCTAAAACACTTTCTTTTTATAATCAAGCAGAGAAAAATAAAATAAAATAAAATTTAATACTTCGTTATATATCTCAAACACCATTTCTATTCCCTTCCAATTCGAGTTTAAAATCGAAGCCGAGCTCTTTCGTTTCAAAAAAAAGAAAGCCTATCGAATACAAACTTATTTCTCAGATGATATCCACGAGTAAAATATTGATTCTCATTTCAAATTAAATAATGGCGGAAATCATTTGGGCCTAGTTTTTGTAAAAAATCAAATCGATCGATCGTAGGGAGAGGAACGATCTCGCGCTCGCAAGATCTAGGGCATAGCGATGAGGGGAGAAATTGAATTTCGAATCAGCTCGCTCGAACGAAGCGATAGCCGCTCTCGTTCATATCCAAATCGAGCGAGGTCTGGGAAGCTCAATTTTGAGCGACGCATTCGAGTAGGTAAGCAGCAATTTTGACTCGCGATGGGAGTCGAGAATTTCGACGGTAGTGGGAGGCCGATGGGATTGTTCGTCGTGATTTAATTTAGGGTTCGCCAGCAAATGTGGCAGGTCGAATCGCATGAGCAGATGTGGTTCGTCTCGGCACGAACTCGAACTCCCATGCTGAGGGAGGCACGCACGGAGGATAGTTCTGAGGCATTAACGGATGGAGAGGCCAGGTGCGGTTAGGGATCGAGTTCAGGCTTCGGACATCGTCGATGATCGCAAGTGAGGTATTCGGTTTCTGATTCGATTAAACTTGATTTAATAAAGTAAATATATATAACCTATCATTGAATTTATAATTTGGGCAGAAAAGAAAATATAACCAAGTTAGGTTAACGATCACTTGAAATTTTGTAAATCGTCAGTTAATTTAATTTATTAAATGGAAATTGATTTTTCAATTATTTCGAATATTAATAAATTTTATAAATTTTTATACATGGCCTAAAATTGGGAGATAATGATTGAGATGGAATTGGAGTGCCAAACAGAAATCAAAGGTGAGTTAATCTCACTCATCTGGGTTTTTTTTAAATTTAAATGGTTGAATTTAAATAATTGGATGAACGATTGAATTGATTTGATGTGCTATATTATATATGGTAGTATATATATAGTATATATTGGAGTGATTGATTTCCCGCACTATATAGCGGAAGAGACCCTATGCGCCGCATAATAGCGGATGATATTATATTAATCACATATACCGCGATATTCCACCTCGAAGTGTAATTGGTATTTTATTGTGCTAACATCTATGGATGTAGGGAAACAGGTTGGAGGGATCCAACTGGATTCCTCAAAATATTTAAATTTGTTTAAATATTCTATGATATGATTATTGGATATCCTGTGATGTATTATATTGATAATTGGAGTATTGGATGTTATGGTTTGATATAGTTAGGTATACGGAGTTACCAAATATATATATAAATTAGATTTTTTTGAAAAGAAAATAAAAGAACAGGGTTTGCAAGTAAAATAATCATAGAGAACGTGGGATAAATTATAGAATAAATGGAAAACAGATAAAAGTGGATTTTTAAAATTTAATAAATAAAATCCGAGTATGGGAAGAGAGATTTTGAATAAAAGGGAGATAATGAATTTTAAAAACACAAATGATATGTTAAAGAAGTTACTTTAAATTTCAGGGTTTAAATTTACAAAGAAGGAATTTAGGAAAACTGAAATTGGTATTTTTCAATTAAAAGGTTTTTAAATCATAAGTGAGGATTAAAATCTGAGGTTAATGGGATTTTGAAGTAAATGAGTAAGTAAAGGGATTTGTTCCAAAATAGATTAATTTGGAAATCAATTTGAAAATTGATTTAAGTGTTTGGAATTGGAATTTTATAGGGGGATGGAACTAAGAAATTTATAAACTGGGTGTATAAAAAGTAAAGTAATATATCAGTGGATATTTGGAAGAATAAATTCACGGTGGGAATTTATTAAAGGAATGGGTAAATTTGTTTAAAAATAAATGGTGATTTATTTAAAAAAAGGATGTGAAGAGAAGTATATTTCCCTGGATAGCCAAGTACATTTACAAAGTAAATTATTAAATATAAGTTAAAAGCTTTAATGTTGTTTTAAAAAGTACGTTTTACAAAATTTATTATTCCTAAATGTTTAAATTATAAAGTATGTATTTTTCAAATCTATTATTGTAGTAATTATTTAAAGGTGACTTGGTATTTGTTTTAAGAAAAAAATAAAAAATTAGTCTTATATTTTATTAAGAATCTTTATTTTAAATATTCTTAAAGTATATGTTTTTGGCTAAGTATTAAAGTAGTTTCTAACTCAAATGTCTTAAAGGATATTTTATAATATAGTGTTTTAGATTATTTTAAATTTTAAAGTGTTTGTATTTGGTGTTTTCAGTGGAAGTAGAAAATATTTGGGAATTCATTCCAGGAGAAGAGTGTGGTTTGAAAACTGTTTTCAAAGGGTTGAAAATTAAATTATATCTTGTGAAGATATTTAGAGATTAATAAATAATTTGGAAAATTATTTATTGTTTGATGGTTGTTTGCGAAAGTAAATTGATAGTTAAATAACCGACTATCAATATTGGCCAATGCGCTGATCGTTTCGAAGAGACCGGGATCAGGATTAATTTCTCGAAAACCACTTCTATCCGGTTTGAACGTTTTCATGAGGAAGACGAGTTTGGATTCGAAGGTGGAGCAACGAAGTGCAAGGGCTAGTCGTTACTTATCCTGAGGTGATTTCAAAATGGACGTAGTAGGAGTAGTGCCTTCGGTTCCGTTCGAACCCAGGACGGACTTGTATGGATGAATGCTTTCAGAATATCGTCAGGTGGGCGATAAGCATTCCAAGGGAAACATTCTAAAAGGTAACGCTTAGCCTCGAGCCTCATCAACCAGGAATGACTAAAAATCAGGGGTTATGCGGCAAGGCTAGGTTGGTAGCGCCCACTAGGATAAGGTCATCCCTGCCCAAATGTTCCTTTTTATTCAACTTAGTGGTGCGGTTGCTGATTCCAACCGTGGGGTGATCTTACTCGGGATTATCCAGTAAGGGGTAGTCCCGGTCTTGTGTTGTAGGGGATTGGGAGTAATCCTCGGTACGGTGATTTAGGCCACGTACTGTGACAGGTGGTACCCCAGTGCCTAGTCATTAGTTGGAAATCCATTCTCCCTACGTGCCTTTATGGTTTTGTTTGTATACCTATTTGCTGGAATTTAATAAATGTAAGAATTTCGGCTATTTTAATAAGTATTTGTAAATAGACCCTATTATAATATCAGAGGATTTTATAAGAAATGTTTTAACTATCGTAAGGTAAAAACCCAACATGTTTATTTGTGGCGTGGCCTTACGAGATGCTTTTGTTTTCAAAAGGATTTTGAAACTTTAATAATCAAATTGAGTGTGATTTTCTCACGTTGGTATTCCAGACCGACTCGGGTGTTATTTAACTATAATGCTCGGGTCAGACCGAGTATTATAGAATATAGGATATGTTGCTGTGGAGCACAGGAGACGAGCTGGATGGCCATACGTACTTCCGCACTTGTTTTAAATATTCCGCTGTGTTGATTAGCTGTGTATTCAGTTTTGAGGACAGGTTTATATGACCGTCCAATTGTATGTTATTGATGTTGTTGAACTCTGATGCTGTACTCTGATGATATAATGCATAAACAGATGTATTCGTTTTTGTGTAAAGATCATTTATTATTTATTATATTTTATTCCGCTGTGATGGTTAGATTCTGATGTTGTTTTCTATTTTCTTCTTCTACCTCTTCTTCTTTAACCCAAATAGTCCGTATTTCTGTTCATCTTGAGTTGATTGATGGAGAATAGTGTCGACTTAAGGGGTACAGGGTTGCGGGCTGTTACAGTTGGTATCAGAGCTTAGGTTGGTAATAACCTTGGCTCTGGTGGAAATTACTCATTAGAGATAGAGTCAGTAGTACTCTAGAATGAGTTTGAGTGTATTAATAGACATGAGCGCGCATTTGTTAGTGAATATAAAAGTTGTTTTATATTGTGTTGACTTATCGGTTGAGTGTTTATGGGTTCTGGTCGATATGTGGGATGCCATGTCGTCGATAGGGATTTCTAAACTCTTAAACAAGATAAAACGACATAGCATTGTTTTAAAATAGGGTAAATGAAATAATTTTACCCAAATTATTTTTGTATATAAAGGAAATGATTTTTCGTAAATTACTATTGTTATATATGAATGCTTGGTTGTTAGGAATGATAATATTAAATTAATATCATTAATGTGTCAAATTGAATAAGAAATTAAAATATTAACCAAAGATTAAGGAATAAATTAATAAAATAAATGGGATTTGTAAATGTGAATTATAAATGTGATTTATAATTTTGAAATAGAATTCTAGAGAAATATTGAAAATGTTTCTGAAAGAATTTGGGATTTGAAATTTTTAGAAATTTAAATTCCTTTGAATTTGGAAATGGTTTTCAAAAGTTTTGGAGAAGTAATAGTGGCAGTATTTCGAAGATATTTTTGAATTGGATTTGAAATCTGGTGAGATTTGGGATTTAAAATTATTTGAAGGGATTTTAGAAAGATAAAAGCATTGAACTCTTTTCAGTTGTTGGGAAATAATTCAGATGATGATCGCGACATCATCGGTGTTCATTTTCGAGTTTTCAAAAGGGGGAATTGCTACCTGGATATTTTGGATTAATGTTTGTTTGTGAAATTTGGTTTGATTTTGAAAATGCAGAGGAATAGTTTGATTTAATATATATGTTTTCAAAATTGAATTTGGAACATTTTAGTAATGGTTTAAACTCTGGAGTTGATTTGAAATGTTTTGGTATTTTGGAAAGTGAAATAGAAATCTAAATTCGAATTATAAATTAGATTGAACTTAAGTAAAGTAATAAAGTGATTTTTGAAGATAAAAATCAAAGATTGAATTGTAAATTGGAAGTGAGCCAACTGAATAATTAATTAGTTAATATGGAAATGGAACACTAGTTGGATAAATAAAAGTTGAAATTTGAGTTAATGATGGATTTGTAAACAAAACCCGAGTTATAAATAGAAATTCAACTTGGAATTTTAAGTGAATTAAACATGAATTAAATATGGCCTTGGATATTATTTTAACGAATTGAGAATGGAATTAAAATTTAAATGGATTAGGAGAATGGCTAATTGACTTAAATGAGTCATAAATGAATTGAATTTGGAAATTCAAATTTGTAATGAACGAAACAAAAGAACTAATCAAATAAATTTGTAGATTGAAATGAGATTTGATAAGTTAAAATGAAAAAGAAAATTTATTCGCAAATGAAGTGAGCTTAAGTTTTGTAGTTGGAATAAACTGAAGTAAATTAACTTAAGTTAAAATAATTAGAAGCTCAACTTCGAGTAAGAATGAAAGTTCATTAAATAAAAGTTTGGGTTAAATTAATTTGGGAAGTGGCTATTAATATAAGAATCGAATGTTGTCAAGCTCAATGAAATGATTTTAAAATATATGGTTGACGAATAAACTAGAAATGGGATGGAATTAAATATAAAATGAGTTGGAATCAATTGGATGTGGATAAAAACTAAAATGGATATTCTATTAGGTGAATATTATCAAATTGCATAGAGTAAATTAGTCATTCGACTTAAACGGAAGTAAATAAAAATTCTATGAATTGGTAGAGGTAAATAAAATTGATTTTTGGAATCAATTGAAATAAATGTGAGTTGTCTGGGTTAAAAATGAATTGAATGTAAGCAATTGAGTTGCAAACCATTTAAATTGAATGAAGTTGTATACGAACTGGTTGTAAACAATTAAAATTAATGTCAGAACCTATAAGCTGCTTATAAACATTGTTTAACCTGCATTGCTTATAGAAACTCGTATGTTTGCTAGTTAAATATGTTAGATGTTGTTAAATTACGTGATTTTGGCACTTACATGTTTAAATTAAGTAAGTACAGGTACTGGGAAGCCGTTTGGCTGGATTTTGGGCGCGCTTATTGCTAAATAATAAGCCGCTTGCTTAAAATGCTAAATAAAGGTACGCCTACGCAATAAAAAAAAGGAAATATGAACTGTTTTTGTTTTTCCGACCATGTGGGTCGATGTATATATATTTATATCTCTTGTCAAATTGCAAAAGCTCTTCCGTACAAAGGAGACTTGCTAAATTTTCCGAAAATTTTGGGGGTTAGAAAAAAAATTTGGAAAAATTTTGTTAGCGACAAAACGATTTCAAATTGGAAATTGAAAATAAATTAGTGGATGAAAATAATTTAAATAATGATATGAATCAGTTATAAATGGAAGATAAAATTCAATATTCAGAGTTGAAGATAAATTGAATTCATATGGAAATGGGAGAGCCAATTTGAATAGAAGTAGATATAAACTAAAGTGGTGAAGTGAAAATAAATATAAAAAGCATATAAAATACTTATATTGAACTTAAGAAGAAATGGTAGAATTCTTAAGTAATATGGGTGTCGGGAAAATATATTGAATAAGCATTTGAGTGAAGATTTAATAAAAATATGTGAAATGATAAGCGTTGATAAGTGAATAGAAATCAAAATGAATGTGAATAAAAGAGAATGGATATAAATACATAAGATGTACGTATATTATTTTATTCGCATAGCAATTTGATCCATATTCGAGCATAGAATTTCGAGGTAGTTGTAACGATCCGAGTTGGGATTTTTCACTCGGTTTTCGACGGCGAACCCTGGATATGGATTTTGATTGATTCTGAAAATTCTCTATCATAATTATGACTATGCAAGGAGAATGACGGTTTCTGATCAAGAAACCAAATCTGAGTCCGCACTAGGAAGTCGGGTAGACGATACTAGTTCGGAAGTGAAATTGTGTGATCGAGTAAGCGATCGGATTCGGTATTGCGTACGAATGATATAGGTACATCGTACGGGCTTGAATGAATAGATATTGAAATTTTGTAATGAAGTCGATAAAATGTTTTTGAATGTTGTGATTGGATATTATTGCTATGTAGGATATACATGTATTATAAAGGAAAAGGAAAATTTGTTTTGATTTCAGAAGATAAATTTGAATTGCTCGACAAAATGGTATGTGTTTAAATTTCTGTATAAAATTTGATTGGGTTTTTTATCTAGCCACTTGGCTTTTTGTTTTCTTTTGGAATTTGGGAGCCCGTAGATGCATTTTGTAGTTGTACCGAGCTAGTCATGCAAAGGAGACACTGGCGAAATTTTTTGAAAATCTAGGGAGTTAGAAATTTTTGAGAAAATTTTGATAATTCAAAATTTGGTTTTAAACTGAAATTTGAATGATTGAGCAAATAGTATTGTTTGAAAACTATGGGAGAGTTTGGAAAGTTAGTAAGAATGATAATGGGACTTTTATAAAAAGATAGTTGGTAGGATGTTAAATTGTTTGGTTTTGGAAAAAAGTAAACGGGTGTTGGACCATTCTTCCAAACTAGTAATTTCGGGGACGAAATTCTTTCAAGGGGGAGGAATGTGACGACTCGAAATTTTGGAAATTTAAAATAGGAATATTTAATTGGTTTTAAATATTCAAAAGAGTAATTTTAACTTGAATTTCAAATATCATCATTTACTAGATAATTTAATTTTGAATTGAACTATTGGAAATTGGGTAAAATATAAAATCTTGGATTTTTAGCTTGTTAAAAATAGTCTGAAGACTTATAAATTTATATTAATAATACTAAAGGTGATAGAACTTTTAAAATTGAATTTAACAATGATTTGTTCAGTTTTAAAAATATGTTGTTTAAATTGAATTTAAAAATAGCATTTTGAGGCACAGTCTCGGAATTCGACAAAACTAATGCCATTGGATCCGTAATATTGTATTATTATCATATTTTAATTTTCGTAGCGTTTGGAGTTACTATTTGTCTGTACGGGTGAGAAACGTGTTGAAATTAAAATCGATAATTTAATATTTAAACTCGATTCAAAAACTATCTTCCACATATGACTGAATTAGGCTCCGAAACACATTTCATTGTGTTCGTAATAGGGGTATAACATTATAAACGCCTAGCGGCACGCCTCAATAGGAGGTCAAGATTTTGAGTTGCGGTTATTGAGGGAATTTGAATTTAAATTTGAAATTTTGGTCAACTTCAGCTGAATCCTTTCCACATCATAACCTTTTGCCTTCACCTTAGTGTCACTGTAGCAGCCTGAGCTTGTTTCTCTAACACACTTTCCTTTTTAAGCAGAGAAAAATAAAATAAAATAAAATTCAATACTTCATTATAAATCTAGAACACCCTTTCAATTCCCTTCCAGTTCGAGTTTAAAAATTGAAGCCGAGCTCTTTCGTTTCAAAAAAAAAAACCTATCGCATACAAACTTATTTCTCGGATGATATCCACGAGTAAATATTGATTCATTTCAAATTAGATAATGGCAGAAATCATTTGAGCCGAGATTTTGTAAAAATCAAATCGATCGATCATAGGGAGTGGAACGATCTCGCGCTCGCAAGATCTAGGGCATAGCGATGAGGGGAGAAATTGAATTTCGAATCAGCTCGCTCAAACGAAGCGATGGCCGCTCTCATTCATATCCAAATAGAGCGAGGTCTGGGAAGCTCGATTTTGAGCGACGCATTCGAGTGGGTAAGCGGCAATTTTGACTCGCGATGGGAGTCGAGAATTTTGACGGTAGTGGGAGGCCGATGGGATTATTTGTCGTGATTTAATTTAGGGTTCGCAGCAAATGGTGGTAGGTCGAATCGCATGAGCAGATGTGGTTCGTCTCGGCACGAACTCGAACTCCCATGCCGAGGGAGGCACACATGGTGGATAGTTCTTAGGCATTAACGGATCGAAGAGGCCAAGTGCAGTTAGGGGATCGAGTTCAGGCTTTGGACATCGTCGATGATCGCAAGTGAGGTATTCGTTTTCTTATTCGATTAAACTTGATTTAATAAAGTAAATGTATATAACCTATCATTGAATTTATAATTTGGGCAGAAAAGAAAATGTAACCAAGTTAGGTTAACGATCATTTGAAATTTTGTAAATTGTCAGTTAATTTAATTTATTAAATGGAAATTGATTTTTCAATTATGTCGAATATTAATAAATTGTATAAATATTTATAGAAGGTCCAAAATTGAGAGATAATGGTTGAGATGGAATTGGAGTGCCAAACAAAAATCAAAGGTGAGTTAATCTCACTCATTTGGGTTTTTTTAAAATTTAAATGGTTAAATTTAAATAACTGGCTGAACAATTGAATTGATTTGATGTGCTATATTATATATGGTACTGTATATATAGTATATATTGGAGTGATTGATTTCCCGCACTATATAACGGATGAGACCCTATGCGCCGCATAATAGCGGATGATATTATATTAATCCCATATACCGCGGTATTCCACCTCGAAGTGGAATTGGTATTTTATTGTGCTAACATCTGTGGATGCAGGGAAACAGGTTGGAGGGATCCAACTGGATTCCTCAAAATATTTAGATTTGTTTAAATATTCTGTGATATGATTATTAGATATCACGTGATGTATTATATTGATAATTGGAGTATTGGATGTTACAGTTCGATATAATTGGGTATATAGAGTTACCAAAATATATATAAATTGGATTTTTTTGAAAAGAAAATAAAAGAATAAGATTTGCAAGTAAAATAATCATAGAGAAAGTGGGATAAAATTATAGAATAAATGGAAAAAGGATAAAAGTGGATTTTTAAAATTTTAATAAATAAAATTCGAGTATGGGAAGAGAGATTTTGAATAAAAGAGAGATAATGAATTTTAAAAACCCATGTGATATGTTAAAGTTCTTTAAATTTTAGGGTTTAAATTTATAAAGAAGGAATTTGGAAAAACTGAAATTGGTATTTTTCAGTTAAAAGGTTTTTAAATCATAAGTGAGGATTAAAAATCTAAGATTAATGGGATTTTGAAGTAAATGAGTAAGTAAGGGGATTTCTTCCAAAATAGAGTAATTTGGAAATAAATTTGAAAATTGATTTAATTGTTTGGAATTGGAATTTTATAGGGGGATGGAACTAAGAAATTTATAAACTGGGTTTATAAAAGTAAAGTAATATATCGGTGGATATTCGGAAGAATAAATTCACGGTGGGAATGTATTAAAGGAATGGGTAAATTTGTTTAAAAATAAATAGTGATTTATTTAAAAAAAAGGATGTGAAGAGAAGTATATTTCCCTGGATAGCCAAGTACGTTTATAAAGTAAATTTTTAAATATAAGTTAAAAGCTTTAATGTTGTTTTAAAAAGCACGTTTTACAAAATTTATTATTCCTAAATTTTTAATTTCTAAAGTAAGTATTTTTCAAATCTATCATTGCAGTAATTATTTAAAGGTGTCTTGGTATTTGTTTTAAGAAAAAAAACAAAAAATTAGTTTTATATTTATTAAGAATCTTTGTTTTAAATATTTTTAAGTATATGTTTTTGGATAAGCATTAAAGTAGTTTTTAACTCAAATGTCTTAAAGGATATTTTATAATATAGTGTTTTAGATTATTTTAAATTCTAAAGTGTTTGTACTTGGTGTTTTCAGTGGAAGTAGAAAATATTTGGGAATTCATTCTAGGAGAAGAGTGTGGTTTGAAAACTATTTTCAAAGGGTTGAAAATGAAATTATATCTTGTGAAGATATTTTGAGATTAATAAATAATTTTGGAAATTATTTATTGTTTGATGGTTGTTTGTGAAAGTTAATTGATAGTTAAATAACCGACTATCAATATTGGCCAATGCCCTGATCGTTTCGAAGAGACCGGGATCAGGATTAATTTCTCGAAAACCACTTCGATCTGGTTTAAAAGTTTTCGTGAGGAAGACGAGTTCGGATTTGAAGGTGGAGCAGTGAAGCCCAAGGGCTAGTCGCTACTAATCCTGAGGTGATTCCAAAATGGATGTAGTAGGAGTAGTGCCTTCGGTTCTGTTCGAACCCGGGACGGACTTGTATGGATGAATGCTTTCCGAACATCGTCAGGTGGGCGATGAGCATTCTAAGTGAAACGTTCTAAAAGGTAACGCTTAGCCTCTAGCCTCATCAACCAGGAATGACTGAAATCAGGGGTTATGCAGCAAGGCTAGGTGGGTAGCGCCCATTAGGGTGAGGTCATCCCTGTCTAAATGTCCCTTTTTATTCGGCTTAGTGGTGCGGTTGCTGATCCCAACCGTGGGTTGATCTTACTCGGGATTATCCAGTAAGTGGTAGTCCCGGTCTTGTGTTGTAGGGGATTGGGAGTAATCCTCGGTACGGTGATCTAGGCCATGTACTGTGATAGGTGGTACCCCAGTGCCTAATCATTAGTTGGAAATCCATTCTCCCTATGTGCCTTTACGGTTTTGTTTGTATACCTATTAGCTGGAATTTAATAAATGTAACAATTTCGGCTATTTTAATTAGTATTTGTAAATAGACCTTATCATAATATCAGAGGATTTTATAAGAAATGTTTTAGCTATTTTAAGGTAAAAACCCGACATATTTATTTATGGCATGGCCTTACAAGATGCTTTTATTTTCAAAAGGATTTTGAGTGTGATTTTCTCACGCTGGTATTCCAGACTAAGTCGGGTGTTATTTAACTATAATGCTCGGGTCAGACCGAGTATTATAGAATATAGGATATGTTGCTGTGGAGCCCAGGAGACGAGCTGGATGGCGATACGTACTTCTGCACTTGTTTTAAATATTCTGCTGTGTCGATTAGCTGTGTATTCAGTTTTGAGGACAGGTTTATATGACTGTCCAGTTGTATGTTATTGATGTTGTTGAACTCTGATGTTGTACTCTGATGATATAATGTATAAACAGATGTATTTGTTTTTGTGTAAAGATCATTTATAATCTATTATATTTTATTCCGCTACGATGGTTAGATTCTGATGTTGTTTTCTATTTTCTTCTTATACCTCTTCTTCTTTAACCCAAATAGTCCGTATTTCCATTCATCTTGAGTTGATTGATGGAGAATAGTGTCGACTTAAGGGGTATGGGTTTGCGGCTGTTACAATATATGTCATCCAGATCCATAGTGGGTGCTTTATGCATCTTTCGTAGATACCATTGGTTGCTGTGTAGGGAGTTATATAGCGTCTGGTCCGTAGTATGGCCTATGGAGTAGTAGGCCAATCAAAAAGGGTAGAATTAGGATTACATCCTAATTACAAGATTAGAAATTCAGCCTAATCAAAGAAGACATCAAGTACAAGTGCAAGCAATCGAAATTAACCTATGTTATAGTTAATCGTATTTATTTTCAGTTTATCTCTTTCCTATATCCTTTGTTTCCTCTTTATATACTAGAACTGTTGTAGAGTCTATTGCTTTTACTTTGCTTAAAGACTCTATTAATTACTGTCATTCACCAGACTTTTTATCTGACTCACTCCTCTATTTTTCATCTTTTCCCCTCACAGGAAATCAAGGGAGATGGCAGTAGATTGTAGTTTCTTGGCGGTTTCTTGGAGGAGTTCTCTACTATGTATTTCTTTTATTTCAGTTTTAGTTCTTTGTATGTACTGGCTTATTATGTGGGATATTATGTACTCTGATTTTTGAGACTATGAGTTTTTGTTTCATGAGACATATTGGATTTTTAGACATGTATGTGGTATTTGGTATTTGACTTATTTATGAAGCAATTATGAAGTTTTATTTTAATTAAGTTATTATTTTAAATTTTCGCTTTTTTTATCTATTTTTGTTTTGTGAATCTTAGTCTCTGTTAGCTTTAGTTATACCTACAATGCACCATACCTTTTAATGTGTCCTGTTGGGTATATTAAGGGGTGTGGGGGTGTTTCAACGGCTTTGCAGTTGGTGGAGTGCTTTCATTTTCATCAGTGGTGATTCCCGCAGCTCAACTTGCTACTCCTTTTTGTTGCTGCTTTCCGTTTCTCCTGTTTTGGCCAGACATCGAAAAGTTTTCCTACTCCGTGGCAGCCGCGGGCACTGGCATGGTTCTCGGAGCAGCCTGTGATTGCAAGGTCAGGAGAGCATTTAATTTTTTCATAAGAACTTTTCAACTATTCTCCATCTTTTGATTGATTTCATCAACCATACTGTTTAACTCACCTCTAGTGACAATTTCATGCTGGATAGAAGATCCTAGCACCTAATCTCCTATGTCGGCGCTAGAATTTGCTCTGATTACTTAGTTGTTGAAACCGTTGACTTCAATTTGCTGAGGATTGGTTTCCTCTCCAACAATTACAGCCCCTATGGACCTTCCAGAAGTAATTCTCTTTGTTTCTTATGCCATTGATTCTCAACAGCAAATCTTCTAATCCAAGATTGAGGATCTAACTTCTAAACCTGTCTGATCCAAAGCAGATAGCTAAATCTGAGCTTGAGTTTAATTCTCAGTGAGAGCACCAAAATGTTAATCCAAAAAATGGATCAACACCTTGGATTGAATATGAAAGCACCATCCCTGTTTATCAAGGTAAATAAAATAGAAAAAGCAGTAGTAGATCACTGAAAAGTAAAGAAATAAGAAGATATTTATAGTGGTTCGGTTGTTAATGAAGCCTACGTCCACTTTATAAATTTCTATTAACTGACTAATGTTACAAGTGAAATCAAATTACAATATTATTGAATCTCCTAAGTTAGATTAAGTTACAAGTGCAAGCGTTCATTGGAGAACCACAGTGAACCCCTAGGTGACTGTTTCCAACAATGGTTAATAATATTCATTTTGTCCTCATAAGTAAATTGCTTAAATTAAATAAAATTATGCGCATCATTTTAGGAAATTTAATAAATTCAAATTCAATACATAATTAAAGATTTAGTACATAGCATTATATATTTGTGTGTGTATATAGTTTGCAACACCAAAATTATAAAACATTAATTAAACTCATGTCTGCAACATGCGCTTTGTAAAGAGCGGGTGGAAGTGCTTTTGTTAGAAAATCAACTAACATAGCTTTTGTATTAATATGTTGTATCATAATAGTGTCATCTTTGACTTTGTCTCTAACAATAAGATATTTGATGTCAATCCACTTAGATACACCACTTGATCTGTTATTCTTAGAGAAGAAAACAGCAGCTTCGCTATCACTAAATAAGGTGAGTGGACTCGCGATATTATCAATAACTTGAAGTTCTGGTATAAAATTATTTACCCAAACTTCTTGACTAGTAGCATGATAACATGCCACAAATTATACTTGCATAGTGGAAGATGCCCTTATAGAATGCATAGTACTCTTCCATGAAATTAGTCCCCCTACAAGTATAAATATGTAACGTGACGAGGATTTCTTACTGTCGAAACATCTAGAAAAATCTGAATCAGAATAACCAATAACTTCAAGGCTATTTAATCTTTTGTAAATAAACATGTAATCTTTTATCCCTTGTAAATAGCGTAAAACTTTCTTGGAAGCTTTCTAATGTTTCATTCTTGGATTAGTTTGATATCGACCAAGCATACCAAGTACAAATGCAATATCAGGACGTCTACAGACTTGAGCATGCATAAGACTCCCTATTACCGAAGCATAAGGAATTTGCTTCATTTGAGCATGTTCTATTTCATTCTTAGGACATTGAAACTTACTGAATTTGTCACTCTTGACAATAGGTGCAACATTAGGAGAGAAATTATGCGTGTTATATCATTCAAGCATTTTCTTAATATATGCTTTTTGAGATAAGCCTAAGATCCCATGAGACCGATCTCGACAAATTTCAATTCCTATAACATAAGAGGCTTCACCAAGATCCTTCATTTCAAACATAGTTGATAGAAAACATTTTGTCTTATATAATATGTTTAAATCACTACTCGCTAACAAAATATCATCCACGTACAAAATGAGAAAAATAAATTTACTCTCACTAATCTTGAGGTATATGGATTGATTTATAGTATTTTCTTTAAATTCAAATTTGGTTATAACCTCATCAAACTTGAGATACCACTGTCATGAAGCTCGTTTTAACCCATATATTGAATGATTTAACCTACATGCATAAGCTCCTTGCCTTCCATAACAAACCCTTCAGGCTGTTTCATAAAAACTTTTTCATGCAAGTTACTATTCAGAAATACAGTTCTCGCGTCTATTTGATGTAATTATAAATCATAATGAGCTACGATGGCTAAAGAAATTCTTAATGAATCTTTCTTTGAGACAACAGAAAATGTATTATTAAAATATACACCTTCTTGTTGTGCAAGCCCTTAGCGACTAGTCTGGCCTTAAATCTTTCAATGTTATCTTTGGAGTCGGTTTTAGTTTTATAGACCCATTTATAGCCTATAGGTTTAACCTCGGTAGGTAACTCAACATGATCACAAACTTCATTAATTCCTATAGATTTTATCTCATCATTCATGGCTTCTAAACTTTTAGAAGATTTATCACTCGTAAGAGCTTGCTTGAATGAGATAGGATCATCTACATTACCTATATCACATCCTTCCTCAGTAAGGTATACGATATAACCATCGAGTATGGCAGATCTTCTCTCTCTTCGTAATCTTCGTAAGGGTTCTTATGGTAGCACAGGATCTTTATCTACATTAGAAACATCATGAACATGAGTTTCTATACTAGCCTCTTGAACAAGAGGTATAAAATTTGTAACCTCTTGAATTATCAAAATTGGAACATAAGTCTAATTTTCTTTGAGGTTTATTGTTCTATTTACATTATTTCTACTTATGTTGCCATCTTCAAAAAATACGATATGTCTAGCCTCTATGATTCTAGTGGTATGTGATGGGCGATAAATTTGAAACCTTTGGATCTCTCCGGAAAACTAATAAAATAACAACTAATGATTTTGTAATCAAATTTCTTTAGTTGTGGATTATAGATTTTTGCTTTAGCATGACAACCCCGTGCATGCAAGTAACCTAATTGCGATTTTCTGGCAAACCATAGTTCATAAGGTGTTTTTAGAACAGATTAACTAGGAACCCGATTTAGAACATGTGTGGTTGTTTTTAAAGCTTCTGTCCACAAAAAATCCAACAATGTGGTATTGCATATCACACTTTGTACCATATCCAAGTGTATAATGACGTCTTTCGGCAACTTCATTCTGTCGAGGATCTCCCGGCATTGAGTACCGATAAACAATACATTTTTCTTGAAGATTCAAAACGAATGGGCTTGGACTAAGGTCGGCGTGTCTACCATAATATTCACCACTTCTATCTGATCCCACTATTTTAATTTTAAGCTTGTGTTGATTCTCAACTTAGTCTTAAATTTTTTAAATGTATCTAGTGCTTTGGATTTTTCATTAATCAAATACACATAACTATAGCGAGAATAATCGACAATGAAAGTAACAAACGATTTCTGCCCGTTAATCCCCAGAGTAGGAAAAGGACCACATATATCAGTATGAATAATTTCTAATAGCCATCCAATTCGAATGTCTCCTTTCTTATTGTCCTTGACAAATTTTCCTTTAACACATACAACACAGCTGTCGAAATCAGAAAAATCTGATGTTGGGTGAATTTCATTTCTAATGAGGCGTTGCATTCTACCTCATGAAATATGAACCAACCGACGACGCTATAATTTGAAAGAATTCCCAGTATCATGATTTCTCTTGACCCTCGTTTATGATTAACACTAGTAATATTCATAAATAACAGAGATTCACAAAAGGAAGAATTCAAATATAATTTATATTAATTATCACATAATAATGCAGAACTAACAAACTTAGAGTTTTGATATAGTTTCAATCATTAATGCCAAACTGAAATGTAAAATCACATGCATCGAGTCTAGAAACAAAAAAATAAATTTCTAATCAGACTAGGAATATAAACTACATCATGTAAATCAAGAATAAAACCACTCTTCAAAACCAAGCAAAGAGTTCCAACAACCTCGGCTTTAGCCTCTAATCCGTTAGCAACTTTAGGTTTCCTTTCTCTCCTTTGAAGCAACCTCACGGAATGGAATCTCTACAATGAGTTCCTAATATGCACAGAGACATCATTGTCAACCCACCACATTTTCAAGGGAACGTCAACTAAAAAGGTGTCACAAATCATGAAATTTAAACCATTACCCTTTTTTGCGAGCCTATCCTTAAATTTTACACAGATCTTTCTCATGTATCCACGCTTTTCATAGTGATGACGCTTAACATCATGCATGCGTTTTGTACCGAATATACTAGTCTTGTTAATACAAGTAGTCATATTCACTTTATTATTACCTTTACCGTTGTCCTTATTTTTCGGTTTTGGACTTTGAACTACGATGTGTGCATAGTTAGGTTTCTCAGCCTTACTCCTTTCTTCTTCTTCAACACACATAGCAATTAATTCATTCATTTTCCATTTTACTTTCTACGTACTGTAATTGATTTTGAAAGGACCAAATTGTATAGGAAGAGAAGTCATGATGAAATGAACTAAAAAAAGAACCTTAGAAATTTCCATATCCATGCTGTTTGATTTTGGGGTCATATCATTCATCATCATGATATGTTCACATACACCACTTGTGTCGTTATACTTGGTAGTGAGCATTTCCATTATGAGAGTACTTGCATTAGCCTTAGAAGTGCTTTAAAATTGCTTTTCAACATAAGTCAAATACTGATTTACAGTGAAAATATTATTCGCAACATCCTTCTCAGAAATATCTTCTCTTGTAACAGATGTAATAGTACTTTTTAGAATCATGACAGACATGTGGTTTGACCGCTTCCATTTTGCAAAATTAGCTTTTTCATCATCATTACTTGTCGCTATAATAGTAGGTTTGTCCATTCGTAATGCCTGGTCAATATCCAGAACACCAATACAAATTTCAGTTGGCACTTTCCTGACGAAAAAATTAGTTCGGTTCAATGGTAATATTATAGAGATTTGAACATAAATATTATTCAATGCTGCATTAAATTCGGAAAAAAATGAAATGCTTACTATTATCAACTATAAATCCATAAATAGCATAACAACATTAAATCAACTATATATATAGAGGGACTAACAGTAATTATACTGAAATATATAATAAAACATCAAATTATATTTCAGTGCTATCATAACAGTTGTTTGCATAAAATTCAATTCATATTACTGTTTGACAGAAACAAATTGAATTGTTAAAATAAATAAATTCACATGATAAATCATAATAGCAATTAAAATTGGTAAAATTACCATTCATAGTCTATTAAATGTAAAAATGTAATTTCATGAAAATTAATTTCTATCAGTTGTTGGGTAAGTACAAACCGAACTATCAAAATAAATAAATTCACTCAATAAGTTATAATGGCAATTAAAATTGGTAAAATTACGTTCATAATTTATAAAATGTAAAACATAATTGTGACTTTAAATAACAAAATTCATTTTAATAAAGTGGCAGTTACAATTCAAAACTGATAGAAACAGACAGCAGCTAATTATTAAAAATAATATTATATGGTTTAAATTATTTATAAAATAAAATATGTACAATAAGCATAGAGAATAATAACGGGTTCAAAATGTAACATATATAGACATATCAAAACTTCTAACCATGATCTAGTTTGGACCAAAATTTTACACGAACTTAGTTGTATTAGATCTAACATATCAAAATGAGAGTGCCCATGTGATTTATGGAATCTGACGTCTCTTGTTTAAAGTTATTCAATATTACATCTCCACGGAAAATACGTTGATTAACATTTATGCGCATACATGATAGAGATTTTTTTTTTACTTTCACAACTTTCGTCCAAAATTGGAAGAAAATATTTATATATAAATTAATTGAATCTGTATAGCATTTATACGAACCACTGAAAATTAATTTCTACAAAAAAAAAAAAAAAAAAAATTGCATCTTATATGAATTTACAATTGCTCTGATAACAAATAAAAGAGATTAACAAGATCGTAAGTTAGAACACAATCAATTCAAAGTCTGTAAATCCAAATAAAAATAGCAAAAGAATTTAAATCTTACAGTTTTAAATCGAAGACATTTTTAAACGGAAGTGTTAATACTAATTTACAATGGTTTTTCTTTGGATCTGATGATGTAGACCCTTTGCTTTCTTTCCTTTCTTCTTTTGCAAAAATTATTGGATTTAATAACGTTTCAGAAATGATTCCTTGAACACAAAATAGACAGAATAATGTTTTAATTTTGAAATAAAATCAGTCCAAACAGAGGAGTGTAGCAACATTTGAGATCAATATAACGATTAATAGCAATCTGATTTTTTTATAAATTCAGATGTTGTATCATTAATTTTGTAAATGAAATAGGTGGAGAATAATAACATAAGCCACCTAATAGAAAAACTACCAAAAATGACCCTGATGATTTGGGTGATTAAAATGGTTGATTCAACCTGGATTCTGTTTTGACTTACCCGGTGAAATGAAAGTAGGTAACTGCGATTCTCATTTACCTACAGGCTCCATAGCAACATATCTTTATTTTCTTTGCTACGTTGGTCGATTCGGTTATTCGTGGGGTTCAGAAAATAATAAAAGGCAGTTGCGTATGTAATTCTTTGGAACCAAGCAGCTGACCGCCACAATCAAATATTAAATTATTGATTAAAAAAAAAAAATACTCTCACGGTATTAATACCCAAATAGAACCCCATAGAATGCTTAAAAATTACAGAACACATGGTGCGATTCCTTGTTGGCCCGCATTGGTATTGGTAATGGCCTGAAAATGCTCATGATTCTCGTCCTTGAGCATGCTGTAAAAATTCGTAGGGTATTCCTGACAATAGCCACGTTTCACGACTTTTCTTTATTTTCCTACTCGCTTTCAACTTTCAAAGCAAATTCTACTACTTTGAAATCTTTGCTCTATTTTGCTCACCAAATCACAACCATTTCCCATTCTTCTCCTTGCTTTTTCCCCTGAAACTGTCCATCTCTTGGATAGAGATACTTTATCTTCTTTTGAGGTAAAATCCTTTCTCTTCGTATTTATTCTATTTTGCAAGTTTCTGTGACGAGTATGTCTTTTTCTGGGTTCTGCATAACCCATTTGTCGATTATTATTTTATAGATGAATTTCGTGGCTTGTTACTGAATCATGTATTACAACTATTCTTTGGGAGAAAAGATGGGTATTAATTTTGAAGTTTTGTGATTTTCTTGTATGTTTGTCAAATTTTGGTCTTTATGCACGAATCATAGATTTCAGTTTATGCTAAATTCGAAGTTTGCTCGTTGTTGCTTTATGTGGTCTTAAATAGTTGTATTGTAATTTTCATGATTATGATATGCTGAGGGTAGTTCCACGTCAGGCCATTTATACAATAAATTCTATATAAATATTAAAAATTAAACTTATTGTTTTTATGGTAATTAGCGGTCATCTAACAGGCAACTACCTGCAGTTTTATCATTGGCAAACTAGTAGAACTGTTTTATTTAAATTAGCATAAATTATGTGTGGTTTCATTTATTTATTTATTTATTTATTTTTTTTTGTTTTTTTTGTTTTGTTTTTTGTTCTAGTTAAGAACGAAAATATACAGTTCTAAATATACTTTTAGTTGTTTCATATATTCAACCAATATTATTCCTATAGCCTTTACCATTTCTTCTATGTACAAGTGTATGTATTCATCTACATGCATAAAAACTAGTTTAAGTCTGTTTTTGTTGAATATTGTCTCTCCTGAGCATATCAGTTCAGTTCCTACATAAATATGCTGAAATCACTCTACACAGTTGTAAGTTGATCTCATGATAATAAGGTACTCTAAAACTGAATAAACTAGAGAGCACCAAGTAGGTGCCTTCCCTCCAGTGATTAATAATGAAGCTATATATCTTGGAAATATGTTTGTTTTAACTAATTGTATCAAATTTGCCAAGTTAGGACAAGTTTCTTTTTCTAAGTCCATGAATAGCTCTAATTGTCTAAGTTGCATTCATTTCTGTGATATTCCAAATCCAGTTAACTGGTTTTATGATTACTCGTTTATGTAACTGCTTTTGTTAACAAATGTTAGGTGAAGAGTGGGTTTCAAAATTTGCAAGGTCATTGGAACTGATTTGGATAGAAGGATTATCACTTTAGTTGCATATTCTATAAACAGAAATCCTAGTAAACAACTGTGGGATTAATTTTACCTTCTTTAGAAAATATAAAACACTAAAAATGACCAAATTTCATCTTGTTATGTCAGTTATGATAAGTTTGAGTATGTCAAGCATCCTATGTGTTCCATATGATATGAACTTTGGTTGTTATAAATTGTAATGCTACTATCCAAACTCTTCAAATGCAATGAATGCAAAAAGGCCATTGTAATGTTCAATTTTCATCCCTCAATATATGAGACAGTTTTTCATTCTCTTTTAAATTATATTGTAATCTCAAGACCTGTTTTGGTTGATGAGTAAATGTCCATCATCCTCATTGGATACAAAGTAAACCATAATACTTTGGACAAAGTTCAACCCTTACGAATTGTCTTGGTCTTCTTCTATTCATGATGTATGTGTTTTGATACGTTTCTTCAGTTTAAAATTTGCGTGCTTTTTTATTTACATTTTCTCCATTACAGATTTGTTATCTTACTATTCTAGTTCATCCGAAGAAATGGAGATGAAAACAGAAAATTCAGAACAGCATACCAGAGAAGATAATGAGTACGCTAGGCTAGTCACACATAATAACACCAACATAGCGATTGATGTTAATGTTTTACCATTATCTCCTCAAGTATCAAAGCATAGATCTTTCTCATGGTGGGTAAAATTCTTAATCAGCAGCATAGTTCTGATTCTACTGACTTTGATCACTTTGAAATGGGGAGTTCCATTCACTTTTGAGAAGGTATCTCTTTGGTTTAATATAATTTGAATTGTGTAGTTGCATAATATTCTATTTGACAGGGCTTCGTTATATCTTTTTATGAAATTAGTGACTTCATGTACACCGAGAACATCTTTTCCCCGGATTCACATTTCATTTAACCTTAAACACCAAAATATTTCTACTATCTCTTATTCACCTATACGCTAGTTTACTGGGTCTCTGGTTAATAATATGAAAATGTTCAAAAAAGGCAATGTTAGATTTCTGGGCACAAGTGATTGCAATTTCCAAATAGATGTTTATTGTTTACTATTAGCATTTTTTTTTACTGAAAGTACTTTATTATGTAATACTTGTATTGCAAATGTGAATTGGATGAGTTGTAAGTAGGTCTCTCACTTGACAGCTTTTTAATCCAAGTTCCTGAAAAGGTGCCTGTGGGCATCTTCAATGCTATCTTCTTTTGTTTTGCGAGTTGCTTCAAAATGCTATATAGCACAGTGATGTGGTATATAGGAAAGTTTTATTTGAAGAAACAATGTAAAACGCTCTTTGAAACGACCATGAAAATACAAAGAAAAGATACTGTGAAGTGCAGTGTCTGGCATTAAGAATACATTCCATCTGGCAAATTGATAATTCTTATGATAAGAAATACAATGATAATGCGTAGGTTACAACTTTAAATATTCAATATAAAACGGATTCACTTATATAGGTAATATTCATTAAGCATGGCACTGTATAGTAATATTCCATTGATTACTGCTCACATAAATAACTTCGAAAAACATTCTACAGATTCTCATACCAATGATGCAATGGGAAGCAACTGCTTTTGGTCGACCAGTTCTTGCACTTGTACTGGTCGCCTCTTTAGCTTTATTTCCAGTAATATTAGTACCTTCAGGGCCATCTATGTGGCTAGCAGGAATGATATTTGGATATGGTATTGGATTTGTTATTATTATGGTTGGAACTACTATAGGCATGGTCCTACCCTTTTGGATTGGCACACTCTTTCGTGAGCGTATACATGTAAGTTAGACCTCTTTTTTCTGAAACTGTTTTCTGAGATTAATATTTTGTTGCATTTGAAACAAAGATAAGAGGCAGAAAGATTCTATTTGAAAGTTACATGGCCATCATGTATGTAGCATTTCATATTTTGGCAAAGTATTGCAGGCATGGTTAAAGAGATGGCCTCAGCAAGCAGCTGTTATCCGACTTGCAGGAGAAGGGAATTGGTTTCAACAATTCCGCGTTGTGACACTTTTTAGAATCTCCCCATTTCCATACACAATTTTCAATTATGCTATTGTGGTGACAAGTATGAAATTTGGACCATATTTATGTGGCTCGATTGCTGGAATGATACCTGAAGCTTTTATCTACATCTATAGGTGTGCATTCTCCTCCCTGTATTTTGGAAATTGTGGTATTTCATGTATATCCCAACATCTAAATAGAAAGAATTTGAATGTGTGCATAAATGAATCTGCACGGTGTTGCTTACCGTTAGCTGCACAGTAGGTGGAAATTTGATGGATTTGTGTAGATTGATACATAATTTAATATAAAATTTTGCACCTTCCGTCTAATTTGCTCGCTTTGTGGAGCTAGGAGTCCGCATCATAGATGCTAGGTTGCTTGTAACATAACCAATTAAACGGAGATTGCACTCATGACTTAACTGGAGTATGAGTTGTGGTTCAGTGCATACTCCCTCAAAGTTTGCAAAGATAAGTTTGACTTTTTAGGATTTCAAAGTTTACAAGTGTAAACTTAGTTCTCTAACATTTCATACCTTGTTTTGCTACTTCTAATTCTACACATCAATGATTTTTAGTGTTATATATTTGAAATTAAATTTCATGAATATTCAATCTATGCCATGAACAACTTATCAACAAAAATGGGTTCATCTCTAAACTTCAAACTTGTCCAAAATGTTATGTTAGTATCAACCGTTAAATCATTTATTTTAACCATCAAATTAAAATATTATTTTGAGTATGTTAGACTATTCAAGTTAACTGTAATTTTGTAAAGATGATGATGAGGCATGTAAGGACGTATCTACAAATTTTTGTTGAATTATATATTGTATAGCTTGAAAAACCATAGTAGTGTACATGAAGTGTAGCAGAATCCTTCCTCTCTATATATCTATATGTATGCATGTGCACATAAATACACACAAATGGAAAGAGTCCATATCCTCTCTCGCTTATCTCCTGAAATCTCATGGATGTCTAGCTAGTGTGGATCTTACTGTCGACCTTGTTGATGAATGCCACATGCATGTCCAACGTGTGTGTATAAGGGATCCACCTCCCAACTATTTTGTATCTTTGGATTGTTACTGGCTCAATTTTAGATATCTACGATTATCGAAATTTAGTAAAATTTTGCAGTTGTGTTCTACTTATCGCTAAAATCATTCCTGCAACAAAAAAAAAAACAAAAAAAAATCCAAAAGAAATCTGGTTCTTCTGTTCATCGTAATTAATCATGCAATATATTAGTATATATTTAAAAAATATTTATTATAATCACTGATTTGGAAATTTTGATTTTTAGTGGGGAAAATGATATTGGTTAGATTTCTTTTGCAGAGATGATACTACGATATGTTGATAACATCTTGAAATATTACCAAATCCAATGATCGTAGATATCTAAAATCGAGTTGGACACAAATTGGAAAGACGAAAAATTCCGAGATGCGAAAAATTGAAAATAGCTATAAAATTGATAAGAGTCGAGTGTTTAAGGTAAAAAATTCATTTACATAGTTTTCTTTTGTTTCCTAAAATATCCTTAATCACTCCAACTTCGTGTATTCTCACTTTAGTTCAAATGCATCACTCAATTCAAATCCGCTTGATATCTCGCCAAGCCAAGCCTTCAAAGCCAGTCTGCTGATGATTAGCTATAGCCACCGTCACCATTTATTTCCATCATCTTCCTCTCCAAGCAATTTGCTTTTTCCTCTATTTATCCAAATTCCCTAATTTTGCTCTCAAATGGAAAGTGATAAAATTATATTTTTTGTGAGATATGCCAAGAAAAAATGGATGGTGGAGATCGAGATGGAGAGGGAGGTGAGTTCTCTTATCATTTTATCTTTGCTTGTTGTGCACTAAGGATATTTGCATTTGTAACTGTATTTTACTATATAAAAGATAATCCATGCTTGAGCCCTTCAGTTACAATTTGTTTTTTAATTGCTGCAGCGGGAGATTGATAAGGACATTGGCTAATATGCAATATGGAGATTACAAGATGGGAACAGTAGAAATAGTGTACAACGTCATATCCTTTGTAATCGCGGTAGCTATAACCGTTGCTTTCACAGTTTATGCAAGAAGAGCTCTAGATGAGCTCAAAATTGCTGAAGCTAATGGCGCTTCACACATACCAGGAGATACAATTGAACTTGTGAAATTGCCACCAGAGCCATCAAGGAAGGTTTTCGGTTCTTCACTGAGTTTTGATATATAGCACTGTTACATACACTTTTGATCTGATTGACAAAAAGAGAACATCCTCCAAATTGAATTGCTATAATGTGGTTAACTAAATGGCAGAGCTTAGGGCATATAAATATATTTTCAGCGATGACAAGGTTGAATTTTTAGGTTGCCTGCCTTTGTTGAGGTTTGGTGATGTGTGTATATATAGATTTGGGATTAACACTGAATTGAAAGAGGGATTTCATGGTGTTTCATGAACGGACACTTGTATTTGTTTTACATAATGAGCCACGTTAACTTCTTCTCAATTGCAACACACATTGAAAGGTATCAAGTTTTTATTACATTGTATTGTTTTAAGCCGCGTCAACATAAGATTTTAACTGGTGCTAAATGCCCCCCAATACGAATTCTTCATTTTACCTAGTTCTTGTTTTACCCTCGCATGTTTTGCTACCTACTCCATATTATCCAATTAAAAAAAAAACCTATGACTTGTTGAGTCGGTGAAGACTGGTTCATCGACTTTTTGTAATGTTGGTCGCAGGTGGTGACAATCGATGTTATACCGATGAAGTTGCTTTTAACTTTTCATTGGTAATATACTATAGATCAACTAGGCAAAATGAAGTAACATTTTACTCTATTTTTTTTTTGGCAACACCTAGTGCTGATCTTCTTTCTTTTATTAGACCAAGAGGGGTATTTTATTTGAGTTCATGTCTACGGATCATATCACTTGTTATTTGATCCTTGACCTATTCTCTAAATTTTTAGAAGCTCTCTAACAATTATGGTGTTTAGCCTTTGTGGACATTTCATTTGATTAAAGCATGGAAATGCCAAATTGCCAATAAAGATGTGCAAAAATCAAATTTAGGACAATAAGCTTCTCTGTTGGTCTGCACTTTGAAATGATCTATGTTCTTTTAGAAGTACATTCATGGTTTGGTTAACTTTGATTTAAAGGGAAAAAAACATTTATTTTTTTAATTACACTTTGCCTACTTAGTTTGGCTGTTTTTGTGTTCAAGCAAAATGAATGGTGGTTGGTGATGCAGTTTATCTATTTATTATTTATTTATTTTTCACACAAAGACAACAGGAACTCATTTTGATGTTGGGATTGAGCCCAAAACCTTTAATACCACAATTCAGATACCTGCGTTTTATTTTTCATTTCAAAGGTGCTTGGAAGTTCTGCATAAATGCAGCTGCTGCTAAGTTTATTAGAAATAAGAAAGGAAATGAACTGCAACGTTTTAGCTCATTGCGACAAAAATAGTGTCAAATTTGAAACCAGAGAAGAAAAAATCATAATAGTGAGAATACAGAAAGGAAATCCTGAATTTTTTGAGGTCCTAAGTTAGTTGGAACGTGGAAAGGCAAGACTTAATTACAAATTATTGATGAAAGTGGAAATTAGGTTGAAGAGTTTTTTTATTCCACGGTAATAATTTTTAAGGACAATAATTCTGAATAATTAGTTTTAAAGACAATTTACAAAGAAATGATAAATTCATTTATCTTTTTAAGTTATACAGGATTCATTTATCATTATATATATATATATATATATATATATATATATATATATATATAACTGAAAATGGTAAATTCATTTATCGGTTTTCTATAATGTGTCATTAAAATTAATTTTTTAGAATTGCTGTCATCAAAATTTATTACCTCGTACAAAAAAGCCCTTCGAGTGAAAATCTTATATGTGAAATATGGATTGGAAAACATTGAATGTGAAATATGGATTGGAAAACATTGAATTATAAAATGATCGCGTACTTTAACATACCCCAAGTTGTAGACTGAACATAGTAAAAGTTTTCTGACTTGTTACGGAACATGACAAAATGATGTTTTTTCTTCTCAAATAACATGTCAATAATTTGAAACTTAGCTGGCACATGTGAAGGGTCAATTATTTTTGTTTGTAGCTTTTAAAGATAATGTGACCATCTATATCGATGTCTTTTAATGTTAATGAAACGCAGATGTGCAACCATTACGTCTCAAATTACAACGTAAAAATAAAAATTTCAGCATTAAGCACTCATGCACGTATCTCCAAAATAGAGATGCGGCATTCACACCTGATTTTCATCCCACACGTGAGAGTACTCGGGGTTGAAGGAAAGTGTAAATAACAGACATGTCAAACAAAGTCTTATTCGGGAGAATCATTGTTTGAGATATGATGAATAACAAGTATTATGAAGTGAGGCCATTTAGGTTTTTTTAAAAGACAATATGTCATAATATATTTAATATAACAAATGGAGTGAATCCTTAACTCCTATTGTTTCTTGGTCATCTTCAGCATAGGTACTTGTTATAATAATATTATTGTTAGGTGTGGTTTGCATAGTATTAAAATAGATGCGTATATTAGATTATAATTGATCCCACATCGCAAAATATCCTAAAAGAGCTGAGCATATATATGAGATTAGTAGCATGTTACGTTTCTTTTGTTACAGTAAGTATTCCCATAAATGTATATGTCCTCCAGGAGGATGTAGGGACATCATGTTGACACCAAAATAGCTTCGTTCAATGATGTTGCTTCTTCTCCCCAATTCTCGCCTCATTTTTGTTGAAAGCTTTGATTTTTAAGAACGGAGATGTATGGTGATCACTCTAGCAATCAACCAATTTTCATCTATAGCTCGCTCGGTTCAGATATTTTCATATGTATACTATAATCAGAAATTTCCATGTGTACTCAGATTTCATTCCATATATAACTTGATCGGTTTTATGACAACCTCCTATACCATCGACACTAATAATATATAAATAGTGTGCTGCTGTCGTGCCTAACCAATATAGGACGATCATCAGGGTTTAGAATGAACCAACATAGCATATAATCTATCATATCTCATAGCGCATGGATAAAATATAATATCATGGATATAACAGAAGCGACAGTAATAACAATGTGAATGGAACCATCATCAACAGAGTATAATACCAAGAGAGTTATACATCAAGAGTAGAGTTTATACAACGAAAACAAACTCAAAAATCAACTCTGATACAAATAGTAATAAGCAAGCATTGTCACAGGCCCCAAAGCGTTGCTCGACGGAATAAGGGTAGACTCCATATGTGTATATAATGCAAGATAGCTCCATCCAACTCATCCTCCGAACAACTACTGCATCATATAAACCTGTTATCTAGTCTACTCATTTGAGAGTACACAAGATAATTATAAAATCTTGGGTCAGACAACAGTCTGGTGTGAGCGGTAAATGAGTCTCAAAATAGCAAACAGGTAAATATAGTAAGGAACAAAAGTACACGAATCGTAGCTGACATATCCCTACAACCAAAGTTAGCATACAACACTATAATATGCTACTCTACAATATCATAAAGATATACCACAACCTAGATAAAGGATATCAATCTCTCAGGTATTCCTGTCTCTAATACCTACTATGCCTGCTACTTATGAATGATAGCCTACTAAAGAGAGCAATCATAGCATTCATAGAATCCATCAAACGATCTTAACTATCACTCCATGTGCTCTGAATACATGATAGCTCTTATATCCTCTTTTCTACCAAGGACTAATGAAAATCCGGGTTCTCAATTGCACTCTCGTATCTCGCAACACAAAGTTGGATACGTGTCTCACAGCCCAAAGCTGGACACTAGACCCAAAGCCACATGTTAGGGTATACAGGTACCTTCATTGACCCATGGACGTCCACATGTACAATACCCCTGTTTCGAGTATAACAAAAAACACTCCGAGCATTAACGATTCCTTAACACATACACTCGAGCCCTCCTTTGCTCCATTTGGATACCAAGTCCTTCTTGCTCAACCCAGTTTCCATTATTCACGAGGAACCCTTCCACATTCTCTGGTCCTACGGTCGAGCCGTGTTTCCACAAAAAATGGGCAAACACCTCCAAGTCGAGTGATTTAGTTGATTTTATGTGATTCTTAATGATTTAGATGAGTTATGTAAATATGAAAAAAGGCAAGGGGCTGAAATGTAAAAGACACGCAGATTTATAGTGGTTCGGCCAGAACGTGCCTACGTCCACTTTATATGTTATTATCTTCTTTTTTCAGATTACAAGTACAATGCTTGGTGTACAAATGTATGAAAGTAGTTTGAAAGTTCCTTCCGTGCTTGAGCTCTCAAACTTGTCTGCCATTGTTGTACCCCTGCCCCTCTATTTATAGAGTGAGGCAGGGGGCAGGGGTCTTGGATGTGTATAGCTGCTGGTGGGTCCGGGCTGAAGCAATCTGGACTGGCAATTCTGGTTCGGCGAGCCTCCATTCGGTATGGAGCTTGGACCGGTGATGGAGCGGGATGGAGGTTCATTCGGTGGTGAGGTATGTGGTTGGCTCGGTGCTTGTTTGGACCGGTTGTGGAGATGGTCCGGTAGGCCTTCTGGTCCGGCATAGGGGTGTGAAGGATGGTGGACCGGTAGAGAGAAGGAGGCTGTTGGCTACCGAATGAGCATGTGACCTTAGTGCCGAATGAACATGTGACCTTAGTGCCGAATGATCTCGTAGGCTTGCATAGCCGAATGAACATGTACTCCGGATGGACCTTCACTGCCGAATGGAACTTGTTCCTTTGAATTGCCGAATGGACATAGGAGCTGATGGAATGAAGGTCGCAAACCCGGGTGAAACTGACACTTCTTGGTCTTGAGGTCTTCTGGGTGAAAATTCGTCCAACATTTGCCCCCCAAAGTGGGGCACGTGCTTGCATGTGTCGCGCTTTGTTTCTCTGTGGTAGGAAGGCTTGTTTTGTAACGTCATGGGCTGGATGTTCGTATCCTGTTGATGTCCTGCAAAGGAATTTACAGTTTTAGTGTGATTTCCAATGACGATCGTTCAGGATCGAAATATTTGAGATAAAGTAAATCGTGCCGTTCGGGGCGAGAGAGTGTGCCCCGAGGGGGTTTAGCATTATCGATGTCAGGTTCACGTTAGAGTGGGTCCGTGGATCGTTTGTCAAGGTGGTTTATCGCCAGCTCAGAGCATGCCTAAGGATTGTTCGCGACCCCGTACATGTGTAAGTAGCTTAGCCATTTCGTAGTTATCAGAATTAAATATCTATTTAGCCGATGAGCTTAAAAAAGGATGTCAGAGTGCAAATTCTCACGACGATAGGGTTAATAGTCGTTCAGAGCGTGCTTATGGACCGTTCGTGGTCGCGTACACGTGTAAATGATTAACCCATGTTAGTGAGAGATTCACGACTCATTCATTGTTATCATATTCTCTACTTTATTAGTAGGTCCTAGAGTTTGGTACTTATCTGAGTGAGGCGCTCCGCATGCCCCCTGTTCCTGGTTTTTGCTGGTAGAGATAGCTTCATTCGGTTCTTTTGTTGGTCCGACATGGGTAGTTTCATTCGGTATTTGGTTGGTCCGGTATGTTTGGTATTGGTCCGGTGTTCCGGTCCGGTAGGCTGAACCAGTTGGTTCGGCAATCCTGAGCTCGCCTATATATAGAGGCTACACCCCCCTTGGTTTCTTCTTACCGAACCAGAGAGCCGAATCAGCTGACCACCGAACCAAATCTTCTGCCGAACCAAGCTTTTTCCATATCAGGTAAATACCTTTTTGCCGAATGGGTTTGATTGCCGAATACACACGAAAGAATTCAAATGCCGAATGAACTTGAGACATCAGTGCCGAATGAACTTTCGTTATTAGTGCCGAATGAGCTTTAAACATCGTCGCCGAATGAACTTACTGCCGAATGAACTTGATATCTTAGCGGAATTCCGGACTTATGCATTCCTTTTTTGTTTACATCTCTATATCCCTTGTTCTAACAACCTGTCTTTTCACTTTTGTGTATGCAGATAAATGTCTCGCAAGGCAGAAACTCGATCGGATAGAAAAAAGTCTAAAGGTACAGGAGAGTCTTCTTCCTCCGTGCCCCCAGCCCAATCAGGATCTGGGCAGCATCGACCTGTCCCGAGGTCGTTAGTGGACGGATATGGTCCACAGGAACTTCTGGTTTCCCCGCCCGATTGCTTTCCTAGCTCCCTAAAGGAAGAGCAACTTGATGTAATCTCTCGTTCTTTTGGGATAGACAGGGCTCTCATGCAGCTGCCGGGAGAGGGAGTGATGCCGTATAATCCCCCCGAAGGTTACTTTGCTTACAGCAGGTACCATTGCATGTGTGGTGCTATCCCTCCTATCAATGCCTGGATAGTCAGTTTTACCACATATTTGAAAGTAGCTCCATTCCAGCTTCAGCCGAACTCCTATGCCATTCTGGTAAGCCTCTTCGTCATCTTCCAGAGGAGATACGAGCACCCTCCTTCTAACCGGGAAATTCGGTATTTGTATAACCTGAGGGGCTACAAGAAGGGGTCTCCGTATATTAGTCTGGAAGCGGCCGTGCCCTTCAAACCGGTCTTGGACTTATATTCAAAGTTCACCATGTTCAAGAAGGAATGGTTCTTTGTCAAGGACGATTCTGTTTCTTTCCGCCTTTTCACTTCCGGCTGTAAGATTAATTTCATTTATATTTTCCATGTTCTGACTGTAGTGCTTCTTCTGACACGCTTCTATTTCTTGCTAGCGACAGGTGGCATTGCCGTCGTGAAAGATGATTCTTTGGCGCGGATGGCTGCTGGAATAAAGGCCATTCCTGCGCGGGACATGTCGGCTTCTTTCCTGATCAGGAACGCTACCCTCCTGGAGTACAATTTGATCCAGCCGCACCAGTCCGTTGTGAAGCAGAGGGACACGACTGAGGAGAAGGCTGCTAAAGCTAAGGAGGGGGTCACGGTGAAGAGTGGCAAGAGAAAACCCTTTGCACAGCATCCCGTCGCGGGGGGCAAGAAGCTTAAAGAATCGGAGGGCCCCTCTCCTAGTACTTGCCCGATCATTCCGGAGGAGGAAGGTGTGGAAGAGGGCGAAGGAGGCGATATGGAAGGAGAGTCGGAAGGCGGAGGAGATGGAGATGGTCAGGGTGGTAGTGGTGCTGGTGCCTTAACTTCTGGGCAAGACTCTGAGCTGGATGAGGCCCTCCGCCAGGCCTTCGGGGAATCGGAAGGGGAATCGGGAGCGGAGAAGGCGAAGGAGACTGGCAAGGTCGGGGCTGGTGCCGATCTATCCCCCAGGGGTTCCTCAGCCAGGGTGACTTCGGCGGTGCAAGGTGAACTTTTGTCCTCTGTCGATTCCATTTTCGATAAGGACTTAGAAATATTTTATGGTTCACTCCCGTCCTGGAATGAGATTCAGGACTTATTGCAGTATCCCACTCCTCCGCAGGGTTTGTATAATAGACGTGCCTTCACACTTTTCTCTCTTTTTACTTAACATGTTTCCTGAATTGTGGACCATTGTATGTTCGTAACACTTGTTCTTTATTCCAGGGGCAGGCCAGGTGGTTAAAATGTCAGACGTTCGACACCGCCTCGAACAGTTCAAGTTGATGAGAGCTTCTGCGAAGCCTTCCACTGGTCGTACTGGGGACGTGGTCAAATACCGTCCTCTTCTTGGGGTCATCGAAGAGGGCATTCAGAAAAAGAAGAGGAGTCGTTCTTTATTTGAGCCTTCCCCTGGTCCGCGGCTTCCTGTTCAGCCTCCTCGTGATGCCACGGAGGAGAGCACGGAGTTTATTCCCCCTCCACCTCCTTTCAAGAATCCCACAGTTATCCGTATAAGGCGTCCTGATGTGCCTCGTGACCCCTTTGCTGGTCATCCTGATTTAGACCCAAGTTCTCGGGATATTTCATTTGATGAGGCCACGGGTGAGCACCTCCTTCCCCGCAACCCCATGGTACGAGTGTTAGACGAGGCTAAGTCTCTAGATCTTGATCTGCTTACCACTCGGGTAGTTACCATGGGAGACGAGGCCAAGGCTAATATTGATCGGGTGGCTGAGGAGACCAAGAAGTTAATGAAGTATCATGCTCAATTGGTCAAGGCCGGGGAGGAGATTGGAAGTGCTAATATTCGGTTGCGGCTGAAGGTTGCTGATCAGGCCGAACAGCTTGCCGGTCAAGCCGTTCAGATTTCTCGGCACGAGGAAGCCTCCAGGCGTCTGAAAGAGACCATGGAAAAGGCTAGTAGGGCGGAATTACGGAAGATGGAGGCCGCCTGTAAGGAGCGGATCGACATGGCCATTGCGACAGTGGATGAGGTTCGGAATGCGGATCTCGAGCAGGTAGAGGAGTTGTCTGGGAGGCTTGAGGCTGCGGAGATGGCTCAAGTCAAGTTAAAGGAGGAGATGGAGGAGATGAGGAGGTCTCTCCAGGCTGACTGCTCGAGATACCGATCAGAGAGGGATGCCGCTGTCGCCAAGTTGCAGGCTTCCGATGCCAGGGTGAGGGAGTTCGAGGAGAATGAGGGGATGATGGACGAGATGCTGCAGGACATGTACTTCCGCACTTGGAAGGAGGGCAGCTTGTCTTGGATGGATGACTATCCCCGGGTCATGGCCAAGATATATCTCCGGGCTTTAGAGGAGGCCAGGGTCGATGCGGGTAAGGAAGGTGGAGTGGCTTTTAGCCTGGATGTGGTCACTGCTCAGTTCTCGAAAGAGGAGCAAGTGGCGGTGAAGGAGGGGATGTGGTTGCTCGCTGCGGAGGAAGCGGGTGTGCAACTGGAGGATGAGGATCAAGCGGCGGACACTGGTGAGTTATTCTTCTCTTTTCCTTTTCTTTCCGGGTTTCCATAACTTGATCGTTTATCGTTTGTCTAATGGATTCCTTTTCTGAATTGGACAGGTGGAACTTCCGATCAACATGCTGGGGGTTCCGGCCCTGCGGCCAAATAGGCTTGGGAAGTTGGTGATGGAGTGTGGACGCAGCTGGTTACTCGTCCGGATTCGGCTGCTTTTTATTTCTTTTTTTACTGTTGTTTACGTTAGTCCAAAACATTGATGTGACTGTAATAATAATATTATTTGCAGAGAATAACTTGGTGTGATTTCATAATATAAGCTGATTTTGTTATGTTTAAACGTTGTTGTCATTTTGATGTGCTGCGTGAGAAGTATAACCATGTATATGCCTGTGATTTTAGTTGTGTTTGATGTTAAGCTTCTGCTTGAAATATAATTTCATGTTTTGCAATGTTGGTGTGACATATGAATAAGTTATAGTTATGCATCTATGTACAAGAGAAGAGAGTACCGCCCTTCATGTTTTATTTGCAGGCGGTAGTTTTGAGCATCTTGTGTAACTGATCATGAATATATCTGAGTACCTTGCCACCCAGTACGCGGGCTTAGATTCTCATGAGTGAATGCTCCCTGTTCGGTTTCCTGTACTTTAGAGTTTGTTATACAGGGTAGGAGAAAAGTATTTAAATGAGATGGAAATATAGAAAAAGTAAAACTTCCAGTCATGGAAGGCCGTCGATGTGCTTAAGTTCGTGGCAAACGGGTTTTGTAGTCACTTTCTCTAGCTGTGGGTCTTGGAGACATTTGTCACCCATCTTACGCCTCCGCGGGGAGTTTTCTTTTTTACCACAGCCGCACTTAAGACACATCGGAGCCGAGATCGCGCACGGTAACTACCCGAACCATTATGGTCCGTAATCGTGGGTATTATTCGATTTACCGTGGCCGGCTAGCGTGGGTGCCGTTGGCCGTGAACTACCCCTGGCTGGCCACACCTTATGTTGGGGCTTAAAGTAGGTTCACAGTTACCAGCGAGCCGAACGCCGTAATGAGCTGCCATCGGCTATAATCGACCTTTATGATGACTTATAATCGGCTCATTACAGTTGGCTTTGAGGGCAGGCGCGAGCAATGAGTTAACCCGCAGCAGAGGGATGCTGGAGCAAAAGAGCCTCATTGGCGAGTGCATAGAATCGTAGCGTACCTGTTAGGCCTTGTCCAGATGAGGCCTTGGTGCGTCTTGAGTGGAGATGCCATAAGATTTTGTTCAACAGAAAAGGATAAAGCTTAACAAGCAGCCAAGATATAAAGGAACAAGTTAAAAAGAGACAAGATTTTTTAAAGTGGTTCGGCATAAAAATGCCTACGTCCACTGATTCTCTTTGTTAATTCACTTCATATGGGCAGTACAAGTTAAGAAAAGTATCGACGGAGGTGTCGGATGTTCCATGCCCTCTGGAACACCTCTCCGTCCACTGTTGACAAAATATAAGCTCCGTTGTGGAGGTCTTTATGAATTACATATGGTCCGTCCCAGATGGGGTCCAGTGCCCCGGGGCGTGGAAAGATTCGTCTGAGGACAAGATCTCCTTCTTGTAAGATGCGATGTTTGATTTTGGAGTTGTATAATGCTGCCACCTTTTGTTTGTGAGCTGCTGCTTTGAGAGCTGCATCGTTTCTCCTTTCCTCAATCAGATCCAAAGATATGAGGAGGAGTTCTTCGTTTTCTTCTGGATTGTAGTGGATCCTACGATGGGAAGGAACAATAGTCTCAACAGGGAGCATTGCCTCCGATCCGTATGCCAAAGAGAAAGGAGTATGTCCCGTTGATGTTCTGAAAGATGTGCGGTAGGCCCAAAGTGCCGTAGGAAGTTCGTCCACCCAAGCGCCTTTTGACTTTTCAAGTTTCTTCTTGATTAGGGTTTTGAGAATTTTGTTGACAGCTTCGACTTGTCTGTTTTCCTGAGGATAAGCTACTGATGAGAAGCTTTTATGAATTCCATGCTCTTGGCACCAGTCGGCGAATTCTTCGCTGTCAAATTGGAGTCCGTTGTCTGATATGATCTTGAGTGGTACTCCGTACCTGCACAGAATATTTTTGATCAAGAAGTTGATAACTTTTGCTGAAGATATTTTATTTAGGGGTTCCGCTTCCACCCATTTGGTGAAATAATCGACTGCCACTATAGCATATTTGGCCCCGCCCCTGCCCGTTGGCAGTTCGCCAATTAAATCAATTCCCCATACAGCAAAGGGCCAAGGGCTGGTCATTTGAGTAATCTCATTTGTGGGTAGTCGAGGAATCTTGGCAAATTTCTGACATCTGTCGCATCTCTTGACGAAGTCTAAGGCGTCTTTGTTTAGTGTGGGCCAGTAATATCCATATCGGAGTATCTTCTTTGCCAGAGTCTGCCCTCCAGTGTGATCTCCGCAACTACCTTGATGGATGTTGAATAAGATTTCCTTGGCTTCCCTTCCAGCGACGCATCTGAATAAGGGGCTAGAGAAGCCACGCCGATAGAGGATGCCTTCTTGTATTGTGTAGTGGGGAGCTTTCCTCAAAATTCTCCTGACTTCATCACGTTTGTCTGGTAGTGTGCCGTCCTGTAGATATTTCCGGATAGGAGTCATCCAAGTTGCTTCTTTAATTGCAGTTATCAGATTCACTTGTTCAAAACTTGGGGCTAGCTGCCTTGAGATGGCTAGTGCTCCGGAAATGGTGCTATTCATCATACTAGCTTGCTTTGCTAGTTCATCGGCCTCTTGGTTATCTTCTCGAGGAATGTGTTTGATTAGATAATGGTCCAATTGGTCGAGCAGCAGTTTGGTTTTCTTTAGATATGCTGTGAGTCGTTCTCCTCGTGTCTGGAATTCTCCTAGTACTTGGTTTACGATAAGTTGAGAATCACTATGAAGACATAAAGAATTGACTCCAATTTCTAAGGCAAGCTCCAATCCCGCTATTACTGCCTCATACTCTGCATCGTTGTTAGTGGCCACGAATTCCAACCTTAATGCATAGTACAGCTTTCTTCCCCTGGGGGTGATTATCACAATACCTGCCCCCGAGCCTTGTTCGTTTGATGCTCCATCTACAAAGAGGTTCCACTTGATGTTTTTTGCTATTTCAAGCTGATCCTTGCCTTCGTTGGTGGTGAATTCGGCAATGAAATCGGCCAGGGCTTGCCCCTTGATAGCAGTGCGAGGATGGTAGGTGAAGTCATACTGACTTAGTTCAATGCACCATTTGAGGAGTCGTCCAGAAGTGTCGGGACGATGGAGCACCTGTCTCAGTGGCTGATCGGTTAGAACTCTGATGGAGTGAGATTGGAAGTAGTGTCGTAGTTTTCGTGACGCGATCAATAAACAATATGCCAATTTCTCAAGTTTAGGATATCTGGCTTCTGCCCCTGTAAATCTCTTACTTATAAAGTACAACGGGTGTTGTGTGCGGTCTTCTTCTCTTACTAGGGCAGCGCTTAGAGCATGAGATGATACAGCGAGGTACATGTATAGCTCTTCGCCTTCGTTTGGAGTTGAGAGTACTGGTGGTTTCTGGAGGTGTTCGATCAGGTTAAGGAAGGCTTTTAAGCATTCATCAGTCCATTCGAACTTTCCTTTGTCTTTCTTGAGAGCTTCGAAGAAAGGGACGCACTTGTCAGTTGCTTTGGAAATGAATCTGCTTAGGGCGGCTACCTTTCCGTTTAAGCTTTGCATTTCTTTTCGGGTGGAAGGTATCCTTATTTCTTTTAGAGCCCGGATTTGTTCAGGGTTTGCTTCAATTCCTCTGGAATGGACAATGAACCCTAAGAATTTTCCCGATGACACTCCGAAGGAGCACTTTAGAGGATTCAGCTTCATTCCATATCGGCGAAGTACCTGAAACATCTCGCTCAGGTGGCTTACATGATCGTCGGCTTTCCTGGACTTTACCAACATGTCATCCACATATACTTCCATAGTTCGTCCTATTAATTCCGCGAACATCTTGTTGACGAGGCGCTGATAGGTGGCTCCGGCATTTTTGAGTCCAAAAGGCATGACTTTGTAACAATATAACCCCCGGTCAGTGATGAAGCTAGTGTGGTCTTGATCGGGAGCGTGCATGGGAATCTGGTTGTATCCGGAGTATGCATCCATAAAAGATAAAAGTTCGTGCCCGGTAGTGCTGTCCACAAGTTGATCGATTCGGGGGAGCGGGAAGCAGTCTTTCGGGCAAGCGTCATTTAAGTTGGAGAAATCAATGCATGTTCGCCACTTCCCATTAGCTTTCTTTACTAGTACCGGGTTAGCTATCCACTCGGGGTAGATGGCTTCTCGTATGAAGTCATTAGCAAGTAGGTTCTTTACTTCCTCGTCGAGGGCTGCTGATCGTTCTGCTCCCATGCTTCTCTTTTTCTGCTTTATCGGTGCCCTGGTGGGATCGATGTTCAGCATGTGGCATGATATGTCTGGGGAGATTCCTGTCATATCGGCATGTGTCCACGCAAATACGTCTAAGTTGTGGCGGAGAAAGTCAATGAGTTGATCCTTCAATTCTGTTTTTAGCTGAGATCCTATTTTTAATAGTCTGCTTGAATCATGTTTGTCTACAGATATGAATTCCATGGCCTCTGTGGGCTCAGCGGTAGCCTCCTCCTCCTTATCCCTGGGGTCTAGTTCATTGAAAGGATCGCTAGTGTATCGAAGAGGAGGGGCTTTCTTTAGTTGCTATGCTTCCAAGCTTTTCATGCAGAGAGTAGTCTCTGCATCTTTCCCTTTATTCTTTCTATGGTTATTGCGAAGTTCAGTTACATAGCAATCTCGAGCGGCGTCTTGATCTCCTTCAACTTCTCCTATTCCGTTATCTGTTGGGAATTTCATCTTTAGGCACCACGGGGCTAGCACAATTTGGAAGTCAGATAAGGCTGGTCTTCCCAAGAAGGCGTTGTAGGCCGAGTGGTTTTCTATTAGTACGAACGTTTGTTTTCGCACAACGGAGCGGGGATGATTTCCTATTTCGACGAAGAGGTCAAGTTGCCCGAGGGGCATTTTCGCATCTCCAGTGAAACCGTGCAGGGGTTTGTTGCAGGGAGACACATCCTTCATTGACAGTTTCATTTTGTCGAAAGCATGTTTGAACAGGATATTTACGGAGCTTCCTGTGTCTATTAGAATTCGGAAAACTTTAGCTGGACCGAACCAGGTAGAGATGACCATGGGATCCATATGCGGATACTGTCTTCCTTCTAAATCACGCCTACTGAATACGATGTCGTCACTCTCTTTCCGTTTTGGGTGGCGTTCTTCCATAATGTAGTTGACATAGCCCTCAGCATTTCTAAGTGACTTGCCGTATCTTTCCATCTCTGCCCAGCTTCTGTCGGCGATGTGTGGTCCTCCCGAGATGGTATGGACCACTATCTTCTCTTGGCTAGAGCCACTGGTGTTGCGATTCCCTCCGCCTACTTCTGGGAGGGGTTGCTTTGAGTTCTCATTGGCAGGAGTTGGAGTCCTGTTCTGACCTCTCACATAGCGTTCCAGCCTTCTTCTTCTGATGTGTTCTTCGATCAAGTCCCGGAGATGGTGGCATTCATTGGTGTCATGTCCGTGGGATTCGTGGAAGCGGCAGAACTTTCCAGACTTGAGGGCGTTATCAGATTCTTTCTTGTGCGGGGGGCGCTTGTATCCGAGTTCGCCCTGAGTGGCTAGATAGATGTTTTCGATGGTTTCATTCAAAGGAGTGTAGGAGTCAAATCTCGGTCCTGGTCGATATTGGCGTTTTTCAACCTTCTTGCCCCCAGCATTGTCTCTAGATTCATTTCTTCGAATGTCCTTGGTTGCAGCGGGAATCTTGTCCGAAGTTGTCTTACCTTGTTGCCCTGACTGCCTCTCAGTGGCGGCGTCTTCAAGTCTCATATACTTTCTAGCTTCATGGAAGAAATCAGGTAAAGTAGCTGGTTTTTCCTTAGTTAGTCTTCTTGCGAACTTGGTATCTGGATGTACACCGCTACAGAGGGCCATTAGGGTGAGTTTCTCATCGGCATCTTGGACTGCGGCCGCTGCGGCGTTGAACCGAGTTAGATATTGTTGCAGTGTCTCTCCGGATTTCTGTTTAACATTGGATAGAGAATAAGCATCCTTGGGTTGTTCTACATGGATGCGGAACTGGCTAATGAACCTTTCTTTCAACATCTCCCATGAGCTGATAGATCCTTGGGGTAGATGGCAGAACCAGGAGGTAGCTAGATCTGCTAGGAATAGCGGAAAGCATTTACACAGCACCCCTTCTGTTGCTCCGCTCATGAGCATATGCTGGGTGTATCTTTGTAAGTGTACATGGGGTCGGAAGTTCCCTTGTAAGGTTCCATGGTTGGCATTTTCCATTCCCGGGGGGTGATGGCAGTTTCGATATTGCGGGTAAAGGGGCTGGTGACCCTAGCGCCTATTCCTCGGTCCCTTTGCTCCCGTTGGACGCATTCTCTGAATAGTCGTGCCATTCTTTCATCAGAATTTGGAGCGGATAGAAATGAACTTGGTTCTTCCCTGCGAGATCGGTCTCGTCCAGATGACCTGTAGGGATGGTATAGTCTATCACTTCTGACGTGATCCAGTGGTTGTCTCTGGTTGCTCGGATGCATGCTAGGACCAGCTACAGTTGCCCCATGCCTTGATCTTCCCCTGCGGGGTTCTGTTTCGAGCATTTCCATGGGGTCAACTTCGGGCTGGGTTCTAGGTCGGCTCCGTTCAGCGGGGTTTCTATGATTATGTGGCATGACTGGCTCAGCCACATCCGACCCTCGCCTGGCGCCTCCCCCACTGGGTTCGGTTCCAAGTGCTTCATCGAGTCGGAGTTCGGGCTGAGTCCGGACGCGGCCCCTATCATTGTTGTTCCTGTTGATGGCTTCCTCGAAGAGGGAAGACCTTTGCTGTCTCCGAGATCCTCCAGATTGAGATTCATCCCATGATTCAGTGTTGCGGTTGGATTCTTCGACATCCCTCAAGCGTGACATGAGTTGGTTCACCAAAGCTTCTTGTTGGGATGCGAAGCGGTTAGTCACTTTCACCACAACTCTGTCTAGGTCTGCTCTAGTGATTACTGCCGGTTGTTCCGCGGCATGGGCTGTTGGAATTGCCTGATCTACATGTGGCACTGCTGCTGTAGTGGGATGGTTCTCTTGATCTGGATCTACTGGATTTGGAGCGCTGCTAGTTGCAGCGTTCTTTCCCTTGTTGGCGTCTTTTCTTGGCCTGGAAGTCATGTTTCCTAGGCAATGAAAGGTGCTATTGGGAAAGAAGGTTGAATGAGGGAAGCTGAAGCTTCGAGTTCGAAGCTTCTCAGTGAAAGCACCAAAAATGTTTGCACAAAAAATGGGCAAACACCTCCAAGTCGAGTGATTTAGTTGATTTTATGTGATTCTTAATGATTTAAATGAGTTATGTAAATATGAAAAAAGGCAAGGGGCTGAAATGTAAAAGACACGCAGATTTATAGTGGTTCGGCCAGAACGTGCCTACGTCCACTTTATATGTTATTATCTTCTTTTTTCAGATTACAAGTACAATGCTTGGTGTACAAGTGTATGAAAGTAGTTTGAAAGTTCCTTCCGTGCTTGAGCTCTCAAACTTGTCTGCCATTGTTGTACCCTTGCCCCTCTATTTATAGAGTGAGGCAGGGGGCAGGGGTCTTGGATGTGTATAGCTGCTGGTGGGCCCGGGCTGAAGCAATCTGGACTGGCAATTCTGGTTTGGCGAGCCTCCATTCGGTATGGAGCTTGGACCGGTGATGGAACGGGATGGAGGTTCATTCGGTGGTGAGGTATGTGGTTGGCTCGGTGCTTGTTTGGACCGGTTGTGGAGATGGTCCGGTAGGCCTTCTGGTCCGGCATAGGGGTGTGAAGGATGGTGGACCGGTAGAGAGAAGGAGGCTGTTGGCTACCGAATGAGCATGTGACCTTAGTGCCGAATGAACATGTGACCTTAGTGCCGAATGAACTCGTAGGCTTGCATAGCCGAATGAACATGTACTCCGGATGGACCTTCACTGCCGAATGGAACTTGTTCCTTTGAATTGTCGAATGGACATAGGAGCTGATGGAATGGAGGTCGCAAACCCGGGTGAAACTGACACTTCTTGGTCTTGAGGTCTTCTGGGTGAAAATTCGCCCAACAAGCCATGTCTTCAAAACCTACTCCCGACACGAGCTAACATCCGAAGACTATAGCTTTTCATCATGCTGTTATATCGTCATCCAACATGATGCGAATGACCCAACACCTCCAGCACAATCTGTAGGACCTCTACTTCACCTCCAGTTTCATCTCATTTGGACCTAATCTTAGAAGTTAGTATCGACCTCTCATGTCGGCCCTGAGCTCTATACTTAGCCGATCCATGGCTAAATTTTCTTCCACTCCTTCCTTGCTTCTAGTACTCCATGCCCAGATGCTTTGACCCCAACTTCTAAACATAAATTAAGTCGTCATAGAACAAGTTCTCTCTTCAAAGTACCCAACTTCATATCCTAGAAACAGGTCGTCATAGCCTCCAACACTTGGCCAATCACATATCCATCACCTTAGGCAATCTCTACTAGCAACATCTTTGCTCTTTCCAAAATCGTTACCACCATAGATAAAACTACAAATGTCGGTGCCGACCTCTCAACTCGGTGCCAACTTGTGTAAATAATGAATTGGAACTTGCGCCTTGAACCACCAGCTCTTTCAATACTCCAGAGCATCCCCTACAAATTTTGTTCAATTCCGAACAAATTTGCCTTCGATTTGCTCAATTCTTCGACCTAACTTTCAACACTAATAAACAACATCAATTCATATCATCCAACATGGAATAATAAACGATTTCATCCAATCGAACATGCAGTCCATCAAAATAAGACAAATAAGTCAATTTCTAACATAGGTTTACACATAACATGAATATATCAGCATAAGCAAGGGTGTTTCCTAATCCATTTAGATCATATACATAGTTTAACATATAATTAAAGTTAGAAAATGTTTTATGGTCAAAAATCGATTTAAAACATGTTAAATCCTATGATTCTACCATATAAACATACATAGTATAGTGAGAAGGCATAAGCCGCTCACCAATTACCACATTCAACTAATACAAATGTAGATCCAATCCATACAGCAATGAAATGCACTTCAAATTAAGAAGATCGATGATCTCTATCTTTTAGTCGATGATCTAATCTTTGATACATAGTCTAGTTTGATTTAGAGAGCAATGTAGGTGATTTTAGATGAAATTAGGATGGATCTACGGCTAATTAGGGTTTAGACCTGATTTAGAATTAGTCGGAAAAGTTTTAACTTGACTCTTCAGCCCACTATTTATAGTATTCTCTAATCTTTATCTTTATCTTTATCTTTATCTTTACTACTAATAAAGAGAATTCATTGAATATATTTACCCGCTATCTTTTTGAAATTCCAAATATACGCTTTTACATCTCATAGAGAAATAGTATTCAAATATGGGGATATAGCCTGTTATTTTCTAAGTACAACTGTTTATCACCATGGAGAAGAACTATAGTATACGTTCATAAGCTGAAGTATCTCAGTGTTCCATATTGTATGTAATTTACATAGGAGTTCATCGATCGAAATCTCCCCTGATTCCGAGTTAGTATGAAGAAGTTATTGCTGTTTGAATAAAAAAATAGCGGCTTCCACCTAGGCGGAATTCAAATATGAGAATGTTGCCTGTTATTTTCTAAGTGCAACTGTTAGTCACTATGAAGAGCTACAGTGTGCGTTCAAGAGATGAAGTATCTAAGTGTTCCATATTGTCAATAATTTAGATCAGAGCTCATCAGTTAAGGTCTCATCTGATTCCGAGTTAGTATGAAGAAGTTATTACAGCATGAACAAAAAAATAGCCGCTTCTGCCTAGGCGGAGTTCACATATGTGAATCTAGCCCGTTATTTTCTATGTACAACTGTCAATCACCATGGAGAACTACGGTATATGCTTATAAGATGAAGTAACTAAGTATACCATATTGTCCATAATTTAGGTGGTAGTTCATCGGTCAAAGTCTCGTCTGATTCCAAATTAGTATGAAGAAGTTACTACAGTCTGAACAAAAAAATAGCGTTTTTTGTCTAGAAGGAGTTCAAATATGGGGATGTGGCCTGTTATTTTCTAAGTACAACTGTTAGTCACCATAGAAAACTACAGCGTGCGTTTACAAGATGAAGTATCCGAGTGTTCCATATTGTCCGTAATTTAGGTGGGAGTTCATCGATCAAAGTCTCGCCTAATTCCAAGTTATTATAAAGAAGTAATAGTAGTTTGAACAAAAAAAATAGCGTATTCTGCATAGGCTGAGTTCGAATATGGGGATGTAGCCTGTTATTTTATAAGTACAGCTGTTAGTCACCATGGAGAACTAAAATATACGTTCACAAGTTGAAGTATCCGAGTGTTCCATATTGTCCGTAATTTAGATGGGAGTTCATCGGTCGAAGTATCGCCTGATTCTGAGTTAGTATGAAGAAGTTATTGCAGTCTTAACAAAACAAATAGAGGTTCTGCCTAGGCGGAGTTCAAATATGGGGATGTAGCATGTTATTTTCTTAGTATAACTGTTAGTCACCATGAAGAACTACAATGTGCGTTAAAGAGATGCAGTATCCAAGTGTTCCACATTGTCCGTAATTTAGGTGGAAGTTCATCGGTCGAAGTTTCATCCGATTCCGAGTTAGTATGAAGAAATTGTTGCAATATCAAAAAAGAAAAATAGCGGCTTCTGCCTAGATGGAGTTCAAATATGCGGATGTAGCATGTTATTTTCTAAGGCAACTGTTAATCACCATGGATAATTATGGTATACGTTCATAAGCTGAAGTTCATCGGTCTAAATTTCGCCTGATTTCGAGTTAGTATGAAGAAATTATTGTGGTATGAACAAAAAAATAAAAACTTCTGCCAAGGCGGAGTTCAAATATGGGGCAGCCAGTTATTTTTCAAGTACAACTGTTAATCACCATGGAGAAAAATGGTATACGTTCATAAGATGAAGTATCCAAGTATTCATATTGTCCGTAATTTAGGTGGAAGTTCATCGATCGAAGTATCATATAATTCCGAATTAGAATGAAGAAGACTAGAAGTTACTGCAGTTTGAATAAAAAAATAGCGGCTTCTGCCTAGGCGGAGTTCAAATATGGGGATGTAGCCTGTTATTTTCTGACTACAACTATTAGTTACTATGGAGAACTACAGTGAGCATTCACAAGATGAAATATCCGAGGATTTCATATTGTTCGTAATTTAGATGAGAATTCATCGGTCGAAGTCTCATTTGATTCCGAGTTATTATGAAAAAGTTATTGCAGTCTGAACAAAACAATAGTGGCTTCTGCCTGGGCGGAGTTCAAATATGGAGATGTAGCTAGTTATTATCTAAGACAATTGTTAATCACTATAAAGAACCGCAGTATACGTTCATAAGCTGAAGTATTTGAGTGTTCCATATTGTCCATAATTTAGGTGGGCATTCATCGGTCGAAGTATCGCTTAATTTCGAGTTAGCATGAAGAAGTTATTGCAGTCCAAACAAAAAAATAGCGACTTCTGCCTAGACGGAGTTTAAATACCAAGTTTGCATGTACAAACCAATAATTCGTTTATACTTTTTTTTCTAATTCTTTTCGTGTCTATTCTTTGAGGTTTATGTTTCATTTATTGAATGCCGGAACAAACGAAGAAAAAATTCATTAAAATGGAAATAAAATATAAAGATTTTGCTGGGGTAATTAACCCCTTTAAAATAAGCAGAGCAAAATTAAGAAAGAAAAATATGAAATTATCGGTTTCCAAAAGAAAAAAATGTACTTTGAAATATGGTTTTCAGAAGTGTAATTTGAAAGCATAAAGGACAAAAATCTAAAAAAGAGTAGTAAAGAAACAATTAATCGCTGATATATTTTGATATATTTTTCCTCACAATCCACATTAGTTAAAAGAGCATAAGCATATAAAAGTACAAACATTATTTCCATTTTCGGTAGTATAAAATAAACTAAAACAAAAGAAATGAATGATAAAACTACGAATGCTTTCAAGGTATTGGTTCTATGAATGTTCTTCCGTTGTTCCAGTCTTCTCGGTCGTTGCCTCAGGTTCAGTTTATGTTGGCCATGCTACAGTCAAATCTACTTCCACAAGTGCAACTAAAAATACATGCATGTTGTGAATAAATGCAGGTCCATCTTGACGTGCATATATACTCGTTAGACAATGAGCTCACTAACAGGCTTAATTAATTACACATTAATCCTGGCAAGCAGTTTCATAAATTTAAAATAGGCACAACCTTCTAGTCCATTTTTCTATTATGACCACTCTACGAAATGGAAAACCATCATCCTGAAGCAATGAAAATGGTTTGAGATCCTAAATCAACTCCTATAAAAAATTATAGTCTAAACAAGATTTCCAAGGTCAAAATGCTGACATAAAAATTCAGGAAAAATCAATGGTATGTAAAATGTCCCTAAGAGTCATATCTCAAAATTATAGAATCATACGACCTCATATGAATAAAATAAAAATATTTTACGATCCTTCGATACATAAAACACGGATAAATGCATTCTCCCTCGCCTCTTTAGGAATTTCGCTCCTGAAATCCCCAAACAAGCCAAAGTATAAGCAACCATGGTCATCTCACATGCCTATCAATCATAAGCGGCCATCAAACATCTCAGATAAGCAGCCATGCAATCAATAATTATGTGACCTACCCTAACATGTGGATACTAACCTATCAAATATAATATAAAATGGTGAAAGTAGATATGATAGACAGTGGATCTTGCCATTCAAAAAGCTCTAGATAAGAAGTCGTCTGCTCTCTTCTATCTCCCAAATACAATCGTTCTTACTTTCGCTCTATTGTACCTTCACTAGCTTCACCGTCTTTCTCCTAAGCTGTTCATATTGTATCCAACAGTACGAAGCGGCCTACGAGGTATCGAAACTTCTGATTCTAGCTCAACATCTTCTAGCTGATCCGGTGTGATCTTTAGGCCCGAGTCATGCACAAACTTTCATAGATAAGAGACATAAAAAATGTTGTGCATGCTTGTCATCTTCTGAGGTTAGTCGACCCCATATTAGCTTCCCAGTTCTCTCAACTATCAGAAACAGTCCTGCGAATCTCGGTGCCAACTTCCCCTTTCTATCGAATCGAACTACATTCTTTAAAGGAGAAATCTTTACAAACATCATATCTTCGACTGAAAACTCTAACTCCCTTCGTCTCTTATCCGCTTTTATTTTTTCTGTTGATCCTGGGTAGCTTTCATTTATTGTCGAATAACGTCAATCTTCTCTAAAGTCTCTCTAATCATATCTAGCCTAATTATTAGTTTCTCGCTCGCTTTCCACCAACATAAAGGAGCGTTACATGGTCGACCATACAATGCTTCGTATGGAGCCATACCAAAACTAAATTGATAACTGTTATTTTATGTAAACTCTACCAAATGCAAATGATCATTCCACGACTCTCCAAAATCTATAATACATGCTCGCAAGAGATCTTCCAATATGTGACTTACTCTTTCAGTATGCACATCCATTTGTGGGTGATGAGCTGTACTAAGATGCAACTCGGTCCTTAACGCCTATTATAAGATCTTCCAAAATCCACTAGTACATAACAGATCTCGGTCACTCACAATGCTCTTTGGCACACTATGAAATCGTACTATCCACTTTGCATATAACTCCGCCAGCTTGGATGTTGTTCTACCTGACTTGACGGGTATAACTCTTGCACTGTTGGTCAACCGATTTACTATGAACCAAATGCCATCGTACCCTGCTCGAGTCCTCGACAATCCATCAATAAAATCCATTGATACTTGTTTCCGTTTCCATTCAAGAATCTCTAATGATTGCAATAATCCACTAGGTTTTTTTGGCTCTGCCTTTACCAATTGATAGTTTATACACTTTGAGATGAATGCCCCAACACCCCTCTTCATACCTTCCCAATAGTAAGTTCTCTTCATATCTCGGTACACCTTGTTACCATCGGAATAAATATCAAATCTGGAATAATGACACTCTCTTATCACTTTATCTCTTAATCCATCAATATCAGGAACAAATAATCTTCCAGCTTTACGAAGCCAACCTTCTCGGTCGAATTCATATTGCTTTATGTCTTCAGGCTCTACTTCTTCTATCTTTACTATAATCTCCGCTAGTCTAGCATTCCGCTTCTGACTAGTACCGATCTTTTCGATTAGAGTTAGTCTAATCAACAAACTTGCCAACATTTTAGGTTCTGACTTACATTGAGGCCTGAAATTAAATCCAGCAATATATTCTATCTGCTTTCAGTCAAAGAGCATTGCTCCCAACCCAACACGTCTTCTTCTTAATGCATCGACAACTGCATTCCTTTTTCCTGGAGTGTAGGAAATACTGAAATCATAAGAGGGCAAAAACTCCAACAATCATTACTGTTGAAGGTTGAGATCCTTCTAAGAGAAAAGGTACTCGAAGGATTTATGGTTTGCGAATAGCTCAAACCTTTCTCCCAACTAATAGTGCCTCCACATCTTCAAAGCAAAAGTAATTACCGCTAATTCCAAATCATGAGTTGGGTAATTCCTTTGTACGACTTTAGCTATCGACTTGCATAAGCAACAACACTTCCCTTCAGCATTAACACTGCACCATATCCAGTACCATAAGCATCGGTGTATACTCTCACTCTTAATTTCCACTTGAAATGGTCAACGATGGTGCACTCGTCAACCTGTCTTTCAGACTCACAAATGCATGCTCACACTTCGCATCCCATATAAAGGTCTGATTCTTCTTCATCAAATTGGTCAATGGTGCCACTACCTTCGAGAAGTCGATTATGAAGCATCTATAGCATCCTACTAATTCTGGGAAACTTCTCGCATCCTTGGATTCTTTGGCTGATCCAATCTTGGACCGCTACCACCTTCGCAAGATCCACTATTGTACCCTATCTTTAAACGTTGTGACCTAAGAATCTCATTTCTTCTCTCCAGAAGTGACACTTAAAGAATTTTTCTCTCAACTTGTGCTCCCAAAATATCTCTAGCACAATCCCCAAGTGTGTTTTGTGCTGTTCTTCAGTCCTGGAGTAGATCAAAATATCATTCACGATTACAAGCACGAACTTATTCAACTGGTCTCTAAAAACCTGATTCATGATATGTACAAAGTATGCTCGAGCATTGATCAATCCAAATGGCATCACCTAGTACTCACAGAAACCCGACGACATACAAAACACAATAATAGGCACACTCTCCTTTGCTACTCTCAACTGGTGAAATCTCGTTGTCAAATTCATTTGGGAGAACACCTTTGCACCATGTAGCTGATAGAACAAGTCATAAATACATGGGAGTGGATACTTATTCTTCCCCATCACTTTATTTAGCTCACTATAAACCACACACAACCTAAAAGAGCCATTCGTCTTTGTTGCGAATACGAAAGGTGCGTCCTACTCAAATTTGCTTCTCTAAATGAACCATTTTCTCAATAGGTCATTCACTTGCACCTCCAATTCCCTCTGCTCTCTGGATGCCACATGCCTCAAAGGCATAACTATCGGTCTGGCTTCCTTCACCAAGTCTAACTGAAACTTGATCTCTTTATTCGGCGGAAATCGAGTCACTTCCTAAAAAATATGGATATTCTCTAGCGATAGGCACAGATGACAATCCCTCCTGTGGAACCACTAGCAAATATAGAAAGCTAACCATCGCCCCATCCTCTAGTAGGTAGCTAATCACTGCCATTCACCGATCCACATCTCCGACTGTCACCAACAGCTTCTTGCAATCCACCATGGCTGCATATTTCCTAAGCTAGTCCATATGCAAGATAACCTCGAACCCAACAAAGTTCAAAACAAAGCAATCACAAACCAAAGAACATCTACGACTCGGTAAAACTAGGCCATGTCAAACCATGCAAAGACTGGCAGAACCTCAATAGGGTTCGTCATGATAAGGGGTTAGTCTACTATCTCAGGTTCCAATCACAATCTATCTACTAGGTCACTTCAGATGAATGAATAAGAAGCACCGGTATCAATCAAAACTCGAACATGAACATCACCAATAGAAAGAATACCTTAAATGACAACTCCCTTCCCCTTCTCCTTGGACAAGGGAGCACTCAACGATGTTGGGACAACGTCCAAAGCATATGCCTTCACCACCTGCTTATCCTTTACCGGTTCTGGACAATTCTTCTTTAAATGACCAGGCTTGTCACAACTGTAACATTTCTTATTTTCACTCGTCTTGCATTCTTTAATTGGATGACACTTCTCGTTGCAACCGAAGCAAACATGTTCCCATTTACCCTTTTTTCACCCTTACCCTGAGGCTGCTTCCTATTTCCATTCCACTTCTTCTTGCCTTCACCGCCTTGCTACGCATTTGGCTCTTCTTTCTCAGCAGAAACAACAATAGCAATCTCAGCCTTAAGGTACAAACTCTCATGGTGAAGCACCTTTTCTATAAGCTTCTCAAATTGCTCATCTATATGGTCCACTAGATTTTCCCCAAGTAGTCATCTACAATAATGATGGATTTCTCATTCTTCCTTAATCGAGTGTCAATGAACAACATCTCATACTTAGACAAAGCATCAAATTCTGCTATATATTTAAAAACTATCATCTCTCCCTACTTGAGATTGGTAAATCTTCTGAACAGAACCAACTTCTAAGCAGTTGGAATAAACTTCTCCTCAAACTTTTCCTTGAAGCGACCCCAATTGAACTGATCCTTATGAGTAGTAATAGTAACAGCATTCCACCAATTCATGGCTCAGCCCTTAAGCTGTCTTAAAGCCAAATTTCTCTTTACAGAATCTTCCACCTCCAAATCATGGAAACTGTGCTCACAAATATCTAACCAATCTTGCACTTCTATGGCTGACTTCATCCCATGGAACGGCTTTCCTCTGAGGGTGGCATAATCTTTGCTCAGCCGGGCAAAATCAACCCCAGGCGCTTGCACTGGAGCACCTCCACCTATCATCACTCTAGGAGCATTCATCATCATATTAGCAATCATTGTATTGAACATGGATTGGACATCAAGCATGGTAGCTCTTGATCCCTCTCCTTCCTCTGCTCCTGAAGCAGAATTCCTCACAGTATTCCTTGTATATCGGCTCATTCTTATCTGTAACAAGAATAATTAGTCTCTCATAAAGAAAAACGTGCCAATAGTGTCATGTGCATGCGACTTATACTATACAATATATATTACTATATAGTTTTGAAAACCAAATTATAACAAGTATGCACTCTCATACACACACACACACACACACACTCAATCCAGTCTAAAGCGATAACACCTTCCCTATCTTTACTAGATCATAGTATCAACTCCATTTATTCATGTAACCAAAGCTTTGATATCAAATTTGACGAGTGCCCTATATCACTGGCACCAATGGTATATAAATAGTGTGTTGGTGTCATGTTCGGCCGATGTGGGACGATCATCAGGGTTTAGAATGACCAATATATCATATAACCTATCATACTCATAGTGCACGGATAAAATATAATATTATAGGTATAACAAAAGAGATAGTAATAACAATGTGAACAGACCATCATCATCTGAGTATAATATCCATAGAGTTATATATTAAGAGTAGCGGTTATACAACGAAAACAAACTCAGCAACTGTCTATAATACAAACAGTAATAAGCAATCATTATCACAGGCATCACAACGTTGCTTAATGGAATAAGCATGGACACCTTATATGTATATGTTATGGGATAGCTCCATCCAGCTCGTCCTTCAAACAGCTACTGCATCACCTAGACTTATTATCTAATCTATGTATTTAAGAGTACCTAAGATAATAAGAGGTAAAACATAAAACCTTAGGTCAGACAATAGTCTGGTGTAAGTGGAAAATGAGTCTCAAAATAATAAACAGGTAAATATAGTAAGAAACACGAGTATACGAACCATACTTGACCTTTCCCTACAATCAAAGAGTTAGATTACAACACTATAATATGCTACTCTATAATATAAACCACATCCCAATAAAGGATATCAATCTTTCAGGTATTCCTATCTCTAATACCTAATTCCCTTGATACATATGAGTGATAGCCTACTTAAGAGAGCAACCAAAGCAACCAAATTATCCATCAAACAATCCTAACTATCACTCCATGTGCTCTAAATATATGATAGCTCGGATTACCTCCTTTCTAATAGGGAATAATGGAAATTTTAATTCTCCATTATACTCTCGTATCTCGCATCCCAAAGCTGGATATATATCTCGCAGCCTAAAGCTGGACACTAGACCCAAGGCCATAAGTCCAGCGTATACAGGTCCCTTCATTGACCTATGGGCATCCCCACTTATAATACCCCTGCTTCGAGTAAAACAGAAAACACTCCAAGCATCAAAGATTCCTTAACATATACACCCGAGCTCTCCTTTGCTCCATTTGGATACCAAGTCCTTCTTGCTCAATCCAGTTTACATTACTCACGAAGAACCATTCCATATTTCTCGATCCTATGGCCCACCTCCTTTACAAGCTGCCATCTTCGAAACCTACTCCCAACACAAGCCAACATGTGAAGATGATAGCTTTCCGTCTTACTGTTATATCGTCATACAACTTGATACGAACGAGCCAACACCTCCAGCAAGATTACATGACCTCTACTTTACCACCCAGAAGTTTCATCTCATTTGCACCTAACCCTAAAAGTTGGCACCGACCTCTCATGTCGGTCCCAAGCTCTATACTTAGCAAATCCATGGCTAAGTTTTCTTTCACTCCTTCCTTGCTTCTAGTATTCCATGCCTAGATGCTTCGACCCTGACTTCTTAACGCAAATTAAGTCGTCATTAAGCAACAAGTTCTCTCTTCAAAGCACCTTACTTTATATCCTAGAAACAAGTCATCATAGCCTCCGACGCTTAGCTAAACCCCTATTCATCACCTTAAGCAATCTCTACAAGCAACATCCTTGCTCTCCCCAAAATCGCCACCGCCATGGACCAAACTACAGATGTCAGTGCCAACCTCTCAACTCGGTGCCAACTCGTGTAGTTAATGAATCAGAACTTGTGCCTTGAACCACGAGCTCATCAATTACTCCAGAGCATCCCCTCCAAGTTCCGTTTAATTCCAACCAATTTTGCCTCTGATTTGCTCAGTTCTCCGACCTAACTTTCTATGCAATCACAACACTAACAAAAAACATCAAATCATATCATCCAACAGAGAATAACAATTTCATCCAATCAAATATGCAATTCATCAAAATAAGACAAAGAAATCAATTTCTAACATAGATCTACGCATAAGATGAATATATGAGCAAAAGCAAGGGTGTTTTCTGATCCATTTAGATCATATACATAGTATAAAATGTAACTAAAGTTAGAAAAGTTCTTATGGCCAAAAATCGATTTAAAAAATATTAAATCCTATTATTCTACCATATAAACATGCATAGTATAGTGAGAAGGCATAAATCACTCACCAATTACCAAATTCAACCAATATGAATGTAGATCCGATCCAGACAGCAATGAATTCACTTCAAATCAAGCAAATTGATGATCTCTATCTTCTAATTGATGATCTAGTATCTAATCCATAATCTATTTTGATTTGGAGAGTAATTTGGGTGACTTTGGATGAAACTAGGAAGGATATAGAGTTAATTGGGGTTTAGACCTGAGTTAAGATGAGAGAGAAAAGTTTTACTTTGACTCTTCAGCCCTTTATTTATAATTTTCTCTAATTAGACTAATGGGCTCGCTCATGGGATAAATTAACACATTAATCTTGGCTGGTAGCTTTAGAAACTTAAAACAGGCATAACTTTCTAACCGCAAGTCCATTTTTTTTATTATGACCACTCTATGGAATGAGAAACCATCATCCTAAAGCAGGTGAAACTGGTTTGAGACCCTAATTCGACTCATATCAAAAGTTATAGCTCAAATAAGATTTTCTAGGTCAAAATGGTAACATAGAAATTTAGCAAAAGTCGTAGATAAGTAAAATGTCCCTAAGAGTAATATTCAAAAATTATAGAATCATATGAATAAAATAACAATATTTTACGATCCTCCGATATGTACAATAAGGATCGTAAGATTTCCTGTTCGATATTTAGACTACCGAACATGGAGGGCGGTATGATTCCTTACTAAACCATTCCTCATGTTCCATAAAAATAATGTGTTTACTAGGAATCAAACTCCTGACCTCTTCATTGGAAGCTTGATGCTCAACCACTTGAGCTACACCGTTTTGTGCCACAACTCCTTCATTTCAAGTCAGAATTGGGCGAAACTTGGACCAACAGTTTCGTATCATTGAGTAGTGTATTCCAATGCCCTTGAATATTCCATTTTCTTGCAGTAGTATAGCTCTCCAAGGTAGGACCTGAAATGGTGGACAAAATTTAAAATGATCATCCATAGCTCAGATTGAGATGTGGTTTTGACTTAAGTGCAACTACTGACCTTAAGAACATTTTACAAATGCTTGATCGTATTATCCGACTATGCTATTTTACCTCTAACACTCCGTCTTGCCCTTGTGATTACTTGATAGACCTTTATTATGCACCGTATAGCCATTTCTATGCTCCTTAATATTTATTTATATTCACTATGTTGTGGGTGAAATTGCCCACAACACTTGTGTAACAACCCACAGGTTAGATTTAGAAGGACTAGATACTGTAGCAAGGTGGGAACTGCAGATAGTTAAATCTTCTTATTCATGCTCAGCGCTGATAAGGCAATTGAATATCCAAGGAATAATATTCTGAGGTGGCGGTCTTAGTCAATACATATGTTACATTATATTTTTCAATTCCGCTATACGTTAATATTTATCACACTCTGATATACTTTGGTTTATTACAGGTAACCAAAATCAATGATCCATGCCCTAATGAACTTGGATTTCGATTTAGCCGAAATTTAGATCTATTAAGGTGCAGGTTGTTATAACTTCACCCCAAGGCATAATTTCGTAGAATATAAAGTATTTCATCCAAAATTGTCTTCCTTCTCATAGAATGGCTATCTCGAATCTCATATATCTATACCTTTATTCCTGTCCTTTCACTAAGTTTTCTACTGTTAGTATGCCGCAGAGAGCATTTTTCACTCATGGGAAAGTTGTTCGATCGTTCCAAGGCACCTTTTATCAGTATGGAGTTTTTAGCTCATGCTTTTTTGGTAGTATAGTCGTCTAGCATGATTTCCTACTGATTCTCATCTCTGTTCGGTGGGGAGTTGCTTTCTCTAGTTCAACCTTATTTGCCATTGGTCCTGAGGGCCGTGCATTGTCCTATGAATGTTTCGAGAATATCGAGGTGCCCTAGGGAAAGGAATATGCAATATTTTCATGGTATATGGACTCGATGGTATGTATTTTATTAATTAATTGCAGTTTGGTCAATTAAGACCGGTGGTTGTCATCTATTTTTCTTACGTGATTGCCAAATTATTCCATTAGTTACTCCTTCATCACCACCAATCCTACTTGTGTAGGTTAATCGCCAAAATGTTTGGCTAGTTAAGTGGTTTTGCTAAAGTTTTGAACGTGACTTGGTCGTGCTCTTGTGCTGTGAAGCTAATCTTCTTTTGAAGCTTATGCATTACTGCATCTGATATTTATTTATGTCCATATTCTCCTTTTCCTTACTAGTTATCCTGATATGTTTGTTCCACATGATTGTTAGTTTTTCTTGTTCCGTTAGCAACCTTTCTCGCTACTATGATGCATAATTATATGTGACCAATCACCAACAAGTCCAGTAAGGTAAGAAGTTTCTATGACCGATGCTTCCCTTGGCCCATACTTTATATTTCTTGTACGAATACTTACATAAAGCACATATGTATCTTATTGAAAATTTAAATAAAATTATCATCCCTAATCAGGACTATTTGTTGCATTTGTGTTTGTATAGTGTCCTTGCTTAATCATCAGCTTGTTAGCAATTTTTTTGTTGCTATCTTAGCACTTGTACATGATCAATCACTATCAAGTTCACTACGGTGAGCGATCACTAGTGTAGTGCCTTCGTAATACGATCCCATGTGTCCTTGTTTAGTTTTCATGCACTTTCGTTATTCTAATTTGTTCATTATCACATATTCATTCCATGCGTACTTTAAACAAGTTTTCCTAGTGTCGGTCTAATGATAGTCTTCACAGGCAATTCCGTTATTAACTGCTTACACTAAGCATACAACCGACAGTCATGTAATACTATGGGCAAGCTTAGTTATTCGTTGCTGATAGAAATCTAGAGCGAATGTCAAGGATGAACCAACTAAGTGGCTTTTATGTCCTGACCGTTGGTAAGTCGGGTTCTCCATGGCCATCCCAGTAGCTTGTAGTTGATCATTAATGGTGGGCACCGGTTAGGGTCATTCCGGTCCGCCACTACCGGCAAGAAGTTTGAGCCGGTCATCAATAATGGACACATGGCTAAGAATCACTCTACTTCATTACTATCGATGAGAAGTTTGAGTCGAACGTCAATGATGGATAGCTGGTCAAGGATCACTCTGGTCCATCACTATAGGCGAGAAGTTTGAGTCGATCCTCAATGATGGACACCAAGTTAGGAATCACTCTGGTTCATTACTATCAGCGAGAAGTTTGAACCGTCATCAATGACGGACAACCGATTAGGATAACTGTAGTCCATCACTACCGACGAGAAATTGGAACCGATCATCAATGAGTACATCCGGTTAGTAATAACTCTGGTCCATCATTGCCGGTGAGAAGTTTGAGCGGATCCTCAATGATCGACACTCGGTTAGGGATCACTCTGGTCCATCACTTCCAACGAATAGTTTTAACCGATCATCAGTTATGGACATCCGGTTAGGGATCACTCTGGTCCATCGCTACCGATGAGAAGTTTGAGCTGATCGTCAATGATGGACACCCGATTAAGGATCACTCTGGTCCATCACTACCGACGAGAAATTTCAGGGCCAATCATTATTAATGAACTACCCATTCCACGATCATGTCCTGATCATGGGTAAATCTGGTTCATTGTTGCCGGCCAAAGGTTCGTCCAAACTCTCCATAATGCGCCAAAGTGGGGTGTCCCTCAATATTACCTATATAGTCCTAGAAATCAAGGACTTTACTTGGCATGGGATGGTTGCTCTTCTGGTGGTTTGGTACCACTGGTCATCTATCATATTTTCGCATACCCTATCCATGGGGTTCGGTAAGATCGCGACAATTGACAATAAACATACCCATAATCCATATAGTTTCAATAGTTAGTGCACGAAAAACGAAATAGAAGTTTTCAACTTTCCATCTTTTCCCAGATACTGCTCCATCCACGATAATGAGAATGTAGGCTACATTCTCGATCTCTGATAATGAAATACAGCCCTTCCCAGATTGGGTCAGGTGCCCACGCTAAGGGGAAATTCGCTCCAGGACTAAGTTTCCTTCCTTAAGCAAGTGATGCTTTGTCCTAGAGTTGCATTATTTCACCGCTTTTTTCTAAAGCGTCATGGTTTTCAAAGCAATATCTTATCGCTTCTCTTCAATCAGATATAGGGACATGTTTAGAAATTCCTCATTCTCCTTTGAGTCATAGTGGATTTTCCTATGAGATAAGACTACAATTTTGATGGAAATCATAATCTATAATTCGTAGGCCAAAGGAAAAGGAGTATGTCCCATTGTAGTTTCGCGAAAAGTGCAATACGCATAAAGTCCAATGGCAACTATCCATCCAAGCTCCCTTATCATTTTCCAAATGTTCCTTTATGAGAGTTTTGAGAACCTTGTTGACTTCTCTAACCAATCCATTGGCCCACAAGTGAGGCGTTGTAGAAAAGATTTTCCTAATTCGGTGTTGCTGATGGAAGTTAGTGGATTCCCATCTATCAAACTACTACCCATTTTCCGAGTTCATCTAGAGTGGAACTCCATACCTGATAAAGTAATCCGCGACTATTGCTGCATACCTAACTCCACCCATAGTTGTTAGAAATTCTCCATCAGATCGAAGCGCGTGATATTTCCTTTTTCTAGGATCTGCCAACCAGTGTGTTCTTCTTAATTTCCATAATGGACGTTGTCTAATAATTACTTAGCCTCTCCTACAGCCATAGACCTTACCAACGGGTTAGTAAAAACCTTATGTATAGGATGTCATCCTGTATGGTGTAACGAATTGCCATGCACATTACCTTCCTTGCTTCATTCCTGTTTGAGGGTGAAGTTTTTGCTAGAACCAGCCTGGAAGTGGTACATTTGTTGAGCAAGCCAATTTTTCCAATTGGCTAGCATCTCGATTTTCCTCCCATTGGGGGTGCTTAACCGCATAACATTCTTACACATCAAGCAAAACGTTCACCCTTTTCTTTTTTAAGTAGTATGCCAAACGTTCTCCTTTACTTAAAGCTCCCAAAGTGCTTTATTCACAGCCATTTGCAAATTGCTATGTATGCATAGTGTCCTGATTCACAGTTTCTTTCCTATTTCCAATCCTGCTATTAGTGTATTATACTCCTTCGTTCGGTCTAGCCTGCAAGGTAAAAGGTCTATCTGACCCGAAGAGGTCAAGAACATTCATTCTTGCCTGCTCATTAGTATTTTCTTTCACTTATGTGGGTTTTGCATGGTTAAGTTGCATGACCTTCGTATGCCTTGATTATTTTTATTAAATATTATTTGAAATTAATTCATCAAAGTAAGTCATACCTTTTCAATATTGTCTCTGTACTATGTGAGGGCATCTAGTCTCTTTAGTATCATGCTTCATATGAAGTCGACCCTGTCTTTGGTGCTTTCTGTAAAGATTACGCTTTACCATCTCTAATGATGTCCGATCTCATCTATGGAATGAGTTAGAATTAGACTCCATTAATTCTGGAGGAACCGAACCTAGTCTTCCATCTGATGCAGTTGAACCCTATACTTGGGAATAGGAGGTTTATGCTCCATTGTCGAATTAACTTGTTCTTCACTATTTTCATGCACATCTATCTCTAGAGATCCAGTAGAAGGATATGCTCTGATCTTCATGGGGAAAACTAACACCGTGCCCTCGAGCGTTGTTTATATCCTTCCTCCATAAGAAATCAGTTCTATCGAGAGACTATAGTCTACAGTTTATAGCACTTTTATTAGAGTTACCTTACATTTTAGCCGAGGGAATACTGGTTTCCATCCCAGCCATAGTTGGCTCTTCGATTCTCGATTCAATGTATTCCACAGTTTCTCTAGTAGTGAGATTGATTCTTTCAGGAGTCTCTATGAGCTATTAACATGAAAAATTGTCCTATCTTCTGAAGTATTCCCTTTATTTAGTCCTATTGTCCATTTTTCGCATGTCCCTATCTCAAGGCTTTTCATTTCCAACCCAGTTGACATTTTTCAGTCTTGCCTCGATATCAGAATCCTCCATAAGCATAAATGTGTTGGCCTAATAGTGTAATTTTACTTAAGTTCCTTGTATAACTCCATTTTCATATTATTTCCTGATGTAATAACCACAAGGACAATCCACTCATTATGTTGATGCATATCGACTACTATAGTGCTAAACCGTGTAAGATTGTTCCATAAGATTTGTCCATTATTTTATTTGATGCTTAAGTGTTAACGAATTAGTGCCGCTCGGTTTGATAAGGATAGAAGAAAGCAATGATATATTACTTCCTTTGTGACTTTAACTGCCTCTATATGCTGAATGTAGTGCTTCAATTGTATACTAAGGTTGGATATTCCAATGTGTCGTTCCATGATCATAGTCTTAAAATCCAGGGGTAGACTTCATATCAGATGTTCGGAGTGAATAGAATACGGTTCATCTTGTCAACCTCTAGTCTCATGCTTTGCTTAACACTCGACGCATAAACCCAACAGTTCGTTCCTCCGCTACTGGAGTGCTTCCTTATGTTGCTTAGTGGGCCATGTCGTGCCCTTATGTAATGAAAGAACCACATATATACCAGTCGGTTTGACCACATAAGTTCCTATTTCGATAACCAAGCATGTGGTTCTAACATCATCAATTATTTTAGTTGGACATTCTTCCATGGTTTGGTATGGGATATATCATTGGTCCGGTACCAATCAATTCTGCATCGAGTTGATTTAGTTTGAGCCTTGGAAGTCCAAATTTCTATGGCCCCTTCCTACCTTACTTGCTCCCTTGCATCCATTCTTAATGGGTTGCAAACAGAATTTCAAACTTGGTCTCTTTGGACCTATATTGCTAAAGAGTGCTCTATTATCTCGTAATACTTAGCTAGGAAAGAAGATAATAGACATTCCATCATCATTTGCAGTCACTACTAGATTCTTCTCCAGTAGCTATAACGGGCTTTTATTCGATGCAACACCGTCCAGGATAGAACAATACACAATATAAACAAATCATAGAGAACACAGAGTCAATAATGCAGCGATAACATATATAATACAAATATATACAAATCCAAGTAGGATATAAAATGACTCAAACTTCTATGGTTACAAAATACACGGTGTTCCACCAATATACAACACAGTGTCATACACCTAACGGTAATATACAATAATAAGTATCCTCTATCTACTCCTAAATCCACAAATTGGTCAACTCGTCCCTGAATCTGAAATGTCTCGGACTGACCCAAGTATTATATAAATAACTCATCGGCTAGACTAATTCTAAAATATATATGTCAATATTTAATGAGAACCAGCATGGTGAAGATTGAGTATCACAAGTGGAATGTAAATTTCTCAGGTATATCAATGTCGATTAAAACCATGCACCAAAAACATCATCCATAGTAAATCACAGTGCAATAACTCATCAAATGTCACGAGAACAATGTTGGTGAAATAGCATCCATAAAAACCAAATTACTATCTATACACTTTACTCAGTATTGTATATTTCGACCACTAACCCTGATGAGAGACAATACTCTCGGTCATGTGATCCTAATAGATGTGGTACAGCATAGGATGCAGACTCAAACTATATAACACAAATATAATATTACATATCAATGCAATATAGTAATCAATCTCAACCAATAGTTCTTATAAGAGGGAACATTCTCAAATGAATGGCCCTATGGGATAGAAACAATAAATCATACAAAAAGGAGAGCGCTCAACCATAGACTCTTATGAGAAAATGACAAACAAGCTAGTAGCAAGTCTCTAATGTCATAGATAGACAACACGTAGCTGTCTCAGGTTAGGCTATCTCAAATGACAGACGGACATTTAGCCAGTCTTTAATGCCAATTAATTATCGTATCTAATGAGGTGATATATAATATAACTCATATATAATGGATCTACCTAAGTCATCTAGATGGGAGACTGACATACCGTAGCAAGCACAAGGAAACACTGACCGTAATATGTTTCCTGTGATCCCTTAGTTACTCCCAGAATCGAGACACTTATATCCATCATATAACATAAACACACTTCCGAACTACACCAAACATTGACATGATTCCTACTTGCTTTTTGCAATGGATCATTGGTCCTTAATTTACATCGAGGAAATGACTCTAATGATAGGAATAACTCTCAGCCTACAAACTCAATAAGGTGACATCAGGGATCCAGGGCTCGACCCCACAATCAGGACTACTAGGATGGATAACTAGCCTACTATGGGTCTAATTCATGAACTCTCCATAGTGGGTGAATCGCATAACGTAGGTTCCTAACAAATAGTCTCAACTATATAAGTTCTAGTGAGAGTAATAACTAGTACTCTTGACTTTAAGAGTCCCGAGGAGAGTGAAAATAACTGCTCTCGATTCGTTAAGTCCAATTAAGAGTGATAATTACTCATACTCTCGACTTATTGAGTCCTAACAAGACTTATGAAAAATACTCCCAACTCTAGGAGTCTTGATGAGAGTGATCTCAATATAACATTTCCTTAACTATAATCCCTAAGAGTAGATAACAATACTCGGCTAGTTAGTCCTTAAAGGATGCAACAAAATACTCTTGCCGAGATGAATCCTAATGAGAGCATCACAACATAATAATTTATCGACTACTAGCCCTAAGAGTAAATAACAATATTACCTGCTAGTTAGTCCTAAGAGGATAATCTATAAATCTCGGCATATCTCTTGCTTGTAGCCCTTAGAGAGTGATATATCTCTCGACTACTAAGTTCTAAGGAGTCACCTCTAGACGATATCATAATTTCCTAACCCATCTCCAGAATATAAGTGACATCTACTTACAAAAAGTAATCGAACAAATATCGACTCAGGCGTCCCATACCACTTGGTGTTGCTCGCTCATTTACTCAATGCTCGTAAATTGCACTCATCTTTGCACAATTATTCTATATAACAAGTCCAAAGAATAACCGGAGAAATATTACCGAAAGTCACATACCACATGGTACTATAACTTCGTTTATTCTAATTCCTCGTTACATAGAAGTATATAACAATCAAAAGATGAAATTTTATTATTTATTGATTTGGAAGGGTACTAAAATACATTTTTCCTAAAATCTTAAAAATAGTTTCAAATATCAATATTCAATTGAAAGAAAATCAAATTATAAAATTCTCATTCTTTTCTCCATAATTCTCTAACAGTTTCAAAAATAGATATTTTCCAAATATTTTATTTAATTATAGGGAAATCTTTAAAGTAAATCCCATTCAGTTATATCTTATTTAATCATAGAGAAATCTTTAAAGTAAACTTCATTCAATTCCAAATCTCTTAATCTCCTTTTTAAAAACCATTCGTAACTTTGAAATTTCTTCTTTAGTAATTCAAAATAATAATCCCAAAGAAGTCTTATAATTTACAGTTTCCTTAAAGCAACAAATTTACATAATCTGGCTTTCCCAATAAGGATTTTCAATTTTAAAATATTTATCAAAAGCATAATATAAAATTCCGCAAATCATTATTTCAAAACCCTTATTTACATCCAAGCCATTTTAAACGATGTAAAATAATAATTAATCAAACTCACATTTATATAAAATCTTCCAATATTTGACATTTAAATATTTTACATTATTTATTTGTATACAATTTCCAAAATATTATTTTATAAACTTCCAATTTATTAAAACCAATAAAATTTACTTATCACTTTAAAAATATATAGATTTCAAATATCATTTCATAAATATCCTTTGAATATTTTTATAATCAACGATAAATAAATAAAATATAAACCTCCAAAATTCTGCTATTTTATAAATCCCAAAATTCATCATTTTCAAATAATTTCTTTCATAGAATCCTTAAAATAATTCATTTAAATATTTTTTATCATAAATAATATTTCCAATTTTAAATAAAAATCATTTCAAAAATCTACAATTTATTTCTAAGAATATTTCATTTCATTCAAAACCATACGTTTCAATTTATGCTTCCCCTTCCGATCAATTACTAATGTGATCTCATCGTAACAACAATCAATCAAAAATATGCAATTCAAGTCATCTAATTCAATCCATTCAACAAACAACACATCGAATTCATAAAAATATAATCTCTATAATAGTGTTGAGTTGTTCAAAATAACTCACGCATACAAAGCAAATAAACCCAATCAACCATCCAATATCACACAATTCAACCAATATTAATCAAGCACCAGTACGCATAAAATTAGATGATGGTTGTAAAAGAATTTTACTCACCAAATAATGCTTGCAAGGTTGAATCTTATTCACAGCTTCAATCCAAACATCGCTGCCACTTCGCGCATGCCAGTCACCAATCGCTATTAAACCCAGGCACAACCTAAGCATAGCTATGTCCTACCCAATCACCAATGCTCCACAAGCTACCATAATTCCCAAACCTAGGTTGCGCTTCCTGCTAGCAAAACCACATCATGATTTCCTCTCTCTTAGTATTGACCATGAGCGCATTTGAGCCTAGGTCGTCGCTTTTCGCCTACCAAACGCAAATCACGTTCCTACATGTCGCATCGACCATGCGGCATCCAAGCCGTGCCTCATATGCCTCCTCTCGTCGCGACAACCATCCTCTCTTCGACCGTCGATGTCATGGCCATTACCAGATAACTGTCCGCGTCGACACAATTTCATTTTTTATATATTTAATTCATGAATTTTACTAGAGAGGGGACTAGGGCTAAGCCCTTGTAGATTGGATTCAGGTTTGATATGGGTAAGGATGGGACTTATGTAGAAAGGGAGAGAAGAGAGTTTAAATGGGCTTTGGACCTTGAATTTTAATTCAATACAGTTTCTACTTTATTTTCCATTCAAATTTAATTCTCAACGTTTATTTTTAAATATATTTCAATCTAATTAAAATTAATTTGCACTTCTAAAAATATTTTATATTCAATTTAAAACATTTTATTCAATTTTAAATAAGTTATCTGAAAGGAACTTTTTTAATTCAATTTATTAAATTAAAATCGTTTATTAAACAAACTTTAATGAACTAAAAATTTATTTTCAAATATTTTCAATATCAAGTTCAAAATTTTTTATTTTAATTAAATTTATTTAGTTTGTGGAGCAGAAATCAGGGTTGTTACAATTTCTTTCATCCTCTCTATGATGACTTGATCTTCAGTTACAGGCATGGTTATGGCTCCTTGATCAGTCTCAGTGATCAATTTTTTCATAAATCTACCACAATTTTGGTGAGGAATGAGACGTGTTTGTTGTAGTTGCCCCCAGTTCGGCATCATCCCTATTTGGTTCGACGCCAAACCACTTCTCGGGTCTAGCTTCGGGATGAACTCTTGCTCATTTCATCCCTTCATTATTCCTTCTTCTAGCTCTTGGACTTTCTTGATTGGATTCTTTAGTTGACTGTGACCCTTCATTTTTTGGATCCCATAAACTGGGATTACCCTTATTTTCAAGTACTGCGACCACTAGTTTGTGGCTGCTACAAGCGTATCATGAGTTGATACACCATTGCTTGATGTTGGGAAGAAACATTCGTTTAATTTGGCCACAACTCTATCTAGGTTACCTCTGGTGATTACATCTACTAGCACTAGAATGCTTGCTGAATGATCTTTATGAATAGTAGTTTTCTACTTGGGTGTGCTAGTATTTCCTACATTACTGCAGGTAGCACCAACCTTATTATTTGATCTCAAAGGCATGTTGAGAACCAGCTCTTAATGAAAGCAAAAAAAAATGGGCCAATCCTCTAACCTATTTATTATAGAGCTATGAATATAGGGTGTATAACACAACTGTTATATTTGTATTATGATTGATTTTAAAAGAGCGAATCACATATAGGTTATGTAGAAAGTAAATTGCAGTAAAGTAAATAACAAAGATTTATAGTGGTTCGACCAGAATTTACTTACATCTACTACCCATTTTTATTATCCTTCGTACTGATCTTTGGTACAATATTTGGCGTACAAAATATGGTGATTTATTTCTCAATAGAAAGTAAGACATAATCCTAATGATGTTTGTTCAACAACTCATATCCATTTATTCCCGTTCGTCTATTCCTGCTTGCCTACTCCTATTCGGCTGTTCATGTTGGCCTATTCTTGTTTGGCTATCCCTGTTAGGTAGTTTTTATTAGGCTGTTCCTCCTAAGTTATTCCAGCTAGACAATTCCTGTCAGGAAGTTCCTGCTAGGCAGTTTCTGCTAGACGGTTCTTGTTATGTTGTTCCTGCTAGGCAGTTCCTATTAGGTTACTTCTGCTTGGTAGTTCCTACTAGACAGTTCCTAGCTTTCCCTGACTTGTCTTCCATTATTTTTGTAAGTCTGGCTCTCCCTAATTCTCCCTCCAATATTGTTGGAAGCTTTGGTATTTTAGGAGAGGAGAGGTATGGTGGTCACTTCGGTAAATCAGGCAATTTCTATATATAACTCGCTTGGTTTGGATATTTCCATATATACATGATATAATCAGAAGTTTCCATATGTACTCAAACTTCATTCCATATATAACTTGATCGCCTTGGTGAAAAAGACTCTGCTTAGGTGTGTTGGTCCGGTGGATGGATGTGGACGCCATGTTGACTGGGTTCCCACACACTCCCCCTTGGTTTGGCATTTACTAGTTCGACCTTCACATTATATTGGTTTGGCGTTCATCCCATGCCTCTTCTATAATAGTTGTCCGACACCTAACCTACCAAACATGATTTCTTGTTGGTACCTTAGGTGTCGAACAGGATTTCCTATTCAGTATCTTGGGGCATTTCCTATTCGATGCCTTCGGTGCCAAACATGATTTCGTGTTCAGTATTTAGACAACCAAACATGGGAGGTTTCCTCGTCTTTTCCTTCTCTTTCTTACATTGCAATTAAATTTCCTATCGAACCATTTCTCATGTTCCATAAAACTAATGTGCTTTCCAAGAATCGAACTCGTAACCTCTCCGTTGGAAGCTTGGTGCTCAACCACACAATCTATACATGTTTTTGTGCTATAACTCCATTTCAAATCAGAATTGAACAAAACTTGGACTAGAATCTTTAAATCATTGAAAAGAGTATTACAATGCCTTTGAATGTTCCATTTTCTTAAAGTAGGTAGTAGCTCTCCAAAGTGGGGCCCAAGTTGAGTAGCTTGTGTACAAATCTTAAGACGATCATATCTTCTAATTCATGGCTCGGATTAAGATGCAGTTTAGACCTAGGTGCATGTACTGACCTTAGAAATATTTTACAAGTGCTTGATTATATTATCTAGCTATGCCAAATTTTCTCCTAATGCTTCATCTTACCCTTGTGATTACATGATGGTGCCTTTATTATGCACATTACCATTGTTTCTATGATCCTTGATGTTTATTCATATACACCATGCCATGGGTGAAAATGCCAACAAAAATAACCAACACTTTTTAGTTTTGTGGTTAAATAATATCCTTATTTCGATAAGTTATAAAAGTATTAATGATGACTTTTTTCTACTTAGGAAATAAGCACCTATTATGTGATTCTTTTGAAACACTTAGCTCAAATTCCAAGCATCCATATTCAACCCAAATGTTGCACACTCCACTCTACTACAATGTCGATTCTTGAGTTTTGTCAACGCAATAGATCGTTGGCAATAAGTCAAGGGTGAGGAAGCTACCCTAACTCATTCTAATCGATGATCGTGTATCTATAATATGTTGCATATACACAATAATGTAGTATATGATATATTACTTCATGTGTGCCTAATTACACGATATTATGTATGTGTGAATTGTAGTCACATTTTACACCATAAGTGATGCAGCTAAGGCCAGAGAAGAAGTTGTGCAAACTATAATTCCTGAAAACATGAGTTTGTGGTGTAGTGTGATGAGTCATTCACGACTCAGTGAAGGCATGAGTCGTTGCCGAGCTAAGGAAGGAGGGCCACGAGTCAACAAGCCAAGGGGGAAGGTAGTCCGACCTAAGAAAGCATGGTCACGACCTAACAACGGAGTTTTGGGTCGTCTCCGACCTAAGAAAACACAGGAAGAAGCATTCCGACCTAACAAGCTCCGACCTAATGATATTGAACGAGATAACTGTGCCGAGTTACGAGCTAGTGATGTTGAACAAGATAACTTCGCCGAGTTCCGATCTAAGCAAGCTGAACTGCCTTCTATTTTAGGTCGTAGGGGATTGGGTCGTGTTGTATTTTAGGTCGTTACCGACCTATGGGTTGTGTTGGGTGTTAAGTCGTGAATCTTTGAGTCGTTATATGTTAAGTCGGTAACGAGTTAAGTCGTGTACATATGTTGTGTGTTGTATTGCTTAACTCGGTCATGAATGGGAAGTGTTAGGTCGCGTACGACCTATGATGAGTCGGTCGTGTTGAGTCAGGTGAGTTGGTCGTACTTGTTAAGTCGGCCAGGGGTTGAGTCGTTTACATTGGGCTGTGTTGTAAAGGGGTTGAGTCGCGTGTGTTAAGTCGGTCACGACTTAAGTTGGGTCGTAGGTCGGCAACGACTTAGGGACTGGGTCGAAAACTCTATAAATAGGGGCGTGTGTTGTACATTTGAGATGGTTGATTTGGAAATAAAATTTCTTGTTGATTGCTTTGTGCTTTCTTCTCCAATTGGTAGTTGAGTGTAATCTCCTATCTCCACTTACGTCATTCAAGTGCGCTCGAATCCACGTTTGTTGAAGCCGATTCACGGAATCTAGTGCGCTAGATCAACGTGCGAAGAATCGTAGATCTTTGAACACGGTATAGTGCGCTATCAACGTGTTTGAGATAGCTAGAGTTCAGTATCTTTGGATCAACGAACTTGGGCATTTTGGTATCTTCAACTCACCGATTGCTACATTCCATCGATTGAAGTTTAGTTTGATTAATCCGCTGTGCCATTATTGGTATCGGAGCCATACTTAGCCAATCATAGCTAAGTTGATTCTTGGAACCAAGTTTTTGAAGTCTTTGAAGTTTGAAGTTGTTCATTGTGTTCATATTGAAGTTGCAACAAGTTTGAATTGTTTGATCCATTACATTTTGGATCAAAGTGAGCAAAGGAGTTTGAAATTGAAGAAGGCCGTGTATACTAGCGGGGAGTAGCCGAGCCTTGTGGAGTGTTTGAATTTGGAGCCGACTTAACCTAAGTCGCGACTTGTTGCCGAGTCAAGGGTTAAGCCGAGTCAAGCTAAGCCGTACATTGTTGAGCCGAGACTTGTTATTTTGTTGAAAGCTTTGGAGTTTTGTGTTTGAATTGTAGAAGTTTGTGAAGTTTTCAATCATGCCACCAAGGAGAGCTAATCGTCATCAAAACGTTGAAGCTTTGTATCGTCGAGAAGAAGCCGAGCTTATGGAACAACGTATTAATGAGAAGTTTGATGAAGGCATTGGTAAATTGGAGAAATTGATGAATGATTTGAATCAAAGGAGGAGATCACCAAACTCCAACCATGGAGGAAACCGAGTTTCGCCATCGGTTACGGAAGCGAGGAGGGTATCACCACATTCTTGTAGAGATAGAAGAGAAACATCAATTTCATCGCAAAGAGATCATCATGACTATGCACATGAAGAGAGAAGAAGTCAACGTGAATTTGACAATGAAGCATATAGAGATGAAGAGAGACATAGTCAAAGAAGCATGCAGGAACGAAGGGATGATAATGGTCGAGATCGATGTAGGCGTACTTTTGATTTTGTTGAAGAAGGTGATAGAGCTAGTATTCATTATCGAGATCGAGACCAAATTCGAAATTCTTATCGGGATGTTGGAGATGATCGACGTTGGGAATCGGGTATGAAGATGGAAATTCCGGAGTTTAAAGGCGGAATGGTAGCAGAAGAATTTCTCGATTGGATTTCTAATGTTGAAGAGATCTTTGATTTCAAGGAGGTTCCTGAGCATAGAAGGGTGAAGTTAGTTGCTACTAGGTTGAGGGGAAGAGCTTTGGCGTGGTGGCAGCAAACTAAACTTACCAGGGAGAGAATGGGGAAGTCAAAGATAGAATCGTGGGATAAGATGAAGAAGTTGATGAGATCTACTTTCCTACCTTACAACTATCAATCACTTATGTACCAGAGGTTGCAGAATCTAAGGCAAGGGACAAAGTCTGTTAGTGATTATGCTGATGAATTTTACCAACTCATTGCCAGGAATGATATTATGGAAACGGAAGAACAGCTAACTGCTAGATTCATTGGGGGATTGAGAATGCAGATCCAGGATATGGTTAATATGTTCGATCCTAGATCCGTTGCAGAGGCACATCAGAAAGCGTTAGCTTGGGAGAGACAAGGAAGACGTGGAGGTGGTGTGTTTACTAATTCCAATAATCAAGCAAGGGGTGTTGGTGGAAGTTCTAATGTTCCTAAACCTGTCAGTAAGCCAGTAGTGAAGGAGGCTGAGAAGGCAAAGGCTAGCAGTGTTTTCAAATGTTATAATTGTCAGGAGTTGGGTCATAAGAGCAATGAATGTCCGAAGCCGAAGAAGAGAACCATGGTTGCAGAAGTTGAGGAGGATGATGGTGAGGAGGCAGAATGTTCAAATATACTTTATGTTGAGGAGGAAGAAGAATTGTTTGGAGATGAAGGTTGTAATCTTATGACGAGGAGGTCATGTCTTACACCAAGGCAAGAGGAGGATTGTAGTTGGTTGAGAAGCAATATTTTTCAGTCGACATGCACTATTCTGGGGAAAGTTTGCAAGTTCGTTATTGATGCTGGAAGTTGCGATAATATTATTTCTACAGAAGCAGTAAGAAAGTTGAACTTGAAGACCGAGAAGCATCCTAAACCGTACAAGCTAGCATGGTTAAGGAAGGGTGGTGAAGTGAAAGTGTGTCGAAGGGCTTGTGTTAATTTTTCTATTGGGAAGAAATACAAAGATGAAATTTGGTGTGATGTAGTAGACATGGACGTGTGTCATCTGTTGTTGGGCAGACCGTGGCAGTTTGATAGAGCAGTACAGCATGATGGTCGTGCCAATAGTTACAGTTTCATGTTCGAGGGTACTAAAATCAGTTTGGTTCCCAAGAAACAGCAACAGAAGGAGAGCAAGCTAGAAGAGATTGAGGAATTGAAAACTCTGTTGACTTTGAAGGAGTTTGTCAAGGAAGTCGAAGAAGAACCTGAGGTGTTTTTGTTGATTGGGAGAGAGAGTAGTGAAGAAGTTGAAATTCCAGAAGCAGCAAAGCCAATTTTGAAAGAATTCGAAGATGTCTTTCTAGAGGAGTTGCCTAAGGAGTTACCGCCACTTAGAGACATTCAACATCAAATTGATCTTGTTCCGGGAGCAGTGTTACCACATCGACCACATTACCGAATGAGTCCGAAAGAACATGAGGAGTTACGAAGACAGGTGGAAGAGTTGTTGGAACAGGGACGTGTTCAGGAAAGCTTGAGTCCTTGTGCCGTGCCAGCATTGTTAGTACCAAAGAAGGACGGAACATGGAGAATGTGCACAGATAGTAGAGCTTTGAACAAGATTACTGTTCGTTACAGATTTCCTATGCCGAGGTTGGATGATTTGTTAGACCAGTTGAGTGGGGCAACTATATTCTCGAAGATTGATTTGAAGAGTGGTTATCATCAAATTCGAATCAGACCTGGAGACGAATGGAAGACAGCTTTCAAGACGAGAGAGGGGTTATACGAATGGTTGGTTATGCCATTTGGTTTGTCAAATGCACCTAGTACATTCATGCGGGTGATGAATCAAATCTTTAGACCATTCATTGGGAAGTTCGTCGTGGTTTATTTCGATGATATTCTGATTTACAGCAGGAGTATGGAGAAGCATGTTCTACATTTGAGGGAAGTATTGATTATTCTTCGTGAGGAACAATTTTATGCTGCTACGAAGAAATGTGTGTTTATGACGCACACTGTTTTATTTCTGGGTTATGTTGTTTCAGGAGAAGGTATTCAAGTGGACCAGAGTAAAGTTGAAGCTATTAGAAATTGGCCACAGCCGAGAACTATCACTGAAGTTAGAAGTTTTCATGGGCTAGCGTCATTCTACCGAAGATTCATTCCACACTTCAGTAGCGTGATGGTTCCAGTGACTGATTGCATGAAGGGTAAACAATTTGTATGGTCAGAAGAAGCGGGGGTTGCCTTTGAGAAGATCAAGGAATTGTTGATGTCTGCACCAATTCTTGTTCTACCTAATTTTCAGTTATTGTTTGAATTACATACTGATGCTTCGAAGGTTGGGATTGGAGGAGTGTTGAGTCAGCAGGGGAGACCTATTGCATATTTCAGTGAAAAGTTGTCAGGAGCAAAGATGAGATACAGTACATATGACGTTGAATTTTATGCTGTTGTACAAGCTGTCAAGCATTGGAGACATTATCTATTTCAGAAGGAATTTGTTCTTTACACAGATCATGAAGCATTGAAGCACTTACAGGGGCAGGATAAAATTTCAGCGAGACATGCATCATGGATTGCATATTTACAGCAGTTTACTTTTGTCGTTAAGCACAAATCAGGGGTGACAAATCGTGTGGCTGATGCTTTGAGTAGGAGGAGTCATTTATTAACGACAATGAAGGTTGAAGTGACGGGGTTTGAATTACTGCCAGAAATGATTAATGAAGATCCTTACTTTGTGAAATATGTTGAGAAAGTGAAGGATGGGAGTACCGATGAATTTATGTTGATTGATGGTTTTCTGTTTAAAGGAAATCGTTTGTGTATACCGGACTGTAGTCTGAGATTGAAAATTGTCAAGGAGTTACACGAGGAAGGGCATGTGGGCCGTGATCGTACTTTACAGTTGATTTCACAGTCTTACTTTTGGCCGTCGATGAGAAAAGAGGTTGAAAGATTCGTGGAGAGATGTCATATTTGCCAGGTTTCTAAAGGAACAACAACGAATGCAGGGTTGTATATGCCATTACCAGTACCATCTAAGCCATGGGTTGATATTAGCATGGATTTCGTTTTGGGTTTGCCTAGAACTCAAAGGGGAAATGATTCTATATTTGTTGTGGTGGACAGGTTTTCGAAGATGGCACATTTTGTTGCTTGCAAGAAGACGGCGGATGTTGTTCGTGTTGCTCAATTATTTTTCAAGGAGATCTATCGACTTCATGGTTTGCCAGAAACTATTATTTCTGATCGGGATACTCGTTTTCTGAGTCACTTTTGGTTGAGTTTGTGGAAAATGGTAGGAACGAAGTTGAATTTTAGCAGTGCTTATCATCCACAAACAGATGGACAGACAGAAGTTGTTAACAGGTCATTGGGAAATTTGTTGCGATGTCTTGTACAGGATAATTTGAAAAGTTGGGACATGAAGTTATGCCAAGCTGAATTTGCACATAATCATGCAGTGAATCGTAGCACGGGATTCAGTCCGTTTCAGATTGTTTATTCAAATTTACCCAGGGGACCGTTGGATTTGGCAGTAGTACCACAGTCGAAGGGGACAGTTAAACGAGCTGTTGATTTTGTTGATGAGCTGACTGAATGTCATAAAATCGTTCAGGAACGATTGGAGAAATCGAATGAGAAGTATAAGAAGACTGCAGATTTGAAGAGACGAAATATTGAATTTAACGAAGGTGATTTAGTTTATGCTGTATGAACGAAGGATCGTTTTCCGGTAGGTGCTTATAATAAGTTGAAAGCCAGGAAAATTGGTCCTGTCGAAATTGTGAAACGAATTAATAACAATGCTTATAAGTTGAAGCTGCCGGAGGATATTTACACTTCTGATGTATTCAATATTAAGCATCTTGTGCCATATTATGGAGATGAACATTTTGATGAGAAAGAATTTTCAAATTCGAGGACGAATTTTTCTCAACCAGGGGAGGATGATGCAGCTAAGGCCAGAGAAGAAGTTGTGCAAACTATAATTCCTGAAAACATGAGTTTGTGGTGTAGTGTGATGAGTCATTCACGACTCAGTGAAGGCATGAGTCGTTGCCGAGCTAAGGAAGGAGGGCCACGAGTCAACAAGCCAAGGGGGAAGGTAGTCCGACCTAAGAAAGCATGGTCACGACCTAACAACGGAGTTTTGGGTCGTCTCCGACCTAAGAAAACACAGGAAGAAGCATTCCGACCTAACAAGCTCCGACCTAATGATATTGAACGAGATAACTGTGCCGAGTTACGAGCTAGTGATGTTGAACAAGATAACTTCGCCGAGTTCCGATCTAAGCAAGCTGAACTGCCTTCTATTTTAGGTCGTAGGGGATTGGGTCGTGTTGTATTTTAGGTCGTTACCGACCTATGGGTTGTGTTGGGTGTTAAGTCGTGAATCTTTGAGTCGTTATATGTTAAGTCGGTAACGAGTTAAGTCGTGTACATATGTTGTGTGTTGTATTGCTTAACTCGGTCATGAATGGGAAGTGTTAGGTCGCGTACGACCTATGATGAGTCGGTCGTGTTGAGTCAGGTGAGTTGGTCGTACTTGTTAAGTCGGCCAGGGGTTGAGTCGTTTACATTGGGCTGTGTTGTAAAGGGGTTGAGTCGCGTGTGTTAAGTCGGTCACGACTTAAGTTGGGTCGTAGGTCGGCAACGACTTAGGGACTGGGTCGAAAACTCTATAAATAGGGGCGTGTGTTGTACATTTGAGATGGTTGATTTGGAAATAAAATTTCTTGTTGATTGCTTTGTGCTTTCTTCTCCAATTGGTAGTTGAGTGTAATCTCCTATCTCCACTTACGTCATTCAAGTGCGCTCGAATCCACGTTTGTTGAAGCCGATTCACGGAATCTAGTGCGCTAGATCAACGTGCGAAGAATCGTAGATCTTTGAACACGGTATAGTGCGCTATCAACGTGTTTGAGATAGCTAGAGTTCAGTATCTTTGGATCAACGAACTTGGGCATTTTGGTATCTTCAACTCACCGATTGCTACATTCCATCGATTGAAGTTTAGTTTGATTAATCCGCTGCGTCAATAAGACCCAGTGTCATGACCTAACCCTTTTGTCCCCAAACCCTATGTCATCGTTCTCTCTACCTAAATTCATAATTGCTCCATACCATAAGTTACTGCAGGCATTTCTCCATGTCACTTTCTTCATTTTAGTTCATTATGTTCTTTAGGTTGATAAACACCTATTTTTTCAAAAAATGGACAAACACTTCCAATCAATTGATTGTAGAACTATGTATACAAGGTGCATAGCACTATTTTTATATTTGTGTTATTATTGACTTTCAGAGAGCAGATCACAAATAGGTTACATAAAAAATAAATTATAGTAAAGAACACAAAGATTTATCGTAGTTCGGCCAGATGTGCCTACATCCACTGTCCATTTCCATTATCCTTCCTATAGATCTTTGATATGTGCTTAGGATACAGACTACAATAATCTGTAGCTTGGTAGAAAGTAAGATATAGTCCAAGGAAGCTTGTTCAGCTACTCATGTTCATCTATTTCTATTCGGCTATCCATGTTCTCCTATTCATGTTCGTCTTTTTCCTATTCCTATTAGCCTCTTCCTATTTAGATATTCTTAGTTTCCTTTAACTTGTCCACCATTACTTTTATAAGACTTGTCTCCCCCCTTGAGTTCATGCTTGTATATTTATAGGGCTAAAGATATATGGAGTCTATGCCTATAAAATAGGCAATTTCCTTATTTTCCTACTTGGTTCGGTTCTTTTCCATATACAGAAGATATGATCTAAAATTTCCATGTGTAAGAGATTGAATCTAGAATTTCCATAATTAGCTTGCTTGCATCCTTTGTTTGGTGCTTCTTAGTTCAATAGTGCCTTGGTCCAGCAACGCCTTGATCCTGTAGTGTCTTAGTCTAGCAGTAGATTTTCGAACAAGAATTTCTGTTCTGTAGCAGACTATCACACAAGATTATTGGTCAAGTAGCAACTACCGAACCAAGTGATTGGTTTAGGTGTTTACCACACCAAGCATTTAGCATCTGTTCCATCTTGTTTTCTTTATGCTATCTTTTGGTCTTCCCGCCTTTCTATTCTGACAATTTGACCAGGTGATGATGCTTTGATCTTCGATTGCTACAACACTTGCTGGATCTATCTGGATTGGTTGCAACAATTGTGGGTTGTTAGGTCTGTGATTGACGAATCTTTTCAATAAGCTTATTATCAGTAAGTCTAGCTTTCTCAGCGATATCCATGACAAGTCTTAACTGAGAAAGAAGATAACCTTTTGGTGAGTATGCTACCTCAATTCTTAAAAAATATTTTAAAGGACCAAGATCCTACATTTCAAATTTTCTAGCTTACTGTGCCTATGACATTCTCGATGGAATTATTAATCTATGTAATGATTTTTGTATTATTTGCTTCCCAAGCATCTATTTCACACCATTTTTATTGCCAGGATGCTTGCAACTTCCACTGACATAACCTCGTAGGTTTTTCCTTTAAGAATTTTTTCCATTACTTTGCTTCAATACGATCGATTTTTCCTATTTAATTTTACATTTATTGAAGTGAATCACCCTCTCTATAACTCATTATCATGCACCAAAAGAAAAAAACTTCTCTTTTTGAAAAAGACATTTTGTCTTCGGCCCAAATAAAAAATAACACACAAAACCAAAATAGATCTGACCCAAGTAAAAGTAGGCCAACGAGGTCGACGAGGCTAGGTCGCAACGTTGGTAAATGATGAGGTCGGCAAGATGAAGCGGTCGAAGTTTGGAGTTTGGATTTGGCTTTGGGTGGCCAATGTCGAAGGTGGGTTGCACGATAGAAGGGGATCTGAGGTGCTGCTGATGTTGGAGGTGTAGTCGGAGTTTAGTTTTGGCATTGGTAGCTGATGTCGAAGGTGGTTTCACGGTAGATGAAGAATGACGCTAACTTGGTGGTGATGATTTAAATCTAAACTGGAGAAGATAAAATCAAAATGATCTGGGTATAGAGATGATTGCAGTATAGGAGAAGGAGATGCTAGGTGCAAATGATCTGGGTAGAAAGGTGATTGTAGTGTAGGAGAAGGAGGTGCTGGGTGCAGATGAGCTAAAAGATAGAATACGGGTGAGACAAATTCTATTCATACACCATTAATTGCTTTGCCTACAACATAAAAAAGTTTTTAGACAAAAATGCCCCTATTTAAGAAAATAAAAGTAAAAATCAATAGTGATGAATCACAAATTCACAGTGTACTCAATATAATTTCTTTCATAACGTAACTAAAATTTCTATACGTTATTAGTTGAATTAAATTTAAATTTTTTTTAGATTTAAAATTCTATTCATACACTTTTAGGTTGTACTCATGCTGTCAATTTTAACATTTTTCACTTCTAATTAATTTTAAAATTATTATTAAAATCAATTTGATTCATAGAGTACTGAAGTTTTCTCTGTTTTTTACTTCAATTAAACCTAGTTGAAATCTAACATTAAAATTGAAATCGTTGAGCTTAATATTCAAAAATTAAATTATATATATATATAAATGATTAAATAAATTCGAATTCCATTAAAGGTGTTTGAATTTGAAAATTAAATTTTACAACAGTTAATTTTGATTAACGCAGAGAGAGTGAAAGTTGTCGAAATAACGTAGGAATTTTGTTTTGTTCCAAATTAGGGTAGTTTTGCAATCTATGTGGTGTATATTAAGTAAAAAATAATATACTTGATTTTAGTAAATTTTCGGTGTATGTATAGTAGTTTATGGTGTATGAATAGAATTTGCTTACGGATGATGCAGAATTACCGTTCTGATATCATCTTGAAATACTTGAAAAACTAAGATGAGGCTCGTGCTTCGAACACGGATAGATTAAGAAACATGATCTCTTCTGAAAGTTAATTATATGTAATTATTTAGATTAATGCGTAGATGACTAACACTGAAAATAAATTAAGCTAAGAATATACAATATATTTGTTTAATAACCAAATTTTTTTTTTTGTTAAAACTATACAAAGAGGTACTTGTGAGCAATATTCACGCTGAAGTACAGATAGTGACATAAAGACAACACAATTTTCCAAAACATCTACCTAAAATAACAAAATGTAACTAAAATAACGGCATGAAGTCGTTACTGATCCAGTTTGATTACTTTAAACATCCTTCTTACGACATTTATACGATGCTCGCAATTGTATAAATCAGCTTATTGCAACTTCTTCAGTGTCCTATTAGTAGTAAATCAAGGTAAAACCTATTGTACATTTACTGCTTTATGGTGTAAACATGTTGTGGTACATCATGAAAAGATAGTTAAGTGTAATATGTCAAGAAATCTTTCAATTCTAAAAGAAGCAAATTACCTATTATATCTCAAAGGCCTAGGTTCACTGTGTTTCCATCCATAACAACATTAGCATTATAGTTGTCACACTTTTGGAACATACTCTTGCACATCCGGTTAATCTTTAAGAAGTACATCAAAAAAATTGGAGGTGTACTATGACTTACACTTGGAAATGTGTTGCTTGTGTGGGATATCGATAAGCAAGTTTTTCCTACAGCGCCATCACCAACGATAACACATTTTATTAACCTTGAAGTGCTCATTTTTGTTCTTGATTCTTTTATAAGGTATTGGATGATTATTATTGAATATGCACTACTAGTACTCTTTATAAAGGCGGGGAAGTTAGTATGTACATGGACCCACACATTTAAATTTTGAATAACAGTGAGGGACACTATAGATTTATGTTAAAAATTATATTACAGTGATTAAAAAATCTACTTGACTAACAATTAAGGAAATTACTTTAGTCTTTACTACCTCCTCTACTACTTTAGTCTTTTTCTCCTCATCGAGAGAGGAAGCAAGTTTCTTCTTTTTAGTAATGGCTTCATTGGCTGTTTATAAGTGAAGAAACGTGCACCTTAAGCTCTACCACTTCACTAGAAGGACCTTGAGAAGCCTGTTGAAGAAAAAATAACTTTTTGGTTGCTTTGAAACATATAATGAACATAATATAAATTAGAAAGTACAAAGCTAAAGGCTTAGATTAACCAAACAAAAAAGAATGCATACCGGCAGAAGTTGTTGAAAAACAACGCAAAGATGATTTTTGAGTAAATCAAAAGCTGCGATGGCGTGAGAGAGGTCAAAGTAGGAGATTGAGCGGCCAAACGAAGAAAATCATCAAAGCTCGTAACATGAGTCTGAGCTTGAGACTTTGAAGGAAGAAGATCATTCAGAAGAGGAGATAGACCAAGCTCATCATATAAGCGACGGCTGGCCGATGGGGAAGTAGGAAGGGAAATATTAAGGAAGGAAATAAGTATGAGTCTCCACAGTTCACTTTTGATCCCTATGTCCGAAAAAGTAAAATTTTATTACATATGGATTTTGAACTGCTAGAACAACATATACGTATGATTCCTCGGCAGCAACAACAAAAGCTTGACCACCCTCGATCTTAGGCTTTTTACTTAGAGGAGGAACTAAAATATCTACTAGAGCACCAATGCTCGCTTTCCTTTTTAGCTCATCAACCGCCTTGGCAATAAAGTCCTTATAGGAGCAGGTTTAGTTGGCATAGTTAAGGCAGAAGCATGATCATTAGCCTCCTTCTCCTTGGAAGCAACAATGAGTGCAAATGAGCCGAAACCAAAAGGAGAAGTTTTGTGAGATAACAACATAAGAAATTCCATTTAAGTTGTAATGAAAACTTACCAGGAGGTTCAAGTTGGACATAAAAGGAGATAGAGAAATCATTCTAGCTAACAAGGACCAATGATCGTTTTTCCTGAGTGTTCCCCTTCATCATCGGGGGTTTTCCCAATATCTTGTGGTGATCCAAAATCAAAGAATAATTATGGAGATACGCCTCTATCAAGAGTGTAAGCCTATCATCCATACTCTTAGACTCTCGAGTCATGGATTTAATGGTATCACTGATAGTAGGGCTAGTTTGTTTGGGAGCAGAATCTAAAAGAAAGCATTCATCATTAGAGGATGATGGATATAAAATAAGTTACGGAAAATAGAAACTTACTGATTACAGAGAATGTTTCCCTAATCTTAGGGGAGCATAATTTGATGTAGAAAAACTGGTTCTCCCACTCCTTTGTCTTGTTAATGGGATGAGTAATTAAGCTTTTCGAGAAAGGATGGAGATGGTACAATGGACTATCTAGTTGTTCGCTAATCCTCATAGGATTTTCCAAGATATAAAGAGTCTCAACGTCCATAGAAAGGAATTTAGCCTCCCTAGCAAGGACTTTTAGGCAGCTTAGATAAGTGTATGAATTGTGGTCGGTTGGATCAGAGCAATGTTCAAATGTTCTAGGAATTGCAAGAGGAAAATTAGAAAAGGAAAATATCCCGAATGCTAGATAGGGATAGGAGTAAAGACAAAGAACCCCTCTAGAGGGTTGTCTATCCTGCCAGTGGGACTGGCAGGCATGGTCTCTATGTTTGTAATCCCATATTGCCGGAGAATCGTGTCTACTACCTCCCGAGTAACAACGTAAGATTGGTTGAGAAGAAAGTTCCCTCTCTTTGCAGAATCAGATGGTTCAGAGCTCTTACATGGTTTCTTGCTTTCCATTTTCCCGCGAGGTGATACCACATAAAGTCAAAGAAGTATAACACACTTTGTAATGCTTATATATGCAAAGTAGACAATTAAATGCCTAAACAAAAGGTAATTAATTAATTAGAAACACCAAGTCCTAATAATAAAGTGTTGAAATTCGTAAATAGCTATTACACTTCCAATAAGTCAATAACCCATTAAATAGCTCATGTAGAATTGATAAAATACTTGGGAAGTTTATAAACAATTGAGGGTATGTAAACAACTGTTAAATCCATGGTGAAATGGTAAGTTTGCAACTAGTCAAAAAAGTCTAATTTAAATATATGTTAACATTTTGGCACAAGAAGGAGGGCCAGAACCTCCATCACCCCGCATATCCTATATTTGACTTTTCTCGCCTTACATCTAAAGGACTCTCCTAACTAGTACATAGAGGATATAGAGAGCCTTTTAAATCCAGCATAGCCGATTAGACTACATGATGACTATTTCCATACAAGAGTCTATTGAACCTAAAGCAGTCAAACCAAATTATTAAATCACTTCTGATCTTCGATTATTTGAAGAGCAAATGTTAAGAATATTGGCCCTAGAAATCATGGAAGAAAAGAAACAATGGCTCCTTTATTTTGATAAATGGAGTATGAACCCATTCCACATAGGGTCTACCCCAATCTTTGCTTTAGGAAAAGAAAGGCCGAAGAAAGATAGTTATTTCCTAAGGATAAGGAGGGACGTACAATTCCAATCCAATGGAACAATCTTTGAAAAGAAAATAATAAGAGATTTCGATAATTTTGCTTGTAAATGGAAAGTAATAATTGACCATTCTCCTGCACCAGTCAAAATTCAAAAGAGAAAGTTTATGGATGATGCTAATATTCCAATCCGATGCCATAAGGCAGTCAAATGAGAATAAAAGGCACTATATCCTAAGAATTCTTGGATTCATTCTCTTCTCTCTCTTATATTTTTAAAGTTTTTAACCCTAAATAAATTTGAAGACTTTAGTGCCTATTATAATCTTGTGACTTTTTTGCAAATAAGTGTTTGTAAAATTGAAAATTGTACAATATATTAATAAAGGGACTTGACTTTTGACTTATGTTGGACTCTCATACATATGACATGACTTTGGTTTCATCATGAGATGCACATACCTCCTACGAAATGGTTGTAAAGCTTCTTTAACCAAAATCTTAACCAAGTGTTTCTTATTCTTCATATTTCGGAGCTAACAAAGAAATTTGTTAACACCACTACTTACTATCGACCGCAATGGTCGATAGTGCTAATCAATCCACAAATCTAATTAAGTTTGACTTCCTATAATATTTTTCATTGTGCTTGCTGCTGCCAATAGGAAGAATAATTTGTTTGGTGAGGAAATAAAAATTTCTGAAACAGTAACTCTTGATTGCTGATGATATCACAAATCAATTTGAGGAATTGCAACATGAAAGATTTGGTTGGGTAATCAGAAGAATGAATAGAGATTACGGGCTACAATGGAATTTGGTTGAGTGAATAAATTATTAAGGCTAACAACAGAAAAGGAATTACAGATGGTTGGTAAAAAGTTGGAAGTAAAATTGTTATGCATGAATTTGAGGCAGTTAGTAAAATGTTCAAACTGAAAGGTTTTGAATGAAGTGCCTTTACTTTGAAATGGTTGAATATGGATTGTACACATCAATAGTTTGTGGTTCCTGTTTTCTTATTTAAGTAGTAGATACGTATGTTTATTGGATATGTGAATAATTCATTACAACTACTCTATGATATCCATACAATGTATAACTGGCTAATTATAACCATATTACTTAGAATTTAAGGAACTATATAATGGCTGATTATATTCAGACGCATGATATTGTTGAGTAATCCCTTAAACTTTAGAAAAATCAAAGGACAAAATTTTCCTTATGTCATTCAACCATCTTTTTACCTCTCATTATATATTCCTTCTATTCTTTTTATCTAACAAACCCTAAATTTAATTTTAGGTAAATTCTCATATCTTGTGCTTGAATCCATCGAACTAAATACCGGGTTTAATTTCAAACCATTTTAAAATAGTAGATATATGTATACACTTACAATATATATCTAAGTATATTTAAAACAATTTGAAATTTATATTTGTTTATCAAAATAAATCTGTAATAAAATTACTACAGTGGCCTTCCCACTTAGAAACTCAAAAATGAATGTTGACGATGCATGCACTCATCACCGAAATTATTTTCCAGCGACAGAGAGGGGAGTAGAGAACTTATTTATTTTCGAAGTTTCTTTAAAACAATCCTTTCAAATCATATTGAAATATTTATATCAGAAAATACTTCTAAATAATATTATTATTATATTCCAAAATCATTTGAAGGAATTTTTAAATACTCTGGAACTTGAGTTCTAAATTCCAATTTATTCTCATTTATTTTATTTTAAATCTTATTTCCAACTAATATTTATAAACTTCACTACCTAACAACCAATATATTACAACCAAATATAACCTTTATAAAATTTATTACTTTGCATACAGAAAATAAATATGCAAATTATTTCATTTACCTATATTTCAAAACCAATATTGTGTCGGTCTGTCCTATTAAGTGTTTAGATATCCCTATTAATGTCATAGCTCCTATGCACCAACTAGAATTTATAAATACAAAATGGAACAAATTAACACAATATAAAAACCATTTTATAACACTAACAAATATGCTTTCTCGTATATATACACTCAACGACTCATCATAGGGTATTACTATCGTATTAATAAAGAGTTAGACCCCATAAAGCTAAGGTTTATCGCTAAACCAAAGCTTTGATACCAAATGTAACAGCCCGCCTTTTTGTACGTTTAAGTCGACGATAAATCATACATGTCAGACTCAAACCATACAAGAGAGCGGATTGTTATTGGGTAAACAAGAAAAGCAGAGAAAGAAATAAAATAAAATAGAACCCCACAGCGGAATGACAAAATATAGTAATCAAATAACAGTTAATGTAGTTGTTTTACAAAACATTTGATTATACTTATACAACACATATCAAAATTACATATACCAAAGAATAATAAATAATGCAGCGGAACAATATGAATGTAGTGGAATAATATAATAAATAATAGTAATGCAATCTTCGTCTTCATCTTCCAGAAATAAAGTCTTCGAATCCTAAAATGCTCAGACTGACCCGGGCGAATTGAAAAGACAAAACATTCGAGTCAGAACTAAAAGATCTTATGTGAGTTAAATCAACAGAAATAAATATGAGTGGAACAACGTCAGAAATGTTTACGGGATTTGACATCTCCTATCCAGTGTCTAACATGAGTGCAGTAACTTAAGGGATGCTCGGGATTCACATCTCCTAAGGATCCGTCAAACTATCTACTAGTAATATACGCTATTATAATAATGTTTAAAAGTAAAATAAACTTACTTTAAAATAGCCCTTAACACATAATAGTGCTAGTAGTCTATACAGTACCTACATATCTCCTGATTGGGAGACTACGAGAAGATACTACACAGGTCCGACGCAAATCAAACTCGTACAAGGCTCGCTAAGGTAGGTGACACGGCACAACTAGGCAATGCCATGGTAGATATGCCAATTACGCATCTTGACTGATGGTGACGCATAGCGCGCAGCTACCGCCCACCTCGAGCCACACCCCCAAAAAAATCAAAGGACCCAATCAATCACAAAGTAATAGAATGATATCGAAGGAGTGTGTCCGATAAGAGGGGCTACCTCACTGGCCCGCAAGCGCTCCTGTTTTAGCCACCTTATGCCAACTCACGGGAGTCGGGTCCACGTATATACGTCAAGGGAACGCCGTCGCCATCCTACTTCATTCTGGAATCCCCACCGCGTACAAGGTTGTTAAATTTTTGGAGTTGGCAGAGAGTATGGCAACTTCCGATCTCGGTCTCTTTAACAACGAAACGTTATTATAACACCACGGCCATTTTCAAAATAGTTTATACTTTAAAACCAAATATCATTGCCTTTTCAAACCAAATCAATATGATATCATTTTCATTTCAAATATACCATTTTCTAGAATCATAAAACTTTCAAAGTTATAACATTTCGAAATCAAAACACTTGAAATATAACACTTTCAAGTTATAACACCTTGAAACTCAAAACTTTGAAACATAACTTCCACCACTTAAATGGTTTAAAATACTTTATATAATAAAATGGCTTCTTCAATTTCACAAATCAATTCCGAAACAACTCGAATTTCTACATTTTATACTTAACCAAATCCCTAATCATAAATTTCAGTTCGATTCAGTTTCCAAATAAACTATTCCAAATTTTGTCGATTTCAAAACAGATTTGATCCACAAAATAAGTCATTTCAAATTCAATATATTTCAAACTTTAAGTATACAACAATTTCAAAACTAAGTTTGGTAATTACCATTTCACAATTCAATTTTCTGTTACCTAGTTTTGAAATAATTTACTTAATAACTCCATTGTCATTTAAATAAAACTCAAGTTACAAATAACTAAATATTTCCTTCAATTTTTTTATACTTGAAATATTCATTTAATTCACCTTAAACAAAAATCAAGTTATAAAATCATACCTTTCAAAATTTCAAATTTAATAAATTTCACATCAAACTTATTTGAGTTTAATTGTTAAATAAATTCTATTTCAAATAAATTTCAACTTTATTTTCCAACCTTAATTTATTTAAATCTACATAAAATATAATTTAAATACTTAACCGTATTATTATTTTCAATAAAAATCAAACTTATTCTATATTAAAACAAATTATACATAGCTTAAAATCAAGGATAAAATAACATTTATACAATATCTAAAATCAATATTTATCTAAAACATTACATTTCTTTACAAAACCATAGAAATCATTTCAAATTATTTCTATATATAGACCACGGTGTCCGTATATAATTTTCTATGTTATGGCCAGGTGATATGGATATTTACCATTTCAAACCGTAATTTAAAATATGAATACGGTTATATATCATTTCAAACCACACGGAATGAAATAAAAATCTATAACAACTTGCAGTTTATAACAATATAAAATACAACATCCATTCATCCAATATCAATCATCAAACATTTGTCAAAATCATCATCCAACTCAATCAATAACATCAATATAGAATAAGTAATGAATAACAGGTATTTACTGGCTATTTATATTCAATAATAATTAAATAACTGTTGTATCCAAATAAATTTAAATAAACTAAGATGATGATTCAAAATATGTCAAACAGTCATAAATAAATTTCTAATCAAATCATAAATTAATTTAACAAACATAAGAAATTTTAAAAGTTGTGAGTGGGTTAAAACACTCATCTTTTGAATTTAAATTGAATTTAAATCCAATTTAAACCCAAAAATTGAACAGTCTCAGAATTTGTCCAAACCAGAGTCAAAATGTCCAGAATCCTAATATGATCCTAGCAGAGAAAACCGCGCGTAATTTCGATCTTGCATGCAAAAGTTATTCGAATTAGAACACTTGAAAATAGAAAATTAAAATCAATAAAAAAAAAAACTAACACACGTCAATATTTTCAAACCCTAGCTCACTCGTCACTTACCAGCCTCGACGTTAACGGAGCCGCCCCACCTCAATTCAAAATCCACCGTGCCTAGCCTCGCCTACAACCCGATCTGAGAACCCCACTCGCCAACACGCCTCAGGCCGACCAACTCCCTTCCACGCGTGACTACATCAATGTCAGAAAAGCTACGGCTGCCGCTCACCTTCATCATCAATTCACGGTGATTTCGTGACCTATGGCCAAGAACGAATGTTACCCCTCGACCTGCTCATCACCACCTGATCGATAAATGGTCGCCGATCCACCGTTGGATCGTAAACCCTAATATGGACGGTTGGCATTCAATCCACTTTCTAAACAAACGATGATCTAGTGATAGAAACTAATCGCAGATCCGAGATGCGCTCGAGAGCTTTAGATTGATATATAATTGATATAGTTTGAGGAGTTTTAATTTTTGATTTGATTTTGAATTGCAATTGAATTTAGACTTGAGAATTTGTCTGCCATTGAGAAAGAGGAGCAACAGAAAGAATTGTATGTATAGAAATGAGGAATAGAAAGGCTTCTAGGGTTTATAACGGAATATTTATAGGTAGGTTAGAGAATAGAAATAATGGATCGGATTGGTTTGGGTCGGAACGATAATTGACCCGAAAACCCCGTTCTGCCTTCGGAACGAAAATGGGTCAACCCATATATCAAAATATATGTTTTTAAATATTTTAAAATCAATGGAACAGGTTTCAAGTTCAAATTCCATCAAATGAAGAAGTTATGCTAAAATCAATTTATTTCAAATTGATTTCAATCGATTTCAATTTCATTGATTTCTAGGAGTTTCGAGCCCGTATGATCAAATGAAAAGTCCGATCGCTACGAAACTTGAAATCCTACAATAATTCACCGTTATGGATCTGATGAAACTGGTTTCGTCAAAATACGAGTCAATGGCCAAAATGGCTATTTTCCAGTTAATTAAATAAATAATTAATTAATTAATTAAATCACTTTCCAATTTAACTTTTAATAATTTACAACTTCTATCAATTTTGATTTCTTAACCATTCACAAATAATTTAAACAAATTTAGTTTTCGATTTAAAATTGATTAATTCATTAATTTCAGTGTTAGATTTCAATTTCATTAAATTCAGCAATTTATAAATTTAAAATTACAAAATCCATTTATTAACTTTTAAACCTTGTTGTTCAAGTCTTTTATTACAATAAGAATATAATTAACATTGGTTCATATATTGGTACATTAATATTTCCCAGTTTCATCTTAATTCCTATTTACGTAATATTTAAATATTAAACTTCATTAAATTCCAATTAATCCAATTGATTAAATTTAAATTAATAAATCTTGATTCTCATTCTTTTATTCAATCAATCATTATCTTATGGATAAATTTAACATTACTATATATCCCATTGCCCTAATGGTTTATAGTCATCAACCAAATTCACATTGACTTAGTATTTTAATTACGTTTAATTGCAATGGATTTAGAACTAATTCGATAGATTAAATAAATGGGTAAACAATTAATAATTATCACCATTTGCCTAATTTAATCCTACTCAGATTTTATTATCAACCAACAATTATTATAATTACTTATCTAGCATTGATTCTATCAAATTACAATTTATTACGTATTATTTCATCAATTAATATAACTTTGAATTTATTTTTCAATTTACTAATTACAATCAATTATATCCTTACAATTGTTTCAATTAATTGGGATTACACTAAATTAGTTATTTATTACCTTTCATTTGTTTTCCTATATTCACTTTGTAACCAAAGATAGCCTTTCAATCACTTTATTAAATTTGAGTTCCATTAACTTATTAATAATTCACTTAAGTCGACCTTGTAACATTTCGTTTTAGTTATCATTTCATTCTCAAATTACAATTTTTTTTATTTCTTCAAATTCGGTTACCAAAATTATATTAAATTAACAATTTAAACATCGAAAAATTACGGGTCGTTACAGATTTTGTTACCCTTTTTCATGTAGCATAATATATATATTTTGGTTTCTTATCCAACTAACATGATGATATTTGTTTTTATATTTTATTATATGATCACTCTGAATTAAATGTTATCAATATGAATACTCTGATTTTTTTATTAGATTCATTAAGTTAAAGGTTGGAGAAAATAATTTTACACCATATTATGTTCTGCGCTTAATTTCAGTACCGTCAAATATATGACAAGAAGATAATTTATCTCTTCCACTAACAAACATCATTAGTTTAGGATCACAAACTTCTACCTGTAATGCTATTATAGAATCCAGAATTTTATGCCTGACTCGATTTAAACAATTGTGCCAGCTCCAAGTAAATGTGCACAAACAAAAGGAAGCAACAACACAAGAGCAAAATTTCACAAACATACACACAAGAAAATTTTATATGTCCAAGATAACTAAATACAACAAAATTTCCTATATTTAACATAACTAAGCACAAAAACCACATCACAAAAGGGCAAAAAAATAATAGAAGAAGAGCAAACAAACACTAAGAATACAATCATAACAAAACAACAAAGGTACACACATACATATGTTAACACAAACAACTAGATACATGTCTTAATGGTTATGGGTTTTGTTTTTTGGGAATTAAGAAAATAAATGTATGACTTATTTCCTTAATTATTCTTCCAGAACATATGTTCCCTTTCATGGTTTCTAGTAGCTTACTTTTTATTAATTCCCAATAGATTTAAAAAAAAAAATAGCACTAAAATCATCAGGGCTTGGACTACCATCATCATTAATTTGAAATGTTGATTTTTTGAGTTCATCTATATCAAATGGAATATTCATTGCTTCTCTAGTATTTTCTATTATTATCTTCTAATAAGTAGTAACAGAAAAATCCCAATTTACTAATTGACAATTAAACATATCTACGTAGAAGGAAATAGCTTTATTAGTAACGGTTTCAGTGGATTCTGAAGCATTACCCTCTTGGTCTATAAGTTTAAAGGATAAACCATCTGAACATGTTTTCTGTAAATTTTGAATGGAAAATTTTGGTTGCCCTATCTCCATGGGTTAACCATTTGAACTTGTTTTCCTGAAGAGTTTGCACCGATTTCAAGTACATATATTTCAGACTTTGAGCATGTAATTTTAAATTGCTAAGTTTCAGAAATAAGTAGAAGATGTCATTTTTATATGTATGAGCAGCTGCATTAATAGCCTCGTCCACATCTTCATTTTAGTATTCACGAAAACGACTACAATACAATTTCTAATTTCCAAGCTATCATGCAAACAACGCTCCTTTGTCTTTTTTCCTTTTTTACGAGCGAGAAGGATATAATGAAAAGCAGAGAGCAATTTATGATTTTATAATTGCGGCCGTGTTACATTCTAAGTTAACGTCATTTTCTTGAAATTAACAATCCATAATGGTAATTATGTGTTAGTAACTAAGGCCGTGCATAATGATATAACAAAGGTCATGCATAATGATGTAGAAATAAATGAATTAATTAATGGTGAAGTGTCACAAGGCAAGCAATATATCATTTGTAACGACCCGTATTTTTACGTGTCGACGGATCGTATAATAATTGCCACTAGGTCGTAGTATTGTTTGAGTCATCCAGAGATAAGTCGTGTGGAAGCTTAGGTAGTGGAACGACTTAGTGGAGCGAGCGACTTAAGAGTTGCCGACTTAAGGGTTAACGGGTTAGAGCGAGTTAACAGCTTAGGGGTTAAGCGACTTACTAGGCAGCGACTTAAGGTAATCGGCCGAGTTAAGGAGGTAGCTGACTTAGTAGTTGGCCGTCTTAAGAGATTGACCGACATAGGGAAGAGAACGACCTATAGGTATTGGCCGACTTAAGGTATGGACCGACCTCTAGGGGTGAGCGACCTATAGGAACTGACCGACCTAGTGGTTAACCTGTTTTGGAGTTAGGTCGTTGAACGACTTATGGTAGGTCGTTAGGTCGGCAAGGGTTAGGTCGTGCATGCTATAGGTCGCGTATAGGTCTGTGAGTGGTTGGTCCTAAGTCGTTAGGAAGTTAGGTCGGCTACATTTGTAAGTCGTTGGGTCGGCTATGTAGTTAAGTCGTGTGCGTGTTAGGTCGTTAAGCCGTTGTGTCGTTAGGTCGGCTTGAAGAAGTAAGTCATTGGGATCTTAGGTCGGTAGGCCGTGGATGCGCATGTGTTTTAGGTTGTAGGTCGGGGTAGTTGAGTCGTTAGGTCGTAGGTCGGCTAGGGTTGGGTCGGCGACGACTTAAGGAGGGCGGCCGACTCATGGGATTTCTGCCTATAAATACACGGCTTTGGTTCACTTTTTGGTACCGGATTTTGGAGCGACGAAGTGCTGCTATTTTGAGAGCTCGAATACAACACTTCTTCACTTCTTTTCTCCACTCTAATCTAGTGCTTCCTTCCATCCAAGATTGAAGATCAAATCGAAGATCCAAGAGCCAAAGTTGAAGATCTCCATCCATCAAAGAGAGATTTCATCATTTGAAGGGAAACCTTGTCGGATCAAGCTAGATCCTTTGCTGTTCAGATCTGGAGTTTGTTGTTTTTGAAGTGTTTAGGTGATTCGGTGAGTGGTGGTTATCTCTCACACGGACCCAAAGGAGTATATTGGATCGGTGGTTTGCTTATGTGTTAAAGATAGTGATTTCATGCATTTTCCTTAAGTCTGCATGTAGATCCATTGTTCATAAAGCTTTGATATCCATTTTACTGTATGTTAACCTATGCTAGTTCATTCATCAAGATATTACTTAGAATTCATGACTTATTAGATTTGGACCCTTTAATTACGAAATTACCATTATTGTTATAACTGTTTATTTAGATCTTATTTGAATGATTGATTACTTGGATGAATGATTGATTTGATTGATTAGTTGATTAGTGATTGAATTTGGACAAGTGGTCGAAGATGATTCAAAAGCTAAGCGGAAAGGCTCTTGAATAAGGAAAGCTGCTCGTGGCATATGAAGCGAATGATAAAGCTCATATGGATAGATTTGATCATGATGTTGAGATGAGACTTTGCTATGATGAGATGAGGCAAAGCATGATGTTGAGATGAGAATTTACTATGATGCGATGAAGCAAAGCTTGATATGAGAAAACCTTGGTTTGATCCAGACGGGGTCATCCCAAGCATGTTGATAACTCGGTGACGTGGTCTGAGTTTGTTGATAATGGTTGGCTCGAGAGGCGCTTGAGCTGGTATGTGAATAGTCGTCGGGGAGGATGACTAGAAGGCTGAGATCTCATCGTTATTGAAGGTTCTAGCATGCTCAAAGCAAGAGTACGTTGGGACGGGTCACGATGACGTCCCAGGCACGGGTCACGATGACGTGTTAGTACTCTGGGCAGATTCGATAGTCCTGGGCACGGGCTGCGACGACGTGCGGAGTTATGTCTAGAACCGGGTTTACCATTAGCCCTTGACGGACGAATGAAATAATGAGCCGGTCATTCAATTAACGGTGATGTTGAAGCAATGATAATAGTGATAGCCAGAGTCATGGATGTTTGGATGTTTTGGTTGTATCGTCGCTTGGGCCAAGAGCGATGTTTTCGGGGTGCTTACCTGATCTTGGTTTAGGCCTTGGGGGTCTGTACTTGAAAAAACACCGACCTTGACTCGAGTGATAATTACCTTACTTTAATTGTCTGCTTTGCTATGTTTGTTTCTGCTTAGTGTGTCTGGGGGCTATCACTTTAGAAAGAGGTGGAGTGGAATGGTTGAGTTCCTATTCCTTTTTACCCTTTATGCTCTTTTGGTATGTTTGATAGTTAATTTACTACTCACTAAGACTTTTGTCTGACTCAAGGTTTTATGTTTAACTCTTATTACCTTGGGTTGTTCATCCATGTTGGGATGGGCAGACTAGGTAGTAGGTGGCAGGTGCTGTTCTTAGTGACCAACGCTGTTGATGATGAAGACGAGCTGGAGGCTTTTGCATATTGTTTTCTTACTATATGTACTAGATGTTCCGCTGTTTGTATGATTCTCTGAGTGTTATGTAGTGAGGTTTGATGTATTGACTTTCCAGATTGTTGTACCAAACTATTATGAGTTTATATGATGAGATTCTATTCTATAGAGCTTCACTATTTATATTTTCTATTGTATTTTATCCATGCGCTGTGAGAAATACGATAGACTATTCTGTGTTTACCTTACCCTGATGATCGTCCATGGCGGCCTGGCACACTTTTCAGCGCATAATTTCCATGTTGGGTGCAGGAGTCATGGGAGGTCATCACATTTGGTATCAGAGCTTTGGTTAATTGATTTTAGCCAACGCTCGCTGACGTAACTACGTATGAGAGACGTAATTGTATTTTGATGAATGATTACTATATATAATATAGTAGTTTAGAAGGATTAGAACTTCTTATGTAGTTGTTTCTCAAGGTCTTCTAATCATTCTTTTATAGATATTAAGAATGAGTCGAAGAGGGAGACAAGTTGCTAGGGAAAGCCGTGCTGCTGAAGAAACTGCTGATTATGCTGCTATGTTTGAGGCCATGATGACTTCGATCATGAGAAAGATGCCATCTCCGGGGCCGTCAGTGGATGTTGGAGTTCAGGTTCAAACTCCAAAACCAGTGGATTTTGCTAAGTTGTGTAAAGACTATACTGCTCTTGGAGGAAAGGTTTTCTTGGGAACAGAATCAACCATAGAAGTCCAGAGATAGATAGATGCTTGTAGAAGGATCTTTGGTGATTTGGGAATTGAGGATGCAACCAAAAGGAAGCTTGCATCAAGACAGCTTCAAGGAAGAGCTTCTGATTGGTGGAATTCCATCACCATTGATACTCCAGAGGAAGAGATCACTTGGGAGAAATTCCAAGCTAGATTTGAAGCTAAGTTCATTTCTACATCTCAGAAATCTGTTCTGTTTAAGAAGTTTGTGGAGCTCAAGCAAGGTGGAAGACCAGTTCTTGAGTATGTTTCTGAGTTTGAAGCTTTGTCTAAGTATGCTCGGTCATATATTGACTCTCCTTATCAGAAGAATGAGAAGTTTGTGACAGGCTTGGACAGTTATCTTGGGAGGCAGTTGGTGGATCATCTGGACGATCCATTTGAGAAGCTTGTGGAGAAGGCTCTCAGGCATGAGAATTTGTTTCCTAAAGGAGGATTTGTTGTTGCTGTGACCAAGGAGAAAAGTGGAAACAAGAAGAGGAAGCAGCATCAACAGAAGGGTAAGGATGGCCAAAAGAAGCCGAAGGGTGAAGTGACCTGCTACAACTGTCAGCAGAAGGGTCATCTCTCCAGAGATTGTAAGAAACCAAGAGTGCCGGCGAAGTGCCACAACTGTGACATACCGGGGCATTTCAAGAAGAATTCTCCGGAACCGAGGATGGACAAGCAGATTGTGCAAGCTTATGCTTTAGGGGATGTTCCATCATCTTTGAAAGCTCCTACTCCTGATGAGAAAGGAAAGAGTGTGGTGGTTCAAGATACTCTTTCCATTTGTGGTGTTCCTGTTAGAGTGTTGTTTGATACTGGAGCGTCGCATTCCTTTGTTTGTAGTGAACTTGTAGGCCGGTTGGGTTTGAAACCGGATATTGTTGATAGACCATTGGTTGTGACTAATCCAGTTGGGGGTTCGTCTTGTTTGTGTATGATATGCCGTGGTCTGGTTGTCTCGAGTCATGATTGCTCTTTTGTTTGTGATTTTTTTGTTCTGAACTTTGCGGGGTTGGGAATTATTTTGGGTATGGACTGGCTTAGGAAGTATGCGGGAAAGGTTGATTGTGAAAGGCTTGAGGTGACAGTCGAGAATGTGGAGAGGCGAAAGGTTGTGATACGATGTAAGCATGAGGAGGGCGTCCTCATGAGCTTCATGTATTCGCTAGTTGTTCCACAGGATGGACTGTCATCGGTGCCTATTGTGAATGGATTTGAGGATGTCTTTGACGAGGTCAAAGGGTTACCGCCGCATAGAGAGATCGAGTTTCGTATCGATCTAGTTGAAGGAGCCAGACCTGTTGTGATGCCTCTTAGGCGGATGGCGCCTAGGGAACAGCAAGAGTTGAAGGTGCAAGTTGATGACCTTTTACAGAAAGGATTCATTCGGCGTAGTGTGTCCGAATGGGGTGCACCAGTTGTGTTTGCAACCAAAGCGGATGGATCGTTGAGGTTGTGTGTGGATTATCGTGAGCTGAATAAAGTGACTAAGAAGAACAAGTATCCATTGCCGAGAATAGATGACTTGTTTGATCAGCTTCACGAAGCTTAGGTGTTTTCTCAAATGGATTTGGCAACGGGATTTCACCAGTTGAGGGTGGCAAAGGATAGTGTTCCAAAGACTGCTTTTAGGACACCATCTAGTTTCTATGAGTGGCTGGTAATGCCATTTGGATTGACTAATGCACCAGCATATTTTGTGGATCTTATGAATAGGGTGTTCAGAGATCAGTTGAACAAGTTTGTACTTGTGTTCGTGGATGATATTTTGATTTATTCCAGAACTAAAGAAGAGCACAAGACGCACTTGCGTATCGTTCTGGAGATCTTGCGAAAACAACAGCTGAGGGCTAAGTTTTCGAAGTGTCACTTCTAGAAGAGCGAAGTGAGGTTCTTAGGCCATGTTATCTCTGGAAATGGAATAGCGGTTGATCCCGCCAAGGTGGCAGCGATCCAGGATTGGGTTAGACCTAAGAATGCATCTGATGTGAGAAGTTTTCTTGGATTAGCAGGATACTATCATCGGTTTATCAAAGACTTTTCCAAGATAGGTGCACCGTTAACAGGATTGACGAAAAAGAATCAGGTATTTAGATGGGAAGCTAAGTGTGAGCAAGCTTTTGGAATCCTCAAAAAGCGACTGACAAGTGCTCCTTTTTTGACTATTCCAAGTGGAAATGATGAGATGGTGGTTTACACCGATGCATGTGGTACTGGACTTGGAGCAGTGCTGATGCAAAAGGATAAAGTTGTTGCATATGCAAGTCGACAACTGAAGCAGCATGAAAGGAATTATCCGACTCATGATTTGGAGTTAGCGGCGATTGTATTTGCTCTGAAGATGTGGAGACATTATCTATTGGGAGTTCGATTTGAGTTGTTTACAGATCATAAATCATTGAAGTATCTCTTCTCCCAAAAAGATTTGAATCTTCGACAGCAACGATGGCTAGAGTTTTTAGCATCATATGATTTTGGTATAGCCTATACTCCAGGAAAGGGTAACGCAGTGGCAGATGCGTTAAGTCGAAGACATGCAGGATTGGGAGCCATGTTTTCAGAATGGAAGAATCTCGAGTATTTAGCTGGATTTGACTTCAGGCCTAGATGTGAATTGGAACCTGAGATGTTGGCAAACTTATCGATAAGACCTACTCTAGTGGAAAGAATTGGCGAGAGCCAAAAGCGAGACGATAAGCTTGCCAAGATTATCCGTGATGTGGAATCTGGAGTGGACCCAGAAAAGGATAAAGGATTTGAAGTCGATCGAGAGGGTTGGCTTCGAAAGAAAGGACGACTAGTTGTTCCCGATATAGATGAATTGAGAGATGAAGTTCTTAAGGAAGGTCATCACTCGAAGTTGACAATTCATCCAGGTGGAAATAAGATGTATCGGGATATGAAGAGAACCTATTATTGGGAAGGTATGAAAAAGGATGTTGGAAATTTTATTTCCAAATGTATGAACTGCCAGTTGGTAAAAGCCGAGCAGAAGAAGCCAAGTGGATTGCTTCAGCCATTAGAAGTTCCTACATGGAAGTGGGAGCAAATATCGATGGATTTTATCGATGGGTTACCTAGAACCAGAGCAGGAAATGAAGGGATTTGGGTAATCATAGATCGTTTGACTAAGAGTGCAAGATTTATTCCTGTTCGATCAACTAGGACTGCATCGAAATTGGCTGAGTTGTATGTTAAGTGGATAGTTCGATTCCATGGTATTGCGAAGAGTATAGTGAGCGATCGAGACCCATTGTTCACTAGTAGATTTTGGAAGAGCTTCCAAGAAGTTTTGGGGACCGAGTTGTGTTTGAGTACAGCTTATCATCCCCAAACAGATGGTCAGACCGAGAGAGTCAACCGAGTTTTGGAAGATCTCCTTAGAGCTTGTGTTTTATATTTCGGAGGATCATGGGAAGATCATCTTCATTTGGTGGAATTTGCATATAATAACAGTTACCAGTCAAGTATTGGTATGGCACCATATGAGGCATTGTATGGAAGACCGTGTAACTCTCCGACATGTTGGTTGGAAACTGGAGAAAAGCTGATACTTGGGCCCGAAATGATTCGACAGACTTCGGATTGCATAGAGACCATTCGACGACGAATGAAGGCAGCCCAAGACCATCAAAAAAGTTATGCCGATAAGCGTCGTAAGGATTTGGAATTCGACGTAGGAGATATGGTTTTTGTGAAGATTTCTCCACTGAAGAATGTTATTCGATTCGGGAAGAAAGGAAAGTTGACTCCAAGATTTGTTGGACCATTCCCGATCATCGAGCGAATTGGAAAGCTCGCCTATAAATTGGAGTTACCAGAAAAGATGTCGAGTGTGCACAACGTTTTTCATGTATCGTATCTACGGAGGTATGTGCACGACCCAAGTACAGTGGTTTTTGCTGATAGCTGTGAAGATTTGGAGGTTGATCCAGTAGTTAAGAGACCTCATAAGCCGCTTCGTGTTGTAGAGACTGACACGAAACAGCTTAGGAGGAAGATAGTCACGTTGCTCAAGATACAATGGAGTGATGATGTTAACGACTGTACATGGGAAGAGGAAGAGAGGATGAAGGCAGCTCATCCTGAACTCTTCGAGGTATGGCCCTAGGGTGTCGTGGCATCTCATGAATTTGTAATTGTTCTAGTCTTAGAATTCTGCATGCTAGGCTAGTAATTGGATGCATGGTTTGTTGATTGCTATGGATGGTAGGCATGCAGAATAGCCTTGATTGCTCTTGATTGTTTGGAATTTCAGGGGCGAAATTCCTAAGGGGAAGAGAATGTAACGACCCGTATTTTTATGTGTCGACAGATCGTATAATAATTGCCACTAGGTCGTTAGTATTGTTTGAGTCATCCAGAGATGAGTCGTGTGGAAGCTTAGGTAGTGGAACGACTTAGTGGAGTGAGCGACTTAAGAGTTGCCGACTTAAGGGTTAACGGGTTAGAGCGAGTTAACAGCTTAGGGGTTAAGCGACTTACTTGGCAGCGACTTAAGGTAATCGGTCGAGTTAAGGAGGTAGCTGACTTAGTAGTTGGTCGGCTTAAGAGATTGACCGACTTAGGGAAGCGAACGACCTATAGGTATTGGCCGACTTAAGGTATGGACCGACCTATAGGAACTGACCGACCTAGTGGTTAACCTGTGTTGGAGTTAGGTCGTTGAACGACTTATGGTAGGTTGTTAGGTCGGCAAGGGTTAGGTCGTGCATGCTATAGGTCACGTATAGGTCTGTGAGTGGTTGGTCCTAAGTCGTTAGGAAGTTAGGTCGGCTACATTTGTAAGTCGTTGGGTCGGCTATGTAGTTAAGTCGTGTGCGTGTTAGGTCGTTAAGCCGTTGTGTCGTTAGGTCGGCTTGAAGAAGTAAGTCGTTGGGATCTTAGGTCGGTAGGCCGTGGATGCGCATGTGTTTTAGGTCGTAGGTCGGAGTAGTTGAGTCGTTAGGTCGTAGGTCGGCTAGGGTTGGGTCGGCGACGACTTAAGGAGGGCGGCCGACTCATGGGATTTCTGCCTATAAATACACGGCTTTGGTTCACTTTTTGGTACCGGATTTTGGAGCGACGAAGTGCTGCTATTTTGAAAGCTCGACTACAACACTTCTTCACTTCTTTTCTCCACTCTAATCTAGTGCTTCCTTCCATCCAAGATTGAAGATCAAATCGAAGATCCAAGAGCCAAAGTTGAAGATCTCCATCCATCAAAGAGAGATTTCATCATTTGAAGGGAAACCTTGTCGGATCAAGCTAGATCCTTTGCTGTCCAGATCTGGAGTTTGTTGTTTTTGAAGTGTTTAGGTGATTCAGTGAGTGGTGGTTATCTCTCACACAGACCCAAAGGAGTATATTGGATCGGTGGTTTGCTTATGTGTTAAAGATAGTGATTTCATGCATTTTCCTTAAGTCTGCATGTAGATCCATTGTTCATAAAGCTTTGATATCCATTTTACTATATGTTAACCTATGCTAGTTCATTCATCAAGATATTACTTAGAATTCATGACTTATTAGATTTGGACCCTTTAATTACGAAATTACCATTATTGTTATAACTGTTTATTTAGATCTTATTTGAATGATTGATTACTTGGATGAATGATTGATTTGATTGATTAGTTGATTAGTGATTGAATTTGGACAAGTTGGTCGAAGATGATTCAAAAGCTAAGCAGAAAGGCTCTTGAATAAGGAAAGCTGCTCGTGGCATATGAAGCGAATGATAAAGCTCATATGGATAGATTTGATCATGATGTTGAGATGAGACTTTGCTATGATGAGATGAGGCAAAACATGATGCTGAGATGAGACTTTACTATGATGCGATGAAGCAAAGCATGATATGAGACCTTGGTTTGATCCAGACGGGATCATCCCAAGCATGTTGATAACTCGGTGACGTGGTCTGAGTTTGTTGATAATGGTTGGCTCGAGAGGCGCTTGAGCTAGTATGTGAATAGTCGTTGGGGAGGATGACTAGAAGGCTGAGATCTCATCGTTATTGAAGGTTCTAGCATGCTCAAAGCAAGAGTACATTGGGACGGGTCACGATGACGTCCCAGGCACGGGTCATGATGACGTGTTAGTACTCTGGGCAGATTCGATAGTCCTGGGCACGGGCTGCGACGACGTGCGGAGTTATGTCTAGAACCGGGGTTACCATTAGCCCTTGACGGACGGATGAAATAATGAGCCGGTCATTCAATTAACGGTGATGTTGAAGTAATGATAATAGTGATAGCCAGAGTCATGGATGTTTGGATGTTTTGGTTGTATCGTCGCTTAGGCCAAGAGCGATGTTTTCGGGGTGCTTACCTGATCTTGGTTTAGGCCTTGGGGGTCTGTACTTGGAAAAAACACCGACCTTGACTCGAGTGATAATTACCTTACTTTAATTGTTTGCTTTGCTATGTTTGTTTCTGCTTAGTGTGTCTGGGGGCTATCACTGTAGAAAGAGGTGGAGTGGAATGGTTGAGTTCCTATTCCTTTTTACCCTTTATGCTCTTTTGGTATGTTTGATAGTTAATTTACTGCTCACTAAGACTTTTGTCTGACTCAAGGTTTTATGTTTAACTCTTATTACCTTGGGATGTTCATCCATGTTGGGATGGGCAGACTAGGTAGTAGGTGACAGGTGCTGTTCTTAGTCACCAACGCTGTTGATGACGAAGACGAGCTGGAGGCTTTTGCATATTGTTTTCTTACTATATGTACTGGATGTTCCGCTGTTTGTATGATTCTCTGAGTGTTATGTAGTGAGGTTTGATGTATTGACTTTTCAGATTGTTGTACCAAACTATTATGAGTTTATATGATGAGATTCTGTTCTATAGAGCTTCACTATTTATACTTTCTATTGTATTTTATCCATGCGCTGTGAGAAATACGATAGACTATTCTGTGTTTACCTTACCCTGATGATCGTCCATGGCGGCCTAGCACACTTTTCAGCGCATAATTTCCTTGTTGGGTGCAGGAGTCATGGGCGGTCGTCACATCATTCATAGGTAGATTAAATAATGTTATATGGATTTGCAAGTAAATGAACTAACAATATTGATAACCATGCCTCGGTTCTTGATTTGAATGGAGTTTAGTTAATTGTTGCCTTTAGTTTATATTCCAACTCTACAAAGAATATGTCTCACAAGCTCAGAACCCAGAGACTAGGATTTTCATAAAAAAATCAAATACGTTATATAAAGATTTTCCTTGAGCTATATAATTGAGATAAAAAAATTTAGGAACTACATGCTATAAACTCAAATTTTTATCACTTTCTTTGAACACTAATGGCAAATTATGTCCTGGACTACTTTGCAGATGCATTAATTTATTATATAGCTATAAATTTGCTTAAATGCATGTAAACCAAAATAACAGTTCCTACCAAAGTTATAAACCCTAATATATTTGAAGATGTTATACTTTGTATAGAAAACACGTAAATATGATTGATTGTAGGAAAAATGAACTTCATATCAAAGTTTAAATAGGAGTTCTCATACATATTTGTATACATAATTCTGTTTATTTTCCTGTAACTTCAGTTATTCTAATAGGTAATCAAATTTAATTTTAATGAAGAATAGGTCTAGTATTCCTTAATTTCACCAAAAATTGGACTTTGGAATGTATTGCAAGATGAGTATGCGGTATGTTAAGTCAACGTGTTTCCAAACAAAATGAACATAGCAACAACATGTAATAAAACTTTAGATATTTGTTAAGAGCGGTAAATAAAGCTAGAAAAAATGAATTTTAAACATTTGGACAGTTAACAATTCAACCCATCTTGATGTATTAGTCAAACAGAAAAACATGCAACTAACTAAAAGTCTAAAATCAACAATAAGCAATAAAAATGGAGCAAAAAAAAGGAAAGCCTAACATCTTCAATCCTAACATATATACTAATTGAATATGCACCTCTAAACAACACCAGTTAACAACCATAATTGCGAAAAAAAGCAGAAGCCCATGTGGGATTTGTCATATTTCATAGAATATGAGCAACATGTGCATTCATCTCTTAGGCTACTCTAGACCAACCAAACTAATTAATTAATAAATAAATAATTTAATACTATAAAATATAGATCAACCAAAAATAAGAAGATAAATGCCTTTGAAATAACCTTCCTTTTCTCGATTTCTGGCTATTACGGGATCGGACTTCCTGAGGATCGACTAAAACCTTCCTCCTCTCAATTTCTGGACTTCTACTGGACAAGAGGAAACAAGATGACGTGCCGTATAATATGCACAAATGAAAGGGCGGGGGAGATTAGGGAAAATGCGAAAGGAAATGGGAAAGGGGCAATTAGGGTAAACTACGGAGCTAGGGAAATTAAATGAAAGGGGCGTATTGTTTTGGGGAACGGGGGGTTACGTACGCAAGTTGTCCAATGAATTAAAAAAATATGAAAACTTAACAATGGCTTTGAGCAGTTGCAAAAGACAAATGGCTATTAGCCTTTCCTAATGGTTTTACAACGGCTCCAAATCGTTGCTATTTAGTAACGGCTAAGGACCATTGTGATTCTTCCGCATAGGGGTGTTACAAAACTACCAATATGGTGTAGTGAAGTTTTAATTCATAACTTTTAGAATTTCTTGAAGCAACATGTGAATATCGCTAGATAAATTTGAGATTGATCGTAGGCGATTCGATGGATCATTAGCGATCCATAGCCGATTGATTGCTAGCGATCCAATGACTTTGGCGTTTTCTCATGTAATCTCCTATTTAACTACCCAAAGTCAATCCATTACCTCACTCCCATCTTCTTTCTACGAACTGAGCCTATCCTTTGTGAATCGGCCCTATTCTTTATCGATCCCCAAATTCAACCGCTTCACCACCTTCGTCGATCATCTATCTCTGGAGTTTCTCGCTATTGATCGATTTGAGGCACGCCATTGCTTCGACTTCGTTCCTAGCTCCTTTTGGATCATCGTCGACCAAACCCTAACTCCATCATCTCCTTCCTTGGATCACCACCGACCCTTCTTGCTTGGATTGCTGGATTGAAAACTTCGACCATCTTTGCCTTTTGATTCTTGATTTGAGGTAGGTAATGCTGATTCTGACATTCGTTTAGCTATTTGACGACGGAGTGTATTGAAGATGATTATAGTAAAGAATCTAGGTTGATTGTGATTTTATAGAAGAAGATAGTAAATCGAGTTTTGAGTTCTTCACAGAACGACACTCGGGCCTTTCGCCGGTGCTTGGCATGTTTTGTTGCGTTCATCTATAGAATCAAAATCGACCTGTATTAAGTTACATTGCCGACAGAACATGATGCATCACGAATTGGTTTTAACCCTTTTGAAGGGGGATAATGGCTTTGGATAGCGTCTTGCAAGCAGCTTATATTGTTGTCGCCTCCCGAAGAATTTAGACTGGTCTTGTTTCTTGCACGCTCGGTGTCCCTATACTGGGAAGAGCTTTCCATGTCGCTTCGGACAACGTATTCGTTATCGATCGTTGATCGATAACAAGTGATTGTAGAAGGAGTGACTTAAAAAATTATACGAAAAGCCCTTATCATTCTCTAATATGAGCGAACTATCTACACGGGATAGAGCATTTGTAGTATTCAAGACACCAAGCTCACCCCCATAGATAATACACTATATTCCCCCAGTATATACTTGAAATCTGACATGTCGGCATGAATCGATATTCTTTCGAAATTCAAGTGTTATAGAGGAGTTTTAGTTAAAGATAGAATTACTTGACCGCTTGGGATGCAAATCTATTGTATAGAATGAAGTATATGTTTTCTTGCCGTAAGTTCAGCGGGCGAAGTCCAACACTTTTGGAAGCCGAATCATCGTCTGCCGCCCCTTCCTCTTCCGCTTCGCGGTCTGATATGGTCAGCTAGTCCCAATTGGTCCGGTTGTGGACTGGACTCCACCGAATTTCAAAGTTCTTCTTAACTCGCCGTAGAGAGCTTCCTCTATAATCTTCGCCAAGGTTCTACATTATATGTGCTTGCAACATGGAATTTCAGAGGATGACGTGCGCATGGCGAAGGGGAATGAATTTGTCCATACGCCGCCTTTGGGATACACTACTTGCCATAAATATATGTGCCTGAATGGAGCAGTGCCTCCCTTTAAAGATGAGAGAAACTATTTCGAACTTGGGAATTGCCTCGTTCCAAATTCATCCTAATGGGTATGCGATCTTGACTTTCTGCATGTTCTGTTTATGCGGACATTTAACCATGCTCCGAGTTTCAATGGGTTGAGATATTTCCTCTCATTTAAGAGGAGAGACGAGCGTCCATCCCTTATCGTCATTGAGTCCCAAAGAAATCGCAAGGTCGTGCTGCAGCTTCAAAGCAATTTGTTCCAATTCAAGACTCGGTACTTCTTCGTTAGATGTCCCAAAAGATTCAATCGTCTTTGGACAACGGAGTGTAAGTTCTCTTCTTTACTCACTGAATTCCGAGATGTCATTAAGGAGTCTCTAACAAGTCAAATGCTTCCTACAGTTATTCCGAAGCCAAATAAAGGCTTATTTCTTGACCAAATTTTCCATACTCTAAAGGCTGTAGATGTCGGGATGAGATCGGTCATATTTCTGCTAACAGAGGAAAATTTGCTCCGGTATGGGCTACCATATCCAGGGAGATCTACCATAGCGTTTGAAGTTCCATCTCCTTCCCGCTCTAGAATACGAATGTGCTCAACTTCTTTGTCACATGGTTCTTAAGGGGGAGTTTTTCAAGAAAAGGAGGGCTTGTCTGTTTAGTCAGCTAAAGAGATTCATGAAAGAAGTGATGTCGCCACTGAAGCTAGCTGCTCGGCAAGAATGTCCCCAATTCCAAGGGAAGGGTAAAAAGAGTTCAAGCACTGAGAAGGAAAGGCTACAGCGACAATAGAAAAAGAGGAGGGTGAAGTTGAGAGTAGCAGTAGTTATGATTCCCCCTCCAGTGATGATGACTTTGACATAGGTTCTGGTGACGGAGACTCTGAAGCGTGTGGCAAGACTCCAGGGATGAGTCCCGCTCTTTCGGATTTGCCTCACCGAGAGATCCACAATAAAGATGTTTTGCCAGTAGCCGAGCTATATTAGGATTCCTCGATTAAAGAGGACGGTGTAGACTTTAGGGATTTAAGAAACGTCGATGTGGACTATTGACGAACTTATAGGAAAAGATTTCAAATTCGAAGAGATGTCTCCTCGCCCAGGCCATGTTCCGCTCGAAATCAGTTCGATTTCTACTACAATGGTTGCCCGATCGAGTTTGTGACATCATTTTAGGCCTCCCCCAGACACATTATACGTTTTATTAGGGTCACATTCACTTGCACACACATTATTCAAGCCTGTTTTCCCTTACTAAAGCTCTTTATTTATTCTTTTATCAGTCGATATTGTGTGGGTATGACCCCACATTTTGACTTTGTACACAAAAAATTATAAGTAATATAATGCTGACATTTTGATCGTAATTTTACATGTCTACTTATCTGTGTCCCATACACTTATGTCAATTCCATTTGCTGCTAATTTATTTTATCTAGTCATATGATTACCACTAAAATTCTTTGTTAGGAGAAACAGAACTATGAAGTAATATAAGTAATTTGTTTTATTTTTGAGTGTTTTTGTTCGAGTATTGGCGTCCCCCTCGGTTCATGGGGGTGTTTACTTCGAACACCCGACAAACGACCGATTGATCCAAAAGTTCATTTATTATTGTCTTTTTTATCACCGGACTTGCTTTATGGTTATTATCCTTGGAAAATTATGATTTGAGTGGCTTATTTATAGATTTGTTGTTTGTGAACAATTGGGATTTTCTATCGATTTGTAGCATTTTGATTTTGTTGGATTTATGCCCGTTGCTCCTGATAATGGGAGTGGGTTGATTCTTATTATTCCTATATTGGGCAAGTTTTCCCGGTATCGCTGGGGAAATATCGATACTAAAAGTATGTGCGGCTTATGAAATGCACGGCTTTTAGAAGTGTGCACGGCTTGTGGGATGCACGGCTTTCAAGACTTATACGACTCGTCGATCAAAAGGTATTTCGGAACTTCTCGACGTCGCCAATCTTCGGGCAACGTGAGTAGTTTATGCTTTTAAGAGAATGATTCCACAGCTTAAAAAGGTAGCGCATGGCTTATGGGATGCGCGACTTTGATTTGAGCCTTCCAGGTGTTGTCGGAACAACACCGGTTCTCCAAAGGCAGGGATTGGGTTCCGCCATTCCAACGGTTTGAGTCAATTTGCTTTCGTCAACCCGACGGGCAAGTGGGGGCATACTTGAGTGTGATTCCACTATCTAAAGCAGCGATTAAATGGTTTTAAGCCGATTTGACCCCATCGACCCAACAGGTTACTTTTATGAACGCAGTTTTAGTGGTTCGGAAAGCAAAAGCAATTTTATTAAGAAAGATTGGGCAACTTTTTCCTATTTACAATGCCTTTGGCATTTCGAGGCGGCTTATTTGTTGAAAAATAGAAAGTACATAAGATAGTTTCAGATAAAGTAAGGACACGGTAATTCGTTGTTCCATGCTTGGGGAATTTGGCTTCCGTCCACGGTTGTCAGTTTGAAAGTTCCATCCTCTAGCTTTTGATTGATCACTATGGCCCATCCTGGTTCGGTCTAAAGGCTCCGGTTACGAGAGAGACTCTTTTGATGATGAGGTCTCCCTCTTTGATGTTTGGTTGTGAACTCTAAAGTTGAAGTACCATGCGACCTTTTTTTGTTGAGCAATGGTCCTTGGTTTGGCTTCTTCCCTCTTTTCGTCAATCATGTTAAGCGACTCGAGTAGGAGCTGCTCGTTTTGCCTTTGATTGAAATTCTGTCTTCGATGGGAGGGGACTTTTAGTTCTATAGAGAACATTGCTTCTGAACCATGTGGCAAAGTGAACACGGTATGCCCAATTGCTGCTTTGCGTGTTGTTCTATAAGCCCATGGTGCGAGTGAAAGTTCATCACCCAGTTCGCTTCAGCTTTAGTCAGCTGCTTTTTGATAGTGGACTTGATGATCTTGTTTATTACTTCCACTTGACTGTTTGCTTACAGATGAGCGACCGCGAAAAAGATTTTCTCGATTCGAAAGTGTTTACAAAAGTTTTTGAACTTGGCATTTTCGAATTGGGTCCTATTATCAGTGATGATTTTCTGTGGCACACCAACCTACAGATGATGTTTTTAGTAACAAAAATTAATAACTTTCTTTGATGGTAATAGTGGCCAGCGGTTCCGCTTCGGCCCATTTTTTAAATAGTCAACAACAACTATGGCATATTTAGCCTGTCCTTTAACTATCGATGATATGCCAATTAGTTTAAATCCACATTTTGGAATAACCATGGGCCGACCATCTGCATCAGCTTTGTGAGGGAGTTATTTCGATCTTGCTGAATCTTTCGCATCGATTACACCGTCTGGCGTAATCCACCGCATCACGATTAACCTTTGGCCATAAATATCTATACCGGAGGATTTTCTTTGCAATGGTTTGCCCCACAGTGTGGTCTCCGCGGTCTCCTTTGTGAACTTCCTTTAGGATCTGTTAAGCTTCGTCGTTGGTCACACATCTGAGCAAGGAGGTAGAGAATCTCCTTTAGAAGAGTATCATATCCTATATTATGAATCGCGGTGCCTTTCGGAGATGTTTTTTCCACTGGTTTCTATCTGTGGGAAGGGTTCCTATAAGCATATAGTCTTTGACTGGCATCATCCATGTTTCTGGTTCGACAGTGCTTTCAAAAATCCACTTGATATCCATTTCGCTTATACTTGGAGCGGTCAGGGTCTCAACCGGGACTAGTCACAACGATTGTGCTTATAACGACCCAGAATTTTAGTCATTTAAAATTCAAATATTTAATTGATTTTAAATGTTCACAAGTTAATTTTATAAGCTGAATAACTTATATTCGAAATATAAGGATTTAATTGGATAATTAAATTATTAATTTAATATTTGAAATTTCTAAAATAACTGGATATTGGATTTAATATGAATGAAAAATGATTTATAAAGTTGAATTAAATTCTATTTGAATTAGAATGATGTTGGAGAACTTCTAAAATTGGATTAAAAGTTAATTTCTAGAAATTTAATATTTTGGTATTTAATTAACATGTAAAAATAGTCATTTTTCAAACAGTCTCGGATTTCGACGAAAGCAGTTTCATTGGATCCATAATATTATATTATTGTAGGATTTCAAATTTCGTATCAATCGGATTACGGTTTAGTCATGGCAAGCTAAAACGTGTAGAAAGCTGTTTAAATAAACTAAATTAAATATTCGATTCAAAAACCTTTCTTCCAAATACGATCGAATTGGCTCTCAATATATTATCCATTATGTTTGGAATAGGCGTAAAACATTATAAACACTAGGTGGCATGTTTTATTTGGAGATCGAAAGTTTTTCAGGTGAATAGTGGTTCGAAATTTTCTATAAAAGACCACTTTTTTTTCCTATTTTCACTCAAACCCTAGTTTTCTAGGTCTAGCCGTCAGCTTTAATTCAATGGCCGAAAATCATTCTCCTTCTTCTTCGATTATCTTCCAATCCGTTAACTTTCACGAAAAACTTTCAACTGCAAATTTGTAGAGCTCCTCGAACTCGACAAAACCAACGGAAATGATCGAATATGGTGCGACGTGGAGGGGAAATCGGCCGCGTTCACCTGCTATTCACGCACAACTTTCGAGGTGAGATGGCAATCAAGCTTCATGTCATCATTATCGAAGGTAGAGGCAAGGAATAGCTTTAGCACGGTGATAGCCGATCGTCGTTGAAGTCGACGAGGAGATCGTGAAAATTCGAGAAAAGAAGGCGGCTATGGGTTGTTTGATCGGTTTTGAACAATGAAGGATAAGATGATATCATCGGCCACGATCAACTATAGAGAAACTAACAGACTAGACTGAAAAGATTTAAAACTAAAATAAAAATTGTAAATTAATTATATGTTTAAATTGTGTAATGTTTAAAAATGCATAACTTCTTTATACGAGGTCCGTTTTTTACGAAACAAGTTGCAATGGGTCCATATTGACGAGCACTTCATTTTAGAACTTGTTTGGAGTTGATTGGAACTAGTGTAAATTTTGGGTAAAATTAAACGCTTGTTTAATTTTATTCGAAATAAAACACTGCATTGCTATTAGAACCAAAGTGGATACAACTCACTCTTTTCTGCCATATCGATAGTTTTATGTAAGCGAGAATAAATTTATTTTATGTTGATTGATGATTGTTTGGGTGATATATGATATATTATCTATATATTGATTGGTACTTGGATATATTCCTGCCTATTGGAGCAGATGAGACCATATACGCTCTCGTGTATGAGCGGATGACCCTTTGTACGTGCGTCTGCCTCAAAGTGGACATTGTACACATAGTCTAATATGTATATTTGTTGCAGGTGACAGGTTGGTGGGATCCAACTGGATTCCTCACCGGTATTGGTTTATTTACAGATATTGTGATATATGATGTTATCATGTTATATATGATGTTTTGGATGCCGTGATTGATGTATTTAATGCTGTTGCAGCATTGGGCCTAATTTTGGTAATTCAAAAATATTAAATGATGATTTCAAAATTAAAAAGGATTTTCAAGTGATTTTGAAAATAGATGTTTTATTAAATGTCGAATTGTTATAAAGGAATGGATTTATTTAAATAAATAAATGTGATAATTTTTATGTTATAAAAATTATGATTTTTGGGAAATAAAATCAAAATATGATTTTTGGAATATGAAGTTAATTATTTTGTAAATAGTTTAAATTGAGATTTTATTTATTATAAAAGGGTTTATATATAAAATTTATAATTTTTAATTTTTATAAATCAAAATACTAGAATTATAAAGGAGTTTTGTAAATGTTAAAATAAAGTATAAATGAATCTTATAAGTAAATAAGATTTATGAATTGATGAAGTTATATAAAGGAATGATTTTGTAAATAATGAGGTTTATAAGTAATTAACTTATAATTTGGATTTTTTCATATAAAAGAGATTAGTGAGTTTGGTTAATAAAGGAATTTTATAAATGGAAGTTTTCGTAAAATATAAATGTGAATTTATAAACATTGTTTTATAAATGTGAAATCAATTTAAATTTGATAAACTAGATATCGAAGTTTATTAAAGAAATTTCATCAATGGATAATCATTTAATTAAAAGTGCAATAGTAATGAATTTGGTTAGAAATTAAATCCACGATTTTGGACAATGGATTATCCTTTAATAAATGTGTAGAAGTAATGAATTTGGTAAATGAATTAATTCATGATTTTGGACAGTGAATAATCTTTTAAATTTAATGAAAGTTTGAAAAGTGATATTTTTAAAATAAAGTTAAAATGTTGAAGATATTTTAAAATGTGTCAAGTATCGAAAGCATATATTTTAGCACTTATTGTTGAAATAGGCGTTTTCGAAAAGTAAGAAAATGATGAACTATAACAATGTTGCTATAGTAAATGGATTTCGAAAGGAGATGCTGTGTATAGTATGTGGGATTTATATATCTATTTAATTTTCGAATCCCTATACTAGTGATTTTGGGTTGTCGTAACAATGTTTTGCGCAACATTCATTTTGAACCAAATAAATATGTTAAAGAGAATGTTTTCCTTGAAGAATAAAATGTATGCTTAATCGTGATTTAAGTATATGTAACATTTTCAAAATGTTAAAAATAAATTGAATTATGAATTACTTATCATTAAATAAGTATATGGAAATGTTTTTCAATATTGAAATGGTTTTGAGATTATATCTTTTTAAAGATAATTTGAATGAATATTTGGCAAGTGATTTAATCAAAAAAGATTAACTAAAAGGGCCTAGTGATTGCTTATTGTGCTAAATATTTGTTTGTTTTCTTTGATAGTTAAATAACCGACTATCAAATTTGTTCATTTTAGTTCCTCGACTTGATGTGGGAACTATTTAGTCGTACACTTAGTACGTATCCATTTGTGTAGATTTGATTATCATTTGTGTTAAGGGTATTGATTCGTATAGCGTGACGACCCAACTTCCTATCTCCAAGAAGTCGCATCGCTAATAAGAAAGAAAGGGATAGAAAAGAGAAAGAAAGAGAAAGAAGAACACAAACAATCATCAGAGAACTCACAGCGGAACGAATAAAATATAATAATTAACATAAAATATTACATAGTATCTTATTATATCAGGGTACACAATTTAAACAACAGATAATAGACAGTTATAAACTTCTGTCTAATTATACAACTCAAGTACAGCAGAAACAGATACTAATCAACACAGCGGAATCAATATATATAACTACACGTCGAAGCCTCCTGCTCCATATCTCCTTCAGAATTCGTCAAGCTAACCTGATCCACTTGACTACTCATACATAATATGAGTACCCAAGAGTTTAATAAAACAGAAAATAAACACTCGGGTCAGACAGGGGTCTGGTGTGAGTAAACGGTGTAAGATTGCTTAACTTTAGAAAAACCTTTGAAAGGAAAGGTATCACGTAAGACTTCCCACACATAAACATGGAAAAGTTTTTACCTTACGCTAACCAAAACATTTGATAGGAACCAGTGATATTATAATAATGTCTAGGATTTTCAAGTAAATAAGAAATAGCCGAAATTGTTACATCTATTAAATTCCAGCTACTAGCCACAAAAGTGGGTAATACAAACAAAACCGTAGGGTCTCGTAGGGAAAATGGGTTTCCATCAATGGCAGGGCTACCGGGGTACCGCCCGTCACAGTACGTGGCCTAGATCACCGTACCGAGGATTACTCCCTTCATCCCCTGCAACACAAGGCCGGAACCATCCCTTACTGGACAGTCCCGAACAAGACAACCCCGCAGTTGGCCGCGACCCAACTGCCCACACAGCCGAAATAAAAAGGGACTTCTAGACAGGGGAAAATCTTGCTCTCCAGTGGGAGCTACCCACGAAGCCTTGGTGCACCTCCCCTGTTTTAGCCGTTCCCGGTTGATGAGGCTTGAGGTTACGATTACCTTAAAGAACACATTATCTTAGAATGCTCATCGTCCACCTGACGATGTGCTGAAAGCATTCAATCCATACAAGTTCGTTCCGGGTTCGAACGAAACCGAAGGCACTATCTCGTTGCACTCATTATTGGAATCACCCTCAGAGTCAACGACCATAGCCCTTGCACTCTGATTTGCCATCTCGAATCTATAAGCACTACTCCGTCAAACTCATTACGGAATCACCCACAGAGTTATACTGACGTATAGCCCTTACACCTCGAGTCTTCACTTGCTCCACTTGGATTAACGACCTAACGTTTAATTGGAATCGATGTGGTTTCGAATTCCAAATATGGAAATCCGATCCCGGTCTCACCGAAACCAAACGCCATTTTAATGTCCAAGTTGTACTTAAGGGTTTAAACAGTTTAAACTTATATTCAAGATGATATAAATAGATAAATCATATTATCACAAGAGATAATTCATATCAATATTTATCTACACAAAACAGCATATCATATAACAGATATATCCAAATTATCCAATATCAAACCAATATCAAACATCCAATATCAACCAATCATCAATCTCCAAATATTGATTATCCAATATTTATCATTTAATCAATATTAATCAATCAATCCATATTAATCAACCATCCAAAACATAATTGATTATTTCTTAATTAATTGGGCCACCATAATCCTTCTTCATTAATAAATATTCCAAATGGAATAAATTAATCATCTCTAATGATTTTCCTTAATTAATCTTCCTTGATTAATTATATTTAATTACATACAAGTAATTATCCTATCCATATTCAGTAATTAAATCTTAATTACTATCATTAATTACAATAATCAATGATCATTCATTAATTAATTAACTATAATTAATTACATTAATTACTAACTAATTACAATTAATTAATCATATTTAAATTAATTACTTTATTAATCAACCTTGATTAATATCATTAATCACATTAATTAATGATCCTTATTAATTAATTATACTTTAATTAAATAAATAAATAACTTATAAATAAATCAACTTATTAATCATATTGATAATTAACAATTTTCAATTACTTATCTTAATTAATCAACTTCTTAATTGATTAATTTCTAATTTAATTATATTAATTCTTGATTAATTAATTCAATTACTTTATTAATTAATCACAATTTAATTGATTACCCATAGTAATTAATCTTAAATAAATTTCATTCATCAATTAATTAATTACTTAATTAATTAATTAAATTAAATTAAGTAATTAACTCTTAATTACTTCCATAAGTAATTATCTCTAATTACTTTCATAAATAAATCTTAATTAATCTCTTAATTAATTACTTAACAAATAATTAATCTCATCATTAAATAATTCTTAATTCTTAAATTAATCAATCACTTCATAATTAATTAACTTCAGCAGTTATATTAATCAATTCTTTAATCGATATCATTAAGAAATTAACCAATAATTACTTCAACCAATTACTCCATGAGTAATTACCATAATTTTTTTTTTCTATAAGTAATTAACTTCCTTAATTACATTCACAATTAATCATTAATTACTTTTTTTCCAGTAATTACACTTAATTAATCCATAATTAAGTGATTATTTAAAATTAATTAACTAATTGTTTAAAATTAATTAAATAATTAATTAATTAACATCTTATATTTAAAAATCCTCAATTAATTAAGAAAACATTGTGCTTAATTAATCTTTTACATAATATCAAATCATTAAGTATTATTAAATTTATATCCAAACAATCTAACCTTATTTATTTCCACAAACAGATTGTTTGAATTTAATCAAATTTTAATAACTCAAAACAAATTATCCAATTAAGATTTCAAAATCATAATAACAACCTTATCTGAAAATAAGGAATTTAGAAATCAAATTAAAATACTTTAATTATCCAATTTAAACATATCTATTTGAAAACTTTGTTATTAAAACATTACTTCAAAATTTAACTTTAAACTTTGGTTTAATAATTAAATTCAAATTACTCTTTAAATTTTAGTTTTAAAACTTAATTAAAATAATAAAATTTTAAACATATAACCTAAAACATTTTTAAATTTGAAACCAAATTCAACTTTCACATTTGAATGTTTAATTTACTTCCTATAAGAAACAACAAGTTTAAGTTTAGTTTCTTTATAACATGTTTATACTTGGTGCTTAATTCTTAAATTATTCAACTCGAGTTTAATTTACAACCATATTAACATAGTACTAACTAATACGGCAAACAAAATCTCCCAGGTCGAAACTCAGAAATTCCTCCTGCCTACCCCGAGAACAACCCAACTCCTCCGAGTCCAACCCGTACGCAACACGAAAACCCACCTGAGACACAAGCCTATACCACATCTCCGAGTCATCCACGATAGAATCGCGAGCTTCTCTTCGGGAACGATCCCTTCTTCCCCAACTTCACCTTCCAGTGTACACACCCATGCACTGTGCACCTACCCACGCACCTCCGGCTACACTTGGTCACCGCGACCACTTCCAACAATCACATGAACGAGCACGAACAAGGTTTTAAACCCAGATCTAACAAATGACACACGAATCAAAAAAATGACCCTCAACTCGAATCTGCAGAACCCATCTTCCATAAAATCACCCACGACCAACATTACGACACCATATAGCCACCGCCGACCTTACCCTAGAAACGCCACAACCCCTAGCTTCAACATTCCCACGTCGCGATCGAACTCGATCCAACATTCATGTCGCAAAAACCCCTACAGCAAAGCCCAAGCTAAAACATGCTAAAACCCTATTTTGTTCGATTACGAACAAATTAAGCATTGGAAATTTTTTTGAATATTTTTCCTTAAATCACTAACTCACACACAAGCTTCACCCGAAATATCAAAACGAATTATTAACTAAATCTTCTATAGTTCATGAAATCCCAAATGTGTTCAACCTCGAAATTTTCTTAATTCTTTAAACTAAAAATCATGAAACTTGAATTAAAATTCATGATTTACAACCATAAATCCATTTATACAATCTAAACTATAAACTGAATCCATTGATTTTAACATGCATTAGAGGTTCACTGTGTTTTTTTTTCATTTTAAAACTATTTGTAAATTAAAAACTACATAAACTATATATTATTATTATTATTATTTTATTACCTTCAACATTAACACATTATCTTACATTCAATCATCAAGTCGTAATACTGATCTTAGTGGAAGATTAAGATTTTTGATGTAAAATCTGTTCAAAGAAACAGAATACAGGGTGCTGCAAATAACATACACACATACTTGCTTCATACAATAAAACAGAGATACTTCATATAGATTCAAGTTAAAGAATTTCAATATCAGACAATATCACCACAAGCATGATAGTAAAAACAAGTCAAACTATTTTTAAAAAAAAAGCTCACTCACCTTATTTAAGCAGAGCAGAGAACTTCATTTCCCAGGCTTGATCTATAGTCCAGAAAATGCATTTGCTTTTGATTTTTCTTGTTGTTAAATCACTCTGCATGCTTCAATTTTTTATTGTTTACAGATTTCTTTAACTTGCTGGGTTGATTAAAATTTGAAATTTGTTGTTGAACTTCCTTTGTTGCAGGTTAAAGCTTTTCTTTTGAATGCAGGTTGAATTGATGATATTAATAACATTCAAATCTGTTATTTGCAGGTTGATATGAAGAATTTTGCTTTTAATTACAGGTTTGAATTGCCTTTGGTTTAGATTTCAGATTTGAGAAGGTAAATTTCTGGTTTTAGTTAAGAAAAACAAACAAGAAAAGTGTTATGTTTTTTATTAGAATTAAAGAAAGTGAATTTTCTTATAAAAAAAGAAAAAAGACACTTGTCACTTTATTACTTAATTAACTTACATGTGTTTATTAAGGGAGTTAACATGTTTACACATGTTTTTAAATGTTTTGAATAAATTTTAATTTAATTTAAATGTTAACTAACATACTTAATTTACTTTATTAATTAATACTTACATATGTATATATATATAAGTTTATCTTTAAAAGAAAATGTTTCAAAACTAATATAAATAATTTTCTTTGTATTCTAAAAATCTAAAACCATTATATATGCATTTATAACCAGTTTAAATCTAAGCAATTTTAAAGAAACAAAACAAAGCTTTTTAAAACTTATTTAAACTATCATTTTTAAAATAAATAACAATCTCATATTTAAATATCTTTAAAAGAAAGACAAAACTTTGATTAAATCTTTTATAAACTATCATATTTTTAAAACAACAATTATCTTACATTTTGAAAATAAATGAATAAATCTAAATTAACTTTTTGAAAATATAAATTAAAACAAAGTTTTAAATTACCATATTCATTCATATATAAATTATTAATGGATTAAATAAATTTCAAAGCAACTCAAACTATAACATATACATTCATATATATTACAATTTGAAAATTTATCTTTAATTTTTAATTTGAAACAAAAGATCTCATATTTACAATATATATATCAAATGTATATATTATAAACAGAGTAAAATCTGATTAACTTTGAAAAACAATTCTTATCAATATTACCATATTAAAAATTTATCAACCTTTAAAAGATTAAATTAGCCAAATTAAAATTAAAATTATAAAGAAGATTATCAAACCTGTTAAATTATTAACACGAATTATTAAATCGTTATTGCCCAAAATTCCGGGTCGTTACAATCCTCCCCCTTTAAAAGAATTTCGTCCCCGAAATTTAAAAGCAAAGGTAATTTAATAATCCAATACAGATTTTAATTTCAATCAGCAAAGCATTCCTAACAACCAGTTACTAACATCCATAGCAATCAAATAAACAAATAAACTTAACTAATTATTCTGACACAAATCAGAATAAATCTCTAATACTATCTCGAGTTTCACCAGTATAAATCACCGGGAGACTCGCTCTATAAAAGCCAACAAGCTAACTACACAACCAAAAATCCAGAGCTCCTCTCATCTCTAGATCCTTCAATCTGAACAGAACATCAGACTACTCTTAAATCCAGCTCAATATCCAACTCCAACTGAACTACAGATTCAACAACCAATGATGAATCATACACGTACTCCCTCAGAGACACGTGTTACAAAATGAATTTCCAGCTATCCAAACTGGCAATTCAATCTTATCCTATCAAAAACACAGATGAGAAATCCTCAAATGCCACAGCACTTAACCAACCAATCTCATCCAATCTCTGTTCTCTTAACCAGAGAAATCTTATCAACACTGAAGTCTCCAATTTCAAATACCAAACTCCTTATCTCATATCTGCATAACTCAACAGACAATCCAAGGCTGCCAAACTTCTTCCTGATCAGCTCAACCTATGCTGATAATTCCAGAAACAACAAGACCAAAACAAACACTTCCTGGATCCTATCCAACAGAAAAGTCTTCCAAAATCCGTCAAAATCCAGAACACAAGCTCTACTCCAACAATAGCAAACTGAACTTGCTTCCTTCCTCGCATAGCTGCTACCTCGCTTCCGCTGCACAACTCTGATTCTAAAATAGATGAGAATATCTGTTGATGAACACGAATACAAACTTATCCAATATCCGAAAAGCTTTGTTCATCATATCCATATAAATTTGAGTGACTCATCTGACTCAGTCACACAACCTCAGAACATAATCCTATTCCAAAACTATATCAGTCCAATTCAAATTCCAAAAATATCTGAGTTGCTACACCAACTCTCCTTACTCCAAGAACCATTCAACTATCAGGCTAACTACCAGAATTACTTCTGGAAACCAAATCAATATGGAACTCAACTTCAGATGTAGACAAACTTCTGATTACCTCAGTAGCTCCTACTTCCACATGAGAATCCTCAGCCTCAACAAAAGATTGCTCAAGAAAAATTCTCATCTAATCGCAAGTCTCTTTTACGATCTTACCTAGTTCGGATTCCAAATAAAACTGTCCCCTCTTTACCCATTTAGAACAGCTTAAAGCTTTTCCAAACCAGGTTAATCTTTCAAGGAAACATCACCACCTTCGGCCTGGACTGCTGAAAGAGAACCTCAAAGATTTCTGAGCCATCGGAGAAATAAACCACACTACTGCTTCCAAACTCTACCTCGATGATATAGCAAAACTAAAATATCTCCTCGTCAGCACACCGAACACTTCGAGTTGCACCGCTACCAGAGCTAACTAAAGACTCTAATTCAAAGGCTTCTCAACTCCAAAACCATCTACAAACCACACAACGGACCTCCGAGATGGCAGACATTCCGAAAGAAACTCGGACTTCAAACCAAGCATCAACAACTCGCTTACCTTAGGGAATAACAAGTGAGACCTTGCCAAAGCAAAACGACTCATAGACCTTAGTCTCACATTCCCAAAACAGCCAATCTCCTACTAAAGATCAAAACAACTTATACATAGATGAATCTTCTCTGAGGTAGGTAAAGACTGCTCCTCAACTATTACTAAAACTGCTTCAAAAGAAAACACCTTCAGAAAGTATCCAAGGATACTGCATCTCATCATGCAGTTACCAAGATACCATCACTTACTTCTGCACTTCCAACAAATCCAAACTCAATAAAAATTTGCTTACCCGAGCGAAATTCAAACTTACACTTCAAAGATACACTTCGAATCTTCAAAAGATTTCCTTCGGATATCAGAGAAATCCTTACTCCAAACTACAAATCTTATTCGAGATGGTATTAGGTCTACAGTCTCGACAAAAACTTCCAACCTCAAACATATGAGCCTCAACCAATAGTGGTAGTCGTGTTACACACATTCCTACCTTATCTACCTTTATAACCTATGTTGGAAAATCCGAACAGATAACCCAACAGATTAGGTAGTTATATAAATATATATTTATATAAAAATTACAAGTACGCTCTCTCAAGATAGACACTACTCCAGAGCCTAGGTATTCACTCAACCTAATGCTCTGATACCAAATGTGACGACCCAACTTCTTATCTCCAGGAAGTCGCATCGCTAATAAGAAAGAAAGGGATAGAAAAGAGAAAGAAAGAGAAAGAAGAACACAAACAATCATCAGAGAACTCACAGCGGAACGAATAAAATATAATAATTAACATAAAATATTACATAGTATCTTATTATATCAGGGTACACAATTTAAACAACAGATAATAGACAGTTATAAACTTCTGTCTAATTATACAACTCAAGTACAGCAGAAACAGATACTAATCAACACAGCGGAATCAATATATATAACTACACGTCGAAGCCTCCTGCTCCATATCTCCTCCAGAATTCGTCAAGCTAACCTGATCCACTTGACTACTCATACATAATATGAGTACCCAAGAGTTTAATAAAACAGAAAATAAACACTCGGGTCAGACAGGGCTCTGGTGTGAGTAAACGGTTTAAGGTTGCTTAACTTTAGAAAAACCTTTGAAAGGAAAGGTATCACGTAAGACTTCCCACACATAAACATGGAAAAGTTTTTACCTTACGCTAACCAAGATATTTGATAGGAAATCCAGTGATATTATAATAATGTCTAGGATTTTCAAGTAAATAAGAAATAGCCGAAATTGTTACATCTATTAAATTCCAGCCACTAGCCACAAAAGTGGGTAATACAAACAAAACCGTAGGGTCTCGTAGGAAAAATGGGTTTCCATCAATGGCAGGGCTACCGGGGTACCGCCCGTCACAGTACGTGGCCTAGATCACCGTACCGAGGATTACTCCCTTCATCCCCTGCAACACAAGGCCGGAACCATCCCTTACTGGACAGTCCCGAACAAGACAACCCCGCAGTTGGCCGCGACCCAACTGCCCACACAGCCGAAATAAAAAGGGACTTCTGGACAGGGGAAAATCTTGCTCTCCAGTGGGAGCTACCCACGAAGCCTTGCTGCACCTCCCCTATTTTAGCCATTCCCGGTTGATGAGGCTTGAGGTTACGATTACCTTAAAGAACACATTATCTTAGAATGCTCATCGTCCACCTGACGATGTGCTGAAAGCATTCAATCCATACAAGTTCGTTCCGGGTTCGAACGAAACCGAAGGCACTATCTCGTTGCACTCATTATTGGAATCACCCTCAGAGTCAACGACCATAGCCCTTGCACTCTGATTTGCCATCTCGAATCTATAAGCACTATTCCGTCAAACTCATTACGGAATCACCCACAGAGTTATACTGACGTATAGCCCTTACACCTCGAGTCTTCACTTGCTCCACTTGGATTAACGACCTAACGTTTAATTGGAATCGATGTGGTTTTCGGATTCCAAATATGGAAATCCGATCCCGGTCTCACCGAAACCAAACGCCCTTTTAATGTCCAAGTTGTACTTAAGGGTTTAAACAGTTTAAACTTATATTCAAGATGATATAAATAGATAAATCATATTATCACAAGAGATAATTCATATCAATATTTATCTACACAAAACAACATATCATATAACAGATATATCCAAATTATCCAATATCAAACCAATATCAAACATCCAATATCAGCCAATCATCAATCTCCAAATATTGATTATCCAATATTTATCATTTAATCAATATTAATCAATCAATCCATATTAATCAACCATCCAAAACATAATTGATTATTTCTTAATTAATTGGGCCACCATAATCCTTCTTCATTAATAAATATTCCAAATGGAATAAATTAATCATCTCTAATGATTTTCCTTAATTAATCTTCCTTGATTAATTATATTTAATTACATACAAGTAATTATCCTATCCATATTCAGTAATTAAATCTTAATTACTATCATTAATTACAATAATTAATGATCATTCATTAATTAATTAACTATAATTAATTACATTAATTCCTAATTAATTACAATTAATTAATCATATTTAAATTAATTGCTTTATTAATCAACCTTGATTAATATCATTAATCACATTAATTAATGATCCTTATTAATTAATTATACTTTAATTAAATAAATAAATAACTTATAAATAAATCAACTTATTAATCATAATTGATAATTAACAATTTTCAATTACTTATCGTAATTAATCAACTTCTTAATTAATTAATTTCTAATTTAATTATATTAATTCTTGATTAATTAATTCAATTAATTAATCTTTAATTACTTTATTAATTAATCACAATTTAATTGATTACCCATAGTAATTAATCTTAAATAAATTTCATTCATCAATTAATTAATTACTTAATTAATTAATTAAATTAAATTAAGTAATTAACTCTTAATTACTTCCATAAGTAATTATCTCTAATTACTTTCATAAATAAATCTTAATTAATCTCTTAATTAATTACTTAACAAATAATTAATCTCATCATTAAATAATTCTTAATTCTTAAATTAATCAATCACTTCATAATTAATTAACTTCAGCTGTTATATTAATCAATTCTTTAATCGATATCATTAAGAAATTAACCAATAATTACTTCAACTAATTACTCCATGAGTAATTACCATAATTTTTTTTCTATAAGTAATTAACTTCCTTAATTACATTCACAATTAATCATTAATTACTTTTTTTCCAGTAATTACACTTAATTAATCCATAATTAAGTGATTATTTAAAATTAATTAACTAATTGTTTAAAATTAATTAAATAAATAATTAATTAACATCTTATATTTAAAAATCCTCAATTAATTAAGAAAACATTATACTTAATTAATCTTTTACATAATATCAAATCATTAAGTATTATTAAATTTATATCCAAACAATCTAACCTTATTTATTTCCACAAACAGATTATTTGAATTTAATCAAATTTTAATAACTCAAAACCAATTATCCAATTAAGATTTCAAAATCATAATAACAACCTTATCTGAAAATAAGGAATTTAGAAATCAAATTAAAATACTTTAATTATCCAATTTAAACATATCTATTTGAAAACTTTGTTATTAAAACATTACTTCAAAATTTAACTTTAAACTTTGGTTTAATAATTAAATTCAAATTACTCTTTAAATTTGAATTTTAAAACTTAATTAAAATAATAAATTTTTAAACATATAACCTAAAACATTTTTAAATTTGAAACCAAATTCAACTTTCACATTTGAATGTTTAATTTACTTCCTATAAGAAACAACAAGTTTAAGTTTAGTTTCTTTATAACATGTTTATACTTGATGATTAATTCTTAAATTATTCAACTCGAGTTTAATTTACAACCATATTAACATAGTACTAACTAATACAGCAAACAAAATCTCCCAGGTCGAAACTCAGAAATTCCTCCTGCCTACCCCGAGAACAACCCAACTCCTCCGAGTCCAACCCGTACGCAACACGAAAACCCACCTGAGACACAAGCCCAGACCACATCTCCGAGTCATCCACGATAGAATCGCGAGCTTCTCTTCGGGACGATCCCTTCTTCCCCAACTTCACCTTCCAGTGTACACACCCGTGCACTGTGCACCTACCCACGCACCTCCGGCCACATTTGCTCACCGCGACCACTTCCAACGATCACATGAACGAGCACGAACAAGGTTTTAAACCCAGATCTAACAAATGACACACGAATCAAAAAAATGACCCTCAACTCGAAATCTGCAGAACCCATCTTCCATAAAATCACCCACGACCAACATTACGACACCATATAGCCACCGCCGACCTTACCCTAGAAACGCCACAACCCCTAGCATCAACATTCCCACGTCGCGATCGAACTCGATCCAACATTCATGTCGCAAAAACCCCTACAGCAAAGCCCAAGCTAAAACATGCTAAAACCCTATTTTGTTCGATTACGAACAGATTAAGCATTGGAAATTTTTTTGAATATTTTTCCCTATATCACTAACTCACACACAAGCTTCACCCGAAATATCAAAACGAATTACTGACCAAATCTTCTATAGTTCATGAAAATCCCAAATGTGTTCAACCTCGAAATTTTCTTAATTCTTTAAACTAAAAATCATGAAACTTGAATTAAAATTCATGATTTACAACCACAAATCCATTTATACAATCTAAACTATAAACTGAATCCATTGATTTTAACATGCATTAGAGGTTCACTGTGTTTTTTTTTTCATTTTTAAACTATTTGTAAATTAAAAACTACAAAAACTATATATTATTATTATTATTATTATTATTTATTACCTTCAACATTAACACATTATCTTACATTCAATCATCAAGTCACAATACTGATCTTAGTGGAAGATTAAGATTTTTGATGTAAAATCTGTTCAAAGAAACAGAATACAGGGTGCTGCAAATAACATACACACATACTTGCTTCATACAATAAAACGGAGATACTTCATATAGATTCAAGTTAAAGAATTTCAATATCAGACAATATCACCACAAGCATGATAGTAAAAACAACTCAAACTGTTTTTTTAAAAAAATTCACTCACCTTATTTAAGCAGAGCAGAGAACTTCATTTCCCAGGCTTGAACTATAGTCCATAAAATGCATTTGCTTTTGATTTTTCTTGCTGTTAAATCACTCTGCATGCTTCAATTTTTTTATTGTTTACAGATTTCTTTAACTTGCTGGGTTGATTAAAAGTTGAAACTTGTTGTTGAACTTCCTTTGTTGCAGGTTAAAGCTTTTCTTTTGAATGCAGGTTGAATTGATGATATTAATAACATTCAAATCTGTTGTTTGCAGGTTGATATGAAGAATTTTGCTTTTAATTACAGGTTTGAATTGCCTTTGGTTTAGATTTCAGATTTGAGAAGATAAATTTCTGGTTTTAGTTAAGAAAAACAAACAAGAAAAGTGTTATGTTTTTTATTAGAATTAAAGAAAGTGTATTTTCTTAAAAGAAAAAAGAAAAAAGACACTTGTCACTTTATTACTTAATTAACTTACATGTGTTTATTAAGGGAGTTAACATGTTTACACAAGTTTTTAAATGTTTTGAATAAATTTTAATTTAATTTAAATGTTAACTAACATACTTAATTTACTTTATTAATTAATACTTACATATGTGTGTGTATATATATATAAGTTTATCTTTAAAAGAAAATGTTTCAAAACTAATATAAATAATTTTCTTTGTATTCTAAAAATCTAAAACCATTATATATATATGCATTTATAACCAATTTAAATCTAAGCAATTTTAAAGAAACAAAACAAAGCTTTTTAAAACTTATTTAAACTATCATTTTTAAAATAAATAACAATCTCGTATTTAAATATCTTTAAAAGAAAGACAAAGCTTTGATTAAATCTTTTATAAACTATCATATTTTTAAAACAACAATTATCTTACATTTTGAAAATAAATGAATAAATCTAAATTAACTTTTTGAAAATATAAATTAAAACAAAGCTTTAAATTACCATATTCATTCATATATAAATTATTAATGGATTAAATAAATTTCAAAGCAACTCAAACTATAACATATACATTCATATATATTACAATTTGAAAATTTATCTTTAATTTTTAATTTGAAACAAAAGATCTCATATTTACAATATATATATCAAATGTATATATTATAAACAGAATAAAATCTGATTAACTTTGAAAAACAATTCTTACCAATATTACCATATTAAAAATTTATCAACCTTTAAAAGATTAAATTAGCCAAATTAAAATTAAAATTATAAAGAAGATTATCAAACCTGTTAAATTATTAACACGGATTATTAAATCGTTATTGCCCAAAATTCCGGGTCGTTACATGTAGCGTGGAGTGTTACTCCAATCTATCGAGCTTCCTACTTGGCCGAAGGATAGCAAGTTGAAAGTTGGAGACGTGATAAGTCTCTGAGATTTAGTTTCTATGCGAGATTGAGAAACGCTTTTGCATTATTGGTGCAAAGGAATCAGGATCGGCTTATCCAAAAACCACTTTGGGCTGTTGTATATGCGTTCGATTGTGCAAATTGGTTATGATGATATTGATATTTAGGATTTTCGTAGTGGAGGACTGCTTGTTGATCGTTTGGGGTTAAAATCCCAATATACATCTAGTAGCAGTAGTCTCTTCATTATGAAATATCCAATGCAAGGACTATTCGCAACTGATCTTAGGGATTTCCTGACAGGAAGTGGTAGGAAAGTACCTTCGGTTTGTCCCATTCTTGGATAACTTGTATGGATGTTTGTCTAACATTGCATTTCTAAAGATTACGTACATTGGTTTTTACAGACGTATATCAGTGGTGGCGGAGAAGGCAACTTCTATTAGCTTAACACCCTCCTTGAGATGTATGAGCTTAAGGGTTGTATTTTTGTGGAAGGCAATTAGTAGTCAACAGAAATGACCGTGTGGCATTCAAAATGATGTGATATATGATATGTGAAAGGTAATCGTTGCCTCAGGCCTCATTAACCGGAAATGACCGAATAGGGTTAGATGAAGCGAGGCTAAGTGGGTCACTCCCATCAGGATATGACCATCCTCCTCTAGATATATCTTTACATGCTATGACGTTGTGTATTTGATTATTGTGGTTTTTATGCTATGAGGGCCTTCGGTAAAGGTCAGTAACGACCGGAGGATGATATATTCGGTACCATCTAGTTATAGAGTTGGTCCGATCTTGTATTGGTAGGGGATCCTTTGGGATGGTCCTCGGTACATTCCTCTAAAGATGTACTGCCGGAAGGCAGTCACTTCACCTGGCCATTTGTATGGAAATCCAAACTCCACTACGTCTCTGCCCTTTTGATTGTATTATCCATTTTGGGTTATATGATGGAATTTAATAATGGTAACAATTTCGGCTATTTTGATTGTTATTTGTATACTAGACACTATTATAATATAAGGGAATTTGATATGAAATGTTTTATTTATCATAAGGCAAAAACATGTCTGTGTTTATGTGTGGGCGTGCCTTACAAGATACTTTTGTTTTGAAAGGAAAAGTTTGGTAATTTAATAAATTCAGTTGAGTGTGTTTCTCATGCTGTTTTACCAGACTGATCCGGGCGTTCTACCATTTCAATGCTCAGGTCAGACCGAGTATATTTACAGGTTTAGATTTGGTGCTTTTGGAGCGTCAGTAGGCGAGTTGGAGATCTTCATTTTCGTATACAAGTATCTGTTTTTATTATCCGCCTTGCTCATTATTTTTATTTATATTATCAGCAATTGTAAGGGCAGGTTATTACAACTGTCGAGGCTAATAACTATTGATTGATTGCTGTACTCTGGTTGATGTATGTATATACAGTTTCTATTTTGTAAAGATCATTGATATGATATTATATGTTTTCCGCCTGCGATGAGAGATTCTGTATTGTTCTATTTGGCTCTCTCTTCTCTCTTTCTTCACTTCTCTTCTTCTCTCTTCTTTTCTTTCTCCCAACTTTCCTTTCGGTCTGTACTTTTTGGATCGGACATGTGTGGTTTATTGCCGATTCAAAGGGTATGGATTTGCGGGTTGTAACACGTTGTATCAGAGCTTAGATTTTGTATATTCCTAAGCTTTGATGTGTACTCAGTATAGAAGGGACAGTAGCACCCTAGATTGAGTTTGAGTATATTATATATATGACCCTGTATTTGTTAGTGATTATAAAAATGTTTTATATTGTGTTTACTATCCATTGAACTGTTTGTGATTTCTGGTCAGTATGTGGGATGCCATGTTATCGATTGGGATTTCTAAACGCTTAAACAAGGCAAGTCGACATAGTATCATTTTAAATTGGGTAAAAGAAATAATTTTACCTCGATTATATTTTATATATAAAGGAAACAATGTTTCAGAATTATTAAAGAGTATTTAAATTGAATTGTTTGGTTGTTTAAAAATGTAAATATATACATGTTAATAAAAGCTATTTGAATAATCTAAATAGAAGCATCAAGTGTAAAAGAATAAATTATATAAGCAAATGAATTATCAATTAACGAATTATAATTAAATTTATATACAATTGTGAAATGATCTTATATATAAGAAATGAAACTATATGAATATATTTATAAAAATGAGTTATAAATAAAAAAATGGATTTACACTATGAATTTGAGAATTTGAATCTCGTTGATTTTGCCAATTATTTTTCAAAGTAAAAAGATATTATATTATTATAAATATAAATAAGATAAATAAATTTGGAATGAATCTTATATGAGTAAAGTAAACGAGTGAAATTATATAAGTAAGAAGATTTATAAATGTGATATATAAATAAAAGAAAATTTTAAAATAATATAAAAGCACTGAATTCACTACTGTTACTGGAAAATAATATGGGTGATGATTGCAGCATCATCAATATCATTTTCGAGTTTCTATGTGATGAATTTTCTATCAATAGTAAATTGAAAATTTAAGTTTTGTTGGGATAAAAAAATATGAATTTAAAATTCAAGTTGAAATTGATAAATATAAGTGAAATGAGTTTTGGACTTTAATATGAAATAATAAAGTTGAGTTAGTATAATAAATATATGATTTGAAATTTAACTAAAGGAAAGTTAAATAAGTTGAATTGGATTTGAACTGGATAAGACAAGTTATTGAAATTGGAATTAAACTAAATTGATAAGTGATTATATAATATTAATTTGAAAGTTAAATTAATAAGTTGTATAACTTAGAAAATGTAAGTAAAACCAATTATTAAAATGGTTAAACAATTTTGTTAAGAAAAACAAAATATGAATTTGAATAAGTGATGAAATTTGACTTAAGTAAAAAAGTTAAATAAGATAGAATTTCAAAATTAGAAGTGAACTTAAGTGGTATAGTGGAAGTAAATGCAAGTGAAAATGAAATGAAACATTATTTAAGTAATGTTGAATGAAGTTGAATTTCATATCAAAATGAATTAATAAAGTGAAGTGATGGATATGAATTTGAGTTATATAAGGAAATTCAACTTTAGTTGTAAAATGAATTAGCAATTGAATTAATGAAATTGAAAGCTAAATAATTGAATTCAAATTGGAAGTGAAGTTAAGTGAATCTAAATAGAATTGAATTTGATTTGAATTGAAAGTGAATTAACTTGAATGTGAATTAGTGAATGTAAACTAATTGAATATGAATAGATGAATGTTAGTAAAATCCGATTTTAGTGAATCAAATGTGATTTAAACAGAGAACCAATTCAATGAATATTAATGAGAAGTGAATTTATATTGATTTGATTATGAATTGATTGGATAGATATTGGTTTGTTGGATGTTATTTGGATGATAGTTGTTTGATGGTTGAATTGTTGCTTTTGATTGCATTTTCTATATTGGTATATATAGTTGTTGCGTTAGTATATGTTATATATTGATATTATTTCATATATACATGTTTCTCATTTGGTTGTTGAGTATTTAGTAGGTGCGGATGGCGTATGCTTCACATTTGGAGCTCGCTTTCGCTCTATATTAGCCGTATATGCTCGCTAATAATATATAAGTTACATATCTCGGATTACATATCGTACTTTTGCACTTTTTCCCTACGGAATGCCTCATCCTCGAAGATGAGATGTATATTTTTGACATATATATGTTATGAACCTACTATGATCGAACCGCGCAAAGGAGACGCTGGCGAAATTTTTTGAAAATTTAAGGCATTAAAAATTTTTGGAAAAATTGAAAGAAAATTTTGATAACTATAATTTTGATTATTGAGTTATAAAAATTAAACGATATTAGTTGGTTTTGAAAAGATAACTAAGTATGATTTGAAAACTTAAAAAGGTTTTTATAAAAAGTTTAACTATTGAATTTTTGGGAAAAGTTAAAAAATTTAAATGAATTAGATATGTAGTTTGAGTGAGTTGTTTTTGAAGAGTAAATGGATTTTGTGACCTTTTCTTGGTAATTTCGGGGGCGAAATTCTTTTAAGCAGGAGAAAATGTAATGACCTAGAATTTCAGTCATTTGAAATTCAGGTATTTAATTTATTTTAAATATTCATAAGTTAATTTTATAAGCTGAATGACTTATATTTGAAATATAAGGATTTGATTAGACAATTAAATTGTTAATTTAATATTTGAAATTGCTAAAATAATTGAAAATTGGATTTAATATGAATGAAAAAAGATTTATAAAGTTGAATTAAATTCTATTTGAATTATAATGATGTTGGAGAACCTTTAAAATTGAATTAAAAGTTAATTCCTAGAAATTGAATATTTTAATATTTAATTAACGTGTAAAAATAGTCATTTTCCAAACAGTCTCGGATTTTGATGAAATGAGTTTCAATGGATCCGTAATGCTATATTATTATTGGATTTCAAATTTTGTGTCAATCGGATTTAAGATTTAATCGTGGCAAGCTGAAACGCGCAGTAAGCTGTTTAAGAAATTTTAAATTTAAATAGTCGATTCGAAAACCTATCTGCCAAATATGGTCGAATTGGATCTCGATATATATTCCATTGTGTTTGGAATATGGTAAAACATTATAAACGCCATATGGCACGCTTTGTTTGGAGTTTAGAACTTTTTCGGGGGAATAGTGTTTCGAAATTTTCTGTAAAAGCCCACTTTTTTCCCTATTTTCACTCAAACCCTAGTTTTATAGGTTTAGCCACCGACTTTGATTCAATGGTCGAAAATTATTCTTCTTCTTCAATTATCTTCCAATCCGTTAACTTTCACGAAAAACCTTTCAATTGCAAATTTGTAGAGCTCCTCGAGCTCGACAAATCCAATGGTAACGACCAAATATGGCGCGACATGGAGGGGGAAATCGGCCGCGTTCGCCTGCTATTCATGCACGATTTTCAAGGCGATATGGCACCGAGCTCCACGTCATCGTGATCGAAGGTAGACACAAGGAAGGGCTTTATCACGGTGGTGGTCGGTCGTCGTTGAAGTCAACGAGAAGGCCGCGAAAGTTCGTGAAAAGAAGGTGGCTATGGGTTGCTTTGATCGGTTTTAAATGATGAAGAAGAAGAATAAATCATCGGCCATGATCTGCTTTAGAGAAACTAACGACCCAGATTGAAAAGGTTTAAAATTAAAAAGAAATTTGTAAATTAATTATATATTTAAATCGTGTAATGTTTAAAAATGCATAACTTCTTCATACGAGGTCCATTTTTGTCGAAACAAGTTGTGGTGGATCTGTATTGACGAGCACTTCACTTTAAAGCTAGTTTGGAGTTGAATGGAGCTAGTGTAAATTTTTGGTAAGATTAAACGCTTGTTTAATTTTATTCGGAATGAAACACTACAACTGCCACTAGAACCAAAATGAATACAACTCACTCTTTCGACCTCACTGATATTTTTATATAAGTGAGAATAAATTTATTTTATACCGATTGATGATTGTTCGGGTGATATATGATATATTGTCTATATAGTGATTGATATTTGGATATATTCCTGCCTATTGGAGTAGATGAGACCCTATATGTTCCCGTGTATGTGCGGATGACCTTTTGTACAAGCGTCTGCCTCGAAGCAGACATTGTACACATATTCTAATATGTATATTTGTTGCATGTGATAGGTTGGAGGGATGCAACTGGATTCCTCACCGGTATTGGTTTATTTACAGATATTGTGATATATGTTGTTATCATGTCATATATGATGTTTTGAATGTCGTGATTGATGTATTTAGTGTTGTTGCAGCATTGGGCCTAATTTTGGTAATTTAAAAATATTAAATGATGATTTCAAAATTAAAAAGGATTTTCAAGTGATTTTGAAAATAGATGTTTTATTAAATGTTGAATTGTTATAAAGGAATGGATTTATTTAAATAAATAAATGTGATAATTTTTATGTTATAAAAATTATGATTTTTGGTAAATATAATCAGAATGTGATTTTTGGAATATGGAGTTAATTATTTTGTAAATAGTTTAAACTGAGATTTTTTATTATAAAAGGGTTTATATATAAGATTTATAAATTTTAATTTTTATAAATCAAAATACTGGAATTATAAAGGTGTTTTGTAAGTGTTAAAATAAAGTTATAAATGAATCTTATAAGTAAATAAGATCTACAAATTGATCAAGTTATATAAAGGAATGATTTTGTAAATAAAGAGATTTATAAGTAATTAACTTATAATTTGGATTTTTTCATATAAAAGAGATTAATGAGTTTGGTTAATAAAGAAATTTTATAAATGGAAGTTTTTGTAAAATATAAATGTGAATTTATAAACATTATTTTATAAATGTTAAATCAACTTAAATTGATAAACTAGATATAGAAGTTTATTAAAGGAATTTCATCCGTGATTTTGGACAGTGGATAATCCTCTAATTAAAAGTGCAATAGTGATGAATTTGGGTAGAAACTAAATCCATGATTTTGTATAGTGGATTATTCTTTAATAAATGTGTAGAAGTAATGAATTTGGTAAATGAATTATATTCACGATTTTGGACAGTGAATAATCTTTTAAATTTAATGAACATTTTGAAAAGTGATATTTTAAATAGAGTCAAAATGTTTAAGATGTTTTAAAATGTGTTAAGTATCAAAACCATAGATTTCGACATTCATTGTTATAATAGACGTTTTCGAGAAGTAAGGAACAACGCTATTGTTATAGTAAATGATTTTCGAAAGGAGATGTTGCGTATAATATATTTGACTTATATATCTATCTAATTTTCGAATCCCTATACTATTGATTTTGGGTTGTCGCAACAATGTTTTACACAACATTCGTTTTGACCCAAATAAATATGTTAAAGAGAATGTTTTCCTTGAAGAATAAAATATATGCTTAATCATGATTTAAGTATATGTAATATTTTCGAAGTGTTGAAAATAAATTGAATTGTGAATTACTTATCATTAAATAAGTATATGGAAATATTTTCCAATATTAAAATATTGAAATGATTTTGAGATTATATCTTTTTAAAGATAATTTGAATGTATATATGGCAAGTGATTTAATCAATAAAAGATTAATTAAAAAGGCCTAGTGATTTCTTATGGTGCCAAATATTTTTTTTGTTTTCTTTGATAGTTAAATAACCAACTATCAAATTTAGCCATTTTAGTTCCTTGACTTGATGTGGGAACTATTTAGTCATACATTTAATACTTAGCCATTTATGTAGGCTTGATTATCGTTTGTGTTGAGGATGTTGATTTTTATAGTTTGGAGTGTTACTCCAATCTATCGAGCTTCCTTCTTGGCCGAAGGATAGCAAGTTGAAAGTTGGAGACGTGACAAGTCTACGGGACTTAGTTTCTGTGTGAGGTTAAGAAATGCTTTTGCGTTGTTGGTGCGCAGAGACCAGGATCGGTTTATTCGAAAACCACTTTGGATCAACGTATATGCGTTCGATTGTGCAGGTTGGTTATGACGATATTGGTATTTGGGATTTTCACAGTGGAGGACCGCTTGTTGATTGTTTGGGGTTAAAATCTCAATATGCATCTAGTAGCAATAGTCTCTTCATTATGAAATATCCAATGCAAGGAATATTCTCTACTGATCCTAGGGATTTTCCGACAGGATGTGGTGGGAAAGTACCTTCGATTTGTCCTGTTCCTGGACAACTTACATGGATATTTGTCTGACATTGTATTTCTAAAGATTACATACATTGGTTTTTACAAAGTACATCAGTGGTAGAGAAGGCAACTTCTCTTAGCTTAACACCCTTCTTGAGACGTATGAGCTTAAGGGTTGTATTTTTGTGGAAGACAATTAGTAATCAATGGAAATGGCCATGTGGCATTCAAAGTGATGTGATATGTGAAAGGTAATCTTTACCTCAGGCCTCATCAATCGAAAATGACCGAAACATGGTTAGATGCAGCAAGGCTAAGTGGGTCGCTCCCATCAGGATATGATCATTCTCTTCTAGATATATCTTTACATGCTATAATGTCGTGTATCTGATTATTGCGGTTTGTATGCTTTGAGGGCCTTCGGTAAAGGTCGGTAACGACCGGTGGATGATATTTTTGACACCATCTAGTTATACAGGTGGTCCGGTCTTGTGTTAGTAGAGGATCCTTTGTGATGGTCCTCGGTACATTCATCTAGAGATGTACTGCCGGAAGGTAGTCCCTTCATTTGGTCATTTGTATGGAAATCCAAACTCCACTACGTGCCTGCCATTTTGATTGTATTACCCATTTTGGGCTATATGCTGGAATTTGATAATGGTAATGATTTTGGCTATCTTGATTCTGATTTCTATGCTAGACACTATTATAATATAAGAGAATTTGATATGAAATGTTTTAAATATCGTAAGGCAAAAACATGTCCATGTTTATGTGTGGGCATGTCTTATGAGATATTTTTGTTTGAAAGGAAAAGTTTAGTAATTTAATAAATTCAGTTGGGTGTGTTTCTCACGCTAGTTTACTAGACTGATCCACGAGTTCTTCCCTTTAAATGCTCGAGTCATAACGAGTATATTTACAGGTTCAGATTTCATGCTTTTGGAGCTTTAACAGGTGAGCTGGAGATCTTCATTTTCGTATACGTGTTTCTATTTTGATTATCCGCTTTGCGCATTGTTGTTGTTTGTATTATCAGTAATTGTAAGGACAGGTTATTATAACTATCCAAGCTGATAACTATTGATTGATTGTTCTACTCTGGTTGATGTGTGTGTGTATATATATATATATATATAGTTTCTATTTTGTAAAGATAATTGATATGACACTATATGTTTTCCGCTGTGATGTGAGGTTTTGTTTGGTTCTCTCTTCTCTCTTTCTTCTCTTTTCTTCTTCTCTCTTCTTTTCTTTCTCCCAACTTTCTGTCGATCTGTGCTTTTTGGGTCGGACATGTGTTGTTTATTGTCAATTCAAAGGGTATTGATTTGCGGGTCGTCACTGAGCTTCTTCGAAGCTGGCCAGTTTGGCTAAGTAATCAGCCTTCGTGTTTTGCTCCCTTGGGATGTGTGTTACGGTGTAGTGTTCGATGTCGTTTTACAACTCTTGTACTTTAGATAGATATGGGGTAAGATTCTCCCCTCGAGCCTGGTATTCACCTTTCACTTGGCAGACGACTAGTTGAGAGTCACTGTTGATGCAAACGGACGTTATTCTGGGTTCCTTCACAACTTCCAATCCTGCTATCAATGCTTTGTATTCCGCCTCACTATTTAATATAAGGAATTCCAAGTGTAGGGCATATGAAATGGCTCATCCTTCGAGGTTTCGAGCACCACCTTTGCACTCGAGCAGAGGTTGTTAGATGGGACATCGACGAAGAATTTCCATCGTGTTTCAATTTTTGACAGTATTTCCTCATCATCCTATATGGTAAATTCTACGATGAAATCTTCTAGCGCTTGCCCATTGATTGCCCTTCTCAGATGGTAAGTGATCATTTTGGCTCAATTCTACATTCCATTTGAGGAGTCGCCCAGAATTTTCGGGTCGGTACAACACTTTCTTTAAAGGTTAATCAGTAAGTACTTTAGTCGAATGCGCTTGGAAATACGGTCATAACTTCCTAGATGCGATCAACAGGCAATGCGTTAGCTTTTTCAATTTCGGGTAATTTTCTCAGCTCTAGTGAACCGCTTGCTAATGTAGTATATGGGTCGTTGAATCCAAGTTTCTTTGCATACAGGGGCACATGAGGTGAGACTGCTAAGTAGAAGAACAAGTCCTTTATGTCCATTGGCTTTCATAGGATTGGTGGGGCTTCATGTGTCACAGCAATTCTTCAAATGCGGTTTGACAAGCCTTATTCCTTCGAAGTTCTACTTTCCTTTCTTTAATGCATCAAAGAATGGTATGCATTTTGTCGGTGGCTTTCGAGATGAACCGGCTTAGCACTGCGACTTTCCCATTCAAGCTTTGTAATTCCTTCTTATTAGTTTTGGCTTGGACTTCTCATAGGGTAGATATTTGCTCTAGGTTTGCTTTAATGCCTCTAGTGCTCACTACAAATCGCAAGAAATTTCCGGAGGCTACCCCGAAGTGACATTTGAGTGGATTAAGTTTCATTCCATATATTCAAGAGTATTTCAAACATTTCAATGAGATTATCTAGGTGATTGGTTGCTACTCGTGATTTAACCAATGTGTCATCCATATGGACTCCATAGTTTATCTGATCTGATGCTTGAACATGGCATCTACTAATCTTTGGTAGGTTTCCCCAGCATTCTTTGAATCGAATTACATAACCATGTAGCAGTATAGTCCTAGATTGATGATGAAGCGGGTGTTTTCCTGATTAGGTTTGTGCATCAGGATCTGGTTGTATTCCGAGTATGCATCTATAAATGAAAGCAGTTCATGATCCGTCGTCTCGTCCACAAGCTGGTCAATTCTGGGCAGAGGGAAGTTGTCTTTCGAGTAAGCTTTGTTTACGTCCGAGTAGTCAATACAAATTCGCCATTTTCCTTTGGACTTTTTAACCTAGACCGTGTTAGATACCCATTCGGGGTAAGTCGCATCACAGACAAAACCGTTGGCCATACTCCTCTTCTGCTACATCGGTGTGTACTTGGGATCGATGTTGAATGCATGACATTCAATTTCCGATGATACCCTACACATCAAAATGTGTCCAATAAAACACATCCTAGTTGGCACGAAGAAATATAGTGAGTTCAATTCGCCTCTTCTTTCTAAGGTGTGATCCACTTTTCAAGACTCGTGTTGGGTCATCCATGTCTACTGGGACGACACCGTCAATTCTGCCAGTGCTGCCCGATCCTCCCCTGAACTCTTCTTTCTAAGGTCCAAAGCCTTGTCAAAGTGGTCGTGGTCCCCAAGCTAAGAGCGGTTCTGTAGTTACTATTTGGTGAGTTCGTGAATGTGGGGAGTTCTCCCTACATTTTTCACCTTTTCTTTTCTTTTGGATTCACGCAGTTCTGTGTTATAACATTCCTTGGTGACACTTTGGTCTCCTTTGATTACTCTAACTCCTTTTCCACTGGGAATTTCATGGTAAGGCACCATTGGACTAAAGCGATTCTGAAATCTGCTATTGTAAGTCATCCTAAGAAGGCATTGTACGCCATCATTTCTTTTACGATCACCAAAGTTTAGGTGAGGGTGACTATTCGGGTGCCTTCCATAAGTTCTACAGGTAATTCAATCGTTCCGACGGGTTGTTTAGGCTCACCTGTGAATCCTTGAATTTTGGTTTGGCAGGCAGATAGGTCTTTCATGTTTATCTTCATTTGTCCAAAGGTGCGCTTGAGAAGGATATTTACAAAACTGCCACTGTCACCAATACTCGTTGGACCATGGCGGGTTCGATCCTTATTGTCACGACCATGGGATTGAGAGTTGGAACTTCAGTCCCTTTGCTGTCCCTATTTTAGAATACTATATCATCATTCAAAGTTTTTTGCTGCTTGGATGGAGCTCCATCTTTGATTGCGAGGCATGAATCCTTCGGAGCGTGCTTTAACAAACTCGCATACCGCTCCATTTATCCCCAACTTATCAATGCAGGATGTGGCACTCCAGATATCGTTCCAATGATGAGTCTCTAGTCAGTTCGCTTAGACCCCTTTTTGCTGGTTCTGGCTTAGTTTCTTCGATCTCTAAGAGCTTAGGGAGCCACAGGCTGGTCAGGATTTTTTGATTTTCTCATGTATTATTGAAGCTTGTATTCCCAGATTAGCTCTTCAATCAAGTACTTTAGATTATGGTACTCGTATGTGTCATAACCGTGCGTCTTGTGGAAGCGACAAAACTTCCCCGAGGGCTTTTGTTGTTCAATTGCTTCCTTCTTATGGATTTTTTTATACTTCTCTGTCCCTTATGTTTCGAGATAAAATGTTTTCTAGAGTATCATTGAGCGGGGTGTAATCCTTGGGCCTAAAGCATTTAAGTCATTTATTGTTACTATTTTGTTTATTGGAATTTTGATTTTTTCTTTTTTAGTTTCCATCTTTCCCCACACTTCCTTTGGTGGTCTTGGAGGCGTTTATGTTCTGGTTCATTGCCATGTCACTCTGCCCACCATTCATTAGTTGCAAGCTAGTAAACTTCTTTTCCATCTCCTATGCCTCTTCCAATCTCAAGTATTGACCCGCCTTACAGTTGAAGCCCTACCCAATGATAGGTTCTTTCATTTTGATCCATTTTTCGAACTCAATTTTGGGGTGGATAGCAGGGACCAAAGCCATGAAAACCATATCCTCGTTTGGATAGCTTACCTCTATCACTGTGGTATTGAATCGGTTCATTAAAGACTTTAGAGATTCATTTAGTCTCTGGAACAGGTCGAACAAGGACATCACATCTTTAGGCTGTAGTGTGTGTAGTCTGAACTGATCAAGGAATCTTGTTGCTAGTTGGTCGAAAGTGGAGAAGGATCTTGGTGAAAGCCTAGTGAACCACATGGAAGCAATTCTTTCCAAAAAATTGGGAAACATCTACATCGAGCGTCATCCGAAGCATCCGCTCCATCCATGTACCAATTGTACTTATACAAATAGGGTTTTGGGTCTTTTGTTCCGTCATAGGATGGAATAGTTGGCATAGTGAACTTTTCTGGGCACCGCTTATTCAAGATACTCAGTAAAAGGGGTCCAACTTGGAGCGGATCCTCTCTCATCATCTCTTCTATTTTAATTCTCATCCTTTAGTCTCTTGACCATATCCATGATAAATGCCTCTGATGTTTGGTAGTTCGGGGGTTGGCTATCAGTCACTACACCAAGTGTTTGGCTTTGCAAATGGTCTTGGTGGGTGGGCTGAAGCCTATGCTCTCCTGTCTTCGAAAGTGCCACTCCCTCGGGATCCCGTTGGCTTGTGGTTGGTCTAATTAAGGGCGGTTTGGACATTCCTCACATTATCGAATGCATTGGCATTCCCTTCTAACTTGCCATCGTTAAATTACTCTCCATCTTCTGAGTCGGAGAGGTCCATGGCTATATCCTCTTATGGGGTCTTTGCTCCTTAGTTCAAGTTTATAGCTAGTTGCCTTGCGATCGGTGGAGTACTTATGTTTCCTTCTATGTTGATTCCCACTGTTCCAGCTATCACTCCTCTTTGTGGGTGCTTTCAATTTCTTCTGTTTAAACCAGAAATAGAAGAATTTTCTTATTCTATGGCAGCCTTCTGCTATAGTTCTTGGAGCTGGATGTGATTGTCAAGTCAAGTGGGCATTAAGCTTATCCATAAGAGCTCTCTGAATGCTTCCCATTTTTTAATTGATTTCATCAACCATTTTATTCAATTCATCTCTTATAATGACTTCACATTAATTGGAGGATTCTGGATCCTGGTCTCCAGCGTTGGCGCCATTCATTTCAATTTGTTGATGATTCTTCTCTTCTTCGGCTATTACTGCCCCTGTGGATCTTCCAGAAGCAGTTCGTTTTCTTCCCACAGCCATTGATTTTTAGCAAGAGATCTTTTGAGAAAAGATTAAGGATCTAATTTCTGAACCTATCTGATCCAAAGTAGATAGCTTGATATAAGCCTGAGTTCAGCTCTTAATGAAAGCACCAAAATATTAACCTAAAAAATGGATCAACACCCTGTGTTAAGTGTCAAAGCACCAGCCCTGTTCTTACAAAGCAATAATATAGAGAATAAATGTAAAAAGAGTAAAAATAGTAAAAAGACAAGAAGAATTTTATAGTGGTTCGGCTGTTAATGAAGCTTATGTCCACTTTATAACTTTCTATTAACCGATTGCTGTTAAAAGTTGAATCAGATTACAAAATGATTGAATCTTCTAAGTTAGATCAAGTCACAAGTACAAGAGTTCACAAAAGAATCACAATGAACCCTTACATGGCTATCGTATGGGAGGAGAAGGGTGAAGCATAATCTCTATAGAGTTCTAGTAGCAAGTCCAAAAGATCCCCTTTATGTTGCAGATAGATGAGTATTTGTAGATGTTGGAGAGCCGCTGGGCCAGGCCTTCTTGCTAGATGCTTGCAAATGACCATAGGAAGACGCACTGCAAGTATCATCACGAACTGAGCTAACCTGATAGATCGCTAGCGATCCATATCTTCTGGCTCGGTGACGATCCAATAGTTTGAGATGCTTTCCTTTACCTTCTACCTTAAAGTTTATGGCGACTAGCAAAATTGTATGGATTTGGCTATCCATGTACTTAATTAATTTCTAGACTTTGTCTTCTGGGGTGCATTTGTTGTCTCTTGTTGGTGTCCTCCATGTAATTTCGTAGCACATTGCCTTGTTTTGAAGACGATCCACATACTAGTTGCATTAGACCATTGATTGAACTTGACGAATGCTTGCCTCTTGATTTAACTAGCTCGTAGTCCCATCAAACTTAGCCATTGTCCTTGGAATACCCATTGGACCATGATGCAAGTGAATTCATGAATCCACGAGGCAAGATTACGGATCGTTGGTGATCCATAGATGATGGATCACTAGCGATCCACCACCTTTGTGCATTTTCGATTTCCATTCCTCTGATTTCTCTTGGTTAGTTGATCTATCCTTTTTGGTTGGCTCTTAAGCTACTCCGACTCGACCAAGCTGTTCCGACTTCCTTTGGATTCTACTATGTTGAAAACCCGCACAACATGTGCTTAGTAGTCCGAAAATATAGTGGGTGTGCTTGTGGCTCGTGTAAATCAAGGACTCTACCCAGAGGCCGAAAAGTCTAGAGAGTGTGTTTTGTTGTCTTAAAATCAAGATTGTATTTGCTTTGATATTTGAAAAGAAATATGTACAAGGAATTGTATTGGACTGGATGTAGGGTAACTTCGAACCAGTATAAAATCCTGGAGTATTCTTTCCTTTTACTTTTACTGCATTTATATTTATCCGTGTTTGAATATGTGATTTTTAATTGCATCGTTTAAACTATAATCTTAAAAGAATTAAAAAAGATTCACAAAAATTAGAAAACCCTATTCACCTCCCTTCTAATGTTAACTCCACTAAAATATATTTGATATCAAAGCATTGGTTTTTGAGGTATTCATAATTTGATTTTTGAAAAGCTTTACTGGCAAGGGTATTGATATTATTTTTAACTCTATTTATAAAAAGCAATCTGACAAAATAAACATGGCATTATTTCATGAATTTGCATTTATTCACAATAAAAAGTCACTTGATCTTTTGAAAAGATATAATTTACAGGAACAGACATATTACATGACTTTTGATGAACAAACACCTAGTGATCGAACTCTACAAATTAAAAAGTACAAATGGATACTGGATAGTGGCTTCTCAAGATATATGACTGGTAATCCAGAGATCTTGAAAAATATCATTTACAAAGATGATGGATCATTCAATTATGGAGACAACTCTAAAAGATACGTGATTGGCATCGGCATTGTCGGTAATTCTAAAACTCCTTCTATTTCTAATGTTTTGTTAGTTAGGAATTTAAAGCATAACCTGTTAAGCATTAGTTAACGGTGTGATAAGGGCTTCAAAATTAAATTTAAAAAAGATAAATGTCATATTGAAAATAATAAGTCAAACAATATCTTTGAAGACACTATGAAAAGAAACATTTACATATTACGTATGAAAGTATCAAATGATAATTTGTGTCTTTAGGCTGAATCAAGTGACCCTTGGATTTGGCATAAAAGATTTGGTTATTTGAATTTCAAACGTCTTTCTAAAATCGTCAAAAATGATCTGGTTACGGGTCTTCCTAAAATAAGTTTTGTTGTTCATAATCTTTGTGCATCGTGTCAAATAGTAAAACTTAGAAAAACTTCTTTTAAGTCAAAGGTATGATCTCTACCTCTTAACCCCTTGTACTTCTTCATTTAGATCTGTTCGATCCCTTACAAATACAATCTATAAATCATAGTAGATACGTCTTTGGAATTGTAGATGATTTTTCTTAGTTTACTTGGACAATTTTCCGAAAGCTTAAAAGTGATGCTTTTGAGATGTTTAAAACTTTTGTTAAAAGAATTCAAAATCAACTATTTATTAAAATTAAAAATATTCGAAGTGATCACGGAGGAGAATTCGAAAATGAAATTTTTCGTAATAAGAATGGAACTACTCAAAAAAATTATTTTCCAAGAACACCCCAACAAAATGGAGTAGTAGAATGTGTAGAATGATTTAAGAACATGCTAGAACTATGTGGAATGATAGTAATTTACCTAAAGATTTTGGGCTGAAGCAGTTGCTACATCATGTTATATTTTAAATAGAGTTTTGATAAGACCTTTAACTAAAGAACACCATATGAATTATTTTATAATTTAAAGCCTAAAGTATCATACTTTAGAATTTGCGATAGTAAATGTTTTATATTGAATACTAAATAAAATTTAGATAAATTTGATGCTAAATCTAGAGGAATTTTTATCGGACATTCAAATAGAAGTAAAGCTTATAGAGTTTTTAATACTAGAAGTAATACTATTGAAGAGACATAATATGTCTCATTTGATGAAAATTTTAAATTTAATAATACAAGTATTGATAAAGAAGAAAATATTGATAATACAAATGAAATTACTAATAATGAAATTTATAATAATGAAAACAATAAAGATAATGAAAATATATATCCAAATAAGAGAACCAAAATATTAAAGTCTATAGAAAACATTCTAGGAAATATAAAATCTGTTGTTAAAACAAGAAATCAATTAAATAAAATGAGTATTGCTTTCATTTCAATAATTGAGCCTAAAAATCCAAAGGAAGCATCGATAGATGATTCATGGATTCTTGCTATGCAAGAAGAACTGAATCGATTCACAAGAAATGATGTTTGGGAATTAGTTCCAAGACATGAGGATAAATCTATAATAGGAACTAAATTGGTATGTAGAAATAAAATGAATGAACAAGGAGAATTTGTATGAAATAAAGCTTGTCTAGTTGCTTAAGATTATTGTTAAGAAGAATGTATGGATTTTGATGAAACCTTTGCACCCACTGCTATATTAGAAGCAATAAGAATCTTACTCGTTTTTACAAATCATAATAATTTTAAATTATTTTAAATGGATGTTAAAAGTGCCTTTTTAAATTGTTTTATCAAAGAAGATGTTTATGTAGAACAACCTCCACTTTTTGAGGATGAAAATTCCCTAATCACATTTATAAATTAAAGAAAGCTTTATATGATCTAAAGCAGGCTAGAGCTTGGTATGATAGACTTAAATCATATTTTTTACAATCTAATTTTGAAATAGGAAAAGTAGACAGTATTCTTTTTATTAAAAAAATAACAATGATATTCAGCTAATACAAATATATGTGATGATATTATTTGGATCAACTAACGATAATTAAACAAAGAATTTTCAGATATAATGACTAAGGAATTTAAAATGAGTCATATGGATGAGCTAAGCTATCTTTTAGAATTACAATAAAACAATTAAGTAAAGGTATTTTATAAGTCAAGAAAAATATGCTAAAGATATAGTTTAGAAATTTGGAATGTCATATACCAATGGAAAGCCAGCCCCATGACAACAGATGAAAATTTAAATTAGGAAGAAAATTAAGAAGATGTAGAATAAAATTTATATAGAGGAATGATTGGATCATTACTCTATATAACTGTTAGTAGACCTGATATAATGCATAGTATATGTCTCTATGTATGATATCAATCTCAACCTAAGGAAACTCATCTAAAATCTATAAAATGAATATTAAGCTACATAGATAACACATTAGATTATGGACTCTTTTATCCAAAAGAGGATTCCTTTGAACTAATCTAATACAGTGATGCTGATTATGTTGGTTGCAAATCAAACTGAAAAGTATAAGTGGAACTTGTCACTTTTTAGGACGCTCTCTAATTTCTTGATTTAGCAAAAAGAAAAATTCTATATCTCCATCCACAACAGAAGAAAAACATATTTTAGTAGCATTAGCTTATTCACCAATTATTTATATGCAACAAACATTATAAGGTTTGGGTTTAAACTTTACCAAATCACCAATATACTTTGATAACTAGTGCAATTAATTTATCTAAAAATCCACCTCATCCTGCTTGAACTAAACATATAGATATACAGCATCACTTTTTAAGAGATAACGTAAACTAAGAAATAATCTCACTATAATTTATAAATACCGAAAATCAAATAGCCGATATATTAAAAAACCATTGTACAAAATATCATTTACTAAGCTAAAAAGAGAGTTAGGAATTTGTTCTCTATCAAAAATACAGAAATGATAGCATATAAATCGAAAATTAAAAAGAAAAACAAATCATCAAATTTACACTAGATATGTCAACAAACATGAATTGGATATATCGACATATACAATTAAATTCAGAATTCAAATTTCCCTCCTAAATTAAAAATTCGACCTCTTCTTCATTTTTCTGTCTTTTCACTATTCTATCTTTTGAAATATAATAATCTCATGGCCTCCTCTAATTCTTAGAGTCCAAGGGTGAAAAGTCCATCATTTTTCTTCCCATGTCCTACACAAGGGCCTCTCCAAAAAATCACCATAACCAAAGTGACTAAATTAGAGGAAGAAATGAAGAGTGTTCTATAAAAGGTTACTGAAATACAAGTGGTTCAACTTCATCTTATCAAAGAACAAAAGAAGCAGTGCAGAATTCTTAGAAATCTACAGAAGTATCTATTAGATAACCCCACAAATCTAATAATGATTAAAAAGGATAGTCCTAATCCTACAAAATATATAAGTGGAAGAGGAAGAAGAAGAGGAAGAAGAAAACGAAGAGGAAGAACAAATGGATGAAGATGAAGTCCATTTTGTTGGAGAGGTTTGCTTCGATCGAGTTGGAAATCTCATAGGAAAAAAAAAAGAATTTCTGCCTTTATTATCCCTTATGTCCCATCCACAAGTCTCCAATTATCAAAAATAAACCTTAGTCCTTGGATTAGCATGTTTAGTATAATCTGTTAGGATTTGATTAATTTGTATTGGTTTGTTATGTGATTTATATTTACTTTAGATTTTTGTGGATAAGACTTGTTGATTGGATTGAATTTGTTTGTTTGATTGAATGAGTGTGAATTAATTTGGCTATTTGAAATTATTTCGTATCACTTTAGTTCAAATATATGTCTAAGATTGTTGCAATGTCATCGCATATCATTATTCTCACTTATTATTCTTATCACTTTTAAATTAATATTTTTGTTTATTCTACTTGCTTTTATATCTCAAAATTATATATTATGTAGTGTCTTAGTTAGAGGGAGCTTTTAGTTAGGTTTTTGTTGATGACAGAGGGGGAGAAATATATAAAACCTAGGAATCTAGGCATAGAATAAGGAGGATTTTTGTAATCCAAAGGGAGTTATAACATATTTTATATACATAGTTGTCATCATCAAAAATGGAAAGATTATTAGTACCTTAGGCATTGATCTTGACGATAACAACCATTTGACATTACATAAAATATAGATACTAATGTTTTTATCAAGTTATATTAGTATATAGTGTATGGTATTAGATGGGTATTAATTAAGAAGAATGTACAGTATCAAGTAAAGATTCAAGATGCTAATATAGAGATTCAAGAGTTAGAGATTGAATACTCATGAGCATTAAAGAACTTAAGATTTCCCAAATAAGTTATAGAGTCATAATTTTTTTGTTAAAACCCTGATAGCACTTCTTTGATCTCTCTCTCTCTGTTTTTCCTTTTCAAATAACTTTCAAATTCAACTTAAAATTCAAAAATAGCTTTCAAAAGTGTTTTAAAATATGCTTTATTATTTATACTTAAAATCCTTTATATACTTAAAATTGGTTTTAAAAGAATTCTTGTTTTAAAAATAACTTTTCAAAATAGCCTTCAAATTATTTCTATCTTTCGATTTTATTTACTATACTTTGAATATTATAATTTGTTATAATTTTAGTTTTTAAAAAGATTTCTAAATATTTATAAGTTTATTACAATATTTATTATTACTTTGATTTCAAATGTATTCACTTTTACTTTATATTTTTTTTTTTTAAAGAAATTCATATTTAAATCCTTTATATATTTAAATATATTTCTATAATTTTTTCTCAAGTTTTAATATGATTAAAATATGTATCAACTATTTTTAAATGATTGTACAAAGTATCAAAATATTTAACCAAACTTACTGTATTCAAAACAAATTTAGAAAGAGGTTTTCAAATTTTCAAAGGGATATATCGACATACCCTAACCCTATATGTCGGCATACGTCATAGATTTCAAAATTCAAATTTGAATTGAAGTGTCTTTTTATCATATCTCTTCCCAAATATATATAACTGTTGTTTCTCTATAGCTAGGGGTTAAACCAATGAATTTTATTTAACTACTTTTCTCATATTTTCTCTCCTCTTTTACTCTCTTGTATACTAAAAGAAAATCTACTCAAAATATTCTCAAATTCAAATAGAATCAAATTCAAACTCCATTGATTTGATTCTCTATTGTTACTCTTTTATTTCTCTCATCTCTCTCATTCATAGAAGATTAAAGTGCTATTCAAGAGGTTATAGGATCACTTGTAATTAAGATCAATGATTCGAGTATGTAAAACTCTATCAAATCATATTGTTATACTTGTGGGTATGATCGTAGCCTATGTAAATCGATTGGGTGTGCTTAGTAGCCTAAAAAATCTAATAGGTATGCTTGTGGCCCATGTAAATCATGTGACTCTACCTAGAGGTCGGATAGTCTGGAGGGTGTGTCTCGTTGGCCTGAAATCAAGATTGTATTTGCTTTGATATTTGAAAAGAAATCTATACTCTGAACCAATATAAAATCCTGGTATGTTCTTTCCTTTTACTTTTGCTGCATTTATATTTATCTACGTTTGAATCTGTGATTGTTAATTGCATTGTTTAACCTTAAAAGAATTCAAAAATATTCAAAAAGTTAGAAAACGCTATTCACCCCCTTCTAGTGTTCAATTAGCCTTAAGATCCATCTTCTGCTAAACAACACCATCGACCTTCATTCTCAAATCCTCTTCATCCATGCTCATCAGTTCCTCAGCCATAAATGTTCCTTCGTCCGCCATTTAGCAATGCGAATCCATCCACCAAATACTTGTATACTTCTCAGATTCCCGCATCGAATTTGTTGTCGGTAGTCCCATCCTCAATGCCTTCGTCACCTCCAAAACCGACCCCAAAATTACCCCCTCTTGGGTCACTAGCAACGTCAAATACGTGCTTTAATGAAAACGTATAAAGTTCGTTTATACAATTACTTTATAAAATTATTGAATCAAATTATTTTATATAGATTAGTCATGTAATTTATTCCACAAAAATTATTAACTTAAAAAGCTCAGCTCGCCTGAATATTAAAAGAAAAACCTTCATCTCATCACTTGGATTTACTTCTCTGTCACACTTCTTCCTGAATGACAAACTTATGCCTTAGTTTCACAACCCAATATCGAGAATGGCTAATAAAATATACTGACCAAAAGCCATGTTGCATCTTCCTTTTACCCTCAAGCTTGATGACTTAATTTTGCTCGATTTTATCTTGCTTGACGACCATGCTCTTTCTCGATGAGGATGATAATTATTTCTATTTACTCTAGGTTATTTTCAATGATCTATGCTTATTTATTTCGATTTTCAAGTATGCACTGTTGGATTATGATTAATTTCTTTTTCTTTTTTTGATTTTGGGTCTTTGATACAATTTTTTGCCAACCAGATTATCCATCGCATTCCATCCCGGTCACTGTTGGAACTGGGCCAAAATAAGTGGAATTCCAGCATACTAGACGAAATCTCGAACCTTGGTTTTAGCAATGAATTGTTGAGAAGTGAGTAAAATCTCCATTTAGTTACATACAATTCCTTAAAATTTTGGCCTTTGAATTTTATTTGACCAAAAACCCAAGATCCATCTCCATGTAGAATCCAATCAACATGTATAGTAATAAATAATGAAATTTTGTACATAATGACAAGTTTTACTTTGTGTGGAGTTGCCCTTGTCGTTTGATGTACATCTCATAATATGCAAACTATGTTGCCCCACGAAAGAATGATAATGGTTCATCCGATGCCTTGTAAATATAAATTTGATATATCCTAATACATGGTAATGTCAATCTTCTCTGCACCATTCATTATTAGCAAAAAAAATATGGACATGGTTAATTTAGAGAAATATTAAACCTCACTTCCCACCAAAGTGAAATCCAATTTGGGCAGTAATAACCCCAAAATTTTGCTATGTAAAAGCTATTATAAAAATATTGTTGGACAAATTATTGAATAATATAAAGAGTTATGGATGGTCAATTAAGTTAGTTTTGTTGAAGATATGTGTTCCTTTCATTATTATTAGATTTTCTTCTAGGTTTCTAGGGAGGGTTTTTCTATTTTCATTATTTTTTGGTAGCACTTTTTTGAGTGTGGAATAGAATTACATGAGTGAAATCTTCCTTACGAAGGACCACTCATTTTTGTCAAAAAAGCATTGTCAAAGATATGTGACATAATGATAGGTCTATTAATTGGTTAATTAATTATGTAAAGCATTATTGTTTTATTTTGAGAAATATTTGGTTTGTATTTTAGTTAATGGACTAAATCTTTAGAGTTATCTTAGGAACGAGATAAGCAAATATACAGATAATATTTTTATTTATATGATTTGATTTCGTAAGAAATATTTTCATTTGTGGAAATATATCTTCAATGCTATTTAGTGACTATTATAAACAAATGGCTATCTGTTTAGGGTTTTGGAACTGAGATTGGTTCTCAATTTCTTATTTCTTTGTAATCTTTTGGTGAACTGAACAAATTTGTACTTTGAGGAATTTAATTTTTTCTAAACTCTATTCACTTTTATGAATTACTTAGAGAACCAAACTTCACTTATAAACTCTACAGAAGTATGCGTTTTCCAAACACATACTTTGGGTACTTTTTACAAGGTTTTCAGTATCAGGGTTCACACTTGTGGGCTTTGGTCTCATAGCTTGAGCCATCAATAAACTGTGTCAACCTATTAGCCAGGAAAGATAAATGCTAATTTTTTATAACAAGAGTGATAATGTTACACTAAAAATCAACCTTTCGACTAAGATGAAAAGTCTTTCAACAAAAGCAAAGGAGTACTGCCCAAACCTTTCGAAGGAGTCGAAGGGATGCAGTCAATAGAATTCATTAGCATCAATCCTTTCAAAGGCATCGAAGGGTTCCATCTCTAGTATCCAAGGTGTTCTTATCTTTCGAAGGGGATGAAGAAGTCAAAGCAAGTGAGAGCAACTACTTAGTGACCTTTTCGAAAGAATAACAAGCCCATCGAATCGGTTAGAGCACATCCAGGTTACCTCTCGACAATGATAAAATGTTTATGAAGAAAGCAACACTCACAAGTCAACGAAGAGCGAAAGACAACCTTTTAACAACGTTGAAGGAAAGCACGGTTCTCGAAGAGCAACCTTCCGACGAGGTCAAAACGTTCACAACAACCAAGAGAAGAGTGACCTTTCGACAAGGTTGAAAGGTTCACAACAACCAAGAGAAGAGCAACCTTCTGTCAAGGTAGAACGGTTCACAGTAGTATAAAGAAAGCAAAGCCATTGACAAAGTCAAAAGGTTTATGAAGGCATTAAGAGAGTCCAACCTTTCAACTAAGTCGAAAGGTCCAGAATAGCAGATGAAAGGAAAATCTTTCGACAAAGTTGAAAGGTTCAAAGCCGCATATAAAGGGAGACCTTCCGACCCAGTCTACAGCATGGAGTCAAAAGGAGAGCCGCCTGCATCTATAATAAGATCCAAGGGGTCCTTTTTTGGGGATCCGAATTCTCTGATTCTAATCCTGTATTTTCTTCACTAATACATTGTAACCCTGATTGGGTGTTGAACTGGGGATTTAATAAAATATAATTTTTCATGAGAAAAGAGGGAATTCTTATGCTCTATTAATTACTTTACCGTTTTCTTATTCTTTTGTTGGATTAACTTCTAATTTTAGGTTCAATATCACCGAAAGGTTCTTATCGATAAGGTCGACGCCACTTCTGCTACAATTAAATATTGTCACCTTTGGAATCCCTTAGCCCTGTAGTTTAAACCTCTTAATAAGGTCGATAATATATTTGGTAAAAACATCACCGGTAACCTTCCAAAGTGGTTAACTTTGTGGACTAAACCTTTCAACTAGTTCAAAAGTGTTATGCTATAACAGCATCAATAACCTTTCAGAGTTATAATTCAAGTGATCAAACCTTTCGACTAGAACAAAGACAACTCTTTAACTATAGATACATGGACTTACAAGGCTTAATCCAAAAGAGACCATTCCTAAACCTTTCAACAAGGATCAAAGATATATCATATAAGTGACCAAACCTTTCGACGAGGTTGAAAGCTTCTACATATCCACTGAGAAGTTTGATATTCAACCAAGACCTAAAGAGGGCTATCCTCCTGACCTTTCAACAAGACAAAATCTAACATTGTAAGCACAAATTCAAGGAATCAATCTAACCAAAGAAGGGGACTTTTGAAGAGGATCCCATATTAACACAATAAAGTCGGAAGGTTTCATAACCCAGCACCTAAACCTTTCGACCACATCGAAATGTCTGATTCGAAAGCTATCTACCAGTAAGGCTAAGTTCGAAGGCAATTCCAAAGGGATTCATGTCCACTATTCATAGAAAGGACTTTCATCTTCTTAAACACTATTTTAAGGTGTTGATAAGAAATCTTGCTAACATTTTTGATGCTAGAAGGAGGGCCTGAACCTCCGACTTGGTTAACCTCTTAATACTACTATCCTCTAACCCTCTTTGGACCAATTCTACATCAAGTTATCCACTTTGGTTTGAACATGGCTAGAAGATTTAAGAATTCTGAACAAGGGTCTTTCGAACTATATTTGACAAGATTCTCCTAAGTAGACATCAAAAGCTCCAATCAAGATAAAGAGAAAAGACTCGGGCTCAAAGCCTTAAGAATCATAAATTAAAAAAAAGTAGAATCTCATGACCATGAAAAATGGAGTCTAAATCCTTTACATGTAGGCCTTACCTCAATCTTTGCACTTGGAAAGAAAAAAATGGAAGTGACAATGTCTTTAGTCAAATGAGAAGAACAATTCAACATTATTCCAAGGGCATAATCTTTGAGAAAGAGATAATGAATGATTAAAACGCCTTTGCACACAAATGGAAACCTATAGTAACAAGAGCACTTCCAACCCAAGATATTCAAAGGGTTGCGAAAAGAAAAATGATTGAAGAACATGAAATGATCAGGCCAAAAAATAAAAAGTCAAAGTGTCATCCTTAAGAGTGTTTCAAGTCTGGACTTCTAGAAGAGTGCGACTTAACCACGTCAATGGAAAACATCTACTTGCTTACAAAGGATGAACTTAACTATTGGCCATCACAAAAGAAAAAGCCGAAACATGAAAGAAACTTAGGAGGATCCTTTTGGCACTATCATATGATGAATGGTCATGAAACCAACCATTGCAAACCCTGAAGGGAATGATCATTAATTTCTTTAGACAAGGAAAGATCGGAGAATTTGTAAAAAGAGCTTGAGAAAGATTAATAGAGATCAACTTTATGTAAAGAGAAAGTCTACATGGTTGGGAGTGAAATGCTCCTCAAATTTGGATACTACCTAAGATGATAGTCTACCTAAGATGGTAGAAAAGCCTCTGTCTATGCCGAGATGGCCAAGGCAGAGCACGTCCTGGAGAGAGGACGGAGTAAGCCTCTATCCGCACCTAAGACCAGGGTAGGGCACTAAACAAGTCCTTAATCGTGCAATGCTATGGCCAGGTTAAGACACCTCCTGGAAGGAAGACGGAGTAAGCCTCTATCCGCACCTAAGATGGCCAGGATAGAGAACCGAACAAACCCTTAACCGCGCCACACCATGTCAAGGTTAAGGCGCCTCGTGGAGGGAGGATGGAGTAAGCCTCTATCCATGCCTAAGATGGCCAGGGTATAGCACCGAACAAGCCCATGTCCGTGTTGTAAAAGGGCCTGGGCAGAGCGCCTCCTGGAGGGAGGTCGCGTAAGTCCTTGGTTCCAGCCTCTAAGATGAGCTAACCAAGAGCGCCGGACAATGGACTATGATGTCCAAGCCTAAGAAGAGGCTTAATCAATAATGGATTAAGATGTCTAAGCCCAAGAAGAGGCTTAATCAATAATGGGCTATGATGTCCAAGCTCGATAGGAGACACAATCAACTAAGGACTTAGATATCCTAGCACAGAAAAAGGCGGCTTATCTAATAATGGACTAAGATGTCCAAGCTCAAGAGGCACATGATCAAATTATTTCTATGCGAAACCTAATTGGTTCTTATATGACAGAAAGGATAAAAGCAAAGGAGTGAGGCGAATCTCCATTTGCTATAACCTGAATCTGGATTTCGAGACTTTCTTGATGTCATCCATTAATGCCTGAATCTGGGCTTCGGGATTCTCAGCTATGAATCTCAAAATCTAATACCCGAATCTGGGTTTCGGGATTTTTACTTCTAAACATTAACTATCAATACCTGAATTGGGATTTCGAGTCATTCATATAAAGATTTCATTATCTAACACCCGAATCTAGGTTTCGAGTCATTATCAATCACTAACTTATTATACCTGAATCTGAATATCAAGACTGCTGTTTATCTAAACCTAATCTAGGCACAAGTTCTTCGGACTTCTATTTATCTCAAATGCCCGAATCTAGGCCGAAGAATATTATCAAAAATACTGCTATTAAGAGCCTCCAAATGAAACCTTCAAGCTTATAATTTTTTAAATCCCATTAATATAGAGGAATGTGTAAGAGAGTTACTACTTCAAAATTTCAAACATTGACTCCTAAATCAGTTTCTTTATGAAATGAGGCTATATTCTAATATTTATGTCTTTATGATAAGGCAAAATTTACTACTAGCAAATTTTATGCATTCCAGATAAGTGGAAGAGGTTAAATCCTTGATCATCTCTTATCATGGTTAAAGATGAGATCTTGACATCCTGAATAAACTACTTTGCATACAACTGGCAAGATGATTTGCTAATTTAGGAAAATAATTTACATAGACAAATATATCAATTTCAAGTTGACAATTAAAGATATTGTTTGCTACATGTTTCTCAGGAAAATCAGAATGACAGGGAGCAATAAAAGATCCAACAAGCATAAAAGACGCTGAATGAGCAATTCAAAGGCATATCAAAAGTTACACTACAGAAAAGGATCACAAATCAGGTGATATTTACATAATTTCTATAATTTACATAAGTTATGAAGTCATTTACAAAAGACAAAATTATGTACAAGATAGATTTACATGACTCGCGTTCATAAATGAATTACTAATCTTGAGTTGCTTTATTAAAAGTCTCTGACACTAAAGGATTTACGACATGATTGATTGCTGCATGGAGAACTTCCTTAAGCTTCTTTTCTTTCCTTCTTATACTGCTCTCATCATCAATAACATCAATGTTGATTTTCAAGGCACGATTAAAGGCCCTGTTTGCAGCCCTAAGGGTTTTGTTTTCCCTTTCAAACTCTACGACCCACTTGTTGAGAAAGTAATTATCATGCTCTAGCTTTTGATTTTTAGCAACGTAATCATTGATAGTTCGAGAAAATTTCACTTCTGCTGCTCATCAAAATATTTGGCATTTTTGAATTTTACACTCTAACACCAGTTCCCCACTACATTATCATTTAAGCCTGGGGAAGGTTAAGCATGCTGGGAAATTTTTGAGCTGCAAGAAGTTTTGACCTGGTAGGCTTGGCAGCTGAAGCAGTTGCTTGTAGGGTCGAAAGCTCAATTTGTGGAGTTTTGTCTCCCAAGATGAACTCTAGAGAGGCACACTACGCCTGGCTATATTTTAACATTAACTCTAAATCACTTATTCGTTAAATAAGTTCAAACATCCTTTGGTCAAAATCAGTTGTGGGATTGGTCTTTACTTATCTCTTAAGTGTAGTGATCATCTCATCCTTTTTCTTGATATCAGTATCAAGATAGGCTATATGGTCTTTGTAGCCACTTGCGATGGTCTACTAAATAAGATAACATTTATGCCACTTCACGGCTTTGATGTTGCCAATAAAATGCTCAAGAAGGACTTCATCATGGACTACAATCCCACCGCTAGCTGTTAATAGTCATTCTCTGATAGCATCGACCGTGAAAGTAAGTTCTAAGAAAGATGACTCCTAGATGACTGTGGCTCCTATTTAAAACAAAAGGAATGAGAAAAAATCAAAATCGGGATAAATGATATTATTATTATTATTACTATTATTATAATGGGTTACAATTCAAATAAGCACAAAGTCAAAAAATACAACAAACACTTTAATCACATCTAAAGGCGAGAGACTACATTTCTAACTTTATTTAAAGTATTAACTGAAAGCATAATTATAGAGTCAAAGGGGATAGTAACGCCTTCAGGAGTTAGAATCGATGGACATTTACTATAGTCCCATTTCCCAACTGGTGGGCTATCATAGCCACAAATTAGCTTTTAGTGGACTATCCCGATTTCTCTTTGGAAAGTTTCCTTCTCTTCGCCAAGGAAGTCAAAATGGAGACGAGGGTATTCCAAGTATAATTTTCGTAGATCCCGAAGAAATCAATATTTTGCTAACTTCGAAGTCTTTAAAATCGGTACATTTTTAGAGTAAAATCTCCTCAAGTTAACAAATTGACTTAAGTGACCTCTTGTGACAACTCGGCCTAGAAAATTAATATTCTAAAATAGTACAGTCAAAGAAACTAAGCATAGAAAAAAGAGCCAGAACATGTATTCGTAAATTGATTAGTTGTTACATATTTACAATCGCTCATCTAGTTCTTTCAAAATAGACTTAGAGAAAAGCTTAGGAACAAATTTGTCCTTATAGTACTTAAGATTTTCAGCGGGAAGATCTTGAGGAATCGATTTGACCCGCAATAAGTTCCAGCAAGCTCCAGGATGCAGGTTAGAACCAAATTCATCTAAGTATCTTTTGTGAAAACGTCTAAGAAGACCCCCACTAAATTCTCCTAAGTATGAAAAATCTATGATAGAGTGTCCTCAATATGCTTTGTATAAAAAATTGACTAAGATGTCTCTTTCTTTTCCATCATCATCTATAATAGAGTTATTAACTCTCTGTTTTCATTTAAGAGAGTCGTACCGGTGATGTGCCTTCTTTAATAAAGGAACCACCCTTTGATACTTAAAAGATGCTAAAATGAAGGTACTCCTGTCCAGACTGTGATATTTATCAGATAGAACATTGCGCTCCTTTATTAATTTTTCTAGCTCCCTATATAGATTGTTAATTTCCACCTGTTTGCTATCAAGTTTTGTTCTATAGGGAAAGTTTGACTTCTTCTTTATTTAAGACAAATGATTTATCACTAATTATTATCTTCCAAGTGAAAAACATTCAAACAAAGAAGCCCATTCCTATGAAATTGGAATGGAAGCCTGGGGACATGTTCGTTCCTTTGTGGATCCTTGATATGGACATGAGCAGTTTCCTCCTTTGGAAGGGAAGATGGTCCAGGTGATGTTGGAGGCGTATCTTTGTGAGGAAATGACTCCTTTTTAGTAGATTTATTTGGATAATCACCATCTTTTTCTTTGGCACCAATGGGACCCCCTTTGTCTCCACGAAGGCCTTGACCTCTAGAGGGGTTATCATCATTATCATTGTCGTTGTTATTGTCCCAGTTAACCTCATCATCATATTTTTCCTTGGAATCCTTATCTTTGTCATCCTCATCCTCTGAATCGGATTTAATGTTGAAGGAGGAGATATCAAATGAAAGAGCTTCCTTTATATTAACCATCTCCTCCTTGCCTTCGGGCTCGGTACCCTACCTAATTCGTTCAGTTTTATCCATGATTTTCTTGGCTAAAATTGGGTCGATTGAGGGAAAGCCAAAGTCAGGACATTTTTCACAATTGTTGGCATAGGCTATCATGAGTGCATCTCCATACGTTTCAGCATCATGGGCCCCAAGGTCGCTTCAGTAAACTCAGAGACATGCTTTTGGAAATCAGAGAGGATTTGAACAACTAGCTTAAGTGAAGCTCTAGTCCTCTTGAATTTATCCCTTAATAAAGTATTCTTAATAACCAAATGAGCTTTCTCCTCTTCTAAGTCCTTTAAAGCTAGCTTCTTTGCAAATTTTTCTTTATTTGAGAGTTGATGAGCATTCCTCTCCACTTCGAGATCATCTTCAGCCCTGGTGAAGGAAGCCTTGACTCACCTTAACTCATAGGAAGTGCCATTTTGAATAGCCATCAATGAAGCTAGTTGATTTTTAAGTTCAGCATTTTCCTCCTAAAGCTTGAAGGATTTAGCAGAGAGTCTGGAGATATGTTCTTTGAAAGAAATTCAATTCTTGGAAATCTTTAACAAGAAGAAGTGTAACACTAGTTAGCGATTGGAAAAATCCAGAGATGGTAGGACTAATTGGATAAGTGCTTACCAAGAGTTGTTGCTCCATGAGAGAGCAGTGATTTTCTGCCAAGTTTGAGCTAAATGATGGTAGAGAAGAAGAAGTGAAAGATTCTGAATGAAGGATGAGCTTAACGAGTTCATCGAAATTAGTTGGTGGAGGAATGGAAGATGGCGACTTTGGAAGAGCTTGCGACTTAGGAGTCTCAAGAAGAGCAAGTTGCATCTGTGCCAGTGTAGTTGGAGAGTTCGAAATGGTAATATGCGGAAAGGGAGCAGGTAGAGTTGGCTCCACTTTGTCTTTTGGAGCTTCAACAGTAGGGCTCTTTGAAGCTTTCTCTAGAGATATACACTCTTCGTGCTCCTCCACATCAGTGATTTTTGCTACTTTAGCTGGAGGAGCATCTTCGGGAGGCGCTGTTAGTTTTCTTTTTGAAGATCTCTTAGATCTAGCAAAAGCCTCCAAGACTAATGTTACATCTGAAGAGGGTGGAGGAGGAGCAGCATCACTTAAAGATATAACGGCATTTGAGGGAGTTGAAACAAATTCAAGCAGATATACAATTAATCAAAGTAATTCAGAGAGTTCCAGAGACAAAGAAACTAACAATATACCAGAAGTGTTAGAATAAATGGGCGACATTAAAGTAAAACGTTCAGCATCGCCTGAGGAAAAGAAGCCCTTGCCACGAGAATTGTGCAAGATTGTGGGAGGAGTTCTTAGAATCCTTTGGCTAGGCAATAGTAAAGAATGTTTCCTTAGATTCAAAAGAGTCAAGAGCCTAAACCTACTCCTAAGTTGTTCTGGAGTTGCAGTTAAATAGTCGATGGTTTTCTGGTCTGCACACTAAGTGTCTTGGGAGATTCACCTGAAAAAGAGAAGAGATTAGTTAATAGAAAACATAGAGAAAAGCAAAGACGACATTGAAATAGACTTACGAAGGGAGGCAAAACTCTCGTGAACATCCGCAAAGCACTTGACGAAGAAAAATTGGTTTTCCCAATCCTTAAACTTATTGATTTCATCTAATATCAGCTTCTTATATACATTGAATCTATAGATTTGCTTGTTAAATTTTCTTAACCTTGCCAGCTTGGTCAAGGAGTTTAAAACTTTTGGATTGAACGAAGGAAGTCCGGATTCCAACGCCAGCATATCAAGACATAAAAGATGGGTATAAACATTGGTAGAAAGTTGTATAGGAGCAACTCCAATATGAGACTGGTAGGAGAGCAAGAACTCGGGAAATGGAAGGAAGCCACCATGCCATATGTGGATGGTCACGTATGCGAAATACCCTTCTGGAGGGGTGTCTATGGTATCAGTGGATTTAGGAGGAATGGCTACAATCCTGGTGATGCCAAAGTCTTTGAGTATGGCATTGACTTCACTTTGAGATTCAATGGAAGATTGATTAGCAGTAACTTCAATCTTTGTAGAGATCATAATTCTACTAGGCAAAAACGTTTTGGTTAAAATCCTTGATAAATTATTAATTTAGAAAACAATCGAGAATTCAAAAGTAAATAAGTTTGCTCAGATAGCTTAAGTATGAAAGCATACACAAAGTTTAAAAGATGGAGCAAAAAGTTTGAGTCAAAAAAAAAAACTTAATAGTTAAAGTTTTCAACGAAATCGAAAGGTTTATAACAAAAGCTTTCTACAAAGTCAAAAGGTTTATAAAGAAGAAGGTTTTGACAAAGTCAAAGGTTTATAGATCAACCTTTCGACAATGTCGAAAAGAATAATGTCATCAACCTTGACCATCATACTTCAACAATGTTGAAAAGCGAATAAAAATATAACTTCCTAAATCTATCAACAAAGTCGAAAAGAAGAAGTGGAGCATCAACCCATTCATCACCTTTTGAAAATGTCGAAAGCTCTGTAGAAACCTGGATCTACTCCAAGTATAACATAAAGTTAAGTGGCAAGACCTTTCGACATGGTCGAAACCAAAACCTTAAAATTCCTAAGTTAAATAAAATATTAATATAGTTAATGTTGTCGAAAGGTCTGGTCAAAGTTATCAAAACTTGTCATATCCATTGAAGTCGATAGGTTTCAGGTTTGGCTCATGCGCACTTTAAACGTTTCGACAAAGGTGGGCAGAAGCAACTCTAAGTTAAATAATTTCAACCTTATCAAAAGCAAGTAGTCGAAAGGTTCAAAACTCTTCAACTTTGTCGAGTGCTCATTGCTGAAAGGTTACACCATTAAATTATCTAACCTTTCGACAACAATGAAAAGTTGGTATCACAATACCTTCCAGCCTCATTGAAAGGTACAAAGAAGGAAAATCCATTATTCCCGCCTCAGTCTCCTTCAAAAGGGTAGTAAGGACATTTTGAGTTATCAAATTGTACATGAGTGGGTCTCAAGTTATCATATTGGATTTAACCAAACCCAAACCCGATAGTAAATGTAGTTTTTAAATTCTTCTTGAAGAACAAGTAAAACAAACCTATTAACAAAACTGATTTCATCAGGAATCGATCTAATTCGATTCCGAAGAGGAATACAAATTTTCAGCAAGTCAAAAACCATGATTAAAAAACAAAAGCTAAATTTAGAGACTTTGGATTTAAAATTGAAATCGATAAGGGGATTTTCCTTTATCAAATATCACCAGCTTAAAAATCCAAAGCCATCGATGGATTTTATTAGAAATTGGTTTATAGGAAAAAATATTCAGCTAACTAAATTAAAATTAGATTTTGGGTTTGGAAAACTGAGAATTTAATCGAAAACTGATAAGAGTAAAGAATAGATGAAGATTTATGAAACGAATTCAAGAAATTACCTTGTTGTTGCAAATCAAGATTCAGAAAATTGGGAATTCTTTTACTTGTATGCGATGATTTTAATCTCAGGTAAAAGAGGAAGAAAGAGAAGGAGCATACTATATAAGAAAAGTCGTCCAAATTCTCAACTGTTGGATCATAATTGAATGGATGTCCCATATCAATGCAGAAAGGCCAAGAGGCGGGAAGTTTTATAGCTTTTAGACTAAGATGAATCGGAAAGTCAAGAGCGTCCCTTCGAATGGGAGGGCAAATGTCACACTAAAAATCAACCTTTCAACTAAGACGAAAGGTCTTTCAACAAAAGGAAAGGAAAAGGAGTACAGCCTAAACCTTTCAAAGGAGTCAAAGGGATGCAATCATCAGAATTCAGTAGCATCAAACATTTCAAAGGAGTTGAAGGGTTCCATCTCTAGTATCCAAGGCGTTCTTACCTTTTAAGGGGATGAAGAAGTCAAAGCAAGTGTGAGAAACTACCTATTGACCTTTTCGAAAGCATAACAAGCCTTTCGAACCGTTAAAGCACATCCAAGTTACCTCCAGACAATGATGAAATGTTTATGAAGAAAGCAGCACTCACATGTCAATAAAGTGCGAAAGACAACCTTTCAACAATGTTGAAGGAAAGCACGGCTCTTGAAGAGCAACCTTCCGACAAGGTCGAAGGGTTCAAAACAACCAAGAGAATAGCAACCTTCTGACAAGGTTGAAAGGTTCACAACAGCCAAGAGAAGAGCAACCGTCCGACAAGGTCGAAAGGTCAACTATAGTATTAAAAAGGGAAACCCTTTGACAAATTCGAAAGGTTTATGAAGGCATTAAGAGGGGCAACCTTTTAACTAAGTCAAAAGGCCTAGAATAGCACATGAAAAGCCAACCTTTCGATAAAGTCGAAAGGTTTGAAGCTGCATATAAAAGGGAGATCTTTAGACCCAGTCGAGGGCATGGAGTCGAAACGAGGGCTGCCTGCATATGTAAATAAGACCCAAGGGGTCCTGTTTTGAGGATCCGAATTCTTTGATTCTAATCTTGTATAATCTTAACTAATACATTGTAACCTAATTGGGTGTTGATTTGGGGATTTAATAAAAATAGAGATTTTCATGCAAAAAGTGGGAAGTCTTATGCTCTATTAATTACTTTACTATTTGCTTATTGCTTTGTTGGATTACTCCTAATTTCAGGTTCAATGTCATCGAAAGGTTCTTGTCGACATGGTCAATGCCCACTTCTTTTACAAGTAAATACCGCCCCCTTTCGAAGCCCTTAGCCCTGTAGTTTAAACCTCTTGATAAGGTCGATAATATATTTTGTCAAAACATCATTGGTAATCTTCCAAAGTATTTAACTTTGTGGACTAAACCTTTCGACTAGGTCAAAAGAACTATGCTATAACAGTATCAATAACCTTTTGGAGTTACAATTCAAGTGGTCAAACCTTTCAACTAGAACAAAGACAACTCTTTAAGTATAGATACCTAGACTTACAAGGCTTAATCCAAATGAGACCATTCCTAAACCTTTCGACAAAGATCAAAGATACATCATATAAGTACTAAACCTTTCAACGAGGTCAAACGCTTCTACATATCCACCGAGAAGTTTGATATCCAACCAAGACCCAAAGAGGGCTATCCTCCTGACCTTTCAACAAGATAAAATATAACCTTTTAAGCACAAATTCAAAGAAATCCAATCTAACCAAAGAAGGGAACTCCTAAAGAGGATCTCATACTAAATAAAGTCGAAAGGTTTCATAACCCAACATCTAAACCTTTCAATGGCGTCGAAAGGTCTGATTCGAAAGCTATCTACCAGTAAGGCTAAGTGTGAAGGGATTCATATCCACTATTCGTAGAAAGGATTTTCATCTTCTTAAGCACTATTTTAGGGTGTTGACAAGAAATCTTGTTAACAGATACTTAATTTAAGCATAACACTCATTTTGGTGTCTCAGAGGATCAAACCCAAGACCTGTAAAACCATGATATACATATCTTATAATCCAATGATACTTAATTTATTCACTTCTTATCTCTTCTTAAATCTAATTATGTAGGGATCTTTAGGATAAACCTAACACTTATTGTCAGAGCTGACTACAAATATTTTTCTAAAGAGATTTTTTATGATGGAGGAAGTATTTGTGGAATAATTAAATTGAAGGATTGGGGTATTTGGAATGAGTAGATGGAAAATTACTTGTATCTCAATGAACTTTATTAACCTTCAGATCTTTATTGACCATGGGAGAATAGGGGGAAAAGGAAAAATAATATAATGGAAGATAAATGAAAAACAATATAGAGAAAGACCATCAGTGCTATTAGATGCTTTTTGGAGAATACGGTGTTTCATATTGTTGTCAATGAAACATCGACCTTCGAGAGTTAGAAGAAGTTGGAAGGGGTTTATGCCAACTCAATAGCAAATAAAACTTTTGTCAAGAGGAGGTTGATAAACTTAAAGCTTAAAGAAGACAAGTCAATGGAAGAACATATACATAATTTTCAAGTTATTGTAAATCCATTGGCATCTATTGATTATAAGATTGACGACAAGACTAAAGCTTTTATGTAACAACCCACATCTTTAGACACATCAATTTGAATGCCTAAAAGAAACATCTAAGCTTGTGTAACGAACTTTGCTTTTCGATCCTCAAAAATCGACACTAATATGTCCACTGTATTATATGCCGAGTATTCAAGTGTCAAAAAAAACGATCGTTAAGGGAAAGAAAGAAGAAGATAGAAGATAGAAGAACTAAGAACAAACACAAAATCTCATAACGCAACAGAATAACATATATTATTCACATAATATTTTACAAAGTCATTTACAAAGTCATTTACCAAGTGATACATCAGAGTCATACTAATACAATTTCTTATATAGGACAATTATAACAGCATATCCTTATACATAGATATAGAGTGCATAATATACAGCGAAACAAGATGATAATTATCTATCGATGAAGCATCCTGCTCCAAGCTCCTCCAAAAATATGCAACCGTAGAAACCCGAACTTCGTGGTTGCTCGTAAAAATTTGAGCACCCAAGAGTTTTAGGAAAGAAAATAAAACTCTAGGTCAGACATGGGTCTAGTGTGAGTGAACTTAAAACAACTGAATTATTACTTTTAAAACTCTTTCAAAATCAAAGGTATCTCGTAAGACCATGCGACACATAAACATGAACGAGTTTTTACCTAATGATAACCAAAACACTTTTATAAAATTCAATGATATTATAATAATGTATAAGGGTTCAAAGTAAGTTATTAAAATAGCTGGAATGCTTGCATCTCATGTTCCAACATATTCAGTATACAACTAAAACTGTAAAGCTCGTATTGGAGAATGGATTCCAACTAATGACTGGACTACTAGGGTACCGTCCATCACAGTACATATTTAGAAAATATACAGAGATCGTAGCTAATGAACCCTGCCAACACAAGACTGGCCTACCCCTTACTGGACAGTACGGAATATGTCATCACCCTGGTTACTTTGCAACCCTTTTCATATTGAGCTCTCATGCACAACCAATCCATAAATATGTAGGTGTATTGTATCTAAAAGGGTGACAACATACCCTAATAGGTGCGACCCACATAGCTTGTTGTAACTCCTATGTTTTAGTCATTTCCGGTTGATGAGGCTTTAGGCTACCTTTTACCTTTTTAAATAGCAATCCCTCTTAGAATTCTAACACTTCCCTCGAGACAGTAATGCAGTGCCAGCAATCATCCATACAAGCTGTCTAGGACAAGGAAAAACCAAAGGCACTACTTCTACTACATTCATTTTGGAACCACCCTCAGGATTAGCAATAAGAAGCCATTTCACTTCAATGGCTCCATCTTCGATTCCATGCTTCAAGATGTCTTCATTTTGAAATGCTTATGCTAGATTGAAGTGGTTTTCAGATATCATATCCGATCCCGGTATCTTCGAAACAACTTTCGATATTTCGGTAAACTCAACCCCAGTTCTTTAGAAAATAAACAGACAAATGACAAAAGAAGAGTTTACATCCTAACCGTTTGTGAACGGATTACCTTATCATTCGTCCTAGAAGAACGAAACGAGTTTATACATACAGCATAGCACCTTCGACAGTAACTGTACCTTATAATTCTCATGTCTCTCCTAGATATTTCCAAAGTTACGTTTTGTCCAGATTTGATAGTTGGTTATTTAACTATCAAATAAACAAACAACCAATCATGGTTTAATTTCCATATGGGATCCACTAAGCCTTTATTAATTCTCTTTAATTAATAAAACCACTTTATAAAACTTGATCACAAGATCTTTTGAAACACTATTCCCAAACCCTTTACATTTCCTTTTATACTTGGAAAACATTTATATACTTATCTCAATGTTATATGTATATCACCAAAACATTTTACTTTTCATGCCTTGAAACAAAATTATATACTTATCTTATCAGTATAAGTATATGTACAAAATTTTCAAAGTTTTCTTCTTTCCAAATCCCATATTAAATAACCTAACATTTCTTTCACATAGAACATTCCACTTATCCTTTATCAAAAATTTCCTTCTTAAAAGCTCATCTTATATTTCAATTAACTTATAACTTTCAAAATAAAGTTATAACCTACTTTTATAAACCTTTAAGTTAATTAATAAACCTCTTTCCAAATCTCTGCAATGATTTATAAACGTTTTTCCTATTTTTAAAACTCTTTATATAATCCTTTCCATACTCCTTTATAAATATCATTTACAAAACATCATTTGTAAAACACCGTAATAACCCTTTCCGATAGTAAAACCCTTTCTATACACAGGTTATCATTTATAAATACCTTTATAAGTATTATGTAACTTGAAAACCATTTATAAACCCTTAGCCTTAAATTAATTAAATAATTTAAGTAAGTTCAAAACCATACTTTATAAATTCCAAACGAGGCTTAGCAGTCCCAATGATACTGATTTAAGTTACCATTTTATTTCATTTTAATTCCATGGCACTTATCAATTATTCACATAAATCAACATATATGTAAATCCAACCAATTATCAAATCAGGAAATAACATGTCAATATAACTCAAGTAGCATATACATGTCTCAACAACATAGTAGCAGGATGGTGATTTGTCCTGCTAAATAGATGTCCAAAACAATTTAATCAATTAATAGCAGAACAAGGATTTATTCTGCTAAACACATGTCCAAACAATCCAAACAATTACCCTATAGCAGAACGATGTTTTATTCTGCTAATGAATGTCCATATAACACAAAACAATCATATTCTAACTTATTCACCGTTGTTTGTCTATTTAATATCATGGACAAGAGATCCTTTGGTTAAAATCAAACCACTTAAAAAAGAACCCAACTTAAAACATAACCGATGAAGTTTAAAATAACGTTTAATAATAAAATCATAATTTAAGATAGATCAAAGCTTAATTAAATCTTAAACAATGAAAACCAAATCATAATTAAGTCTTAATTAATTGAAAGTAAATTAATAATTAAACTTAAAACAAATAAACATTTACTTAAAATTAATCCTTAATTAAGTATAATAAAGTAAATAATTATTCTTTAATTAAATAATTCAACTTTAACTAAATATACATTAAAATAATTGAACCTGATTAATAAAAAGAATTACCCTTTTTGACTTAATTAGTCATTAATTAAACCTTCTGAATAACCTACTTAAGTATCACCGATTAGTCACTAAATATTTAACCTAATTAGTAATTAATTAATAAATAAATATCCTTAATTAATAAATTAATTAATTATCAAACATAATTAATCAAATTATAATTAACTTATGTGCTGCTAATTACGTTTGAAAATAAGTTTTCAAATCATTTTTAAAAGGAAACTTTAAAGTTAGAAATCACTTTCTTTTATATACATATAATTATTATGTTTAGTCACATCACTTTCTTATATATATATATATATAAGTTAAATTAAAGCTAAGACATGACAATGGATAATGATTACAATCTAAGATGTGATAGTACTTAATATATATATATATATATATATATATATATATATATAAAACCTAGGATGCGACAATACTTATATATATATATATATAAGTTTATTATTTTTAAAACTATGTCTTGTCGCATCACTTACTAATCCAAATTAACATAAGAAAATTTATTTCTAAGTGTATTATTATTTAGTTAATGAACTCTTATATATATATGCGTATATAGTGCACAAAGGCAAACAAAGTTCTCGACAACTTTCCAGTGTCGAAAGGTCGAAATTTCAGAAAACATTATTCGGTTACATTTTCTATTTTTCTACAAACTATTTAATTGGTAACAGATTTTGAAAATGATTTTATCATCATTATTAATTTGTTAAAATGAACTTATTTTCATTATAAAACATACATATTGAATTTTTAAAATTAATTAAATATTCACTTACAGAGTAGTGAAATCCTGAGTTGTTACATTTTTCCCCCTTAAAAGAATTTTATCCCCGAAATTACACCTCGACCTATCCCAGAAAACACTTAACGCTATACATGAGCTCGTATGATGTACACAGATCATTCTTATGCAAAATCTGATTCGATCTCAACTCGAATACATAACTTTTCCCCCGAACTAGTATCGCTCACCCGATTCTCTATTGCGGACTCCTATCGGGCTCCTTGATTTGGGACCTCTATTCTCCTTACATAGCTGTAACTATGATATAAATCCTTGGTCCCACATCAAGAACCCTCATCAAGTGCTCGTCGTCAAAAGTTAAGTAATATATCCTTATTTGGAATGGTGCAACGCCTCAAAGTTATGCACTCGAATTTTAGATCGCTCCATATGGAAAGAGAAATGATATACGTCCAACTTACGCACTTACTTGATTGGTTCTCCCTAATACCAATTCTGTTTCCACCAAATTATTTATGAAAACATTTCATAAACTATTCTTAGGTTCAACTGGTATGCTACTCCATACATCCTATGATCATATATCCTAACTGATTCCATTATTCCATTTTGCTTTTATTTTCCTAAGAAAATTCAAGATCCAAATACCCGGATTTTAATTTCAAAAACTTTTTGAAATGGAACTCTATACTTTAAATCATTCAAATATATAGACATAGTCCGAAAACTCCAAAATGATACTAAGGAACTGGGTATCAACAGACAGTATCATACATTCCCTTACTAAGAAGGGTAATACTCAAGAGAAGTTTTTACAATCTGAACACATCTATTTCCCCATTTTAAGTTATTTTCGAGCCACTCGAACTAGTTAACTTAAAGATATTTCTTTTATTTTCAAATTCTCATTTTTGGAACAATACTTTACATTTTCCAACAACATATATCACCAACTCACTTTGGGTTTGTTTGGGTTGAACTTGTTTCGATCATGCAATGATACAGAGAATAATTAACGAAGTACCCCACAACGTTCATCTAGGGAAACATCTGATCGTCACTTAGAAGATTATTCTGATCATATCAAAACAATCAAGACTTGTTCCCCGTACCAATCCAAAGATAACACTTCTTATTTACTGTAACATCCCGAAATTTATGCTATAATAATTAATAAAAGAATTAATTAAGTAAAGTTTTTTTTTGAAATTATCAGAATTGAGCCACAAGAGTTGCACCATTGTCTCCATGGTAATTTTATGGTCAATTTCTATATATAGATTGTCAAAATCGTAGCTAAAACGAAGAAGTTACAAAAGAAAAAAGACATTAGAAAAGAAAAAAAAAGAAAAAAGAATATAAATATATATGGTCAGGTCGACCCTACCTTCCCCGTAGATGGGTCAACCTATAGGTCGACCTACACCACACAAAGGTCGACTTGGCGGTCGACCCGCATGTGTACTTGGATGATGTTTCGTCCAGATTTTAGCAATGACGTATTTTTCGATTTTTATTCCATCCTATGCGTCCGTGCTTCCATCAGAAGGTTTCCAGCAAGCCTATGATGTAGTTGCACCAGATTTAATCTTCAATTCCAATGGACTGAGATCCCCAAATGACACTATAAATATGATCGTAGGCCTAGCTATTTTTTTCATTCAGATTTTCTCCATCTGGGTTCATTGCCTAATGTCGGACCCTAAAAGGAATATTTTTCCAAGGAGAAGATATTTTTAACTAAAATATTTTATACCCTAGAGGTGGATTTGAAAAGGCCAAGGAAAAAGCTAAGGACCACATGTGAGTGTTCAATAATTGTTTTAGATTTTTAAGTAATTTAAAATAATATGGTTTCCAATAGTTGTAGTTTTTCTACAATTTTGGGATAACCTTTATGCAAGTTTATTTACAGTTTATTTTTAAGTAAATTTTAGACTTGCTTTCCAGTTTATTTTCTCTTAGCTATTTTATTCCAGTTATTTGCAATTATTTACGGTTATTTACGGTTTTCCCAATTATTTACAGTCATTTATTGTTATTTACATCTATTCCTTTCTAGCTGAAATTTAGTATGTAAATATTTGTTTCTTTTTATTCCTTTTTACGTGAATAAAATAGAAAAAAAGAACAATTCGCTAATATGGACTAAAATATAAGAACATTAAATTCACAAAAATTAGATGTAAAGTAAGAAAGACCGTAATAAAAAGAAGATAGACTAAAATAGAAAATTTTAAGACATTTTCAAGCATAGTTATAACATGTAATTATAACTCAAAAGAGAAAATAGAAAAAAAGATGAAAAGGCTTATTTTAAAACTTATAATTAAGTTAATAAGAAAGTATAGCAGAGATAATAGAAGAGGCTTATTTCAAGACTTAGATTAAGTTGATAAGCAAACATAGCAGAAATTACAGGAGAGGGTTATTTTAAAACTTACAGTAAGTTAATAAGCGAAGATAGAAGTAGGACCTGTACAGGCAACATTCCCCTTTAGTCAGGAACTGATGATCTTATAATATATTTGGTGGGGCTAGGACACGCTTATGCTGAAGTAATGGTAAATAAATGGTCAATAGATAGAAGCTCAAATCAGGGGATTTGGGAAAGGGACGCAACTAGATTTTGTTTGTTAGAACCCGTATCCCGCAGCATTTCCCACTCAGACTAGGACTGATGGTCTCACAAAACACTTAGGTGAGACTGAAAGGACCTTATCAGACTAGGAATGATGGTCTTACAACAGATCAGGTGTGGTTGGACACGCTTATGCTGAAGCAGGTAAATAAGAGGTCAAAAGACGGAGCAACAGATAGTGCGAGCCGATAGTGGCCGAGCATGCGGCCTCGGAGTAGGGATATAAGTCACTATTGAATTCCAAAGCACTAAACAGATGTCCTTTTGCTATGGGACCCACATGATGGGACTGGCTCACAATGACACAACAGAGATAGAAGGCCGATCAAAAGCGTAGAATTAGGATTTCAGCCTAATCAAAACAATTTTAGAAAAGTGCAAACAATCCAATCGAAACTATCTAAGCAAAGCAAACAGTTAAATAGTATTTTATTCAGCTTTATCTTTTTCTTTATTTTCTTTTATACTACAACTATTGCTAAGTCTATTATCTTTACCTTGCTTAAAAATGCTAGTAATTACTTCCACTTACCAGACTTATAGTCTGACTCACTCCTCTATTTTCCCTTTTTCCTTAGGCCAGCAGAGGCAAGGATAGTTGCTTGGAGATACATGTCCGGAGTTATTCATGTATTCTTCTTCTTTCCAGTTTTCTTTTCATTTGTTTTTTTCTATACTGCTACTTATGAGAGGGATGATTATTTTATTGTAATCTAATTTTATGAGACTGAGATGTATTTTTCATAAGACATGTGTATTTGATATTTGAGACATGTAATGTTTTTCAGACTTATTCATGAAATTTTATTTTGAATAATGAGTTACCTTATAAATGTTTCGCTGTTTTTACTTATTTGTCTTGTAAATCACTACTACATGTTGCGCATTTTGCCACACCCCAATGCAGAAAAATTTTCACGGTCTTGAACCGTGGTAATTTTGCTATGACTTTTAACCATGGCAAAATAAATAACAACGGTTATGGACCATGGCAGTTTTGCAACGGCCCAAGACCGCTATAAAGTTTTTCTATTTTTCGAACACCCTTACCCTTTTCATATGTTCTCAAATGCTACACCCCTTTTCATATGTTACATCCCAAAATTACACCCCAGTTCGAGCATTATTTCTGAAAATGGCGGAAGGCAATTTAGGCGCTGAGAATTTGCGCATCGACCTCCGCTCTTCCTTATACTTTCTTGACTTCATTTCTGCATCCCCAGCTTCCCGATCTATTGCCCTTCTGCTCAAGCTCGCTTTCCAGTTTGCTATCCAGTTCGCTCTTGCTAGGGTTTACTCTTGCTCCTATGGTTCTTTTTTCTAACTTCGATTAAAATCTGTAATTAGAAATTGGTCGTTTCTTTTTCCTTAGGTTTGTATTTTGGGTCCCCTATATCAAAATTGTCTTATCATTAATCTTTTAAATTTCTGTGATTTTTGTATATTTTGAGAAATGTGGTCAACAATAATTCTTTGGTGACAATAGGTCGAAATTGAATTTGTTCAGTATTTTTATATGTGTCCTTCTGTGTTGTTAATACGATGGAACAATTAAATTAGGAAACAGATCATAGACCAAGTTGAGGAAGAGAAGCTGAAGGCGCCTGGAGTTTATTCACACGGCATCATTACTGGCTTTGGATTGTGCTACAAAGGCGTATGATATTGCTGAGGATAAATCTGGGCCGTTGGAAATAGGAGTAGAGGCGGTTGAAGGCACTTTGAAGTTTGTTGCAGTTCCTGTATACTACAGGTATCATGATGTCCTGTATCAAGTTCTTAGGTTTGCTGATGGCAAGGTTTGTTATTTTCATCCCTCTCTTCGTTTTCAGTCTAGTTTTATATTATCCATAGCTAAATCTATTTATTCAGAAAGATATAACATCAGAGTAAAAAATTATTAAGTGTTAATGTAAGGCGAGAAACTGGAAAACTAGCAAAAATATTACGACTAAATCAAAATAAGAAAGTCGCCTAGATCATGATAAGCCTTTGTGTTCTTAAATGATTACCCAATACTCCACCCAAATATTGACATAGTAATGGAGCAAATGTGCTTTAAAAATATATTTACACACCACGATAAGATAAGATGTATGTGGCATCAATTTGGTAGCAAATGCAAACGTCAATGATTCTTTTATATGCTGTGCAACAAGACCAGAATGAAGAAATATAAGACAACTCGTGTAAAACCGACAGCCATAAGGTTGCTCAAACAAGTATCATCTCAACAGTGACATTTAGGTCTCTGCTGATGCAACCGTATACCAAATACCTTAATTAGCTTCAGATTTCAGCACCAAGGTTGACTCTGCAAATTAATCACACTTAAAATAACCTGAAAAATTGGAGCAGCACAGCTATATCCTAACTGAATAACCAACTAGGAGAGGATAATATTATGAAGAAATTAACTGTTTGAGATAAAAGAAAATCAATGTTGCATAATAGGAAGTACAGAGACAAGATCTGAAATACTTGGCATCAAACAAATAATTTAGAAAGTGCTAATTAATAGAGAGCAACATAAGAAAATATAGCACTCTTTTGTTAAAGCCGACCGCTTAAAAGCAACACTTCTTAACCCAACATGACGTAATATAAGTGGGTATGAACTTATAATGCTTTGATAAATGAAATATCGAAGTCCATGGGAATGTAAAAACAAAAAGAATTTAACAAGCAGATAGATTCTTTTTTTACCTGTATAAAGAGATGATTATTGAGAAAAACTAATAATCTTGGTCCTCATTCAAGGGTATGTCACCATTGTAATTAGTTGCTATAAAACAAATTGATGGGTGTGACAGTTTATGCTGTAAATAATTAGAATTTATGGGTGATTGATTGGCACTATTTTCGTTGATTGATTAAGCTTTCATGACAAAAAAACTTCAATACATCTGCATCAAAGCTTAGCTCCTCTTTATTGTTCTCTGTTTAGCTTTTGACTCTACTTTCTTCCCACATACCCATTTTTTGTTAGAAAAAGGCAGTAAGGCACCCCTGATACTGCAGATTTTAGGCTATACTTTGTTTACACAATTCACATGTATATTCACATTTAAGGAATATTCCTTATAGATTCTGTGATTTCTTTCTCAGCTATGACTGATCACACAAAAGGTGCAATACCACCACAGAAAGTTCATATATATTAATAAAATATAAATTTGATGGTGGCAATACCAATATGGAAATGGCACTATACAAAGAAGAAGAAGAAAACCACAAACAATGAAGTGATTACATGCACAAAATGACATGTTTCTTTTTATAGTTTTGAATATATACTTTAACCGGGAGTGTGGAATTCGGATGTCATGCCATCGCGGAAGCATCCATTTCATTGCTTTGAATTTCATTATGCTTATAAAAGTATTTAATAGTGTATGTTGGTTAATTCTATCACGAACTCTTCTCCCTTACCGTAAAGCCATATATGGTTACCTTTTTGTTCATGTGCAACTAAAAGCAGAATGGCACTACAAATGAAAACAATATATAGTTTCATAAAAGGTGCACATATTTCTCATAAAGTGAGATTGATGTCTAAGCTCAAGATCTGTATTTATATTGTGGTTGTGTGTAGAAGTTTGATCATGGCATTTTGTATTTTATAGTTTGAAACTGCTCGAGTATGGGTATGTTGGTTTGAAAATATACTTTTCTTGCCTTAGTATTGTAACATGAGCTTGCTTACTTGAAACCAGCTGATATTTGAACAAATGCAAACAGAACCAGAGTGCATTACTCTATGGTCTCTTCTACGTCCTTGCCAGCTTTTATTTACCGACTACTAAATTTGTGAAATTTAGGATCTTCCTAGCATGTCAAGTTATTAAGTTCATTATCCTTTTCCCTAATTAATTTTTTTTGACTCATGTTTTGCATACGATAATATTGTAAAATATGGTATTCATACTTTTAATGTTAAAAACTAAAAATTAAAACTCTGTTATGCAATATACAATAAATTTATTGAAACAATTGAACTATAAATTAAAATTAATATTACTGTTTATGTATATTTCATGCTTTTGAGCTTATATATTTTTATATTTAAACTAGCTCATATCTTTTGTTGAACTTGAAATCAATATTTGGTATTGGATCGATGGACTGACTTTGAAACTAAAAAGAAAAACTCTTGTTATTCTGGACAAACACATTAAATACAACATACGTTTATTAACATTAAACAGAATTTTTTGCAATACCTCACAACTCTAACAAACATACGTTAAAATTTACAAATAAAAAACAAATATGTTGTAATGTGATACGTGTACATCAAACATATGAAAGATAATAAATGACAAATTAATTGGAAAAAATTGTACTTTGTTGATTTTTTACATGTAACACTTTATAAAAATAAAATAAATATAAATACACATTTGTTATTATTAAACAAGACGTATATTCCACATTTCAATGCCCTTTTCTTCTCCTTGTTTTCTCTTGTGAACTGGACATTTCTTCCTCCTTCTCCATGGATTTATCATCCTTTTCAATAGTAGTCCTCTTTTTTTTCATCAGATCTAGAAGGTTTCATCAGAGCTTCTCTTTGTTTAAAAGAGTTTATAGTAGATGCACAATGACGACAATGATTGCATCAAACTCAACAAGTTTAACATATTCTTTTGCAAAAGAGAAAATTTTAGTATTAGCTCATGCGAGGAAGGAAAATTGGATCCTAGATAATGCTAAGCTTTTACTTTCATGAAGTAAGTTGTTGAAAAGTATTTTTAGCAGAATGATTTGTAGAGGATAAAATAGGGTGAAGAACATGAGTTAGAAACTCAATACGCCAGGTATTCAATTTTTTTTCCCTTTTCTAAATTGATTTGTTCTTTATTGCAAATAAAGGAAAATTGCTCACATAATCACATAATCATATGAATATATCAATCTGACAGTCTTAATATTTCACATTTTGTTTCAAATGTCTCTAAACTAATGGTTATTAAAATATTTATACTTACTCTAGTTTGAAGAGGTGAATGTTTTTTCTCTACCTTAGCTACTAGATGTTAAGTTTATTGATACACAAATTATTAGTAGATTTTAACATATTAGTAATACCGACTTGTTAAGAAGATTAATACTTCATAATATATTATGTTTTATGAGTAAAGTAAAATATGTCTGTTAGCACCAGAATCGGTCACTAACACCCTTGAGAAAGATTGTGTAGGGAGATTAATGAAGAAAGTAAATTAAAACAGATCTGTATGCTAAATTAAATGCAAAGACAAGAACAAACGGATTTATAGTGGTTCGGCGTAACTACCTACATCCACTTTGAAGTTAATCTTTATTATTTTACTTAACAATTGATTACATATACAATCCGTACACCAACTACTTGAATACAAATGCTAAGTAAAGAAGAATGAGTCTTGAATGCGGCAGAGTCTTACTAGTGTTCTCAAAAAAGGTCTATTTCACTGTTCCTCTACCCTTCTATTTATAGACGAAGATGGGTCGGACTTCCCTAATAGGCCTAGGAGTAAGATACCTCCGTCCATGGTAAGTGACTTTTGCGCGTCGAGCCATAAATGCCGAACGACAATTGTCGAACCACATATCTAGGCCGAACGACATTCGTATGCCGATCGAGGAAGGCATGTCGAACGATACCTGTATGTCGAACGAGGTAGTGCGCTGAGTGAGGAATATAGGCCGAACGACCTCTCTTTGCCGAACAAGGCAAAATGCCGAGCGATCTCTCTATGCCGAGCGACCTTTCTATGCCGAGCGAGATGCTGTGCCGAACGACCCTTTCATGCCGAATGAGGGTAGATGCCGAGTGGCCTCTCTATGCCGAACGAAGCAAAATGCCGAGCGACCTCTCTATGCCAAGCGACCCCTCAATGCCGAGCGACCTTTCATGCCGAACGAGGCCTTGTGTCGAGCGACCTATCTATGCTGAATGAGGCCTTGTGCCGACCGGCATATCTATGTCGAACGATGCTCTATGCCGAGCGAGGGGAGGTGTGCCGAACGGGGTTCGCGCCGAGCCCCTTGTTACATGGTCAAACAACCGGGTAACACTTGCCCCCCAAAGTATATCATGTGGACGAACATGATGCGCTTTGAACCATGAGTACTCCGCGTTTTCCTTTAAACCCTTATTATGTCCTCTCTATGGTGACTGCCTGAATGTCGAACGAGGCATCGAATGCTAAACGACATATGGATGCCGAACGACATTAGATGCCGAACGACATACGGATGCCTAACGACATTGATGCCGAACGAGGGAGGTGCCTTGACTGGTTCTACTGGTCACTGTCCATTCGTCTTTCCTCGTTCCTATATAACTCAACACTTCTCTTCTTTTCCTTTTTTATTTTTACCTATGCTCTAACACCCTCGCATACTCAACTTTTTCCAAACCCTTGCTAACGCCTCAACCTCTCCTTGAATCCTTGAGTCCTATTGCTTACTTCTCGAATGCCTTCAACAACAAGCCTGAATTGACTTCTACCTCGAATTCGAGTCTCACTAGATTCCTACTACTTCTAGGTTCGAAACTTTCATTTGCTTGACGTTCTCCAATTTGGGGCTTCATACAAGATTCGAATCTGTTACTTTCATCTAATTCAAAGATGATGGAAGTCGCATAGATTAGGAAGATGGATCTAGGGGTTTAAACGAGCTTTAGGATTAGATGGAGAAGAAGGAGAAGAGGGTATTAGCTCAGTAGGGGTTGGTGAGGGTTGATACTGTTGGTCGAGGGCGGCACACGATTTGAAGTAGTGGTCGATTGGCTATTTAGGAGGATATTTAGTTTGTTTGAAGGAAGAAGTTGGAAGAAGACGTATGACGGTGGCTTGGCATGAATTCCGCATGCCAAACGACGTGAGGGAGTGTAGGAGTAAAGTTGAGGTTGGGTTTAGCATGCCGAGCGATGTGGCTCGGTATGACAACGGCTCGACATGACTCTCTTATGCCGAACGAGTTAAGAGGGAGTGCAGGAGAAAAATGAGAGATGGGTAGAATGCCGAACGAAGTGGCTCGGCATAACTTGCTGGATGACTCGTCTGTGTCGAGCGATAGAGAGAAAGTGTAGGAAGGAAGTTGGCGTTGAGGGCAGAGTGCTAAGCGATGCGGCTCGGCATGTTTGCGGTCCGGCATGATTGCGGTTTGGCATGACTTGTCACATGCCGAACGGTAGTGATGGATGGTAGGAGAGTGGTGTACAACACTAGTCGAACATGATGTATTGTTGACTCTACCTTTTCTTTATGCCCAAACATATGATATTGAACAAGGACATGGACTTAAACAATTAAGCATATCGGACAATCCAGATTGATATCTCTTTTGTTGTGACAACTATAAACCTGAATTTATCTTGATTAAAAACGATAATAACCTTCAACGTATAGCGTTGATATCGAGATCAAAACATAAACCATCATACGGCAAGCTCTTGTAGACGGTCAGCGATGACGGTCTTCGAAGATAATAATGCAAAGCCTAAATCAACTCTGTGACTTTAATTCCTTGGCACTTATACTTGAATGAATGCATTAATTCACACACCACACCGGGGGGGGGGGGTATGTCTAATATTGATCATTTTTTAAGTATAGTTTAAACAGGTGTTTCATCGGATTCTACACTCATTAGACATGTCTAGGAATCTAGTTCTGCCACAATCTCGGACAGACCCAGGCCGTCCTCTCAACAAAAGTAGTTGGAACTTCAAATCGGTCAACTACTCCTGTACAATACATTTCGAGCCCCACGATCGCATCCGTAGACTTAGCTCCTAATGCCCTGGATACAACGATCTTTTTAGACGATCCGATCGATTCTCTAATCTCGAGAATTAACGAAAGTTCCCTTCGTTGCATATGCTCGGTGCATGGGATTTCTTTCGATGATGTGTTGGTTCCATCAGGACAAGATCGTCCTCACTTGCCCCCAGTAGGGTACACAGCATGCAACTAATTTATGTGTTGGGTTGGCAGTGTACCTCCATTCAACTCCTTTCTTCGCGATCTGTTACAATATGTTGAGATCGCTCCATCGCAACTACATCCAAACAGTCATGCATTCATATACAACACGTGCATTCTCTTTATAAGCGTCCTCTTCAGGCTCACGACTCCTGGCGATATACGTTATATTTATAATTTCAAGAGACGATTAGACAGCCCATTTTTTGTATTTCTCAAACCACATAACAAGTGTCAAATTTTGACCGGGGCGTGGAGCCAATTCGTCCAGTATAAGCAGGAGTGGTTCTACTTGTGCTGGCCTCTGGCTTTGCAAGGAGATGGGTAGAAAGAAGTAAGTTTCTTTTTTAGATTAACACTTGCATTCAGCGGTGATTGCTCCTTTTCTAACTCTTTATCTACTTCTACAGGTATCGGTCCACGTCCCAAAGGCTCCGGGTATTCTGAAGCCGTTGAGGCTATTCGAGCTATCTCCATAGGAGACCGGGATGCTAGATCTCTTATCTCGAACGAATCGTTCTCGAAGTTTGGGCTGCTGGCGGCAGGCTGCCGGATAAGCTTTCCTCAAGGTGTCAATATAACAGCATCTGCCTCGGGCAAAAGTAAAAAGCAAGTTGCGCCTTCATCACGTGATGCCCCTGACACATCTAAGGAGGGGGAGATTAAAGAAGCTGAAACTCCCGAAGTACATGGCGAGAATGTAAGCCCCGCTCGAGAGCCGGTAGTGAGGTGCACGACATCAAAGTAACGCCTCTCCCTGCGAAGGGAAAGAAAAAATTGACTTATAAGATGAGGAAGAAGACGACGGGCGGAACTTCTAAGGTCACAATCGCTCCGGTGGAGAAAGAGCCTTCTCCTCAACGCTTAGAGAGTTCATTGAAAGGCCCGTCGGACCTTACTATTCCTGATGATCTGCTTAACTACGGCTTCAATGATTTGGAAGCGCTTAAATTTCATTCGCCCGCAAGAGGCGATGCAGGCGCTCAAGTCCACGTTCAGGGAGAAAAAACTCCCATTAGTAGAGATAAAGAAACTGGTCCGTCGGGAGGAAACACTAAGACACACACAGACACGTGCACTTCACTTTGCGCTTAAATTTCTGCCATCGCTTTACTCTTTGCTGACTTGTTATTTAAATTCTGTGCAGGTAATATGGGACGTGCACATGGACTCGACCGTCTTCGCGGGTCATCCATCTTTCACCACTCTGAACGGGATTGGGGCTCCGGAAGATGCTGGGATAGAGATGATGACGACGACAGGGATTATCACTCTCGGGATTCATCATATCGAAAGAAAACTTATCATCGGCCTTCGTACCATTATAATCCTCCTTCTCACTCGGAGCACGACATGGAGAAATACGGCTACAAGGGGTCCCAATCCGATGCCTCCCGTGATCAGCACTCGGGTTCATCCAGCACGCGGCAATTCCGGGAACCCCACAAGAAAACCAAACTCTCAAAACCATCTCCAACTATTCCCGCAACAGATCCGATGATATCGGAGAGGCTAGCCGAGTTTAAGGTTAAGTTCCTCAAAATATGCTTCGATGGTTTGAAGTTTCTCCCGGCGATCCATCACATTCCGAGACGCGTCAAACAGAGCGCTATTGCTTGTAATGACGACGTCTATGTTCAACATGACGCGTTTGTCCATTTAGCTGAAAAAGTCTCGGAAGTCTCTGTTGAGCGTCAACATGAAATTGATCGCCTGAAGCTTGAATCCATTCACAATAAAGACATTATCAAAGCTCAAGATGAAGAGCTCTCTTAGTACAAGTCTCAGCTCGAAGCCGCCGAACAAAGCGCTAAAGATACCGCGGAGGCCTTCAATCGTCTGGAAACTACGCATAAGAAATTGACGAAGCGGTCCAACGCTGTGGGGCGCTGGCTTTAGAGAAGGATTCTGTTCAGAAGGAAAGAGATGCATTTGCCCTCCAAGTCAAAGATTTGGAAGATCAGCTCCGCAAAGAGAGAGGAAAAAACTATTGCCCAGGAAGAGTTGCGGCGATATTGCAATGAGATTGTTGCTACGCGACTTCTGAAGGCAAAGCTCGACGACGAGCTCTCTAGGGTTGGGATGCTGAAGGATGAATCCCATGAAGAGGGTAAGAGAATAGCATCCGTGAGATTGATTCTCGCATTGAGGCGGCTACAGAAGTTGGTAGGGAGGATATCAAGTGCTTGTTTCGACCCGCTTATAGCAGAATACAACGGCAGTGTCTTCATGCATCGAGACTTAACCTTTCTTGGCGAGGGCTACCCTGAATCTTTAGCCGAGGCATGAGAAACTTTGATAAAGATCAGAAAGGTCGAGTCAGGCAACGAGGAGGTTGATGAGGAGGCTTTAATAAAGGAATTTCTCGGAGGAAACGAGCTTTCAGACCTGTCTACAGTGAAGACCCTCTACTGTAAAAGTTCCTGCTCATCAAAAGGAAATAATGTCATAGCCGGTCCAGCTGGAACCGAGTCTCTAGCTCCTCCTCCTACTCAATCAGCTGATCGACCAGTACTTGATCCGGTTATGACCCGAAAGACCCTGACCTCGACATTTATGTTATATCCCCATTCCAGAGGGAGATACTCCTCGGACGGTTGAGAGCCAACAAGAAGCCGGTATATAACTCTTCTTCTTAAAGTTAAAAGAGCCATCATTTTCGGCGAGAAGTTATTATATTCTAACATTTGTCTTGTGATTTTGCACAGGCCGTTCTGATCTTGAACCAACTCCAAGGAGCCATAATGCCAAGGAGGAGAAGGGGAAAACGAGCGAGGCTACTCACGCGGGAGAGACTCCCAGTCCAAATGCTCAAGTGACTGAGGCGTTTGATGAGTATAAGTCTGAGACTACGTCTCCCATCGAAGAAAGTTATGAAATTGAGATCACAAGCGCCTCTGGACACACTTCTAAAATGAGCATGAAGAAGCAGCTCGTGGAGGAAAAGAAAAAGACAGCTGAAATCAAAGTCGAGCCCCGAGTCGTGGATCTAGATGATCCTTTGAACAAGCCTTTGAAGGTCATCCTCCCTGGTGGGTCCAGGCCACTAAAGGTCCTTCGTTCTTCCTCGGTTACTCCCGCATCAAGCAAAGTGTCCAAGCAAAAACGCGTAGGGGAGGAGTCATCAGAGAAGACGGAGGAGGAAAAGAAACCGAAGAAACTAAAGAAGTAACTGTTACACTCGTTCAACGAGAATCAACTTAAATTATGTAATTATTTTTAATTTTCATAGTCAATGTAGATAGCTTTTTGACTCCAAGTTTTAGAGTTATAGTAGAACCCCATTTTGGATTAATAAACAAAAATTAGTTTTTTGTCTTTCAAATGACTTTTATTGCTCAGCTTTCTGTATAACTGCGGTCGAAACCCAAGCTATTATGAGTTACATAAACTCCCAATTCATTTTCATATAATTCGGAAATTCTTTGGAGTTGTACATCCTTTATTCCACGCGTCGGGTACTTAGAATAATTTTTCAGTCCGTACGTCGGGGACTTGATGACTTCCAATAAGTTGTACTCTAGTTTTCACTCTGGGGACTTAGAGATTTTTAAGCCGTTTATATTCTAGTCCGCATTCAGAGGACTCAGAGTACTCCAGTCCGCACTCATGGGACTTGGAGAGTTTAAGTCATTTACACTCTTGTCCGCATTCAGGGGACTTAGAGTACTCCAGTCCGCGCTCAAGGGACTTGGAGATTTTAAGTCGTTTATACTCTAGTCCGCGCTCATGGGACTCAGAGTACTTCAGTTCGCACTCAGGGGACTTGGAGATTTTAAGTCGTTTACACTCCAGTCCACACTCAGGGTAAGACTCAGAGTACTCCAGTCCGCACTCACAGGACTTGGATATTTAAGTCGTTTACACTCTTCCACGCTCAGGAGACTCAAAGTACTCCAGTCTGCACTTGGGGGACTTGAAGATTTTAAGTCGTTTACACTCTGGTCCGCGTTCAGGGTACTCAAAGTACTCCAGTTCACACTCAGGGGACTTGGAGATTTTGAGTCGTTTACACTCTTGTCCGCACTCAGAGGACTCAGAGTACTCCAGTCCGTACTTAGGGGACTTGGAGATTTTAAGTCGTTTATACTCTGGTCCGCACCCAGAGGACTCAGAGTACTCCAGTCCGCACTCAGAGGACTTGAAGATTTTAAGTCGTTTATACTCTGGTCCGCACTCAGGGGACTCATAGTACTCCAGTCCGCACTCACGGGACTTAGATATTTTGAGTCGTTTATAATCTGGGTACTTAGGGGACTTGGAGATTTTAAGTCGTTTATACTCTAGTCCGCACCCAGGGGACTCAGAGTACTCCAGTCCGCACTCAGGGGACTTGAAGATTTTAAGTCGTTTATACTCTGGTCCGCACTCAGGGGACTCATAGTACTCCAGTCCGCACTCACGGGACTTAGATATTTTGAGTTGTTTATAATCTGGTACGCACTCAGGGGACTCAGAGTACTACAGTCCGCACTCAGGGGACTTGAAGATTTCAAGTCGTTTATACTCTGGTCCATACTCATGAGACTTAGAGATTTTAAGATCGTGGATGGTCGATTCACATCCACCCTGAGTTGACAAGCAAGGTCGATGGATGGATGGATCCATCCTCCTCGAAACCGCATTTATGAACTTATACTTCAGTTCGCACTCTGGGAATCTGGAGTTAGTAAGAGGATTGTCGTGTATCAATCCAATTTAGTCTCTAGTGCGACGACTGCCCCCCAAGCCCGGGTTTCTTTTAACGAGTGACCCGTCATATCATAGTCACTCTTTCTTTGAGCAAATCCCACAGTACGATGGAACTTAGCTCTTCGTGCATTATGATAGTTGTATGACATATTCAATAGATCACAGGTCTGGCTCGAAGAGATGTCATTTTATTATTGAAATAAGAAATTATGGTAAAGTCAATTGCCTCATTACAAATTCAAATTTTGGAATGCAGAAACAAATTTCAAATGACTAATATGCTAAATAAATAAAGCATGTCATGTGCAGCAGTGACCAAGATTCTCGCTGTTCCAGGCTTCTGACAAAGTAGGACCGCCAACGGTTGTTAACTTAAATGTGCCATTTTCGAGCTTTTGTTCAATCACGTATGGCGCTTCCCACGTTGGTTTCATGTGCGAATGTATCGAGTAGATTCTTTTGTGGACAAAATCACCGAGCTCGAAGGTTTGGGGTCGGATCTTGACATTGTGCAATCGGGGGACTCGATTTCGGTACATGACTGCTCTCAAGTCAGCCTGATCCCCTTGAACCCCTTGAACGGCTCCAACTCCATTGGCGGTTGGGAATTTTAAAATTAGACACCATGAGGCAATAACAGCTCTGAATTCAACAAGGGTCGATCGGCCCAAGAAAGCATTGTATGACGAGTCTATGTACAGTACGACGAATTGCAAATCCCGGACTCTCCAGCGTTCTCCAGTTTCCAATTCCACGGGCATTTCCACCATTCCAATGGGCTTGTTTGCACTCCCGTCGAAGCCATGGATATGGAGTTGACAAGGGTTCAAATCTTTGCCCTCCATCTCCATTTGGTCATTGGCTTGCTTAAATATTATATTCATAGAACTTCCACTGTCAATCAGAATCTTTTTCATCCAAGCATGACCTACTTGAGCTGATATGACTAGTGGATCAGTAATTGGGGTTCCGACCCTGTCAGCATGTCTATTTCGAAACATGATATCATTGATTATCGTTCTCTGTCGTTTGGTCGGGGATCTATCCTCCAAATTACTACGACACTCGAAATCCGCATGCTTAATGGATCTGGCAAACGATTTCCCTTTCTTCCGGCTTTGGTCTGCTGGATGAGGACAACCACTAACTACATTTATTACCAATCTTCCGCCAGTATGAGCGGGTTCCTCCTGCCCTGCCTGGTTTAGGATATGATTTTGATTTAATGGGCCCGCACCTCTCGACTGCGGTGCCTGCACAAACTGTTCTAGCTTCCTTTCATTTATCAATTTCTCAATGAGATCTTATAAATGACGACATTCGTTTGTTTTATGGCCGTAGCTTTCGTGAAATCTGCAAAATTTACCTGTTTGGATCTGTCTCTTCGATTATTGCTTCGAAGCAGGTTTTTTGTATTGCATAGTGTTACAGGTTTGTAGATATACATTTTCCAGAGATGTATTTAGAGGAGTGTATTCGTTGTAAGCCGGAATCCTTGGTTTTCATTTTTCTACCTCTCTTTTCTTTTTGGATTTCCTCCTTTGGACCCTTTAGATTGCCCAGGCTCGTTCCGGACATTGACTTGAACCTTCCCCGAGTTGTCATTGGATTGTTTTACGGTGATGTTACTTTTCACAGTCTCCTGAACAGGCCCTGATGTCTTATCTCGCCTTGTCCACCTGGCTTTCTCCGTTCTCATGAATTGGTGAGCCTTTGAGTAAAAACGCTCTAGCGTAGTTGGAGGTTTCCCTGCCAACCAATCTTCAAACTCTGAACCCAGATCCACTCCTCGCATTACAGTCATCAGAATTGCATGGTCATTACGGTTATTAATTTCAGTAGCCGCAACATGAAATCTCTGAAATACTCCTTCAACGACTCCATTGGAGCCTGGATTACACTTGATAGAGACATCACATCCTTAGGACAAGTGGCATGTATCTTGAATTGTTCTACAAATTTCGTTATCGATTCATCAAAGCTGGATATAGACCGCGGGGGAAGTCGAGTGAACCACATAGTGGTGATTCTGGATAAAGTGATTGGAAAGCATCTACACTTGGTTGCATCATTCGCTCTAGCCAAATCCATCATTCATTCATACCTCATCACGTGCTGTCTAGGATCAATCTTCCCTTCGTAGGCCGGGATAGTTGGCATGCTAAACTTCTTGGGGTACTCGGCCTGTAGAATAGCATCCGTGAAGGAAGTATGACTCCTGGATATTCGCCAATCTTTATTTGTCAGGCCTCGGTTCTCTCTCATCAACTGTCTGACCGTAGATGGTAAGTCTGGAGTTTGTATGGAGGATGGAAGGTAGGACTCTGTTCTACGGGACCGCTCGGATTGATGTCTTCACTGTTGGCGATTTGCCAAACGTGTATCTTGAGGAGCAGCTTCATTAGGTTGTTGGCAAGTCGGGCGTCTAGTTTCCATATGTGCTCCAGTTTCTACGTTTCCTACTCCAGCTTGGGTGTGGTCTCGAAGATGTAAATGATCCATATTTGATCGATTAGCAGCACCTGCTTGTGTAGTTTCAGTTTTGCGGCGTCTACGCCTGGAAGGTTCATCAGATGAAGTCAAGCGATCAGACGAAGAGTAAGGAACGGGACTACCTCCAACATTCTGATGCTGTTGCTAAGTAAGCTGAGTCATGAGGTTAGCGTTAGCTTGAACTTGAATTTGTTCAGTAAGTTGTCTTTTACTTTTCATGAGTTCTCTCATCAAGTCGTTGAACTCTGTTCTGATGACAACTTCCATTTGATTTGGGTGGTGGTCCCTGCACCTAGATTTGCTTGTGGGTTGCTAGGTCCTATTTGTTGTACGCTAGCAGTCTCGTTGACGTCCGCGTTATGAGAGGCTGATCGGGTACGTGGTCTTCCCATGGTAGAGTTGTTGATCGAAACTCTGAGTAGATTCAACGAACGTCTTATGAAAAGTTGGATCTTCTTTGGGGGATTTACTCCAGTGGCTACAAAGCAGATCCTAGTGGTCTGAGAATTCGATTCTCAGTGAAAGCAACAAAATGTTAGCACCAGAATTCGTCACTAACACCCTTGGAAAAGATTGTATAGAGAGATTAGTGAAGAAAGTAAATTAAAACAGAGAACTGTATACTAAATTAAATGCAAAGACAAGAATACACGGGTTTATAGTGGTTCGGCATAACTGCCTACGACCACTTTGAAGTTAATCTTTATTGCTTTACTCAACGATTGGTTACAGATACAATCCGTACACCAACTACTTGAATACAAATGCTAAGTAAAGAAAAATGAGTTTGGAATGCAGCAGAGTTTCACAGTGTTCTCGAAAAAAGGTTCATTTCAATGTGCACCTGCCCTTCTATTTACAGACGAAGATGGGTTGGACTTCCCTAATGGGCCTAGGAACAAGATATCTTGGCCCGTGGTAAGTGACTTCTGCAAGCCGAGACATAAATGCCGAACGACAATTGTCGAACCACATATCTAGGCCGAACGGCATTCGTATGCCGATCAAGGAAGGCATGCCGAACGGTACTTGTATGCCAAACGAGGCAATGCACTGAGTGAGAAATGTAGGCCCACAAAGGGAAGATGCCGAACAACCTCTCTATACCGAACATGGCAAGATGCCGAGCGACCTCTCTATGCCGAGCGAGGCAAAATGCCGAGCGAGGCAAAATGCCGAGCGATCTCTCTATGCTGAGCGAGGTGCTGCGCCGAACGAGCCTTTCATGCCGAACAAGGAAAGATGCCAAACGACCTCTCTATGCCGAACGAGGCAAAATGCCGAGCGACCTTTCAATGTCGAGCGATATCTCCATGCCGAACGACCTGTTAATGCCGAACGAGGCCTTGCGCCGACCTATCTATGCCAAACGAAACCTTGTGCCGACCGGCACATCTATGCCGAACGATGCTCTATGCCGAGCGAGGGGAGGTGTGCCGAATGAGGCCTGCGCCGAGCTTCTTGTTACATGGTCAAACAACCGGGTAACAAATTCCTTTTTTTTAAGAAAAAGTAATCATGTAAATTGGTAGATTTAAGCCGACCTATCTATGCCGAACGAAACCTTGTGCCGACCGGCACATCTATGCCGAACGATGCTCTATGCCGAGCGAGGGGAGGTGTGCCGAATGAGGCCTGCGCCGAGCTTCTTGTTACATGGTCAAACAACCGGGTAACAAATTCCTTTTTTTTAAGAAAAAGTAATCATGTAAATTGGTAGATTTAAACACAAATTTAATTTTTCGCATTTTTCTTCTTCATATTAATCATGTATGTTTCATTTCTTTCTAACACTATTTAGTTAATGAAGTTTATTGATGTACAAATTATTGATCAATTACTAACAAATATAGTTTATCATGTTAGTTCAATTTCTCCAATTTTTAGTTTTCGTATTTCAGAACTAAAACAAATTTTATTATATTTTAAGTTTAGTTTTTTCTGTTCTTACAAAAATAAAGATAGAAATGATCAGAACATTGATTTAGATTTGTAAGGTTTCACTAACATAACAGAACATTGATTTTGGGTTGTATATTTTCTTCAAGCTAGGTATTCATGTTTTCTAATTTGATTTACTGCTATTGTTAACATCAACAAGTTATAGTTTATGTTTTTAGAAAAAAAGTAAACTAACTGAAAATTTATCTTTTATTTAAGTTTGAGAAAGTAATGGTAATCTTTTTATTTTTCTAAACCAGTACTTACAAAGTTTATCATGTACTCTAATTTAGCTAGGTGAATGTTTTTCTTTTCTTAACATTAGTTTACGCATATAAAGTAAAATTAACTCAGAATTTATTTCTATATTTATTTTGGGAAATAATCATATAAATTGGTCAATTTAACATGATCTTGGATTTTCACATTTTATTTCAAATTTTCTAAACTAGGTTGACTGAAAAGTCTTTAGTTAGACACTCAATATGCAACCGATTAACATGCAAGTTCAGTTGATATCGCAATAAGGCTACTATACAGTCCAAGAACCTTTTTATCAAACTGAGCCACTAAATTTTCCACTCCAAACAAAATGACTTTCGTGTTGCAGAGCTAGTCAACATGCATTGATAGGAAAATGGTAGTCAACAACAAATTGTATGTTTAATATGTAATAAAACTTTCCGGTAAATTGAATGACAACGAAATAAAATCATGTATCAAGATGTTGAGCCAATATCAGGTATTCAAAAAAGAAAAATCCCTACGTCGACATACTTTAGAATTCAAAAGGCTTTATAACATCTGATAAGCATAAGCACTTGACAGTATTGGGGATCAACGGATACTTGAAAGATATAAGATCGAATTGTTTGATTGACAAATTATAAAGATTTAAGCACTCACTTGTTTTAGCATTCACTCTATATATTATTTCTTGGTACAAAGGGGATAGGAAGAGCTGCATTGTAAGCAGTATAATGTTAGCCGTCTTTCTTCTGTTATGGAATCACCGTATAGTTTCGAAATTAGTATTTGTTTTTTAGAGGCTTATTTATATTCAAGAATTTTCAGTGGTTCTTAAATCTGTTGGAGACCATTGTTAACAGTTCAGAAAACCGTTATTCATGGATTTTTCATGAAAAATGTCTACTCATTCAGCTTTATGTTTTATTTATTACAAGTAAACATCATTGTTTACTACAATAAGCACGATGCATGTACAGCTCTCTTTCTGCTAGTACAGTTCAGGTTTGTTCTTTGCAGTTCTTTTTGTTTCGTTTTTACTTGGTTGTATCATGATGGAATAAATACTCGTTAGTACTGATATACATAAAAAGAGAGTTAAATTTGTAAAATTTTAGTTGCTCCATTGTTTAGCATAAACAGGTGGAAATTCCCAAGCTAGTCCATTAATTTCACATTTGCTTTAGATTGTACATTAATTTTATAAGAGCATGAAATAATATGTCCCTTTTTCATTGATGCAGATTATACTGCAAAGCTCATAATGTGCAAATTCAATTTATTTTCGGCCATGAAGCGCTCAAACAGGAACAAAGGTATCGGAGTTGGGTCAACTTACAGACCTATAAAGTGAAAAATTCGAAAAAAAGGCTTATTTCATTTAATTGATTTGACAACTTTGGTCTAACAACTGTACACTTGCGGCCATTTATATGTCAACATTCCAGAACTAGTAAATTAAATATCAATACTTATTCAGCTTCTGCTTTACACGCTTTTATGGCTCATTGATTATTATTTGCCTCTGTCATGAAGAGATTTGCTCCTAAGAGCATTAGCCGTATAAAGGTGGGTAATTGCCTTAATTTAATATTTTCTTGCACCGACTGATTCTGCACACCAACAGTAACTAGATATATACAATCAACTCGGTGACAATTGAAGTTTTATTTTGATTCTCAATCAAGTGTGTAGTGTGCCAAAAGTGATTCTAGGAGGGTTATTGTATCATAGTTTTGTCTTGTTTTGATGAGAATAATTTTGCATGTTGTCTACCATATGTAAGTATCTTTGTTGAACACTCTATCCATTGAATACACGAAGGATAACTAATATGCAAACCAGCACCTCGAAAATCAATCAAAGAGTTCCTAGAAGATAGCCTGGAGTGGAAGGAATGGGCTGCAACGCACCATCCACAAATAAAGGAACAAGAAGGCTTTAACTATGTGCTGCTGCTTTTTTGTGTATGTAACTATGTACTGAACTTCGTATTTTAGTATGGTAATTGTTGAATTGTTTGAACTCTGCATTCATGTATTATAGTGTAGGATGTTGTTGCATTTTAAACTAAGTCTATCTTGAATTAATGTTTGAGATAAGGCATTGTTGTGTTGTTTAACGTAAGAAGTTTTAAGTTAGCCTGTTTGTTTTGAGTTTAAAGTAGGCTGTTTTGTGGTGTTTTTTTTTTTAAATGCAAATGCAGTATTTAGCCACGGCTCTAAGTCGTGGCTAATTTATATTTAATCACGATCCAGAGCCATGGCAAAATGGCTTTTCTGACATAGTGAATCTTAATCTATGTAATGTTTTAGTTATACATATAACGCACCATATCCTTTAGTGTGATCTTTTTGGATATACTAAGGGGTGTGGGGTATTGCACTTACATTTTTATTTCCAAATTTATACTTAAACGAAATTGGTTTCAAATATTATTATTATTTCTTTTCGAAAACCTCGAAAATCATTTTTCAAAAGCATCGGGATTTAGGTTCTCATGTTTTCAACCTGAATTTCCTCCAATTTAAATGATACATTTTTGTGAATACATTTTATAAATCTCTTCTGTTAAACCATTTTTAAATATTTATCCTAAAATATTCTAACTTTGAAATCAAATTCTACCTTAACATTAACGTCGAGCGCCTTTTAGTCAAATTATAAAACTTAATTTACAAGGTGTTTATTTCTATATTTTTCTCAATCCTTATCTACTCAACCCATATCTTAAAAGGGAACATACAAACATTGGTCAATGCTCAATTAGACAAGCATGATTATACAAATCCTAAATCATAATAATACTAACATATTATTATCTCCTAACACCTCAACCAACTATATTACACTATTTACGAAAATCATTCTTCTAGATATAAAATATATCTTGGGTAAAATTATTTTATTTACTAAATTCCAAAACAATACTGTGATGATTTGTCTAGTTTAAATTTTTAGAAACCCCTATCGGTACAGTTGTACACCCTGTATCGATCAGAGTTCATAAACCACTAAATCGATAAATCAACACAATATAAAACATTTGATAATCCCTAACATATACGCTCATATATATACATATATGTACATATGTATAGATATATACATATGTATACATATCTACATATGTATACATATGTACATATATATACATATGTATATATATATATATATACATATACATATATATATATATATATATATATATGTACATACACACACACACTCAAACTCATTATAGGGTGTCACTTACCATATTTCTAATGAGTCAACCCCACCAAAGCCAAGTTTTCACTTAACCTTCAGCTCTGATACCAAATGTAACGAACCTGGCTTTTCGATCCTCGAAAATCGACACTAATACATCCATTGTATTACATGTCGAGTATTTAAGTGTCGAAAGAACACCGATCGTTAGGGGAAAGAAAGAAGAAGATAGAAGAACTAAGAACAAACGCAGAATCTCAAAACGCAAAGGAATAACATATATTAATCGCATAATACTTTACAAAATCATTTACAAAATGATACATCAGAGTCATACTAATACAATTTCTTACTTATGACAGTTATAACAGCATGTCCTTATACACAGATATAGAGTACATAATATCACTAGTACAAAAAATGCATATTGCTTCGCCTCATTTGCATCGGTTGAAGTAAAAACTGATGCAAATAGAACTATTTGTATCAGTTCTATTTTAATAACCGATGCAATTGGTACGTGGAAAGCAATAGGTAATAAAAAAATCAAATTTGCATCAGTTCTCACCAACAACCGATGCAAATAGTTTTAGTCGCATCGGTTTTAAAGTCAACCGATGCAACTACATGTTGATGGCAATATGCAATTTAGGTGGGAAATAATGAAAAATTGGCTCCAAAGTTTACTTGGACAAATGTACTCCTTCCTCCTCAATAACCACATTACCCAAATCAAAAACAACTTATCTTCCCCAAAATTAATAAACGTGTTCTATCTTTTCTCTTCTTTTTTTTCGTTCAAAGCAAAAGAATTCTCGAAATTAAAAAAGTCTTCCTTTTCCAATCCTCAACAGAATTCCCCTCAAACAAATTCCATACCAGAATTCGCCAATCGGTTCATGGTATTGAAGCTTCAGTCTATGTGGGTAGGCAATTTTGGGGATTGCGCATGTGAGGAAGTGGCGTTGTCGGTGTCGAAGTCGAGGTTGCTGGAGGTTGTGGCGATGTTGTTTGAAGCAATGAATTGAGAAGTAATGTCGAAGGTGGCGGGTGAGTACCGCGTTCGAGTAGATTTGTAGGTGTATGGATGCTGTGGTCAGTTGTTTGATGGAGGTGTGGAAGTCGGAGTTTATAGGCGTCGTAGTCAAACCCGATATACAAAAAGGTTCCGGTCTTGATTCATAAAGAAAAACCAGTTTGTGAGTCGATGATCATTGTTCAATACATCGATGAAATTTTTGAAGGTCCCTCCATTCTCCCTTCTGATACTCTTGAGCGTGCTCAAGCCAGATTTTGGGCTTATTACATTGATGACAAGGTATGTAAAATCTCCTACCTTTATACACGTGTATCATTATTCACTTTACATGTTCATTTCTAATTGATGTTACTTTACTATAGTTGTTAACCAGCTTCATTAGCATAGTAGAGACGAACATGACAAAAGATGATAAACTGCAAACAGTAGAAAAGATTATTTCAGAGTTGAAATCATTGGAAGAATATTTGGCAGAGAAGCCATTTTTCGAAGGAGACAGCATTGGTTATGTAGACATTGCACTTGGAGCTTCACTGTGTTGGCTAAAAGTAACCGAAGAAGTCGAAAGCGTTAAAATGTTAGATGAGGTAAAGCTGCCAAAGTTAGCGAAGTGGGCAGAGAGATTCAGTTCAGATGATACGGTGAAGGAAGTAGTGCCTGAACATAACAAGCTAGTTGAGTATTGCAATGTTATTCAGGAAAAACTCTGGAAATCTAGGCCTGCAAATTGAATTAGTTTGATATTTGATCTTACTTTGTCATACAGATTGCTTGCTTTCAGGTTTAACTGATTCTCTACAGCTTGCTTTTCAGGTGAGTCATCTTACTCTGCAAGTCAATGATCTCCTATACTATGTGTCAATTTTGTCCATCAATTTCTGCTATATATTTGAAACCAATAAATGTTCCATTTACACAATATTCTGTTAACTTAAAGGTGAAATGTGATAGAGTGTTTGTGCCAATTGTAGAGATATAATTTGATTTCACAAAATCTATTAAGTGACTGATCTCATAGGAGTTGTCAATTTGTAACATCTATTTGATTTTTTTCTCTCTAAATATTTCCCTGTTTTGACATTAGTGTGTACTTTTGTAGCATGACACAAAATATTACTATGAGGTCGGTATTGGGCAGTCGCCAAGAAAATTCTGGTTCACAACTCCTCCTGAAGTTGGTCCTGATGTTCCTTATCGATTTGGCCTTATCGGTAATCTATTGTCTTTACATTCATTTTAATCTATCATACAAGCTTACTTACAATGCATTGCAAAAACTAGTGTATTACAAGATTCAATCTAGAAACAATGAACATTGGACCTCAACACGATAATATAGTATGCAATACATCAACCGTAGAGATGTTTCTTGCATTCATTTTCTACTATGTCATTTAGAATTGCAGATTTAAAATCTCGTCGCCATAAAATAAGTACACTTTATTCTAAAGGTTAAATTTTAGCAATAATAGTGGTATATTATGGCAGGAGACCTTGGGCAAACATTCAACTCAAATGCCACACTAAAACATTATGAGATGAACCCAGCTAAAGGTCAAACTGTGCTTTTTGTTGGTGATCTTTCATATGCGGATAATTACCCTAATCATGATAATGTGCGATGGGACACTTGGGCTAGATTTGTGGAGAGAAGTGTTGCTTATCAACCTTGGATTTGGACTGCTGGAAATCATGAGCTTGATTTTTCTCCTGAAATCGTATGTTGGATACTTTTGTTTTTTCAATTTTGGATTAAAAATAGGTCTTTGAGATCTAATAGCGACTAAAATAATTACATAATGTGGATAGAAAATGCATATTATTTGGATAATATATACTGTTTCTTTTTAATTTTTCAGGGAGAGATTGAGCCAATGAAGCCATTTAGACACAGATATCATACCCCATATAGAGCTGCTGGTAGTGTCAGGTAATGAAACGGTAATTACAAGCCTGTTAAATTCTTCTATTTTTTGTGTCAAAGTTCATAATGCCATGGTTATTTTAGTTATTTCAAATTATCTTTCTAAGTGTAAAATAACATTACTTCTCTATAAAAAAGAATGCAAGGTTGTAGTTGAAGCAGGAATTAGGTTTTCTGCGCACAGACTATATTTCTCTCTTTAAGACGTGTCTCTTTAAGACATGCTATGGATCTGTCTCACATTTGTGCAATACGGGTGATCAATCACGTCGCTCCTAGGATATAACAGTCCAAATATATTCATCGGTTTTGTATTCTATTGCACAAAAGGAACACTATACGTCTCTATACCCATGATGAGCTGGAAGAAATTCACTATTTTAGTAGAAAATGGATTTGGAGTAGAAAAACTTAGTTATGTTGTTCTGTTGTTTAATCTATATGTGCATTGTATATGTAGAAAACCCAATAGGTAGAATATTGCATTGTGGAGATTCCTATATATATTTTTAGTTGAAAGTTTAAAAAAGAAAAAGAAAAAAGAGGTGAAATGATGCGGTTGCTATCCATATCATCAAAGTTAATAATTAAATAACCCATTTTTTGGGTTTGTATTCTACAAGATCATTCTGCATATGCAGATTTCATCACGTAAGAAGTGACATAAGGATCGCACAGCTCAACTTCAGGTAGCTCAAGTACAATATAAGATGAAGGTTTGTGCATTTGAAGACCGTCTTCTTCTTAATTTATCCACTGTCAACGATACATTCTCTTCTCTGTATATATGTATTTTTGTGTGTCTACATATAACATGCTGCATTTATTTTTTTACTACCGACTGTCTGATTATGTACCTTGGAATTTATTTATGTTTTTCATTCTTTTATAGAATTATTAAATTCGATTATGTATTTGCTATCAAATTTAATTTTGAATGATAGTAATATTGCATGCAATAATTGTTTGTTATAATCAATAATATATATATATAGTCTATTTGAGTACTGTAATAATGGTATCTGAGAATGGTTTTTTTGCATCAGGTATAAATAGCTGATGCAATAGAGGGATTAGTTTGCATCGGTTGTTATAAAAAACCGATGCAATAGAGGGATTAGTTGTATCGGTTTTCATTACAACCGATGCAACATGGACGCTGTGTCCAAGCAACCAACCATGATATTTTGCATCAGTTGTTAGTAACAACCGATGCAAAAAGGACCTTTTTGCATCGGTTTCAGAACTGATGCAAAAGTGTTAAGCCTGTTGCATCGGTTGCATATGCATCGGTTGTTGAACTGACGCAAAAGGGGGGTAAACAACCGATGCAAATGGCCTGTTTTGTAGTAGTGTATACAGTGGAATAAGATGATGACCATCTATCGATGAAGCCTCCTGCTCCAAGCTCCTTTAAAAAAATGCATCCGTAGAAACCTAAACTACTTTGTTGCTCGTAAAAATTTGAGCACCCAAGAGTTTTAGGGAAGAAAATAAAACTACAGGTCAGACATGGGTCTTGTGTGAGTAAACTCAAAGCAACTGAATTATTACTTTTAAAACTCTTTTAAAATCAAAGGTATCTCGTAAGAGCACGCCACACATAAACACGGACGGATTTTTACCTTTCGATAAGCAAAACACTTTTATATAAATTCAGTGATATTATAATAATGTCTAAGGGTTCAAAGTAAATTATTAAAATAGCTTGAATGCTTGCATCTCTTAGTTCAACATATTTAGTATACAACTAAAACTATAAAGCTCGTATTGGAGAATGGATTTCAACTAATAACTGGAGTATTGGGCATCTCCCATGTTTTAGTTATTACCGGTTGATGAGGCTTGAGGCTATGTTTTACCTTTCTGAAGCAATCCCTCTTGGAATGCTAACACTGCTCTCCAGATAGTAATGCAGTGTCAGCATTCATCCATACAAGTTGTCCAGGATAAGGACAAACCGAATGCACTACTTCTACTACATCCATTTTGGAACCACCCTCAGGATTAGTAGCAAGCAACCCTTGCACTTCAATGGCTCCGTCTTCGATCCCATGCTTCAAAATGTCTTCATTTGGAAATGCTTGAGTTGGATCGAGGTGGTTTTCAGATAGCATATTCGATCCCGGTCTCTTCAAAAAAACTTTCGATATTTTTGATAAACTCAACCTCGGTTCTTTAGGAACTAAATAGACAAATGACAAGATCAGAGTTCACCTCCTAACCATTTGTGGACGGATTTCCTTATCATTCGTACTAGAAGAACGAAACGAGTTTATATGTATAGTATAACACCTTCGACGGAAACTGTATCATATAAATCTCATGTTTCTCTTACATATTTCCAAAGTTATATTTTGCCCTGATTTGATAGTTGGTTATTTAACTATCAAATAAACAAACATCCAATCATGGTTTAATTTCCATATGGGATCCAGTAAGCCTTTATTAATGCTCTTTAATTAATAAAACCACTTTATAAAAACCTGATCACAAGATCTTTTCAAAACACTATTCCCAAACCCCTTATATTTTCTTTTATACTTGGGAAACATTTATATACTTATCTCAATGTTATAAGTATATTATCAAAACATTTTACTTTTCATGCCTTGAAACAAAATCATATACTTATCTTATCAGTATAGGTATATTTACAAACTTTTCAAAGTTTTCTTCTTTCCAAATCCTATATTAAATAACCAAAAATTTCTTTTAAATAAAACATTCCGCTTATCTTTTATCAAAAATCCTTTTTTTAAAAGCTCATCTCTTATTTCAGTTGACTTATAACTTTCAAATAAAGTTATAACCCACTTTTATAAACCATTAAGTTGATTTATAAACCTCTTTCCAAATCTATGAAATGATTTATAAACCTTTTTCCTATTTTTAAAACTCTTTATATAAACCTTTCTATACTCCTTTATAAATATCATTTACTAAACCTCATTTGTAAAACAGCTTAATAACCCTTTTCGATAGTAAAACCCCTTTCTATACACAAGTTATCATTTACAAATACCTTTATAAGAATTATATAACTTGAATAACCATTTATAAACCCTTAGTCTCAAATTGATTAAAGAGTTTAAGTAAATTCAAAACCATACTTTATAAATTCCAAATGAGGCTTAACTGTCTCAATGGTGCTGATTAAGTTAACATTTAATTTTAATTTAAGCAATTATTTACATAAGCCAACATATATGTAAATCCAATGAATTATCAAATTATGGAATAACGTGTCAATACAACTCAACTAGCATATACATGTCTAAACAACATAATATCAAGATGGTGATTTATCCTGCTAAATAGAAGTCCAAAACAAATTATTCTGCTAGTGAATGTCCATACAACACAAGCAATCACATTCTAAGTTATTCACAGTTATTTGTTTATTTGATACCATGGACAAGAAATACTTTGGTTAAAATCAAACCATTTAGAAAAGAACCCAACTTAAAACATAACCAATAAAGTTTAAAATAAGTTCTAATAATTAAATCATAATTTAATATAATTAAATCTTAATTAAATCTTAAATAATCAAAATCAAATCATAATTAAGTCTTAATTAATTAAAAGTAAATTAATAATTAAAATTTAAACAAATAAACATTTACTTAAAATTAATCCCTAATTAAGTAATAATAAAATAAAATATTAATATTTAATTAAATAATTCAACTTTAATTAAATAATGATTAAAATAATTAAACTTGATGAAATAAAAATAGTTACCCATTTTAACTTAATTATTCATTAATTAAAACTTCTTAATAACTTAAATATCACTGATTAGTCACTAAATACTTAACCTAATTAATGATTAATTAATAAATAATTATCCTTAATTAATAAATTAATTATTAAACATACTTAATCAAGTTATAATTAACTTATGTGTTGCTAATTACGTTTGAAAATAGTTTTTAAATCATTTTTAAAAGATAGAAATCAAACTTTTTCGAAATTTGATTCACTAATTACCATCTAAAAATCTAACCTTCCACTTTGGATTATCTTTTAATACATAAAAGAAAGGGTTTTGAAAACCTTAACTCGAGTTAGAATTAAAAAAAAACATTTACTAACTCAGAACTAGTAAATGATTAGATTTCCAAATGGAACTCAAGTCCTTTCAACCGTCCAAACTAGTAAATTTTCCATAACCATTTGATCAAAATCCAAGATCTCATATACACAAGCATATTATTTGTATAACATATCAAGTTCACAACTTTTTATCCAAACATAGCACTTAAACCATTGTTTTCATATCTAATGCTAACCACATATTAGCAGATATATGTCTTTCAAAATCAAGTCATAATGCATACAACAAACATCATCCATTTAGCCATAATGACAAACTTATACATAGATAAAATCTTTTTGAAAAATATTAGAATTTACTCACCATAAACCTTTCCTAATCTTGAAATGTTTTAGAACTTGAAAAGCTTCACAACTCCAAAAAGTAACCCGAAAATAGGTCATCTTGCTATTGGCTTTTCACCATTTTATTCTAGAAATTTTGAAAAGTAATCGACGGAAAAGTTTTAGGAAATTCTTTTCTCTATGATTTGGGAAAAGAATCACTTGATTTGGATCATTTTGTAAATTTATGGTCAAAAGAAGAGGTGGTATTTTTGACCTTCAAAACATAGGTCCGAAAATGGGTCTTAAAGATAAGCGTTTTTGACGTAGCTAGATTAAAAATTTGTAATGCCGCACATCCCTTAGTATACCTAAAGGGACACACTAAAAGGCATGGAGCGTTATTAATATAACTAAAACTAGCAGAGACTAAGATTTACAAGGCAAAAATATATATAAACAGCGAAAACAATTATAATAACAATATTTATTTAAAACAAAACCTTGGAATTACTTTATAAATCAAATAAGTCGCCAAATACCAAATACACATATCTTAAAATATACATACTTGTCTTGTGAAATTAAAACCATAGTCTCAATAAAATCAAAGTACAAATCATCCCTCAAATAGTGCCAATACAACATAAGAACTAAAAGCTGAAAATATAGAAGAAAAATACATAGGAAGAATCTCAGCTGCTGCAACCTCCTTGAATCCACAAATTTACCTCGCTCGCCCTTGATGGCCTATGGGGGGAAAAAAGGGGAAAATAGAGGAGTGGGTCAGACTAAAAGTCTGGTGAATGATAGTAATTACTAGTATTATTAAGCAAAGTAAAGGCAATAGGCTTTAAAATAGTTCTAGTATTAAAAGAGGAACAAAGGCAATAGAAAGAAGGAACAAGCTGGAAATAAATACGAATTAACTCGATTAATATGATTATTTAACTTTGATTGTTTACACTTGTCTTTAATCATTGCTTGATTAAGCTGAGTTCCTAATCCTATAATTAGGCTGAAATCCTAATTCTACCCATTGATCGGCCTATTACCCATAAACCTTATTGCAGACTAGACGCTATATAACTCCCTACATATAAGGTAATGACATTTACGAAAAATGCACAAAGTATTTATTGTGGACTAGACGTTATATAGCTCCCTACACAGAAGGCAATAGTGCATATGAAAGGCACACATACTAAGTGCTTGGAACTCATAATGATTTATGAGCCATCACTGGAAGTCGCACGCATGACGAATACTAAGATTGCGTTACCTGTTGTTCCATCTATTGGGTCTTCTTATTACCTCAAGTTCCAGCATAAGCGTCCCTCATCTCACTTTAGGATTATGTGAAACATCGTGTCTATAGAAATAATAGGGGAAATTTTGTTGGTGCTGGCCCATCATTCAAATAATATCTAGTTGCGCCCCTTTGTCCAAATCCCCATGATTTGGACTTCTACATATTGACCAATTACTACCATTATTAGCATAAGCTTGCCCCTCATCTCACTTTAGAATTATGTGAAACACCGTGTTTATAGAAATAATAGGGAAATGCTATTTCTGTAACAAACCACCTTTTTGGACTGTTTAAAATCAATAATAAACCACACATGTCAAACTCAAACCATTCAAAAGGGAGGATTGTTATGAGGTAAATAAGAAAAAGCAGGGAAGGAAAGAAAACAAATATAGAATCTTGGAGCGGAATAACAAAATATAATAATCAAATAAACAGTTCATTAAGCTGTTTTACAAATAACATTTGATTACACCTTTACAATACAGATCAGAGTTACATACAACTGGAATAAATAAATAAATGTAGCGGAACAACATGATGCAGTGGAATAAATATAATAAGTAGTAATAACATACAAATCTCCATCGTCATCCTCCAGAAAAGCAATCTTCTATATACTGAAAAGCTTAGACTGACCCGAGCAAATTGAAAAGACAAAACACTCGAGTCAGAACTAAAAGATCTTATGTAAGTTAAATCAATAGTAAATAAATATGAGTGTAAGGGCGTCAGAGATGTTTATGAGTTTTGACATTTCCTATCCAGTGTCTAACGTGAGTGCAATAACTTTAGAGATGTTAGAGATTTCCATCTTCTAAGGATCCGTTAAACTATCTAGTACAATACACTATTATAATAGGGTCTAAAGTAAAGTAAAGTATTAAAATAGCATTAAGGCGCTACCCATATCCCCTTGACACATTTAATATATTCCCATAGTCTATACAGTACCGTCCGCTCCTCCGTAAACTGGAGGGTTACCCAGAGGGCACTCTATAGGTTTGGTACAAAACAATCTCGTAGAAGCCATGATAGGGCATGTGAACACAGCACTCGAGGCAATGCTAGGGTAGGATTCTACCGTTTTGCGGATCTGGACTGGTGGTAATGCATAGCAGCTATTACTGCTCACCTCGGAACACACTCCCATAACCAAAATCAAGGGATGGCCAACAAATCATCACAAAAGTCATAATATGATATCGAAGAAGCATGTTCGATCAGAGGAGTGACCTCACTTGGCCCGGCGTGGCTCCTGTTTTAGTCACATCTAAGCTGACTTGCGAGTGTAACGACCCGATATTCTCAACCATTCGCATCCGCACATGTCGGACTTGAATTGCTTAAAATACCGCGTTGTAAATAAAAATTAGCAAATCTCATAATATACAGTAAATAAATAATCACATATCACAGACATGGAGTATTTAATAATGCAGTGGAAGTAAAAGAAATAGTAGTTCATGAAGCTACTATATATATAAGATACATCAGAGTTAATCAAATACAACAGAAGAGCAACAAGATATTTCAGGTACAAATCAGAATACATCACTGAAATCACTGGATACTTAAAGCAAAATAGATGGCTGGATTTTCAAGCAAAGCTCCAACTCCGAAGGTGAGTCTTGAATGCTGAATCACTCAGTCTAACTCGAGCATAAAGCAAAACACAAACACTCGAGTCGGACATAAATACTTATGAACTATAAATCAACTCAAGTGAACAATAACAAAATGCATCAGTAACTTAAAGGGTGCTTGGGATCGCCTATCCTTTAAGGATCCGTTAAACTATTTACCATGTAGTAATACTACGCTATTATAATAATGTCTACAGTAAAATAAACTTACTTTAAAATAGCGTTAAGGGGTTACCTATATAGCCCTTAACACATAATAGTGCCAATAGTCTATACAGTACCTGCATATCTCCTGATCGGGAGACTATGAGAAGATACTCCATAGGTACGACACAAATAAAAACTCGTAATAAGGCTCGCTATGGTAGGTGACACGGCACACAAGGCAATGCCAGGGTAGGTATACCAATTACGCACACAGGCTGGTGGTAACGTAGCAGCTACAAACGCCTACGTCGAAACACACTGCCATCAAATCAACCAAAAGTAAGTGTATAGTATCGAAGAAGTGTGTCCGACCAAAAAAGCCACCCCTTTTGGCCCGAGATCACTCATGTTTTAGCCACCTTAAGCCAACTCACGGGAGTCGGGTCCACGTAATATACCTCAGGAACGTCGCCATCATCGTACTTTATTCTGGAATCTCCACCGCATACACGGTTGTTAAAGTGGTTTTCGGAGTTGGCAGAGAGTATGACAACTTCCAATCCCGGTCTCTTTAACAACCAATCGTTATTATAACTCCATGGTCATTTCAAAATAGGTTATGCTTCAAAAAAATCAAATCATTCATTTCAAACTATATTCTTTTCAAAATAGTTTATACTTTGAAACCAAAACCATTTTTATTTCAAAACCATATCCAAAATAGTACGATATCATTTCCATTTCAAACATATATTCACCTTTCAAAAATCATAATACTTTCAAAGTTATAACTCTTTCGAAACCAAAATACTTGAAATCATTACACTTTGAAAATCAAAACATTTCGAAATCATACATTTAAATCATGAAGCATTCCTTCAATTACAATTTATTCAATTAAACCGAAATTTTCAAATTTCCAATTTAATTCAATTCAATCCATCAGTTTCAATTCAATTTAGTTTCCCAACAAACCATTTCAAAACTTATCAATTTCAGATATCTACGATTTAACTTCATATTACTTAGTTTTGAAATATTCATTTATAAACCCAATATCATTTAAATAAACCAGAATTACAAGTAAACTAAATATCTTTCATACTAATATAAACTTTAAATATTCATTTATCGAATAGATCAAAATCAAATATCATTTCAAATTCATATTCTTTATCAAAATAAAGATCAAATCATATCCAAACCATTTCAATCATCAAAATATCATATCCTTTCAAAACCTCATTATCAAATCATTATTTGAATTCAAATTCAAATATTTAAATTTAAATATCATTTTTAAGTCAAATTAGTCATTCATTTATTATTCCAAATATCATTACAAAACACATTTCCAAATTTCATTCAAAAACCCTTATTTAAATTCAAATTCAATTTAAATTCCTTAAAATTCAAAATATATTTAAAACTCTTTAAATTTCGTAAATAATCAATTCCAAAAGTTAAATCATTATCACTTTAAAATATAACTCAAACAGTGTTAAAATTTATAATATTTCAAAACATTGTCACATTTAGCAATGACAACATTTATAAAGTGCCATCGTAGTTTCAAGTTTCCAAAATAGTTTAGTTCAGGAACAACGGCATTTATAAATGCCGTAATAGATATTTAGTTATTTCAAACATAGTTAAATTCAAAACAACAGCATTCAAAAATGCTGTCATAAGACCACAACATTTTTGGAAAACGCTATCAATAAAATTCTAGATTTTTATATAACTTTCAGAAACATTTATAACTTCAATTTTTTTTGTTATTTTAAATTTATAAATCATATTTCTAGACTTCAGAATTTCACATTTAAATAATTTTAACATATAATTTATCACAGCAAAATTTTGTAATTAATATACAATTTAAAACTCAATTCATTTATTAAGTCAAGATTTCGTTGTTTATTAACTTATAAATTTAACAAAACTTAACATTTTACTTCAAATATCATTTCAAAACTTTAAATTAAATTTCCATTATTTACTTACATTTTAAAAATATAATTTAAAGTCAAAAATCACATTATTTCAAATTTACATACTTAAATTCGCAAATTCAAAACTAAATATTTCGCCTTCTCAAAACCATAAAATATATATTTTTAAATTAAATTTATACTATAAAAATACATATCTTTAGAAAAATCATTTAAAAATATACCACAAGGTCTGTATAAAATTTTCTAACCTAGGTCAGATGATACAAATATATATCATTTCAATCCACAATTTAAAAAGAAAACTCAGGTTCTATCATTTCAAACCCGCAATCCCAAGTCAATTAAAAATACAATAAAAATCGCTCAGGCCTATCATTTCAGCCCATAACGATTTTTCCCTTTTCTAATGTCCGTTCGGGTATGTATCGTTTCAACCCATAGTGATACTATTCTACGGGGAACTTGCAGTGTGATCGTATACAGAAACAATATAAACACTTATAATAACATGTCAATGTCACAATATAATGTCATTTATCGAATGTCAGGTGATAATTAACCAAGTGAACATGGTAAAAACATAGCATAGCATATCATATATAACTTGCATAAACATTTTAATTACTAAACACTTGTCATCAATTTACCATTTCATACGTAGAAATGTCAGAGTGAGAAAGATTCATATTTTCAAGCTGAAGTTAGCGAATCAAACTACACGAATAAATTCCAGAAAAGCACGATATGGCACGACACAACACGACAATTGATTCAAGTGAGTGAAGAGCCAAAGTGATGATCTTGCAACCAACAATAAGCAAGACAATATAACATATGAATTTTCACCACAAAATAACATGAAACAAATTGAAATAAAATGCAACAAAGACAAGATAGTTTTGACCTTGCCTTTTATCACTCCAATGCTCGGCTTAAGTGGAAAATATGCTCGGCCATCATGTGTGTTTAGGTCGGGTATGGCATCTTATAGCACGGCTAGCAATGTGGTGATGATGGTAGAAGTTATAAGGTGAAGGATGCAATTGGTCAAGGCAAAAATAGAGTGGTTTTGTGCAACATTTGGCTCGGCTACGACCACATATAGGCTCGGCTATGGGGGTTCGTGTCAGGTATAGGTCTGGAGCTGATGTCAGAGGTGATGTGATGGTTGGAGGTGGTGGCTAAGGGGGTGGCTGAAGTGAACTATGAAGGTGGTGGTGAAAAACTAGCTCGGCTAGCATATGTTTCAAGGGGTGTTTGCAAATATTGGTGATGCTAACTCAAATAGAGGTCACGGCCTGAATTGGTCAGAGGAGGAGATGGTGGTTGCTATGGCTGGTGATGGTGGAGAGGATGGTGGTGATGATGGTTGGTAGTGCCGAGCAAAGCTAGGTAGAAGAGGGAAAAACAATAGAATAGAAGAAGGAAAAAGGAGAGAAAGGAAAGAAGCCATTAGCATTTTTGTTTGTTTTTTTTCTTTTTGCCATGAGTTTGAGGATGAGGAGAAGTGTTTTCACGTGAAAATGAAGAGGAAAGTCACGGCAAATCAGAAAAAAATGCACGACCAAAGTACGAAAAGTCAAAGGAGAGAAATGAAAAGGCAAAAGCTATATGAAAAGTCACTAGAAAATGAAAGGACTTTGACTCTTGAAAATTCTATTTTCTTTTAATCAAAATAAACCAAATAAATTTAGTAAATAAAAATAAAAATCTGAAAAAAATAAAATGAAAAAGAAAATAAATAAATAATTTAAGGAAAAGTAGAAAATAAATAAGAAAATAGCTTAATAATTTAAACTAGAATTTAAAAATATAAACAATATACAATAAACATTTGAAAATTATAACCACACTTTATAAAATGTTTTAAAAATAAAATAAATACATAACATGCCATATTACACATATATACACAAATTAGAACAAACAAAGATATTATTTATACAAATTAAAATAAACAATTTTGTTAAATAAAACAATTTACACATAATATTGTAAAAAACATAACTTTCACAATATAAATCGGATTTCAACGAAACGAAAAGCAGTATTCTTGAAATTTAATTTATTTTCATAATAAGAGATGAAATTCAAATTTTAAAATATTTAAATTTTAAATTTTAAAGTCAAAGTTTGACCAGATTGACCCAAATTCAGATTTTTGGAAAATATTCTATTTATTTAAGTTTGAAATTTTAATACACATAAAAATAAAAATTTACATTTAAAATAACAAAATTTATTCAATTTATTAAATAAAATAAAGTTTTTAAATCAGGAATTTCAATTAAAATAAATTAAAATAACCACAAAATACAGGGTTGTTATACTCTCCCCCACTCAAAACTTTTCGTCCTCAAAAAGGAATGAGGTACGAGAAAACATGGAAAAAGATAGAATGAAATAGGATTAAGACAAGATGACAAGAAGATAAAAATTATACCTGGTAAGTATTGTTATAGTTAAGTTTAACAAGATGGAGATGATCTTCCCAAGACCTCTAGAATCAAGAACACAAGCACGAAAAAGATCTTCTAAAATCTGATTCACCTTTCCCGTTTGACCGACGGTCTGTGGATGGCAAGCAGTGCTCAGATTCAAAAATGAGTTCCAAAGATTATCAATTATTATAGAAAGATTTCTAAACAGACTGGTATAAGCAATAGTCTCCCTATTCTGTAGCAAGATAAGGGAAATAAGGACAACCCAAAAGATAGTTTGAAAAACAAAATAAGATAATAGATTTGAAACCATGAAAATTTCAACTTAAATTGATAATTAATTTTACATAATTTAAATAAATCATAACCACCTCTAATTTCATTATCTTATCATTCAAATATCTTAAATAAACAATCTCTAAAATCATGGATTTGAAAAATCATTTATTATACTCATAATGTACTCAATAAATTAATTCTTCTTTATTCCTAATTAAAATTTAATTTATTTCTCTCAATATATTTATCACCTATGTTAAACATATTTATAGTTATTATAGCTTCTTCAATTTATTCTTTATTCCTTTAACATCATTTTATATTGTAAACTATTCCATTACCCATTTTCTTTATTTACCTCTGTTAATCTTTTTATAACTAAAATTTAAGTGTATAACATTTATTATAACCACTCAAATTTTATTTATAAAAATCTTTTTATATTGTATATTATCCAATTACGTATTCAACTTTTGAAAATTAAGGTAAGTTATATTGGAATGAAATTGTGTATTATATAAATAAAACTTTCCAATTTAGTTATCTCAAGCTTGAATATTTATCCAAACCTTGAAATTTATACTTAAAAATTATCTTTAAAAATAAATTTAGGAATTAAATTTCCGATAAATTCCAAACTATTTAGAGATAAATAAATGCACATATACTATATATATCCATTCAAATTTAAATCGTATATCAGCATATGTTATAAATCCAGTCTTATTTAAGAAATTCAAATCAATTAAATTCCCAAAAAAAAAACTGTAGTAAGACTACAGAACGGTCTCTTCACTTCAAAACTCGAAAATGAATGTCGATGATGCTGCGGTTATCGCCAAAGTTATTTTCCAGCGACAAAGAGAAGAGCACTAGTTTTTAACTTAAAAATTCTTTGGAAACAAATTTCTATTCAAAAATACTTTAAATAATATATCCATTAAAATTTTAAATACAAGGTTTGAAATCCATCGAAAATTAAATTCTCAAATTCATGTTTTTAAATTCATTTTAAATTTCCAAATAAATTTATAACCATGTTTTATAGTTCAATTATTTATATATGAAACAAAAAGACAATGATATATAAAATCAAATATTATTTCTTAACAACCAATTCAATAAAATCCAGAAATTTTTTATAATATAGTTACAAAATTTATTCCATTACTAAATTTGAAAAACCATATTGTGTCAGTTTTCTCTGTTCAAGTGTTTTGGACGTCTTATCGATAGCGTTGATCAAACGAATCGATCAGAAACCCAAATCAACATCAGCAACTCAAACAACACAATATATAAAACATTTTAAATATTAGTTTACAAAAACACTTCAAGAATGATTTGAAGATAAGTTGGGAACAAAGATGAGATGATTAAATAACACAATAGGAAGATGGATAAGCTTATATAAATCGTGGGCAACCTTAACCGGGTCAACCGTGACTTAAAGAATAAGATCGATGTGGATTTCTAGGGGAAATAAACATTCGATCTCATGAGATAGAATTTTGAATTATAAGAGATACTTGCATCTAAACCAAGGATATAAAAATATCTGGTGAATCGATGCTGTTGTAGAGGAGTTTCACCCCTTTAAAAATAAATTTGAGATTGGCGGGACCGCCGACTCATATAAAGATCATTCGAAGTGGAGTTATGGGATACTCCAGAACCAAAAGAAGACAAATAGTGAGGGACACGAATGGATTTTGGAACCACAGGGAACGTTCCAAAATTCAAAGCAATCGAGTCAAAAAGAAAGAGATTCAAACTCGAATGAAAGTGATTCTGTAAATACATTTACCCCATATGCTGAGTTTTTCCTAGAGCTACCAAAGCTTTGATACCAAATGTAATGACCCGATATTTTCAACCATTCGCATCTGCACATATCGGACTTGAATTGCTCAAAATACCGTGTTGTAGATAAAAATTGGCAAATCTCAGAATATACAATAAATAAATAATCACAGATCATAGACACAGAGTATTTAATAATGCAACGGAAGTAAAAGAAATAGTAGTTCATGAAGCTACTATATATATAAGATACATCAGAGTAAATCAAAATACCACAGAAGAGCAACAAGATATTTCAGGTACAAATCAGAATGCATCACTGAAATCGCTGGATACTGAAAGCAAAATAGATGGCTGGATCTTCAAGCACAGTTCCAACTTGGAAGGTGAGTCTGGAATGCTGAGTCACTCAGTCTGACTCGAGCGTAAAGCAAAACACAAACACTCGAGTCAGGACATAAATACTTATGAACTGTAAATCAACTTAAGTGAAAGGTAACAAAATGCATCAGTAACTTAAAGGATGCTTGGGATCGCCCATCCTTTAAGGATCCGTTAAACTATTTACTATGTAGTAATATTGCGCTATTATAATAATGTCTACAGTAAAATAAACCTAGTTTAAAATAGCGTTAAGGGGTTGCCCGTATAACCCTTAACACATAATAGTGCCAATAGTCTATAAACTACCTGCACATCTCCTGTTTGGGAGGCTATAAGAAGATACTCCATAGTTATGACACAAATAGAAACTCGCAGTAAGGCTCGCTATGGTAGGTGACACGGCACACAAGGCAATGCCAGGTAGATATACCAATTACGCACATGGGCTGGTGGTAACGTAGCAGCCACATATGCCCACCTCGGAACACACTCCCAATAAAAATCGAAGGATGACCATCAAATCAACCACAAGTAAGAGTATAGTATCGATGAAGTGTGTCCAACCAGAGGAGCTACCCCTTTTGGCCCGAGATCGCTCCTGTCTTAGCCACCTTATGCCAACACACAGGAGTCGAGTCCACGTAATATACCTCAAGAACGTCGCCACCATCCTACTTCATTCTGGAATATACACCGCGTACACGGTTGTTAAAGTGGTTTTCGGAGTTGGTAGAGAGTATGACAACTTCCGATCTCGGTCTCTTTAACAACCAAACGTTATTATTGCTTGGGATGCGGATTAAGGATCTTAATGCAGAAATAACACTTGAGGGGGGGGGGGGGTGAATAGTGTTTTAAAGAATATATGAACTATATGACTAAATTAAAACTTTCAACACAAATATAAACAGAATTCTAACATAGAATGATCACAGAACATATAACAAATGCAAATAGTAAAGTAAAGCAAGTAAAAGGAAAGAACACACCGGATTTTATACTGGTTCGGAATCCTCTTACATCCAGTCCTGCACCAAGGCAATATCCTTGTACAGATTTTTATAAGCCAATATCCAAATTACAACCCTCAATTTCTAAGGCCTTGAGGAACCCTACTATCTCCGAGTTTGGGGTAAACTCTCTTGATTTACGGGACACAAGATCACCCTAATACTTCTTAATAACAATCCTTTTGAATGGATAGACTCTATGGACTTTTTGAATACAAATTAATCCTATAACTCTGAATAGCACTTTGATCTTCAGTAGAATGATGGAGAATCAAATAGAGAGAGTATCTAAATGATTTCCTATTGAGAATTTGGCAGAATGATGGCACGATCTTGAAAATATGAAGTTTTATGGATATGGAATGGTGGAGAAGAAAGAGTGAAGAAAATAAGAAATTAGTTGTTAAAAAAATTCGTTTTGGAAGACTTTATATAGATGCACAACAGTCATAACCATTGGCGAAAGGTTTTCGAACGAATGGACACTTCTTTTGAAAATTGAATTTTGAATCCAACTGTCCCCATGTCGACATGGGGTATCCCCTTATGTCGACATCCCTTAGTTCAAAATTATAGAGATGTTGTTTTGTAAAGACAATTGAATTTAAAACAAGTTGAAACTTCTCTGAAGCAAAGTAAAGTGTTTAAACAATATTTTGAGATAGAGAATGAATATAAAACATTATTTTAAATATATATATATATATATAAATGATATAGACCGTCAACTATATAAATAATATTTAAAATCAGAATAAGTTTTGATGTTTTTAAAAATAGAAGTTTTTAAAATCAGAATAGAGGAATATTTCAAGGCTAAAACAAAGTTTGAAAATATTTTTGAAAACATGATTTTGAAAGCTAAAACATCTTGAAAACAGATTTAAAAACATTTTGAAAAATCTATTCAAACTGAAATTGCAAGAACCTTCCTACAGTGCTCCTCCATAGGCTCGAGAACTTGTACAAAGTAGTTTAAAATGATTTTGATTTTTGTGGGTTTGTAAGCCACTTGTCGTAGGTTTGTAAGCTACTTGTCGTAGGTTTGTAAGCCACTGGTTTCGATAGAAATTGGGTTCCATCCCAAAAGAAAATTAGAAGAAAGATGAGAGTGCTATTATGAAGTTTTAACAAAATACTAGACACTTATCTTGAGATCTTGAAATCTTGATTCTCTAGAGTCTTGAATCTTGAATCTCTAATTTTCATCTTGATGCTTGAGTCTTTATACTGATCAGTCTTCGATGATACCTGCATATACTTCCTATATATATATATATGGAAATGTTAGTATATATTTTATAAAGTAAAGTATAATAACTATACAAGGTTGTTGTCATCAAAACATCATCAACTCAGTTCCTAACAATTATAACACCGTGATCATTTCAAAATAGTTTATACTTCAAAAAAAATCAAATCATTCATTTCAAACTATATTCTTTTCAAAATAGTTTATACTTTAAAACCAAAACCATTTTTATTTAAAAACTATGTCCAAATCAATACGATATCATTTCCATTTCAAACATATATTCACCTTTCAAAAATCATAATACTTTTAAAGTTATAACTCTTTCGAAACCAAAGTATTTGAAATCATTACACTTTGAAAATCAAAACATTTTGAAATCATACATTTGAAATCATGAAGAATTCCTTCAACTACAATTTATTCAATTAAACCCAAATTTTCAAATTTCCAATTTAATTCAATTCAAACCATCAGTTTCAATTCAATTCAGTTTCCCAACAAACCATTTCAAAACTTATCAATTTCATATATCTCTCATTTAACTTCACTATTACTTAGTTTTGAAATATTCATTTATAAATCCAATATCATTTAAATAAACCAGAATTACAAGTAAACTAAATATCTTTCATACTAATATAAACTTTAAATATTCATTTATCGAATAGATCAAAATCAAATATCATTCCAAATTCATATTCTTTATCAAAATAAAGATCAAATCATTTCCAAACCATTTCAATCATCAAAATATCATATCCTTTCAAAACCTCATTATCAAATCATTATTTGAATTCAAATTCAAATATTTAAATTCAAATATCATTTTTAAGTCAAATAAGTCATTCATTTATTATTCCAAATATCATTACAAAACACATTTCAAAATTTCATTCAAAAACCATTATTTAAATCCAAATTCAAATTAAATTCCTTAAAATTCAAATTTAAATATTAAAATATATTCAAAACTCCTTAAATTTCACAAATAATCAATTCCAAAATTTAAATCATTATCACTTTAAAATATAACTCAAATAGTGTTAAAATCTATAACATTTCAAAACAATGTCAAATTTAGCAACGACAATATAAAGTGCTATCATAGCTTCAAGTTTCCAAAATAGTTTAGTTCAGGAACAACGGCATTTATAAATGCCATAATAGATATTTAGTTATTTCAAACGTAGTTAAATTCAAAACAACAGCATTTAAAAATGCTGTCATAAGACGATAAATTTTTTAGGAAATGCTATTATAAAATTCTTGATTTTTATATAACTTTCAGAAACATTTAAAACTTCAAATTTTTTTTGTTATTTTAAATTTATAAATCATATTTCTAGACTTCAAAATTTCACATTTAAGTAATTTTAACATATAATTTATCACAGCAAAATTTTGTAATTAATATACAATTTAAAACTCAGTTCATTTATTAAGTCAAGATTTCGTTGTTTATTAACTTATAAATTTAACAAAACTTAACATTTTACTTCAGATATCATTTCAAAACTTTAAATTAAATTTCCATTATTTACTTACATTTTAAAAATATAATTTAAAGTCAGAAATCACATTTAGTTCAAATTTACATACTTAAATTCGCAAATTCAAAACTATATATTCAGCGTTCTCAAAACCATAAAATATATGTTTTTAAATCAAATTTATACTTTAAAAATACATATCTTAAGAAAAATCACTTAAAAATATACCATGGGGTCTGTATAAAGTTTTCTAACCTAGGTCAAGTGATACGAATATATATCATTTCAATCCGCAATTTAAAAAGAAAACCTGGGTTCTATCATTTCAAACCCGCAATCCCAAGTCAATTAAAAATACAATAAAAATCACTCAGGCCTATCATTTTAGCCCATAACGATTTTTCCCTATTCTAATGTCCGTTCGGGTATGTATCATTTCAACCCATAGTGATTCTATTTTACAGGGAACTCGCAGTGTGATCATATACAGAAACAATATAAACACTTATAATAACATGTCAATGTCACAATATAATGTCATTTATCAAATGTCAGGTGATAATTAACAAAGTGAACATGTTAAAAACATAACATAGCATATCGTATAATCATCATTAACTTGCATAAACATTTTAATTACTAAACACTTGTCATCAATTTACCATTTCATACGTAGAAATGTTAGAGTGAGAAAGACTCACATTTTCAAGCTGAAGTTAGCAAATCAAACTACACGAATAAATTCCAATATAGCACGATATGGCACGGCATAGCACGAAAATTGATTCAAGTGAGTGAAGAGCCAAAGTGATGATCTTGCAAACAACAATAAGCAAGACAATATAACATATGAATTTTCAACACAAAATAACATGAAATAAATTAAAATAAAATGCAACAAAGAGAAGATAGTTTTGACCTTTCCTTTTATCACTCCAATGCTCGGCTTAAGTGGAGCATATGCTCGGCCATCATGTGTGTTTGGGTCGGGTATGGCATCATATAACACGGCTAGCAAGGTGGTGATGATGGTAGAAGTTATAAGGTGAAGGATGCAATTGGTCAAGGAAAAAATGGAGTGGTTTTGTGCAACATATGGCTCGACTAAGACCACATATAGGCTCGGCCATGGGGATTCATGTCAGGTATAGGTCTAGAGCTAATGTTAGAGGTGATGTGATGGCTGGAGGTGATGGCTAAGGGGGTGGCCGAAGTGAACTATGAAGGTGGTGGTGAAAAACTAGCTCGGCTGACATATGTTTCAATGGGTGTTTGCAAATTTTGGTGATGCTAACTCAAATGGAGGTCACGGCCTGAATTGGTCAGAGGAGGAGGTGGCGGTTACTGTGGATGGTGATGGTGGGAGGATGGTGGTGATGAAGGGCGGTAGGGTTGAGCAAAGCTAGGTAGAAGAGGGAAAAACAATAGAAAGGTAGAAGGAAAAAGGAAAAAGGAGAGAAAGGAAAGAAGCCATTAACATTTTTGTTTGTTTTTTTTATTTTTTCCATGAGTTTGAGGATGAGGAGAAGTGTTTTCACGAGAAAATGAAGAGGGAAGTCACGGAAAAACATAAAAAAATGCACGGCCAAAGTATGAAAAGTCAAAGGAGTGAAATGAAAAGGCAAAAGCTATATGAAAAGTCACTAGAAAATGAAAGGACTTTGACTCTTGAAATTTCTATTTTCTTTTAATCAAAATAAACCAAATAAATTCAGTAAATAAAAATAAAAAGGTTAACAAAATAAAAAGAAAAAGATAGTAAATAAATAATTTAAGGAAATGTAGAAAATAAATAAGAAAATAGCTTAATAATTGAAACTAGAATTTAAAAATATAAACAATATACAATAAACATTTGAAAATTATAACCACACTTTATAAAATGTTTTAAAAATAAAATAAATGCATAACATGACATATTACACGTATATACACAAATTGTAACAAACAAAAATATAATTTATATAAATTAAAATAAACAATTTTGCTAAATAAGATAATTTACACACAATATTGTAAAAACAGAACTTTAACGATATAAATCGGATTTCAACGAAACAAAAAGTAGTATTCTTGAAATTTATTTTATTTTCATAATAAAAGATAAAATTCAAATTTTCAAATATTCAAATTTTAAATTTAAAAGTCAAAATTTGACCAGATTGACCAAAATTCACATTTCTGGAAAATATTCTATTTATTCATGTTCGAAATTCTAATTCACATAAAAATCAAAATTTATATTTAAAATAACAAAATTTATTCATTTTATTAAATAAAACAAAGTTTTAAATTAGGAATTTCAATTAAAATAAATTAAAATAATCACAAAATACAGGGTCGTTACAACGAGAGTCATGGCTACATAAATACCACATACAGAATCGTTCGCCAAACCATCCTACTTCATTCTAGATTCTCCACCACATACACAGTTGTCAAAGTGGTTTTCGGTGTTGGCAGAGAGTATGACGATATGTGATTTCGGTCTCTTAAACAACCAAACGCTTATTTCACACCAGATGGTTCTTTTAAATTTCCAAAACCAATTCTTAATTTATATCATATTCTCAAAACCGCTTTCGAACTCATATTCACTTTTTAAAACATATCACATTTGAAATCATATCACTTCTGAAATCATATTTACAAAATAGGTTAAATCTTAGTTTAAAATCATCATATTCAATCAAATATGTCATTTAAATAACAACTTAGGTTATAAGATCATTTAATCGTATTCTCCTTAAAAATCAAGGATTTAAATATAAACTTCCACTTTACAGACCTGAAATTTAGAAAATAGTTTAGATAGTGTAAAATAGATTAAAATTGTTTCTAATAGTTTATAAATAGATTGAAATAGTTTAGGTGGATTTAAGATAGTTTAAATTTAATTTAAAATAGATTAGATATACTGAAATTAGATCAAGTGGATTTAAAATAGATACAATAGATTAAATAGATTTAAAGTAGATTAGATAGATTTAAAATAGTTTAAAGTGGGTTAATTAGGTTAAAATAGATTAAAATATATTAAATTGCATTAAATAGATTAAATAACTTAAATTAGTGTAAATTGATTAAAATAGTTTAAAATAGTTCAAAATAGCTTAATTAGTTTGTAATTTGAAAATCTTAATAATTAGGATATGAGAATAATATATTTTAAAACGGTTTATATTAACATAATAAATTTGAAATTAATATAAAATTGGACTATTTCTTTCATTTCAACACATCTGAACCATGCCCAGCTTTTAAATCAACGACTAATTTTGTCTTTCAATTAAATTTCTCATTTAAAACCATTTAATCAATATCAGTTTCAAATCCATGTTTGAATTATCAATTTAAAACCACTTCAAACTAAATAGATTACAACGCCATATTCAAACATTTCAATAACTCAATTTCAATAAAACTCATTTATATTTGACAATTCAACTTTGAAATTCCAGTTTAATTCCTTTAAATAATTTATTAAGACCAATTCCAATTTCAACATTTAATGCTTGGATTTTTGAAATTAGTTCAGTTTATATAAATCCAATTTATTTCAAAATATCGTTTAACTGAATTTAAATTTTAAGGATTTTAAAATCATTTAATTTAACCAATCCAGTGTCCGTATATAATTTTCTACCCTATGGTCAAGTGATACAGGTATATATTTCAATCCGCAATTATTTTATATTTACGGATATATATTATTTCAACCCGCAGTCCCAAATTTAACTTCAAATCCATGAAATTGATTGAGTCTATTATTTCAACCCATAACGATTTCTCCCTAATCTATCCGATCGTTCGGGTATGTATCATTTCAACCCATAGGGATTTTCTAACAATAAACTAAGGGAGCTTGTAGTGTGATATCAATATATATAAACTAACATAACATCCAATTATCCAATATCAACAATTAAACATCCATCACAATCATCATTCAAATCAACCAATAAACATCAATAGATAACTGATTATCATTAACAGATATAAACTGGCAAATTAAAATTTTATTATTAAATTCAATTATATTCATTAAATTTAGATTTAGCTAGAATGATGATTTAAATATGTCACATAGCAGTCAATCAACTTCTAATCACATCATAAATTCAAATTTAACTAACATAAGAAAATCTAGTAGTCGTGAGTGGGTTAAAACACTCACCTTTTATTTTCAGTCGATTTTAAAATCCAAAAATAGCCCAAAATTTAGTAGCCTCAAAATTCATCCAAACTAGCGTAAAAATATCCGGAATTTCAATACGATTGCAATAGAGAAAACCGTGCGTGAATTCGAGCATGTATGTAAAATGTATGATGATTGGAAGTTAGGCGATTTAATATTATAGAGCAAATAAACTAAATAAATAGAAATTAACACATCAACTCACCTCTTAATTCAAACAGCGCGAACCCTACTAGACCTCAAAACATGTTCGAACAGCAAACGACCGCCACCTAACTTCGGTCGCCGCACGCTACTACGCTCGCCGTCCATAAAATCAAAAGTCACCTGGGCCTTTGCTTCAATGAGCCACCCCCCAGGTCAAGTCGCGGCTGCCTATGGCTCACCCACGAGATGCCTCAGCTAGCCCTTTAGCATGAATTCTAGAAAAATCATCGAGTTCTAGCACGGACGAACTGTGTAGATGCGACCTGCTGAACAACACCTTTCCAATGCCACCATCCGATCATCAAACGGACGATGATCCACCGTTGGATCGCAAACCCTAAAAATGGACGGTCGAGGTTTATCCTCAATTTTAGATCAAACGATGCATCCAATTGAAAAATGAATCACTATAATGGATTATGCTCATCGGGACCTTTCTGATGATATGTAATGTGACATAGTTTTGAGAGTCTGAAATTGATTTGGAGATTGAATTTAGGGTTTTGAGATTGAATTTGTTTCTGCCATTGAAAAGAAAGAGATAGAAAGAAGTTGATGTACATGCAGAATAATAAAAATGGCTGATAGAGTTTGGAAAACAAGACTATTTACATTAACAAAGCTCGATAAGAAAATAAACACATATCGAATTTGTACGAATGAGGAATAGCGATCTGGAAAGCCCGGTTCGCTTCCGAAACGAAAGTATCATCTAATATATCAAAGTAGATGTTTTCGATATTTTTAAACTCAGTGGAACAGGTTTCAAGTCCTAATTCCATCGTGTGAACAAGTTATCTTTAGAATCAGCTTATTTCAAATTGATTTCAATTAAATTGATTTCTTCGCGTTTCAAGCCCGTACGATCAAATGACAAGTCCGATCGCTACGAAACTTGAAATGCTACATTAATTCACTGTTACGGATCCGATGAAACTAGTTCCGTTAAAATCTGAGAGAGTGGCCAAAATTGCTATTTTCACATAATTAAATAAACTATTATTAAATTAATTAAATCACTTTTTAATTTCAAATTTAATAACTAACAAAATTTATCATTTTTTGATTACTTAGACATTCACAATAATTTAAAACGAATTAACATATCAATGCAGTGTTAATCGATTTGCTAATTACAGTGTTTAATTTCAGGTACAATAAATTCTTTAATTATAATTTAAATTCAAATAAATTAATTAAACTTGATTTCAATCCTTTTTATTCAATCATTTATTACTCTATGTATATAGTTAACATCGGTTTATCCCTCATTACATTAATATTCTTCGACTTAATCTTAATTTACATAACGTAGTATTTAATTACATTAATTATAATTGATTTTCAATTTAGTTCAACAAATTAAATAATTAGGTAACAAATGATAATTGTTACATGTTACTTAATTTAATCACATTTATAAGTTTTTTATCTACGTATAAATATTATAACTGTTTACACAACACTAATTTTATTCAATCACAATTAGTTACAGACTATTTGATTAATAATACAACATATAAATAATCAATTACTCCTTTAATCCAATTATCAATTAATACATATTATTATAATTAAATCTATAACCAATTATAACCTTTTAATCATTCAATTAAATGGAAATTACATTTAAAGCAGTTATCAATTAACTTGAATTAATACTATTACATTTTATTCTAGTTATATTCTTATTATTAAATCTTAAATTTTTAATTTTCACAACATAAAACTCCAAAACTTATTTGATTTAATATTTTAAATTATCAAAAATTACGGGTTATTACAATTTGGTACAGGTCTTACTTTACTTCTTTGCTTACTAACTTAGATAAATTATTCAAATAAGCCTTTATTACTATTCTTACTATCTGTGCTTATTAATTTATCCTAAGTCTTAAAATAAGCCTCATTCTGTTCTATTTTCTTATTATAACCTACGTTATAATCATGCTTATTACTTAACCCAAGGTTGAACTGTGAAAATATGCTTCTTTCATCTTATACTCTTTTAGTGATAATTATAACTAGGCCAATTTCTTTAATTTAGTCCAATTAATATCATAATTAGGCATAATTCAGTCTTAGTTCCATTTTATTACAGTCTTTATAATTTACATCTTATCTTCCGTTATTTCAGAATTCTTATCATTTTAATCCATACTCGAGTTTAATCTATTATAATCCATACATGAAGAAGAAGGAGAAATAAAAGAAAAATGGAATAGAAGAAATGCTAAAGCATATGAAAAAGATGTAAATAATGCATAAATAACAGTAAATAAGTTGATAATACTGTAAATAACTGTAGTTAAACTGAAAAGCTATAATTAATAGAAATTAGCTACAAATAATTGAAAAGAATAGCTAAAAATAAATATATTGAAAATAAATCTAAAACTGAAAATAACTGATAAAATGGTATTTCCAAAATCGTGGAAAAACTACAACTATTGGAAACCCTATTATTTTAGATCGCTTAAAAATCTAAATAATTACAATCACTCACCTATGCTCCTAAGCTCTTTCCTTTTGGTCCTTTCGGATCCACTTGAGGGTATTAAAATATTTTTTATTAAAAAGGTTATCTTCTTTGAAAATTATTACTTTTAGGGTCCTTGTTGGAAAGGTGAACCCAGACGGAGAAAATCTAGAATGAGAAAAAGTGTTAGGCCCAGGGTCTTATTTATAGGGGTAGGAGTGGATCTCAGACCGTTGGATTTGGAGATTGAATAGGATGCAGCCACGTCGTGAGCTGAATGGAAGCTGTCAGATGGTAGCACGGACGGACGGACCAGATGAGCCAAAATGACGAAAATATGTGTAAAAAAATTGCTGGAAGCAACAAGAATGAAGAAAATTTACTTCACTTCCTATACGTAGGCGGGTCAACTGCAGGTCAATCGCCCTTGAAGCCAGGTCGACCTAGGCCTTTGGATGGTCGACCTCTAGGCCGACCTCCATACATATATATTTTTTCCATTGATTCTTGTTTGCTTCTTATCTTACTCATATTAACTCGGATTTTGATGTTCTATATATGGAAATTGATCAAAAAATTACCGCGGACACAATGTGCAACTCCCGTGGCTCAATTCTGATAATTTCACAAAGTTATTTTATTAGTTAATTAATTAACTAATTAATTATCGTGGGTTAAATTTTGGATTGTTGCAAAAGTTGAGGAAGTGGTCAACATGAAAATTGTAGCCACTGGATTTATATATGGTTTGAAAAAAAGAAAATCATGATCTGGAGCAGAAAGTTGGAATTTATGGCCGAAGGAAGTAGGATGAAAATGGAGAAGATTTTGAGTGGATTTTGAATAAGTTTTCTAAGGATTTCTTTTTTTTTCTTTTTTTTCTTTTTCTTCTCTCAAGGCTAAAAGAAGAAGCCATGAAAATTTTTAACAAGGAAGCAGAAGAAAATGAAAGCCCGGAGAAAAGAAAAAGAATAGGAGGGGGTGTGTGTGTGTGTATATATGCAAAATGAATTAAATAATATAACTTGTCATAATTATATCTAGTCACATCACAAATCTTGTATAATATATATATATATATATATATATAATTATGTTTAATAACATCACTCTTTTACAAATATATATAATTATGTTTGGTCAAATCACTTTCTTTTATATATATATATATAATTATTATGTTTAGTCACATCACTTTCTTTATATATATATTGTTCAATAATTAGTTTTCTATCGGTTTAGAAAATATTCGAGAAATTTCAAATTAAATTTACCGCAAGCGCACGGTGTACAATTTTAGTACGGGGCGAGTAGGGGTCGATCCACAAAGAATTTTTAAGATTTTAAGATTTTCAATTCAATCAAATTAGACCAAAGTGAGAGGAAATTATTAACTACAAAAAGATGTTAAAGCTAGAATTGAAATGTGATTTAAAAACTATTGGACTAGAGAACAATTTAGTGATAAATCCACTCTCATATTTTTGTAAATCAACAAACAATAATTTATAATCTTTAGTTTTGATATTAAATGAAATAATTATTGTATTTATCATAAGTATAGTTTATTTATGTTATTAATTAACATAACTTAAATCATCAAACTATAGTGCAACAAATAAACCATTAATAAAATCTCATGAAAATGAAGCCAAAGAAAAAGTTATTTTAAGTATGATCTATTTACTATTGTAATTAGTAATATATACCATCAAATTTCATTTTTACTTTCATTTCAAAATAAAAAATTAACTAGAACATGATGATGTAAATTGTGTTTATGTTGAATAAGAATAGCTCATTTGTAAAAGCAACATAAGCTATCAAACCCACCTGTATAAATTTACATCAAAGTTCACTTTCATGAAGCACAAATAAAGAGATCATAAATCATAAAGATGTTGAAATTATATAGAGTCAGAGAGCTTCATTACCCCTAAATTGAAAGGGTTTAGCTACTCATTTGTGTTATCAAATCAACACTGGTAAATTTCAACATTAAAAGGCAAAGAATTGAAAACTAAGCAAAGGAAGAAAATGTGATTAACTACTAACTATTGGCATAAAAATTAAAGCTACACTACTTTCATTAATGTAAATCTAAGCTATGAACATTTAAAGAAAGAGAGCATAAAAATAAACATTTACATAAAAGCAAAGAAAAGCATGTAGAAAAGAAAAGAGGAAGAGGCTTGGAAGCCATTTTTATTTCATGAAACATTGCCATTACAACTTGCTTTCTTAATGTCCTAACTAATGCGAAAGAGTAGAAGTTATTTACATGTACATAAGAGAGGTATTTATACATGCATAAAACCCTAATTCAATTTTTAGGGTGCTTTCTAAAATGCCCTTTAGGAAGTGTGGTCTCCAAGTAGCCATTAGCCACTAATTAATCCTTCATTAATGTGAATGAAGCTTTAACCTCCACTTAGTTGTCCATTAGCTTCTAATTGTACATTTAGGTAAGTGGGTGGGGTCCTCCATGATCTTAAACTTGAATTATTTTCTCTTCGTTCATTTGTATTCCCATGTGCATGCATATATGTTCATGAAGCCCTCTTCCATATGCATCAAAATTTCATATAAAAGTCATAAAAATTTCCAAGTAAAAATTCTTAAATTGATACATGCACAGAAATAACCATTTTAACCCTGATTGAAGATGAATATACGATGATTCGAAAATAATTGAATTTTGATTTTAAACATGTTAAAATGCCCAAATTTTATATTTATTTAAAAAAATGTAAAATATGGATGTAAATATACGCACATTAACGTGCACATCATATATATATAAGTTAAATTAAAGCTAAGACATGACAATGGATAATGATGGTTAATGATTACACTCTAAGATGTGACAATACTTAATATATATATATATATATAATCCAAGATATGACTATACTTCTATATATTTATATTTATAAGTTTATTATTTTTAAAACTATGTCTTGTCACATCACTTACTAATCCAAATTAACATAAGATATTTAACTTCTAAGTGTATTATTATTTAGTTGATGAACTCTTATATATATGTGTATATGGTGCACAAAGACGAACAATGTTCCCGATAATTTTCCGATGTTGGAAGGTCGAAATTTCGAAAAACGTTCTTCGGTCACATTTACTATTTTTCTACGAACTATTTAACTTGGTAAACAAATTTTGGAAATGATTTTATCATCATCATTAATTTATTCAAATGAGTTTATTTTCATTATAATACCTACATATTTAATTTTTGAAATTAAATAAATATTCAATAATCAAAGTAGTGAAATTTCGGGTTATTACAACTCGCATCATGATAAGAAGTATAAACAATTTGGTTTTAATGGTGATTTTTTGAGGAAAATGAGTGATCCCCCAATAGAGGAGAATACTCATGTAATTTTACTCTACTTGAATAGAAGCTGCCAACAAGCCTGTCAGGTAGAAAAAAACAATGTTAAAGCATAAAAAATAAAACCTTCCCCAAAACCTAGGACCAAGTATAAGTACCTAAGTCTAGAGTAATTGATAATTCGAATTCCAATTGGACGGAAAAAGCCACTAGGAGCGTCCAACAAATAAACTTAATTAATAAAGGAAGTCAGCTAGTATGACTAAAGATCAAATAGAGCAAATCAACCAATGGCAGATTGAAAGTATAGCTAAAGGTCTGTAAGTGCAGTTGATCTAATGAAAACCAGTCGAAGAAATAAAATCTGTAGTGGCAAAGTAGTCCAGTATCTGTGGAGTGGCAAGTCATGATAACAATTCTTAGCAATCCATCATCCTTGTTCCATTAGCTCAACAGACTGGTCTCCGATAACTACCGGATTGGAAAAACTCAAAAAATAACATGAGTACAACGCATATATATATATATATGTATATAATATAATTACATATACATACATATAGATATATGTGTGTGTGTTTGATGAACAGAATTTTCGACCCTCAAAAGTCAACACTAATACATCTACGATATTCACGTGCCAAACATCCAAGTGCTGGAAAGGCAGACTGTTGGGATGAAAGAAAGAAAAGATAGAACAAAATCTCATATCGTGACGAGTAATATATAATATACACCAAATATTTAAAAGAGAAAACTATAATACACAATACATCAATTAGAATAAACCGACCTATCATTAGCTTGGACAGTTATGACAACCTTGTTGGACAATTATAACAACATTGTCCTTACAAATACCGATAAATATAAAATAATAAATGTAGGGAAAATAAAATATACGTGAATACCCTTAGAGGCATCCAGCTCGTCTCCTGAAGCTCCAAAGCATCCATAACCAAATTTGAAAATATTGTCGGGTCTGACCCGAGCATTACAAGAAAATAACACTTGGATCAGTCTGGTAAACCAGCGTGAGAAACACAACTCAAATGGATTTTAATGTTTTAAAATATTTCAAAAATAAAGGTATCTCATAAGACCACGCCGCATATAAACACGGACGAGTTTTACCTTACAATAACCAACTATTTTATTGAAAATCTTCTGATATTATAATAATGTCCAGCGTTTAAAATAAATATTTAATCATAGCCGAAATGGTACATAAATTACATTCCGGTATATTAGGTATACAACTAAGTCAGTAAGGCATGTATTGGAGAATGGATTCCAAAAAATGACAAGGCTACTGGGGAAACGCCTTTCACAATACACCTCTAGAAAAATGTACCAAGATCAAAAACCTTTCAACCCCTACATGGCAAGATCGACCTACCGCTTCCTCGATAGTACCGATTATGTTATCACCCCGGTTGCCAGCCAACAATCGTATTGAATCACTAACATACATATATAGGTCATTATCAATCTAGATCGGGTGATGACCATACCTTAATGGTAGAGAACCACATAGCCTTGCAGCACATCACCTGTTTTAATAATTACCAGGTGTGAACTTTAAGACTGCATTTCACCTTTTTAGTAAATCCCACTTGGAATGCTAATACTACACTCCAGGTAACAATGCAATGCTAGCATTCATCCATAAAAGTTGTTTAGGATATGAACAAACCGAAGGCACTACTACTATGTTCTCAGGATTAATAGCAAGCTGCCCTTGCACTTCAAAGACCCCTGTCTTCAATTTCATCATCTTCAAGATGTCTTCAGTTCGAACGCTTATTCCAGTTTGAAGTCGTTTTCAGATAACATATCTAATCCCGGCCTCTCCTAACGGCCAATTGGTAATTTCAAAACCGACCAAGATTTGATAGTTGATTATTTAACTATCAAATTAACTAGCAATCAAATCAGAGATTTAACTTCATATGGAAACCAAGATGGTTAAGCACATAAGCAACAAGTAAGCCTCTTTAATTAGTCATTTATTTTAATTAAAAATCATTTTGTAAATTCTTATATTAAAATACTTTAGCAAAAGATATATACAAGTATATTACTCATTCACTACTCATTTATACTCTTCCACTACTTGGAAAAATAACCAAGTGCTTATCCCATAGGTATAAGTAAATTCACAAACCACTACACTTTCAATACCTAGAAAATGTAGTCATATACTTGTCTCATCGGTATAAGTATATTCACAAAACCTTAAGAAAGATTTCACATTCAAAACCATACTTATTTAGATTAAAACAAATGTCACTTAAAATATTGGTAACAATAAATCCAAAACAGTTTCCTTTTGTTGTAAGTAAATGGATCGTACGGAAATTAGACCAAGTATACTTACCACCAACTTTCCGATTTTAAACTTGTACTATCTTCAATTGACAATATATTCAGACAAGTTAGCGTGCTAACCTTGCCTCGAAATGCATTCTTAATTCTCAGCATAAGGACGAGTTTTTCTACCTCAGAATTTGTGTTCAGTATGAAAAGAATATTTTCATACCATCGTAATTTAAAATGATCGTCTATAGAAATCAAATCTCATTCTATATTAAACTTATTTTCATAAACCTCATTCGTATTTATAAAAGTCCTTTTATTTTTCATATTTATAAAACTCCTTTTATAAATCTCCTTTCTATATGTAAATCTTTTTTTTATTAATCTTCAAATTTATCTATAAAACTTATTTTATAAAATATCATATATTTATTTCAAACCTTCAGTTTCAAGTATATACTTTCCATAAACAATAATTCCATATATCATTATAAATTCCCAATTATGAATTATTATTCCAATTTATCGAAATGATATCATTTCCCTTTTATGTAATATTATTTATAAAACTACTCTTTTTATTATAAAAACACCAATTATAATTTTCCTTTTTATTTATGAAATACCATTTATAAATCTAACTTTCGATACAACATTTTATATAAAATGTTTCACCAATATTTATTCCTAATTATTGCTATCTTCTTTTAAAACAAAATCCCTTTATTTTAAAAGATAAATTTCTCCTTTATTCTTCCATTAAGATAACCATTTATTATTATATTAAATCTCCTTTGAAATAAATAGTTTTCAAAATACTTTTAAACATTTTCACATAATTTAGAAGAGACAATCAAAAAGGCTGAAGCAAAATAGAGAAGTTCCAAAAAACCATTTCTAATTAAAACACCATTGAAAATTCCAAAAGTCGGATTTAAAATCATTCTCGGAATCAAAACCAATTTCAAATCCAAACAGCTAATAATAGTATTTCCAAATACTATAATGAGGCTAATAGCTACCATCCAATGCTACTACGACCTTTATAAATAAAAAGGTTCAAGTTTTAACACACCGCTGTCACATCCAATATGGCCAAACTTCTAAATTTTGACATTCATTTACAAGTATGTAACTAAAATTTAAAACCAACAATAGTGAGGAATTTGGATTCCCTCACAAAATTTCCTGTGTTTTATTTCATATGTCATTCGATTTCCAAAGTGGAAATTCAACTAACTAATCAATAAATCATTCAAGCACAAAAAAATTATTTATATCTATTATATATCTTATAGTATCCATCCAAGGTGAGATAACGCACCAAAATTCAAAGTAAATGCTTAATCATTTTAGTTTGATCTAAAATTTTAGCTTAAAATTACACTTGCTCCAAACTCGACGAAATCAACTCCAGTGCGTAGATAATGCTCCTACGAGTGCAACGAAGAAAACTGCATCTTGATTGGACCTCATATGAAGAACTTTTCAATTTTATAAATTCATAAATTTATAATATAATTAATTAACATAATTACCAATCTAATCCTTCTTCCCACTCACTTATCCACTCCTTGTACATATGCACAGCGATACGCACACAAAACCAACCACGGCTGAACCTTCATCAATACTTCTTCTCCGCTCTATGAAATTGACTCCTTGAAGTTGTTATGAATCCCCCTTCTTATGCACTTCACCCCATCCCAAAAACGTCAAGCTCGAACCCTTGTATCAAACGACAACCTACTTTAGTAACTCATAGAAGTACACATGTCGCTCTCTCCTATACACGACCACACCACTTCCAACTCGGCCACCAGATGATACTTCTTATGAGAAATGTGAATCCACACCCGCCTTCGCCTAACGCCATCTAAATCGCCTCAATTCCAAAATCCTAGGCATGGCTGCCAATGTCGAACGTGATTAAGCACCACCGTGCCCTACCACGCCACCATGGATTCAATCCCTATCTTGCAACGAGTTCAATTGATCTGGTGTTGTGATTTATCGTTGACTGAATCATTTGATTTTTTTAACATAGTGGCGTGGTTTATAATCTGTAGGTAGTGAAAATAAAAGAGAAAGGTAAGTAAAATGATGAAAATTGTTATGTTTATTTTATGATTTTCGATGCATTTCTATACAACATTTCGTTCACATACAAACTGCGAACGATAGAAATAAAAATTCGCACAGTAGCACAACACGATCACAAAAAATATGTTAGTTAACTAATTGTGTGAAATTTCAAAAATGCCAACGTTTGATGAAAAATACCTCAAACGGTAATTTAAATATTTTTCAATTTAAAAATCATGGAAAATCTTATAAATTCATTTAAAAATATGCTATTAAAAATCAAGTCATTTTGATAAAAAATGATTTTTTATTATTTATTAAATTCGAATCAAATTCGAATATTTAAATACATTAAATATTCTTTTCGAAACCTAAAAAAATTACGGATCATTACATTCTTCCATCCTTAAAATAATTTCGTCCCCAAAATTCCCAAAGGAAGAAAAACGTCTCCAAATCCTTAATTTATTTAAAATGAGCTATTAAACCTATAAAATCCCTTAAGTTATAGAAAATTTCGCCAGCAACTCTTTGGCACGGCTTGATCCGTAAAAACTACAACTCGCTTTAACTAGCCCAAATCAACAAATAAAACAAAAGCCTAAAAGTGGCCTTCCATAACTGAAGCATAAAATCATCAACAACAGTATATTTATGATATACCTTATAGAGTGTGTATGACATATAACAAACACACCCGTTAAGCAATAAACGTGTACCGATTTGTCGTGCAAACAAACTCTACTCATGAAACTAAATGCAAACTGACAAGTCTTTGCTTCCATGTACCTGACTCTCACTTACATAATCCAAAAGAGTGTTAAACACGACCATGGAACAATACAACATATTAAATCCCGTACGATGTACATATGCCATCGGTATGCAATATTAAACCCGATCACTTTCTCGAATGCACAAACTTCTTTTACGAACTAGTATCACTCACTGGACTTCTCTAGTGCAGACTCTTATTAGGTTCCTGGTTAGAAACCTTTTTTCTCCTTATATACCTATATACTATGATAGAAAACTTTAAAATCATATCAAAAATCCGTATTAAGTGTTCACCATTGAGAATCTACTAAAAAAAAATCCTTGTTCGGACCGGTGTAAATCCCCTCAAAATCGTGTATTAGAATTTGGATGAAGAATAATTATGTGAATAATATGATCTATGTACAACTTACATATTTATGACATTGGTTTCTTAACTACACCAGTTATTTTTAATTCACGTTTATTTACAACAGTAGTATTCCATTTAGTACTAAAATCATTTATAAATTTTTCTTCATAAAACATTACTTAAGTTCATATTCCTATAATACTCCACTACATCCTCAAAGTATATACACAATATCAGATTTTCTTACTTAACCAAGAAATTCAACAAATTTAAAACCGGTTTCAATGTACTACTTTTCCAATTAAAGAGTTACAAATCCTCAACTCACATATTTTTACAAATCACATAGCTTTAGGTTCTCAACTAATTTTGAAGTTTTCGAATGTCCAAAATCGTCGAAAATTTCGTTTTATTTCAATAAATGAAAATTACCAAACAATATATCATAGTATGATGCACAAACCAAACTACCCTAATGCATAGGATACATGCGTCCATAATAACTTAACAGAAAACTTAAGAACTAAACACTAGGTTTTATTTCAAATCATGTTGAAATAATAATAATAATATACATATCGCCTTTTGTATATTAAATTATACTTTTGGGATTTAATTAAAATCTATTTTACCAAAATAAATATGAAGCAAAACTACTATGGTAGCATTCCCTACTTAGAAACTTGAGAATAAATGCGATGATGTTGTAGTCATCACCAGATTATTTTCTAGCGATAAAAGTGTGTTCAGTTCTTTCTATCTCCTTTAAAACCCTTCTAAAATATTTCTATTCATACATACTTTCAAATAATACTATTCTTATTTTCCCAAAATTTGAAATATTATTTTAAAATACACCAAGATATAAGTTCTCAAATTACTAGTTTAAATCCTTTTTCTTTATAAACCCAATTTATAAAACATACTTATATAAACCATTTTTTTAATATAATTTCATTTTATTATATAAAATAATTTCACAAATGTATATCTTTATTTAGATTATAATAATTGACTTTTATTAAAATTAAATTTTGACACAACAATATCACTGAATGCCTTATAGTCAAACTTTGAAGCTGAATTCATAAGGTGTTCATTTTCATATTCCTAGAATTTACTATTTACCCAACCCATGTAGAAAAAAGGTAAAATTGCTCATTGCCGGTCAAGCACAACTTATCAAACAATAAATGATAATAATTAAACATTATGATTTTCTAGCAAATAAACAATCATAGATAACTATATCAATTTCTAAAAAAAATTCTCTTCAAATATAATCTTAGGTAAAATTATTTTATTTATCAAATTTTCAAAACAATACTCAGTCGGTTTGCCTTGTGCAAGTGTTTAGAAATTCATATCGATACAGTTATACCTTTTGTATTGACCAAAATTCATAAACCACTCAACGGATCAATCAACATAATATAAAACATTTTTATCGCACTAACAGATATGCGCTTTCATACACACACAACGAAACTTATTTTAGGGTGTTATTAACCCTATCTCTAATGAGTTTACCCCACTATAGGCTAGGTGTTCGCTCAACCTAAGTTCTGATACCAGATATGATGACCTACCATTTCGACCCTCAAAAGTCACCACTAATACATCTATGGTATTCACATGGTGAGCATCCGAGTGCTGGAAATAAGATTGTTAGGATGAAAGAAAGAAAAGAAAGAATATAATCTTATATCGTGATGAGTAGTATATAATATATAATAGATCTTTTCAAGAGAAAACTGTATTATTCATACATTAGTTAGAGTAAGCTAACATTTTATCAGCCTGTACAGTTATAACAACGTACCCTCACAAATTCTGATAAAAATAAAACAACAAATGTATCAGAAATAAAAAATACGTGAATACGTCTTAGAGGCATCTAACTTATCTCCTAAAGCTCCAAAGCGTCCATAACTAAATCTGGAAATATGCTCGGGTCTGACTGGACCATTATAAGAAATACCACACGAATAAGTCTGGTAAGCTAGCATGAGAAATACAAATTTCAAATGGATTTTAATGTTATATGATCTTTCAAAAGTAAAGGCATCTCGTAAGACCACACCGCATATAAACACGAACTGGTTTTTAACCTACGATAACCATACCATTTTATAGAAAATCTTCTAATATTATAATAATATCTAGGGTTTAAATTAACATTTAATCGTAGTCGAAATGGTTATATTAATTACATTCTAGCACATTAGGTATACAATTAAGTCCGTAAGGCACGTATTGGAGAATGGATTCCATACAATGACAAATCTACTGGAGTACCGTCTATCATAGTACACCTCTAGAAAAATACGCCGGGGTTGAAAACCTTTCAACCCTTGCATGGCAAGAACGGCCTATGACTTCCTAGATAGTATTGAATATGTCATCACCTCGGTTGCCTGCTAACAACCGTACTGAGTTACTAGCATACATAAATAGGTCAATTTCGATCTAGAGCGGGTGATGATGATACCCTAACAGTAACGAACCACATAGTCTTGCAGTATGTCCCCTATTTTAGTCATTACCGGATATGAGGTCTGAGGCTACGTTTTACCTTTTAGAAAATCCCACTTGGAATGCTAACACTACCCTTTAAGCAACAATGCAATGACAGCATTCATCTATGTAAGTTATTTAGGATATGAACAAACCTAAGGCAGTACTTCGACTACAACCTTGGGATTGTAGCAAGCACCCTTAGCACTTCAAAGACCTCTATCTTGGATTTCATCATCTTTAAGATTTCTTTAATTCAAATGCTTATGCCGATTTGAAGTGGTTTCAGATAACATATCTGGTTATTGTCTCTCCGAACCGACAATCGATAATTTCAAAAACTGACCAAGGTTTCATAATTAGTTATTTAACTATCAAATAAGAAACAATCGAACTAGAGATTTAATTTCATATGGAAACCAAGCATGGTTAAGCACATAAGCAACTGCTAAGCCTCTTTAATTAATCCTTTTATTAATTAAAAATCAATTTGTAAATTCTTGTATTAAAATACTCTTACAAAGGACATACACAAGTATATTACTCATTCACTACTAATTTATACTCTTTCGCTGCTTGGAAAAATATCTATATACTTATGTCATCGGTATAAGTATATTCACAAACAACTATTATTTCAATACGTAGAAAATGTAACCATATACTTATCTCATCCGTATAAGTATATTCACAAAACCTTAAGAAAGATTTCACTTTCAAAACCATACATATTTAGCTTAAAGCAAATGCCAATTTAAATACTAGTAAAAGTAAACCCTCTTTCCTTTTGGTGTAAGTAAATGGATCATATGGAAATTAGACCATGTATACTTACCTCCACTTTTTAATTTTAAACTTGTATTATCCCTTGATTAACAATGTAGTGGGAGAAGTAAGTGTACTAACCTTGCCTCGATATACATTCTAAATTCTCAGGGTAGGGATAAGTTTTCTTACCTCGGAATTTAGTGTTAAGTATGAAAAGAATACTTTACATGCCACCATAATTTAAAATGGTCATTTATAGAAATAAAATCTCATTCCATTTATTTAACTCCATTTTATAAATCTCTTTCATATTTATAAAACTCCTTTTATAAATCTCTTTTCTATTTGTAAAAATTTCTTTTATAAATATCCTATTTTAATTATGAAACTTCTTTTATAAAATCTCATATCCTTATTAAAAATATTCTATTTAAAGATAGGACTAAATACTTTTATAAATAATAGTTCCATATATCGTTATAAATTTCCGATTGTGATTTATTATTCCGATTTATTAAAATGATACCATTTCACATTTATAAAATATTATATAAAAAACTTTTCTTTTTATTATAAAAACACCATTATAAATCTCCTTTTTATTTATAAAATTCTATTTATAAATCTAACTTTCTATATAACATTTTACATGAAATGTTTCACCAATATTTATTTGAATTTATTGCTATCTTTTTTAAAAATAGAATAACTTATTTTAAAAGATAAATTTCCCCTTTATTTTTCATTTAAAATATGCATTCATTATTATATTATAATTTCTGTAAATAAATACTTTTCGAAATACATTTAAAACATTTTCACATAGTTTAGAAGAAACTGTCAAAAAGATTGAAGTAAAGTGGAGAAGTTCCAAAAACCATTTCTAATTAAAATACCATCGAAAACTAGAAAAGTCGGATTTAAAATCATTCTTGGAATCAAAATAAATTTCAAATCCGAACAACAAATAATAGCATTTTTAAATACTATAATAAGGCCAATAGCTACTATAGTACTTAACCAATGCTACTACTACCTTTATAAAAAAAGGTTTGACGTTTGACAGATATCAATGTCACACCAATATGTCCGAACTATCAAATTTTGACATTCAACAATTTATACGTAACTGAATTTTAAAATCAAAAATGGCAAGGAATTCGGATTTCTCTACAAAATTCCTTGTATTTCATTTTATATGCCATTTTCTTTTCAAAGTGGAAATTCAAACAAACCTAATCGATAAATCATTCAACCACAAAATAATTATTTATATCTACTATGTATCATATAGTATTCATCCTAAGGTGAGATAAATCACCAAAATTCGGGTTGATGCTTAAACGTTCCAGTTTGATCTAAAATCAAACGACATTCGATTTTAGCATAAAATCCCACTTGCTCCAAACTCGACGAAATCAACTCCAGTGCGTAGATAACGCTTCTATGAGGCAATGCAAAAGACCGTGTCTCGAATGGACCTCATATGAAGAGGCTATGGATTTTATAAGTTTTGAGATTTAAAAATATAATTAATTAATTATCAACCTAGTCCTTCTTCACTCTCACTAACCCACTCAATATACAGGTGCACATTGATATGCACACAAACCCACCATAGTTGAACCTTCCTTCATCGATATCTCCTTCTCCACTCCACAAAATCGACTCCTGGAAGTTGCTACAAACCCTCTTCGCGTGCGCTTCACCTGTAATGTCCCGTATTTGGAAGCCAAGCAAAGCACTTTAGATGCTGCAGTCATCTATAGTATTAACTTTGGGTGACAAAATACGGTAATGTTAATGGTATCCCTAATATCAGAAGCACTTGAATATGAATAAAATTACAGATTTCATAAACAACATTTTACTGATTACATCGCAAAACAATGATTCACATCCAAGTTACATAATCCCATAATCATTTCCTAGGCAATGATCACATATAATTATGCAATAATACACCAAGAGTGACATATGACGATGTCCCCATGGTTGATCAGAGAAATATAGTTATAACCTACTTAATACACACAGCGGAAAAAAAATGTTACTCTTATTTAGCTATCCGTCAGCCATTTGCTCGTCTCCGAAAGCTTTATTCGTCAAAGTTTCTAATACCTGAAAACCTTAACCCTCGGCCTACTCAAATTAATTTTAAGCACTCGATAATTTAAAGGGAAACAAAAACTTCGGGTCAGACAAAAAGCCTGGTGTGAATAATACTATAACATCTTGGATATTTTTTGTTAAGTAAGACCATGCCGCTTAGCGGAACGGGTTTCCCCTCACTAACAACCTTTTAAAACATATCTTTTGCAAATCTTTTCGTGCAACCAAAACAGGTTAAAATATGTAAAGCATCATTATGTAAACATACATATCAGGTAATAAGTGAAATATCTGTTCAAACACTTTAGTTTTATTTGGCTAACTATTAACCTTTGGCTGACTTGGGCCTACCGGACAATATATCAAAATTTATCTAACATCTGTTAGTCACTCATCTTCTAGACGGTCTGTCCTTATCTATCTGCTAAATACTTCTGTTTTGGACGGTCTGTCCCTAACCTATCATCTCCCAAGGTCACCCGATCCTAATGGTATTGCGGCCTCACCAATAACCTATCTGTATACAAACGTATATAACTTTATGTGTGTAGTCAAAATTTTAGTCTTACTTGTGATAAAGCCCCACACATTGGTATTTTGGAAAAAATTAGCCGGGGATAATCGCTAATGTCTAAGGCATGACACAATACCGGTCCCATCTGGTATTCTAATATTCGAGCCATTTTACTTAGGGAAATCTTCCCAAAATTTTCCTTGAAAACCTTTTCAAAATGATTTAAACGTTTAAATCAAACTCAAACAAGGAAAATATATAATCTCTATGCTTTACTCAAAATCACCTTGCCCTGTTATGTGTGTATATATATATATACACTTTACCCAAATCTTATTTGGTGAAAACATTTAAACCTTTGAAAGTCCTCCTTTCGAATCTATTGAAAGTACCCCTTTTGAAACCATTGGAAGTGATACTTTTAAAACCTTCCTTTAACCTAGGCCGAAAGGCCAAAACCACCTTTCGAAGCCATTCTCAAAATACTTTCGGAAATACTAAAAACCTTCCTTTCGAAAGCCTTAAAAACCTTAGACATTTTTCTTTTAAAACCTTTAAACATCGCCTTTCCAAACTTGAAGAAAACCTTTCCTTTTAATCCTTTCAAAAAAACCAGAAAAACCTTCCCTTTCGAATCCTTCAAAACCATTGGGGAACCACCTCTTCGAAACCATCCTTTAAAACCTTTTGAAAGCATCAGACCTTGATAAACATAAACCTTTCGAAAGCACTTGGGTTCAGTTTAAAAGAAGTGGAAAAAATACCTTTCGAAACCATTCAAAACCGACTCTTTCGAAACCGTTTGAATTATACTTCAATCAGAGAAAAAGGGTAATTAAAACCATTTAGGTCAAAACCTATCTTTCGAAAGCATTCCTAAGTAAAGAAGTGATAGAATCGAAACCATCCATTTGAAAGAATTGGAGAAGTGGCCAAATTTTAGAAAACAAAATTACCCCTTCGAAACCCTCTTGGTTGAAAGGAAAAGAACGACAGCTAAAGGTTTCGACTTAGTCGAAAGTAGTTATTTAAAAACAAAGGCGCAATCCAATCGATACCATTTCTTCTAAATCAGTTGAACTACTCGAAAGCTACTTAGTCGAAAGTAAGTAGGTGCATTTTCATTTAAAAGCGAAGTATTGCCTCAACCCCTTTAGAACCTACGTTTTCGACCCTATGCCTTCCACCTACATCCAATTCACTACGTATCAATTCCCTAATACCATGTGCATTGGTTTCGATAGAGTCGGAGGCAAAGGTAAGGAGGCGAAATCCTGGTGCCGAAAGCATCGAAACAGTAAAAACCATGTAGATTAGTCCTTTTAAAACTATTTACCTAACCTACCTTATTCGTTAAATTATGATTGATTGTAGGTTTCTCTTTCCTAAAAGTACATTCGACTTTCTAGAATTAACAATTTGAATTCATTTACAAAAATATCCGTCTCATTTCATAAATATATAAATCATTTTAGTCCCATACCTTAAATAATTTTGTATATCCATTAAAACATTTAAGAAAATTCTACAAAAATTCCAAAAATCTCTTTGAATATGTTTTCCAACATATTAAAATTTCAGACCCAAACCTTTTATTATTTAACCTTAAATAATTTATAACCCAAATTAACATTTTCTTTACTAGAAAATTCATATAAAGTCCACATAAATTTGGAAAATTCTAAAAATTGAAACTCAACTCTAAAATATTATTTCTTGTCTATATAAAAATTCATAAGGCATTTAGGCATCATTTAATAGGGTTTTCTCCTTAAAACATATCATAAAATCAAAATGAACATGCATAAATCATCAACAAGTATATAATATCATTCCATTGTTCAAAAACATGGCAAAACATTGCAAATAGGTTCGGACCCCTCTTAAAATTGAAAACAAAACAAATAAGAGATGTAAATATTATTCGGTTAGATTTAGAGATTAAGGATGTGAGATTTGAATGAATTTGATGTTGATTAAGCTTTCCCTTTATCTTTCTTTCTCTTGCTCTTGTTAATGATAGCCGGCCTTAAGCTTTTAAAATTTGAAAAATGAAAGTGAACGTGTATAGAGGTACATGGCTTGTTTTATCGGTACATAAATGACCTCTTTCCTATTTTAGCCCACCTTTACTTCATTTTAAACTATTCTTTTAATTCATTGGTTAAATGGCATAGCTACCCCTTAATTAAAATCAAATCTCAATCCCTTAATCAAAACATTATTTTATTTAATTTAGCTAATTAAATATCCTAAATAATGTTACTAAAAATATGAGGTGTTATAGATTTCCCTCCTTAAAGAATTTCGCCTTCGAAATTACAATAAGGTGCACAACAAATCAACCAAAGAGGTAAAACATACCATCAAACAAATCAGGATAAGGATCTCTAATCCAGATCTCTGTCTTCCAAGTACAGTCTTTCTCATCTTCACTCCACTGAATTTTCACTAGTCTGACTATTTTAGTCCTGAGCCTCTTCTCATCTCTCATGACTATACGAATCTGCTTTCTCACTATAGTCAAGTCCGGCTCTATTACTAGATCCTCTAACACAGTCGGTGCAATAGTAGTCTACATGTCTCGAACACACTTTCTAAGATGAGAAACATGAGAAACATCGTGGACACCTGCCAAACTGCTCGATAACTCAGCCCTATATGTGAGTTTCCCGATCCTCTCAACAATAGGAAAAGGTCCAATGAACCTCGGTGCCAACTTCCCTTATTTCCCAAATCTGATCACACCCTTCATCAGTGACACCTTGACGAAAACTTGATCTCGAATTGAGAACTCTAAATCTTTTTGTCTCTTATTTGCATACATCTTCTATCTAGATCGAGCTTCCTTCATTCTAGCTTGAATGACCTCAATCTTTTCTGCAGCTTCTCTTACTAAATCTGAACCAAGAACCAACGTATCTACGGTCTTTAACCAAAAAACGAAGATTTTTATGGCTTTCCATACAAAGTTTCAAACGGTTCCATACCAATACTAGTCTGATGACTATTGTTAAATGAAAACTCGATTAAATGCAGATGGTCTTCCCACGATCCTCGAAAATCTAGTACACAAGCTTGTAACAAATCCTCTAAGATTTTGTTAACTCTTTCCATTTTCCCATCAATCTGCAGATGGTAAGCAGTACTCATCTTAAGATTGGTTCCTAAAACCTCTTGTAGACTCTTTCAAAACTTACTAGTAAACAAGCAATCTCTATCACTAACAATACCACTAGAAATTCCGTGTAGTCTAACCACATTCCACATAAATAACTTCGCTAAAATAGGTGCTATTATGGTTGACTTAACTGGAATGAAATGAGCACTCTTGGTTAATCTATCCACTATGACCCATATACTTTCATTTCCTCTGTTTGACCTTGTAACCCGTCAATAAAATCCATAAAAATAGAATCCCACTTTCATACTGGAATATCCAATAGCTGAAGCAATCCACTTAGCTTCTGGTGTTAAGCCTTTGCGTATTGGCAAATCAAGCATTGATTTACCCATAAGCCAATATCCCGTTTCATACCTTCCTAAAAGAAACTTCTCTTCATATCTTGATACATCCTAGTTCCTCCTCGATGGATAGAGAACTTCGAATGATGACATTCCTTCAAAACTTCTTTCCTTATGTTTCCTGCACCCGAAACACATAATCTTCCTTTCTTTCTCAACCACCCATTCTGGTCAAGATTGAAATCCTTCAAGTCATCGTTCTTGGTTCCATCTTTCAACTTCATGATCCATTTAGCTAAAACGGGATCTTCCACCTGTTTAGAAGCAATCTTTTCGATCATCACGGGTTGAACTTCCAAACAAGATAGTACAACAGTCTCACCGCTAGACCTAACCTCAGATCTCCACTGCACTCTACAATCTGACAATGCTTCTAAATCTTTCCACTCAGCAATCACCGCCAACACTGCATTCTGATGTTTCATGCTAAGTGCATCTTCCACCTTATTTCCTTTTTCTGATGTGTACTCAATCCCAAAATCATAAGCTGCAATTAATTCTAACCACCTCCGTTGTCTCATGTTCATCTCCTTCTGAGAGAACTAATACTTCAGCGACTTATGATCAGTATATAACTCAAACCTCCCTTCCAAAAGGTAATGTCTCCACACCTTCAATGTGAAAGTCATTATAGCCAATTCCAAATCATGTGTCGGATATCCGACCTTATGCGGTCTAAGCTGTCTAAAAGCATAAAAAATCACTTTACCTCTCAACATCAGCTCAACTCCTAATCCTGTTCCACACGCATCTGTATAAACCACCAAATCCTTATTCCCTTCCGGAATAGCTAACATAGGTGCATGGTTCAATAGGTGTATCAAACTCTAGAATGCCTCCTCACCCTTATCAGTCCACACAAACTTCATATCCTTTCTCTTAGCTTGGTCATCGGTGCTGCCATCCGCGAAAAATCGTTTATAAACCTCCGAAAATGACCTGCAAATTCAAGAAAAATCTTTACCTTGGTCACTGTCTCAGGTCTCTTCCAACTGTTCAACACTTCAAACTTAGTCAGATCTACTGACAACCCTTTCTCTGAGACTACATGAACAAGAAACTTCACTTTTTTCTTCCAGAAATGACACTTCGAAAATGTTGCCTTTAGCTGATGTTGCCACAGCATCTCAAGCACCACTCCAAGATGAATTTCATGCTCTTTTTCATCCTTATGGTATATCAGAATATCATCTATGAAAACCAATACGAACCTATCCAAGTGCTTTCAAAAAACTCGGTTCATCAAATCCACAAAGAACGCTGGCACATTAATCAATTTGAACGGCATAACTAATCATTTGTACGTTCCATATCTAGTCCTAAACGCCATCAAAGGTATACCATCCTCTGCCACTCTGATATGATGGAAACCTCTTGCCAATCTAACTGAGAAAATACCTTGGCTCCACTCAACTGGTCAAACAAATCGTCAGTTCTCAACAATGGATATCGATTCTTTATCGTCTTCTCATTCAACTTATGATAATTGTTACATAGCCTTAATGATTCGTCTGGCTTCTTAGCAAATACTACAGCAGCTCCCCAAGGCGAACTACTTGGCCTGATAAAACTCTTGCCTTCAAAATCCACCAACTGCACCTTTAACTTCCTCTTCTCTGTAGGGGTCATTCTTCTTCGCGGCCTACTCATTGGTTCTATTTCCGAAACCAAATCTATCTGAAATTCAATGGCTTGTTTCGATGGCAATCCAACTACTGGCTCAAAAAATCTTCGAATTCTCTAACCTTTGAAAACTCAATTCAGCTCATCTTCCAATTCCATAACACCTAACAAAGCATTCACCTCACCGTTAGGAACTTCTATGGTATAAACTATCCTATCCTGGCAAAATATCCTAACATCGTACTCACTTAACCATTCCATCCCAAAAATAATCTCAAACCCCACAAAATCAAACACATGCAAACTGCGAACAAAAGTATGACCTAACAAGTCAAACTTTAACTGGCAACATCTCAACCCTAGAGTTACATTATCCTCCTATTGGACTCGCAACCCATAAGGAAGTACCTAAATATGTAGGTTCTAGGTTAAGCTTATCTACCAAACATCTAAATATAAAAGAATGCGATGTACCAGTATCAATTAGAACGCTAACAGACATACCATGAATCTGAAGCGTACCTCCCAAAACTGCTTTTCCCTTCTCCAAAGTTGTCGGCTTTGAAGTAGTAGGCTCCAATGCATATACCTTTCCCTTTCCATCCTTAGCGGGCTCCTTACATTGATTCTTATACTAGCCTATTTGATCGTAGTTGAAGCATCTGATGTTCTTCTTCCCGATCACTTCTTTGGCCTTTCTAGTACGACTCTCATTAAAAATATACCCCTTCTTGTCGCATTTAAAACAGAAAACCTTAGACTTCCCCTTCTTAGCTACTCCACCCTTCTTAGAACCCTTCTTGTTGAAGAATTTCCTCTTCTGGCCTTACCCAACCTGGACCTCTTTCACCTTATTCTTCTCCTGACAAGCAAACATCTCCTAATGTCTCAAAGCCGTCTCCAAAACCACATCACAGGGATCTCTACTATGCGGTAAAGTAGCCCTGGCAAACTCAGGCTTCAATGCCCTGATAAACTTCTCATTCCTCTTCATCACAGTGTCCATAGTAGCATAACCATATCTGGCTAGCTCTTCAAACCTACTAGCATACTCTAGAATAGTCATCTCTCCCTATTCTAGCTCAGCAAACTTCAGGATCAAAACAGACTTTGCCATCACTGACATGAACCTCTCCTGGAACCTCTTTTAAACTCTGCCCATGTCATAGTCTCCTCATCCACTGCCACAGTCACACTATTCGACTAAAATAAAGCTGCTCCCTAAAGCTGTCTTGACGCCACCTCCTCTTCTACTCATCATCGAGCCCCAAATATGCAAATATTCTCTCGCAGTGTAGCAACCAATTTTCCACCTCGATAGCATCCTCAGTTCTAATAAATTGCTTTCGTCCAGGCCTAACATAATCTCTACTCAGAACAACATGATTGTTGACTATCAGAGCTTCCTGAAATCCTCCTTCCACTACTCCAGCAGCAACATCCGCTTGCATCATATTCAAGAAAAGTTGATACTTAGCTTCCATTCCAACTTGCGAGACTCCAGCACCTACATTCTCTACTTGTGCCTGACCTTAGGTCCTCTTCGAATTAGGTCTAGCATTCCGATCGGTACTCTCCCTCCTGGGTTAACTCTTCCTCTTCTACCATCCATATCCGTATTCAAACCTCATAAGACATAGAAAATAATCTAACAAAGTTAGAAGACTAGAGATAAAGCGTATACTTATATATATAGCAAATACAAGTATGTTACTATAGCGTTTTCCCATACACTGATATTACTCTAATGCCTTAGGATTATGTCTTTAAAACCATTTTTAGTTTAAAGTTTTTCACAAACCTACGCTCTGATACCAAGTTGTAACATCCTGTATCTAGAGGTCAAAAGCTAAGCGCTATAGATACTCCAGTCATCAATAGTATTAACTTTCGATGACAAAATACGGTAATGCTAGTGGTATCCCTAGTATAAAAAACAACATTTTATCGATTACATAAACCCATGATCGTTTCGCATAATCACATAATCGTTTCGCATTATCGATTGCAAAACACGACAATGCTAATGCTAATGCTAATCATATCGAAGTTACATAATCCCATAACCGTTTTGTAGGCAATAATCACGTATAATTATACAATAATACGCCAATAGCGACATATGATGATGCCTCCTTGGTTTATCAAAGAAATATAGTTATAACCCACTTAATACACACAACGGAAGAATAAAATAAACTGTTACTCATATTTAGCTATCCGTCAGCTACCTACTTGTCTCTGGAAGATTTATTCGCCAAAATTTCTAAAACCTGAATACCTCAACCCTCAGCCTACTCAAATTAATTTTGAGCGCCCGAGAGTTTAAGGGGAAACAAAAACTTTGAATCATACATAAAGCCTGGTGTGAATAATACTGTTACATCTTGGATATTTTATTTTAAGTGAGACCATGCCGCTTAGCGGAACGGGTTTTCCCTCACCAACATCCTTTTAAAACATATCTTTTGCAAATCTTTTCCTACAACCAAAACTGGATAAAATCTGTAAAGCATCATTATGTAAACATACATGTCGATAATAAATGAACTATATATTCAAACACTTTAGTTTTGTTTAGATGGCTATTAACCTTTGGCTGACTCGGGCCTACCAGACAATATATCAAAATTTATATAACATATATTAGACACTCATCTTTTAGACAGTTTGTCCTTAACTATTTATTAAATACTTCTTTTCTAGTTGGTCTATCCCTAACTTATCATCTTCCAGAGTTACATGATCCTAATGGTTTTGCAGGCTCACCAATAACCTATCTATATACAAACATATATTCTTTTTTGTATGTATTCATAATTTTAGTCTTACTTGTGATAAAGCCCTACACACTGGAATTTTGGACAAAATAAGCTGGGGCTAATAGCTAATGTATAGGGGTGATCCTATACCAGTCCCATCTGGTATTCTAATATCCGAGTCATTTTACATAGGGAAATCTTCCTAAAATTTTCCTTGAAAACCTTTTCAAAATGATTTAAACCTTTAAATCGAACTCAAGTAAGGAATATATATAATTTCAATGCTTTACTCAAAATCATCTGGTCATGTTATATATATATACACACACTTTACCCAAATCTTAGTTGATGAAAACAACTAAACCTTTGAAAGTCCCCCTTCCGAATCTATTGAAAGTACCCCTTTCGAAACCGTTGAAAGTACCTCTTTCTAAACCAAGCAAAACCCTTTCTTTAACCTAGGCCAAACGGGAAAAACATTCTTTCGAAACCATTCTCAACACCCTTTCGAAACAATTGAAAACCATCTTTTCGAAAGCCTTAAAAACGTTAAAATCTTTCTTTTAAAACCTTTAAACATTTCCTTTCAAAACTTGAAGAAAACCTTACGTTTTAATCCTTTCGAAACAACCAGAAAAACCTTCCCTTTCGACTCCTTCAAAACCATTGGGGAACCACCCCTTCGAAACCATCCTTTAAAACCTTTCGAAAGCATCAAACCTTGATAAACATAAACCTTTCAAAAGCACTTGGGTTCAATTTAAAACAAGTGGAAAAAACACCTTTTGAAACCATTCAAAACCGACTCTTTCGAAACCGTTTGGGTTATACTTCAATTAGAGAAAAAGGATCATTAAAACCATTTAAGTCGAAAGCCTATTTTTCGAAAGCATTCGTAAGTAAAGAAGAGATGGTGTCGAAACCATCCCTTCGAAAGCATTGGAGAAGGGACCAAATTTTAGAAAACAAAATAACCCCTTCGAAACCCTCTGGGTTGAAAGGTAAAGAGCGCCAGCTTAATATTTCAACTTAGTCGAAAGCAGTTAATGAAAAATAAAGGCGCAACCGAATCGAAACCATTTCTTCTAAACCAATTGACCTAGTTGAAACCTAACCAAGTCGAAAGCTACTTAGTCGAAAGTAAGCAGGCACATTTTCATTTAAAAGCAAAATATTGTCTCAACCCCTTCGGAACCCATGGTTTCGACTCCATACCTTCTGCCTACATCCAATTCACTAAATACCAGTTCATGATACCGTGTGCATTTGTTTCGTAGACTTGTAGGTGAAGGTAAGGAGGCGAAAGCCTGGTGCCGAAAGCATTGAAACAGTAAAAACCATGTAGATTAGTCCTTTTTAACCTATTTTTTGTACCTAACCCGGCTTGTTTGTCAAATTGTGATTGGTTGCTAGTTTCTCTTTTCTAAAAGTATTGTCTACTTTCCATAATTTACAATTCGAATTTATTTACAAAAAGCCCCTTCTCCTTTCATAGATATATAAAACATTTAAATCTCATACCTTAAATAAATTTATATATCCATTAAAACACTTAGAAAAATTCTACAAAATTCCAAAAAATCCATTTTAATATGTTTTCCAAAATATAAAAATTTCAGGCCCAAACCTTTTATTATTTAACAGTAAATAATTTATAACCCAAATTAACATTTTCTTTACTAGAAAAATTCATATAAAATCCACATAAATTCAGAAAATTCTGTAAATTAAAATCCATCTCTAAAATATTATTTCTAGTCTATATAAAAATTCGTAAGGCATTTAGATGTCATTTAATAGGGTGTTCACCTAAAAACATATCATAAAATCAATATAAACATGCATACATTATCAACAAGCATGTAATTCATTCCATCATTCAAAAACATGGTAAAACATCGAAAATAGGTTCAGATTCCCTCTTAAAACCAAAAATAAAAAAATAAGAGATGTAAACATTATTCACCTTAGCTTTGGAGATTTAGGATGTGAGATTTGAATGAATTTGATGTTGATTAAGCTCTCCTTTTAACTTTCTTTATCTTGCTCTTATTAACGGTGGCCGACCTTAAGCTTTTAATATTTTGAAATATGAAAGTGAACGTGCATAAATATACACAACCAAGTTTTATGGGTATAGGAATGGCCTCTTTCCTATTTTACCCCTCCTCTACTTCATTTTAAACTCTTCTCTTAATTCATTGGTTAAATGGCATGGCTATCGCTTAATTAAAATCAAATCTCAGTCCCTAATCAACACATCATTTTATTTTATTTAGCTAATGAAATATCCTAAATAATATCACTAAAAAATATGAGGTGTTACAACACCACCATCCAAAAAACATCAAGCTCAAACCCTTGAATCAAATCATGACCTTCTCTAGTAGCTCAGGACCGTACACATGTCGCTCTTCCTTATACGCGACTGCACCATCTCTAACTCGGCCACTAGATGCAACTTCACACGACAAACGCGACCACACTCATCGTCGCCTAAAGCCGCTTAAAATGCCACTATTCCAAAACATTAGGCATGACTGATCAATGTCGAACAAGACCAAGCACCATCGCACCTTACCATACCACCATGGATTTGAACCCTGTCTCGCAATGAATTCAACATTTCTAATGTTTTGATTTATCTTTGAGTGAGTCATTTGATTTTATTTTTTTAAGGTAGTGGTTAGATTTATAAGCCACGGGCAATGAAACTAAAGGAGAAAGGTAGGAAAAGTGAAGAAATTCGTTAAGTTTGGGTTATGTTTATTTTATAATTTCTGATGCTTCGCTACATAATATTTCGTTCGCATACAAGCTGTGAAGAAATAAAAATACTATCGTGCATAACAATACGATACGATCACAAAACAACTAGAAAATAGCCTGGTTAACTAATTCTGTGAAATTTCAAAAATATCTACATTTGACAAAAAATACGTTAAGTGATAATTTAAATATTTGAGAACTAAAAATTATAGAAAATCCTATAAATCCATTTAAAAATACATCATTAAAAATTAAGTCGTTTTAATTAAAATTGGTTTTTTATTATCAAATTCGAACCAAATTCAAATATTTAAATACATAAAATATTCTTATTCAAAACATAAAAAAATAGCTGGTCGTTGCTATATATATACACACGTTTAAGCAAAATTGATAAGCATAGTAAAGTCGGACTACTTGTCAATCAGGATTAGGTTGTTCAAAATGTTATCTTCATTGAAAAAATTTTCTAGATCATTACTTAGAGCATTACTATGTCTCTCATAAGTGCCAATAATATGGCCACTCAAAATATCATTGCATCTTTTAATCTTTTTAAGAATGTTAAAGAAATTTCCATTCTTAGCTAGTTTATAGCTTGGGTTCTTTACCCTATTGTATATGAATTATGTAATAGCGTGGATTGGTTTATCATACGAGTGATGATGTAATTAAATATAATTTGGTTTCTTTGGAACTATATGTACCAACATGTGATACTAAAGATTTATTAATTAAAATTGTATGGTGATTAATATGGTATAGAGATAAATATAAATCTTAAATATTCTATGCTTTTAGAATTCATAGTGGAAGGAATAAAATATAAGTACTAAAATACATAAAATTATATCTATTTAGACAACAATAATCAATACAAAAAACAAAGAAACAAAGTTCTTGATAATGTCCATATAGAAATATAATTAGTATATGCCAACAAGTATGATAAGGTACATAAGGAAGGACTATAAATTAATTAATTCCAGATTGCATGGTCATCTCCTTCTCGTATTTTACTTCACTTGTCAAACCACCTTACTATCCTATTAACCTGTTAGTAGGTATATAGAGGGAAAATAGAGAGGGGTCATACAAAGTTTATTGAGTAGGAAATATCAGTAGTAATAAGGGACATAAGGAATGACTATAAATATATTAGTTCCAGATCGCATAGTCATCACCTTCTCGTATCTTACTCCTCTTGTAAAACCACCATACTAACTTATAAACCTATTAGTAGGTATAAAAAAGTAACATAGAGGGTGATCAGACAAAGTTTTTTGAGTAGGAAATATCAATAGTGGTATGGTGCTAATAGGAAATTAAATTATCATTTATAATATACACAACCTAAGGGTATTTATCTATATGTGTACAACATTTAACAGATTAGCCAATTGATACGATATAGGATAACAACCTATAATAAACCTAAGTCCAATAATAGCCTATATAGATTTCCAACCAAGGATGGACATCTAGAAACTAGGTAAACCTAGCAATATATCAAGTATGTAGTCTCGATGATAAACCGCTCATACAATATATTCATTGAGCATATAGTGCCGATGGTAAACCGCTCAACTATACATTAATTAAACTGTATCAATGGTAAACCACTTAACTATACAATGAGTAAAGAATCTCAATGGTAAACTGCTTAAGTTGCACACACACCGAGTGTACAATCACTTTCCCGAAGGCACATATCAAGTACACAATCCCAATGGTAAACTACCTACCCAAAGCATCAAGTATACCACCTCGGTTGTAAATGTGTCCTATGCTTTATATCATTCAACTACTAGTAAAGGGACGATGGACAATGCAACAACCCATAGATATATCTGACAAAATGATGTAAATCGTATTGAATAGATAATTCTGCTACTTCCTCGTAGTCTGCAAACCAAAGTATAGGATTGAAGTGCTAACAATAAAAATAAGAGCAACTAATTTGGATATAATTGCGTTCCCGTGTTGAATATCATGTTATATAGAATTGTCAATGTTAGCACCAAAATTGGTTACTAACACCCTTGAGTAGAGTTATGTAGAGAGATTAATGAAGAGAGTAAATTAGAACTGAAAAATAATGTAATTCAATGAAAAAAGAACAACAAAAACGAGAACACTAGATTTATAGTGGTTCGGCGTAATTTCCTACATCCACTTTGAGTTTGATCTTTATTGCTTTCTCAATTGCTTGAATACAGATACAATCCGTAAATCAATCACTTGACTACAAGTTTGAATTAAAAAGAGGAGAGTATAAAAAATGGCAGTGTCTCCCCAGTGTTCCCGGAAAACGGTCCCTTTCACTGTGCCCCTGCTCTTCTATTTATCGACGAAGATGGGTTGGACTTCCCTCATGGGCCCAAGGCTGAGGTGACTTGGCCCATATAGGGCAATCTCAAGCTGGTTGGTCTATTCTCGTCGAACCATACCTAAATGCCAAAACGTGTCAACTACATCAAACCCGCATATCTTCAGGCTCTCCTTGGTCAGAATCTGGTCTAGTGCAAACGATAATATCTTCAATTGTCATTTTGTAGCCGGGCCAAGGTGCCGATTAACACTTGCCCCCCAAAGTGTGTCGTGTGAAGCAACACGACATGCTTTGAATCAGCGAGTACCCCTTGTTTCTAGAAAGAAATCCATCACGTTTTCTGAATAGTCATTATCCTTCGATTTTATCCTCCCAAGCTGTCATGTCCTTCTTTGGTCGTCCTGACACTTGGTTGATTCCCAATATTACAAATCCAGGGTTGTAGTTCATCGATGGCCATCCGTGTCTGATTCTACAGAGCTAGCAAGCTTCGACTATGTGATCTAATCTTTTCTTAATAACCCTAAGCGAGAATTCAATTTACGTTGATTTCAAGAAATCAAACTTTTTCGAATGTACTCATGCAGTTTGGGTACATGTTCTTGCCATGGTTCTCGGATACGTTTTATATTCTCATAAGTCGTCACCAATTCCATCTAGTTTAATTGCAATTCAATTGCGGTTCTTTGTTTGTATTTTCTTAGAGTAGTAAGCAAGAGTGAATGGAATATGGCCAGTCACGGACCCATGGGTAGTTCTATAAGCCCATAATGTTGTTGGAAGTTCATCAACCCACTTGCCTCTAGCCTTTTCCAAACGATTTTTTAATATGGATTTGATTATTTTGTTCACGGCTTCCACTTGTCCATTGGCTTTCGGATGAGAAACTGCTGCAAACTTTTTCTTAATGCCATATTTTTGGCCAAATTCTTTGAAATCCTTGCTTTCGAATTGAGTTCCATTGTCTGTAATGATAGTTCGTGGAAGGCCAAAACGGAATATAATATTTCGTACAACGAAATTAATGACCTTTTTGGTGGTGATAGTGGCCAAAGGCTCTGCTTCTGCCCACTTAGTAAGGTAATCAATCGCAACTATCGTGTATTTCGCACCACCTTTAGATATGGGTAAGGAATCGACTATGTCGATCCCCCACATTGAAAACGGCCAAGGACTAACCATTTGTATGAGTTCCGTCGGTGGAGCTCTCAAGACTTTTTCATATTTCTGGCATTTGTCACATCTCCTCACATAGTCTGTGGCATCTCGATTTACAGTTGGCCAATAGTATCCATAGCAAAGGATTTTTTTCGCTAACGTCTGCCCCCCAGTATATTCACCGCACTCTCCTTCATGGACCTCCTTAAGGACTCGTTTTATCTCATCATGGGTTATGCACCGGAGTAAGGGGGTCGAGAATCCCCTTCAATACATTATTTCGCTCACCATTACATATCGCGAAGCCTTACGAATGAATTGTCGTCTTTCACTCCTTCTTCGTGTAAGATCACATGTAGTAAGTATTGCTTAAATGGGGTCATCCATGATTCCTTATCGATTTCGGTTTCTAACATGAAATCTACCTCCATCATATTTATACTCGGAGTATGTAAGGTTTCAATGGGAACTAATCCCATTTGCTGGGCATCGCCAATGCTCGCAAATTTGGCCAATGAATCAGCTTCTTTGTTTTGTTCACGCGGAACGTGCGAGATATCATAATATTCCAGATTTACTAGCAGCTCCTGAACCCGTTCAAGATACGGGGCAAGTCTCTGTCCCTTTGCTTGATAGTCTCGCCGCACTTGGTACACCACCAGTTGCGAGTCACAAAAGATTTCAACCGATTTTACTCCCAGTTCTTTGATAAGTCTCAAGCCAATAATCAATGCTTCATACTCGGCTTCGTTATTTGTTGCTGGGAATTCAAGGTTCAAAGCATAACAAACTGATTGGTTTTTAGGAGTTACAAGAACTACGCCAGCCCCCAAACAATGGTCATTAGATGCCCCATCGGTGTACATCTTCCATCAAACGAGAGGTATGACATTGTGCCCGTTTGAGTCGTCTAACACAGTGAATTCAGCAATGAAGTCTGCTAGTATTTTCCCCTATATGGTCCTTCGTGGCAGGTAGGTAATATCGAGCTGACTCAACTCGATATTCCATTTTAACATCCTTCCAGAAGTTTTCGGTCGTTGGAATACCTGTAGCAAGGGTTGATCAATGTAAGCACTGATTGAGTGTGCCTGAAAATATTGGCGAAGCTTGCGTGACGTAATCACCAAGCAATAGGCTAATTTCTCGATCTTGGGCTAATTTCTTTCTGCCCCCATCAGACGTTTACTGACATAGTAAACTGGCTTTTTAGCTTGTCATCTTCGTGAACCAAAGCGGTACTGATAGCATGCTGGGATACTGCCAAGTAAACATACAACATTTCATAGCCTATTGTTTTCGATAGCACCGGGGAACTTTCCAAATGCCTTACCAGAGCTCGGAATGCTTCCTCACAATTGGATGTCCACTCGAAATTTCTCTTTCCTTTCTTTATCACATCGAAGAAAGGAATACACTTGTCTGTAGCTCTGGATATGAATCGACTCACTACAGTCACCTTTCCATTCAGGCTTTGTACTAGCTTCATAGTTCTGGGCACTTGTATGTCTCAGATAACTTGAATCTTCTCCGGGTTAGCTTCGATTCCCCACGCATTCACAATGAAACCCAAAAACTTTTCCGTCTCTACGCCAAGTGAATACTTCAAAGGATTGATTTTCATTTCATAATGCCTGAATATATCAAACATCTCCGCTAGGTCTCGGATGTGGTCGTTCGACTGCCGTGACTTCACGACCATGTCATCCACATAGACTTCCATCGTTCTACCAGTCTGGTCTTTAAACATTCGATTCACCAGACGTTGATAAGGTGCTCCCGCGTTTTTCAATCTAAAAGGCATTACTACATAGTAATATAGCCCCACATCTATGACAAAACTGGTGTGTTCTTGGTCTGGAATGTGCATCGGGATCTGATTGTATCTTGAATACGCATCCATAAAAGACAATAATTCATGTCCGGCCATAGAGTCGACGAGCTGGTTGATTCTAGGTAAAGGGAAACTATCCTTCGGGCATGCTTTATTCAGATCAGAGTAATCAACACAAGTTCTCCACTTTTCGTTTGCTTTCCTCGCAAGCACAGGGTTAGAAACCCATTCAGGGTAGAGGGCGTCGCAGATGAACCCATTGGCTTTGAGTTTGCCCACCTCCTCTCTAAGAGCAGAGGAACTCTCCGGGTCCATGCCTATCCTTTTTTGTTTTACAGGGATGTATTTCGGGTCTATGTTCAACATATGACTCACAATAGTGGGAGAAATCCAGCACATATCAAAATGTGTCCAAGCGAAAATGTCTAGGTCCGCTCGGAGGAAATCAGTTAGATCCTCGGCCAATGATGGGTCATCCCGGCTGACTGGTATGTCAATCGTCAGCTCAACCGGTGCTGCATTCGTTTTACTAGGTCCCCCATCATCAATTCTCGGATGTATGTCTCTATAGATCCGAGAATGCTGCCCGAGCCAGGGCTCGGGACTACTTGTCAATTGTCAGTGTTTTGGATGTGGACGGAGCTGTCCACCTTGTCTGCATCTCGACTCCTAAACACTATATCGTCTGTCATCATGCGTTGTTGTTTTGCAGGGGTTCCATCTTCCATATTCGAGCAACATTCATGATCCGCATGCCTCTGGTTGGAGTGACAGTTAGTTGCCCACTAGCTTAGGTATCGATTTAATGATTCTATCTCAGGCATTCTTTCAGTCGTAGCCTTAAGTAGTTGTAAAAATTATATACAAGTTTCAATATTGAGCTATCGCAGCCGGTCTTTGGATGACCACGCATCTGCTCCCAGTCTCGGATTGATCACACATCTGCTCCCAGTCTCGGGTTGATAAATGTTCTGCATGGATGGTTGAGTCTCGTCCTAGCCATGTTTATGTTCCCATCTAAACTTCAAAAACATAGAGTTGATCGACGAATAGTCGGTTCACATTCATTTTGCTTCTAGCTCATGCCCCCGGGTCTGGGGCATATATACCAATAAGTAGGAAGGTCAGCCATGCCCACTTTAACATTACTCTCTTTCCTTTTGGATCGGGGATCAGGTCAGTCGATGGGAGACGGGGTCTCGCCTATCTTGCATTTTATCGTGGTTTTTCATTCCAAGAGGAATACTTCGATGCCTCATCAGTTTTAGGGCATAATTCGAACACTGGATGGTCATCCACGTCCACTTTGGTTCATGTTCTGTAAATAGATCTCGAGGTAAAGTTGGCTACAAATACAGTCGGGTCATGCCCATCTAATTTCATACTCCTCCTAATGGATCGAAGGAGGGTGCTGGATAATTTTTGACAAAATCTTCATGGTTTACTCTCCTTTCCACACTCTGGAGGTTATAGGTTTTCAAGGAACACCCCAGTCACATTCGTATGTGCTTAGTGCGGATCGGTATTGACCCTCGATATGAGGTATGACATAGTCGGTTGCTCGTAGCTTTGGATGCCGTTTCGATTAGTTTTGTATTGAGGCCTCCATGTAGTCGTTGCCTTAAGTTATAAGAAACGCCAAGCTAGAGCTATAGTAAGCGGTCGTATTCAGCTTTTAGTGATTTGTACCCTTGCTCCCAGCATTGATTTAGCTAGGCCACTAGTTGGATTGTCGAGCTCCATCCTTAGCGAGTTAATAATCCTCCTGTCGATTTTCAGTCGAAGTTTGTGGAATAGAGAATGGTCGGAATCCACTCATCTATTTGTCGATGTTTATACACCACTCTGCATTCTGGTGACTTAGTGTTATTCTTCCCTCGTTCGACTCGCACCCAATTTGTATTCAACTTTCGGTCCATGCTCTAGGGACTTAGAGATTTGTCGAACGGTTTATACTTTAGTCCGTAGTTCGGGATGAAGAGATTTTCGTCAATTCGTTTATGCTCTGGTCCGCATTCCCAGGACTGAGAGTACTTTAGTCCTCACTCAGGGGACATCGAAGTTTTTAAGCCGTTTATACTCTAGTCCATGCTCAGGGGACTGAGAGTACTCTAGTCCGCTTCAGGGAACTTGGAGATTTAAGTCGTTTATACTCTAGTCCACACTCTAGGGACTGAGAGTACTCCAGTCCGCACTTAGGGGACTTGTAGATTTAAGTCGTTTATACTCTGGTCCGCACTCTGGGGACTCAGAGTACTCCAGTTCGCACTCCGGGGATTTGGAGATTTTGAGTTGTTTATACTCTGGTCCGCACTTTGGGGACTGAGAGTACTCCAGTTCGAACTCCGGGGACTTGGATATTTTGAGTTGTTTATACTCTGGTCCGCACTCTGGGGACTGAGAGTACTCCAGTCCACACTCTGGGGACTTGGAGGTTTGAATCGTTTATACTCGAGTCTGCCCTCTGGAGACATAGAGTACTCCAGTCCGCACTCTGGGGACTTGTAGGTTTGAATCGTTTATATTCGAGTCCACGCTCCGGGGACATAGAGTACTCCAGTCCGCGCTCCGGGGACTTGGAGATTTTGAGTCGTTTATGCTCGAGTCCGCGCTCCTGGGACTTAGAGTACTCCAGTCCGCGGTCCGAGGACTTAGAGTTTTGAGTCGTTTATACTCTAGTCCGCACTCCGGGGACTTAGAGATTTTGAGTCGTTTATACTCGAGTCCGCGCTCTAGGGACTTAGAGTACTCCAGTCCGTGCTCCGGGGACTTGGAGATTTTGAGTCGTTTATACTCGAGTCCGCGCTCCAGGGACTTAGAGTACTCCAGTCCACGCTCCGGGGACTTGGGAGATTTTGAGTCGTTTATACTCGAGTTCGTGCTCCGGGGACTTAGAATACTCCAGTCCGTGCTTCGGGGACTTGGAGATTTTAAGTTGTTTATACTCTGGTCCGCACTCTGGGGACTCAGAGTACTCCAGCCCGCACTATGGGGACTTGGAGATTTTGGGTCGTTTATACTCTAGTCTGCACTCTGGGGATTGAGAGTACTCCAGTCCGCACTCAGGGGACTTGAAGATTTAAGTCGTTTATACTCTAGTCCACACTCTGGGGACATAGAGTACTCCAGTCCGCACTCAGGGGGCTTGGAGATTGAAGTCGAGAGCAGTCGTATTTCCACCCATTTAATTTGTATTTCTTTTACCGTATCAAGGCTAATGTCGTCGAATGAATGATCGGACCATGTTTGCTCATGGAATGGGACTCTGCCCTCAGCATGAAGGATGAAACTTGAAGAATGGACAGCCGATTCTCGTCCATGGTGATTGTAGCTCTTCTAATCAAGTCAAGGAAGGAGGTATATGACAGATGGTTGGATCACATCCATGCTGGGTTAGATTGGAAATAATTCAAAGAAGATTAGGATAAATCTCATTGACAAGTGAAACAACGTCGTGTGCTCGCTATTCGACTTTGCCCCCGGCTCCTTTCAAAGGGATGTCGGCCGTCAGCAGTCCAATTGATAATCATATCCCTTTATTATTAGGCATCGGATGTTTGCTGCCCACCATTCTACAGGACTTGTACAAACTATTGAAGCTTTCCTTTCCAGATCGGCTTTTCGATCACACATCGGAGGTGTTTGTAATCGCCCGTGTTAGGATCAGCGAGCATATGGGAATATACAACATTCCCCTGATTTTCTTTAGACTTTGGTGTACTCTCTCGAGGTTGGTTTCCAATACCACTCTGAGTCGTGAGTCTTCAAGTAGAGGTTGTCAATTGAATCTTTCAAAGAGCATATGAGCCGAATTTTGAGGTCTTGTTTTGGCTACTGGGATCTGCATCCTTAGCCAATAGGCCTTCATTGTTATTTTTCTTAGTCTATTCCGCTCCTCCACACTTTGGTCTAGATTCATTTTTGTCATAGAAACGATCCATGGTCATAGGAGGTTCTCCAGCTAACTGGCTGCCAAAATATATATGGAGGTTGATTCTCCTCAAGGGTGATCAGTATGATATCCCTTTGAGAGTATCGTTTGAGTAGCGGTGTTTTTCCGTTCCCTTGTTGCCGTTCATAAGCTGTCGCTAGATCCTCTATGCCCTGGTCGATCAGGGGATGTAAGGGAAGTAGATAGAATGTTCCTTTATTAAGTTGAGGGCCGTTCATCATGAAAAAGTTGCTCGGCATACAAGATTGTTCAGCATTCCACACTGTTCGGCATTTAGGAACGCCCGGCACTCAGGAGCGTTCGGCATTTGAGAGCGCTCGGCATTCAGGAGCGTTCGACATTAAAAACCGCTCGGGATTCAGGAGCATTTGGCATCCGAGAGCGTTCGGCATTCAGGAACGTTCAGCATTCACACTGTTTGGCATTCCACACTGTTCGGCATTCCACACCGTTCGGCATTCACACTGTTCGGCATAGAGGTATGGATCGGCCTAGAGGTATGGATGGGCCTGGAGGTATGGATCGGCCTGGAGGTATGGTTTGGCCTGGAGGTATGGTTCGGCGTGGAGGTGTGGATCGGCCTGGAGGTATGGTTCGGCCTAGAGGTATGGTTCGGCTTGAAGGTGTGGATCGGCCTGGAGGTATGGTTCGGCTTGGAGGTATGGATCGGCTTGGAGGTATGGTTCGGCCTGGAGGTGTGGATCGGCCTGGAGGTATGGATCGGCTTGGAGGTATGGTTCAGCCTGGAGGTGTGGATCGGCCTGGAGTAGCGTTCAGCCTTGAATGGGAGCGGCTCGGCATACACATTTTCGAAGGCGATCAGCATATACCTTTTCTAGGGCGATTGGCTGAATTGCCTCCGGAGAAGGGTCGGCCTTCATTCAACTTGAGTGCAAACTTCAACGTCCAATCCTTAGATCTTGTGTACATCAGTGAATCCAATCCTTTTACATGAACATGAACACTTGATTAACTTACGGCTATCAGCTTCCTTTAGATTTTTTTCAAATCTGAGTAGAATAGGAAGTTTTCTAGTAAACAACTGGATCTATCTCGCAAATAAGGAAATCCACTAGTAGATGATGAAATCCAATCAAGCTGAGAATTCAATTCTCAGTGAAAGCACAAAAATGTTAGCACCAAAATTTCTCACTAACACCCTTGAGTATAGTTATGTAGAGAGATTAATCAAGAGAGTAAATTAGAACTGAAAAATAGTGTAATTCAATGCAAAAAGAACAACAAAAACGAGAACAATAGATTTATAGTGGTTCGGCGTAATTGCCTACATCCACTTTGAGTTTGATCTTTATTACTTTCTCAATTACTTGAATACAGATACAATCCGTAAATCAATCACTTGAATACAAGTTTGAATTAAAAAGAGGAGAGTATAAAAAATGGCAGAGTCTCCCTAGTGTTCCCGGAAAAAGGTCCCTTTCACTATGCCCCTGCCCTTCTGTTTATAGACGAAGATGGGTTGGACTTTCTTTATGGGCTCAAGGCTGAAGTGACTTGGCCCATATAGGGCGATCTCAAGCTGGTTGGTCTATTCCTGTCGAACCGTACCTAAATGCCAAAACGTGTCGACTGCATCAAACCCGTATATCTTCAGGCTCTCCTTGGTCAGAATCTGGTCTAGTGCTAATGATAATATCTTCAACTATCGTTTTGTAGCCGGGCCAAGGTGCCGGTTAACAGTCAAGCTACGTAAACTCCAGAATGTAAACTAAATGGGAAATAAAGTGCTAAAACTTCCCTATCGGCCTGCATTGGGTATAGGTTCAACCTAGGCTACATATATGCGATCAATTGATTGAATAGAAATGATCTTTTGACTAGTTGCCTTTGTATTTTTTCTTTTAAACATCACACTAATCAACTGACTAAACACAGTCAATCGATTGCAAGCTTAAATCAATCAATTTATTGACCATAAAAATACGCTAGCTTTCCTCAGATTGGACTCGGGTTTTTTTCATGTTTTGTCGAAGCAAGTCAGTCGACTCCGATGTTGCGGTCAGCCAATCTTCCATATGTTGTTGGGTTTTTCAATGTTTTTAACTTGTTATTTTTGTGAATTTTAAATCATTATTGTGTTCTATCTCTTATTTGTAATGACTAACTTTTCCTTACAGTTTAAGCTGACAATAAACCATACATGTCCAACCCAAATTGAATGGATAAACGGATAATTATGGAAAAGAAAGAAGAAAAAAGACGTGACAAACTGAACAACACAGAATCCCACAGCAGAATGAATAATCTATAATATATAACAATCCTTTACACAAAATAAATATGTAATATAAGCATATACAGACTTTAATCAGAGTATACTAACCTATTCAGCACGGACAGTTATAACAACCTATCCTCACAACTACTGAACAATATACATCAATGTAAGCAATGGAAATATAATCATCTACGTGAATACATCTCTGGCCTCCAGCTTCTCTCCTGAAGCTCCAAATTATTCATCTAAACCTAGAAACATGCTCGGTTTGACCCGAGCATTATATGAAAAACCACGCCCTGGTCGGTTCGGTAAAACTAGCGTGAGATAACTCGGATAAGGGAAAACATATATAAAATTCTATGAGACGTCGTCGCTAATGTGGAACTGGTTCTTTTCCTCACAATAATAACATCCATCTAGGTAAGGGCAGAAAGAGATATCAAGAAACCAATCCAAAAATGATTGAGTATAAATAATATTAAACCAGACTTGAAAGAATTGAAATAAACTGAGTAAAATCCAAACTATATAAAATGGATAGAACAAGGAAAACAATCCAACTTGATAGAATGGACTAAATAAGGTAACAGTCCAAACTCAATAGAATGGGCTAAATAAAGTAACAGTCCAAACTCGATGGAATGGGCTAAATAAAGAAACAGTCTAAACTTGATAGAATGGACTAAATAAACACTTAATTGCCGTGATGAGGAGTTGGCTCAACTAGTGGCAATCTAAAGCTAAAACGGATTCAGGGATACGAATCAAATAAGGAAAGGAAATTTTCCAATAAACGATTAGGAGGGTGCACCCCTTTTTTACGAAAGCATACCTCTTGTAAATATACTTGAGAGGGTCACCTTCTTGCGACACCACTCGGGAACTCCAAGATGGACCCCACCAACCTTATCGAGAATCCGAGTATTTCACATCTTAGTGCACAAATAACTGAAACCAACCTAGAGTAGATGTGAATATACCCTAATGGGAGCAACCCCACAAACTTGGCCTCCACTCGCTTTCTGGTTTTAGTCATTTCCAACAAAGGGTAACAAAGCTCAAATGAGCAACACATCGTCATAGAGAAACGAAATAAAGTAGCTGAAGTAACCAATAGCTGAGATACCAACTGTCGAGGACATAAAACGATCGTATATGGAAATTAAGTCGTGTATACTTATCACCACTCATTGAATTCAAACTTGTACTATCTCTGGGTTAACAATAATACCGAAAAAGTCAAGGTAGTTTTACCTCAAAGTCATATCCAACGATAACTCTTAACTTTTGAAATAGTTACAAGTTAACTTCTCTAATGTTCAATGTTAATTATACAAATAAATCGTTTTCATATAAGTGATTCGTTTTACGAAAAAATTCATTTCCATAAACGAATCAAACTTTTACTTTTAAAAACGAACCAAACTTGTTGGCTTGATTTCCGTATTAGTAAAACACTTTTAGAATTATTTCCTAATTGTTAAAATGTTAAGAGAATAAATTTTCCAAGCTCGCGACCCCGAAGGCCTAAACCAATGAACACCCAGAAGATCATCCAACTCAACAACTCAATGATCGAGTTCCAATTCCTTTTTATACCTAAAAAACAAGATTAATTATCCTTGAAGATAATTAATTACATTTAAAATCCCTTTAAATAAAAATTCAATATCAATAATAAATTAGATAAATATTTCCAAACACTTTTATAAGATTGGTAAATTAAACTTATAATCTTTATTAAATCAGTCTATTGACTTTAAATCAGTTTATTAAAGCAATTTGTATTATATTAGTTAACTTACTTTTAATCACCTTTATTACATCAATAAATTAAAAAGCTTTATTAATTCAAATAGTCATTAATTAAATGAATAATTAATCGCAAACATCATTAATTAAAATGATAAGTAATTCTAAATTCCATTAATTAAAACAATTAATCAAGTTCAAAATAATCACAAATTATGAGAGTAATTAAATCCAAACTTAATTAGTCAAACCGATAAATTAAAACATCATTTGTTAAAATGATTTATTTAATTAAAAAACATCAATAATCAAAATGATTTAACAAAATTCCAATATCATTAGTTAAAAATAATTGATCAAATTTAAAAACAATCATTAATTAGAATGATTAGTTAAATTCAAAAATCATTATTTAAAATGATTTATTACTTTTAAATATCATTAATTAAATGATTATTAATTTCAATTATCATTAATTGAAATAATTAATTAAGTTCAATAAATTAACTAAACTCCACTATCACTAATTAATTAATTAATTAATTAATAAAATTCAAATAACCATTAGTTAAAACGTTTAATCAAGTGTAAAACACCATTAGCAAAATGATTAATTCAATCTAAATATAAACCAATTTTAATCATCATTTGTTAAATTGGTTAATTAATCTAAAATTAATCAATTTAAAAGATTAATTAATTTAAATTATCATTAATCAAAATGATTAATAAGTTTTCAATATTCTTTTTAGTGGAAACTCAAGCACAAGTTCATAAGATAGGGTTTAGGGATGAAAATTTAATAAACGATCGTATAGCGAAAATCTCTATAGCAACATTTAAACTATTAATTGAAATATCAGAAAATAATTTCAATAAACCCTAATTAAATAATTTAACCATTATTAGTCAATATATCATTAATTCAAAGTGGCATATCATTTACGATATATAATCGAATGTCCAAAACTATAAAATAGCAGAACAAGGATTTATTCTGCTAATTAATTGTGAAATAAATTTAATTAGCAGAACGATGTTTTATTCCGCTAACAGGGTCCAATTAACATATTCAATCAGATTTAACTGGATAGTATTTTATATAAGGTATATAAATTTTTAATCGATGTTATCATTAAAATAACGTGATTTAAATCCTGTCTGTTTAAGTTTATCATAAATTTTTACATATCCAAAACTATCAACAAGTTATAATAAAACATTGTGCTCGTCCATACGAGTGCAACGCAAAAATCCATGTGTTGATTGGATTTAAAACGAATATGTTATAGCATTTCAAAGGGTTTGAGAATAATAACATAATTAAATATAGATTAAATCAAGACTTTCTCACCCAAACACGTTTGGGCCAATTTCCAATCGAAACCGACCAAGTACCAAGAAGATACAGCCCCCTCGCCCTTTTTTCTCCTAAACACTTGCTCCAGTTCGAAGATCCCTCATTTTTTTCCTGAACGAAAAGCATACACGAACTCGAGCACGTGCACAAGGCACCCATCCTTCAAGATCACATGCCATAGCCACCAACACGACCGCCACCACCTCGTCGTCCCACTGCAATGCCTTGCCCCTGTTCTGGCCTTCCAATACAGAAAGCGACATTCGAACCCACTCTAGCCACGACATCCAGGCCTCTTTCCATTGCCTTGCACCACCACCTCGTTCGACTAGAGTAGGTGTTACCCACATCAATGCAACCGCCACGTCGTACACTACCTCCTGGCAAGATGTGGCCTCTTTCGATCACCACCTACCACTGCTATGATGCCATTACCGTACCCATCCAAAAACATCTATAACATCCTGCATCCCAGTAGGCTTAAATTTTCGATGAACCGAAAATCCAAGTCCACTAAAGTACGAATTGCTGGCTTGGTATCCTGCAAATAACAAAGGCAAGTCAGAGTAATATTTATAAAATCTCATAGTGGAATAATGATAAATATTCAACATATGGTTACTAACCAGGATTGGGCTTCTTTCCCTAACAATGTTGAACCTATGAGTGAAACTTGCCCATTTACTAAATCCCAATAGCTGCTAAACCGTCTTCCCGTGATTTGGAGAAAATAGGAAAATAGGAATGGGTCAGACATAAAGTTTAGTGAATGAGAAATTAAATGAAGCAAAAAGAATAAAACAGTTTAATTCTAGGTCTTCCCCGGATACCGCAGAGGGTGAATAACATAATGCAGTGAATCCTTCTTAGATACAGTTCCTAAGAAGCCAAAGTCCTTGGCCACGCTAAGGAAGTCAACCATGCACTAATATTAATCGTCAATCGGCCTATCAGATCTACTGTCCTTACCTATCCACGTGCTACAGCATGAAAGTCACGCTCTTTACCCTTGCGATGTGACTGTCAATCCATGTGCAACAGCGTGAAAGTCATGCTTTTCACCCATGAAATGTGATTAAATGCCTCTGACGTCTGACCGGCACCGACTCAAACAACCTCGCAGGACCTCGAAGTTGCGCTCAGGCTCCGTCAAATTGGACTCCTATCCTCCTGTCTCCTTGGTCACCAATGTGGATTTGCCTCTATCCAAAGTGTCAGTTCTCCGAAAGAGCGTCCACAGTTGGGTCAGCTGCGCAAAATCCTCCAACGATCGGCCTAAAGAGGCTTATGTCAGAGCACATTTGTCCTATTCTCTCCATGTCGATCTGCCTAAAGAAGCCTACAATTGCGGATGTTATCTATCCTGTATACTAGCAACCTATGAATGGTAACAAACATTCTTGCAAACCTACTTGTTCGCTCCTAATACGTACAACCAAAACTATATGTTGGTATTAACTGCATGAAACACCTATCCAGATATTTACAATGTCTGCCTACCAAATTGCTTCCAAATTAATTAATTTTACCATTACAGTTTACATACTATTTATTTCCCCTAATTTTCTTTAGACTATTTGTACATCTGATTTGATTATTTCACAATTTCCCTTTTTCTTACATAAATGGTATTTCAATTTCACATCCGTTCAGACCGTATGGTTTATTTGTAATTGTTATACCTTTTTTTTCAGATTGACACTAGCCTTTAGGGTCTATTTAATTTATATATTTTTCCACCCTAATTTACGTTCTCCTTGTAAATATTTAATCTGTACAAAATTTTTATCCAATAACCACTCAAGAAGAAGTGAATACCATTCTCAAGCAATTTGGTGTCACAAGCATAGAAACCAGGCCTACTGTCCTTTTGGTAGAATAGACAACCCTTTAAAACGGTTCTTTGCCATCACACCAATTCACATATGGCACTCAGGATATCTTTATTTTTCCGGCTTTCTCTTGTGATTCCTGGAGCACCTAAATATCGCTCCAATCCAACTATATCACATATGTTCCCTTCCACAAAGCTTAATCACCAATCTTGTTAACAAGACGAAGGAATGGGAAACCCGTTTCTTTATGTCAAATGCTACTCGGGGACTAGGGCAACTTTCTCCATTCTCGGTAAGTTTCCATTTCCTTTTACTTATCTTATATTTGTCACTCTCTCACAACAAATGTTTTCCTTAAGATCCGACTCCTAAGCAGTTAAACCCCTCTGATAGTGACACTATCAAATCCCTGACTCTGGTATCCTAGAGTATGGCTGATGGGATTACGCTATTGATGGAAGTGAACCTTTGTTAACACTCCTTGATTTTGCGCAATCATATAATAATTAGCGAACTTCCGATGATGAAAGTAAACGCTTAAGGGAAGCGATCGCTAATTATTATCAACTGAAACGCTTTCTCTACCTCTTTTCTAATTCAACTCGAAACCATTGGTAGGCTTTTAATATAACTCGTATGGAATTCCTAATGTTATTATCTTATTAACTTCTTCCTTTGTTTTAGGCTCATCTATCTTATTTTTGATTCTAAAGAGAAATAAGTTAAAGTTGATGTTCCCAAAGAGAAGGGAGATAAAGACGAAGTTACCGTCCTATCTCAACTGAGCAAACCTATTTCCATTGAGGACTCCGTTGCCAATGCAATTAAGGCAATAAAAAGGAAAGCGAGCGAGATGCTCCTGCTAATATTCCATCTCCTCCTCCTGAGCAAAAAGGCTAAACTCGTGGGTGATTTTACTCCTATTGTTGTGGATGAGGAGATACATTCGATTATTGATTCAAATCCTGATGTGGAAAATTTAGACAAAGATCGAATGCAAACAAAGGAATCCCATACTCTCGAGTCCCTCCTAAATATCTCCTTTTTGACTTGTCCAACAATTATCAATTACCTATGTGCTAATATTGGTCCGTTTCCTTCTTCGAATGATCCTCTTCCTTCAGAGGTTCAAGCTTAGTCTCCTATTATAAGTTTTAGGGATCTTCTCTACTTGTTTTCTCAAGCTCCTTCGCCAACATCACCTGTGCCGCCACAGCCTTCAGTTTACTCAAGAGATCATCTTAGTGTCATCCTTAAGTAGCTTTTTTTGGTATGCACTCTTTTCTATTTCATTATTCTAATTTTATTGACTCTGTATATACTATTCTGACTTATACTACCAAACATTTTAGGCGGCCAAGTATGTTCTTCCTTCAAGAGGCTTCTCAAAGGCCTTCTAATGAAGTGGCCGAACTTAAGGGTTGAATTTCCTCGCTTATCAATAGTATAATTGCTATCACTACAGCTAGATATGAAGCTGTTTTAGAAAAAGATAAACTTACTTCCTTTTACTAAAGGGAGAAGTGAAAAAACTAAAGGCAAATATTGAAAAGGATAATAAGGAAAAGACCGAGCTAGTCCATAAGAATGAAAAGGCCAACAAAGAGGTTGCTGAATTAGCTGATAAGATTAAATCTCTAAAGAATATGGTATAAATAAAAACTAACATCTTGGCTTACTCGAATAATATTATTAGCGACGCCTAGGAGAAAATCGCCTTTTTGCTTAATAATGCTCTACCCAAGATTATTAAGAAGTTCTATGAGAACGCTTTGTTCATGGCATATGCTGATAACATTTAAAGATGCCTAGACTTACACTTTACATCCCTTCTAAATTGGAATGAAACATTCAAAAGAAATTTTAGTCTCATACCGAGGAAAGATAAAAAGTCCCTTTAAGAAGAGTTTCCTGCCAAGGAAAAGGTCAACGCCAAAAAGTTTCTAAACTTGACGATCCCCTAGTTGATAAGGAGACAAAATCCGATAAAGAAGGAGATGATGACGATGACAGTGATGATTATGCCCATGATGATGATGGTGGTGGTGATGGCAATGAAAAGGGTCCTTAAGATCCAAAAGATGGGAGAAATGGATTAGGTGATGCTAACATAAACTCGTCTGCTCATGATACAGGCTTTACTGAATTCCCTGATCATCAAGCCACTACAAAAGAATCTCCCCCAAAAATAACGCTCCCTCCAGTTGTCAGCCAAAGGAGAAAACTTAGACTCTCATTTAAGTTTCAACTTCCCAATATAGATTCGCTGTTTAAATTCTTAAGACTACCTTCTTAGATTTCAATTGATAATCTTATTATTTTAGTTAAGGAAAAAAGAACAAACACTATTACATGACCCTTCATGAAAAGAGCGTGAATAAGGAGCTCCGACTGAGTAGGGAAATATAAAGGCTAGTTAAAGAACATAATGACTTATCTAACAAATATAAACCCCTTTCTGGTGACGATGCATCTTTAAAGTTTATTAAGGAGTAAAGTTACCCCTCGCTTGAAAAGAGCCCGCCTTTATTGGGATGAAATTATGAAAGAGAATGCAGAATTGATGACTCTCTTTTGGATGATAATTGATGGAAGAAATTCTTTGGTATAGTTTCTCTATAAAATTTATTCCAGGGGCAAGTTTGTTAACTTTTCTTAGCTAGACAAGAATAGTGGGGGTTTAATTAGGCATCTTTATGAAAGATACTTGGACAAATATGGGTCTGATCCTTATCATAGGGATTGCTAAAACCTTCCTAAGGTGGCGTCTATTCCACTTTCTCCTTAATCTTCCCCCCGATAAGATTAAGTATAGCAGGGAGAGAACTATTTTTGAATTTTATAAGGAATCAATATTGTGTGAACCTAAATGATTATATGAATGTAATATGTGATTCATGTAGCTTATAAACTTTATAACTTTTATTTCATTGTTCTTAGTTTATTTTCATATGTTGTACATATTAAAGAATCCTCAAGTAGTCCTGTTCCAATGAAATTCTTGAGTAAATTTATCAAGTTAAAAAGAGATTTTAAAGAGATGTCCTTAATTATTAAAACATTTTAATTAGCTTAACGTTGTTCTCTTAGAGATCTATAGGAAGTTTATACATAATTTCCCTACTTTCATTTCGATTTCTTAGGTGATGAGAAGGATAAACTGCTTAATGAAATTCGAACTAATCATGCTAAATTGTTATGTGGCCAAACCAACCCTTCAGCCGAAAAATTGAATTATCGTCAACTTCCCCCAGTCAATACCCTAAAAGGGATTAAAGTTACTTTTGATTCTATCATTACCATGTCTGTTGGTTCACTTGAAAAGGCCAAAACTATTATCTCAAAATGTTAAGAATTAATTGTATATGGGGCTTACGTAACTTTAAATTTGCTTAATTTGTAAACCCTTATCGTTTACTCAAGAGAATTTTTTGTGTATTGATTTTCTTTCCTATTTATATGTTAGCAAAAACAACTAACACTTGCGTCTGTCAGCTCGGATTCCTTGCTTGACCTGATTCTATTAATAATATGCTAGGCAAAACTCTAGGAGAAATGCTCTTCTTAAGGCTGTTTGATCTTAAAAATTCCAAATAACTCTGATGCACAAAAGTAGCATGGCAAACACTACAAATTAAGATCAACATTCATAAGTTTAAGACAAATGACTTCTGATTTAGAATTTTTTTTAAAGAAAGAGATGGAAGAATCCAATAACTAAATGGGAAGACAAACACAATTGTCTAATTCGAACCCTTGGTCTAAAATGTCGAAGCTGATGCAGAAATTGGTGATTACACCAGATGGTAAAGGATCTTAAGGTAAAGTTATTAAAAAGTCAAGTGGATTATTAATCTTTGGAACTTGTTATAAGTGGAGGAAATTCCATCCTTCCTGCTCCTGCTCTTTTGATTGGTCAAGAGAAGTTCTCTGTCCTGTTAAAACCTTCTTTGGGCTTGGATGATAACGAAATTGCCAAATAGAGTTAAAGAGGTAGATTTGAATGTATGAAATTTTTGAACAAATAGTGGAGGGATAGAGTTTCTACCCATCTTGACACTTATGAAGCTAAAGTTGAGTGACTTGAGCATGAAAGACACATTTCTGATCAAGAGATTAAGAAATTAAAAGGTATGATCAATATTTTGAAGGGAGAAAATAAGACTCTCGCATGTGCTGAATATTCAGATTGCATCAATTGATGAAATAATTACTATTCGGTGAAAGGAGAGGAAGCTTAAACAGTTTTTAAATTTGGCAATTCGTCACATTACCGATTCTTCCTCGGTCACTGAAAATTTAAGGACGTTGGCTGAAATCTTTGACTCGTAGCTTATAGCCTTTTTAATTAGATTATATTGTTGTCCAATCTTTTGTTCCTCTAACTTTTGTGCATAATACGTTAAATTGAAAATAAAATTATACTTGAATGAATGTTTCCTCGAATGTACCGTATGTACTTTTCCTTTTGAATTTGCTGAATTAGATATATAACTTGCTTTCCCATAATATGATATATAGCCTTGATCTGGACACTATTTTGTCTTTGAAATTGGTTGGCGATGACATCTTGCTTTAAGATACCCTTCAACTTTGATAGGTCCATTACATAATCATGAATGGAAGACCAGAGAACCATCTAGAAGAATAATGTCCTTTAAATAGAAGACCAGAAATCCATTCTGACAATAATATGGATAGAAGACCAGAAAATCCATTAGATAAACCTATCTAGCAATAGAAGACCAGAAAATCCATCTGGCAATGATAGAAGATTAGAAAATCCATCTAGTTATAGTAGAAGGCAAGAAAATCTATCTAGCAAAAATAAAAGACCAAAAAATCCATCTAGCAATAATAGAAGACCAGAAAACCATCTAGCTATAATCTAAATAGAAGACCGGAAAAGCATTCAATAATAATGTCACTTGAATAGAAGACCTAAAATTATCTTGCAATAATAAGAAAAGAAAACCAAAAATTAAATCTGGCAACTAAAAATTGCTCTATCTTTGCTTTGAAGCACAATAGCTTATATTTGGTCGATCTTTCCCAAGAGGACTACTTTTGTTTTAGAGCACTAATGGTTCATTTTTGATAGACATTCCTCTAGAAGACAACCTCGATCCTTCTTTTGGATTGAGTTTGTAATGACCCGAATTTTCAGACTAGTTAAAATTGCTGAAAATTCATCCATTCTAAAACTACCAATGAAATCTACCAACTTAATACACCATATTTGATAAATATTCAGTATCACTGAATGTATAGGATACAATTTCAATTATACAACTTATCAAAGTAATTAATTTATTTATTAGTTCTACAATGTGTGCTTTAATACATACCAAATACAATGACTATAATCTACAACTGCATAAATTTGATGAGAGAGATAAAAATATCCTTACCTGTGAACTCAAAAAACAATGTAAATGCAGAATAAAATAGTAAGCAGAAAAGAGATATCATCTCACGATAATTAGCAAACAATAAACAGAAAAAATGTTATGTTATTATTGGGGCTGCATCACTACCACTTCTGACTGCCTATGTACCCCTATCTACTTGGACACCCAATTAGATATAGGATCAAGCCAACGTAGTTCTCCTACCGCAAATAGGACTCATGGAGCTTACGATACAACAAACAAATATGCATTCCCAAAACTACCCATTTAGGCTTAATCTTCAATTTTATATTTTCAAATCTAATTACCTTGACGGAAATTATCTTGTTGGACTTTATTCTCGAATTGTTGTTTCAAACTTTTGAAATATATATCTTTGATATTCAAATCATACTTTACTTCGAGATCTTAAATCAAATCACTTTTGAAAAGTTTATATTGAAGTCTCAAATACCGTAATAAAAACATATCAAACCATATGCAACCATATCGGGAGGTTTCTCTCAATAACAAAGCAGTTGGGTCCTAGCTTTAATACAATCGATAAATAAATATATCCCTCTATTCCAAGAGCGGGCTATACTAAAAAAAATTGTCCACTTTTTAGTTACGGGTTACTCGAATCATTGGTAACATAAAAAATCATTTTATATCCCGAAGCGATAAATCATTTCACACTAATATTCACAAGTACTTTCAAATCTATAATAATTTTCATTTTCCAAATCTGTTCAAAAATCATCTTAAAACCATCGGGTTTAGTCCTCGAAATTCTTTCCATTTTATAAAACAATTTAATAAAAACCATTCTTATATAAATCACTTTTATATAATATAACTTCAAAATATTCATTACCAAACATTTCCGTTTCTTTTAAAGCGAAAATATTTCATAGCGTTTCAACTTCAAAATCAATCATCAAAACAATTCATTAAATTGATGTGAACGAAATATTACACTAAACACCTTACAGTCAAATCTGAAATAAATCACAAGATGTTAGCCTACAATTATTTTCTACCCAGCCCATGCATATGAATAAATAATTGCTCATAAACTGGTCGAGTAAAGTCAACAATCAATAAATAATAATCAATGCTCATAAACTGGCCGAGCGCAATCTAAACAACCAAACAATCAATTAACAAATAAAAGCAACAATAAATATAAATCAATGTTTCATTCTATCAAATATTTATAACGCTTTTTATTTTATCTTGGGCTAAAATGGTTTGATATTTATTTTAGTAGCATCCGGGCTTTCCCTTCGACATGTTCCATCCCTCACCCAGGTCTCCTTGGATCTCACAAACGAAACATATGTACTAGTCGTTTCCGTATACCCCATTAAGTATGTAACTTGTAAATTTTAAATTACTTAATTAACCATTCAAACATAATATCGAGCAAGGAAATAAAACTATTATTTTAGAAATAAAGTAAACAAGCATTTAACAAGGGTTTTCATACAACACTTAACATTTAAAGTTTCTTTAACTTAGCAATGATTTTAATGAACTTAAAATAAGAAATAACCTACTTTGGATTCCACTCCATCAAACTTTAAAACAAGGAACTTAAGATCTAACACATACTTCCTTCCATGCTTCGGAAAAAGATGAAAATAAACCAAAATTCTTCCTTTCTAATACTTGGCCAAGGCTTGAAATTGAAGTTGGACGAAAGTATGGAGAAGAAGTGGTAGAGCTTTGAACTTGAATTCTCAAAATTAAACCCGAAAAATATGTTATATTCTCTTTTATTTTTCTCTCTCTTACTCTCAAAATTTGAAAAATTGTTAACCGAAAAGTTGTTCAAAATTCTTCTATATTGAATTTAAAAAAAGAATCACTTGATTTTGATTAGTTTTGAGGAAGATATGGTCAAAAGAAAAATAGCTATTCTCGGATTCACAAATATAAAGCCCGAAAATGCACTTCAAAGAATTAAGTTTCAGGTATAGCAAACCTCAAAAGTGGAAAAAGTGATCAACATAGAAGTTGTAGCCACTAGAATTTAAAATAGTTCAAAAAAAGGATTTATTAATGTAGATCTGTTATGACAAAGTTTTGATCAAAACAAAATGGCCTATTCTCTGGTTTAAAAACCGGGCCATAAAATGCACTTGAAAGAAGTATATTTTTGACATAGTTATCTTTAGAATGAGACATAATAATCAACATAAAAGTTTTACCTACTGGAAAAACACATGATATAAAAAAAAAGAATTTTGCATTTTAGTTCTATTTATAAGAAGTTATGGCTGAGAGAAGAAGAGGTAAAATATGGAGAAAAGTGGAGTTTGATTTGAAGAGAATGAACATTGATTTCTTTTGAATATTTTGGAAATATTTTGGTGTTATCTCTTTCTTTTTTTTCTACAGCTTGGAAGCTATTAAAGAGAAGATGAAGAAGTTTGAGAAAAGAAGAAGAAGAAATGTGAATGAAAGTGAAGAAGGAGGTGGGAATTTATGGATAAAGAAAGAAGTGGTAAATTTGCCAAAATAACCTCTTACAAAATTACCAAACTAACTTTACTTCAACCTAAAGCAATCTCCACTTTTTCAAAACTTAACATCATCCTTTCACTTCTTACTTTACGTTTTAGTCACTTAAAGTTTAAGTAAATTATATCATAATTATGTTGGCTTTGATTTGATGTGATTTGATGTTTACTTTTTCTTACTTTTGTTAATTCTTCCTTATCATTTACTAATGACTTCTAGAAGTTTTCTAATTATATTTAGTAAAAGTAAACTTGATTAGTGAATTAATTCATGCTTATACCATTTGAATATATGTTCCTATATAAGAAAATATAGGTGCGATAACGTTGCGATAACTTTTAATCGAGAAAACATTGATTTTCGACAAAATGTTCTACGGTCACATTTTGACATTTTAGTTAAACTATTTATTTATGTAACCCAAATTTAAAAATAAATTTGTATAATGCTATTTAAAAATATAAACACTCATTAATAAATTAATATAATTTATTTAACCATTGAAACTTACTTTTCTGAAATCACCATTTTGTCACTTTTGTCGATATATGTAAATGTTACTATTTTGTGTATACTTCTCTCTTCAAATTCTATCAATATTGTTTTAATCATATAATCTTACATATTTTATATTTAAAATCACTTTAAATAGTATATTTTAAAGTGGTTAAATTCTGGGTCGTTACAGAGTTAGTTTTGAATTTGATTGATCTTCCTCTAGAAGACAGCCTCAATCCTTCTTTCGGATAAGGTCATATTTGAAATACCTCCATCATAGGTGATGATTGAGTTAGATGGTACTGAAGGCCAGTTTAGTGCTTTGGCCAGGTACCAAAGGCTTATTCTATCCTCCCTCTAGGAGACGCTTCTATCGGGTGTTATAGGCGATACTTAAGGCATGTTTGGTGCTTTGGCTAGGTACCAAAGGCTTACTCTATCCTTTCTCTAGGAGCATTTCAATCAGGCCTTATAGGAGGTACTAAAGACTTGTTCGGTGCTTTGGCCAGGTACCAAAAGCTTATTTCACCCTCCCTTTAGGAGGCACTTCAATCGAGCCTTATAGGCGATATTAAAGGTTTTATTTCAATGCTTTAGCTAGCTACCAGAGGCTTGCTTCTTTATTTTAGGAGAGTCTTATTCCTTTTTATGATTGATCTAGTAGATATACTTGAGAATTTTTTTCATCATCTATTTCAATGTCTCTTTATAAACTCTTCAAGCTTTCCTTGTCCTAGGAGATTATTAATATCCCTTCCAAATTTTGACATTAATTCATATCATGCCTGTTAAAACGATGATAACAACAATATAATCCTCCATAATTTTTTTTCATTCTTCTGTAGCTTCTTTTGTCAAGGTCCATGGTTGAGCTTGTCTTTGATTAAGAGACATATATTTCCATAGGAAGTAGTAAGAGGGTAATTCTTAGGAAAGCTGTAATCTTTTAGAGAATGATCCTCTTTATTGACCATTAAACCTTTTGTTGCTTGTAACGAGCTCCTCATCTTCAATGACCGATTTTCTTTTTAGTGAGTTTTGTGCTTCATTCATCTTGTGCGATCGATCAAGCACACTCCTCCACTTTTTAATAAATCGATCGAAATCTCTTTCTATTTTCTTTTCAAAGATAGTTTCCTTAGCTTTGAGTCGGATTTCCTTTCTTATTTTTATGAAGATGCTATCTCTTTTGTATTTCCTTCCTAGGGTAAAGATTGATGTCATCCCAATATGGAATGGATTCAGATTCCATTTTCATACTAAGATAGTTCCCTCCGCTTTGAGTTGGCCTAATCATTCGAGGTTCGGAGGTCATTATTCAAAAACAACCATTGTCCAAATGAGGTAGGATAGTATTTGGAATAGGATATGTTTTGTAGGGATAATCCTTTAAGCCCTATATATGTAGGTTAGCGTAGTTCCACTTATGGGTTAAGCGGAGTTAGAGGTTCGAGCCCTCCTTCTAGTGCCAAAATGTTAATGAATTTCTTCGTTAACCCCAAAAAGTGGGTAAAAGGATTTTTGTTGATATAAGGCTTGGTTAACCTTTATAGACCTCAATGAGTGTTGGCAAACGTGACACTTGGTTGAGAAAAGGTTTAGGTAATTTTAGGCAAATTGGCTAGGTATGTCCATTCCATGATAAAGTCATAAGCTGTTAATATCGAAGTTATGCTTAAACTCATGTTAAGGCCATGTCCTCTTGAAATCAGCCAATGTGGAACAATCTCATATGAGGACAAATCGAGACTATGAGTGTTTGGGAATTCGAAGCAAGTTATGATAAAAAGGACAAGTGCTTTGGAACCTAAACAAGTCATGAATCATGAAATCATTATTCACTTGCTATGATATAGTTGAATGTATATAGCCTTATATGTAAGTGTCACAAGAACACAATTGTAACTAGAAATCCCCAAATCAATTTAGATTTATAAAGTTTAAAATGTAAGAAGTGATAAAAGAATCACCCGCCCCCTTCTCCATGCCCCTAAGTTTGTATTAATAGGGATGGTAAGGTGCGGCATGGATGCCATGCGTCATTATGGTCTTTGGCATCAAGGTTCATTTTGACAGTGCCTGGTGTCATCCTTTGTTTCGATGGTTCATGGCATTCCTTGGTTCACTGACAAAATATGACATTAATGAGTGACATCACACTAGGTTGATGATACTCAATATTATTGTTGCCTTGTGATATTCTTTGATGCAACATTGAAGAGACGTGACATAAATATGATATGAAATTGATAATATATCACGTCGTAATAATATTGACGGCTTACGGCATGCTGCCTTATGTATCTCCTTTGTTGATGAAGTGTAGCATCAATAAGGATCGACATTGGTGATAAGTGGCACCACACGAGGTTCGATATTGAAGTAACTTATAGGACAACATGAAAGGGAGGTGGCATTGAAATGATCATCGAAGATATGCGGTATGAACCCGAGGTGATATTAATCCTTCTGTTTTTATGGGTGAAGTGCAACATTGATGGAACACGATATTAATGTGATGCGGTATTGATTAGATATGACATAAAGGTGAAGCGATATTGTCTATTAGCCTTTTTTGGTGTTAGGCAACGTTAATAATGGTGGCATTGATGATAGGCAGCATCATTCATTATGCTTTACTGGTGAAGAGCGGCATTAACGGTGTGTGGCATTAATGTCATGTGTGCTAGTGGCATTCAATATTCCATATCGCACGGATGATCTCCTTTGGCTGCAAAATTCTTTGATCTTAGCACTCTTGTTGTCCACATGCCCTCATGCCTTCGGGATCAATATCTGTATTAACACAACCTACTATCATATTGACAGGTAAGTAGGTGTAAAGTGGGAAGATAAAAGGGTCAAATAAAGTCCAGTGAGTAAGAAATATCCCTGATGGTATGGTTTTAATAGACATTTAAATTATCATCTATAATCTACACTGCCTAAGGTTATTTATGTGTACCACATCTAAAAAATTAGCCAATTAAAACGATATAAGATAACAAACTATAATATGCCTAAGTCCATTATAGCCTACATAGATTTCCAACTGAGGGTGAGACATCTATATACCGGTAAACCTTGCAACGCATCAAGTATGGAGTGTCGATGATAAACCACCTATACAATATAATATATCAAGCACACTGTCCTGATAGTAACCTGCTTAACTATACACTGAGCAAACATTCTCAATTGTAAACCACTTAACGTAAGTACACGCTATTAAACGGTGTAAACCCTGCTAACATGGATATCTCTGCTACTTCCCAATAGTCTACAAGTTAAAATATGCAACATATGCGCTAATCGTAATAATAAGAGCAACTAATTGCGACACAATCGTACACCCACATTATGTATCACGTTATATAGCTTCTTCAAGCTATATGAACTCTAGAACATCAACTAAATAGGAAAAAAATATATTTAAACTTCTCTATTTGACATGCATAGGTCGAGGTGCAACCCAGGCTACCTATAGGCGATCAGTCAACTGAATATACATGTTTAATCGACTGGTTGGATTTTTTCTTTTAAATAGCACCACAATTGACTGATTAAATATAGTCAGTTAACTGTTTGACTATTTTTTCGACTGATGGCTTAAATCAGTTGACTGATTAACCATAAAAATACATTTGTTTTCCTTGGGTTGGACTTGGATTTTTCTCAAGTTTTCTCGAAGCAAGTCAGAAGGCTCCTTACTTATGATCAGTCGACCATTTGTCGATTGTTAGGATTCAATGTTTTTAACTTGTTATTTTTGTCTAGTTTAAATCGTTCTTTTGTTTTATCTTTTACCAGACTTGGAATACAACTTCTAAGTGAGTATGACTTTATTGTTGATAATTTCTAGATACCAACAAAAACTAGTATTATACTCGAATATAATTGGTTCATTTAAAAAAATTAAAACTTTGGGCATGCCTCGTGTATTCCTACGTCTCGCTTAGAGTTTGTCTCAGGTAAGCCTCAGGTTAGCCCAAAGTTTTTTACGGGTTTCGACCAAATTTTGTTTTTGATGTAATTTAGCAAATTGGCCATACGAACTATACAGTTTTCAAAATTTTCTTCTTCAAGTATTTAGAATCAGACTTACAAAGTTTTTAAAGTGAATTTAAAATAAATTTACCCTACCTCCCAATTCATGTCAATTTTATTTTCAAACCAGCGATATTGGGTTTTTTAATATATGCAATACATATGAATTATCAATTAAAAACATCAATTCAACTTTTGATTCATATTTAAACATAAATAGTTATATAAGTGATATTTAAACGCTTGTCTAATAATATATTTATTTCGTAGATATACTCACTCACCTCCATCGCTGCCTTTAAAGAAATCCCCAAATTTTCTTCTCTAATTTGATTGGTTTTGGTGTTCCTCCTCGTTTATTTAGGTTACTAATATTAGATTTTATTTGTTTAAACGTTTATTAGATCCCCCTTTTCTATATGATCTACTATTTTATTTGGAGGAATTTGATCTAGAATTGAAGAAGAAAGGGATAAAGAATGTGGTTTTTAGATTTAGGTTAAGCGGCGGATACATGATGAACATCAATAAAGAATGGGTAAATTAGAGTTAAAAACTTCTCTTATATGGACCTTGACCAATTTTGCCTTGAAACACGTGCTATGATAAATGATCCGTACCTTCTCCATTTCGTGTTTTCTTCTGACATTTTGTATGTGAATTTAGGCTAGAAAAATCGACTCGATGCCGTGGAAAAAGTCGGATTTTCCAAATTCCTTCATTTTTAAAATTTTAATTTTTCAGCTTCATGCAAAATTACCAAGTGCCCTTTTTATTTAGTTGTTTATTTTTATTAAAAGTTTGGAATGTTATATTTTCCCCCTCAAAAGAATTGTCCTTGAAATTCTGAAAGATGGAAAAATATAACTCGTGAACTCAAATATACACCATCAGCCATGTGTATGTGCAATCCATACACTCAAAACACACCACACATAAAGCAATCCATATAATTCATATCAAACATATTAAATTCCTTTCATTCATGTGGCACCCATATGGATATTGACTATAACATGGATATAGATAACAACATATGGTAGTGATCAAATAGTTGCAAATAAATAAATTCATCCATCAAACCAACATATGTCATAAGTATGATAGGTGATAGATGCGTAATACTAATTTAACTCCTATATAAATGCAAGATTATGGCATATAGGCATGGATGCAAAACGTTCTAAAATATACTGATAATTTCTATACTTATGCAACATTACACACAATTAGTCAAGTCGTATAGCAGAACATAAGTCATGCAACAAAGCATACCACATCATCCAATTTCCTAATTTAATAGTAGTATTCTATAGTTATTCATGCATACTTAAATTAACTAATCATGCTGACAAACAAGTAAAAATCTTCCAAAAGGGAGTCGAAATGAAATGGTCAGATTCTCTCCTCCACTTTTCAAGTGCTCTCAACCAGATTGTTCTTCCAATCTTAACTTGTCAACTTTATTATTGGCTTATATGCTCAATCCAAATCAATACAAATGTACATGCATATACAAACCTCTATAGATAAACTGGTGTCGACATGCACTATAGTTGGTAATCTTATTATAAATATGCCACAATGGAAAATGCAGCTTCATGCAATCCTTAATTAACATACACATACCTTAAATCATCTCAATAGTATACCAATCACTTTGTCTTCTAGATATTATGGTAAGACAACCTAAAAGTGAGCGGTATCTCACCAAACATCCATTAACTTGAGTCACTTGCCATTCCTTATTTTCACCTAAGAACGTCAAAATCTAGTAATGTCTTACGCTGGTGAAAATAGCGTAACTTCTCTCTTAATTTTGATTCAACTTAAGTTGTATTATTTGACTTATGACATTGCTCCTCCAATCCTCTAACACTCATGATACCATGGTACCACATTTCTAGTCTGCAAGAATTTTATCCTAAGTTCTATAGCATACAAGAAAGTAAACTTTCAAGAATTCATGTAAGGTAATCATACTCTATTCATCCGTTCAAACATAACAACCAAAATCCTAAATCTAGGCGAAGTCATAAATTTCAGTGAAACCATATCCTAAAATTATTTTAGCATTAAAAGCAATTGACTAGGTTATACATCGTTCACGTTATCTGTTATGCAATACAAACGATGTACCCTTAAGTCAATACTTTACTATAGTGTCCTTGAGTAGATAGTCTCCTTTCAATCCAAAAGATGATTGAGAAGAATCTAAATATTCCTTTCTCAAAATCATAGCAAGATTTTCAAATCTCATTTAAAACACCTCCTCATTCTTAGTGCATACAAGCTATATTATCTTGCACTTAATGAAAATCCCAATTTCTAGTTTAATCATTCCTTACGTAATCTTAACTTTAACTTCATCCATAATATCTTTTGCAATGTAAAATTCCAAATTTCACCATTCCTTTATACAAAACCACAAATGGCGTTTTTCTTCCTACACATAACTTCCCCTTATTTTTCTTCAACCGTACCATAGTCGAGACAACTTAATATATGGTGTCTTGTCATATTATTACAATAGATATAATACTTAATAACTTAAATTGTGTTATACCTAAAACAAGATCTAGGGACCTTTGAAATGAATGATGTACTAGCCTACTGAACATGATATGGAACTTAGATCATATCCAATCAAATAATGTATTTGTAGTTGTGACGATCACTCAAGCGTTAATACTTCATAAATATCATTGTGGATAATATATAGTAAGATGAAAATGTACTTTGTAACACCCTATAAAAATTACAATAATTAATTAAAAAGGATCAATGAATAATTTATAAGGCTCAAAAAGGGAATTTGAGCAAACATCAGAATTTGACTATAAAACCTGCACTACTTCGTTAGTGACACTTTTATGATCAACTTTCATATATAAAGTTATACAATCGAATTTCAAATAAAGAAGTTATAAGCATTTGAATTTTTTGAATTGAAAAGGGTTAAAAAAAGAATTCAAAATTTAGGAAATAAATAATAATAATAAACACATGGTCCCTTGGGGTCGACAGCAGGGGAACGACCAGTCGGCCGTTAGCAGTCAATCGCTACATCACACTGGCCGATTGCTCAAGGTTAGGGTCAGCGCAATGAACCTCGGCCTTAATAACCTATATTTAATAAATATTAATCTAATTATGTAATTGATTACAGTGCCTATAAATACAGGCTTAGCCCCTCACTTGTCTTCTTATATTTTCTGAACTAAGTAGTGAAGCTCTGCTATTTCTCCTTCTCCATTACTTCCAAAAATTATAAAAATACTATAAAAATATATATTGAAGGAGAGTGGAAAATAAAAGAGAAGAAAAGAAGGAGTGAATCGATTTTGTGAAAAGGGTAAAATTAAATTATATAATCTATATTTCACTTAAACTCAAATCTCCTTTCGATCTATAATTCTAATGTGTATGTATACACTTCAATACATATTTTAGTTGGAAAGAAAAAGGAGTCAGGTAATAAGAATGAATTTGGATCTGGAGATTTTAAAGCCATAAGTTGAGTGGGAAATTATGTAGTTTACAAAATACTACAATTATATCATTAAATTTTATTTTTGTTACTATGCCTATATGAAAACCACTAGATGTTGGCCTAAATAAATGAATTAAATTTGAAATCTTCGCCTACATATTCTGTAAATTATATAACTTTGATGAAATGATATATACACCCTTGATTTTAGAAGATTAATCCCTAAAACATATGTAATCTGATAGTAATAGAATTGTGTAGCTAATTCTAGATTTTTGTTATCCAAGTTTAATTGTTAAACATTTATTTAAAATGTACTAAATCGAAATTCGTTTAAATTTTCTATATTTTAATTCATTGGAACTGTAGTGTGTTTAATTTAGTTGCATTGATTACCATGTGAAATTCCACAAATTGTCCAACACTAGAGTAATACATGAAAAAGTACATCGTTTAAAATAACAAAGAACATTCATATATCTAAAGGAAGAGATGTGCAAAGTAGGGATGTTTTCAGTTGTTTTCACCGCCCATTTCAATAAAAATAAAGATAAATAATTCCTCGTATGTAGCACAATCTCACTTTTGGTAATTTATGGGATTTCGCAATGGTAATATTTTCTTCGAGAAAGATACTATTCCAACACACTAAAATATAGAAATAAATATTTCTAGGAATAAGTGTATTCTCAGAAATCCCTAAACGTAAAAACTAAAGAGTTATACACTAAAATATAAATAACCTCATTTACCAATTAAATATATAAAATAAAGTACAAATTTAAATAAATAAACATTCGATATCATATTAATTATTAATAAAATGCTAAATACGAATAAGATAATAAATAAAAGAGACAAATGGAAGTTATTGTAATTAAGTCAATATGGGTGGTAAACCATTTAATGAATTTAATTATGAAGATTAAATATGGAAACGGTAAAGGAAATTAGATATCAAAGATAAATAAATGTCATTAACATTAATGAAGTGGATAAATAAATGCAATAAACTCAATAGATAAGAAGAAGTTAGGGTAAGTAAATAAGTGAATAAGGATGAATAACAAACTTAAGGGGTCATAATAATTTCCCTAGCTGAAATTACATGGCATTAGTAGTATGCATGCAACAGTTGTGAGTTCGTTAGCTTAGCCCAATATTTAGATGAATTATAAGTGTAATAACCTACCTCTGAACATGCCTAAAATTCGACGTAGAAAAGGCCCATCGAAACTTAGATCCATTTTAAGGTAAGTTGTTGGTGGAACTAAGAAAATAATAGTATCGAGCCATAACTAAACATCTAAAACTCAGTGGATGGAACAAAATATAATAGTAAAGTGTATCCATTTATTTCAAAATCATAAATATGTCAAAATACAAAGTACCATCAAATCGTATCATAAATTTGTTACAACAATAGCTAGATACATGATACACATAAAAGCAAGTGAAATTGATAAATACTTCCATAAGCAAACCACCTCCATCTCAAAGTGTCATCTTTGCCATCAACATCCTTTAACCTGTGTCGTAATGAGGAGGGAGTCAAAACAACAAGTGTTTGCTGAATAAAATCCTTGAGTCTTACCCTTTCAGTACTTGGGTAGTATATTTCAAAACAAAAATATGTCTATAAACATAAAACCATTAAAATCATTTAATACTTCTTTTTAAGGAAAGAAGTATGCCTCCAAAATCCCATAACCTAAATCCTATATTATAATTAACTAGCAATGCAAGAGACGTACCCAAGCTACTTAATACCATTTATTGGAGAATAGGTAGACTTCGGTCATTTAATACCTTAATAAAGGCAGACCCCATCATTTACTACATATCCCCAAGGCGTGCTATTCAATGGTACTATCTAGATGGCATCATATGAAATCCCAAGTCATTTAATACTTCTTTATTTGGAAAGGCTGACTCTCAATCAGTTACTTAATACCTTATCCATAAGCGGACCCCTGTAGAGATACCACCTAACGTATCCCCTAGGCCATTTAATACTTAATTTAGGGGAAAAAGGCGGGCCCCAAATAACCACTTAATACCTCAAGTCCCAAAGCAGGCCCCTCGTACTATGACCTATACTCATAATGACGTCTCATATTAGTTTGACTGTTCGTAGGAACTGGCAGTTGGATTAACTGGGAAGATTTCCCATGTAGATTTTGAGATTTACCTTATGTCATAATAAATATTTATCATAAGGATATCTCACATCAATAGGAAGTGTATGCAACTACTGGTAGCCCATAGTGAAAGACAGACTTCCATCATGTAACTCTATTGGCCTCGTATCTTTATAGCCATAAATTAAATACATTCCATACATATAATACTACTCTCACCTTTTAGAAATTAGGCCTTATAAGTAATTTTCCTCATCAGGTATTAGAATAATAGTTAAGCTATATAAGATATTCCTTTTATTTTTGCCTAGCAATTAATTACATTCCTAATGGGGGAATAAATGAAAATAAATACCTAATTAACTACGCCATATATGCAATAATTATACGTTAATTATGCTGGTAGAGATAAATAAATATTCGTGCCTAACAAATTTTAAATGCATGGATTTTACATCCTAAACTAGCGTTAAATGTCAATTTCCTAGCCAAATACTATTACAAGTCCCTTTTCTTCAAAGTCCTAAAATTTCAACATACCAAAATGAGGGATTCTAATATCCAAAACAAAAATAAATATTCATAATCAAAACTACAATAATAGACTTGTAAATAAAATAGAAACTCAATTTATTACCCCAATTCAATGGAATATCCTAAATAATAGGAATTGCAATCTAAAATTCTTATTCTATTCAACTCCTCTTTTACAAAGAAATAGATAAGGAGGACATTTGTGTTGAATAAGTGGTGTAAACTACAAACAAAATCCATAATCTAAACCCTTTATTTCATTAAAGAAATTGAACCAAAGAAGAAGGAGAAGTGGAATAGACTATGAAATTATCATGAAGTTCATCGTCAAATTTATGTAAATAATTGAAAAATATCAACATCGAATTGACATTCTGAAATAAAAGGAAATTTTGAAGGATTTTATCTATCGTATTATCGCAATTTCAAAATCCCTAAGGCATATTCAAATCCATAAAGATACACCAAACAATTGCCGAAAAAGAAATACTAAGGTGTCCACTCATAGAACAGCCTTAGCTTCGCTTTCTTTGGATTTGCATGCCTTTCAACCTCCTCCAGAATCTCTCTTTTTTGATATATACATGAAAGGGAAGATGTATATACTTTTATTAGATTCAGAACAATTGGAGAAAGAACAAAAGAAGAATAGATTGGAGAAAAAAGAAGAAATAATTAGAAAACGAATTAAATACTTACCTCAATTCTCTTCGGAGTTTCTAAACCTAATTTGGAGAGATAACATTGGTATAATTTCATTGTATTCCTTAAAATAATATTAATATAAAGTAGATAGGGTAGGGCTCTATTTATCGAGGTTGAAGCACACCAGAACCATATGATCAAATTCGAAGAGAAGCAGACAAATCTGTAGCATTAAACAATGTAAAACCCTAGCTGCCACCATCAGAAGATGGTCGACCACCTGAGCTCGACTGGTTGACCGCTTTGCCTTATTTTGGGCAATAATGATTTATTTCCATTACGTTTTAATTTCAATTAATTTCTCACCCTATTTATTCTTAACGTTAAATGTTAATTAAAACCTACTTTGCCACCAAGCTAATTTTGAAATTTGAACCCTAAATTTAAATTCTCATTTGAATTTGAATTCAAACTAAATTAATTTAAATATGAAAACTTCAAATGCTCATATCTTCTTCGCTCAAGCTTCGTTTTTAAAATATTATATGTGGAAACAGATTATAATTTCGTCGCGAATGCAACGGAATAACTATCATGGTTAAATTTCGACTTTTACAAAATTTCCTTTTTCTACTCTACTATATTTAATTTAATTAACTTCCTTTATTTATGGTTATCTTGTCGGGGTATTACATTCTCCTCCCCTTAAAGATTTCATCCCGAAATCTTTCAAGGGGCGAACGGCGTAACGCGCAATAACATACATATTATACAACCAAGTTATCTATACAACCATCTATTCAACCAAAGTGCAATATGATTACGTACTGCACACATACTAAAATGAGCTCAATCCTAGCATGAATGCTCAATCATGTTATGCAAGTATCTATGAAAATACCCTAAACATGCATAAAACTTTCTACATTAGTGCAAAAAGGTTGTGAAAAAGTGTAGCAACCATCTTCTACCATCCAGTATAGTGACCACGATGCAATCAAAATCGTAATTTTGGAGAGGAAATTTACCAGAGAAAGACTTAGGATGAGAAGTCCTCATGCATTCCATCATATTTTCTCCCTATTTTACTTGGACTAATCTAATTCTTTATTATGGAGCTTCCTAGTTTTGTTCTCCACAATGCCTGTAGTGGAACGGGACATAAATGACTCTGTATTGGAATCCCCCAATTGATTAGGCTCTACCATAATTGTTATGTTATAAAGGTATTTCCTCAAATTCATAACGCGAAAAAATTAACGGACTCCATCCATCATAAGAGTTTTGTAATCTTACACCAATATTAGGGAAGGCATAATAAATCTGGCACCAACTTTTTCAACTATACAAACCATGCGACCTTAACATGCTACCTAATGAATTCTGACTTTTTAAAGTCTCACAATACAGATCTAGTCCGAGTACAATACATCAGTGCTTTCCCATCCACATTTTTGCAATTTGCATTGCCTCCTAAAAAGTGCTTCAAGGGTGTCATACCAATCATCTATTGATGATTATAATCCTACGTGAATTCTACTAAGGGTATGTGCTATTCCTAAGGTCCTCAAAAGTCCAAAATACAAGATCACAACAAATCCTCTAAGCTTCCGTTCATTCCTTCAGTATGTATATCAGTCTTCAATTGGTAAGCGATCTCAGATTTAATAAGTTCCTTAGCAAATCCCACCCAAAATTTGCTAGTAAACTATGGGTCTTTATTACTAATGATATTAACCACAACTCCATGAAGCTATGTTGGAGATGTTGCTATTTCGCTGCTTCTACCGAAAAGTTCGGCCGCCTTTTTCTTTATCCTAGACCAATAGGAAATTCCATTCTCATTCGTATACATTTTCTCTTTTCCTTGAGTGGTGGCAATCTGTGAGCTAAATTCCTTATGTTTCCCAAAATTCGAAGGCTTTGGGATTGTAACATCTATTCACTTTAGGCCGCTAACCCAATTTCCTCATTAGCTTCTAGTTTTACCTATAGTCCATCGCTAGTTAAATGTTCCCATAAAATTTCCTTATTTACTTTGCTTCCCACAAGTGGTTTAAATCCCTTACAGGAATAAAATAGGAATATATGTTATACCACATTATAACTTTTCCAATAACTTAGGGAAATAATTAGCGGCTATAATCCATTAACTCTAAAAAAATTGTGCTGGAAGTTGTCATTTATTATTAACTGATATAAATGGTGTTAAGTACTAATACTTATTTCTAATTAAGATGGGTATTTCAAAAATGTCATTCCATCATTACCTATTTCCTTAATTTCCCCTTTCAGTCTCTAATAAATGTGCTTCATTCATTGCTTCGATTAATATATCCATAATAGAGTATCATTACTCGTCAAAATCTTCCAATTAATCCTTCTTTAGGTTTCCAAAAATCCAATCATTGGTTAAATTTACTTCTTCCACAAATGCAATATCAAGTTTCCTAAATGGTCACGTTTAATCCTCTTTTTTCCCATTAATTATAAATTATTGCCCATTAGATTTGTAATTAACGTCCATAAATCATAATCCGTTTATTACTAACTAATATGCATGTAGTCGGATCTGTGTAGTTAATGCCCCGCTATTACCCTGCTACAACCCCGCTATATCTCGTAGCGGATTTCTACCACTACGATTTTTCCATATAGCCCCAGAATATAGCCTTTCTACTTTAATCCCCGCTATTTCCGCTATATCCCGTTAAATCCACTATATTCCGCTATTCCCGCTATATCTTTTTTAATAAAATGAATTGAAAATTTGCGTTTATACATTATAAAATTATGAAACTATTTTATTTGATTTAATTTTTAATATATTTTCAGAAATGAAAATACTCTAATATTCTACCAAATTCAATTATGTTATATAACAGTTTTTCGTTTATTTAAATATATTCGCACATGTTTTTATTTAAAATTATTTATGTATTACTTATAATTTAATTGAATGATAATTTTTCATTCAATTACCATTTATATATTTGTAAAAACATTAAGTACGAGTTTTATATGCTATTTTAGAGCCATCCGCTATATCCCGCTATATCCTCGCTGTATCCCCGCTATGACTTTTTGCACCTCCACCGCTTTGAATCTATCGAGCGCATTAACTGCACAGAGTCGGATTATATGATATCTTTATATATTCTAGTCGTTAAGCGTGGCTATATGTTATCTAGATTTGACTACTAATTCTGCAACTAGAATACTCATTTCCATATTTTAATTTATCGAATCTTGTGACGCCCCACCTCTATACCCACGCTAGCCGCGAACATTACTGTGAATGCTGTCAACTAGCACGGAGAATAAGGCTATTGAGGAGCGACCATCTGTATAATTGCTTTGTGCGAGTACCGATATACCAGATAAAAATATATCTTTTCCTCTCAAGAGGAAATCCGACATACCGACACAATCTCAAAGCTACTACACAGTGGCTATAAAGGTCTTCGGAAAAAATATAGAAATAAACATAACACAAATCAGTCACAGACAATTCATATCACAAAGGCGGAAATAGATATGAATATTACACATGAAAGTGTATATCAGAGTAGTGGTCTAAAAATATCCACAATATCACAAAAGAATAGTTACATGAACTACACAAAAGAATAAGTATACATTATGGAGTCTATATCTCAAATGTATACAACAAAAACTACTAATCTAAGTAGTTAACCAAAAGTCAGAGGAATCAATCCCAAGAGAGAAGTCAAGCAGAAGCACCTGTAACATCTCGGTCTGACCCGAGTATTATTTAATAAGAAAATAATAAACGGATCAGTCTAGCTATAAATATCAGGTGAAATGATATAGAATAAGAGATATGACTAAACATATAATAATCACTATGCCAAGCTGTGATATATATAAGTAATTGAAAATCAACAAGAGATTAATCAATATCACCAAATCTACACAAGAATCAAAGAAATGTCATACTCCTTATTTCGTTCACCAAACCACAAATATTGACGATAATATCAACGTCAATCACAAAAGTCAATGACACACAAATTCACCAATGTACAAATATTGACAATAATATCAATGTCAATCACAAAAGTCAATGACACACAAATTCACCAATGCACAAATATTGATAAAACTTATCAACGGAAATCACGAAAATTGGTGAAACACAAATTCTAGAAATCATCTCAAGAAATCCAGAAATCACAAAGGGGGGAGGCCTATCACAAACGGGAGCATAAAGCCCACCAACACGTGTATCACAAACGGAATGCTAATTCCATGGTTGCTAACCATCACAAATTGAGCCGAAGCTCCACAAACGGCCCGAAGACCATGGGTTGCTACCCCACCAAATTGAGTCGAAACTCCACAAAACGGGGTTTAGTCTCACTCGCAGACAAAGAGACATCGCACATTGCTAGTCTAAATCACAAAGATGATCGTCATGATCATCAAGAAGTGTCAATACACAAAGCTAGTAAATATATGAGTTTAGCATCATGTCCCATAACCACTAGCTTAACTTAAATATTTACGAACAAATTGTAAGTTTCCACTAGAAAATTGTCACAAGAGATTCAATCGAACAAGTCCAAGAATTAACCGAACAAGTAAACGCAAGCGTTTCATACCACTTGTTTTACTAAGCCGTTTAATTAGATTTCTCATACGAGTGAGGTAAAGGTTTGTATATACTAATAGATTGGAAAATGGTTTAAGAAACGAGCTTTGTTACTGAAAATAGAGTTGAAATCATTTTGTTGAAAGAGTTTTGATATTTACTACTAGTATTGAAACCTTTATATTTTTAAAGTGACAAATCACAAAAATGATTGTAGAACAATCAATCACCGAAATTCACATTCGAAGACGTGAATAAAATCCAAAGAAATCGATACCGAATCCATCAAAATGGATATTCCCAAAAATCACGATGAAAATGTCATCAAAGTCCATAATAAATGATAACAACAAAAAGGGAATCAACACGAATCGATTAAAGTTGGACATATACTCAAAAACAGCGAAAATAGGCAAAATTGCACATTTCAGACGTCTGAAATTACCTTCCAGACGTCTGAACCACTAACCAGACGTCTGAATGGATTTCCAGACGTCTGAAATTCTTCTCTGCCTTTTCGCGTTTTCCAGGGACCAATTCCAGACGTCTGAATTTCCAAACCAGACGTCTGAATTTGAAACCAGACGTCTGAAATTGGGTTCAGACGTCTGAAATCCCCCTGTAGGCAAAAATCAGCCTTGCCCAAAAATGGGTGAAAATCCAAACGGAAGCGATCGGACAAGCGACGAAGACAAGGGATGAATGCCAAGCGACAACCCTGCCTTATAGGCTCTCCGAAACACCTCTTAAAGCATGATCAAACATCAAAGTTATGATTCTTAAAGATTTGGCTTCAAACACCAAAAATTGGAATATTTACAAATCTAATCCAAATCAAATGCAATTGCACATGAATAATTGTTAGGAATTCATACCTAACAACCAAAGATACTTATAGTCATAGATGTGAGATAAAAATCTCACCTTTAAACAAAATCAACCAAGAAGAAGCTTGAAAGCAAATGGAGAATCAACCTCTCTTCAACACAACCCAAATGAGCTTGAATCTATGCTCAACAACAAGAACATTCTCAAAATTAGGTTTAGGAATTTCTGAAATTGGTAAGAGAATAAGTTGGAGAAGAAGAAGCTTACCAATGGCTTCTCTTGAATTTGGAGCTAGGAATTTGAAGTTGCAAGAGGAACTAGGGTTTTGGAGTTTTAATTTCCAATCTCTCCCACCATTAATGCTAAGAAAACTGAAAAGAGAAGAGAATGAGGGTGAATGGGGAAGAGTGGCTCAGATTTGAGCATAAGTTAAAACATAGGGCTGAGCCCAAAACCAAACCCAAAGTGAAAAGTAGTAAAATCCAACTTTCTCCAAACATATCGAAGCTTATACTCAAAAAGGTCGCAAACGGCATTTTAAACTCAATGGGAGTGGTCCCGAGTCCTAATTCGACCATATGCAAAAAGTAGCTTTTCGGACCAAAATCCGACTAACGATAAAATATTTAAATAAAATATTTAAATATATAATCGATAAATATGCGGGTTGTTACAGACTCCCCTCCTTAAAGAAATTGCGTCCTCGCAATAATAAGGAATAAATGAACAAAAAGTAACAACCATAAAAGCATATCAACACAAATGAAGAAATTCGAAATAGAAGTTTACCTCAAAGGGCACGAGAAAGTAAGTCCGGATGTGTTCGTTCGATGAATTCTCTAGATTCCCAAGAATAATCCTTAGGATTTGAAGACCATTGAACTTTAACAAGCGGAACATCTTTATTTCGAAGTCGTTTGACCTCCGAAGCAACAATTCGAATAGGATGCTGCTCATAAGTTAAATTAGGCGAAACTTCAATCTCTTCCACAACACCAGGCTCAAGAACAGAATCGAAATCTCGAAGACATTTCCGAAGTTGAGAAACGTGAAACACGTCATGGATAGCAGAAAATTGAGCCGGTAATAAAAGGCGATAAGCCATGGAACCAATACGTTCAATGATAGGAAATGGCCCAATATATCGAGGCGCCAATTTTCCCGATCGACTGAAACGTACAACACCTTTCATAGGTGAAACACGAATGAACACAAGATCTCCCTCAGAAAATTCTAACTTCCTTCTCTGGTTATCGGCATAGGATTTTTGTCTACTCTGGGCTTCTTTCATCCTATGACGAATAAGATCAATCTTTTCTGTGGAATCACGAATAAAATCTGGACCTAAAACCAGCTTCTCACCGGCCTCAAGCCAACAAGAAGGAGATCGGCATGGCCTTCCATAGAGTGCCTCAAAAGGTGCCATACCAATACTAGATTGGAAGCTATTATTATAGGAAAATTAAACAAGTGAAATATGATCTTCCCAACTTCCACCAAAATCAAGAACACAAGCACGAAGAAGATCTTCAAGAGTTTGATTCACACGCTCGGTTTGTCCATCGGACTGGAAGTGATAAGCGGTGCTAAAATTAAGCTTCGTTCCTAAAGCTTTTTGAAGACTCTTCCAAAATCCACTAGTAAACAATGGATCACGATCGCTAACAATAGAAGTAGGAACTCCATGCAATTTAACAATTTCTTTGATAAAGATTTTGGCCAAAAGAGGAACGGTTCGATTAAATCGAACGGGAATAAAATGGGCGGATTTAGTAAGTCTATCAACGATCACCCATAAGCTATCATGACCCGAACGAGAACGGGGAAGGCCGTCAATAAAATCCATGGAAATTCGATCCCACTTCCAAATAGGAATTTCTAAAGGTTGTAATAACCCACCGGGCCTTTGTTGTTCGGCTTTAACGAGTTGGTAAGTCATGCAACGCTTAACGAAGTTAGCGATGTCAAGTTTCATTCCCTCCCAATAATAAAGTCGCTTCATATCCACGGAGCATCTTTGCCATCAGCATCCTTTAACCTGTGTTAGGTTTAGTGAATAAAACCATTAAAATCATTTAGTACTTCTTTTTAAGTAATGGAGTCGGTCTCCAAAATTCCATAACACAAATCCCATGTTATAATTAACTAGCGATGCAAGAGATAGTGCCCAAGCAATTTAATACCATTTATTGGAGAATTGGCAGACTCTGACCATTTAATTCCTTAATAAAGGCAGACCCCATCATTTAATATGTGTCCCCAAGGCATGCTTCTCAATGGTGCATCATATGGAATCTCAAGTCATTTAATACTTCTTTATTTGGAAAAGCAGACCCTTAATCGGTCACTTAATACCTTATCTAGAAACATACCCTTGTAGAGATATCACCTAATGTGTCCCCTAGGCCATTTAATGCTTTATTTGGAGAAAGAGACGGGTCCCCAAATAACCACTTAATACCTCAAGACCCTGAAGTAGGCCCTTCGTACTATAGCCCATACTCATAATGACGTCTCATATTAGTTCGACTATTCATAGAAACTAGTAGTCAAATTAGCTGGGCAGATTTCCCCTATAGAATTTGGGACTAACCTCTCATCATTATAAATATTTGTCATAAGGATATCTCACATCAATAGAAAGTGTACACAACTGCTTGTAGCCTCAAAAGGAAGGACAGATTTCGTCATGTAACTCTACTGACCTTGCATCCTTATGAGTTAGCCATAAATTAAATACACTCCATATACATAATAGTACTCTTCTCACCGTTTCATAAATAAGGCCATATAAGGAATCTTCCTTACTATGCCTTAGAATAATAATTTGCTTATATAAAAGTTTCCTCTTATTTTACCTAACAATCAATTACATTCCTAATGGGGGAAATAAATGAAAATAAATACCTAATTAACTACGCCATATATGCAATAATTATATGTTAGTTATGCTAATAGAGATAAATAAATATTCACGCCAAATAAATTCTAAACGCATGGATTTTACGCTCTAAACTAGCGTTAAATGTCAACTCCCTAACCAAATACTATCACAAGTCCTTTTTCTTCAAATTTCTAAGATTTCAACATAACAAAATAAGGAATTCTAATATCCGAAATAGGGAATAAATATTCATAACCAAAACTGCAATAACAGACTTGTAAATAAAATAGAAATTCAATTTATTACACTAATTCATTGGAATATCCTAAAAAATAGGAATTGCAATCTAAACTCCATATTCTATTCAACCCTCTTTTACAAATACGTGGATAAAAGGAAATTTGTGTGGAATAAGTTGTGTAAACTATGAATAAAATTCGTAACCTAAACCCCTTATTTTATTAAAGAATCGCAAATTGAACCAAAGAAGAGGGAGAAGTAGAATAGACTATGAACTTATCAAAAATTGCATAAACAAAATAAATTCCATCAAATTAGTGCAAATAATTGAGAATCTCAACATAGAATTGATATTTCAAAATAAAAGGGAATTTTAGGGAATTTTATCTACCATATTATTGCAATTCCGAAATCCCTAAGGCATATTCAAATCCATAGAGATACACCAAACAATTAGTGAAAAAATACACTAAGGTTTCCACTCACAAATAACCTTAGCCTCATTTTACTTGGGTTTGCACGCCTTTCAGTCTCCTCCAAAATCTCTCTCTTTTGATATATACATGATAGGGAAGATGTATATATTTTTATTAGATTCTGAAAAATTAGAGAAAGAACAAAAGAAGAATATATAAGATGAAGAAGAAGAAATAATTAGAAAAGGGATTGAATTCTTGTCTAAGTTCTCTACGGAGTTTCAGAATCTAATTTGGAGAGATAACAGTGACAAATTTTACTTGTCTTTTCCAAAATAATATGAATAAAAAGTGGAGAGATTAGGGTTCTATTTATAGGGGTTGAAAATCACTAGAACCGTAGCATCAAATTGGAGGAGAAATAGACAAATATGGAGCGTTAAACAATGCAAAACCCTAGCTGCCACCATCAAGAGACGGTTAACCACCTGAGCTTGACTGGTTGACTGCTACGATCAACCAGTTGACCCGTGTAGGTTTACTGATCTGCCTTATTTTGGGCAATAATGATTCATTTCCGTTGCATTTTGATTTTAGTCAATTTCTTACCTTATTTATTCTTAACGTTAAACGTTAATTAAAATGTTTACTTAGCCTCAATGCTAATTCTAAAATTTAACCCCTAAATTTAAATTTCTTGTTTGAATTTGAATTCAAACTAAATTAATTTAAATGTAAAAATTTCAAAGGCTCATATCCTTTTCATTTGAGCTTCATTTTCAGTATATTATATATGGAAACAGATCAGAATTTCACCATGAATGCAACAGAATAATGTTCATGGTCAAATTCTGACTTTTAAAAAAAAAATTCATTTTCTACCATACCATTTTCAATTCATTTACTCCATTTATTTATGGTTAATTTTATTGGGTGTTACAATAAGTGACTTGGTTTTGTAAGGATTGAGATGCGAGGTCAATAATGTTACACAACATAAGTCTTCCCTCCGTAAGGGGCCATCAATAGTTGTGTATACGCACTACTAATATGTGACAGTTCCAACTATAGGACCCATGGAAGGGATACACGTTCGAGTATAAGGTTAGGAATATAGTCTAAGAGTTCACTTGGATTTGAAGTAGGCCATGGCAGTTGGGTCTGCTTCAATTCCAAATAAGAGGTATTAAATAATTAGTAATAGGTATTTTTCTTGATTTGCATTAGGAAAATCTAAATGGCAACTATGCAGAGAGGCGACCCTATGTCAGCATTATTTACCAGTATTCGTTTAACATCCGCATATTTTGAATCATTCACATCCGCACATGTCGAACTTGAATTTGCTCAAAATATCATAATATTAATTTTTATTTGGCAAAATTCAGCATACACATTAAATAAAATAATCACAGAATCACAGACACAAAGTAATATAACAATAAGCAGCGGAAATAAATGATAGTAGTTCATGAAGCTACTATATATATATATATATATATATATATATATATATATATATAACATAGTTAAACAAGATACAACAAAAGTCTCGAATACATAGAAGTCTCAATACAATAATCAAATAACAAAATCTGAATATATCACTAGAGTCAACTGAATAGCTGAAAGCGAATAGACATAGATGGATCTCCAAGCGAAGCTCCAACTCCAAAGGTGAGTCTCAAATGCTGTGACACTCAGTCTGACTCGAGCATAAACCAAAACACAAAACACTCAAGTCAGGATTAACATTCTTATATCAATAAATCCAACTCAAGTGAAATATCAACAGTAATACAAGTAACTCAAATGATGTTTGGTATACCCATCCTCTAAGGATCCGTGGAACTATCTACTATGCAGTACAATACGCTATTATAATATATCTATAGTAAAGTAAACTATTAAAATAGCGTTAAGGTGTTACCCATATCCCCTTAACACATTTTAATATATTCTCATAGTCTATACAGTACCGTAACTTCCCCGTAAAATGGGGCTTATCAGAGGGCACTCCGTAGATATGGTACAAAACAAACTCGTAGTGGTCTTGATAAGGCAGGTGACACGGCACAACTAGGCAACGCCAGGGTAGATATACCAATTACACTTCCGGGCTAGTGGTAAAGCATAGCCATAGCTACCACCCACCTCAAACCACACTCCCAGAATCCAAGGGTGCACCCAATCAATCAAAAAGTAATAGAATGGTATCGAAGAAGTGGATCCGACCAGAGGAGCTACCTCACTTGGCTCATCAATTGCTCTTTTAGCCACCTTAAGCTAACTCACGAGAGTCAAGTCCACGTATATACCTCATATAGAATCGTCGCCAACCATCCTACTTGATTTCAGAATCTCCACTGCGTATATAGTTGTTAAATTGGTTTTCGGTAATGGCAGAGAGTATGACAATAACCGACCTTGGTCTCTTTAACAACCACGTTATTATAACATCATGGTCATTTCAAAATATCATACTTCAAAACCAAAATATCATATCCATTTCAAAATCATATCAATACGATATCATTTCTCACTTATAATAATATTCATTTTCAAAATCATAATACTTTCCAAAATTATAACTCTTTTGAAATTATAACACTTTGGAAATCATAACACTTGGAAAATATAATACTTTGAAATTCATAACACTTTGAAAATATAACTTTGAAATCGTATGTGACGATCCTAATTTTTAAGCAATTTAAATTGGAATATTTACTTTGATTTGGAATATTTAAAAGTTTAATTATTAACTTGAATTTCAAATATAAAAATTTATTGGATAATTAATTGTTGAATTTAATTATTGGAAATTGGGTAAAATGTGAAATCTGGAATTTTAAGCCTGTTAAAAATAATTTGAAGGCTTGCAAAATTTATATTGATAATACTGAAGATAATAGAAGTTGTAAAATTGAAATTAACAGTGGTTTGCTCAGTTTCAAAATTTTATTGTTTAAATTGAATTTAAAAATAGCCTTCCGAGGCACGGTTTCAGAATTCGACGAAACCAGTTCCATTGGATTAGTAATAGTTTATTATTATCGGATTTCAATTTTCGGAGTGTTTGGAGTTGTTGTGTGAGCGTACGTTATATAAACGCGCTGAAATCTATAGAGAATAAAATTTAATAACTGGATACGTAAACAAGATATTTTGAATATAAAAATATTTAATTTTAATTAGCTGCAACCTGTATCCCTTAAGCCTACAATCTCTGTTGTAGCCGACAATCTTCTGAAGCAAGCCGTTTTCCCTCGTTTTAAAATATCACTTCTTTCCATTTCCATTCATTTTCGTATCGTTTCGTTTCCCTTCATTTCGTTTGGCGCCGAACTAAAAAAAAGGGGCAGACGAATCATAGCCTAGTGTTCCTCTTCAATTCAAAATCCAAGATCCGTCATTTCCTTTCAGATTCAAATCAGTTAGAAACAAAAAAGGGCTTGCAACTTGGTATCGCGATCTCGTTGAAGGATGGGAAGCGCGTGGGTTGCACTACGGCGTATGGGTAGACGCAAGGCGGTGTCGAGTAACGTGCTTGGATGGTTCGGGCTAGTTTTGGGTTGCGGGTGGAGTCGCGTCAAGTTGGCTATCGCGATGCTATCTGGGTTTTGGGTTGTGGGTCGATCTGAGGTGAGGCATCGGGATAAGGAATTGTGGTAATGGCTGTAGAATTTGTGCGATGAGGACTTGACTTCAAACTCAGATCGATGGATAGTGCTTGTGGAGGGAGAAAAGTGGTGGAGATGTCGGCAATGTTTGGGTTCATGGCGAATCACCTGGAGGAAGGAAACAGTGCAGTCAATGTAGATGGTTATCGATTTCATCATTAGTTGGTCGCGATCGAGTTCATGGTATCGGCTTCGTGGTGATGGACTCTTGCGTGAACCGCAACAGTTCGAGAGAGGGTTTCGACAGCCTGTTTGGGTGAGATTTTTGCTTATCGATTCTGGGTCTTTAATTTTAGAATAGTCTGTTGAATAGTAATAATTATCATATATATATACATATAGTTGAATCATATAATTTTTGGTTATTGGTGAATTTATTGAGGGATTAGTATGTGTACTTGTCATAAAATTTATTAATTAGGCAAGACAACAAGGTGTAAAATTAAATTAATTCCACTAAAAAAATGTGCAAAGAAAGGAGAACGTAGACTAGTTTTTGGAATTTGTAATTAAATCTGTTAAGTGGTAATTTATTATTTTCAACTAATTTAAATATTAATAAAACCCATAATGTTTTTACAAGGTCTAAAAACGTGAAGAAAATAAGCTGGTTTGGTTGGAGTGCAAATAAAAGCAAAGGTGAGTTAATCTCACTCAGTTTAAATTTAAATGATTAAATTTAAATAAGTGATTGTATGGTTAGATTGGTTGATGTGATATAGTATAGTATAATTTGAAATTGGCATGTTATGTGATGCTAACGTCTGTGGATGCAGGGAAACAGGTTGGAGGGATCCAACTGGATCCCTCAACATTTATTTAAATTATTTAATTCCCCCGTTATGGTGATTTGATGTTCGGTGATGATTTATGTTGGAATATTGAATGTTATGGTTAGGTTGGATAACTTTGTATAATGAATTACCATGGAAATATATAAGCTGAATTTGTGGAAAGGAAATAAAAGAAGGGAATTGTAAGTAAAATAATTATAAAATATATTCAAAGAAAACAAAAAAAATGAATGGGAAAAGGAATGAAGTAACTGTACAATTCTAATAAATAAATCTTGGGTATAGAAAAGGAAAATTTGAATAAAACAGAAAGTTAATGAATATTAAATCTTCAGTGATATTAATTAAAAGAAGAAGACATTGATTTGAAATGTAAGATTGAAATTATTTAAGTAGAATAAAGAAGAAATTGGGAAAATCTGAAATTGGAATATTTCAGTTAAAAAGATTTTAAATAAAACGGAAAATAATATTAATAATAAGTCTATAACTAATGAATTATGAAATGAATTGAGTAATTAAAGAAACTTATTTCAAATAAAATAAATTGGAAATCAATTTAGGGAAAAATTGATTTAAGAGATTGAAGTTGGAATTTTCTCTGGATAGCCAAGTACATGTTTTTAAAGGTAAATTTTTAAATATAAATTAAATGTTTAAAGTTGTTTTTTTAAAGACAGCAAGTTTTGTAAAATTTATTATTTCTAATATTTATAGTCTAAAGTAAGTATTTTCCTTAAAACTATTTTAGCAGTAACTATTAAGAAGTAACTTAGTATTTTATTTATTTAAAAATAGAAATCCAATTTGTTTTGTTTCATTAAGTAACTTTATTCTCAAATGTTTATATAGTACATATTTTTAGTAAATTATTGAAGCAGTTTTAACTTAAATGTTTAAAAGTAATTTCCAAAGTAAGTATTTTGTTTAATCTATTATCGTAATAATTGTTTAAAGAATGATTTGGTATTTTGTTTAAAGTATTATAATAAATTAAGTATTAAAGTAAATTTTTTTTCTAAATTAAATGTTAAATATATTTTACAATAAGGTGTTCTTAAATTATTTTAAAAAAAAATCTAAAGTTTGTGCTTGGTATTTCCAGTGGAATGAAAATACTCGGAATTTATTCTGAGAAAAGAGAGATAGTTTGAAAACTGTTCTCAAAGGGGTTTGAAAGTGAAATTATATCTTGTGAATATATTTTGAGGTTAATAAATAATTTGGGAAATTATTTATTGGTTGATGGCTGTTTGTAAATATTAATTGATAGTTAAATCACCGACTATCAATATTGGACAAATACGTTGATCGTTTCGAAGAGACCGGGATCGAGATTTATTTCTCGAAAACCACTTCGATCCGGTTTGTACGTTTCGTGGTAAACGATTTAGGATTCGAAGATGGAGCAGTGGAGTGCAAGGACTAGTCGCTACTAATCCTGAGGATATTTCCAAAATGGATGTAGTAGGAGTAGTGCCTTCGGATCCGTTCGAACCCGGGACGGACTTGTATGGATGAATGCTTGCGAAACATCGTCAGGTGGACGATGGACATTCTAAGAGATAAGTTCTAAAAAGGTAATGCTTAGCCTCAAGCCTCATCAAATGGGAATGACTGAAAATCAGGGGTTATGCAGCAAGGCTAGGTGGGTAGCACCCAAGCAGGGTGAGGTTATCCCAGTCTAGATGTCCCTTTTTATTTCGGATTAGTGGGCGGTTGCTGATCCCAACCGCAGGGTGATCTCACTCGGGATTATCCAGTAAGGGGTAGTCCCGGCCTTGTGTTGCAGGGGAGCGTGCGTACTCCTTGGTACGGTGATCTAGGCCCCGTACTGTGACAAGTGGTACCCCAGTGCCTAGTCATTAGTTGGAAATCCATTCTCCCTACGAGCCTTGTACGAGTTTTGTTTGTATTACCCACTCTGTGGCTAGTAGCTGGAATTTAATAATGTGACAATTTCGGCTATTTTATAAGTATTTGTATATAGACCCTATTATAATATCAGAGGATTCCTATAAAAATGGTTTTAGCTATCGTAAGGTAAAAACACGACATGTTTATTTGTGGCGTGGTCTTACGAGATGCTTTTGTTTTCAAAGAATTTTTGAAACTTTAATAATCAATTGGGTGTGATTTTCTCACGCTGGTATTCCAGACTGACTCGGGTGTTATTTGACTGTAATGCTCGGGTCAGACCGAGTATTATAGAATACAGGAAATGCTGTGGAGCTCAGGAGACGAGCAGGATGGCGATACGTACTCCCGTATTTGTTTATGTATATATTCCGCTGTGTTGAGTAGCTGTGTATCCAGTGTATGATATTGTTGAGCTGTGATTGATGTACTCTGATGATGTAATATATGTAAACAGATATATTTGATTTTGAGTAAAGATTATTTATTATCTATTATATTTATTCCGCTGCGATGGTTAGATTCTGATGTTATTTTATATTCTCTTCTTCTACCTCTTTTTCTTTACCCCAAATGGTTCGTATTTCTGTGCAAATTGAGTTGTTGTTGCTGAATAGTGTTGACTCAAGGGGTATGGATTTGCGGGTCGTTGCACTTGGTATCAGAGCTTAGGTTGGTGATAACCTTGGCTCTGGTGGGAATTACTCATAGAATAGAGTCAATAGTACTCTAGACTGAGTTAAGCATATTAATATATATGAGCGCGTATTTGTTAGTGAATATACAATGATTTTTATATTGTGTTGATTGGTTTATTGAGTGGTTTATGGATTTTGGTCAATACGAGTAATTAACGTTATTGATAGGGGTCTCTAAACACTTGAATAGAACAATTCGACACAGTATTGTTTTAAAATAGGGTAAATGAAATAATTTTATCCAAATTATTTTTGTATATGGAAGATATAATTTTTGTAAAGTATTATAGTATTTGGATGCTTGATTGTTAAGGAATGATAATATTAAATTATTATCACTATTGTGAAGAAATTTAATAAGAAATTGGAACTTATAACCAAAGTTGAGGAAATAAATTTATATAACAAAATGGAATTGGAAATATAGATTATAAATATAATTTATAATTTGAAATAAACTTCATATACAAATGAGGTTTGTTAAATGTAAACTGTAAAGGTGATTATAATTTTGAGATAAAATTTCAGAGAATGTTTGTATATAGATTTCAAGAAATTGCAATTTGGGATTTTTGGGAAAATTTTAAACTCCTTTGGGTTTGAAAACGGTTTCCAAAAGATTTGGAGTAATAGTCTTATTTTGGAAATATTTTGAGTTGTATTTGAAATCTTGTGAGATTTGGAAATTTAAAATATTTGAAAGGTTGTTAGAGGGATAAAAGCACTAAACTCTCTGTGGTCGCTGGAAAAATAATTCCGATGATGATCGCGACATCATCGGTGTTCATTTTTGAGTTTTCAAGAGAGGAATTGCTACCTCAATATTTTAAATTGGAATTGTTTGCGATTTGGGCTTGGCTTTGAAATTTAAAGGGATAATTGAAGTTGCCAAAGGATTTTGGATGTAGTTGAATTATAACGTGATATTGAAATTTTGGAAAAATTGTTTTAACTCTGCAATTTTGTTTAAAATGTCTATGGAATAATAAAATAGATTGGCTAAATAAAAGGTATAATTCCGAGTTAAAAGGTAAAATGTGAATGAGATTGATTGTAAATAGATGAAATATGAATATAAATAAGTTGTGACTTTTAAAGCTTGGAAGTAAAATGAATAGGACAATAAAATTGTTTGTAATGATAATAAATATAATCCAAAATTTAAAATATAAAATAGATTGAACTCAAGTAAAACGGTTAGAGTAATTTTTTCGAAATGAAAATCAAATATTGAGTATAAAATTAGAATAAACTAATTGGTAATAAATTAGTTAATGGAATATGGAAATGGAACTCGAATTGGTTAATAAAAAATTTGAGTTGTGAATAAATGATAAATTTGAAAGTGAAACTTGGGTATTAATAGAAATTCAACTTGAAATTGTAAGTGAATTAAATTTGAATTGAAGTTTAACGGAATTGAATTAACATAGAAATGATTTATGTTGCAAATAAAAATCTAAGTAGAGATAAATTGGAAATGGCCTCCTTATAAAATGAGAGGAATTCAGAAATAAATTATTGAATGTGAATTAGATTTATATTGATTCAATGAAACATACTAATTTAATTTAAACGAAGGAAGCTGGCAATGAACTCAAGTTAAACAAAATAGAGTTGAAATTGTGATCGTTTGAGTGGTAAATAAAATTCAAGTGAATAGAAATAAAATTGAAATGGCTTTATTATTGATATAATAAGTTAGAAGTAAATTGAAATGAGAAATAAAGTTTAAATAGGTTGAATGACTACACTAATTGAATTTAAATTGAATAGAGTCAAATTGAAAATGAGCTTGTTTGGATTAAAAATAAATCGAATGAGTATATTAACTAAATTAAACTAGTAAATGAAGTTTGATTTGGATTAGAATCAAATTAAAATAGAATTGGTGTAAGGAAGAAAATGAACTTAAAGTTTTGAGATGGAAATAGCTTGAAGTAACTAAATAACGAGGTAAATTTTAAATGGTTGATGGAAAGCTTTATGAAATGGTTTGTGAATAAAACTTGATTGGATAATGAAATGAAATGCAAGTGACTGGATTGAAAGAAAAAAAAAATGTAAATTTAAAATGCAAAGGAAATAAGAATGTATGCTGGTGAATAAAATAAAATAGAATTAATATAAAGTGAGTTTGAAAAAGAATTATGTACAGGTAAGAGAGTGTAAATCACTTAGGATTGAATAAATTGGTAAGGAAGCGAATAAAAGCAATTGAATTAGTTATGTAAATCATATAAATTGCTTATGGAAATTATTGTGGGTGTATTGCTTATAAAAATTATGTGTTTAGTGCATATTGCTTATGTTATGCATGTGTTTAGGCAATTGAAATAAAGTGAAAAGAGTGATAAACTTTTATATTTGACACTGACATGTTTAAATTGAGTAAGTACAGGTTTTTGGGAAGCCGTTGATTGGTTTTGCCTGCGCTAATTGCTTAAATAAATAGCTGCTTGCTTTAAATGGCTAAATAAGGTATGCCTACGCAATACAAGTAGGAAATATGAACTGTTTTTCTGTTTTCCGCCCGTGTGGGTCGACGTATATATATTTATATCACTTGTAAAATTGCAAAAGCTCCTCCATACAAAGGAGACTATGCCAAAAAAATTCGAAAATTTTGGGAGTTAGAAATTTTTTGAAATTTTTAGCAAATTTTGCATTAATGACAAATGAATTAAAGTTTGTTAAGCAAATAGAATTATAATTGAATGTTGAAATTTAATTTAAATTGTATAAGTAAAGTAAGATGAACTGAAGAATTGTTCACAGAAACTAAAAGAAGAAAAAGGTTTGCAAATAAACTTTTATTTGAAATTTTAAATAAATTAGTAAGTAAACTACTAAAAGGGTATTTAGATTTGGAATTTATTAGTAAATTGAAGCAAATTGAAACTTATATGGAATTGGAATTCAATTTGAGTATAAACTTCAGTAATGAAGTAAAATGGATATAAGGAATATATATCAAATACTTATATGGAACTTAAGAAGTGAATGGTGAGATTCTTAAGTACATTTAGTATTGAGAAAATTATTCTAAGTGGATAATTGAATAAAGATTTAAAACTGGAAGTAGTGATAAGGGAAAAGTGTGCAAAAGTGAATAACAATCAAAATGAATGTGAATAAAAGAGAATTGATATAGCTAAAATAAATTAGGCTAAATACGTAGGATTTACGTATATTATTTTATTCGCATAGCTATTTGATCCAGATTCGACTACATGATTTCGAGATGGTAATATCGATCCGAGTTAGGATTTTTCACTCGATTTTTGACGGCGAACCTGGAAATGGAGTTTTGATTGATTCTGTAAATTCTCTATCATAGTTTACAGCTATGCAAGGAGAATGACGGTTTCTGATTAAGAAACCAGATCCAAGTCCGCACTAGGAAGTCGGGTGGACGATATTAGTTTGGAGGTGAAATTGTGTGATCGAGTGAGCGATCAGATTTGGTATTGCGTAGGGATGATATATGTGCGTCGTACGGGATGAAGTAAAACAAATATTGGAAATGTGTAAAAGAAGTCAATAAATGTTTTTGAATGTTGTGATTGGATATTATTGCTAAACAAGATATGCAGGTATGAAAAAGGGAAAAAGAGAATTGGTTTTGATTTCGGATAATAAATTAGGATTGCTCGACAAAAAAGGTATGTATTTAAAATTCCATATGGGATTTGATTGAGTTTTTGGATCTGGCCACTTGGCCTTTTGTTTTCTTTTTGGATTTGGGAGGCCGTAGATCCATTTTGTAGTTGTACCGAGCTAGCCGCGCAATGGAGACACTGGCAAAAAAAATTGGAAATTTAGAGAGTTAGAAAATTTTTGAGAAAATTTTGATAATTTAAAATTTGGATTGAATTTAAATTTGAATGATTGAATAAATAGAGTTGTTTGGAAACCGGGAAAGTTTGGGAAGTTAATAAGAATAATAGTGATTCTTTATAAGAAGATAGTTGATAGAAAGTTAAGTTGTTTGGTTTTAGGAATAAGTGAACGGGTATTGGATCATTCTTCATAAATAGTAATTTCGGGGACGAAATTCTTTTAAGGGGGGAAGAATGTGACGATCCTAATTTTTAAGCAATTTAAATTGGAATATTTACTTTGATTTGGAATATTTAAAAGTTTAATTATTAACTTGAATTTCAAATATCAATATTTATTGGATAATTAATTGTTGAATTTAATTATCGGAAATTGGGTAAAATGTGAAATCTGGAATTTTAAGCCTGTTAAAAATAATTTGAAGGCTTGCAAAATTTATATTGATAATACTGAAGATAATAGAAGTTGTAAAATTGGAATTAACAGTGGTTTGCTCGGTTTTAAAATTTTATTGCTTAAATTGAATTTAAAAATAGCCTTTCGAGGCACGGTATCGGAATTCGACGAAACCAGTTCCATTGGATCCGTAATAGTTTATTATTATCGGATTTCAATTTTCGGAGTGTTTGGAGTTGTTGTGTGAGCATACATTATATAAACGCGCGGAAATCTATAGCGAATAAAATTTAATAACTGGGTACCTAAACAAGATATTTTGAATATAAAAATATTTAATTTTAATCAGCTGCAACCTGTAATCCCTTAAGCCTACAATCTCTGTTGTAGCTGACAATCTTCTGAAGCAAGCCGTTTCCCCTCGTTTTAAAAATCACTTCTTTCCATTTCCATTCATTTTCGTTTCGTGTCGTTTCCCTTCATTTCGTTTGGGGCCGAACTAAAAGAAAAAAAGAAAAAAAAAGAAAAAAAGGGACAGACGAATCATAGCCTAGTGTTCCTCTTCAATTCAAAATCCAAGATCCGTCATTTCCTTTCAGATTCGAATCAGCTAGAAACAAAAAAGGGCTTGCAACTTGGTATCGCGATCTCGTTGAAGGATGGGAAGCGCGTGGGTTGCACTACGGCATATGGGTAGACGCAAGGCAGTGTCGAGTAACGTGTTTGGATGGTCGGGCTAGTTTTGGGTTGCGGGTGGAGTCGCGTCGAGTTGGCTATCGCGATGCTATCTGGGTTTTAGGTTGTGGGTCGATCTGAGGTGAGGCATCGGGATAGGGAATTGTGGTGATGGCTGCAGAATTTGTGCGATGAGGACTTGACTTCAAACTCAGATCGATGGATAGTGCTTGTGGAGGGAGAAAAGTGGTGGAGATGTCGGCAATGTTTGGGTTCATGGCGAATCACCTGGAGGAAGGAAACAGTGCAGTCAATGTAGATGGTTGTCGATTTCATCATTAGTTGATCGCCATCGAGTTCATGGTATCGGCTTCGTGGTGATGGACTCTCGCGTCAACCGCAACAGTTCGAGAGAGGGTTTCGACAGCCTGTTTGGGTGAGATTTTTGCTTATCGATTCTGGGTCTTTAATTTTAGAATAATCTGTTGAATAGTAATAATTATCATCATATATATAAATATAGTTGAGTCATATAATTTTTGGTTATTGGTGAATTTATTGAGGGATTAGTATGTGTACTTGTCATAAAATTTATTAATTAGGCAAGACAAGAAGGTGTAAAATTAAAGTAATTCCACTAAAAAAATATGCAAAGAAAGGAGAACGTAGACTAGGTTTTGGAATTTGTAATTAAATCTGTTAAGTGGTAATTTATTATTTTCAACTAATTTAAATATTAATAAAACCCATAATGTTTTTACAAGGTCTAAAAACGTAAAGAAAATATGCTAGTTTGGTTGGATTGCAAATAAAAGCAAATGTGAGTTAATCTCACTCAGTTTAAATTTAAATTTAAATGATTAAATTTAAATAAGTGATTGTATGGTTGGATTGATTGATGTGATATAGTATAGTATAATTTGAAATTGGCATGTTATGTGATGCTAACGTCTATGGATGCAGGAAAAACAGGTTGGAGGGATCCAGCTGAATCCCTCAACATTTATTTAAATTATTTAATTCACCTGCTATGATGATTTGATGTTCGGTGATGATTTATGTGGGAATATTGAATGTTATGGTTAGGTTGGATAATTTGGTATAATGAATTACCATGGAAATATATAAGCTGAATTTGTGGAAAGGAAATAAAAGAAGGGAATTGTAAGTAAAATAATTATAAAATAAATTCAAAGAAAACAAACAAAAAATTAATGGGAAAAGGAATGAAGTGACCGTACAATTCTAATAAATAAATCTTGGGTATAGAAAAGGAAAATTTGAATAAAACAGAAAGTTAATGAATATTAAATCTTCAGCGATATTAATTAAAAGAAGAAGACATTGATTTAAAATGTAAGATTGAAATTATTTAAGGTGAATAAAGAAGAAATTGGGAAAATCTGAAATTGGAATATTTCAGTTAAAAAGATTTTAAACAAAACGGAAAATAATATTAATAATAAGTCTATAACTAATGAATTATGAAATGAATTAAGTAATTAAAGAAACTTATTTCAAATAAAATAAATTGGAAATCAATTTAGGGAAAAATTGATTTAAGAGATTGAAGTTGGAATTTTCTCTGGATAGCCAAGTACATGTTTTTAAAGGTAAATTTTTAAATATAAATTAAACGTTTAAAGTTGTTTTTTTTAAAGACAGCAAGTTTTGTAAAATTTATTATTTCTAATATTTATAGTTTAAAGTAAGTATTTTCCTTAAAACTATTTTAGCAATAACTATTAAAAAGTAACTTAGTATTTTTTTATTTAAAAATAGAAATCCAATTTGTTTTGTTTCATTAAGTAACTTTATTCTCAAATGTTTATATAGTATATATTTTTAGTAAATTATTGAAGCAGTTTTAACTTAAATGTTTAAAAGTAATTTCCAAAGTAAGTATTTTGTTTAATCTATTATCGTAATAATTGTTTAAAGAATGATTTGGTATTTTGTTTAAAGTATTATAATAAATTAAGTATTAAAGTAAATTTTTTTTCTAAATTAAATGTTAAATATATTTTACAATAAGATGTTCTTAAATTATTATTTTTTTTTAAAAAAATTTCTAAAGTTCGTGCTTCTGGAATGAAAATACTCGAAATTTATTCTGAGAAAAGAGAGATAGTTTGAAAACTGTTCTCAAAGGGGTTTGAAAGTGAAATTATATCTTGTGAATATATTTTGAGGTTAATAAATAATTTGGGAAATTATTTATTGGTTGATGGTTGTTTGTGAATATTAATTGATAGTTAAATCACCGACTATCAATATTGGACAAATACGTTGATCGTTTCGAAGAGACCGGGATCGAGATTTATTTCTCGAAAACCATTTCGATCTGGTTTGTACGTTTCATGGTAAACGATTTAGGATTCGAAGATGGAGCAGTGGAGTGCAAGGACTAGTAGCTACTAATCCTGAGGATATTTCCAAAATGGATGTAGTAGGAGTAGTGCCTTTGGTTCCGTTCGAACGCGGGACGGACTTGTATGGATGAATGCTTGCGAAACATCGTCAGGTGGACGATGGGCATTCTAAGAGATAAGTTCTAAAAAGGTAACGCTTAGCCTCAAGCCTCATCAAATGGGAATGACTGAAAATCAGGGGTTATGCGGCAAGGCTAGGTGGGTAGCACCCAAGCAGGGTGAGGTCATCCCAGTCTAGATGACCCTTTTTATTTCGGCTTAGTGGGCGGTTGCTGATCCCAATCGCGGGGCGATCTCACTCAGGATTATCCAGTAAGGGGTAGTCCCGACCTTGTGTTGCAGGGGAGCGGGCGTACTCCTCGGTACGGTGATCTAGGCCCCGTACTGTGACAGGTGGTACCCCAGTGCCTAGTCATTAGTTGGAAATCCATTCTCCCTACGAGCCTTGTACGAGTTTTGTTTGTATTACCCACTCTGTGGCTAGTAGATGGAATTTAATAATGTAACAATTTCGGCTATTTTATAAGTATTTGTATATAGACCCTATTATAATATCATAGGATTCCTATAAAAATTGTTTTAGCTATCGTAAGGTAAAAACCCGACATGTTTTTTGTGGCGTGGTCTTACGAGATGCTTTTGTTTTCAAAGAATTTTTGAAACTTTAATAATCAATTGGGTGTGATTTTCTCACGCTGGTATTCCAGACTGACTCGGGTGTTATTTAACTGTAATGCTCGGGTCAGACCGAGTATTATAGAATACAGGAAATGCTGTGGAGCTCAGGAGACGAGCAGGATGGCGATACGTACTCCCGTATTTGTTTATGTATATATTCCGCTGTGTTGAGTAGTTGTGTATCCAGTGTATGATATTGTTGAGCTGTGATTGATGTACTCTGATGATGTAATATATGTAAACAGATATATTTGATTTTGAGTAAAGATTATTTATTATCTATTATATTTATTCCGCTGCGATGGTTAGATTCTGATGTTGTTTTATATTCTCTTCTTCTACCTCTTTTTCTTTACCCCAAATGGTTCATATTTCTGTGCAACTTGAGTTGTTGTTATTGAATAGTGTTGACTCAAGGGGTACGGATTTGCGGGTCGTTACATCATAATACTTTGAAATCCATAACACTTTCCTCTTAAACAGTTTAGATATTAATAATGTTATATATATTAAATAGTTATAAATAAAATAGCTAATATAGTAAAATAATTTGTATATAAAATAGTTATAAATTAAATAGTTTATACTAAAATAATTAGTATGTTAAAAAATAGTTTTATATTAAAAATAATTCATATTAAAATAATTTTATATTAAAATAATTTATAAAGTAAAATATTTATTTATATATATTAAAATACTTAAGATAGTAAAATAGTTTCCTCAAGTTCACAAATCGATTCAAATCATTTGAATTCAAAATTTAATTTCATTAAATCTTAATTCACAAATTTCAATTTAATTCAACTTCTCAACAAACCGTTTTGTATCGACTTCAAATATAGATTTGAAACACAAATCAAACCATTTCAATTTCAATAGATTTCAAAGCTTTAAATTTTCAACATTTACAAAATAAATTTGACAATTTCATGTATATATATAAAATTCGCTTTACTATTATTTAGTTTTGAAATATTTACTTAATCATTCCAATAACATTTAAGTAAAACATCAATTACAAATTCAAATAAACTAAATATCCCATTTTAATTTATTAAATATTCATTTAAATCGCTTTTAATCAAAAATCAAGTTATAAATCATGTATTTAAAATCTCAAATTTAATAAATGTCAAATCAAACTTATTTGAGTATAATTCGTAAATAAATACAATTTCAAACCAATTTCTATTTCTAGTTCCAACCTTAATTTATTAAAATGTAATACGAACTCTATATTTGAAATATAACTTTATATAAATACCTAAACATATTATTCAATTTATTTTATATTAAATCTATTTATATATTTTAAATTAAATAGTAAAACTATAAGTAAATTCTTAAAATTTATAACTTCAAATCTAACTTATAACTATAAAATTTTCAAAACATATAATTTTTAATAATCTAAAATTTAAACCTTCATAATATATATATATAATATCTTAAAATCAATATTCATTAAAACCACATATATTTCTTTTCAAAACCAAGGAAATCATTTTTCAAATATATATATATATATATATATATATATAGACCAACGGTGTCTATATATAATTTTCTATCCTATGGTCAAGTGATACAGATATTCATCATTTCAATCCGCAATTTAAATATATACGGGTATATATCTTTTCAACCCGCAATCCCAAATTCATTGGCAATGAAAATCGCTTGGGTTTATCATTTCAACCCATAACGATTTTCTCCTATTCTACAAGATCATTCGGTTATGTATCATTTCAACCCATAGGGAATCCTGTACTAACAGGGAACTTACAGAGTGAGAACAATGTTGATAATAATATAACATATCAATAATATGCATATCATCAATATAAATAACAGATAATGATGTCAAATGCCACAGGTGAACAGATACAGATAATAGCATATATAGCAATGTAAATAACTAATAACAACATATTTCAGTTGTCGTTTCAATTGAAATCAAATTTAATGAACATAAGAACGTTAATCGTGAGTGATTGCTCACCTTTCGAGGCTAGAGATGAACAAGAATGAGATAAGTTACGAATCCTAGCATGAATTCCAAAGCAAAGCAAGATTTTCACGAATTCGACGAACAGGGATGATAGTAGGAATCGATGAAAACAAATCAAATCAACTTGATATAAATGGAAAATATATATACTATTATCATCATCATTATTATTATTTTCTTAAAATCGATATTTTAAAACTTATATAAACTAACATATTATACTTTATGATCCATATTTAATATAAAAATCAAAATAAATTTAAAACATGTACATATAAAGAAATAAATCTATATATATGCATATATATCTCAAAATCATCTTTTTCTTATGATGCATGCATTAAAAATCAAAGTATATAATTTATATGTTAAAACAGTTATATGCAGATTTTATTTGCAAACAAAAATTCATAGAACAGACTGTAAATAGTCATATGCAGAACAAATATATATAACTCAGATTATAACAAAACATATGTAGACAATTATATATAACATATATATAAGCTATTCAAAAATCATATATGTTTTTTATATATATGCATCAAAATATACATAATTAACCTAACTTCTATATACATATATAGTCTATGAAAATTTCAGAGCAGAGAACATAGAAATTTTAAAATACATTGTTACAGCTATAAACTAATGTGCAACTCCTATATACTAGTGTATAGAAAACATGTAATATACATATATATGATATATATATCAATATAGATGTACAACTTCCATCTAGATTGCATATAACAAATGTATAAACTTAGGTACGTATTTTTTTAAGATCAATGTATATAGATACAACGACATATAAATAACCAAAACGAAATTCTATAATATACATACATATTTATATAATATACGAACCAAAAGAAACAAAATACTCTTCCTCTGTTTATCACAAATATATTATACACGTAACTAGTTTTGTATGTATTTTATACTTATACAGTATCATATTTGAAAACAATATATATAAAGCAATACGATAACTTTATACTGTACATAAATAACTTAAACAATCAAATTTGAATTACCTTAATATAAATTTTAATACACTTCAAAAAAAATGCCCAGGTGGAACATATATGTACAAACATTCCATAGCCCAAATATATGCGAATAGCTAAGAGGCAAAGCAAAGGAAGGATGTGACTGGAGGTGCTAGGGGAGCTTGGTGCTTGTGACATTGTAGCTGTCGAGTTGTAGGCGGGTTCGGTGAGTACATAAGTGGGGTCGGCTGAGTCAAAGGCTCGATGTGACGATAACGGATTTTGCCCGCTCGAAAATCGACATCCATACTTCATTCGTACTCGAATGCCATAGATTCGATCGTTCAAATCCGATTCGCCAGAGCTTATAACAACATTAAGTAAAATAACACAGCGGAATAAAAGAATAATACATTGATATACAATATCTGATACAACAGAATGTTACAATGAATATCAATATACAACAGAGATACAAGAAAATAGCAGCGGAAAAGAAATATAGATAATGCCAGCAGCGGAACAAATAAATCTAAGATAGTCTTCAACGAAGAACTCCAGATCTGTAACTCCATCTCCAAGAACCAATTCAGCAATAGCTCGAACTCCCAATAACGATGCACCAAGCTAAGCAAGACTGGTGCGAACCAAAGACTGAACTAACTCCAGATAATCCACTATATCTAACTATCTGAAAAACCCAACTCTAGACTGCTCGTGTGGAAAATAATGAGCATCCAGAGTTTAGGAAAGGAACAATAAACTCCGGATCAGTCATGGGACTGGTGTGAGCAACGAAAACAGTTTATCTTTTAAAACAATCAACAAGAGAATTTTAAAATAAATTCGCAATGCTTTTGAAAATGAAACTACCATAAGACCTCCCGCCACACACACAATGCAAACGCAGAATTGGAGGAGATTTCTTCTTATGATAGTCAAAGATGCTTACTACGCAGAAATCAAATCCTTTTTGATATTATTATTAGTGCATAGTGTAGAAAACATTTCGAAAGTAGAATATAAATCTTAGCCAGCATAGGTACCATTATATTATGCCCTCTATAACTGCCTTCTGAGGAGACAGGTTCTACAACTAAAACCGTACAAGGCTCGTATTGTTTCTTTGGATTTCCAACAAATGGTCAGGCCAAGGAACTACCCATTGCCACATGGAAACGCCTCTGAATGGACGTCCCGAGAACCTAACCGGATCTTTGCCAACACAAGGTCGGGTTACCCCTAACTGGGTAACTACTGACACGAGTATGCCACCTCCCGGCTGTAACAACCTTTAACCGGGGCCCCAACATCAAATCACAAAACAAGATATATATAGGTTTGTGATGTCCACATAAGTAAGTATCTGGGCTCCATACCATGATACCACTTCTATCCAGAAGGAGATGTACATACCCTAAAGGGGCTCTACCTCCTAATAACCTTGCTGCATCTTTCCTGTTTTGACAATTCCGGGGTGTGAGGTTCGATGAAGTCACGTCCACAAAGCTACGCTTTGGTACAAAGCCATGCTTTGGGTCAACAAATGATCAAAGTAACGATCACAAAGATAAATGATCAAACAAATGATCATATCACAAATGATCAAACAATGATCATTTCACAGCAACACTTAGCATGTCACATTACCAAATTAGGAACATATCGCTGATAACCTTCAACTACATAACCTCTGAGCTCGTACGTCTTAGAGAAGGGTGTTAAGCTAAAAGAATAAATTCTCCGCCACCAACAGAAATGTATTTGAAAGAAATCTGCTTTATATCTCAAAATGTAATGTCAGACACACAATCCATACAAGTCTGTTCCGGGCTCGAACAGAACCGAAGGCACTTCCAAAGAAGCCCTTGCAATCCGGGTATTCACAATCCCGATCGGACTTCCCATCACTTAGGGAATCTCTATACCGTAGCTACTCGGTGCAGAGACAATCGATAGGTTATCCTATCGTTCTCACAAATACCCAGTCTTCACCACCGGTCTTCAAATGCTATCCATAACGACGTATCACATATTCGGAATGGGATATATGACACAAAGGTCCTCTCTCGGCTAAACCGAATAGTGAGCGCAACATTTAAAACATATGGATATGGGATTTCAATTAAGTCACAACTTAATAATTCAAAACTTTCTTTTTCAAATGGTTTAATCCAATTACCATTTCAAATCTTTTAAACAAAAGATTTATTTCATAATGTTCACCTACTTTCTTAAATATTCATTCTTGGATTTCAAAACAATTTCGTTTCAAAAAGCTTAACTCATCAAATCTTTAAATTCAAAGATTTGTCTTATAGTTTTCAAATCGTTCCCAAATTTTCAAAACTCATTTTCAAAATATTTGTTTATAACTTGGAAAACTATTTTATTTTAAACTTGAAATCCCTTTAATAAAACTTCAAACGAAAACTTTTTATCTTTTAGAGACAACAATTTTATTTTGGAAAATCCCGATTTCATTTATACAAGTTACAAACTTTGACTTAATTCAAATTCCCAAAAACAATACTTTAAATATGGTTTCAAACTAACTTAACATCTTTAATTCCTAATTTCAAATCATAGAATTCAATTCCTAATTTTGAATTCAAATTTAAATCATATTGTTTAAATTTCAAAACTTAATTAAAGTAAATTTTAACTTGAAATTCCATTTCAAAAGCTTTTCACATTTATTCTGATTCCATTACCAAAACATTTGAATTTAAAAATTCGAATTCAAAACTATTTCAAAAATCTGCGACTTAACCGATTTCCACGTGAAATCCATATTTGCGTGTGTATGGTGTGGTCCAGGGATTTAACACAAAAGTGCAACATCATTCAATCATTACAGATTAAAAACACATAAATATAATTGATAAGCGATATAAACTATAACGCTTATCGTCCATTCACAGATTCACAGATAATATATAGATGAAAATAAATATACACAGCTCAAAACAAAGCATCACATATCAGGGGTATCAAACAAATAATTATTCAGCCAAGTCCAAATATTCACAAATGAATTTATTAATCAAATAATTAATTGAAATCGGATATATCAATTATTAATCTGCGTTAATTATCATAATTTAATTACGAATTATTTGAAATAAATTCCCTTTCACAATTTATTTGTTAACCCTTAATTATTAACTATCATTCTTAATTAATGAATCAATTAATCTTAAATTATTAAATTAATCTTAATTAATCACCATTATTAATTAATCCTTTAAATTTATTAATAAATAATTTACTTAAATTTCAAATCATCTTTTAATTGATTACATTCATTAATTACCTATTAATTACTTCTCTAAGTAATTATATTTTCAAAATTATCAAGTGATTATTCTTAATTAATTAACTTAATAAATTTAGATTTTGAATAAATCAAATTAACTCAATTAATTATGCTAAATAAATCAATTCCATAATTTCTATCATTAAGTAATTATACTTAGTAGTTCCACAATTTATTATCATTAAATTAATTAATCTAATTTATTGTAAAAAAAAAATTAATCACACTAATTAATTGTTCAGATATTCTTAATTAATGTTTTCATTAACTATTTAGTTTCTTTAATTCCCTTTTTAAAGAAAATTTCTCACATTAACCATTATTAATTATAAATCGATTTACTCTAGAAAATTCATTCGTTAATGAAATAGAGATTATTAACTTCATTACTTAAAGTAAAGTTCAATCATATTTATAATTTAAGTATTGTTCACGATATGTTTGAAACACTAACTAACATTACTAATTTAATTAATATTAACTTGTTAATCAAATAGCTTAAAGGAAACATAAGCTTAACCCCTAAATGGGCCGAGGCCAAAATTTCATCGCTGAAGTAGTCCTAATCCCCTTATCTTTCTTCTACTATCTGATCCTTTCTTTCATTCATTTTTATTATTATATTTTTTTTTTCAAATTACAACATTAGTTAACAAACCCACGCACATACCCAGGTAACCCAAAACAAACCCACGCATTTTCGAACATTACTCGAGACAGGAAACCCACGACCTCACTGACACGCCCACGCCACCGTGCACGTGCACGGTGGTTCGCCTCCTCTCCGGCAACCCACGATGCCTCCAACAAGTCACAAATCACCTTCACAATCGAAACCCAAAGTCACTTCGATGTCCAAACCCTCAGGTCAAAAATCAACCTTCTGCTCGAAACTCGAAGTCGAACCCATCCATGGAAACGCTTCGCCACGGCCATCCCCACCACCGGAACCGCCGCTCCTCCGTCCACACCTTCGTCTACGACCCGAATACTCCTCCTCCAAGCCAGGTTACACTCGATGCATCAACGAAGGCGAACGAGCCCCAAAACCCAAACGCATATTTTGCTGTCCTTAAACCCTACTTACAGCTCGTTCACAAAATTATTGCAATAGCTAAATTTTTTTAAGATTTTTCCTGGGATCGATGAGGATCAAGCAAGCTTTAAACAAAAATTCAACATCTAAAATTCGCTTGATCATCAGAAATTGACAAAAAAACATTTTTGGTTCAAATACAAATTGCTCTTGAAATACAAAATGAAAAATCATCATATTAGTTTTAAAAATTGTATTTCTGTATGTAGATTCGAGCCATATAGTTGAATCAATAATTCGTGAAGTTCGAAAATTCCAGAATTTAAAGTTTCTACTGTAAAAATTTTGATTTTCCATTATCTATACATTCTTATTTCATGAAACTATTTTTAGATGCTAACTCATACTTAAACATGAATATTTTGTCTTAAAGCAAAAGCCTAATACTGATTGGAAGAACAAGAAATTGAATTTCTTGTTGTTTTGTACTCTGTTAAGAAATCAAAGAAGAAGAACAGATACAAACATATCTAGACACAGAACTTTTAAACATATACTCAAGTTAAAATTTACTAGTTGATACTCACATACACCTTTCCAGATATTTCTATGCAACTGATTTCAAATAATTTAAGATTTAAAAGTGAAAGTTACTCACCAGAAATTGAAGCAAAGGACTGAAAGCTTGAAACTGGAAAGAAATTTGATCAACTGGAAGATGATTTTGATTCTTTTGTCTAAGCTCTGATTTTCTAGATTCAAAACTTGATCAGGTTGAAGTTTGAAACTTGAATATTTTCAACACTGAAATCTGGTTTACACTGAGTTGAGTCTTATTTACATTGAGTTCCAGCTTGTTTATTTGTCTTTCATAAAAAAAATGAATCTTGAACCTCTGTATTGCTAATTTTGTTTTAAGTTTGAATCATTTGTTTACTTCAATTTTACTTTGGTTTGAGGAACGAACTAAAATGAAGAAATTTGTTGATATATAGAAGATGAAGTTTGCAGATGATTATGATTTTGCTTGTACAGGGTGTTATGATTTGTTTGTACAAGGTGAAATATTATTTTGTACAATACAAAGATACTTCTTAAACATAGAGGCTACAAGCACTACTTCGGTTGCTGAAAATCTTCTTTTGTATGCTGATGAATATATTATATTGTGTGCTAATATGGCATTAATTGCCTTACTTTATTCCATACTTGCTGGTCTTTGCTTCAGTACATGAAGATATAGGCTGCCTATTTTTTATTTGCTTTTTTTTTTTCTTGTTGATTATGCAGTTTGGTGGCTGCAATCATTTCTTTGCTTTGTTATATATTCTTGCCTTATATTACGGCTGCATATTGATATTGAGAAGATTTTGTTATATTGACTTGTTTCATATTTTACATTGTATCTAGTTACTTTATAATATAGATAAATCTTATTCTTTTATGTTGTCATAGTTTATTATTATTATTATTTTTTATTAGCTTGTATATTTATTTCTATTCTTACATGACTACTTATTTTTATTTATTTTTAAAACCATTTATTTAAGATTTTATTTCAAATCCAATATATACATATATATTCACATATATACAAATTATGACTTAATATATTTTCTTAGTTGAATCGGGGAAACTCGCTGTCGTTTAAAATCAATTTTAAAATTTAATTCAAAGATTCATTTAAATTATCAATTTAAATTCATAAAAATATGGGGTCGTTACCCTCGAAGCATAGTGCGTGTGCTAGAGGAATGCATGGTGCTCGGCCTGGCCAATGAAAGATGGGCGAATGCTGCGTTGGTCAGAGTTAGGGTGGAGGAGGGTTCGGTAAGGCAGAGGCCAATGTGGCAGAATAAATCGCGATGAAGGCCGAGTTCCATGGCGATGAAAATATTTGTGGGTTATGGCTGAAAGGTGCAAGGCAAACATATAGCTTAATATTCTTTTTTTTTCAATTGAGCAAGACATACTAAGAAGGAAAATGGGCTTCTTGGTATATGCTCGGTGGTGGACATGTAGTGTAGAGGTGGATAGGAAAAGTTGCAAGCCATGTGAGAAGGAAGTGAATAGACATATAAAAAATATATTAACTTTGAATTGAATGCTATTTAATTTTATAAGGAAGAGGAAGGAAGAGAGACAGCAACAAACCAAAATATATACACAAACCGGTGGAATAGAAAGCCCACCAAAACCCAAAAGGCACAAAACCGGTACCGATACAGTTACCATTTTCACAGATTCCCCAGCGTATCAGACTTCAAAACACAGAATTGAATATACTACAGAGATCAGTAGGACAAGACGATCAAAATGGTATACAAATATCAATGTACGATCATCCAATCAAAAGTCGATAATTGGTACCGAAAATGCTGTTAATTTGCCGAAAATAAGATAAACGAAGCAATATCAGTCCAAATTTGATGAAACGAAATATAACGTCTCGCTCAGAGATGATTTTAAAATTTATTACATAAAAATATTTAGGTTTGGAAAATATTTTATTATCATCAAATATTAACTGATTTAAATTTACATTAAATTACACAAGAAAATAAACTTCCATATTATCTGATGAAAATTTACCATTTGCTATGTTTAATTAGATGTATTACAAATATCAATTTTTTATTTCAAAATTCAAGTATTTAAAATTTCACAAAATTCAGTTTAATTACGTTATTAAAACGGTTAATATTTTCTCATCGTTATAATTCGCAGAGCAGGGTTGGGGATAAGTCGAGCCTCTATCGGTATTGAGTGGTCGATTAACAAAGACTTAAGTTATGCCTATATGGATTACACTTCCTACTGGTGTAGATTTCGTAGGGAATATGCCTTGATTTAGGAGTTGGTTGCTTATTTGTTTGTTGATTGGAAGATGGCTAGTTAACCCTTAGGCAAGTCTTTGAATTGCGGCAATAATACAGTTACTTAAATTATAGATCCTGGTCTAGGAATCATAAGGCTTCAGTCGGTTGACTATCGATTACGTTGCGATGGGGTTTTCTTCTTGGGAGAATAGAGGGTTATATATAATCTTATATATATTTATATCTTGGAATAGGTTAGATATATTGTATGCTTAGATGGAATTAGATCTAGAATTCTTAGTAATAGACATAGCACTTAAGTAGAGATCAATCGACGTAAACTAGTGATATGGAAAAGTACATAATTTACCATTCACCAGAACATTCTGCGGACCCCCTCCTCATTACAACCCACATGATAGATTTAGAGGGACATGACAGTACTATAAAAATAGACAAGGAAACTAGATATCCAAGAAATAATATTAGTTCCAAGGTAGCAACCTTAGTATATAAGTTTTATTATATTTCGCTATAAGTTCATATAGATAGCTTTCTGATTCACCTATGTTTATTATAGCTTACCAACACCAATGATCTATACCCTAATGGATTTGGTTTTTCGATTTAGTCAAAAAATCGAGCCCAGTAATGTAACAACCTGGTTTTGATTGGCTGAAACTAAATCAAACTATAATTTAAAATGGTAATAATTGAATAATTAGAAGATCCGAGAATTGTTATTTCCAAATCAAAGTGAAAAATTGGTTTAATTAGAAAGAGAACATAAATAAATGATTTTTTTATACGTGGTTTAATTATTTTATTAAATAATAAAAGGAAATGAAAAGTAAATTATGGAATAATCCAATAGATTTAAAATATGGGATCCAAGTAAAATAATCTTTTAATCGAATAAAAAAATGTAACCTTTGGAAAATATGGAGTTAACAATAATGAATGGTAAATAGTAGTTCAAAATATAGTACAATGGAATAATGTAGTATGAAATCAATTTATTTACAAGTGAAATTGCATAACTTATTTTATGACTACTAAGTACATGAAATGAATTTAACGAAAATGTATTTTAATTTAAAGTGGTTGTGGTAATATTAAAATGGAGTTTTATAACTTAATAGGCTATTTATTTCAAATTAACTAAGAACAATAGGAATAACTTTTATCTTTGAAAAAATTAAGTTGTGAATTTATCTCTTTTATGAAAAATAAAATGTAATAAATAAAATAGTGTTGTTGGTTGGAGAAAGTGGATTTAATTCATGCTTTTGGGAAATTTTAATTATGTAAACAATTCCTTTGTAAATTGAAATAATAAAAAAACTTCATTTCTTTTGTCAAAAAATATGCAAACCTTGACCAAATAGTGTTAAATTAATTGAGGTATTAGTGGAGAAAGAAATAATAACATGTACATTCACTTTCTTTCTCATTTCTTGTTTTCCTATAAATAGAACTTATAGTAAAAACACTGTTTTGCCCTCTTTCTCAAACCCTAGAAGCAAATCTTCTCATTTAAATACAAATAAAATGTCATAAAATTGCCAAATTCAAATCATAACTTCTCCAAACCACTATCCATCCCTTAGAACAGAGAGAGAGAGAGAGAGCATGCTTTAGGAATGGTTGGAGTTCGGAATTGGTAGAATAACAAGTGGGAAAGTGAAAATATGAAGCTAAAAGGCCTATCCTTGGGAAATTCATAACTAATTCTAGAAAAATCAAAAAAATTTGAGATTTTGACATGTTTTCCTTAACTCATATATGCACCTTCAGATAAAATTTCATGGAAAAATAATTAGATTGCCATGTTATATTCGCACAGCACTGGGGACAAAATTCAGGATTGCTTTAGTTGATTTAACTTAAAGTTGATGCATGTAACTTTGAAGATTTTTGGATGCTAAAGTGAGTAACCTCACAAATCTAGTTATAGTTCATACACATGTGGTATTTGATTGAACGATTCAGAAAATAGTTGATTATAATCTCAGTTTTGGGACCAATCTGCTATTTGGTTTTCTTTATATCGATAGTATCTCTGTCTAATGTTTTAAACCGTGTTTCCCTTACTCATTTTCTATATCAATTATGAAATGCATGAATGCAAGTAGAGGGATATTTAAAGTCAAAATATATTTTCGAAAATAAAGAAAACGACATCGATTCAGTTGGTCATCGGTGGGGAGCCGAGGAGACCTCGAGCACATATAGTCAAGGTTTCTCACCGGTTGATCGGTCAAGAACCTGGAGTAGTGCTCACTTCAGGCACTTATTCCTCACCCTAACTTATTTCTTGCTTTGTTTTTCATTTTCATCGCTTGACTTGTTGCCTTATTTTGATTGTTTAAATACTATGAAATGCTTTTGATTTTCGGGGATTTAATTCTTATTTATATGATTTGAATTTTATTACAAATTGGTTTTAAATAAATGTCAATTATATATATATACATATATGTATGTATGTATGTATGTATGTATGTATGTGTAGATTTCATGAGCTTTCTAAAAGGATATTTAAAGTAATATATTAAATAACGCAACTTGATTTTTTATTCTATTTTGAAATAAAATATTCAATACTATTTTTTATGCAGAAACCTTACTCAAAGCTTATCAACTTATTTTTCTAAATAAATAATTTTACAAATGATACCTAAAATTTATTTTAATATATATGTAATGACCCGTATTTTTAACTATTTTAAATTATTAAATTTAATATAGTTATTGAACAAAATGGCTAGAAATAAAGTTTTAATGATTTATTAATGTAATCTTATGAACTTAGATAAAAAAATTAAATAACAAAATTTAATAAGATATAAGATGATGACTTATATTTGAAATAAATTAAATGATATTGAATTATAAGTAATTGATAATAGAAATTAAAATAATCAATGTTAAGTTAATAGAAAATCGAACGAATGTTTATTTAAAAGTAAAACCATAAGTTTATTTATATGAAAATTTATTTTTGATAAGTATAAATTTCAGAAATAAGAGAACAATTATGTGATAAGAAATGAATAACTTTTGTTGTATACGTTAATTGCAAAGATGTTGAATTACTGCAAAATGGAAGTGGTTTGTTTTATTATTTGAATTCGTTTTAAAACTTAAATTTTATAAGTTAAATAACTTGAATTTTAAATATAGCAATTTATTGGGTAACTAAATTTTTTTAAATTTAATATTGGAATTATTTAAATAATGGAATCCTGAATTTAATGTTAATGGAAATGATATCGAAAGTTAATTTAAATTTTATTTAAATAAGAATGAAGATTGTTAACTTTTAAAAAAAAAAATTGAAAGGCAAGCGGGGTTGGCTGGTCCCCTACCAAAGTTCATTGAAAAAAGATGAACATCACGACAATAACACGCTAAAGTCGCGAAACACAACAGGAAAACTAAGAGAGGAAACAAGGCACAACACACACTAAGGCCCAACTATGTAGAGAAAAACAAGAAAAAACACAAATGCAGGCAAGCGAGAAAACAAGAAGGCACCACATGCACAAATGAATGCACATGCAAACAAATGCACACAACTTGACCCAACATACGTAGGCCAAGTTAATTCCAGAAATCATGGTTATGAGGAGATAAACCATGCCTTGAAAATCCAATCCCAGATGCAATTTTCAACATAAGCTTGTACCAAAATTATTGCGGCAAAGTGACCTCACTTTTGAAACTCCTTGTATTTCGTTCAATCCAGACCGATCTGAAGTAAATCTTTAGAATTAAGAAGATAATATTTCTTCTGTTTTGTCTCCACCTCATTTCCTTCTTCAACTCATTCCATTTAGTAGTATAGTTGTCATCAAAACTCGTAAATCCTACTTTATTCATCAGGGTACTAATCATACCAGATAAGTAATCGCAATCCAAAAAAAGGTGGTCAGCTGATTCTGAGGACACATTACAGAATAGGCATAGATGTTCAATATTCATTCCAGCAGCCACCAATTAATCCTTAGTTAGTATTGCTTTGTTAACAATTTGCCAGAACATCAAGTTCTCATTAGCTGGTGAATGAGATGTCCAACCGACCTTAGCCCAAGGAAAAAACGGTAGAGCATCAGTTTGATGGAGAAGATCATACCCCCTTCCAATACTATGAGGTCTACCTTTCCAGCATATTTCTGTCTTATGTTTGAAAGCCACAACAAGATCACGCAAACTCCTCCATAACGAGTTGACTGCCTGATTACTTGAAGAAGGAGTATGGAGCTTCCCATTCACAATGTAGTCAACTGCACAAGCATTATCACCTATCAAGGATTGCCATCTTTCCTGGATTCCCAGCATATTGTTTAATACCATACCATCCCCCACCCAAGGGTCCTTCCAAAAGCTCACCAGGCTAGCCGGGGATAAGTTGAATTTGACAAATGGGAGGAAAGAACTTTGCATGCTAAGAATTTTCCTCCATATCCAACTTGATCGTTGTGGAACATTCATAGACCAAAAGTTCCCATTCTTAATTCGATATAACCACACCCATTGCACCCAAAGACTGTTCCTTTTAAGCAATAATGCATTCACATGGGTACTAACAGCTGCTTTCTTCCATAAGGTGATATTGATGATGCCAAGACCACCTTTAATGAGAGGCTTTTCAACGGAGGAGAAAGTCATACGTATCATCTTCCTATTGTGGATGGAACCAGTCCAAAGATATCTTAACATAGCTGATCTGATCATGGTGAGAAATTGAGTGGGCAGTATGTAGGGTCCAATACACAGTCATTGAGAAGCAAACTGACTTAACTAACACCACTCTTCCGGCCATAGAAAGAAACCTGGTCGTCCAAGAGTTAAGCTTTGAGATAATTTTATCATAAAGGGTTATGCAATCAGCCCTGGTAACCCTGGATGTACATAGTGGAAGGCCTAGATATGTCATATTATTTTCCATCAACTGAAAACCTAATAGTACAACCATCCTTTCCTTGGCAGACGTACCAATACCAGAGATGAGTATATGTGATTTAGATTGATTAATCCTTAAACCAGTAGCAAGATAAAAGGATTGAAGAGTTTTAAGAATGCCAACAATGGAGTGTCATTAGGCTTAGAGAAGATCATAATGTCGTCCGCAAAGAAAAGAGAGGTAATTTGAAGCTATTTACATTTTGGATGATAAGAAATAGTCTTATCAACAAATTTCGTTGTCAGCATGCAACTGAATGCTTCCATAACTATGATGAATATATAGGAGGAAATGGGGTCCCCTTGGCGAACCCCTTGCTTACCTTTAAAGAACCCCGTAGACTTCCCATTATAGAAAAGAGAGAAAGAGGGGGTTGAAATACAAACATACAGCCATGCAACAAAGACCTTGGGAAAACCCATTAATGACATTACTCGAACAATGGAGGTCCAGTGCAAGCTATCATATGCTTTGCAAATATCAAGCTTCAGCATAGTTCTAGGGGAGATCAGACATCTACCATACCCATTAATTAACTCATGTGCCATCATTATGTTATCAAGAATGTTCCTATTTGGAAGAAAAGCAGACTGATTAGGGGAGATTATTGATGGCAGCACAGATACAAGTCTTGAGGCTAGAATTTTCGAGCGTATATACTACATTACAGCATGAAATAGGTCGAAACGAGCAAGCATTTTGGATTGGCCTGACTTTAGGAATTAGGATGAGATTGGTTGCGTTAATTTCACCAAACAGTTTAAAGTTATTGAAAAAAATTATGAATTGCCGCAGTGAATACATGACTTACTATATGCCAACTAGCCTTGAAGAAGACGACATTAAATCCATCAGGCCCACCACACAAAGTGGCATTCATAGAAAAAACAACATCTTTAATTTCTTAATCAGAGACCTTTTGAACAAGCATGTTTTTCATTGTTGAGTTTAACATAGGAAGGGGTAGGTTATTCAGTCTATCAAGATCAGGTTCAAAATTGTCAGAGTTTCCTAACAGCTTGGAGAAGTGTTGAATCAAGTGTTGATCAATCTCTTCAACGGTTGTAAGGAGAACTCCATCATCGTCCCAAAGCGTATTAATATGATCTCTAACTTGTTTACCCTTTATTGAAGCATGAAAGAAAGAAGTATTCCTATCTCCCTCAATAACCCGCCTTTGATGCATCTTTTGCCTCATCATACTAGCTTCAGAATTTAAGGCATCATTTAGTTGTTGAAAGAGGATGGACTCATTCCGGGCTGGAGAAGGATTGGAAGGATCCTCGTTTGAAAGCATTTGCGCCTTCTTTAGCTGATCCTTGAGTATATTGGATGTTAGGGTGCCATTTCCAAATTTGAACGAAGCCCATTGCCTTAAAGCTTGCTTTGTTGCCTTCAATTTCCTGCACAAGATAAACATTGGATTTCCATGAAAGCTGGTAGACTAAGCATTAGATAAAATACTCTGGGTCTCTGACCCAAGCATTGAAAATTTTAAAAGCTTTTTTCCCTCTGCATCTCATATGGATGGGAGAGAGAATAATAGAGGAGTGGTCGGATAAGATTGTATGGGGCATGTTAGCAGTAATAGAAGGCCACAAGGTTAACGCAGAAGCATTGCAGAATGACATATCAATATTGGTAAACGTTCTTTTGCCTGACCGGCTCCTGTTGTTCCAAGAGAAGGGCACACCGGCGTGGGCAATGGGGAGGAGATCAGAGTCGGATATAGAGATATTAAGAGGGGCAATGTCCCTAGGCAATAGGGGTTGCCCTCCAATTTTGTCAGTCGGGTTGAAACAGCAATTGAAATATCCCAGAGCTAGCCATGGATGGGTATTCTGTCTTAGTGAAGGAAGAAGATTAAGTAGGGTTTGCCTAGAGACAGTAGCATTATGAGCATATACGAAAGTTAAGTAAAAAGTGAGATTTAGAGGAAGGAAAATGACATGAAAGTGGATCAACTGAGAAGTAGTTAGAATGGGGGAAAGCGTGTATGTTAAGGGGTCATGGACAGTGAAAATCCTAACATAGGCAGCTTGATCCAAGTTGTGATGAACAAGCCAAGCAGGGTTGATGTATTTAGCAGCTTTCAGGGTCAAAGGAAGAGAAAGCTTGGTTTCCAAGATGGCAAAAATCTTGATATTATGTTCATTAATCAGAGTTTTGACATGATCTAGTTTGACAGGGTTATGTGCACCCCGGATATTCCATGAAGAAAATTTGTTCATCAAAAACTAAGTAGAGAGGTGAAGCTCACTTGCCGTACTCCTAGTTGTAGGAGGAACAGATCGCACTGACTTTAGCTTAGCGGCTAAAGTAGAGGACTTTAGTGCACTTGGGCTAAAAGATTCTGGACATGGTGGCGGTGAGGCCCATCCAGGAATGGATCTTGGAAAGTAATAGGAGGAGGGGATTGGAATGGGAGGATTAGATTGAGGAGAGGAGGTTATGGGAGCAAAAAATAGTACATATGGCTTAAAAAGATCGAAAATCTGATTCTCAATCTGGTTTAGGAAAGCTTGTTCGATGGAGTTATGATCCAGTTTTGAGGTCGGCAACTTTGCATGGGAGATTAAAACACTTTGATTTGTTTGGCCAGTTGTAGGGGAGCATAACATGCCTGCTTCAGCTGGATTCTGTGCATTCAGATGTGCAATTTCAACTACGTGAGTTGATTGCACTACATTAATATGCATAGCACTTTTTGATAGTATATCAGGATCAATTGAAAGATCAGAGTCCTTCACTGCTGATGTTAAAAACTCTCCTTTCTCAGATGCATTTGATGTTAGTTCATTCTCGTTGTTTTCTGTTTCATCATGCACAAGCACAGAAAAAGGATTAGCATTCAACATTGCTTCGGGTAACAATGTTTCTTTTTGCGTGTTAACTTTGGGATTATATGTTACTATGTTGTTTCCTCCTTTGAGAATTGCATGCACAGATATTACTTCATGTTCATTTGTCCTTCCTTCAGAACCAGCTTCGGGAAACAGTTTCAAAACAATATTCCTAGCTTTAGATTTAACCAATCCAATAACAGATTGTAATCCAGTATTGTTACCTATCTTATTCAAATTCTTGAGTACTTTATCTTTCCTAAGTGGTACCTTCCTCCACCCTCCGTTGGAAACATCCTTCCTGTGCTCACCATTTACATTAGATTTACCTTCTTTGCCAACACCAAATTTAGTAGAAACTCCAACCTCAGCTGATTTCTCTTCCACATTACTATCTTTATTGCATTTCTGCACTTGGCAACAAGATGACTGATGCCCAAAAACTTTGCAATCTCCACATATTAGTGGTTTCCACATATAATCAACTCTAACTTGTTGCTCGGTGCCATCAAATAGTTTAACCATGAAAACATCAGGCAACTCAGCTTGAGCAGACACCTCAACCAAACATTTGGCATACCCAGTCCTCTCCAACTTTTTAGTATTATCATCCATACATAGGAACTTCCCTATCCTCATTGCTAACCAATTAATTCCTAAGTGAGACCAGCAATATAACGGGATGTTGGATAGTTTCAACCACACTGGTACAGGCTTTATAGTACTAACACTATTGACAATAGAAGGATCCCATTCCTTAACTATAAACAACTTGTTCCTCATCACAATAGGATCATATTGGACGATCTTCCTTCTATCTTCATCAGAAGATAGATTGAAGAGGAACAATTTTCTATCAGATTTAACCTCTATCGTTCCTTTAAGACGCCAAACTCATTTTAGGTGATGTAAGACAACCATGTAAGGGAGAGGCAAGTCAAGAAAGAAACCTACTAGGCATTGCCCCCATACAGCATTCCCAGCGTTGGCAACTTCCACTGGCGGAACAATAGCACCGTCATAAAAAAATAATGGGAAAGTGACAGGTTCAAAACTGCCGGCATTGCGAGGCTTGGATCTGAAGAGTGAGTTCCACAGGGGAGGAGAAGAAGAGTTGGGTTGGATAGAAGGACAAGGAACTGGCAGTGGGCCGAGGAGAGTGGATGGGGCAACGATGGAAATGGGCGGTGGGTCTGGCAGAGGTGGGATGGAAGCATTCGTAGGAGGAGAGGTCGAAATGTACTTGGGGATGGAAGAGTTGATAGGTTGCGAAAATGAAGGGAAAGGACGAGAAGGAGAGGCCATGGCAGAGAGAAATAACTATGAAAGAGTTGACAGGTCGAAATGACAGGTGGGATGGAAGCATTCATTCAGCCTTGGGTGAAATAACTTTTAAAATTAATTTAAAAAGAATATATTTATTTTGGAAAATAGCTTGTATTTAAGTAATGTATAAAAATAGTCTTTTTGGGCATTGTCTCGGATTTCGACGAAACCAGTTTCATCGAATCTACAATAGTGAATTATTATAAGATTTCAAGTTTCATAGCAATCGGACTTGTCGTTTGGTCGTGCGAGTTCGAAACGCATAGAATTGAATTAAAGGAAATTACTTAAAATAATTAATTTTGGAAAGCTATCTTCTAAATATGATGCAATTGGCTTCCAATACATATTCCATTGTGTTCGGAATAGAGGTAGAACATATAGAACGCCAGTGAGGATGCCTCGATTGGAGTTCGTATGTTTAAGAGCGTGAATAGTGTCGAATATATATCCATATAAGAACCTCACCCCCATTCATTTTGCTCAACCATAAATTATAAACCCTAGCTACCTTTTTAAACCTTCCTCCATCCAATGGCCAAAGATGGTTGTGGTTCTAGAGGCCGTATCGACCATGGACCCCAACTGAAAAATCGTTATGCTAAAGGAAACGAAGAGTTTAGACGGTTGGATCGAGCTGGTTTGTCGTGGTAGGGCCGGAAATCGAGCTCGATGTCAGGCAGTTTTTTGGTTTGCTGCCTTTTTCATGCACGATGCACGTGCGCGTGGCGCGTTGGCAGGGCAAGGCGGTTGTGGGGTGGCACGGTGGCGAGTAGGTGTTCGGCGACCTTGGCTTGAGGCGCGATCGAACGAGTGAAAAAAAGATGGTGCGTTGACCTGGGGACTATGTGCGTGAGGAAGAGAATAGATTAAGTTTTAATTAGTTAATTATTTTGTTAATCAAATTTTAATTATCTCATTATATTTATAATTTCATAACCTTTTCATACGAGGTCGTATTCAAGCAAAACAAGTTGCATTGGATTCGTATCGAAGTCATCTGCGACAAGGAGTTGGATTCGAATTTATTTGAATCTGAAAATTTTCAGTTCAAATAAAGATGAGTGATTATATCGGCTCACGAATACTAAAATATTTCGGATGTTCGTTAAATTGAAATCATGAAGTGATTTAATTTTATTGACTGTTGTTTGGTAATTTAACTGGCATGGAAATTGACATAGAAATTGACCTGTTAGAAATTTTTAATTAACAGTTAAATTGAAATTGGAATTAAACTGCTAGTTATACTTCCGATATTGATAATTAGTTAACTGTTGCGATTTATTGGCTGATTTGGATGTTGATTGAGATTGGATGTTATTGATTGATGTATTGGATGATTCGGGTATTTATTTATTTATTTTATATACCCCTGTTATAACCCTATATATTATTGATAGTACATAAAACTGTAAATTGAATTATTTCGAATAAATTATGAAATAAATTGAAATGATACATAACTGTGACACTTTGATTAGGATTGAAATGATATATATCTATCCATGAAATTAAAATCGAAATAATTGATCACTTGGCCATAGGATAGAAAATTATATACGGACACCGGATTGGATAAATTAAATCGTTTTAAATTCTTGAATTTGAATGTATTTAAATGATATTGTTTTAAAGAAATTTTTGGATTAATGAAAACTGAATAAATTTCAAATTCGAGTTTTAAAATGTTGAAATCAAAATTGTTTAAAAGAAATTGTTTCAAAGAATTAAATTTGAAATATGAAGTTATAATCGACATACGACTTGAATTATGGAAATTGAATTGTTTTAAAGATTTGAACTTTTACTTGAACTTCGAATTTATCTAAGTAAAAGTGATATAAACGAATGTTTCAAATTTTGGAATCGTAATTGAATTATTTTAAGGATTCGAACCTCAAATTGAACATTGAAGTTTAGTTTGATTTAAGGGATTTAAATCGGTAGATTGAAATTGGACTTGAAATTTATATAAATTAATATGGTTTAAAATAAGACTTGAATTGATATTTGAACCATTTAATTGAATCGTTGAATCGAATTCGAAGTTAAAATGAATGTTTTGAAATTGAAGTTAATTCGAATTGAAATCGAAATTTAGTCGACTTAACCTGATTTGAGATTGAAGATGATTTGAATTAGAAGATTTGAAATTGAATCAGTTTAATGGAAATTTAGACCTAAGTCAAGATTTACTGGAAATGAAAAGAAACGGTTTAAATTTGAAAAATGTTTTCACTATAATCTATTTTACTATAAACTGTTTTAAAATTCATCTTTTTATCAAATTATTTAAATTTTCAAACCATTTTAATATATAACCCATTTTTAATACTCAAACTATTTTATATCAAACTTTTTCAATCTCTAAACTATTTAAACTATTTTAACTAGTTAAACTAACTATTCAAAATATTTTCAAAATTCATGCCGTTTAAGGTCGGAACTGTTTATGTTTAAATCATCGATTTAAAACGTGAATGTTGTTAAAAATGAAGTAATAACATAGGTCAAAATTCGAGATGATTTTGAAATGAAATTGATTTCGGTGTGAATAAAATGATTTTGAAATGAAATTGATTTCAAAGTGAATATGATAATTTTGAAATGAATGATATTTTGAAGTGAATATGATATTTTAATATCGAGTATGAATCGTTTTGTAATGTTAAAGAACCGACCGGTGTGTAAAATGAAGTTTGGTTGTTAAAAAGACCAGGGCCGATTATTACAATACTCTCTGTCAATGTTGGAACCACTTCAACAACTGTGTATGTAGAGGAGACTCCAGAATGAAGTAGTTTGATTTGGTGTACATTACTGGATTTGAAGAAAGAGAATGATGATGGATAGCTCCGACACTTGTGTCAATTTGAAATGACTAAAATAGGATAGCTTGAACCAGGCCAAGTGGGCTAGCTACCCCTAGCGGACACATGTTCTTCGATTTTTCTTGTGGACTCGGTCCATACTATTGCCTTTGTTGTTGGTTTCGACTTGTGCACCTTGATTTGGATAATCTCCCTTTGACTCGATAAGAGATGGGTGGACGCGGAGGGAGGTCGTCGCAGCGATGCATTACCACCAGCTTGGCTACTCAAACTGGTAGCATACTACCGTAGGCATTGCATCATGTACCTTGTCATACTTTTATCCTTATACGAGACAACTACGAGTTTGGTTTAGTGTTGTCATATCACGGCGCATCCCTATCTACCGACATTCTACTAGTTGTGTTATATGCAAACTGTACGACGTTGCTTAAAAACACGTTAAGGGGGATTAATGTAAAGCCTTAACGCTAGGAACATATTTATTTTATTAATTAAACATTACATATATAGCGTATTCTGCTATACACATATATTTTTGACAGATCCTTATGAGATGGAAAATTCCATAACATCTCTTAAGTTATTGCACGCACGTTATACACTGGATAGGAGATGTAAAACCCTATAGAAATATCTGATGCTATCACACTCCTATTATATGTGATATTGATTTGACTAACATGAGAATATTTTAGTTCTGACTTGAGTATTGTTTTACTATATGCTCGGGTCAGCCTTGAGTGTTTCAGTGCATTGAAAATTATTATTCTGGAGGATAAAGATGAAGATTGGTATATTATCATTACTAGTATTACTCCACCGCATTATTTATTCCGCTGCATTATTCTATTGTTCTATTGTATATATAACTCTAATAGACGTTATAAAATTTCAATCAAATGTATAGTATAAACAACTTCATGAACTATTTATTTGATTATTATATTTTGTCATTCCGTTGCGAGATTCTAGGTTTGTTTTCTTCTTTTTTTATTTTTCTTAATTAGCCCCATTAATTATCTGTGTTTCAGATAGTTTGAGTTGGACATGTGTGGTTTATTGTCGACTTAAACCTACCGAAATGTGGGTCATCGCAATATATATAGTATTATTTCATTCAGATGAGGAATTCAATCAAACGATTTAGTAAAACAGCTGGTATGGAGCACTTGTGTTTACTTCATTGGTTAATTGTTGGACTTATTCAGTTGAGCCCTATTTTATTCTCGAGTGGAGTTTATTAATGTATTGTAAATAACTGAGTAACCCGTATGGTATGGAATGTACCGTCGTTACTCAATTAGTTACTATTCGGAAGTAGATAACACTTACTAAGACAAGTTTACAGACTTGTCTTCTGTGTTTATCCATTTACAAATGGATTTGTGAATTATGGGCGTTGTACTCATCTATGGAGCTAATGATCATCTGTATAGCTTTATGCTCATTTATATATTATGGGTTTTCTTACCCATCTATGGGTCCTATGGACTATCTATGTATAGCACCACTACAACAAAAACACTCTTTTACAACGGTCTTAAAGTGTCCATTGTAATATAAACCTATTACAGCGGTTTTTTCAGGCCTATTATAATAGATACCACTCTTCAACAAAATCTTTTTCTTTGCACATTGTAATAGACACCTATTAGGAGGTTTTTAATTTGTTTGTTGTAGTATATGCCTATTACAACTGTTTTCTGCCTGTTGTAATAGATACTAGTTTTCATCTATAATTGCCCGTTGTAATAATGCCGACTACAACCATTTACTTTCGTAATCGATGCCAATTTTAACAACTCTTTTTTTGCTAATTGTAAAAGATAAACATTACAACCTTTTTAGTTTACCAGTTGTAATAGATGCCAATTTTCAACAACTCTTAACCGATTATCGTTATCTTCGATTATTTTAGACATTGTAAGAGGATTTATTCAGTATTCCAACGGAGTCAATTTTACTTTCCAGTTATTAGTACATAATATTGAGAAATTATATTAAATATATAATAATTTATAATTAATGATAAATACTAATAATTTATGATTAATAATTAAAATTGAAAATTAATAATTACTATCAATAATTAATAATTAATGATATATGCATATTAATTAACATTTAATAATTAATATTTAACTATACTTAATAAATATAAAGTAATATTTGATAATTAATTTTAGTAATTAATAATTATTAAATAATTAACTTTCATGATAATTTTTCAAAAGTTGTAAATATTTGCTTCAATTAATAGTTTCATTATGGCGTACAAGTAAGCAATAGAACATATATGGTTCCACCAAAAAAAATTCGTCCAATTTGATTTGGCCAGCCTCACTCAACTTTAATATTTCATTCATCGCCTAAAATTTTCACCACTTAAATATTTTTTTTCTCTCTACAACCCTAAATCCCAAATTGCTCATCCCATGTAACGTGGAGATCCATTTAATTTTGTTGCACACCTCTAGCTTTCCATCACCGTCGCTCGCCTTGACCGGCTTAATCACGTGTCTCTAGTCCACCACCTTCTACATCTCTAATCCATCTCTCGCGCCTTGACGGGTCAACTCGTCTCTCTCAAAAAGATGTGATTTGAAATGGATGAAGAAGGAATTCCTCCACTACTCTTTATGAGATCTCTCTTCTTCAATTGCTATTTGTCAGGTAATAATTTATGTGTGATCTTCCAGCCTTATTTTGGGTCAACTGATTTGAGGTTTGTTAGTAGATTCGGCCTCCAAAACAATTATTTGAAAAAAATATTAATCTAATAGAACTAATTGCCATTTACAATTACTAAATAAAACCATTACTCTAACCTCTATTGAAATAACATAATTCTTAGGTTAGAAATTTAAATAAAGCAATGGTAGTTTGAGCTTAGAGAATGTGATTTTCTCTTTTGGGTTATGTGTGCTTTGTGAAATACTTTTCAACCCTAATTATGTTTGTATTGTAAGTAGATTTGTTTTCAATCTGTCACTTATAGCGGGAATAATAAAGGAACTGTCTGGTCCGATGATGAAGATCAATTCTATCGATACGTGTTCATTTTTTTCATTTTATTATCTGATGATGAAGATTGATTCTATCGATACATATTTGTTTTTCTTATTTAACTTGTTCTGTCATTTGTGGTTGGTTAATTGATTGATTGATGGATTACTTTAATTGTTATGTAATTTGTATTTGTTTACCATTTTACCATTTGATGTATTTTTCTATTAAACTTAATTAACAAGTATTATGTTGGATCCGATTCAATTTGATTGACATTGTCTCTATTTGCTGTATTAGTATTTTTATTTGATCATTATCTGATATGAACATGCATGGTGTAAATGTTTTCCCTTTTTTTGAATTGCTTTTTTATGTGTATATTTTATTGCTGTTTCTTGTACGTATCTACAGATTTTCATGCTCCAAACATTGCATGTTACCTGTACTAATTTTAAATGTTTATCATGTATTGTAGAAATATGTAATGATAAGCCAGAGTAAAAATCACAAATTGGTTGAGACGAAAACATTCGTTGAGTATGGGAATTATTGTGTTATCTGAGATCAAATAAGGGTATTTACAAATATTTGACTAAACATAATTGTACACATATGTCATTAAATAAGAAGTTATTGTGTTATTTCATCTTATCCACCAATGGTTTTGTAATATTTTCATTTAGTTCATCTTATTAACAAATTGGTTTGCGTATGACACTTGTAATTCTTCCAATTGCTTCATTATCCTATAACTCAAAATCTATATTATGCAATTTGACTAATATTGAAACAGAAGTGGAAATATCCTTTTTGAAAACAACCCCCAATTTTGATCTTAGACAATGCTGAATCTGTTCATCTTAGACAATAATTCCCTTAGACAATGTTGAATCTGTACACATATATCATTAAACAAGGAATTATTGTGTTATCTTTGACAAGGTTGAATCTAAGATTAAATGTATATAATAAAGAATCCGTCCATCTTAAACAATGTTGTTTACAAATACTTGACTAAACATAACTAACACATATGTCATTAAATACTGTATCTTTGTGCATTTTCTTTTTATTTGTGTGTTTGACTGCATGATTGCTATCACAATCATTATTAGTATGTGTTGTTCTAAATCTTCACCTAGATTTTTAGAAGTATCGGGCCACTCCCAAAACATATGCATCAGAGAGATTCTTTAGCAATGAATATTATATTACTTTCTAAAATTGTATTTCACTTGATTATAGAACAAAATGGTCAATAAGAAGGTGGATGGGAAGCTTGTTCTGGAAGAGCTAATTATTTATGTAAAAGTAGAAGATGAAACTTTTCGTGAGTTATTAACAGTTGCTTATATGTTTCAGTATTTAATTATTTTTTGAGAAAAATGAGTGATCCTCACAAGGATGAGAGCACTCATCCAATTTTATTCTACATTATAGAAGAGCTACCAACAAGCCTGGTAGATAGCTGAACCCCATATAAATAAGAAAAAATAAAATAAGAAAACCCGCCCAAAACCTATATAACTAATGTCCAAAATAAAGTACAAAAAATTCAATCAAAAACAAAAATTCAAATCTTCTATATCAGCAGACTAATCCAATACCAACACCTGTAGCTGCTAAGAAAAAACTAAACATAGACTGTGAACAAGAATATATATATATATATATATATATATGCATAAGAATACAAGTATATATTTTAATCATGTATATATGCAAAGCAAACAAAATATCTAGTAAGAAAGAAGCTATATATAATATGCCTGAAAGTTTAGAAACTGATACTTGTCAATTAAAGAATACTGTAAATAGACTCACGAATAAAACCATTAAACAAGTATTATATATAAATCATATGTGCCTCTACAAATTATAGTATACAAGTAGACAACTACCACAAATAAGTAAGAATCACACGCCATAATTCCATTAACTCAATTTAAGTTTGAATAGTCAAAACAAATAGTATGACTCCTATAGCAAAAGAATTATATAATTCAATATAATAAACTAAAGGCCTGTAAATCACTAGAATTAAAAAGAAACTATATATAAAGCGAACGAAAGTTTAAAACTGATATTATATAAATCATAAATGAATCAATAATATAAACTAAAACCTGCAAACCATAAATGAATCAAAGTAGAATAAGAAAGAAACTAACTTACTTTGAGTTTAAGCAGTCACAATAACTAATGTATCTCCTACAACAAAAGCATTACATATTCCAATGTTATGAACTATAGAGCTGCATACTATGAACGAATTAAAACAGAATATAAACAATAAAAAATATAAAAAAATACATATGAACTATGCGAGCCCATACAAATTATAATAAACAGGTAGACAATTACCATAAACTAGTATGAATCACACACCATAATTCCACTAACTCAATTTGAGTTTGAACAGTCACAACAAAAGATTTCTTACAGCAATAGCATTATATAATTCAATATTATAAAAAAGACCTACTAACCATTAAAAAATCAAAATGATAGGTAATATTAATAGCATACAAAGCAAATAATGAATAGTTGATTAACATCTCCATCATAGAACCCAGCAAGTATGTCACCTGAACTACGGAAAAGTGTTAAATAAAACGATGATTGCTAAATAGATAATAGCAGATACCTTTATGCACACTGTCTGTTATTCTATTATTTGACAGAAGCAAAAAAAACTATAAATTCACTACTCCATAGACCGTGCTCAAGAATATCACTAAACATAATATACTTCCAACAAATATCTTACCCCCAAAACCCCTATATGAAATAAATAAAGACCTACAAAATTTATCTTAACATTTCAAAAGAAAAAACAATTTATCCCAAATACTCCAATTTTCACATATTTGATTCCTGAAATATGGAATAAATCGTTAAAAACATAGCCGCTAAAAATAATGTTTGAATTAGATTTATCAACTATTAACGTTTGCCAGAAGAAAAAAAAACAGCTATAAAAACCTAAATATTGAAAAGAGCCTTTAACATATTACTGAAAGTTAATTAAAAGTCAATAAAATCTAACTCTTATAAATTAAATATTTATACAACATGCTAGAAACAAATGCTAAAAACAAAAAGGTATTAAAAGGAACACGTCCATCAAACTTTTAGAAATAATATCATATATTTATATACCGCATGTTAAAAACAAAAAAGTATGATGTTTAAAAGATAAAATATACGTCAATTAGAGTATATAATAAACATGACACAAGAAATAAAATAAAGAGAAAAAATTAAAAAAAATTAATATTATAATAAGGACAAAGCATTCAAAGTATTCCTAGAATGAATATCTAACTAATCTAAATTTAGGCTTATATTATTATTATTATGATTAGAGAATATTTGAAAGAATCTATACGCAATTTTATTTTTATAAAAAACACTTTAAAATTTAATTTTTTATTTAATTTATAACTAAGATTTGAATTCCAGTTTAAACTAAATATAGAAATGGCATATATTAAGTGATCTAAGCTTAAATTAGTGTTATTAAAAATACATTGATTTCTATCAAACCAAATATACCAACAAATAATAGTGAAAATGGTATCTAGTAAAAATCTATTCAAACCCTTATAAAGAAATCTAATATTACTCCAATATAACTCACTAGATATATAAGTAAAATTTACATTAAAATTGAATAAATTTAAAGTTTTTATAAGAATATATATATATATATATATATATATATATATATAGTGTACTTACATTTAAAATATAAATGCAATATATCCTCCTTTTGATTATTACAAAATAGTAATTTTTATCATTAAATATATTTTCTTTTTTAACATTTCAATAGTAATCATCTTGTGATGTAAAATTAACCATATATGCACCTTGGCTTTAGGTGGAGCATTAGTTTTCCAAATGTATTTTTAAATTTTCATTTTAATTGCATTAAAATTAATAAACTTATAAAAAAATTAAATGTGTATTTCTTACTACTATCCCAACACCAAGTTATAATATCATTATAATTATCAATATTATATAATTCTAATTTAGCACACAACAGTGCAAATTGAACAAAATTACTGCCAATTAATGTACGATTAAAATTAAGATCCCAAGGAAAAATTAAATCAGGTCTATGAATATCAGAATTTAGAACATATTTAAAATTACATATATCATATAATTCTTCAAATTCCACTTTAAGAGGAATACTCGATGACCAACAATCATGTCAAAATGAGGTATTATTACTAGAATGCACAATATTATTAACTCCTAGTTTATAAATGTTAAGATTTAAAATTACTGGTTTCCAAAAACGAGCTATATTATTAGTATTACATATACATAAATGGGACAAATTAAAGATACTGTAACGACCCGAAATTTTCGAGACCCGAAAATTCCAGATAGTTATGAAAAAGAAGAAAGAGATAGAAGAAGAAGAACAGAAACCCCAAACATCTCACATTCGCAGCGGATAAAATATAATAATCAATAATAATAACAGTTTACAAAAAAATACTATATCTGTCGATTACATTTAATATACATCAGAGTTTCACATATATACACAGAACTGAATATTTACAATTATCATGACTCAGATAAACAATAATATAAATACAGCGGATATACTCTATACGATACTGCCACCAACTCGCCTCCTGAGCTCCTGAACATCATAACCTGAAAATCTGTAATACTCGGTCTGACCCGAGCATTACATCAAAGTAACACCCGGGTCAGGCTGGAAACTAGCGTGAGTAAACTCATCCAACATGGAATAACAACATACAACTTATATAGAACCCGGGGTAACTCATTTCAATTCACAAAGCCACAATTTATTATAGTCGTTACTTATTCCACACATAAGTTTTCTAAGTGCCAACACTTAGATCAAATAGTCCGATTCACTTAAATCATTTCATCCCAACTATTAATTTTACATAACTATTTATAAAAAAATTCAAAGTGGTTTCGGGTATTTCCCAATGCCCGACCCTGGCCTCTTTGAGTCTCATGTCATCCTGACCGAGTTATTCAAATGAAATACACAACATTCATATCACAAATACCAATACATTCAAAACTACCAATACCATTCAATCATCCATAAACAAAGCTTAATCACATACAAATCAATTTAATTGATTTTAATTGAATTTCAAACTTCAATCACTTAGATGCCTTCATTTAACGTTAATTAATTCCAAATCAATTAATTGGTCAACCCATCATTATTCATCTTAATTAATCACCCTGGATTAATTATCTTTCAATTGCATTCAAGTAATTATCTTTAATTAACTGCACGATATTAATTATCCTTAACCAAAATCAATAAGTAATCTTAATTATTTCATGAATTAATTAACTATTTTAATTACATAAATCCTTAATTACTTATATTAATTAACTTCATAAGTCACTTATTATGGATTAATCAATCTTAATTAATCAATCTTTGATTACAACATTAATTGTATTAATTATATAAATTAAGGATTTCCAATTATATTTTAATTTGTTCTAACCTAAATTAATTACTTTAATTCAATCACAATATTAATCATTCCCGATTAATCTCAACCTGTAATTAACTATCCCCTTTATTTAATAACTTAATTACTTTTTTATTTAACTATCTTAATTACTTCTTTGATTAATTTCACAAAATAATTATATTTTATTAATTACATTAAGTAATTACATATCAACCATATATTGATTATTCTAAATTAATTAAGCTTAATAAATTAACTTAAACCTCAATTAATTGGTTCAAACTCTTAGTTTCTAATTAATCAACTCAAATCATCAATTAATTGAATTAATTAGTTATCCACTTAAATTACCCTACTAATTTAATGAATCACAAATCATTAAATCCTTACTAACATTAAAATGAAGCATTTTCTTATTTATAATTTAAATTTAAAACAACTTAAAACCCCATATCTTCGAGTCAAACCACAATTAACACGAGAATCAACCAAACCAAAGTCACATCATCAATTCACAGTGCACATCAATTCAATCATTCAACCAAATATTTTAATTTAACCATTTAAATTTAAATAGAAATCCAAAAGCATGAGATTTACTCACCTTTGCCTTTGTTTTGCAATCCATTCTAACTCGACTCGTTTCCCATGTTTTCAGACCTTGAATAAATATTAAATGATTTTATTAATATATGAATTAATTGGACAAGTAATTCTCGTAGATTTAATTGGCAAATTATTTAATTTAAAATTAGTTTCTGAAAGGTAATTAAGTTTATTAATCACCTTAATCACTAATATACATTATTAAAATAAACTGGTAGATTACCATTTCTAAACTGTATATAAAAAATAATCCATAGAGGCTTCAAAATCTAACTTTTTATATAAACTTCCTAATATTCCTATATACTATTTCCCGGTATATACATATGTGTTAAATTAGATTTAAGTTTTTTTTTATGAAAATAATTTGTCAGTATATAAGTACACCTTACTGTTAATCAACAACATGTGTTTATAGAAAATTTCTTTCTTCTACTTTTTTTTTATCACACAGATAAATTCATAACTAAGTGTTCTTTAAATCTAAATCAAATCTATACCTTGTTGAGATAAGAGCCTCCCCCACGTTCGCACTGCGGCCCACGAGCATCACAGGCACATGCGATCCACATCGCGTCTTGCCCTAACCCTCCAATCCCTTGAATCAGCACTACCCGTTGCTTCTTCCCCACTGGCATCGTCGTCGAGCTCTCAGATTTTCATGCTCGAAAACAACGCCGCCCCTCCAGTATCCTACCACCACGCAAGCGCGAATCAACAATGAATCCCTCCTCCAGGCCGTGCTAGGTCTTCCCCAAGCATCGCGACTTGATTTCAATTTGCCGACCGATTGTTTCGGTATTATATTTTTTTTTATATATTTTTTTTATACGAGGGCTTCGGCCATTATATTTTTTTTCCGAGAGTTCTTACTTTCGTGTTGAAAATTAGAGAGGGGTTAAGGTATAGGGTTAGTAAAGCTTCCTGCGTACGCTGTTATAAAAAATCTCGGACCAAATGTGCTTTTAAATTTATTATATTATAAAACCTACCAACGTCTCGTTAAAACATAACGCGAATTCCGGACCCCGTGTCCGACAGGTGATTAAAAGGTTTTACCCACGTTCCGAACACAATGGAACATGTTTCGGAAGATGATTCGATCGTATGCACGAGTTACCGAAGAAAACAATCGATTTTAAATTAAATCGATTAAAATAGTTCTAAGCGTTTTGGGCTGCCAGGGTCAAACGACAACTCCAATTGCTACGAAAATTGAAATCCGATAATAACTAACTATTACGGATTCAATGGAACTGGTTTCGTCGAATTCCAAGACTGTGCCTCGGAAGGCTATTTTTAAATTCAATTTGAACGATATATTTTTAAAATTGAACAAATTCCTTTAAATTAAATTTTCAATCCTTCTATTATCTCCAGTATTATCATTATAAATTTCATAAGTCTTCAAATTATTTTAAACAGACTTAGAATCTCAAATTCAACAATTTACCCAATCTCAATTATATAATTCAATACTTTAATTATCTAATAAATATTAATATTTGGAATTCAAGCTAAAATTAACCTTTCAAATGTTAAAAATCAATTTATTATTCCATTTTAAATCGTTAAAATTTCCGGGTCGTCACATTCCTTCCCCCTTAAAAGAATTTCATCCCCGAAATTACTAGTTAGAAAGAATGGACCAATCCCTTTTACCTTTTCTTCAAAACCAACAGGTTTATCAACTTGCCACAATATCTTTTATTAAAGATTCACTAATACCTCAACTAACTTCCAAAACCTTTCATGGTTTCCAATCAATACTCTTCTTCTCAATCATTTAAATTTCAATTTAAAACCAAATTTTGAATTATCAAAATTTTCTCAAAATGCAAACTCTCTAAATTTCCGAAATTTTTTGCCAGCGTCTCCTTTGCGCGACTAGCTCGGTACAACTACAAAAGGCCTCCACGGGCTCATAAATTTCACAAAGAAAACAAAAGCCAAGTGGCCACATCAAAAACCCAATCCAATTTCATCTAGAAATTTAAATACGTACCTCTTTGTCGGGCAATTCAATTTTATCTTTTGGAACCAAATCCAATTTCTTTTCCCCTTTTTATACCTGCATATCTTACCAAGCAATAACATCCAATGGTAACTTTTAATCATTTTATACATTTCTTCACATATGTTTCATTCCTATTTCAAATTAGTCTTCACTGTTGCATATGAATTCAATTTATTTCCGATTCCTAATATTGGGTTTTATCTTTCATTTAAACTGATTCATATTAATTTCATTTACTAGTTTACTGTAAATTTCCAATTTTGACATTGTTTCGTTGTTAACCAAATTTTTCAAAAAATTTCTAACTCCCAAATTTTCAAAAATTTTTGGCAGTCTCCTTTGTACGGAGGAGCTTTTGCAATTTGACAAGAGATATAAATATATATACATCGACCCACCCGGTCGGAAAAAGCAAAAACAGTTCATATTTCCTATTTTTATTGCGTAGGCGTACCTTATTAAGCATTTTAAGCAAGCAGCTTATTAATTTAAGCAATTAGCGCAATCCAAACCAACCAAACAGTCTTCAGGTACCTGTACTTACTCAATTTAAATATGTAAGTGCCATATATATAAAGTTTATAACATTTCTCTTGCTTAAACAATTTAAATATGTAAGTGCCATAAATATGTAAGTGCCATATATATCAATTTTAAAAGAAATGCATTCTAAACAACTTCCACAAGCACTTTATATGATTTCAAAACTAATTCCATTGCTTTCAACTAATTCATATGCCGTTTCATTGAATTTTAATGGTTTTCAACTTGTTTTCTTATATTCACTTCAAATGATTCAGAACCAATTTATTTAATTTCCATTGACTCGTAGCATTACAATTACTTTCATTTATGCCGAGCGACTACCATATTCATGCAATTCCGACGATATTCGTTTAATAGAGTATCTATTCTAGTTTATAACTGCTTTAAATTACTTTCAACTTGTAACATCCCGCCGTTCTGACCGCCTCCAGTCGGTAATTAAACCAATTTGAAACGTTCAAAATGACGGATTGTTATTTAGTTTATAGAGTTTAAACAGAATCAGCCATAGAATCACAGAATAATAATATTTTTCATAAATGAACTTTTCTTTTATACATCAGAGTTTATACAATGAATTTCATTCATACAACGGAATATAATCTTTTAAGTACAAAAATCCTGAAAAGAAACTAAAGTGAAGTGGTAATCCCTCTCTCTCCAATTTCGCTGCCTGAAAATCTTCAAGCTGTAAAATACTCGGTCTGACCCGAGTATTACATTCAAAAAGAAAATAATACACGGGTCAATCTAATTCAAACTCAGTTATTAGTGCATAGCAGCAATAATAATTAAATAGCAATTAGACGACAGTTAAAGATAAATTCACCTATCCGATTCTTTTAACAAAGAAATCGGATCGCGGTAAATATAACACTTAACAGTGTTAAACAACAATTCAGCAAACTCAAATTTTAAAGAAGATAGATGACAGAATGTTTTTTTTTTTGAAAATAATGTTTGACTCAGATATATGGGTTATTGTCATCACTTTTGATTGTGTAATATCTGTGAATATCAGTATTTCTGCCAGGGACAGGTAATCATGAGTGGCTGCAGTACACTCGTGTACATTTGTACCCGTGTGCACTGCCTCGCCAACTCGTGTGCACAGTTGAGTCAAAAGACAAGCTGGATTCAACATGCAATATAAACACCAACAGTGAAACAAGTAATGTACACATGAATGCTATGGTCTCAACTCAACTGCAGCACCAAAGTGCAAAGTCTCAAGTGTCCAAGAGCACCAGAACCAAATACACATTCAAATGCACAAGTCAACAAAGCAAATGATACCAGTGAACATGCATGATAAACCAACTATACTACTCAAAGTACACAGTGGCCAGAAAACATGAAAAAAGGTACAACTCAAGTCTGGTAACAGCATCACAATCAAGTGCAGTGAAGTACAACAGTGAACCAAGACATGTACATGTATAGAACTACATGATGACCAGACCAGAACCAAATATATTCACAAATAGGCACATGAATGAATCACTAAAAAAGAAAATATCAACCTGTAACTTATATGAGCACTTAGAAAAATGGGTACGCATTATATCCGCATAAGGAGAAATATGGCCTGAGTGCAAAAACCTCAATGATACACAATATGAATGAATGTGTGTACAAGTGTGCAGTAACCAGTGACAACTACATGAGACTGGACCAAGTTCAACTCAAATACAAACTGTATCAATGCCAACCACAAACTGAAGTGTGATAGAAAGTGATACAAGTGAATTACATAGGTACAAACAGGTCCAAACAGCAATTTCATAAGGAGATAGACCAGATCAGTACATATGCAATATGGATATGCAAGCATACTGTATCAACATAGACAAAAGTAAAGAATATCTGGAGTGAATGCAGACAACTACAGACATGAAACCACAACGAAGCACAACAGGTGAAACAACTACAGATGCATATGGTAAAGAGAATCAACTTACTTGGAGTGAATGCAATAAGGTATGCAACCCAGTGTCGACAACAGTGCAACATGTCAAGCAATGATGCAGACCAAAAGGCAAAGACTCAAGTATATGGATGCAAAGCTTCAACAAATTAAATAAACTGAATGCAAAGATCCAATGACTCAAGTACATGAATGCAAAGGACTCATATATGAAGATCACAAGACACGTGTACAACTGCTATACAATCAGACTCGACAGTATTCACATATGAAAATTGGAAGAAAGACACAAAAACAAGTTTAGTACAAATCTGAACCAATATACATGAATGCACCAAGCATCTGCAGACAACATGCTCGAAGCAAAAGAATGCAACAATGAAGACTACTTCAAGATTCTAACAAAGACAAATGCAACCAGATGATAGGGTAACAGTGCACCATCAAGACCAGGAACAAGAAATAGTTTTGTAACCAGACAAATCTTCAAAATGAAACAAGTCAAAACTGTCTCAGCGATCAAAACATAAACCAGAATGGAACTGGACTCCAAAAGAATCCAGATTAAATACAAGTGCTACACCAAGCTGCTACAAAATACACATATGCAGACTCGACTACAAGAGCACATGTAGGCAACTCGACTAACCAACGAAACCATAACAATATCAAAGTCCAGGTCTGTCTAAACATCAAAGACCAGTGATGCAAATAGTGAACCAAAAGCAACAACAACTACACTAAGGTTCAAGTGATATCAAGACTCAGTGCAACAGAGAGTATGCAACATGACAAGTGCTTAGTGATCGAACATGAAAACAACAAGTACACTGAAACGCAAACAGTTCGAAGAAGACTATAAAATGCTCGATGTAACTCACAGTTAGTGATACCTGACCGAAATGTGTACAGGTATGCAATAGATAAATACATATAGGCAATTTTATTTTATTTTATTTTATTTTGTTTTTTTTGTTTTTGATCAAGACAAAGTATACAAAGTCAAACAGCAAACTGCATATGCTTCCATAAAAAAAACTACTACATCAAGTGTTGCTAAGTACAACTAAAAGTCAAGCAGAGATGAACAAAACACGATGGCAGGTTCGAAAAATTCCAAAGCCGAGCAAATACACATAAACATGAAGTGTGGATATAGGATGATACAAGCGAAGTGGATGAGTATTCCAGATCCACACAACAAAAATGCACCAGACAGTTCTATCAAAACCAAACAATACAAAACCTCAACAGCAAATGATTAAGAGCATAACAAAGTTGATTCCACAAAGCAAAAGAAGGCCGAAGCCAAAAATTCTTTCATGAAATCAAAATCGAAGTCGAACAAGTCAAAAGTCAACACCGTGGTGACCAGCAAAGCCAGAATCGAAGCAGTGTTAAATTAAATCAAAATCAAAAGGACACGAACAAGAATTCAAAAGCATCAGATAATAGCTAAGCAGTAGAGAGAAGTAGATGTGAGTGAAATATTCACTCACCTTAGCTTCGATGAGCACGAGATTTGATCAGCAAGTAACCCAGAATGAAGCAAACCATGAATCGAATCCCTAATTTGAAACGGAGGAGCGAAAGCCCTCATTTTCGATCGAACGAAGAAAATTTTCTGAGGCCGCCATTTTTTTTCTCTCGTTTTTTTTTCTTGAATGATGAAGTGAAAAGGCTCGGTTGAAAATAAAAGTAGGAGACAGCGTACGTGATGGCGTGCGTACAGGGTAGGGTGGCTGAAGTGATACGCGACTTCTGCTGAGATAAAAGCATTTAATGCTTGAGTACCCTATGTCCTTCATGTCTTCACTTGCAAGCTATTACTTACTTATGTTTTTCTTTTGCATGCTTATATTTTTTTTTCATTAACTTTTTTTTTAGTAAGCTTCTTAGATATATATTTGTTTGAAGTTCAACTATCAAACTTTAATTTATATTAACATGTATTACAATTAGACTTTACACTTGTATTTTGTACTAATAAAATTTATTCCATTTTATTTAAGTCAAAGAACAGTGTTATTAAAACTAACTATCAATTTATGAATTTACATAAATAATAATTCTTCTAAGTCAGTAGTTCGAATTTTTATATACAAATTTAATATTCAATTTCAAACCATCATTCAAATATTTAAAAATTTATTAAATAATTTCAATTTAAATTGTAAAAAAATTCAAGGTCGTTACAATCTTCCCCCCTTAAAAGAATTTCGTCCCGAAATTATAAGTTAGGAAAAATGATCGTTAAAATCTCACCGATATTTATATCCTACACAATTTTACCAAGTTTGAAACTTATTAAAAATAAATAAATAAGTATAGGATTCATTCTATTTGTTTTGTCTCATTAGCTTTGTTAATTAACTCATTTGCTCATCATTTTCTACAATCAAGACGCAAAAGTCTTTTACTAAAGTTTTCAACTTACAAGACCCAAATTTTAAATTTGCAATTCTTCATTTAAGAAATTTACATAGTATAACCTTTCCAAAGCTGTGAACTTTCAAAACATTTCAAAAATCCTCTTCCTTAGTTCATTAGGTTGGAATTATGTAATTTTATTTCAGACTATTGATTTTCTATTTAAAGTTTGAAAATACTTGCTAACTCGAAATTTAACAAGTCTATTGTCGTTCTTACAGACATTAGGCATACGCTGGCCAGGCGCAGGACTAAAAATCTCCAAGTACTAAATATACTTGCTTTAACTCCCGGTGAAAATACTTTTTAAATTTTTTTTAAAAAATGGATATGGAAAGCACGTTCCCCCATGGATCACAGTTTACCCGGCGGTTACGCTACTATCCCAGTAGAATCACTTGTAACCGTGGATTTCTCATCTCTCTTGAATTTCTCCATGGTTGTTGCCATATATCGCGGTCCACACGGCGGTTACGCTACTATCCCAGTAGAGTCGCTCGTAACCGTAGGCATCTCGCCCCTCGAATTACGCTTTGGCGTCTAGATTGCAGTTTACTCGGCGGTTGCGCCACTATCCCAGTGGAATCGCTTGTAACTGTAGGCATCTCGCCCCTCAAATTACGCTATCACCCCAGTATATCTAGATCGCGGTTTACACAGCGGTTACGCCACTATCCCAGTGGAATCGCTTGTAACCATAGGCATCTCGCCCCTCGAATTACGCTAGTATACATCAAAACCAATATAATCCCATCACGATGATCTATCGCGAGGGATTCTAGTCCAAATGGACACACCAACTTATGGAAATTCTACGTAGCTACGATTTTCAAATGGACACTCATATCGAGTTCCAACAACCTTCACAAATTTTAAATGGAAGGTACTTTTCCATATCCTCAGTTTAGAAAACATAATATCATACATAGATAGTACTTCATTACCCATTTCGTACATATCATACCTATGTAAACTTACATAAGTTTTCCATAACAATTTCTTTCCAAACTGATGGTTTTCGAGTTTACTACATTCTCATATATAAGTTCCGAAAACCTCAATATCTCATACCCATAACAAATAGAGGATTCATGAGTTTCCCATCTCATTACCGATTTAAAATTTTCCTCTAAGTCGATTTAGAATTTTAAGGTTATCTCAAACCTAATTCACATTCAAAATTCAATTTATTATCGACTTCACACTCGATTCGGATTTTACGTTACATCGTAAATTCTCAACACATAATTGATGTCTACCGATATATAACCTCTGAGCTCGTACGTCTCAGAGAAGGGTTTTAAGCTAAGAGAATAAATTCTCCGCCACCAAACAGATATATATTTAATAGAGATCAATTGATATGTCATCAATTCACAATGTTAAACATACAATCCAAATCAACCATCCAATTTCAAGTTGAACTAATTGTTCAAATTTCCCAAAAATATCTACACAAGATATATATAATTTTTTCCACACTTAACCATTTGAAAACAAATTTCAAATCATTTTTTTTCACCTTTCAATCTTTGAAAACAAATTTCAAAGCAATTTCCTTAAACGGAAACATTTTCAAATATGTATCCATTTTAAACTTAAAATGGTTCATTTAAATTAATCAAATAAATCCTTACCGATTTATTTTATACTTACGTTCCAAATCCGTAAATTTATTTCCACATTTCAAAAATAAATCAATGTTTATTTTTAAACAAATTTCCCTTTCTTTTATAAATTCCATAACGAATTTACCTTTCCAAAATATCTATGAATATACGATTTTCAAATCGATTTCAAATATTCATTTTCAATTTATCTTTAAAAGATAAAATCTCAAAACATTCACTTCATGTTGGAAAACATTTCCATACTTATTTAATAACAAGTAATTCACAAATCCATTCATTTTCAACACTTTGAAAATATTCAATATACTTAAATTATAATCAAGTATATATTTCATTCTTCAAGGAAAACGTTCTTTTAAACACATTTATTTGAGTCAAAACGAATGTTGCATAAAACATCGTTACGACGACCCAAAATCACTAGTATAGGACGAATTTAAGATAGATATATAAATCCCAATACTATATAAACATTTCCTTTTGGAAACCATTTACTATAACAACAGTGTTATAGTCCACCGTTTCGTTATTTCTCGAAAATGTCTATTTCAACAATGAATGTTGAAATCTATGCTTTCGATACTTAATGCATTTTAAAACATCTTTAAAACCATTAACTTCTTCCCCAAAACATTGCAATTTAACTTTTTCAACTTCGACTTAATTCATAGTTTGAATTCCGCATACATTTCACAATATTGGTTTTTTTAAACCGACTTCAAATTTCCAATATTAGGTTTTCCACTTAACTTAATTCTCTGCTCGTTCAAATTCAAATTCATCATTGAATCTATTAAATCTATTGTGGATTTTCATGTTGACAAACATCAAATTTGAAATCTAAATCTCATTTGAACTTTACATTTGCTTTCTATTTCAAAAATAATCAACTAATTCTTTAGTAAGTTAACCATTTATCGACTTGGTTCCATTAGATTTATATCTCCACATTAACTATTTTAGGTATTAGTCTAAACTTGAAATATAAGCTTTACATCAAAACTAGTTTGATTCATACAGTTAAGTTGACAAATAGATTTCCTATCAAAATTTGCAATCCTTATTAGCAAAAGTCGGATTATTCAATCATTTTCCCAAGACATATCCGTTTGATTTAATAATATATTCATTGTCCAAAATCGTGGATAAAATTTCCAACCAACATTCATTATCAAAATATTTAATTTAAAGAATAATTCGCTGTCCAAAATCACGAATATATCTCCTTTAATAACTTCTATGTTTCATTTATCAAATTCAATTGGTTTCGAATTTATAAACAATCTTTACAAATTCCATTTCTATTTATAAAACTTCGATTTATAATCTCCTTTAATAATTCAATTCAATTTATATAACTCAATTATATACCAAAAGTCCATTTATAAGTTAAGTACTTATAATCCATTTATTTACTAAATTCGTTCTTTAAAACATTTGAAATCAATTTTCAAAAGAATTCAGAATCAAAATCCCAAATTATAGTTCAATAATCCGCTTGGCTATAACTAAATTGACATGTCATTTTATTTCCCAATTTATTATTTTGGAGATATTCAAAATATTTGATTTAAACCAATTCATTAATTCACTTAACTTATATACTTCATTTTTCATAAATCTCAGCAATTCGATAATGGGTTTTCGAATGATCGGGACCCAAATCTAAGGAGACCTTACCGAAGAGAAACTTTCGCAAACCTAAATTTAGAGAGGGGAATTTCCGAAAAATAATTTTGAATTTTCAAAAAACCTTTTATTTTTCAAAGAAAACAATTTTATACTTCTTTAGATTTGAAAACATATTTTCTTTAAAGTGATTCTAGTAACTATTCATATTAAACGCCATAAACTAAGCTTTGTGTAAACCAAAGCTCTGATACCAAAATGTAACATCCCGCCGCTCTGACCGCTTCCAGTCAGTAATTAAACCAACTTGAAACGTTCAAAATGACGGATTGTTATTTAGTTTATAGAGTTTAAACAGAATCAGCCACAGAATCACAGAATAATAATATTTTTCATAAATGAACTTTTCTTTTATACATCAGAGTTTATACAATGAATTTCATTCATACAGCGGAATATAATCTTTTAAGTACAAAAATCCTGAAAAGAAACTAAAGTGAAGCGGTAATCCCCTCTCTCCAACTTCGCTGCCTGAAAATCTTCAAGCTGTAAAATACTCGGTCTGACCCGAGTATTACATTCAAAAAGAAAATAATACACGGGTCGGTCTAATTCAAACTCAGTTATTAGTGCATAGCAGCAATAATAATTAAATAGCAATTAGACGACAGTTAAAGATAAATTCACTTATCCGATTCTTTTAACAAAGAAATCGGATCGCGGTAAATATAACACTTAACAGTGTTAAACAACAATTCAGCAAACTCAAATTTTAAAGAAGATAGATGACAGAATGTTTTTTTATTTGTTTTGAAAATAATGTTTGACTCAGATATATGGGTTATTGTCATCACTTTTGATTGTGCAATATCTGTGAATATCAGTATTTCTACCAGGGACAGGTAATCATGAGTGGCTGCAGTACACTCGTGTACATTTGTACCCGTATGCACTGCTTCGCCAACTCGTGTGCACAGTTGAGTCAAAAGACAAGCTGGATTCAACATGCAATATCAACACCAACAGTGAAACAAGTAATGTACACATGAATGCTATGGTCTCAACTCAACTGCAGCACCAAAGTGCAAAGTCTCAAGTGTCCAAGAGCACCAGAACCAAATACACATTCAAATGCACAAGTCAACAAAGCAAATGATACCAGTGAACATGCATGATAAACCAACTATACTACTCAAAGTACACAGTGGCCAGAAAACATGAAAAAGGTACAACTCAAGTCTGGTAACAACATCACAATCAAGTGCAGTGAAGTACAACAGTGAACCAAGACATGTACATGTATAGAACTACATGATGACCAGACCAGAACCAAATATATTCACAAATAGGCACATGAAGGAATCACTAAAAAAGAAAATATCAACCTGTAACTTATATGAGCACTTAGAAAAATGGGTACGCATTATATCCGCATAAGGAGAAATATGGCCTGAGTGCAAAAACCTCAATGACACACAACATGAATGAATGTGTGTACAAGTGTGCAGTAACCAGTGACAACTACATGAGACTGGACCAAGTTCAACTCAAATACAAACTGTATCAATGCCAACCACAAACTGAAGTGTGATAGAAAGTGATACAAGTGAATTACATAGGTACAAACAGGTCCAAACAGCAATTTCATAAGGAGATAGACCAGATCAGTACATATGCAATATGGATATGCAAGCATACAGTATCAACATAGACAAAAGTAAAGAATATCTGGAGTGAATGCAGACAACTACAGACATGAAACCACAACGAAGCACAACAGGTGAAACAACTACAGATGCATATGGTAAAGAGAATCAACTTACTTGGAGTGAATGCAATAAGGTATGCAACCCAGTGTCGACAACAGTGCAACATGTCAAGCAATGATGCAGACCAAAAGGCAAAGACTCAAGTATATGGATGCAAAGCTTCAACAAATTAAATAAACTGAATGCAAAGATCCAATGTCTCAAATGACTCAAGTACATGAATGCAAAGGACTCATATATGAAGATCACAAGACACGTGTACAACTGCTATACAATCAGACTCGACAGTATTCACAGATGAAAATTGGAAGAAAGACACAAAAACAAGTTCAGTACAAATCTGAACCAATATACATGAATGCACCAAGCATCTGCAGACAACATGCTCGAAGCAAAAGAATGCAACAATGAAGACTACTTCAAGATTCTAACAAAGACAAATGCAACCAGATGATAGGGTAACAGTGCACCATCAAGACCAGGAACAAGAAATAGTTCTGTAACCAGACAAATCTTCAAACTGAAACAAGTCAAAACTGTCTCAGCGATCAAAACATAAACCAGAATGGAACTGGACTCCAAAAGAATCCAGATTAAATACAAGTGCTACACCAAGCTGCTACAAAATACACATATGCAGACTCGACTACAAGAGCACATGTAGGCAACTCGACTAACCAACGAAACCATAACAATATCAAAGTCCAGGTTTGTCTAAACATCAAAAACCAGTGATGCAAATAGTGAACCAAAAGCAACAACAACTACACTAAGGTTCAAGTGATATCAAGACTCAGTGCAACAGAGAGTATGCAACATGATAAGTGCTTAGTGATCGAACATGAAAACAACAAGTACACTGAAACGCAAACAGTTCGAAGAAGACTATAAAATGCTCAATGCAACTCACAGTCAGTGATACCTGACCGAAATGTGTACAGGTATGCAATAGTTAAATACATATAGGCAATTTTTTTTTGTTTTTTTGTTTTTGATCAAGACAAAGTATACAAAGTCAAACAGCAAACTGCATATGCTTCCGTAAACAAAACCACTACATCAAGTGTTGCTAAGTACAACTAAAAGTCAAGCAGTGATGAACAAAACATGATGGCAGGTTCGAAAAATTCCAAAGCCGAGCAAATACACATAAACATGAAGTGTGGATATAGGATGATACAAGCGAAGTGGATGAGTATTCCAAATCCACACAACAAAAATGCACCAGACAGTTCTATCAAAACCAAACAATACAAAACCTCAACAGCAAATGATCAAGAGCATAACAAAGTTGAGTCCACAAAGAAAAAGAAGGCCGAAGCCAAAAAAAATTTCATGAAATCAAAATCGAAGTCGAACAAGTCAAAAGTCAACACCGTGGTGACCAGCAAAGCCAGAATCGAAGCAGTGTTAAATTAAATCAAAATCAAAAGGACACGAACAAAAATTCAAAAGCATCAGATAATAGCTAAGCAGTAGAGAGAAGTAGATGTGAGTGAAATATTCACTCACCTTAGCTTCGATGAGCACGAGATTTGATCAGCAAGTAACCCAGAACGTAGCAAACCACGAATCGAATCCCTAATTTGAAACGGAGGAGCAAAAGCCATCATTCTCGATCGAACGAAGAAAATTTTCTGAGGCCGCCAGTTTTTTCTCTCGTTTTTTTTCTTGAATGATGAAGTGAAAAGGCTCGGTTGAAAATAAAAGTAGGAGACAGCGTACGTGATGGCGTGCATACAGGGTAGGGTGGCTGAAGTGATACGCGACTTCGGCTGAGATGAAAGCATTTAATGCTTGAGTACCCTGTGTCCCTCATGTCTTCACTTGCAAGCTATTACTTACTTATGTTTTTCTTTGCATGCTTATATTTTTTTTTTTCATTAACTTTTTTTTAGTAAGCTTCTTAGATATATATTTGTTTGAAGTTCAACTATCAAACATATATTAACATGTATTACAATTAGACTTTACACTTGTATTTTGTACTAATAAAATTTATTCCATTTTATTTAAGTCAAAGAACAATGTTATTAAAACTAACCATCAATTTATAAATTTACGTAATAATAATTCTTCTAAGTCAGTAGTTCGAATTTTTATATACAAATTTAATATTCAATTTCAAACCATCATTCAAATATTTAAAAATTTATTAAATAATTTCAATTTAAATTGTAAAATAATTCAAGGTCGTTACACAACTCATACTATAATTAATTTCATTTCTAATTTATTTACCAACCATTCATTACATTTCAATTTATCTCAGCATTAGATTCAATTTAAACAATTTATTCTCTAATCATTTATTTAGCTCGACACATTCCATTCTTGTATACTTCTAGCCGTTCCCGAATTAATTCAATCCAAGCTTTATTTAGTGGGCTTTCATTCTTATTCGAAGCCAAGCTTCCATAAATTTTTAAACTTAAGTTAATTTACTTTAATTTATTCCAACATCAACTTAAGTATACTTCCATTTGATTCTCACCTAATCAAGTTCCATTTAATTTAGTTAGCCCATCCATTTTAAATTTTAATTTCAAATTCACCTTCTCAATTTATCATAATAATATTCAAGCACAAACTCAACTCATTTATACTTCAAATTAATATGCCACCGAATTTAAGTTCAGTCTGATAATCCAATTCAATCACAACTTTGATTTTGTTTTTATTCTATCAGACTTCATCTATTAATTATTTAACTCGATTAACCCGTTTAAATTTTAATTTACTTACTTAATTCGTTATCGAATTTATTTTACTAACATAAGGCCATTCTCCATTTATTTCTATTCATTTGGGTTTTGTTTTGCAACTCAAACCATTTCTATTATAATCACTTCTCTTATATCCAATTTACTTGCAAATCTCATTAAATATTATTCAAATCACCCTTGAATTTTATTTATAATTCAAACCATCACATTTCTTTTTCAATCCAGCCCTATTTTATTTTTACAACATCTCTTCTAATTGATTTCATTATTAAATCCAAGTCGAGTTCTATTTACAATTTGAATTCATTTCCAAACTCCATTATTAATTTACAATCCATTTATTAACCAAAGTTAAATTTTATTAACATACTCCATCAAGTAATTATTTTGTTAATTAGCTTACTTCCAACTTTCAAATCAATATGCGATTTTATTTCAAAGAATCGCTTCATTGAAATTTCCCGAGTCCAATTTTATTTTATAATTCCAGTTTGAAATCCCCTTTTTACTTTAAAATTTAGGAATGCCTTCAAATTTAGACAATACAATTAAAATAGCTTTTTATAAAAATATTTCTTATAACTCGATGTCTCAACCAGTCCATCCTTGTTCTCACAGAAATTCAGTCATACGTTGATTAGGCGTAGGACTGAAAATCTATAAGTACTTGGTAAACCCGTTTCCAACACCCAGTGAAAATACTTGGAAAACAATTTTATTGAAATATAGAAAACAATTTTGAAAATAGAGGAAATATTTTTTTTAGTGAGGATGCTCTGGAAATCATCACCCCCATTCCATGGTCACAGTTACATACTAGGTTTACGTTGCAGTCACAACAAAAGTCCATGTAACTGCAGGCTCTCCGCGGCCTCTCGATTTCGCCATGGAACCCACACAACAGATCACAGTTACATCCAGGGTTACGTTGCAGTCACAACAAAAGTCCATGTAACTGCAGGCTCTCCGCGGCCTCTCGATTTCGCCATGGAACCCACACAACAGATCACAGTTACATCCAGGGTTACCATGCAGTCACAACAAAAGTCCATGTAACTGCAGGCTCTCCGCGGCCTCTGATCTTGCTATCAAAATGAAACTCCACTCTTACATAGGTCGCAGTCTACCGAGATAAACTCAAACGCAGACTGTTGGCTCTCAGCGGCACACACGACTTTCGCTATGTTATACCAAAGGTCGCAGTCTACCGATATAGAATCAAACGTAAACTGTTGGCTCTCCGCGGCACACACGACTTCCGCTATGGTATACACTACTCATAATCCCCAGGAACTAGTTTTGTCCGGACTCCTCACAGGATCAACTTTAGAACCCCCTCGGGCTCCAGGCAGCACCACCCAGTGGCACTCCTGAGAAGTTCATTTCAAGGGGACGCCTTTTTTCCCCAGAGCCATCATCAAAATATTTTATACTATACACATATAGTATCTTCAAATCATACACCTAATATGATAACATACAAAGCTCTTTTACACAAAATCGATTATCCCAAAATTGATATTTCTCAAAATAGGCTTTCCAAAACTCAATATTGATTTTTCCCAAAATCAAAAGCCTTTCCGAAAATCCTCATAAGATCCTTTATATATATTCAGATATATATATGTATATATAAATTTTTAAAACTTTGGATCCTTACTTTCTTGTATAAAACCCTTTTATACTCCAAACACCCTCAAAAACCATAGAAATATCCAATTTCCATCTTTATTCATTTCATATTTCTCAAAATATTCTTTCAGTTCAAAAGAACCATTTCACATTCCTTATTTACCTTTACATTAATCCCAATTTGGATTATTACTTCAATCCTTATCTCAGTTGGGTACTTTAATCAATGACAGTTTGAACTCCGACCAGTTTAGAAAAATAGCTTGAAAATTTTAAAATTAGGTAAGTAGTTGAAAAATAATTATTAGTTTGCAAAATAATTGTAAGATAGTTAACTAATTATAAAATAATTGGAAAATAATTAAATAGTTATAGAAATCTTAATAATTGTAAAATAGTTGTAAATTAGTAATTAATTTGTAACATAGTTGAAATATAGTAATAAATTTAGAAAACAGTTGAAAAATGGTTGAATGGTTCCAAAATAATTGTAAAACAAGTATAAAATAATTTGGCTTTAAGAAAGAAAGGTTGTATATATTTAATAGCTTAGAAACAATACGTTTATATTAAGACAATTTATATTGAAAATAGCCCAGAGTCAAAACTGTTCACTTCCCCAACAATTCAATTTAAATTTTCACTCCCATTTAATTTAACCAATTCCAATTTAAATAATCTTCAATTTCCATTGAAATTGATTTTACTCCAATTCAAGTTGAATCAATCATGATTTCTTTTCCAATTCAAATTAAATTCTATTTGATCTTTAAACTTGTATAACTTAATTATAATTTCTATTTTACAATTACTATTTAATATCAATTACATTCACATTTTGCTTTAACTCGGAATTATACATTTCATTTAGTCAATATATGTTTATTATTCCATAAACATTTAATCAAGGTTCCAGAGTTTAAACAAATTTCCAAAATTTCAATATCACCTTAGAATTCAACTATATCCAAAATTCTTTGGCAAATTCAATCATCCTTTTTTGAATTTCAAAACCAAACCCAATTCACAAACAATTCCAATTTTAAAACAATTTGGTAGCAAAATTTCTCTTCTAGAAACTCGAAAACGAACATTGATGATGCTGCAGTCATCACCGATGTTATTTTCCAGTGACCGAAAGAGCTTAATGCTTTTATCTCTTTAAAAACATTTCCAAACATTTTTAATTTCAAATCTTCCAGATTTCAAGTCCAACACAAAATATTTTTGAAATAATATTATTATTTCTCCAAAACCTTTGGAAACCATTTTCAAATCCAAAGGAATTTTAAATTTTCCCAAAAATTCCAAATTCCCAATCCATCCAATTCATATTTAAACATTTCCCTGGAATTTTCATCTTACTTTATTTGCAAATATTCTCTGGAATTCTATTTCAACTTATAATCTCATTTATTTATAAAATTTATTTCAATTAATAAATTACGTTTACAATCTATATTTCAAATTCCTTTTTGATTTTAAACCAATTCCACTTTAATTACAATTCCAAAGTTATTCCAATTACTTTGGACTAATATTCATTCAATTGAACTCACTTCAATTTCAATCATTCTAATTCAATCCAATTCAAATCTCCCGTTTAAATTTTTGAACTTATACATCTTCAATTCCAAATTCAATTAATCCAAATCGGATTCAATTTAAATGAGTTCAATTCCAACTTCAAATTTAAACCATCTCGAATTATATAATTCGAGCTAAGTTCTCAAAGATTAGTTTAACCTTTTTAAACCAAATTTAACTTGTTTATTTAAAGTTTCAAACAATTCTAATTTCTGAGTTCTAATTCTAGAACTTCATTTTTAATTAATTTAATTTTTATTTGGTTGTATTATATTCCTTCTTCACTTAGTCCCAATTCAAGATTTCAATTTGATTGTATTATATTACTTCTTAATTTAATTCCAATAATTTAACAACCAATCTCCTTAATATTTATTAGAAGAAGATATAGTTTTATATATCAAATTACATTCTTATATAAAATCATTTAAAACCTTTATATAAGAAAATAACAAGTACGCGCTCATATATATATATAGTCACTCAACTCATTATAGAGTACTACGGACTCTATTAAATGAGTAATCCCCACCAGAGCCAAGGTTCTCGCTTAACCTTACAGCTCTGATACCAACTGTAACGACCCGAAATTTTCGAGACCCGAAAATTCCAGATAGTTATGAAAAAGAAGAAAGAGATGGAAGAAGAAGAACAGAAACCCCAAACATCTCACATTCGCAGCGGATAAAATATAATAATCAATAATAATAACAGTTTACAAAAAATACTATATCTGTCGATTACATTTAATATACATCAGAGTTTCACATATATACACAAAACTGAATATTTACAATTATCATGACTCAGATAAACAATAATATAAATACAGCGGATATACTCTATACGATACTGCCACCAACTCGCCTCCTGAGCTCCTGAACGTCCTAACCTGAAAATCTGTAATTCTCGGTCTGACCCGAGCATTACATCAAAGTAACACCCGGGTCAGGCTGGAAACTAGCGTGAGTAAACTCATCCAACATGGAATAACAGCATACAACTTATATAGAACCCGAGGTAACTCATTTCAATTCACAAAGCCATAATTTATTATAGTCGTTACTTATTCCACACATAAGTTTTCTAAGTGCCAACACTTAGATCAAATAGTCCGATTCACTTAAATCATTTCATCCCAACTATTAATTTTACATAACTATTTATAAAAAAATTCAAAGTGGTTTCGGGTATTTCCCAATGCCCGACCCTGGCCTCTTTGAGTCTCATGTCATCCTAATCCGAGTTATTCAAATGAAATACACAACATTCATATCACAGATACCAATACATTCAAAACATCCAATACCATTCAATCATCCATAAACAAAGCTTAATCACATACAAATCAATTTAATTGATTTTAATTGAATTTCAAACTTCAATCACTTAGATGCCTTCATTTAACGTTAATTAATTCCAAATCAATTAATTGGTCAACCCATCATTATTCATCTTAATTAATCACCCTGGATTAATTATCTTTCAATTGCATTTAAGTAATTATCTTTAATTAACTGCACGATATTAATTATCCTTAACCAAAATCAATAAGTAATCTTAATTATTTCATGAATTAATTAACTATTTTAATTACATAAATCCTTAATTACTTATATTAATTAACTTCATAAGTCACTTATTATGGATTAATCAATCTTAATTAATCAATCTTTGATTACAACATTAATTGTATTAATTATATAAATTAAGGATTTCCAATTATATTTTAATTTGTTCTAACCTAAATTAATTACTTTAATTCAATCACAATATTAATCATTCTCGATTAATCTCAACCTGTAATTAACTATCCCCTTTATTTAATAACTTAATTACTTTTTTATTTAACTATCTTAATTACTTCCTTAATTAATTTCACAAAATAATTATATTTTATTAATTACATTAAGTAATTACATATCAACCATAAATTGATTATTCTAAATTAATTAAGCTTAATAAATTAACTTAAACCTCAATTAATTGGTTCAAACTCTTAATTTCTAATTAATCAACTCAAATCATCAATTAATTGAATTAATTAGTTATCCACTTAAATTACCCTACTAATTTAATGAATCACAAATCATTAAATCCTTACTAACATTAAAATGAAGCATTTTCTTATTTATAATTTAAATTTAAAACAACTTAAAACCCCATATCTTCGAGTCAAACCACAATTAACTCGAGAATCAACCGAACCAAAGTCACATCATCAATTCACAGTGCACATCAATTCAATCATTCAACCAAATATTTAAATTTACTCATTTAAATTTAAATAGAAATCCACAAGCATGAGATTTACTCACCTTTGCCTTTGTTTTGCAATCCACTCTAACTCGACTCGTTTCCCATGTTTTCAGACCTTGAATAAATATTAAATGATTTTATTAATATATGAATTAATTGGACAAGTAATTCTCATAGATTTAATTGGCAAATTATTTAATTGAAAATTAGTTTCTGAAAGGTAATTAAGTTTATTAATCACCTTAATCACTGATATACATTATTAAAATAAACTGGTAGATTACCATTTCTAAACTGTATATAAAAAATAATCCATAGAGGCTTCAAAATCTAACTTTTTATATAAACTTCCTAATATTCCTATATACTATTTCCCGGTATATACACATGTGTTAAATTAGATTTAAGTTTTTTTTATGAAAATAATTTGTCAGTATATAAGTACACCTTACTGTTAATCAACAACATGTGTTTATAGAAAATTTCTTTCTTCTACTTTTTTTTTATCACACAGATAAATTCATAACTAAGTGTTCTTTAAATCTAAATCAAATCTATACCTTGCTGAGATAAGATCCTCCCCCACGTTCGCACTGCGGCCCACGAGCATCACAGGCACATGCGATCCACATCGCGTCTTGCCCTAACCCTCCAATCCCTTGAATCGACACTACCCCTTGCTTCTTCCCCACTGGCGTCGCTGTCGAGCTCTTAGATTTTCGTGCTCGAAAACAACGCCGCCCCTCCAGTATCCTACCACCACGCGAGCGCGAATCAACAACGAATCCCTCCTCCAGGTCGTGCTAGGTCTTCCCCAAGCATCGCGACTTGATTTCGATTTGCCGACCGATTGTTTCGGTATTATATTTGTTTTTATATATATATATATATATATATATATATATATATATATATATATATATATTTTATATGAGGGCTTCCGCCATTATTTTTTTTTTTTCGAGAGTTCTTACTTTCGGGTTGAAAATTAGAGAGGGGTTAAGGTATAGGGTTAGTAAAGCTTCCTGCGTACGCTGTTATAAAAAATCTCTGACCAAATGTGCTTTTAAATTTATTATATTATAAAACCTACCAACGTCTCGTTAAAACATAACGCGAATTCCGGACCCCGTGTCCGATAGGTAATTAAAAGGTTTTACCCACGTTCCGAACACAATGGAACGTGTTTCGGAAGCTGATTCGATCGTATGCACGAGTTACCGAAGAAAACAATCGATTTTAAATTAAATCGATTAAAATAGTTCTAAGCATTTTGGGCTGCCAGGGTCAAACGACAACTCCAATTGCTACGAAAATTGAAATCCGATAATAACTAACTATTACGGATCCAATGGAACTAGTTTCGTCGAATTCCGAGACTGTGCCTCGGAAAGCTATTTTTAAATTCAATTTGAACGATATATTTTTAAAATTGAACAAATTCCTTTAAATTAAATTTTCAATCCTTCTATTATCTCCAGTATTATCATTATAAATTTCATAAGTATTCAAATTATTTTAAATGGACTTAGAATCTCAAATTCAACAATTTACCCAATCTCAATTATATAATTCAATACTTTAATTATCTAATAAATATTAATATTTGGAATTCAAGCTAAAATTAACCTTTCATATGTTAAAAATCAATTTATTATTCCATTTTAAATCTTTAAAATTTCCGGGTCGTCACAGATACTCTATACCATTGGTTCGATATTAGTTCTTTCCATAAATGTGTTTCGCTATTGTCACTAAATTTCTAAATCCATTTTCCTAAAAGTGAAATATTTAAGTTATGCAAGTTTATAATCCCCAGACCTCCTTCATTATTTTAGATTTACAACACATTTCCTATTTTACATTACATTTAGTGTTATTATTTATATTATCACCACTCCATAAAAAATTTCTTTACAATTTATCAATTTTATCTATTACCTAATTAGGAAAACGATAAAACGATATCCAATAAATTGGTAATGTAGATAAAACCGAATTAACAAGAACAATTCTACATGCTCTCAATGAGAAGTTACCATTCCAATTGGATAATCTCTTACTAATTTTATCAATAATGGTATTCCTATCATCATGTTTAATTTTTTGCGGCCTAATTAAGAAACCTAGATATTCAATATGAAATTTCATTATATTACAATTAGAAGTGAGTGCGATTTGATTTTCAAAATTATCTATATCATTCAAAACTAAAACTAAACTTTTGTCAAAATTAATCTTTAACCTCGAAAGAAGTTCAAAACTATATAAAATAAATTTAAGAGCAATAATATGTTTGGGTAAATGAGACGTGAAAATCATTGAATCATCTGCAAATTGTAAAATAGAAAGACTATTACTGGTAACATCATTACCAATACAATCTAATATTTTATAATTAGTAGCTAATTTAATGATTCTGGACAAAACATCAGCAGCTAGGTTAAATAATAACGGCGAAATAGGGTCCCCTTGCCGATGTCTCCATTTAGATTGAATTTTATCTCCTAGTATTCCATTAACCATAATACTAGAGTTACCCGTGTAAAGCAATGACATAATCCAATTAATCGATCTATTACTAAATCCCCTAGCTATTAATACCTCTTTAAGAAAAACCCAATCAATAAAACCAAATGCTTCAGCAAAGTCTAGTTTTAAGAGAGTATAAGTGATATTATTCTTACAACAGTAATTAATATATTCTTAGACTACTGCTATACCATCTGTGATATTCCTACCCTTTATGAAGGCTGTTTGAGTGCTGCCAACTAATGCATTTATTTTAGTATTTAATTAGTTAGCTAGAACCTTAGATATAATTTTAAAAGAACAATTTAATAAAGAAATTGTTCGAAAATCTTTTAATTGATTCACTCTTAATTTTTTGTGTAATAAGATTACATTTGCGTAGTTAAATCTCCTTAGTTGTAAGGAACCTTCATAAAATTCATTATACATTTTAGTTAAATAATCTTTAAGCACATTCCAAGAAATCTTACAAAATAATATACGAAATCCGTCCGGTACAGGTGCTTTATCATTAGGCGTATCTTTAGTAGTCTTAATAATTTCCTCTTCCTTAAAAGGATCATCTAAGCCTATACTAAGTTTACTCTGGAGTCATCTTTGTAAAGCATATCCCAATCAGCTTTAATCCTATGTCTATTTTTTGTACTAAAAAAATCTCTAAAATAATTAGTAAATTCCTTATTAATTTCTACTTGATCAAAATCTCTACATCATTAATAAGAGTAGAGTCAATGGAATTGCTATGTTTTCTACCATCAGTTGTTCTTTGAAGAAAAAAATTAGTATTCATATCTCCTTCATCCATTTGTTGAATTCCAGATCTTTATTTCCATATTATTTCTTCTTGAATAATAATTTTATTTAATTCTTCTTTTAAATTATAAAGAAATTTATTTAGTAAAATATTTAAATTTCTTATTTCTACAATTTTATTTAGTTTTAGAATATCATTCATTAGATATCCTTTTTGGTTCTAATGCTACCAAAAACTTCCGTATTCCATTTTTAAGAAATTATCTTAAATCTCTATGCTTTCTAATCCAAACCTTAGCAATATTAACAGGAAATTTGAAATTGTAATTATTCATAGAAAGCCATTTTTTAACCACTAAATCCTCATAGCTATTTTCTAATAATCACATTTTTTCAAATCTAAAAAATTTATTACCAAAATTCGCATTGGAGCAAAATAAGACAATTGGGCAATGGTCCGAAAAAATATATGGGAGCCATACAACCTTACAAGAAGGAAATTTATCCTCAATTTCCTCGCTAATAAAAAACATATCTAGCAAAGCCATAGAAGGTATTTCTCTATTATTAGACCAAGTAAATTTCCTATTATTTAATTTTGTTTCTATTAAATTACAATTAATAATAAAATTATCAAATTCTTCGGTGGCCTCTATGTCACTTCCCTAGGGTATCTCTCACCAAAAATCTTGTAACATTAAAATCTCCTCCTAAAATCCATGGACCAGGAGAAATCTAAACACTTCGACCATAGAACCCTACGACCTATTTTAGAATTAGGTCCATACACATTAGTAATATTAAGGATAGAGTCATCGTTAATGTCAGAAAATATTAAATGCATCGAATGTTCTTTAATAATAGATTGTAAAAGTTTAACACGATTAACTTTCCAACCTATCATAAGACCTCCTGCACAACCCCTAGCCGGAAGATAAGCCCAATGATCAAAAAAATGACCCCTTAAGCTTTTAAAAATACGATAGTCAAGAATCTCTATTTTAGTTTCTTGAAATAAAACAATATCAATATTATTATCTTTGAACATAGATTTAATTTTTCTACACTTCTCTAAATCATGTAATCCTCTAATATTCCAACTAATCAATTTCATTTATCAAGCGATCTAACTTGTTCTAATTCTTTATTTTTGATATATTCAATATCTAATTGGCTATCATCAAAAATCAAACCTGAATTTTTAGTTAGGAAATGCATTTCATTAGTAGACAAATTATTCAATGCACATGCACAATAAGTACTACCTATAGGAAAATTCATATCTGAGCTAGACCTATCTGTAGCTCTAGAATCCACTTTAACAAGACGTGCACTTCTTCTAATCGTTTTTGGCTCGAGCGAACAAGAATAAGAAACTATGTTGCACTTAGTGGTAGTCCTTTTCCCCTTTCTATATTTCCCGATTCTATCATCAGGCTAAGAAGAATAACCAGAACCAAGGCTCGGATCTGCAGTTAACTTTGCACTCTTCCAATTTATGTCACCACTGTTATTTGGACAAGTTGAAGCTGAATCTCTAACCCCAGAAAAACATTATCAAAGCACTTTTTCAAATCAGTAAATAGGATAATTGCATTATTATTTGTTTCCTCTAAGTTTCTAATCCTATTCACCAAGCCAACATCAGTGTCAGCCTCAATAACAAAATCCCCATCCATGCAATAGGCTTCTACTTCATCTACGGCTTTGAAATTAATGATATCCATGTTTACATAATCATTGTTACATCCAATATCTCAGTGTTCCTTAATCCCCTCTAGAAGTTGATTATCAACAGGGAAATCATCATAATGAACTTTAAGCACAAAATCAAGTTCATTTATAATACCCCTAGATAAACTGATAGAATTATCCCTTGTAATTTGAACCTTATCATGACCTGAATCTATATCGCATTCCTTAACAAGATTTTCAACAACTACACAACCATTTGTTTCTACCTTCTTACATCCAACCAGCATCCTATCATTGTTCATGTAAACTCAAGAAACATCTTAATATTCTCATGTATCATCTAAATCCTTTAAATATTCTAATCAGTTTGAAGTATCAATCTCAAAGTTATTCAAGAAACATTTTCCTTTGATATTTTTTGTTGGGAGTAGAGCCTTTTTTCGATTTATGCACCTGATCAGTAGAAACATTTTTTAAATTTGATGCACCTACTGTAATATCTGATTCCAGAGGCTGAATTTGTGAACTGTATTGTAATATAACAAGATCAGCTAGCATAGGATCAAAGAAATCCATCTTCTGTATTTCTATATTTAAATCAACGGGAAGAACTAAAGCATCTCCCACAACTGACAATCCTCTCGATTTCTCCATAATTGAAGAAATATTTGAATTACTACCAACAGGGAGACAATTCCCATACGATACTATAATAGAGCCATTACGATTAACCTTTCAATTTTTCAAATTCGATTTAATACGACTATCAACCAAATTGCTAGAGATCCTAAATTTCTTATGAAAATTTCGACCGATATTAACTGAATTAATCTTATCAAAATGCCTAAATAAATCCTATAAAAAAATCAATAACTTCTTTTCTTTAGATCCATAATTGATCTTGAAGAATTCTCTTTAACTTCATGCACTTCAACACAAACCAAAAACCATGTTCTTCAATCGAATCCTTCTTTGACTCAATATCAGATTTCCGACATTTATACCTTTTATGACCGAATGATCCAAACTTTAAGCATCTAACGGGATCTCTGCATACAATAGCTAAATGCAAAAGATCTCCATATATAAAACAAATTTTTTTTACCTTTCTAACATTGACCCAATTCCTCTGATAGACAGATCAATTACTCGAAGAAGGCGACGTCGAAGAACATTTTACCACTTGAGCGTACGTACGCTTTCTTGAAGGGATATGAGCAAAAAAAGACGATGTCACCTAATTAGGAAAAGAAGATCGAATAGAGGGAGGAAAATAATAAGGGGGTAGATCATATGTAGACAAATTATGAGAGGAGTAAAAACGATGATTGAACGAGAGCAAATTTGATGAGAAGGATGAAGATGTTCGGGAAAATCCCTTCAGATGATCAGTCTAAGGGAACAAAAAACTCAACGTAGTGGAAAAAACTTGATCGTGATTGTAGTGGGATGAAACAAATAGAGATAAACACCAGAACAAACAATCACAGATTTATGCAATGCAGAAAAAATAAATAACACGAGTATTTATTATGGTTCCACTACCGCGAGGCAATGTACGTCCACTTGGAGAGATGAGATTCTAATAATCACTGAAAGATTAAAGTTACAAAATTGATTCACTTTCAGAGGCTATACTAAGAGGAATTAACAATACAGTCAAGATTCTGTAGAGTTTCAACTCTCTAGGAAGGCTGTCGTTGTTGTCCAGAAGCTCCACTATTTATAGAATAAAGATATGAGAAGGGGTAGCTGCTATATAGCAGCCTTAGGTTTTGGTTCGGCGGATCTTGTTCGGCATCACTTTGGTTCAGTCAATTTGGTTTGGTATCCATCTGGTTAGGCATTTGCAACAGCACACATCGTTTGGTTCGGTATGATTTGGATTGGCATGATCTAATACTGAACCAAATATTTGGTTTGGCTTTCAGTGACTCAAATCTAGACTGGCACTACTTGGTTAAGAAAAGTCAATGCCGAACGAAACTAGCAGCACCGGACGAGATTTCTCGTCCGGTGCTTCCACTTCTCCTCTTCTTTACCAAACAAGACAGCTGCTTCAACACCAGACGAGATTTTTCGTCCGGCCTCCTCATCACCAAATCAGATTCCCACTGTCGCTTCAACCATCAGCCAACCACCGAACGAAGTACCTCGTTCAGTCTCTACCCAACACCGCTCTAGCTCCACCGAACCAAAATAGTGGTTCAACAATTCTTCTTGGAGCTTACTTCCGCTTCGAGGGTTAAGGCTTCCTCCTTCCTCATCGACGCTTCTCTAATGGCCTTGCTCCTTCTTCAAATCGCGAATTAGAATTCAGGTATCACTCTAACAATCTCCACCTTGACACCGAATTCCATACAAGCCTTCCAATTCTGTCTACACCACTATGCTCCCAGCAATGGATACTTAACCAATGAGCTTCGGTAATGCCATCACCCATTACACTTTGTCAACGAACTCCGGCATGGCCACCACCCATCAAGAAAGTGTTCAAAGTACCTAGTCCGTGTAGAACCTACCAATCTCCACCATGAAAACAAGTGTCTCCATGAACTATCTCAACTCTCCCTCCGTGCCACCCCATGGCACCTAGCATTTCATTAAGAGAATCAAATCTGAGCAATGCTCGTACTTAGCAACAGGCAACAACTTGGTAAACATGTCTGCTGCATTCTCGTTTGTGTGAACTTTCTGAAGATGAACTAGCTTCTCTTCACTCATCGAGACAAGGAACGACTCTCTTACCTCAATATGCTCCATCCTCGATCTGAATGCTAGACTTTCAACTAAGTGAATTGCACTCTGACTGTCATAGTACACATCCACGCCTTCATATACGAATCCCAAATCACACAACAACGCCTTGAATAAAGCACCTCCGTTGCTGCTTCAATTGCAGCTATGAGCTCTGCATCTGTAGTGGACAAAGCCACAATCGTCTACAACTTCGCTCTCCAATTGATCGCTATCCGACCAAAGGTGAACACATATCTGGAGGTTGACTTCTTCGATCTCTATCATCGGCATAGTCGGAATCACAAAATCCAACCAAGATGAAATCTCTACCTCTACCGCCAAAGGCAAGTCTATGGTTTGGAGTTCCTCTAAGGTATCTAAAGGTACACTTCACGGCTTCCCAATACATCTTTCTTGGATTCTCCATGAATCTACTCACCAATCCAACAGCCTGTGCAATGTCAAACCTAGTGCAGACCATGGCATACATGAAGCTGCCAACTGCACTTGCATATGAGACCTTCATCATATAATCCTTGTCCTTTTTTGAGAACGTAGAGCCTTTACTAGAAAGCTGTATGTGAAAAGGCATGGGTATGTTGATTACCTTTTCCCCTTCCATGCTAAATTAAGCAAGCACCTTTCTAGTGTACTCCTTTTGAGTTAGGCTCAAAAGTCCTAGCTTTCAATCCCTTTGAATTTACATATCTAAAATTTTCTTTGCTTCTCCAAGGTCTTTCATTTCAAATTCCGCTTTCAGCTTTTGCTTTAAAATATTAATTTTAGCCTTATCCTCGGAAGCAATCAACATATCATCCACTATAAGAGTGAGTACACCCATCTACTAGTCTTTAAATGGTTGAAGTACACACAGGCGTCTTTGATGCTACGATCAAAACCAAGTGAAAGCATAAAAGAGTCAAACCTCTTATACCATCGTCTAGGCGACTACTTAAGTCCATTCAAAGACTTATTCAATTTGCAAACCCAATTTTATTTTCCATTTACAAAAAATCCATCTAGCTACTTCATGTAGATGGCCTCATCCAAGTCTCCGTGCAAGAAAGTGGTTTTCACGTCCAATTGCTCTAGCTCCAAGTCATGAGCCGCGACAAAAGCGAGTAAAATGCGGATGGACATATGCCTCACTACTGGGGAGAATATCTCATCATACTCCAATCCCTTTCTTTGTAAAAACCCTTTAGCAACTTGTCTATTATTGTATCTCCCATCATCCTTCACCTTGAACAGCCATTTGCAACCTATGGTTTGGCTTCCTTGAGGAGGTGGTACCAGATCCCAAGTCTTGTTCTTCTTCAACGACTCTAACTCCTCTTCCATATCGCACATCCACTTCGAACTGACACATGACTTCAAAGCTTCATCAAGGTCAAGTGCTCCTCATGAACCACACGTAGAGCATAGTCAAACTGATCACCAAGGCTAAGGTTCGAAACTGCTGATTACCATACCCTTCTTGAGGCCTGATAGTCCAACGACTGACCCGGGTAGGTACTGCTTCGCCTAAACTCCTTTCAACTCCACCTTTAACTGAACTTCCTCTAGATTCATGCACATCACCAGCACTACTAAAACGTACATGCGGATTATAATTGATGTTTCATCACTTGTGTTTTCCTCAACAGCATCAACAACAACTCTACTAGTTGGCTGGAACATGGGAACTTCTTCCATTTCGTTAGGCCTATCAGAATCTTCTAATGTGGTAGGTAGCTTCTCCTTCGGATTGAACATAGCAGACTCATCAAAAGTAACATGTATGGAATGAAAAATCTTCCGATCAACAGAGTTCCAAATTCTATATCCCTTTTGATACCATCGGTGTATCCCATAAGTATGCCTTTGTATGCTCTAGCCTCCAACTTGTCATCGCATGTATGGTGAACGTACACAGGACAACCAAAAATTTGAAAGTAACCATGATTCACAGCTTTACCTCTCCACTTTTCCTTTAGAATCTTCTCATCTATGGCTGAGCATGGAATTCGATTTATGATATGCGCCGCAATTGATAATGCCTCAGCCCAAAAGCCGCTAGACAAGCCCGCTGTCAATCTCAAGCAATGAACCTTCTCTAATAGTATCATGTTCATCCTTTCTGCAACCCCATTAGATTATGGATCGCGGGGTGTAGTGAAATGTCTTTGAATGCCATGTTGTCTACAAAAGTCAAGGAACTCTCTAGAGACAAATTCACCGCCATTATCAGATCTGAACACCTTCAACCTAGAGCCAGATTGGTTCTCAACAAGCGCTTTCTAGTCTTTGAGCTTCCCAAAACTTTATGATTTGGCTTTCATCACATACACCCATACTTTTCGAGAAAATCCATCAATGAAAGAGATAAAATACATTGCTCCTCCAAGAGAAGGAGTAGCATCTGGTCCCTAGACATCTGTATGCACATACTCAAGTACTCGCCTCTATCTATGGAGTCCATTTCCAAAAGATACTTTAGTTTGCTTGCCTAACACACACTCCTGGCAAAATTCCATCTTGTCGAAGCTTTATCCTTTGATCATCTTTCATCCTTGAAGAAAATCTAATCCCTTTTCTGAAATATGACCCAACCTAAGATGCAAAAGGTTTGTGGCATCCAATGCACGAGAACTATCTACTTCAACATACGACTCTCTAAGAACCATAGTTCCTTTCAGCAAATAAAAATTTCGCAAAACATCTCCTTTCATAAGAACTAGAGAACCTCTTAAAACCTTCATACTATCCATCTCGATAGTTACCTTGCATCCCAAAGATGCCAATTGTCCTAAAAAATTAACGACTTCTGAAGACTGAGAACATACCGGACACCTGTCAAAGTGTGTATCACTCTATCAAACATCCTAATTCTCACTGTACCTTCACCCATTGCTCTACAACTAGCATCATTACCCATAAGAATAGAGCTTCCCTCTCATCCAACGAAAGAACTAAAGTAATCCTTATTAGGCGTTATATGGAAAGACGCCCCCGAGTCCAGCACCCAATGATCCAAGACATCTAACACTGTTGTAGACAGCACATCCTCAGATACAGACTTCTCCACCACAAATGATGAAGATCCATCTTCTTAATTCTTCATTAAATCTAGACAATCCCTTTTCCAATAACCAGGTTTCTTACAAATAAAGCACTTTCCGTCTTTAGACTTTCCTCTTCTGCCATTATCGGGCTTCCTAGACTTGAAATGCCCTCTAGAGTGCCAATTCTTCGTATCATCTCTACCTCTTTCAATAAACAGGTCATGACTAATACTTCTACCTCTACTGCCTTCACTTATCTCCTTCATCCATCTCTCAAGTCTCAGATAGAAGGCCTGACTTCACATCTTTCACTGTCAATGTGTCTCTAGCAAAGATAAGGCTGTTAGCAAAACCCATGTGACGCTCCAGAAGAGAACACAAAAGAATGATTTCCATTTGCTTCTCATCCATCTTCAAGTCAACAGTCTTCATCTTCATCTTCATCACGAGATCATCAAAGAAATTAAGATGTTCCTTCACTGAAGTACCCTCTCTCATCTGCGTGGTGAAATATGTCTTCAGCAATATCAGACGGTTAGTCCGAGATTTCTTCAAGTGGAGATTTTCTTGCTTGGTCCAAAATATCCCTAGTAGTGGTCTCACTGCTAATCTATGAGATGACATTCTCTCCAATAGCTAGTTGTAAAGTAGTAAATGCCCATTTCTCCATCTCCTTCCTTTCCGCGACTGAGTTGTCAACCGTCAAATCCTTAGGGGCAAACACTACTGGATGGACTTCATTCCTTATTAGAACAGCCTTCATCTTCCATTGCCACTCTTCGAAGACTTTATCCCCATTCCATTTTTCTATTTGCCAACTCTAATCCTGACGCGATATACATCCTTCTAGTATAGGATCTCGTAACAACTTGAGTCGCTTCATCTCCTGCCATAGCGTCAAACACTCCTCAATCAACCTTGTAGCTCTAATATTAGACTTTGGGGAAAATCCCTTCAAATGATCAGTCGAAGGGAAGAAAAAACCAACGCAGTGGAAAATAACTAGATCGTGATTGTAGTGAGACGAAATAAATAGAGATAAACACCAGAACATATAGTCACAAATCTATGCAATACGGAAAAAATAATAACACCCGTATTTATTATGGTTCCACTACCGCGAGGCATTGTATATCCACTTGGGGAGATGATATTTTATTAATCACTGAAAGATTGGACTTATAAGATTGATTCACTTTTGGAGGCTATATATAAGAAAAATTAACAATATAGTCAAGATTCTACAGTGTTTCTACTCTTTAGAATGACTGCCATTATTGTCCAAAAGCTCCACTATTTATAGAGTGAAGATATGAGAAGGGGCAGCTGCTATATAGAAGCCTTGGTTTTTTGTTTGGCACATCTGGTTTGGCATCTTTGGTTCGGTCAACTTGGTCCGGTATCCATTTGGTTCGGCATTTGCAAAAGCACACATGGTTTGGTCCGGTATAATTTGGACCGGCATGCTCTAACACGGAACCAAATATTTGGTTCGAACTTCAGCGACTCAAATTTGGACCGCACTACTTGGCTCGACATCAACTCAATGCAGAACGAAACTAGCAACAGCGGATGAGATTTCTCATCCGGCAATTCAACTTCTCCTCTTCTTTATCGAATGAGATCAGCTGCTTCAACACCAGATGAGATTTCTCGTCCGACCTCCTCATCACCAAATCAGATTCCTACTACCGCTCCAACCGTCAGCCAACCACCGAATGAAGTAGCTCGTTTGGTCTCCACCCTACACCGCTCCAGCTCCACCGAACCAAAATTGTGGTTCGAAAATTCTTCTTGGAGCTTGCTTCTTCTTTTAGGGTTAAGGCTTCCTCCTTTCTCGTCGATGCTTCTTCTCCAATGGCCTTGCTCCTTCTTCAAATTGTGAATTGGAATTCATGTATCATTCTAACAGAAGACGCCATTAAATGTTCATTCATGTGATTTTTTAGTGTTTAATTATTATATTACACAGCTCATATGTTTCAACGTTTAATTATCATATACATAATAATTATATATTTTTATACCAACAAATGGCATAATGAAATCCCGTTTCAGCTCAGTTTGTTTTCTTTTACATTTGATCTGCATAGAGATCAAGAGCGTTCTCTTGAGGTATGCTGTCATTTTTTTTTAAAAACTTTTGACTAAACATAAATTAACCTTGAGTAGTCGATTAATCTTGAAACGGTGATTAAATGATTTTATGTTTACTTATCAAAGTAGTTGTTCGTGCCTAGTGCCAGCCAATTATATTATATTTCATTTGGCAGAAAACTGAGGACAAAATGAAGCATTGACATTGGTACTATTAGCATTTGACAATTATAGAAGAAAATTCTTGTATATTGACTTACCTTTTTGTATGCCAATAAGGACGGAAGAGTTATGCCACTGTTGTACATATCAAATACAAGTTCACTCTACAAGTTATGGTATTTATGTTCAAAACTATAAATTTCCCCATGTCACTATACTTGAAAGCTCTTTTACCCTCAGAATATCTTTGGGGAGAGGAACAAAACTTAAAAAATAATATTATTTTTTCAGCTTTAAATTTTAAGGTTGACAATTTTTGTTCAATGGTATGTGCAGTTAAAGGAATGTAAAGAAAATGGACTTGTGATGGTTGTAAAAGATGATGATATCCCTAGGTTTTGAACCAGGCTAAAATCTTTACTGGCTAAGCAAGATACTATGAGTGTAACCAAGGTGCTAATGCCTGAATTTCTAGGGCATGTGTTGGTTGAGCGAGGCAAAGAGTAAAATTTTGAGTGACTACTATCGAAGGACTAGGCGATATGGTCCTAAACATGATATTCTTTCGTCATGATAGCATGTTGACTAAGGATGATGAGGTGAGGATAGTTTTAGATGGTGGGTATATGTACTTCCATTATATTTGTAGGTATATGTACTTATTCTATAGGTTTTATATTATAAGAGACTAAACATGCATAGAATCTTTTTGGCAGAAATATAAATCTTTTGTTATTTTTAGTACATATGAATGAATATGTTTGTTACTGGCTCAATATTTGGTTTAATTTTTAAAGTTATGAGTGCATTGTAATAGTATTTTTTTCTCATTTGAATTTTTTTAACAATGGCAAAAAATATTGTAAAAGACCCTATTGCAACAGGCAAAAACAATTGCAAAAGATTCTATTGCAACAGGCAAAACAAGCTGTAAAAGACCATATTGCAATGATTGTGGACAATTATAAAAAAAATGTTTATTACAATGGGCTTTTACAATGGTTTTAAAGGGTGGTAAAATCTTAGGTCTACTACAACATCGCATAATACGAACGGCGTTGGCCCATTGCGAAACCCTTACTACAATGGGTATTGCCCATAGTAAAAACGATATTGCGCTGTAGTGCATGCATGTTCGATGAGTTTACTTGCTCATCAATATGTTGTAGGCACTTCCCTCTTTGTGTTTTTGGATTTCTATTTTGATTTCTGGATTTTATGAGATTTTTGTTTCACCAAATATTTCTTAGGAATTTCTTTTATATGCTAATGTTGTTTTTTAGGATTTGGTGAATAAGATTTAAGAATGTTGATATTCTTTTGAGTTTTAACACTTTATGGATATGTGCTCTTATTGAGATTTGTTAAACCATTATCACTATTATGTCACATTTACTTGAACTATAACTAGACTGACCCGTTTATTATTTTTATATAATAATCATGTTAGACCAAGGTGTTTTAGGTACTTCAGCAAAATGACTTTAGGGTTTGACTAACTTGGTGCAATTTTATATGCTTTAGTAGACTAGTAGCTTAGTAGTATATGTAGTCTATCATGTAGGTTGAGATAAAGACTCATTTTGTTGTATGTTCTAGGTTGTCTTATGTATCTCGTATGTATGTCATGGATCTCTTAGGACCATTGTTTTGTAGTCCACTACATATAGTGTGTCCATGTCTGTTTCAAATTTACAAGATATGTATATCTCTTCGTTGTATTCTGTCATTTAGTGTTCAGTAATATTTTACATTGTTCTGAATTATTTTAAGCCACTGTATTACTATTTTTGCTTGGATCGCATATGTTGAATCCTCTCTTACAAGGAAAGAATAAAATGTTTACCCAATTCGACATATCGGCACTTGCCCAAAGCAATAATAAAGATGGTCGCTCCTAACCAGCATTATCCTCCACATTACTAGACGTTGTTACATAGTAATGTCCTCTGCAAACGAAGGAATAAAAGTGGGCATCACAACTCGGTGTCAAAACTGAGTTTTGAAAAGTATACAATATTTGAGACGTGAATCTGGGTCTAGACAGACTTAGGGTCATGCCCTTAGGGTGTTGGGTAGATATTTAGAATTTATTTCCTAATTAGGATAGGAATATAGATGGTTATTAGGGAATACTCATCAGGATGCACTTGTATGATTTTGTATTACCATATAAATTTAATATTATGTATTGTATAAGTTAGACCTTAAATGGCTTATGATTGAATTGTTGTATCCTAATCCCTTAATGATCAAAGTTGCGTAGCGAAAGTGGATGGATTGCTTTCCGATGAGCGTATTAACTAGTTTGTTTTTATGTACGTATGATTGATTGGTTATTGGATGAATGATTGCTTAGGAAATTTTAGTAACAATTTAAAATTCAAATTGAGTAAAAATCATCACTTGAGAGTTTTAAAACCTGCCCAATATTAATAATAAGAACTTACGGTGTCTTCAATGGTGTAGTTACCCCAAGAATTATTAAAGTTTTAAACTTATATAAAAGGAAATGTTAATTCATATGTGCAATTAATTAAATGTGAGATTAATTTAAAATTTAATGTTTGATTGAGGTATATATATTGATGTATGTGTGTACTTTAGAATTGTTATTAGTAAATTATTATTTCTATGATAATATTAAGATTAATTGAAAGGATTATATCAAAAGCAAGCATCTGTTTAAATTGAAAATCTTTTTGATAAGGGATATACATAAATGTGGAATTTGATTATATTTATTATAAGCAAGCATGTATTTTAGGGAAAGCTTAAAAGTATTGAAAGATACATGTATATTACATGAAAATAAATTTTGTGTTAAATTGCCAGTTGACTGTCTTAAGAATTCTGATCGATGCACCTGATCAATGTTATCGATAATACTTTGAGTTATAATTTGTAAAATATTATAATTAAGTATGAATGCATTATAAATAAAATTTAAAAAAGAAATAAAGTTTTAAGCGAGTTAAATATTATTTTAAAATGGAAAGAATGTTTGGAAATGTATATATATATATACATATGTAATGAACTTTTGTAAGAAAATGTCATAAGGATAAATAATATTTTAAGAAGTGTTTTGAATTATATATTATAGTTGAAGGGTAGTATAATATGAAATTTTTATAATAAAATGAAAGCAACTTAATATGAGGTTAAGAATTGCTTAAAAAGATATAATATATTTTGGAAAATATTTTTGTAAATACTTTGAGAAGAAAATTATATTTAGTATGAAAATAATCTTTATCTATTATAGAATTTTGATGGTTGAAATAAATGCAATGAAAACAGTATATATATTTACAAGTGTTGATTTCATTTTGAATGGCTAATGCATCCATCGATCATTAGTGATAGTCATGGTCAGTGGTGAGGCAATGTTGATCACTTAGACAATATTGCAGCCAATATATGAAGCGGTTTACTATAAAAAGATTGTAAGGCAATATCATTATATTATTTGATATTTGTGAATTTGTATATGTCCATTTATAAGATATACGCTTAAGGGAATTGTGTACGTTACTTTAATTGATCATGTATGGCATATCGTGATTTATGTGAAAGTTAAAAATGATACCTTTTGAGTTATAATTTAATGGAAGTTGAAATAAAAAGCCTAAGTTATGTATTTATTGGATAATTTGATTTTATGGATAGGAAATATTTCAAGAAGATATGGTTTCATATATATACAACTTAGTTCAAGAAGTTTACTATTATACAATTCTTCAATTTGAAAAGTTAGAATTTAATTTGGAAATAGTTAAAGGTTGAACAACCATAGGCTGTCATAATTCCTCAATTGGATAGAAAAGTAAATCCCTTAGAAATGAAATTTTTGTTTCGTGTTAGAAATCTTTGAATTAATAAGGGTTATAGGATTGTAGAAAAAAATATTTTTGCTAGTGTCTTATATTCTTGTTTGTAAATTGAAATATTAAATATGTCAAATATCTTGAACACCTTAGAGTGTTAGAATTTTAGATTTGTAAAAGTTATTGGGGTTTCTAAAGAATGGAACATGGTTGTATAATCAAATTTTGAAAATTTTAAACATGAGAAAATATTTGAAGTAGGAGTTACTATGTATTTTGATGATTTGAATTAAAAAATAGTAGGCGTTAACAAAGTAATTTTGTGATAAATATATTAGAAACAATTATACTATTTGTAAAACAAAAAGTTTAGAAATTTAGTGTGAGAAAGAAGTTATCAGGAATGTGATAATTATAATTTATAGAGAATTTTGAACTTGTTTAGTAATTATAATTATAAAACAAAAATTAATTATAATTATAATTTATTTGGCTTGTAGTTTAGGATGAACAACTTTATTTAGATTATTTTCCCAGTTTCAATAGATTTCATGAGATAACATTGATTCAAACAAAATGATAAATTTTGGCTTGTCGAAAAATTCATGAGTTTAAATATCATCGTATTTTGGTCATAACCTTTGAATGGTAAATTCGATTTCAGTAGTTTTTGTAACGACCCAGATTTATGATAATTAAAATTTGAATATTTAATTTATTTTTAAATATTAATAAGTGAAATTTATAAGTCGAATAAATTTTATTTCGAATAATTGGATTTAATTGAATAATTAATCGATAGTTTGATAGTGAAATTACAGAAATAATTGAAAATAGGGTTAAATATGATTAAAATTGATTGTACAATTTTATTATATCATATTGGAGTTAGAATGATGTTATAGAACTTTTAAAATCGAATTAAAAGTTTATTTGTGAATTTAATATTTAATCGACTAGTGAAATTTGTCATTTTTCGAACAGTCTCAGAATTGGACGAAACTAGTTCGATTGGATCCGTAATAGTTTGTTATTATCGGATTTCAATTTTCGTAGTCGGAGTTTTCGTTTGATCGTGGCAGCTCGAAACGCATCGAAATTGTTTTTAATATTAATTTAGCGAGTTAAAATAGCCATTTTTCAAATTGTCTCAGATTTCGACGAAACTAGTTTCATCGGATCCGTAATGTGATATTATTGTATGGTTTCAAATTTCGTGTCAATCGGATTTATCGTTTGTCCGGTGCAAGCTAAAACGCCTAGAAAATCGTTTAATCGGTTTAATTTTAAATTGAACATTTATTGCCATAGCTCGCACAGATGACCGAATTAGCTTCCGAAACTTGTTCCATTGTGTCCGGAATGCGGGGTAAACCCCGGAAATGCCAGTCAGCGCGCGTAAATCGGAGTACGGAAATTCCGGAATGAATAGTGTTTTCGTTCGATTTTCTATATAAGAAACCCCTTCTCTTCAACAATTTGCAAACCCTAATTTCAAGACCTAGCCGCCAGTTTGCAAACAATGGCCGAAAATTCTCATTTCTTTCCCCCTCGATTTCTTCAAATCCACCATGTAATTCGAGAAACTTTCTAAACGAAAGTTGTAGAGCACAACACGAACTAGATATCCAACGGTGGAGATCGGGAATGGAGCAACAGATCGACGCGAATTTGTGTTTGAAGGGGCCGGCTTTGTGCGCGTTTTTCGAGCATAATTGGGGACCGAGTGCGACGCCATCTTGGCGGTGGGTGGAGTTCGTCGTGGCCTTTCGAGTGATGGCCATTGATCGAATTTTAGGGGGACGAGGTGGGTGCGGCCGTTAGGGTTTCACGTGTGTATATGGGTTTCTGGAACGCGTTCGAACGGGAGAGGAGAGAAACGTGCGTGCGGCCCTGATATTGAAGCTAGAAATCTATGGTCCAGATTTGCCTAAGGTTTTAGAAATAAAATAGAAATTAATGTGTATATTAATTTGTATAATATTTAAAACCCTGTAACTTTTTCGTACGAGGTCGGAAAATTACGAAACAAGTTGCGTTGGAATCGTATGGACGAGCACTACGCAATGGAGCTGGTTTGGAGTCGTTTGGAGTTAGTGAGAATTTCGGATAAAATTAAACGTCCGTTTAATTTTATTCGAAATAAATCGCTAAAACGAAATTGAAATAAAGGTGAGAACTTCTCACTCAATCGAATCGGTTTCGATTTTATTTTAAATAGTTAGATTTAAAATTCTTGAATGCACATTTGAATGATGATTGTTATCTATTGATTGTTAAAATAGACATTATACGCCGTTAGTAAGCGGATGTTATTTATTAAAAACATATACCGCGAATATTTCATAAACAGTGAAATTGGTATTATTTATTTATTTGGATTTGATTTCCCGCAGTATATAGCGGATGAGACCCTATTGCGCCGTCTATTAAGCGGATAATATTTTATAAATCCCATATACCATGATAATTCCGTACTGGAGCGGAATTGGTATTGTGCTAACATCTTTGGATGCAGGGAAACAGGTTGGAGGGATCCAACTGGATTCCTCAACTGTATTGATTTATTTACAGATATTGTGATATTTGTTGATTATCATATCGATATATGATATTTGGATGTCGTGATTGACTATTTGGTATGTAGCATCATTGGGCCAAATTTTGGAATATTAAAAGGATTTTTAAAGTGATTTTTGAAAGTACACGTTTTATGAAAGATTTTGGAATTGATTGTTGATTGTTGATTGTTGAATAAGTTAAATTAAAACAACAATTGTAAAAGAATGAATTGTATAAGCAATCAAATTATAAGTATGAAGTTATAATTAATGTGATTTACAATTGTGAAATAATCTTATATATAAGAAGTGAAATTATATAAGTAAAAGGTTTGTGAATGTGATTTATAATCTGAAAATAAAATTCCAGAGAAGTGTTTTGAAAGGATTTGATATTTTGGAAAATTATTTTGGAGAAATTAAAGCTCTAAACTCTATTTGGTCGCTGGAAAATAATCCTGATGATGATGGCCACATCATTAGAATTCATTTTCGGGTTTCCAAAAGAGAAATTGCTGCCAAATTGTTTTAAATAAAAGTTGTTGGAAAATTTTGAGTTTGGGTTTTGAAATTCAAAAGATAATTGAATTGATTTCAAAAATGGTTTTGAAAGACTTGAAAGGACTCTGGAATCCTATTTAAGATATTTATGGGAATGATAAATGAGTTGATAACTTATACAGATTGAATTTTGATAGAATAAATTTAACTTAAGGGATAGAGTTAAATTAAAGAAGTATAAGTAAATCAATAAAATCCAAGTTGAAATAAATTTGAGTTGTCATCAAAGACATTAATTTGAAATTTAACAAAAGGAAAGTTAAATAAATTGATTTGGATTTGATAAGATGCTTGAAATGAAATATAACTTAAGTGAAGTTGAATGAAGTTGATTTTTGGTGTCAAAGTAAATTAATAAGTGAATTAATGAAATGAAGTCATTGAGAATTTGAACTTGAGTTATATAAATGAAATTCAACATTATATTGTTAAAGGAATTAGCAATTGAATTGAACTAATGGATTAAATGTTAATCAATTAAATGTAAATAATTGATATGAAATAATGAATGTAAGTGTTAATTCATTAGAAGCTAATGTTATTAGAAATTGAATAAATTGAATGAAAGTCAATTTAATATGATCCAATTGGAATTAAATGTGTTGAACCAAATTGAATGTAAAGTGAATAAATTTGGTTGTATTGAATAAATATTGGTTGTTATTTGATTGTTGATTGATTGTATATAATTCATTAAGTGTTAATGAAATTGAATTAGCGAAATTGGAAGATATGTGATTGAATTCAAATGGGTAATATGTAAATTTGAATAGAATTGGATTTGATTTGGAAGTGAAATAAGTTGAATATAAATTAGTGAATGTAAACTAATTGGAAAAGAATGAATGTTGATAAAATCCAATGTAAATGAATCAGATGTGATTTAAATTGAAAACCAATTCGTTTAATATTAATGAGAATATGAATGAATATTGATTTGGTTATGGATGATAGTTGGTTGATGTTTGCATTTGTTGTTTTGTTGCATTTGCTATATTGGCACATGTAGTTGTTATGTTGCTATATGTTGTATATTGATACTATTTTCATATATGCATGATTCTCATGTTGTTGTTGAGTGTTTAGTAGGTGCGGATGGCGTTGCTTCGCATTTGGAGCTCGCTTTCGTGCTATATTAGCCGTATATGCTCGCTAATAAAAAAATAAGGTACATATCTCGGATTACATACCGTACTTTTACACTTTTTTCCCTGCGGGATGCCTCATCACTTGATGAGATGTATATTTGTGATATATATACTGTCATTTTTTTTCGGATCGAGCCGTGCAAAGGAGACAATGGCGAATTTTTTCGAAAATTAAAGGCGTTAGAAAAATTTGAGAAAATTGGAAAATTTTTGAAAACTATAATTTTGATTTGGAATTGAAAGTTAAACAATAGTAGTTGTTTTTGAAAAGATAACTAATTATGATTTGAAAACTTAGTAAAGTATTGTAAGAAGTTTAACTATGGACTTTGGGAAAGTTAATGGATTCTGTAAATTTTTCTTACTTGGTAATTCGAGGACGAAATTCTTTTAAGGGGGGAAGTATGTAACGACCCAGAATTTTTGATAATTAAAATTTGAATATTTAATTTATTTTTAAATATTAATAAGTGAAATTTATAAGTCGAATAAATTTTATTTCGAATAATTGGATTTAATTGAATAATTAATCGATAGTTTAATAGTGAAATTACAGAAATAATTGAAAATAGGGTTAAATATGATTAAAATTGATTTGTAAAATTTTATTATATCATATTGGAGTTAGAATGATGTTATAGAACTTTTAAAATCGAATTAAAAGTTTATTTGTGAAAATTGAATATTTTAATATTTAATCGACTAGTGAAATTTGTCATTTTTCGAACAGTCTCAGAATTGGACGAAACTAGTTCCATTGGATCCGTAATAGTTTGTTATTATCGGATTTCAATTTTCACAGCAATCGGAGTTTTCGTTTGATCGTGGCAGCTCGAAACGCATCGAAATTGTTTTTAATATTAATTTAGCGAGTTAAAATAGCCATTTTTCAAAATGTCTCGGATTTCGACGAAACCAGTTTTATCAGATCCATAATGTGATATTATTGTATGGTTTCAAATTTCGTGTCAATCGGATTTATCGTTTGTCCGGTGCGAGCTAAAACGCCTAGAAAATCGTTTAATCGGTTTAATTTTAAATTGAACGTTTATTGCCATAACTCGCACAGATTACCGAATTAGCTTCCGAAACCTGTTCCATTGTGTCCGAAACGCGGGGTAAACCCCAGAAATGCCAGTCACCGCGCGTAAATCGGAGTACGGAAATTCCAGAATGAATAGTGTTTTCGTTCGATTTTCTATATAAGGAACCCCTTCTCTTCAACAATTTATAAACCCTAATTTCAAGACCTAGCCGCCAGTTTGCAAACAATGGCCGAAAATTCTCATTTCTTTCCCCCTCGATTTCTTCAAATCCACCAAGTAATTCGAGAAACTTTCTAAACGAAAGTTGTAGAGCACAGAACGAACTAGATATCCAACGGTGGAGATCGGGAATGGAGCAACAGATCGACGCGAATTTGTGTTTGAAGGGGCCAGCTTTGTGCGCGTTTTTCGAGCATAATTGGGGACCGAGTGCGACGCCATCTTGGCCGTGGGTGGAGTTCGTCGTGGCCTTTCGAGTGATGGCCATTGATCGAATTTTAGGGGGACGAGGTGGGTGCGGCCGTTAGGGTTTCACGTGTGTATATGGGTTTCTGGAACGCGTTCGAACGGGAGAGGAGTGAAACGTGCGTGCGGCCCTGATATTGAAGCTAGAAATCTACGGTCCAGATTTTCCTAAGGTTATAGAAATAAAATAGAAATTAATGTGTATATTAATTTGTATAATATTTAAAATCCCGTAACTTTTTCATACGAGGTCGGAAAATTACGAAACAAGTTGCATTGGAATCGTATGGACGAGCACTACGCAATGGAGCTGGTTTGGAGTCGTTTGGAGTTAGTGAGAATTTCGGGTAAAATTAAACGTCCGTTTAATTTTATTCAAAATAAATCGCTAAAACGAAATTGAAATAAAGGTGAGAACTTCTCACTCAATCGAATCGGTTTCGATTTTATTTTAAATAGTTAGATTTAAAATTCTTGAATGCATGTTTGAATGATGATTGTTATCTATTGATTGTTAAAATAGACATTATACGCCGTTAGTAAGCGGATGTTATTTATTAAAAACATATACCGCGAATATTTCATAAACAGTGAAATTGGTATTATTTATGTATTTGGATTTGATTTCCCGCAGTATATAGCGGATGAGACCCTATTGCGCCGTCTATTAAGCGGATAATATTTTATAAATCCCATATACCGTGATAATTCCTTACTGGAGCAGAATTGGTATTGTGCTAACATCTTTGGATGTAGGGAAACAGGTTGGAGGGATCCAACTGGATTCCTCAACTGTATTGATTTATTTGCAGATATTGTGATATTTGTTGATTATCATATCGATATATGATATTTGGATGTCGTGATTGACTATTTGGTGCTGCTGCATCATCGGATCCATTTCTGAAGTTTTAAAATAATGATTTTTGGCTTTAAAAGGAATTTTAAAGTGATTTTCAAAAGTATACGTTTTATTTAATTTTGAATTGTTAAAATAAATAAACGTTAGAATTTTATTTTCATAAAAGTTATGATTTTTGGAAAATAATGCTTAAGTATGATTTTGAAGTATATAAGCTTTAAATAACGATTTTTAAGTTATTAAAAGAATAAATTGGTTTAAATTGGGACTTTTGAATTATTAAAAACGATGTATATAAAAGACTTATAAAATTGATATTTTATAAATTAAAAATATTGGAATATTAAAACGAGTTTTTATAAGTGTTAAAAATGAAATAAAAATGGATTTCATAAATGAACGGAATTTATAGATTTATAAATTGTGAAGTTATAAAATGAATAGATTTTGTGAAATAGAAGGTTTATAAGTAATTATCTTATAAATTGGATTTTGACATTTAAATGAGATATAAATGGAATTTGTTAATAATGAGATTTATAAATCGAAGCTTATAAATAGAAAAGGAATTTATAAACATTGTTTATAAATTCGAAATCAATTTAATTTGACAAATTGAATATTTAAGTTTATTAAAGGAAATATATTCACGATTTTGGACAGTGAATACATTTTTGAATAAAATGGTCATGTTTGGCAAAATGAATATTACAAAAATGAAGTTAATTATTTTAAAGATGTTTTAAAATGTATTATGAATCGAAACCATAGATTTCAACATTATTGTTGAAATAGACGTTTTCGAGAAAGAAGGAAATGATGGACTATAACACTGTTGTTATAGTAAATGATTTCCGAAAGGAAATGTTTTATATAGTATTGGGATTTATATATCTATTTAAACTTTGAATCCCTATACTAGTGATTTTGGGTTGTCGTAACGATGTTTTACGTAACATTCGTTTTAACTCAAATTTAATGTGTTAAGAGAATGGTTTCCTTAAAAAGAATGAAATATATACTTAATTTTGATTTAAGTATATCGAATATTTTCAAATGTTGAAAATAAATAGATTTGTGATGTACTTATTATTAAATAAGTATGGAAATATTTTTCCAATGTGAAATGAACGTTTTAGAATTTATCCTTGTAAGATAAATTGAAAGTGAATATTGAAAATCGATTGAAAATCGTACATCATAAATATTTTGGGATTATAAATTCACTATGGAATTTATGAAAGAAAGGGGAATTAGTTTAAAAATAAACGTTGATTTATTTTTAAAGTGTGGGAATAAATTTAGAGTTTTGGAACGTAAATATAAAGTAAATCGGTAAGGATTTATCTAATTGGTTTAAATGAACCATTTTGAAAAGAAAATATTTCCGAGTAAGGAAAATGATTGAAATTTGTTTTCAAAAGTGGTAAAGGTGAAAAGTGATTTGAATTTTTTTTTAAATGTTTGAAGTGTGGGAAATTTTATATCTAGTAAAGATATTTTGGAAAGTAAATAAATTGTGAAATTATTTGGATTTGATGATGTTGAACACGCCTATTGATAGTTAAATATCCGACTATCAATATTTACCTTTAAATAGGTATTTGTTGTGATTTTCTTGAATTTGAATGCCACACTTATTTTTGAATAAGCGCTCACTATTCGGGTTAGCCGGGAAAGGACCTTTGGGTCGTATAACCCATTCCGAGTATGTGATACGTCGTTATGGATTGCATTTGATGACCGGTGTTGAAGACCGAATGTTTGTGAAAACGGAAGGATTACCATCGAGTTACTCTACATCGGCTGATCTCCGATATAGAGGTTCTATCACCCTTAGTGACGGGAAGTCCGGTCGTGATTAGTGAATATCCGGATTACAAGGACTTCTTTGGAAGTGGCTTCGGTTCTGTTCGAGCCCGGAACAGACTTATATGGATTGTATGTCTGACATTACAAATTGAGATATAAAGCTGATTTCTTTCAAATATATTTCTGTTGGTGGTGGAGAATTTATTCTCTTAGCTTAATACCCTTCTCTGAGACGTACGAGCTCAGAGGTTATATAGTTGAAGGTTATTAGTGATATATTCCCAATTTGGTAGTATGGCATGCTGAGTTTTGCTGTGAAATGATCATTGTTTGATCATTTGTGATAGGATCATTTATTTGATCATTTATCTTAGTGATCATTTCTATGATCATTTGATTGACCCAAAGCACAGCTTTTGTATAAAGCGTGGCTTTGTGGACGAGACTTCGTCGGACCTCACACCCCGGAAATGGTCAAAACAGGAAGGATGCGGCAAGGTTATTAGGGAGTAGCGCCCCTTTAGTGAATGTCATTCCTTCTGGATAGAGGTGGTATCATGGTATGGAGCCTAGATATTTAACCTATGTTGCTGCTACAAATTTTATGGTTGTTGGAAATCGAGGATCCTCGGATAGATCGGTTACGATCGTGGGATGACATATTCGTGTCAGTAGTTACCCAGTTAGGGGTAACCCGGCCTTGTGTTGGCAGAGATCCGGTTAGGTTCTCGGGACGTCATTCCAGAGGCGTTTCCATGTGGCAATGGGAAGTTCCTTGGCCTGACCATTTGTTGGAGATCCAAAGAAACAATACGATCTTGTACGGTTTTAGTTGTATAACCTGCCATGGAATGTGGCGGTAACCTGCTATTGAACATGGTAGCTATAGTAGGCATAAGTGCGAAATGTCTATGCTGGCTAAGATTTATATCTTTATTTTCGAAATAATTTTTTCCTACACTATGCACTAGTAATAATATCAAATGTTTCTTTTTAATGCGTATCAAGCATCTTTAACTATCATAAGGAGAAATCTCCTCCGATTCTGCGTTTGCATTGTGTGTGTGTGCGGGTGGCCTTATGGTAGTCTCATTTTTAAAAAAAACATTGCGAATTGACTTTAAAAATATTCCTCTATTTTGATTTTAAAGAAAAATAAACTGTTTTAGTTCGCACACCAGTCACATGACTGACTCGGAGTTTATTGTTTTCCTTCCTAAACTCTGGGTGCCCACCAATTTCCACACGGGCAGTCAAGAGCAAGGTTTATCAGGATATTCTGGAATTCAGGAGTTGCTGGAGGCAAGCTGGATGGCATGGCGTATTACTAGTATATAATATTTTCTTTTCCGCTGTTAGTTGTTGTTTGTTGTTGTACACTCTGATGATGTAATGTAATGTAATGTGATGTAATGTAATAACTGATATAGTTCTTTGATTAAAGATTATTCATTTATCTATTATATGTTGTTCCGCTGCGAATTGTGAGATTCTGATGTTGTTCTGTTATTTCTTTCTGTTCAGTTGCTTCCTTTTCTCTCTTCTTCTATCTTTTTCTTCTTCTTTAACCCTAACCGTACGGTTTTCCGGCCTTCAATTGCTCGACAGTTGATACAGTGGATGTATTGATGTCGGTTTTCGTGGATGAAAAATCGCGTTCGTTACAGTTTTGGCCATTTAGAAAATCTAAGATTGTAAGCTATAACTTTTATTTAAGTATTTTTATATTTTTTTTAAGGTTTACTATGTTAAAAATTGTGCATTTTATGGTCAAACCTACATCATTTTATACGAAAATCTAAGCTAGTTGCCTTTATGAAATCCTTCATAACTTGAGTTGTACTTCATATTTTTATAATCTAAAAGATGTTCTAAGAAGTTAATATGTTATGTAACAGTCATTCTTTGAATCCATAACTTAATTTAGTCATTTGACACTTAAAGTTTAGTTAGAAAGTGGTTAAAATTCAATAATAATGTTGTTTCTACTTTATATGAATGCATATTCTGGTAACATCTCTATATGTGGCTAACATGTAATTTTTAGCTGAGAATAGAAGCATAAGAGGACAAGTTGTGCTATGCGATGACTTAGCTTACCTTCGCTCGTAAATTAGCAAGGTAAATCGCATAAAATTTAAAAATATTGTGATAGATTGTTTATCCGATCGTGCGGTCGATGTATATTGTCTATATTATAATTATGGAATTGCAAATGGTTCTCCGTGCAAAGGAGATTCTGTCATAAATTTAAGAGAACTATTGAAAACTATACGTATATAAATCGCTATATTTATAATATCGTATGTGTTATTTGGATGAATTAAATATTTATTAAAGGGTCATATGGAAATGTATGTATATAATATTTTGCAATCAATCTTATTAATTAGATCGATTACAGTATTCTCTAGTGAATTGCAAGGACACAATTTTTGTAAGGGAGGGAATTTGTAACAAACCTGGTTTTGATTACTTGGAATTAAATTAGAGTACAATTTAAAATGGTAATGATTGAATAATTAGGAGGTCCGAGGATTGTAATTTTCAAATTAAAGTGAAATTTGGATTTATTCAGAAAGAGAACACATATAAACAATTTTTATGTGGTTTAATTCTTTTATTTAATAATAAAAGGAAATGGGAAACTAAATTAATGGAATACTCCAACATTTTAAAATATGGGATCCAAGTAAAATATTCTTTTAGTCGAATGAAAAGTGTAGCCTTTGGAAAATATAGAGTTAACAATAGTGAATGGTAAACGGTAGTTTAAAATATAGTATATTGGAATAATGAAGAATGAAGTTAATTTTTTTACAAGTGAAATTGCATAACTTGTTTTATCACTATTAATTACATGATAAATAATTTAATGAAAATTTATTTTTAATTTAAAGTGGTTATGCCATATTATTAAAATGGAGTTTTATAACTTAATAGGCTAGTTATTTCAAATTAACTAAGAACAATAGGAATAATTTTTATTGTTAAAAAAATTAAGTTGTGAATTTAACTCTTTTATGAAAAATAAAATGTAATAAATAAAATGGTGTTGTTGGTTAGAGAAAGTGAATTTAATTCATGCATTTGGGAAATTTTGATTATCTAAATTATTCTTTTGTAAGTTGAAATAATAAGACCACTTCATTTCTTTTGTCAAAAAATATGCACACTTGAGCCAAAATATTGTTAAAATAATTAACATATTAGTGGAGAATGAAATAATAACATGTACGTTCACTTTCTTTCTCATTTCTCTTTTTCCTATAAAACAGAACTTACAGTAAAAACATTGTTTTGCCCTCTTTCTCAAACCCTAGAAGCAAATCTTCTCATTTAAATTCAAATAAAATGTCAGAAAATTGCCAAATTCAAATCATAGATTCCCATCCCTTAGAGCAAAGAGAGAGAGAGCTTTAGGAATGGTTGGAGGTCGGAATTTGTAATGACCTGCCTTTTCGAACCCTAGTAGTCGACACTAATACGTCCACAGTATTCACGTGCCGAACAACTAAGTGCTGGAAAGACAGATTGTTAAAGGAAAGAAAGGAGTTAGAAGGTAGAAGAAACTAAACAATCCCATAATGCAACAGAATAATGTATACTCATCAACATAGTACTTTACAAAGTCATTTCAAAAATGATATATCAGAGTTACACTAATACAATTTCTAACCTACGACAGTTATAACAGCCTGTCCTTATACATCAGATATAAAGTATATAGTATACGGCGGAATCAAGATAATAACTAGCTATCAATTAAACCTCCTGCTCCGTGCTCCTCCAAAATGCATCCGTGGAAAAACCTGAATTACGTGGATGCTCGTAAAAATTTGAGCACCCAATAGTTTTTGGGAAAGAAAATAAAACTTCAGGTCAGACATGGGCCTGGTGTGAGTTAACAAGAACAACTTGATTATTACATTTCAAAATCTTTTAAAAATCAAAGGTATCTCGTGAGACCATGCCGCACATAAAAATGGACGCGTTTTTACCTTACGATAACCGAAACACTTTTATAGAAAATCCAGTGATATTATAATAATGTCTAAAGTACAAATACTTATTAATCTTAGCCGAAATGGTTACATTAATTAAATTCAGCATACTAGGCTTTTCAATCAAGATCGTAAAGGCACGTATTGGATAATAGATTCCATACCATGAATAGGTAAGCAACTACCTCTGATGGGTACATCTCTAGAACAATGCATCCGAATCTGACAAGAATATCTTGTACACTACCACACAAAAACCGGCCTACCACTTGACTAGCAGTATCGAACATGTCATCATCCTGGTCTTTCGGCCTTAATCGAGATCTCTCATGCACAACCAAATCCATAAAATAGGGTAATCTAGAAAGATGATGACATTCCCTAATAGGAGCGACCCACTTAGCCCTGCTGCATGCCATGTTTTAGTCATTTCTCGGTTGATGGGCTTGAGGCTACTTTTTACCTTTTTGAATAGCAATCCCACTTGGAATGCTAACAGTGCCCTCCGGGCATTAATGCAATGCTAGCATTCATACATACAAGTTGTCTAGGATAAGGGCAAATCGAAGGCATTACTTCTACTACATCCACTTTGGAATCACCCTCAGGACTAGTAGCGAGCATCCCTTGCACTTCAATGCTCCATCTTTGATTCCATATTCTTTAAGATGTCTTCAGTTCGAAATGCTTGAGTTGGATTAAAGTGATTTCCTGATAACAAATCCGATCCCGGTCTCTTCAAAACAACCCTTCGATAATTTCTTGTAAACTCAACCCTGGTTCTTTAGAAAATAAGCAGATAAAAGATAAAAGGGGATTTCACCTCCTAACCATTATTCGACGGATTTCCTTATCATTTATCCTAGAAGAACAAATGAATTTGTACTTACAGTATAGCACAACCGACGGTAACTATACCATATAATTTCCGTGTTTCTTCTAGATATTTCTAAAGTTACATTTTGTTCCAGGTTTGATTGTCGGTTATTTAACTATCAAATAAATAAACGATCAAACATTGATTAAATTCCATATGAGATCCTCGAAGTCTTTATTAATTAATCTTTAATTAATAAAATCACTTTATAAAACTTTATCAAAGGATCATTTCTAAAACACTTTCCCAAACCACTTACATCCCTTTTACTTGGAAAATTATATAAACATTTACCAAAAACATTTGAAAAAAAATTCTCTCTTCTCACATTCCGTATTAAATGTCCAGACCATTCCCTTTCAAAACATCACTTACTTTAAAACATGTTCACTTTATAAAACTCATTCACTTATTCCTTACGAAAATTCTTTTATAAGTTCACTTCACATTTCAAACCTCTTTACAATTTTTCAAACTTAATTTAAAACGTCTTTCAAAAATATCTAAAATGATTTATAAAATCTCTTTCTGTTTTTATAACTATTTAAAAAAATCTTTCTTGATAATTCCTTTATAGAATCTCCTTTATAAAAAATCATTTTTAGGATATCATTTGTATATCACTTTAGGTAGAACCTTTTATTTAATAAACCCCTTTTTAAAAGCAAGATATTATTAAAAAATAACTTTATAAAATAATAATATTTAAAAATCGTTTATAACGTTTAAACCCAAATTGATTAAAGAATTATAGCAAATTCAAAAAACATACTTTAGTAATTCGAAAGAGGCTTAGCAATCCCAATGGTGCTATTTTGAGTAACTATTCAGTTTCCATTTCAATTCACTTAACAGTTATTTACAAAGATCAGCATATATGTAAATACACTCATATACAAATCAAGGAATAACACGACAATATGAACTAACAAGAATATACATGTTCAAATAACAAAATAGAAAGATGGTGATTTGTCCTGCTAAACAGATGTCCAAACAATTCAATCAATTTATAGCTGAACGGGGGATTTATTCTGCTAATACATATCCACACAAACAAAAAAACAATCTACAGTATAACTCAATCACGGTTATATGGTTTCTTAATGGTATCAACACTTGAATCACTTGTATTCAAAACCATCTTTGAAAAAGAAGTACGTTTGAACCATTTTATTTTTGAAAACCAAAGGATTTAAAACTTTTAAACCCTTTTAAAAATAATTAATTAAAATTTAAATCCTTATTTAAATCATAATTAATTTTAATTGAATAATAACTTAATTTAATGAAATAGTTAAACAATAATTAACTATTAATTTAATCCCAAATTAATCCTTTATTAATTATTAAATAATTAATTAAACCTCATTAATAATTAAATTTTAATTAGTCTCAATTAATTAACTAATTAATATTTCATTAAACTTAAATAATAAATTAAATCTTTAATAAATAATTTATAAATCATTAATCAAATAATAATACCCTTAATTAATAATTAATCCTATATTTAATTAATGATAAATTAAATATAAATAATTTACTTAATCAACTTAATTAATAATTAATTAAAATAAATCTTAACTTTAAAGATAATTAATTAAGAACTAATCTTTATTTAATTGAAGTTAATAAACCTTGTTAACATTCAATTAATTACTAAAACCTAATTAACTAATAATTAATTATTAAATCCTTAATTGACTTTTAAAAACATTATTTTTTAGTTTACAAATTATTTACAAAACAATTTGAAGTATAAAAATCAAACTTCACAAAAATCAAAATTTTAAGCAAACTGCATCCATAACGACATCGCTATAGATACCCATAAGCTTTAACTTGTTTATATCATTCTTTTGAAAACTTTACCTTCAAAATCACTAACTTTCTAAAAACAAAAATAAGTATTTAAAACTAAAGCAAATTTAAATCTAACTAAATATTTGATTTTTAAAAACTAAAACTATAGCTTTCCTACACAAGATTCCAATTCTTCAATACCCTACACAGGTACCAACTTCTTCTTAGCTTATACGTTACATACCGAAGTCCATACACAACTATAACATTTAGGATAATATCATGCCACAAACATAAGCAAGATCTAATCTTTAACCATTTAGACTTCACATTGAAATCTAATGTCCTTACATATCCAAGCAACAAGTATGTATGTGTGTGTAACCACCACATCACATAATATATTAACTAACATAAAAGTAAAAACATTCTCAAAAATCCATAGTTTGCTCATCGGAAATCCTTTGAAAACTTGGCACACTTTGAAATTCGAGAAGCTTGGAAAACCAAATCTTCTCGAATATGGGCCATTTTGCACTCGACTTTTGGACCCTTTCCTATGGGGTTATGGAAAAGTGGTGAAAAGGGAAGTTTTAGATAATTCTTTCCTCTATCATTTAAAAATAATAATTACTCAAAAAATCTAAATTTGGAGGAAGTTATGGCCAAAATAGTGAGGGGGTATTTGCGGATATCAAAATCTAGGTTCAAAAACAATCTTGCAAAAAATAAAATTTTGAAGCAACAAAGCTCGAAGTTAGAAAACGTGGTAAGCTATAAAGTTGTAGAAATTGGAATTCTACATGGTTTAAAAAATAAAATTTGGTTTGGGAGTGGTTTGTAAGAAGTTAAGGCCGAAACCATTTCGGGTAAAATCGAAGAATTTTGAAGTGGAACGGAGGAGTTTGAAGCTAAGCTTAAACCATTTTGAAATTTAAAATTTTAAAAATATAAAACTTGAAAAAGCTAAGGAAGCCATTATAGATTTTTAGAGATTAGGAAGAAAGAAGAAAGCTTAGGAAAAATAGAAAAGGAAAAAATGAAATGAAATGAAAAAAATGTTTTTATATAAAATGTAAATGCAAAATTACCCAAATGCCCATGTCCTTTGCCCTCTACTCCTTGAACGCCACCTCACCACCTATGCCCCTTCCTTACCAACATACATTAAATGATTTATAACCTAGCCCTCAGAGTGTCAAATCATGTCCCCCTGGTGTGACTATTTTCTATTAATTTTTTTATTTAATTACCAAAGTGTCACATCATCATTAACTTAATTTACTTAACTGAACCTAATTATATTATCATAAACCATATTATATACTTATTCTACGCATGTATATATATAAAAAGGTATGGGCTACCTTTCAAACAACTTTTATACGATAAAACATCGAAAATTTGAAAAACAGTTTCTGGTCACATTTTCTGTTTTTCATCGAACTGTATATTTTTGTAAATAAATTTAAAAAACTATTTCACCATTATTATTTATTATTAAAAAGAGTTTTATTTTCATTATAAAATATGTGTATATATATTGAATTTTTAAAATAAATTAACTATTCGCAAATCAAAGTAGTGAAATTCATGATCGTTACATAATTAGTAGAATAGTAGGTGGGAAAGTGAAAATCTAAAGCTGAAAACATCTATCACTAGAAATTTATAACTAACCGTAGAAAAATAATAAAAATATAAAATATTGATATGTTGTCCTTAACTCATATATGCACCTTTAGTTAAAATTTCATGAAAAATATTTAGATATGTTGTGTTAAATTCGCACAACACTTGGGACGAAATTCAAGATTGTTTAATTGATTTGGCTTAAGGTTGATGCATGTAATTTTGAAGCTTTTTGTATGCAACGGTGAGTAATCTTACAAATTTTAATTATAGTTCATATGCATGTGGTATTTGATTGAGTGGTTGAGAAAATAGTTGATTCTAATCTTAGTTTTGGGATCAATCTGTTGTTTGGTTTTCTTTCTCCCTGTAGCATCTCTGTCTACTGTTTTTAACTGTATTTCCCATACTCATTTGCTATATCAATTATGAAATGTATGCATGCAAGTAGTGGGATGTTAATAGTCAAAACATATTGCCGGAAACAAAGAAAACGACGTCGAATCAGTTAGTCATCAGTGGGGAGCCAGGACCTTGAGTATGCATGCTCGAGCTCTTCCCACCGATCGACCAGCCATATAGGAAGGTATAGAACTTGCAGCAGTGCTTACTTCAGGCACTTGCTCCACATCCAGACCTATTTCTTGCTTTGTTTTGCATTTTCAATGCTTGACTTGTTGCCTTGTTTTGATTGTTTTAATACTATTACATGCTTTTTATTTTCCGTGATTTAATTCTTATCTTGATGATTTGAATTATGTGACAAATTGGTTTTAAATAAATGTCAATTATATGTATATATACAGTTCATGAGCTTTCTAAAAGGATTTTCATTGTAATTTATTTAATAACCCAACTTGATTTTTTATATCCTATTTTCAAATAAAATATTCAATGCTAATTATTATGTAGAAACTTTATTTCAAAGCTTATCAACTCTATTTTTCTAAATAAATATTTTCAAATTGGATTTCCAAAATTTAGTTTAATATATATGCTATTATTTCATTCGGATGAGAAATTCAATTAAATGATTTTGTAATGACCCGGAATTTCACCACATAGTTTCCGAACATTTAATTAATTTTAATTATTCCAATAATATGTTTTATAATTAAAATAAAAACTATTTTAAATAATAAATATTGAAGACAAAATAGTTTTCAAAATTAGTTTACAAAAATATTTAGTTCGAAGAAAAATCGAAAATGTGACCAGGATTCGTTTTTCGGATTTTCGACTTTTCGTCCGCTAAAATTTGTCAGAATGTTGTAAACTCTTTTATATAAATATACACACACATTTAAAATAAGTTAGCATATGTATATATGTTTGTTTAGTGTATGCATATATGTATTCATACCTAAGTATGTAAAGTTCAAAATAAAAATGTAAATATCACATCATTAGAAACATTTTGGCAACTAAGTACAAGGTGGTAGGCTGAAACGGCATGTGTGGTGGAGAGCGTTGAAGTGGCACAAGGTAGTGGAGGGTAAAGGACAAGGGGCATTTAGGTAACTCACATTTTCACTTGCTTATAAATACCTCTTTCACTTCTTCAATTTCACCTCTTTTACTTATGTCGTATCTTTCTCATGACTTAATCAAATGGAGCATTCTTTTTTTTTTCAAATCGTAGAATATTCTAGTGGCATAACTTTTATTTGAACCACTTCTTCTAATTTTAAGCTTGACCATGTCCAAATCCCATTTCTTTACAGAGCATTTTCGGACCCAGAATTTCAAGTCCGAAAATGGTCCTTCTTATTTTGACCATATCTACTTCAAAAATAATCAAAGTTGAGTAACTCTTTTATTGAAATTGTAGAGAAAATAATTTTCTAAAACTTTCCTCTTCACCCTTTTTCAAAATCCAAGAGTAAATAGTCGAAAAACTAGTTGGAAAATGACATATTTTCGGGCTCATTTTTTAGAGTTCGATGATTAGCCAAAGTCACTCCACCTTATTAAAACAAGTTTCACTTCCTTCTTCTTTCAAGACAAAGCTTACCAAGTGTATTAAAATCCCAAGACCCCATCTTTTGCTTAGGAATGGAAGTGGTAGATCATACCTAAATTAGCTAGAGTTTGGATAGCTTTCGGTGAGTAAAACTACACCTTCTTAAACCAAGTTTTACTATGTTGATGCTCGTGTAATAGCCTATAAAAGCTTGTTGTATAAATGGAGTGATGGTTTAGTTGTTTGTTTGTTTCATGTTTTGAAAAGTTTTCGCATTTGAAAATAGTAAGTATGTGGTTAGCTATATGAAAAGTTGGTAGTTAAAATTAATATAATTGTTAGTAAGTACTTACTACATGTTGTATCATTATTATTTACCTTGTATTGTACTTAAAACATTGCTACGTAATGTTTTGTTGTATGGCTAATGTCATAAGTTTGTTTGTCGAACTGCCCGTATAGAGATAGTTGTTATATCAGCGGTTTTGGAAAATCACCTTTTATTGAAACCGTTTGGTTTCATCTTAGTGCTTTGAATTGTTTTACAAGTTAAGCAAGATTTTGGTTAACGTTGTTTTTAATAGCAATTAACCATTTTATATTGATTATTTAATTTAATTAATTACTTAATTAATAAGTATTAAGGTTAATTAATTACTAAGCTAATGATGTGGTTTAAATTTAATTAATTACTTGGTTAATGATTGTTTAAATTAATTAATCATTTTACTTAATGATGTTTAAATTTAATTAAACATTTTATTTAATGATGTTTAAGGATAATTAACCATTAAATAATAATGTATTAAAGTTAATTAGTCAATTTTCTAATGATGCTTTTAAATTAATAAATCTTTTTAATAATGATTTTTAAAATTTATCAACTTGTTTTCACTCTAATTAATCTTTCCTTTATTGATGTTTTAAATTAAAGGTTATTGGAGTTAATTGATCAACTTAATTTGTGAAGTTTCATAGTGAATTTATTAAAGTAACAAGGATGTTTTGACTTTGTTAATCATTTTAAATAATCATAATTAATTATTCATTAATTTAATAATTATTTTTTACTAGTTGATTGGATTAGTAAGGTTTAAAGTGGTTTACCCATTTTATTATTTAAAGACATTTGAAGTTCAAAAATCAAATTTTATGCTGAAGTTTAAAGTTAATTAATCAATGTAATAAGGATTTTTTAAGTTATTATATCCTTTTTAAAATGACATTTCGAAATTAGTAAACTCTTTTAACAAAGTGTTTTAAAGCTAATACTTGTAATGTGAGGTCAAACACGAATTCGGGTTTTTAAAAGAAAACGTTTGATTCGTTTATGGAAATGAATTAATTTCCGTAAAATAACTCACTTATATGGGAACGATTTATTTATGTGCTTAGCACTAAATGTAGAAGAAGTAGACTCGTCAGTATTTCGAAATTTAGAATAATCGTGAGACATGACTTTGAGATAACACTATCTTGACTTTTTCGGTCTTATTATTAACCTAGAAATCGTACAAGTTGGAATTCCATGAGTGGTGATATGTACACAAGACTTAATGTCCATATACGATATTTATATCCTCGCTAGTTAGTTTCACAACTACCAGTTACCTCAGCGACCTAATGTCCATATACGATATTTATATCCTCGCTAGTTAGTTTCACAACTACCAGTTACCTCAGCCTTCTTGGTATTTCGTCGTTCTAAGACGATGTATTGCTCACTTGAGCTATGTTATCCTTTGTCGAAAATGACTAAACCCAAAGAGTGAGTAGAAGCCAAGCTATGTGGGGTTTCTCCAATTAGGGTATTTTCACATCCACTCTAGATTGGAATCGATTTTTCCGCATTGAGATGTGAAATACTGGGATTCTTGGTAACCATTGGCGAGGTTCAGCTTGGACATGTCCAAGATCCGTCGGAGTTTCCAAGTATATTTCTAGAGGTATACTTTCAGTAAAGGGGGAGCACTCTCCTAGTCATTTGTTGGAAATTTTCCTTTCCTTATTTGATTTGAACCTTTGAATCTGTTTTCTTTAATTACAACGGGAGGAGTCAACCACTCTTTGCGGTGTTCAATTATTGGTTTTGTCCATTTTATCGAGTTTGGACAGTTATTTTGTTTAGTCCATTCTATCGAGTTTGGACCATTGTCTTGTTTTATCTGTTCTGTCCAGATTGGATTTTTATTTAGACCATTTCCATTCTTTCAAGTCTGAATGTTATACTAATTGTACCCACCATCTATGTTTTGTTCCCTATTTTTCATTTCGATTTTTGTAATGTTTAGTTGTTTTTTATATGAAAGAAAACCCGTTTCGCGTTAGCGGCGTGGTCCCACATATTATTGTTAAATATACTTTCTTTTGTTTCAAATTTTTAACCATACCAGACATTTTAACTAACTCGAGTTGTTTATTTTCCCTGAATTCTCAAGTACTCAATTATATTTGGGTAGTCTTAGAATAGTAGGTTTTCTTTGGAGCTCTTTGAAGATGGTGGTCGAGCAGGCGGCTCCTTGGTTCTCTAGTTATTTATTTCCACTGTATAGTTATGTATGTGTGTTTTGTAACTAAAAATGGAAAGTCGGAATGTATAGCTACAAATTTGTTAGATGTAGTGCTGTAGTTTAATTCTGATAACTCCTTATAAGGAGTAACCTTTTGCACTATATCATTTTATATTATATGTAACCATTCTGATGTGAGGTATATTTATTCTGTCTTGTTCTGTTCTTTATTTTACCCCAAGACAACTTATCTTTCGGATGCTTGGAGAACTTCACACGAATAATGAGGATGTATTAAGGGTCATTTCCAAGGAATAGAAAGGTGGGTCGTCACAGATTTAGTAAAACAAGCGGTATAGAGCGGTATAGAACGCTTGTGTTTACTTCATCAATTAATTCCAGGACTTATTCGATTAAGCCGTAGTTTATTCTCAAGTGGAGTTTATTAACGTATAATAAATAATTGAGTAAACCTGTATGGTATAGGACGTACAACCGTTACTTGAATAGTTACTATTCAGAAGCAGATAACACTTATTAAGACAAGTTTAAATACTTGTCTTTTGTGTTTGCTAGTTTACGGATGGATCTATGAATTATGGGCATTCTACTCATCTTTGTATGGGTTTTCATACCCATCTGTGTATAACATGCGTGTTCGGTGGGTTTAAATGCTCACCAATATATGATAGGCGCCTCTCTCTTTGTGTTTTTGGATTTATATTTTGATTTCTGGATTTATAAGATTTTTGTTTCACCAAATATTTCTTGGGAATTACTTTTAAAATCCAATATTTGTTTTTGGGATTTGGTGAATAAGATTTAAGAATGTTAATATTCTTTGGAATTTTAACCCTATATGGATATATGTGTTCTTATTGAGATTTGTTATACCATTATCACTATTATATCACATTTACTTGAACTACAATTATACTGGCCCATTTATTATTTTTATAAAGTACTTCGATCAGACTGAGGTGCTTTAGGTACTTCAGTAGGACGACTTTAGGGTTGGACTAGCTTGGGGAAATTTTATATGCTTTGGTATACTAATAGCCTAGAAGTATATATAGTCCATCATGTAGGTTGAGATAAATACTGATTTTGTTGTATATTCTTTTGGGTTGTCTTGTGTATCTCATATGTATATTGTGCACCTCTTATGACCAATCTTTTTTAGTCCACTTCATGTACTGAATCCACGTCACTTTCAGCTTTACGAGATATGTATATTTCTCTATTGAATTTTGTGATTCTTTGATCTATAATATTTCACTTTGTTTTGAATTATTTTAAGCCACTGTATTATTGCTTTGCGCTTGGATCGGATATGTAAAATCCACTCTTTCAAGGAAAGAGAAAAAATATTCACCCAATTTGACATATCGACGCTTGCCCAAAACAATAATACGGATGGTCGCTCCTAACCACCCACCTTATTTTCCGCATTAGCATACAATATACATAGTAATGTCCTTTGTTAATGAGGACATAAAGGTGGGGCGTTATAATTAAGGTGTAGGTTGTTGCATTTTAATCAGAGCTTAGTTTAGTTGATCATAGGGATTATGATACGCTAAGTAAATTTATTTGTAGTTTTACTTATAATTATATATATTACATGCCAAACTCTATGATTTCTAACTATAGAAGTAGTAGCAACCATATTCTGAAAAGGCGGATAAGGAAACTATGTGCTGGAACAATAAATTGATTTAAATTTATACACTACCTCGATACCCCATGGGATATAGGCTATACCTTTAGGCATTAATTTAAGAAGAGCATGGGCATGACATGGAAGGGTCCTTAAAGATGAAGGGTACTTACTTCTTTTTGTGAGACCCTGATTGCCCTATGATTGTGGATTCCACGGGATTGCAGACCGACGATGTATGTTTCATCCAAATGGATGGGAAGTAAGAATCTATATGTTATAAATATTCAAAAGTAAGGAATGAGCAAGTTTCAGTAAGAAAATGTGCATTAACCACCACAAGATGATAGCCGAATTTTAATACGTTCTTAGTGAAAATAAGTTAGGAATAATTGGAAAAGAAGAAAGTCCAAATGAAAGAACAAATAAAATCCATTCGTAAGTTTGACCCTATGTAAAAGAATATAATAAAATGATGTATAAAATTTCTTAAGATATTTGAAATGGCTTTCAAATAATTTAAAAATAAAAAGGAACCCTATCATTGAAAAATTGTTATTTTTGAAAAGCAAGTAAATACTAAATTTTCCTTCATATAAAATAATCTCTAAAAATGGATTTTTTTTAAAAAACTAAGACTATTTAAAAAAATTAATTAAAAGAGCTATCTAGAGATTCCTAGTTGAAATTAAAACTGGCCGGACTAAAAATATTCAACAAAAGTTTTTTGATAAAAAGACTATTACTTTTTGAAGTAAATTGAAAATAAAGCATTTGTTTAGCTCAATGGTTTTTCTATTTTGGTAAACTCGAAGTTTTAAAATTCTTTTTAAAGGGGCGGATAAATGGAATGGTACTTGATTTAATTGAAGTAAAGAGAATGAAAGAGTAAAACGTCCAATAATGAAAATACGAAGATTATTCCTATATAAGGAAAATACGAAGGAAATACGAAAAAGTAAATGGTTTCATGTTAATTAAGAAAAGCCAATGGCTAAAGCAGCAAATGAATGCATTGCAATAATCCAATTTAGAAAATGATCAAATAAAAAAGTTATATAAGGAGAATCCATTTAAATAAGAGCAATTTACGTAGAAGAAATTTTAAATATAGCAACATTATGAAATTTAAATGTTAGGAATTTATATATTAATAATATAAGTAATCTAATTAGAAACAATATAGTAAAAAAGGTATTGTATCCATAAATATGTGTGATAATTGCACATACTTTTAGAAGTCCTGCTCATATGCTATTATAGTCTCCGTTGAAATTAAAAGAGCCGTCTAGAGATTCCTAGTTGAAATTAAGACTGGCTAGACTAAAACATTCTATAAAGTGTTTTTTATAAAGAGACTATTCCTTTTTGAGGAAAATATAGCATATGTTTGGCACAATGATTTTTCTATTTTGTAAACTCGAAGTTTTAAATTCTTATTAAAAGTGCGGACAAATGGAAATGGTACTTGTTTTAAATGAAGTAAAGAGAATAAAGGAAAATAACACCCGATAATGAAGATATGAAGAATATTCACGTATAAGAAAAATGCGAGGAAAATATGAAAAAGTAAACAATTTCAAGTTAACTAAGAAAAGTCCAATGGCTGAAGCAGTAGGCGAATGCATTGCAATAATCCAATTTAGAAAATGATCAAATAAAGGAGCTATATAAGAAGGAGTCATTTAAATAAGAACAATTTTGGTAAAAAAAATTATATAGTACTAACATTACGAAATCTGAATGGAAACAACGTTAGGAATTTATATATTGATAAGGTTAGTAATCTAATTAGAAACAATATACAAAACATAACACCCCATACCCTTTAGTATACCCAAAAGAACACACTAAAAGGCATGGTGCATTTTAGGTATAACTAAGACTTGCAGAGACTATGATTCACAAGACAAAAATTAAATAATAATAATAATAATAATAATAATGCAGTGGAAGCAATTATAGTATTTTGCTAAAAATCAAATTCCATAATATTAAATGATAAAAATAAGTCACCAAATACCCAATACATCATATGACAAACACCCATACAAGTCTTGTAAAATCAAAAATTCAAAGTCTCAAATAATATCAGAGTACAATACATCCCTCTCAAAATACCTGCTCAACAAAAGAACTAAAAACTGGAACTGAAGGAAAGAAATACATGATAGAATCTCCAACAAGTATCCCAGAAGCCACGGTCTACCCTCCTTGACCTTGATTAACTATAGGGGGAAGGGGAAAATAAAGGAGTGGGTCAGACTAAAAGTCTAGTGAATGATAGTAATTACTGGAATCTTTAAGCAAAATAAAAGTAATAGACCCACAACAGTTATAGTATATAAAAGGAAACGAAGGAAATATGAAGAAGGAATAAGTTGGAAATAAATACGATTTAACTAAATGAACATAATTGATTAACATTGATTGTTTGCACTTGTCTTTGATAGCTGCTTTGATTAAGCTGAATTCATAATCCTATAATTAGGCTTAAATCCCGATTCTACCCTTTGATCGGCCTGCTACTCCATAGACCTTACTGCGGACTAAATGTTATATAGCTCCCTACACATAAGGCAATGGTGTCTACGAAAGACACATACTAAGCGCTTGGAATTCAATAGCGACTTATCTCCTCTAATCGATGTCGCACGCTCGGTCACTGCTGGTTCGCACTATCTATTGCTCTCCCTTTTGACCTTTTATTTACCCTAGACAACATAAGCGTGCTTCGTCTCACTTCAGGCTATTGTACACCGTGTCCATAGAAAATAGGAAATGCTATTGGTACCAGTCCCTGTCAAACAAAATCTAGTTGTGTCTCTTGTCTAAATTCCCATGATTTAGTCTTTTAATTATTGACCTCTTATTTACCTTAAACAGCATAAGCGTGTCCCAAGGGAAATGATGCCGGTACAGATCTTTTCTTTTAACTATTAATGTGACGACCTGCAAATCTGTACCCTCTGAATCGACAATAAACCACACATGTCCGACCCAAAAAGCACAGACCGACGGAAAGTTGGAAGAAAGAAAATAAGAGAGAAGAAGAGAAGAGAAGAAAGAGAGAAGATAGAATCAAACAGAACAATATAGAATCTCACATCACAGCGGAAAACGTATAATATCATATCAATGATCTTTACAACTATATATATACATACATCAATCAGAGTACAACAATCAAATAATAATTATCAGCTTGGATGGTTATAATGACATGTCCTCACAATTGCCGATAATATAAACAACTAAGTAACAATGCAGCGGATAATCAATAATCAAAACAGATGTGTATAGACGAAATGAAGATCTCCAGCTCGCCTGCTGTAGCTCCAAAAGCACCAAAACTGAACCTGTAAATATACTCGGTCTGACTCGAGCATTGAAAGGGAAGAACACCCAGATCAATCTGGTAAATCAGCGTAAGAAACACACTCAACTGAATTTATTAGATTACCAAACTTTTCCTTTATCAAAACAAAAGTATCTCGTAAGACACGCCCACACAAACACGGACATGTTTTTACCTTACGATAACTAAAACATTTCATACCAAATCCTCTTATGTTATAATAGTGTCTAGTATACAAATAATATTTAAAATAATCGAAATTGTTACCATTATTAAATTCCAGCATACTAGGGGTTGACAAATAAAATGGTAGGTACGTAGTGGAGTTTGGATTTCCATACAAATGACTAGGTGAAGCGACTACCTTTCGGCAGTACATCTTTAGAAGAATGCATCGAGAAACCATCACAAAGTTTCTCTACCAACATAAGACCGACCTACCTCTATAATTAGATGGTACCGAATAAGTCATCCTCCGGTCGTTACCGACCTTTACCGAGGGCCCTCGAAGCATACAAACCACAATAATCAGATACACGACGTCATAGCGTATAAAGATATATCTAGAAGAGGATGACCATACCCTAATAGGAGCAACCCACTTAGCCTTGCCGCATCTAATCCTGTTTTGGTCATTTGATGAGGCCTGAGGTAACGATTACCTTTCATGAATCACAATCACATCACTTTGAATGCCACACGGCCATTTCCGTTGACTACTGATTGCCTTCCGCAAAAATACAACCATTAAGCTCATACATCTCAAGGAGGGTGTTAAGCTAAGAGAACTTTCCTTCTCCGCCACCACTGATGTACGTTTGTAAAAACCAATGTACGTAATCTATAGAAATGCAATGTTAGACAAACATCCATACAAGTTATCCAGGAATAGGACAAACCGAATTAGTAGCGAATAGTAGCGAATAGTCCTTGCATTGGATATTTCATAATGAAGAAACCACTGCTACTATATGTATATTGGGATTTTAACCTCAGACGATCAACAAGCAATCCTACACTATGAAAATATGGAATATCAATATCATCACAAGCAACCTGCACAATCGTCGCATATACGTTGGTCCGAAGTGGTTTTCAGATAAATCCGATCCCGGTCTCTTCGCACCAACAACGCAAAAGCGTTTCTCAACCTCACATAGAAACTAAGTCTCATAGACTTATCACGTCTCCAACTTTCAACATGTTATGCTTCGGGCCAAGAAGGAAGCTCGATAGATTGGAGTAATACTCCGCACTACACGAATTAACTTCCTCAACACAAACGATAATCATGCCTACACAGAAAGCTACGTACTAAGTGTACAACTAAATAGTTCCCACATCAAGTCAAGGAACTAAAATGGCCGAATTTGATAGTCGGTTATTTAGCTATCGAAGCAAACAAATATTTAGCACCATAAAAATCACTAGGCCTTTTTAAGTATTCTTCTATTAATTAAATCATTTGCCAAATATTCACTTCAAATTATCATTAAAAGATATATTTCCAACACATTTCAACTTTTCTATATTGAAAAACATTTCCATATACTTATTTAATAGTGAGTAATTCACAAATCAATTTATTTTCAACACCTAGAAAATATTACACATGCTTAAATTAAAATTAAGTATATATTTTGTTCTTTAAGAAAAAGATTCTTTTAAGCATCTTTATTTTGGGTCAAAATGAAAGTTGCATAAAACATCTTTACGACAACCTAAAATCACTAGCATAGGGATTCAAAAATAAGATAGATATATAAATCCCATATACTAAACAAAACATTTACTTTCGGAAATCATTTACTATAATAACAGCGTTAAAGTTCATCATGTCCTTACTTCTAGAAAACGCTCACTTCGACGATAAATGTTCAAATCTATGGTTTCGATAATAACACATTTTAAATCATCTTTAAATCATTTAACTTAATTTAAAATATCACTTTTTAAAAACATTTATTTAATATACTATTCACTGTCCAAAATCGTGAATACAAATCGTTTACCAAATTTAATATTTCTACACATTTATATTAAGGATTATCCACTGTCCAAAATCGTGGATATATCTCCTTTACCAAATTCATTACTATTGCAAATTTAAATTAAAGGATTATCCACTGTCCAAAATCATTAATATACTTCCTTTAATAAACTTATATATTTAACTTATCTAATTCAATTGATTTCGGGATTATAAAACAATGTTTATAAATCCGATTTATATTTTAATAAAAACTTTCATTTATAAAATCACTTTTATTAACCAATTCCATTTATATGCATAAATCCAATTTATAAGCTAATTGTTTATAAATCATTTATTTCCAAAATCATCCTTTTTATAACTTCATAAATTATAAATCTTATTACTTATAAGATTCATCTATAACTCATTATTCCGATTTATAAAAATTCAATCTTATAAATCTTATTTATAAACCCTTTATAATAAATTCAAAAATCACCATTTAAATATTTTACGAAATAACTATCTCTATATTTCAAAATCACATTCTGGTTTTATTTCACAAAAATCATAATTTTTATAACATAAAAATTATCACATTTATTTATTTAAAATAGTTTCCTTCCTTTATAACAAATCAAATCATATATTTTCAAAATCACTTGAAAATCCTTTTAAATTTGGAAATCATCATTTTAACATTTTTAAAATTTCAAAAATAGGCCCAATGCTGCAACAGCACTTAATACATCAATCATGGCATCCAAAACATCGTATATCATATGATAACAGCATATATCATAATATATGTAAATAAATCAACGGGGGTGAGGAATCCAGTTGGATCCCTCCAACCTATCACCTAAAACAAATATATATATATATATATATATATATATATATTAGAATATGTGTCCGATATCCACTTCGAGGCAGTCGCGTGTACAAAGGGTCATCCGCTCATACACGGGAACCAATATGGTCATCTGCTCCAATAGTCAGGTATATAACCAAATACCAATCAATATATGGATAATATATCATATATCATCCAAATAATCATCGGTCATAACAGAAAAAATTTAGTCTCACTTATATAAAAATATCAGTGAGTTAGAAAGAGGAGTTGTACTCACATTGCTTCCAATAGCAGTTGCAGTGTTTTATTCCTAATAAAATTAAACAAGTGTTTAATTTTACTCAAAATTCATACTAACTCCAATCAAATCCAAACCGGCTCTCAAAAGTAGTGCTCGTTAATACAAACCCAATGCAACTTGTTTCGTCAAAAACGGACCTCGTATGACAAAGTTATGCAATTTAGAAGTTTGTACGAATTTAAATATATAATAAACTTCACAAATTCTTTTCATATTCTTAAACCTAAGCTTCATCCAGGCGACACGATTGCATCATGAGATCCTGTCCATTCCTTCATCAGGTTCTTCACACGATCGAAACCCACTCGACCGCCTTTTTTGCTTGAATTTTCGCTCGACCATCGACGATCTAGACAACGATAGAAGACCGCCACGTCGAAGCACACGAGCCCACCTTCCTTCTGCCGGAGGCCGGTCATGCTCGACCATGCCATGGCTTTGGAAATCGAGCACGATACATATGGCTTCAAACACGATTTGTCGACAATCGGCTCCACCGATCCCGACCACCACCGTTGGATTGATGGATCTTGTCATGCTCTACACGTTTGTAGTTGAGGACTTCGTCTAATTCTGCGTGGATGTGGTGAGCGGAGGGGGAAAAGATTGGTTGTTTTCGGCCATTGAAATCTTATACGGCGGCTAGGATTTCTAAACCTAGATTTGTGAAAAAAGGAAAAAGTGAGGTCCTTTTTTAGAAAATTTACGCGCACCATTCATCGCCAATTTTTTCGAACTCGAAACGAGGCGTGCCATCTGGCATTTATAATGTTTTACCCCTGTTCCAAATGCAACGGAATATATGTCGAGAGCCAATTCGATCGTATTTGGAAGATAAGTTTTCGAATCGAATTATTTAAATTTAAAATTCACTTAAACAGATTTCTACACGTTTTACCTTGACCCGGACAAACCGTAAATCCGATTGACACGAAATTTAAAATGTTACAATAATATAACATTAAGGATCTAATGAAACTAGTTTCTTCGAAATCCGAGACTGTTTGAAAAATGACTATTTTTACTCGTCAATTAAATATTAAAATATTCAATTTGTTCAATTTAACTTTTAATTCGGTTTTAAAAGTTCTCTGCTCTAATTCAAATGGAATTTAATTCAACTTTATAAATCATTTTCATTCATATTAAATTCAAATTTCAATTATTTCTACAATTTCAAATATTAAATTAACAATTTAATTATCCAATTAAATCCTTATATTTCAAATATAGGTTACTCAGCTTATAATATTAACTTGTGAATATTTAAAATTAATTAAATATGCAAATTTCAAATGACTGAAATTGTGGGTCGTTACATTCTCCCCTACTTAAAAGAATTTCATGCTCGAAATTACCAAGTAAGAAAAGTCACAAAATCCATTAACTTTTCAAAATAATTCATTTAATTCAGATTTCATATTCATTTAATCTTCTAACTTCTCTAAAATCCATTAGTTAAACTTCTTACAAAAAAATTTCTAAGTTTTCAAATCATACTTAGTTATCTTTTCAAAATCAACTATATCGTTTAACTTTCAACTCAAAATCAAAAATTTAATTGTCAAAATTAATTTTTCAAAATTCTCAAAAAATTTCTAACACCTTAAATTTTCAAAAAAATTCACCAGCATCTCCTTTGCGTGGTTCAATCGTAGTAGGATCACAACATATATATATGTCACAAATATACATCTCATCTTCGAGGATAAGGCATCCCGTAGGGAAAAAAGTGAAAGTATGATATATAATCCGAGATATGTACCTTATATATTATTAGCGAGCATATACGGCTAATATAGCACGAAAGCGAGCTCCAAATGCGAAGCAAGCGCCATCCGCGCCTACTAAATAGTCAACAAACAAATGAGAACATGTATATTTGAAAATAATATCAATATACAACATATACCAACACAACAACTATATATGCCAATATAGAAAATGCAATCAATAGCAACAAATCCAACCATCAAATAACTATCATCCAACAAACCAATCTCTATCCAACAAATCCATTACCAAATCAATATTAGTTCACTTCTAATTAATATTCATTGAATTGATTTTCAATTAAATCATGTTTGATTCATTAACATTGAACTTTACTAACATCATTTATTCATTTTCAATTAGTTTACATTCACTAATTTACTTTCAAGTTAGTTCACTTTAAAATTAAATCAAATTCAATTCTATTAAAATTCACTTACTTCCAATTTGAATTCAATTATTTATCTTTCAATTTCATTAATTCAATTTCATTAACACTTAATGAATTTCTGTACTACCAACTAACAACCATCTAACAGCCAATGCATAACCAACATAAGCAAATTAATTTAATTTACTTTACTTACATTCAATTTGATTCAACACATTAAATTTCAGTTGGTTTAATATTCAATTCTTAACAATAACATTTTGTAATCCATGTTTATTCACTAATTCACTTTTACCACTAAAGTTGAGTTTCATAATATAACCCAAGTTCATATTCATCACTTTATTAATTTACTTCGATACCAAAATAAATTTCATTTAAATTTACTTAAACTATGTTTCAATTCATTCTTACTTGTATTTACTTCCACTATACAACTTAAGTTCACTACTAATTTAGTTCAAATTCTATTTTATTTAACTTTTACATAAGTCAAATTCATAGCACTTATTCAAAATTTAGCTTTTGTTTTACTAACAAAACTGTTTAGCCATTTTAATATTTTTCACCTACCTTTTTCTCACTTTATAAGTTATGTAAGTTATTTATTTAAACTTCCAAATACATATAATATAATCACTTACCACTTATGTAACAACCCGTAAACTTTCGATAATTTAATTTCTTAATTTAATGAATCTTGTGATTTAATATTGGAAGAAATAAAAGTTGTAAGGTAATAATGAAATAATAACTAAGATGAAACGTAACAAGGTCAATTAAAGTTAACAATTAATGAATTTGAATGAAATTCCAATTAAACAAATGTGACGACCCGCCTTTCTAACCACAGAAAGACGTATCATCAATAAGAAAAGAAAGGGATAGAAATAGAAAAAAATAGAAAGAAAGAATAACAACATTAGAATCTCACAGCGGAATAGAACAAAATATAATACATCACATAACTATTACATAGTTTTTACATATATCAGAGTTATACAATATCATACAACAAGACAGTCATATACATATCTGTTATTACATATATCCAAAATACATCGTACATCAACTACACAGTGGAACTAGATAGATAGATACATACGTCTGGGCTTCTGCTCCAAGCTCCTCCAGCAACTCAATACTCCAAAAACCTATCACTTGGCTACTCATAAAAATTTGAGTACCCAAGAGTATATGAAAAACACAATATAAACTCCAGGTCAGACATGGGTCTGGTGTGAGTAAACGGGTTAAAGTTGTTTAACTTTGAAAACCATTTGAAAATAAAGGTATCACGTAAGACTCCCCACACATAAATACGGGTAAGTTTTTACCTTATGCTAACCAAAACATTTTATAGGAAATCCAGTTATATTATAATAGTGTCTAGGGTTTTCAAGTAAAATAGAAAATAGCCGAAATTGTTACATGATTAAATTCCAGCTACTAGCCACAAAAGTGGGTAATACAAATCAAAACCGTAGGGTCTCGTTGGGAAAATGGGTTTCCATCAATGGCAGGGCTACTGGGGTACCGCCCGTAGATCACCGTACCGAGGATCACTCCCGACCCCCAACAACACAAGGCCGGAATCATTCCTTACTGAACAGTCTCGAACAAGATAACCCCACAGTTGTGGCCAACAACTGCTCACACAGCCGAAATAAAAAGGGACATCTAGACATGGATATACCTCGTCCTGCTTGGGAGCTACCCACCTAACCTTGCAGCATATCCCATGTTTTAGCCATTCCCGATTGATAAGGCTTGAGGCTGCGATTACCTTTATAGAACATATCTCTTAGAATGCTCATCGTCCTCCTAACGATGTGCTGAAAGCATTCAATCCATACAAGTTCATTCCGGGTTCGAACGAAATCGAAGGCATTATCTCGTTACACTCATTTTGGAATCACCCTTAGAGTTAACGACAATAACCCTTGCATTCTGAAACACCATCTCGATCTTCAGTTGAGGTGTCATGACCTAACGTTTAATTTGGATCGATGTGGTTTTCGAAATATCAAATTGACACCCGATCCCGGTCTCATCAAAATCCAGACGCCATTTTAGAGGCGAAGTTGTTTAAATAGTTTAAACAGTTTAACTCAATACTTGGAATTCACATAATAGCTATAACAGATAAATCATACATAGTCATCACAGATATATCAATGCATAATACTGAGTATCACAGAATAACACCAAATAGATATCAGAGTCAATCAAACAAGAATCAGTAATTCATATCAAATTTAGTTTAATTAACTTAACTTAATTAATTACTTAAGAATAATGTCTCTAGATCTTCAAAGCAAAAACAATGGATAACAATTCTAGATCGTGTGTAGCGTAGTTCCTTTCGTGTGGCTTCAATTGCCGACTCGCATACGCAATTACCCTTCCATTCTGCATCAGAACTGCTCCTAGTCCAACTATACAAGCATCCGTATAAACCTCGAATTTGCTCTTTCCATCCGAAATAGCAAGCACTGGTGCACTGGTTAGCCTCGTCTTCAACTCTCGGAAAGCTTCTTCACACTGGGATGTCCATTTGAATTTAGTTCCCTTCCTTGTCAGCTTAGTCAGATGCGAAGAAATCTTAGAATAATCCTTGATAAACTTTCTGTAGTAGCCAGCTAATCACAGAAAACAGAAAACTTCAGTCGGTGTCTCCGGTTGCTTCCATTCCAGAATAGTTTCAACCTTCGCTGGATCTACGGAGATGCCTTCACCAAAACAATGTGCCCTAAAAATTTGACTTCCGATTTCCATAAATGGCACTTGGAGAACTTTGCCTTCAACACATGTCTCCTCAGAGTCTCTAATACTATTCTCAAATGCTGCATGTGCTCTTCTTCCGATTTGGAGTAGACCAGGATATCATCAATGAATACCAGAACGAACTTATTCAATACATCCCGAAAGACTCGGTTCATCAGGTCAACAAAGTAAGCAGGAGCGTTGGTTAACCCGAGAGGCATAACCAACACTCATAGAAACAATTTGGTCCCCTAAATGCAGTCAAGGGAATGCTGTCCTCAGCTACCCTCAACTGATGGAAACCTGAAGCTAAATCCAGTTGAGAAAAGATAGAAGCTCCATGGAACTGGTCAAAGAGATCATCAATACGAGGAAGAGGATATTTATTTCGAATGGTCACTTTGTTCAATTCTCTATAATCCACACAGAACCTTAGCGATCCATCCGATTTGGTGACAAACACCGCAGCAGAGCCCCAACAAGAAAAACTGGGCCTAATCAATCCCTTCTCCAAAAGATCCTGAGTCTGCTTAATTAACTCTTCTCTCTCCCATATGAGCCATTCTCCTACTGGGCTGAATCACCGGCACTGCTCCTGGAATCAAATCAATACGAAACTCTATCTCTCGATGTGGAGGTAGACACTTAACTTCCTCAAATATATTAGGAAAATCTTGAACCACATCGATATCTTCAATCTTCTCTTGAGAAGTCTCAATTCCATGCAAAAGACTACTCAAATGAATTCAAGAATTATCACACGACACTCTGGCAATTCTACCCAAATCAGTTTCCAATGAAACTGTTTTCTCGTCACAATTCAGGACTGCTCTATACTTATCAAGCCAATTCATCCCCAAAATAAGGTCAAATCCCTTAAAATTCAAGACATAAGGGTCACAAGAAAAACTATAGGATAGATAAGAAATTTTCAAGTCCTTACAGATCGTATCTAATTTGGTCACCCCTCCTATAGGATTAGATACCAAGATGGGACAATCTACAGTACTAGGGGTAAGAAAGAACTTCTCTACAGATTCCAGAGAAATAAAACTCAAAGATGCATCCGAATTAAACAAAACTTTAATATACTTGCCATCTAAAAGTAGCGAACCTTGCAATACTCCCTTGCCTTTAGATGAAGTAGATGGTGCACCTTCCAAAGCAAATACCTTATTCTACTGGGCTTTATAAAGTAACGGACAATCCTTGATCATATGACCCCGTTGATGACAATTAAAGAATAGAGATCTCTGAACCAAAGCTAAACTCGGTCCACTATGATGCGGTTGCTGTTGTTGCTGGAATCCTTTCTTGGGACACTTATTCGCCAAATGACCTTCTTGTTGACATATATAGCATTTGCGAGGTCCGTTGTTACTTCCAGGCTTCTTCTTGCTCGGCTTCCTCCAATTGGGATTGAACCTCCTCTTATTCGGATTACCGAAATTCCCTTTCGATGCTGCTACTGGTGCCACTGATTTCTTGTTCATCAAATTCTCATATCTCAAAGCCATATCAATTAAATCGACAAAAGATCCTTTCAAAAGCACCGTCATCTTTTCATGAAATTCTAGCCTCAATCCTTGCACAAACATTTCATTCTTTTTTAGGGGAGTATCAATGAGCCCTGGACTATAGCAAGAAAGTTCATTAAATTTAGTCTCATACTCAGAAATAGACATGATACCCTGCTTCAAATTCAGAAAATCCTTGTATAGACGAGTTTTCCCTGCTGTTGGAATAAACTTTTCCTCAAATAACTCTTTAATCTGTCCCATGAAATGTCTTCCTCAGAAATGTTTGGTACTGTTGCATCCCACCAGGCTGTTGCACCTCCCTGCAATTGCCACGATGCCATTTCCCTTTTACGTTCATCAGACAACTTCATACTCTTAAAGATGCGCTCACAAGAGCGTAGCCAAGCTTGAACTTCAACTATATATTCTGACCCTTTAAATGGTTGGCCTCCAAGGTTGATGAAGTCTTTGCATAAAGTGGCAAAACTAATCTGAGGCGGTACTGGATTTACAGCCTCACTAGCAGTTTGACTTCGTCCATTATCATTAGAGGTACTGCCCCTACCTCTGCCTCTCCTTCCAGAACTCATGTTGGCCACCTAGACAGGTAACTGACAAATTTAGATAGATATATATAATTATATGAAAATACAAATACGCACTCTTAAGAAAGAAATCACTCAAGAGCCTAGGTATTCGCTCAACCTAGTGTTATGATACCAACTGTGACGACACTCCTTTCTAACCAAAGAAAGACGTATCATCAATAAGAAAAGAAAGGGATAGAAATAGAAAAGAATATGAAGAAAGAATAACAACATCAGAATCTCACAACGGGATGGAACAAAATATAATACATCACATAACTATTACATAGTTTTTACATATATCAGAGTTATACAATATCATATCACAAGACATTCATATACATATCTGTCACTATATATATCCAAAATACATCATACATCAACTACACAACGGAACTAGATAGATACATACATACGTCTGGGCTTCTGCTCCAAGCTCCTCCAGAAACTCAGTACTCCCAAAACCTATCACTTGGCTACTCATAAAAAGTTGAGTACCTAAGAGTTTATGAAAAACAAAATATAAACTCCGGGTCAGACATGGGTCTGGTGTGAGTAAACGGGTTAAAGTTGTTTAACTTTGAAAACCATTTGAAAATAAAGGTATTACGTAAGACTCCCCACACATAAATACGGGTAAGTTTTTACCTTACGCTAATCAAAGCATTTTATAGGAAATCCAGTGATATTATAATAGTGTCTAGAGTTTTCAAGTAAAATAGAAAATAGCCGAAATTGTTACATGATTAAATTCCGTCTACTAGCCACAAAAGTGGGTAATACAAATAAAAACCATAGGGTCTCGTAGGGAAAATGGGTTTCCATCAATGGCAGGACTACTGGGGTACCGCCCATCACAGTACGGGGCCTAGATCATCGTACCGAGGATCACTCCCGACCTCCTACAACACAAGGCCGGAACCATTTCTTACTGAACAGTCCCGAACAAGATAACCCCGCAGTTGTGGACAACAACTGCCCACACAGCAGATATAAAAAGGGACATCTTGACAGGGGTATACCTCATCCTGCTTGGGTGCTACCCACCTTGCTGCATATCCCCTGTTTTAGCCATTCCCGGTTGATGAGGCTTGAGGCTGCGATTACCTTTATAGAACATATCTCTTAGAATGCTCATCGTCCGCCTGACGATGTGCTGAAAGCATTCAATCCATACAAGTTCGTTCCGGGTTCGAACGAAATCGAAGGCATTATCTCGTTACACTCATTTTGGAATCACCCTCAGAGTTAACGACAATAACCCTTGCATTCTGAAACACCATCTCGATCTTCAGTTGAGATGTCACGACCTAACGTTTAATTTGGATCGATGTGGTTTTCGGAATATCAAATTGACACCCGATCCCGGTCTCATCGAAATCCAAACGCCATTTTAGAGGCCAAATTGTTTAAATAGTTTAAACAGTTTAACTCAATACTTGGAATTCACATAACAGCTATAACAGATAAATCATACATAGTCATCACAGATATATCAATGCATAATACTGAGTATCACAGAATAACACCAAATAGATATCAGAGTCAATCAAACAAGAATCATTAATTCATATTAAATTTAGTTTAATTAACTTAACTTAATTAATTACTTAAGAATAATCCATTTTTATTCTGCTTAATTAATCACTAATTAATCAACTTATTGAATTTATTAATTACTTCTTAATTACTCATTTAATTAATTATTAATTAAATAACCTTAATTATTAATTAACAAAACTTAAATACCCATTTATTAATCACTAATTATTTAATTAATTATTAATTTCCAATTACTTATTTATTTAATCCTTAATTAATCATTTAATCAGTTAACTACTATTTATTTATTAGTTAACTTAAAGTAGTTAATTAAATTCTTAAATTCAAATTGACTTAACCACAAAATTATTAATGTCAATCTTCAATTACAAATTTATTTAATCTTAAATTATTTATTTAATTACATGTATAAATTAATTTGCATTCTTATTACTTACACTTTAATTTCATTTATCATCTTTCATTTGCAAACCTTGCTTAAAAATTTAAGTCAAATCTTAGCTTAACACATGTCAACATTATTTATTTACTTAATACTAAACTTAGTATAACAAAATACTTAAAAGTATTTAAGCAAATTCATTAGGAACTGGACCCGAGGTGAACAATACGTTTACTCGAGTAAAACTCGAGTCTTTCCCTACTCTTTCCCAAGTTCCCCTCTCTTCTCATACCCTTCTTCTTCTTCTACCTGTTCTTTTTCTTTTCTTTTCTTATTAGCTTAAGTTATTAACTGTAGCGTTGAGCAAACTCACGCACGCACCCAGGTCGAACTCAAAGCAATCCCCCTTCATCCTCATACAACAACTCGAGATGACCCCTACCCGAATTGCTGACACCATACGCCACCGTGCACGTGCACGGTGGTTCGCCGTCCCTCCGGCATCCCACGTTGTCTCCTGCAAACCACAAATCGACCACACATTCGAAAGCAAGATCAATTCAACACGAAAAGTTTGAAATCGAAAATACCCCATTTGCTCGAACCAACTACACGAACACCCCGAGAGAAAAATGCCACTAACCACTGACACCGACCACCAGTGGCGACGCCGCTTCGGCCACACCATGTTCATACCCTCCTCGACCATCTCCTAGAAGCGCGCATAGCTCGATCAATCCACGGTGGCGCAATCAATAATTTACAGACCCCAGAAAATTTTGAACCCAAAACCCTATATTTGTTTCATCCCAAAAATCCTTACATTAAATAATTTTTCTAACATTTTTCCCAATTTCGTGAATCATCAAACTAGCTATACAACAAATTTCAGCAGCTAATATTTGATGAATCATCAGATATTCACAAAAAAGCATTTTCGGTTCATTTTAAAACTGCACCATGAATACTTACTTAAAAATCATCGTTCTTGTTTTAAAAATCTTAAATTTGTATGTTTATTCAAGATATAGAATCAAATTAACAAATTAAAGTATTTGAATTTTAACATATTGATTTCTTTATACTGTAAACTTGAATATGCAGTGTCTATGTTGCACTGTCAACCTTCAATTCATTTCCAGGCCATGATTCTCAGTGTAAACAAACTTATTTAGTTTAAGATCCTAAGTTTAAAGTGTTTTGCAAGAAGAAGCATTAAAATTTCCTACCGTTCTTTGCTCTGTACCCAGACATATGGAAGAACAGGCCATAAAAGATATCCAGAGCAACAGAAAATTCATAGAATTGTTTGTTTAAACTATACAGGAAGCATATATTATTCAAAAGCAAATACACAAGTTTAAATTTTGAAAACAGATGTTTACTCACCTTAAAGTACCGTTGAAACAGAAAATAAATTGTTGTTGAAGAGCTGTAATTTGAATTCCTGAAAAATCTTCTCAGCTTTGTTGTTGAATTTATTTGAGTTTGTAAAGATTATGTTTATTTTTGTTTTCTCGGATTTGCTTCGCAGGTTTGCTAAGTTTTGAACGAACCAGTTAAAATAAGATGATATATATATATATAGGAAATAGGTTTGAACAGTATAGGTTTAACTGGTACAAGCTTTACTTGTTTTGATCAGGTTAGATTTTTATGTGGAGGCTGAGTTGATTTTCTACAATTCGAATTGACAAAAGGTTGTGCTAATTAAATGCATATGTCTTCAAATATGTTTACACCTAATTATGATTGCTGATATTTATATTATTATTATTTTGTACAGATATATTTTGTATGTTATGTGAATAAACTTGTCTTCTATTCATTGTACAAATGTATATACAGGTTATCTTTTCTAAACCTTTCTTATATGTTTATGTAAAGTTGTTCTAAATATTGATTTGGCTTATGCATTGATTTTTGTCAAAGATTTTGTCTTGCCTTTGCACTTAATATAAGTTTTGTTATCATAATTTCCTAGTTTTATTTTTATTTAGAGTTTAACTTTTAAATATTTGATTTATAACATATATTTGTATTTATATATTTTATATTGCTATTTAGATCTTATATTTTATAATTATGTTTTATACTTATGTTTTTATATTTATGTTTAATATTGATAGGATAGTTTATTTAAACATTATTATTAAAGACTACATTTATATTCATAGATATATTATATCAAATGTTAATAATATAGAACCTTTAATTTAATTGGATAAGACAGATTTTAATATAAATGATTTTGAAAGATTCTATTTTAAATTTTCAAATCAAAATTTTCTTTACAAAACATATATATACATAAATAACTGATAAATGTCCAAAGATCTTATCAGTTTATAAAATGAAAAGCTTATATTTTATTTAAATTAGATTAAACACTTACTAAAATATATTGCCGAAATTCCGAGTCGTTACAACAAAATAATTTAGAAGTTATAACTCGGTTATACGGTGAATATAAGAAAACAAGTGTAATATTGAATCAATTGGTGGATTAGCATATAATTATTGACAATTGGATAAAAACAGTATTATGTAAGCAATTTGTTTGTTAATAATAACTTATAGGTGCAATTAAAAGCTAACGGTAACAATTATTGTATGTACCCCTGTATTTAACTTGTTAATTTAAACTGGAAATGAATTTCCATAAATGTGATTAAATATTATGTTAATGTAAATTAGGTTAATATTTGGAAGTAATCTTAATTTTATTCATAATATGATAATTGGTTAAATAAAAAGAATGTACATAGAGATTTATTAATTTATTTGAATTTAAAGGATAGAAATTGGATTTATTGCAAATAAATGAAATTAAATATTTAAATATTATGATAATGTGAAATTAAGATGAAATTGAGAAACATTAATGTGCTAAGAGATAAACCAATGTTAGTTATATCCTTATTGTAATGAAAGACTTGAATAACAAGGTATAAATTAAATAAATAGATTATGGAATTTTAATTTATAATTTCTGAATTTAATGAAACTAAAATTAAACACTGAAATTGATGGATTAGTTAACGTTAAATTGACATCTAAATTTGTTTGAATTATTGAAATTGTTCAAGAAATCAAAAATGATAAAGATTGCTAATTTTAGAATTGGAATTGAAAATTTGATTTAATTAATTTAATATTAAATCATTGATTAATTGAAAAATAACCATTTTGGCCGCTGATTCGGATTTCGATGAAACCAATTGCATCGGATCGTAACGGTGAACTATTATAGGATTTCAAGTTTTGTAGCGATCGGGCTTGTCGTTTGATCATACGGACTCGAAACTCCTAGAAATCAATTTAATTGAAATCAATTGAAATCAATTTGAAATAAATTGATTTCAGCATAACTTCTTAATACAATGGAATTAGGATTTACCTGTTCCATTGCATTTAAAATATTTAAAACATCTATTTTGATATATGGGTTCACACATCTTCGTTCCGGAGTCGAAACGGGCTTTTTGGGCCATAATGTTCAACCTTCAAACCGGTCAAGCCCATTCCTTTCTATTTTGTTCTGCCTATATATATCGATATAAAACCTAGCAGACTTTTTATTTCTCTTTTCTGTACGTGCAGAAATTTCTGTTGCTGCTCTTCCTCAATGGCTGAGAACCCTAATCTTCCCAATGCAATTTCAATTCAAAATACAACTCCAAAAATCAAACTCCACAAACTATATCAAATTGAATATCGATTTGAAGCTCTCGAAGAGCGCAGCTCAGATCTGCAATTCGTTTTTGCATTTGGAACACCGATTGTCTAGAAATTCGAGGGTTATTCTCGATCGTTCAATCGAACGCGATCACCCATGACCGATCTTCGATTCGTTTGTACCGCTGTGAAGAGAGTCAATTGCCTAGTTCATCGAAGCAGGTAGTTTGTCGAATTAACGGCTGGATCTGCCGTAATTATTGGGTTAGGGTTCGAGTTAATAGCGGCGGTTGGGGTGTTTTACGTCGATCGGCGTCGCCTCGATGGTGAAGGACGGTGGTGTGATGGAAGGCGATTCGCCTGAGAGAGGCCGCGAATGGTTTCGGGCTGCGGCGACGTAACAGTGGGTGGGGCGCTCATGCGATCACGCTAGGGTTAGGATCGAGCGATTATAACTTGCGTGTGAGGCTACTGTGCATGCTGACTTGGCTCGGTAATTATCCTTCTAATTATTTTCTTTATTTATTTTAAATCGTTAACGTTCTAACACGAATAACTTTTACATACGAGGTCCAATTCACGTGCAATTTTCTCTGCTAGGATCGTATTGGAATTCCGAACATTTTGACACTGGTTTGGAAAAATTCTAAGATCGTTTGAATTTTGGGTTTAAATTGGATTTGAATTTAATTTAAATTCAAAGGTGAGTGTCTTAACCCACTCACAACTTCTACAATTTCTTATGTTTGTTAAATTGATTTATGATGTGATTAGAAATCTATTTATAACTGTTTGGCATATTTTGAATCATCATCTCAGTTAATTTGAACGTATTTGGATTAAATAGTTGATTAATTTATTATTGAATATAAACTGCCAGTAAATACCTGCCATTTATTATCTGTCCTATATTGATGTTATTGACTGAATTAGATGATGATTGTGATAAATGTTTGATTGTTGATATTGGATGAGTGGATGTTTTATTTTACATCGTTATAAAAATGCAAATCATAAACTACTAGTTCTTTATGGATTATTATTAATTCGGGATTGCGGTTTGAAATGATATACAACAGTAAAATATTAAATTACGGACTGAAATAATAAATATCTGTATCACTTGACCATAGGATAGAAAATTATATACAGACACTGTGATCCATATATATAAAAATATTTTTGAAATGATTTCTATGGTTTTGTAAAGAAATATATGGTTTTATATAAATACTGATTTTAGATATTATATAAATGTTATTTTATTCTTGATTTTTAAGCTATGTATAAACTTGTTTAATATAGAATAAGCTTAATAATAAGTTTGGTTTTTATTGAAGATAATATGGTTAAGTATTTAAATTATATTTTAATATAGAGGTTATAATGATTTAAATAAATTAAGGTTGGAAAATAAATTGGAAATTTATTTGAAATTGAATTTATTTAAGAACTAAACTCAAATAAGTTTGATGAGAAATTTATTAAATTGGAATTTTAAACGGTATGATTTTTATAACTTGATTTTGGGTTAAAGTGAATTAAATGAGTATTTCAAGTATAAATGAATTGAAGGAAATATTTAGTTATTTGTAATTTGGGATTTATTTAAATGATAATGGATTTATTAAGTAAAATATATCAAAATTAAATAATAGAAAACTGAATTTGATACATACATATATATATATATATGAAATTACCAAACTTAGTTTTGAAATTGTTGACTACTTAAAGTTTGAAATATATTGAATTTGAAATGGTTTATTCAGTAGATCAAATCTGTTTTGAAATCGATATAATTTGGGATTGTTTATTTGGAAACTGAATTGAATTGAAATTTATGACTTGGGATTTGGTTAAATTTAAACTTTTGGAATTGATGTTTTGGAATTGTGGAATTGAAGAGGCTATTTTATTACATAAAGTATTTTAATATCTAAACCGTTTAAGTGGTGGAGCTTATGTTTCAAAGTTATGAATTTCAAAGTATTATGTTTTGAAAGTGTTATACTTTCAAGTGTTTTGGTTTCTAAATGTTATAACTTTGAAAGTGCTTTGATTTTGCAAAAGGATATATTTTTGAAATGTAAATGACATCGTATTTGGTTTTGAAATGGAAATGATATTTTGGTTTTGAAATATAAACTATTTTGAAATGGCCACGGTGTTATAATAACATTGGGTTGTTAAAGAGACCGGGATTGGAAGTTGTCATACTCTCTTCCAACTCCGAAAACCACTTTAACAACCGTGTATGCGGTGGAGATTCAAGAATGAAGTAGGATGGTGGCGGCGTTCCTTTGAGGTATATACGTGGACCCGACTCCCGTGAGTTGGCATAAGGTGGCTAAAACAGGAGTGATTCCGAGCCATTGAGGTGGCTCCTCTTATCGGACACGCTCCTTCAATACCATTCTATTACTTTGTGATTGATTGGGGACCTTTTGATTTTTAGGGATGTGGCTTAAGGTGGGCAGTAGCTGCGTACTATGTGTCACCAGCAGTCTGGATGGTAATTGGTATATCTACCCTGGCATTGCCTCGGTGTGCTGTGTCACCTATCCTATTATGCCTTGTACGAGTTTGGTTTTCTCCTAGTATCCTCTGGTGGCTTTCCGTTCAGGAGGGATTATGATACTGGATGGACTTTTGGGATTATTACGTGTTAAGGTGGAAAATGTAAAGCCTTAACGCTATTTAAAAGTAAGTTTATTTTACTAATAGACATTATTATAATAGCGTATATTACTACATAGTAAATAGTTTAACGGATCCTTAGGAGATGTGAATCTCGAACATCACTTAAGTTACTGCACTCACGTTATATACTGAATAGAAGATGTCAAATCCCATTAGCATCTCTGATGCCATTCTACTCATACTATTTGCTGTTGATTTAACTTACATAAGATCTTTTTATTTTGAATCGAGTGTTTTGTCTTTTCAATTCGCTCGGGTCAGCCTGAGCATTTCAGGGTTTAAAGACCTTACTTCTGGAGGACGAAGACGAAGACTGTATTACTATTATTTACTATAGTGTTACACTGCATCACATTGTTCTGCTACATTGTTATTTATTATTTTTTGGTATGTGTAACTCTGATTCTGTGTTGTACAAGTGTAAAATGTTTTGTAAAACTACTTCATGAACTGTTCATTTGATTATTATATTTTATCGTTCTTCTGCCAGATTCTGTTTTGTTTTTTTACTTTCTCTGCTTTTTTCATATGCACCCCCAATAACAATCCGCCCTTCTGTATGGTTTGAGTCTGACGTGTGTGGTTTATCGTCGATTTAAAGAGTACAAAAAGGCAAGATGCTACATTTGGTATCAGAGCTTTGGTTTAGCGAAAACCTTAGCTTTGTGGGGACTGACTCTTTATTAATAGGGTAGTAATACCCTATGATGAGTCGTTGAGAGTATATATATGAAAGAGCGTAATTATTGGTGTTATAAAAGATTTTGATACTATGTTCATTTGTTCCGTTTTGTATTTATAAATTTTGGTCGGTGCGTAGAATGTTATGACATCGATAGGGATTTCTAAACACTTAATAGGATGGACCAACACAATATTTGTTTTGAATATAGGTGAATGAAATAATTTTGCCTATTATATTTTCTATGCATAAAAATAATTTTTTTATAAATGATATATGTTTGGTTGTAATATAATTGTTATTAGGTAGCGAAATTTATGAATATAGGTTGGAAATAAGATTTGTAAAGTAAAATAAATAAGAATAAACTGGAAGTTTAGAACTTAAGTTCCGGGGTTTTTGAAAATTTCTTTTGAATGATTTCGAAAATATAATAATAATAATAATATTTGGAATTATTTTCTGTTATAAATATTTCAATCAAATTTGGAAGAATTATTTTTAAAGAAATTTTGGAAGGAAATAAATTTTAAAGAATTATTTTGGAAGAAATTTTGGAAGGAAATAAATTTTATGGTATAGCACTCTAAGAATATGCTTACATATGTTTAAATTAAATTGTATATGAGTAACGTATGTAAGAAACGAAGATGACGTATGAAAATAAAAGAATGGAAATGAAAACTGAAAGAAATAAAATGTAAATTAAAAAGATAAATCATTATATGGATGAAAAGGAAGGGAAGCAACAAATGTGTGAAATGAAATTAATAAGAATGAACTTAATTTTGCTTGGGGTTATTGTTTGTTTGGTTTATGGTTGTTTGAGCAAGGATGCTTTAAAATTGTTTGGATATATGAATAATCTATTTAGTTTCATCTACGACTGTTGAGTAAAGGGTGCACTTAGTAGTTTATTTTTCATTCTGTAAAATTTAATGTTTTTGAACCCAAACAACAATTTGTTTTGTTTGATATTAATGGATGATTGATTTGTGTTTATTTTATAGGATGATTGTATATTGGTTGCAAGTGATTGTTGTTTATATTGATTTGGTTGTTAATGGTTGAAACAACTTTAATTGTTTCATTACATATAAATATTAACTCCTTTTGGATTTTATAAGTGAAATACAGGTTATGGAAGCAATTGCTACTGCTTTTGGTTTCATAAAATAACCGTTAATCGCCCGACAAATAGGTACGTTCTCGGATTACGGTTTTATAGCATTATTATATTGTTTTTCCCGTTGTTGGGATATATTATTTTGAGATATTGTTATATACATTGTTATATTTGATATTATATTTTTCTCCCAAGCCTCCCCGTACAAAGGAGACTCTGCCGAAATTTTTCGTAAATTTTGGACTTAGAAATTTTTTGAAAAGGTTTTCCAAACTTTATTAATTTGACTATAAAAAGATTTAATAGTTATAAATTGATATATTTTATTATTATTAAATTTTGTAAATTTAATTGTTTATAAAAGTAATATTTTTGAATAAGATGTATTGACTACTTAATTTTTTCTTTTCCCTTTTTTCCTTTTAGGAGACGAAAAGTTTTGAGTGGGGGAGAGTGTAACAACCCGTAAATTTTCGATAATTTAATTTGTTAATTTAATGAATCTTGTTATTTAATATTGGAAGAAATAAAAAGTGTAAGGTAATAATGAAATAATAACTAAGATGCAACGTAACAAGGTCAATTAAAGTTAACAATTAATGAACTTGAATGAAATTCCAATTAAACAAAAATAATTTAAAGGTTATAACTCGGTTATAAGGTGAATATAAGAAAACAAGTGTAATATTGAATCAATTGTGGGATTAGTATATAATTTTTGATAATTGGATAAAAATAGTGTTATGTAAGCTAACGGTAACATTTATTGAAAAGTTAATGATACTTTGGAAGGTTCTGAAGGATGCTCTACTAACTAGGGTTAAATTGGCTAGCAAGGGAATGAGCATTGCTGTGATGTGTCCCTTCTGTGGTATCTACGAAGAGAATGCTAAACACTTATTTTTTAATTGTGACATAGTGCTGAACAGTTGGAATGAAATCATGGCTTGCATTGAAGGTGGTTCTCCTTCTCCTGATAGCAATGTTGAGTGGAACAGAATTCAAAACAAGACAAAGGGTAAGAACCAGTGTAAGCGAATTTTCACTGTGGCTTTAAAAAGTTTCATTTATGCTGTATGGAATGAACGTAATATAAGAATTTTTGATGCTAGCAAGAGTAAGTCTGCTGTGTCATTCAATCTTTGGATTAGGCATGAAGTGAAGAGCTCCTTGGATATGCTGTTTATTCAAGATCCCGGTATTGACATGTACCTGCACTTCTAGTGCTCATTTTTGTCTTAGTATGTGTTTGTGTGTCTCTGACTTTGTGTGTCTATGTATTCCTTGTGTGAGTGTTCCTTAATGTTTCTCTGTATTCTTTGTTTTCCATATTGTACTTTTTGCTTTCGTGAGTAATAAATTGGTCGGGGACCAATTAACCCCGTCGGCCTTGCCAAAAAAAAAAGCTAACGGTAACAAATATTGTATGTTACCCCTCTATTTAACCTGTTAATTTAAACTGGAAATAAATTTCAATAAATGTGATTAAATATTATGTTAATGTAAATTAAGTTAATATTTGGAAATAATGTTAATTTTATTCATAATATGATAATTGGTTAAATAAAAAGAATGGAAATCGAGATTTACTAATTTATTTGAATTTAAAGGATAGTAATTGGATTTATTGCTAAAAAATGAAATTAAATATTTAAATATTATGATAATGGGAAATTAAGATGAAACTGAGAAACAATAATGTGCGAAGAGATAAACCAATGTTAGCTATAACCTTACTGTAATGAAAGACTTGAAAAACAAGGTTCAAAATTAAATAAACGGATTTTGGAATTTTAATTTAAATTTTTTGAATTTAATGAAACTGAAATTGATGGATTAGTCAACGTTAAATTGACATCCAAATTTGTTTAAAATTGTTCGAGAAATCAAAAACGATAAAGATTGCTAATTTTAGAATTGGAATTGAAAATTTAATTTAATTAATTTAATATTCATTTATTGATTAATTGAAAAATAGCCATTTTGGCCACTGATTCGAATTTCGACGAAACCATTATATCGGATCCGTAACGGTGAATTATTATAGGATTTCAAGTTTCGTAGCGATCGGGCTTGTCATTTGATCATACGGACTCGAAACGCCTAGAAATCAATTGAATTGAAATCAATTTGAAATAAATTGATTTTAGCATAACTTCTTCATACGATAGAATTAGGATTTGAAACCTATTCCACTGCATTTAAAATATTTAAAAACATCTATTTTGATATATGGGTTAACTCATCTTCGTTCCGGAGTCGAAATGGCGTTTTGGGCCGTAACGTTCAACCTTCAAACTGATCGAGCCCATTCCTTTCTATATTTTTTATGCCTATATATTTCATTATAAATCCTTGCAGCCTTTCTATTTCTCATTTCTATATGTACAGAAATTTTGGTTGCTCCTCGTCCTCAATGGCTGAAAATCCTAATCTTCTCATTCCAATTTCAATTCAAAATACAACTCCAAAAATCAAACTCCACAAACTATATCGAATTGCATATTGATTTGAAACCCTCAATGAGCGCAGCTCAGATCTGCAATTCGTTTTTGCATTTGGATCACTGTAACGAGTCGAATTTTTCGCGCTCGAAAATCGACATCGATACTTCATATCGTACTCGAATGCCGCAGATTGGATCGTTCAAATCCGATTCGCCGGAGCTTATAACAACATTAAGTAAACAACACAGCGGAATAAAAGAATAATACATTGATATACATCTTTGACACAATATCTGATACAATAGATGATCCAATAGATATCAGTATACATCAGAGATATGATACAATAAAATAGCAACGGAAAAGAAAACAATAGCACCAGCAGCGGAACAAATAACTCTAAGATAGTCTTCAAGGAAGAACTCCAAAAACTGCAACTCCATTTCCAAGAACCAATCCAGCAATAGCTCGAACTCCCAATAAAGATGCACCAAGCAAAGCAAGTACAGTCCATATCCAAAGACTGAACTAACTCTAGATAATCTACTAAACCTAACTATCTGAAAAACCCAACTCTGGACTGCTCGTGTAGAAAATTTTGAGCATCCAGAGTTTAGGAAAGAAACAATAAACTTTGGATCAGTCATGGGACTGGTGTGAGCAACAAAACAGTTATTTATCTTTAAAAACAATCAACGATTTAGTTTTTTTTTTATCGCAATGCTTTTGGAAAATGAGACTACCATAAGGCCTCCCGCGCACACACACAATGCAAACGCAGAATCGGAGGAGATTTCTCCTTATGATAGTCAAAGATGCTTGATACACATTAAAAAGAAACATTTGATATTATTACTAGTGCATAGTGTAGGAAAAATCATTTCGAAAGTAAAGATATAAATCTTAGCCAACGTACGACCATTATCGTATGCCTACTATAGCTACCATGTTCAATAGCAGGTTACCGCCACATTCCATGGCAGGTTATACAACTAAAACTATACAAGGCTCGTATTGGATGAATGGATTTCCAATAAATGGTCAGGCCAAGGAACTTCCTATCGCCACATGGGAACGCCTCTGGCGGGACGCCCCGAGAACCAAACCGGATCTCTGCCATACAAAGCCAGCTACCCCTTTTCTCGGGAATATACAAAACCTCAGATATGCCACCCCCGGTCCTTTGGGACCTTTAAACGAGAGCTCTCTAACCAACAACATCACACAGTAAATAATATAGTGTGTCCACATGAGTAAGTATCTGGGCTCCATACCATGACACTCCCCTTTTCCAAAAGGAATGGTCATACCCTAGGGAAGCTACCCCTGAAACCTTGCCGCACAATTCCTGTTTCGACCATTTCCGGTTTGTGAGGCTCGACGAAGTCTCGTCCACAAAGCTACACTTTTTACAAAAGTCACGCTTTGATCAACAAATGATCAGCAACACTTAGCATGCCACATTACCGAGTTGGGAATATATCGCTGATAACCTTCAACTACATAACCTTTGAGCTCGTACATCTCGAAGAAGGGTGTTAATGCTAAGAGAATAAATTCTCCGCCACCAACAGAAATGCATTTGAAAGAAATCTGCTTTATATCTCAAAATGTCATGTCAGACATACAACCCATACAGGTCTGTTCCGGGTTCGAACAGAACCGAAGGCACTTCCAAGGAAGTCCTTGCAATCCGGATAATCCATAATCACGTCCGGATTTCCCACCACATATGGAGATCTCTATACCGGGGATCAACCAGTGCAGAGACAATCGACAAGAAACCCTTTCGTTTTCGAAAATATCCGTTCTTCACCACCGGTCTTCACATGCTATCCGTAACGTCGAATCACATATTCGGAATGGGTTATATGACACAAAGGTCCTTTCCCGGCTAAACCGAATAGTGAGCGCAACATTTAAAAACATATGGATATTGGGATTTCAATTAAGTCACAACTTATTACCCAAAACCTTTCCTTTAAATGGTTAAGCAAATTATCATATAAATCTTTTAAACAAAAAGATTCGTCTCACAAAGTTCACCCAGTTTCACAAAGATTCATTTATAGATTCTCAAAACAATTTCCATTTCAATTAGGATTAACTCATCCAATCTTAAAATTAAAGATTAAACTAATAGCTTTCAAATTGTTTTCAAAACATGGAAATTACCTTCATTTCAAACTAGAAATCATTTTAACTAAAATCGGAAGTTCATTTCTCATACGAAAGGTTTTATTATTTGAAAACAAACAGTTTTCGTTTCAGAAAAATCCAATTTTATTTGCTCTAGTTAAAGCCTTTAAATTTAAATTCAAATACCCAAAATCAATATACTGAAAATGGTTTGACCCATATAAAATTAATATAACATCTTTAATCCCTAGTTTCAAATCATAGAATTCAATTTCAAATTTTGAATTCAAATTTAAATCAAATTATTTAAACTTCAAATTTTAACCAAGTTATTCAAAAATAATTTTATCTTGAAATTCTATTTCAAAAGTTTTTCACCTTTATCCCGATTCCATTTCCAAAACCTTTGAATTCAAATTGTCTATTTAAAAATCGTTTCAAAAATCTATGACTTAATCGATTTCCTCGTGAAATCCATATTTGTGTGTGTATAAGTGTGGTCCAGGGGTTTAACACAATAGTGCAACATCATTCAATCATCACAGATCAAACATAGAAAAATACTTGATAAGCGACATAACTATAACGTTTATCGCTCATTCACAGATTCACGGATAATATACAGATGTATCATAAGTAAATGAATAAATTAGACACAGCTCAATCCATGGAACAAAATGTCACAGATCAGATAGGACAATCAATTCAAGACATCTTATATAATACAATCATTCATAAGTAAGGTCAAGCATTTAATAATCATTTATAAGCTGAATTAAATAAATTGATTAATCCTAATTGGTTCAATTTATTTCCAAGTAAATTAATTACTTAGGAATTTATCACCCAAACCTGATTAATTTATTACACATTATTTGATATAAATTAATTTATCAAACATTTAATTAATTAATTAATTAATTAAATTATTCTTAATTAATCATATTAATTTTAAATTAACCTTTAAACCAATTTCATAATTAATTGACTCCTTAGTTAATTATTTTAAGAAATTAAACCTTTAATTACTTACCATAAAGTAATTCCACTTACACAATTTCATAATGATTATCATTAATTTATTAATCTAAATTAATCATTAAAAATTTATCACATTATCCTTACATTAATTTTTGCTTAATCACTTCATTAATCAATTTTAATCATTAATTAATATTTAATTAAAAATCCTTAATCATAAATTAATATTTAATTGATAACCCTCAATCACCAATTAATTTCTTTAACCCTTAAATTACTTCTTTAATTAATCCAATCATTAATAAATTAAATAATTAAATTATTCATTTTAATTAACTTAATTATAAATCATTAAATCTTTATTACTTAAAGTATAGCTCATTCATACTTATGATTAAATTATTATTTACAATGTGTTTGGAAACTTCGTTTTCAAATTTTCTTTTAAATTTCATTTTTAAATTCAAGATTTAAAATGGAAACAAATTAACTAAAGTTTGAAACAATTTCAAAAATCCCCTTCCTTTCTTTCACAAGTTAATGAATTATTTATCTTATAATGGAAGTTAAAAGGATTTAAAATCCACTTTCATTTTTAATTTCAAATCAATTTAAAATTCAATTTATTATTCCAAAAAAAAGATTTAAATTTTAAAACTTCTTTTGTTTCAGAACTAAGATTCAAATTATATTTGAATCCAGATTTAAATTTAACTTAAAAACTTATTTACAATTTAAAACTTTATCTTCAAATTCAAACTATTTAAACATTTAAGGTTGTTAAAACAATTCAAATTCTAAAAACTTTATTTTATTTAAACTCAGATTCAAGCTATCTTTAATTCAAATCCACACTTAGATTTAAACTTTGCTTAATAATTTAAATTCAGTTATTAAAGTTTAGAAACAAATCAGCTTATTAAAACCTGCTACCCAGACATACCCGAGCCCTACCCATTCTTGCTTCGAATTCCACACCCCAAAACATCGAGTCGTACTCGAGGAAAACACGAAGAAAACCCAATCCACTTCTTCTTCACCAACCAGAAAACTAGATACACAAAATTGACACCACACACATGTACATCACTGGTGATCGCCTACGGTCATCACCACGTCCACGAGCAAGTTGAAACCCCCCACGTATTAACTCTAGATCGCCAAAATCCTCATCACTCGCGCGAAATCGAATTCGAGTGTCGAGTGGAAACCTGGAACACGTGGAACATCATCCCCTCAAGACCTGGCAACCACTCGTGTTCGACGCCTCGACCACCGGAGTTCGTGCAACTCCGGCCACCGCCTCATCTACACCCTAGCCTCCATCACCCCCAGTCTCGTGCAACTCGATGCACGAGAGAAGCCGCCTCGTTCAATTTCCTGACCATTCTAAAAATTAGGTTTACAAATTTAAACCCCTTGCCGCCGCCTCCACGTCCAACTTCACCTTCTTTCACTATTATTCCTGCAAACCCCGTTCATCACTCCATCCCCAAACAAAATCCCAACCCCTACAACACAATGCATCAACACCGAACACCAAATCAAAGAAGATCAGGCAAACTCAAACTGTTCTTTCACCCAAAATCTAAAATTTGTGATTTTAGCTTTAAAAATCATGTTTAAGTGTAAGTATTCAAATTGTATATATGAATCTGTAAAACAAGAAACTTAAATTTTTACTATATTAAAGTTTTGGTCTGTTATCCAGGTTTCCAGAGCAATATACCAATCTATTTAACTTAATTAAATTTTTTTTTTTGAACCTTACTTTATACTTAAACAAACATGAATTGTTTGAATCCTAAGTTCTATTAGTACCTAGATTTATAGAACATAAATTTTGAATGGAAATTGAGTCTGGGAACACAACAGGAAATACACTGTATGCACACACTTGCATATATACACAGATAATGCCTGAAATTCATATGAACATATTGTTTCAAGGAGTAGCATGCAATCCAGATTTAGTTTAAGATTTTGAAAATGATGTTACTCACCTTGGTCTGGGAAGAAGAACAGAGTCCATGATGAAACAGGTTTTGAACTTCCAGTCAAAACCATCACTTGATTCTATGGTTGATCTGTTGTTATATTGTCGTTCAAAACTGAAGCTTTTTGTTTTAAGTTTAAAACTGAGCCAAATCTAAAGCTTGAAAGCTTGATGTTTATAGAAAAGAGAAGTTGACAGGTTTGCACATGGTAACATATTTTTGTACAATATAGGCAGAAATTTTCTTATTTAGGGTGGCTGAGATGATGTGTTATGGTGTGCTAAAGAATATGGAATTTATTGCTTGTACAAATCTACATATATTTATTTCATTGGCTTGTAGATTCCAATATATGTTTGTTGTCTTGCTTTCCTTTGTATTGACTTGTTTACATGATGCTATATCTTTGTACAAGGTGATATCTTTTGTTGTACTAAGGGCATGGCTGATAAGTATTATATTGTGTACTTTATGTTTATAGATATTTTCTTTTTTTTCTTTTTTTCTTTTTTTACTTTGTTTGTACGGAGATGATATGCTTTTATTTTATACTTATCTTATTTTGTTTTTATACTTGCCTAGCATTTATTTACAGGCCTATACATATACTTTTACCTTGTTTATACTCTTGGATTTCTTTTTACTTTACTTAAGGATATTTCTTGCCTTGCATTCCTACTTTACAGGCAACATATCTTATTTTTACCAGGTTTGTTTTTAACTCCATGTACATATATACTTTGTTCTTTGCTTTGCCAATGTTAATAGATTCTTGCCTGCATACTTATGTATTTGTTTAGTTATTGGTTATAGACTTTAATTTATATATGTACAAATATATTTTATTTTGTTTATTTCTTTTGTTTTATATTTTGAAATATACATGAGTTCTATAATGTTAGATTTTAGTTAATATGTTTACTTATATTTTCCATAATTTTATAAATATGTTACGTGACTTCATATTTTATATTTTATCTCCTATATATGTATTCCTATTCCAATTTCTTCTATTTGTTTTGTTTTCTTTTATAAGTGTTCATATGTGAATGTATTTTATTTCTATGCTTTTACTTATTAATTTTATTTATTTCTAACTTTAATAGTTAATTTAACTTATATAAAAAAAATTCAACTTAAATACAAATTAAATATTCAAATTTTAAATTTATTCCAAAATTTTCGTTAACTGTTGATTAAAATAAATTCCAAAATTTGGGGTCGTTACAATCACCGATTGTCTTGAAATTCAAGGGTTATTCTTGAACGTTCAATCGAATGATGTCACCCACGACCGATCGTCGATTCGTTTGTATCGTTGTGAAGAGAGTCAATTGCGTAGTTCATCGGAGCAGGTAGTTTGTCAAATTAATGGCTAGATCTGCTGTAATTATTGGGTTAGGGTTCGAGTTAATGGCGGCGGCTGGGGGGTTTCGCGTCGATCGGCGTCGCCTCGATGGTGGAGGACGGTGGTGCGATGGAAGGTGATTCGCCTGGGAGTGGCCGCGAGTGGTTTCGGGCTGCGGCGACGTCAAACAGTGGGTGCCGGCGCTCGTTCGATCATGCTAGGGTTAGGATCGAGTGACTGTAACTTGCGTGTGAGGCTACTATGCATGCTGACGTGGCTTGGTAATTATCCTTCTAATTATTTTCTTTATTTATTTTAAATTGTTAATGTTCTAACTCGAATAACTTTTACGTACGAGGTCCAATTCACATGCAATTTTCCCCACTAGGATCGTATTGGAATTCCGAACATTTTGAAGCTGGTTTGGACAGATTCTGAGATCGTTTGAATATTGAATTTAAATTGGATTTAAATTCAATTTAAATTCAAAGGTGAGTGCTTTAACCCACTCATAACTTTTAAAATTTCTTATGTTTGTTAAATTGATTTATGATGTGATTAAAAATCTATTTATGACTGTTTGGCATATTTTGAATCATCATCTCAGTTAATTTGAACGTATTCGGATTAAATAGTTTATTAATTTATTATTGAATATAAACTGCCAGTAAATAACTTCTATTTATTATCTGTCCTATATTGATGTCATTGACTGAATTGGATGATGATTGTGATATATGTTTGATTGTTGATATTGCATGAATGGATATTTTATTTTACATCGTTATGAAAATGCAAATCATAAACTACAAGTTCGTTATGGAATATTATTAACTCGGGATTGCGATTTGAAATGATATACAACCATAAAATATTAAATTGTGGATTGAAATAATAAATATCTGTATCACATGACCATAGGATAGAAAATTATATACAGACACCGTGGTCTATAAATATAAAAATATTTTTGGAATGATTTCTATGGTATTGTAAAGAAATATATGGTTTTATATAAATATTGATTTTAGATATTATATAAATATTGATTTTATATATTATTTAAATGTTATTTTATTCTTGATTTTTAAGCTATGTATAAACTTGTTTAATATAGAATAAGCTTAATAATAAGTTTGATTTTTATTGAAGATAATATGGTTAAGTATTTAAATTATATTTTAATATAGAGTTTATAATGATTTAAATAAATTAAGGTTGGAAGATAAATTGGAAATTTATTTGAAATTGAATTTATTTAAGAATTAAACTCAAATAAGTTTGATGTGAAATTTATTAAATTGGAAATTTTAAAAGGTATGATTTTTATAACTTGATTTTGGGTTAAGTGAATTAAATGAATATTTCAAGTATAAATAAATTGAATGAAATATTTAATTATTTGTAACTTGGGATTTATTTGAATGATAATGGATTTATTAAGTAAAATATTTCAAAACTAAATAATAGAAAATTGAATTTGATATATATATATATATATGTATGTATGTATGTATGTATGTATGTATGTATGTATGTATGTATGTATGTATGTATGTATGTATGTATAGAAATTACCAAACTTAGTTTTGAAATTGTTGACTACTTAAAGTTTGAAATATATTGAATTTGAAATGATTTATTATGGGGATCAAATCTGTTTTGAAATCGATATAATTTGGGATAGTTTATTTGGAAACTGGATTGAATTGAAATTTATAACTTGGGACTTGGTTAAATTTAAAATTTCGGAATTCTAATTGTTTTGGAATTGAATTGTGAAATTGAAGAGGATATTTTATTATATAAAATATTTTAATATCTAAACTGTTTAAGTGTTGGAGGTTATGTTTCAAAATTATGAATTTCAAAGTATTATGTTTTGAAAGTCTTATAATTTCAAGTGTTTTGGTTTTGAAATGTTATAACTTTGAAAGTGCTATGATTTTGGAAAAGGATATATTTGAAATGTAAATGATATCGTATTTGGTTTTGAAATGGCAATGATATTTTGGTTTTGAATTATAAACTATTTTGAAATGACCTCGGTGTTATAATAACGTTGGGTTGTTAAAGAGACCGGGATCGGAAGTTGTCATACTCTCTGCCAACCCCGAAAACCACTTTAACAACCGTGTACGCGGTGGAGATTCCATAATGAAGTAGGATGGTGGCGACGTTCCTTGAGGTATATACGTGGACCCGACTCCCGTGAGTTAGCATAAGGTGGCTAAAACAGGAGCGATTCTGGGCCAGTGAGTAGCTCCTCTTATCGGACACACTCCTTCGATACCATTCTATTACTTTGTGATTGATTGGGGCCCTTTTGATTTTTGGGAGTGTGGCTCGAGGTGGGCGGTAGCTGCGCGCTATGCGTCACCATCAGTTCGGATGGCAATTGGCATATCTACCCTGGCATTGCCTCGTTGTGCCATGCCACCTACCTTGTCGCGCCTTGTATGAGTTTGGTTTTCCCCCATAGCCCGTGGAGTATCCTCTGGTGGCTTCTCGATCAGGAGGGACTATGATACCGGATGGACTACTGCGACTATTACGTGTTAACGTGGAAAATATGAAGCCTTAACGCTATTTAAAAGTAAGTTTATTTTACTAATAGACATTATTATAATAGAGTATATTACTACATAGTATATAGTTTAACGGATCCTTAGGAGATGTGAATCTCGAACATCTCTTAAAATACTACACTCACATTAGACACTGGATAGGAGATGTCAAATCCCATAAACATCTCTGACACCGTTCTTCTCAAACTATTTACCGTTGATTTAACTTATATAAGATCTTTTAGTTCTGACTCGAGTGTTTTGTCTTTTCAATTCGCTCGGGTTAGCCTGAGCATTTCAGGGTTTGAAGACCTTACTTCTAGAGGACAAAGACGAAGATTGTATTACTATTATTCACTATAGTGTTCCACTGCATCACATTGTTCTGCTACATTGTTATTTATTATTCTTTAGTATGTGTAACTCTGATTCTGTGTTGTATAAGTATAATTAAATGTTTTGTAAAACAGCTTCATGAACTGTTCATTTGATTATAATATTTTGTTGTTCCGCTGCAAGATTCTATTTTGTTTTTACTTTCTCCGCTTTTTTCTTATTCACCCCAATAATAATCCACCCTTCTGTATGGTTTGAGTCTGACGTGTGTGGTTTATCGTCAATTTAAAGCATACAAAATGGCAGGATGCTACACTTGGTATCAGAGCTTTGGTTTAGCGAAAACCTTACTTATGGGGACTGAGTCTTTATTAATAGGGTAGTAATACCCTATGATGAGTCGCTGAGAGTATATATATTAGAGAGTATATTTGTTAGTGTTATAAAAGATTTTGATATTGTATTAATTTGTTCCGTTTTGTATTTATAATTCTGGTCGGTGCATAGGGCGTTATGACATCGATAGGGATTTCTAGGACAGACCGATACAATATTTGTTTTGAATATAGGTGAATGAAATAATTTTGTCCATTATATTTTCCATACATAAAATAATTGTTTTATAAATGATGTATGTTTGGTTGTAATATAATGGTTGTTAGGTAGCGAAATTTATGAATATAGGTTGGAAATAAGATTTGAAAAGTAAAATAAATAAGAATAAAATGGAAATTTAGTACTTAAGTTCCAGGGATTTTGAAAATTTCTTTCGAATGATTTTGAAATATAATAATAATAATAATATTTGGAAGTATTTTTTGGTATAAATATTTCAATAAGATTTGAAAGAATTATTTTTAAAGAAATTTTGGTAGGAAATAAATTCTGTACTTCCCTCTCTGACGCTGGAAAATAATTTCGGTGATGAGTGCACGCATCATCGATATTCATTTTCGAGTTTCGAAGTGGAAAGACCACTGTAGTAATTGTACTACAGGTTTATTTTAATAAACAAATATAAATTTCAAATTGCTTTAAATATAATTGGATATATAAGTTGTAAGTATATATATTTATCTATTATGTTTAAAATGATTTAAAAATGGAACTCGGCATTTAGTTCTTAAATTTCTATAAATTGGAGATTATCAATTATTGTAATGGAATGAAATTTTAACCATTTAATGATTGAAATACCAAATGAAAATAAGAAATTAAATGCTAAATTATAACTGAAGTATATAAGAAATTTGAAATTTGCAACCTATAAACAAAAAGATATGAAAGTAAAGATGTAATTATTGAACATTTATTTACTAAAATGAGATAAAATAAGCTTGTGTAAGTTTCATTTGCATTCTTTAACATATATATAACTCACCAACTATAAATAGTTAAAATGTTAAAATAAAATTTAATGGGAAATTTTACAAGTAAAACTTGAAGTAATGAAAGTATTCAATGAATTTGCTTTTATAAATAAGAATTTAATGTTATAATTGTTATAAACTTAAGTATGACTGAAAGGCCGCTGATTAAATATGATAAAAAAGTTATAAAGAAATGATAATAAACTTAAGTAAACGTTGAAGTTATTTATAATAAAAATAAGTAGAAAGATGAATACTGTAAATAAATGAAATTAAGTAATGAATAAATGAATGTAATGCAAATAAAAGAAATTTGCAGTATATATGTATAAATGAAAATGAATTCGTAAGTAGTGGATAGAAATAAATGAAAATAAGACAGAATGAAAAAATATGAAATTATCTACAAAGAAGCTTGTATAGCACTCTAAGAATATGCTTACATATGTTTAAATTAAATTGTATATGAGTAACATATGTAAGAAATGAAGATGACATACGAAAATAAAAGAATGGAAATGAAAACTGAAAGAAATAAAATATGAATTAAAAAGATAAATCATTATATGGATGAAAATGAAGGGAAGCAATAAATGGGTAAAATGAAATTAATAAGAATGAACTTAATTTTGCTTGGGGTTATTGTTTATTTGGTTTATGGTTGTTTGAGCAAGGATACTTTAAATTGTTTGGATGTATGAATAATCTATTTAGTTTCATCTAAGACTACTGAGTAAAGGGTGCACTTAGTAGTTTATTTTTCATTCTGTACAATTTAAATTTTTTGAACCCAAACAACTATTTGTTTTGTTTGATATGAATGGATAATTGATTTTTGTTGATTTTATAGGATGATTGTATGTTGGTTGCAAGTGATTGTTGTTTATATTGATTTGGTTGTTAGTGGTTGAAAAAACTTTAATTGTTTCATTACATATAATTATTAACTCCTTTTGGATTATATAAGTGAAATACAGGTTAGGTAAGCAATTGCTACTGCTTTTGGTTTCATAAAATAAGCGTTAATTGCCCGACAAATAGGTACATTCTCGGATTATGGTTTTATAGCATTATTATATTGTTTTTCCCGTTGTTGGGATATATTATTTTGAGATATTGTGATATATACTGTTATATTTGATATTATATTTTTCTCCCATGCCTCTCCGTACAAAGGAGACAGCCGAAATTTTTCGAAAATTTTAGACTTAGAAAATTTTCGAAAAGGTTTTCCAAACTTTATTAATTCGACTATAAAAAGATTTAATAGTTATAAATTGATATGATTTATTATTATTATTAACTTTTGTAAATTTAATTGTTTATAAAAGTAATGTTTTTGAATAAGATGTATTGACTACTTAAGTCTTTCTTTTACCTTTTTTTCCTTTTCGGGGATGAAAAGTTTTGAGTGGGGGAGAGTGTAACAACCCATAAATTTTCGATAATTTAATTTGTTAATTTAATGAATCTTGTTATTTAATATTGGAAGAAATAAAAAGTTGTAAGGTAATAATGAAATAATAACTAAGGTGAAACGTAATAGGGTCAATTAAAGTTAACAATTAATGAACTTGAAAGAAATTCCAATTAAAAAACAATAATTTAGAAGTTATAACTCGGTTATAAGGTGAATATAAGAAAACAAGTGTAATATTGAATCAATTGGTGGATTAGTATATAATTATTGCAATTGGATAAAAACAGTGTTATTAACTTATAAGTGCAATTAAAAGCTAACCGTAACAATTATTGTATGTTAGCCCTCTATTTAACCTGTTAATTTAAACTGGAAATAAATTTCCATAAATGTGATTAAATATTATGTTAACGTAAATTAAGTTAATATTTGGAAGTAATGTTAATTATATTCATAATATGATAATTAGTTAAATAAAAAGAATGAAAATCGATATTTATTAATTTATTTGAATTTAAAGGATAGTAATTGGATTTATTGCTAATAAATGAAATTAAATATTTAAATATTATGATAATGAGATGAAATTGAGAAACATTAATGTGCTAAGAGATAAACCAATGTTATTCATACCCTTATTGTAATGAAAGACTTGAATCACAAGATTTAAAATTAAATAAATGGATTTTGGAATTTTAATTTATAATTTCTGAATTTAATGAAATTGAAATTAAACATTAATATTGTTGGATTAGTCAACATTAAAGTGACATATAATTTTTTTTTTAAATTATTAAAATTGTTCAAGAAATCAAAAATGATAAAGATAGCTAATTTTAGAATTGGAATTAAAAATTTGATTTAATTAATTTAATATTAGTTTATTGATTAATTGAAAAATAGCCATTTTGGCCACTGATTCGGATTTCGACGAAACCAATTGCATCGGATCCGTAATAGTGAATTATTATAGGATTTCAAGTTTCATAGCGATCGGGCTTGTTGTTTGATCATACGGACTCGAAACGCCTTGAAATCAATTTAATTGAAATCAATTTGAAATAAATTGATTTTAGTATAACTTCTTCATACGATGGAATTAGGATTTGATACCTTTTCCATTGCGTTTAAAATATTTAAAAACATTTATTTTGATATATGGGTTCACTCATCTTCGTTCCGGAGTCGAAACGGGCTTTTTGGGCCGTAACGTTCAACCTCCAAACCGATCGAGCACATTCCTTTCTATTTTGTTCTGCCTATATATATTGTTATAAACCCTAGCAGCCTTTTTATTTCTCATTATTGTACATATAGAAATTTTTGTTGCTCCTCTTCCGCAATGGCTGAAAACCCTAATCTTCCCAATCCAATTTCAATTCAAATTACAACTCCAGAAATCAAACTCCACAAATTATATCGAATTGCATATCGATTTGAAGCTCTCGAATAGCACAGCTTAGATTTGCAATTCATTTTTGCATTTAGATCACCGATTGTCCAGAAATTCGAGGGTTATTCTCGGCCGTTCAATCGAATGCGGTCACCCACGACCGATCGTCGATTCGTTTGTACCGCTGTGAAGATTGTCAATTGCGTAGCTCATCGGAGCAGGTAGTTTGTCGAATTAACAGCTGGATCTGCCGTAATTATTGGGTTAGGGTTCGAGTTAATGGCGGCGGCTGGGGGGTTTCGCGTGGATCGGCATCACCTCGATGGTGGAGGATGGTGGTGCGATGGAAGGCGATTCGCCTAAGAGTGGCCGAGAGTTGTTTCAGGTTCCTGCGACGTCGAAACAGTGGGTGGCGACGCTCATGCGATCGCGCTAGGGTTAGGATCGAGCAATTGTTACTTGCGTATGAGGCTATTGAGCATGCTGACGTGGCTCAGTAATTATCCTTCTAATTATTTTCTTTATTTATTTTAAATCGTTAAAGTTCTAATTCGAATAACTTTTACATACGAGGTCCAATTCACGTGCAATTTTCTCGCTAGGATCGTATTGGAATTCTGGACATTTTGATGCGGGTTTGGACAATTCTGAGATCGTTTGAATTTTGGGTTTAAATTGGATTTAAATTCAATTTAAATTCAAAGGTGAGTGTTTTAACCCACTCACAACCTCTAAAATTTCTTATGTTTGTAAAATTGATTTATGATGTGATTAGAAATCTATTTATGGATGTTTGGCGTATTTTGAATCATCATCTAAGTTAAATTGAATGTATTTGGATTAAATAGTTAATTAATTTATTATTGAATATAAACTGCCAATAAATACCTGCCATTTTTATCTATCCTGTATTGATGTTATTGACTAAATTTGATGATGATTGCGATAAATGTTTGATTGTTGATGTTGGATGAATGGATATTTTAGTTTACATCGTTATAAAAATGCAAATAATAAACGGCAAGTTTGTTATGGATTATTATTAATTCAGGATTGCGGTTTGAAATGATATACAACCTTAAAATATTAAATTGCGGATTAAATAATAAATATCCATATCACTTGACCATAGGATAGAAAATTATATATTGACACTGTGGTCTATATATATAAATTATTTTTGAAATGATATCTATAGATATTATATAAATGTTATATTATTGTTGATTTTTAAGCTATGTATAAACTTGTTTAATATAGAATAAGTTTAATAATAAGTTGATTTTTATGGTTAAGTATTTAAATTATATTTTAATATAGAGTTTATAATGATTTAAATAAATTAAGCTTGGAAGATAAATTGGAAATTTATTTGAAATTGAATTTATTTAAGAATTAAACTCAAATAAGTTTGATGTGAAATTTATTAGATTGGAAATTTTAAAAGATATAATTTTTATTACTTGATTTTGGGTTAAAGTGAATTAAATGAGTATTTCAAGTATAAATAAATTGAAGGAAATATTTAGTTATTTGTAATTTGGGATTTATTTAAATGATAACGGATTTATTAAGTAAAATGTTTCAAAACTAAATAATAGAAAATTGAATTTGATATATATATTATACACACACACACACACACATATATATATATATATATGAAATTACCAAACTTTGTTTTGAAATTGTTGACTACTTAAAGTTTGAAATATATTGAATTTGCAATGGTTTATTCTATGGATCAAATCTGTTTTGAAATCGATATAATTCGGGAAAGTTGATTTGCAAACTGAATTGAACTGAAATTTATGACTTGGGATTCTAAATTTCTGGAATTCGAGTTGTTTTGGAGTAGAATTGTGAAATTGAAGAGGCTATTTTATTATATAAAGTATTTTAATATCTAAACCATTTAAGTGGTGGAGGTTATGTTTCAAAGTAATGAATTTCAAAGTTATGAATTTCAAAGTATTACGTTTTGAAAGTGTTATAATTTGAAGTGTTTTAGTTTCGAAATGTTATAACTTTGAAAGTGCTATGATTTTGGAAAATGATATATTTGAAATGTAAATGATATCATATATCGTTTTGAAATGGCAAGATATTTTGGTTTTGAAGTATAAACTATTTTGAAATGAACACGGTGTTATAATAATGTTGGGTTGTTAAAGAGACCGGGATCGGAAGTTGTCATACTCTTTGCCAACTCCGAAAACCAATTTAACAACCGTGTACGTGGTGGAGATTCCAGAATGAAGTAGGATGGTGGCGGCGTTCCTTGAGGTATATACGTGGACCCGACTCCCGTGAGTTAGCATAAGGTGGCTAAAACAGGAGCGATTCCAGGATATTGAGGTATCTCCTCTTTAGCGGACACACTCCTTCAATACCATTCTATTATTTTGTGATTGATTGGGGCCCTTTTGATTCTTGGAGGTGTGGCTCGAGGTGGGTGGTAGCTGTGCGCTATGCGTCACCACGAGTCCGGATGGCAATTGTTATATCTACCTTGGCATTGCCTCGTTGTGCCGTGTCACCTACCCTATCGCGCCTTGTACGAGTTTTGTTTTCTCCCGTAGCCCGTGGAGTATCCTCTGGTGGCTTCCTGATTAGGAGGGACTATGATATTGGATGGACTACTGGGACTATTACGTGTTAAGGTGGAAAATATAAAGCCTTAACGCTATTTAAAAGTAAGTTTATTTTACTAGTAGACAATATTATAATAGCGTATATTACTACATAGTAAATAGTTTAACGGATCCTTAGGAGATGTGAATCCCGAACATCTCTTAAGTTACTACACTCACGTTAGACACTGTATAGGAGATGTCAAATCCCGTAAACATCTCTGACGTCGTTCCACTCATACTATTTACCGTTGATTTAACTTACATAAGATCTTTTAGTTCTGTCTCGAGTGTTTTGTCTTTTCAATTCGCTCGGGTCAGCCTGAGCATTTCAGGGTTTGAAGACCTTACTTCTGAAGGACGAAAACGAAGATTGTATTACTATTATTTACTATAGTGTTCCACTGCATCACATTGTTCTGCTGCATTGATATTTATTATTCTTTGGTATGTAACTTTGATTCTGTGTTGTATAAGTATAATCAAATGTTTTGTAAAACAGCTTCATGAACTGTTCATTTGATTATTATATTTTGTCATTCTGCTGCAAGATTCTGTTTTGTTTTTTTCTTTCTCTGTTTTTTCTTATTCACCCTATTAACAGTCCGCTCTTCTTTGTGGTTTGAGTCTAACGTGTGTGATTTATCATCGATTTAAAGCGTACAAAAAGGCAGGATGTTACAACTTAAGTTTAATTTTTTTATTCCAATAACTTATCTAATCTAGTTCAAATTCATTTCAATTTATTTAACTTCAGTATAGTTAAAATTTCTTTTATTATTTCATATTATAAATCCAAAGTCATTTTACTTATACTTATCAATTTCAACTTGGATTTTAAATTCAAACTTGTTTATCACAACAGAACTTCAATTTCAAAATTTACTATTGGTAGCAAATCAATCACACAGAAACTCGAAAATGATACTAATGATGTTGTTGTCATCACCATATTATTTCCCAGCAACGGTAGTGAATTCAGTGCTTTATATTCTTTCTAAAATTTCTTTTATTATTTACAAATCACATTTCAAAACTTATACTTATATAATTTTACTATTTTACTTTACTCATGTAAGACTATTTCAAATTTATTTTATCCTACTTAGATTCATAACAATATAACGTCCTTTTATTTTGAGAAATAACTTTCAGATTTAACGGGATTCAAATTTTCAACTTCTTAGTTTAAATCCATTTTTATTTATAACTCAAATAGTTTCATTTCTTATACATAAGATTATTTCACAATTGTAAATCATATTAATTATAATTCTGTACTTTATAATTCCCTTGCTTATATAATTTATTCTTTTACAAATGTTGTTTTTATTTAGATTATTCAAACAACTTTTATTAACTTATATATTTTTACATTTTCAAACAACCAAACAATCAGTTTATATATACTATAATAATTTCTGAAAAAAGGTTTCTTTATGTATAAAATAAAATTAAGTAAAATTATTTCATTTACCCAATTTAAAAGTATATGTCAACTTGCCTCATTTAAGTGTTTGGAAATCCCTATCGATAATATGGCGTTCCACATACCAACCAGAATTCACAAATGGCTCAACGGATAAGTAAACACAATATAAAACATTTATAATCACTAACAAATGCGCACTCATATATATTATACACTCAAACTCAATCTAGGACACTACTGTCCCTATCTATACTGAGTATACATCAAAGCTTAGGAATATACAAAATCTAAGCTATGATACCAAATGTGGCGAACGGGCAACTCCTACACCCGCCTAGGTACGCTTTTCAACCATCTCGCTACCCTTTTGCTTTTCAATTTGGGGGTACTACTGCTTTTCAACATGGAGGTGACCACAAATGATACCTTAGATCTGCTTTTACGGCAAGCCTCTCGACTATCAACCAACCCTTTCACACTAGGGACGCGTAGGGGTAAGAGTCTAAGCTTCATCACTGTTCATAAAGCGAGAACCCCCTATCAGGCCGAACATAATCAAGCAAAACCGATGTATGTAATCTATAGAAATGCAATGCCAGACAAACATCCATACAAGTTGTCCTGGAACAAGACAAACCGAAGGTATTTTCCTACCACAACCTGTCGAGAAATCCCTAGTAGTAGCAAATAGTCCTTGCATTAGATATTTCATAATAAAGAATCCACTGGTACTATATGTATATTGGGATTTTAACCCCAAACGATCAACAAGCAGTCCCCCACTATGAAAATCCGGAATATCAATATCATCACAAGCAACCTGCACAATCGTCGCATATACGTTGGTCCTAAGTGGTTTTCAGATAAATCTAATCCCAGTCTCCTCGCACCAACAACGCAAAAGCGTTTCTCAACCTCACATAGAAACTAAGTATCATCGACTTATCACGTCTCCAACTTTCAACTTACTATCTTTTGGGCCAAGAAGGAAGCTCGATAGACCGGAGTAATACTCCACACTATACGAATCAATATCCTCGACCCAAACGATAATCAAGCCTACACAGAAGGCTACTTACTAAGTGCATGACTAAATAGTTCCCACATCAAGTCGAGGAACTAAAATGGCCATAATTGATAGTCGGTTATTTAACTATCAAAGCAAACAAATAAATATTTAGCACCATAACAATCACTAGGCCCTTTTAATTAATCTTCTACTAATTAAATCATTTTCTAAATATTCACTTCAAATTATCTTTAAAAGGGTATATTTCCAAAACATTTCAACTTTTCTATATTGGAAAACATTTCCAAATACTTATTTAATAATGAGTAATTCACAAATTTATTTATTTTCAACACTTAGAAAATATTACATATACTTAAATCAGAATTAAGTATATATTTTATTTTTTAAGGAAAAGATTCTTTTAAACATCTTTATTTTGGGTCAAAGCGAATGTTGCATAAAACATCATTATGACAACTCAAAATCACTAGTATAGGGATTCGAAAATAAGATAGATATAAAAACCCATATACTAAACAAAACATTTACTTTCGAAAATCATTTACTATAACAACGGTGTTATAGTAAATCATTTCCTTACTTCTCGAAAATGTCTACTTCAACAAAAAATGTCAAATACTTAACACATTGTAAAACATCTTTAAATCATTTAACTTCATTTAAAATATCACTTTATAAAAACATTTATTTAATATATTATTCACTGTCCAAAATCGTGAATACAAATCGTTTACCCAATTTTATATTTGTACACATTTATATTAAGGATTATCCACTGTCCAAAATCGTGGATATATCTCCTTTACCAAATTCATTACTATTGCAAATTTAAATTAAAGGATTATCCACTGTCCAAAATCGTGAATATACTTCCTTTAATAAACTTCTATATTTAAGTTATCAAATTCAATTGATTTCGGAATTATAAAACAATGTTTATAAATCCCATTTATATTTTAATAAAAACTTTCATTTATAAAATCACTTTTATTAACCAATTCCATTTATATGCAAAATCCCAATTTATAAGTCAATTGTTTATAAATCATTTATTTCCAAAATCATTCTTTTTATAACTTTACGAATTATAAATTTTATTACTTATAAGATTCATTTATAACTCATTATTCCGATTTATAAAAATTCAATCTTATAAATCTTATTTATAAACCGTTTATAATAAATTCAAAAATCACCATTTAAATATTTTACAAAATAGTTTTCCCTATATTTAAAAATAACATTCTGATTTTATTTCACAAAAATTATAATTTTTATAACATAAAAATCATCACATTTATTTATTTAAAATAGTTTCATTCCTTTATAACAAATCAAATCATATATTTTAAAAATCACTTGAAGATCCTTTTAAATTTGGATATCATCATTTTAACATTTTTAAAATTCCAAAAATAGGCCCAGTGCTGCAACAGCACTAAATACATCAATCACGGCATCCAAAACATCATATATCATATGATAACAGCATATGTCACAATATTTGTAAATAAATCAACAAGGGTGAGGAATCCAGTTGGATCCCTCCAACCTATCACTTGCAACAAATATACATATTAGAATATGTGTACAATGTCTGCTTCGAGGCAGACACGCATACAAAGGGTCATCCGCTCATACACGAGAACGTATAGGGTCATCTGCTCCAATAGGCAGGTATATAACCAAATACCAATCAATATATAGAAAATATACCATATAGCATCTAAATAATCGTTAGTCATCACAGAATAAATTTATTCTCACTTATATAAAAACATTAGTGAGTAAGAAAAAGGAGTTGTACTCACATTGCTTCCAATAGCAGTTGTAGTGTTTTATTACGAATAAAATTAAACGAGCGTTTAATTTTACTCAAAATTTACATTTGCTCCTAATCAACTCCAAACTAGCTCCAAAATGTAGTTTTTGTCAATACGGACCCAACATAACTTGTTTCGTCAAAAAAGTACCTCGTACGATAAAGTTATGCAATTTAGAAGTTTGTACGAATTTATATATATAATAAACTTCACAAATTCTTTTCATATTTTTAAAAATGAGCTTCATTCAGGCCACTCGATTGCATCACGAGATCTTGGCTATTCGCTTTTGCTTCTTCTCCATCAGGTTCTTCACACGATCGAAACCCACTCGACCGCCCTTTTTGCTTGAATTTTCGCTCGACCATCGACGATATAGAATACGATCGAAGACCACCAAGTCGAAGCTCACGAGCCCACCTTCCTTCGGCCAGAGGCCGGTCACGCTCGGTCATGCCATTTCTTTGGAAATCGAGCATGAAACGTATGACTTCACACACGATTTGCCGACGATCGACTCCACCGTTCCCGATCACCACCATTGGATCGATGGATCTCAACATGCTTTACACGTTTGTAGTTGAGGACTTCGTCTAATTCTGCATGGATGAGGTGATCGGAAGGGGAGAAGATTGGTTGTTTTCGGCCATTGAAATGTTAAACGGCGGCTAGGGTTTCTAAACCTAGATATGTGAAAAAAGGAAAAAGTAAGATCCTTTTATAGAAAATTTACACGCACTATTCATCGCCAAATTTTTCAAACTCGAAACGAGGGGTACCGCCTGGCGTTTATAATGTTTTACCCCTATTTCGTACTCAATTGAATATGTATCGTGAGCTAATCGATCGTATTTGGAAATAAGTTTCAAATCGAATTATTTAAATTAAAATTAAAATTCACTTAAACAGATTTCTACGCATTTTAGCTTGCCCTAGACAAGCCGTAAATCTGATTGATACAAAATTTGAAATCCTACAATAATATAACAATATGGATCCAATGAAACTGGTTTCATCAAAATCCAAGACTATTTGAGAAATGACTAATTTTACTCGTCAATTAAATATTAAAATATTTAATTTCTTCAATTTAACTTTTAATTCAGTTTTAAAAGTTCTCTGCATCATTCTAATTCAAATATAATTTAATTCAACTTTATAAATCATTTTAATTCATATTAAATTTAAATTTAAATTATTTCTACAATTTCAAATATTAAATTAACAATTTAATTATCCAATTGAATCCTTATATTTCAAATATAGGTTACTCAGTTTATAATATTAACTTACGAATGTATAAAATTAATTAAATATACAAATTTTAAATGACTGAAATTCTAGGTCGTTACATTTGACCACTTATCCACCCTAAACAGCATAAGGGAAATGCTGCTAGTACGGACCGTTTCTTTTAACTATTGACCACTTATCTATCCTAAACAGCATAAGGGAAATGTTGCCGGTACAGATCTTTTCTTTTAACTATTGACCACTTATCTACCCTAAACACCATAAAGGAAATGCTGCCGGTACAGATCTTTTCTTTTATCTTTGCTTATTAACTTAGATAAATTATTTTAAATAAGCCTTTGTTATTATTCTTACTATCCGTGCTTATTAATTTATCCTAAGTCTCAAAATAAGCCTCATTCTGTTCTGTTTTCTTATTATAACCTATGTTATAATCATGCTTATCACTTAACCCAAGATCTAAGTGTGAAAATAAGCTTCTTTCATCTTTTACTTTTTTTTTGTTATAATTCTAAGTTATAACTAAGCCAATTTCTTTAATTTAGTCTAATTCTAATATTTACATTATAATTTCAGTCCAATTCCATTTTTATTATAGTCCTTACAATTTACATCTTATTTTCCTTTGTTTCAATATTCTTATAATTTATCCAAATTTGTGTTTAATCTATTCTAATCCATACGCGAAGAAGAAGGAGAAATAAAAGTAAACTGAAAATAGAAGAAAATCTAAAGCGTAGGAAAAAGATTCAAGTAACGCATAAATAACAGTAAATAAATTGAAATATTGTAAATAAACTGTAAATAAATGAAAAGGCTATAATTAACGGAAATAAACTAAAATTAAATGAAAAGAGTAGGTAAAAGAGATAGACTGAAAATAATTTTAAATCAGTAAAGAAACTACTTAAAAAGGTAATTCCAAAAATCATACTAAAACTACAACTATTGAAAACCCTATTATTTAAATTACTTAAAGAAATTTAAAATAACTGCAATCACTCACATGTGGTCCTTAGCTCTTCCCTTTAGTTCTTCCTGAATCCACTTGGGGTTGTTAAATATTTTTATTTAAAACGATTTCTTCCATGGAAATTTATTCCGTTTAGTGTCCTTCCTGAAAAGATGAATCCAATTAGAGAAAATATTAGAATGAGAAAAGTGTTAGGTCTAGGGTTCTATTTATAGGTGTAGAAGTGGATCTCAGACCATTAGATTTGGGGACTGAATAGGATGCAACCACATCATAGGCTGAATAGGAGTCATCGGATTGAAACACAAATGGACCAGATTGAACAAAATAGGGAAATTGACAGGTTAAAATCTTACAGGACGAAGAAGAAATCCCTTCGCCTCAAATCCGTAGGCGGGTCGACCTACAGGTCGACCGCCCATAGTGCCAGGTCGACCGGCCGGTCGACCTAGGCCTTGGAATGGTTGACCTCCCTGTGTTGTGTGTGTGTATATGAAAATCGACCGGAAAATTACCTCGGACACAATGGTGCAATTCCCGTGGCTCGATTTTGGTAATTTCATAAAGTTATTTTATCTTTTCATTTGTTCATCAATTAATTATTATAGCTTAAATTTCGGCTTGTTACAATCTCTCCTCCTAAAGGGATTTCGTCCTCGAAATCTCTAAGGATAAAAGAATGAACTAAATGTTTTCATCTAATATCTACAACCAACTACTCAACCATCAAACATCCATCCATTGTCCTTAGGTTTTTCTCATGCGATTTATGATACTTATGCAATTAGTGCAGTGTTAATGTCCCTAACTAATACAAAAGATTAGGCAGTCTACTGATCCAGTTGACCTCCCTTTATGCAATCATGCCCGTACTATGTATCCAAATGAATGCAAAAATTCCTATTGATAACTGATAGTTCTATATACATGCTACAATCATCATCCAAATGGAACAATCATGCGTTAATCATCCATTTATAGCAACCATGGAAAATAAAATACGCATATATCCATATGCATATACTCTAGTGCCTAGTGTAAGTATATGCGTCCATTAGCGTCCACTAGCAAACACTTGCAACCACTTGCATCCATCATTCATAACATGTTTTATTAACATGTTTACATCAAATCCTACAATCCATAGGTTAAATCCTAAGTTCTACCCTTCCAAAGGATAATAAAGGAAAGAACCTATTCAAAACTAAAGATGGAAAATAGGAAATTCGAAGAAGAAAAATGCGGTTATGAGATACGAATTTTCTCTAGGTCAAATTTAGTATCCCTCTGTAGACTCTATCCAACATGAAAGCGACTTGCACGGTCTCCCATAAAGAGCTTCGTAAGGTGTCACTCCAATGCTAGCTTGAAATCTACTATCATATGAGAATTCCACTAAAGGAAGATGCTTCTCCCAAGTTTCTCAAAATCAAGAATACTCATTGTCAAACATGCATGTCTTATAATTTACCAACTCCATCTCACTGTTCTTCTTTAGTCCGCTCACCTGAATCAACATTCCCAGATTCTCACTAGGGTCCTATATACTTTATAGAAACTCTATTATTACTTCTATAAATAATTACTGTTGTCTCCGATATTACCTTACACCTTTTTCGTCACTCCTTAGGGAATGATTTCTATCTATTCCACTTTTAAGAGTTTGGTTTAGTATTTATCCTTTCACTTCAAAAACAAAGGCTTCTAAATTTTTAAATCCCAAAATCTTTGTCCTTAAAAGTATTATCTTTAAATTCTTCTTAAATTCAAGAATACTCAGTTGCTTAACATTTTGTGTTTCTAGATTTGCAAGCTTATAGCTTTTTTGAATATACATTATTTTCGAAACCTAGTGGAAAAAACTTTTAAGTCCAAAACTTATTCCTCGTTTTCTTTTAAAAAAAATTTACAGCTTCCTATAAAAAATTGGATTTTCAAATTTTACTTTTATTAAGTTTTTCATTTCCAAAAATTTATTTACTTTTTCACCAAACCATTATCCTTTAAAATATCTTTAAAATGCCCTTATGTGTCTCTTTTTTTTAAACATCTTCTTATTACACTAACAGTTTTATATCTTAATATATTGGAACTACTTTCTCTTATGAGAAACTATTAATGGTAAAACCTTCTATGAATCCTCTAAAAGAGGATTTTATGTTTCTGTGAAATTACAAGGAACTTATTTTATATTTTTTGAAATTGTCTATACAAAATATGGTGCTTCCTGTACCTTACATATCTCTTTCATGTATTCCTTATAACTTGCACAAAACATCTTATTTATAATCTGGTTTCATAGAAAATTTTATCATTATTCATTTCGTTCCAATAGATTAAAGTATTTTTAATTTATATTCTCTACCATAGACAATTTCTATGAACTTTAATAATTTCCTAATATTTAACTTATACTTTTCTTTTCATAAAAACTCATTTTCAAAACTATTTTTAATATATCCAAAACTAGAAAACATTTCCTCATACTTATTTAAATATTTAGTGTACTTACAAACCACTTTATTTGTATACTTAAAAATTTCCTTCAAACCACATTTTTATATGGGTCAAAAAAGATATTGCGTAAAACACTGTTACTACAACCCAAAAATGCGAGTGTATGGATTTAATTAAAATAAATACTAATGAACCTCATATACTATGTAAAAGCATTTCCTTTGGAAGTCACCTACTATAATAATAGTGCTATAGTCTATGCTTCCTTTACTTTTCACGAAACATCTATTACAACAATAAATGTTGTGATCTACGTTTTCGATACATAATACATTTTAGATTTTTGTATTTAAAATCTTTGTTTACTTTCAAAGAAACTAGTGAGCTATATACGCTCTATAACTCTTCAAAAAGAATTTCACTTTTCAAAAAAAATTACATCATATAAAAACCAATTTAAATTTCTTATCATATTTCCAAAAACCCAGTATTTAATTTAAAAATATCGACGATTCTTATTTTCAATTATAATAACTTCATTTTATTGGGTTAGACGTAAAGTGGATTATCCTGCTTACTACCTAGGAGTATACTCCCTAAACTTGGAAATCTCATTTCCTTACTAAATTCTTTTGTTTATATTCCTCTTCTATGCTTATGTTTATCCAAAGGCATTACTGTTAGTTCCACTTATCCGAAGTAATTATAATTTCTAAAATTATCTATATAAGGGCTATCTTCTTTTCTTATCAACTGCATTTATTATACATCTCCAATCTTTGCCTATAACTCCTGGGATTTCCACAATCCGAAACTAGATGTACAAAACCATTTATCAAACTCTTTCCATGCGTTGACTTACACCAACAGTGACACTTTAAGAACTTTGCTCTTAACTGATGAACACAAAGTGTACGAATAACCTCCTTTAGATGAATAACATGCTCCTACATACTATTGAAAAAATGTCATCTATGACTACAACCATGAACTTATTTAGGACATCTCTAAAAACACGGCTCATCAAATCTATAAAATAGGCTAGAGCATTGGTTAGCCCAAAAGGCCTAACCAACCACTCAAAGAATCTATCGGGTGTCCTAAATATGTTCTTATTAATACTGTCATCAGTGACACTAAGCTGATGAAATCCTATGGCTAAATCAAGATGGAAGAATACTGAAGAGACAACTAACTGGTTAAAAAGATCATCAGTCCTAGGGAGTGGATATCGGTTCTTCTTTGTGAGCTATTTAATCAACGGAACCATCTGTCTTAGTAGCAAAGATGACGGGAAAATCTTTGACGACGGGAGCCGAATCTAACTCTGATGGTGATGAATCAAGGGAATAAAGGAAGCTCAACATAACTGACCCTAGCGGGTCGCAAGAAACCTCTAGAGTCCTACCGTTGCATGTCTCTAGTCTAACGACTCTCATCTTGCAGTCTAATATAGCTCCATATGTGGATAACCAACCCATACCCAAAATCATCACATACCCTAAGAATCCCAATACATAAGCATCACAATCATATTCTATGCCTAGGATAAAAAATTTCAAACCTCTACAAACCATAGGCAAGTGTGTCGATCCTTCTATGGGGATTGAAACAACAATAGGGTCTACTACTAAAGTGATGTCTAAGTGAAAACAATCTATCAAAGAACTCGTAATGAAAGGGTATGATGCTCCAAAATAAAAAAGAGTCCGAATGGGAAAATTAGGAAGAGAGATTAATCCTTCTAAAGAATTTTCCTACCTCTATCCGAATCACTTCTAGAAAGTGTGCATCCAAAGCTTGTACCTATGCCATAGGTGCGTCTGCTCTCTGCCTCGTCCTCTAAAGACAAGCTCTATTAAGATGATCAGGTTGCCCATAGTTGAAACACCTCCCCTTCATCATTTTATTCTTATAGTCCTTTGCGAAATGCCCAACCAATCCTCAACTATGACATTTTCTGCTTTTCTTGATCCCTCCTGAGGTCCTCCTCCTTCCCTCTTGTCCTTATCCTTACCCTTCTTGTACTGCTTCGTAGAGCTTGTAGGAACCTTCTCAAGCTCACCTTTCAGCTATCAAGATGTTGATTGATCACCCTATCGGTCCTCCAAACCTAACGGACTAAACCTTTGCTCCAAATTTTCCAACCTATCTTGCGTCTCCTCTGAATTCTCCATGCTAGAAAAAGTTCTGTCTCCTATACTAGCGAAGTCCTTGCATAGCTTAGAAAAGTCGGCTGATGTAGGTGGGTTAAATGGATTTCCACCTACCGGTGTTGTACAGGGTACTTGCCCTTGCACCTCTGGTGCCGTAGCTCCACGGAACCAGTCAGCCATACTATGCAAAGAAAAGGAAACTTAGGCTTGAACGAATCAAAAGAAGGTTGAACTGGACTTTGAGGGGATTTTTACAAAAACTATTTTATACTTGAAAGCTATTTCTAAGAGTTTATTTTCTAAAAAACACTTTTGAAACAAGTTGTTTTGGAAAATATTTTATTTTTAAAACAATTTTTTTAAGAATCCTATAACCTTAGGCTCTGATACCAAATATAACATCTCATACCCTTTAGTATACCCAAAAGGACACACTAAAAGACATGGTGTGTTGTAGATATAACTAAGAATAGCAAAGGCTAAGATTCACAAGACAAAATTTAAATAATAATGACAATAATAATACTAACGCAGTGGAAACAATTATAGTATTTTGCTAAAAATCAAATTCCATAATATAAGATGATAAAAATAAGTCACCAAATACCCAATACATCATTCGACAAAATACCCATACGAGTCTCATGAAATCAAAAACCCGAAGTCTCAAATAATATCAAAGTACAATACATTCCTCTCAAAATACCAACTCAACAAAAGAACTAAAAACTGGAACTAAAGGAAAGAAATACAGGATAGAATCTCCAACAAGTCTCCAAGAAGCTGCGGTCTACTTTCCTTGCCCCTAATTGCCTATGGGGGGAAAGGGGAAAAAAGAGGAGTGGGTTGGACTAAAAGTCTGGTGAATGATAGTAATTACTACAATCCTTAAGCAAAGTAAAAGTAATAGACCTTACAACAGTTCTAGTATATAAAAGGAAACAAAGGAAATATGAAGAAGGAATAAGCTGGAAATAAATACGATTTAACTAAAATAACATAATTGATTAACATTGATTGTTTGCACTTGTCTTTAATAGCTACTTTGATTAGGCTGACTTCCTAATCCTATAATTAGGCGGAAATCCTAATTCTACCTTTTTATCGGCCTGCTACTCCATTGACCTTACTGCGGACTAGATATTATATAGCTCTCTTCACAGAAGGCAATGGTGTCTACGAAAGACGCACATACTAAGCGCTTGGAACTCAATAGAGACTTATCTCCCCTAATCGATGTTGCACGCTCGGTCACCGTTGGTTCGCACTATCTATTGCTCTCCCTTTTTGACCTTTTATTTACCCTAGACAGCATAAGTGTGCTCTTCTCACTTCAGGATATTATGAGATATTGTGTCCATAGAAAATGGGGAATAGTGTTGGTACTAGTCCCTATCAAACAAAATCTAGTTGTGTCCCTTGTCTAAATTCCCATGATTTAGACTTTTAGTTATTGACCTCTTATCTACCCTAAACAGCATAAGCGTGTCCCAAGGGAAATGCTGCCGGTTTGGATCTTTTCTTTTAACTATTGACCACGTATCTACCCAAAATAGCATAAGGGAAATGCTGCCGATACGAACCATTTTTTTTAGCTATTAACCACTTATCTACCATAAATAGCATAAGAAAGATGCTGCCGTTACGGATCTTTTCTTTTAACTATTGACCACTTATCTACCTTAAACAGCATAAGGGAAATGTTACCGGTCTGGATCTCTTCTTTTATCTTTGCTTATTAACTTAGATAATTATTTTAAATAAGCCTTTATTATTATTCTTACTACCTATGCTTATTAATTAATCCTAAGTCTTAAAATAAGCCTCGTTCTGTTTTGTTTTCTTATTATAACCTAGGTTATAATCATGCTTATTACTTAACCCAAGGTCTAAGTGTGAAAATAAGCTTCTTTCATCTTTTGCTCTTTTTAGTTATAATTCTAATTTATAACTAGGTCAATTTCTTTAATTTAGCCTAATTCTAATATTTACATCACTATTTCAGTCCAATTCCATTTTTATTATAGTCCCAATTTACATCTTATCTTCCATTTTTTTAGTATTCTTATAATTTAATCCAAATTCGCGTTTAATCTATTCTAATCCATATGTAAAGAAGAAGGAGAAATAAAAGAAAACTGAAAATAGAAGAAAATCCAATGCTCAGAAAAAAGATGTAAATAATGCATAAATAACAGTAAATAAATTAAAATATTGTAAATAAACTGTAAATAAATGGAAAAGCTATAATTAACGGAAATAAACTAAAATTAACTGAAAGAATGGCTAAAAGAAATAGACCGAAAATTATTTTAAAAACTATAAATAAGGTACTTTAAAAGGTTATTCCAAAAATCGTAGTAGAATTAAAACTATTGGAAACCCTATTATTTTAAATTACCTAAAGAAATTTAAAACAATTACAATCACTCACCTCTGGTCCTTAGCTCTTCCATTTAGGTCTTCCCAGGTCCACTTGGGGTTGTTAAATATTTTTATCTAAAATGATTTTTTTCTTGGAAAATTATTCCGTTTAGGGTCCTTCCTGTAGAGGTGAACCCAATTGGAGAAAATCTTTGAATGAGTAAAAGTGCTAGCTCTAGGATTCTATTTATAGGTGAAGAAGTGGATCTCAGACCGTTAGATTTGGGGATTAAATAGGATGCAACCACGTCATAGGCTGAATAGGAGCCATCAGATGGAAGCACGAAAGGATCAAATTGAGCAAAACAGGGAAATTGACGTGTTCAAATCGCATATGACGAAGGAGGAATCCCTTCGCCTCAAACCCATAGGTGGGTCGACCTATAGGTCGACCGCCCGTAGTGCCAAGTCGATCGGTCGGTCGACCTAAGCCTTGAGCTGGTCCACCTTCCTATATATATATATATATATATTCACCGATTCTTGTTTCATTCGTAACTTGTTCATATTATCTTGGATTCTGACATTCTATATGTGGAAATCGACCAGAAATTACCACGGACACAATGGTGCAATTTTCGTTCTCAATTCTTATAATTTTACAAAGTTATTTTTTCTTTTCATTTATTCGTCAATTAATTATTATAGCTTAAATTTCGGTTGTTACATGAAAAAAGGGATAGATTCCAAAAATATGGGCGGCAATTGCACATATCTTTTAAAAGTACCCCTTATATGCTATTAGAGTCTCTGTTGTTGTTGAAAGTGGAAATGTATGAGTAATATAAAAATAATAGAATAAAAGTTATCCTTATCTACTCTAGTTTTTATTGTTAAAAATTATAAAAGATGTTTTAGAAACACTGAAACGGTGCATTTTAGAAAAATGGTTTGGTATAAAAATTGAATTTTCAAATGCAAAACTTAATAACTGGTTTGAGTTAAAAACCCTTGTTTTTTAGAAGTTAAAATTTTCTTATCAGAGGGCTTCAAAAGGGAATTTATTTGCTGACTAAGTATGCTATAAAAGCTTGACTCTTACTATTTGAAAGGAAAGAATAATGTATTGTTTAAATGAAAAAACCTTTTCAAATTAAATTGCCAACATCGAATTTTGAACTTAACAAATAAGCTTAATTTATAAACCCTAAATTATAGTTTTAAAAGTTATGGCACCTACAATAAAAGATGGTTTAAATAAGGGTTTTTCATGGTTGCTTTTGGAAACTAAGAAATTGTTGCATTTAATAAAAAGTTTCTATGTTTATATTTTTAAAGATAAGAGTTCTGGGTTTAGTACTTCAATAATGTAAAGTTTAATGATTTTATAAAGGTTGTGAAAAGAAAACTAACTTTGATATGGAGTAGATATGGATGACTGCCTATGAGACGTCCCGACTTTCTACTACCAGAAAATCGCATCATCTTGAAGAAAGAAAGGGATAGAAAAGAGAATAGAAAGAAGAGAAGAAAGAAACAACATCAGAATCTACACAGCGGAACGAGTAAACTATATTAATAACATAAATATATCATAGTTTACAACCATTATCAGAGTACACAGCAAACACATCACATATACTAGACAGTTATAAACACATGTCCAGTATTTACAACATAATACAATCACAACTCAGAGAACACACAGCGGAACTAAATATCTACAACGCAGAAGCCTCCTGCTCCTCCATTATTCGTCAAGACTAACCCGAATCCTAACCTGAATTCCCTTGACTACTCATAAAAATTTGAGTACCCAAGAGTTTATGAAAAACAAAAATAAACTCCGGGTCAGACATGGGTCTGGTGTGAGTAACAGGTTAAAGTTGCTTAACTTTTAAAAACCTTTGAAAAGAAAGGTATCACGTAAGACTTCCCACACATAAACATGGAAAAGTTTTTATCTTACGCTAACCAAAACATTTGATAGGAAATCCGATGATATTATAATAGTGTCTAGGGTTTTCAGGTAAAATACAGAAATAGCTGGAATGCTTACATCTCACATTCCAACATAGTTGAGCACAACTAATACGTAAGGCACTTATTGGATTTTGGATTCCATACAATGGCAGGGCTACTGGGGGACCGCCCGTCACAGTACGTGGCCTAGATCAACGTACCGAGGATCACTCCCGACCCCCTGCAACACAAAGCCGGACCCATTCCTTACTGAATAGTTCCGAACAAGACAACCCCGTGGTTACAGCTAGCAACCACCCACACAGCCGAATATAAAGGGACTTCTAGACAGGGATAAATCTTGCTCTCCAGTGGGTGCGACCCACGAAGCCTTGCTGCACCTCCCCTGTTTTAGCCATTACCGGTTGATGAGGCTTGAGGCTACGATTACCTTTATAGGACACATCACTTAGAATGCTCATCGTCCTCCTGACGATGTTCTGAAAGCATTCAATCCATACAAGTTCGTTCTGGGTTCGAATGAAACCGAAGGCATTATCTCGTTACACTCGTATTGGAATCACCCTTAGAGTTAACGACAATAACCCTTGTACTCTGAACCACCATCTCGAATCTATAAGTATTATTCCGTCAACTCTTTACGGAATCACCCACAGAGTTATACTGACTCATAGTCCTTACACCTCAAGTCTTCACAAAGCTCCACTTTGATTCACGACCTAACGTTATTTGGAATCGATGTGGTTTTCGGATATCCAAATATGGAAACCCGGTCCCGGTCCCGGTCTCATCGAAATCCAAAGTGCGTCTTTTTAAGTCCAAGTTGTTTTAAAGGTTTAAAACAATTCAATTACAGTATCTATATACGCATAGATGGAAAACTCACAATCACACTTGATAATTAACATTATCACATAACAGGTAATCCACATTATCAATATCAAATAGATATTCCATATATCACTATCACAATAGATAACCTATGTTATCATCACAATACAATTAAACATCCATACCATACAATATTACTTATCTCATGACTGAGATCACAAAGCATCCAAGACAATCCATTTATACATAAGCAATGATATACTCATCACCATATAATTAATTTAAAATGAATTAAATTAACTATCTCTATCACTAATTAATTTTAAAATGAATTAAATTAATTACCCATCTTTAATTAATTTAAAATAAATTAAATTAATTACTTCACCAATATAAATCTTGCTTACTCTAACATTTAATTGATTACAATCAATTAATAAATCCTTTATTATTAATCACCTAAATTAATCACTCTTGATTAATTACCCTTAATTACATCCATGTAATTATCCTTAATTAATTTCACAAAATTAATTATTCACAACCAAACAGTAATTAACCCTTAATTACTTTAATTAATTAATTAATTAATCATAATTAGTTATCCTAATCCTTAATTAATTACATTAATTAATTTCCTTTAATTACCTATTATTGATTAATCAATCATAATTAATCAACTTTAATTACATCATTAATTATAATAATTAATGATCCCCTTTTTATTAATTACCTTAAGTAATTAACTTATAATTATTAATCATCCTAGATTAATTACATTTAGTAATTAACTAACTTAATTACTTTATTCAAACCAAATTAATTATCCTTAATTTATTATTTAATTAATCCCTTGATTAATTATTAAGTAATTTAATCCAAATTACTTCATTCTTAAACATCCCCACTTAATTACAATCATGTAATTATTAAACAATTACTTAACTGATTAATTTCCAAATCATTAATTACATAAATAATTATTTATAAAACCCAAGTGTTTAAAATTAATTAAACTTAATTAATTAAAATAAACAATCACATTAAATTGAATAAATTACATTAAGTAATTAATTTCTTAATTACTTTATCAAGTAATTATACTCAAACCATTCATAATTGATTATTATTAAATTAATTAATCTAATTAATTATAAAAATTGACCATATTAATTAATTGTTAAATAATCCTGATTAATGACCTTCACTAACCATCCTCTAATTATTTCATTTAGTAATTAACTTAAATTAATTACAATTTAAATTATCCTTAATCATTCATTAATTACAGTTAATTATAAAATTAATTAACCTTAATTTAAATCTTAATTACATAATTAATATTCATTTATCATTAATTAATAACTTAATTAATGATCTTAATTCTAAATTGATTAATCATTAATCAATTATTAATTCCAAATTTAATTAATGAATTAAATTAATTCATTAATCTTAATTACCTTATTAATTAACTTAAATTCTGAAATATTTATCTTAATTAAATTTTCAAGATGAAACATAACTTAATTATGTTTAAAACAATTTGATTTAAAACAAAGTACTTAAGAAATTTTCTTTTAAATTTCAATTTAAATTCAAGCTTAAAATAGAATAATTTTAAAACCTATCAAAGTTTTTAAATAATTTAAAACTTATTTAAATTTCAATCAAACAATTGCTATGAAAATCTTTAAAGTTGAATTAAAAAAAATTATAACTTAAATTTACATTTAATTTTAAAACTTCAAATTTAAACCTTCTTTAATATTTAAAACTGAAATTCAAATTTAACTTTTGAATTTCCAGATTTTAAATAACTTTAAATCTATTCAATTTTTTAAAATCTCAGTACTAAAAGTGTTTAAACTATTTTATCAAACCAAATGGTTAATTTAGTTTAAATTTCTAAAACTTTAATTTTATTTTAAAGCTGGGATTTGAATTTAATCAGAAATTTAAACTTGAATTTGAATTTAGACTTTACTCTAAACATAAAACTGTAGATTTTAAAAGTTTAAAATCCAGATTTTAAAAACACTGTTTCTATAACCTGGAAACTACAGGTTCAACCCGAGGAACCAAAATTCTACTTCGGGTTTAACACATCTCTACTCCGAGTCTTCAAACCATTTACTACGAGCCAATACAAAAACCTCTCCTGCAATACTCAATCCCAGAATACTTCACCAGAATTCATCGCCGTGCATATGCACGGCGACTCCAGCCCACGTTGATCGCCATGGACGATCTCTACACATCAGACTTCCATCTTACAACCCATCATAAACATCCAGATCAAGCTATCACCCACGTAGACAAATTCCAAACCTGTAAACAGAAAACAGGTTTCTGTCAAAACCTGTCAACGGCGACAGTTCGCCACTCCGACCTCTTGGCGTTCAACCCCTCCGGCCTCGAGCTACTCTACACACCAACTACCCATTCACCAAAAATTAGCACACTCGATCAACCTTACACCTCACACTGTCCCAATCTTTAACCCCTATCTAAAACTAGGGTTTAAAAGTTTAAATTCAAACTGCAACTATCCTACCCAATATAATCATCATTTCTGATTTTTCTAAGGATCTATGATCCTTACTCTATAACTCAAAAGAAGTTTGAGTTTCCACAAATCACAGATTGTAAGAATTTGCACAGATTTATATTCTTGTTCAAGAACAACTTATAAATGACACATACACCTAAAAATTCCAATACTTGATTTAAAAATCAAGTTCCAGTTTATAAATTTGATTTGTATTACTGAATTACCATATTACTTTGATTGGGTTTGAAAAAAAATTAAACATGCATGATGTTTCTACAGTTTCCAGAGTCCAAAAACAAGTTTATTATCCTAAATAAAATTTAACACTTTAAATTAGGATATACTACATGTTTTGTTTGAAAAAAATTGCATCTAAACATGGATTAGATCTTGAGTTCATGAATTTTGAATTATATCTTTAAGTCTGGAATCTAGAACAAGAAGGAATTCATCACAGCAAGCAGATATTCAAACTCATACATATATACAGGCACTTCATCATACTCATCAGTAAACAATTCAAGCAACTATATAAATTTAAATTAGTTTAAAATAAATTGTTACTCACCTTTTAAGAATGTAGACCTCTGTTTTCCTTTATGCAGAAGACATAAAAATGCAAGCTCGACCCTTTTATACTTCATGTTGAATTTCATACGCAGATTTGCATATGATTTCCCTGACTCAAATGCTAGCATGCAGATGTAGATGTAGTTGCTAAATCTTCACATGCATGCAGATGCTTTCACTACTCCCAGGTTTAAACAGAATGCAGAGAAAAGAAAATAGTGCAGGCTCAATTTGATTTTTGCAGACTTCATTTGAAATTTGCAGATAAAGTTGGGTTTTATTTTGAAGAGGAGGAATATGCAGGTGTTTGAAGAGGTGAATCAATGCAAATTTGAACAGGGTTTAAGTATGCAGGTTTGAATTTTAGGTGTGCAGATTTGAACAGGATGTATGTATGCAGATTTTGATTAAGGATATGAAAAATGAATTTTGGTCTTCATTTGATTAAGGGAATGAAAATTCAATGTGAATGAAATAAAGGTGCAAGCTTAACTAATGTATTTTCAGATTTAAATGAAAGAAAAGAAAATTAAAAACTAAAATTTTACGCTTGTCAATTTTACAACACTTGTCAATTTGTATATTAGTTTTTAAACACGTGCTCTTTAAAATAATTAGCACTAATTTATAAATCAATATATATGTTGACTTAGATTTAAGTTGTTAGTTTATATTAAAATATGTGTATGAATTTATAAATGAAAACAAACCATGTTTACAAAACTACATAAATAAAAATTAAAACAATTTAGATTTTATACTTTTGAATTTAAATTCAAACTAAATTCAAAATTAATTATTTTCAAATCAAGTTATAAATATAAATTCAATTTGAAATAAAAATTACAAATTCTTATTCAAAACTTATTTAGAAAGACAAGACAATATTAATATTGCTTTTATAATTCTCTTATTATTACATTAACATCATTTTACAAAAGATTATATTTTTATTAATAAAATATCCATTTTATTAAGCCATGAAACCATTTTGTTTGCTTATTCTAAATTTAAAACTCAATCTAATTTAATTTAAAACATTTCAATATTTTTCCATTCAATTTTAAAATCATATATTTATTTATGAAATAGTCTTTGAAAACCCAATGCTAATAAAAATCAAAATTTCCAATTTATAATGTATATATATTAGAATTTTAAAACATGGTTCATTTATTAAATTTAAACCAAAATAATTTATTAAAATTTGAAAAGCTTAAATATTAATTAAAACAAATTTTCCAAATTACTACAAATATATGCTTTACTTATTAAAATTAAAACAATAGCAATCTATTTGAAATATAAACTATATATTTGTATTGTAATTAGAAATCAATTTATTATTTTAAAAGATAAAATGACCAATTTATATATTTATTGAAGAAGCTTATTAAATTTATTTGAATAATTAATAACAGAATATCAATATTAATTTAATTTTAACTACAGATTATTAAATTGATATTGTTAAAAATTCCTGGATATTACAATCCTTCCCCCTTAAAAGAATTTTGTCCTCGAAATTTAAAACAAAGGTAATTTAATAATCTCATTACATTTTAAATTTTAAACACAAGCATATATCAAACATATGCTAACAACCAAAAACAACCAATCAAACAAACCTAATTATCCAGACAAATTCTAGATCGAATTTTATCGAGTTTCTCCAGGTGTATATATATACCGGAATACTCGCTCTAAAGAATCCAAACAATCAATACTATGAAGCTACAAAAGTCCTATACAACTATATCTATAACACTAGACAAGATATCAGACTACAAACGAGTCTGACTCAACAGCCTAAACTCCAGAACTGCTGGTTCCATAGCCAGAGATAGATCATACACGTACTCCCTCAAAGATACGTGAAACTCATCGAAATCCAGTTATCCAAACGGGCAATCCAATCTTGTAGATCAATCACTTACTCTCCAAGATACAGAAACGATCCAAAACACTTCAGAGCTAGCTTCTCAAACTTACCCAAACTTATAACTCACTTATGATCAGAGAAAACTTATCCAAAATTAAATCTCCGATTTCAGAATCCAAAATTCCTTCTGACTCTTATCCACAAAATCTCTTCGGACAATCCTGGGTTGTCCACAACCTTACTGACCAGCTCAACCTTCTCTGATGCTTCTAGAAACAAACTAGACCAATCAACTCAACAAAAAGATCTCCTCAAGCTCAAATCAAGAACTCAAACTCTACTCCTCAACATCAGAAGACAACAACTTCTTCTGTCCAGAAAAGAAAAGCAGATACACTTCCAAACTGCTTCCGCTGCTCAACTCTGATCCGAAGTAGAAGAAAATGCTGAAGAAGAACACAAGCACAAACAGGACAACACACCTCAGAGATATGGTTCAACAAATCCATAAGAAAAATTCATAAGTTCCTCCAAAACTCCGAACTGCTACACCAACTCAACTCTTGGAACCATTCTTCTATAAAGCTGAACCACCGGTTCCACTCCTGGAATTCCAGTCGATAAGAAAGCTCAATCTCCAGATGCGAACAAAACTCAGACTTCTTGAAGACATCCAGAAAAACTCAGATAACCCAAGAGAACACTCAAACAATCGCAAGTCACTTTTGCGAACCACCCAAACCAAATCCAAGGAAAACTGTTCTCCCTTAACCAAATTGAACAGCTTAAACTTAACTGGCCAACCCATCGAAGAAACGGGTTCACTCAACTGCTTCTGAACTCCACATTCAGAAAAACTGCTAAGCCAGAAGATCTCCTGCCAACACCGAGAACACTCCAAACTGCACTGCTGCCACAGATGCCAAAGAATTCCAAATCAAAGCTCTCCGACAAACTCGGACCACAAATCAATAGAAACTCTAGCTGAACACAGCCACAACATTGAAGCAGACTTACCTCCTTAACTTGTTCCAAAGAAAACATCTTCGGGAACATCCATAGTCACTGCATCTCATCACGCAGCTACTACTTCCTGAGGTATTCAAAATACCCTTACTCATTTCTACCAATCAACAGATCCAAATACTTCTCATCAAATCTCAAAAATAAACTCCGAACCTTAACAGGTTTCCTTCAGAGATCAATGAAGTTCTTCGTCACTACAGAACTCACTCGAGATGGTATTAAATCTACAGTCTCGACTAAACACCTCCAACCTCAAACATTCAAACACCAACTAATGATAGGTCGTGTTACACACACTACTACCCCATCTACCTTTATAACTTATATTGGAAAACCTAAACAGGTAACCCAATAGATAGGTAGAAATATATATATATATATATATATATATATATATATTAAAAATTACAAATACGCTCTCTCAAGAAAGACACCACTCCAGAGCCTAGGTATTCACTAAACCTAATGCTCTGATACCAAGTGAGACGACCCGACTTTCTACTACCAGAAAATCGCATCATCTTGAAGAAAGAAAGGGATAGAAAAGAGAATAGAAAGAAGAGAAGAAAGAAACAACATCAGAATCTACACAGCGGAACGAGTAAATTATATTAATAACATAAATATATCATAGTTTACAACCATTATTAGAGTACATAGCATACACATCACATATACTAGACAGTTATAAACACCTGTCTAGTATTTACAACATAATACAATCACAACTCAGAGAACACGCAGCGGAACTAAATATCTACAACGCAGAAGCCTCCTGCTCTATTACTCCTCCATTATTCGTCAAGACTAACCTGAATCCTAACCTGAATTCCCTTGACTACTCATAAAAATTTGAGTACCCAAGAGTTTATGAAAAACAAAAATAAACTCCGGGTCAGACATGGGTCTGGTGTGAGTAACAGGTTAAAGTTGCTTAACTTTTAAAAACCTTTGAAAAGAAAGGTATCACGTAAGACTTCCCACACATAAACATGGAAAAAAATTTATCTTACGCTAACCAAAACATTTGATAGGAAATCCGATGATATTATAGTAGTGTCAAGGGTTTTCAAGTAAAATACAGAAATAGCTGGAATGCTTACATCTCACGTTCCAACATAGTTGGGCACAACTAATACGTACGTCACTTATTGGATTTTGGATTCCATACAATGGCAAGGACACTGGGTACCGCCCGTCATAGTACGTGGCCTAGATCAACGTACCGAGGATCACTCCCGACCCCCTGCAACACAAAGCCGGACCCATTCCTTACTGAATAGTTCCGAACAAGACAACCCCGTGGTTGCAGCTAGCAACCACCCACACAGCCGAATATAAAGGGACTTCTAGACAGGGATAAATCTTTTTCTTCAATGGATGCGACCCACGAAGCCTTGCTGCACCTCCCATGTTTTAGACATTACCGGTTAATGAGGCTTGAGGCTACGATTACCTTTATAGGACACATCACTTAGAATGCTCATCGTCCTCCTGACGATGTTCTGAAAGCATTCAATCCATACAAGTTCGTTCCGGGTTCGAACGAAACCGAAGGCATTATCTCGTTACACTCGTATTGGAATCACCCTTAGAGCTAACGACAATAACCCTTGCACTCTGAACCACCATCTTGAATCTATAAGTACTATTCCGTCAACTCTTTATGGAATCACCCATAGAGTTATACTGACTCATAGTCCTTACACCTCGAGTCTTCACAAAGCTCCACTTTGATTCACGACCTAACATTATTTGGAATCGATGTGGTTTTTGGATATCCAAATATGGAAACCCGGTCCCGGTCTCATCGAAATCCAAAGCGTGTCTTTTAAGTCCAAGTTGTTTTAAAGGTTTAAAACAATTCAATTACAGTATCTATATACACATAAATGGATAACTCACAATCACACTTGATAATTAACATTATCACATAACAGGTAATCCACATTATTAATATCAAATAGATATTCCATATATCACTATCACAATAGATAACCTATGTTATCATCACAATACAATTAAACATCCATACCATACAATATTACTTATCTCATGGCTGAGATCACAAAGCATCCAAGACAATCAATTTATACATAAGCAATGATATACTCATCACCATATAATTAATTTAAAATGAATTAAATTAACTATCTCTATCACTAATTAATTTTAAAATGAATTAAATTAATTACCCATGTTTAATTAATTTAAAATAAATTAAATTAATTACTTCACCAATATAAATCTTGCTTACTCTAACATTTAATTGATTACAATCAATTAATAAATCCTTCATTATTAATCACCTAAATTAATCACTCTTGATTAATTACCCTTAATTACATCCATGTAATTATCCTTAATTAATTTCACAAAATTAATTATTCACAACCAAACAGTAATTAACCCTTAATTACTTTAATTAATTAATTAATTAATCATAATTAATTATCCTAATCCTTAATTAATTACATTAATTAATTTCCTTTAATTACCTATTATTGATTAATTAATCATAATTAATCAACTTTAATTACATCATTAATTATAATAATTAATGATCCCCTTTTTATTAATTACCTTAAGTAATTAACTTATAATTATTAATCATCCTAGATTAATTACATTTAGTAATTAACTAACTTAATTACTTTATTCAAACCAAATTAATTATCCTTAATTTATTATTTAATTAATCCCTTGATTAATTATTAAGTAATTTAATCCAAATTACTTCATTCTTAAACATCCCCATTTAATTACAATCATGTAATTATTAAACAATTACTTAACTGAGTAATTTCAAAATCATTAATTACATAAATAATTATTTATAAAACCCAAGTGTTTAAATTTAATTAAACTTAATTAATTAAAATAAACAATCACATTAAATTAAATAAATTACATTAAGTAATTAATTTCTTAATTACTTTATCAAGTAATTATACTCAAACCATTCATAATTGATTATTATTAAATTAATTAATCTAATTAATTATAAAAATTGACCATATTAATTAATTGTTAAATAATCCTGATTAATGACCTTCATTAACCATCCTCTAATTATTTCATTTAGTAATTAACTTAAATTAATTACAATTTAAATTATCCTTAATCATTCATTCATTAAAGTTAATTATAAAATTAATTAACCTTAATTTAAAACTTAATTACATAATTAATATTCATTTATCATTAACTAATAACTTAATTAATGATCTTAATTCTAAATTGATTAATCATTAATCAATTATTAATTCCAAATTTAATTAATGAATTAAATTAATTCATTAATCTTAATTACCTTATTAATTAAATTAAATTCTGAAATATTTATCTTAATTAAATTTTCAAGATGAAACATAACTTAATTATGTTTAAAACAATTTGATTATACTTAAGAAATTTTCTTTTAAATTTCAATTTAAATTCAAGCTTAAAATAGAATAATTTTAAAACCTATCAAAGTTTTTAAATAATTTAAAACTTATTTAAATTTCAATCAAACAATTGCTATGAAAATGTTTAAAGTTGAATTCAAAAAATAAATTTATAACTTAAATTTACATTTAATTTTAAAACTTCAAATTTAAACCTTCTTTAAAATTTAAAACTGAAATTCAAATTGAACTTTTGAATTTCCAGATTTTAAATAACTTTAAATCTATTCATATTTTTAAAATCTCATTACTAAAAGCGTTTAAACTATTTTATCAAACCAAATGGTTAATTTAGTTTAAATTTCTGAAACTTTAATTTTATTTTAAAGCTGGGATTTGAATTTAATCAGAAATTTAAACTTGAATTTGAACTTAGACTTTACTCTAAACATAAAACTGAAGATTTTAAAAGTTTAAAATCCAGATTTTAAAAACACTGTTTCTATAACCTGGAAACTACAGGTTCAACCCGAGGAACCAAAATTCTACTTCGGGTTTAACACATCTCTACTCCGAGTCTTCAAACCATTTACTTCGAGCCAAAACAAAAACCTTCCCTGCAATACTCAAGCCCAGAATACTTCACCAGAATTCATCGCCGTGCATATGCATGGCGACTCCAGCCCACGTTGATCGCCATGGACGATCTCTACACATCAGACTTCCATCTTACAACCCATCACAAACATCCAGATCAAGCTATCACCCACGTAGACAAATTCCAAACCCCCAATCCAAACCTGTAAATAGAAAACAGGTTTCTGTCAAAACCTGTCAACGGCGACAGTTCGCCACTCCGACCTCTTGGCGTTCAACCCCTCCGGCCTCGAGCTACTCTACACACCAACTACCCATTCACCAAAAACTAGCACACTCGATCAACCTTACACCTCACACTGTCCCAATCTTTAACCCCTATCTAAAACTAGGGTTTAAAAGTTTAAATTCAAACTGCAACTATCCTACCCAATATAATCCTCATTTCTGATTTTTCTAAGGATCTATGATCCTTACTCTATAACTCAAAAGAAGTTTGAGTTTCCACAAATCACAGATTGTAAGAATTTGCACAGATTCATATTCTTGTTCAAGAACAACTTATAAATGACACATACACCTAAAAATTCCAATACTTGATTTAAAAATCAAGTTCCAGTTTATAAATTTGATTTGTATTACTGAATTACCATATTACTTTGATTGGGTTTGAAAAAAATTAAACATGCATGATGTTTCTACAGTTTCCAGAGTCCAAAAACAAGTTTATTATCCTAAATAAAATTTAACACTTTAAATTAGGATATACTACATGTTTTGTTTGAAAAAAATTTGCATCTAAACATGGATTAGATCTTGAGTTCATGAATTTTGAATTATATCTTTAAGTCTGGAATCTAGAACAAGAAGGAATTCATCACAGCAAGCAGATATTCAAACTCATACATATATACAGGCATTTCATCATACTCATCAGTAAACAATTCAAGCAACTATATAAATTTAAATTAGTTTTTAAAATAAATTGTTACTCACCTTTTAAGAATGTAGACCTCTGTTTTCCTTTATGCAGAAGACATAAAAATGCAAGCTTGACCCTTCTATACTTCATGTTGAATTTCATATGCAGATTTGCATATGATTTCCCTGACTCAAATGCTGGCATGCAGATGTAGATGTAGTTGCTAAATCTTCACATGCATGCAGATGCTTTCACTACTCCCAGGTTTAAACAGAATGCAGAGAAAAGAAAATAGTGCAGGCTCAATTTGATTTTTGCAAACTTCGTTTGAAATTTGCAGATAAAGGTGGGTTTTATTTTGAAGAGGAGGAATATGCAGGTGTTTGAAGAGGTGAATCGATGCAAATTTGAACAGGGTTTAAGTACGCAGGTTTGAATTTTAGGTGTGCAGATTTGAACAGGATGTATGTATGCAGATTTTGATTAAGGATATGAAAAATGAATTTTGGTCTTCATTTGATTAAGGAAATGAAAATTCAATGTGAATGAAATAAAGGTGCAAGCTTAACTAATGTATTTTCAGAATTTAATGAAAGCAAAGAAAAATAAAAACTAAAATTTTACACTTGTCAATTTTACAACACTTGTCAATTTGTATGTTAGTTTTTAAACACATGTCTCTTTAGAATAATTAGCACTAATTTATAAATCAATGTATATGTTGGCTTAGATTTAAGTTGTTAGTTTATACTAAAATATGTGTATGAATTTATAAATGAAAACAAACCATGTTTACAAATCTACACAAATAAAAATTAAAACAATTTAGATTTTATACTTTTGAATTTAAATTCAAACTAAATTCAAAATTAATTATTTTCAAATCAAGTTATAAATATAAATTTAATTTGAAATAAAAATTACAAATTCTTATTCAAAATTTATTTAGAAAGACAATACAATATTAATATTGCTTTTATAATTCTCTTATTATTACATTAAAATAATTTTATAAAAGATTATATTTTTATTAATAAAATATCCATTTTATTAAGCCATGAAACCATTTTGTTTGTTTATTCTAAATCTAAAAATCAATCTAATTTAATTTAAAACATTTCAATATTTTTCGTTCAATTTTAAAATCATATATTTATTTATGAAATAGTCTTTGAAAACTCAATGCTAATAAAAATCAAATTTTCCAATTTATAATGTATATATATTAGAATTTTAAAACATGGTTCATTTATTAAATTTAAACCAAAATCATTTATTAAAATTTAAAAAGCTTAAATATTAAATAAAACAAATTTTCCAAATTACTACAAATATATGCTTTACTTATTAAAATTAAAACAATACCAATCTATTTAAAATATAAACCATATATTTGTATTGTAAATAGAAATCAATTTATTATTTTTAAAAGATAAAATGACCAATTTATATATTTATTGAAGAAGATTATTAAATTTATTTGAATAATTAATAACAGAATATCAATATCAATTTAATTTTAACTACAAATTATTAAATTGATATTGTTAAAAATTCCGGGATATTACAGACTAGGTAAGACAGGGTAAAAGCTAAGGCTTGAATAAAATAGCTACGAATGCTCGTAGAGTAGCAACAAGGAAACCTCATTGAATATAAGGAAATTGATATGAACCTAGGAATATTTTATTAGACATGTGTGAAGGCCATAAAAAGAACCCAAAAAGGAATATGGAATGATACCAAAGAGCATTTTTGCGACTTCTAGAGTATACTTGCATGAAAGATCAAAGATAAAGAAATTAAATATTGGAATTTGAGAATACTATTAAGAGATTTTGAGTTAAAAGAAGATATTAGTATAATAGGAGAAGAGATGAGATGGAAAATACACATAGAGGACGTTGGTTGACTTAGGATTAAATAAGGCAAAATAGGTGGTAGGAAATTTATTCCATCAAGATTTTCCTGATTAGTTTCTAAAGGTGCATAGTTGATATTTCTTACACTGGTAGTCTATCCTCTAATTATTGTAATAATTGAAGTAATAGGATGGACCTTATTTATTTTAAGCCAAAAAGTTAAGTTAACGCATGTGAGTTATAATAGAATGACATGCTAAAAAAGTCCATTTAATTCAAGTAAGAAGTGATAAGCCGCAACATCATTCATACCAGTTGACGTTGAAGAGCAGCTTCTAGGTAGCAGTTAATAGTAGCAGAAATAGTTGCTTCCAGCATTTGCTTTCTTTTTAGATTACTTAGGTTGTAAGCATTAGTTATCTCTCTTTGTATAAGAACTACCTACGGAGCAATACGACATATGTTCCTAGTTAATACCGTGTTGATTTTGTGGATTAGCTTGGACCGCTATATGTATGTGTGTGTGTTCGAAAATAGCATAAATAAGGAAAATCTCATAAGGACAATTAATTAGCGATAGGTGTAGGATAATGTTAGAAGTTTATAAAAAATTAGGAAATAACTAAATTGAAAACTAAAAATAAAGAATGCTTAAATCTCAAAAAATTTAGAATTTTTGAAAAAATAAATATTACCAAGCGAAGGATAGGGAAGGGTTGTTACGGGAACCACGGGTCACTATCCCTATAACTTAAAACCTAAAATTTATAAATATGATAGTGTGTTGATCATTGTTCTGAAATAAATAATTTTTTTTATAATTTTAAAATGCTAGTGTTAGTCATATGCGTTAAGTCATTTCCTGTAACGATCCCCATATTTTCGACCCTCGAAAATCGACATCAATACGTTCACTGTATCGCATGCAGAGCATTCGAGTGTCGGAAATACCAGACCATTAGGATTGAAGAAGAAAACGAGATAAAAGAAAATATAAAACAATAACATAGAATCTCACAATCGCAGTGGAACAAAATATAATATATAATAATAGTTTTTTATATAAAAGAATGTGTAGCCATTAATATATATACAATCATCAGAGTATAACAATCAACAATCAATCTAGACAGTTATAATAACTTGTCATCACCGGTGTTGACTATACAGCCTGACACGCACAGTAGAATATAGTACGTGATATACGTCTGAAAACCTCCAACTCGTCTCCTGAGCTCCATATCGTCCTAACTTGAATCTGTAATACTCCATCTGACCCAAGCATTATAATAAAATAACATCCGAGTTAGTTTGAAAAACCAACGTGAGAAAACAAACTTAATTTGAATTATTACTGTTATCAAAATCCTTTGAAAACAAAGGTATCTCGTAAGACCACGCCATACATAAACACGACGGGTTTTTACCCTACGATAACCAAGTCGGAGTGGCAAAACACATGAGAACTTCCCGCCTAGATGAAAACAATGAATCCAAATTTGTTGGAAGTAAGTCGCGCGCCCTCGTTAAAAAATCCATTTTCAAAAATAACATAGGCATGTCGACATCCCTCATCCCCTCATGTCGATATGGCAGCCGTAGAATTCAAATTACAAATTTTCAAAAGAAGTGTCTATTCGTCATAACCTTTTACGAATGGATGTGACTGTCGTTCTCCTATAAATACTAGTTGTTTTCAATGAATTTCAAGTTAGTTTTTCTTCATTTCTTCACTCCTTCTTCTTCACTCAAATATTCTCTTATATTTCAAATGCTTTAACAAAACTCTACCGAAATTCTAAGTGAATCAAACTTGAACATCTCTAGTTTGATTCTCTGCCACTCTCTCTCAATAATCTCAGTGCTAATCAGTGTTATAGGATCATTTGTAATCAAAGAAGTGTATGGAGTCTCTCTCTATCAAAGTTTGATTGGAAACGGTGTGATTGTGGGCCGTAAATCAATTGGGTGTGATTGTAGCCCGTAAATCAATTAGGTGATCTTGTAACATGGTCAAATCAAGAGAATTTGCCTTGGACTCGGAGACGGGAGGGTGTATCTCGTGGTCTTGAAATTGAGGTTGTAATATCGACTTTATATTTGAAAAGAAATTTGCATAAGAAATTGTGTGGGACTGGGTGTCGGGTAACTCCGAACCAGTATAAAATTCTAGTGTGCTCTTTCCTTTATTGGTTTTATTTACTATTTGCGTGTGCGTCTGATTCTGTGGTTGTCTTTGTGTTTGTGAAATTGCATCTGTATGTGTTTAATTTGAAAAAAAATTCAAAACTTCCATAAAATCCAATAAACACTATTCATCCCCCCTCTGTTGTTAATCCAGCCTTAAAATCTGTAATCCACATTTCCAACATATGAGGCTGATGCTAGCTATAATTGGGAGTTGTTTTGTTTTGTTTCTGTTATGTTGTATTGAGTCTATTATGACTATCTGGTACTCTGGTCAACCAAGGGGGCATCTTCATATGTCGCTTTTGGCGTATTTATGTAATAATTATATTTGATTCGAACTTGGGAAATGTTTGGGATTATGTAACTTGGATCTGAAATGTTGTTTTGTAATCAAAAAAGTTGTGTTTTAATTTGTAATAATTTTATTTCATATTCAAATGCTTTTGATATTATAAGTATCATTAACAATACCGTATTTGGTCACCAAAAGTTAATACTATGGATGATTGCAGCATTTGTAGCACTTAGCTTTGGACCTCCAAACAGAGGATGTTACACTATATATAGTGATTAAGAGTTGCAATCATTCGTGAAAAGTAGTCATGAAAGAATATGGAAGCAACTCTTGAATCAGGAGTTGTTTCTATTCGCTGAAATGAAGTGTTTTTTCAAAATATAGCCGCTATGAATATTCAACCATCTAATTAGAACAAACTATTCAGCTGAATCGATCAAAAATCAAACCAGCAAAAAAACAGTGCAAAAAAGGCTTTATTCAGCCGGTTGAATTTGCGAGGTCAGCCGCCTGAATGTTCAAATAAAATTGTGCACATGCATAGATTTTAGTCGGTTGAGTGGCACTCAGCCAACTCAAATGAGTGTTTTCTAGAATATAAAGACTGTTTTAAAAACTTTAGCATATGAGCAAAAAAAAATTTGAAAATTTTTTAGTATATAAACAATGTTTTGAAAATCTTTAAATTGTATGTGCGTGCATATACCACTTAGGAGAGATTTAACATGAATTCACTGCTAGACTTGGACCATAGACTGAATATATTACTGAAGCTTCTATCTGGAATCTGGTTTGCAATCTATTAGATTATTTCTCGAGTAAAATAGTATCTTCTCATGTAAATATTGTTAGTCCATATAATATTTACTTATATAGTTGTCACAATCGAAACATCAAAATTCAAGGTTCGTACATAATCGAGGGCAATAGTGTGCAATTCAAATAACGCGATGCGTTTGTGAAACCGTCGTGCTACGGAGCCGTGCATTAGATTTTACCTACTACCTTATGATTTACGATAGTAGAACTATAATTCAGAATTCCCCAAGTTAATTTGAAAAGCAATAAATAGATTATTAAGATGTCGAAATGCATTAAATGTGACCAATATATGCAACCATCCCATTGAATCACGGTCATTAATCACCGCTTGACAAAAGTTGCTAAGGAGATCCATTCCCCATTGCTCTTAAATTTGTAAGATTTTTTCTTACTCAAATTTTATTTAAAATTAAAAGGAACTTGGAGAACTCGGGTTAACCGTAGACATGACTCAAAGCTAGGCTAAAAAAAGCCTTTGCAAATCAATGTTGAGTCAGTCTCGAGTTAAACCATGAAAATCCCTAAGTCCATTTTGAGTCCTTATTGGATTTACAAACATAAAACAAAGTCATGTTTTTCCTCAAAAAATTTGAAATCATGTCCAAGTATTAGTTCGGCCACCGAACCAAGGAGAAGGGGAAAATGAAATCCAGGCTATGGTCGAGTCATGGTCGATGTTCGACCATCTATAGGTCGTGTGACGTCGTGCCATCACCTACCCAAGTTAAATCAGTGCTTATTAAGTTCAAAAATCATTTAGATCTGAGGTTCAAATCAAGATAACTGATGGGTTCGTGGAATACAAGCTTGGAGACAATGAGTTATAACGATGCAGACGGCGTACGGCATTGTTAGAAGGCAATGGTGGCAATGATGGTTCAAATTTATAAGCAAGGGTCGATAATGGAAGAGATATAGTTCAAGAGTGATTCAACTTATGGAAATGAATAAGTGAAAAGGAGAAAGGCCCAAGAGTACTTAAGTATAAGGCAACCCAAGAAAATTTCATGAATATACGGTACCGATCCAAAGCTCTCAGATCACTACCAAACCATGAAGGTGGGAGAGAGGGAAAGAAAAGAGAATGATGGTGATGTGAGTGGTAGTGATGTTGAGGAGTACGAGGAGTGTAATACAAAGCCAAATGAAGTCCGAACAATAGAATCCTACCTAAACAATTCAAAGAAAAGATCGATGAAAATCTTATGGGATTGGAATGGAGAACTCAAACAGCACGCTTCAGTTCTTATACTGTAGATGAGTTGCAAATTCAAAACCATTCAAAGTGATATGATGATTGTCAAATGTATATTGCTTCGTGAAAGCAATTCCCAAAATAGAAGGCACCCATTTAGAGTAGAGTTAGAATATGAAACCAATAGCTTGAAATCATTGGTTTTTCTTGACCCAAAGCATATCTTGTGAACACAAGATATACTTTAGGGGGCAAGTGTTATCTAGCTTTATAACTAAGGCTTATCTATATGAATAAGAATAGTTGAATGGTCATATAGCAAGCTAGGGATCTAGAATGATGATTTGAAAACTAACACCTAAGGTGAAGTTTAGAAACATAGCCAAAATCTTGTCAAAACCTTATTAAAACAACCTACATATGAAGACAAATCAAAAGGCAAGATTCAAGACAAAGTCTTGGATCGATACCATTCTAGGGCCTTGGTTCGGTATCGATCTAAAATGTTTGTCCAGATTCAACCAAATCTCAAGCCCATTGAAGACCATGTTAAATAGAAGCAGCATCACCTTATGGACTATGTCGATATATTCAAAGTATATAAGCAAAGTCAAGTAGAATGATCCAAATAACGTTAGTTCGCCACCGAGCCAAAGGATCTACTCTAAATACATGCAACCAACATTAAGTTAGCTTTTGTCTAACGTCTAAAGAGAGAGACGAACCATCAAGCAACATCTAGAAATAAATCAAAGCTCAACAGACCATCACTATGGATTTCCACCAATCCATATAGCATAGTGCTATATTAATTCATAGAATTGCTGATTTGGCCACGATCTCTTCGGGCAACCTTCATCAAGACATGGAAAACATGGCGGAGACAAATCTATTGATCTTCGTCTATAAATAGAGGGTGATAGGCACTATTTCTGGATCCTTTTTTCTGCATTCTAGATTTCTGTACTAATATTGTAATTACTTGGATCATCACATGTCCATAAATAATCGGTCCATAAGATCACGTTCGTAAAAAATTGTAGAATCATCAACAAAATTCAAGTGGATGTAGGCAAATGATTTTTTGAACCATTATAAATTATTGTGTGTTGTTTTCTTTTATTTTCATTTAATTTCTTCATTTTATTCTCTTCTACAAATCTTAGGGCATTTGTACCAACTTTGGCGTAAACTGATCCAATATTTAAATTAATTATTTAAATATCTGATTGTTAAAAATGTGGGTTATTACACTCTATCAAATGGTTGCCTATAATCAAATTATACTTTACACACTTAAGTTAGACAATAATCTCAAGACGAAAGATTAATGTACGTTGCTACATTGAGATCTTCTATTTTGGCTGAGTAACATAACCATAGATGACTCTTGTTGAGTCATTCTGTGATTATGCTAAACGACTATAAGCACATAAAATGGGTGAGCATTTATTGGATAAAATGGAATAAACCAACCAAACCAATTATGTTTGGTCGGTCTGGTTTGGATTTGTTAGTTAATTGGTTGATTTTGGTTTCTGCTTTTATATTTTCGCTAATTGGTCGGTTTTTGTTTTCAATATTTGAAAACTAAACCAAGCAATTCAACCAAGTTTGAAATTTAAGTTATTTTAAAATAACAAAATTACTACTGGCAACACTATTATTTATGATATTTCATAACAGTATATTTTTTCTTTGAATTCAAACTATAGTTTTTAGAAGAGTAGTTTGTTTTCAGAAATGTTGCATTATATGGACTCAATTAATTGTTTTAATCTTATATTACATAAAAAACCAAAAGATGTAATTCATTTTTTGATAAACCAAATAAATCAACCAAACCAATCCAAATACTATCAAGTTGGTTGGTTTTAGTTTTATAGATATCGGATTGGTTTGGTTTGGTTTGTGTTCCTTGAATGGTTATTTTGGTTTCAACATCTCGGTTTCAAACCGAACTAACCATTTGCTCACCCCTAGTACGTAAACTCTTGATGCCTTTGACGATTATAGGAAATCACCTCCATTGTATAGAGAGGTTTACATACACTAGTCTCCATAGATGTATCAATCCTTTTCTTGATAATTCTCAACTAAGAACATTTAAGTTGTGTTTTTATTTGCATTAATTCAATGCTCATGGTTATGAACATTTCATAACTGCAATCGATAAAACACTACTCCTAAAGATTTTCTTCTTACATATGTTTAATGTTTATTAAATCATTACTTATATCATATGTAACAAATAATATAATAGAAAACAAAACCAATACATATTATATTTATAACAAGATTATTTACAGAAAAAGGGTTACTTAACAAATTACATAATTTTCTCTAAAGCAGTCCCTAGTTCTATCAATCACTTGATGTCCCTAATAGTCATGAGTAATTCACCATTCATTATTTGTAGAGAATTACATACTCTAGCTTGAACTATGTATTGATATCCTTTTATTTATACATCTTAATTATAAATATTTGAGGATGAGTATTTTGAATAATCTATTCAAAACTCAAGTTGCAAACCCTTTACAACTATAATAGATTGAATACTTTTCCTAAAGATTTTCTACTTATATATATATTTAATGTATATAAATCATTACTTATATCCAATATAACAATAGATATAATAGAAAAATGAAACCAGAATCATACTTCATTTGAATAAGATTCTCAACAAGACCGAAGTATTATAATAAAATCACATATTTTCTCTTCATTTTGAATAATATTATCTATAATAGTTAAGTATAATCAAATCACGTAATTTTTCCTAGGGCACGCCTCAATTTCTATCAATAGTAACTTAAAGTCTGGATACGTGTGAGAGAATTAGAGGTATGCCCTAGTGACATGCATGTAATTTTTTATATATATCTAACTCTATAACTAGTCTATTCGTGATAAAGGTATTTTATTTCTATTATACACCTGTTATATTATGATAAAATGAATTTAGTAATTAATTTAAAATATATTTATAAGAAAATCCTTATAATATATGTTATATGATAATTTTTATAAAGAGTTGAAAGCATGAGCAAATCGTCACAATATAAGAATAATATATTATTTTAAATATTCTTGGTCAATATGTTTCAAGAAAGGATATCAATACATCCATTGAAAGCAGGGTATATAACACTCTCCAAATGTTAGGCAGTGAATTACTCATGGCTGTCGGAGGTACTAAGTGTTATATTCTGATAGCTATTAGATAAATATTGAATGACTCACCCAAGAGTTTTCAGTTGGTCAATAATAAACACGTCAAACAATAAATCTTAGAGTGAAGATGTTACACGGTTCTCTCGACTTGTGGATGTCATTGAGCTTCAAAGTGGACACTTCACTATAGTTAAACCATGGAATGGATAGCATCGAGCAACTATAATTGGATCTAAGTTGAAGCATCGAAAGTGAAACATCATTAAACAAAGAATTCGTCTCCTCGGTAGTACAAGGTTAATACCACGGCCAACGGTAGTGAAGTTGAACCAAAGACTTTCTTTATGGACTTTCTTTATGACCAGAGTAGTATGGTTAATGATAGATGTTAAATTGAACCAAAGACTTTCTTTATGGACTAACTGAGTTGAATATAGATGATATTGGAAATTTAACCAAAACCAAATTCCATAAATCCTAAAGTGATATGGCGTTGATGAAGAGAATCAGTGTAAATAGTCATTACTATAAGGTATCGCTTAAATTGTAACATTGAATTTTACCGATAAAGACGTATAAGTGATAAATTTGGTAAAATGTCACACCGTTAGCTGTGGTGATGTGTGAATATTAATTTTCAAATTGTTTGATATTAATCACTGACTATATTTATACCTATGAATAGAACAACCATATTGGTGAATTCTCGGAAATATCACATGATTTTGTTGGTTTATAAATTTTTGTAAATTAATTATTATTATTATCGAAGACTACGTCCAGGAGCGTTGGCAGACGGACCAACTCCAAAGGGGGATTAAGTTGTGCTTGTCTGCTTTAACTCATGGCACCTATAACCTTTTGGGTACTGTTTTATGTGCGAAATGTATGCAAGGCTGCGCTCAAACCTGGGTCTGTTACCGGACCTAGGCACCCTTTTCCATTGTGCCACACCTACGAATGAAATGTTAATAATTAAACATTTTTTTGTATTGGGTGTTGTTAATAATTTTTTGGTGTCATTAGTAATTAATTGGGTGCGTGTATAAAAGTAATATACATACGCATCGATGTATGATGGTACACATTTAAATACAGTTTAAATGATGTTATTTACTAAATGGGTTGGATTTGTATAGCCTACTTAGCCTCATACGATAGTCGGCCTAGGGCAAAGAGAGCAGTAGTTAGTTTTGGATTCTGGATCAAGATCTAGAATTGGTAAATGGAGAAGTAGTAAAAGAAGGAGAGCTTGTCTCCAACCTTTCTCTATTTAAACATGTCTACCCCCTCACTTTTTCTACTTAATTGCTCTCTACCCTTCACTGCATACGACCTTCCTCCACCAAGTCATTGCCAAAATTATAATATCCCCATGTCACAATAAATATAGTAGATCTGGTGGTTCTTTAGGTCATTGCAACATTCAGAGATCAAATCAAGATGAATCTAGGAGATACCATCAATCAATATGTGTTTAAAGATTACATCCTTAAGTTATTAAATCTCATTTATATTTTACATCATATTGAATAAGCAATACACATACATGCACACACATACATAACAATTTTGTATGCGCAATAGCTATCTCCCTTTTATTTGTCATTAATTTATATTGATTTGTTTATGTTAATCAAATTATTGTTTAAATTTTTGTATAAAAATTAAATAAAAAATTACAATAACATTTCAATTCGGTCGTGATACTTTTTATTATTTTACTTTTAAACCTTTGAATTATTTTCAGCAATTTAATATATATTATTTACTATTTATTATTATATATACACAGACATTTATTTTAAAGTATTTATAAAATTTATATTTATAAAAACATGTTTTTTTTAAAATATATAAAAATTAATTTTGAACATATATACATTTTACATAATATTATAACATATATTTTATCAATTTTTGCAATTTTTTATCAATGTGTATATGTAAATATTTAATTTATTAAAAATATAACAAATGGTATAATATTTTTATTTAAAAAAATTATGGCCAAAAAACTAAATTTTTATAAAATATCTTAATGATTAATTTTATTAAAATTTACATACTTTGATTATTTTAAGCATTTTAAGTTATTTTTGTCTTTAAATTTATTTATTTCCGGTAGTGATAAAATATTTTCCAAAATATAATATTTATTTTACTTTGTTAAAAGATTTGTTTAATGATTTTTATCGATCTAGATTAGAATTTTAAAATATTTTACCAATTCAAAAGTAGATATTTTATATATTAAATTTGAATTTGAATTTAATTTACTTGGTCAAAATATATTTAAACAGTATTAAAGTTTATTTTATTTAAAATAACACACGTATATTTATGTATTTTTAAATAATATTTTGAGAAAGCCAATGCACATGTGAATAACGAATGTACACATTGTCGGTGCAAATCCCAATATCTATATACATATACATTAGCTATTTACACATTATATATGATGCACATGCACAACATACATACATGAGTGTACAATGATACACTCATAAACTATATAAATATTAATTAGTTAAATTCGTTAATTAATTAAATTACAAATTTATATAATATTAAATTTTATTTAAATTAATTAAATTGAATCTAACAAAACCTATTAGAGTTCATAGACCCACTATGATCCAAATAGAGCTTTTTCGAAATCCACCCAATTTGCTCACTCCAGACCGACCTGGTTCCGATAATGGTACTAGAGTCTAATGATCTATAAAATTTAACAACTCAACATTTATGGCCACCTTCTTAAGCCTACTTATTTGATGGATGTCTAGGATAGTAGTATCTAGGCTTAAGGTTGAATAATCAAGTATTCTCCCATCCCTGACTATTGGCCTAGCCCAATGGGTGGAATAAGTCCAAATGAAGGCCCAAAATTATTGGGTCTTAAGCTAATATTCAAATTAGTATTTTCAAATATAAAATATAATGTAAATTAAAATGTTAAATTATAAATATAAAATGTAATTTAATAATGGTTATAAATTAAAGTTAAAATTTTCAAAGATGTTTTAATAAATAAAATATTTATTTTGAATTTTTAATACATATATATATATATATGTATATGTATGTATGTGTGTATAGTTAATTTTATTAATTAATTAAATAGTTAATTAATTAAACACACACACACAAATATACATATATACGTATATTTATATTTATATTGATATATGTATATGACTATAATTATTATAATTATATATTTACCGTATAAAAAATTTAGAAGAATTATATTAAAATTTTAAATTAATTTATTTAGTTAAATTATTTAATTAAATAAATGAATATATATATGTATTAACGAACTATAGATATTATAACTATTTATTTATCTTAAATTATTTAAGATGAATAATACAAAATTTCATAAATTTTAGAAAAAATAAATAATTAAATATGATTGTACTAATAAAATTAAAATTAATTAAATACGATTTAATGAATAATATATATATAATATATAAGATAATTAAACTTTAAAATTTATAAATAAATTAAGCTTATATAACTGTATATGTATAAAATAATGTAATTGGAACTAAAATAAACCTAGAAAAGTTTTTGGAATAAGTACAGACATAAAGTATGCATACAATGATTTCAGATGTGCATAAAGTATAGATAAAGCTAAAAAGTTTTAAATTTGAAAAAAAATGTGGTATTAGAATCCAATTTTTCAAACTTAATTGAAAATAAATGGATTTCTATAAGCTTTTATAATATTAGAAACGAGGATAATTCTGCTAAAAAAATTGTTTCAAAACTTAGGGGTCTTAGGAACTTTCTTAAAAATTGGAGTAAGAATGTTTTAGTAGTATTAAAATTAATAAAGAAAACATTCATTCCAAAATGCAAGGCATAAACCAGATAGAAGAAACTAGACAACTAAATCTAGGTGAGCGTAACTTTCTTGCTAGTCTAAAAGAAGAGCTTAATTCAATTTTAGAAAAGGAGGAGGTTGTGTGGAAACAGAGATCTAGAATTCAATGGATAAATGAGGGTGATAATAATATCTATTTTTTTCATAATATGGCTAATGGTAGAAAACGTAGTAATATGATTAATTCTATTTTTGTGAATAATGAGGAATTGGTCGGTCAAAGAGATCTTAATACGACTTTTATCGACTATTATAGAGATTTATTTGGTAATAAAAATAAACATAGAACTAATGCTAGATGGGATGATCTTTGTCCTTCTGATTCTAATATTGACCTTTCCAAGTTTGATAATCTTTTTTCTGAAGAGGAAATTTTGATAGCTATTAATGACATGCTTGGTGATAAATCCACGGGTCCTGATGGGCTCCCTATTTTCTTCTATAAAAAATTTTAGGATGTTATAAAATTCGATTTAATTAGCATGTTTAACGAATTCTATAATGGAAAATTGTAATTAGGAATATTTAATTTTGCAAATGTTATTTTATTACACAAAAAATTCGGTGCTAATAATTTAAAAGAATTTAGACCTATTTCCTTGATTAATTGTTCTGTTAAAATTATTTCAAAAGCTTTAGCTAATAGACTTACTAAAAGAATGAATGATCTAATTGATTGTTCACAAACTCCTTTCATTTAGGGGAGAAATATCACTGATGATGTAGCTGTTGTTCAAGAATACATTAATTACTGTTGTAAGAATAATATTACTTGTGTGATTTTAAAACTGGACTTTGCGAAAGCTTTTAATTCGTTGGATTAGGATTTTCTAGTTGATATGTTACATGCTAGAGGTTTCAGTCATAGATGGATTAGCTGGATTATGACTTTACTTAAAACTAGCAACTCTAATATAATGGATAATGGTATTTTAGGTAATAAAATTCAATCTAAATGAGGTTTAAGGCAAGATGATCCTTTATCGCCTCTTTTATTTAACTTAATCGCAGATGTTTTTGCTAAGATAATTAAAAAAAGCGGTTGATAATGGATTTTTGGGTGAGTGTTGGTAGTGAAATCTTGCGAAATGGTCTATCTGTCCTCCAATTTGAGGATGATACCTTGCTTTTTACCTCTCATTTGCCTAGTCATGTTATTACCCTTTAAATTTATTTTATATAGTTTTGAACTTCTATAGGGTTTAAAAATAAATTTTGATAAAAGTTCGGTTTTAGTTGTAAATGATTTTGAAAAGGTTGACATTTTAGTTGCTAATACGCTTAATTGTAAAACTATGAATTTTCCATTTGATTATCTTGGTTTTTTTTATTAGACCAATTAAACTTAAATATGATGATCATTCATTATTATTGATATAATTAAAAATAGGATTTCTAATTTGAATGAGAGATTTTTATCGAGAGCGGGTAGAGTAGTTCTTATAAACTCTGTTTTATCAGCTCTCCCGTTCTATTGGATGTCTATGCATCATTTTCCAGAATATGTGATTAACAAAATTGATAAAATAAGAAGGAATTTCTTATGGAGTGGGGAAAACTCTAACGGTAGTATTAAATGTTTAGTAAATTGAAAAATTGTTTGTAAATCCAAAAAGGAAGGTGGTTTTAAGAGTCATTAATTTGCGCAACATGAATTTGTCTTTGTTAGTTAAATGGTTATGGATATTTAAGAATATTAATGATAATCCTATTTGGGAAGAAATCATTTATAAATATTACTATAATTGTAGTAATAAATTACATCGAATTACTCCTACATTTATACATAAATTGTCTAATTTTTGGAAATCAATTTTAAAATGTCGTGAAATTTTTAACCTAGGTGCTAATATAATAGTTCATTCAAGAAATAGTACTTCTTTTTGGCATAGCCGTTGGATTTCTGTTGTCCCTCTTAGGATATAATTTAAAGAGCTTTACGAAATTTATAACTTTAAGAATGCTTTAATTATAGATGTTTTTTCTCCCGAAAATGACCCCCCTTGGAATTTTAGTTTTAATAGAATTTTAATAGGTACTACTCTTAGGCAACTTACTTTGCTTTATGCTAGATTGAATCAATATAATATTGATAATGAAAATGATAATATTAGTTGGGAATGGGATAAGAGTAAGAAATGTACTTCCAATTCTTTTTACAAATTTCTTAACTTCTCGGATGTAGCTAACAACTCTTTTAAATTTATTTAGAAAACAAATCCTCCTCCTATATCTAAAATTCATACGTGGTTAGTCATGCATGAAAAACTAAATACTATTGAATTTTTAAAAAGTAAAAATATGCAAATTGATAATAAATATTATTTTTGTAATCTTCATTTTGAGGATACTAAACATATATACTATGACCGCATGGATACCTACTACGTTGTAAATAATTGTGACGCCCCGCCTCTATACCCACGCTGGCCAAGGACACTGCGGGGTAATGCCGTCAACTAGCACCGAGAATAAGGCTGTTGTGGAGCGACCATCCGTGTAATTGCTTTGTACGGGCACCGATATGTCAGATAAAATAATAACTTTTCAAGAGGAAATCCGACATATCAAATACAAACTCAAAACTACTACACAATGGCTATATGATTTTGGAAACAAATATAGAAATAAGCATAACACAAATCAGTCACAGATATCCATATCACAAAGGCGGAAATAGATATGAATATATATAACACTTAAAAGTGTTCATCAGAGTTGTGGTCAAACACGATCCACAATAACGCAAAAGAATAGATACAAGTGCTAGACAAAAGAATCAGTATACATCAAGGAGTCATTATCTTCAGTGTATACAAAACAAAACTACTAATCTAAGTAGTTAGCCAAAATCAGGCGACAGTCCCTGATAAGAAGTCAAGCAGAAGCACCTGTAACATCTCGGCCCGACCCGAGTATTATTTAATAAGAAAATAATAAACGGATCAGTCTAACTATAAATATCTGATAAAGTGATATAGAATAAGAGAAATGACAAAAACGTATGATAACCATAAAGCCATACTATGATAAGTATGTAATTGAAAACCAATCCAGAAATTAATCAATATAACAAGAATCTTCTCAAAGATCGAAAAACGAACGTCATACTCTTAATTTTTATTCACCAAGTCACAAATATTGGCAAACATCACAATGCCAATCGTAAAAGTTGTTGAAACACAAATTCACCAATGCATAAATATTGATAGAACTTATCAATGAAATCACAAAAATTGGCGAAACATAAATTCTAGAAATCATCAATAGAAATCCAGAAATCACAAAAAGGGGGAGGCTATCACAAAACAGGAGCATGAAAGCTCACCAACACTTGTATCACAAAACGAAACGCTCTCCCATGGTTGCTAACCATTCATTTTTAGCCGAGGCTCCACAAAACGGCCCGAAGACCATGGGTCGCTACCCCACTAATTTGAGTCGAAACTCCACAAAAATGGGGTTTAGTCTCCCTCGCAGACAAAGAGACATCGCTCATTGCTAGTCTAAATCACAAAATGATTATCATCGATCATCAAGAAGTGTCAATTACACTAAGCTAGCAAATATATGAATTTAGCTTCATGTCAGATAACCACTAGCTTAACTTAAATATTTACGAACAAATTGTAGACTCCACTCGAAAATTGTCACAAGAGGTTCAATCGAACAAGTCCAAGAATTAACCGACGAAGTAAACGCAAGTGTTTCATACCACATGTTTTACCAAACGTTTAACTAGATTTCTCATACGAGTGAGGTAAAGGTTTGTATATACTAGTAGATTGGAAAACGGTTTAAGAAACGAGCTTTGTAATAAAATAGTGGCGAAATCGTTTTGATAAAAGAGTTTTGATATTTACTACTAGTATTGAAAACCTTTATATTTTAAAGTGACAAATCACAAAAATGATTGTAGAAACAATCAATCACCAAAATTCACATACGAAGACGAGAATTGAATCCAAAGAAATCGATACCGAATCCATCAAGGTGGATGTTCCAAAAGTCCCAAAGAAAATGTCATCAAAGTCGATAATAAATGATAACAACAAATGGGAATCATCGTAAATCGATTAAATTTGAAAACTCAAGCTAAAACAGGTAAAATAGGCAAAAACAAGCAAATTCAGATGTCTGAAATAAGGGATTCAGACGTATGAATCTGGAAAAATAAAAGTTTTCCAGAACCACATTCAGACGTCTGAATCATAGATTTCAGACGTCTGAAAATAGCTTTTTAAGCCTATTTTCTTTCTGGTTGCATTTGACCCAATTCAGACATCTGGAAATATTGATTCAGATGTCTGAATCTGGGAATAGAAATTTTCCCAGTACGAAATCAGATGTCTGAAAAGAAGCATTCAGACGTCTGAAACCTGTTTCTCAGGCGTTTCTTGAACCTTGACCAAAAATGGCCAAAACGAATTTCGAAAGCGATCGGACGAGCAACAACGACTAAGGATTTACACCAAGCGACAACCCAGCCTTAAAGGCTCTTCTATACGCCTCAAATATCAACGTCCAAATATCCATAATATGATTTTCATAAAATTTGCTTTCAAAACACCAAAAATTGGAATATTCACCAAATCAATCCAAATCAAAAGCAAATGCACATGAATAAGTGTTAGGAATTCATACCTAACAACAAGGATAGATATAGATATAGATGTGAGATAAAAATTTCACCTTTTTACACAAAACAAATGAAGAAGAAGCTATAGAGAAATGGTAAGAACAATCACTCTTCAATTCCAACCCAACAAGCTTGAATCTAAGCTTGAAAGAGAAACATTTCCTATGCTAGGTTTAGGAAATTCTGAAATTGAAAGGAGAATGAGTTGGAGAAGAAGAAGAGAAGGCTTACCAAAGCTTCTTCTATGAATTCGGGGCTAGAACTTGAATTTGCAAAGATGGTTAGGGCTTGGAGTTTTAATTTCCCATTCCTCTCTCCATTGTTGCTAAAGCTTGAGTATTAGGAAATTATGAAGGAATGAAGAGAAGAGAGTTGGAGCTAGGTTGATAATTGGGGTTAATGGAATAAAACCCAACACAAAGCCCTAAGTGAAAAGTAGCAAAATTCTACTAACTCCAAACATATCGAAGTTTATACTCAAAAACGTCGCAAATGTCATTTTGAACTCGATGGGGGTGGTCTCGAGTCCTAATTAGACCGTTTTCAAAAAGTAGCTTTTCGGACTAAAATCCGACTAACAATGTTATATTTAAATAAAATATTTAAATACACAATCGTAAAATATGCAGGTTGTTACAGACTCCCCTCCTTAAAGAAATTGCATCCTCGCAATATTTAAGAAGAAAATAAAAAGTAACAACCATAAAAGCATATCAACATAAAAGAAATTTGAAATAAGAAGTTCACCTCAAAGAGCACGAGAAAGTAAGTCCGGATGTGTTCGCTCGATGAATTCTCTGGATTCCCAAGAACAATCCTTAGGATTTGAGGACCATTGAACTTTCACAAGCGAGACATCTTTATTTGGAAGGAGTTTAACCTCTGTAGCAATGATGCGAATAGGATGTTGCTCATAAGTCAAATTAGGCGAAACTTCAATTCCTTCAACAACACCGGGCTCAAGAATAGAATCAGAATCTCGAAGGCATTTTTGTAATTGAGAGACGTGAAACACATCATAAATAGCAGAAAACTAAGCCGGTAATGAAAGGCGATAAGCCACCGAACCAATACGTTCGGTGATGGGAAATGGAACAATATATAGAGGTGCTAACTTTCCCAATCGACTGAAACGCACAACACCCTTCATAGGTGAAACACGAACAAACACAAAATCTCCCATAGAAAATTCTAATTTCCTTCTTCGGTTATCGGCATAGGGTTTCTATGTACTCTGGGCTTCTTTCTTCCTATGACGAATAAGGTCAATCTTTTCTGTGGAATCATGAATAAAATCTGGAGCTAAAACCAGCTTCTCACCGGCCTCAAGCCAACAAGAAGGAGATCGACATGGCCTTCCATAGAGTGCCTTGAAAGGTGCCATACCAATACTAGATTGGAAGGTATTATTATAGGAAAACTCAACAAGAGAAATATGATCTTCCCAACTTCCACAAAAATCAAGAACACATGCACGAAGAAGATCTTCAAGAGTTTGATTCACATGCTCGGTTTGTCCATCGGACTGGGGATGATAAGCGGTGCTAAAATTAAGCTTCGTTCCCAAAGCTTTTTGAAGACTCTTCCAAAATCCACTAGTTAACAATGGATCACGATCACTAACAATAGAAGTAAGAACTCCATGCAATTTACCAATTTCTTTGATAAAGAGTTTAGCCAAAAGAGGAACGGTGCGATTAGACCGAACGAGAATAAAATGGGCGGATTTTGTAAGTTTATCAACTATCACCCATAAGCTATCATGACCCAAACGAGAACGGGGAAGGCCGTCGATAAAATCCATGGAAATATGATCCCACTTCCAAATTGGAATGTCTAAAGGTTGAAATAACCCATCGGGCCTTTGATGCTCGGCCTTAATGAGTTGGCAAGTCATGCAACGCTTAACGAAGTTAGCGATATCAAATTTCATTCCCTCCCAATAAAAAAGTTGCTTCATATCCGCGTACATTTTACCACTACTGGGATGAATGGTAAATTTAGAATGATGACAATCTTCTAAAATGCCTTTACGAAGATCACTAATATTTGGCACGATAAGTCTACCAAATTTTCGAATATCGCCACGAAAATCAACATCAAAGTCTTTCAAATTTTCAATATCAATTTTATCCCTACAACTTTGGCTAAGAAGAGCCAATTTGGGATCTAGCTTTTGAGCTTCAAGGATGCGGTCTAAAAGAGAAGGATGAACCCCAAGGCTACATAAAACAAGAGATAAACATAAATTGGATACACGATCTCGAATCTCACAAGTGGATATAGTCTCGAGATCATTCCATTCGGATATCATCATGGAAACAACCACTTGTTGCTTTCGGCTAAGAGCGTCGGCAACACGATTTTCCTTTCCGGGAGTATAAAGAATATCAAGATCATAAGATGCAAGGAACTCGAGCCAACGCTGTTGACGCAAATTAAGTTCCTTTTGAGAAAACAGATACTTCAAAAATTTATGATCGGTGTAAAGAATAATTTTTTCTCCCAAAAGATAACGACGCCAAATTCGAAGGGCGAAGCCGCGAGCTCTAAATCATGAGTGGCATATCTAGTCTCGGCAGGCTTTAATTGCCTAGAAGCATAAGCAATAACACATTCCCTTTGCATAAGAACGGCACCCAAACCAACGTGACTAGCATCGGTATAAACAATAAAATCTTGGTTTCCTTCGGGAATAACAAGAATAGGAGCATCGGAAAGGAGTTCTTTTAATTTCTGAAAAGAAGCTTCACATTTGTCTGACCAAATGTATTCAACTCCCTTTTTGTCAAACTAGTAAGAGGCACGGAAATTTTAGAAAAGTCTTTTATGAAACGGCGGTAATAGCCCGCTAATCCAATAAAACTACGAATCTCCGCCACACACTCCGGTCTCTTCCAATTTTGAATCGCTTCAATCTTTGAAGGATCCGCGAAAATTTCGGATTCATAAATAATATGACCGAGGAACTTCGCACGAGATTTCCAAAAGTGGCATTTAAATTTTTTTTCTTTTAGTTGATTACTCCTAAGAGTTTCCAACACAATCCGAAGATGCTTTTCATGTTCCTCCTCGGTTTTTGAATACACAAGAATATCATCAATAAAGATGAGAATAAATCGATCGATGAAGTCTATGAAAACTCGATTCATAAGGTCAATGAAATAAGCCGGAGCATTCGTTAAACCAAATGGCATGACAAGCCATTCGTAAGATGCATAACAAGTACGGAACGATGTCAAAGGAATGCTATCCTCTGAAATACGAAGTTGATGAAAACCGGTTGCTAAGTCTAATTGTGAAAAGACTCTAGCACCACTAAGTTGATCAAATAGATCATCAATCCGAGGTATAGGATATTTATTCTTGATAGTAAGATCATTAAGCTTGCGGTAGTCAACGCAAAGCCTAAGTGTACCATCGGATTTCTTCACAAAAATAGCTGAAGCTCCCCAAGGAGAGGAACTAGAACGAATAAATTGCTTCGTCTCCAATTCGGATAATTGTTTGCGCATCACTTCATTTTCCTTATTGGACATACGATAAGGAGGACGAGTAATAGGTAAAGATCCAGGAATTAGATTAATTCTAAACTCAATTGCTCGCTTAGGGGGTAATCCTAAGACGGGCTCAAATATGTCGGAAAATTCATGAACAACGTGAATAAGAGAAATGACATCTTCCTCATCATCATTATCGTCATCACGAGGATTTAGAAAATATAAGGATGCTGACAAAGTGGAATCTGAATCTTTAAATACAATAGAAATCTGATTAACGGATTGTGGATGTCGAAGATAAATAGTCCGCACAGGACATAGGATATGAGCTTCATAAAAGCCAATCCATTCCCAAAATCATTCCAAAGCCTAAATAACGCATGACATGCAAATCGGCTTGGAAAGAAAAATCACATAAAATAATCTCGACATCTTTACAAAGTAAACTGAGTGTTGCAGATCCACCAACCGGATTCGTGATTCTCAAAGAAGTCATTAAAGCAACAACACTTAAAGAAAAGGTATCGACAAGTTCCTTTGATATAAAAGAATGGGACGCACCCATATCGAAAAGAACTCGATTAGGTTGATCAAGAAAAATAATAATGCCATCAAGGATAAAAATGAGAAATACCTTGACCACGAGAAGTGTTGCAAGGGGCTTGCGCCACATTAAGCTTTCCCTCCTTCTTGTTTTGGAGTTTAGGGCATGTAGATAAATAATGATCCGGGCTTTTGCAATAGCGACAAGCACGGGGTTTTTGAACGCTTATTCGCATAATGGTCCTTAGAACCACAGTTGTAGCATTGCCCACCACTAGAGGCAGAAGTCTTCACTGTCGGAGTTGCTTGTTTCCCCTTTTTATTGGGATAAGGACCTTTGAATTTATTAGGCCTTTTCTTGTTGTTGTTGAAATTCGGTTTGGCACTCCCAACTTCAACATCACTCTCCCTATCTGCCTCTTCAAGATGAAGAGTGATATCAATGAGTTGATCAAAAGAAACTTCTAATTTTAGAAGTAATGGCTTCTTGAGATTTTTGTTCAAGCCGTAGACAAATCTTTGGTTCTTCTTCAATGCGGTGTTTATGTATTCGACCCCGTATTTAGAAAGTGACTCGAATGATGCGACATAATCTACCATGGAGGATTCACCTTGAACAAGGTCTATGAAATGACGAGCCAATGTCACCTTCTCGGCTTCTGGCACAAACTTTAATTCAAATCGTCCCTGGAACTGCTCCTACGTAAGATCTGCTTCAATAATTTCAGAAATCAGAAGCTCATACCAGTCTAATGCTCTTTCTTGGAGCATACTAGAGGCTACTTGGTAACGGTGAAGATCGATAAGATTCATGCGAGAAAATATTCGATCGCATGTTCTTAGCCAAGCCTGGACTTCAATAATGGTTTCAGAATCTTTGAATGGCTTCCCACCCAAGTTGGTATAATCGTTGCACAAGCGTGCAAATCCAGACTTAGGGTGAGTAGGCTCCGGAGTAGAACCGGCTGCTTGAGCATTCTTTACAAGATCAAGAAGCTGATGTGCAGACATAAATACTCCATCCTAGGGTGCAGCACTAGATTGACCGGCGCTGGGGCGGCCAGGTCTAACCATTTCCTTCTTTAAGAAAGAAAGAAAGAAGAGAAAGGTTATTCACAAAATGAATATCAAACAATAAAGATTGATAAAACAAGGCATCACAAAAGAAAATAGGATAAAATGGTACGAAGACTCGAATTAAATCCTAAGGCATGACTCCTAAGATGGACTTAGGACGATGATCCTTGCTAGATTATTCTACATTGTTCTGATATTTTGCTCTGATGCCATGCTGTGATGCCCCACCTCTATACCCACGCTAGCCAAGGACACTACGGGGTAATACCGTCAACTAGCGTGAAGAATAAGGCTGTTGAGGAGTGACCATCCATGTAATTGCTTTGTGCGAGCACCGATATGTCAGATAAAATAATAACTTTTCAAGAGGAAATCCGACATATCAAATACAAACTCAAAACTACTACACAATGGCTATATGATTTTGGAAACAAATATAGAAATAAGCATAACACAAATCAGTCACAGATATCCATATCACAAAGGCGGAAATAGATATGAATATATATAACACTTAAAAGTGTTCATCAGAGTTGTGGTCAAACACGATCCACAATAACGCAAAAGAATAGATACAAGTGCTAGACAAAAGAATCAGTATACATCAAGGAGTCATTATCTTCAGTGTATACAAAACAAAACTACTAATCTAAGTAGTTAGCCAAAATCAGGCGACAGTCCCTGATAAGAAGTCAAGCAGAAGCACCTGTAACATCTTGACCTGACCCGAATATTATTTAATAAGAAAATAATAAATGGATCAGTCTAACTATAAATACCTGATAAAGTGATATAAAATAAGAGATATGACAAAAACGTATGATAACCATAAAGCCATACTATGATAAGTGTGTAATTGAAAATCAATCCAGAGATTAATCAATATCACAAGAATCTTCTCAAAGATCAAAAAAAGAATGTCATACTCTTAATTTTTATTCACCAATTCACAAATATTGGCAAACATCATAATGCCAATCGTAAAATTTGTTGAAACACAAATTCACCAATGCACAAATATTGATAGAACTTATCAATGAAATCACAAAAATTGGCGAAACACAAATTCTAGAAATCATCAATAGAAATCCAAAAATCACAAAAAGGGGGAGGCCATCACAAAACGGGAGCATGAAAGCTCACCAACATGTGTATCATAAAACGGAACGTTATTCCAAGGTTGCTAACCATTCATTTTGAGCCAAGGCTCCACAAAACGCCTCGAAGACCATGGGTCACTACCCCACCAATTTGAGTCGAAACTCCACAAAAACGGGGTTCAGTCTCCCTCGCAGACAAAGAGACATCGCTCGTTGCTAGTCTAAATCACAAAATGACCATCATCGATCATCAAGAAGTGTCAATTACACTAAGCTATCAAATATATGAGTTTAGCTTCATGTCCCATAACCACTAGGTTAACTTAAATATTTACAAACAAATTATAGATCTTCACTCAAAAATTGTCACAAGAGGTTCAATCGAACAAGTCCAAGAATTAACCGACGAAGTAAATGCAAGTGTTTCATACCACTTGTTTTACCAAGTCGTTTAACTAGATTTCTCATACGAGTGAGGTAAAGGTTTGTATATACTAGTAGATTGGGAAACGGTTTAAGAAACGAGCTTTGTAATAAAATAGTGTTGAAATCGTTTTGATAAAAGAGTTTTGATATTTACTACTAGTATTGAAAACCTTTATATTTTAAAGTACAAATCACAAAAATGATTGTAGAAACAATCAATCATCAAAATTCACACATGAAGACGTGAATTGAATCCAAAGAAATCGATACCGAATCCATCAAGGTGGATGTTCCAAAAATCCCAAAGAAAATGTCATCAAAATCGATAATAAATGATAACAACAAATGGAAATCATCACAAATTAATTAAATTTGGAAACTCAAGCTAAAATAGGCAAAATAGGCAAAATAGGAAAAAACAAGCAGGTTTAGACGTCTGAAATGAGGGATTCAGACATCTGAATCTGGAAAAATAAAAGTTTTCAGAACCAAATTCAGACGCCTGAATCATAGATTTCAGACGTCTGAAAATAGCTTTTCAAGCCTATTTTCTTTCTGGTTGCATTCGAGCCAATTCAGACGTCTGGAAATATTGATTCAGACGTCTGAATCTGGGAATAGAAATTTTCCTAGTACGATATTCAGACGTCTGAAAAGGAGCATTCAGACGTCTGAAACCTGTTTCTCAGGCCTTTCTTGAACCTTGGACAAAAATGGCCAAAACGGATTTCGAAAGCTATCGGACGAGCAACAACGGCTATGCATTTATGCCAAGCGACAACCCAGCCTTAAAGGCTCTTCGATACGCCTCGAATATCAACGTCCAAATATCCATAATAGGATTTTCACAAAATTTGCTTTCAAAACACCAAAAATTGGAATATTCACCAATGCAATCCAAATCAAAAGCAAATGCACATGAATAAGTGTTAGGAATTCATACCTAACAACAAGGGTATATATAGATATAGATGTGAGATAAAAATCTCACATTTTTACACAAAACAAATGAAGAAGAAGCTATAGAGCAATGGCAAGAACAATCACTCTTCAATTCCAACCCAACAAGCTTGAATCTAAGCTTGAAAGAGAAACATTTCCTAAGTTAGGTTTAGGAATTTCTGAAATTGAAAGGAGAATGAGTTGGAGAAGAAGAAGAGAAGGCTTACCAAAGCTTCTTCTATGAATTTGGGGCTAGAACTTTAATTTACAAAGATGATTAGGGCTTGGAGTTTTAATTTTCCATTCCTCTCTCCATTATTGCTAAAGCTTGAGTATTAGGAAATTATGAAGGAATGAAGAGAAGAGAGTTGGAGCTAGGATGATAATTGGGGTTAATGGGCTAAAACCCAACCCAAAGCCCTAAGTGAAAAGTAGAAAAATTCTACTAACTCCAAACATATCAAAATTTATACTCAAAAAGGTCGCAAACGTCATTTTGAACTCGATGGGGGTGGTCTCGAGTCCTAATTCGACCGTTTGCAAAAAGTAGCTTTTCGGACTAAAATTCGACTAACGATGCTATGTTTAAATAAAATATTTAAATACACAATCGTAAAATATGCGGGTTGTTACAATAATACTATCAAAATCTTTAACTTTAGTCTTTTAACTAAAATTTTTGATTGTGATTGCTGTTGGAATAATTTTAGATTTAAGCTTAAGATGGAAAATAGATTTTTACTTGACACTTTATTCATTATAATTTGTTGGTATATTTGGTTTGAGAGAAATTAGAGAATTTTTAATAATAATAGTCATTTTAATAATTGATTTTAATAATTTCTTCATTTTGTTTTAATTGGATTTCAAATCCTAAATTTAAATTAGCTAATAATAATCATTTTAAAGATTATCTTAGTAAGGTTAGTAATAATATAATTTATTTAAACATAAAAACAATATTTTTGACATTAAAAATTATAGTATTAACATTTTTTCAAACTTAAATGATGATTTCACTATTTATCATAGTATCCTTTTGAGCAAAGGACCATAAGGATAAGTTTTAATTTGTTTTAGTTTTTGTTTTTGTTTTAGTTTGTTTTTTGTTTTAGTTTATAGATCTTTAACTTCCTTTGATTGTGGATTCTTTTTAGTCTTTTTTTCTAATTTTATTGCATTCTATCCTATTATCTTAGCTTTTGTATTTTTTACTTTTATTTCATTAATACATATATATGTATATAAATTCCATTTATATAAATATATGTGTATTATTCTTATAATTTCTTTAGTTCCTTTTACAGATATAGGTTTGGGCCAAAAATGGTGTTAGATTCTTTTTACAGGTTCATAGGATTGTTGTTTGCAGTGATTTCTTCTCAGTTCTTCTACATCTTCATTGTGGCATTCTACTTTCTAGTTGTTTCACTTTTCAATGAGGCGTTCCCTCTAGTTCTACCGAGTCTACAAAGTGGCGCTTTCCATTCTAGATCATTCGAATTTCCTTTTCTTCCGAGTCTACAGCATGGCATTTCCTTCTTAAATGGAGTTGGCTTCTAGTATCTTTGGCTCTGAGATGCTCCATTGATTTTTTAAGTACTTCTAACATCTCAATACCGGGTGGTGGCCATGTCGGAGCTCGACATTGGGGTGTAATGTGCGGTGGCCTTGCCGGAGTTTATCCTAAGGGCATCGAGTTATTTTCTTTGTTATTTGTACTTTGATTAGCTACCTTCCAAGCATGTTGGCAGCACCTTGTCTTATGTGATATATACATATTTTCATGTGTGCTCTCCTCTTTTCTAGAGGATCGCACATTTTTCTATAAAAAATGTTTCCGGATGTGTTTGACACTTGAACCATGTAGATGTTTCATAAGAAATGCATTATTCCTTAAATCAGTACCACTCAATGTACATACGTATATTAAAGTTTACAAATCCATGATATAAAGAGTTGATCTTTAACATTTATATATTAATAGATTACTTTCATATGCACTAGTTGTTGAGCAAACTCAAGTTAGGGTTATTATGTGTAGTACGATCAATATAGTGCATATACGACATAAGATATATGCATGTATTTGTTAAGCAAACTCAAAGTACATGCATTATACTTAGGCGTCATGAAATGGTAGGTAAGAATGAATACCAACTCTCGATATATTAGGCAAACTCAAGGTTAAGATTGGGGAAAGGAAAAAGGTTTTGTGTTGTACTTCATACAACTGATAAAGAGTTATCCATCGCTTGCGTTCCTATTTTGTTGAGAAAATTCTACGTTAGATCCCAAGGCAAGTGAGTCCTAACACTCACTAAAGGAATCGAAAGATTTATATATTTCTCTTAAGGTTTTGAGGAATATAAAAATCTAGTGGAAGCCTTATTAGAAAATTAAAATGAATATATTTAACCATTCTTTAAAAGAGCATGTGCTATATAAAGGTAAATAAATCTAATTCGATAAATTTGTGAAACTAATGTAATTGATAAAATGTTTATTAGTTAAAATATACTAATGAACTGGTTTATATTAATTACCAACAAATCCTTTGGCATGTTGTTACTTCAAGACCCAAGCAAGGGCCAAATTATACAACTACTAAATATATTCGTACCTTAGTCACTTAAGTGTTTACTTGCTCGAGGCTGTGTATTGTATACTATGAGTTTTGAACTCTAAAGCAATAGTAGAATTTGGATAATTGATCCATATTCAATCATATACAAAAGTTGTGCATTCATAACATGCTCTATGAAATTGGTTCATTTGAAATGACCATGTAAACCACAACGCAAGGTCAATAATTCAATATGATTGATTGAGATAAAGATCTTGTTATGTTAGATGTAACATTAGACCAAGAACTATGAGATAGGCCTAAGAATTTGATCACTGAAATGCCACTTTGATCAGTTTACATAAAGTGCAATTTATTTGATTTCCTTAAATGTTAAGGATGATTAAATGTACTTTTGCAAAGAGTTTGGCACTATCTTGTAGTAAAGATTCCTTTTCAATGGTTTGACTACTTAGAAAGGAATGTGAATGTTCAAGAGTGGACGTAAATAAGCTAGGTTGGGATGAAAAGAGTGAATAGTCAACTCTACTTTATAAAGAGACATTGGAAACGAGAGTTGTATAAAATACTAGTATATACCTAATACGGAATGAGAAATAAGATTTCTTTTCCAACTGCATTTTTTTATACAGAAAGTAGTTTTCCATGAGAGTTATTTCTTTGAGTTTAACATATTTGATCTGAAACTCTTGACTATAAACTAGATATAGTAAATAAAATAAATATTTCATTTTAAGTGGTGAATGGAGCTTCATATTTCATACGCTATTATATTAATGATGGAAATAGAAGGAGAATGCCATATAACACTTATCGGTGGATGCATCAAGATACGAAAAATTATTTTCGTGAATATACCAAATATTGTTTATAAAATAATAAGTATTCTAGTATTGACTGAAAATAGATATAGTTTTATTTTTTTAGGAATACTGTGAATATTCATTATGAAATAAATCTCTTATAATACTGACATTTGTCTAATAACAGTAGTGATGCACTAGTTATAGAAAATGCAGAAGTATATAAAGGAAATTAAAATTATTTTAGAATTATGGAATAAGCCATATATTTAAGAAATAATTCTTTAATTGTATAGTTATCAATCATATGGTATTAATGAATTGCATCGCAAACAACTATGGCAAAATACTCATTCAGTGGGTGCAATAAAAGAGTTGGCGAACTCTTTGGATTGATACATGTATATAGTTCAAAAGTCTAATGATATCAAAATAGATCCACTTACTTCATAGAATTCACATATGAATTATCATAGAACTAAACATATGTATTTGACATACAAGTAGTGTATTCACATAAGTTCACTGAATATAAAAATGGAAGTAGAACACACAACTTGCGAAGGAACTAAAATAATGCGATTTGATTGAATATATGAGCGCATTGGAAAAGGTACCAAAAGTACCTAAAAATGAATAAGATTCAATCTCAATGGTCATTCCTTCCTATATTACATAATGATGTATCAGTAAGGAGTAACCAGACTTTGTTGGACAAAGCACGATTGATGATGAGTGAAGTTTAGTCAACTTCTTTCTATAACGTCATTTACTAATAGTAAGCACATAATGTTAAAATTAATTTTATTTAAAGCATAGCTTATGCGATCATATAAGATAAGAGTTCACAAGAAATCCCTACATCTCTTAGGTAAACAAGTTGACAGGTTGTGTGACTCGAGAGGCTGCACATAATATTTACTCATGAGGAATCTTATGTAGACCATCTAAAGGTAGTTTGGGACTAACCAATAATGGTTGACTAATTTATGTTATGAATATAAGTTTCATAAACTCAAAATTAAATCTGTTTATTAAAGGTAGTTCATAAAATGTTTATGAGTACATATTCAGTCACATTGAAAAACAATTGTTGTTACATGAAACACCAACTTCATGACAAAGGTTATTTAGAAATTATTGGTAGTAACATGAATTTGCATACGATCCAAAGATAAAACCATTACATAAGATGAAATGAAATTAACTAAGCCAAAATAGATACGACTCGGTAAAATGTCTAATAAGAACTCTCGCATATTGAAGAGAAACTATGGGGTTTTATATCAACACTACGACGACTGCCCTACACCTCTAGCACCAAATATACCTATATAGTGTGCTGTAATGGTGTCCGATCGATGTAGAACGATTGTCAAGGATTGTAAAGTAAAAAAAATATAACCTGTTGTATATCTCACAGCATAAGGATAAAATATAATATCAATCACAGATATAAAACATGCAGGACAAAATGATGACTAAACGAACCATCTCAGATTAGAGCATATGTTCAATAAAGTTATATAAAGCAGTAATATAGTTTATACAACATATAGATAAACTCAAATATCTATCTTTAAATACTACAATTCAAACATCGTCAAGGCTACACATTGTCGCACGACGGAATAAGCAATAATAAGCCTAAAAATATAAATATGAGAAAGCATCGCTTTCTGCTAGTCCATTTACATGACTCCATGTGCCATCTACATCTCTATCTTGTGTAATCATTTAAGAGTTGAGATAATAAGAAAACAAACATAAAATCTCGAGTCAAATAACAATCTTATATGAGCGATAAACAATCTCAAAATACTATGAAAGTTGATTTAGTATATCGGACATAGGGTACAGATAATCATATTTGACATGTCCTTGCATCCAAAGAGTTCACATATAACAGTATATGCTAATATACTATCATCATCGTTATATAAATGTACTACTTATCTAAGTACAACATCAAGTGTCCAAGTATCCAAGTCTATAGTACCAACATCATGTGACATCCCTAGAGTGAAAAGGAAAATTTGGCAATCATAGCATCCATCAAACATCACTCACAATCACTCATGTTCATTGAATAAATGATAACTTGTATAGCCGTCCGCTACCAGAGACTAATGGGAAAATCTTAGTTTCTCGATGCTCAAATCCATGCCACTTCGATGGCTAGGAAACTTGACCCTAGTATCCACAAGATCCAGATAAACATATCCATCAGCACCGATCTAGGATCCATCAACATCGACTCAAGTGCATCTCCATACGAGCATACCTCAAAACACTCTGAGTATCAATGATCCATTTCCACACATCATCGTAGTCGAACTCATCCTCATTCTATTTCCATTCATGTCCATAGTGGATCACAATCCTCCTATTCCACTTACAAATTCTTATCCACATCAAACTTTTCGCTGTGGATCATCATCATGACTCCATCAACATAGAGTCGTCATCATCGTACACAACTCCATTAATATCGAGTCGTCGTCGTCATAACACAACTCCATCATCATCAAATCATCATCATCTAAACATAACTCCATTCTCTTCGGGTTGTCATCTCTATCTACAACTTTATCATCACTGATTTTTCATCATCCAAGTCCCGAAGCCCTCATGTTAAAGTGTCACATCATTGCTTCACCATGGAAATCGCTCGTCATAGAGCAATAACATAAAAATTAAAAATTGATCGCACGAACGAACCACCATGTCATGCTCTCTAAAGGCTCTCCATTGTCCACGTCAAAGATTAGCCAATGTCCACCATCAATAATGGTAGATACCGACCACTCCAGAGTGGTCAATATCGACCACTTTGGTTGTGTACTTGGCCAAAAATGGCTAAGTACAAACCAAGTGAAAATATCCAGCCTCCATCCTGAAATCTGAAGCATACACTCAAGTCCATCGTCTTTCACCTTTAGATTAATTGATAAGCATCCCAATACTCCTCTGTATACTTATTCCATCCATTTGAGTTTCCATCATGTGTGCGTTCATTGATATGCACGAAACTCTATCTTATAGGATGCTTCTTTACACTATTTCGCCTATTGATTGACATTTCCAACCAAAACAAGCAAACAAGCATACATACAACCAACATAGCATACATACAACTAACATACCATACATATAACATGTACAACACACTTATATCAAGCAGTTTGCCATTCATATCAAAATATCCTAAATTTAGTGATTTTTGAAATATTGTACGTCCATATGAACATATGTAATATTTGGTCTAAAACCATTTTCAAACACTTCAAAATTATTTTGTAAAATCATGTGTGGGTTTAGAAAAAATCACTCACCTCAATAAAAGCTACCAAATCCTATATCAAGCGGTATAGGGCTCCAATATGAGCGCAACACAAGAAACCATGTCCAAATGGACCTTGTATGCAAAAGGCGTAGACGATATAAGAAATTGATTATATAAACTCTTATCTACTAACAATATTTGTTACCTAGCTAGGAGTTCTGGTTTTATGTTTGATGATGTTCAGTAAGATACTGAGTACATTAGGAGTAGGGAGTTAGAGCGGGTTAGATCGCTTAGACCATGAGATATATCTGTTGGAACATTAGGGGTCTACATGGCTTAGGAAAATAAAAGAAAATAGGTCTATTTTAAAATAAAATAATATTAATATTGCTTTATTACAAGAAATAAAAATAGAAAGTCTTGATTGTAGATTTTATAGGAGTCCAAGGGGTCTATATTTAGTCATTAGGGTCATCACCCAACTAGGACTAATTTGGGGGATTAATGGTATTTTGGAAAGAAAATTGTGTCAAAATTTTACGATCTATTGTTAAAACTCATTCGATGCGTCTAAATTTCATTGATCCTAGCGACAACTCATTTCTAAATGTTACTAATATGGTTTGAACTCTAAGAAAGATCAAGAGGTGTATGGGGCGAGTGTCATGAGTTTAGATCACTCGCTCCAAGTCCTTAGGTGATGGGTGGAGACGTAGATGTCACTAGATTTATAAGGAAACGATTTCCTAGAGAAGGTGCATTTTCACTATGGAGGAGTTCGATTAGTTTATTGTGGATAGTGAAATAATTTATTCACGGTTAAGCAAGAGACGGTCCACTTGGTCGGATAGTAGGGAAGACCCATCGATGGCACTTTTAGATAGATTATGATGAAGTGGAAGACAAATTCCCTATTTGTAAGGTTGTTGGGCTTTCGAGTATTTACTCGAATCATTGTCCCATTATTATATCTTGCACTAATCAAAGTATAGGGATATAAAATTTGAAAAGACATAGTTGTTAGAAAACAATTTACATATTTAATCGCAAATAGTTGGCTTTCTATGAGCAATTACAATTATAGATTTTCAGGAAACATGGCTAAAATATTTATAAGTAATATAGAGATTTAAAAGTTTTCTTTGAAAATGGGATAAAAATGTTTTTGGCAACATTAGAATCAAAATGGGGGGTTAAATAGGATGGTTTGTATCTTGATGAAACTAGGATTGATTTAGATGAATTCGATAACCCATTTATCAAAGAGGAGATTTTGAGGGCTATAAGGGATATGACTAGTGATAAATTGCATGGTCCTGATGGATTTGCTATCTTATTTTATGAATTTTTTGGAATATTTTAAATATAATTAATTAAAATGTTTATTAATTTTTATAATGGTCCATTATAGTTAGGCAGGCTTAATTTATCTATGTAAGCTTACTACATAAGAAAATAGGTTTGAAAGATTTTAGACCTATTTCATTATTAAATTGTTCTTTTAAAATCATTTCGTACATTTTAGCTAATAGGTTAATTACTAAAATGAATGAATTAATATGGATGAAATAATTGATAATATTCAAACTTCTTTTATCAAAGGTAGAAATATTATAGATGGAGTAGTAGTTGAAGGTTTTATTAATTATTGTTGTATGCACGTTTAAAATTTGATTTTATAAAAGATTTTGATTCAATTGATCAAGATTTTTTTAAGGATTTATTACCGACTAGGGATTTCAGTGTTAGACGGGTGGGGTGGATTATGCCTTAACTTAAAATCAAAAATTGAAATATTGTGGTTAATAATATATTAGGCAATAAAATCCAATCGAAACATGGACTTAGACAAGGTGATCCTTTATCATCTCTTTTGTTTAATTTAGTTATTGATGTTTTTGCTAGGATTGTCAAGGCAGACACTGGTAATGGATTCTAGATGGTGTAGAAATGAGATATGAGTAATGACGCTCCATTCACCGGTTTGCAAATGACGCCATGCTCTTTACATCTCATTTGTCTAGGTGCATCATAACACTTAAGTTATTTTATGCATTTTGAGTTACTATTTGGATCAAAGATTAATTTTGATAAAAGTTTCATGCTAGAATTGAACGATACCGATAAAATAGAGAATCAAGTCACTTGTATGTTGAATCGTAAAATTATGAGATCTCCCTTAAAATTTTATGAGGGCGTGTATGATTGTTCTTATTAATTCTATTTTATCAGCATTACCCATATACCGGATGTCGTTTTATCGCTTTCTAAAATGGGTAATTGATAGAATAGATAATATTAGAAGATATTTTTTTTATCATGTGGGAATAATCCTAACAGTAGTACAAAGTGTGTTGTTAAAGGGCAAATGGTATATAAATCTAAATAGGAGTGAGGGTTAGGAATTATATACTTACATAATTTAAATATATCTTCATTAGGAAAGCAGCTATGGAAATATATTAACAATAATGAAAATTTAATTTGAAAATAAATAATATCGGATAAATAGCACGATGGTACATATAATGTTTATCATATCTTTACCAGTAATACAAATAATTCTGCTCATATTTGGAAATTTATAATAAAAGTTTTGATATTTATAAACTAGGAATTAATAATGTAGCACACTCGGGAAATAACTCTTCATTCTGACACGATTGCTGGATATCAGTTATTCTCCTTAAAGTTAAATTTAAAGTACTATATGAAATTCATAATTTTAAAAATATGTTGAATTTACAAATATATTGACCAAATTCAATTTTTCCATGGAAATTAGTATTAATAGTACATTAGTTGAAAATACTTTATCATAGTTTGTTTTACTTTATGCTAACTTAGAACTGTACAACATTGATAATGAAAAGGACATAAAATATGATGTTGGGATAACAATAAAAACTATAATCCACATTCTATTTTACAAATTTCGAAATTTTTAGGTAATAAAGTCGAACATATTTAAATACGTTTGGAAAGTTAATGTTTTGCCCAAAGCAAAGTACATATATGGTCAAAAGTACATGAGAAATTAAATACTATATGACTTTTAGAAAAGAAAATATATTTATCGATAACAAATGTTTTTTCTGTAATATAGGAATGAAAAATATTTCTCGTTTATATTTTGAGTGTCATATAATAGTTTTATTCTTAAAATTAGTCTTAGTATTTTTGTTTTTAATATAACAAACAGTGATATTAATTATGAATTATATTGGCATAGCCTTAGACTTTATTATACTGAATTTCATAGATTAGTGTTCGATACTAATTTTTATTATAATATGTTGGTATATATGGTTTGACAGAAATTAAAGAGTTTTTAATAATATAAACACTCTTATAGAAAATTTAATACATACAATTACCTTATTTTGTTTAATTTAGATTTCAAATCCTAGTTATAAAATAGTTAACAATATCGGTGTTAAACAATATCTCAAAAAGGAAAATTCTTGTATTAATTTAGCTAAGAAAATTTTAGTCCTAAAAATAGAAATAACAACAACACTTTAAATACTTTTTAATAGATATATGTTGTAACGACCCGCATTTTATGTATCGAAGAGTCCTAAAACATTGTTTTTAAATTTATATTAAGTCGTATGACACGATAACTTAGGGGAATATTGAATAGTAGCATTTTTTACCTCGAGAAATTTTATTGGATGGTTTTACTCCTTGTAATTGGTAGCTGTTATAACTCTTGATATAAGCCGAATTAGGTCCTCAAATCACTTTTATTGAATAGATACGATGGTTTCCCTTTTCGTAGAGTGTCCATAATAGTAATTTGAACCTACCATTTAGGTGATATGATTGTATGAAGTTAGCAAATTTTAGGGGCAGCTTAATCGGTAATTATAGAGGTTTGACGGAAGCCAAATAATCCATTTTAGGTTTGAGGGTTATTATGGCTGAAATAGTCATTCCCAGATCATTTTCCTTCATCACAAAATAGATCTAAACCTCCATTAATCTTCTCTAATCTAATCTTCTTTGATCACTTCTAAATCAAGCCAAATCCTTCGATCTAGTGTAAATTAACAAAGTAACTAACTAGAGACTTTCAAATCCAAAAATTTTGAGAGGAAAATTTGGAGATTTGCTATCTATTCTAAGACTTGCCTCGGTTTGTGTGTAAACCTTTCATTTTTTGGGTGTTTGGTGAGGGATCATCTCACATCATGTTATATATGTATCTATAGGTTTTAACATGTTTTGAACTCATTTTAAAGTCATAATTATGTTTTGAACCTGTTTTAAAACCAAACTAAAGCAAAAATGAGATTTAAATGATTTTAAGTGATTTAATCATGTTGTATTGATGTGTGATTTACTATATAGATGTTAGGCTATGTTATGTGTACATTTTAAGTTGATTTTCCATGATTGATGTGTGTATGTATGATTGGGCATTGACTGATGCATAGTGATGCTTGTTTGCATGCTTGAATGGTTATTGTTGATTATATTTTCGTCAACCTCGGAATTACGACAATGCATAGCAAATGTCACTTGCTAATAACTAGGCTTAAGAGCAAAACCTTATACGGAAGCAAGAATTTAAAGGTAAATGACACAAAATGTAAAGTGGTTTGACAAAGCTACCCACTCTTACTATGAAGCTTTCTTTCCATATTGCTTTCTTACAATTACAAAAAACTACAAGAGAATAATAAGAAAAGATAAGGCACTTAGGAGTGATGAAATAGCTAATCTCAAGGGTTTGTTGAGTAACGGACTCTCTGGTAGTATGTTGTTAGTGACGTAACCATGTGTTCTATAACTAACCAATTTGAGGTGGTAATGCATGATGTAGATGATCGATTCATTAACCAATCCACCAGCCCGACATCACGGGCCAGGGCCAAAACCCCACCAACTAACCTACTTTGATTCTGCAATGCATGAGGTTCTTATATTAGCCGAACTAAGGCGTGGACGGCTAAGATCGTGCAGTAAAATAAGTAGGCACACCTAGCCGCTTATTTAACTGAAGGGACTTAAAAGAGACAGCTGGCTAAATGAAAGGAATGTGAGGCCGAGATGAAGACCAATAGGAGAACTATACTAGATATATGCCTTGCCTTACTTCACATTCAATGCATTTGTACTGTAGTGGCGTGCTAGAGAAATGGAATATGCTTCTTAGCAGGAGTAGGTACACCTGGTTGTACCTCTTATCACCTTTTTCGTATGTCTAGGTAGCAAGATGGGCCGAGTTAGTTCATTAGTCATTAGGACCATGAAGAGGATATGGAATTGCTGAGAACCAAGGACATGCCGAGCCAAGCAAGGGATGACAACACGACCTGCAGTATGCATGTGGTTGCACTGAAATTGGATCAAATGAAAGACTACGCTAAAGACGCCTTAAGTTGTGCTGATTGCCAAGGAGTTGGAAGAGATGCTTAAGTGGGAGGGAAGACTTGGTGACGTATCGAAAGTAGTCGGGCTTGAGAGGATCGATTGTGAGCGAGATCGAGAGTCGTTCTTATGCTTTGCGAAGTTATACTGTTCCTTATGCCTTACTAGATCATCATAAGTAGACGAGTTGATATAGGCCAAGCCTGACCTGAAATGGTAACCGAGGGAGCCTTGTAAGCCCACCCTCAACCTTTGGCTGGCTTGAGGGAGACTGGCTTGGACACAAGCTGACTTCTACCGGACCAGGCCAGGCTGGGCCTAGGAGCCTTAATCAGTATATTCTTACTAACAAAAGAAATGAGTACCACTTTTCCTCAAAAGTCCGTTCCCACGTACGGGCGTAGGCTTGTTAAATCATGAAGCTTCATCAATGGATGACTCTAGTATGTATTTAATGCACTTTACATGGCATTGCACTATTTGCGGTAGTGGATGTCCTTCTCGAGACATGGCAGAGAGGTGTCATTTCTCCATGCACATGGTGTGGCACAACACTTGAGTATTCTTTAACGATTGAGATGCTTTTTTGCCATTTTGAGCATAAAGGATGCGATTGAAGGGATAGACATATAAATACCCTTATTTTCCTCTACTTTGAACTCATGGAGCTTTTGCCATGTAATTTTTTAGATAACCCGAATCTTGCATGGTTTCTCATTTGTAAAAATAGTTGATATCATCTTCCTCTCCAAACACTCTAAAGCACCTTTGGTTTTACCAAACTTGTTTGAAGTTAACAAAAGGGGGAAATTTCCTTAAATGTTGAAATGTTTTTGTTTATTATAGTTCGGACTGCTGTTTAGATTTTCTCTTCTTAAGATGGATCTTGCTTCACTGCTTGGCTTGGGTTGCGCTTTCTGGCCATCTTTCCAATGGTGATTTTTCATTAGTCTCGAGCTAATGATTCAGCTAATGGCCCAGTTGATGTTGATGGGCTTCCTTTTCATGTTGTTCTAACATTCTTGAACCAAGGTCTGCTTGGAAACCCAACTACTCTACTGGAAAGAGTAATTGTCACCTCTGCCTTCGATATCATGACTGAAGTCTTGGTTTTCTCCTAGACGATGTTGTTTGGAAGCTTTTAGAGGCCTCTTACGAGATTCGATGTGGAAGGATACAAAAGTAGTAGCGGTCCCTTAGATCAATTGAAGTGCTTGGGGCGCTCATCGACACATTTGAAGCTAGATCTTCTGAAGTGTATTCTTGATGTGCTTCTCCTTCTCTCTCTTGTTTTCTTCTTTTTAACTAGTTGGCATTGACAATATCATTCTAAGCCTAGCGGGGTGGGCATTGTGCCCTCGCACACTCCTGAACTAATAGAACAAATTCTTCGTTGCAAATTGTCATTTGAACTTGTTGTGTTGTCTTATAGAGTAGCGTATCTCATATTGATAGCATGATCTCTTGTAGTGGATTGACTAATTTATTTCAGTTGGCAGGTCGGGCCAATCAATAGACTCGAAAGCGAGCCTTACTAAGCAAACTAGTTGCTTGTGGGGCATCGAGGCCAGCATATGACAACTAAGCCTCACTGTGTTGTTTTGTTGTTGGGCAGTCCTGTAATGAACCTAAGCACTGAGTGGCTAGAGGTTCTCCTATATGACATGCTGGGAGGAGTTCCTGCATTATTTGTAGAAAATGTTTGTCTATTTAGGATATGTTAAACGGTAATGTGGCTACATGACGCGTTGGCCTCGGACACGGATATGAACTAAGTATGGGCTAGGTCTTGAGCAGCGGGCGACACTGGTATTAAGTGAGAGCTCATGTTTTCCCTTAGGTTATCCTAGATAATAAGCAATCATGTGTAAAGTGGTGGACAGGCTCGATTGGAACCGAAGTGCATGAGGGCTCAAGGGTTCTATAAAGTAACACGTCACTAGTCAAAGGATGAGTGTAGTTCTCATCTCGAACCAAAGCATACAACTGGCTCGAGCGTTTGGTATAATTGTTATGTTAAATGGTGATACAGACAGATTGTTCTACCGTATAAAGTAACATAGCAAATAGTTGAACTTATTATCATGAGTAAGAACTTATATGTAATGTTAGGTTGAGCTTGTAAGTGTGCTTGAGGACACTAGCCATTATGTTCGAATGTCTTCAGATATGTTGGCAAACACCCAACCACATCTGGACAGAGAAGACGGATAATAGGACTGCTTGATGGCCTAATGGGGTTTGATCTAGACACAATCTGAAGTGCTGAGCAGCTCAAGGATCCTTCTCAAAGGGGATGCATAACTGGTAGCTAATATTGCTAGGCTTGCTGTCTTGCTTATCTTTCCCTCGGGTTTATCCATGGGCATAGACCAGCTTGGCCATTCATGTGGGAGGGAGCATTCTTGGATGCAGAGAGACCAGGAGTGGAGATACTTGACCTTTGACGGTTAACCTGATCCTTATGCGGAGCATATGCACAACCTCTATAATTTTGGTTGATAGCAGAAGTAATTTGAGGGAGCGGGCACGCACTACGACAACACATAACATGATGCCAAATTGAGGTCATGGCCCAACTTCTAAATGGGATCTGGCTTCGTTACTGGTTATAACATCAAGATGTTGACACCCACCATGGGTTAGAGTGTGCAATTGTTACCACAAGGTCAGAATTTCGAGCTTCCTTCTTGAACCAAAATGATGGTTATATTTTTCTTCTACCTCGAAATTATGATGATGTATTGTAAAGAGCAAAGGTCACTTGCTAATCACTAGGCTTAAGAGCAAAAAACTATGAGGAAACGAGCATTTAAAGGAAAATAACACAGGATGTAAAGTGGTCCAATAAAGCTGCCTACATTCACCGTAAAGATTTCTTACTATATGGCTCACTTACGATTACAAGGAACTATTAAAGAATAATAAGAAACGATGAGGCACTTAAGACCAATAAAGCAACTAACCTCAAGGGTTTACTGACTAATGGACTCTTTGGTGATGTGTTGTTAGTGAGTGACCATGTGTTCTCTGACCAGCGTTTATGAGGTAGAAATGCATAATGTAGTCGATCGACTACAAACAATTCCGCCAGCTAACATTGGGGGTCGAGGCCAAAACCCCGCCAACCAACCTACTTTGATACTACAATTCATGGGTTCTTATAGTAGCCGAACAAGATGCTTGGACCGTTGAGATCGTGCGGTAAAACAGGCAGGAAGCGCGCTTGGCCATTAATCTGACTAATTGAACTTGATGGGAGACAAATGGCTAAATGAACTACACTGAAGACGACCTTGAATTATGCCAATCGGCAAGGAGCTACTAGAGATGCTTAATTAAGCGGGTAGATTTAGTGCCATATTGAAAGCAGGCCGGCATGAGAGGACCGATCGTAAGCGAGATCATGAGTCATTCTTATCATTCTTATGCTTCGCTAACTAGTCCTCACGCCTTACTGGATCAGCATGAGTAAATGAGCCGATATGAGCCTAGGTTGGACCTGAGATGTGACGACCCGATTTTTCCACGCCCGAAAAACCGAACCACGAGGGTTAAAGAAGAAGAGGTAGAAGAAGAAAATAGAAAACAACATCAGAATCTAACCATCGCAGCGCAATAAAATATAATAGATAATAAATGATCTTTACACAATAACAAATCTGTTTATACATTACATCATCGGAGTATACATGACACATAACTGGACAGTAATCATAACCGGTCCTCACAATCTGAATACACAGCTAATTAACACAGCAGAATATTTAACCCAAATACAGAAGTACATATCGCCATCTAGGTCGTCTCCTGAGCTCTACAGCATCCTTTCCTGTATTCTATAATACCCGGTCAGACCCGAGCATTATAGTGAAATAACACCCGAGTCAATCTGGAATACCAGCATGAGAAAACCACACTCAAATTGATTATTAAAGTTTCAAAATCCTTTGAAATCAAAAGCATCTCGTAAGACCACGCCACAAATAAACATGTCGGGTTTTTACCTTACGATAGCCAAAACACTTTTTATCTAAATCCTCTGATGTTATAATAGTGTCTATAGAAAGTAAAATAGAATCTAGCTGAAATGCTTGCATCTCACGTTTCAGCAATAGTTGGGCACAATCAAAACCATACAAACGCGTAGGGAGAATGGATTTCCAACTAGTGATTAGGCATTGGGGTACCACCTGTCACAGTACGTGGTCTAGATCACTGTACCGAGGATTACTCCCAATCCCCTGCAACACAAGACCGGGACTACCTCTTACTGGATAATCCCGAGTAAGATCACCCCACGGTTGGGATCAGCAACCACACCACTAAGCCGAATAAAAAGGGACATCTAGACAGGGATAACCTCACCCTAATGGGCGCTACCCACTTAGCCTTGCTGCATATCCCCTGATTTTCAGTCATCCCGGTTGATGAGGCTCGAGGCTAAGCGTTACCTTTTAGAACACATCTCTTAGAATGCTCATCATCCATCTGACGATGTTCTGAAAGCATTCATCCATACAAATCCGTCCCGGATTCAAACGGAACCGAAGGCACTACTCCTACTACATCCATTTTGGAATCATCCTCAGGATTAGTAGCGACTAGCCCCTGCACTTCACTGCTCCATCTTTAACTCCGAACTCGTTTTCCCCATGAAAAGTACAAACCAGATCGAAGGGGTTTTCGAGAAATTAATCCCGATCCCGGTCTCTTCGAAACGATCGGTGCATTGGCCAATATTGATAGTCGGTTATTTAACTATCAATTAACATTCACAAACATCCATTAACCATATATAATTTCCCCAAATTATTTATTAACCTCAAAATATCTTCACAAGATATATTTCCACCTTTCAAACTTTTTGAAAACAGTTTTCAAACCACACTTTTCTCATGAAATAAATTTCCAAATATTTATTTCCACTGAAAACACCTAGCACAAAACACTTTATTATAAAATATACTTTAAATCATTTAATTAAAAACTACTTCAATACTTTATTAAAAATATATACTATAGGAATATTTGAAAATGAGGTTACTTTATAAAATATAAAACTAGATTTTCTCTTTTTAAAACAAAATACGAAGTCACCTTTAAATAATTACTACGATAATAGATTTGAAAAATACTTACTTTAGAATTTAAACATTTAGAAATAATAAATTTCCTAAACATACTTTTTAAAACAACATTAAAACTTTTTTACTTATACTTGAAAAAAATTTGAAACGTACTTGGCTATTCGGGGAAATACGCTTCCCTTTCACATCTTTTTTTAAAAATACATTACTATTTATTTTTAAACAAATTTACTCATTCCTTTAATAAATTCTCACCGTGAATTTATTCTTCCAAATATCCACTGATATATTGCTTCACTTTTATAAACCCGGTTTATAAATTTCATAGTTATATTCTCCTTTAAATTTCCAATTTCAAACACTTAAATCAATTTCCAAATTGATTTTCAATTTACTCCATTTTGAAATAAATTCCTTTACTTACTCATTTATTTCAAAACCCATTGACTTTAGATTTTTATTCCTTAATTATGATTTAAAAATCTTTTTAACTGAAATTACCTATTTCATATTTCCCAAATTCTTCTTTATCCTTTCAAATAAATTCAAACCTTGAATTTCAAAATAAATTCTTTATTTCTTGAAATAATATTACTTGAGTTTAAAAAATAAAATCACTTATTCCCATGTACTCGAAATCTCATTTTCCGCACTTGGGATTTTATTTATCAGAATTCAAAAATCATTTTTTATTCTTTTTCAATTCATTTTTAATTTATTCAAATTTCTATGATTATTTTACTCAAAATTCACTCTTTTATTTTCTTTCTAGAAATCCCATTTCTATAGATTTTGATAACTCAGTTCATCGAAATATTTTAAATCCACCATAGTATCTAATATTTCCAATTATCAATATAATTCATCGTAGGATAGCAAATAATTATATCATAGAATATTTTAACAAATCTAAATATTTTGAAGAATCCAGTTGGATCCCTCCAACCTGTTTCCCTGCATCTACAGATGTTAGCACAATAAAATACCAATTCCACTTCGAGATGGAATATCACGGTATATGGGTTTTAAATTTAATACCATCCGCTATTATGCGGCGCATAGGATCTCATCCGCTATAAAATGCGGGAAATAAATCACTCTAATATATACTATATATATACTACTATATATAATATAGCACATCAAATCAATTCAACAATTCAACCAATTATTTAAATTTAACCATTTTAAATTTAAATAGCAACTAGATGAGTGAGATTAACTCACCTTTATATTATTAGCATCCCATTTCCTATCCAGCCTGCTTCTTTTTAGATTTCAAACCTTGAATAAATAATTATATGATTTATTAATACTTTACTTAATTGAATAATTAATTACTATTTATTTTTTTAATTTAACTAACAATTTGGTTTTAAGCTGACAATTTAATTTAAACCAATTTCCTTTCAATAAAAATATTTTTTTCCGCGACTAAAAATAATTAAATAAATTTATTAAATAAATTTATTAAACAAATTAATCGCTATATTACATTATTTATGATAAAATAGTAGATTAAAATATTTTTTATATTTTTTTTCAAATCTTATCTTTAAAAATAATTTCTAAAAATCAACAGATTAACTCAGCTTTTAGACTTGAGTATTATCAATTTTAAAAGCGCTCAAGATAAATTTCCATTGCATTACAATTTATATATTTGTGCATATCATTTCAAATATGTTTCAATATATATATGTATGTATGTATGTATGTATGTATATATATCACTTAAAAAAACTAAACAGTAAGCTAAAAATATTTGTATATATATTTTTTGTATCCCTTCTAATATATATATATATATACATGTTAATTAAAGAAAACATGAATTACACCTCACAGGAAACAAGGCTTCGGCACCCAGAACGACGCCTAATGCAGCCTTGCTCAATCGCCATACCCCTCCACCGTTTGATGTTGTGCCTTGCAGTTGCTTTTTCAAGATGGATCATCATTCAACGCAAGAAATACTAGCCGATGACGCAAAGCACTTCCAGGAACAAGCCCTCCTCCTCGCGTGGCCACAAAATCGCGACTTCGAGCTTCCCACTCGACCTTCCCCGCCCTCAAGCACACCCCATCACACGCGAGCCTCCACCCTCACGGTCGCCGAACTCCACTCCACCTTAATCGATCAATCCATGTTCAAAATCGTCGCGCGATTTGATCGCATACGAACCCTAAATCAATTGCAGATTTTGATTCAATTCGAGAAAAAGGCGGCCATTTTTTTATTTTTTGATTTTGAACGAGCACTGCTCGATTTTGGAAAGAAAGGAAGTAAATTTGAAGAGGAACGAAAATAATTTCATTTAAGAAAAAACAGAAGAGGGAGAATGACTTGAACCGCGAAGCTTCGTTTACCCTTTTTTCTCCTTTTCTTTCGGCTGAAGCTTCTACAAAAAGGAATAAGGGAGAGAATAAAAAGGGGAAACCACATGTAACATGTCCGATTTCTCGACGCCCGAAAGTCAACATCGATACGTCCAGTATTGAATGCCGGAAAAACAAAACCATTAGGGCTTAAGGAAGAAAGAGGTAGAAGAAGAAGAAAAGACAACAATAACAGAATCTCACAATTCGCAGCGGAATAACATATAATAGATAAATGAATATCTTTAAAATAAAGAACTATATCAGTTATTACATTACATCATATTACATTATCAGAGTGTTACAACAACAAACAGCGGAAAAGAATATAACATATACTAGTGATACGCTTCACCATCCAGCTTGCTCCTGATCTCCAAAGCATCTCTTTTTCGACATCGCTCTCGAATAATGATAACCTGACTCTAGGCTGCCCGTGTGGAAAAATTGTGGGCACCTAGAGTTTAAAAAGGGAACAATAAACACCAGGTCAGTCGCGGGACTGGTGTGAGATCTTAAAAACAGTTATTTTTCAGAAAGAAAATAAAAAAATCCATTATGCTTTTTGAAAAATAAAACTACCATAAGGCCTCCTGGCACACACACAATGCAATCGCACACTTGGGGGAGATTTCTCCTTATGATAGTCAAACATGCTTAATACGCAAAATCTTTTCGGTATTATCATTAGTGCCTAGTATGGAAAACATTTCGGAAATATAATATTAATCTTAGCCAGCATAGGCATTTCGCACTTATACCTACTATAGCTACCATGTTCAATAGCAGGTTACCGCCACATTCCATGGCAGGTTATACAACTAAAACCGTACAGGGCTCATATTGTTTCTTTGGATTTTCCAACAAATGGTCAGGCAAAGGAACTTCCCACATAAAATGGAACGCCTCTGGAGGGACGTCCCCGAGAACCTAACCGGATCTCTACTACACAACGCCCGGTTACCTCTGTAACTAGGTAACAACTGACAGGAGTATGCCATCCCCTTTCGTTACCGACCTTTATCCGAGGGCCCTCAATCCAACAACCACACAGTAAAGTATCTGGGCTCCATACCATGATACCACTTTTTATAAAAAAATCAACATAAGTAAATATCTGGGATCCATACCATGATATCACTTTTTATCCAGAAGGAAATGGTCATACCCTCAGGGGGAGGTACCCCCAAATAACCTTGCTGCCACGATTCCTGTTTCGACAATTACCGGGTTGTGAGGCTCGACGAAGTCATGTCCACAAAGCTACGCTTTTTCATAAAGCCGTGCTTCGATCACAAATGATCGTCAACGCACAACAGCACTTAGCATGTCACATTACCAAATTGGGAATGTATCACTAGTAACCATCAACTACATAACCTCTGAGCTCGTACGTCTCAGAGAAGGGTGTTAAGCTAAGAGAATAAATCTCCACCACCAACAGAAATGTATTTGATAGAAACCAGCTTTACATCTCAAAGTGTAATGTCAAACACACATCCATACAAGTCTGTTCCGGGTTCGAACAGAACCAAAGGCACTTCCGAAGAAGCCCTTGCAAATTCGGGTATTCACAATCCCGATCGGACTCCCCATCAGTTAGGAAATCACTATACCGGCACGACTCAGTGCAGAGACAATCGACGGGTTATCCTTTCGTTCTCGAAAATACCCGGTCTTCACCACCGGTCTTCAAATGCTATCCATATCGACGTATCATTAATCGAAATGGGTTATATGACACAAAGTCCTCTCCCGGCTAAACTGAATAATGAGCATAAATTTAAAAATATATGGATATGGAATTTCAATTAAGTCACAACTTAGTATCCAAAACTTTTCTTTCAAATGGTTAAAACAAATTACCATTTTAAATCTTTTAAATAAAAGACTCATTTCACAAAGTTTACCCAGTGTCACAAAGATACATTCACAGATTTCAAAACAATTTCCACCTTAATTGGATTAGCACATTTAATCTTTAAATAAAAGATTTAACTTATAGCTTCCAAAACCCGTTTCCAAATATTCATTCATAACTTGGAAAACCATTTTCAATTCAACTTGAACTTCCTTTAATACAAATTAGAAATTCATTTCTTATATGAAAGCTTATATCGTTTGAAAACAAATAGTTTTTATTTCGAAAAAATCCGATTTCATTTGTACAGGTTAAAATCTTTGGGTTAATTTAAATTCCCAAAGCAACACTTTCTAAAATGGTTTAAATTCATGTAAACATATATAACCTTTTTAAAATCATAAGTTCTTTACATAGAAATTAATTCCAAATTTTCAATTCAAATTTAAATCAAATTTCAAACTAAATTAAGTTATTCAAAAATAACTTTTTATTTTGAAATTCCTTTTCAAAAGTTTTTCCACTTGAAATTCGATTTATTTCCAAAACCATTTGGATTCAAAAATTCAATTCTAAAATTATTTCAGAAACCTGTGACTTAACCATTTTCCACGTGCAATCCATATTCGTGTATGTATAGTGTAGTCCAGGGTTTAAAACAATAGTGCACAATATCAACCATCATAGATTCAATCATATCAACATCGATAAGCGGTATAATCCATAACGCTTATCTTCATTCACAGACTCGTAGATAAAAATAAATTTATCAATGAGATATATCACATAATATAAATAAAATTACTATTTGTGAGGAATTCAGTTGGATTCCTCCAACCTGTTTCCCTGCATCCACAAATATTAGCACAACCAATAAATATCGATTCAATCTGATAATAATTATCATATTCAGCTAAACAACCAATCCAACATTTAAATATTAGCTATTTAAATTAACTGGTATCCAGATTTGAGTGAGATTATGTAACGACCCGGGATTTTGGCAATAATATTTTAATAAATATTTAATCTAATTAAATAAAATGAAAACTTGTCATTTTAAAATGAATAAGTCTTTTGAAATGTTTTCCATTTATTTATATAGATTTTTATTTTAAAAGGGAAAATTTGATTTGAAAATTTAAAATAAAATCTCTTAAAAATATTTACAATAAAATCTATCTTCTATAATTAAATTAAAATGCTCTACCTTGTTATCATTTGATATATATATATATATATATATATATATATATATATATATATATATATGGATGATAATGTTTAAAATAGAATCAAATTCTATCAACAAAAAAATATAAGTATAAAATATAAGTAAAGCTTATGAATATAATTTAAATGTTGATAGTTAAAATAGAAATATAAATAAAAGCAAGAATTAAGTGATTTGGTGTGCATACAACATAAGTTTAAAATTGTAAGAAAAAAGTATAAAATAAAATAAGGTAAAGTATATGTATATGTATATGAATTGTGAAAGCTAGAAGTTAATAAAAATAAAATATCTTCATACACAAAACCAAATGTCTACCTGCAAGTGTATATGTACATATAAAAAAAAAATAGTATGTAAACAAATTAGGAAACCATGGCATTAAATGCCATCATCTCAGCCAAAATTAAGTCTATTCAAAATTTTACAAACCTTTTGATTTCAGACATAAAAATCTGATCGAAACAAAAAAAAAAAAGAAAGAAAACAGCTTGACCGGTTAAACCTTCCCTTATACATCCTATTTTCTTCTATATATATGTATGCATCTTTCTATTTTAGTTCGTTCAGTAACAACTTAAGAAAACCAGAAAAAATATAATAAGCGTCTTCATTTTTCAAAGCTCAAAATCATTCAACAAAAACAGACAGGAACTCAAAGGCAGTTTCCAACTACATGTTTTCAAAAAACAGGAATTGTTCTCTGTTCAAAAACTTTCAGGTGAGTAAACAAGAATTTTTAAAGTTTTAAGTTTAATAAAACAACAGTTCAGGGGATTCATTGATAATCTGGTTTGTATATGCTTTAGTCTTGAATATAATTTTGTATTGCTCTGTACTTCTCTGCTATTTGTTACAGGGTTGTATATTATTCAAACTCAAATTATTTTCATCTAATCATTGTAAAGCTTTCAGTTTTCATTCAAACAAGATGTTAAACCTCAATCAAGATTTTTAAAAGCAGATTAAACCATGTTTGTAAAATATACCGCTATAATCTTGTTTTACAGGTAATCAAGTAATAATTCGATAAATTTGATTTCTATAGAATACTAATTCAAGTTCATAACTTGAATCCTTAATGCAAATGAAGATTTTTAGTTTAGTACTCTAAGAGCAGTTCGTATTTGATCAGATTATGCATTTTATCCATTTCCTGACAATCGAATCAATTATAAATGTTGAAATTTTGTTTGGAGCAAGTATGAACATCGATAATTTCGAGAAAACTATCAGAAATTTTTTCCATTGCATATATTGATGGGTCGAGATCATTTTAGGGTTTAAGGTTCGTTTTTGTTGTGGTTAAGAAACGAGGCGTGTTTGTCTTCTATACGTGATCGAGTTTCACGAGACTCGAGGGGATGGAAGTATAGTGTGTTGACGTGGTGTGGATGGAGTTGGGCAGCTCCAGTGGTCTGAGCAGCGGCGGCGAGGTGATTTTGTTAGTGGGTTGTGTTGCAGTTTTTTTGAGTGAACTGCTTATTTTTTATTTGGGAAATTTAGTGATGAATCGTGTTTAGATTCCGAGTGTTTGTGAGATTTGCGACTTGCCTGAGGTGATGGAGTTCGCCGGAGCTACGGCGCGTCGCCGTGCACGTGTATGGCGTAGTGGGTTAGTGTCAGTGTCGTTGTGGGGCGAGCGTCTCGAGTCGTTACTCGAGAAAGAGGATCGTTTGCTTCGAGTTTAGCCCGAGTACGCGTGAGAGTTTCTGAAGCTATAATTTATACTTAAAATAAAACTTAACTTCCGGAAATAAAAAAGAAGAAGAAGAAGATGGAGTACGAGAGGGAACGAGGGATGTCTTGGGTGAAACGGTGAGAAACTCGAAGTGTTATTCGAGTAAATCAGGGGAAGTTCTCGGGTTTTTCAGAACTACAATATTAAAATAAAAATAAAAATAAAGTTAAGTAAATTGTTTTTCAACAAGTTTAAGCATTGTCGACTGAATAAATGTTAAGAATTTAAGTTAAGACTTAAATACAAGTTTTAATTGTTTTAGTTAATACTTTACAATGTTTTAAACTCTTAATTGATATTTTAATTAAGTAATCAATTTAAGTTAAGTATTAACATTTAAGCTTATAGTTAGTAATAATTTGATTTTCAAAGTTTAAAGAAGATTTTAAAATGTTAATTAAGATGAATAATTATCATTAATTAATTATTTTAGAAAGTAATTAAGAATAATTAAATTATAATTGTAATTAGAGATTGGTTAATTAATGATTAAGTGATAAATAAATTTGTAAGTAACTACTTAAAGTTAATTAATGTAAGATTAGTAGTTAACAAATTAAGTAATTTAATTAAAAATTAAGAATTGATTAATTAAGAAATTAGTGGTTAATAAATGGGTAATTAAGTTTTGTTAATTAATAATTAGGTTATTAATTAATAATTAAGGGTAATTAATTAAGTAATTAAGATTTAATAATTGATTAAGAAATGATTAATTAATTAAATGATTTGAAATAAAATAGTTAATTAACTGATAATTAATGATTAATTAAACAAGGTTAAGTAATTAAATTTGATTTAAATTTAATTAATTATTATAAGAATTAAAGATGTTTACTTATGAATGTTGTATAAGTAGAATATCTGAATTTGTGACATATATTTGATGATATTCTGTGATACCCTGTGATATGCCTTGACATATCTACGATGATTATGTACGATATATCTGTGATAAATGCTATGTGAATTCAAAGTGTTGAATTAAACTGTTTAAACTAATAAACAACTTAACCTTTAAAATGGCGTTTGGATTTCGATGAGACCGGGATCGGGTGTCAATTATGATTATCCGAAAACCACATCGATCCAAATTAAAAGTTAGGTCGTAAATTTCCAAGAGAAGATCGAGATGGTGTTTCAGAATGCAAGGGTTATTGTCGTGGACTCTAAGGGTGATTCCAAAATGAGTGTAACGAGATAATGCCTTCGGTTTCGTTCGAACCCGGAACGAACTTGTATGGATTGAATGCTTTCAGAACATCGTCAGGTGGACGATGAGCATTCTAAGGGATATGTTATGTAAAGGTAATCGTAGCCTCAAGCCTCATCAACCGGGAATGGCTAAAACAGGGGATGTGCGGCAAGGTTAGGTGGGTAGCACCCAAGCAGGACGAGATATACCCCTGTCTAGATGTCCCTTTTTATTTCGGCTGTGTGGGCGGTTGCTAGCTACAACTGCAGGGTTATCTTGTTCGGTACCGTTCAGTAAGGAATGGTTCCGGCCTTGTGTTGTAAGGGGTCGGGAGTGATCCTCGATACGGTGATCTAGGCCCCGTACTGTGACGGGCGGTACCCCAGTAGCCCTGCCATTGTATGGAATCCAATTTCCAATAAGTGTCGTACGTTTTGATTGTGTCCAACTATGTTGGAATGTGAGATGTAAGAATTTCATCTATTTCTGTATTTTACTTGAAAACCCTAGACACTATTATAATATCACTAGATTTCCTATAAAATGTTTTGGTTAGCGTAAGGGAAAAACTTACCCGTGTTTATGTGTGGGAAGTCTTACGTGATACCTTTATTTTCAAATGTTTTCAAAGTTAAGCAAATTTAAACCGTTTACTCATACCAGACTCATGTCTGACCCGGAGTTTTTTTTTTCCCATAAACTCTTGGGTACTCAAATTTCTATGAGTATCCAAGTGATAGGTTTTGGAGCGATGGCTTCTGGAGGAGCTTGGAGCAGGAGTCCAGGCGTATATATCTATCTAGTTCCGCTGTGTTAATTGATGTATGCTATATTTCGGGATGTATGTAGTGACAGATGTATATATGGTTGTTATGTGTATGATATTGTGTAACTCTGATATACGTAAACTATGTAATAGTTATGTGATGTATTATATTTTGTTCCGTTTCCGCTGTGAGATTCTGATGTTGTTATTCTTTATTTCTATCTTTTCTATTTCTATCCCTTTCTTTTCTTATTGATGATACGTCTTTCTATGAGTAGAAGGGCGGGTCGTCACAGTTGGTATCAGAGCATAAGTTGAGATTATACCTAGGCTTTGGAATAATATCTATCTTGAGAGTGCGTATTTATATTTTCATATGACTATCTAAATTTGTTGAGTTACCTGTTCAGGTGGCCAACATGAGTTCTGGAAGAAGAGGCAGAGGTAGGGGAAATACCTCGACTGATAATGGACGAAGTCAAACTGCTAGTGAGGCTGTAGATCCAGTACCGCCTCAGGTTAGTTTTGCTGCTTTATGTAAGGACTTCATCAACATTGGAGGTAAACCATTTAAAGGGTCGGAGACTATAATCGGGGTCCAAGCTTGGCTACGCTCTTTTGAGCGGATCTTTAAGAGTATGACATTGTCTAACGAGCGAAAAAGGGAAATGGCTTCATGGCAATTGCAGGAAGGTGCAGCAGCTTGGTGGGATGCAGTGGTAGCAAACATTTCTGAGGACGACATCTCGTAGGAAAGATTTAAAGAGTTATTTGAGGAGAAATTCATGCCAATAGTAGGGAAAACTCGTCTGTGTTAGGATTTTCTGAATTTGAAGCAGGGAAGCATGACTATAGCGGAGTATGAGACCAAATTCAATGAACTTTCTTGCTACGGACTAGGACTCATTGACACTCCACTCAAAAAGAACGAAATGTTTGTGCAAGGTTTGAGGCCGGAATTTCATGAAAAGATGACGGTGCATTTGAAAGGATCTTTTGTTGAGTTAATTGATATGGCTATGAGATACGAGGATTTGATGAATAAGAGATCATTGGCACCAGTGGCAGGATCGGGAGGGAATTTTGCCAATCCGAATAAGAGGAAGTTCAATCCCATTTAGAGGAAGCAGAGCAAAAGACTGGAAGCAACAACGGACCTCGCAAATGCTATATATGTCAACAAGAAGGCCACTTGGCGAATAAGTGTCCCAGGAAAGGATTTCAGCAACAGCAGCAGCAGTCACATCAGAGTGGACCGGGTTCGGCTTTGGTTCAGAGATCTCTATGCTTCAGTTGTCACCAACCAGGTCATATGATCAAGGATTGCCCGCTTCTTTATAAAGCTCAGCAGAATAAGGTATTTTCTTTGGAAGGTGCACCATCTACTTTATCTAAAGGCAAGGGAGTATTGGAAGGTACATTACTTTTAGATGGCAAGTATATTAAAGTTTTGTTTGATTCGGGTGCTTCTTTGAGTTTTATTTCTCTAGAATCTGTAGAGAAGTTCTTTCTTAATCCTAGTACTGTTAACTGACCCATTTTGGTATCTAATCCTATAGGGGGGTAACCATATTAGATAGGATCTGTAAAGACTTGAGAATTTTCTATCTGTCCCATAGTTTTTCTTGTGACCCTTATGTGTTGAATTTTAAGGGATTTGACCTTAGATTGGGGATGGATTGGCTTGATAAGTATAAAGCAGTTCTGAATTGTGATGAGAGAACAGTTTCTTTGGAAACTGATTTGGGTAGGATTACTAGAGTGTTGTGTGATAATTCTGGAATTCACTTGAGTAGTCTTTTTCATGGAGTTGAGACTTCTCAAGAGAAGGTTGAAGATATCGATGTGGTCTAAGATTTCCCTGATGTACTCGAGGAAGTCAAGTGTTTGCCTCCACATCGAGAGATAGAGTTTCGTATTGATTTGATTCCAGGAGCAGTGCCAGTGATTCAGCCTAGTAGGAGGATGCCTCCTAGAGAGAGAGAGGAGTCAGTTAAGCAGACTCAGGATCTTTTGGAGAAGGGATTGATTAGGCCCAGTTTTTCTTGTTGGGGTTCTGCTGCGGTGTTTGTCACTAAATCGGATGGATCACTAAGGTTCTGTGTGGATTATAGAGAATTGAACAAAGTGACCATTCGAAATAAATATCCTCTTCCTCATATCGATGATCTTTTTGACCAGTTGCATGGAGCTTCTATCTTTTCTCAACAGGATTTAGCTTCAGGTTTCCATCAGTTAAGGGTAGCTGAGGACAGTATCCCTTTAACTGCATTTAGTGGACCAAATTGTTTCTATGAATGGTTGGTTATGCCTTTCGGGTAAACCAATGCTCCTGCTTACTTCGTTGATCTGATGAATCGAGTCTTCCGGGATGTACTGAATAAGTTTGATCTGGTGTTCATCGATGATATTCTAGTTTATTCTAAGTCTGAAGAAGAGCATAGACAACATTTGAGGATAGTGTTGGAGACACCGAGGACGCATGTTTTGAAGGCAAAAATCTCTAAGATGTATAAAGATATGAGAAGAGTTTTCTGGTGGCCGAACATGAAGAGGGATGTAGCTGCTTTCGTTAATAGTTGTGCTATCTGTCAGCAAGTTAAAGGAGATCAGCAGAAGTCGGCCAGTTTGTTGCAGCCTTTGGAAATCCCAGAATGGAAATGGGAGATGATTTCTATGGATTTCATCGATGGTTTGCCTAAAACTAAGAAAGGAAACGACGGAATATGGGCTATTGTGGATCGTTTAACTAAGAGCGCCCATTTTATACCCGTTAAGACAACTCGTACTACAGCTTCTCTGACAGAGATTTTCTTGAGGGAGATAGTCAGATTGCATGGTGTTCTAGTTAGCATAGCAAGTGATCGTGGTCCTATTTTTACCAGAAAATTCTGAGAGGCTCTACAATCAGCTATGGGAACGAGTTTGAGATTGAGTACAACCTATCATCCTCAGACAGACGGACAGACAGAGAGGCTGAACCGAATTCTAGAAGATATGCTACGAGCTTGTGTTTTGGATTTTGGTGGATCATGGGAAAACCATCTTCATCTGGTAGAATTCTCCTATAATACTTACCAAGAAGTATTAGGATGGCTCCTTATGAAGCTCTTTATGGAAGACCATGTAGATCCCCATCCTGTTGGATAGAGTCGAAAGATCGTCTTGTGCTTGGACCAGATTTGATTCGAGAAACTTCTGCTAAAGTTGAGCTTATCAAGAAAAGGATGAGAGCTGCTCAGGACCATCAGAAGAAGTACGCGGATAAGAGGCGAAGACAATTGGAATTTGAGATTGGTGATTTAGTTTTTGTCAAAATTTCCCCGATCAAAGGAGCTATTAGATTTGGAAAGACGAGAAAACATGCCCCGAGATATATTGGTCCATTTCGGGTATTGGGAAGGATTGGTGCGGTAGCTTACGGAGTTGAATTGCCAGAACGGATGTATGGAATTCAAAATGTATTCCATGTATCCCATCTAAGGAAATTTGTTCATGATCCATCATTAGTTGAAGAACCAGTAGTCCAGGAAGATTTGGAGGTCGAGCCAAATTTGAATGTGGTCAGGAATCCAGTTCGGATTATTGATCAAGACGAGAGGCAACTCAGGAGCAAGGTAATGAAGCTTGTCAAAGTGCAGTGGAGTGAGGATCCCAGAGATTGCACCTGGGAAACTCTGGATAGTTTTAGGAAATCTTATCCGGATTTGTGTCCGATAGCTAGTAATGTTTGTTATAATAAATTGTTTGGTCACTTGCTAATGTATGAATGATATGTATGTTTGAATGGTTGATATAAAAGCTTTTGAATTATCTTTTGTTTTAAATTTAGGGGACGAAATTCTTTTAAGGGGGAAGGAATGTAACGACCCGAGATTTTGGCAATAATATTTTAATAAATATTTAATCTAATTAAATAAAATGTAAACTTATCATTTTAAAATGAATAAGTCTTTTGAAATATTTTCCATTTATTTATATAGATTTGTATTTTGAAAGGGAAATTTTGATTTGAAAATTTAAAATAAAATCTCTTAAAAATATTTACAATAAAATCTATCTTCTATAATTAAATTAAAATGCTCTACCTTGTTATCATTTGATATATATATATATATATATATATGGATGATAATGTTTAAAATAGAATCAAATTCTATCAATAAAAAAATATAAGTAAAGCATATGAATATAATTTAAATGTTGATAGTTAAAATAGAAATATAAATAAAAGCAAGAATTAAGTGATTTGGTGTGCATACAACATAAGTTTAAAATTGTAAGAACAAAGTATAAAATAAAATAAGGCAAAGTATATGTATATGAATTGTGAAAGCTAGAAGTTAATAAAAACAAAATATCTTCATACACAAAACCAAATGTCTACCTGCAAGTGTATATGTACATTAAAATATATATATATATATATATTAATAGTATGTAAACAAATTAGGAAACCATGGCATTAAATGCCATCATCTCAGCCAAAATTAAGTCTATTCAAAATTTTACAAATCTTTTCATTTCAGAAATAAAACTCTGATCAAAACAAAACTAAAAAAAAGAAAACAGCTTGACCAGTTAAACCTTCCCTTATACATCATGTTTTCTTCTATATATATGTATGCATCTTTCTATTTTAGTTCATTCAGTAACAACTTAAGAAAACCAGAAAAAATATAATAAGCATCTTCATTTTTCAAAGCTCAAAATCATTCAACAAAAATAGACAGGAACTCAAAGGCGGTTTCCAACTACATGTTTTCAAAAACAGGAATTGTTCTCTATTCAAAAACTTTCAGTTGAGTGAACAAGAATTTTTAAAGTTTTAAGTTTAATAAAACAACAGTTCAAGGGATTCATTGATAATCTGGTTTGTATATGCTTTAGTCTTGAATATAATTCTGTGTTGCTCTGTACTTCTCTGCTATTTGTTATAGGGTTGAATATTATTCAAACTCAAATTATTTTCATCTAATCATTGAAAAGCTTTCATATTTCATTCTAACAAGATGTTAAACCTCAATCAAGATTTTTAAAAGCTGATTAAACCATGTTTGTAAAATATACCACTGTAATCTTGTTTTACAGGTAATCAAGTAATAATTTGATAAATTCGATTGTTATAAAATATTAATTCAAGTTCATAACTTGAATCCTTACTGCAAATGAAGATTTTTAAAACAAAAATGAAGATTTTAAGTTTAGTACTCTAAGAGCAGTTCGTATTTGATCAAATTATGCATTTTATCCATTTTCTGACAATCGAATCAATTATAAATGTTGAAATTTTGTTTGGTGCAAGTATGAACATCGATAATTTCGAGAAAATTATCAGAAGATTTTTCCAATGCATATATTGATGGGTCGAGATCATTTTAGAGTTTAAGGTTCGTTTTTGTTGTGGTTAAGAAACGAGGCGTGTTTGTCTTCTATACGTGATCGAGTTTCACGAGACTCGAGGGGATGGAAGTATAGTGTGTTGACGGGGTGTGGACGGAGTTGGGGAAGCTCCGGTGGTCTGAGCGGTGGCAGCGAGGTGTTTTTGTTAGTGGGTTGTGTTGCAGTTTTTTGAGTGAACTGCTTATTTTTGATTTGGGAAATTTGGTGATGAATCGTGTTTAGATTCCAAGTGTTTGTGAAATTTGCGACTTGCCTGAGGTGATGGAGTTCGCCGGAGCTACGGCGCGTCGCCGTGCACGTGTACGGTGTAGTGGGTTGGTGTCAGTGTCGTTGTGGGGCGAGCATCTCGAGTCGTTATTCGAGAAAGAGGATCGTTTGCTTCGAGTTTAGCCCGAGTACGCATGAGAGTTTCTGAAGCTATAATTTATACTTAAACTAAAACTTAACTTCTGGAAATAAAAAAAAGGAAGAAGAAGATGGAGTACGAGAGGGAATGAGGGATGTCTCAGTGAAATGGTGAGAAATTCGAAGTGTTATTCGAGTAAATCAGGGGAAGTTCTCGGGTTTTTAAGAACTGCAATATTAAAAAAAAAGTTAAGTAAATTGTTTTTCAACAAGTTTAAGCATTGTCGACTGAATAAATGTTAACAACTTAAGTTAAGACTTAAATACAAGTTTTAATTATTTTAGTTAATACTTTACAATGTTTTAAACTCTTAACTGATATTTTACTTAAGTAATTAATTTAAGTTAAGTGTTAACATTTAAATCAGTAGTTAGTAATAATTTGATTCTCAAAGTTTAAAGAAGATTTTTAAAATGTTAATTAAGATGAATAATTATCATCAATTAATTATTTTAGAAAGTAATTAAGAATAATTAAATTATAATTGTAATTAGAGATTGGTTAATTAATATTAAGTGATAAATAAATTTGTAATTAACTACTTAAAGTTAATTAATGTATGATTAGTAGTTAAAAAATTAGTAATTTAATTAAGAATTAATAACTGATTAATTAAGAAATTAGTGGTTAATAAATGGGTAATTAAGTTTTATTAATTAATAATTAGGTTATTAATTAATAATTAAAGGTAATTAATTAAGTAATTAAGATTTAATAAATTGATTAAGAAATGATTAATTAATTAAATGATTTGAAATAAAATAGTTAATTAATTGATAATTAATGATTAGTTAAACTGGGTTAAGTAATTTATTTAAATTAAATTAATTACAATAAGAATTAAAGATGTTTACTTATGAATGTTGTATAAGTAGAATATCTGAGTTTGTGATATATATTTGATGATACTCTGTGATATGCCTTGATATATCTATGATGATTATGTATGATATATCTGTGATAAATGCTATGTGAATTCAAAGTGTTGAATTAAACTGTTTAAACTAATAAACAACTTGACCTTTAAAATGGCGTTTGGATTTCGATGAGACCGGGATCGGGTGTCAATTATGATTATCCAAAAACCACATCGATCCAAATTAAACGTTAGGTCGTAAATTTCCAAGAGAACATCGAGATGGTGTTTTAGAATGCAAGGGTTATTGTCGTTGATTTCAAAATGAGTGTAACGAGATAATGCCTTCGGTTTCATTCGAACCCGGAACGAACTTGTATGGATTGAATGCTTTCAGAACTTCGTCAGGCGGACGATGAGCATTCTAAGAGATATGTTCTATAAAGGTAATCGTAGCCTCAAGCCTCATCAACCAGAAATGACTAAAACAGGGTATGTGCAGCAAGGTTAGGTGGGTAGCACCCAAGCAGGACGAGATATACCCCTGTCTAGATGTCCCTTTTTATTTCGGCTGTGTGGGCGGTTGCTAGCTACAACCGTGGGGTTATCTTATTCGGGACTGTTCAGTAAGGAATGGTTCCGGCCTTGTGTTGTAGGGGGTCGGGAGTGATCCATGGTAAAGTGTTCTAGGCCCCATACTGTGACGGGCGGTACCCCAGTAGCCCTGCCATTGTATGGAACCCAATTTCCAATAAGTATCGTACGTTTTGATTGTGCCCAACTATGTTGGAATGTGAGATGTAAGCATTTCAGCTATTTCTGTATTTTACTTGAAAACCTTAGACACTATTATAATATCACTGGAATTCCTATAAAATGTTTTGGTTAGCGTAAGGGAAAATCTTACTCGTGTTTATGTGTGGGAAGTCTTACGTGATACCTTTATTTTCAAATGTTTTCAAAGTTAAGCAAATTTAAACTGTTTACTCATACCAGACCCATGTCTGACCCGGAGTTTATTTTTGTTTTTTATAAACTATTGGGTACTCAAATTTTTATGAGTATCTAAGTGATAGGTTTTGGAGTGATGGTTTCAGAAGGAGCTTGGAGCAGGAGTCCAGGCGTATATATCTATCTAGTTCCGCTGTGTTAGTTGATGTATGTTGTATTTTGGGATGTATGTAGTGACAAATGTATATATGACTGTCATATGTATGATATTGTGTAACTCTGATATATGTAAACTATGTAATAGTTATGTGATGTATTATATTTTGTTCCGTTTCCGCTGTGAGATTCTGATGTTGTTATTCTTTCTTTCTATCTTTTCTATTTCTATCACTTTCTTTTCTTATTGATGATACGTCTTTCTGTGAGTAGAAGGGAAGGTCGTCATAGGAAACGTGTTTGAATTCTTTTGCGTGCTCGAATAGGCTTGCTACAGTGACTGGTAAGAGGGGAAAAAGTTTGGACGTGAAAGGAATTTTGACCAGAATATAAATATATTTTTAATTAAATTTAAATTGTCTCGATAAATGAAACATGAAATTTTGATTTCCTATCGAGGCATGCCACTAAGCGTTTATAATGTTATACCCCTATTCTGAACGCAAGGGAAAATGTTTCGAGTCCTAATTCAATCGTATGGAGTAGATAGCTTTTTGGAACTAGTTATTATATTTAATTTTTGATGTAAATTTCAGCGCGTTTACTTACAGTGCAATCACACGACAACTCCAAATGCTACGAAATTTGAAATCCGATAATAATACACTATTACGGATCCAATGAAACTGGTTTCGTCGAAATCCGAGACTGTGCCTCGGAAGGCTATTTTTAAACGTCAATTTAAACGATAAAATTTCAAAACTTAACAAAACACTTCCAAATTCAATTTCAACACTTTTACTATCTTCAGTACTATCGATATAAATTTTACAAGCCTTTAAATTATTTTTAACAGGCTTAAAACTGAAGATTCAATAATTTACCCAATTTCAGTTTATTAAATCCAATAACTTAATTGCTAAATAATAATAATATTTGAATTCAAGTTAAAAAATAACTTTTAAATATTTAAAATCAATTAAATATTTCAATTTAAATTGTCCGAAATTTCGGGTCGTCACATGAGATGATAACCAAGGGAGCCTTGTCGGCTCACCCTTAACTTTGGGTAACTTAAGGCAGACTGGCCTGGACCCGAGTCGACATGGAACGGGCTGGGCCAGGCCCAAGAGCCTTAATTACTATATTCTTACTTACTAAAAAGTTTAGTAATAGTTACAAACACTCAACGGAGGGAAATAGAGGCGATGGACAATTCTATGGTTGAGGGTCTCTGTATGGAAGGAGTAGTGAAGTGCTCATCGATTTGATAAACCAACGATGGAAGATCCATAAGCCTAGAATTAGACTTCGACGGATGGGATCTAGGATGTTTGAGGTCATATTGGTGCATAGGAAATGCATGTGAGTCGAAGTATGGAGCATGGCGATGGAACCAACGCGAAGTTGAAGTTATCTCGATTTAAGAACATTGTTAAGCTTCAATATGAGTACCCTACTTTGATTATTGTTAAAATCAAGGCATGGCGACCATCAAGCGACTATAGTTAGGTCTGTATTGATGCACTGGAAGCGAAACACTATTCAATAGAGAATACGTCTACATAGTTATACGAGGTTAGTATCAAAGTCAAATGTAGGTCAACTCAAAGTCAAATATCTGGCCAGAGTCATATAGTTAATAATGAATGTTAGTATTGAACTAAAGACTTTGTTTACAGACTAACCAAGTTGACTATGGATTATACTGGAATTTTTACCAAAACCAAATTTCATAGATCCTAGAGTGATATGGCATTGAAAAAGAAATTTGGTGTAAATAATCGTCGGTAATGGTATCGCTTAAATTATAATTAGATTTTACCGAAATGATAAATTTGAGCAAACTGTCACACCACCAGCTTGGGAGACATATGAACATTAGTATTCGAATTATTCAATATTAATCGTTGATCGAATTTACATCTACATGTCGTGTAGTTGTATTAGTGAATTCTCTAAAATATCAAACAGTGTAATTGATTTATAAATTGTAATGAATTAATTAACATTTGTGAAGTGCTAATTATCAATTTATTTGGTGTGTTTGGTGTTATTAGTAGATTTTGGGTGCAATTGATAATTAATTGGATGCGTATATAAAAGTTGTATACATATATATTGATATATATATATATATATATATATATATATGTATGTATATGTATGTATTCATATACGATTTAAATGATGTTATTTACTAAATGGGTTGGATTTTATGTTGGCCAACTTAGCCTCATATGATGGCCGACTTAAGGTGAAGAGGGTAGATGTTGGTTTTGATTTCTGGACCTAGATCTGGAATTAGTAAACATGGAAGTAGTAAAAGGAGGAGTCCTTCCTTTCTCTATTTAAACAAGTGTACCCCTTCACTTTCTCTACTTGATTGCTCTTTGCCCTTAATCGCATAAAACCCCCGTCTATCTAGTGTAACATTCGAAAATAAAAACACTTTATATTTAAATATAGGGATTATTTGAAGAATTGAATTATGAATTTAATATTAATTAAATGGATTTAATAATATTATTAAACTCCTTTTAATTAATAAATTATAGTGGTAAAATCGTTTTCTAAATTTGTTTACACAAATAAATAGTTCAACGAAAAATCAAAAATGTGGCCAAATATCGTTTTATGGATTTTTGATTTTTTACTGAACGAAAGTTGTTGCAACATTGTTGCGCATACACATATTCATTTAGCAGAAAAGAATTCAATTAGCATTAAATAAAATTAATTAACCTAAATGTCATTAGGAACTTCTAGAAAATAATAAAAAAGAGAAGATTTTTACTAATCTTTTGCTCTTTTTTATGCGATTAGGTGGCAAGTACATAAGGCACATGGATGTATAATGTGGTAGTTGAAATTTCCAAGGTTAAGAAGATAATGTGGCTAAGAGGTAGTGGATGTCATTTGCCATATTTTCAATTCTAGAAAAGAAGCATCTTGCTTCATTTTAATTTTTACACTTTCTATCTCTTTTGCTCTCATTTCTTTGTTCTCTTCCTTCTTGTCTCCATATATTTGCTTAAGCAAAAACCATAGAAAAACACACTCATTTCTCCTCTAAAATATTAAATAAGCCTAGAATAATATTGCAAACACCAGCAGCATTCCAAAATCACAAATTTTGAAACCCAGTACACGTCATTCTTGTTAGGTGCGTGAGAAATAGAGGTTATTCCCATGCTTTGGGTCGAGCTATGACAAGGAAAGGAGATTGCTTTGTTCACTTCTTCCTTGAGGAGGGAAACCTATGTCCTTGTTGAAGTTTAGCTTTGGAGAAAGTGGGATAATCACACTTTAAAAATGTTTACAAATCGACAAAATGTGTAAAATATAAATTGTTTTTTATATTGTTTAAACTTGTATATATTGCTTGTTTGGATTTGATTCTCACTTGAAAGCAGAAGGCATAAGTAACCATTGTTTTGCAGTGGACAAAAACAAGAGGAACTTTGAAGTGCGTTCATAGCGAATAGGTCGCTATGGAACACTTCGAAGAACAGACACATATGTGATTTACAAGGGACTTTGTAGAAAGACCCTAAGGGGTTTTTAGCCATTATTGATTTACTTTTATATGTGTCTTTCTTAGATAAATGTTCGGTTGTTGTTTGAGATGTTAAATTAGCAAAATTATTGAATAGTGGAATAATCGCGCTTTCGCGCTTACAAATCGCATTATTGTAGTTTGAATATCTCTTTAAATATCGTGCTTGTGTTTGTGTCACTAAATATTTGGTTGTGATTTTGTTTTTTTATAATGTTATTTAAACAAAGTTTTGATGGTTCATAAAAGGTTATAACATCTAACTCCAAAGTGTTTAAAAGTTAGGAAAATTTTGGTCGCGGTTTTGCAGTTCGAAAGTTAAGTTTTAAAACAACTTTCAATCGAGCTTTGTTGATTTCAAAAGTCACTAAATTTTTGTGAATGCATACTAGATTCACAGTGTATTATTCTAAAAATAAAATATAGTATTCATACTTTATAAGAACGCGGAGAAAATTCCATTTTGAAAAGAGCCGGCTTAAAAGAATTTGCCACACTCTTCAAGCGGCAGTCTTGGGGTATTATTTCCAACTTTTATTAAATGATTTTAAACTTGATTTTTCTTCTTTAATTCTTTTAAATGAACTTTTATAACATATATTTAAGTGTTTTAAAAGTGGTTTGAAATTTATGTATATTTTAAATGATTTAATATGAATTATCAAAGAATAATTTTTATTTTGAAAATAAGGAAAGGAAATGGTTTTGAATTTTAATATATATTAAGCTTGAGATTTTCTTTTTAAGTAATATTTGGGAAAGATGTTTTAAACTATATTTCAAGTATTTTTTTAGTTTGTTGAAAGTGAAAAGGAAGTGTGGGTTGCAACATCGTTGTTGTAATAAATGTTTTTCGAAAATTAAGAAAGAATTCATGAAATATAACACCTTTGTTATAATAAATGATTTCGTTAAGTTATTAAGAAAACTTTTTACTTGACTTAATAAGTGTTAATATTCTTAAATCTTTGGAGGAGTTTTGTTTTTAATATTATAATAAGTTGATTTATAAATGATATTTTATAAATGAAAAGTCTTTAAAAAGACCGTTTTAAAGATAGAGCTAAGTGTACTTAGTTTTGAGTTTATAGTAAACATTATTTTAATGACATTTATTTTTAACCATTCTTTTTGATACACTTAGAAATATAATAGATCTTTAAAAAAATATTTTAAAGAGTGATTTAAAGTGTTTTACAAATATTTTTGATGTGAAAATCAAGCACAAGTGTGAGTCAAATGCTTTAAAAAGTTTAAACGTTTGATTTCGTTTGTGGAAATAATTTAGGCATATACTTAACACTAAACATCGAGGTATGGAAGTTCATCTCTATCTCAAAAGATAAGAGTGTACGTCAAAGTAAGGTCTGAGAGGCAACAATGAACCGACTTGTCCAGTTTCATTGTTAACCGTGGGACAATACAAGTGTTTGAAATCAACGAATGGTGGTAAGTGTATGAGATTTAATTTTCATATATGATCATTTTGTTATTCCCGATAGTTGAATTTATTAGCTATCGGTCATGCTATCTTCTTTGTGATCGTCAACCCAAGATGATTTGTTGTTCGTTTAGGAAACTCTTGTTATTCTTAAAGTTAAGAATGTATGTCGAGTCGAGATAGGAAGCAACACTATCCTAACTTGTCCGGCTTCATTGTTTTCCCCGGGTAGTGTTAGTTTGATATCGATGGGTTATGATAAGTATATGATATTTCAATTTCCATATACGGTTATTTTTGTTATTCTCGATATTTGATTCATCAACTATCGATTTTGATATCCTTCTTTGTGCCTCATCAATCTAAGACGATTTGTAGCTCGTTTGAGCATATACATCCAACATCAAAGAAAACTAAAACCAAAGAGCGAGTGAAAGCCAAGCTATGTAGGTCGTACCTATTAGGTATGTTAATATATATCTAGTGAGGTTTCAGTTGCATGCATGCGGTGATGTAAAATAATCGGATTCTTGTGCTTGACGAGGGTCTAGCTTGGAAGTTCCCGAGAGTGATGTATGCACTCTTAAGTATATTTTATCTAGAGCTATACTTTTAGTGTAAGAGGGCACACCCTCCTAGTCACGTTGGATGAATTCATTCTCCTTGTTCTGATTCGAAGCTCGTAATTAATCCTTTCTTAGTTGCATCGAGAAGTACATTGTGCTCTTCTCTATGTTTAACTATTTATGTCCATTCTTTAAGTTTGGATTTTGATCTTGTCCGTGTTCATCCTTTATAGTTTGAATTGTTGTTCTAATTTATTTTCTACTCTTTCATGTATGGATGTTGTTCTTGTAAGGTAAAACTCGTTCTGCATTTAGAGCATGGTCTTATAGATTATTATATGTTCATAATGTTTTTTGAGTCTTCTCACGCTGGTTTTCCAAACTGATCCGGGTGTTATTTTATTATAATGCTCGGGTCAGACCGAGTTTTTCTATGTTGTCATTGGTGGGACATGAAGTTTATGGAGAAGAGCCGAATGTTCACTTATCATAGTATTTTTATTTTCTGTTGTATTATTTTGTATACCCATCAGCAATTGTAAGATCAGGAAGTTATAACTCTGGTATACCTTGTATCTTAGAGAGACAACTTTTACTTTCTTTATTATATTATATGTAATCGTTCTGTTGTGAGATTCTATTTCCTTCTATTCTTTTTATTTTACCCTGACAATCTGACTTTCTAGCACTTGGATGCTTGGCATTCTAATACTATGAATGTATTAAGTGCCAACTTTCAAGGGTAGAAAAGCGGGATGTTACACGTAGCTATTCACGAAATTGATAGTCCCATATCACATCAAATATAGTAGATCCAATGGCACTCCAGGCCATTGCAACATCTAGAGATCGATTCAGGGTGAATCTAGGAAATACCACGAATTAACGTGTGTTTAATGGCTACATCCCTTTGCTATAAATCTCATTTATATTTATATCATATTCATCATGCAAAAAATAGATCATATAATGGTTTTGCATGCACAATAGCTGTCTCACTTTTATATGTCATTAAATTATATTGATCCATTTATATCAATTAATTTGTTGTTTAAATATTTATATAAAAATTAAATTAGAAAATATAATAAGATTTCAATTTGGATATGACACTTATCTTTATATCATTTTTAAATTTTAAATTGTTTTTAGTAATTTAATATATGTAATGTACTATTTATAATTATATATATAAATATATATTATTTAAACTGTTTAGGAAATGTATATATATCAGAATATGTTCTGTTTTAGAAAAAAAATCCGAACATATATATTTTAATATAATATTATTGTATTTATATTTAACAGTTGTTACTATGTTTATATATATATATATATATATATATCTTTAATTTATTAAAAATATAATAAATAGTTTCAGATTTTTGTTTAAAAAATTATGTCCGAAAAGAAATAAAATTGTATAAAATATTTTAATATTTAATTTTATTGAAAATTAAATACTTTGATTCTTTTTAGTAATTTAAATTGTTTGAGTATTTGAAATTTTATTTTATTTTCGACAACGAAAATATATTCAAATATATAAAATATTTATTTTAATTTATTATAAGATATTTTTAAATAAAATTTATAGATCTAGGTTTGAGTTTTAAAATATTTTACCAATTCAAAATTAGATATTTTAGATATCAATTTCAAAATTAAATTTTATCGACTTGGTCAAAATCTAATTAAATAAATATAAAGTGTATTTTATTTAACATATATAAAAATTTCAAAATAACATGTTGTTAGTCCGTGAGATGATGGTTTTGAAGACAACAACCTTAGAATAGATTATAAAATATAAATAATAACATTATAAGTTTAGATATATATGTATATGCAGGATTTAACCATGCAGGTACTAAGAATGAAGACTGTACAGTATAGAGATTCAAGATATCGAGATAAAATATCAAGATAGAAGACTCATGAGTATCGAGACTATCAAGAGTTCAAGATTTCAAGGATAAGTATTTATTATTATTATTATTAGGAATTTTTGTTAAACCTCGTAGAAAAGCGCTGGCATCATAAAATCCAATTTATTCGTGGAATGGAATCCACTTCGAGCTCGTTAAAGGGGTGGAACCCTAAGTAGGATGGAACCTACGAAAAATCTAGTGGAACATTGTTTTGTATCCGCTAACTTTTATTCAAAATGATTTTTCAAAATTATATCCTGTTTTCAAAATGTTTTCAAAACTTTCCTTTTAAAAGATTCAAAACCCTCGATCCTGATTTTAAATAATTTTAGCCTAAAAAACATCCTTATTTTCAAAGTCAAATTACTCCTGATTTTAAACTATCTTTTTAAATAATATATTTAACTTCTAAATATTTATACTTAGATTTAAATATAAAATTAGAATTAAAATCTATATATATTATTCTTTACATTTACTTATGAATTTTAACCATAGTCAAGTATATTTATAAAGTTTAAATAGTTTTTATATAAGATAAAGGTTATTTTCAAAGAAAATCAAAAACACCAAAAAATCCTTTGGGATGTCGACATGCCTAGCTTGACCATGTCGACATGGTGACAGTTTGATTCAAAAATTCAAATTTCAAAAGAAGTGTCTATTCGCCATAACTCTTCATGAATGGTCATGGCTGTTGTTCTTCTATAAATAGAGGTCGGTTTCAACGAATTTTTAATCATAATTTTCTGGTTTTCACTCCTCTTCTTCTTCCTCGTTTCTTAATACATATTCTTATCATTACTCTACCGAAATCTGAAAGTGTACGTGCAGTACTAAGGATCGTGTAATATGATATATAAATGCGGAAACCGATAATAGCAGTAAAGTAAGAATTAAAGTAAGCACACCAGGAATTTTTATACTGGGTCGAACTTCCCGTTCTACGTCCAGTCCCAGAATATCCTCTGGATTTAGACTAAACCCCTCACTTAACCCGGAGGAATAGGTATATCACACCTGAGCAGCCGAACAGGAATTTTTTCGCCTCAACAGCCGAAAAGGACTTTAACTTAATACAAATACTTTGTTGACGAGTGTGTTCTGAATAACATGGATTGTCTTTTGATAGTACAATTTCCTATAATCAAATCCTCAAGAATATGTAGTGTATGTGAAGATTTAGAAGAAAGATAATCTCGTAGAATCGAAGTATACAAATTAATTCAGAGATTCTAGAGATATTGAATGAGAATGAATGCTTTTATTTGTATAAATAAATAGAGAATAGATTTTAGAATTATAAACCAGAATTCATTGTTGTAGGAATGAATTAAACATGTTTATATAGTTGTAGAATAGTTACAATCTTTCATGAAGAGTTTTAATCAAAGGTTGTGACCATATCTCTTGGATTGAAGGTGATTCCTCTTTACGAACGATCGCAACTCTTCAGAAAAATAGCCATTATTTCTAGGTCGGTTGACTGAAAATTCTGGCCGGTCAGCTGAGTTTAAAATCGTGCAGAAAACAGAGCATATCTATGCACTAACAACAGGTTCGGTCAGCCGAAAATTCTGGTCGGTCGATCGACCTGATGTTATGTGCACAGATCATATTTTTTCAAGTATAAAACAGCAGTAGTTCATTTGGTTAGAGTACTTGCCTTCTAAACTAGTGACCTGAGTTCGAGCCCTGCTCCATGCATTTTTGAAAACTTGATTTTGATTAAAATATGCATGCGAGTTTATTTGAATGTGAATGATGATTCTTGAGGAAAGATTTAACAAAGCACTAAACTAGACTCTATATACATATTTGATGACTCTTGTTAAAATATATATAACTATACAAACTATATATTGAGCCGATGAGTCTGGATGTTATCGTAGTCGTAGATTCGTGGATTGTTATGCCTTCTCAGTAATCAAAACCTATGATCCAACATTCTCCCCCTTTTTGATGATGACAACTACATTTTCTATGAACGAATCTTTGACAAGCTTTGTTGATCTTATCTCTCTCACTTAATATCTTCCTGTAATTGTGCTATAGATTTCTCCCCTTGAATCTGTGCTATATATTTCTATAAATAATTAATCTTTTTTCCCCTTAATCTGTGCTTGCATGGTTTATTCCTGCAAATAGTGTTAGAGAGCATTATCTTTCTCCCCCTTTTTCATCGACAAAAAGGAGAGTTTATATGATGATATTAAATATATTTTACATAAGTGTCAACATAGAGCAATATAAAACAAAATAACTACTACTTATAATGTAAGGCATCAGAAAAAAATTAATATTTAAAGCATGCGATACCTAAGGTTCTTATAATTTACTAATTTTTAGGAAACCATGCCCATTTGGTTGTGGTTGAACCTTTATAAATATAATTTTCATTATTAACTACCATATCGAAATAATCATCAATGTATTTTTCTCTATTTTTCCAATTAATAGGAACCCAAATACTAAGATAATTTTTATTCATATTTCCTGCTAATGATTTTGTACTTCTAGAAAAATTATCAACATTATAGGTCATAGTAGTATTTGAATTTCTATAAAAATTGGATTTAGGCTTTACTCGAAATTTAGTACTAGCACTATCATTTTTACTATACATGAAAGCGTATCTAGTGTTATTTCTACGATCAGTTTTATTATATCCTAAACCACTTTTAACATTGTGAGCTTTTGAATTTTTAACATAACCTATCCCTTCTTATTTGAAGTAGGTTTAGAATTTTCAATAATCCTGGATAAATTTTCTCTTCCTTTATTAAAATTGAAAATATTTTTAGTAATGTCATCAAGCTTAGTTTTGAGACTAGTGTTATCTAACTCAACAATTTTAATTTTTGTTTTTAACTCATGATTCTCAGAAGCTAAAGCATTATTCTTTTCTTTTTGAGCTTATATTTCTTGACTTAATAGAGCGAGTTGAGAATTGTTAAAGAGTGAATCTTGAATTTTCTCAGGTTCCTCTTCTAATATTTTCTTCTCGTCTTTAAGCATATCTTTTTCGAATTCTGCTTTCTTCTGATTTTCCAGAGTTTCCTTATATTTTCTTTTGAGACTTTTTAAAGTGTCTAAAAGTTCTGAATTTATTTCTATCATATCATCAAAAATTACATCACTAACCTCATTATCTTTTGCCATGAAGCATTTGTTTGTTTGCTCCTTTGATTTTTCTTTATTGCTCTTCCTCTTCTTATTGCCTTGACTAGATCTCTTTGTAGCCATTTATTCTAGGATGTTGTTACGATCTCTAGAATACCAGGCTCTGATACCAAATGAAAGTGTACGTGCAGTACTAAGGATCGTGTAATATGATATATAAATGCGGAAACCGATAATAGCAGTAAAGTAAGAATTAAAGTAAGCACACCAGGAATTTTTATACTGGTTCGAACTTCCCGTTCTACGTCCAGTCCCAGAATATCCTCTGGATTTAGACTAAACCCCTCACTTAACCCGAAGGAATAGGTATATCACACCTTAGCAGCTGAACAGGAATTTTTTCGCCTCAACAGCCGAAGAGGACTTTAACTTAATACAAATACTTTGTTGACGAGTGTTATCTGAATAACACAGATTGTCTTTTGATAGTACAATTTCCTATAATCAAATCCTCAAGAATATGTAGTGTATGTGAAGATTTATCGTTAATCGAAGTATATAAATTAATTCAGAGATTCTAGAGATATTGAATGAGAATGAATGCTTTTATTTGTAGAAATAAATAGAGAATAGATTTTAGAATTATAAACCAGAATTCATTGTTGTAGGAATGAATTAAACATGTTTATATAGTTGTAGAATAGTTACAATCTTTCATGAAGAGTTTTAATCAATGGTTGTGACCATATCTCTTGGATTGAAGGTGATTCCTCTTTACGAACGATCGCAACTCTTCAGAAAAATAGCCGTTATTTCCAGGTTGGTTGAATGAAAATTCTGGCCGGTCAGCTGAGTTTAAAATCATGCAGAAAACAGAGCATATCTATGTACTAACAACAGGTTCGGTCAGCCGAAAATTCTGGTCGGTCGACCGACCTGATGTTATGTGCACAGATCATATTTTTTCAAGTATAAAACAGCAGTAGCTCATTTGGTTAGAGTACTTGCCTTCCAAACTAGTGACCTGGGTTCGAGCCCTGCTCTATGCATTTTTTGAAAACTTGATTTTGATTAAAATATGCATGCGAGTTTATTTGAATGTGAATGATGATTCTTGAGGAAAGATTTTAACAAAGCGCTAAACTAGACTCTATATACATATTTGATGACTCTTGTTAAAATATATATAACTATACAAACTGAGCCGATGAGTCTGGATGTTATCGTAGTCGTAGATTCGTGGATTGTTATGTCTTGTCAGTAATCAAAACCTATGATCCAACAAAATCAACGTTGAATCATACTCGATTACTTCTAGCTTGGCTCTCTATCACTATCTCTACAAGATTCTCAGTGCTATTCAGAGTTATAGACTTTTTTGTAATCTATTATGTGAGAAAAGGTGTGATTGTAGCCTTGTAAATCAATCAAAAGGGAAAAAGTGTGATTGTAGCCTTGGTAAATCAATTGGGTAAACTTGTGGCCCGGAAATCAAGTATCTCTACCCAGAGGATCGAAATTCTGGAGGGTGTACCTCGTAGCCTTGAAAATGAGGGTGTATTTGTACAATTGTTTTGAAAGGAAATCCGTGCTTGTGTTGCCGGACTGGATGTAGGGTAACTCCGAACCAGTATAAAATCCGGTGTGTTCTTTCCTTTATTGCTTTTATTTTATTTCTGCATCTGTGATTGTTTCTGTGATCATATATGTGTCTGTATATTGCATACTTTTGTGTCTAAATTAACATAAATTAAAAGATTTAGTAATTCTTTATTAACACTATTCACCCCCTCTAGTGTTAATCTTAGCCTTAAGATCCGCAATCCGCATTTCTCACAATTGGTATCAGATCAAGGTTTTCAAAGTTTCATAATATGATTTTTGAAAAGTTTTCAAAATGGCAACCAACACTGGTACTGTTATTAACACTAGTATCCCTGTCACTAGTTCATTTGTAGAGGGTCAGTCAACTGTCAGACCACCGCTTTTTAATGGCAGTAACTATGCATATTGGGCATGTAGGATGAAAATATATTTACAATCTATAGGATTAGACACTTGGAATATCACACAAACTGAATATTCTGAACCCACAATGGATTTTGCACAGTGGACTTCTGAGCAAAAGACTGTTGCACAAAATAATTCTAAGGCAATGAATATTCTGTTTTGTTCACTAGATAGAAATGAATTCAATAGAGTGTCAGTTTGTAAGTCTGCATATGAAATCTGGAAAACTTTGCAAGTTACTCACGAAGGAACATGCAAAGTTAAACAGACCAAAATTTCCATGCTCACAAATCAGTTTCAATTATTTAAAATGAATGCTAATGAGTCTATTTCAGATATGTATAGTAGATTTCAGGATATTGTGCATTCTCTAATATGTTTGGGAAAGGAATTTTCTGAAGAAGATCAAGTTAGAATTTTTTTAAATTCTCTAACTCCAGAATGGGATCAAAAGACACTTGCGATCGAAGAGGCAAATGACATCAGTATTTTGAAATAGAAGAATTAATTGAAAATCTAATGTCGTATGAAGTTCAAATGATCGGGAGAAGAGAAAGTAAAGAATCTGAAAAGAAATCAATGGCATTCAATGCATTGACCGATGAATCAGACTCAAACAGCGATAATGATGAAGTGATAGCCTTTATGACCAGGAGATTCCTGAAATATAGAAAGATGAATAATCTCAAGAGAAACAACTATAAGAATTCTAGAAATCAGAATATAGTGCCAAATAATGACAAGTGTTATAACTCTGATAAACCAGGCCACTTCAAAAGAGACTGTCCGTATCCAGAAAGGCAGAATTCTCCTATGAACAACGAACCAGCAAAGAAACGGAAGCGTGCATTTACTGCTACTCTAGATGACTCGGACTCGTCCTCAAGTGATGATGATCGGAAGACGGATAATTCGAATTTGTGTTACACAGCTGTTCACGACTCCGACGAATTCAGAGAAACGGATTCAGAAAAAGGTACACGTTTACAATACAATTGGTTGAAATTGCTTGCTTAAGATTAGTTGCTTGCTTGTTTGATTGATTGATTTTCAATTGGTGCGTTGTTTGAATTTAAAATTTATTTTCTATTTTTTATTATTTTTATTATTTTTAATACTTTCTGAAATATATTATAAGTATAATAATATTTCAGAAATATATAATAGACATTAATAATAGTAATATATATATTAGAGATCTTAGGAAAAATCAATTCTTGAAAATTCAAAAGCACATGTCGACATGGTCCCTACCATGATGTCGACATGGCAACCTAAATTTGAATTTCAAAATTTGAATTCAAATGTTTGAATTTCCCTCCACCTTTTCACTTCATTCAATTCTCTAAAAAGATACATTTTGACCAGAGAATATGTCCTTTAAGAATCTATTTATTCACTATCTTTTATCATATCTTTTCACTCTCATTTTCAAATTCAAACTCTCTCTTCATAACTTCAAACTCTCTACTCTCTACTCTAATGGCTTCTTCAAGCAACCCCTCAACCATGAGAATTTCCAGAAAAATCAAAGAGCAATTATCCAATGATCCGGAGGCAATTAAAGCATACATCAATTATGCCAACTATGCCAAAGTCCATCTTGGAAAATTTGCTACTTTTCAAGATTTTTCTTCTTATGAAATTGATTCTCTTTTTGCAAACAATAGTGTTCTTAGTCTTATTGATGCTTCTCAAAATGATTTTGTTTGCTATCCTAATCTTGTCAAAATTTTCTATGCAAATTTAAATCGCAGATTTTATGTTGGAAACGAAGATGAAATTTGGAGTAGTGTCAAATGCACTCAAATTGTTTTGAATTGTGATCTTTTGGGTACCATTCTCAATTGCAAGAGTTCGGAAATGGATCTTTCTAACTTTAAAATCGATGAACATGATCGTGAGACATTTCATCACATTTTCGAAAGAGATGATGATTTTGATTTTAAAAATAGAAATTTTAGACCAAAAGCAAGAATTGTTAATCTTATTTTGCAACATACTTTGACCCCAAGATTGGAAAATTTTAACAATTTTACTTCAAAAGTTTGCAAAGCTCTTTTTGCTATTTTCGGAAATTATGACATAAATTGGGCGCAAGTTATTTTGGATGAACTTCGTCCTAAAAATCTTGAAAAGGGTGAGAATACTTTATGCCATGGAATTTATCTCACTCGGATTTTTAACTATGTTGGAGTGGATTTCAAAGGCGAAGAATTTGTTTCTAGAAAAGTTTTCAATCATTCCAACATTTCGCTTATTAAAATTCCATTTGTTTTTCAACCTTATGAGACACTTACCGAAAAGGAAGAGCGTTTGGCTCATGAGGAAATGGAAGAAGAGGAAGTTGAAGAAGAAGAAGGGGATGAAATGGAAATTGAAGAAGAAGAAGAAAGTGAAACGTCTTTGGAAAGCATTGAATATCCTTCCAATCCATCTAACAAAACCCTTCTCAAAAACCAAAAGATAATTGTGGAGAATCAACGGATTCTAAAACGATCCGTTAGTAAAAAGTTGGATAACATTTCTTCGAAAGTGAACAAGTTCTTTTCCAAATTCAGCAAGAAACTTGGACTATCTTCATCATCTTCATCCTCTAACTAGTTTTATCTTTTCGTATCTTGTTGTATTTGTTTTAGTTTGCTTTATTTCAAATGTTCATGTAGTTTGTTGTGTGCTTAATCATTGTATTATCGTAGTATGCAATGAAATGAAGTTTCCTTTCTGTTATCTACCTTATCTTATCTCTAGAATAAATGTTAGTATATTATATATATTTATATACACAATTATTCACAAAATCAAATTAGTCATAACATTTCACTAACCCATGTCAACATCCCCTATGTGACCATGTCGACATGTACTGGTCAGAAATGACAAATGATTTTAAAATTGAAATTTGAATAACTACCACATGTCTATTCAATTCAAACGAATTTCTACACCTATATATACATGTTTCTTCTAGAATTCTTGTAACAACCCGGTATTTCGCATCAATTGATAATCGACATTAAACGATTAATATTGTTGCTTATTGCTAATTGAAGTTTTGATTTTTAAAATTGAGTTAAAATTCTTTTAAAATTTGTTAAAAAGAATTGTGGGCTTTGAAAATTAAATAGTGGTCCATGTTTTTTTTAATCGGGCCGTGATAATTTTCAATACAAATAAACGGCCCCCTTTATTGTTTTCGTTCAAAACCTGAAACCATCGAATGAAAATTAATGGCGGCCCCCCTTTTCATTTCTCGTTCGTCCCTCTTCTCCGTTCGTCTCCAAAACTAGGGGCTTCTTCGATCGATCGCTTCTGGAACTCGAAGCGCCAACTTCAATGGCCCCTTCAACTTGCTCGTGGCTGCGTCGATCGATGATCTCGTGCTCGGCACCTTCAGATTGCGTCGAAATCAAGGTGAGTGTTCATCACTCACATCTAATTCGACCGGCTTGAAAATTTCTGACTTGTTCATTTAATTGTTGCTTTGAATTCTTTTGGCTTTGAGATGAAAAATTGACTTGTTCATTCTCGACTTCGACTTGATTTTTGTATTACTGTAACCTGTATGTGTGCACTGGACTTGAGTATATGATACCATCGGTGATCTTTATGTTGATTTTGTTTCGGCCTTGATTTGAAATTGTTAATTGAATTTGTTTACTTGGTTATCAAGGTTTGAACTGTACCTTGTTTTGTTTTTCATTTGCATTGTGCAGTAGCTTGATCATTGAGCTTGTTGTAGTGGTTATTTTCACTTGATCACTGCATATCATTGCATATCATTACATTGTCACTTGTAATGTTCATTTGAAACTGTAGCTTTTGTACTCGAGCCATGATTCATATATTCATTGTGATGTCTACTGATCGACTTTATGGTCGGGTTCCTTCTTGTGGCTAATGTTCGTGCATAATTACTGTAGCATTATACTGTAGCCTTGTATGTGCATATGCATATGCCATTTTGTACTGTTGGGTTTATATTGCCTTTGCTCGAGTCTGATACATTGCATTGATGCCTTGTACTCATTTGCATTTTCTTTAGTCATCACCAATGCGTTGTCATTGAACTGCAGTTTGATCAATTGTCAATTACTGCTGATTTATTGTGTAGACTCGTTGCATTCCATGGTCCTGTGTAAATTCCCTGTTACATTTCTGTGAATCCCCCCTGTTGCACCCCTGTGCATTCATTTGCTTATGCTGGTTCATATCTTCCAGGTTGCACTCTGTTTCATTTTTCCTTGGTCATTACTGACCACCTGGAGCTTGCAGTATCCTGACTTGTATTCTTGTGATGGTTGTCGTTTAAATTGGTTCGTGCATTGCACTGACCACTGCATTCACTGGCATATATGAGTTTTGTTTTCACTTGAGTTTGTAGTGTCTCGTTGCTTTGTGTTGAGTCATGGTTGTCGTGACTTGACCTTTGCATTTTGCTTGATTTTCGAAATATACTTGAGTTGAATCCGGTAAATCGGGTTTGATCTTGTATTTGCTTGTGAATTTTCGTTGGGTACATCATCACTATAGTGGCAAGGCAGTGCACGCAAGCGTGAACTGCAGCCACACGGTATTCATTGGGTACATCATCACTGTGGTGGCAAGGCAGTGCACGCAAGCGTGAACTACAGCCACACGGTATTGCTTTTATTGAGTTTCTAATTGCTTTTGATTTAGGGATCTTTTGCGTATTTCCATACGCTGTAGTGGCGAGGCAGTGCACGCGTGCGTGTACTGCAGCCCTACAGTATTGACATTTTAATTGATATTTCAATTATTTGAACTATTTCGTTTATTCGATTCAATATGTTTTGAATTGTATTTTGATTTGGTTTAATCTGATGATTTTGTTGTTAAATTGCCGTTTAGGCAATTCTGTTGTTTTCTAAATTATCTTCACTGATGATCTTTTTACTTATCTTTGTTGATATTTTGAATCTACTAATTTGCTGTTTAACACAGATACGTGTTATATTTATCGTTATCCAATTCTCTTATTAAAGGGTTGGATGTACGAGATTTCTGTGACTGTCGTCTATTTGATATTTGATTATTATTGCTCCAATGCATTACTAACTGAGTTTGAATTAGACTGACCCGTGTATTATTTTCTTTTGAATTTAATACTCGGGTCAGACCCGAGTTATTACAGGTTGTAGATATTCTGCTTTGGGTTGCTGCTAGAGCTATGAAGTCCTTTCATATCTTTTGGAGTAGTCGTAATCATTTATAGTAGTCAGTATAATTGTATAGGAAGATATGTATTCATGTATATTATATAAGTTAATGTACTTGTACATGTAACTTCATGAGTCGACTGTTGTAGTTGTATCATATGTACCGTGTCAAATGTATTGTAACTGACATCAGTTATTGTATATATGAGACTTTCTGTTTTATCTGTGTTCCGCATTTATATTATCTGTGTTATTATTATATATTTTGTTCTAAACTATTATGAACCATCGTAGTTCTTTTTATACTGCGATTGGGGTATGTCGATGGGAGTAAATAAATCAGAGATGAAAAATGAAAGAATATATATACCACTCCTATTGAGATAACCAATACTAGTGTAAGGCCTAACTACGGATGGCCGCTCCTCAACAGCCTTATTCTCCGTGCTAGTTGACAGCACTACACCGTAGTGTTCTTGGCTAGCGTGGGTATAGAGGTGGGGTGTCACAGCTTGGTATCAAAGCCTGGGGTTTAGAACAAATATAAAACATAACTTAGATAGAACATGTGTTACAACTAATTGTCGATGTTTTATCTCTCATCTTTGCCTATGATTATCTTTGAATTGTTAGGTATAAATTCCTAACGTTTATCCATGTGCATTTGACTTTTGATTTCGTGAAAGTATTTTGGCTTCGGTCTCCGTTTGCTTTGCAAACTCAAGTTGTGTTTTTGATGTTGGTTCGTTTTGTACTCGACTGTTGCCAATAATTGTTGACTTCGACATTGACTTGATTTTTATTTTAGTTGAAGTCATTTATGCATTTATGCTCGTTTTGCTTTGTTTTTCCAATTGTTAATCGATTCTTCTTTTCCGATTAGTTGTTATCACCTTTGTCGACTTTGATAACTTCTATTTCTAGAATTTTTGGGTATTTCTACTTTGATGGATTTAGAATCGAATTCTTTGGATTTTATTCACGTCTCCGAATAGTGAATTGATTTGGTTTCCAAATTTAATCGATTCTTGATTATTTCCCGATTTGTTGCTATCATTTATTAGCAACTTTGACGACATTTTCTTTGGGATTTTTGTGAACATACTTTTTGAAGGATTCAGTATCGATTTCTTTGGATTCTATTCACATCTTTGTATGTGAATTCTTGTGATTGATTGTTTCTACAATCATTTTTGTGATTTGTCACTTTCAAAATATAAAGGTTTCAATACTAGTAGTAAATATCAAAACTCTTTTATCAAAATGTTTTCAACTCTATTTTCAATATCAAACTCTTTTCCTAAACCGTTTTCCAATCTATTAGTATATACAAGCCTTTATTTCACTCGTATGAGAAATCTAATTAAACGGCTTAGCAAAATAGGTGGTATGAAATGCTTGCGTTTACTTCGTCGGTTAATTTTTGGACTTGTTCGATTGAACCTCTAGTGACAATTTTTAGTGAAGATCTACAGTTTGTTCGTAAATATTTAAGTTAAGCTAGTGGTTATGGGATACGAGGCTAAACTTTTATATTTACTAACTTAGTGTAATTGACACTTCTCGTTGATCATGACGTTCATTTTTATGATTTAGACTAGCAGTTGTGCGATGTCTCTTTGTTGCGAGGTTCGGCTAGGCACCATTTGTGTGATTTCATTCACGCATACCTTTTTGGTTAGCCTAAACACCATTTGTGTGATTTCATTCACACATACCTTTTTGCTTTTTGGTTAGGCTAGGCACCACTTGTGTGATTCCACTCACACATACATTTTTGGTTAGCCTAGACACCACTTGTGTGATTCCATTCACACATACCTTTTTGCTTTTTGGTTAGGCTAGACACCACTTTTGTGATTCCATTCACACATACCTTTTTGGTTAGCCTAGACACCACTTGTGTGATTCCGTTCACACATACCTTTTTGCTTTTTGGTTAGGCTAGACACCACTTGTGTGATTCCATTCACACATACCTTTTTGGTTAGCCTAGACACCACTTGTGTGATTCCGTTCACACATACCTTTTTGCTTTTTGGTTAGGCTAGACACCACTTGTGTGATTCCACTCACACATACCTTTTTGATTTTTGGTTAGTCTAGACCTCATCTATGAGATTCCGACTTACCAATATGGGGTAGCTCCCCATGGTCTTCGGATCGTCATATGATAGGCCTCTTTCCCTTTTTATGATTTCTGGATTCTCTTGTTGATTTCTGGAATTTATGTCATTGACTTGTTATGAGAACAAGTTTAGGGTATGATGCCCTCTTTGGATCTTTGAGAAGATTCTTGTGATATTGATTTATCTCTTATTGATTGATCTCTTGATGATTATGACGATCATCTTTGTGATTTAGACTAGCGATTGCGCGATGTCTCTTTGTCTGCGAGGGAGACTAGACCCCGCTTCTGTGATGTTTCATCATCACATATGTGAGATAACATCTCACTTGTGTTACATGTGTAGGTGAGTTTTCATGCTCCCGTTTTGTGAATTTTCATGCTCTCATTTTGTGATAGGTCTCCCACCTTCTTGTGATTTCTGGATTTCTTGTGATGATTTCTAGAATTTGTGCTTCACCAATTTTCGTGATTTCTATTGATAAGTTTTATAAATTTTTGTGCATTGGTGAATTCGTGTGTCATTGACATGTTATGAATACAAGTTTAGGGTATGATATCCCTTTCTATCTTTGAGAAGATTATTGTGACATTTTTGATGAATGAAAATTCATTGGTATTATATTTTGATGCCAATTATTTCGATGAAATTTTGACATATTAACTTCAGTAACCGTCAATTTTAAAATGGATTTTTCAAGCGGTTATCCCGCAATGCTGATTTTGTTGTCCATTTTTATGGTATTTTGAGAAGTGCAATTTTCTTGTCGTAGTTCCTACTGATGTTGCTGTTTTAATCACGTGTTTCAAAAATTTGCTATCTTTAAAATTGTTTCAAAATATAAATTAAAATTGTTTTCAATTTTTTTTACAGTTTATGCTTTCAAAAGAATGAGGAAGCGATTTAAACGTTTCAGCAAAATCGAGGACTATGACCCCTTTCTTTTACTGATTCGCTTAATTCCGGACTTGTCCGTTTGAGAATGTGAAATGTTATTTTTAAAATACACAATTTTGCACTTTCAAGGAAACAATGAAGTGAATTAAACGATTTGGTAAAACTAGTGGTTATGGGACATGTGCGTTTGCTATTTCGGTTAACTCCGGACTCGTTAATTGAATATTTGTGATTTGATTATCGTTTGTGATAATTAAATATTTATAGATTTGATTATCTTTTGAGATAATTAAATAATTGTGATTTGATTATCGTTTGGATAATTAAATATTTGTGATTTGATTATCGTTTGAGATAATTAAATATTTGTAGATTTGATTATCGTTTGAGATAATTAAATAATTGTGATTTGATTATCGTTTGGATAATTAAATATTTGTGATTTGATTATCGTTTGAGATAATTAAATATTTGTAGATTTGATTATCGTTTGAGATAATTAAATAACTTTGATTTGATTATCGTTTGAGATAATTAAATATTTGTGATTTGATTATCGTTTGAGATAATTAAATATTTGTAGATTTGATTATCGTTTGAGATAATTAAATAATTGTGATTTGATTATCGTTTGAGATAATTAAATATTTATGATTTGATTATCGTTTGAGATAATTAAATATTTGTAGATTTGATTATCGTTTGAGATAATTAAATATTTGTGATTTGAGATTTAATTATCGTTTTTGGTAATTAGATATTTGCAATTTTGCGAATTGTGATTTGTGTTTTCTAATTATCTTTGTTGATAATTAGAATTTTGCTGTTTTCTAATTATCATATCGATAATTAGGTATTACTGTTTTGTGATTTCTGTATTCTGATTATCTATTTGATAATCAAATTTTGTTGAGAATTTGTGAATTTCTTTTATGAAATTATAAGATGATTTTGTGATTGTATTGCCCATTGAGTGCTTTAAGAATTCTGGTCGATGCGCTTGATCAACGTTATCGATAGGAATTGTAAATTTTTCTGAACAGATAATTACATAAAGCGAATTGTAAATTTTGAAAGTTTTAGCTTTTCGAGAAAGAATTATTATTTAAAACAACTCTTTTCCGATACTTCTATTCTTGCGATTCCTGAAGGGAACCAAGACTTTATCTTTTGTACCAATGCTAATCATATTGGGTTGCATGCCATTCTCTTGCAAAAGAGAACGTGCTGTCTCTTGTGCTTCTAAATCATTAATGCCTATTGAGACTAGATATGCCACTCATGATCTAGTGCTCGTGGCTGTTGATTTCGCTCTTAAATTATTTTTTTTTTGGCATCATTATTTTTGGGTGAGAAATTTGTTCTCTACCCTGATCATGAATCTTGAGAATTCATCGAGCAAACACGTTCAAGCTTACTCTTTCATGCTCTTTATGGTGAACTTCCTATTTTGAATTTCTTCATCTTGTGATGATATGCTCTTATGGTTGTTACCTTTTGTCCGTTTATTCCTTATGATTGCGAGGACGCAATTTCTTTAAGGAGGGGAGTCTGTAACAACCCAGTATTTCGCATCAATTGATAATCGACATTAAACGATTAATATTGTTGCTTATTGCTAATTGAAGTTTTGATTTTTAAAATTGAGTTAAAATTCTTTTAAAAATTGTTAAAAAGAATTATGGGCTTTGAAAATTAAATAGTGGTCCATGTTTTTTTTAATTGGGCCGTGATAATTTTCAATACAAATAACGGCCCCCTTTATTGTTTTCGTTCAAAACCTAAAACCATCGAATGAAAATTAATGGCGGCCCCTCCTTTTCATTTCTCATTCGTCCCTCTTCTCCGTTCGTCTCCAAAACTAGGGGCTTCTTCGATCGATCGCTTCTGGAACTCGAAGCGCCAACTTCAACGGCCCCTTCAACTTGCTCGTGGCTGCGTCGATCGATGATCTCGTGCTCGGCACCTTCAGATTGCGTCGAAATCAAGGTGAGTGTTCATCACTCACATCTAATTCGACCGGCTTGAAAATTTCTGACTTGTTCATTTAATTGTTGCTTTGAATTCTTTTGGCTTTGAGATGAAAAATTGACTTGTTCATTCTCGACTTCGACTTGATTTTTGTATTACTGTAACCTGTATGTGTGCACTGGACTTGAGTATATGATACCATCGGTGATCTTTATGTTGATTTTGTTTCGGCCTTGATTTGAAATTGTTAATTGAATTTGTTTACTTGGTTATCAAGGTTTGAACTGTACCTTGTTTTGTTTTTCATTTGCATTGTGCAGTAGCTTGAGAATTGAGCTTGTTGTAGTGGTTATTTTCACTTGATCACTGCATATCATTGCATATCATTACATTGTCACTTGTAATGTTCATTTGAAACTGTAGCTTTTATATTCGAGCCATGATTCATATATTCATTGTGATGTCTACTGCTCGACTTTATGGTCGGGTTCCTTCTTGTGGCTAGTGTTCGTGCATAATTACTGTAGCATTATACTGTAGCCTTGTATGTGCATATGCATATGCCATTTTGCACTGTTGGGTTTATATTGCCTTTGCTCGAGCCTGATACATTGCATTGATGCCTCGTACTCATTTGCATTTTCTCTAGTCATCACCAATGCGTTGGCATTGAACTGCAGTTTGATCAATTGTCAATTACTGTTGATTTATTGTGTAGACTCGTTGCATTCCATGGTCCTGTGTAAATTCCCTGTTGCATTTCTGTGCATCCCCCCAATTGCACCCCTGTGCATTCATTTGCTTATGCTGGTTCTATCTTCCAGGTTGCACTCTGTTTCATTTTTCCTTGGTCATTACTGACCACCTGGAGCTTGCAGTATCCTGACTTGTATTCTTGTGATGGTTGTCGTTAAATTGGTTCGTGCATTGCACTGACCACTGCATTCACTGGCATATATGAGTTTTGTTTTCACTTGAGTTTGTAGTGTCTCATTGCTTTGTGTTGAGTCATGGTTGTCGTGACTTGACCTTTGCATTTTGCTTGATTTTCGAAATATACTTGAGTTGAATCCGGTAACTCGGGTTTGATCTTATGTTTGCTTGTGAATTTTCGTTGGGTACATCATCACTGTAGTGGCAAGGCAGTGCACGCTAGCGTGAACTGCAGCCACACGGTATTCATTGGGTACATCATCACTGTGGTGGCAAGGCAGTGCACGCAAGCGTGAACTGCAGCCACACGGTATTGCTTTTATTGAGATTCTAATTGCTTTTGATTTAGGGATCTTTTGCGTATTTCCATATGCTGTAGTGGCGAGGCAGTGCACGCGTGTGTGTACTGCAGTCCTACAGTATTGACATTTTAATTGATATTTCAATTATTTGAACTATTTCGTTTATTCGATTCAATATGTTTTGAATTGTATTTTGATTTGGTTTAATCTGATGATTTTGTTGTTAAATTGTCGTTTAGGCAATTCTGTTGTTTTCTAAATTATCTTCACTGATGATCTTTTTACTTATCTTTGTTGATATTTTGAATCTACTAATTTGCTGTTTAACACTGATACGTGTTATATTTATCGTTATCCAATTCTCTTATTAAAGGGTTGGATGTACGAGATTTCTGTGACTGTCATCTATTTGATATTTGATTATTATTGCTCATATGCATTAATAACTGAGTTTGAATTAGACTGACCCGTGTATTATTTTCTTTTGAATTTAATACTCGGGTCAGACCCGAGTTATTACAGGTTGTAGATATTCTGCTTTGGGTTGCTGCTAGAGCTATGAAGTCCTTTCATATCTTTTGGAGTAGTCGTAATCATTTATAGTAGTCAGTATAATTGTATAGGAAGATATGTATTCATGTATATTATATACGTTAATGTACTTGTATATGTAACTTCCTGAGTCGACTATTGTAGTTGTATCATATGTACCGTGTCAAATGTATTGTAACTAACATCAGTTATTGTATATATGAGACTTTCTGTTTTATCTGTGTTCCGCATTTATATTATCTGTGTTATTATTATATATTTTGTTCTAAACTATTATGAACCATCGTAGTTCGTTTTATACCGGGATTGGGGTATGTCGATGGGAGTAAATAAATCAGAGATGAAAAATGAAAGAATATATATACCACTCCTATCGAGATAACCAATACTAGTGTAAGGCCCAACTACGGATGGCCGCTCCTCAACAGCCTTATTCTCCGTGCTAGTTGACAGCACTACACCGTAGTGTTCTTGGCTAGCGTGGCTATAGAGGTGGGGCGTCATAATTCTTCACTGGAATTTATTTCTTATCATCTATATCCTCTATTTCTTTCACAAATTCAACTATGGCTAATCCTATTCACAATTTATCCGAAAATCTTGAAGAAACTCTTAATTCGTTCAAGAATATTCTCTCATTTATTCTACGAAACCAGCGTCATTTAGAATTAAGTCAAATGCAGATGATAAAGGAACAAGAAAGGCACTTCGATGCGATACAATGGATGATCTCCTCTCTGCACAATGATGATAACGAAGCGCATCCTCCTGTCTCTCTTACCAATGACAATGACAATTGGGATGCTATTAAGGCAGATCCAATCTTTGGAGAAGAAGGATGGGTGGAAGTTCCACGTAACATTTGATTTTTTTATTTACTTTGTTTGATTTGTTTGAATTGATTTGGTTTGAATTGATACTTTGTGTGGATTGATTTCTTATTGATTTGAAGATTGGTGTGTAAAACATATATACATATATACATTGAAATGTATTTAATCTTTAAAATAGTTATCATGCTTAGAAGTATAATTATTTCCTACACTATATATTTCGTTGTATAGCTTATCAATGCAGGTGCTGAAGTCCAAGAATGAGGGGGAGTAAGTTTTTGTTGATGACAAAGGGGGAGAAATATAATATAGGGTAGTTAGGTATAGATTAAGGGGGAGTTGTTAGTTTTAGGGGGAGTTATTAGAACAGAAATAATATTCTATAAACAAAGGTTGTCATCATCAAAAAGGGGGAGATTGTTAGTCCGTGAGATGATGGTTTTGATGACAACAACCTTAGAATAGATTATAAAATATAAATACTAACATTATAAGTTTAGATATATATGTATATGCAGGATTTAACCATGCAGGTACTAAGAATGAAGACTGTACAGTATAGAGATTCAAGATATCAAGATAAAATATCAAGATAGAAGACTCATGAGTATCGAGACTATTAAGAGTTCAAGATTTCAAGGATAGGTATTTTTTATTATTATTAGGAATTTTGTTAAAACTCGTAGAAAAGCACTGGCATCTTAAAATCCAATTTATTCGTGGAATGGAATCCACTTCGAGCCCGTTAAAGGGATGGGACTCTAAGTAGGATGAAACCTACGAAAAATCTAGTAGAACATTGTTTTGTATCCGCTAACTTTTCTTCAAAATGATGTTTCAAAATTATATCATGTTTTCAAAATATTTTTAAAACTTTCCTTTTAAAGATTCAAAACCCTCAATCCTGATTTTAAATAATTTTAGCCTCAAAAACATCTTTATTTTCAAAGTCAAATTACTCCTGATTTTAAACTATCTTTTTAAATAATATATTTAACTTTTAAATACTTATACTTACATTTAAATATAAAATTATAGTTAAAATCTATATATATTATTCTTTATATTTACTTACGAATTTTAACTATAGTCAAGTATATATATAAAGTTTAAAATAGTTTTTATATAAGATAAAGGTTATTTTCAAAGAAAATAAAAAACATCAAAAAATCCTTTAGGATGTCGACATGCCTAGCATGACCATGTCGACATGGTGACAGTTTGATTCAAAAATTCAAATTTCAAAAGAAGTGTCTATTCGCCATAACTCTTCATGAATGGTCATGGCTGTTGTTCTTCTATAAATAGGGGTCAGTTTCAACGAATTTTTAATCATAATTTTCTGGTTTTCACTCCTCTTCTTCTTCCTCATTTGTTAATACATATTCTTATCATTACTCTGTCGAAATCAACATTGAATCATACTCGATTACTTCTATTTTGATTCTCTATCACTTTCTCTACAAGATTCTCAGTGCTACTCAGTGTTATAGACTTCTTTGTAATCTATTAAGCGAGAAAAGGTGTGATTATAGCCTTGGAAATCAATCAAAAGGGAAAAGGTGTGATTGTAGCCTTGGTAAATCAATTGGGTAAACTTGTGGCCCGGAAATCAAGTATCTCTACCCAGAGGATCGAAATTCTGGAGGGTGTACCTCGTAGCCCTGAAACCGAGGGTGTAATTGTACAATTGCTTTTGAAGGAAATCCGTACTTGTGTTGCGGGACAGGATGTAGGGTAACTCCGAATCAGTATAAAATCCGGTGTGTTCTTTCCTTTACTACTTTTATTTTATTTCTGCATCTGTGATTGTTTCTGTGATCATATCTGTGTCTGTATATTGCATACTTTTGTGTCTAAATTAACATAAATTAAAAGATTTAGTAATTCTTTATTAACACTATTCACCCCCTCTAGTGTTAATCTTAGCCTTAAGATCCGTAATCCGCATTTCTCACATATATGTATTTATGTATTTTAAATGATATTTTAAGATGCCCAATGTGCATATGAATGACAAATATATACGTTGTAGATACAAATACAAACACCTATATATCTACACACTAACTACTCACACATTATATATGTAGCATATGCACGACGTACACACATGAGTATTTAATGATATACTTATAAACTATACAAATATCAATTAATTAAATTCATTGCTAATTAAAGCAGAAAATTAAATAAAATTGGATTTTATTTAAGTTAATTAGATTGGATCAAATAAAATCCATTAGACTACATAGGCCTACTATTATCCAATTTTTTTAAATTCTCTCAATTTACTCTGTTATCCCACCTTTTAACTAGACAGTATATAGACGAATCCGACGAGTCAAACTTCGACGTTATCAAGGCAAGACGTTTGGAGAGATGACTATAAAGCCCAAAACTCAAGTACAACCAAAATCACCACAAAAACTCGAGTCCACTACAAAAATCTAAGAACCCAAAAGCCAAAGTGTTGGGTCAGTACCGACCCGACCCCATGGGTCGATACCGAGCCATATACGCTCCACCATCGAAGTTCATCTTTTTCCTGCTAGCCTTATTTGATGTTAGAAACATATTTTAAATGTTGTTTTATCGACTCAATGCAATTCCCTATTGATCTCCATGAACTCTTGAATCAACAACTTCATTCATTTACAACTTCGTCATTTGGACTCTTAAATAGGCTATTGTTGATGCAAATGATTATGGAATCACGAAGCTAATCATAAGATGATCCAATATGAAGAGTCGAAGACAATCAATTTGGAAATCTTATGAGTTAGTACCGATCCCTACCCTTGGAGTTGTACCGACCGACACGAATTTATGATATGGCATCCTACTTTCTAGGGGAACTGGTTTATAGCAAGAAAAATGGTTTGGAGATCTTTTATGCAAGATTTTAGGCTCCTTACCTCTATAAATAGAGGGGCATGACTCATTTTCAAGGATCTTTTAGGCTCTGACTCTTCTTACTCTAATTTCTTATAATCTTTGTCAAAGTTGTATCGACTCATAGTGAGAGTTGTACAGGCCCATAAGGACTTCTATTTGTAATCGGCAAGAAAAGCAATAAAAAATCATTAAGTGGACGTAGGCCGGAGTATGCCAAGCCACTATACTCTGTATGTTCTTTCTTACTCATTTTTCACTTATTTTCTTCAATTTTATTTCTCTACTTACTTTTCCTGTGTGTTTGTGCCATTTTTGGTTCAAATATTTTAGTGCTTTCACTGAGAAACACTTGAACTCATTGATTTAAGACTTGGAAAGATTCAAAATGACTAGACAATCAACAAAGGGGCAGGCAAGAGGCATCCTTAGGAGCTAAACACCTTTCAATCTACATAACTAGGGATGAGATGGAAAGTATGATGAATGGATTGCAGGATAGGATGAATGCTCGCCATAAAGAGATGATGGAGAATTTTTTCAAGAGAATGGGATAGATGAGAATAGTCGGAGCTGCTGCAAATCAGAATCAAAGACCAAAAGCCAAAGCGCGGGTAACTAGAAGGGGAGTAAGACAACTCAGCACAAACTCCGAGCCAAACATACAAGTCGGTACCGACCCACAAGCATGGGTTAGTACCGGCCTACAAAGGGATGGGTTTTCCTAACCTAGAAAGAAATGATATGTGTCCTGGAGATGATGTAGAGTGTATGAATGTGAATCAGAATGCAGAAGCATGGCCGAAGGAGTATGTGCCGGAATTCCCTCGTGGAGTCGGGGGGCAGGCTGAGAATGCTAACTTGAGAATTCCTTTAAACGACGATGACAGATTTGCTGAGATGGTGAAATGAGCTATGGGCGGTGGACTGCCTAACCAGAGCTTGGAAGACGTGACTAGGAGTCCTTTCACTTCGAATATTCAATACGCTAAAAATCCACCTGATCTCAAGTTACCTACATTGGAAACGTTTAACAGAAAGACAAATCCAACGGTTCATTTGATGATGTACATCCGGCACATGGAGGTGTTGGGTGCGTCTGAAGAGGTTATGACCGGTGTTTCCCTTTATATTCGACAGGTTTGGCAGCGTTATGGTTTAGATAGCTGGAAAATATTTCCAACAACACATGGGCCAAATTAGTGAATAGATTTGTGAAGTAGTTCTGGGTCCATATTTCATGACACAAAAATGTAATAACTTTGGCAAGTATGAAGCAGAGGGCCGAAGAGACCCTTAGAAGTTTTCTAACAAGGTTCAATGCGGCGACAACTGCGGTTGATAAGCCAAACCCTTTAATGGTTTTGATGGCGGTGGTTTTAGGAATAACCGCTAAGATGGATTTCAAGGTTGCATTGGAAAGGGGTCCTCCCAGGGATCTCGTAGAAATTTATTATAAGATTGAGAGATATTTGCGTACGGAGGACGCCAAGGCTAATTAGGAAGAAATCAATAATGTGGATGACAGAGGACCGCCTAGAGAAGGATCTAGCAGAGGCAAAGGAAAGCGAAAGACGGATGATAGCTTTAATGGATCAAAGCAACAGAGGGGGGGTGGAAATTCCCTCCTTACACGGACTTGAATGAAACACTGGAGCGGATTTATCTGAATACCAGGAATCCTCTATCGAAGACCAATAAGGAGAGAGCCCACTGACTATGAGAGGAAGTCTAGAAAGTACTGTCTATTCCATGAGTTCAATGTGCATAACTCAAATGATTGCAGACACATATGGATCTGATCGAGGAACATGTCAGAGATAATCGATTATGTAAGGAATCGAACTGCGGGGATGGACATGAGTAGCTATCAATCACAACAAATGGAAATGGCCCGGGATCATGTCAAGGATAGTCATCTCTTGATCAGGATGGTAGAAAATCAGGTTTAATTTCGCACTATATTTCCCTTTTTTAATAAACCATGCAATAATATCGTCTAGCCACTTACTCGCGAATAGAATCTCGAACTCTGAGCTGGATGTTAGACCGTAATGCCCGATGAGGAAGTTATCCATATGTTAGATTTTATGTTGTTTTGCATATTTAAATTTGATTATGAAAATCCATATTGGATGTAATAATTGACATTAATCACTTTAAAGTCCTATCCAGAGAGATGTGATATGAGTGCAAGGTATAAGTCCCCTCATTGGAGTGTGAGCGGATGGGCTTGTATGATATTAATCACTATAAAGTCCCGTCCGTAGGGACGGGACCAGAGTGCAAGAAGTAGGTCCCCCACCGGAGCGTGAGCGGATGAGCTTACTTGTCATTAAGTCCCCTCGTCGGAGAGCGAGCGGATTGGGCTCATCAAAGGTCTGGAGAGACTATGGACTTTGATTGCGTTAAGTCCAGACCGGAGAGTAGGCACCAGAGTGTAGGAAGTATGTCACTTTGTTGGAGAGCGACTTGATGGGCTTACTTGTCATTGAGTCCTTTTGTTGGAGAACGAGCGAATTGGGCTCAGTAATGATTCAGAGAGACCATGGATTTGATAACCAGCTCCAAACGGCCATGGATTTGATTAACAGTTCGAAAAGACCATGGATCTGGTTACCAGCCCCAAATGGTCATGGATTTGATTAACGGTCCGGAGAGACCACAAACCGATTAATGGGTCTGAACGACCATGGATTTGATTAACCGTCCGGAGAGACAATGAATTTGATTATCGACCTCAAACGACCATGACTTCAATTAATGATCTAGAGAGACCGCGAATTCAACTACCGGCCCTAAACGGCCACAAATTTGATTAACGATTCGAGAAGATCGTCTCCTTAACTTAACATTGAACGATCCAAAAAGGTCGTATGTTAAACTAAATATGAAATGATTAGGAGAGATTGAACCTAAGAATGATAACATATTTGATTCTAATAAAAGGATTTGAATGCCTTGCAATTCGAATGAAATAGATAAATCCCAAATGAACATGGGACGATTATGATACGACAATTTGAATGAAATCTAAATGATATTGTAAATCCAAGATGAACACGGGATGATTTAGATATATGATGTAATAATTTCAAACAAAATCGAAATGATGATGATGTATAGATTACACTTAGGCATAATCTAAAGTCTTGGACTGTAACATGTCCAGATTGATCCGTAATTGACAAGAGAATCCAAAAGAACAGGATGATTCACAGTAGCTTAATCATCTGATAATCAACAAGTTCAACAATAAAAGTTCCATTGACTTTGACATTTTTTTTAAACAAAGAACACCTTCCATTCTCAACGCATGCTTTGGAGGGCAAGTGTTATCCCGTCTTTTGACTACGTAGTATACAGACGAATCCGAAGAGTCAAACTTCAAAGTTATCAAGGGAAGGCACTCGGAGAGATGACCACAAAGTCTAAAACTCAAGTACAGCAAAAGCGCAAGTCCACCACAAAAATCCAAGAACCCAAAATCCCAAAGTTTTGGGTTGGTACCAACCCAACCCCATGGGTCACTACCGACCCATGTACACTCCACCATTAGAATTCATCTTCTACCTATTAGCCATATTTGATGTTAGAAACCTATTTCCAATGTAGTTTTATCGATTCAATGCAATTCTCTATCGATCTCCACGAACACTTGAATCAGTAACTTCATTCATCTACAACTCCGTCATTTGGACTTCGAAACAATCTATTATTGATGCAAACAACTATAAAATTACGAGGCAAACCATAAGATGATCCAACACGAAGAGTTGAAGACAATCAATTAGGCAATCTTATGGGTCGATACCGACCCCTGTCCTTGAAGTTGTACTGACCCATATGAATTGATGATGTGGCATCCTACTTTTTAGGGGAACTGGTCTACAGCAAAGAAAACGGTCTAAAGATCTTTTGTGTGAGATTTTAGGATGCTTACCTCAAGGTAGGGCTCATTTTTCAGGATCTTTTGGGCTCTGACTTTTCTTACTCTAATTTCTTATAATCTCTGTTGGAGTTGTGCCGATCCATAATGGAAGTTGTACATACCCATAAGAACTTCTATTTGTAATCAATAAGATAAGCAATAAAAATCATTAAACAGACAAAGGCTGGAGTACATCAAACCACTATAAACTCTATGTTCTTTCTTACTCGTTTTTCATTTATTTTATTCACTTTTGTTTCTCTGCTACTTCCCTTGGGTGTTTGTGCCATTTTTGTTTCAAACATACTCTATGTAGATCAGTCTGGCTCCAACAATGTGCCTATTAACCAATATTTTAACCTAAGTTTGGGCTAAGCTGGTTGGGTATTTTAAAACCTTTATCCGAGCTCGGACCATTGAGTTTTTTAATCCCGTTTGGTAAAAACCATATACTTGACCTGAAATATTAATATCATAACCATCATCTTAGCTCATAACTTTATAAATGTTTTACACAAACAAAGTTTAAAACAAATTGAATGGCGGCGAAATCAAGTTTCTAAAGAAAGGTACATAAAAAACTATAAATTTAAACAAAGAACATACAAATGACACTTACACTCATATTATATTATAATGAATAAATAATAATCGAGTAGAGCATAAATCGGTCGGGTAGTGATGAAGCCGTACCCTCTATGATAATAAGTGAGTCGACTATGGGTTTGAGATTGGGTAGTCAAAGATAACCCGTATCCATATCATGCACACCAAGCACACCGCACTTTCATATGCACCATGCCTAAATCGGGCTTTTGTTTCATAGGCGTTTGATTACATTTCATATTAGACTTTTTTCGACTACTTGTCGTAATGTTATGTTTTCGTAATATGTGATACAAAATCAGTTTATGATGCTCTTATCAGTGTTTATTGGCGTTCCTTTGAACACTTAAAATTACATGATCATCGTCGAAGAAATTACTTTCTTACGGAGATATACGAGAAGCTATTACAAGAAATATGCTTTCATTAGAAACTCTTCATTTTTTATTTGTATAGTTTCATTAGAATGCTCATGAATTATTTTATCATGGAACCTTAAATATCAATTCAAAGAAGATTCACAACTTATTGTTGTATATTTAAAGGTATTTAACTTTTTTTTCCTCTAAAATTAGAGTTGATTATTTTAACATTTAGAATTTTTTTAATTTAAAAAGTTATAGTGTTAGTGGAGAAATCAAAATGTTTATTTTGTTAAATTTTAACTTAATTATCATTTGGAAATTCAATTTTGTGTGATTGAGTTTTAAGTTTGAAAGAGGGAATACAAGGAAGACAAAAACAAGGGCAATTTATAAAAAAACGCGCTGTATGTAAAGTAATATTTGGTGTATGGTAGCTTATTATATTTTTTGATGTACATTAAGAAATTGTTGGTGTATGAATAGAATCAGCCAAAAGATTATTTATTGGAAAGTTGGTTTAATATAAAAAATATTTTACTCCCCCAAAGTTATCCCTTTCGCTACCTTGCTTCTTTCTCGAAGTGATATTTTTCCTTTTCAAACATAGATTGTGTTTTTTCTTCTTTATTAGACACAAAATTTTTTCTGCTGCCATCATACTTCTTATACTTTCTCTTCACCTCTAATTTTCGTCTCTATCTACATCTCTTCAGCACATTTTTCTTTCATCAAAAATCCACCTTAATTTGGTTTAAAAATCATGGAAAGCCTAGAAGATGGAAAAAAAAAAGGAAAGCTGACATGAAAACTGAGATAAATTAACTTTTATCATCTTCGATCCTTAACAAATTTGATTATAAGATTCACTAAGGAAAAGAGAGTATTAAATAAAAACTGTAGAAAAAGCAAATTAACGACTAAGAAATATATTTTACAATGATCACTCCCACATAAAGAAAAGCCAAAAGAAGGATAATTAATTATCTGAGAGAAAAATGTTTATTTTCCCCCATTCAAGATAATTCTCACATTCACTTTCAAAAACCTGCGTGGATATGAAAAAAGCAAATTATATTCAAACCCCTCAATATGGTGAGTAGTTCCCCTCTAAATGTTTGAAAATTATATAGCCTAAAATGTCCCTTTTAGATTTCTATTTTTTTAGACCACCACATAAAACGTATATGAGAATGCTGTTCTAGTTCGCGTGGCGTATGCATGAACTTTAAAATAACCACATAGCATGAATGCATTGTTTATGTACCCACCATGTACTTAAAATGCAAGGTTAAAAGACTTATTTCTTAGTTGATCTATGATGTAGTTAATTTTTTTTAAAAAAAACAAAAACAAAAGAAGAACCGGAGTCACACAAATAAGTTATACGGAACCATCACCAACAACACATTACATAGAATCAAATAAATTCAACCATTATAAATAGGATTTATTTTCGATTTGGCCTCGTTTTAAAAGTAATTATCGCAAATAGCCCAGTTTTAAAACTAATATCAAATATAGCCCTGTTTTGAACACCTCAGCGGTAACTGGTCAAAATGCACTGGCGACTTTTCAAAAGTCGCCAGTGTTTATTTTTTTTTAAAAAAAAATTTACACTGGCTCCTTTTCAAAAGTCGCCAATGTATTTTTTGAAAAAAAAAAAAATTTACACTGACGACTTTTGAAAAGTCGTCAGTGCATTATGGCCAGCTCAGCGCTGAGCTGGCCAAAATAGAGCTATATTTGATATTAGTTTTAAAACTGGGCTATTTGCGATAATTACTTTTAAAACGAAGCCAAATCCAAAATAAATCCTTATAAATAAAGTAGGAAGAAAGAAACACCAATAAAGCATTTCGTTTTCACTTTTCACGTTCTGTGATTTTTTTAGCTACCTTATAGGTCAAATGCAGCGGCAAGCATTTAATTTTTTTTTTTGTTTACAAATGATAGAAATTCAATTGAGCCTTAGAGGGCACTTTTGTCCTAAGAAAAACAGACTAACCATGAGATTCACAAACCAAAGTAAATCGCTGCCGTTTATATCCTCCCCGGATTCGGGCTTTGTAGGCTTGTAGCAGCAGCTTGACATATACGCCTTTAATCTTTCCATCGCATCAGGTCTTCTCATCATAGGCGCACTCCCTATTCAGGTATCTCCATTTTATTTTCCCCTTCTATAATTATCATTATTTTAACATTTAATGTTTCAAAAGCTTGCAACTTTTTACGTATCTATAACCTCGACCTTGATTAATTAGATCTGATATTTTGTTACCTTTTTCTTTCTTCAATCTTTTGGCGATTCAGGTGAATTTGATTTTCATGTTGTATCGTGGAAATTTGTTCTGGTGTAAGAACTAAGAAGATATTATTTAGGTTTTTCTTTTGGTATCATCTCATTTTGGTTATTGGTGAAAAGCACAACCTTTTCCTTATCAGATCCATTGTTTTCCGTCAATTTCATGGTTAAATTTGGATAGTCCCAGTAGTAGTACTGTGTGCGTGTGTCTATGTGTGTGTGTGAACGCGGAGAATTTTTTTTATTCATCTATCACGCATCTGGGTGATGGTGATGTGGGTAAAAATGTTCATCAGATCTGTATTTTCAATCTCAACGTTTCTATATTTTGCTGTTATATTGTTGAAATTGTTGGTTATTATGTGCAAGTGGAGGGAATATAGAAAATGGGGGAATTGTTTGAGATTATTATTAGGACAAATTTTAGTTATAAACTTCCAAAAAAAAAAAAAAACTTATTTTAGCTATTTGTCTTTGGCTGCTTTCTTTTTATTTTTGCTGGAATGCTGAATATAACAAAGTGTTTGCTGCTGGTGTTGTAACTTTGTAACTAAGAACTTACTGAATAAAATAAATTTTGGGTACCGTTACATACGTTTCAATTTTAGATATGAGGGGACCAAATTATATGAGCACTCCATGTCTAATGAGATTGATATGAGTGGTACACATGCTTTAATTAAAGTTATCATCCTTTTCTATTTTGCCTTTGGTTAAAACTTCAAAACTCTACCGTAAAAAGTAAACATCCAAAGTAACTCTTTCTCCCTCCCAACTTTTATTAAAAAAAAATGATGAGAACAAAAAATTATATGGAAAAACCTAATTTAAACTAATTCTAATTTGTAAAAAAGTATGAAATTCGATGGGTGTATGCCGAAGTAAACCAGAAAATCGATAATAGGTTGCTAAACTAAAAAAGTTTAACGGAATGGAGCTGTCGAATTAAATTATTCAATTCGGTCGTCCTCTTTCGAAATTTATTTCAAATATCGGCTATACATTGATTTTTCTGATCGACAAACACGTTAACCCTACCTTCAAAATCCTAGAATTTTTTTTAAAAAATTCACCTGTTTGTTTCGTTGAACGAAATCTACGTTACGAATGCTTTTTGGAGTAAGAATTAACCTTATTTCGTTCTTTTTTGAAATTTCAATTGCATTGATTTCTCCATTGATTATGAATTTGGTTCAAAAATTAAAGGAGATGAATAAAGATTAAAGGAATCAGGGTAAGAAAAGAAAGGGGCAAATTAGTCAATTTAAATTGTAATTTTATGATGGGCTATTTTTATTAGCACCTTTCATAGTAAATGTTGTTTTTTTAAAAATGTCCCTCTCATATCCAAAAGTGGAGTGTTAGTGACAATGCCTTAGATTTTCTCAACTCGTATACAAATTACAGTAAATAACCAAAAAAATGCAAATATAAATGTCTCAAAGATTCTTAACCTTGATAGCAAAGTCGCGTAAAAAAAACCATTTATTATGTAATATAATTATATTTTCGTTAGTGCGACCACTAATTAGATGCAATTTACAATTTGATCATGCATGTTATTCATTAAAGATTGCGACTGAGCTAAAAATATATTATTGTTACTTGATGGAGCTTATGGTTGGTTCTGCATTGTCCGCTATGTTCTACGTTTCATTACCGTCATTCTCGTCCTCCTCATCTTGTTTAGCTTGCTCAAATAAATAACACATCATGAATTTCAATATGACATGATAAATGATGTGTTATACATGCAACGACTATATCTTTCTGAACATAAAACTTGTTTGGAAGACATTTTATTTAGAATGAGAAACATCTTTTTTAATAAACCAAAACTTCTCACAAATCTCAATCACATATCGTAGTTTTGCATGTGCATTGTTAAATCTTTCTTCTCATTTTATGACACCGTTGCCTCTTTAGAATGTCAACCAATAATGTATTGCATCAAGAAGATAAGAAGTCTATGGTGTTAAAATTTTGCCGCATCACAAATGTAATATGTACGTACAACAACATAAATGTCAAGTCTATAATAATTGTCATTTTACATGTTATTAACTAATTGTGAAATATGTACTTGAATGTGGTTTTGGAAAATATTAGTAGGATCATACAGTGTTTCATTTAAGACCCTTGAATCATGCACTCTTCCTTCCCAACCATCACATGTATAAATTTCATGTCGAAGTTGATACAGTCGTTACATTTTGAAATAATTTTCCTTGAACTCGTCATCCGATTGGTATTTGCTCATTTATCAGAATGTTTGTATTTAGTAATGTACCATCTAATTCTTCAACTGACCTATAAAAGCTCATTCTCTTAGTTCAGTATGCGATAAGATATTTTCAATAGGATTGGTATACTCTCAAGGAACAATTATTTTGAGCAGAATTCATCACCGCATTCAATATACCATGGAAATACTTATGAATCGTTTGTTCAGATTGTTGAAATCAGACCATCGGTACATGATTATACATTATCGATTATTATGAGATACTGGGTAGAAACATTATCATTTTCTCCTCAACGTCCAAGTGTTTGCTATTAGAAAGCCAATTCTTATGTCGGAAGTAACGACATAGGTTTCTAAAAGATTTCTTATCCATTTGAAATTCATCGCATAAGACAGTGGAATAACCTTCCAATTATTCAGTTTAGTTCTTACATGACTCTAAACTCATGTATTCGCTTTTTTTTCCTTCTCTCAAGGCTGGATTATATTCTTCAAGTATACTGAAATAGAAATATAATCTCTATTGGTGGACCATTTATCTTTCTCAAATTCCTTTTATGAGCATATACTTTTTCAGGATAAAATTTGAATATTTTTTAACTTACATGCTCCTTTTAGTTACTCTACTTTGCATTTTGTAGTTAATCCTGATATGTTTGTGTGTTCTTTTAAAATATCTTTACAATCAAATCATGTACAAAGGGGAATATAACAACTCATTTGTTCTACATGCAACAATGTAACTAAGTTAGCTTTTTGATTGTGTATTGGGTTGTGTTCAAAAGTGATATATCTTTTATTAGAAGAAAGAAAACTACTACAACACCATTAAAGAGTCATTAGAAGAAGAAACTGTTAAACCTTGTATTAGTTGTTTAATAAATACCATTAAAAAATTTGTTTACCTATTTGTTCCTTTATTCAATCAACTATCTTTGTTTTAACAATACATTGTCAAATAAAACGGAATATGAAGATCATAGTTATCAAGATGCGCGCCCAGGCTCAAAAAAGGCTCAGACGCATGTGGTACGTCCTTTTGTAGTTTGAGGTGTCTTTTTGCAAAATTCAAATTTTAGTTTACAAAATAGTTAAATAAAATATTTAAATAGTTGAATGAATTGTAAAATATGGTTTAAAATTTAAAATTTAGATAATAAAACATTTAAATAGTTGAATGAATTATAAAATATGGTTTCAAATTTAATTTGTAGTTAATAAATAGTAGATCAAATTTGTATAAAAGACACACAAAAATGCCCAAGGTTCAAAAAAGCCCAAGGCTTGTGCCTTTTTGCACCTTAGCGCCTTACTACTATGATGAAGATGGATGATAAATTACTCACATAAAATGTTGATTTGAGCAAACAATTTTTTTTGTGTCAAACGTAGTAACGATCTTCAAAAAATATAAAAATTTAGTAGACTACCAAATATAAAGAATTGAATATAGATTGAATACGGAAATGTTATTTTAATTCTAAAAAATGTACACCATTATAATAGTTGATTTTTCATACCTAGATATTAAAAGACTATCAAATTATTATTTTTTACTTAAAGAATACCAATATCAAAAATATAATTCCAAAAACTCTAACAATCTTTTCCAGAATGTGCGACAACTCTTTGTTTCCATAAACCCAGCTAATACCGCAGTTTAGAAAAATCGTTCAGTCCAAATCGATACATTCAATATACTTATTTGGATCTACAATTTCAATTCTAATCATTTCCAAACAAAATCAAATTGGAACAAGAGAGAAAATGAATTTTTAGGTTTAGATATAGAAGTTCAATCATCAAAAACAATTTCAAAGTGTGCAAATTTTAAAATATGGATTTTTTGAATCTCTGATTTACGATTTAACCTCATTTCCATTTAAAGTTTGAATTTTACTATTTATGATTTGAATCTCATTTTGAAAACCTTGCGCTTTACTGAAAAAGAACAAAAATGGAATGAAACCATTTGAAAAATGCTCCAAATAAGCATGATATAAAAATGGATCACCAATGTTCCAAACATAGCTTAGTACCTGCATACAAACACTGTCTATCATTAATTTGGTGAGTTAATGTTTTTACATAGTAGAATATGAAATATCCCATAAATCAATTGGTTGTAATGAAAAATGCTCCAAATAAGCATGATATAAAAATGGATCACCAATGTTCCAAACATAGCGTAGTACCTGCATACAAACACTGTCTATCATTAATTTGGTGAGTTAACGTTTTTACATAGTAGAATATGAAATATCCCATAAATCAATTGGTTGTAATCAAGTAAAGTAACACGATATTCGTGATGATATGGACACATGATATTACTGATCGAATAACAACACAGTTCATGATAAATACAACTAACTTAACATTAACTATATGGATGATCTTTTAAAGTAAAACCTTAATGCCATATACCCCTAAGCTAGCACTAAAAGTCATGTTTCACTAATCACGCCAAAAATAAAAAAATAATAATAAAAATAAACAAACAAGTTCTGCTGTACAACTCCCTTATGTTGTTTAATCATCAAACTCTTAAGTCAATATATCATCATCCTAACCCGCAACACATAATTAAAAAATTAAGAAGATGAATTACCTCTAATGGGAAGTGATGAGATCTATTTGTAGCAGATGATGAATAGAGCTTGAAGGAGAACTGGTTGGTGAAAATAATATGTTGCAAATGGATGTATTTATAATATATTTTTTAGCCAGATAAGAAAAGTAATCACTGATTTTTTGGAATAAGCAAGATATGGGTTTGTTTAATATTACATTACTGATTTCTGGTGTTTTATATGGAGGACTGACTCGAAACAAATGGCTACTTGTTTCTGGACATTGAATCTTGAATCAATTCGGTGATAAATGAAAAAGAAAGCACACCCTTATCTCAAAATAATTGGAAAAATAAATCTGGCTTTCACTAGGCTAAAATTTGTGATTAAAAAGCACTCAAGCACAAATTTGTATTTTGTGCTTGTGCTCTTTCAAAGTATGCAAGCATTTTTTTTTCTAAAAATATTTGTGCTTACGCACTTTGAAATTTTGCAAGCAAAAAAATGGCCTGGTGAAAATTAGGTGTATTTTTTTGCAATAATTTTGGAGCGAGGTATATAGCTGCAATAAGAACACAAACCCTCCCTCCCCCCCCCTCTCCTCTCTCTTATATATATATATATATATATATATATATATATATATATATATAATGAAAAGGCTTGTAATTAAAATTTGTCCTTATTGTCGTTGTCTTTTTTATCAGTGTTCTTAACAGTATTGTTGGTATTTTTTTATCATGTTCTGCATTTGATTAGCTTATGCTGTATAGCTTTATGCTCATGCTCCATTGACTTAATCTATCTTTCAACGAGTTGTTTACTAAACTTAATTCATTTTCGTCATGACTCATCTTTCATTATGTTGAATTGTCTTATTTAGTAATGATTGTAGTTTTAGCAGCAGCCGTTATTACAGTAAAATCAATTTTTTTTTCAGCTTTTTTTATATTATTTTTTAATCTGTAGCTAGCTGAATTAAATGTATGTGTTTTCATCATAGTAGTTAATGCGCAAGCCTTGAGCCTTGGGCTTTTTTGAGTATTGGGCCTTTTTGCGTGCCTTTTGTACTAGTTTGATCCACTATTTTACTAATAACAGATTAAATTTTAAACCATATTTTATAATTCATTCAACTATTTAAATATTTTATTATCTAAATTTCAAATTTTAAATCATATTTTATAATTTATTTAACTATTTAAATTTTTTTATTTAACTATTTTGTAAACTAAAATTTGAATTTTGCAAAAAGGCGCCTCAAACTGCAAAAAGACGCTCAAACTGCAAAAAGGCGCACAACGCGCGCCTTGATAACTATGGTTTTCATTTTGATTTGTTGTATCACTGAGTATGAATTTTTTGTTTCCTAGACGTGTGTCTTCTAAATCGAACTCTTACTCAGTTTAAACAAAACCATAAACATTTAAAAGATATTCACAAAAATTATGCATTTTGGATGATATGAAAAGTAACTTTTGATTTGCGTATATTTCATATCCAATGCATGTAGTTCTATTTCAGAGAAAAAGGTTGACAAAGTTTTATATGTATTTTTTATTGATCATCTATGCATATACAAATACACAATCATACAAATAAATCACGGTATTAGTCAATGAGTGAATTGCCTTTCATTGGAAGATTGATATTTTGGCTTGCATAGAGAATCTAGAGCAATCTTTCAAATCTCGGATTTTACATCTCGGTCTATATCTTGGGTTGAGATCTTAAGATCTGGGGTGAAATGGGTATCGAACAATTAAAAATCATGTTTGAAATCTCGTCTTGTCCCAGTGCAAAAAGCGGATCTTGGGTTAGATGTAGGAGATTTAAAATTCTGATCTAGAGATAGAAAAGAGAAAAGGCTGAAATAGTCAAATTAATCAGGGTATTATTAACAATTCATTTTAACGAAGTCGAAACGATTAGAATTAAGGGTTGTTTTAGTAATAATGAAGATAAAGAAGATAAGTTACCTCCTAAGATTTTTTTTTTTTTTTTTTTGAGTGTGTTCAAGGCTTTAAGCCACCATCAAGTTTTGGATCCTGAACCTCTAGCGTCTCAACTTTGTATTCTTTCATGTGATCTACCCTTCAGGGAAGAGTTCACAATTTTCTGTGTTTGGTTATTTTTTATATGTTTGTCATGTACAAATTGCCTCAACGTAATATGCAGTCAGTATTTGCAAATTTTGTTGGTTTTACCCTTTTCTCATTCCTTATTTGTAAGGAAATGCATTTTTAGTCTTACAAAATGCAAAAAGAGACATTTTTAGTTTGATAAATATACTGATTGCAATGAATGTGTTTATTCCTTCTGTTTTCCTTAAATTATATTACATGTTAATAAAAAAGATTTTACACTGGCATTGCATGCAATTTTGTTGAGGTCTTTGAATTCATTGCCGCTCCAATGGGTTTCAATAAATTAAATATATCTATTCTGCATTGTTGATTATTTCTTGATTAAATTGCAGAAAAATGGCAGGGGGGTTTAGAGTTTTGCATCTTGTTAGACCTTTTCTTGCTATACTACCAGAAGTTGAATCAGCAGACCGGAGAATTCCTTTCAGGGAGAAAGTTATTTATACAGTAATATCACTATTCATTTTTCTGGTTTGCAGCCAGCTTCCTTTGTATGGCATTCACTCAACCACAGGCGCAGATCCTTTTTACTGGATGCGTGTGATTCTCGCTTCAAACCGTGGAACGGTCATGGAACTGGGTATCACTCCCATTGTGACTTCAGGATTGGTGATGCAGCTATTAGCTGGATCTAAAATCATTGAGGTCGATAATAATGTTAGGGAAGATCGTGCTTTGCTGTAAGTGGTGCTATATTTACGTTACTTTGCTTTAAGTGGTGTACTCAAGCACATTTTTGCGGTATTTATTTACATAAAATAATGAAAATAGAATTTCTTATCTTCTATCATACGTTAATATAACTGGTTTTATGTACTGTATAACCTGGATGGTTGATTCTTCTTGAATGGATTAGTCGATATACCAAAAGTTAATGTGTGCACCACGATTACGAAATTGTTTTTCTTGCACGATTTGAATAGTTTACTCTAGTCAAGTTGTAGTAAAAATCCCGAACCTATGCGAAACATTATTAGTAAAATTTGCATTGGCTTTCGAAGAAGTGATTGTGAACCAATTTGGGATCAAAGTTTAGTCAGATGTGTTATATATGGTTGGATGGAAACAAAGTTGGTAAGTTATGGTGCAAACTTGAATCATTGTTGATTTTTTATCACAAAAAAGTTGAATTATTGTTGATTTTTGTTAATAGTTGGAATTGGTTGACAAATTTGTTGGTCCTACTGCAAACTTTCCAAAACACCCTTACTATACAAATGAAGTTTATTGGTTTGACTTCCATTAATTTCAAACGGTAACATTCGTTTTTAATTGGAAAGTTTGATATGTAAATGATGTCATGAGTTTGAATCTCAATCCCTGCAAAAATATTCATATTCTTTCTAATTCTATTTTTCAATTTATGTTGCTAAAAATACATACAAAATTTGGGCTTCAATGATTTTAGATCATTATATTTTTTTTTCAACGATATTTTAATATGCACGTGCATCGCACATGCTGAAGAGCTCGTGTAAACTGTCTTAAAAATTGATTTAGTCTGTTTGGAGTCTTTGGATTATGTCTGAATTTCAACGATATTCCAAAAAGTATTGCCACTCCAGTACATATGTTGTAGAAGAAACTCATCGAAAGGATACAATTTTACCATTTAAATATTTGAATTTTACCTTTGTCGTGCCATCTCAGTTGAAATCCATATCTTATTATATAATTCTATTCACATGAGATTCTTAACGAGATTTTAGAAAATACATAAATTTTAGAATATACATGCTCATATACTCATGTGTGTCAATTCAATATTTCAGAAATGGTGCACAGAAATTACTTGGAATTCTTATTGCTATTGGTGAGGCGGTTGCATATGTTCTATCTGGTATGTATGGAAGTGTTGGCCAACTTGGTGCTGGCAATGCTATTCTCATTATTCTCCAACTCTGCTTTGCTGGTATTATTGTCATTTGTTTGGATGAGCTACTGCAAAAAGGTTATGGCCTTGGATCTGGCATTTCCCTCTTCATAGCCACTAATATCTGGTAAGCTTTCTAGTCACATCATTCTTACATTTCAAAATTTTGGATGGTGTTGATTGCTAAAGTTCATTCGTCTTTTATATAGAAAAGTCTCCTCGTAAGCTAATCTTCAATGTACTGTTATAAAATACTTAATCTGCCCTTAAAGAATTAAAATAGTGATGTTTTGAACTTTTATTTTTATGCCAAAATAAACTGCGTTTTAGAATTATGTGGTTGGAATTAATTTGGAAGTATGGTGGAAATGTAATTTACGCAGTTGCTATTTTTTTTAAAGCTGTGCTCCTTTATTGTGCGTGGAAGTCACAAAGAAGAAAAGGTTGTGCTTTTTGTTGAAATGAGTAACATCGAAGGTTTGTTAAATAAAATGTAAATCAACAACTTACTGTTACAAGTCACAAAGGACTTTTGGATACTGTAAATTATTTTTTAACATTCTGCCCAACAAAGCATATTAACATGGTCGTATAACTCAAGTTATCAATTCTTTTCTTTATCCTGCACAGCGAAAGCATCATTTGGAAGGCTTTTAGCCCTACTACCATTAACAGTGGCCGAGGTGCTGAATTTGAAGGCGCTGTTATTGCATTATTCCACTTGTTAATAACTAGGACAGATAAAGTGAGGGCTCTTCGTGAAGCATTTTACAGACAAAACCTTCCGAATGTGACAAATTTGCTTGCAACCGTATTGGTTTTCCTCATAGTGATTTATTTCCAAGGCTTCCGGGTTGTACTTCCAGTTAGATCAAAGAACGCTCGCGGGCAGCAGGGTTCATATCCAATCAAGTTATTCTACACATCTAACATGCCCATTATCTTGCAATCTGCACTCGTTTCAAACTTGTATTTCATTTCTCAGGTTGGAACTATACCACAACATTAACATCATAATTTCTTGCATAGTTAATTTTGTTACATGGACATCTTTCACATTGATGCAGCTGTTGTACCGTAAGTTTAGTGGGAATTTCTTTGTGAATTTACTTGGCAAATGGAAGGAATCCGAATACTCTGGTGGTCAATTTATTCCAGTTGGCGGCCTTGCTTATTATATTACACCACCATCTAGGTAGATTTAGTACTAATGCTTAGCTTATAATCTAATTCTTACAGCAGCTTGTCATTTCAATTTTTATTCTGTGTAGTTTGGCAGATATGGCTGCAAACCCCTTCCATGCTTTGTTTTATATAGTGTTTATGCTGACGGCTTGTGCACTGTTCTCTAAGACTTGGATAGAGGTGTCTGGGTCATCTGCAAGAGATGTTGCTAAGCAACTCAAGGTAATAATGAACGGAAAAAAAACTATTTTTTGTGATAATAGCCATCTGGTTTGGTCATTAATGTAGTACTTGATTGATACCTCATTATATATACGAGCGTAACGGCACGCGCTTCGCGCGTGATGAAGAAGACTGAATTGTTTTTCTACAAATTGTATTTATTTAATACGTTCAAAAACATGATTTCCACATATATTTAGTCATATTTTTGTGTTGAATCATACGTAAATAATTTGAAATTTTATTTCTAAGTTGAAATATCTAATTTCTCGTAAGTTTAAATTTTTATTTATATTATTAATTAATATAATTTTTTTGTCAAGTAGTTTATTTGCTAGATCCTATTTTTAAGTGATATTAAGACTTAATAAATATTTGTAGATGAATTTTGAATTTGTAAAATAAGCTTAATTGTCAAATCCTAATTTTAAGCGATGTTAAATTTTAATAATATATGTAGAGAGGCATTTTTAATATTTGATGCTGATACCAAAAGAGTGCGACAACAAATATATTACAACTATTAATAAAAATTACATATAAAGGGCAATTTTGGAAGTTCATGGTCAGACCAAAAGTTTGCGCCTCCAGACCAACTATTAATTAAGATATGTTTAAATCGATAAAAAAAATGATTTTTTATTTTCAAATGATATTAAGATTTGTGTATTTGTAAAGAAGTATTCTAAATTTATAAAGGAAGTTTAATTTTAGATCCTATTTTTAGAAGTGTTTTGAATTCGTAAAGCATTTTTTATCGTTAGATCATACTTTTAGGGGAGTTTGAATTTGTAAAAGAAGTTTAATGTTAGATCCTATTTTTAAGTTATTAAGATTTGATAATATATAAAGAGCATTTTTGGTAGTTCACGTTATACCAAAAAAGTGTGACACCAAAACTATTACAACTATTATTAAAGATAAACATTACAGTAGGAAAGTAGGTGCATCCTTTTTTGATTGTTGGCTGGCATTAGCTATAGATAATAAAATAAATGAGGGAAATTATTCTAATTAGGTAAATAAGTGAAGTCAATAAATGACTGATTGATTTATTTAAAATTGGCAGAAAAGCTTCCTGCTATTTACTGAAATACCTTCCTTTCAGCTACAACATACTATGAGTACTTCGTGTTCATGTTTTAGAGCCAAACTAAGCTGATGACTGTTGATAACATTTTCAAATCATCTTCTGGTTTATGGTATATAAGGTGGTAAAGATACAGATTGATAATTCGAAAGAAGTCCTGATATATGGTTAGTGGTTAATACTTGTAGATGTTATTTTGCTTGCACTTGAACAGCTGTTTAATTAACTGTAAGTCTGTAAATCAGAGGAATGTAATTTGGCCCAGGCTCTTTGCACTGCAAAATTCCTCTCTGACACACCGTTTAAGGTTAAAAAAAAGAAAAAGAAGAATAAAGACAATTACATTTCTTCATAACTCTCTTCTTTCATTTTAAGAACTTTTAAAAACCGTTTTTTTAAATAGTTATGTGAATTTTGTGTAAAACTCAAGTAAGATTGATGGAATAAAAAATGAGTCGCCCTCGCTAGGGTAGGTCATAGATTTGTAACTAACCACGGGTACCTCGTACCAGGAAAGAAGCAAACCCACCTCCACTTTACATTAGGTTCATTGAAGCATTCCGCTTTAGGGTAGCAGTTTACACACACACACAATTAGACGAGCAACCCTAGCTACCCCCAGCGTTGTTTTTCAAACCTAGTGTGGCGCTAGGGTGGTTTTGTTTCAAACCGCCACCAGACTTATGATACTAGGTTTTAAGATATACCACGCCAGAGGCATACTTGTGAACTACAGCCTGTTTGGGAGTTGTCTTCATCAATTAAAATTCTGTACCGTATTTTCACCAAATTCAACATCAAAACATGTATTTTGGAAATAAAGAAAACAAATAAATGAAAATGACATATATCAAAAATTAAACTCCATCAGAAGAACCCGTCTTGAGTTGTAGAATGAGGAGATGAAAGTGAAGATCTCATGTGTTAAAACAATAGAACTCGAATTTTAATCGAAGAATATGACGTGTGAAAAATTGAAGAGGACGGGGTTTTGAGAAGTTGTTCTGTATTAAGCAAAGTAGGGATAAATGTGGATTTTTGTTGGGGTGTGAAAACATGGACAGCAAAGTTCAACCCGTTATTACATCTCAATATTTGAGCGTCATATTTAGCATACGTTTTCATTTAAGCATGCTTTTATTGGAAATGTTGTTAAATAAGACTCCTTTTGATGATTAGCATGTATTAAGGTGACTTGAATTATAATATTAAGTATGTGAACAATGTTTGCAACTTGCAGTTACCTCCTAGGTTGCATATTTATATTCTTATGTTGGTTTACTGCAGGAACAACAAATGGTGATGCCCGGTCATAGGGAGTCGAATCTGCAAAAAGAACTTAATCGATACATTCCAACTGCAGCTGCATTTGGTGGCATGTGTATCGGTGCATTGACCGTACTTGCAGATTTCATGGGAGCAATTGGGTCAGGCACAGGGATTCTTCTTGCTGTCACCATCATATACCAATATTTCGAAACATTCGAAAAGGAAAGAGCCAGCGAGCTTGGATTCTTTGGTCTGTGATCGCTTGCAATATCATTTTCTATGTAATACAGTAAAAGTGACTAGTCAGAGATGCTCTGTAGCTTCAGCTGGTAGAAATTTTGGGAAAGCAAGTTGAAGAGGAAAATGATAAAAAGAAATATATATGTTAAAGTTTAATTTTTGTTTAAAGAACTTATGATAGATTCTTCAGGGATGCTCACTTCCCTACTTTCATCTAGAGTAGTAATGTGTGATTTTTTATTTTATCATTTGGTTTTTGGGGCGGAACGTTTGAAATATTTGATTAGACATGATTTGTAACAAAATTGCTAATGGATCCAATTTCTTGATTTAAAAGGACAAATGGATGTGTATTTTTGGTCTGATGTATGTTTGTTCCTACAGAGTTGTAAACGGAGGGGATGTTCTATCTTACTATCCCATTTAAGATGCGCATCCTGTTTTGTATCTTATCACGTTTATTTAATTGATTGAATTAACGAAAAAAAAAAAAAAAAAGATACGATTCGTTCGACGCATGTGCAGAGGAAAACAGTCTTTTAACTCCTATATACTTACCGGAATTTGAAACTGGTTACTTGGGGAATGAGTCACCGTATTCTTCCATTGGCGATTTCCATGCTAGATTAATTGGATTATGCTAGTATTTGTGTGGTCCAAGATAGGTGTACCATGTTTGGATGATATGTTTGACCGCTTCTGCGGTAATCCTTTTTGGTAATGGTTTGTATAACCGTAGCGATTTGTTTTGTGATATTCAGTAATTTAAATAATTGATTTGATTATTATAAAGTTAGTTTTAAATGAATGATTTAAAAACTTAGGTAGTGTTTGGTTTGAAAACATGTTTTATGTTTTGCGGTTTCAATATTTGTGGGCGTGGAGGTGAAGGAGTTGGAACATTCTAATTAATCCGACGATGGAAAGAAGAGATGAAAAAAGATAGATTTTGATATTTCTTGAAAGGCGAAAAACACGAAAAAGTAATTTTCAATTTCATAAGTCTTAACTCGATTTTCAAGTCGATCATTTTCCACCTGTTTTTGGCTCTTCCGTGTATTTTGTACACGTTTGAAAACACAAAACTCAAAACTGAAATTTCAAATCAAATGTTATCTTAGCTTTTGAAGATAAATGAATTGGAATTTAAACATTTTTCGTTGTCTTACCAAAATATAGTTTGGATGAAGAAAAAGATGTAGAAGTTGGTCGTTAAAGATTAGGAGGAAATGAGTTTTCCAATATTTTAGCATGTCCTAAAGTTCAATCCATCTTAATAAAAGAGCACAGTCTTTTCCCTTTTACTCACTTCCTCTTTCCCACTTCCTCACTTTGCAAACATAGTTCATTTCTTCGTTCTCCATTTCATCTTTTTTCAAAAATCTAATCCATATAGATTGTGGAGAAATCTCTAAATTCATGTAAAAATTACCATAATTCAAATTAGACAAAGATATAGGTTGATGTCCTAGAGGTCATGGATATGAAACTTCGAGATACTAAAATCAACGCTCTGCTTAAATAAAATATCATTCTTACCATAAAAAAAGTTTTAGACGAAGATCTACTAAATCGTCTTAAAAAAAAAGGCTACGGAGTAAAGTTTGGATTTTGGAATTTTTAAAGTTAAAATTTGAAGGGCAGACTATTTACTTAATTTGAGTGATAATCTTGGATTCGGTAAGTTGGAATGATTCTTCTTGTGATTACTCCTAGACGTTTGTACTTGCATTCATGATTATTGTCGACAAAATTTCAAGCCAATCTCGAAATAGTGCTTATGGAGGTCTCTAGTAAATGTCAGTCACTAAAAAAGTTGTTAAACGTGTAAAAGGAGGAGTAAATACAAATGGAGTGTGAAACAAGTCAGTAAACAACATATAATTCAGGGTGATTCGATCAAGAAGAGAACTATGACCACTATGATTTCTTATGTTATTGTTTCCGAGGTTTTCCAGTTATAAGTGAGATCTATTGACTTTTACAAGAACATAAAACAATCTAGAATATGGTTTTCGAATGATGATCGTTGTACAAGCGCATTAGTTCTTCTATTTATAACCGTGGAAATCATGTTTTAAAGGGCTCGGACAGATGTTTTGGATGTTAAATTTCTTTAGAACCATTGACTGTGTTTATGGTCTAGATGCGGACATCGCCAATGCCACTTGGGCGGAATGATCCAGATGCATCCTAGCTGACAGATCATACATCATCATGCTTTCCTTATATGACTTTTATGGTGGAGTGAGTAGTTGTTGCACAATGTCACTTTTTTTAGACGAACAATACATTCATAGTGCTTTTGTCAAGGGAACAGTACAAACTCATCGTCTCTTTTTGTAGGAGCAGTTGATGGCTTATGTTAGATCTTTGTCCGCATATGTGAAGCGAGGCGGGTTAGAGAATTGATCAAAGAAGAGTTTGAAAGACCGAAAGTTGTATGGATGAGGCATGTCACCAGACATGTGGGTTTAAAAGCTAGCATTATTTATATAACATGGTCGGTGACAGACAGGGTGAGGAGTTATCTCGAAGGTGGTAAGAAGGTACCATCCGATGACTCGCGAGAGACCGTTGTCTTGGAGGAAGATATGAAAGGGATTATGGACCGGGGTTATGAGGCGAACAAACCTTTAGGTAAGGCTCATTTGAATGGACAGAAAACTAGGTTGTATATGATTTCATCGACACTTGTTATGTATGCCTTGACGATTTGGTTAGGCTTCGGACATGCTTGGCTTGGTTTGTATTTTGCAAGAAAAACATGCAACATTTTGCCCTCCAGATTCACCTCTACGGGAATGGTGGACTTTTTTTATTCATAATTAACTTACATGACACACGACATGCTCTCATTAGTTGCTATGATTTGTACCTTGTGATGGTTTCAAGGAATTGACGTTTGATTTGATGGTGCAGTTCGATCATTACTTTATAGCCTGGACCGTTTCCCTCTCACTCCATCAGTGGTTGAGATTAGAGCAAAAACCTATAGTAGGAGGGGAATATCTTCTTCTTCCCTTTTACCATTTCCTCTAGCAAAATCCACCATTAACTATTCAAGCTTGTTGAATATGCGCTTATATGTTTTTGTTTGATGATAATAAACATATATATATTCATTTAAATGTATTTGGTAATGTACTATTCTACAAAAATTAAATAAATATTTGTTGAATAAAATAAACTACACAGAATTTGAATGGAATTTGAATTCAAACAGAAATTTTATTCAAACAAATATTTATTACAACCTTGAATAGTACAAATTCAAGCTCTCACTATACATATACATTTTTGATTACATCACAATTACATCACAATTCAATTTACATTGATAACCTCACTACATATCACTCACACTCGTATTTATCTTCAACTTTATTCCAGTTTGAATCCAACATCTGAGCAATTTGCAAAAATATACACTTATGTAGTAAAATTGAAAAAGAAATATTTTTGCAATATAAAATAAAATATGGTCTTCGAAAATATTGTTTGCCTCAGTTATTTGGGCTGTTCGTCATCATTTAAATTTGAATTCATCATACACATACAACTTGTGACATACACAGTGTATCACCGTATATGCCACAAGGCCGTGCACACCAATATATACACTTGATAAAATTACAGGGACAGGTGAGCACAGGTCAAACCCAAATACAGGATTCAACTCAGGTGCAACATAAATAAAATCACGACACGAGCACAAGGTCAAATCCGAGTTTTGAAACTGGATTCAACACAAGGCAACTTGAAGAATGCAAAGCTTCGACAAATCAAAACTCCATCAAAGCACATGTATGCAGATCAGGTCCAGTGCCAACAAAGAATCAAGTCTCGACCAAACCAGTTGTAACATGGATATCAAAAGCAATGAACAGAGAACATGCATGAAGACTGAATGAAGTACAAAGCATGCATTGATGAACATGTGTACATATGGTGACACAGTCAAGTCCAAATGCATCAGTGGGGAAACTGCAGTGGACATGTATACAACAGAAGAAGCCATGATCAAGTCCAAGAGAAATGCACAAGCATGATACAGGTGAACAGAAGTGCACCAGTACAAAACAAGTCGATGCAACATGAACAAACTCAATATGACTGCAAGCAGTGCCACAAGACCACCAAGCAAAACCAGTGACAATATAGATGCAAGTGAATGCAACATTTACAACATACAAACAAGCAACTGAGAGCAACAGGTCCAGTTATAACAAAAGACCAAGTGCAGCATCAAGTCAGGCATGAAGGAATGTCAAAGAACAGAATTACTCACATATATGCGACATTTTTTATGTACCAATATGATATGTAGTGTAACCAAATCAAAACAGAGAATACAATATGAAGACCAAGGTTACAAATGTGCAAATGCTCAAACTCAGGTGGACAACATATCTAATGAACTAATGAATCAACTGCAATGCAACACAAATGTGTTCACATGAACCAAGCTATATACAACCAAAGAAGCAAACTCAAGTAGACAGTAACATGTGTTATAGTGGTGATGCAAGTGCAAACCAGAATGAAGACCACTTGTGTACAACTTCAGCAGTGACAATGAAGTGAATGCAAGAATAAAGTACTAGAGACTACAAGTAGAGCAAGTGCAATTCGATCTAACATGAAGTACACCTAAGTGACACAGTGAACCAGACAACAACACAAACCAGTGGCCATAACCAGAGGCAATATGCATGCAAGTACACAGTGAAATCGCCACAGTCTCAAACTCAAATGATAGACCGAACCAAGAGTCGAAACAACTCAACATGAGCAGTACCATGGACAGAAGACAATGCCAACAAATATAACAACAGCCAATGCCAATATGAAACCGAAGAACTCAATACAGATAATCAACGCAGTGATAAAAATTCAAGTACGTATACAGTATTGACGAAGTCAAAAAATCAACACCGTGATGACCACGGTAGAAATTCAAAACCGTGTCAACCAAGCAAGTATCCATTGAATAAGTCAGTGAAATCTCAAGCATCAAAACATAATCAAGCGGCCAAAGCACTGTATTGACAAATTCAAACAAATTTATACGAACGCAATTCAAGGAAATCGAACGCATATATAAACCATTCAACATCATCGGCAAGAGAGAGGAGTTCGAATACAAAAATCAAAAAGCATCAGAGCAAATATTCTTACCGAAGCAATAATCGAACTCATCGAAGCAACCGAAGAAAGCAGCACGAAATCGATCGAGCCAGGCTAAATCGCGCACAACCAACAACGATCGAATTAGTATCGGAGCTTCGCAAAAGCCCTAATTTGGAACAAAGAGCGCAAGGAGCAAAAGCCCCAAATTCGCAGAGCAAAAGGAAGAACAGAGCCGCCATTTTTCACAAGTCAAAAGAGGAACGGGTTAAAGCAAAAGAATGGGCCAGCCTTTATTTTAAAGGGGCTTTAGCTTTAGTTTATTAGGGTTTAATTTTTTAAAAGGGGTTTTTAAAGTTTTATTTGAGCAAAAATTAGGGATTCAAGTTTATATTTTAATTTTTGCTCCTGCTTGTATTTTTGAAGTTGTTTTTACTTTTCAAGTCAAAGAATTTGTAAATCACCACCTAGGTTGTAGGTAGTGTCAGATTGTCTAGTTAGAGTTAGTTCAGTGAGCAGGGTGTGCGAGTTTGCAAAACTCTATAGGCGGGAGCAGAGTTTGCGAGTAACCGAAACTCTATAGGCGGAGCAGGGTGTGCGAGTCTAGTAGAGTGTTTGTGAGCGGGAGCAAAGGTTTGTGAGTCTAGTAGAGTGTTTGTAAGCGGGATACTGTTTAATTCTAATAGAAATCTGGGAATGCAGCAATAGGCAGGGGTTGCCGAAGCTGGGTAAATTTTGTGTGTGATTTACTTTTCAGCATATTTATTTCTGCAGTTTATGTCTGTGTTTAATTCGAGAAAATTTGCTATAACCCTATTCACCCCCCTCTAGGGTTAATTTAGATCCTACAAGTGGTACCAGAGCCCGGAATTTTTTATTTAACTCTAGAGTCATGAATCCACCAAATAATGCTTTTTCTGAGGGGCAATCTATTGCTAGGCCACCCATGTTTAATGGGAACGACTATGCTTATTGGAAAGTTAGGATGGGTATTTATATTAGTTCTGTTGATTATGATGTTTGGGATATTATTGAAACTGGCTATAAACCTCCCACTATAACTGTTGGTGGTACTGAGATTCCTAAACCTCAGGATAGGTGGGATGCTAACGATAAGAAATTAAAAACTACAAATGCCAAAGCAATGAACGCTTTGATCTGTGCTCTTGATAAAAATGAATTTAATAGAATTTCTCATTGTACAACAGCACAGGAAATTTGGCACACTTTGGAGGTGACACACGAAGGAACTTCTCAAGTCAAGGAGTCTCGTCTAGCCCTATTTAGCAATGAATACGAAAACTTTGTGATGGACAAAGGCGAGAGCATAAAGGATATGTTTGGACGCTTTTCAACCTTGGTATACAACGCTAGAGCGCTTGGGAAAGTATTCACTGAGGTAGAGCTTGTGAGGAAGGTGCTACGAGTTTTACCAATGAACTTTGAAGCAAAAGTCACGGCAATACAAGAATCGAAAGATCTGAATAAGCTAAGCATGGAGGAGTTGATTGGAAACTTGATGACATATGAGCTTGAGCTAAAAGCAAAGGAAGAACGCAACAACTCCGAACCAAAGAAGAAGACGATTGCCTTGAAAAGCAAAGAAGAGAGCGATGAAGATGAAGAAGATCCAATTGAAGAGCTTGCAATGGCTGTCAATAATCTTAGAAAATGGTCTAGATTCAAGCCACGCAAGAAGAAAACAAGTCGTAATAGGCCAAAAGATTCTGACCATTCCGATAATGAACCGACGTGCTTTAACTGCAAGAAACCCGGACACTTCATACAAAAATGCCCACTTCTCAAATACAACAAAGGAAAGAAAAAGAAGAAGAAGGCTTTTGCAGCAACTTGGGATGATGAAGAAGGAGAGGAAGTTTCGGATAGCAGCTCAGAGGAGGCTAACTTGTGTCTTATGGCAAAATCAGATTCAGAAGCAAGCTCCGAGAATCTAGCGAGGCAGGTGAGTATTCCTATAGAGATCTTGTTTTTATGTGCTTAGATCTTACTAAAACAATTGATAGTCTTGAATCAAAAATTGAAAAACTGAAATCTGAAAGGAGGAAACTCGCCCATGAAAATTCTAGGTTAGAAACTGAACTCGATAATATTCAAAACCTAGACTGTAAAAATTGTAAGATTTTAGATTCAGAATTATCAAGACTTAAGAATAGCTTTGAGAATCTTGAAAAAGAAAACTTGAGTCTTAAGGAAAACATTGACACAAGGAAAAAGGATTTTATAAATAGATGCACCTCACTTGTAACTGAAAACACAACATTAAAAACCAAAGTCCAAAATCTTGAGAAATCTCTGAATAACTTTTCAGGAGGAGAAAAATCATTTAACATGTTATTGGGAAATCAACTCTTCGCTAACAACAGAAAAGGACTAGGTTTTGGGAAAACACAAGTTGATGATAATGCAAAAGGTAGGAGTATCTTTGCTAGATGTGAAATAATTGGACATCGTGTTGATAACTGTAGTCATAGGAACAAGAATACAAAATTTAATCAAGTCAATTCAATGTGCACAATTTGCAGAAAATTTGGACACAATCAAAATAATTGTTGGTATAGACCCAAACACGTGAAAACTATACCAATTTGGGTTCCAAAAGGCATAAATATAAAATCTTTGAAAGTCAAACAAATTTGGGTGCCAAAAGGAACATATATAAATAGTTTTGGGTCTCCACAAACATATTTTTCATATTCTGCCACTAACAACCATGGACCTATAAAAACAAATAGGTCACAAAAATCTTTCATCATGTAGGTGTGGTGGCAGGCTAAGGAACAACAATGGTGTTCTCTGGATTTTGGCTGTTCCAGAAACACAACGGGCAATAAAGCAAATTCCTTAGCCTAGTACAAAGGCGACAGAATCACAATGGGCAATCACGAGAAATTATCGTAAAGGTAAAACAGGTGAAGGTATATTTATTTGATCGATAAGTTAATGTGATAATCTGCACCATATTCTGAATGAAATCAGCCAATATTGAGATGTTGTAGAGATGATTTTTTGATTCTGACTTGGTCTACATAATTAGCCAATTACATTTATGCCAAAACCACTATTCTTCGAATTACTTCATACATATTTGTTTGGATTAAACATTGTGTTTTGTTGGATACATTTGGTCATAATTCGGCTAACTCTATATTCACGGTTTTATGATTATTTCCTTGGCTTCAATTCAAATTCAAAGAATGTCATTTAAATTGTTGTTAAAATTGAGTTTGAAATTTTTGATGCACTCTTCGTGGTCTGGTTTATCAACTTTAGTTAGTGATATTTTGGATTGAAAGAGAAACTCAGATGCAGATTACACTGGTAATCTAGTTGATAGAAAAATTACTAGTTGAACGTGATTTTTTTTGAGACATTTAGTAACTGCATCGTTTTTCAAAGAAAATATATGCATATTTTTCATAATTTTCAAATAGCAGAAAATTCTCTCATATAACCCCTTCGAGAAAATCATTGTTGACCATATTTTCAGATTAGTAATTTTTATTTGATTTTAAATGACAAATTTAGACTAATCCAACTCCCTACTAATTATCAAAAAGATAAATAGTGATTGAAAAAGTGATAAGTGTTGATATTTAACATACATTACTCAAAAGATTATATTTTGGAAAATTTCTTTAGGAATTCAAACAAGAGTTATAAAACTTTTTGTTGGGTAAAGATTCCACGACCATTTCTATATCTATCATATTTCTATCGACCATTGTTTATCAAATATTAAATATAGTTTGTCGATATGTGGTACTATAATCAGGAATCATTTGTTTTTCATGTCACATTTTTTTTGAAAAAATAAATAAATATCCAAAGTATTCACTCTCATTTAAAAGTCCTCACGGTTATGCATGGGTGAATTACTTGGATTTTTGATTATGTGCTTCCATGCTCATTTAAAAGTCCTCACGGTTATGCATGTATGGAACGCATATCAAAATTAATTGATTAAATAGACAAGTTGATTCTAATCCCATTTAAAAGTCCTCACGGTCATGCGTGGTTAGAAGATAATTGATTTCATTTTTTAAAATTAAATTGGAATACTACTAATCTCATTTAAAAGTCCTAACAGTTATGCATGATTAGTAGATATTCAAATTCCTGATATAAATGTACCACAAGTAGATAAATCTGTATGATTTTATATAAGAATATCATTACTATTCTTTCTAAAAGTGGAATATGTGCCAAACAAGGGTAGTTATGATTTTTGTTTGATTCTTATTGAAGTTTAATATTTATATTCAATTTGAGTTTAAAGTTGGATTAATATCGATCACTCTATATCTATTTTTCTCTAACACTATTATTCTTTTGCTGATAACAAAAGGGGGAGAGAAAAATTAAGATTTTGTCAAATAGAATCAAGCAAAGGTCAAATAATTTTACATTTGCATCTAGGCTCATTTATATATTTCTATTTGTATGCATATATGTAGGGGGAGCATCATGTAGAGAGGAAGCATTTAAATAGGGGGAGCAAATTGAACGATCAAATACATTTAATACATTCAAAATCTTAAATATATGTTTGTTATCATCAAAAGGGGGAGATTGTTGAATATGCGCTTATATGTTTTTGTTTGATGATAATAAACATATATATTCATTTAAATGTATTTGGTAATGTACTATTCTATTTTTCATAGATTAAATAAATATTTGTTGAATAAAATAAACTACACAGAATTTGAATGGAATTTGAATTCAAACAGAAATTTTATTCAAACAAATATTTATTACAATCTTGAATAGTACAAATTCAAGCTCTCACTATACATATACATTTTTGATTACATCACAATTACATCACAATTCAATTTACATTGATAACCTCACTACATATCACTCACACTCGTATTTATCTTCAACTTTATTCCAGTTTGAATCTAGCATCTGAGCAATCTGCAAAAATATACACTAACGCAGTAAAATTGAAAAAGAAATATTTTTGCAATATAAAATAAAATATGGTCTTCAAAAATATTGTTTGCCTCAGTTATTTGGGTTGTTCGTCATCATTTAAATTTGAATTCATCATACACGAACAACTTGTGACATACATAGTGTATCACTGTATATGCCACAAGGCCGTGCACACCGATATATACACTTGATAAAATTACAGGGACAGGTGAGCACAGGTCAAACCCAAATACAGGATTCAACTCAGGTGCAACATAAATAAAATCACGACACGAGCACAAGGTCAAATCCGAGTTTTGAAACTGGATTCAACACAAGGCAACTTGAAGAATGCAAAGCTTCGACAAATCAAAACTCCATCAAAGCACATGTATGCAGATCAGGTCCAGTGCCAACAAAGAATCAAGTCTCGACCAAACCAGTTGTAACATGGATATCAAAAGCAATGAACAGAGAACAGACATGAAGACTGAATGAAGTACAAAGCATGCATTGATGAACATGTGTACATATGGTGACACAGTCAAGTCCAAATGCATCAGTGAGGAAACAACAGTGGACATGTATACAACAGAAGAAGGCATGATCAAGTCCAAGAGAAATGCACAAGCATGATACATGTGAACAGAAGTGCACCAGTACAAAACAAGTCGATGCAACATGAACAAACTCAATATGACTGCAAGCAGTGCCACAAGACTACCAAGCAAAACCAGTGACAATATAGATGCAAGTGAATGCAACATTTACAACATACAAACAAGCAACCGAGGGCAACAGGTCCAGTTATAACAAAAGACCAAGTGCAACATCAAGTCAGGCATGAAGGAATGTCAAAGAACATAATTACTCACATATATGCGTCATTTTTTATGTACCAATATGATATGCAGTGTAACCAAATCAAAACAGAGAATACAATATGAAGACCAAGGCTACAAATGTGCAAATGCTCAAACTCAGGTGGACAACATATCAAATGAACTAATGAATCAACTGCAATGCAACACAAATGTGTTCACATGAACCAAGCTATATACAACCAAAGAAGCAAACTCAAGTAGACAGTAACATGTGTTACAGTGGTGATGCAAGTGCAAACCAGAATGAAGACCACTAGCGTACAACTTCAGCAGTGACAATGAAGTGAATGCAAGAATAAAGTACTAGAGACTACAAGTAGAGAAAATGCAATTCGATCTAACATGAAGTACACCTAAGTGACACAGTGAACCAGACAACAACACAAACCAGTGGCCATAACCAGAGGCAATATGCATGCAAGTACATAGTGAAATTGCCACAGTCTCAAACTCAAATGACAGATCGAACCAAGAGTCGAAACAACTCAACATGAGCAGTACCATGGACAGAAGACAATGCCAACAAATATAACAACAGCCAATGCCAATATGAAACCGAAGAACTCAATGCAGATAATCAACGCAGTGATAAAAATTCAAGTACGTATACAGTATTGACGAAGTCAAAAAATCAACACCGTGATAACCACGGTAGCAATTCAAAACCGTGTCAACCAAGCAAGTATCCATTGAAGAAGTCAGTGAAATCTCAAGCATCAAAACATAATCAAGCGGCCAAAGCACAGTATTGACAAATTCAAACAAATTTATACGAACGCAATTTAAGGAAATCGAACGCATATATAAACCATTCAACATCATCGGCAAGAGAGAGGAGTTCGAATACAAAAATCAAAAAGCATCAGAGCAAAAATTCTTACCGAAGCAATAATCGAACTCATCGAAGCAACCGAAGAAAGCAGCACGAAATCGATCGAGCCAGGCTAAATCGCGCACAACCAACAACGATCGAATTAGTATCGGAGCTTCGCAAAAGCCCTAATTTGGAACAAAGAGCGCAAGGAGCAAAAGCCCCAAATTCGAAGAGCAAAAGGAAGAACAGAGCCGCCATTTTTCACAAGTCAAAAGAGGAACGGGTTAAAGCAAAAGAATGGGCCGGCCTTTATTTTAAAGGGGTTTTAGCTTTAGTTTATTAGGGTTTCATTTTTTAAAGGGGGTTTTTTAAGTTTTATTTGAGCAAAAATTAGGGATTCAAGTTTATATTTTAATTTTTGCTCCTGCTTGTATTTTTGAAGTTGTTTTTACTTTTCAAGTCAAAGAATTTGTAAATCACCACCTAGGTTGTAGGTAGTGTCAGATTGTCTAGTTAGAGTTAGTTCAGTGAGCAGGGTGTGCGAGTTTGCAAAACTCTATAGGCGGGAGTAGAGTTTGCGAGTAAGCGAAACTCTATAGGCGGAGCAGGGTGTGCGAGTCTAGTAGAGTGTTTGTGAGCGGGAGCAAAGGTTTGCGAGTCTAGTAGAGTGTTTGTAAGCGGGATACTGTTTAATTCTAATAGAAATCTGGGAATGCAGTAGTAGGCAGGGGTTGCCGAAGCTGGGTAAATTTTGGTGTGTGATTTACTTTTCCGCATATTTATTTCTGTAGTTTATGTCTGTGTTTAATTCGAGAAAATTTGCTATAACCCTATTCACCCTCCCTCTAGGGTTAATATAGATCCTACAAAGCTTTCAAGAGATTTTCTCCGGTCCTCTTTTCAACGTACATCTAGCAAAAGTGAGCAACTTCTACTCTTTTCTCCTATGCTTTTCATCATATTTATTGTTATGTTCATGCGATGCCATTGAGGTTTTTTGTTTGTTTCACATCGTTTATAGTTGTTTCCTTTGGATTGTTTACCCTTCTTTTTTAACGTCGATATGCGTAGAATGTTAGTCATAGTTTGTCGATAGTTCGACTTGTTGGGTTGGACATTCACCCGAGTCCATTTCTCAAACTTAAGAAAAAGTTCAAATTACTAAAACTTCCCCCTCCACTTAGGTAAGAAGACGATAGATAGGGTACTGGGTTAGTGCCTGTTAACAGTTAAAATGATATTTCCAGTAAATGGGTCATAATGTCGGACTGTTATCTTTGGGCCTATTAAAATGATATTTTAAGTAACAGTATTAAATTTACCTATAAACTTTATAATATTATTATTAAAATAATTATTTATAAATTATATATACAGGATAAGTTTTTTATTACAGATTTCTTCTGCTTTTATTTATTAATACATATACTATTCTATATTTAAAACGATTTTAAAATTGTTTATTAATTATTGTTTACGAAAATAGGTTAAAACGAAAGGCATATTTATTAATAAAATAACTTTTAGAAAAATTTAATATATATTATATGTGTGTATTTAACTTATTATAAAATAATTTTTGCTCAATAAAATTAGTTTAATAATCCAAATTAATATTTATTTATATAAACATGTAGACGAAATATATTTATGTATAGTAGTGATGTTTCCACGTTTGTTTTTAAGAAAAGCAATTTGAATATATAAATTAAAGGGGAATTTCACTATAAGGACAAACTTTACAGTCCAATTAGTTTCTAGGACACACGTCCGCAGAAATTAATTTCAAGGCCAAAGTCAGCAAAATAATTACTTTTAAGGATAAAGTCAGCAGTCCAATTTCTTTCAAGGACATAATTTCATAGGTTTTTAGGCTGTAGAAACTAATTATTTTGCATTTTGTCCTTAAAAATAATTATTTCAGCTGTATATCTTAGAAACTAAGTGCACTTGCCAAAGAGGCCCTTGTGGCTAATTTTCACTAAATTAAATCGGATAGCATAGGAATAATATAAATTTGTTACAAAATTAATAAGATCTAACGTACACAATCATGTTGTAATACGCAATCCAAAATGGTATTACATTATTACCTGTATAAACAGCTTAAGATTCACACCTTGAATGATTGAAAACTCCGAGATTGGATTGAATCAGCCTTCAGATTTTGCTACAATTTAGCGACAAACACTACCTTTCTTTTAATTTGATTTTGCCTTTCGGAATTTCCGATATGGATCTTAAATCAAATATTTAGGTCATTTTTTTCTCCCCTATGGCTGACCAGGCTTGCATCATATATGAACCAAAAATTCCGAAGCCTATTTAAAAAGTTAAACATATTTAAAGCATGTTTAAATATATACTAGTATCATATATTGCATATGTGTAAATTTTATATATAGGTCCAAATAATTTCTAATAGTACCCAAAAAATTTCTAGGAGTTGTCCTACTTACAAATAAACTCCAAACATCAAATACATTAATAACTAATATTTCTTAAATATTAATTAATTAAATTAATTCATAACACTTTATAAACTAACTAAATCTTGTGGTTTTTCGAAAATTCATAAATACGATAGTGAGACTCAGAAGTGCGAATTCAGATAATGATTAATATTAAACAATTAAAATATTAACATCCACACGTCATCATTGCTAATGGTGTGATCATTTGGTCAAATTTCTTGCTTATAGGCTTTTTCGGTAAAATCATATTTTACATTACTTTAAGCACTTCCAATTGCGACAATAAGTTGCACAATTTCTCTTCACTAACGCTATATCAACTTAGGATGTATAGAATTTAGTATTGTTCAAAACTCCAATATTATGCGCATTCAACTTGGTCAGTCCATAACAAAGTTCTTAGTTTAATAATAATATTAATCATTAACTGCTTTACTTAGACCAGAGATTTCGACTATTAATTGACTACAGTTGACTATGATATTAACCTCATACAACTAAGGAGACAAATTCTCTGTTGAATAGTGTTTGATCTCTAATGCTTCAACCTAGACCCAACTATATAAAGAAACCACGCCAGTCAAAAGCAAGACAATTGGTTAAATTTAAAAAATTCTTATTGGATATTTGTTGGACTTATGTAGTCTAAATTCATTTAGAACTTTTCTAAAATTTTTTCATTTTATCATAATTGTTTAAAAATTAGCTTAATTTAATTTTAGTTGATTGTATATTATGATAAGCGCATCAAATGTACCCATGTGCAAAGCGTAAGTGCAACATATGAAAAGTGTATTTAGTTAATATGAACGCTGTTTTGGTGTTGGGATTTACACCGCAACGGACACATTTCCCTTTATATATGCATTTGTCGTTTAAAAGAAAGTTTTTTTAATTATACACACACACACACTCACTCTTACATGCATATACATATACATATACATACACACAAAAAATATAAATATTATGCATAGCAGTTTACATTGAGATTGACTTTATTTATATTACATGCAATAAATCAATGAATGCAATGTCTAATTAAAGTAGTTCAAAAGTTTACAGCCATAACTTACATATAAACCCCTTTTGAAACTTTATGTTAAATATAAACGTACACACACATAAATGTTATTACATAAATATATGAAATTATATTCACACATAAATCAAAACAAGTTTTGAAATAAAACAAAATAAGAATAACATTCAAGTAGTTTGTGAAATAAAATTGTTGCCTTTTTAAAATAAAGATTTAGTACTAGTGTAGGTACAATTGTAAAAGAAGAAATAAATCACCAAATAATTGTTTGCTCTTTTGATTTAATTAGCAAAACAATTGTAACACAAGAAATAAACCACCAAGTTAATGTTTTCTCTTTTGTTTTAATTAGCAAATTTGTTTCAGATTAATTTAAACATAAGATAATTAAGTCAATGGTTAATTTGTAATAAACCGATTTTCCGTACCCTTTAAGTTTACAATAAACCACACATGTCCAACTCAAAGTGAACGAAAAAGCGGATTGTTAGGGTAAAGAAAAAAAGAAAAAGAATAGAGAACAGAGAAAAATAGAATCTCACAGTGAAATTGACAACATATAATATATCAAGGATAGTAGAAACTGTCACTCCAAACATACAGAGTATATAAGAGTTAAAAACAAACCTTATCAGTTGGACAGTTATAAAATTCTGACCCTACAAATGCCGATAGGTATACTATATAGTGCAGCGGAAAATAAAACTACGATATGGGAATCTTCAGCTTCCCTTCAAGCCCTCCATAACTTTAAAGCCACCTGGAAAAATACTCGGTTTGACCCGAGCATTATAAATAAATAACACCCAGATCAGTCTGGAAATACCAACGTGAGATAACTCAAATAATGGGAAACATATATAAAAGTTCTCTGAGACCACGCCGCTAGAGCGGAACTGGTTTTTACCTCACCAGAATAACATCCATACAACCAAGAGCAGAAATAAATATCAGAAAACAAATGCAAATAGAAATGGACATAATTAATATTAAAACCAGACTTGAAAGAATGGAAATGAATCGAGTAAAATCCAAACTGGACAGAATGGATAGAATAAGGAAAACAGTTCAACTTGATAGGATGGACTAAATAAGGTAATAATCCAAACTTGATAGAATGGACTGAAAAACTATAATAAAACATCGTGAAGGGTGGTTGACTCTTCCCGTTGCAATTACAGAAAAACTGATTCAAAGGTTCGAATCAAATCAATTAAATGAATTTATCCAATGTAACAGGAGGGTGCTCCTCCTTCCATGAAAGTATACCTCTAGATAAAATATACTTAAGAGCATGTGCGTCACTCTCAGGACTTCCAAGCTGGACCTTGCTTCACACGAGCATTCGAATATTTCACATCAATGCATGCATACCGAAACCTCTCTAGATGATGTGAACATTCCCTGATGGGTGTGACCCACATGGCTTGGCTCCCACTCATGCCTTGCTTTTGGTTTTTTCGATGTTGGATATTTGTGATAAATCGTCTTAGAATGACGAAGCACAATAATGACTTGGAGGGTGCTCTCCCCTTTTTTGCACCTTGGTTTTAGTCATTTTTGGTAAAGGATAACAAAGCTCAATGGATCTATAAATCGTCTTAGAATGACAATAACAAAGAAGCTGAAGTAACCGAGAGATGAGATACCAACTATCAAGGATATAAAACGATCGTATGTGGAAATTAAGTCTTGTATACTTATCGCCACTCATTGAATTCAAACTTGTACATTTTTTGGGTTAATAGTAATACCGGACAACCTCAAAGTCATGTCCAACAATTACTCTTAACTTTTGAAATAGCAACAAGTTTACTTCTTTAATGTATAGTGCTAATTATACAAGTAAATCGTTTCCATATAAGTGATTCGCTTTACGGAAACAATTTCATTTCCATAAACGAATCAAAATTTTACTTTTAAAAGCTGAACTGAACTTGTGCTTAGTTTCTATATTTCCATACTGGCAAAACACCATTTGAATAAGTTCCTGATTGTTGAAACATTAAGAGACTAATTTTTTTCCAAATGCGACTCCGAAGACCTAAGCCAACATCAGACCGAACACCTAGAAGGTTATCCAACCTAACATCCCAATAATCGAGTTTCAATTCCTTTTATAACTTTAAAACAATATTAATTATCCCGAAAGATAATTAATCACATTTAAAATCTCTTTTAAACAAACAAATCCATTATCTATAATAAAATAGATAATTATTTTCAAACACTTATATAACATTGGTAAATTAACTTTAAATTTAATATGTTTATTAACTTTAAATTAGTTGATTCAAGCAATTTTATTATATTAGTTAATTTACTTAAATAACTTTTATTAAATCGAGTAATTAACTTTAAAAAGCATTAATTGCAAAGATTAATTAAATTCAAAAATCATTAGTTAAAATGAATAAGCCATCTCAAAAATCATTTATTAATAATAAATAATTTTAAATCCCATTAATTAAAGCAATTAATTAAATTTAAATAATCATAATTTAACTGGATTAATTAAATTAAATCCTCATTTACAAATGATTAATTAAAACATCGTTTCTTAAAATGATTCATTTAACTATAAAACATCATAAATTAAAATGATTTGACTAAATTCTAAATATTATTAGTTAAAACAATTAATTAAATTAAAAACAACCATTAGTTAAAATGATTAATAAAATTCAAATATCATTATTTTAAATAATTAATTAATATCATTAATTAAAATGATTAATAATTTTAATTATCATAAATTGAAATAATTAATTTAATTCCATCATCATTAATTAAAATAATTAATTAAGTTTAATAAATTAATTAAACTCCATTATCATTAATTAAAAGAATTAATTAAACTCAAATAGTCATTAGTTAAAATGACTAATTAACTATAAAACATCATTAGCAAAAATGATTAATTAAATCTAAATATAAATCGATTTTAAAAATCATTTACTAAATTGGTTAATTAATCTCAAAATCATTAGTTACAATGATCAATTAATCTTAATTATCATTAATCAAAATGACTAATAAATTTTGTATATTCTTTTTAGCGGAAACACAAGATCAAATTCATACGGTAGGGTTTTGAAGATGAAATTTAATAAACGACAGTATAACAAAAAATTGCTATAACGACATTTAAACTATTAAATGGAATATCAGAAATTAATCTCAATTAACCATCAATAACATCATACGGATGTAAATAAAAAATTTATAGGCAGGAAACCTCTTTGGGTCTCTCTACAGATTTTTTTTCTGCAAAACAATGGTTATGGATAATATATAGATAATTATATGGGTTTATAACAAACAATTTAATATGTCATCCATTTTCCTAACGGAAATTCAACCAAAAAGCAATCAAAAAATTTAACTAACATCCAAAAAATCAATAAACGTTTATAACATTATTAATATGATATAATAAAATTTAACGTAAGTTAAACTCACATTGATTTTCGTTTTCGCCGTACGTCCCGATTTTAGACTAAAACCGAATGGTCCTCCGATTTTAGCCTAAATTTTCACTTGCGCCAAATCCAACCAAACTAACTCCATCACAAAGATCTCATGACATTTTTCCAATGCAAAAACGACGTTTGAATCCGACCTCGTATGAACGAGATACAAAATTTATAAGTTATTGGTAAATTTAAATTTATGATTAAATAACTTCAAACTAATTACAAGATTACCTTTCTTCTATTTCTTCCCCAAACACAACCATGCATAGTGGCACCGAGCTATGGACATGCACGATGCATAATTACATGGAGATTCGCTGCTCGAATCCAAAATCCGTCATCTTCCTTCTCTTCGAAACCTCCACCCGCCTACCACCAACTCGATATCTCAGGAGCCACCACCGAAAACGCGACCTTCATCCCTTAAATTCACAAATGTCGTCAGGCTGCATCTTCCCTTTTCAAGCCACACCCCCAAAATCGACGTCAAAATGCACGACGCCTCCACGAATCCAAAACAAAGCTCCAAATGCCAGATAGACAACCATATGCACCTCAAAGTTCAACCCTAGCTTGTGCCCAATACTGACCTTGGCCTAAACATAACCACGAGCTACAAATCAGACATCGGATGGAAGCTCTAGCCCATACGAAATCGAATATATAATTTTCATGATTTTTAAAAAACTATATCATTGTATTTTGATTTTTATGAATTCTTGTATTGGAAAGAAACCCTGTTCTTGTTTACAGACAATGTATAAATAGGGTGGAGGGTAAGGTGGATGGTATGGGAATGGGCATGGGGTAGTTGAGGTTGATATCATGCAATCATAAGGCAGATTATACATATATTTTTTTAATTTTAAATTTTTTCAATAAAACATACCCAAAAATTTCGGACTCCAAATGAGGCGTGCCGCCTGATGTTCCATATGTTATACCTCTATTTCGAACATTGTTTCGAGTCCTAATTCGATCATACACAGAAGATAGGTTTTTGGACCCAATTATTATATTAAATTTCCGATATTAATTTTAACGCGTTTCGAGCTCGCACGATCAAAGAATACGTCTGATCGCTACGAAACTCGATGGCGTAATATAATTCACTGTTACGGATCCAATGAAACTAGTTTTTATCAAAATCTAAGACTGTGCCCCATAACGAAAATTTCTGTAACAACCCACCTTTTTGAAAGGTTTGAATCAATAATAAACCACACGTTTTAGACTCAAACCATTCAAAAGTGAAGATTGTTATGGGGTAAATAAGAAAAAAAATCAAAAAATACAGAATCTCATGGCAGAATGACAAAATATAATAATCAAATAACAGTTCATGGAGCTGTTTTACAAATACATTTGATTACACCTTTACAATACATATCAGAGTTACATACAATGGAAATATATAAATAATGCAGTAGAACAACATGCTGCAGTGGAATAAATATAATAAATAATAACAGTATTAAATTTTCATCTTCATCCTCTAGAAAGCAATCTTTAATAAACTGAAAAGCTCAAACTGACCGGTGCGAATTGAAAAGATAAAACACTCGAGTCAGAACTAAAAGATCTTATGTAAGTTAAATCGACAGTAAAAACATATGAGTATATGGCGTCGGAGATGTTTACGGGATTTGACATCTTCTGTCCAGTGTCAAATGTGAGTGCAATAACTTAAGAGATTTTCGGGATTCCATCTGCCAAGGATCCGTTAAACTATCCACATACATAGTACAATATGCTATTATAATAGTGTCTACGGTAAAGTAAAGTATTAAAACAGCGTTAAGGTGCTACCCATATCCCCCTTAACACATGTTATATAATGCCGTAGTCTAAACAGTACTGTAAACTCCACCGTAAACTGGTGGACTATCAAGGAGCACTCCATAGGTATGACACAAACCAAACTCGTAGAAGGCGCGATACGGCATGTGATAAGGTACGCGAGGCAATGCCCAGGGTAGGATACTACCGTTTTGCAAATTCGGACTGGTGGTAATGCATAACAGCTACTACTGCCCACCCGGAACACACTTCTATAATCAAACTCGAGGGGTGGACACCAAATCAATCACAAAGTCATAATACGGTATCAAAGAAATGTGCCCGATCGGAGGTGCGACCTCACTTGGCCTGGCATCGCTAGTCACATCAAGCTGACTCGCGGGAGTCAGGCTACGCTAATACCTCAAACAGAATCGTTCGCCATACCATTTTATTTTATTCTAGAATCTCCACCACATACACAGTTATTAAAGTGGTTTTCGATATTGACTGAGAGTATGACAATATTCTATCCCGGTTTCTTTAACAACCAAACGCTTATTTCACATCGGATGGTTCTTTTAAATTTCCAAAATCGTTTCATAATTGACATGAAAATATCATATTTAATTCAGACATATCACTTTCAAAAATCATATTCACTTTCGAAATCATATCGACAACATAGATTAAATCTCATTTCAAAATCATCATATTGAATCAAATATGTCATTTCACCAGAAAATATCATTTAAATTCCAACTTAGGTTATAACATTATTTAACCATATTCGCTTTTAAACCAAGGATTTAAATGTAAACACTTCCACTTTACACAAATCTGAAATTCAAAAAATAATTTAGATAGTTATAAATAGTTTAATTAGTTTGGCATAGTTTAAAAATAAACCTTTAAATAGTTAGAATACTCTAAAATATAAAAAAATAGATTAAAATAATTTAAATGGATTTAAGATAGTTTTAATAGGTTTAAAATAGTTTAAATCTATTTAAATTATATTAAATAAATTTATAATATATTAAATAAATTTAAAATAGATTAAATAAATTTAAAATATATTAAATAAATTTAAAATAGATTAAATATATTTAAATTATATTAAATAGATTTAAAATTGATTAATTAAATTTAAAGTAGATTAAAATGGATTAATTAGTTTAAAATAGGTAAACAGATTAAATTGGATTAAATAGATTATAATAGATTAAAATAAGTTAAAATTGGTAAAATTGATTAAAATAGTTTAAAATAGATTAAATTAGTTTAATAGTTGAAAAACTTAATATTCGGGATTTTCAAAACAATATATTTTAAACAGTTTATATTGAAATAAATTTGAAATTAACATCAAATTAAACTATTTCTTCCATTTTGACAAATTTGGACCATATCCAGATTTCAAATCAAAATCCAATTTCAAATCTTGAAATATAAATTTAGGCTACTCCAATTCCAATAGATTTCAAAGTTACAATTTCGAACGTTTCAATAATTTGATTTCGATAAATTTCGTTTATACTTCAAATTCAACTTTAAAATTTTAATTTAAACCAATTTCCAATTCCAACATTTAAACTTGGATTCTCAAAATGATTTGGTTTATATAAATCAATTTCCTTCAATATATCATTTAACCAAATTCAAGGTTTAAGGGTTTAAAATCGTTTAATTTAACCAATCCGGTGTCCGTATATGATTTTCTGCTCTATGGTCAAGTGATACAGATATTTATCATTTCAATCGACAAATATTTTAAATTTTATGGATATATATTATTTCAACCCGCAATCCCAAATTTTACTTCAAATCCATGAAATCGCTCGAGTCTATCATTTCAACCATAACGATTTCTCCTAATCTAATAGATCGTTCGGGTATGTATCATTTCAACCCATAGGGAACTTGCAGTATTATAATAATATGAAATATAACATCTAGTCGTCCAATATCAACAATCAACATCCATTACAATCACCATTCAAACTAATCAATAAACAATAATATGTCACTGATTATCAATAACGAGTATTAACTGACAATTTAGAATTTAATATCAAATTAATGGCGATAATATTCAATAAAAGTTAGATTTAACTGGAATGACAATTTAAATATACCAAACATCAACAAAACAATTTCTAATCGCATGATAAATTCATTTTAACTAATTTATGATAATCCGTAGTTGTGAGTGGATCAAAACACCCACATTCGATCTGTTATCGATTTAAAATCCAAAATTAGCCCAAAAATTTAACAGTCTCAAAATGCAGTCAAAAAAGTTCCGAAACGTCCGAAATTTCGATACGATTGCAATAGAAAAAACTCGCGTGAATACGAGCTCGTATGCAAAAGTTATTAACGTTAGAAGATTGGAAAATTTTGATTTTGGGTCATACTTCGGGTCGCCGCCTCAATTACCCAGTGCTTGTTTTGTGTTTTTGCCATAATGACCCGAGACCCGAGTCATTTGGCTCCTGACCCGACCTCGCTATAAGGTTTTCACCTCTAGGACTCGAAGCGTGACCAGATCCACCTTATTTAGCATGGAACTCTTTCTGACCCAAAGTCCCTGCACGGTTTTCGCCTCTGGAACCCACAGCGAACCTCTTCCTAACTCGAAGTAAACCTAGAGCAACCATTTTTTTTGAAATTAGGTTTTGGAATTTTGAGAATTAGGTTTGATCTTCTGACGTTTGAGAAAGAGGAAAAAGATATACGTACAGAAATAATAAAATGAGAAACAACTAGGGTTTATAATACCCTATATATAGGCAGGGTTGGATCGAAGCGATAACAATGACCTGAAAAGCCTTTTTCGTTTCCGAAACGAAAATGGATCATCCAATCTATCAAAATATAGGTTTTCGATATTTTTAAACTCAATGGAACAAATTTCAAGTCCCAATTCCATTATATACAGAAGTTAGCTTTCAAAACCACCTTATTTCAAATTGATTTCAATTAAAATGATTTCTACGCGTTTTGAGCCCGCACGATCAAATTACAACTCCGATCTCTATGAAACTTGAAACCCTACAATAATTCACTGTTATGGACCCGATGAAACTGATTTCGTCGAAATTCGAGACAGTGGCCAAAATGGCTATTTTCACGTTAATTAAATAAATTATTATTAAATTAAATTTATCACTTTTCAAATTCAAATTTTATAACTAATTTTTTTTATCACTTTTGCTTAACAAGTAATTATAATTTTTTAAAACAAATTTTCCATCTCAAATTCAACTATTAATATCGCGCTAATTACAGCGTCCGATTTCAATTGTAATAAATTCATTAATTACAATTTAAAACCCAATAAATTGATTCATTTTGATTTCAATTTTTTTTATTCAATCAATCATTACTTTATGGATATAGTTAACATTGTTTTTCCATTTATTGCATCAATGCTCCATAATTTTCATCTTAATTCATATTAAATCATTATTTACTTATTTATTGCAATTGATTTACAATTAAGTTTCAACAGACTAAATAATGCAATGACAATTAAACCATTGTTACAACTTACAATTTCAAACACAATTCTATGTTTATTGTTAACAAACAAAACTAATAAATTCATATATGGATTAATTATTCAATTTTAATCAATCCAATTAATTACATACAATTCCAAGTTTAATACAACATTTGGTTTATTACCATTTACACTTTATGACCAATTATAACTTTCCAATCATTCCAATTAATTGAGATTGCAATAAAATAGTTACCAATTGTCTTAAATTAACATTATTAACATTACATTCTAGTTATTTTTCCTATTAATAAATCACAAATTTTTTATCTCTTTCAATATTGACACCAACATCTTATTAAATTTAATATTATTTTTCTTTTCATCAAAAATTATGAGTCATTACAATTTCATAGATTTAAATATTAAATTATCGATATTTATCCGGTCTATTTATATTTGCAAAAAATTTACAAATTGAATTCACCAATATTATTTATTGGTTAAAAGAGTTAAGCAAAATTATTAAATCCATTTAATTAACATTTAATTCACAATTCAAATATTTAATTATTCCCCCATTTTAATTATAAATTATTAAATTCCAAAATTCAATTATTTTATATATTTAAAATTAATTAAACATTTAAAATCAAATAACCAAAATTTTGGGTTGTTTCATTCTCCCCCCTTAAATGAATTACGTCTTCGAAATTCTTAAGGAAGAAAATGTTTCCAAACTCTTAAGTTTAAAACCATTAAATAAAATGAGTTATTAAACGTATTTTCAAAACCCATTAGCTGGAATAGAGCCGAAAAATTTCTAAGTCTTTTAAATCCATTTACATATATCTACTAATTCTCTTTTATTAATTTATTCCAAGATATAATCCAAAAAATCAAATTTTAGTTGTCAAAATTTTTCCAAAATTCTTAAAATTTTCTAACTCTTAAATTTACGGAAAATTTCGCCAGCATCTCCTTCGCATGACTCGATTGATATAACTACAAATCGCCTCTACGGGCTTCAAACCAATCAAAGAAAACAAAAGCCAAGTTGCATCCCATATTTGGGGCCAAAAATTTATCAACCAAACCAAATTTTCTAAATTTATTACATACCTTTTTGCGTCTGATTTACATTTTGGCAAGTTACTTATTATCTTCTATGTAAATGCAGGTGCACAAGAATAAAATGGCTCTCTTGCATACTTGTACTTACAAAATCTAAAAGAAAATTAGGCTGACAAATGCAATGTGATGTAATCTACATACAAAAACTAGCATGATATAAATCTACATGCAACCAACAACCATATCTCAATCATACGCGACAAACAAGAGGATATCCTATAATAGATGCTATGCATCCAATAATTTTAAGATGACAAATTTAGATCTAAATATTCGGTTTTTATCAATTCCAAATTTTATTTTATTTTCAAATTTGTCAGACGAAAAAAATCAAAGATCAAAATTAAAATGGCAAGGAGGAAACTCCTCCTAACAAGGTATGGTGAAACTCTAGAATTAAACTAACATGGAGCGTCTGGTGGTATTCCAGTCCTTCCAAAAACATTCACTAGAGTGAATAAATATCTTTTCCTTTCCCAAAGTCATCAAAAATCACCTTTTTCAAAATCACAAGGAATTAGGCCCTAATAACAACAATTTAAAATCCTTTGTCTATGGATTTAAATTTTTATAGATAATGGTGTATGAAATCACACAACTAATCAGTTCAATTCAATCAAATCATATCAATCAAATTCAATGAAGGACAAAACTAACATTAACAGTCAAACAAACTCCGTAAGGGAAAAGCTTATTAGTTAACAGTGTTTTAAAATGTTAAATGACCAATAAACAAATTTTAACTTAGGTTCAAAACTTTCTTAATTGTCCAAAAATATAGATAATTATCTAAGCGTACCCTTTTACTCATCGGCCTTTGTTATTGTTCAGAAGATTATCCAAACTCACTCGGACAAAATGGAATGTTATACTCTATATTTTATTAGTTTCTTAGTTATATTAATCTTTAATTCACTTTTATTTTCACTTAGTATTTTATTCAATGCTAAATTTATTTATGAATTATTTCATAAATTCTCACCCAAGTTTAAAATTATTTTATAAAGTTATTTCTTTATAAAACATCAATTCATAACTTATTCCACTTTATTTACTTATATAATATTCTTTTATATCTTGAGAATACATACAAATTTTATTTTGCTTTTTCAAAGTTTTGGATGGAGATCAAATCAAATTATAGTTTCTTAAAACCGAGTCAACCTATTAACCCCTTTTATTTAGAGTGTTAAAATGAATATATTTATGGGCTGACCCAATCAAAATGTAATTCATACTACTTAGATGTTTTAAACAATTATATGGTTTTAATAAAAACAATGTTTATCAAAACCTCCTTATTTTATTTAACCCAATTTAAACCTGTGTTAGATTATCTCATGTCTTCCCTTAAGGAAAAATCTTACTTATCGAAACAATCTATTTTTAGAAATATTTTTTATTGTTAAATCGATTTCCTTTTAGGTAACTTAAAAGTTAAATACCAAGGTTTTTTATTTCAAAAACTCACTCTTTTGAGAGCATATTGCGTATATTTTGATGTATAATTAACTTCAAATAATTTATTTATTAAAACTCATTTTGGTTTCATTCGAAATTGAACTCATTTCGCTCACACAATGAAAATGAGAATAATTTACTAAGTATTCCACAACATTTGCTTAAGCAAACATCTGATCGTCACTTAGATGATTGTTTTGATTATCACAAAATTAGTCGAAACAATTTCCTTCTAATTATCCCGAAGAAAATGCATTCTATTTCAAAATTTACTTTCTAATATATTTTCTATTTTTAAATGCTTTCAAAAGTACCGCTATTTCATTTCTCAAATATTCCTTTGAAATTATTTTCAAAAATTCCGGGATTTAGATTCAAAAATACTTTTTAAAACATATTCCATAAACTAAATCTATATAAAATAATTAACTAAGTTCAATAAATTAATTAAAATCCATTATCATTAATTAAAAAATTAATTAAACTCAAATGATCATTACTTAAAATGATTAACTATAAAACATCATTAGCAAAAATGATTAATTAAACCTAAAGATAAACCAATTTTAAACATCATTTATTAAATTAGTTAATTAATCTCAAAATCATTAGTTAAAATGATTAACTAATTTCAATTATCATTAATCAAAATAATTAATAAATTTTCAATATCCTTTTATCGAAAACACAAGCTCAAGTTCATGCGATAGGGCTTTGGGCTATAGCAACATTTAAACTATTAAATGAAATATCATAAATTAATTTCATTTAACCATCTATAATAGCATATGGATGTAAATAAATAATTTATAGGTGAAAAACCTCGTTTGGGTCTCTCGACAAATTTTTCTTGCAAAGCAATGGTTATGGATAATATATAGATAATCATATGGGTTTATAACGATCAATTTAATATGTCATCCATTTTCCAAACGGAAATTCAACCAAATAAGCAATCAAACAATTTAACTAACATCTAAACAATCAATAAATGTTCATAACATTATTGATATGATATAATAATTTAATGTGGATTAAACTTACATTGATTTTCATTTTAGCCGAAATGTCCTGATTTTCGACTAAAATCGAATGGTCGTCCCAGTTTAGCCTAAATTTTCACTTGCTTAAAATCCAACCAAACTAATCCATCACGAAGATCTCGATGGCATGAATCCAATGCAAAAAACGGCGTTCGAATCCAACCGCGTATGTACGAGATACAAAATTTATAAGTTATTGGTAATTTTAAATTTATAATTCAATAACTTCAAACTAATTACAAGATTACCCTTCTTGTATTTCTTCCCCAAACACAATCGTGCATAGTATACACAGAGCCATGGCCATGCACGATGCATTTACTGACACAGAGATTCGTTGCTCGAATCCAAAATCCATCGACGCCATCTTCCTTCTCTTCGAAATCTCCACCCGCCTATCACAAACTCGACATCCCCGGAGCCACCGCCGAAAACGCGACCTGCACCACATAAATTCGCGACTGTTATCAAGTCGCACCTTCCCATTTCAAGCCGCAAATCCCCAAAATCGACGACAAGGTGCAGGACGCCTCCACGAATCCAAAACAAAGCTCCAAATGCCGGATCGACGACCATACACACCTCAAAGCTCAACCTTAGCTTGCGCCCCAATACTGACCTCGGCCCAACATAACTACGAGCTATGAATCGGGCATAGGATGGAAGCTCTATCCCATACGAATTCGAATATATTATTTTCATGATTTTCAAACAAGCATATCATTATATTTTGAATTTTTTGAATTCTTGTATTGGAAAAAAAAACCCTGTTCTTGTTTACAGGCAATGTATAAATAGGCTGGAGTGTAAGGTGGCTTGTATGGGCATGGGTATGGGGTAGTTAAGGCTGATGTGATGCAAGCATGGCAAGCATAAGGCAATTTATACATGTATTTATATTATTTTAATTTTAAAAATTTTCAATAAAACATATCCGAAAATTTCAAACTCCAAAAGAGACGTGCCGCGTAGCGTTCTATTTTGTATACCCCTATTTTGAATGCAATGGAACTTGTTTCGAGACCTAATTCGATCGTATGCAGAAGATAGGTTTTTGGACCCAATTATTATATTAAATTTACGATATTAGTTTCGACGCGTTTCGAATCGCACGACCAAATAATACGTCTAATCGCTACAAAACTCGATGGTGTAATATAATTCATTATTATGGATCCAATGAAACTGATTTCATCAAAATCCAAGGCTGTGCGCCAGACGATAATTTCAAAGATTTAAATATTAAATTATCGATATTTATCCGATCTATTTATATTTGTAAACAAATTTACAAATTGAATGCACCAATATTATTTATTGGTTAAAAGGAGTTAAATAAAATTATTAAATCCATTTAATTAACATTTAATTTATAATCCAAATATTTAATTATTCCTAGATTTGAATTATAAACTATTGAATGTCAAAATTCATTTATTTTGAATATTTAAAATTATTTAAACATTTAAAATTATTTAAACGTTTAAAATCAAATAACCAAAATTTTGGGTTCACATTATTAATGTAATTATTTCAAAGTTTTATTCATATAGCAATTTATATGTATACGTTCAATTGTAAATATTTTAGTATGAAAACTGACTTACTAACAAGATTATTCCAAATATAATTTTCTTTTTTAATAACAATCACAAAGTCAGATGACATAGGCATATACAAATTCGTGATAAGAAGGTCTAGACCTATGTTAACCAAACTAGATAAATAAACATACAGAGCAAGGATAAATGAAATTATTATAGCTCATAATAAATGAAGAGCGGAGAACATAACAACGGTGTTTTTTTTATTTAAATCAAGGTGATAAAAATATATAGTTGATTCAAAAAGGGGAATTGAGATATTCAAATCTAAATCCAAATTCACACATATGAACAAAAGGAAGAGATAGCGAATTAAAGGGATATAAAATAAAATAAAAGATATGTACTGTATTTAGAATTACCTTACGTTAGGATGAAGCCTGGAGAAGCACCTAGAATGATATAACAATTCCTAGATCTGATAGGTCAATCTCTAGATCTGCAGCAATCAGGAGATAACCATCTATTTCTGCGTAATTTTTCTTTATTAAATTTTGGAATTTTTGAAGCTTTTGCCAACATTGAAAATTCGACCTTAATGTTTCTGTAGAGAGAGAGGAAAAATGATGGAGCAAGATCCAATTAAAAGAGGAAATAAATGTGTAATCAATATATGGTCTTTTTCTCTCCTTTAATTAAGATTGCCCCTCATTTCAAATTCAAAACCCCTTCCCTTCTTTAAATCGTAGCAGGCCATCACTTTGGGCTTTGTGTCCAAAAAAATCCATAATCCAATTAGTATTATCTTCATTTAAATCTCCCATCGAAATCGTATACCGAGATACGTGTTTATTACATTTTATATACCCATACACTATTACACACTAACAGAAATCAAACAAATCAAACTATTAAAATCTATCCAATTAATATTTCACAAATATTAATTAATTTAATTTAATTACAGCCCATTTCAGCATTTAGTCTGTTTAAATCGAATTTAAACATTCTACCGATATCTTAATTGATACACATGTTTATAACTTTTATATACGCACTTTACAAAACACTAATGACATCTAATAAATAAAATAATTGTTTTAATTAATATTTAATAAATATTAATTAATTTAATTAATTTTCACAATTAAAAATTAATTGAATTGTGTGGTTTATTCGGAATATTCATCATTTCATTTGTAGACTCGAAGGTGTAAACTCGGCCAGCAATTAATATCGAACAATCGAAATATTAACTTTCACAGATCACCTTAGCTAATGGTGTGACATTGTGGCTGAATTTATCACTTACACATCCTTTTTAAAATCAAATTTTACTTATTCTAAGCATTACCCATTACTGATAATCATTTACACCAATTCTCTACGTCAAAACTAACCTTGGACTTAAGGAATTTGGTAACGTAAAGATTCCAACAACGTGCATATTCAACTCTATAGTTTAAACAAAAAGTCCTTAGCTCAATAATAACAATTATTATTAACCGAACTGCTCTGTCATGAGATTTTGACTTTAAGTTGACTTCAGTTGACCCTGATATTAACCCTATATAACTGAGAAGACGAATCCTTTCTAAAATAGTGTTTCACTTCCATACTTCCACTCAGTCCAACTATTGTCATTCAATGGACTCCATGCCATAATTTGACAATAATCAAAGTGAAGCTTTCAAATTGCAGATCAACAATATTCTCAAGTCAAGGGGACTATGTAAATAAGTCACATCTGTATTTTCCGTTTGACCTTGGTTATATGAACCTACAGAAAACTATAGAGTGAGTCATTCAATAGTTATCCAGTTACTATTAGTACGTAACCCTTTAGTTCCCCCAGCTGTCATGAGTAATGCATTGCCCAACATTTATGTACTCTAGGCTCAACTGATGTATCTATATCTAGTGTAACACTCCATGATTTTTAACACTAATTAATTTAAAAAGAAATGCAATAAATAAGTAATAGTGCTAAAAATATAATTTTTGTGAATGTTAGAATTTGGCTACGAAACTTATACCGTTGGGTTCGTGGCGATTTCTGATCAACTTTTATGTATAATGTTTTTCGATTGGAGTTCAAACGAAAAAGTTATTGATATTTGAAGTTTTAGCGTCGAAAATAATTATATATGCAAATATGGTAATAAAATCAATTAACATTAATTGGTAACATTAATGGAGATTTAAATGTTAACACGAAATTAAAATCTTAAATAATTTATGAAAGGAGAAAGAATTGAACGGGATTAATTAATAGAAGAAACAAATAAACAGAATCATTTGAACAGAGGAAGAGAATTTATAAAAATCAACCAACATTAATAATTCACTAGATTTCAAAGCACAGGTCGACACATATTTGCCCAGGTCGACCGCTAATGGTCGACCATGGCCTTTGGGCAGTCGATCCGTGTTGGTATAAAGGCAGTAGTAAATTTTTAAATGAATCGGACTTGAATCAATTTAATTTGATGGTTAGCACTGGTTTGAACCCATATAAATGTAGACATAGGGGCTTCACTTCCAGCTCATAATTTTCTAATGAGTGCAGAAGCCCTGCCATTTTCTCTTCTCCTCCATAATTCTAAGCTCCTAGAAAATAGTTCTAGGTTGCTAGTTTGCACGTATATACTACTACTGAATTGTAGAAGATGACAAAGATAGAAAATAGGTTCAAATCAAGTTGTTACATCAAAGGTAAATTGGAAATTCAAATCTTATTTTATAATCAACATAATCCCCTCTCTCTAATCCAAATTCTAATAGATCTGTATGTAAATGTTATATGAAAATCCAAATAAGGTGTTAGAAGTTGAAGTATAGATAACATGGCTTAGATCTGGAGATTAAGGAAGCTTAAATAAAGATGAGTGGAAAAATTACATATTTTGTAATAAAATTAGATTTATTCCATCACAATCTATTTCAGGTATGCCTATTTATAACGGTTTGGATATATTTTATAAACATGAAATAAGAATTATATTTCAAGTGCGTAATGAATAGATATAAATCTGTAAATGCGTACTGATTAGATTTATACTTGCAAGTGCATAATGATTAGATGTCAATTTATTGTTTACGCATAATGAATTTAAATGGAATAGATTTAATAAAAAGATTATGGAACAGATTGTAGTAAAGCTTTAATAAAAGTTGGAAACTTGCCTATACATATTATCTTGATAAATTACAAGAAATTGATATGAGAAAAATTGGTATTTTGGATGTAATAAAGACTGTAAAATAAAAGGGACTTTATTAAGATTTAGGGTTAAAGTGATATTTTAATTTTTTGAAATTTGGGACGTTGCAAGTAGATTTTTATCTACTATCAAGTTATAATAAATAAAAGTACGACATTTGAAATGACAAGGAAAATGCTTAAAAAGAAAGAGATGTGCAAAATAAGGTTAAACATTGTATTTTGTACCATCTATTTCAAAAACTAAAAAGATAGTTCTTTGTAATTACAAACACTGCACAAATATCCTTCCTTTTTGGATAAGATATAGAAATTTACCGTGTGACATTCTTATGATAGGAATGTAATAAATAGAACCCAAAAATTGAATGGTAATATATTAAGACGTTACAATTATTTTAATTGTTAAGATATGAAAATACCAATAAAAATAACATAAATGAAGAAGAAAACATAGGAAATAGGTCAAGAGGGAATGCGGGGATAACATGGGAAAAATAGAAATGGAAGTTGGAAAATGTAAAAAATGAATAGGCAATGATATTATAAATCAAATAAGAGGGAAGCAGTAAATGCACTTAAAGAAGAAAAGTAAAACACATAATAAAATAATGACCTAGGGTAACTATAAGAACTATAGAGGCAATGGAGGTAAAAGAATGTAAGAATGAGAATATATTTGTAAAGAGATATTTATATAAGTAGTCCTGAATATGCGTTTATGATAGGTGTGAATTATTATAATTTAATGTATAAATTATATAAAGAAAATGACAAAGGGTTATTAGAGCATGTTAGAATGCGAGGTCAGTAGGGTTACATAACAGAAGTCTGTCTATCGTAAGGGGCCACCGACAGTTATGTAACAACATACTGATGTGAAACATATCCAACCGTAAGACCCATGGAGAACATACACTTATGTATAGATAAGGTATACCCCCATAAGATAAAATATTCTGCTTCAAATATAGTTTTAGGAGGGGTATTACCTTGATTGTATTAGGCAATGTAAATAAGATAATGAGCGGTATGGAGCGCTATATAACAACGATTGGTACCAAAACTCCGGAATAGGGCTCGTATAGGGCGATATGTCATCAGGCCTTAGCGATTAAATGGGAAAGACAGGGTTACACCTAACTGGTCTTTGCCGCCTACCAGGATAAGCCATTTTGGATTATGCACCGCCATAGTTGTTTACTAGTTTATTTGTTAGGTTAAGGCCTGTTAACTCAAAAGGAGTTCTTTCAAAAAGGGTTTGGGTGGTTCGTAGAGGTGAGTCTACAATAGAAAGCAAACAAAGTAGTAAATCCACAGAAGCGAGATAGATTACGACAAAATGTATGAAAAGTCATCATTAGGCATTCTGGGAGTGCCTTTTTATACAGTAAAGAGATCATGATACAGCAGGACTAAGGGTTCCCGAAGGGGTGCTGATTTAGATATATCAGCGGGGATAATATCTAAGTCCATTTGGGACCATGGGATATGTACATATATATATATATATATGCATAGTTATGATTCTACAGAGGGTAGATGGGAATGGGTCATACGTGGACGTAAAGTCAAGACGATTATGTAAATGTGTAAACCAACATAACATGAGATGGAAGATAATCCGCATAAAATAGTATTATGTACAGAATGCATAATTTTGCCGATCACCAAAACGTTGTTCTGACCCCCCTCCTCATCCCAACCCATATGATAGTTAGAAGGATAGATACCGGTACTTGGCGTGTTCTATGGTGAGAAGGACACTTGACTTTTGAAGTGCGAAATCTTGGTCAGTAATTTATGCGATCTATTATATTTTATTTTTCCGCTGTAAATTATTGTGTTAGAGCTCTGATATGCATTCTTTTGCTTTATTTGTAGGACCAAACCAACAATCCATACTTTGATAGACTTGGGTTTTTGATTTAGCAAAAATTCAGGCCCATTGGGGTATGAGTTGTTACTTTTGGCATCAGAGCTTAGGTTAGTCGATCTTGAAAAATTAGGAAAAGTTGAGTGATCGTATTTGTTTTACCTTTAAATAAGTTAAATAATTCCAACTACATAATTTTTACATATGAAAAACCCTTGAAGTTAGATGGTACATGACTCCCTTGTTGGGTCTTGATAGCCCAATGATTGTAAATCTCGCATGATGTCGATTGGTAATGTGTAATAGGTCCAGAGGGGAAGTAAGAATCCATATATTGTAGATATCCGAAAGCATTTGGTTTCTAGAAGGAAGGTGTGTACCATTCAAAGGAAACCCTTACTATCATATCATAACGAGCTCTTTACAAAAGCGCATTTGGTTATCCTTAACGTTTAAGGATATCAAATAAATTATACTTTACGTAAACTGATCAAACCAACATTCAGTGATCAAATTCTTAGATCTATCTTGTAGCCTTTGGTCTAGTGTTACATTTAACACAACAAGATCATTATTGTAATTAATCATATGGAATACACGATCTCACGCTATAGTTTACTTGCTTATTTCAATGAACTAATTTCCTCGAGGTTTCATACATTATGAGTTATGACTGTTCACCATATAATATTTATATTTGATCGTACATCGATCGAATGTCCATATTCTTGTATTGTTTTTAGTATTCGAAATTCATCAAAGATAATGCACAGTCTCGAGCAATTAAACTCGTAAGTTACCAAGTTACGAATGTATTTAGTGGTTGTATCATTAAGCGCTTGCATGGGTCAACATGCAAAAATTTATTGATAAGTATATTTTATATTTCTATTTGTCAATATTAATCAGTTCATTTATATTTTTTGATTGATAAACATTTTATCAGTTATATTAATTGCACAAATTTACCAATGTAGATTGTTATATATTTATGTAGCAGATGTTCTTACAATATTAGAAAGGTCAAAGGTTACTATTCATTTTTGTAATAAGGCTTCCATTAGTCTTTTATGTTTCTTCAAATCCTAAGATAATACATATAATTTTTTCGACTTCACTAGTGGGTGTTACGACTTGTTTGTTTTGAGATTCTGACCTTGAGTTTACTCAAAAAGTTATAGCCACACAAACGATAAATAACTCCTTATTAGTTGTATCATAAATAACCTCTAACCTATGATTCCTTGTCCTAATTTCATTTCTACCTTTAATTTTCTCAAAAAATCAAAAGAAATTATTCACTCATACCTACCATTTCACGACGGTTTAAGTATAATACATGTACCTTGAGTTTACTCAACAAATACATATATTTATCTTGCATCTTCTAGTCAATATATTATTATCACTACATGTATTATCTCTAGCTTGAGTTTGCTAAACAACAAAAGAGTGCAAGTAATATTAATATATAAATGGTAGAGGACAACACTTACATTAAAGATTCATAATCTTTAATATATTTTATTAAGTGATATCGACTTATAGAATAATGTATTTCTTATGAAATACCGCCATGATTTAAGTGTCAGACAAATCAGAAAAGATGGTATATGTACATTTACATATGTATTTATTCCCTAAGTCTATTTGGATTTCTTTAGTGTTTCATCTTTGTTTATGCATTCTTATTATGTAAGTTAAATTATCATATAACTTTTATATTTCATTAACTTATACAATAATTTATGTGTAACATTATATTAGTTAACCTTATTTAAACGACTTTAATTAATCAACTCTTTAATTAATTTAATATTGTTATTCCAATATAACTTTTATATTGGACATGTATACTTGACCTTTGAAGTAATACATGTATTATATATATATCTTTAATTCAATTAATTAACCTCTAATTAATTATTTTATATGCTTTTAATTAAATTACATTAATTTTGAAAGTCATATTATATTTACATACATGTACATTTATACCATCTTAAACATTTTAAGATAATATAACCTATCTCAATATATAAAATACATGTATATATATATTTAATTAATTTATTTATTTAATTTATTTATTTTATTAATAAATTAGTTTTCAAAATTAATGTTTAAATTTTCAAACACTTTGAAATTTTATTATCTTTTCAAATATTTGAAAACTAATGTTATATTATAAATTTTACAATAAACATTTTTATTTTAAATTTAACTTCTAAATTTAAAATTTTGCTTTAATTTTCAGAACAGTTTTGAAAATCAACCCAAGGCTCAATTCAAGTTGGGCATACTCAAACATGAAATCTCTGAGGTGTTTTTGTTTAAATGCTGCAACAATGCTTTTGTGCAACATGAAGCATTCCAGCACTTAGTTGAGAAAATCTCTAAGGTGTCTACTAAAAGACAACATTAAATCTATCGCTTTAAGCTAGAGATGATCCATGATAAAGACATAATCAAACACCAAGATTGTGAGATCACGGAGTTAACCACGAAATTAGCCACAACAGAGAAGAGTGCTAAAGAAACATCCAAAGCGGTTAATCATATGTCAATGGCTTACAAAAAGGAGCTGGATGCTGCCCTTACCGGCAGTGGTGTGCTTGCTCCAGAGAAGGACACACTGCAAAAATAGAATGAAAATTTAGCCTACTGCATTGAGGAACTCGAAGAGCTTCTTAAGAAAGAGAAGAAGAAAAAATTGAGGCTTAAGAAGAGTCTCAAAGGTATCATGAAGAGGTTGTTGAGGCTTGAGAGCTGAAAATTAAACTTGACGAGTAGCTCGCATAAATCTAAATCTAAGAGGCAAGAGAAGCCGGCCGTAATGAAGTTAGAGGGAAAATTGAGGCTTAGTTGGAGGATGAAAAAGAGGCTAGTCAGAATGAGATTAAGGACATGTTTGATCCTCTGATAGTCGAATACAACGCCAAGGTCCTAATCCATTGTAACTTGAGTTTTTTTGGAGAAGGCTGCCTCGAATTGCTTGCCGAGGCTTGGGAATATATTATTGAAATGAGGAACAAAGCCCTCGATAAGGCCAATTTGGATGAGGAGAAACTGGAGCGAGAGATCCTTTATGGGAATGAACCTTTAGATCTTGCTGCTGCAAGGCTCCGATATTTTGATATTTTAGCACCCTTTGGCGAAGGGAAAGACATTGCTGAAGTTTCGGAGTCCGATCCCAAAGGCTCCTCTTAACTTCAATCAGCCAGTGCATCATTTCTTTTGTCTTGGGATAAGACCCAAGCTATGATCTGGATAGACCCGGTTACGAATCAAAGGCACTGACTCCTATCCAAGAAGGGAGCATTCCAACAACAACCGAAAGTCGGCCGGATGCAAGTATCCTGCTCTATTCTCTATTACTTGAAAGATTTCATTCTTTATGCCCAATAGTTCTGGGCTTATTCGCTTGTTCCCATGAATCTATAGGTATGCTGACTCCTAGTGACACTCTGAGAAGCAATGTCGTTATGGAGCAACAACCGACACTTACTGAATTTCTAGTGGCAACTGACATTCCAGGCCCCAATGCTCAAGTTGTTAGAGCTCTTGCTGACAAAAAGGCCGATGATCAGCCGCTGCATGATGAATCTGATAATGCTATTATTACAAGTGCCTCCAAATATATTGATGAGCTCAGCTTGAAGAGCGCATCGGGTGGGAGGAGTCATTGAAGAAGAAAGCTAAAACTGAACCCGTTGATGTGGACATCGATGATGCGAACCTCATCTCACTAAAATGTCATTCCACCTTGCGGGTTGGTTCCTAAAGGACTCCCTCAACATATGAAAGCTCTCCTACCAAAGGTGGTAAAGGCAGTGGTAAAGGGTTGAATAAAGGAATAGGTGGAGGCTCGGGTGGGTCCACTCCCAAGAAACTCAAAAGGGAGAAGAAGCAAAAGAAGTGGTCATCAAGTCGGCTTAGTTTGTATATAGCTTATGCAATTATTTTTCTTTTTGTTGGCCGTGTTTATGCTGGTAAGGCTCCCACTTTTGGATAAACTTATGGTACAATTTCCAAGTTTAATGTGTAAATAAAAGTTCTTTATTTTCTATTAGATTATTATGTGAATTTTGTTTGAGTAGGTAAGCTATTACTTTTCCACTTAATGTACTTGTAATTCATTGCTCATTGATTCAGACGATAATTCATTAATTCTATTCCAGGGCCTGTATGAGGTCGTGGCCTTAAGTCATACCAAACACTGGGCTCGAGCCCTAGTGTTACGCTATCGGATTCAGTCGCTTAAGTGATTATACTCCTGCCCTTAGTATTGGGTCAGAGGAGTTGGACAATGGATGATCGAATTCCATCCATGGAGAATTTATACTCCTCCTATCGATTTTAGGTCAAAGTTTATGAAATAGTGAGCAGTTGAACCACATTCATCTATTTGTTTATACTCATATTCACACTTCGTAGATTACAGTTGGTTGTCAGGTAGTCGAATCATACCCAATTTATGTTTATACTCCTGTCCAGACTCTGAGGACTTACAGTTATTTCGAAAAATAGTCGGACGTACTTTCCTTAATTGATGACTTGCTCCCAAGCTTGGGGTTTTACTTAGAGAGCGATCGGTCATGTTACGATCGCTTTTTTATTCATGTTTGTCCCATCGCTTGGTGGGATTAATTTGATTATCCAATGGTTAAGTCACATCCATTTATCGTTAGGTGCTCCATCCATCAGATTATGGGCGAGAATTATCCAATGAACAGTCGAACCACGTTCAATTTTTTTAGTCCAACCGTGAACTTATGTAATCGACTGGCTCCAAACTCTAGGAACCTGCTCCAACATGTCAATATTAGTTTGTCGGGTATCATAACTAATATGTAATGCTACAACAATTACATATATGAAGGAAATTTCAAACTTTATTTGCCAAATGGAAAGAAATGACATACTTTATCTTATTACATATCTAGAGAATTAAATGCTAAAGCAAATTCAAAAATTAAATATAACTGAATGAAAAAGAACAAACTAAGTGAAATTGCATCATATATGCTCGCTATTCCATGCCTTGGGAGTGTGATGCCTTTAACAGTCACTAACTTGAAAGTTCCTTCTCCAAGCCTCTGTTCAATGACGTACGGTTCCTCCCAAGTAGGATTCATGTGTGGTAGGATGGGGAAACCCATTCCAAGATGAGGTCGTCGATCTCAAAGGTCCTAGGTCAGACTTTAGTGTTGTAGTATCGGGCGACTCGGTGTCGATGTGTAGCTGCCCTCAAATTAACTTCTTCATGCTTCTCATCTATCAAGTGTAGAGATTCTAAAAGGAGATCTCTATTTATTCTTAGGTCGTAGTAGATCACTCGATGAGAAGGGGCTTCGATTTCAATAGGAATGATGGCTTCGGAGCCATAAGGAAGGGCGACTAGAGTATGGCCAGTCGCAGACTTATGGGTGGTTCCATAAGCCAATAATGCTGTTGGGAGTTCATCCAACCATTCCCCTTTAGCCTTTACCAAATATTTCTTCAGAATGGACTTTATGATTTTGTTCATAGCTTAAACTTGTCCATTTTCTTGAGGGTGAGCAACTGCCATAAATATCATTTCAATATAATGCCGACGACAGAAGTCTTTGAATTCAACGCTGTTGAATTGGGTTCCATTATCAGTTACAATGGTTTATGGAAGGCTAAAATGACAGATGATGTTCCAGATAATGAAGTTGATTACTTTCTTTTTTCTGATCATGGTTAAAGGTTCTGCTTCGGCTTATTTAGTGAAGTAATCATTTGTTACTATGGCGTACTTCGCACCACCTTTAGAGATATGTAAGGAACCAATAAAATCTATGCTGTATGTGGTAAATGGCCATGGACTAATCATTTGAGTAAGTTTCGTTGGTGGAGCTCTCAGAATGTTTGCATACATTTGGCAATTTTTGCATCGCTTAGCGTAAATAACAGCATCTCGGTTGACAGTTAGCCAGTAATACCCACAACCGAGTATTTTCTTTGCTGGGATTTGCCCCCAGTACGATCACCACATTCCCCTTCATGAACTTTCTTTAGGACTCATCTTATTTCATCATGAGCAATACACCAAAGCAGGGAAGGAAAAACCCTTTCTATACATGACTCCTTCCTAAATGATATATCGTAAAGCTTTGTGGAGGATTTGTCGTCTTTCATTCCTTTTTTTGGAATGGACTCCCTATAGAAAATAATATTTAATCGGAGTCATCCAAGTCTCCTTCTCAGGCTCCGTCTCTAGTACCCAGTCGATTTCCATCTAGTTTATGCTCGAAGTGTCTAGTACTTCGAGTGGAACCAAGCCCCATTGTTGTGCATCCCCAGTGCTAGAAAACTTTGCCAATGAGTCGGCCTCTTTGTTTTGATCCCGAGAAATGTGCATGATGTCATAATACTGAAAGTCAGTCAATAGCTCTTGGACTCAGATAAGGTACGGAGCGAGTCGCTGCCCTTTAGCCTGGTAATCTCCTCTGACTTGGTATACCAACAACTGGGAGTCAGAAAAGATCTAAAGAGATTTTATTCCTAGTTCTCTGTCAAGTTTAGTCCAACAATCAGAGCTTCATGTTCGAATTCGTTATTCGTTGCAAGGAAGCCAATCCTCAAAGCGTAGCAAATTGATCGATTCTTTAGAATTACTAATATGACCCCGACTCTAGAACAACGATCATTGGAGGCTCCGTTAGTATACATTTTCCATCGGATGGTAGAGGCTTCATTGCTCTTTGGGAGAACATCCTGTGCAGTGAAACTCAACTATAAAGTCCACCGGTGGCTGTCCTCGGATGGCTCTCTGAGCGAGTAGGTAATGTCAAATTGGCTCAGGTCGATTTTCCACTTGAGTAACCTTCCAGATGTCTCAGGTCATTTTAGGACTTGTCGTAACGGCTGTTCATTGTAAACATTGATGGGATGTGCTTGAAAATAGGGGCGGAGCTTTCGTGAAGTAATCAACAGGTAACATGCCAATTTCTCCATCTTCGAATAGTTCCTTTCAGCTCCTATTAATCGCTTGCTAACATAATAGACCGGACTTTGGATTCAATTCTCCTCGCGAAGCAGTGCGACACGTATAGCGTGTATCAACATGGCCAAGTAGATATACAAGTCTTTGTGATGCACCAGCTTTGACAAGATGGGAGGTCTCTCTAAGTTGTTCATCAGAGTTAGGAATGTGTTATCTGACATTATGACCTGGCTATATTCGAATTGATTGGACAAGTTAGACTCGACTATCATTAAGGTCAATAGCCTAGAGCGATGATTGTGAGGTCCAAAAATCAACATAGATGATAACATAAAGCAGAAGCATCAAAGCTCACTACTCCTCGAAGATGGATTAGGTACGATCCATTTTCAACACTATGTATTCTATCATATCGTATCGATTCCACAACTCAATTTTGCAGCGATGATCGGTCAGTAACTCAAAATATACACATGCTATCAACATGAAACTCGGAGTACAATCTTACTACAATATATGGAACACCCCTTAGAGATCTCATACTAATTGGAGGAAGTTGAGGGATTGGCATAACTCCCTTTAGAGGGATCGGTAGAAATTAGAATTCAAGCAACACCACTTCAAGGAAAATGCGATATCTCATGAACTGTAAGTCGAAATTGCATGAAATATGGGACCAAGTAGCTAACATCAAGGGGAATTCCCCATAGGGATCACAACCCCTTTGGATGCATTAATAGGGATCAGTACTGTTCCCTATTGTGGGCCATGATGTGCCTGCAAATTTTTAGGTAGCCTCGTTGATGCAGCACGATCTACAATTCCTCAAGGGTTAAGTCGGCCACGAGTTAACATAGCTCTAGGACGTGTGGAGGAAGCTTCGGAGTTGGGCCGTTCGAAAATTTTAAGTCGTTCCCGACTTAAGGGGCATAGTTCACGACCTAACAAACTATGTGAAGAGGAGCTACGGCCTAACTCATACACAAGAGCAAGGAATGAGTCGACTCATAGAAGAATTGAGTCGTCCACGACTCAACGTGGAGGAAATGAGTCGTCCACGTCTCAACGTGGAGGAATTGAGTCATCCACGACTCAACTGGAGGCCGTAGGGGACACATGGGAAGAGCTACGAGTTAATGAAGGGGACTTGAGTCGTTTGCGACTTAACAAAGCTCGGTTCCGACCTAACAACACTACCATAAGTCGTCTACGACTTATCATGAAGCAAGGGAAAGCTCCATCTATTGAAGGCCTTGAGTCGGAGGAAGTTGAGGCGGCAAGGAGTTAAGTCGGCTGGGTGTTGAGTCAGTTGAGTCGTGTTGTAATGAGTCGCATTGTATGTTGTGTCGTGTACTGTTTGTTTATTTCTTGAGTCGTGAGTCGTGACATATGTTGAGTCGTATGTCGTGTAATCTGTTTTGTTTGTTGAGTCGTAGTGTTTTTAAGTCGTAAGTGTTGTACTTTGTGTTGCTCTTAAGTCGGTACGCAGGTGAGTCGTGTTGTGATATAATGGCTTTGAGTCGTGTGTATGTGCTATGATGATGAGTCGTTGCCGACTTAAGTAGGTCATGAGTCGGAGAGGCTTGAGTCGTATATGACTTAAAGGGGCTGTGTTGTAAACACTATAAATACGCATGAGTTGTACATTTGAAGGAGGTTGATTTTTGAATAAAATTTCTTGTTGATTGTTGTATGCTTTCATCTTAAATTGGTAGTTGAGTGTAATCTCCTATCTCCACTTTCGGTTATTCGAGTGCGCTCGAATCAACGATTGTTGAAGCCGATTCGCGGAATCAAGTGCGCTTGATCAACGCTTGAAGAATTGAAGATCTTCTTTCACGGTATCGTGCGCGATCAACGTGTTAGAGATAGCTAGAATTCGGTATCTTCGGATCAACGAATTTGGGCATTTTGGTATTCATCAATCCACCGATTACTATACTTTCATCATTATATCGATTTTCTGTTAATCCGCTGCATCAGTTTTGGTATCAGAGCTTGACTTAGCCAATCATAGCTAAGACGAGTCTTGGAGCCAAGGAGTTTGAAGTTGGAGTTCATCGTGTTCATCTTGAAGTTGCAACAAGATTGAAGATTTTGATCCATCTCATTTTGGATCTAGATTTGGAGAAGTGTTTGAATTTGAAGTTGCTTGGAAACCTTGAGCCGAGCCAAGTTAAGCCGTGAATTATTGAGGCCGAGTTAACTTGTTGCCGAGTTAAGGAATTGAGCCGTGAAAAGCAAGCCGAGACAAGGAGTTTGTGCGAGCTAGTGGTGTTAAGCCGTGCATTGTTTGGCTTGTGTTGGAGATTTTTGAAGATCTGTTGAAATATTTGAGAAGTTTTGAAGAGTTTGTGAAGATTTTCAATCATGCCACCTAGGAGAGCTAATCGTCATCAAAACGTTGAAGCTTTGTATAGAAGGGAAGAAGCCGAGCTTATGGAACAACGTATTAATGAGAAATTTGATGAAGGCATTGGAAAGTTAGAGAAGTTGATGAATGATTTGAATCAAACTCAAAGGAGGAGATCACCAAACTCGAACCACGGAGGAAACCGAGTTTCGCCATCGGTTATGGAAGCGAGGAGGGTATCACCGCATTCTTTTAGAGATAGAAGAGAAACATCAATTTCATCAAGGAGAGATCATCATGACTATGGAAATGAAGAGAGAAGAAGTCAACGTGAATTTGACAATGAGGCGTATAGAGATGAAGAGAGACATAGTCGAAGAAGCATGCATGAACGAAGGGATGATAATGGTCGAGATCGATATAGACGTACATTTGATTTTAATGAAGAGGGTGATAGAGCAAGTATTCATTATCGAGATCGAGACCCAGTTCGGAATTCTTATCGGGATGTTGAAGATGATCGTCGATGGGAATCGGGTATGAAGATGGAAATTCCAGAGTTCAAGGGTGGAATGGTAGCAGAAGAATTTCTTGATTGGTTGTCAAATGTGGAGGAAATCTTTGATTTCAAGGAGATTCCGGAGAATAGAAGAGTGAAGTTGGTTGCTACTAGGTTGAGGGGGAGAGCTTTGGCATGGTGGCAGCAAACTAAACTTACAAGGGAGAGAATGGGGAAGTCAAAGATTGAATCTTGGGATAAGATGAAGAAGTTGATGAGAGCTACTTTCTTACCTTACAACTATCAATCACTTATGTACCAGAGGTTGCAGAATCTGAGGCAAGGGACAAAGTCTGTTAGTGATTATGCTGATGAATTTTACCAACTCATTGCTAGGAATGATATTATGGAAACGGAAGAACAGCTAACTGCTAGATTCATTGGGGGATTGAGAATGCAGATCCAGGATATGGTTAATATGTTCGATCCAAGATCTGTTGCAGAGGCACATCAGAAAGCGTTGGCTTGGGAGAAGCAAGGAAGGCGTGGAGGTGGTGTGTTTACTAATTCCAATAATCAAGCGAAGGATGTTAGTGGGAGTTCTAATGTTCCTAAACCTGTCAGTAAGCCAGTGGTGAAGGAGGCTGAGAAGGCGAAGGTTAGCAGTGGTTTCAAATGTTACAATTGCCAGGAGTTGGGTCATAAAAGCAATGAATGTCCGAAGCCGAAGAAGAGAGCAATGGTTGCTGAGATTGAGGATGATGGTGAGGAGGCAGAATGTTCAAATACACCTTATGTCGAGGAGGAAGAAGAATTGTCTGGAGATGAAGGTTGTAATCTTATGATGAGGAGGTCATGTCTTACACCAAAGAAAGAAGAGGATTCTAGTTGGTTGAGAAGCAATATTTTTCAGTCGACATGCACTATTTTGGGAAAAGTTTGCAAGTTCGTTATTGATGCTGGAAGCTATGACAATATTATCTCTACAGAAGCAGTAAGGAAGTTGAACTTGAAAACTGAGAAGCATCCTAAACAGTACAAGCTAGCATGGTTAAGGAAGGGTGGTGAAGTGAAGGTGTGTCGAAGGGCTTGTGTTAATTTTTCTATTGGGAAGAAGTACAAAGATGAAATTTGGTGTGACGTTGTAGACATGGATGTGTGTCATCTGTTGTTGGGCAGACCATGGCAGTTTGATAGAGCAGTACAACATGATGGTCGTGCTAATAGCTATAGTTTCATGTTCGAGGGTACTAAAATCACTTTGGTTCCCAAGAAGCAACAACAGAAGGAGAACAAGTTGGAGGAGATCGAAGAACTGAAAACTTTGCTATCTTTGAAGGAGTTTGTTAAGGAAGTTGAAAATGAGCCTGAAGTCTATTTGTTGATTGGACGAGAGAGTCATGAAGAGGTTGAAATTCCAAAAGAAGCGAAGCCAGTTTTGAAAGAATTTGAAGACGTATTTCCAGAAGAGTTGCCTAAGGAGTTACCGCCATTAAGAGACATTCAACATCAAATTGATCTTGTTCCGAGAGCAGTATTACCGCATAGACCACATTATCGAATGAGTCCGAAGGAACATGAGGAGTTACGAAGGCAGGTGGAAGAGTTGTTAGAGCAGGGACGTGTTCAGGAAAGCTTGAGTCCTTGTGCAGTACCAGCCTTGTTGGTGCTAAAGAAGGATGGAACATGGAGAATGTGTACCGATAATAGAGCTTTGAACAAGATTACTGTTCGTTACAGGTTTCCTATGCCAAGGTTGGATGACTTGCTAGATCAGTTGAGTGGGGCTACTATCTTTTCGAAGATTGATTTGAAGAGTGGTTATCATCAGATTCGAATTAGGCCGGGAGACGAATGGAAGACCACATTTAAGACGAGGGAAGGTTTATATGAATGGTTGGTTATGCCGTTTGGTCTATCGAATGCCCCGAGTACATTCATGCGAGTGATGAATCAAATTTTCAGACCGTACATTGGGAAGTTTGTTGTAGTTTACTTTGATGATATTCTGATTTATAGTGCGAGTACAGAGGAGCATGTAGAGCATTTGAGAAAGGTGTTAATTATTCTTCGTGAGGAACAATTTTATGCAGCTACGAAGAAATGTGTGTTCATGACTCGAAGTGTATTATTTTTGGGATATGTTGTATCTGAGAAAGGAATCCAAGTGGACCAGAGTAAAGTTGAAGCTATTAGAAATTGGCCACAGCCGAGAACTATCACTGAAGTTAGAAGTTTTCATGGATTGGCATCATTCTACCGAAGGTTTATCCCACACTTCAGTAGCGTGATGGCACTGGTTACTGATTGTATGAAAGGGAAGCAGTTTTCTTGGTCGGAGGAAGCAGGGGTTGCTTTTGAACGAATCAAAGAACTTTTGACAACAACACCAATTCTTGTGTTACCGGATTTTCAGTTGTTGTTTGAGCTACACACTGATGCATCAAAGGTTGGGATTGGTGGAGTGTTGAGTCAGAGTGGGAGGCCAGTTGCTTATTTCAGTGAGAAGTTATCAGGGGCAAAGATGAGATACAGTACATACGATGTTGAGTTTTATGCTGTTGTGCAAGCTGTTAAACATTGGAGGCACTACCTATTTCAGAAAGAGTTTGTTCTTTACACCGATCATGAAGCTTTGAAGCATTTGCAGGGGCAGGATAAGATTTCAGCGAGACATGCATCGTGGATTGCATATTTACAGCAATTTACCTTTGTTGTTAAGCACAAATCTGGGGTGACGAATCGTGTGGCTGATGCTTTGAGTAGGAGAAGTCATTTGTTGACAACATTGAAGATTGAAGTAACGGGATTCGAAGTATTGCCAGAATTGTTTGAGGAGGATCCTTACTTTGCAAAGTTTGTTGAGAAAGTTAAGGATGGAGATACTGATGAATTTATGTTAGTGGATGGATTCTTGTTTAAAGGAAAGCAATTATGTATACCAGAGAGCAGTTTGAGAATGAAGATTATCAAAGAATTGCACGAAGAAGACCATGTGGGTAGAGATCGTACTTTGCAATTAATTTCTCAATCTTACTTTTGGCTGTCGATGAGGAAAGAGGTTGAAAGGTTTGTAGAAAGATGTCATATATGTCAGGTTTCGAAGGGAACAACGACAAATGCAGGATTGTATATGCCGTTACCTGTACCATCTAAACCGTGGGTTGATATCAGCATGGATTTCATTTTGGGTTTGCCGAGAACTCAAAGGGGAAATGATTCTATATTTGTTGTGGTGGATAGATTTTCGAAAATGGCATATTTTATTGCTTGTAAGAAGACGGCGGATGTTGTTCATGTTGCTCAGTTGTTCTTTAAAGAAATCTATCGTTTACATGGGTTGCCAGAGTCTATTGTTTCGGACAGGGATACCAGATTTTTGAGTCATTTTTGGCTTAGTTTGTGGAAGATGGTGGGAACGAAGCTGAAATTTAGTAGTGCTTATCATCCGCAAACTGATGGACAAACAGAAGTTGTTAACAGATAGTTGGGAAATTTGTTTCGATGTCTTGTGAAGGATAATCTGAAGAGTTGGGACATGAAGTTATGCCAGGCAGAGTTTGCACATAACCATGCAGTAAATCATAGTACGGGATTCAGTCCATTTCAGATCGTATATTCAAGTTTGCCAAGGGGACCGTTGGATTTGGCTGTAGTACCACAACCGAAGGGGACGGTTAGACGAGCTACTGATTTCGTTGAAAGTTTAACGGAATGTCATAGAATCGTTCAGGAACGATTGATGAATTCAAATGAGAAATATAAGCGAGCTGCTGATTTGAAGCGTCGAAATATTGAATTTAATGAGGGTGATTTGGTGTATGCAGTATTAACAAAGGATCGTTTTCCAGTAGGCGCTTATAACAAGTTGAGAGCCAGAAAAATTGGTCCATTGGAAGTTGTGAAACGAATCAATGAGAATGCTTATAAGTTGAAGCTACCGGAGGATGTATACACTTCTGACATATTCAATGTTAAGCATCTTGTGCCGTATTATGGAGATGGACAATCTGATGTGGAAGAATTTACAAATTCGAGGACGAATTTTTCTCAACCTGGGGAGGATGATGCAGCACGATCTACAATTCCTCAAGGGTTAAGTCGGTCACGAGTTAACATAGCTCTAGGACGTGTGGAGGAAGCTTCGGAGTTGGGCCGTTCGAAAATTTTAAGTCGTTGCCGACTTAAGGGGCATAGTTCACGACCTAACAAACTATGTGAAGAGGAGCTACGGCCTAACTCGTACACAAGAGCAAGGAATGAGTCAACTCATAGAAGAATTGAGTCGTCCACGACTCAACGTGGAGGAAATGAGTCGTCCACGTCTCAACGTGGAGGAATTGAGTCGTCCACGACTCAACTGGAAGCCGTAGGGGACACATGGGAAGAGCTACGAGTTAATGAAGGGGACTTGAGTCGTTTGCGACTTAACAAAGCTCGGTTCCGACCTAACAACACTACCATAAGTCGTCTACGACTTATCATGAAGCAAGGGAAAGCTCCATCTATTGAAGGCCTTGAGTCGGAGGAAGTTGAGGCGGCAAGGAGTTAAGTCGGCTGGGTGTTGAGTCGGTTGAGTCGTGTTGTAATGAGTCGCATTGTATGTTGTGTCGTGTACTGTTTGTTTATTTCTTGAGTCGTGAGTCGTGACATATGTTGAGTCGTATGTCGTGTAATCTGTTTTGTTTGTTGAGTCGTAGTGTTTTTAAGTCGTAAGTGTTGTACTTTGTGTTGCTCTTAAGTCGGTACGCAGGTGAGTCGTGTTGTGATATAATGGCTTTGAGTCGTGTGTATGTGCTATGATGATGAGTCGTTGCCGACTTAAGTAGGTCATGAGTCGGAGAGGCTTGAGTCGTATACGACTTAAAGGGGCTGTGTTGTAAACACTATAAATACGCGTGAGTTGTACATTTGAAGGAGGTTGATTTTTGAATAAAATTTCTTGTTGATTGTTGTGTGCTTTCATCTTAAATTGGTAGTTGAGTGTAAGCTCCTATCTCCACTTTCGGTTATTCAAGTGCGCTCGAATCAACGATTGTTGAAGCCGATTCGCGGAATCAAGTGCGCTTGATCAACGCTTGAAGAATTGAAGATCTTCTTTCACGGTATCGTTCGCGATCAACGTGTTAGAGATAGCTAGAATTCGGTATCTTCGGATCAACGAATTTGGGCATTTTGGTATTCACCAATCCACCGATTGCTATACTTTCATCGTTATATCGATTTTCTGTTAATCCGCTGCGTCACTCGTCTTGGTCTCTCAAACCTTCTGCCAAAATTTTAGTCCGGTCCGTGCACGTCTTCTCCTATAAATATAGTAGGCATAGCATCGAAAAAGAGATCCTGCTTTCTCTGCAGATGGTCTGTCGATTTTATTCTTTACTTTTGTATCAATAGATCCCAACTGATCCAAATATTCTTGTAATCATAATCAAGTGGAAGATCAATAAAATATGAAGTGGACATATGCCAAGATTGCCAAACCACTATAAAAATCTGTGTGTTCATTCATGATATTTGCTCTGTTTTAATTTCATTTTTCATTTAATCTCTAGTAGACTCTATTGGGTGTTGATAGCCATTTTTGGCTTTAACATTTTGGTGCTTTCACTGAGAATCTAATTCTTAACTTGATTGGATCTCTTCGTTTACTTATTGATTCCTATATTCGCAAGATAGATCCAGCGTTCTACTGATAAACTTCTTATTCTACTCAGATATGAAGGAAATCTAAAGGAAATTGATAGCCACGGTTAGAGGAACTAAGTCTACTAAGTGTTTTTGGAGGATTTGATTATGCTAATGTTCTTGGTTGGAGTTGTTTATGTGTTCATGTCCAATTGGAATGGATCAGACTCACTCATGTATGAGAGTTCTTGGGATTAGATGTTGAAGTTTGTACTCAAGTTAGCCAAAATGGCCGATCCCTCTCTAGAAGCCTAGATGGTCGATTCCTCCAATAGCAACTTCAACCGATCCCTTAGCCTGAATTACTAATCCCTCACTAAGGCAATTCGACCGACTTCTAAATACATATACATGATCAATACCGATCCCTCCAAAGACTTCAATACCGATCCATCCAAAGACGTCAATACTGATCCATCGGAAGCAGTAATACTAATCCCTCCAAAGACATCAACACCGATCCTTTCGAAATAGCTATATCGATCCCTCCATATTATTGATCCCTCATATGATCGATTGCTTCATATAACCGATCCCTCTATATGATCGATCCCTCCATATCACCGATACCTTATATGATCGAGCCCTTTATATGACCGATTCCCTCATATGACCGACCCCATTATATTACCGATCCTTCCTATGACCGATCCTTTCATATGACTGATCCCTCTCTTATAGAAAACTACCGGTCCATATACAACCAATCCCTATACAAAAAAATATGGTTCGGGTATGATCCATTTTTTTAAAATAGCACTAAATTATTTTTCGGTTGCTATGCACCTGAACCCGTGCTGCTGCGCAGTGCCCATGCATTTTGGATTCAGAACTTAACTTAAAAACAGTACATTCTATCCACTTCCTTTACGTCCCATGACTGACTGGGGCATAGGGTATCAAGCGGCAGCTGTTGAATTACAGCCAAGGAATGGACAAGAAATTACTAATCAAACGGTTTTCCCAAAGGCTGGAGAACCGATACGATATGACACAAACTAGGATCGATTACCTGGTTAAGCTTCTAGGGTAGATTGTGACTGCCCTCAACTTACCAGCTTCCAAACACTTGACTTGGCAGCTATGGTACGACGACTTGTGTGAGAGAGAGAGCCGAGACTAGATTGACGATGATCAGAGCACTCCCCCTATCGAAACCCATTCACTGAAGCCTTTTAATGAGCAGAATATCCAAGGAGATTCAACATGCCGACCCTGCCGGCATACTCTAGAAATAAAGACCCTCGATAGCATCTCATTAAATTTGAGTGGTACATGAATTCAGCTAGAGAGATAGACACCATTAAATGTAGAAACTTTCCTATATTCCTTGAAGGGGCAACGATCATATGGTTTATGCAATTATCGCCCAGGTCCATCTCCTCATTCGACTAACTGGCTCAGAAGTTTATCGAGCAATTCAGAATTAATGCGACTCACCCTAAGGATGCGATGTCATTACCCAACCTAATCCAAGTGCCAAGCGATATGCTCAAAGATTTCTTGCATAGATTCAATATCGTCGTCACTGAAGTGTGCAAGTAAGGATATCAAACTAATAGAATTGATAAGGGGAATTGACCCTAAGTTGGATTTCAACGACCAGTTAGATGGAAGCCTCTTACGACCTTGGATCGCTTCTATTATAAAGCGAACCAGTGCTTACACAAGGAGGAGGCAAGACATACTGGATAAAAGAACAATGCAAGTCTGTTGGCTGAAGGAAGTCAAAGCGAGGGCATCATTGTGGCCTTAGATAAGGACTCAGATTCTTGGAAACGATCTAGAATCCCAAAATCCGACTCACATACTCCTTTGAATGATTCAATCAAAAAAAACAACTTGGAGACTCATGACTCGAAGCAGTACTGGAAACTAGCCTCGAGAATCCGTCGAAATCCAGAAGAAATCTAGGAAATGTTGTGTATTTCAAGATACGCATGGTCATAACACCAACGATTGTAACCACCTCTGAGATGTGATCGAAACGATGATCCGAAAAGAAAGCTTCAACAATATGTGCAAGCCCTACAGGATGGCAGACAAGGAACATCCGATGCCTATCAATAAAGAACTTTGATTATTAATTGGACCATTGACGGTCGGCATCCCGTTGAAAGGAGCTAGGAGCAAAGTGGAATAGCGAGCACACGATGCTGCTTCACTTGTCAATGAGATTTATTTCGATCTTCTTTGAATCATTTTATTTCAATTTCAATTTTAATTATGTTGTGAACTACAACCAACTTGAATTAAACTACTTGCATACGATGCAGGTAACCAAGCACCTAGAGTTGGGAACCAACTAACCTCCATGGACCATGATCGGACCTTTGAAGCATCATAAGACGAGCATGATTCGACTGCTCATTTGCTATCATATGCCTCTGACTTGTGGGCAAGGACTCGAAATGGAAATCGAGTGTGACTGACCACTCATCATAAAACTATGGTCTCCAGAGTGCGGACCAGAGTATAAACAAAAAATGATGGACGCGGTTCGACTGTCCATCGTCCAACTCTGGTTCGCAGAGCATGAACTAAAGTATAAGCATCAAACGGGTGTGACCGACCACCCATTCATAACACTCTGGTCTATAGATCACGAATCGGAGTAAACAAAAAAAGATGGATGCGGTTCAACCATTCATCGATCAACTCTGGTTCCCAGAGCGCGGACCGGAGTATAAACATCAAACGGGTGTGACTGACCACCCATCATAAAACTTTGCTCCCCAGAGTGCCGATCGGAGTATAAATTAAAAAAGACGGAGGTGATTCGACCATCTATCGATCAACTTTAGTTCCCAGAGCATGAATAGGAGTATAAACATCAAACGTGTGTGATTGACCACCTATCATAAAACTCTAGTCTCTAGAGTGCATAACAGAGTATAAAAAAAAGATGGACGCAGTTCGACCGTCTATCAATCAACTTTGGTTTCCAGAGCACGGACCGGAGTATAAACATCAAAGGGATGCGACTGACCGCCCATCATAAAACTCTACTCCCTAGAGTGCAGAACGGGGTATAAACACAAAAAGATGGATGCGGTTCGATGTCCATTGATTAACTTTGGTTCTAAGAGCGTGGACTGGAGTATAGATATCAAACAAGTGTGAATGACCACCCATCATAAAACGCTAGTCACCAAAGTGTGGACTGGAGTATAAACACAAAAAGATGGATGTGGTTTGACCATCCATCAATCAACTCTTGTTCCCAGAGCACAGACCGGAGTATAAACATCGAACGGGTGTGACTGACCATTCATCATAAAACTCTGGTCCCCAGAACATGGGCCAGAGTATAAACACAAAAAGTCGACGCGGTTCGACCATCCACTCCTTTACTCTTGCCTTTGACTTGGGGGGTAAACACACGACTCAAAGTGGATGCGATCTGACCGTCTCATCCCCTACTCGAGGTTGAAGTTCTTTAGAACACTCATCTTACTCCCAAGGCTCAACAGAAACTAGATCCAAATGGAAGTGGACGTGGTATGACCGTCCACGCATCGACTCATGCCCTGGATGTCGGGGGCAGTTTAAGAGCCCAAGCTTAAATTGGATGTGGTTCGACCGTCCAATCCAAATAGGATGTGATACGTCCATCCATGACCTTGTTTGTGCTTGAGGTACGATGAACAACCCAAAATCCAAACCAAGACAAGGACGCGGTTGACCATTCAGCAAACAACTCTAGTCCCCCAGTGTGGATTGGAGTATAAACACAAATTGGGTGCGGTTCGATCACCCGCCAACAAACTCTTATCCACAAAGTATGGATATGAGTATAAACAAATAGATACGTGCATTTTAACCACTCAATATTTCATAAACTATGACCTGAACTCGACAGGAGGAGAATAAACTCACTAAGGATAGAATTCGATCGTCCATGAACTAATTCTACTAACCTAAGAATGGGAATGAGAGTAAAAACTACTACAATCTAAGTATGACATCTTACTATAGCTCTGGATGGATGATCTTTACAACTTAAGGTAACGACTACAAGGAGGCCTCGATGCAAAACCAATCAGTACAACATCCAAAGTTACGGGTGACCGACTATATCGTGCCATCAGATTGAGGGTCAATATCGATCCATGCCAGCCACAAATGGATGTGGCCCAAACGTCCATCGAATAACTCCGGTCACCAGAGAATGGATATGAGAATAGACCATGAATGAATGTGACATGATCATTAATTCTCCAGCACCCTCCTTTGATCTATCAGGAGGAATATGAAACCAGATGAGCATGACCCGACTGCACCTAGGCCAACTCTAACCCTAGATCTGGCAGGAGAATATGAATCAAAATGGACGCGACTAACCATTCAGCTCCGAGTGAATGTGACACGACCGTTCATTCGTTGACTCTTACCATAATCTGACTCGAAGAGAAATACAAAATAGACGTGGCTCAACCGTCCGCATACCAATCCTTGCCCTTGTTCCGACAGGAAGAGCATTAATCACTAATTGGACATGACTTGCCTTCCTACTTATCAATGTATGCCTCGGACATAGAGGCATGAGCCATAAACAAGATGAATATGAACCGACCATTCATCGACCAACTCTAATTCCTTGGAGCTTAGGTGGGAGTATAAGCACAGCTCAGACGAGTCTCGGTCATCCATGTAGTACGTTTATCAACTTAAGACAGGTGGTAGAAGTGTGATCATCCAAAGACTGACCGTGATAGCTTAATACTGTGATTCATACCTAGTGTTTACAATGACTCGATGCTACGACCGAAAGGATGCCTAAAGATAGAATCATTGAATCGACGTCCAAGCTCATGGGAAACTAATTATCATCACTCCAACTCAAATGGTGAGTAACAGATCATGAGTATGTCGAATGGAAAGCACGTTGCTAGAATATACAAGCAAATTCAAAAAAAGGCAAGAGCTAGCTATGTAGTTGCATGCAACACGAGGCTACTTGACATTTGATTCAATGTGCTTCTAAGCCCGATCTTCGGACATTTGTAGATAATTGCTCAAAGCATTTAGAGCCTTCACTATTAGACTCAATAACTCATGAAAAGACTCTGGGATTGGATCAGAGTAACATCATCATTGACTGTCCCAACCAGATTTCACGTTGATTGTTACGTGAAATAGTTACATTTGAACTCAAGGATTCCAAGACTGTACCCACTATGTTGACAATCGACATTATAGTCAGCTATGGAAACCCATCACTAGTACTGAAGATCGGATCACCGGTCAGTGCAACAATGATGAAGGAATTATTTGGCTTTCTTTGAATGAATCTTGATGTGTTCGCTTGGACCCATTCTGGCAGGCGTGTGATCTCACCGACTATCGCGAGTCATGCATTGAATGTCGACCCGAGGCATGTCCTGGTGAACAAAAGCACTGCGTCATGGATCCAAAGAGATCTGCTGCACTTAATGTGAAAGTGGATAAACTCAAAAACAATAGGTTTAACCACGACACCCTCTACCCAAAATGGGTATCCAATCCAGTTCCTGTGAGAAAAGCTGATGGAAAGTAGCAAACATACATTGACTACTCTTACCTGAACAAAGTGTGCCCGAAGATAGCTTTATCTATGAATATGAACTGCTTTTATTTATGGATGTGTACTCCAGATACAACCAGATCCTAATACCCGTCCTCGACTAGAAGTACACCAACTTCATTACCGATCTATGGCTATATCGTTATGTTGTGATGATGTTTGAACTAAATAACGCTGAAGCTACTTACTAGAGACTGGTCAACAAGATGTTCAAAGACCAGATCAGGCAATCGTCTGAAGTATAAGTGGACGATATGCTCGTGAAGTCATGGCGATCAAATGACTACATCGATGACTTAATGAAGATGTTCACTCTATGAAAATATGAAATGAACTAAATTCCATGAACTGCTCTTTCGGTGTTGCGTCAAGGAAATTTTAGGGTTTCATCGTCAACTCTCATGGAATCAAAGCTGGTCTCGAGAAGATTCAAGCAATTTGAAAAATCTAAGTACCGAAGACGATTAAGCAGGTACAGAGCTTAAATGAGAAGGTTGCTGCCCTAAGGTTCTTCATCTCTAGGGCCATCGACAAGTGTATTCCTTTCTTCGACTTGATCAAGAGAGGGAAGAGAAACTTTGAATGGACGTAGAATTGCATAGATGCACTTCAAGCTCTGTAGACCACTTAAAGAGACCTCCCATTCTATCCAAGCCACTGGGTCATGAAGACTTATACATCTATTTAGCAGTATCGGTACACGCCATAAGTGCCACACTGTTACGTGAAGAGAATCAGATCTAAAGGCCAATATATTATGTTAACAAGTGATTGAAAAGTGCTAAGAGAAACTAATCAAAGCTGGAAAAGCTCGATACTGCCTGTTGATTGTATTATGAAAGCTTCGCCATTACTTGCAGACTTACCACATCAAAGTTTACACTGACCAGCCAATACGACAAGTCCTACAACAATCGTAGATGTCTAGAAGGTTGCTTAAATTAAATATCGAGTTAAGCCAATTCGATATCACTTATCTCCTTGAAGAGTTATCAAGGGACAAACATTATGCGTAGTTTCATACCCAAAAAACACTATCCAGATCACTTTCAAGACTCGGAAGTTTTTTTACCATTCGTTTTCTTCACATGAATTTTATGGTAAAACGGGATCAACATGGCTGGCCATTGATTTACCATCCCTGGAGAGTAGTGCACCATGGTATTATTCCGTTTCAAATCCACGCACTCATTTGTAAAAGTCGTAAGGCGCATTTTCAGCATTATGGACGGATGTTGCACCTTGCACCGTAGAATATCTGAATTCAATACATCAGATGATTATCCGAAGAGCAGTGGAGAACCGACCAATCGATGAAAAATGTACACGGATGGAACTTTCAATGATCAATGTTCTAGCGTCGGAGTTGCATTAATGACTCCTGAGGAACGATCGATCTGCTACGCCTTGAAACTCGACTTCCTTACAACAAATAACGAAGCTACGTATGAATCCTTGATAGCCATGCTCAAACTTGCTAGAGAATTGGGAGTGGAAACTTTACATATCTTTTGTGATTTCTGGTTAATAGTATGCTAAGTCAGGGAAAATTATCGTGCTAGGGGATAACATCTTGCTCCTTATCTCAGTTGGGTCCAAGAGCTACTAGCCGACTTCGAGTATTACACTATTACACACATCCTCAGAGAACAAAATGAAAAAGCCAAGTCACTGGCCAAGCTGGCCAGTTCTGGGGATGCGCAACAAATAGACTTTGTCCTGGTTGACGTACTTAACATTCCAAGCATTAAAAAATGGAGATCGACTAGATCTTAGAGACGGAGCTAGAAAAGCAGTTATGGAGGACTCTTATCAAAGACTATCTGTAATGGGGAATTCTTCCTGAATGGAGGAATGAAAAATGATAGATCCTCCTCAAAGCTTCACATTGCATCATCCAAGAAGGAGTCATGTATAGACAGGGCTTTCTCCATTACCTAGCTTTGGTATATCATCCACGATGGTATCAAATGAGTCTTGAGGGAAGTCCATGAAGAAGAATGCGGTGATCACACCAGAGGGAAAACCTTGACAAAGAAAATACACCACTACAGATATTACTGGCCAACTATCAATCGAGATGCAGTTGATCATGCTATTTAATGCGACGTGTGCCAGATGTTTGTAAAAATTTCTAAGGGCCCCCATCGAGAAAATTACTCAAATGGTCACTCCATAGCCGTTTACCACTTGATGTATTGACTATCATCAACTCCTTGACGATTTCTAAAGGTGGTACGAAATACGCCATCATAGCAATGGATTACATCAATAAATAGGTTGAAGCCGAACCTTTAGATCGATTACAGCAAAAAAAGTAATCAACTTCGTTGTCCGGAACATCGTCTGTCGTTTTGACATTCTACGAACCATTGTAACTGATAACGGAATCTGATTCGACAGTGTTAAATCAAAAAACTTCTGCCGACGGCATCATATTATAAAGAGATTTGCGGCAGTCGCTCACCCTCGAGCAAATGGAAGTGTCGAAGCTGTCAACAAAATCATAAAGTCCATTCTGAAGAAGCATTTGGAAAAGGCTAGAGGTAAGTTAGTGGATGAACTCCCAACAACATTATGGGCTTACAGAACCACCCATAAGTCCGTGAATAGCCATAGTCCATTCGCTCTTGCTTATACTTCGAGGCCGTCATCCCTGTAGAACTTAAAGTCCCCTCTCATCGAATTACTTATTACAACTCCTATTTCATTATAAAATAAAATATAAATAAGGAATTGCAATCAAATTGTAATTAAACTAGAAGGAATTGGAGACGACTCATGAGCGTATAAACGCATCCAGGAGCCATTGACAGGAACGTGTACCTGAATGTGCACGTGTATATTCAAAAAATTCATTTTCTTAAATCGACAAAAAATGAATTTTCACATGGAGTTATTAAACAATGGATCAGATAGCCAAAGCTTACTAGCTCCATAGAACCGGGCACAGATAACAACTGATGGAATACAACCTGGAATTTATACTATTGAAAATAGATGAAGCGTCATGACGATTAAAGAGAGATACAACACTTTGGGAAGATAATTCAACGGAAGGATAGCGACTATTCAGGAAACTGGATGGATTTCTTTTCGGCGGCTCTAACTTGCTTCGATTCAAAGCACGTCATGTATGCAATAAGATGTACTTTGAGGGGAAAATGTTACCCGACATTATGACCCGACTCTATTCGAACTGACCGGACAAGTTGGACTCGACTGTCATCAAGGAAATAGTCCAGAGAAATGATTATGGGGTCCAAAAATCAAGAATATATGATAACATGAAGTAGAAGCATGAAAGCTCACTACTCCTCGAAGTTGGATCAGGTACGATCCATATTCAACACAATGGATCATATCGTATCAATTCCACAACTCAATTTTGCAGTGATGATCGGCCTGTTACCCAAAATCGACACATGATGTCAACATGAAACTTGGAATACAAGCTTACTACAACATGTGGAACACCGCCTAGGGATCTCATTCCAATTGGAGGAAGTTGGAGGGATCAGCATAACCCCCTTTGGAGGGATAGGCAGAAATCAGAATTCAAGCAACACTACTTCACGGAAAAGGCGATATCTCACAAACCGTATGTTAGAATTGTTGGGAAGCAAGTAGCAAACATCATGGGGCATCCCTCAGGGATGCAGCCCATTTTGATGCAAATAATAGGGATCGGTGATGATCCCTATTGTGGGCCCCGACGGGCCTGCTAATTTTTGGGTAGCCTCGTCTTGGTCTCCCGAATCTTCTGCCCAAATTTCAGTCCTATCCGTGCATGTCATCCCCAATAAATAGCAGGCATGACCTCAGAAAAGGGATCCTGCTTTCTCTATGAAGGCTCTACCATTTGTCTTCTTCACTTTTGTACTAATAGATCCCAGCTGATCTAAACATTCTTGTAATCATAATCAAGTGGAAGATTAATAAAAATATGAAGTGGACGCAGGCCAAGATTGCCGAGCCACTATAAAAATCTGTGTGTTAATCTATGATATTTGCTCTGTTTTAATTTCATTCTTCATTTAATCTCTTCTAGATTCTATTGGGTGTTGATGCCCATTTTTGGCGTCAACGAAATACAACTTCACACTCCTGTGTCCATTCAAAGTTCCTCTTCACTCTTTATGTCAAGTCGAAGAAAGGAATACATTTATCCGTGGCTCTGGAAATGAATCGACTTAGAGCGGCAACTTCCCATTAGGCTTTGTACTTATTTGATAATCTTTAACACCCGGATGTTGCGAACTGCTCAAATCTTTTTGGGATTTGCTATGATTTAGCGAGCATTGATAATGAAACCCAAGAATTTTCCTAAATACAACGCCAAAGGAACATTTTAGAGGATTTTTTTTAATTTTGTAGTAGCGAAGGATATCGAACATTTCTTCTAAGTCTCTAATGTAGTTCACTTGATCGTCGTAGTTTCTTGAGCATATTATCCTCATATACCTCCATCGCCTTTCCAATCTGATCTTTAAACATTTGGTTGATCAGGCGTTGATAAGTTTCTCCATCATTTTCCAATCCAAATGGCATTACCACATATCAATATAATCCCGCATTGGTAATAAAGCAGGTGTGCTCCTGGTTAGGGACGTGCATCGAGATTTTATTATATCCGGAGTACGTATCCATAAAAGATAGTAATTCTTGTCATACGGTTGAGTCCACTAGTTGGTCGATCCTTGGAAGGGTAAAACTATCCTTTGGACACATCTTGTTTAAGTCTAAAGAGTCAATGCACGTTCGCCGCTGTCCATTCGCCTTTCTCACAAGTACAGGTTTGGATACCCATTTAGGGGAGAGGGTGTCATGGATAAGCCCATTTCTTTTGAGTTTATCCACTTCCTCTTTAATGACAGTAGATCTCTCTAGATCCATGCCGTGTCTTTTCAGTTTCAGCGAGACATGCCTCGGGTCGATATTTAATGTGTGGCTCATGATGGCAGGTGAGACCACGCACATGTAGGAGCGGGTCCAAGCAAACACATTGATATTCGCTCAAAGAAAATGAGCAAGTTTCTTCATTATCGAGGGGCTGAGCTGTGACCCAATCTTTAGGCCCCACGATGGGTCATCGTGGCTGGCCGTGGTGTTAATCGTCAACTCGGCTAGTGCAGCCTTGGATTCTTTTGGCCCCTCCTCATCATTCCTTGGATCCATGTCTTTATAGAACCGAATGTGGCACCCGAGCCAAGGCCTAGGCGCGGATTGTCAATCTTAATTGGCTTAGAGGTGGAGAGACTTGTCCACACTCGTACCTTTCTCCTTTCGCCAAGCATCCCTCGACTCAGCCACATACAGGCATGTCCGATTGCCTGATAACGATGTACAACTCCATCACCATTATCAGTTGGGAACTTCAAAGTCAAATATCATGGGGCAAGGGCTATTCGGAATTTAGTAAGGCCGATCGGCCCAAAAAGGCATTGCATGGAGAGTCGACGTCCAAGATGACAAATGGTAATATCCGCATCCTCTTGTGGTCACCTTTTTCCAACTCCACGAGCAACTAAACATAACCAGCAGCTTCGGTCATAGCACCGTTAAAGACATGAATGTAGGCTTTAGACAGTTTCAAGTCCTTGGCTTCCATCCTCATCTAATCGTAAGCCTTTTTAAAAATTATATTCACAGAACTACCATAGTCAATCAAGACCTTCCTCACTAAGGAGGGGCTGATCACAGCTAAAAAGACCTAGGGTCAATTGTCGGTGCCTTCACCATATCTGGATCTCTGTTTTTGAATATAATGTCAACTGCCATTGTACGCTGCTGTTTGGCCGGAGCCTCGTCTTCCGTATTTGAACAAAACTCAAAATTCATATGCTTGATTTCGCTATCATAGCGCTCCATCTCATTCCTGCTCTTATTAGCTGGATGCAGTCCTCCGACTATTGCATTGATCATTAATCTTCCATTAGTCCATGCAGGCTCCTCAACCCTGTGCGACGCTTGTCCTTGGTTGGGGTCGGATGTCCCCTGTCTGCCATCCTATGGGGCCTATAGTTTTCTTTTACGAATCAGTTTTTCGACAACATCCTAAAGATGCCTAAATTCATTAGTGTTGTGACCATAACATTCATGAAAATGACAATATTTTCCAGTTTGCTTTTGTTCCTATGTCAATTCCTTCTTCGGTAGCTTCCTTACTACATGGTATTGCATGTAGACATATATACGGTCTCTAGAGATGTATTCATTGGTGTGTAGTAATCATACATTGAAATCCTATACTTTCCTCTTCCAAAATCCGTATTTCATTCATGGTTCCTATCACCCCCTTTCTTTTGTTGATTCGGTTTATTTTGGACATTTACTTGAACTTTTCCGAAACTATCCCTGGATAGTTTCACTGCAATCTTACTCTGCACTCCCCCTCCAATCGGTCCCATAACATTCTTCTTTCTAGAGCTTCTTGCTTCTTCTTTCCTCAAATACTGGGTTGATTTTTCATAGAAACACTCCAACGTCGCGGGTGGCTTGCCAGCTAGCCAATTGCCAATGTAAGATTCTGGGCCAATCCACCTTGTTACCACCATCAATATTGAATTGTCATTTGGATTACTGACTTCTATGATGTTTATATGAAATCTCTCCAAGTAGTCATTCAACGGTTCTCCTAAAGCCTGGATCTGCTTAATATGGACATTACATCTTTGAGGCGAGTTGCGTGCATACAGAACTGCTCCATAAATTTGGTTGCTAAATCATCAAATCTACAGATTGACCGTGGAGGTAACCTCGTAAACAACATCGTCGCTATGCCGGAGAGAGTAATAGGAAAACATCTGCATTTTTTGGCATCATAAGCTCATGTGGAATCCATCAGCCATTCATATCTCATAATGTGCTGCCTAAGGTCAGTTTTTCCTTCATAGGCAAACATCGACGGCATGTTGAATCCCCTAGGATACTCCCCGTGTGGGATATTGTCGATGAATGGGGTATGGCTTCTTGATGTCCTCCAATCATCATTGGTCAAGCCTTGGCTTTCCCTACTAGCTGCTTGTTTATAGCCGTCAAGTCCAGCATTTGGATAGTTGGAGCTAAGCGGTAGTCGTGCGCCAAATAGTCCAGTTGATGTCTACGGGTCAATCCATGCCTTCTTGGCTCAACATCCTCTTGACATGTGTTCACATCATCACATTCCATAGAGGTAACTGATTTGCATTAACTTGAACTCTAGCATCCAAATCAAACGTAGCGGCTCCAGTTCGAGTTCCATCAGAAAAAGGTAAGGCTCCTCCATTGGAAGAGGGATCAACCTCGGTCCCTATAGAGGGATCGAGTTCGATCGGTCCGGTAACATCCCGCATTTTTGAACGTTTTAAATCGACGATAAACCACACACGTCAGACTCAAACCATACAAAAGGACGGATTGTTATGGGGTAAATAAGAAAAGCAGAGAAAGAAATAAAACAAAACAGAATCTCTTAGTGGAACGATAAAACATAATAATTAAATAAACAGTTCATGAAGCTGTTTACAAAAATTCGATTATATTTATACAATACATATCAGAGTTACACATACTAGAGAATAATAATTAAAGCAGTGGGACAGTATGAATGTAGTGGAATAATATAATAGATAATAGTAATACACTCTTCGTCTTCGTCCTCCAGAAATAAAGTCTTCGAATCCTGAAATGCTCAGGCTGACCCGAGCGAATTGAAAAGACAAAACACTCGAGTCAGAACTAAAAGATCTTATGTAAGTTAAATCAACAGTAAGTAATATGAGTGGAACGACATCAGAGATGTTAACGGGATTTGACATCTCCTATCCGGTGTCTAACATGAGTGCAGTAACTTAAGAGATGCTCGGGATACACATCTCCTAAGGATCCGTTAAACTATTTACTATGTAGTAATATTTCGCTATTATAATAATGTCTATAGTAAAATAAACTTACTTTTAAATAGCATTAAGGGGTTACCCATATAGCCCTTACCACGTAATAGTCCCAGTAGTCCATCCAATATCATGGTCCCTCCTGATCGGGAAGCCACCAGAGGACACCACACGAGCTACGGGAGAAAATCAAACTCGTAAAAAGTGCGCTAGGGTAGGTGACACGGCGCACAAGGCAATGTCAGGGTAGATATACCAGTTACTATCCGGACTGGTGTGACGCATAGCATGCAGCTACCGCCCACCTCGAGCCACACCCCTAAAAACAAAAATCAAAAGTGGCTGCCAACTGAATCTCCAAGTCAGGATATAATATTGAAGGATTGTGTCCGATAAGAGGAGCTACCTCACTGGTCCGGAATCGCTCCTGTTTTAGCCATCTTATGCCAACTCACGGGATCGGGTCCACGTATATACCTTAATAGAACGTCGCCACCATCCTACTTCATTATGGAATCTCCACCGCGTACACGATTGTTAAAGTGGTTTTCGGAGTTGGCAGAGTGTATGACAACTTCCGATCTCGGTCTCTTCAACAACCAAACGTTATTATAACACCGCGGTCATTTCAAACTAATTTATACTTCCAACCAGAATAAAATATCCATTTCGAAACTATATAAATGTCCTTTCCATTTCAAAAACCAAATCATTATGATATCATTTTTATAAAAACCCAAATCAATATAATATCATTTTATTTCAAATATATCTCTTTTCCAAAATCATAACACTTTCAAATTTATAATATCTCGAAGCCAAACGCTCGAAATATACCTTTCAAAACATAATACTTCAAATTCCATAGCTTCTAAGCCATAACTTCCACAACTTAAATGGTTTGGATATTCAAACAACACATAAAATAAAATAGTTTGAATTTAAGATTACTTTATAAAGTAAAATAATTTCCTCGACTTTACAATTTTATTCACTTTAAATTAAATCTCAATTCATAACTTTCAACTCACTTTCATTTTCAATAAACCATTTCAATTTCAATATATTTCAAACTTTGAGTATTAAACAATTTCAAAACTAAGGTTGGTAATTACGATTCAATAATTCAATGTTCGATTATTTAGTTTTGAAATATTTGCATAATAAATCTATTACCATTTAAATAAAACTCAAATTTCAAATAACTAAATGGTTCCTTCAATTTATTTATATTTGAAATATTCATTTAATTCATCTTGAACAAAAATCCAGTTATAATAATCATAACTTTTAAAATTTCAAATTTAATAAATTTTACATCAACTTATTGATTTAATTCTTAAATAAGCTCAATTTCGAATAAATTTCCAATTTACCTTCCAACCTTAATTTATTTAAATCACTATAACCTCTATATCAAAGTATGATTTAAATACTTAACCATATTTTATTTTAATAAAATCAAACTCCATTATTAAATTTATTTTTATTAAACAAATTTATACATCGCTTAAATACAAGAATTTAACTATATATAAAATATTATTTATATAATATAAAAAATCAATATTTATTAAACCGTATATTTCTATCCAAAACCATAGAAATCATTTTCAAAATATTTATATATATAGACCGACGGTGTCTGTATATAATTTTCTATCCTACAGTCAAGTGATACGGATATTTATCATTTCAATCCGTAATTTAAAATAAAAACACGGTTATATATCATTTCAAACCGCAATGCTGAATGAAATAAAATGCATAAAAACTTGTAGTTTATAACAATATAAAATATAACATCCATTCATCCAATACCAACCATCAACCATTTATCACATTCATCATTCAATTCAAACAATAACATCAATATAGAACGGATAATAAACAACAGGTATTTACTAGCAGTTTATATTCAGTAATAAATTAAATAACAGTTTATATGCAATAATGAATTAAATAAAAATTTAATTCAATAAATTTAATTTAACTGGAATGATGATAAAATATGCCAAACAGTCATAAATAAATTTCTAATCACATCAGAAATTAATTTAATACACATAAGAAATTTTAGAAGTTGTGAGTGGGTTAAAATGCTCACCTTTTGAATTTAAATTGAATTTGAATCCAATTTAAACTCAAAATTTGAATAGTCTCAGAATCAAATCCAAACCAGCTCCAAAATGTTTAGAATTTCAATACGAACCTAGCACAAGAAACCGCGCGTAAATTGGACAACATATGAGAAAGTTATATGAATTAGAATATTAACGATTGAAAATTCGAACAAATTAAAATAAACAGGAATCACCCCACGTCATCATCTCTCCCGAAGCCTTGCATGCACACGAGAAAAAAATGCTACAGCATGAACGAAGCCGCCTCACTCCTCGTCGCCGTTCTCCAACGCACACGCTTTCAGTTACATCGCAACCACGCACGACCACCTGCTAACGTGCTGCGACCTTCCCCAAGCCACGACAACCCCCGAACACCCACCATTCGCCGAAAAATTGGAACAGCCGCCGCCACTACCTCAAAACCCTAATCAAATTTCCTGGCCAATCCACCCGTCATCTGGCCAAACGAACCTCACCGATGAGCAGCACTCGTGAATCTCATGCAACGGTAACCTTTAATTGACGATCAGGCGAAGTTCATCGTCGAGCGATGAACGAGCGAGAATAGATCGACAATTTCTGGCCACACCGATGTCCAAATCGAAAAACGAATAGCAAAGTCGACTTGCGCTCTTCGAGAGCTTCAAATCCATATGTAATTCGATATTATTAGTGGGGATTGAATTTTCAATTTGATTTTTGAATTGTAATTTGATTTGAAATTGTCTGCCGTTGAAATGAGGAGGTGAGAAGGAATTCTACGTACAGACAAATGACAATGAGGAATAATTAGGGTTTGTAACGAGGTATTTATAGACAAAGCTAAAAATACAATAGATCGGCAAAATTTATTTAAACGTTGAACGATAAAATGCCCCGAAAAGCCCGTTTCGACTCCGGAACGAAAATGGGTCAACCCATATATCAAAATAGATGTTTTAAAATATTTTAAAATCAATGGAATAGGTTTAAGTTCCAAATTCCATCGTATGAAGAAGTTATGCTAAAATCAAGTTATTTCAAATTGATTTCAATTAATTTCAATTAAATTGATTTCTAGGCGTTTCGAGTCCGTACGATCAAATAACAAGTCCGATCGCTACGAAACTTGAAATCCTACAATAATTCACTGTTATGGATCCGATGCAACTGGTTTTGCCGAAATCCGAGTCAGTGGCAAAAATGGCTATTTTCCTATTAATTGAATAAATTAATAATTGATGAATTAAATCAAATTTTCATTTCCAATTATATAATTAGCAATCTTTATCATTTTTGATTTCTCAAACCTGCACAACCCTTTAAACAATTCAGAAATCAATTTAAAGTTAAATAAATTTACCCATTACCATATTTAGTTTCAATTTTAATAAATTATTAATTATCAATTGAAATCCCAGTAAATCGATTTATTTGATTTAAAATCTTGCTATTCAATAAACTGACATCTTATGGGTATAATTAACATTGATTTATATTACATTTCATTAATATATGTTTCATTTCATATTAATTCCATCAACGTAATATTTTATTTCATTTAATTTCAATAATCCATTTATTACAGCTCAAAATAAATTAATTAATCAAACATGAATTTCAATTGTTTCATTCAATCAATTGCCATATTATGGATAGAGTTTACATTAGTTACTTCTTGTTGAATTAACTGTCTTCAATGATAAATCAAATCTACCCTAACTCCATAAATTAAGCCAATTAACTACAATTGATTTCACATTAAATTTTAAATTCCATTTATATGCAATTAATCCAATTATTAAATTTAAATTTCTAATAAATTAATAAATCTTGAATTTCCATTCCTTTTATTCAATCAATTGTCATATTATGAATAAAGTAATGTTATTTCCCATTATTCACTAAATTCACATTAACAAAATATTTAATTTAGATTTACTGCAATGTTTACCACATTTAAATTAACAGGCTAAATAAATAGGTAACATAAAATATTTGTTACCATTTACTTTCAATCACACTTATGAGTTATAATTCCCAAACAATTGTGACAATTGTTTACATCACACAAATTTCATTCAATCATCATTAGCATACTATTTAGTTATATTTATTGAAATTTATTTCCAGTTTACTAAATACAATCGATTATAACCTTATAATTGTTTCAATTAAATTGGGATTGCACTAAACTAGTTATTTATCAACTGGCATTAACATTATTACCTTAATTTACATTCAGTTACTATTAATCAATATATTATTACATTGGTTAATTAAATTCTTATTTTTATTTACTTATTTTAGATTTTATACCCAAGTGCAACAATTAACACTATTTCTTTATTGGGATTTCACTCCAATTGTCAATAATTAATTTTAATTACCATTGCTACATTTTATTTTTAACATTTGCTTCATTATAAATTATAAGTTTTTATTTCCTTCTAACTTTAATTACAAAAGTCTTATTAAAATGACAAATTTAATTATCGAAATTTACGGATCGTTACACCCTCCCCCACTCAAAACTTTTCGTCACCGAAAAAGAAAAAGAAGGGAAAAGAAGAATTAAGAAATCAATATATGTGACGATCGCGACTTTTCGATGCCCGAAAACCGATATCAATACGTACACTGTATCAACTGCCAAGTAATCGAAGGCCGGAAAACCGTACCGTTAGGGTTAAAGAAGAGGTAGAAGATAGAAGAAGAGAGAAAGAAAAAGAAAACAACAGAAACAATGACAGAATCTCACAATCGCAGCGGAACAACATATAACAAATAAAATGAATAATCTTTAAACAAAGAATTATATTAGTTATTACATTACATCATATTACATCATCAAAGTGTACACCAACAAACAACAACGAACAGCGGAAAAGAAATACTATATACTAGTGAAATACGCCATGCCATCCAACTTGCCTCCAGCAACTCCTGAATTCTCGAATATCCTGATAAACCTGACTCTTAACTGCCCGTGTGGAAATTGGTGGGCACCCAGAGTTTAGGAAGGAAAACAATAAACTCCGAGTCAGTCATGGGATTGGTGTGAGAACTTAAAACAGTTTATCTTTAAAACAAAGAACAAGATAATTTTAAAAATAGATTCGCAATGCTTTTTTTTTGAAATGAGACTACCATAAGGCCTTCACCTTTACCACTTTTGAAAACAAATTTCAATCATTTTCCTTACGCGGAAATACTTTCATTTCAAAATGGTTCATTTAAACCAATTAAATAAATCCTTACCGATTTACTTTATATTTACGTTCCAAATCCGTAAATTCACTCCCACGCTTCAAAAATAAATCAATGTTTATTTTTAAACAAATTTCCCTTTCTTTTATAAATTCCATAGTGAATTTACAATTCCAAAATATCTATGAATATACGATTTCCAAATCGATTTCTAATATTCATTTTCAATTTATCTTTAAAAGATAAAATCTCAAAACATTCACTTCATATTGGAAAACATTTCCATACTTATTTAATAATAAGTATTTCACAAATCCATTTATTTTCAACACTTGAAAAATATTCATATACTTAAATCGAAATAACGTATATATTTCATTCTTTAAGAAATCATTCTCTTAAACACATTTGTTTGGGCCAAAACGAATGTTACGTAAAACATCGTTACGACGACCAAAAATCACTAGTATAGGGATTCAGAATTAAGATAAATATATAAATCCCAATACTATATAAAACATTTCCTTCTGGAAATCATCTACTATAACAACAGTGTTGTAGTCTACCATTTCTTTCTGTTTCTCGAAAACGTCTATTTCAACAATGAATGTTGAAATCTGTGTATTCGATTCATAATACATTTTAAAACATCTTTTTAAAATAATTAACTTCATTTTATAATATCGCTTTCCCAAAACATAACCATTTTATTTAATAATATATTCACCGTCCAAAATCGTGAATATACTTCACTAACCAAATTTCAATATTTCTACACATTTTATATAAAGAATAGTTCGCTATCCAAAATCACGAATATGCTTCTTTTAATAAATTTCTATATTCAATTTATAAATTCCATTGATTTCAAATTTATAAACAATGTCCATAAATTCCATTTCTATTTATAAACTTCGATTTATAAATCTCCTTTATTAATCCAATTCAATTTATATATCTCAAATATATACCAAAAGTCCATATTATAAGTTAAATACTTATAATTCATTTATTTACAAATCGTTCTTTTAAAACTTCACAAATTATAAATCTTATTACTTATAAGATTTCATTTATAGCCTTATTTTCAACATTAACAGAACTCCTTTTAAAATTCCATCATTTTCGATTTATAAAATATATATCTTATAAATCTCATCTATAAACCATTTATGCTTCATCAAAGATTTCAATTTAATTGCAAAAATCCGATTTATAAGTTAATTACTTAAAATATTTTATTTTACAACATCTATTCATTTTATAACTTCTCAATTTATAAATCTATAATTTCATTCACTTAAAAATCCATTTTATACTTCATTTTAACACTTAACAAACTCGTTTTATAGTTCCAATATTATTAATTTATAAATATCAATTTAAAAATCTTTTATATACATCCTTTATAATGATTCAAAATTCCAAATTAAACCATTTTATAATTTAATCCCTATTTATTTCAAAAATCTCAATTTGGTTTATTTTTCAAAAATCATAATTTTTAATAACATAAAAATTTATAACGTTTTAATTATTTAAACTGAATCAATTCAAAAATTTAATAAAACCTATACTTTCAAAAATCACTTTAAAATTCTTTTTAAAATCAAAATCATATTTTTAAAACTTCAAAAATGGATCCGATGATGCAACAGCACCCAATAGTCAATCACGACAACAAACATCATATATCATCATATGATAATCAACAAACATCAAAATATCTGTAAATAAATCAATATAGTTGAGGAATCCAGTTGGATCCCTCCAACCTGTTTCCCTGCATCCACAAACATTAGCACAATACCAATTCCGTTCAAAGCGGAATATCGCGGTATATGGGATTTATAAAAATATTATCCGCTTAATAGACGGCGCAATAGGGTCTCATCCGCTATATAATGCGGAAAATCAACTCCAAGTACATATATAATACTAATTTCACTGTACTGTGAAATATTCGCGGTATATGTTTTTAATAAATAACCTCCGCTTACTAACGTCGCATAATGTCTATTTTAACAATCAATAGATAACAATCATCATTCAAACGTACATTCAAGAAATTTTGAATCTAACTATTTAAAATTTAAATCGAAACTATTCGATTGAGCGAGAAGTTCTCACCTTGGTTTCAATTCCGTTTCAGCGTTTATTTCGAATAAAATTAAACGAGCGTTTAATTTTACCTGAAATTTTCACTAGCTCCAAACGATTCCAATCTACTTCCATCGCGTAGTGCTCGACAAAATGAACCCGTCGCAATTCGTTTCGTCAAAATCCAACCTCGTATCAACAAGTTACGATAGTTTAAAGATTATACGATTTAAATATACTAAATTTGCAAATCTATTTTTTTATTTTATACCCTAATCCATCTGAGCTGCACATCTCAACGCGATGTAATCAGGGCCACATCCTTCCTTCCCCCTCCTCTGTGACGCCCCACCTCTATACCCACGCTAGCCAAGAACACTCCGGAGAAGTGCTGTCAACTAGCACGGAGAATAAGGCTGTTGAGGAGCGACCATCCATGTAATTGCTTATCACACGGTGGCTATAAATAATCTTCGGAAACAAACATAGAAATAATCATATCACAAATCAGTCACAGATATCCATATCACAAAGGCGGAAGAAGATATGAATATATAACTAACACATGAAAGTGTACATCAGAGTAGTGGTCAATAAGATCCACGATAATACAAAAGAATAGCAACACGTGCTATACAAAAGAATACAACTATGAGTCTATATCTCAAGTGTATACAACAAAAACTGCTAATCTAAACAGTTAGCCAAAAGTCAGAGTGATGAATCCCTGGGAAGAAGTCAAGCAGAAGCACCTGTAACATCTCGGTCTGATCCGAGTATTATTTAAGAAAATAATAAACGGATCAGTCTAGCTATAAATATCAGATGACATGATATAACATAAAAGATAACGACCTAAGGGGAATAGGGTCGAGCGACCTAATGGTTGCGACCTAGGGGTCTAAGGAGTCAAGCGACCTAACTGGAGCAACTCTATGGTCATGCGACCTAACTGAAATGGCCAAGCGACCTAACAATAGCACAGGTCAAGCGGCCTAACGTTTTAAGGCCGAGCGACCTAATTAAACTCACGACTTAATGGTGTGAAAGGCGTGCGACCTAATGTGTTACGACCTAAGGGTCGAGCGACTTAGTGGAACAAGGTCATACGACCTAATACTTGTAGTAGGGTTGGGCGACCTAATGGAGTAAACGGTCGAGCGACCTAACAGGTTATAGGTCATGCGACCTAGTGGGTTAACGGCCTAACGACCTAACGACCTAAAAACCCGCGACCTAAGGGTCGAACGACCTAAATGGTCCAGCGACCTAGCACTAAACAAGGCCGAGCGACCTAATGGTACCCGCGACCTAGAGGTCAAGCGACCAAGGGATGAAATGGCCAGAGGATATAGGCGAGCGACCTACGACCCACCTACCCACGACCTACGACCTAAGCTCAAACGCGAGCTGCGAGCTACGAGCTAGCGACCTAGCGAAGTGAGAGAGACCGAGCGACCTACAACCTAAGGTCCATACGACCTATGGCCTAACACCGAACAAGCATTTAGATGGCCCAGCGACCTATGGTACTAACTCGCGAGCGACCTAAGTCCTAGGTCGTGAGCGACCTAACTGCGAGTGAGCAAAAATGGCCAGAGCCAAAGCAGAGCGACCTAACGGCCATACGACCTACGACCTAAGGTCCTGAGCGACCTAACTCCGAAAACACGAAAATGGCCAGAACGACCTAGGGGTTAACTCGTACGCGACCTACGACCTAAGGTCCACACGACCTAACTCCGAGCGAGCTAAAAACGGCCAGAACGACCTAAATGCAGAAATTTCTCCCAAACACCAAAAATCGGAGTTTTTCGCCAATCCAATCCAAACCAAAAGCAGATATGCATGCTAAAGTGATAGGGAATCATTCCCAACAGTCCAATATAGTTATAGACTAGAATTGTGAGATAAAAATCTCACCTTTGCACTAAAATTTATGAAGATGAAGCTTGAAAGCAAGGAGAAGCAATCCAAAGCTTGAATCCAATATCTTCTACTTGAATTTGGAGTTGAATGATGGAGTTGCAATTGAATTTGAGCTTGGAGTTTTAATTTCCCATTCTCTTCACCATTAATGCTAAAGCTTGAGTTAGTTAGGAAATTTATGAAGAGTGAGGAGAAGAGGGTTGGAACTTGGGCTTAATAGGCTAAACTAACCCAAAGTCCAAAGCGGGAAAAGTTAGTGAAATTTCACTAACTCCAAACCTATCGATGTTTATACTTAAAAAGTTGTAAACGACATTTCGAACTCAATGGAAGTGGTCTCGAGTCCTAATTTGACCGTTTGCAAAAAGTAGTTTTTCGGACCAAAATCCGATTAACGATTTAATATTTAAATAAAAATATTTAAATGTAAACTCGATAAATATGCGGGTTGTTACATCCTCTCTCACGTTTTCGTTCTACAGACCGAAGAACCCATGAACACGCGTTCTAGGGTTTGAATATTTCGACCTCCTCAACCGACTTCAGGTCAATCAACGACCTTCACCTTGTAGCCCTCACCAACCCTCACCTTCGCCCTGAGTACAGCCACGCTTGGTCGCACGTATCCCAAGAAAAACGCGAAGAAACGCGTATGTTTGCGGCCAAAATTCTCCCTACTCGTTGCGTTGATCATGATCATACCCGTATGGATGGATAGCCCTCGGCGAGTTCTAGAACTTTCATGTTGAAATTTCCTTGAATTGATGTTTGGATTTGAAGAAATTGAGGGAGGAAGAAGAATGCATTTCGGCCATTGAAGTATATGGAGGCGGCGGCTCTGAGATGAAACCCTAGGGCTTTAGAATTTTTGCAAATGTGAAGCGTAAAGGGCTTTTATAGAAAATATAACGAACATTATTCACCAAAAATTTTCCGAACTCCAAACGAAGCGTGCCGGTTGGCATTTCTAAGGTATACCCCGCGTTCCGAACACAATGGAATGTGTATCGGAGGCCAATTCAGTCATCTGTGCGAGTTACAGCAATAAACGATCGATTTTAAATTAAATCGATTAATCAAATTTCTAGGCGTTTTAGCTTGCCCCGGACAAACGGTAAATCCGATTGACACGAAATTTGAAATCTTACAATAATATCACATTATGGGTCGGATGAAACTGGTTTCGTCGAAATCCGAGACAGTTTGAAAAATGGCTATTTTAACTCGCCAAATTAATATTAAAACAATTTCGATGCGTTTCGAGCTGCCACGGTCAAACGAAAACTCCGATTACTACGAAAATTGAAATCCGATAATAACAAACCATTACGGATCCAATGGAACTAGTTTCTTCCAATTCCGAGACTGTTTGAAAAATGGCTAATTTCACTAGTCGATTAAATATTAAAATATTCAATTTTCACAAATTAACTTTTAATTCGATTTTAAAAGTTCTATAAGATCATTATAACTTCAACATGATTAAATAAAATTTTACAAATCAATTTTAATCATATTTAACCCAATTTCCAATTATTTATGAAATTTTAACTATTAAATTATTGATTTAATTATCTAATTAAATCCAATTATTCGAAATAAAATTATTCGACTTATAAATTTCACTTATTAATATTTAAAATTAATTAAATATACAAATTTTAATTGACAGAAATTCTAGGTCGTTACAATATATCTTACTTAAAATATTAAATTTATAAACAAATAAATTTACAAAATTAATTAATTTAGATAAAATATACCAATTTATAACCATTTAATCTTTTTATACTCAAATTAATAAAGTTTGGAAAACATTTTCATAATATTTTCTAAGTCCAAAATTTACGGAGAGGCTTGGGAGAAAATATAATATCAAATATTACAATATACATCATATATTTTCCAAAATAATATATATCCCAACCCGGGAAAATATTATAATAATGCTATAAACCGAAATCCGAGAAAGTACCTATTAGTGGGGCAATTAACACTTAATTATAGAACCAAAAGCAATAGCAATTGCTTTCATAACCTGTATTTCACTTATATAATCCAAAAGAGTTAATAATTATATAAAATGAAATGTTTAAAGTTGTTTCAACCATAAACAAACAAATCAATACAAACACAATCACTTGCACAAGGCATACAATTATCACATAGAATCAACACAAATCAATCATTCATTCATATCAAACAAAACAAATAGTTGTTTGGGTTCGAAAACTTTAAATTGTACAGAATGAAAAATAAACTACTAAGTGTACCATTTACTCAACAGTCTTAGATGAAACTAAATAGATAATTCACTCATCCAACAATTGTAAAGTATCCTTGCCCAAACAACCATAAACTAAACAACAACAATTTCAAGCAATAGATCAAGTTCATTCTTATTAATTTCATTTCATACATTTGTTGTTTGATTTCCCTTTCATTCGTATAATGATTTATCTTTTTAATTTACATTTATTTGTATTATTCATATTCAATCAAATTTCTTAGCATGTAAATTCATTAACTTAAGTTTATAGTTATTTATTTACAGTATTCATCCTTTCTACTCATTTTATTTAGAAATAACTTCAACCTATTTACTTAAGTTTATAATTACTTTCTTACACTACCTACTTTCTATTATATTTAATTACTAGCGTCTCACTTATACTTAAGTTTATAATAACTTCAACATCAAATTGTTATTTATTGAAGAAATTCAGTGAATATTTTCATTACTTCAAGTTTACTGGTATAATATCCTATTACATTTCTTACAAGCATTAGAACTTTTAATATTCGGCAAGTTATACATATGTTTGTTAAGAATGCAATTGAAAAATTATACAAGTTTTTTCATTTCTTTTAATTAATTTAATGTTCAATACTAATAGCCTTTGTTTCATAGGTTACAATTTAAAATTTCTTTTAATCCCATTTATATCTTAGCATTAAATCTCTTATTTCATTTAGAGGTTCCAATTATTAATTACTTACATTCTATTTCACTACAATAATTGAAAATATTAACTAATAGAAACTTAAGAACTAAATACCTGGTTAAATTTAAAATCATTTTAAAAATAATAGATAAATGTATACTCACAACTTATATATCCAATTATATTTAAAACAATTTAAATTTTTTATTTGTTTATCAAAATAAATCTGCAGTAAAACTACTACAGTGGCCTTCCCACTTAAAACTCGAAAATGAATGTCGATAATCTGTGCACTCATCACCGAAATTACTTTCCAGCGACAAAGAGGGAAGCACATAACTTATTTCTTTTCAAAGTTTATTTGAAACAATTCTTTCAAATCATATTGAAATATTTATATCAGAAAATACTTCTAAATAATATTAATATTATATTCCAAAATCCTTCGAAAGATATTTTCATAACCTCGGAACTCAAGTTCCAAGTTTCTAATTTTCATTTTATTTTATTTTCTTCAACCCTAGTTCCCAATCTATATTTATAAATTTCACTACCTAACAACCAATATATTACAACCAAATATATATAATTTATAAAAAAATTATTTTATATGTAGAAAATATAATAGGCAATTTTTTTTCCTTCACCTATATTCAAAATAAATATTGTGTCGGTCTGTCCTATTAAGTGTTTAGAAATCCCTATTGATGTCATAGCATCCTATGCACCAACCAGAATTTATAAATACAAAAAGGAATAAATTAACACAATATTAAAACCTTTTATAACACTAACAAATACGCTCTCTCGTATAAATATACACTCAGCGACTCATCATTATAGGGTATTACTACCCTATAAATAAAGAGTCAGACCCCACAAAGCTAAGGTTTATCGCTAAACCAAAGCTCTGATACCAGATGTAACATTCCGCCTTTTTGAACATTTTAAATCGACGATAAACCACACACGTCAGACTCAAACCATACAAAAAGGCGGATTGTTATGGGGTAAATAAGAAAAGTAGAGAAAGAAATAAAACAAAATCGAATCTCACAGCGGAACGATAAAATATAATAATCAAATAAATAGTCCATGAAGCTGTTACAAAATATTCGATTATATTTACACAATACATATCAGAGTTACACATACCAGAGAATAATAATTAATACAGCGGGACAGTATGAATGTAGTGGAGTAATATAATAGATAATAGTAATACACTCTTCGTCTTCGTCCTCCAGAAATAAGGTCTTCGAATCCTGAAATGCTCAGGCTAACCCTAGCGAATTGAAAAGACAAAACACTCGAGTCAGAACTAAAAGATCTTATGTAAGTTAAATCAACAATAAGTAATACGAGTGGAACGGCGTCAGAGATATTTACGGGATTTGACATCTCCTATCCAGTGTCTAATGTGAGTGCAGTAACTTAAGAGATGCTCAGGATTCACATCTCCTAAGGATCCATTAAACTATTTACTAAGTAGTAATATTTCGCTATTATAATAATGTCTACAGTAAAATAAACTTAGTTTTAAATAGCGTTAAAGGGTCCCTTACCACGTAATAGTCCCAGTAGTCCATCCAGTATCATGGTCCCTCCTGATCGGGAAGCCACCAGAGGATACCACACGGGCTATGGGAGAAAACCAAACTCGTACAAGGCGCGCTAGGGTAGGTGACACGGCACACAAGGCAATGCCACGGTAGATATACCAATTACTATCCAGACTGGTGGTGACGCATAGCGCACAGCTACCGCCAACCTCGAGCCACACCACCAAAATCAAAAATCAAATGTGGTCGCCAAATGAATCTCCAAGTTAGAAAATAATATCGAAGGAGTGTGTCCGATAAGAGGAGCTACCTCACTGGCCCTGAATCGCTCCTGTTTTAGCCACCTTATGCCAACTCACGGGAGCCGGGTCCACGTATATACCTTAATAGAACGTCGCCACCATCCTACTTCATTCTGGAATCTCCACCGCGTGCACGGTTGTTAAAGTGGTTTTCGGAGTTGGCAGTGAGTATGACAACTTCCGATCTCGGTCTCTTCAACAACCAAACGTTATTATAACACCGCGGTCATTTCAAAATAATTTATACTTCCAACCAGAATAAAATATCCATTTAGAAACCATATAAATGTCCTTTCCATTTCAAAAACCAAATCATTATGATATCATTTTTATAAAAACCCAAATCAATATAATATCATTTTATTTCAAATATATTCTTTTCCAAAATCATAACACTTTCAAATTTATAATATCTCAAAGCCAAACGCTTGAAATATACCTTTCAAAACATAATACTTCAAATTCCATAGCTTCTAAACCATAACTTCCAAAACTTAAATGGTTTGGATATTCAAACAGCATATAAAATAAAATAGTTTGAATTTAAGATTAGTTTATAAAGTAAAATAATTTCCTCGACTTTACAATTTTATTCACTTTAAATTAAATCTCAATTCATAACTTTTAACTCACTTTCATTTTCAATAAACCATTTCAATTTCAATATATTTCAAACTTTGAGTATTAAACAATTTCAAAACTAAGGTTGGTAATTACGATTCAATAATTCAATGTTCGATTATTTAGTTTTGAAATATTTCCATAATAAATCTATTACCATTTAAATAAAACTCAAATTCAAATAACTAAATGGTTCCTTCATTTTATTTATATCTGAAATATTCGTTTAATTCATCTTGAACAAAAATCCAGTTATAAAAATCATACCTTTTAAAATTTCAAATTTAACAAATTTTACATCAACTTATTGAGTTTAATTCTTAAATAAGCTCAATTTCGAATAAATTTCCAATTTACCTTCCAACCTTAATTTATTTAAATCACTATAACCTCTATATTAAAGTATGATTTAAATACTTAACCATATTTTATTTTAATAAAATCAAACTCCATTATTAAATTTATTTTTATTAAACAAATTTATACATCGCTTAAATACAAGAATTTTACTATATATAAAATATTATTTATATAATATAAAAAATCAATATTTATTAAACCGTATATTTCTATCCAAAACCATAGAAATCATTTTCAAAATATTTATATATATAGAGCGACGGTGTCTGTATATAATTTTCTATCCTACGGTCAAGTGATACGGATATTTATCATTTCAATCCGTAATTTAAAATAAAAACACGGTTATATATCATTTCAAACCGCAATGCTGAATGAAATAAAATGCATAAAAACTTGCAGTTTATAACAATATAAAATATAACATCCATTCATCCAATACCAACCATCAACCATTTATCACATTCATCATTCAATTCAAACAATAACATCAATATAGAACGGATAATAAACAACAGGTATTTACTAGCAGTTTATATTCAGTAATAAATTAAATAACAGTTTATATGCAATAATGAATTAAATAAAAATTTAGTTCAATAAATTTAATTTAACTGGAATGATGATAAAATATGCCAAACAGTCATAAATAAATTTCTAATCACATCATAAATTAATTTAACACACATAAGAAATTTTGGAAGTTGTGAGTGGTTTAAAACACTCACCTTTTGAATTTAAATTGAATTTAAACCCAAAATTTGAACAGTTTTAGAATCTGTCCAAACCTATGCCAAAATGTCTGAAATTTCAATACGAACCTAGTGCAAGAAACCGCGCGTAAATTGGACAACGTATGTGTAAGTTATATGAATTAGAATATTAATGATTGAAAATTCAAACAAACTAAAATAAACAGGAATCACCTCTACGTCATCATCTCTTCCAAAGCCCTGCAAGGCGCGAGAAAAAAATGCTACAGCACGAACGAAGCTGCCTTACTCCTCGTCGCCGTTTGCCAATGCACACGCCTTCAGTCACGCCGCAACCACGCACGACTACCTGATAACGTGTCGCGACCTTCCCTAAGCCACGACGACCCCCGAACACCAATCGTTCGCCCAAAAATTGGAACAACCGCCGCCACCACCTCAAAACCCTAATCAATTTTCTTGGCCAATCCACCCATCTTCTGGCCGAATGAACCTCACTAATGAGCAGCACTCGTGAATCTCTATGCAACGGTAACCTTTAATTGACGATCAGGCGAAGTTCATCGTCGAGCGATGAACGGCCGAGAACAGATCGACAATTTCTGGCTACACCGATGTCCAAATCAAAAAATGAATCGTAAAATCGACTTGTGCTCTTCGAGTGCGTCAAATCCATATATGATTCGATATTGTTGGTGGGGATTGAATTTTCAATTTGATTTTTGAATTGTAATTGGATTTGGAATTGTCTACCATGGAAATGAGGAGGTGAGAAGGAATTGTACGTACAGATAAATGACATTGAGGAACAATTAGGGATTTATAGAGAAAGCTAAAAATAGAATAGATGGGCAAGATTTATTTACACGTTGAACGATAAAATGACCCGTAAAGCCCATTTCGACTTCGGAACGAAAATGGGTCAACCCATATATCAAAATAGATGTTTTAAAATATTTTAAAATCAATGGAATGAGTTTTAGGTCCAAATTCCATCGTATGAAGATGTTACGCTAAAATCAAGTTATTTCAAATTGATTTTAATTAATTTCAACTAAATTAATTCCTAGGCGTTTCCAATCCGTATGATCAAACGACAAGTCCGGTCGCTACGAAACTTGAAATCCTACAATAATTCACTGTTATGGATCTGACGAAACTAGTTTCGTCGAAATCCGAATCAGTGGCCAAAATGGCTATTTTCCTATTAATTGAATAAATTAATAATTGATTAGCTAAATCAAATTTTCATTTTCAATTCTATAATTAGAAATCTTTATCATTTTTGATTTCTTAAACCTTCACAACCCTTTAAACAATTCAGATATCATTGTAAAGTTAAATAAATTTACCCATTACCGTATTTAGTTTCAATTTTAATAAGTTTATTAATTATCAATTGAAATCTCGGTAAATCGATTTATTTGATTTAAAATCTTGCTATTCAATAATGTCACATCTTATGGGTATAATTAATATTGATTTATATTACATTTCATTAATGTATGTTTCATTTCATATTAATTCCAATTAACGTAATATTTTATTTCATTTAATTTCAATAACCCATTTATTATAGCTTAAAATCAAATAAATTAATCAAACACGAATTTCAATTGTTTCATTCAATCAATTGCCATATTATGGATAGAGTTTACGTTGGTTACTTCTTGTTGAATTAAAAATCTTCAATGACAAATCAAATCTAACCTAACTGCACAAATTAAGTCAATTAACTGCAATTGATTTCACATTAAATTTTAAATTCAATTTATTTGCAATTAATCCAATTATTAAATTTAAATTTCCAATAAATTAATAAATCTTGAATTTCCATGCCTTTTATTCAACCAATTGTCATATTATGAATAAAGTAAATGTTATTTCCCATTATTAACTAAATTCACATTAGCGAAATATTTATTTAGATTTATTGCAATTTTTACCACATTTAAATTAATAGGCTAAATAAATAGGTAACATAAAATATTTGTTACCATTTACTTTCAATCACACTTATGAGTTATAATTTCCAAACAATTGTTACATTTGTTTACATCACACAAATTCCATTCAATCATCATTAACATACAATTTAATTATATTAATTGAAATTTATTTCCAAATTTCTAAATACAATCAACTAAAACCTTATCATTGTTTCAATCACATTGGGATTGCACTAAATTAGTTATTTATCAATTGGCATTAAATTACTACCTTAATTTACATTTAGTTACTATTAATCAATGTATTATTACATTGGTTAATTAAATGCTTATTTTTATTTACTTTTTTTAAATTTTATACCCAAGTGCAACAATTAACACTATTTCTTTATTGGGATTTCACTCCAATTGTCAATAATTAATTTTACTTACCATTGTTATTTTTCATTTTTAACATTTTCTTCATTATAAATTATAATTTTTTTATTTCCTTCTAAATTTAATTACAAAAATCTTATTAAAATGACAAATTTAATTATCGAAATTTACGGGTCGTTACAGGTCCTGGCAGCCCAAGTGTTGTTGTGTGTTGACATCAAAATGCTTCTACGTGATATCCGTCGGTTCTACAGTGTCTACACCTGTGATGGTCATTTGATGAAGTTGACCTTTCCGATGCAAAATAGGGAGTTATTTCCCTTCTAGTTTTCCCGCGTTATTTATCCCTGCGTTGATTCATTAGATCGATATTGGTTCGAATCTGCTAGTTCAAATGTCGGTGGCTATCTATGAGCTCTCTCATTAGGTTCTGAAAATCAGCTCTTATGATGGAATCAGCTAGATTCTGAACATCAACTAGATTGGTAGTATTAACATCTACTGGTAGATTTCTCTGGCCTCCTTGATGGATACTGGCATTCTCGTTTCCTTTTGCATTTTGAGAGGTGGATCTAGTGTTCCTAACCATCGTTGATAGTTTTCCTTAGAATTTTAAAAATATGAATAGAACGGATAAACTATTTGGAGACAATTCTGGATCTCTTTCTTGGATTTGTGCAATCAAATAGCAGTAGAGGGATCCAAATAAAGCTGAGAATCCTGATTTTCAGTGAAAGCACCAAAATGTTTGCACAAAAATTTAGCACAAACACCTAATAGAGATTTTGTAGAGAAATACATGAAGAATATTAAATGTAAATAGAGAGAGCATAGCAGTAAAATAGTAATAAATGAGCTAATAATAGAAATATAGCAATTTATAGTGGTTCGACGTCGTTTTGCCTTTTTCCACTTTAAAGAGATAATTTTATTAATCACTTTGTAAACTGAGTACAAGAAGGATAAGATGAAAATCCTTAGTTACAATAGAGTACAAAGCAACAAGCAGTGTAAAGATTCCAAAAATGAATAATTAACTCTGTATTTATAGAGGAAGACAACGAATTATCTCCTTGAAAATTCGATAGAAATCTCCCCAGATCCACAGTGGCCTATAGGAGGGTTCGCACGAAATCTCCCCAGATCCACAGTGGCCTATAGGGGGGTTCGCATGGCCCAAATCCTAAGAAATAGGGATCGGGGCCGATCCCTGTTTTTTAAGAGCTGAAGGCTCCGATCCCTATGAGGGGTTCTTCCTGTTGTGATGCACTTGTCCTCTAAGTTTCATGCTGATTGGGTCTATAGATGTTGGGTTATTTACCGATCATTGTCGCAATATGTTATGTAGTCTGATTCTAGCTGATCCCTATGGAAGGGAAGAGGGCCGACTGCTCTTGCTTGCTCCTTTTGGGGTGCTATCCCTAGGGTGGACTTCTTAGGGACCCCACATCTTGTTTCCAAAGTTTCATGTCTATTTAATCTCTGGATTTTCAAACATTGACTGTTTTCCATCGGGCTGCATTTATTTAGCTAAGTAATCTGACCCCTTTGGTTGAGAGGGATCATACCCCATCCCTTTTCTAGATTAGACTATATTCCATAAATAGAACATTCTGTATAGAATCTCTCTTGATTCTGTTTGATCATGACTTCATTTTATTATCTGTACTTGATTTTTGGACCTCACAGTCATCGCTCTGGGCTTACTAACCTTGATGATAGTCAAATCTAACTTGTCTAGTCCATTCGGATATAGCCAAGTCAAAATGTAGGATAAAAACTGTTATCCATCCTATCTTCACAAATGCTGATAAACACAAAAGATTGAGTACAACAAAAAATAAAATATGTCAGGTTTTGGAGGTATCCGGCTTGTCTCCGAAAACTCCAAGCATCCATCGCTAAATCTTAAAAAGTACTCAAGTTTGACCCAAGTATTATAAGAAAATAACATCTTGATCAATCTTGTAAACCAGCATGAGAAACACAAATCATTTGAATTATTTAATGTTAGAAAACCTTTCAAAAAATAAAGGTATCTTGTAAGACCATGCCACAAATAAACGCGGATGGATTTTTACTTTACGATAACCAAACCATTTTTTTAGAAAATCTTATGATATTATAATAATATCTTGGGTTAAAAAAAATAAATATATAATCAAAGCCATTTGGTTACATTAATTACATTCAACATCATATTTAATATACAACTAAGTCCATAAGGCACGTATTGGAAAAAGGATTCCATCAATAACAAGGCTACTGAGGTGCCGCTTGTCACAGTATACCTATAGATAAGATGTACCGAGAGCCTCACATGGACCCCCTGCATGGCAAGCCTGACCTGCCCGTTCCTGGATAATATCAAATATTTCATTACCCTAGTTGCATCTTACGACCATGCTGGGCCCTTATCATACATAAATCCATAAATGCCGATCTAGATTGGGGGAGGACCATACCCTAATGGTAGCGAGCTACATAGCATTGAGGGATATCCCCTGTTTTAGTCATTACTGAGTGTGAGGCTTCAGGCTATGTTTTACCTTTTAGTAAATCCCTCTTGGAATGCTAACACTGCCCTTCAGGCTACAGTGCAATGCCGACATTCATCCATACAAGTTGTTCAAGAAATAAACAAATCGAAGACACTACTTCTGCTACATCCCTTTTGGAATCACCCTCAGGATTAGTAGCGAGTAGCCCTTACACTTTAAATAAATCCATCTTTGATTCCATCATCTTTAAAATGTCGCCAATTCGAACACTTATGCCAATTCGAAGTGGTTTTCAGATAACTCATGCTTATCCGATCCCTGTCTCTTCAAACTAAAAAAGGATAGTTTCAAAACTTGCCAAGATTTGATATATGTTATTTAACTATCAAATCGGCAAAAAATCCTATCAAAGATTTAATTTCATATGGAAACCAAGCATGATTAAGCACATAAGCAACCATTAAGCCTCTTCAATTAACCATTTCATTAATTAAAACCACTTTGTAAATACTGGTACTGAAATACTTCTACAAAAGATATATATAAACATTTCTACTCTTTTCATTCCTTGAAAAAGTATTCATATACTTATCACACTGGTGTAAGTATATTTACAAAATCTTAGGACATATTTCATTTCTGAAAACACAAATGTCATTAAAAATATTGATAAGAATATAGCCAAAACACCTTTGATGTAAGTAAATGGATCGTATATAATTAGACCAAATATACCTACCACCACTTTTCAATTTCAAACTTGTACTATCCCTCGATTAACAATGTTGTCGAATAAGATAGCGAACTATCCTTGCCTCAAAGTGCATTCTTAAACTCTCGCAGATAAATACAAGTTTTCCTACCTCGGAATTTGGTGTTAAGTATGAATACTTTCCACACCACCAAAAATTATAAAGATCATTTATAGAAATCAGATCTCCTATACTTGTCACGTTTCTGATATTTCAATTTACTTTATCCCTCATCTAGAAACAAAGCCAGGTAAGTCAGGGCACTGATTGTTCCTAGCCTTGCCTTTGTTAAAACACACCGATTCTAGATCTCATAGATCAAGGATCAATCTACTTATTAGCTTTTAGTTCCAATTAGAATTACTAAATTTCCATAAGTAACTGAATTCATATATGGAAATAATACTTCATGTACTTAACATCAACCTTCGTGTTCAAACTTAAACCATTCTTTGATTAACAATGAAGCCGTTCGAGTTGGGATATTATTACCTCTCAAACCTTGATTTGACAACATTCTTATCTTTCAGGATAGGTAGAAGTTTACCTACCTTGAAGCTTAATGCTAAGTACAAGACTTCATAAATTCTGTATAATTATTTAAACAAACAAAATGTTATAAACCAAACTTCGTTTTCCACTTTCAAATTTTTTTCACTATAACTAGAATATTATAGACCATAACTCCCTTCTATTTTCCGAAAACCATTTAATTAAACATAGAGGTTATATTTCTAGGCTTGCCCTCTTCATTTTTCAAATTCATTTAAAATACTTACAATATAGTTTACTCTTATTCAAACCATCTCTTAAATATCATTACTTTCAAAAGAAAGTTTGACTTTAGAAATAAAAGAGTTTTCCTTTTTATAAAAGTACCACCTGCTTTATTATATCTAATAACCCTTTAAAATTCATTTATATGAATTTCAAACCTCTTTTAAACACTTTTAAACAAAGATTAAACTTCCATCCAAATCATAATTAAACCTATAACTTTTTCCAAAGGATTCGACTTGAAAAGTAAAGGGATTTACTTTGACTTAACCACTTATTTAAACATACCAAAATAAACCTTTTAAAACTATAGGTTTTATTCTCAACTATCTTTAAACCATTCTACCTTTCAAAAGTATATTTTTAGGATATTATAAGCATATTTCTTACCTAAGGATCATTAAATAAAACCCAATTTTGATTTAAGAAGATAAGGTTTTTCCCTTTATGTAAAAAAACATTTACTCTACTATTTCACAATCCCTTAAAAATATATTTTAAAATCCAAAACACTTTACCATAGTGAATTTTTCTGAAAACAAAACTCAAGTAAAAAACCTTCTTATTCTATTTTAGAAAACCAAAACATCAAAGTCATATTTCAAATGTCGAATCAAAAACCATAGTTGAAATCAAGTAGTAACCAAAACATCTCAAGGGATTTCTAAATGCATCAAACCAAATATCTTTTCAAAGTGTTTCGCAAAGAGGCTTAGCACTACCATACAATGGCTAACACTCGAGTTATAATGGAGTTTTAGTAGAGCGGCAGCATTAGAGTCCTTTTTAGTTGCAGTGGAGGTACTATTTATAAGCATGGAATTGGAAAATCTAACTCGAATCTCGAAATACCTTTTCTCATTCGTAGGCGGGCCAACATAATTGATTTGGGGTCATTTGAGATCGATCCCTGATCGATCCACGTTGTCTTCGTATCGATCAAGAAATGGTCCAACTGAGCTACGATATATCATGGTTGTTCTTGAGTTGATTTGCAAGCTTCTGTGAAAATGTCATGGCATTAGGACTTGTAATTTGAGAGATACGATCAATCCATGGTTGAGTTTGCTAAGGAGACTGAGGACTTCGTATCGATCTCTTCGTACCGATAACGTGGTGTGCGTGTTTTTTTAGAGATTCCAAATTCATGCATATGGACCGCTTCTATTGGTTTGATTCTTCTTTCATATCCATTCAAGGCTATGCTTTTCGTATCGATTCTTTACTCTTTCCTTTGTATCGATCTCCGGCCCTACTCTTCGTATCGATCAAATAAGTGATCGATATGAAACATGCAACTGTTGGTTGAATGAAACGTGATCGATCCGGGGGGTGTTAAAGTACATCGATATAGGTTCGAACTTGATGGATATGAATGATGGGCACTGAGTGATTAGGATATGATCATTTCATGTCAATGGTGATGGATACAAAATGATGGATGCTAATGGATGGATACAAAATGAACGTGTTCTACATGGATCTTGATCGATCCATAAATTGAGCATACGAACTCCGATTGACCCGATATTTAAAATGTTGCCTTTCACAGCTTTGCTAGTCATACCTTGCTAATTGTGGCTTGATCTAGACTTGGACCAAGTTTGCATGTATCCATCATGAACCTGTAGATAACTGATTCCCAGAGTGGATTGCGTTCAATCTCTAGTCAAATCCTTGGTGTCACGGCCTTCCCAAAAGACGGGATAACATTCTCCCCGCAAAGTACGTCTTGTTTGAACATGACCTCCTTTGAAAAGTCGCAATCTTCATTTTGAAAAGGTTCTGTCCGATTTTTCGAACAGTTGTTGTCCTTTCATCAAGTGATGTGACCTTTGGTAGAGTTCCAGTAGTATAAGTGTTGAGTTTTGGACTGCCAATGATCACACAGTTTTTATTGTAACCGAAGGTCGAGTGCTACCAATTTGTTGTTTATTGTTTTGGCTATCACCAGGTAAGCATTTAATTCCTGTTAACCTTGAAAACCGACTATTAGTAAAAAATACCTGCACGTATTTCAACCCGACTCCCATTCATGCTTGTACATTCATGGGTCATTGTCAAGTTTTTTAAGAATCAAATTTCATATAGATCCTCTCCTAGATTGATGTGATATCCAAGTTGCAACATTAGTCAATGGTTTTTTGGACCCCTTTTTTCGTATCAACCCTCTCCTGGATCGATCTAGGGCACATTAAGGTAGACTTTGTATCGATGGTTATCGATACGAGATAGACTTACGTAATGTGAGCTTCGTATCAATGGGTAGGAAATTTACAAGTGTAAACTCATGGGACAGCTTCGCATCGATGGATACAAAACATTGGGTTTCAGATTTCCTTATGTTGATGGATATGAAGGTCGTGCTTCATATCGATAGATATGAAAGATCCAGGCATGAATGAGTAGTGCTTCGTATCGATGTGGATGTTGACCGCTTCTATAGGTAATGTGACTGGGATACGAAATCGTCTTTGCAGTCGAGACGAAGGAGTATAAATATTTGTTGTCAACCGGCTTTAACAAGATGGGATTTGTTGTCAGATGTTATACTAGTGCCTGGAATGCGCCCTTTCCCTCCTCTGTCCACTCAAAATTTTGGTTTTCCTTTTCTGATGAAATCAAAGAAGGGAATGCACTTGTCCGTGTATCGGAAAATGGACCGCTCAAGGCTACCAACTTCCCATTAAGACTTTACACTTGCTTTACGGTTTTGGGAGTTTCGAAATTCCGATTCGCCTAGATCTTTTTAGGATTGGCTTCAATTCCTCCGGCGTTAACAATAAATCCAAGGAACTTTCCATTTGCAACTCCGAAATGACACTTCAGCGGATTGAGCTTCATTTTGTATTTTCGAAGTATGTTGAACATTGCCTCCAAATCATCGATGTGGTCACTTGATGACCACGATTTCACGAGCATATCATCTACGTATACCTCCATGGTCTTCCCGATATGGTTTGCAAACATCTAATTTACAAGCCTTTGATAGGTTTCCCCAGCATTTTTGAGTCCAAACGGCATCACCTTGTAACAATAAAGTCCTAGATCGGTGATAAAGCTAGTGTTCTCCTGGTCAGGAAGGTGCATTGGGATTTGATTATAGCCGGATTATGCGTCCATGAAAGATAACAGCTCATGTCCAACTTTTGAATCCACCAATTGATCAATTCTGGGAAGCGGAATTATCTTTGGGCCAGGCTTTATTTAGATCCGAGTAGTCTACACATGTCTGCCACTTTCCATTCGACTTTCTGATAAGCACTAGATTCAATACCCATCCCGGGTATAAAGCATCACGAATAAAACCATTAGCCTTGAGTTTATCCACTTCTTTCATCAGGGTGGCAGATCTCTCTGGATCCATACCGCACCTTTTTTGTTTCACCAGGACATGCCATGGGTTGATATTTAATGCATGGCTTGTGATCACCGGCGAGACCCACATGTCTGAATGTGTCTAGGCAAACACATCGTGGTTGCTCGAAGAAAATCCACCAGTTCCTATCCCATCTGGGGGCTGAGATGAGATCTGATCTTTACCACTCTAGGATCATCATCATTGCCAAGCGGGACATCTATTGTCAACTTTATCGAGGAGGCCTGGTATTCTTTGACTTCCCCTTCATCGTCGTTTTTCTAGGATTGAGATCTTTAGGAAACTAGTGGTAACGCTCGAGCCTCAACTTAGGCGTTAGTTGTCAATCCTTCGTAGAGCGGATGCAGAGAGACTCCTCCATACCCTTACCTTTCTGCTTTCTCTATACATCCCGCAGTTCCGCAACATAACAGGCGCGTCCAGGGTCCTAATCACCATGTACCACTCCGACTCCATTATCAGTAGGGAACTTCAGGGTTAAACACCAAGGGGCAATCACTGCCCTAAACTCCGCAAGGGCCAGTCGGCCTAGGAAAGCATTATAAGGAGAATGAATATCTAACAAAACAAATTTTAACATCCGGACTCTCCGATGATCACCAATACCCAATTCAACGGATAACTCCACAATTCCAGTCGGTATGGTTGCACTACCATTGAAACCATGTATATGTGACTGAAATGGTTTTAGATCCTTTTCTTCCATCTTCATTTGGTCATAAACACGTTTGAAAAGTATGTTCATAGAACTTCCACTATCAAATAAGATCCTCTTCATCCAAGCAGAACCTATTTGGGTTGAAATAACCAACGGATCAATAGTTGGTGCCTCGACTTTTTCGACATCATGATTTCTGAAAATGATGTCATCTGTCAACATCCTCTGTTGCTTTGCCAGGGCCCCTTCATCAGTACCACTGCAACATTCGAAGTCCACATGCCCAATCGAACTAGAATATGACTCCATTTCCTTCCAGCTTTGATCAGCCGGATGAGGACCACCATTCATAGTATTAATTACCAGTCTCCTGCCAGTACATGCGAGTTCTTCAGGCCTAGCCTGACCGTGGCCCTGATTGGGATTAGATGGCCCAAATCTGCCATCCTACGGAGCCTGGACAAACTGTTCCAACTTTCTTTCTCCAATCAACTTCTCAATAATATCCTACAGATGACGACATTCATTAGTGTTATGGACGTAACAGTTATGGAATCTACAGAACTTTCCGGTTTGAATCTACTTCTCTGACAATGGTTTCAGAGCTGGCTTCTTGTACAGCCCTGTATTGCAGGTTTGATGATAAACATTCTCTAGCGATGTGTTCAAAGGGGTATATCAATCGAACATAAGAGCTCTGGGTCTCCCACGATGAGGGTCTCTCTTCTTTCCTTGACCTCCGTCACCCTTCTACTGACTTTGCCTACTATGAATATTTAATTGTACCTTACTGAGCTCTCCTCGGTCTGCTTCACTGCAACATTACTCTGGATACCTTCACTACTGGGCCTCGCGACGTCCTGCTTCCTAAACCATGTAGCATCTTCCCGCCTCAAATACTGGGCTGCCTTTGCATTGAAACTGTCCAACGAAGCGGGGGGTTTTCCTACCAACCAATCACCAAACTCGGAATCGGGATCGATCCCTTTAGTCAATGCCATCAAAATAGAGCTATCATTAGGATTACTAACTTTGGCATAAGTAGTGTGGAACCTTTCTAGATAATGCCTTCGAGTCTCTCCTGGGGTTTGAGTAATACTGGACAAGGTAATGACGTTCTTCGGCCTTGTAGAATGCAAATTAAACTACTCAACAAACTTAGTAGCTAATTGGTCAAAACACGCGATGGATCTGGGTGGTAGACGGGTGAACCACATAATTACAATGCCTCCCAAGGAGATAGGGAAGCTTCTAAGCTTAATAACATCATCAGCTCGGGCGACATTCATAAGCCATTTATATTTCAGAATATGTTGATTGGGAATCGAATTTCTTTCATATACATGCAAGGTCGACATCCGGAATTAGCGGGGCGGTTCTGCATGTAAGACATCGTTAGTGAACGGGGTATGACTTTTATTAATCCCCCAGTCATCATTTGTAAGGCCTTGACTTTCTCTTATCTTTTGGCATATCATAATTGGAATATCGGGAATTTAGATATTCGGGGCCAAGGCATGGTCAGGTTTCATATCACGAGGACGGTCTGATCACTGTATATGGTTCATTCCATGCCTCCTTGGCTCCCGGGATTCATGGAAGTGAGGATCTTGAGCTTGAATGTGATGATGAGGGGTTGGATCTGGTTGGTTCCGAAACTCGGCATCTAGATCTATAGCAGCAGTAGCTGCGTGGTCATGAGTAGTGTGGTAAGGAAGTGTCCCTCCTCAGGAGGAGGGTGCAGCTTGATGTCCCATGGAGGGACCTACCTCGGCTTGCCCAAGATTCACAACATATGGGTAGCCAGAGGCTTCCATGTAGTTTCCATCTAATCAGCAGCGTGTAGATCTGTGATTGAAATCAGATAACGTCGAGCTTTTAGACAAGGAATAAGAGGTATGCTCCCTTTAGATCTCCCTCGCCGTTCTTCATTTAACTGGTTCACAAGTTCCGTGTTGGCATAGATCTCTTGAGTGAGCTCTTGACGGCTTTATGTAAGCACTTGCATGAGGGTCTAGAATTCCTCTCTAGTTACTGGACCAAGTGGATCTGAATCTCCAGCTGATGTTTGGCCTGATGTGGCCAGTTGTGTGGGAATTTGCCTATCCTTTCCATTCGGATCAGCGGCATTGGAAGCTGTTTTGGTAGTGCGCACCATGTTGAATATGATGGAACAATCTGAATAAGATAAAAGGAACCACTGGAAGACAAATATGGATCTCCTCCTCAGATTTTAGCAATCTGAAAATGGCAGGGGATCCATAGAGTAGGAGAAAAAGCAGAGTTTTTCTCGGTGAAAGCACCGAAGTGTTTGTACCAAATGTGGGCACAGCCCTCTTAGGATGTAATTGAAGAGATTGGAATGAAGAAATAAAATGAAAAAAGAGGTTAATCTAACCATCACACCAAGAAAAATGAACATTAGTAAAAGAAGACAAGAATTTTTAGTGGTTCGGCGTTGTAGCCTACGTCCACTTTGAAGGGTTCACTATTTATTGTTGATTATAAACCGAATTACAACAATACAATGGCTAACACTCGAGTTACAATGGAGTTTTAGCAAAGAAGCAGCATTAGAGTCCTTTTTTAGTTGTAGTGGAGGTGCTATTTATAGGCGTAGAGCTGGAAATATATGCCTCGAATCTCGGAATACCCTTTCTCATGCGCAGGTGGGCCTACACAATCGATCCGGGATAGTTTGGGATCAGGATCAATCCCTGATCAATCCATGTTGTCTTCGTATCAATCGGGAAATGGTCCAACCGAGCTTTGATCGACCATGGTTGTTCTTGAGTTGATTTGCAAGCTTCTGTGAAAATTTCATGGCATTTGGACTTACAGTTTGAGAGATACGATCGATCCAAAGTTAAGTTTGCTAGGGAGGCTGAAGACTTCATATCGATCGATTTGTATCGATCTCTTTGTACTGATGATATCACATGCGTGTTTTATGGAGATCCAAAATTCATGCATAAGGACCGCTTCTACTGGTTTGACCTCTTTTTTCATATCCATCCAAGGCTATGCTTTTCGTATTGATGCTTTACTCTTTCCTTCGTATCAATCTCTGGCCCTACTCTTTGTATCGATCAAATAAGTGATCGATATGCAACATGCAGCTATTGGTTGAATGAAATGTGATCGATCTAGAGGGTGTCGAAGTTTATCAATACAAGTTCGAAGGTGCTGAGTGATGAGGATATGCACATTTCGTATCGATGATGATGGAAATGAAATGATGGATGCCAATGGATGGATACGAAATGAACATGTTCCACATGAATCTTGATCGATCCGTAACTTGAGCATACGAACTCCAAATGACCCGAAATTTGGAATGTTTCCTTTTACAGCTTTGCTAGTCATACCATGCTAATTGTGGCTCAATCCGGACTTGGACCCAGTTTTCTTGTATCCATCGTGAACCTGTAGATAACTGATTCTCGGAGCGGATTACCTTCAATCTTTAGTCAAGTCCTTGGTGTCACGGCCTTGCCAAAAGACGGGATAACACATTAATTGAGTATTTAAAATTAATCAAATATTCACAAATCAAAGCAATAATATTTCGGATCGTTACATCCTTCCTCCTTTAGAAGAATTTTGACCCCAAAATTTCATTACACCTAAACAAAGAAGCAAACAAGCTAACACATAAATCTTAACCTTTTACATAAGCCCGTTCGATGTGTATGAATCATCCATATGCAATATTCGCCCTGATCACTTGCTCGGATACATAAATCCCTCATCCAAACTAGTATAGTGCACTTAACTTCTTCATCATGGAACCTTGATTCAGTTCCTTATTCTAATACTTATGTGTTTCTTAAATACTCCTAAATATGATAGAAAACACTCTCATCATCCCAAGAATCCTTATCAATTACTCATGGTCGATAAATTGAGTGAAAATGGCTAATTCAGACAGTGTATATCACCCAGAAATCCTGTGCCCAAACTTTTGGATGAAGAAGTGTCAAGCGAATAAAATGATCCAAGTCGCCTTATCCATTTAGGATAACTTAATAATTATACTTCTCCAATTATTTTTGCTCCAAAGATTATTGATGAAAACATTTCATAAAAACATAAATTATGTTTTACACTTGTATAATACCCTACTACATCCTGAGATTATATACAACTATTTAATTTAACTTTTATCTTTTTCCTTGAATTCAGATGCAGGCCCAAAATAAATCTAGGTCTTAAAACTGAGTCGACCACTTCAACCTCTTTACCTATCAAATTCGGTAAGTATCTAAGAAGAGTAGGATGCTTGTAACAGCCAACATTTTTATACATCAGAATATTTAATGAATTGATATATTTAAATATTTAACTGCTAATTTAATCGATGGACAAAAACTCAGATTTCAAAAACGGACGAATTAGGACTCAAGACTACTACCATTGAGTTCTGATCGTCTAAGCGGTTGAGGATGAGCATAAGAATCGATATATTTCGACCAAAATATTTTTAGCTAGTAGCCTGCGTTCGTTTCATAGATCGATCCAAAAGACTAACTTTTGTATACGATGGAATTAGGTCCCAAAAAAGTTTCCACTAAATTCAGAATATGTTTATTTAGTTATAAGCGACAATAAGCATGCATCGTTTGGAGTTGCAGATTTCTGCAAAATTGACCATCTAGGGAGCAATCTCAGATTGTGTCATATATTATACTGTCTAGACCAAAAATATGCATGCAGTCATGTAAAGCGAGAATGTTTCGATCGGAGCATGTTATAGCTTGTACGAGTTGAAAGTGAAAATTGAGTAAATACAATTTTATTTTTCATTAAAAAATTTAATTTCCTCTCTCCTAAATCCATGTCATCAAAACCAATGGCCTAGAATTATTTACCTCTAGGTATGGGCTACTGGAGCGGTGTCGCTAGGAAAAGGAGCATGACTAGGGCAAGCCATGATCCAACCGCCGGGGAATCTTCTGAACTCTGGCGGTAGCATCGAGCATTTTATACGTGAAGCTAGGGTTAGAGATTCTATTATCAAGGCGGCATGAGGGGTAGCAGTGCTAAACCAAAGTGGCACAGCGTTGGCAGGTGGTGGCTCTGGTGAAGTTTGGCATGGCCTCGAGGCTTGTAGCAGCGTGGGAGCAAGACGGATGGAGGTTTGTTACGTCCTATATTTGGAAGACAAAAGCTAAGCGCTACAAATGCCAGAGTCATATATAATATTAACTTCTGGTGACAAAATACGATAAGACTAATGGTATCCATAATATCAGAAGCACTTGAATATGAATAAGATCACCGATTTCAAAAAAAACATTTTATTGATTACATTTAAAAATAATAATTTACATCCAAGTTACATAATTCCCTTAACGTTTCCCAGGAAATGGTCAAATATATCAATTACAAAATACGGCAAGAGCAACATATGACGATGCTCCTTAGTTGACCAGAGTCAATATAGTCATATTTGACTTAATACAGACAGCGGAAATAAACAGAATAAACTGTAACTCATATTTAGCAATCCGTTAGCCACTTGCCCGTCTTCAGAAGCTTTATTCGCTAAAATTACAAAAACCTAAAAACCTCAACCCTCAGCCTACTCAAACCAATTTTGAGCACCTGAGAGTTTAAGGAGAAACAGAAACTTCGAGTCAAACACAAAGCCTGGTGTGAATAATAATATACATCTCGGTTATTGATATTAAGTGACACCACGCTGCTTAGAGGAATGGGTTTCCCCTCACTTATATCCTTTTATTACATATCTTTTGCAAATCTTCTCCTACAATCAAAACTGGTTAAAAATATAAAGCATTATCAGGTAAACAAACATATCTGGTAATAAATGGACTATCTGTCCAAAAACTGTAGTTTTGTTTGGATAACTACTAACCCTTGGCTGACTCGGGTCTACCAGATAATATAAACCTAATTTATCTAACATCTGTTCGACACTCATCTTATGGAAGTTCTGTTAAATACTTCTCTTCTGGGCGGTTTGCCCCTAACTTAGCTTCTTCTAGGGTCACCTAATCCTAATGGTTTTCAAGGCTCACCAATAACCTATCAGTATACAAACATATATTTCTTCTATGTGTAATCATAATTTTAGTATTACCTATAATAAAGCCCTACACACTGGAATTTTCGACTAAATTAACTGGGGCTAATAACTAATGTATAGGGCGTGACCCTAATCCCATCTGGTATTCTAATATCTGAGTCATTTTACTTAGGGATATCTTCCCAAAATTTTCCTCGAAAACCTTTTCTCAAATTGATTTAAATCTTTAAACCAAACTTAAATAAGGAAAATATAAATACTCTATGCTTTACCTAAAATCACCCCAAATCTTATTTGATGAAAACATCTAAACAATTGAAAGTGCCCCTTTCGAGTCCATTGAAAGTACCCCTTTCGACCAAATAAAACCCTTTATTTAACCTAGGCCGAAGGGCCAAAACCTTCCTTTCGAAACCATTCTCAAAACCCTTTCGAACCCATTGAAAAACCTTTCTTCAGAAGCTTTAAAACATTAGACATCCTTCTTTAAAACCTTTAAACCATGCCTTTCGAAAACATTGGAAAAACTTTCCCTTCAATCCTTTCGAAACAATCAGAAAACCCTCCCTTTCGACTCCTTCTAAACCATTGGGGAACCACCCCTTCGAAATCTTCTTTAAGATCTTTCAAAAGCATCAAACCTTTATAAACACAAACCTTTCGAAAGCACTTGGGTTCAATTTTCAAACATGTGGAAACTTTTCGAAACCATTCATAAATTTACTCCTTCGAAACCTTTGAAAACCATTTCAATTGTAACCATTTGGATTATGCCTTCAAGTTGAGCAAAAGGATTAGAAACCCGTTAAAGTCGAAAGAATTCCTTTCAAAATCATTCATAAGTAAAAAATGATGGTCTCTAAACAATCCTTTGAAAGCATTGGAGAAGCGGCCAAATTTTAAAAAACAAAGCAACCCCTTCAAAACCATCTGGGTCGAAAAAAAGAAAGCGACAGCAAAAGTTTTCGACTTAGTCGAAAGCAATCATTTAAAACAAAAGCACAACCCAATCAAAACCATTTCTTTAAATCCATTTGACCTAATCGAAAGCAAACGAAGTCGAAAGCTACTTAGTCGGAAGCAGGCGCATTTTACGTTAAAAGCAAAGCATCGCTTCATCCCCTTCGAAACCCTTGGTTTCGACCCTATACCTTGCACTTATATCCAATTCACTACGTACCTGTTGCTTGATACCATGTGCAGTGGTTTTGATGGAGTCGGAGGTGAAGGCAAGGAGGCGAAAGCCTGGTGCCGAAAGCTTCGAAATAGTAAAAACCATTTAGTTTAGTCCTTTTTAAACTATTTCTTTATACCTAACCTGCATTGTTTATCAAATTATGATTGGTTGCAAGTTTCTCTTTCCAAAAGTACCGTTGACTTTCTAGAAATAACAATTTAAATTTATTTACAAAATGTCCCTTCTCCTTTCATAAATATATAAAACATTTAAGTCCCATACCTTAAATAATTTTATATACCTATTAAAACACTGAATAAAATTTTACAAAAATTCTAAAAAATCACTTTTAATATGTTTTATAGCGTATATTAATTCAGTCCCAAACCACTAATTATTTAATCATAAATAATTTTTAACCCAAAATAGCATTTTCTTGAATAGAAAATTCATATAAAATCCACATAATTTCAGAAAATTGTGAAAATAGAAACCCATCTCTAAAATATCATTTTTGGTCTATTTAAAAATTTGAAAGGCATTTGGATGTCTTTTGATAGGGTTTGCACCTTAAAACATGTCATAAAATCTATATGAACAAACATAAATCATCAACAAATATATATATATATATATATATATATATATATATATATATATAATCATTACATCATTCAAAAACATGGCAAATCATCGCAAATAAGTTCGAATTCAACTTAAAATCGAAAATAGTAAGAAATTTGAGATGTAGTCATTATTCACCTTAGCTTTAGTGATTAAGGAGCTTAAGATTTGAATGGATTTGATTTAGCTTCTTCATTAGCTTTCTTAATCTTCTTCCCCTTTCTCTTATTAATAGTGGCCGACCTCAAGTTTAATTTTTTTTGATAAATGGAAATGAAAGTGTATGGGATACATGGCTAAGGTTTTAGGGTATAAGAATGGCCTCTTTCCTATTTTATCCTTCCTCTGTTTCATTTTAACTCTTATTTTAATTCATTGGTTTAATGGCATGGCAGCCCCGTAATAAAAATCAAATCTCAATCCCCTAATTAACACATTATTTTATTTAATTTAACTAATTAAATATCTAAAATAATGTTACCAAAAATATGGGGTGTTACAAATTCCCTTCCTTATAGAATTTCGTCCTTGAAATTACGATAAGGTACACAACACATCAACCAAGGAGGTAAAATATACCATCAAACAAGTCAGGATAAGTATCTCTAACCTTGCTCTCAGTCTCCCAAATACAGTCTCTCTCATTGTCACTCCATTGGACTTTCACTAATCTGACCGTCTTATTTCTAAGCCTCTTCTTATCTCTCGCAATACTACAAATCATCTTTCTCACTGTACTCAAGTCTAATTCTACTACTAAGTCAACTAGCATAGTCAGTGAAATAGTAGTCTCCAGGTCTTTAGCACACTTCCTGAGATGATAAACATGGAAAACATCGTGGACTCCTACCAAACTACTCGGTAACTCAACTCCATATGCATGTTTCTCGATCCTCTCAACAATACGAAAAGGTCCAACGAATCTCGATACCAACTTTCCTGATCTTTCAAATCTGATCAAACCCTTCATCAGTGACACCTTAGCGAAAACCTGATCTCCCACTGAGAACTCTAAATCTTTCCGTCTTTTATCTGGATTTCTCTTCTTCCTAGACTGTGCCTCTATCATCCTAGCTCGAACGACCTTAATCTTTTGTGCAGCTTCTCTAACTAAATATGGACCAAGAACCAACCTATCTCCGGTCTCTAGCCAACATGCGGGAGATTTGCATGGCCTTCTATACAAAGCTTCAAACGGGGCCATCCTAGTACTAGTCTGATAACTGTTGCTATACGTAAATGCGACTAAATGCAGATGGTCTTCCCATGATACCCCGAAATCTAATACACAAGCTCTTAGAAAATCTTCTAAGATTTTGTTAACTCTTTCTGTTTTCCCATCTATCTACGGAGGGCAAGCGGTACTCATCTTGAGCTTGTTTCCCAAAACAGATGAATAAGGAATCTAGTGAATAAGGATGGCAAGCGTTACTCATCTAGTGAATAAGGAATCTCTATCACTAACTATACTGCTAGGAATTCCATGCAGTCTAACTACATTCTTCATAAATAACTTTGCCAAAACAGGTGCTGTCCTAGTTGACTTAACTGGAATGAAATGGACACTCTTGGTCAGTCTATCCATTATGACCCATATGCTTTTATTTCCTCTACTAGATCTTGGCAACCCGTCAATAAATCCATAGAAACAGAATCCCATTTCCAAACTGGAATATCTAATGGTTGAAGCAATCCACTTGGCTTCTGGTGTTCGGCCTTTGCCTGTTGGAAATTCAAGCACTGCTTTACCTACAAGACAATATCCCGCTTCATACCTTCCCAGAAGAAACTTCTCTTCATATCCTGATATATCTTAGTTCCTCCCGGATGAATAGTGAATTTTGAAAGATGGCATTCCTCTAAAACTTCTTTCCTTCTGTTTCCTACACTCAAAACAAATAATCTCCCTTTCTTTCTCAACCACCCATTCTAGTCAAGACTGAAATATTTAAGTCATCACTCTCGGTTCCACCTTTTAACTTCCTGATCCATTCAACTAACACTAGATCCTCCTCCTGTTTAGAAGCAGTCATTTCAATTATCACTGGTCGAACTTCCAAACAAGATAATATAACAGTCTCTCCACTAGACCTAGCCTCGAATCACCACTGAACTGTACAAGCTATCAAAACTTCCAAATCCTTCCACGCAGCAATCATTGCTAACACTGCATTCTGATGCTTCCCGCTAAGTGCATCTGCAACCTTGTTGCCTTTCCCCAGTGTGTACTTAATCCAAAAATCATAAACAGTAATAAACTATAACCACCTCTGTTGTCTCATGTTCAGCTCCTTTGGGAGAACAGATATTTCAGCGAATTATGATCTATATATAACTCAAACCTCTCTCCCAAAAGGTAATGTCTCCACACCTTCAATGCAAAAATCACTGCAACCAATTCCAAATCATGCATCATATATCTAACCTCATGCGGTCTAAGCTGTCTAGAAGCATCAATCACTTTACCTTTCTGCATTAGCACAGCTCCCAATCCTGTTCCACACGCATCTGTATAAACCACCAAATCCTTATTTCCTTCCCTAACTACCAACACAGGTGTATGAGTCAATACGTGTTTCAAACTCAGGAATGCTTCCTCACACTTATAGGTCCACACAAAATTCACATATTTTCTTTTTAGCTCGGTCATCGATGATGCTACCCGCGAGAAATCCTTAATGAATTTACGAAAATATCCAGCCAATCCAAGAAAATTCTTTATCTCGGCCATTGTCTCGGGTCTCTTTCAATCATTCACCACTTCAATCTTAATCGGATCTACTGAAAAACCTTTACATGACCAAGAAATTTCACATTCTTCTTCCAGAAATGACACTTCGAAAACTTCGCTTTCAGCTGATGCCGCCTTACCATCTCAAGCACGACTGTAAGATGAACTTTGTGCTCCTTCTCATCCTTAGAGTATATTAGAATATCATCTATAAAATCAACACGAACCTGTCCAAGTGCTCTCAAAAATAATCTAACAAAACTAACGACATAATCTAACAAAATATCATCTATCAGAATATCATCTATAAAAATCAACAAAGAATGACGGTGCATTAGTTATCCGAATGACATAACTAACCATTCGTATGATCCATATCTTGTCCTAAACATCATCAAAGGTATACTATCCTATGTTATTCTAAGCTGATGGAAACCTGTCGTCAAATCCAAGCGGGAAAATACCATGGCTTCACTTAACTGATTGAACAAATTGTCAATCCTAGAAAATGGATATCGATTCTTTTTCATCTTCTCATTCAACTTACGATAATCGATACATAGCCTTAACGATCCATCCAGCTTCTTAGCAAACACTGCGGCTGCTCCCCAAGATGAACTACTTGGTACGATAAAACTCTTGCCTTCCAGATCCACTAACTGCACCTTCAACTCCCTCATTTCTGTCGGGGTCATCTTGCTTGGCGGCCTACTCACTAGTTCTGCTTCCGAAACAAAATCTATCTGAAACTTAATGGCTTGTTTAGGTGGCAATCCAACTATAGGCTCAAAAACATCCGTAAATTCTCTAACCACGAAAACTTGATTCAGCTCATCTTCTAACTCCATAACACCCAACAAAGCTTTCACCTTACTTCTAAGGCTTCCTATGGTATAAAAAATCCAGTCTCTACAATCAAGATACCTAAGCGATATTTTCCTATCATGGAAAAATATCATAGCATCGTACTCACTTAACCAATCCATCCCAAGGATAATTCCGAACCCCACAAAATCAAAAATATGCAAACTGCAAACAAAAGCATGACCTAACAAGTCAAACTCTAACTGGTCACATCTCAACCATAGAGTTGCATACCATCCTATTAGATTCGCAACCCGTAAGGAAGGAACTAAATATGTAGGTTCTAGGTTAAGCTTGTCTATCAAACATATAGATATAAAAGAATGTGATGCACCGATATCAAATAGAACACTAATAGACATACCATGTATCTGAAGCGTACCTTCAAAAACTGCCTTTCCCTTCTCTTGAGTTGTTGACTTTGAAATAGCAGGCTCCAATGCATACACCTTGCCCTTTTCATCCTTAGCGGGCTCTTTGCATTGATCCTTATAGTGATCTATCTGATCACAATTGAAGCACCCGATGTTCTTCTTCCCGATCACTTCTTTCGCCTTTCCAGCAGGACACTCATTGGCGAAATGAACCTTCTTGTCGCACTTAAAACAAACCACCTTAGACTTCCCTTTCTTAGCTGCTACACCCTTTTGAGCACCTTTCTTATGGAAAAACTTCCTTTTTTGGACTTTCCAACCCTGGACCTCCTCCACCTTACTCCTCTCCTGACAAGCAAGCATCTCCTCATGCCTCCAAGCCATCTCCACAACCACATCATAGGGATCTCTAATATGCAGTAAGGTAGCCATGGCCAACTCAAGCTTCAATCTCCTGATAAACTTTTCATTCCTCTTCATCACTGTGTCCATTGAAGCATACCCATATCTGGCTAACTCTTCAAACCTACTGGTATACTCCAAAATTATCATTTCTCCCTGTTCTAATTCAGCAAACTTTCAGATCAAAATAGACCGCGCCATCACTGACATGATCCTCTCCTGGAACCTCCTTTTGAACTCTGCCCATATCATTGTCTCCTCATCTACACCAGCAGTCACACTATTCCATCAAAATAAGGCTGCCCTTCGAAGCAGTCTAGAAGAAGCCTCCTCTTCCGCTCATCATTGAGTCCCAAGTTTGCAAAGATTCTCTCACAGTGCAGCAACCAATTTTCCACCTGGATAGCATCATCGGTTCTAATAAATGGCTTCCCTCCAAGCTTAGTATAATCTCCACTCAACTTAGCATAGTTGTTAACTAACGGAACTTCTAGAACTCCTGCTCCTGTAACATCTCCTCCTACCACCCCAGCTGCAATTCCAACTTGCATCATATTCACAAATAACTCATACATAGCTCCCATGTCCACCTATGGGACTACATCACCTACATTCTCTGCTTGCGCCTGACCTTGGGTCCTCCTCATATTAGGTCTAGCATTCCCATCGGTGCCCTCCCCTTATGGGTTAATTCTTCCTCTTCTACCATCCATATCTGCTTTCATACCTCATGAGATATAGAAAATTATTCTAACAAAGATAGGTGACCAGAGAAAGCGTATACTTATATATAACAAATACAAGTTCGTTACTGTAGAACTATCCCATACCCCAATCTTTCTCTAATTCCTTAAGATTATGTTTCAAAAACCATTTTTAGTTTAAACTTTTTCATAAACCTATGCTCTGGTACCAAGTTGTAACATCCCGTATTTGGAAGCCAAAAGCTGAGCGCTATAGATACAACCATCTATAGTATTAAACTTTGGTGACAAAATACGGTAATACTAATGATATCCATAATATCAGGAGCTCCTGAATATGAACAAAATCACTTATTTCAAAAACAACATTTTACTGGTTACATTTCAAAACAATAATTCACATCCAAGTTACATAATTCCCTTAACGTTTCCAGGCAATGATCAAATATATCAATTACAAAATACGCCAAGAGAGACATATGACGATGTCCCCTTGGTTGACCAGTGTCAATATAGTCATATTTGACTTAATACACACATCGAAAATAAACAGAATAAACTGTAACTCTTATTTAGCAATCCATTAGCCCCATGCTCGTCATCGGAAGCTTTATTGGCCAAAATTACAAAAACCTGAAAACCTCAACCCTCAGCCTACTCAAATCAATTTTGAGCACCCGAGAGTTTAAGGGGAAGCAAAAACTTCGATTCATACATAATGCCTGATGTGAATAATAATATGCATCTCGGTTATTGATATTATGTGAGACCATGCCGCTTAGCGAAACGGGTTTCCCCTCACTTATATTCTTTTAAACATATCTTTTGCAAACCTTCTCCTGTAACCAAAACGGGTTAAAACTGCAAAGCATTATTAGGTAAACACACATATCAGGTAATAAATGGACTATCTGTACGAAAACTATAGTTTTTTTTGGCTAAATACTAACCCTTGGCTGACTCGGTCCTACCAGACAATATAAACCAAATTTATCTAACACCTGTTAGGCACTCATCTTGTGGACAATATGCCCTTGACTATCTATTAAATACTTCTCTTCTGGATGGTCTATCCCTAACTTATCTTCTCCCTGGGTCACCTGACCCTAATGTTTTTGCGGGCTCACCAATAACCTATCAGTATACAAACATATATTCATTCTGTGTGTAATCATAAGACATACTTGTGAAAAAGCCCAACACATTGAAATTTTGGACTAAATTAGCTGGAGCTAGTAGCTAATGTATAGGGCGCGACCCTATACCAATCCTATCTGGTATTCTAATACCCGAGTCATTTTACTTAGGGATATCTTTCCAAAATTTTTCTTGAAAACCTTTTCTCAAATTGATTTAAAATCTTTAAACCAAACTTAAAAAGGAAAATATAAATACTCTATGCTTTACTCAAAATCACCTTGCCATGTTAAATATATACTTTACCCAAATCTTAGTTGATGAAAACATCTAAACACTTAAAAATGCCCCTTTCCTTTCTATTGAAAGTACACCTTTCGATCAAATAAAACCATTTATTTAACTTAGTCCGAAAGGCGAAAACCTTCCTTTAGAAACCATTCTCGAAAGCCTTTCGAAACCATTGAAAAACCTTCCCGTAGAAAGCTTTAAAACATTAGACATCCTTCTTTAAAACCTTTAAACCATGCCTTTTGAAAACATTGGAAAAACCTTTCCTTTTAACTCTTTCAAAATGATCAAAAAACCTTCCCTTTCGATTCCTTCAAAACCATTGGGGAACCACCCCTTCGAAACCTTTCTTTAAGACCTTTCGAAAGTATCAAACCTTTCGAAAGCATTTGATTTCAATTTTAAAACATGTAGAAACCTTTTGAAACCATTCAAAATTTACTCCTTCGAAACCTTTGAAAACCATTTCGGTCGAAACCATATGGATTATGCCTTCAAGTAGAGTAAAAGGATCAGAAACCCATTAAAGTCGAAAGCATTCCTTTCGAAATCATTTCTAAGTAAAAAGTGATAGTGTTGAAACCATCCCTTTGAAAGAATTGCTGAAGTGGCCAAATTTTAGAAAACAAAGTAACCCCTTTGAAACCATTTGGTCGAAAGGAAGAAAGTAGCAATAAAAGGTTTTAACTTAGTCGAAATAATCATTTAAAACAAAAGCACAACCCAATCAAAACCATTTCTTTAAATCCATTTGACCTAGTCGAAAGCAAACCTAATCGAAAGCTACTTAGTCGAAAGTAAGCAGGAACATTTTCATTTAAAAGTAAAGTATCGCTTCAACCCCATCGGAACCCTTGGTTTCAACCCTATACCTTACGTCTATATCCAATTTACTAAGTGCTAGTTGACTAATACCATTTTCATTGGCTTCGATGGATTCAAAGGCAAAGGCAAGGAGGCGAAGGCCTGGTGCTGAAAGCCTCGAAACAGTAGAAACCATATAGATTAGTCCTTTTAAACTATTTCTTTGTACCTAACCTGCCTTGTTTGTCAAATTATGATTGGTTGCAAGTCTCTCTTTTCCGAAAGTACTGCCGACTTTCCATAATTAACAATTTAAATTTATTTACAAAAAGCCCCTTCTCCCTTCAGAAATATATAAAATATTTAAGTCCCATATCTCAAATAATTTTATATACCTATTAAAATACTTAGAAAAATTCTACAAAATTCTAGAAAATCACTTTTAATATATTTTATAACATATATTAAATGTTTTATAACATATATTAATTTCAAACTCTTCCATTAATTATTCAGCCGTAGATAATTTTTAACCAAAATAGCATTTTCTTCACTAGAAAATTCATATAGAATCCACATATATTCTTAAAATTATGAAAATTGACACCTGTCTAAAATATCATTTCTGGTCTATATAAATCGCAAGGCATTTGGATGTCTTTTGATACGGTTTTCACCTTAAAACGTGTCATAAAATCTATATGAACAAACCTAAATCATCTATATTCCATCATTCAAAAATAAGGCAAATCATTGCAAATAAGTTTGGATTCAACTTAAAACGAAAAACAATAAGAAATTTGAGATATCGTCATTATTCACCTTAGCTTTAGAGATTAAGGAGCTTGAGATTTAAATGGATTTGATTTGGTTTAGCTTCTTCCTTAGCTTTTCTTATTCTTCTTCCCTTTTCTCTTGTTAATGGCGCCGGCCTCAAGTTTAAAAAAATTTGATAAATAAAAATGAACATGTATGGGACACACGACCAATGGTTTATGGTATAGGAATGGCCTCTTTCCTATTTTACCCTTCCTCTATTTCATTTTAATTCTTATTTTAATACATTGGTTTAATGTTATGGCTACCCCTTAATAAAAAAAATAATCTCGGTCCCCTAAGCAACACATTATTTTATTTAATTTAACTAACTAAATATCCTACATAATCTTACCAAAAATATGGGGTGTTACAAGTATGGACGTGGGTGATCTCAAGTGAGCCTGGGTTTGTTAATTTGGGGTTAAGCGTTAATTAACTAGTAATTTAATTAGTTAATCAACGTTTTAGCATTCTAAAATTTGTATCTTGCTCATACAAGATCGAATTCGAACGTTGTTTTCGTGGGTTGCACTTGTGGAGTTATCACCTTGATAATGAAACAAATTTCATTGTAATTCAAATGACATAAAATTAAGGCAAAGGTGAGTGGAATGATAACTCTACAGTTAGTTATTGTATAAATCCTAGTATTTTTTGTATACTAGTTTATATGATTAAAAGGGTGTAGAGTAATGTGGTTTATTGATATATGACATTTGGATGGATCATTCTCGATATAGGATAGTTACTGAGATTCTTGGTAATTGTCGACGACCCAGCTGTGATATTTATTTAATAAATTCCCTATTTGATTGTATTTGTGCTTAATTTAATTTGATAAATTAAGTGCTATAATTACTTAAAGTTTGTTTTGCGTAAATTGGATATTATATAAAATGCGTATATGATTTGTAAAATAGAGTGAATGAAAAATACTTGATTTAATTTGATTAATTGAGTGTATTATAGCTTAAATTGATTTTGAGTGAATATAATATTTTATAAAATGATTTATGGATTTATAAAATATTATAAGGTGAAATATATTACTTAAACTGGGTTTTAAGCATATAAGGATATTCTATAAAATGATCATGATTTTATAAAACAGTATGAATGAGTATATTTAATTATAATTGTATGATTAAATAATATTAAGCTTTTAAATGATTTATAAGCTTATAGATGTTTAATAAGTAATATGTTTTGTTTAAAAATAATTTATTAATAGATGGATCATGCTATAAATTACCAAATTGTATAACCAGTTGAATATTGATTGAATTATATATTTTTACACCATTTTTTTAATTGTTTTAATTAGTTGAATTAATTGTAGATTATAATTGAATGATAAAAAAAAGATTGTTTGATTTGTTGGTTAGTTTGATATGTTGTTATAATGATTGTTGGTGTTAATTGTTATTGATATTGATATGGTAGGTTTGTTACTTAGTGGTGTATTACCTTTGTGTATGTAAACAAGGACAACATGTGTTTATTAGCTCCATATAGTGGACTAGTTATATATATAAACCTCTGTATACTTTATGTGAGTTATATATGTTTATACTTATATATAGTTCCAGTATGTACGACTTAGACTACTGGGAGAGGCACAAAATATTATGTATATATATATATATATATATATTTATTGATATGCGACCTAAAGCGTATATATATTGTTTTGGTATGTCCAACTAGGGACTACCAACTAGTGCAAGGGAATACATTGCATCATTGTGGCGCACGACCTACATATGTAGTTCGGGAGCAGAGGCAAAGAGAGACTGGGATGCCAGTCTAGAGTAGGTCATATGTTGTTCTGTAGTACTATTGGGTGCTACGACAGGACCTACATGCCAACTTCTTTTAAGGTGTTGGTTTTCTAGGATTCCACAATATAGTTGTAGCTCTTGATAGGCCTCATTGGTAGCTGATGGCAATTCGAAATTATTTCTCGATACATAATTTAAGCGTATGTATAGTTCGGTATGCCCAATTTAGGGTTACCGAATAGTGGGAGTAATATTATGCAAATTAATAAATATGTGGTTCAAGTGATTTATATATATATATACAAATAAATATATATGAAATTATAGATGCATAGTATGGGTGACACACACACATATCAATCGATATGGTATGCCTGACTTGGAGCGGCCAGGTAGTGCGAGGCACTTTAAGAAGGAATCATGGCCCATACAGGGACGATAATACTTTGGTGTTTTATAACCATGTGGAAAAGATGTATTTGAGATTTAGTGTTTACACACGCTTTCGGTGTATCGGTGTAGACAATCAAAAGGAAAGGATGCTAGAAAGGGAATCAATTGTACCATTTACTTGTAGATGTGATCCCATAGCAAGGGTAGAGAGAGACTGGATGCCAGTCTAGAGTAGGTCATGTACCGTTCTGTAGTATTTATGGATGCTACAATAAGATCTACTTGCCAACTTCTTATCAAGTGTTAGTTTTAAAGGGAATTCATGAGTTAGTTATCACTCTTGATAGGTCTTATTGGTAGGTAACATAAGTTCGGGATGGGTATCGGTTATAGATATCCGTATTTTGGTTTTGGGTTTGGAGGTGCTATGTTAGTAGCATTGTTATGTCGTTATATTCGTTTTGCATTTTAGATCCTTCGTTGGAGATTGCTGAATTGATTGGTGTCCATAGTGGGCACCACCTACCGGTAACGATGGGTATTAACTTATTCTTTAGGCGTCTCCTATCGTTATGATTGAGCATGTTATAATTGGTTGGTTGATTACCATTGTTAATAATTGCGTGTTATACTTATATAAGGATGTTTATATTACTCATGCATTGGTACATTAGGTTACCTCTATCATGGTTTGTCGATACATTTCAATCACATTATTAGTTATATTGACTCGTTGGTTGCAGGAGAATAGCAGGTTATGACGATCCCCTACTTTTGAGTTAGGTTTAGTTTACCTATTTAAGGGCAGTCAAGGTTATCTCCGTGCCATGTTTGTGGAGAGGACTGGTTGTACTTCAGTAGTCCTTTATATATTTGTGTATGGCTTTGATATACAGTACTTTGAGATTGTTCCCTTCACACCAGGCTTAAATGTCCCGCGTTTTTTTTCTGTCTGCTTATGTCATGAAAACTCTCCTTACTAGATGGAATAGTTTGGGAGTCAGGTGCTTTTGGGGATACGCTTTTCGGATAACTGGAGCATTATGGAGGTGAAGTTGATGCTTTGGATGTATATTTGATGTTGTAGTAGTACGTGGCAAATAGATTATTGATATACGAGACATGTTGTATCAAATATTGTATTCTAGATTTCTACATTGATATTCACTTATCAGTTACTTTCATTAGTACAGTCTCTTATATATTTTTTATCCAGTTTCTCGTGTATATTTAGTATACTATATATTATCATTCCATTGTGAGGTTATATCGTTATGCCTTGGTGATGTTTAGTTTTTTTATTTACCTCGATGGACTATTTGTTGTGGTATTCAGGAGTTAGACGTTGTAACTCAACGTGGATTCAGTGTATTACAAAGGGAAGGTCATTACTATTGGTATCGGAGCTTAAGCTCGACACGTAGGACCAAGTATACCAGTTTAAGTTAAGCCACCTGGTAGATGAAGATAAATTAAGAGATCATACTTGTTTTTTTACTATATAATATTGCATACACCACTTGTCCTCTAGACTTAAATTTATTTCAATTGCTAGTTGCTAACATATCGTCATTTAAGGCTAACAGTATTAGCTGATGGAATACAAGAGCGACTATAGAGAGGCAATCAGAGGTGTCCGATTGGTTCAGAGACTATTTTTCCATAGCATGGGATGTTCCACCACACGTGAATGTTTTAATAGTTGCGGTAAGTGTTAAAGGTGACACAACCCTTTGACCATAGTAGTAGAAGAGGTTGAAAAGCAGACCAAGATTTGGATTATATATCAATTAGGATCCAATGTATATGAAGAATTGGGAAGAGATCGAACCGATGACATATACGTTATGCATAGAGTCATTCGTGTTAGAAGTGTTTTACTAGCATTAGTAAACCTTAGGCGCTGGGAGTAATCCCATGTGTTGAAGAGGTATTTTCTAAAAATAGATCCATTCACGTACCAGTTCTTAATCCTAGTTCGAGCGCAAGGTTTCTAGGTGATTTGCACTAGTTGAAGGGTTTTTAACTTGATTCTTAAAGGAGAGCACTTGATTTGAATTTTTTAGATGATTGGGAGATTTTCGAAGTGTGACCCCGGTCACGCAGGAAGTTTTGGTGAGGGGACCAAGTAACCGGATCGGAGTTCGTATAAGAGGACTCAGGTGACCGTCTCGAATTTAACAAAGGAACCTTACGAGTAAGAAAAGATTCGATCGGGCATCGAAATCATTTAGGATGATCTTTATTCATTGTAAAATTGTGTACATCGTATGGTATAGTTAGGATAGCTTGTTATAGGGAAGGAACTCCTTGACAAGTTTTGCGACAATTTAGATAATCTTCTAAGTGGTGATATGATACTTGCCTAAGCAAGCTTCGTAGTACACTTAGTGTATTATCCTTATTACAATTATGCGATTAAAGTAAGTTTGAACCCAATGAGCTGAAGCGTTGGTAGGATCTTTATTCAATAATGAATTAATTATAACGTTTTCTCCTATGGAGAATGAGTTTTTTTTGGAGGGAAAGGAAAATTAAGGCTTAGTTCGCTTGATTTATTTGAGAGTTTTGGGACTCGATGGTCTCGCATAACATATAAGTTTTCCTTTTCATAGTGGGAGGTGTAATATTCTTGCATGTATTGTATCCATGAAAGGAGTTACACCACCTAAGCATTTTGCCTACCGTGGCTGTCGAACGGACTAGTTAGAGTTAATTGTTTACCATGCATGTTTTCACTATTGTAAGTCACCGTGTGTGTTGGTATAAACTCTTTGGTATGTTTCATTGTTTTGTATGCTTATTGTTATTTATTAATATTGCTAGCATATTGTGTCATTTTTCCTATTCCATAGAAGGAATTCACGAGGTATTATGTAAATTCCATTTGTATAATAGTATAATTCAATTGATGCACGTCATAGTGACTAGTCGACCAGAGAAAGTGAACGTGAACTGGACATGGATTCCAACCTCGAGGTCCTATTCATTTTTGAGAATATAACTATATGGCTTTAGATCGGTGGGGGTTAAGCTTGCCCATTTTAGATGGAGCTTTGTACTGATATGCCTCCAGTCACTGAAGGAAGTTTTTTTGTTATCCTTTTTGTTTTGTTAAAATGTAAGAAAGCGTAGTGTAGAGCTTGCTTTGTTATTACTTGCATTTTGCAAGCATGCTTGTTGTTTTTTATAGCAACATATTTATTTGAGATGCTTGTTGCATTGGATGTGTATTGCACAGTTAGTTGTAACATATTTATTTGAGATGCTTGTTGCATTGGATGTGTTTGTCGCACAATTAGTTGTAACACATTTACTTTAGATACTTGTTGCATATGGATTTATACTAGGCTAGAGTTTACATGTATATTTGCACCATGCCATGGTTTGAATTCATTATAGAGTTGCAAGTGGCATTCATTCCAGAAAGCCAAATTAGATCAGGTGTTGAGTTGCATGTTTGGTTGTCATATTCTTATGAAAGTATGCATGTGTTGTTTGGATAAGCATGCAGTTGCCATCTTGCTAATCATGTGTGCGTGCAGTGCATATATAAGGGTATATTGATTCTCTTTAATATACTTGACTTTCTTTTTGATTATGTAAGTGAAATGCAGGTACATAGAAGCAAATGCTTGCTGGTTGATTTTGGTTTCATGAGTCAAGTTAGCAAGCTCGCAATATGGTATGTGTTTATGTTAACGTGTGTGTTTGCTATGTGGCTTCCATACTCTATAAGTTATATTATATGTATCTATTGTTGCTATGTTGTCCCTAGATATGGGAGGTCCAAAACATGGGATTATATTGTTGTGATTGGGACTGATTGTGGTTTTTCTGATCGAGCAATGCAAAGGAGGTGTTGCTAATTTTTTTTGTAACCTTAGTCTAATTTGGAAAAAAAGTTAATGAGAAGGTTGTTAGACAAAGCTCATAGTCGATAGAGTTGGTAGCATAACATAGCTAGTTAACTTCTCTTTTGAAATACAAGTTGGCATTTCATTTTCCATTTCCATTTCTTTGGAAACGTGTGTATAAATTAGCATTTGGTTTAGTCGATTAGACTTTAGGTTGTATATGAGTGTACTTAGGGAATGAAGATGAAGGCCTAGAGACTAGTCCAAGTCCTTTTCCTTTGTTACGATCATTTGAAGTTAGTGATTCATTATTTAGATTTTGAGTATTTGTAGATGCTCGATTAGTGAGATGCATCATGTTAGTAGACATGTGTATTTTCACGTGTGTTTCCATGTTTGTTCTTGTGTAGGCTAGTGCCAAGATGTGATGGTATAAGAACTTCTTGTTATGAGTTACCATTGTAGGATCGATTTTACCATAGAGGGGGGGGGGGGGGGGTGAATAGAGTGATACTAATAATTATAAAAACTAATGCAGAAATATATAAAATAATTTCAACGCAGATAAATAGCAGAATAATAAAAGCAAAAATAGAACAACACAGATTTACCCAGCTTCGACAAACCCTGCCTACGTGTTGCCTCCAAGATTTCTACTCGAAATTAAGTAGTCAGACGCTTACATATGTAAACTTGCGACACCGGATATCGACTAACCTAACTCAACGCTCAAAATCCTGCCACAACTCAGCCACTAAGTTCCGAAATCTCGAACTACACCACCATAGTTCGTCCTCTAGTAACATGACTAGACTTTACAAAAGTTTAAAAAACGAAATAAAAAACGATATACAAAACTAGAAACCCTAATTTAAAATTAAAAGCCCAAAAGCAGTTATATGCCGGCCCAAAAGAAAAAAGAACGCAGTGATAAAAAAAATTGTCCCCCTTTTCTTTGTTTATTTCTTCAGCCCGTATCCTTGCTTTATGAAAATGACTGCATCATTATTCCTCTTTTTTTTTGAAAATTAGGGCTTCTTTGAAATTGGAACCACTGGTTGATAGTTGATCGATTGAATTGATATTCTCATGTTGATTACTTTGTTGATCGATCGTCTTCCTTTGACCATACTAGGCCACTTCAATTTGTCGAGTTCGAATTGAATAACATTGATATGTGATTTCCTTTAATACTCTCGTCGGTATGCCTGAACTCGATGCTTTCGTATGCCGATGATGTTGATGGTATTTATAGGGTTTAATTCCCTAAATTTTCGTTCAAATATATCTTTTGAATTCATCTATTACTTTAGCTTGTCGTTCGATTTTGATTGGTTGCTTGTGATTAATCCTGACCGATTCCATTTCGAATATTTCTTTACTTGATTATCATGGCTTGCGTTCTCTTTGGATTTTATTCCTTTCTTTTCTAGGTTGTCATCTCTGATTTCATTCTTTTCTAGCAACGATTGAATTTTTGACTAATTCAATGATGTTGTTCATTTGTTTTCGAAAGCATTCCTTGACGTGTTTGAGCTGCTACTGGTATTTATTGTAACTATGTAAACTGCTTTCCTGTTTCTTCGACTGCTTGCTTTCATAAGTGTGTGTGATTTTTCAGCACTTGAATTTGGTTCTATAGCTTGTTACATTGAGTCTAATATAGTCAAGGTTGAAAAAGCAGTCTTGTCACTTTGTAGTTTGGTCTAGATTGCATCCCTTTCTTGTTCAGTTGCTTGTATCGATTGGTTCGATAGTTTCACTTGAATCTGGTTTGGTTTGCATATAACTGGGTTGTACATTATTGTGTTGAATGTGTGGTTTCATGACTTCGAAATTGTTCTATGGTTGGCCTTGGTTCTGGTTACATGCGCACTGCCTATATATATGTATACATGTGTGTTTGTATATGTATATATGTATGCTTGCCTGCACTTGATTACTTTCACTGTTTTGTATTCACTTATATGTGTTCACAACTGTTTTGTTCTGTCCACTGTTTCATACATATCACTGTCTTGACTCGTGACTGCACTTGATGTATGTGTGTGTCACCACTGTTGCACTGCCCTGATGCCATTGATATTTGAGTCTGCACTTGTATTCACTTGCACATTTCCTTGAGTCTGGGGTCTTATGTGTACACTGTGCATATACATGTGCTAGTTGCTGTTTTTGGACTTGCATTCTTGTACATTTGGTGTGATGCTTTCTGAACTTGCTCCACTTGGGTCTGGTTGTATTGTTTGTTGGTTTGTGTGTAGTCAGTGGTCTTGGCACAACTGTGTTCACATTTGAATTTGGTCTGGAGCTAATTCTTGTTGGTTGCCATTCATTTGTGTACCTTTCTTTGCTGCCTTCTTTCTTGTGTCTGGTCTTGGCCATTTGATTCATGTACATAGCAAATATATGTATTCATGTGTGTAGCCTTCATTTCATGCTTTGTGTACTACATTCTGTCTGGCGCGGTTCTTTCTGGTTCGGTCTTGTAAAGTTTCTGTAAGGACCCGCTTCTTCGACTTTCGAAAACCGACATCAATACGTCCACAGTATCGAATGCCGAACAATCGAATGCCGGAAAACCGAATTCTTAGGGTTTAAGAAGAAGAAAAAGATAGAAGAAGAGAGAAAAAGATAGTACAGAACAAAAAGAAACAACAGAACAATATCAGAATCTCACAATCACAGCGGAACAACATATAATAGATAAATGAATAATCTTTAAATAAAGAACTATATCGGTTATTACATTACATCACATTACATTACACCATCAGAGTATACAACAACAAACAACGGAAAGGAAATACTATATACTAGTTGATACGCCATGCCCTCCAGCTTGCCTCCAAATCTCTACAGCAACTCCCGAATTCCAGAATGACCTGATAACCTGACTCTAGACTGCCCATGTGGAAATTGGTGGGCACCCAGAGTTTAGGAAGGAAACAATAAACTCCAGGCCAGTCATGGGACTGGTGTGAGAACTTAAAACACTTATTCTTTTAAAAACAAACAAAGTAATATTTTTAAAGTCAATTCGCAATGTTTTTGGAAAATGAGACTACCATAAGGCCACCCGCACACACACACACACACAATGCAAACGTAGAGTCAGAGGAGATTTCTCCTTATGATAGTCAAAGATGCTTGATACGCATTAAAAAGAAACATTTGATATTATTCCTAGTGTATAGTGTAGGAAAAATCATTTCGAAAGTAAAGATATAAATCTTAGCCAATATACGACCATTATCGTATGCCTACTATAGCTACTTTCTAAACAGTGGTGACCACCATAAGTAAATGGCAGGTTCTACAACTAAAACCGTACAAGATGCGTATTGAAGTTTGGATTTCCAACAAATGGTCAGGCCAAGGAACTTCCCATTGCCACATGGGTACGCCTCTGGAAAGACGACCCGAGAATCTAACATTACGGTTATATCTCTGCCAACACAAGGCCGGGTTACCCTTCAAACTGGGTAACTACTGACACGAATATGCCATCCCCCGGTCGTAACCGATCTATATCCAAGGATCCTCGATTCCAACAAACACAAAGTAATAAATTTGCAGCAACAACATAGGTTAAGTATCTGGGATCCAACCCATGATACCACCTCTATCCAGAAGGAATGACATACACTAAAGGGGCGCTACCCGCTAATAACCTTGCTGCATCCTTCCTGTTTTGAACATTTCCGGGGTGTGAGGTCCGATGAAGTCTCGTCCACAAAGCCATGCTTTATACAAAAGCTGTGCTTTGATCATCAAATGTTCAACAACACTTTGTATCCCACATTACCAATTTGGGAATGTATCACTAGTAACCATCAACTACATAACCTCTGAGCTCGTACGTCTCAGAGAAGGGTGTTAAGCTAAGAGAATAAATCCTCCGCTACCAACAGAAATACATTTGATAGAAACCAGCTTTACATCTCAAATTGTAACGTCAGACAGACATCCATACAAGTCCATTCCGGGATCGAACGGAACCAAAGGCACTTCCAAAGAAGCCCTTGCAATCCAGATATTCACAAATCACGTCCGGACTTCCCGTCACTAAGGGTGATGAAACCTCTATATCGGAGATCAGCCGATGCAGAGTCATTCAACGGTAATCCTTCCGTTTTCAAAAATATCCGGACTTCAACACCGGTCTTCAAATGCAATCCATAACGACGTATCACATATTTGGAATGGGTTATATGACCCAAAGGTCCTTTCCCGGCTAACCCGAATAGTGAGCGCTTATTTTGAAAATAAAGTGTGGCATTCAAATTCAAGCAAATCACAACAAATACCTATTTAAAGTTAAATATTGATAGTCGGTTATTTAACTATCAATAGGCGTGCACAACATCACCAGATTCCAAATAATTTTCCAAATTATTTATTTTCCAAAAATATCTTTACAAGATATATATTTTCCACACTTCAACATTTGAAAACAAATTTCAAATCACTTTTCACCTTTCCAACTTTTGAAAACAAATTTCAAATCGTTTCCCTACACGGGATATATTCACAAATCTTTATTCATTTTCATTTAAAATGGTTCATTTAAACTAATTAAATTAATCCTTACCGATTTACTTTATATTTACGTGCCAAATCCTTAAATTTATTTCCACACTGCAAAAATAAATCAACGTTTATTTTTAAACAAATTTCCCTTTCTTTTATAAATTCCAATGTGAATTTACAATTCCTAAAATATCTATGAATATACGATTTTCAAATCGATTATATTCATTTTCAATTTATCTTTAAAAGATAAAATCTCAAAACATTCACTTCATATTGGAAAACATTTCCCTTTCTTTTATAAATTCCATAGTGAATTTACAATTCCAAAATATCTATGAATATACGATTTTCAAATCGATTTCTAATATTCATTTTCAATTTATCTTTAAAAGATAAAATCTCAAAACATTCACTTCATATTGGAAAACATTTCCATACTTTTTTATTAATAAGTAATTCACAAATCCATTTATTTTCAATACTTGGAAAATATTCAATATACTTAAATCGAAATTAAGTATATATTTCATTCTTTAAAGAAAACGTTCTCTTAACACATTTATTCGAGTCAAAACGAATGTTGCGTAAAATATCGTTACGATGACCCAAAATCACTAGTATAGGGATTCAAAATTAAGATAGATATATAAATTCCAATACTATATAAAACATTTCCTTTTGGAAATCATTTACTATAACAACAGTGTTATAGTCCACTATTTCCTTATTTCTCGAAAACGTCTATTTCAACAATGAAAGCTGAAATCTATGGTTTCGATACTTAACGCATTTTAAATCATTTTAATTCTATTTAAATACCACTTCCTAAAACATATCCATTTTATTTAATAATATATCCACCGCCCAAAATCGTGAATAAAATTCCAAACCAAACTCTTATTATTACAACATTTAACTTAAAGGATAATTCGCTGTCCAAAATCACGATAATCTCTCCTTTAGTAAACTTCTATGTTTAATTCATCAAATTCAATTGATTTCGGATTTATAAAACAATGTTTATAAATCCCCATTTATATTTTTATAAAGACTTCAATTTACAAAAATTAAAAATCTTGCTACTTATAAAATTCCATCTATAACCTCATTTTCAACATTAGCAGAACTCCTTTCATAATTCAATTATCTCGATTTATAAAATATATATTTTATAAATCTCATCTATAAACGATTTATACTTATTCGAAAATCTCAATTAAAATGCCAAAATCCGATTTATAAGTTAATTACTTATAAATCTTTTATTTTACAAAAATCTATTCATTTTATAACTTCCCAATTTACAAATCTATAAATTTCATTTACTTATGAAATCCATTTATATTTCATTTTAACACTTATAAAAACTCGTTTCATAATCCCAATATTTTAATTTATAAATATTAATTTTATAAATCTTTTATATAAATCGTGTATAACGATTCAAAAATCCCAATTTAAACTATTTTATAAATTTATCAACTACTTATTCAAAAAATCACATTTTCGATTATATTTGACAAAAATCATAATTTTATAACATTAAATTTTATAACATTAAATTTTATAACGTTTATTTATTTAAAATGAATCAATTCCAAAATTTAATAAAACGTATACTTTCAAAAATCACTTTAAAATCCTTTTAAATTCAAAATCGTTATTTTAAATTTTTAAAACTCCAAAAATAGGCCAATGCTGCAACAGCAACAATATATCAATCACGATAATCAAAACATCATATATTAATATGAGAATCAACAAATATCACAATATCTGTAATCAAATAAATACTGGTGAGGAATCCAGTTGGATCCCTCCAACCTGTTTCCCTGCATCCACAGATGTTAGCACAATACCAATTCCGTTCCAATACGGAATACCGCAGTTTATGTATAAAATATTATCCGCTATTATGTGGCGCAATAGGGTCTCATCCGCTATATAATGCGGGAAATCAACTCTAAGTACATATATAATACCAATTCCATACAAGTTGGAATTATCGGTATATGTTTTTAATAAATAACCTCCGCTTAATATACGGCGTATAGAGTCTATTACTATACAACAGATAGTAATTTATCATTCAAACATACATTCAAGCAAATTTTAAATCTAACAATTTAAAATTTAAATCGAAACAATTCTATTGAGTGAGAAGTTCTCACCTTACTTTCAATAACGGTTGCAGTGTTTTATTTCGAATAAAATTAAACGCGCGTTTAATTTTATCCGAAATTTTTCACTAGCTCCAATCGACTACAATCCAGCTCCATCATGTAGTGCTCGACAAAACGAACCCGACGCAAGTCGTTTCATAATTTTTCGACCTCGTATGACAAAGTTATACATTGTTAAACATTATACGAATTTAAATGCAAATTAATTTTGTAACGACGCGGATTTTGCCCGCTCGAAAATCGACATCCATACTTCATATCGTATTCAAATGCCATAGATTCGACCGTTCAAATCCGATTCGCCGGAGCTTATAACAATCATTAAGTAAACAACACAGCGGAATAAAAGAATAATACATTGATATACAGCTTTGATACAATATCTGATACAACAGATGATCCAATAGATATCAATATACATCAGAGATATGATACAATAAAATAGCAGCGGAACAATATAACTCTAAGATAGTCTTCAAGGAAGAACTCCAGAAATAACTGCAACTCCATTTCCAATAACCAATCCAGCAATAGCTCGAACTCCCAATAACGATGCACCAAGACAAGCAAGTCTGGTGTGATCCAAAGACTGAACTAACTCTAGATAATATACTAAACCTGACTATCTGAAAAACCCAACTCTAGACTGCTCGTGTAGAAAATAATGAGCACCCAGAGTTTAGGAAAGAAAACAATAAACTCCGGATCAGTCGTGGGACTGGTGTGAGCAACAAAAACAGTTTATCTTTTAAACAATCAACAAAAGATTTTAAAGTCAATTCGCAATGCTTTTGAAAAATGAGACTACCATAAGGCCTCCCGCACACACACACATGCAAACGCAGAATCGGAGGAGATTTCTCCTTATGATAGTCAAAGATGCTTGATACGCATTAAAAAGAAGCATTTGATATTATTACTAGTGCATAGTGTAGAAAATTATTTCGAAAACAAAGATATAAATCTTAGCCAACATAGACATTTCGAACTATGCCTACTATAGCTACCATCCAAACAGTGTTGCGACACCATAAGTGAATGATAGGTTCTACAACTAATACCGTACAAGTTTCGTATTGTTTCTTTGGATTTCCAACAAATGGTCAGGCCAAGGAACTTCCCATTGCCACATGAGAATGCCTCTGGAAAGACATCCCCGAGAACCAAACCGGAACTCTGCCAACACAAGGCCGGGTTACCCCTAACTGGGTAACTACTGACACGAGCACGCCATTCCCCGATCGTAAACGACCTTTCTCACGGGATCCCGATAACCAACAACCACAAAGTAATAAATTCGCGGTAACCACATAGGTTAAATATCTGGGCTCCATACCATGATACCACCTCTATCTAGAAGGAAATGTACATACCCTAAAGGGAGCTACCCCTCATAACCTTGCCGCATCTTTCCTGTTTTGACCATTTCCGGGGTGTGAGGCTCGACGAAGTCACGTCCACAAAAACATACTTTATACAAAAGCCATGCTTTGGGTCAACAAATGATCATAGAAATGATCACAAAGATAGACGATCAAATAAATGATCCTATCACAAATAATCAACACAATGATCATTTCACAGCAACACTCAGTATATCACATTACCAAATTGGGAATATATCGCTGATAACCATCAACTATATAACCTCTAAGCTCGTACGTCTCAGAGAAGGGTGTTAAGCTAAGAGAATAAATTCTCCGCCACCAACAGAAATATATTTGAAAGAAATCGGCTTTATATCTCAATTTGTAATGTTAGACATACAATCCATACAAGTCTGTTCCGGGTTCGAACAGAACCGAAGGCACTTACAAAGAGGTCCTTGCAATCCGGATATTCACTAATCACGTTCGGACTCCCCATCACATATGGAGTCTCTATACCGGGGACCATTCGATGCAAAGACATTCGACGAGTTGTCCTTACGTTTTCGAAAATATCCGGTCTTCACCACCGGTCTTCAAATGCTATCCATAACGACATATCACATATTCGGAATGGGATATATGACACAAAGGTCCTCTCCCGGCTAAACCGAACAGTGAGCGCAGTATTTCAAAAACATATGGACATTGGGATTTCAATTAAGTCACAACTTATTACCCAAAACTTTTCTTCAAATGGTTTAACAAATCACCATTTCAAATCTTTTAAACAAAAGGATTCATTTTCACAACCTTTAACGGTTTAAACAATTTTCACATTTTAATCTTTTAAACAAAAGATTTATTCACAGATTTTCCCAATCAATTTTTATTTCAATTTGATTAACTCGTTAAATCTTTAAATCAAAGATTTAACTTATAGCCTTCAAAACAATTTCATTTCAATTTGATTTAAACAAATCATCAATTTAAATCTGTTAAAAATAAACAGATTTAATTCATAGCTTTCAAAAAGAATTCATTCATAACTTAGGAAAATCATTTCTCTATTCAATCTTGAAATTCCCCTAATTAACTGGAATCTCAGTTCTTATCTAAAAGTGTTTATCATTTGAAAACAACAGTTTTCATTTTGAAAATCTGATTCATTTATACAAGTTGAAATCCCTGGGTTAAATTCAAATTCCCAAAAAAATACTTTAAAAATGATTTAACTCATAATGACTAGTATAATATCATTAATCCCTAGTTTTAAATCATAGAATTCAATTTCAAATCTTGAATTTAAGTTCAAATCAAATTATTCAACTTCATATTTTATCGAGTTATTCAACATAAATTTCATTTATGAAATTACATTTCGAAAGCTTTTCACTTTAAACCCAAATCTTTTTCCAAAACATTTGAATTCAAATATTCAAATTTAAAACTATTTCAAAAATCTGCGACTTAATCGATTTCCTCGTGAAATCCATAATTGTGTGTGTATGAGTGTGGTCCAGGGGTTTAACACAATAGTGCAACAACAATCAATCATCACAGATCAAAACACAGAAATATTGTTGATAAGCGATATAAACTATAACGCTCATCGTCCATTCACAGATCACAGATATATAAAGGTCACCAATAATAAATTACAGGTCACAACACAAATCAGGATATATCACAAAGCATCACATATCAGGGATATTAACAATTCAACATCCAATAAAATCCAAGCATCCATAAGTAGGATCAATTTAGTTATCTGATAATTTTAAATCTGATTAGATTTCTATGAATAATTCTTTTTACATTTATTATCGAATAAATTTCAAGTAAATGATCCTCATTAACTATTCATAATCATTTAATTACTATTCTTAAGTAATTAAACTCAATTTAATTATTGTTAATTATTATTTAATTAACCTTTTAAATTTATATATTTAATCACTGATTACTTAATTAATTAAGTTCTAAACTGTAACTTAATAAATCTTAACTACTTGATTAAATAACCTTAGTCATTTGTTTTAAAAGACAACTCTTTATTAAATTCATGAATCTTATTTACAAATTAATTTACCTTAATTAATTTAACTCAAATCTTAATTTCTTGATTTAATATATTAATCAATTATTCGCTTGAACTAATTTAATGAGTGCATATCATTTTATCTTCACTAATTCAAATTTAAAACATTTTCTATTTTAATTATCTTCACAAAGCAAATTTAAACAATTTAAATATTAAAACTTCTTTGACTTCAGAACTAGGATTCAATTATATTTGATTCAGATTTAAATTTAACTTAAAAACTTATCTACAATTAAAAACTTTATTTTCAAATTCAAACTATTTAAACATTTAAGGTTGTTAAAACAATTCAAATTCTAAAACTTTATTTTTTTAAACTCAGATTCAAACTATCTTTAATCATTTAAATAAATTTACTTTAATAAACCTTTAATTAATATTAATAAATCTCTTTTATTAATTAATCCTTAATTAACCTCTATTTGATTTATTATCCTTAATTAATCATAATAAGTAATTATTTCTGATTGCTTTCATTTTGTAATTTACAATTTACAATCTATAATTGATTATCTAAATTAATTATCAAAATTATTCATATTGAGTAATACTTAATTATCCTTAGTTAATCATCTTCATTAACTAATAACATTTCTTAATTACTTTTAATTAATCTCTGTTTATAAATAAATCTAAATCATAAATTTATAAATTAAATAAATGAGTCTTTAATTAATTATCATATAAATTACATCACTTAATGCCTTAATTGTTTCTAATAAAATCAATTCCTTTATTAATGATTTCATTAATCATTCGAGTGTATTTTAAACTTACACTTTAAATTTAAAATTTAAATTTCCTTTTTAAAACTTTAAGATTCAAAGTTCTATTTGAATCTAACTTAAATCTGATTTAACTTTATTCATATCTAGTTTACAAATTCATTTAAATTTGGTTTAAATTTAAATTTGCAAACAGTTTTAAACAAAACTGTAACTCTGTTAAACCAACCCGAGGCAAACTGGAGTTTGCTTCGAGTCCAACAGCTAAGGACCTCGAGTAAATACTCGAGATAACTCGCGTTCAACCCTGGATACATTTTCTTCCCAAACCCAAAAACTTCTCTTTTCAAATTCCTGATGCTAGTGCACGGTGCACGTGCACCATGACGCTGGCGAACTCCGGCTATCCACGAAGGCTTCAACACATCTGTGACCATCTCCAGATCCAATCGCAACCACTAAAAAATCCAACAGCAACTCGAAATTGAATTCAAGTTTAAAATTCGAAACCTGGAAACGCAACCCCCCCTCAACCCAAACCTGTCAACGTCTCGCATCCACCCCTCCGACCACCGGAACGTACGAAACTTCGGCCATCACTTCGTCATCAACCCTACCACCATCTCCCACAGTTGCTTCGCACTCGATGCATCATGGAGGAAGAACGAATCAAATCAAAAACTGCGACCAAAACTAGGTTTACGAGCAAATATTGCTCACCGCCTTCACCACGTCGAACGATCGCCACCCCTTCCATTTTTCCCAGCATCACTGACCACCCACCTACCTTCAGACAAAACCCCGAGACTTCTCCTTCCCTAGATCGCCAGAGATTTCCTCTAATATAATTTCCAGTTAAACCCAAACCCCACCTTTAATCCCAAACTAGAAATCCTGATTTTTGTGTTAAAAATCATATTTTTGTTTATGTATTCAGTTTATAATACTGAATTTGTAAATTCAAAAGTTTGAGTTTTGGTGTTATTTAACATATACAGTTGTTTTTTTATACTTCCAGAGACAACTGGCTTCATTTCGATTTACTTAAAAATTTTAAACATAATTCATGTTAAATCAAACAAATTTTGTTTAATTATCAGATCCTATCAAACACTAGATCATGCCATAAGGATTTTTAAGTGAAAACTAAGCCTGCAAACAAGACAGAGTATCACATGTATATACAGTATGCATACAAATATTATTCACAACAGATTTTTACCTATACACAAACAAAACATTATCTACTATTCTAATTCAATTAATCATTCACAATATCAATATATAAAAGTGTGTTTAGGTTTAGTTTGCTCACCTTGTAGTGGAACAGAGCAGCATATTTTGATGTTTTTGAGCAGAGAAGCAAAGAAGAATTTTAGCCAGGAACTTGCATGCTTGATTTGTTTAAAGCTTCCCTTTTATTCTGATCTTTCATTTCTGATTTTCTTTATTTTGATGAACGTAAGGAGTGATATATAGAAAAGAATGTATAGGTGATATGGTTGTACAGGGTAATGTTGTTTGTACAACATAGGCATGGCTGATATGATATGTTAGGGTGGCTGATATCTTGCTTTTGCTCATGTACTTGATGTTGATATACTTAAATATAAACTTACTGTCCTACCTTATATTGTATTTCTTTACTTTCCTGCATACTTGTTTCCAGGTCTACATGTTATATTAATTTGCCTTGTATTGTTTAAGTGTGCATACATAGATTTATATTTTATACTTTGCTTGTTTTTACTTTGTTTTATGTTCTTTCACTTTGTCTTGCATACTTACTTTTATATTTGTTTGTTTCTTAACTAATTCGTTTACATACTTATATTTCAGTTTTGAACATACTTATACTGCATTTGTTTTCATATTTTAAATGTTGTTTCTTTTCTTTTCTTTATTTTCTTTAAATCTTCTTGTTTTGTAATATAAATAAATTTCTATTTTATTATGTTGTTAGAATTTAGCAAATGTTCTACTTCCTATTTTTATTAAAATTTATCTCATATTATTTTTTTCTATTTCTAGTTTAAATATCTATTGTTATCTTACTTTAATATTTATTGTCTTATATTATTTTATTTGCTCACACATTTTGTTTTAATGTTTAAATATAGCTGGTTTGTTTTGCAAGTTAATTCATATATATATGTTTTGTTCCACTGCTTTGTCCTATTACTTTATAGTATGAATAACTTCTATTTTAACATGTTGTTAAAATTTATTTATGAGTTACTATATATATATATATATATATATATATATATATATTTTTCTTAATTCATTTTATAACTCCAATATTTATTAAACCATTCATCTAAGATTTAAATTCAAATCAAAATATATATATATATACACAAGATTTTATAATTTCAAATTGACTCATATATACCCAAATATACATGTATGTATATATATATATATATATTCACATATATACATAGATATACAATATTCAAAAATTTAAATGATTTATATAGAATATATTTGAACTCGGGGAAACTCACATCACTAAATCGATTAATTTCACCGTTTTCTTCAAAAATAGATTTTAATTATCATTTTAAATTTATATAAAAATCCGGGGTCGTTACAGACTTCCCCCCTTAAAAGAATTTCGTCCTCGAAATTCGCAGGCACGAAAACAACAAGGATAGATGAAAGATAGAGCTGGATATCAATTCTATATTTGGCTTACCAATTCAGAATGTCAACAATAGATATAATAGATACAAGAAATTATAATAGAATTTCAATTTTGGTTTTAAACAAAACCATTTTATCAAGACAATTCAAATTATCCTTTATATTCTATTAACCAATTAACTCAATTTTAAAATTTCTAATTCATTTAAAATTTCCAATTTCAATTTTCAAATTCATATTCATTAAAGTTTTAATCAAAGAAATGATAAGAAATCGATGAAGATACGAATTAAAAATTTCCTACAACGATTCGTATGGCTATCACCGCACCAAAACTTCTTCTTGTAGCTGGTACGAAGAAACTAAAAGAATTTGGAAACGAATCAAAGAAAATTGATAAGAAAGATGTTTCCACTGTTGTTACAGAGTATTGACCAATTATAGTCGCATTCCCTGTCCCCTATCTCGTTCTCTTCTTGCACTCATACTTACTATCAGTAGATAGTAAGAGAATTTGCTGAGGCGTTAAAACAGATATCTTAAGGATTACTCATTCTAGGATTTACTTCACCCTATCTCTAATGAGCTACTTAATGTGTTACACTCCTGAGCTAAAGTTCAACCCTTAGCTCTGATACCAAATGTAACGACGCGGATTTTGCCCGCTCGAAAATCGACATCCATACTTCATATCGTATTCAAATGCCATAGATTCGACCGTTCAAATCCGATTCGCCGGAGCTTATAACAATCATTAAGTAAACAACACAGCGGAATAAAAGAATAATACATTGATATACAGCTTTGATACAATATCTGATACAACAGATGATCCAATAGATATCAATATACATCAGAGATATGATACAATAAAATAGCAGCGGAACAATATAACTCTAAGATAGTCTTCAAGGAAGAACTCCAAAAATAACTGCAACTCCATTTCCAATAACCAATCCAGCAATAGCTCGAACTCCCAATAACGATGCACCAAGACAAGCAAGTCTGGTGTGATCCAAAGACTGAACTAACTCTAGATAATCTACTAAACCTGACTATCTGAAAAACCCAACTCTAGACTGCTCGTGTAGAAAATAATGAGCACCCAGAGTTTAGGAAAGAAAACAATAAACTCCGGATCAGTCGTGGGACTGGTGTGAGCAACAAAAACAGTTTATCTTTTAAACAATCAACAAAAGATTTTAAAGTCAATTCGCAATGCTTTTGAAAAATGAGACTACCATAAGGCCTCCCGCACACACACACATGCAAACGCAGAATCGGAGGAGATTTCTCCTTATGATAGTCAAAGATGCTTGATACGCATTAAAAAGAAGCATTTGACATTATTACTAGTGCATAGTGTAGAAAATTATTTCGAAAATAAAGATATAAATCTTAGCCAACATAGACATTTCGAACTATGCCTACTATAGCTACCATCCAAACAGTGTTGCGACACCATATGTGAATGATAAGTTCTACAACTAATACCGTACAAGTTTCGTATTGTTTCTTTGGATTTCCAACAAATGGTCAGGCCAAGGAACTTCCCATTGCCACATGAGAATGCCTCTGGAAAGACATCCCCGAGAACCAAACCGGAACTCTGCCAACACAAGGCCGGGTTACCCCTAACTGGGTAACTACTGACACGAGCACGCCATTCCCCGATCGTAAACGACCTTTCTCACGGGATCCCGATAACCAACAACCACAAAGTAATAAATTCGCGGTAACCACATAGGTTAAATATCTGGGCTCCATACCATGATACCACCTCTATCCAGAAGGAAATGTACATACCCTAAAGGGAGCTACCCCTCATAACCTTGCCGCATCTTTCCTGTTTTGACCATTTCCGGGGTGTGAGGCTCGACGAAGTCACGTCCACAAAAACATACTTTATACAAAAGCCATGCTTTGGGTCAACAAATGATCATAGAAATGATCACAAAGATAGACGATCAAATAAATGATCCTATCACAAATAATCAACACAATGATCATTTCACAGCAACACTCAGTATATCACATTACCAAATTGGGAATATATCGCTGATAACCATCAACTATATAACCTCTAAGCTCGTACGTCTCAGAGAAGGGTGTTAAGCTAAGAGAATAAATTCTCCGCCACCAACAGAAATATATTTGAAAGAAATCGGCTTTATATCTCAATTTGTAATGTTAGACATACAATCCATACAAGTCTGTTCCGGGTTCGAACAGAACCGAAGGCACTTACAAAGAGGTCCTTGCAATCCGGATATTCACTAATCACGTTCGGACTCCCCATCACTTATGGAGTCTCTATACCGAGGACCATTCGATGCAAAGACATTCGACGAGTTGTCCTTACGTTTTCGAAAATATCCGGTCTTCACCACCGGTCTTCAAATGCTATCCATAACGACATATCACATATTCGGAATGGGATATATGACACAAAGGTCCTCTCCCGGCTAAACCGAACAGTGAGCGCAGTATTTCAAAAACATATGGACATTGGGATTTCAATTAAGTCCCAACTTATTACCCAAAACTTTTCTTCAAATGGTTTAACAAATCACCATTTCAAATCTTTTAAACAAAAGGATTCATTTTCACAACCTTTAACGGTTTAAACAATTTTCACATTTTAATCTTTTAAACAAAAGATTTATTCACAGATTTTCCCAATCAATTTTTATTTCAATTTGATTAACTCGTTAAATCTTTAAATCAAAGATTTAACTTATAGCCTTCAAAACAATTTCATTTCAATTTGATTTAAACAAATCATCAATTTAAATCTGTTAAAAATAAACAGATTTAATTCATAGCTTTCAAAAAGAATTCATTCATAACTTAGGAAAATCATTTCTCTATTCAATCTTGAAATTCCCCTAATTAACTGGAATCTCAGTTCTTATCTAAAAGTGTTTATCATTTGAAAACAACAGTTTTCATTTTGAAAATCTGATTCATTTATACAAGTTGAAATCCCTGGGTTAAATTCAAATTCCCAAAAAAAATACTTTAAAAATGATTTAACTCATAATGACTAGTATAATATCATTAATCCCTAGTTTTAAATCATAGAATTCAATTTCAAATCTTGAATTTAAGTTCAAATCAAATTATTCAACTTCATATTTTATCGAGTTATTCAACATAAATTTCATTTATGAAATTACATTTCGAAAGCTTTTCACTTTAAACCCAAATCTTTTTCCAAAACATTTGAATTCAAATATTCAAATTTAAAACTATTTCAAAAATCTGCGACTTAATCGATTTCCTCGTGAAATCCATAATTGTGTGTGTATGAGTGTGGTCTAGGGGTTTAACGCAATAGTGCAACAACAATCAATCATCACAGATCAAAACACAGAAATATTGTTGATAAGCGATATAAACTATAACGCTCATCGTCCATTCACAGATCACAGATATATAAAGGTCACCAATAATAAATTACAGGTCACAACACAAATCAGGATATATCACAAAGCATCACATATCAGGGATATTAACAATTCAACATCCAATAAAATCCAAGCATCCATAAGTAGGATCAATTTAGTTATCTGATAATTTTAAATCTGATTAGATTTCTATGAATAATTCTTTTTACATTTATTATCGAATAAATTTCAAGTAAATGATCCTCATTAACTATTCATAATCATTTAATTACTATTCTTAAGTAATTAAACTCAATTTAATTATTGTTAATTATTATTTAATTAACCTTTTAAAATTATATATTTAATCACTGATTACTTAATTAATTAAGTTCTAAACTGTAACTTAATAAATCTTAACTACTTGATTAAATAACCTTAATCATTTGTTTTAAAAGACAACTCTTTATTAAATTCATGAATCTTATTTACAAATTAATTTACCTTAATTAATTTAACTCAAATCTTAATTTCTTGATTTAATATATTAATCAATTATTCGCTTGAACTAATTTAATGAGTGCATATCATTTTATCTTCACTAATTCAAATTTAAAACATTTTCTATTTTAATTATCTTCACAAAGCAAATTTAAACAATTTAAATATTAAAACTTCTTTGACTTCAGAACTAGGATTCAATTATATTTGATTCAGATTTAAATTTAACTTAAAAACTTATCTACAATTAAAAACTTTATTTCAAATTCAAACTATTTAAACATTTAAGGTTGTTAAAACAATTCAAATTCTAAAACTTTATTTTTTTAAACTCAGATTCAAACTATCTTTAATCATTTAAATAAATTTACTTTAATAAACCTTTAATTAATATTAATAAATCTCTTTTATTAATTAATCCTTAATCAACCTCTATTTGATTTATTATCCTTAATTAATCATAATAAGTAATTATTTCTGATTGCTTTCATTTTGTAATTTACAATTTACAATCTATAATTGATTATCTAAATTAATTTATCTAATTAATTATCAAAATTATTCATATTGAGTAATACTTAATTATCCTTAGTTAATCATCTTCATTAACTAATAACATTTCTTAATTACTTTTAATTAATCTCTATTTATAAATAAATCTAAATCATAAATTTATAAATTAAATAAATGAGTATTTAATTAATTATCATATAAATTACATCACTTAATGCCTTAATTGTTTCTAATAAAATCAATTCCTTTATTAATGATTTCATTAATCATTCGAGTGTATTTTAAACTTACACTTTAAATTTAAAATTTAAATTTCCTTTTTAAAACTTTAAGATTCAAAGTTCTATTTGAATCTAACTTAAATCTGATTTAACTTTATTCATATCTAGTTTACAAATTCATTTAAATTTGGTTTAAATTTAAATTTGCAAACAGTTTTAAACAAAACTGTAACTCTGTTAAACCAACCCGAGGCAAACTGGAGTTTGCTTCGAGTCCAACAGCTAAGAACCTCAAGTAAATACTCGAGATAACTCGCATTCAACCCTGGATACATTTTCTTCCCAAACCCAAAAACTTCTCTTTTCAAATTCCTGATGCTAGTGCACGGTGCACGTGCACCATGACGCTGGCGAACTCCGGCTATCCACGAAGGCTTCAACACATCTGTGACCATCTCCAGATCCAATCGCAACCACTAAAAAATCCAACAGCAACTCGAAATTGAATTCGAGTTTAAAATTCAAAACCTGGAAACGCAACCCCCCCTCAACCCAAACCTGCCAACGTCTCGCATCCACCCCTCCGACCACCGGAACGTACGAAACTTCGGCCATCACTTCGTCATCAACCCTACCACCATCTCCCACAGTTGCTTCGCACTCGATGCATCATGGAGGAAGAACGAATCAAATCAAAAACTGCGACCAAAACTAGGTTTACGAGCAAATATTGCTCACCGCCTTCACCACGTCGAACGATCGCCACCCCTTCCATTTTTCCCAGCATCACTGACCACCCACCTACCTTCAGACAAAACCCCGAGACTTCTCCTTCCCTAGATCGCCAGAGATTTCCTCTAATATAATTTCCAGTTAAACCCAAACCCCACCTTTAATCCCAAACTAGAAATCCTGATTTTTGTGTTAAAAATCATATTTTTGTTTATGTATTCAGTTTATAATACTGAATTTGTAAATTCAAAAGTTTGAGTTTTGGTGTTATTTAACATATACAGTTGTTTTTTTATACTTCTAGAGACAACTGGCTTCATTTCGATTTACTTAAAAATTTTAAACATAATTCATGTTAAATCAAACAAATTTTGTTTAATTATCAGATCCTATCAAACACTAGATCATGCCATAAGGATTTTTAAGTGAAAACTAAGCCTGCAAACAAGACAGAGTATCACATGTATATACAGTATGCATACAAATATTATTCACAACAGATTTTTACCTATACACAAACAAAACATTATCTACTATTCTAATTCAATTAATCATTCACAATATCAATATATAAAAGTGTGTTTAGGTTTAGTTTGCTCACCTTGTAGTGGAACAGAGCAGCATATTTTGATGTTTTTGAGCAGAGAAGCAAAGAAGAATTTTAGCCAGGAACTTGCATGCTTGATTTGTTTAAAGCTTCCCTTTTATTCTGATCTTTCATTTCTGATTTTCTTTATTTTGATGAACGTAAGGAGTGATATATAGAAAAGAATGTATAGGTGATATGGTTGTACAGGGTAATGTTGTTTGTACAACATAGGCATGGCTGATATGATATGTTAGGGTGGCTGATATCTTGCTTTTGCTCATGTACTTGATGTTGATATACTTAAATATAAACTTACTGTCCTACCTTATATTGTATTTCTTTACTTTCCTGCATACTTGTTTCCAGGTCTACATGTTATATTAATTTGCCTTGTATTGTTTAAGTGTGCATACATAGATTTATATTTTATACTTTGCTTGTTTTTACTTTGTTTTATGTTCTTTCACTTTGTCTTGCATACTTACTTTTATATTTGTTTGTTTCTTAACTAATTCGTTTACATACTTATATTTCAGTTTTGAACATACTTATACTGCATTTGTTTTCATATTTTAAATGTTGTTTCTTTTCTTTTCTTTATTTTCTTTAAATCTTCTTGTTTTGTAATATAAATAAATTTCTATTTTATTATGTTGTTAGAATTTAGCAAATGTTCTACTTCCTATTTTTATTAAAATTTATCTCATATTATTTTTTTCTATTTCTAGTTTAAATATCTATTGTTATCTTACTTTAATATTTATTGTCTTATATTATTTTATTTGCTCACACATTTTGTTTTAATGTTTAAATATAGCTGGTTTGTTTTGCAAGTTAATTCATATATATATGTTTTGTTCCACTGCTTTGTCCTATTACTTTATAGTATGAATAACTTCTATTTTAACATGTTGTTAAAATTTATTTATGAGTTACTATATATATATATATATATATATATATATATATATTTTTCTTAATTCATTTTATAACTCCAATATTTATTAAACCATTCATCTAAGATTTAAATTCAAATCAAAATATATATATATATATATATACACACAAGATTTTATAATTTCAAATTGACTCATATATACCCAAATATACATGTATGTGTATATATATATATATATATTCACATATGTACATATATATACAATATTCAAAAATTTAAATGATTTATATAGAATATATTTGAACTCGGGGAAACTCACATCACTAAATCGATTAATTTCACCGTTTTCTTCAAAAATAGATTTTAATTATCATTTTAAATTTATATAAAAATCCGGGATCGTTACAAATTTCAACTTTTATTTTATTATTATACCCTAGATAGATCATAGCCGTGCATTCCAAAGAATAGGATCTGTGCCGCATTTTTTTTTCCTTCTTCCCAAACAACCCATGAAGCCGCCTCTTGCATCGAATTTTCGTGGCCTATATACACGACTTCACGACGATCGAATAACGTCGTTCGAACGCCACCACTGCCCCGTGCCACCGCCCCAAACGCCCTGCTGCTCGGCCACACCTAGCCTTCGAAAAGCGTGCCCAAACCCACCATGAACGTGAGCCAATTACTTCCTCCATGTCGCTTCATACACGATCATCACCGTATGGATCGCAAGGTCTCTCAATACTCCACACTTTGTTAGTTGGAACTTTCTGGAAATATTGCACGGATTGGAAGATTTTGAGGGGAGAAGAATCGTGCGTTTCTGGCCGTGAACAGTGTTGATGGCGGCTGACATAGAAATAGGGTTAGGGTTTGTTTTTTAGTTGCAAATGGAAACTTTGAAGTCCTTTTATAGAAAAATTCTCAATTTACTATTCATCCGGAATTTCCGAACTCCAAATCTCGCGCGGTGACCAGCGTTTCTAGGGTTTAACTCGCGTTCCGGACATAATGGAATAGGTTTCGGAAGCCAATTCAATCATCTGTGTGAGTTACGGAAATAAACGATCAAATTAAATTAAACCGATTTAAACTAATTTCTATGCGTTTTGGCTTGCCCCGGACAAACGGTAAATCCGATTGACACAATGTGACGACCCGGAAATTTCAAGCATTTAAAATCGAAATATTTAATTGATTTTAAATATTCAATAGAGTAATTTTAGCTTGAATTCAAGTATCACTATTTATTGATAATTTAATTTCTGAATTAAATAATTTGAAGTTGAGCTAAATGTCGAATCTGGAGTTTTAAGCCGGATAAAAATAATTTGAAGGCTTGTAAAATTCATATTAATAATTCTGAAGGTAATAAAACTTTTAAAAATTGAATTTGATAGCATTAAGTTTTGAAATTTTATATCGTTTAAATTGAATTTTAAAATAGCCACCCGGGGCGCAGTCTCGGAATTCGACGAAACCAGTTCCATTGGATCCGTAATATTAAATTATTATCGGGTTTCAATTTTCGTAGTAATTGGGGCAGTTATGTGAGCGTACGAGATATAAACGCGTTGAAAATCCTATTTAAAATTCTATTTATATACACGTACTATCCCTATCAGCTGCCTTCTCTCAAATCCTTGTCCCTTCTCGTACATGCCATCATCATCGTGTCTTCCTTTCTCTTATCACGCAAGCTTCATCTCCCTTGAATAAAATTCACCGAAGCCTCTTTCGTAAGGGAATACTCAGAAAAAAAAACTAAGAAAAAAAAGATAAATCATGGCCGCGTTTCCCTCTTCCCCTCCCTACACCTTTTCAATCTCTGTTCGTAAATAAAAAAAAAGAATGGCCTCTGTCAAAAAGATTCAAGCGTGGGCTTCAAATCAATTCGAAAAATCAGATTACGAATTCCATTCCTCTTCTTTGTTCAACCCTAGGCCCTTTGAGTTCTCGCGAATAACAACACCATCGCTAGATTAATTCGCCAACGCCACCAAGAAGTTATCGCAGCCACCTGTATTTGAATAGTGGCCGAGATCTGGAATTCGAAGAGCGAAGATTATTGCCACCGTTTGATACTAGAAGCTGTCATCTGGAACTCGAATGTCACCTGAATAGTTGCTCAACTATCACCGCTAAGTAGAGGAATGAATTATTGCCAATTTATCAAGCTTTCAAATCAAAGATCGTGTTGCTTGAAGCTGCAACTGTGATGAAGCCATGCCTAAATCTAGTTTGTAGAGATCTGGGCTTGATTTTGTTGTGCCTCCAAACGAGATTTTCACTGCTTCGATGGCATGGCCAAGATCTGAGTTGCACCACTGCTTTGTCTGATGATGCTGTTCGAATAGGTCAATAATTGTGAGGTTAAGACGACGAGGTATTTTCTGATTTTATTTTTTTTAATTAATTTGTCTAGTTTGGAAAATTTTATTTAAGGTATACAACCATTTCTGTTTATAGTATATATATGTTAGAAGAGATTTTATTTTCATAAGGTTTTAGTAAATATATGTAAAACAAAAAAGAGAGAGAATGTTACAGTAAAGAATTTTATCTGTTAGACAATTTTTTTTAGAAATTAATTTAAAGAAAATGTATAGGTGAAACAGAAAAATAATGTATTAAAGGAAAATTGGTTTAAATAAAATTCCTAGTTAATTAAATTATAGATTGACAATTATTTGTTTAATTAATTCAAATATCAAAGAAAACAAGCTGTTCAGGGATGGACTGCAAAACAAATTCAAAGGTGACTTAATCTCACTCAGTTAATTTAAATTTTAAAATTTAAATGATGAAATTTAAATAATTGTTTGAATGGTTAACTTGATGGATGTGCTATAGTATGGTATATTCTGGAATTGGCATATTATTTTGTGCTAACATCTGTGGATACAGGGAGAGCAGGTTGGAGGAATCCAACTGATTCCTCAAATATTTAATTTTGTTTAAATATTCTGTGATATGATTTTTGATATCCTGTGATAAATTATATGGATAATTGGATGTTATGGCTTGATTGAGTCTATTTGGATATGCTGAGTTATCAAAAGCTTTAGAATTGGATTTTTGGAAAGAAATAAAGAGTAATTTTTTTAGTAAAATAACTATGGAGAATTTGAATAAATTGTAAAATGAAATAGGGAGAATAAGAGAATTTTAAATTTCAAATAAATTAATTCTGAGTATGAAAAAAAAGAAATTTCGGATTAACAAAGAAAAAATAAATTTTAAACTAAAGTAATATTGTTTAAAGAATAAAGAGTTTATATTTAAATTTAAGGGTTAATTTAATTAAGAGAAAAGAAGGAATTTTGGGAGTCTGAAATTGGAATTTTCAGTTAAAAGATTTCAAATCATAATTAAGAAATAAAATCTGAAAGTTAACGAGTTTTGAAATAAAGGAAGTAAGTAAGGAAATTTATTCCAAAGTAAGGTAAATGGAAAATCAATTGTAAAATCTACTCAAGTGTTTGGAATTGAAATTTAAAGAAAAATGAGATTTTGGAATTTATGAACTGGGTTATAAAATGAATAAAATATTAGAGGATATTTGAAATATAAATTCAAGATGGGAATTTATAAAGGAATGTGAAAATGTTTAAAAAAAAATGGTGATTTATTTAAAAAAAAAAAGAAAGATGTGAAAGCAAGAGTATTTCCCTGGATAGCCAAGTACGGTTTCCAAGCAATTTTAAATATAAGGCAAAAGTTTTAATAACTGTTTTAAAAAGCGTGTTTAGAAATTTATTATTTCTAAATGTTTAACTTCTAAAGCAAATGCTTTCAAAACTATTATTGTAGTTTATATTTTATAAAGTGGTTTTATTTAAAGTATTCTTAAGTATACATTTTTAACAAAGTATCAAAGTAGTTTTAATTTTAATATTATAAAGTATAGTTTATAAATTAAGTGATTTAAAGTTATTTAAAATCTAAAGTATTTTATACTTGGCGTTTCAGTGGAAATAAAAAATTGCGAAAGGTATTCTGTGAAAGGAAAGGTGGTTTTGAAACTGTTTTCACAAGAATTTGAAAAGTGAAAATATATCTTGAGAAGATATTTTTGAGGTAAATAAATAATTTGAAAAATTATTTATTTTGTGATGGATGTTGTGAATATTAATTGATAGTTAAATAACCGACTATCAATATTGGCCAAATACGTTGAACGTTTCGAAGAGACCGGGATCGAGATTTATTTCTCGAAAACCACTTCGATCCGGTTGGTACGTTTCGTGAAAACGATTTTGGATTCGAAGATGGAGCGGTGAAGTGCAAGGATTAGTCGCTACTAATCCTGAGGATATTTCCAAAATGGATGTAGTAGGAATAGTGCCTTCGGTTCCGTTCGAACCTGGGACGGACTTGTATGGATGAATGCTTGCGAAACATCGTCAGGTGGACGATGGGCATTCTAAGGAATATGTTTTATAAAGGTAACGCTTAGCCTCAAGCCTCATCAAATGGGAATGACTGAAAATCAGGGGTTATGCAGCAAGGCTAGGTGGGTAGCACCCAAGCAGGGTGAGGTCATTCCAGTCTAGATGTTCCTTATTGTTTCGGCTTAGTGGGCGGTTGTTGATCCCAACCGCGGGGTGATCTCACTCGGGATTATCCAGTAAGGGGTAGTCCCGGCCTTGTGTTGTAGGGGAGCGGGCGTACTCCTCGGTATGGTGATCTAGGCCCCGTACTGTGACAGGTGGTACCCCAGTGCCTAGTCATTAGTTGGAAATCCATTCTCCCTACGAGCCTTGTACGAGTTTTGTTTGTATTACCCACTCTGTGGCTAGTAGCTGGAATTTAATGAATGTAACAATTTCGGCTATTTTATAAGTATTTGTATATAGACCCTATTATAATATCAGAGGATTTCTATAAAAATTGTTTTAGCTATCATAAGGTAAAAACCCGACATGTTTATTTGTGGCGTGGTCTTACGAGATGCTTTTGTTTTCAAAGGATTTTTGAAACTTTAAAAATCAATTGGGTGCGATTTTCGCACGCTGGTATTCCAGACTGACTCGGGTATTATTTAACAGTAATGCTCGGGTCAGACCGAGTATTATAGGATACAAGGTATGATGCTGTGGAGCTCAGGAGACGAGCTGGATGACGATACGTATCCTCGTACTTTTATATATATATATTTCCATTGTGTTGAGTTGTTGTGTATCCATTTGTATAACATTGATGTTGAGCTGTGTTTGATGTACTCTGATGATGTAATTTATAAATAAAGATATTTGATTTGAGTAAAGATCATGTATTATCTATTATATTTTATTCCGCTGCGATGGTTAGATTCTATTGTTGTTTTCTATTTTCTTCTTCTACCTCTTCTTCTCTAACCCAAATGGTTCGTATTTCTGTGTAACTTGAGTTGTTTTAGGTAGAATAGTATTGACTCAAGGGGTACGGATTTGCGGGCTGTTACAGTTGGTATCAGAGCTTAGGTTGGTGATAACCTTGGCTCTGGTGGGAATTACTCATAAAATGGAGTCCGTAGTACTCTATAATGAGTTTGAGCGTATTAATAGATATGAGCGCGTATTTGTTAGTGAATATAAATTGTTTTAATATTGTGTTGATTGATTTATTGAGTGGCATATGAACCTTCGTCGACACAGTCTGCGCAACTGTATCGAAGGGGTTTCTAAACACTTGAATAGAACGATTGACACGATATTGTTTTAAATGCGGGTGAATGAAATAATTTTACCCAAAAATATATTTTGATATAAAGAAAAGCTTTTGTAAACTATTTTAGCTAATATATGGTTGCTTGGGTGTTAGAAATGATAATATTAAATTATTATCATTGTTAAGTAAAAAAATTTAACTCGAATTAGAAAATATAACCAAAGTTAAGGAAATAAATACATTATAAAATATAAAATTCATAAATATGAATTATAAATGAAATTTATAAATTGAAATATAATCAAATAAGAATTTGTATGATCATAAGCTATGCAAATGAATTGTAGTAAAATTGGATTAAGCAGGCTTTACAAATTTAAATTTCGGAGATTTGGAAGTGTTTTAAAGATAAATGATAGCATTATTGCTTTGGAGATATTTCTGAATGTAAATCTGTTTTAAATGGATTTTGAAAGTGATATAGCATTGAAATCACTTGGATTATTGGAAAATTATTCTGATGATGATGGCCGCATCATCAGTGTTCATTTTCGAGTTCTAAGTGATGAATTGCTGCCAATTTGGTTTGTTCAGGAAAACCTGGTTGTTTTTGAAAATTTCAAGGGAAATTTGTTAAGAATAAAACCAGGATTGGTTTGACTTTTGAGAAAGGTGATTTGAGGTGTTGAAGATTTCAAAATGTTTTGAAACCAATAACCAGGTGTTTGAAAATCCTGATGAGGTAGTTGTAAGCTTATAAATTGGGATGATTTTTAAATCAGGAAATATAAGCTTTGGATGTTGGGAATTTAAATTTAAAGTGAAAAGTTAAAATGGAATTAACTTAAATTGGAAAATAAAATTTAACTGGATGGAAAATTAATTTAAATAGGCTGAAATAATATCCAGTTGTATTCGAACTAAGTTGAAATCGAATTGAGTTAAATAAATCCGAGTTAAAATAAAATTGAGTTGGAATAAAAATTCAGTTGAATTATTGAATGGAATTAGATTCTTACTTGAATTAATGGAAAATGAGTTGGATAAGGATTGCATTGAAATAAATAAATCATAAAAATCCATAGGAATAAAATATGCTTGGGTTATAAATAAGCATAAGGCTTGAGTTAAAAATAAAAGAATAATATATTCAAGCCTATGAGGAATGGAATTGTGTAAATAATAAGTTGTGACTTATTAAATTTGAAAAGTGAGATACAAAACTCCAAAATAAATATTATTGAGGAATTGGAGAATAAAATAAAAATCAAAACTTGAATTATAAACTAAAATTGAACTAAGGAAATTAAATAAAGTGATATTTGGAATTAAAAATCAAGTGTTGAATTTTAACCAAGGGAAGAACTAATTAGATAATCAATTTGTTAATGAAATTGAATTGTGAGTTTATGATGAAGTTTGTAAATAAAACTCAAGTTATAAATTAAATTCGACTTGAATTGTCGGTAAAGTAAATGTAACTGAATTGTGAGTGCATGAAATTTGGGGGTAAATTGAAAATGGATAATGGATTCAGAACTTGAGTTATTAATTAGAATTTAATGTGAAGTGTTAACAAAATTAAATATAATTGGAAATATATCGAATAAAAATGTAAATGGATTAAATCATAATGGTATGAATTGCAAATTAAATCCTAATATGTGGAAATAAATTGGATATGGCCTTGTAATCAATTGAGTTAAGTTGAGTTTAAAAGAGGAAAAAAATTTACTTGTAAAATGAAAATGAGCTTAAGTATAAATTTAAATAAATTGACTTAAGCTGAATAAATCGAAGAGAGTTGAATTTAATTCAACTTAAACTAAATTTAATGATTTTGGGTTGGGTTTAAATCAAGTGAAAATAAATTTGAATCGAAATAGAATTTGGTGGGTTGTAAATAAAATTTAAGAAAATGAAAATTCAAAATTGATTAAGTGGATAAACTAATTATATTGAATAAATGAATGGATGGGAAAAATAAGAACTAAATGAAGTACGGACTAAATAAGTTGAGGAATGGTTATTGAATGGAATAGCTTAGATTGTCTGTGAGCTAAATAAAATAGTTTGGAATAAACAAATATGGAATAAAACATAAATAAATGGATTGTAAATGAAATTTAAATGGAACGTGTCAAGCTAAATAAATAATTGTGAATGAATTAAAATAAAAGGGAAATTAAATTGGTAATGAACACGAATCTAAGATGTTAATAGTTTTGTATGAATTAGTTTGGTTAATAGAAGGAAATACAAGTGAATGGATTCAAATCTGAAATGCAATGAAGATGAGAATATATGGGTTGTGAATAAATTTAAAAATAGAATAGAATTTGTGACGCCCCACCTCTATACCCACACTAGCCAAGAACACTACGGTGTAGTGCTGTCAACTAGCATGGAGAATAAGGCTGTTGAGAAGTGACCACCAAACTAAGAGTGGATTTAAAGAATATAAAGATGCCACCAAACATGATTCTGAATCTTTAAGATTAACAGAAATCTGATTAACAGATAGTGGATGTCGGAGATGAATAGTCCGCTCAGGACATAGGATATGAGCTTCATAACGATTAAGCCAATCCATTCCCAAAATCATTCCAAAGCCTAGGTAACGCATAACATGCAAATCGGCTAGGAATGGAAAATCACATAAAATAATCTCCACATTTTTACAAAGCAAACTAAGAGTTGCGGATCCACCAACAGGATTCGCAATTTTTAAAGAAGTCATCAATGCAGTAATACTTAAGGAAAAAGTGTCTACCAGTTCCTTTGATATAAAAGAATGGGATGCACCCGTATCAAAGAGAACTCTAATAGGTTGATCATGAAATAAAATAATACCATCAAGAATGGAATGAGAAATACCTTGGCCACGAGATGTGTTGCCAGGGGCTTGAGACACATTCAACTTTCCTTCCTTCTTGCCTTTACGCTTGAGGCATTGATGTATGTAATGATCCGGGCTCTTACAATAGCGACAAGATTTGGGCTTAGAGCACTTATTCGCATAATGATCCCAGACCCACAGTTGAAGCAACTCGCACCACTAGGAGAAGGAGACTTTGCCGCAGGGGTTGCCTGCTTACCCTTTTTGTTGGGATAAGGACCCTTGAATTTGCTTGGCCTCTTCTTGTTGTTGAAGTTTGGTTTAGCGCCTTCCACTTCAACGTCACTCTCTCTATCAGCCTCTTCAAGACGAAGAGCGATATCGACGAGTTGATCAAATGCGACTTCTAGTTTCAGGAGTAGTGGCTTCTTAAGATTCTTATTTAAGCCATAAACGAACCTCTGGTTCTTCTTCAATGGGGTGTTGATGTATTCAACCCCATATTTGGAAAGCGACTCGAAGGCTGCGACGTAATCAGTCACAGAGGATTGACCTTGAACAAGGTCTATAAAACGTCGAGCCAAGGTTACTTTCCCAGCTTTTGGTACAAACTTTAACTCGAAGCGTCCCTGAAATTGCTCCCAGGTGAGATCCGCTTCATTAATTTCTGAAATAAGGAGTTCGTACCAGTCCAATGCTCTCTCCTGGAGCATGCTGGAAGCCACCTGAACGCGGTGGAGATCGATAAGGTTCATGCGAGAAAAGATTCGATCGCATGATTTTAACCAAGTCTGGACCTCGATGATATTTTCCGAACCTTTGAAGGGCTTCCCACCCAAGTTGGTGTAATCGCTGCACAAGCGTGCAAATCCCGACTTTGGGTGAGTAGGTTCCGGGTTAGCTCTAGCTGCTTGAGCATTAGTTACTAAATCAAGAAGCTGTTGAGCAGTCATAAAAACTCCATCCGGAGGAGCAGCACCAGATGATCCAGTTCTGGGACGGCCTGGTCTAGACATTCTCTTCCTTTAAGAAAGAAAGAAGAGAAGGAAGAAGGTTATTTACCAATGAACATCAAGCAATCTTGATAGATAAAACAAAGAATCATAAAGGAAATAGGATGAATCGGTATGAAGACTCGAATTAATCCTATGGTATGACTCCTAAGTTAGACCTAGGACGATGATCCTTGTTAAGTTATTCTACATTGTTCCGAAGTTTGGCTCTGATACCAAGCTGTGACGCCCCACCTCCATACCCACACTAGCCAAGAACACTACGGTGTAGTGCTGTCAACTAGCATGGAGAATAAGGCTGTTAAGGAGCGACCATCCATGTAATTGCTTATCACACGGTGGCTATAAATAATCTTTGAAAACAAACATATAAATAATCATAACACAAATCAGTCACAGATATCCATATCACAAAGGCGGAAGAAGATATGAATATATAACTAACACATGAAAGTGTACATCAGAGTAGTGGTCCATAAGATCCAAGATAATACAAAAGAATAGCAACACGTGTTATACAAAAGAATAGCAACACGTGCTATACAAAAGAATACAACTATGAGTCTATATCTCAAGTGTATACAACAAAAACTGCTAATCTAAACAGTTAGCCAAAAGTCAGAGTGATGAATCCCTGGGAAGAAGTCAAGCAGAAGCACCTGTAACATCTCGGTCTGACCCGAGTATTATTTAAGAAAATAATAAACGGGTCAGTCTAGCTATAAATATCAGATGACATGATATAACATAAAAGATATGGCATAAACATAAAATATCCATAATGACATACCACCATAAGTATGTAAATAATGATCAATAGAAGATCAATCAATAAGAGATAATCAATATCACAAGAATCTTCTCAAAGATTCGGAAAGGGCATCATACCCCAAACTTGTACTCATAACAAGTCAATGACATAAATTCTAGAAATCAATGCAAGAAGTCCAGAAATCATAGAAAAGAGAAAGAGGCCTATCATATGACGGTCCGAAGACCAAGGGGAGCTACCCCACATGTGTGAATGGAATCACACAGATTAAGGTCCAGACTAACCAAAAAGCAAAAAGGTATGTGTGAGTGGAATCACACAAGTGGTGTCTAGTCTAACCTCGCAACAAGAGACATCGCACAGTTGCTAGTCTAAATCATCAGAATGATCGTCATGATCAATGAGAAGTGTCAATTACACTAAGCTAGTAAATATAGAAGTTTAGCTTCATGTCCCATAACCACTTGCTTAACTTAAATATTTACGAACAAACTGTAAATCTTCACTAATAAAATTGTCACAAGAGGTTCAATTGAACAAGTTCAAGAATTAACCGACGAAGTGAACGCAAGCGTTTCATACCACTTGTTTTACTAAGTCGTTTGATTAGATTTCTCATCCGAGTGAGGTAAAGGTTTGTATATACTAATAGATTGGAAAACGGTTTAAGAAAAGAGCTTTGTTATTAAAAATAGAGTTGAAATTGTTTGTTAAAAGAGTTTTGATATTTACTACTAGTATTGAAACCTTTATATCATAAAGTGACAAGACACAGAAGCAATTGTAGAAACAATCAGTCACAAAAATCGCATACGGAGATGTGAATAAAATCCAAGGAAGTCAGCTCAATGTTTTTCAGATAAGATCCCCTACGGAAGGGGGGGTCGGGGGGGGGGGGGGGGTGGCAACCCCCCAAGGTGGGGGTGCGGGGTGCGGGGCAGCGCCCCGTCCAAAACGGTACGACCTAAGTGAAGACAAGCGGCCTACGACCTAAAGAAAAATGAGGTCTAACGACCTAAGGGTTCACGCGACCCAACACAATGGCCGAGCGACCTAACTGGAGTTAAGGGAGGCAAGCGACTTAAGGTCCAACGACCTACGACTCAAGCAAGCCGAGCGACCTAGTGTGGAGGGGTCGAGCGACTTAAGGAAGGCGAACGACCTAAGGTCCAACGACCTACGACTTAACAGAGTCGAGCGACCTAAAAGCACACAACCAAACTAGCAGAGGAGATTTAAGGAAAACGGTTTCTCATCCGAGTGAGGTAAAGGTTTGTATATACTAATAGATTGGAAAACGGTTTAAGTAAAGAGCTTTGTTATTAAAAATAGAGTTGAAATTGTTTGTTAAAAGAGTTTTGATATTTACTACTAGTATTGAAACCTTTATATCATAAAGTGACAAGACACAGAAGCAATTGTAGAAACAATCAGTCACAAAAATCGCATACGGAGATGTGAATAAAATCCAAGGAAATCAGCTCAATGTTTTTCAAATAAGATCCCCTATGGAGGGGGGTCCGGGGGGGGGGGGGGGGTGGCAAACCCCCAAGATGGGGGTGCGGGGGCAACGCCACCGCTTACGGGGTTCGACCTGCCCGGTCAGGTCGCGGGGGTCCAGGGGCAGCGCCCCCGGCGGGGTGCGGAGCAGCGCCCCGTCCAAAACGGTACGACCTAAGTGAAGACAAACGGCCTACGACCTAAAGCAAAATGAGGTCTAACGACCTAAGGGTTCACACGACCCAACACAATGGCCGAGCGACCTAACTGGAGTTAAGGGAGGCAAGCGACTTAAGGTCCAACGACCTACGACTCAAGCAAGCCGAGCGACCTAGTGTGGAGGGGTCGAGCGACTTAAGGAAGGCGAACGACCTAAGGTCCAATGACCTACGACTTAACAGAGTCGAGCGACCTAAAAGCACACGACCAAACTAACAGAGGAGATTTAAGGTCGGTAACGACTTACGACTTACGAAATGGAGGGTGAACGACTTAACAAGGTTCGCGGGCTAAGGATGAGCGACCTAACAAGGTTCGCGACCTAAAGGGGAACGACCCATCGAGTTATAGGTCTAACTACCTAACGGTTTAAAGGTCATGCGACCTAAAAGTGAAACGACCTAAGGTCGAAAACAAGGTCACGCGACCTAACAGGAAACAAGGTCAAACGACCTAAGGGGTTACGCGACCTAACGTAACACGGGTCAAACGACCTAAGGCATCACAGGACGAACGACCTAACTGCTTAAGTGACAGGCGACCTAAAGAGGTTCGCGACCTAATAGGGTTCGCGACCTAAAGGTGCACGACCTAAGGTCTTTCGACCTAAGGGTATATAGGTAACACGACCTAAAGATGTCGTGACCTAAAAATAGAAAGCATGGCCGAACGACCTATCAAAGTAGAAAGGCATGCGACCTAACGGTCAAAAGGCCAACGACCTACGACCTAAAAGCCATACGACTTACGACCTAAAAGCCATACGACCTACGACCTAAAAGCCATACGACCTACGACCTAACGTGAAACGACCTAACTCCGAAGTGAAGATTCAAGGCAGTGCGACTTAGCGCGATAACACGCGAACGACCTAAGGGTTAGGTCGCGAACGACCTAACTCCGAACACCAAAAATGGCCAAAACGACCTAAGTGCAGAAAATTCACCAAAACGCTAAAAATTGGAGTTTTTCGCCAATCCAATCCAAACCAAATGCTAATGTGCATGCAAAAGTGATAGGGAATCATTCCCAACAGTCCAATATAGTTATAGACTAGATTTGTGAGATAAAAATCTCACCTTTGCACCAAATATCAATGAAAATGAAGTTTTAAGCAAGCAAGAATCAATCCTTCTTCTATCTAAGCACAAGAAGCTTGAATCCAATGTCTTCTTCTTGAATTTGGAGTAGAAAGATGGATTGCAATTGAATTTGAGTTTTGGAATTTTAATTTCCCATTCCCTCCACCATTAATGCCAAAGCTTGATTAGTTAGGAAATTTATGAAGAGTGAGGAGAAGAGGGTTGGAACTTGGGCTTAATAGGCTAAACTATCCCAAAGTCCAAAGCGGGAAAAGTTAGTGAAATTTCACTAACTCCAAACCTATCGATGTTTATACTTAAAAAAGTTGTAAACGGCATTTCGAACTCAATGGAAGTGGTCTCGAGTCCTAATTTGACCGTTTGCAAAAAGTAGCTTTTCGGACCAAAATCCGATTAACGAGTTAAAATTTAAATAAAATATTGAAATACAAACTCGATAAATATGCGGGTTGTTACAGAATTGAGTATAAATTGAGTTGAAATCCATTTAAATTGGTTAAAAATAAAATAAAAATATAAAGACTTATTTATTCACATAGATTTCGTCAAATTGCATAAAATAAATTATCATTTGACATAAATGGAAGTAACTAAAATTCTATGAATTGATAGGAGTGAAATAAATTGATTTTGAAAGAAATGGAATTAAATATGAATTGAGATTTCTTAAGAATAAATTAAATGTAAGCGACTGAGTTTTAAACCATTCAAAGTTGAATGAAAATGGTTTGTAAATTAATTGAAATAGTTGAATTACTATGAAAGTTGTGAAAAAATTGCTTACAGAAAATGTTGGATGTGCATTTCTTTAGTATTCATATGTTTTAACCATTGCAACTAAGTGAAATATAGTTGAACTGCATATATTCGGCACTTACATGTTTAAATTGAGTAAGTACAGATACCTGGGAGCCGTATGGTTGGATTTGGGTTGCATTAACTGCTAAATAAATAAGCTGCTTGCTTAAAATGCTAAATAAGGTATGCCTACGCAATAAAAATAGTAAATATGAACCGTTTTTGGTTTTTCCGACCGGGTGGGTCGATGTATATATATTTATATCGTTTGTCAAATTGCAAAAGCTCCTCCGTACAAAGGAGACTCTGCCAAAAAATTTCGGAAATTTTGGGAGTTAGAAAATTTTGGAAAATTTTGTTAATGACAAACGAATTTGAATTGGCAACTAAAATTAATTAGTAAATGAAACCAATTTAAAGTGATGACACGAATTAGTAATAAATGACAAATAAAATTCAATATTTAGAGTTAAAGATAAATTGAATTCGTATGGAAATGAAAGAATCGATTTGAATAGAAATAGATATAAACTAAAGTGGAAGATGAAAATAAATATAAGAGACATATAAAATGCTTATACTAACTTAAGAAGGGAATGGTGGATTTCTTAATTGGAGATTGATATTACAAATATATTCCAAGTTGATATTTGAATGAGTAAATAATCGACATTTTGTGAGGAAGTCGATAAAATGTTTTGGGAATATTGTGATTGGATATTAGTGCTAAGCAGGATATGCAGGTATTATAAAAGGGGAAAAGAGGATTGGTTTTTGATTCAAGAAGATAAATTTGAATTGCCCGACAAAAGGTATGTATTTAAATTTGGTGTGAAATTTGATTGGGATTTGAATTGAGCCACTTGGCCTTTTGTTTTCTTTTTGGATTTGGGAGGCCGTAGGGCTATTTTGTAGTTGTACCGAGTCAGCCGCGCAAAGGAGACGCTGGCGAAATTTTTCGGAAATTTAGAGAGTTAGAAAAATTTTGAGAAAATTTTGATAATTCAAAATTTGGTTTTAAATTGAAGCTTGAATGATTAAGCAAATGATATGGTTTGAAATTAGGGAATGATTTGGAAAGTTAGTAAGAATGGTAATGGGTCTTTTATAAAGGATAGTTGGTAAGATGTTAAATATAGTAACGGGTATTGGACCATTCTTCCTAATTAGTAATTTCGGGGACGAAATTCTTTTAAGGGGGAAGGAATTTGACGACCCGGAATTTTCAAGCATTTAAAATCAGAATATTTAATTGATTTTAAATATTCAATAGAGTAATTTTAACTTGAATTCAAGTATCACTATTTATTGATAATTTAATTTCTGAATTAAATAATTTGAAGTTGAGCTAAATGTCGAATATGGAGTTTTAAGCCGGATAATAATAATTTAAAGGCTTGTAAAATTCATATTAATAATACTGAAGGTAATAAAACTTCTAAAAATTGAATTTGAAAGCATTAAGTTTTGAAATTTTATATCGTTTAAATTGAATTTTAAAATAGCCTCCCAGGGCGCAGTCTCGGAATTCGACGAAACCAGTTCCATTGGATCCGTAATATTAAATTATTATCGGGTTTCAATTTTCGTAGCAATTGGAGCAGTTGTGTGAGCGTACGAGATATAAACGCATTGAAAATCCTATTTAAAATTCTATTTATATACACGTACTATCCCTATCAGCTGCCTTCTCTCAAATCCTTGTCCCCTCTCGTACATGCCATCATCATCGTGTCTTCCTTTCTCTTATCACGCAAGCTTCATCTCCCTTGAATAAAATTCACCGAAGCCTCTTTCGTAAGGGAATACTCAGAAAAAAAAACTAAGAAATAAAAAGATAAATCATGGCCGCGTTTCCCTCTTCCCCTCCCTACACCTTTTCAATCTCTGTTCATAAATAAAAAAAAAAGAATGGCCTCTGTCAAAAAGAATCAAGCGTGGGCTTCAAATCAATTCGAAAAATCAGATTTCGAATTCCATTCCTCTTCTTTGTTCAACCCTGGGCCCTTTGAGTTGTAACGTTTGCGATTTTTCGTTGCCGAAAAACCGAAATGTTAGGGTTAAAGAAGAAGAAAAGATAGAAGAAAGAGAGAAAAAGATAGAGCAGAACAGAAAGAAATAACAGAACAACATCAGAATCTCACCATTCGCAGGGGAACAACATATAATAAATAAATGAATAATCTTCGAACAAAGAACTATATCAGTTATTACATTACATCATATTTCATTACATTACATCATCAGAGTGTACAACAACAACATCGACAGCGGAAAAGAAATATTATATACAAGTGGTACGTCTCAATATGAAGCTCGCCTCCTGCAACTCCTAAATTCCAGAATATCCTGATAAACCTAACTCTTGACTGCCCGTGTGGAAATTGGTGGGCACCCAGAGTTTAGGAAGGAAAACAATAAACTCCGAGTCAGTCATGTGACTGGTGTGAGAACTAAAACAGTTTATTTTTCTTTTAAATCAAAATAGAAGAATATTTTTAAAGTCAATTCGCAATGCTTTTAAAAATGAGACTACCATAAGGCCTCCCGCACACACACAATGCAAACGTAGAATCGGAGGAGATTTCTCCTTATGATAGTCAAAGATGCTTGATACACATTAAAAAGAAACATTTGATATTATTACTAGTGCATAGTGTAGGAAAAATTCATTTCGAAAGTAAAGATATAAATCTTAGCCAACATACGACCATTATCGTATGCCTACTATAGCTACCATGTTCAATAGCAGGTTACCGCCACATTCCATGGCAGGTTCTACAAATAAAACCATACAAGTCTCGTATTGTTTCTTTGGATTTCCAATAAATGGTCAGGCCAAGGAACTTCCCATTGCCACATGGAAACGCCTCTGGAAAGACGCCCCGAGAAACAAACCGGATCTCTGCCAACACAGGGCCGGGTTACCCCTAACTGGGTAACTACTGACACGAATATGTCATCCCCCGATCGTAACCGATCTATCCGAGGATCCTCGATTTCCAACAACCACAAAATATGCAGCAACAACATAGGTTAAATATCTGGGCTCCATACCATGATACCACCTCTATCCAGAAGGAATGACATACACTAAAGGGGCGCTACCCCCTAATAACCTTGCCGCATCCTTCCTGTTTTGACCATTTCCGGGGTATGAGGTCCGACGAAGTCTCGTCCACAAAGCCACACTTTATACAAAAGCCGTGCTTTGGGTCAATCAAATGATCATAGAAATGATCACCAAGATAAATGATCAAATAAATGATCATATCACAAATGATCAAACAATGATCATTTCACAGCAACACTCTGTATGCCACACTACCAAATTGGGAGTATATCACTAATAACCTTCAACTATATAACCTCTGAGCTCGTACGTCTCAGAGAAGGGTGTTAAGCTAAGAGAATAAATTCTCCGCCACCAACAGAAATATATTTGAAAGAAATCAGCTTTATATCTCAATTTGTAATGTCAGATATACAATCCATACAAGTCTGTTTCGAGACCGAACAGAACCGAAGGCACTTCCAAAGAAGTCCTTGCAAATTCGGATATTCACTAATCACGACCGGACTTCCCGTCACTAAGGGTGATAAAACCTCTATATCGAAGATCAGCCAATGTAGAGTAACTCGACGGTAATCCTTCCGTTTTCACAAATATCTGGTCTTCAACACCGGTCATCAAATGCAATCCATAACGACGTATCATATACTCGGAATGGGTTATACGACCCCAAGGTCCTTTCCCAGCTAACCCGAATAGTGAGCGGTTATTCAAAAATAAGTGTGGCATTCAAATTCAAACAAATCACAACAAATACCTATTTAAAGGTAAATATTGATAGTCGGATTATTTAACTATCAATAGGCATGCTCAACATCACCAAATTCCAAATAATTTCCCAACTTATTTACTTTCCAAAATATCTTTACTAGATATATCTTTTCCACAATTCAATTATTTGAAAACAAATTTTCAAATCACTTTTCAATCCTCTACCATTTTTGAAAACAAATTTCAATCATTTTCCTTACGCAGAATTTCTTTCATTTCAACATGTTTCATTTAAACCAATTAAATAAATCCTTAACGATTTACTTTATATTTACGTTCCAAATCCGTAAATTAATTCCCACACTTCAAAAATAAATCAACGTTTATTTTTAAGCAAATTTCCTCTCTTTTATAAATTCCATAGTGAATTTACATTCTAAAATATTTATGAATATATGATTCCCAAATCGATTTCTAATATTCATTTTCAATTTGTCTTCAAAAAGATAAATTCTCAAAACCTTTCATTTCACATTGGAAAAACATTTCCATACTTATTTAATAATAAGTAATTCACAGACCCATTTATTTTCAACACTTGGAAAATATCCAATATACTTAAATCGAAATTAAGTATATATTTCATTCTTTAAGAAATCATTTCTTAACACATAAATTTGAGTTAAAACGAATGTTACGTAAAACATCGTTACGACGACCCAAAATCACTAGTATAGGGATTCAAAGTTTAAATAGATATATAAATCCCAATACCATATAAAACATTTCCTTTCGGAAATCATTTACTATAACAACAGTGTTATAGTCCACCATTTCCTTCTTTCTCGAAAACGTCTATTTCAACAATGAATGTTGAAATCTATGTATTCGATACTTAATGCATTTTAAAACGTCTTTAAAATCATTAACTTCATTTCATAATGTTCCTTTCCCAAAAACATATCCATTTCATTTAATAATATATTCACTGTCCAAAATCGTGAATATAATTCCTTTCATATATTCCTATATCCAACTTATCAAATTCAATTGATTTCGGATTTATAAACAACGTTTATAAGCTCCATTTATATTTTTATAAACTTCTATTTATAAAAATCCTTTTTATATCTCATTTTAAATGCCAAATCCGATTTATAAGTTGATTACTTATAAATCTTATATTTTACAAAATCTATCCATTTTATATCTTCATATTTCATAAATTTATAAATTTCAATTCACTTATGAAATCCATTTTTATTTCACTTTATTCCTTATAAAAAAACTCGTTTTATAATTCTAGTATTTTTAATTTATAAATATCAACTTTATAAGTCTTCTATATAAATCATTTATAATAATTCAAAAATTCCAGTTTAAACCATTTTATGAATTAATTTACTATTTATTTCAAAAATCTTTTTCGGTTATATTTCTCAAAAATCGTAACTTTTATAACTTTAAACTTATAACGTTAATTTATTTAGAATAAATCAATTCAAAATTTTAATAAAACATATACTTTCAAAAATCACTTTAAAAATTCCTTTAAAAACCAAAATCGTTACTTTAAAACTTCAAAATTGGATTCGATGATGCAGCAGCACCAAATAGTCAATCACGATATCCAAATATCATATATCGATATGATAATCAACAAATATCAAAATATCTGTAAATAAATCGATACAGTTGAGGAATCCAGTTGGATCCCTCCAACCTGCTTCCCTGCATCCAAAAACATTAGCACAATACCAATTCCGCTCCAGTACGAAATTATCGCGGTATATGGGATTTATAAAATATTATCCGCTTAATAGACTGCGAAATAGGGTCTCATCCGCTATATACTGCGAGAAATCAAATCCAAGTACATAAATAATACCAATTTCATTGTTTATGAAATATTCGCGGTATATGTTTTTAATAAATAACATCCGCTTACTAACGGTGCGTAATGTCTATTTTAACAATAAGTAGATAACAATCATCATTCTAACATACATTCAAGAATTTTATATCTAACTATTTAAAATTAAAATCGAAATCGATTCGATTGAGTGAGAAGTTCTCACCTTGATTTCAATTTCGTTTCAGCTTTTATTTCGAATAAAATTAAACGCGCGTTTAATTTTATCCAAATTTTTCGCTTGCTCCAATCAACTCCAATCCAATTCCATAGCGTAGTATTCGTAAATACAAACCCAACGCAACTGGTTTCGTGCGTTTTCGACCTCGTATCAAAAAGTTATGTTATTTAGATGTTAATACAAATCTAAATATAATTAATGTTTACAATCCTTTTTTTTAACCTTGAACCAATCAAAGCCGTTCATTCTTCCTAGCACAAGATCGGGCCGCACCTGCTACTTCTTCCCCAAGTCAATATCGCGTTCGAGACCCAACTAGCTCCCCCCCTCAAAACCCTAATTGCCGCACCCTATTCCAACGATCATCACATCGATCAAACACTTCCACCACGCGCGCACGCTCCAGCACCACCCACGGCCCACCTACCTCAACGCTCGGCCCCATATCGGCCTTGAAAAACGTGAGAAAACGTTGGCACTTCAAGCTCGAATTGCCATAGATCCAAAGCTCCATTTACAATCATAGTCGTTGATTAGATAGAACTCGAAGTGCTTAACATTTTTTCAGTTGAAAGATTTTCAATTCGATTAGCGGATTTGGAGGAAATGGAGGGAGAAGGAGGATGATTCTCGGCCCTTGGTTTTAATGGTGGCGGCCGACCATGAATTGAAACCCTAGTTTCTTTTTTTTTATATATATTTGTGAATAAAGGAGCCTATTTATAGAAGTTTGAACGACAGTATTCATTCGGCTTTTCAAACTCCGATTTACGCGCGATGACCGGCGTTTCTACGGTTTATCCCGCGTTCCGGACGCAATGGAACAGGTTTCGGAAGCTAATTCGGTCATCTGTGCGAGTTATGGCAATAAACGTTCAATTTAAAATTAAACCGATTAAACGATTTTCTAGGCGTTTTAGCTTGCACCGGACAAACGGTAAATCCAATTGACACGAAATTTGAAACTATATAATAATATCACATTACGGATCCGATGAAATTGGTTTCGTCGAAATCCAAGACTGTTTGAAAAATGACTATTTTAACTCGCCAAATTAATATTAAAAACAATTTCGATGTGTTTCGAGCTGCCACGGTCAAACGATAACTCCAATTGCTACGACATTTCAAATCCGGTAATAACAAACTATTACGGATCCAATGGAACTTGTTTCGTCCAATTCTGAGACTGTTCAAAAATTGGCTATTTTACAGTCGATAATTAAATATTAAAATATTTAATTTTCACAAATTAACTTTTAATTCGATTTTAAAAGTTCTAAAATATCGTTATAACTCCAACATGATTAAATAAAATTTTACAAATCATTTTCAATCATATTTAACTCGATTTTCAATTATTTCAGAAATTTCAACTATCGAATAATCGATTTAATTGTCCAAATTAAATCCAATATTCGAAAAATAAATTACTCGACTTAAAATTTTCACTTATTAATATTTAAATTCAATTAAATATTCAAATTTAAATTAATAAAAATTATGGGTCGTTACAGACTTCCCCCCTTAAAAGAATTTCGTCCTCGAAATTACCAAGTAAGAAAGAGTTACATAATTCATTAGCTTTCCAAAATTCATAGTTAAACTTCTTACAATACTTTACTAAGTTTTCAAATCACACTTAGTTATCTTTTTCAAAACCAATTACATCGTTTAACTTCCAATTCCAAAATCAAAGTTATAGTTTTCAAAATTTTCCCAAAAATTTCCAAATTTTTCTAAAGCCTTAAATTTTCGGAAAATTCGCCATAGTCTCCTTTGCGCAGCTCGATCCGAAAAAAAAATGACAGTGTATATATCACAAATATACATCTCATCAAGTGATGAGGCATCCCGCAGGGAAAAAGTGTGAAAGTACGGTATGTAATCCGAGATATGTACCTTATTTATATTATTAGCGAGCATATACGGCTAATATAGCAAGAAAGCGAGCTACAAATGCGAAGCAAACGCGATCCGCACCTACTAAACACTCAACAACAACATGAGAATCATACATATATGAAAATAGTATCAATATACAACATATAGCAACATAACAACTACATGTGCTAACATAGCAATGCATTCAATAGGAATAAATGCAACTACCAAATCAATATAAATTTATTTCTCATTAACATTTAATGAATTGGTTTTCCAATTGATTCATTAACATTGGATTTACTAACATTCATTCATATTCAATTCTATTCAAATTTACATATTATCCGTTTGAATTTAATTACATAGCTTCCAATTTCGCTAATTCACTTTCATTAACACTTAATGAATTTATATACAATCAATTAACATCCATATAACAACCAATGTACATCCAATACAACCAAATTTATTCACTTTACATTCAATTTGGTTCAACACTTTTAATTCCAATTGGATCATATTAAATTGACTTCCATTCAATTTATTCAACTAGCTTTTAATGAATTAACACTTATATATTCATTATTTCATATCAATTGTTTACATTTAATTGATTAACATTCAATCCATTTATCAATTCAATTGCTAATTCCTTTAACAATATAATGTTGAATTTCATTTATATAACTCAAGTTCAAATTCTTAATGACTTCACTTTCATTAATTCCCTTATTAATTTACTTCTATACCAAAATTCAACTTCATTCAACATCACTTAAGTTATATTTCATTCCAAACACCTTTTGTTTAATTTAACTTAAGTTTTTACTTATAAATCCAATTCAAATTCCAATCCTATTTAACTTTTTACCAAAGCTAAATTTATTAACTCCTATCATAAGTTCAAAACTTATTTCACTTATATTCATCATCCTATAAGTTATACAACTTATATTCAACAATTACTACTTGGATTTTATTGATTTACTTATACTTCCTTTAATTTAACTTCATCCTTTAAGTTAAATTTATTCTATCGAAATTCAATTTGTATAAGTTATCAACTCATTTATCATTTCCATAATATTTAAATAGGATTCCAGAGCCTTTCAAACTTTCAAAACCTTTTTTTTTAAATCAATTCAATTATCTTTTGAATTTCAAAACTCAAAATTTTCCAAACAACTTTCTTTTAAACAATTTAGCAGCAATCCCTCTTTTGGAAACCCGAAAATGAATTCTAATGATGTGGCCATCATCATCAGGATTATTTTCCAGCGACTGAAAAGAGTTTAGAGCTTTAATTTCTCCAAAACAATTTTCCAAATATCAAATCCTTTCAAAACACTTCTCTGGAATTTTGTTTTCAGATTATAAATCACATTTATAAGTCTTTTACTTATATAATTTCACTTCTTATATATAAGATTATTTCACAAGTGTAAATTATTTTAATTATAATTCATACTTATAATTTGATTGCTTATACAATTCATTCTTTTACAATTGTTGTTTTAATTTAACTTATTCAACAACCAAACAATCAATTCATATACACTTTAAATAATTCTGAAAAATTATTCCTTTATATACAAAATATAATCAAGGTAAAATTATTTCATTTACCCAATTTAAAATAATACTATGTCGACATGTCTCATTTAAGTGTTTAGAAATCCCTATCGATAATATGGCGTCCCACACACCGACCAGAATTCACAAACAGCTCAACGGATAAGCAAACACAATATAAAACAATTTATATTCACTAACAAATACGCACTCGTATCTATTATTACACTCACACTCATTCTAGAGTACTACTGACTCTATCTCTAATGAGTTATACCCAACAGAGCCATGGTTGTCGCTTAACCTCGCTTTGATACCAAATGTAACATTTGCGATTTTTCGTTGCCGAAAAACCGAAATGTTAGGGTTAAAGAAGAAGAAAAGATAGAAGAAAGAGAGAAAAAGATAGAACAGAACAGAAAGAAATAACAGAACAACATCAGAATCTCACCATTCGCAGGGGAACAACATATAATAAATAAATGAATAATCTTTAAACAAAGAACTATATCAGTTATTACATTACATCACATTTCATTACATTACATCATCAGAGTGTACAACAACAACATCGACAGCGGAAAAGAAATATTATATACAAGTGGTACGTCTCGATATGAAGCTCGCCTCCTGCAACTCCTAAATTCCAGAATATCCTGATAAACCTAACTCTTGACTGCCCGTGTGGAAATTGGTGGGCACCCAGAGTTTAGGAAGGAAAACAATAAACTCCGAGTCAGTCATGTGACTGGTGTGAGAACTAAAACAGTTTATTTATCTTTTAAATCAAAATAGAGGAATATTTTTAAAGTCAATTCGCAATGCTTTTAAAAATGAGACTACCATAAGGCCTCCCGCACACACACAATGCAAACGCAGAATCGGAGGAGATTTCTCCTTATGATAGTCAAAGATGCTTGATACGCATTAAAAAGAAACATTTGATATTATTACTAGTGCATAGTGTAGGAAAAATTCATTTCAAAAGTAAAGATATAAATCTTAGCCAACATACAACCATTATCGTATGCCTACTATAGCTACCATGTTCAATAGCAGGTTACCGCCACATTCCATGGCAGGTTCTACAAATAAAACCGTACAAGTCTCGTATTGTTTCTTTGGATTTCCAATAAATGGTCAGGCCAAGGAACTTCCCATTGCCACATGAAAACGCCTCTGGAAAGACGCCCCGAGAACCAAACCGAATCTCTGCCAACACAAGGCCGGGTTACCCCTAACTGGGTAACTACTGACACGAATATGTCATCCCCCGATCGTAACCGATCTATCCGAGGATCCTCGATTTCCAACAACCACAAAATATGCAGCAACAACATAGGTTAAATATCTGGGATCCATACCATGATACCACCTCTATCCAGAAGGAATGACATACACTAAAGGGGCGCTACCCCCTAATAACCTTGCCGCATCCTTCCTGTTTTGACCATTTCCGGGGTATGAGGTCCGACGAAGTCTCGTCCACAAAGCCACACTTTATACAAAAGCCGTGCTTTGGGTCAATCAAATGATCATAGAAATGATCACCAAGATAAATGATCAAATAAATGATCATATCACAAATGATCAAACAATGATCATTTCACAGCAACACTCTGTATGCCACACTACCAAATTGGGAGTATATCACTAATAACCTTCAACTATATAACCTCTGAGCTCGTACGTCTCAGAGAAGGGTGTTAAGCTAAGAGGATAAATTCTCCGCCACCAACAGAAATATATTTGAAAGAAATCAGCTTTATATCTCAATTTGTAATGTCAGATATACAATCCATACAAGTCTATTCCGGGACCGAACAGAACCGAAGGCACTTCCAAAGAAGTCCTTGCAAATCCGGATATTCACTAATCACGACCGGACTTCCCGTCACTAAGGGTGATAAAACCTCTATATCGAAGATCAGCCAATGTAGAGTAACTCGACGGTAATCCTTCCGTTTTCACAAATATCTGGTCTTCAATACCGGTCATCAAATGCAATCCATAACGACGTATCATATACTCGGAATGGGTTATACGACCCCAAGGTCCTTTCCCGGCTAACCCGAATAGTGAGCGCTTATTCAAAAATAAGTGTGGCATTCAAATTCAAACAAATCACAACAAATACCTATTTAAAGGTAAATATTGATAGTCGGATTATTTAACTATCAATAGGCATGCTCAACATCACCAAATTCCAAATAATTTCCCAACTTGTTTACTTTCCAAAATATCTTTACTAGATATATCTTTTCCACACTTCAATTATTTGAAAACAAATTTTCAAATCACTTTTCAATCCTCTACCATTTTTGAAAACAAATTTCAATCATTTTCCATACGCGGAATTTCTTTCATTTCAACATGGTTCATTTAAACCAATTAAATAAATCCTTAACGATTTACTTTGTATTTACGTTCCAAATCCGTAAATTAATTCCCACACTTCAAAAATAAATCAACGTTTATTTTTAAGCAAATTTCCTATCTTTAATAAATTCCATAGTGAATTTACATTCTAAAATATTTATGAATATATGATTCCCAAATCGATTTCTAATATTCATTTTCAATTTGTCTTCAAAAAGATAAATTCTCAAAACGTTTCATTTCACATTGGAAAAACCTTTCCATACTTATTTAATAATAAGTAATTCACAGACCCATTTATTTTCAACACTTGGAAAATATCCAATATACTTAAATCGAAATTAAGTATATATTTCATTCTTTAAGAAATAATTTCTTAACACATAAATTTGAGTCAAAACGAATGTTACGTAAAACATCGTTACGACGACCCAAAATCACTAGTATAGGGATTCAAAGTTTAAATAGATATATAAATCCCAATACCATATAAAACATTTCCTTTTGGAAATCATTTACTATACCAACAGTGTTATAGTCCACCATTTCCTTCTTTCTCGAAAACGTCTATTTCAACAATGAATGTTGAAATCTATGTATTCGATACTTAATGCATTTTAAAACGTCTTTAAAATCATTAATTTCATTTCATAATGTTCCTTTCCCAAAAACATATCCATTTCATTTAATAATATATTAACTGTCCAAAATCGTGAATATAATTCCTTTCATATATTCCTATATCCAACTTATCAAATTCAATTGATTTCGGATTTATAAACAACGTTTATAAACTCCATTTATATTTTTATAAACTTCTATTTATAAAAATCCTTTTTATATCTCATTTTAAATGCCAAATTCGATTTATAAGTTGATTACTTATAAATCTTATATTTTACAAAATCTATCCATTTTATATCTTCGAATTTCATAAATTTATAAATTTCAATTCACTTATTAAATCCATTTTTATTTCACTTTATTCCTTATAAAAAAACTCGTTTTATAATTCTAGTATTTTTAATTTATAAATATCAACTTTATAAGTCTTCTATATAAATCGTTTATAATAATTCAAAAATTCCAGTTTAAACCATTTTATAAATTAATTTACTATTTATTTCAAAAATCTTTTTCGGTTATATTGCTCAAAAATCATAACTTTTATAACTTTAAACTTATAACGTTAATTTATTTAGAATAAATCAATTCAAAATTTTAATAAAACATATACTTTCAAAAATCACTTTAAAAATTCCTTTAAAAACCAAAATCGTTACTTTAAAACTTCAAAATTGGATCCGATGATGCAGCAGCACCAAATAGTCAATCACGACATCCAAATATCATATATCGATATGATAATCAACAAATACCAAAATATCTGTAAATAAATCAATACAGTTGAGGAATCCAGTTGGATCCCTCCAACCTGCTTCCCTGCATCCAAAAACATTAGCACAATACCAATTCCGCTCCAGTACGGAATTTCGCGGTATATGGGATTTATAAAATATTATCCTCTTAATAGACGGCGCAATAGGGTCTCATCCGCTATATACTGCGGGAAATCAAATCCAAGTACATAAATAATACCAATTTCATTGTTTATGAAATATTCGCGGTATATGTTTTTAATAAATAACATCCGTTTACTAACGGCGCATAATGTCTATTTTAACAATAAATAGATAACAATCATCATTCAAACATACATTCAAGAATTTTAAATCTAACTATTTAAAATTAAAATCGAAATCGATTCGATTGAGTGAGAAGTTCTCACCTTGATTTCAATTTCGTTTCAGCTTTTATTTCGAATAAAATTAAACGCGCGTTTAATTTTATCCAAATTTTTTGCTTGCACCAATCAACTCCAATCCAATTCCATAGCGTAGTATTCATCAATACGAACCCAACGCAACTGGTTTCGTGCGTTTTCGACCTCGTATCAAAAAGTTTTGTTATTTAGAAGTTAATACAAATCTAAATATAATTAATGTTTACAATCCTTTTTTTTTAACCTTGAACCAATCAAAGCCGTTCATTCTTCCTAGCACAAGATCGGGCCGCACCTGCTACTTCTTCCCCAAGTCAGCATCACGTTCGAGACCCAACTAGCCCCCCCAAAACCCTAATTGCCGCACCCTGTTCCAACGATCATCACATCGATCAAACACTTCCACCACGCGCGCACGCTCCAGCACCACCCACGGCCCACTTCCGACAACGCTCGGCCCCATATCGTCCTTGAAAATCATGAGCAAACGTTGGCACTTCAAGCTCGAATTGCCATTGATCTAAAGCTCCATTTACAATCATAGCCGTTGATTAGATAGAACTCGAAGTGCTTAACATTTTTCCAGTTGAAAGATTTTCAATTCGATTAGCGGATTTGGAGGAAATGGAGGGAGAAGGAGGATGATTCTCGGCCCTTGGTTTTAATGGTGGCGGCCGACCATGAATTGAAACCCTAGTTTCTTTTTTTTATATATATTTGTGAATAAAGGAGCCTATTTATAGAAGTTTGAACGACACTATTCATTCGGCTTTTCAAAACTCCGATTTACGCGCGATGACCGGCGTTTCTACGGTTTATCCCGCGTTTCGGACGCAATGGAACAGGTTTCGGAAGCTAATTCGGTCATCTGTGCGAGTTATGGCAATAAACGTTCAATTTAAAATTAAATCGATTAAACGATTTTCTAGGCGTTTTAGCTTGCACCGGACAAACGGTAAATCCAATTGACACGAAATTTGAAACTATATAATAATATCACATTACGGATCCGATGAAACTGGTTTCGTCGAAATCCGAGACTGTTTGAAAAATGACTATTTTAACTCGCCAAATTAATATTAAAAACAATTTCGATGCGTTTCGAGCTGCCACGGTCAAACGATAACTCCAATTGCTACGACATTCCAAATCCAGTAATAACAAACTATTACGGATCCAATGGAACTTGTTTCGTCCAATTCTGAGACTGTTCAAAAATTGGCTATTTTACAGTCGATAATTAAATATTAAAATATTTAATTTTCACAAATTAACTTTTAATTCGATTTTAAAAGTTCTAAACTATCATTATAACTCCAACATGATTAAATAAAATTTTACAAATCATTTTCAATCATATTTAACTCGATTTTCAATTATTTCAGAAATTTCAACCATCGAATAATCGATTTAATTGTCCAAATTAAATCCAATATTCGAAAAATAAATTACTCGACTTAAAATTTTCACTTATTAATATTTAAATTCAATTAAATATTCAAATTTAAATTAATAAAAATTCTGGGTCGTTACTTGAGTTCTCGCGAATAACAACACCATCGCTAGATTAATTCGCCAACGCCACCAAGAAGTTATCGCAGCCACCTGTATTTGAATAGTGGCCGAGATCTGGAATTCGAAGTGCGAAGATTGTTGCCACCGTTTGATTCTACAAGCTGTCATCTGGAACTCGAACGTCACCTGAATAGTTGCACAACTATCGCCGCTAAGTAGAGGAATGAATTATCGCCAATTTATCAAGCTTTCAAATCAAAGATCGTGTTGCTTGAAGCTGCAAGTGTGATGAAGCCATGCTAAATCTAGTTTGTAGAGATCTGGGCATGATTTTGTTGTGCCTCCAAACGAGATTTTCACTGCTTCGATGGCATGGCCAAGATCTGAGTTGCACCACTGCTTTGTCTGATGATGCTGTTCGAATAGGTCAATAATTGTGAGGTTAAGACGACGAGGTATTTTCTGATTTTATTTTTTTTAATTAATTTGTCTAGTTTGGAAAATTTTATTTAAGGTATACAACCATTTCTGTTTATAGTATATATATGTTAGAAGAGATTTTATTTTCATAAGGTTTTAGTAAATATATGTAAAACAAAAAAGAGAGAGAATGTTACAGTAAAGAATTTTATCTGTTAGACAATTTTTTTTAGAAATTAATTTAAAGAAAATGTATAGGTGAAACAGAAAAATAATTTATTAAAGGAAAATTGGTTTAAATAAAATTCCTAGTTAATTAAATTATAGAATGACAATTATTTGTTCAATTAATTCAAATATCAATAAAATCATCTAATATTTTTTCAAGGTTTGAAATCTGAAAAGAAAACAAGCTGTTTAGGGATGGACTGCAAAACAAATGCAAAGGTGAGTTAATCTCACTCAGTTAATTTAAATTTTAAAATTTAAATGATGAAATTTAAATAATTGTTTGAATGGTTAACTTGATGGATGTGCTATAGTATGGTATATTCTGGAATTGGCATATTATTTTGTGCTAACATCTGTGGATGCAGGGAGAGCAGGTTGGAGGAATCCAACTGGAATCCTCAAATATTTAATTTTGTTTAAATATTCTGTGATATGATTTTTGATATCCTGTGATAAATTATATGGATAATTGGATGTTATGGCTTGATTGAGTCTATTTGGATATGCTGAGTTATCAAAAGCTCTAGAATTGGATTTTTGGAAAGAAATAAAGAGTAATTTTTTAGTAAAATAACTATGGAGAATTTGAATAAATTGTAAAATGAAATTGGGAGAATAAGAGAATTTTAAATTTCAAATAAATTAATTCTGAGTATGAAAAAAAAAAATTTGAGATTAACAAAGAATTTTTTTTAAACTAAAGTAATATTGTTTAAAGAATAAAGAGTTTATATTTAAATTTAAGAGTTAATTTAATTAAGAGAAAAGAAGGAATTTTGGGAGTCTGAAATTGGAATTTTCAGTTAAAAGATTTCAAATCATAATTAAGAAATAAAATCTTAAAGTTAACGAGTTTTGAAATAAAGGAGTAAGTAAGGAAATTTATTCCAAAGTAAGGTAAATGGAAAATCAATTGTAAAATCTACTCAAGTGTTTGTTATTGAAATTTAAAGAAAAATGAGATTTTGGAATTTATGAACTGGGTTATAAAATGAATAAAATATTAGAGGATATTTGAAATATAAATTCAAGATGGGAATTTATAAAGGAATGTGAAAATGTTTAAAAATAAATGGTGATTTATTTTATTTTTTTTTAAAAAGAAAGATGTGAAAGCAAGTGTATTTCCCTGGATAGCCAAGTACGGTTTCCAAGCAATTTTAAATATAAGGCAAAAGTTTTAATAACTGTTTTAAAAAGCGTGTTTAGAAATTTATTATTTCTAAATGTTTAACTTCTAAAGAAAATGTTTTCAAAACTATTATTGTAGTTTATATTTTATAAAGTGGTTTTATTTAAAGTATTCTTAAGTATACATTTTTAACAAAGTATCAAAGTAGTTTTAATTTTAATATTATAAAGTATATTTTATAAATTAAGTGATTTAAAGTTATTTAAAATCTAAAGTATTTTATACTTGGCGTTTCAGTGGAAATAAAAAATTGCGAAAGGTATTCTGTGAAAGGAAAGGTGGTTTCGAAACTGTTTTCATAAGAATTTGAAAAGTGAAAATATATCTTGAGAAGATATTTTTGAGGTAAATAAATAATTTGGAAAATTATTTATTGTGTGATGGATGTTGTGAATATTAATTGATAGTTAAATAACCGACTATCAATATTGGCCAAATACGTTGATCGTTTCGAAGAGACCGGGATCGAGATTTATTTCTCGAAAACCACTTCGATCCGGTTGGTACGTTTCGTGAAAACGATTTTGGATTCGAAGATGGAGCGGTGAAGTGCAAGGGCTAGTCACTACTAGTCCTGAGGATATTTCCAAAATGGATGTAGTAGGAATAGTGCCTTCGGTTCCATTCGAACCCGAGACGGACTTGTATGGATGAATGCTTGCGAAACATCGTCAGGTGGACGATGGGCATTCTAAGGAATATGTTTTATAAAGGTAACGCTTAGCCTCAAGCCTCATCAAATGGGAATGACTGAAAATCAGGGGTTATGCAGCAAGGCTAGGTGGGTAGCACCCAAGCAGGGTGAGGTCATTCCAGTCTAGATGTTCCTTATTATTTCGGCTTAGTGGGTGGTTGCTGATCCCAACCGCGGGGTGATCTCACTCGGGATTATCCAGTAAGGGGTAGTCCCGGCCTTGTGTTGCAGGGGAGCGAGCGTACTCCTCGGTACGGTGATCTAGGCCCCATACTGTGACAGGTGCTACCCCAGTGCTTAGTCATTAGTTGGAAATCCATTCTCTCTACGAGCCTTGTACGAGTTTTGTTTGTATTACCCACTCTGTGGCTAGTAGCTGGAATTTAATGAATGTAACAATTTCGGCTATTTTATAAGTATTTGTATATAGACCCTATTATAATATCAGAGAATTTCTATAAAAATTGTTTTAGCTATCGTAAGGTAAAAACCCGACATGTTTATTTGTGGCGTGGTCTTACGAGATGCTTTTGTTTTCAAAGGATTTTTGAAACTTTAAAAATCAATTGGGTGCGATTTTCGCACGCTGGTATTCCAGACCGACTCGGGTATTATTTAACTGTAATGCTCGGGTCAGACCGAGTATTATAGGATACAAGATATGATGTTGTGGAGCTCAGGAGATGAGCTGGATGACGATACGTATCCTCGTACTTTTATATATATATATTTCTGTTGTGTTGAGTTGTTGTGTATCCATTTGTATAACATTGATGTTGAGCTGTGTTTGATGTAGTCTGATGATGTAATTTATAAACAAAGATATTTGATTTGAGTAAAGATCATGTATTATCTATTATATTTTATTCCGCTGCGATGGTTAGATTCTGTTGTTGTTTTCTATTTTCTTCTTCTACCTCTTCTTCTCTAACCCAAATGTATTGTCTATTATATTTTAAAAGTTCTATAACATCATTCTAACTCCACTATGATTAAATAAAATTTTACAAATCATTTTCAATCATATTAAACCCAATTTTCAATTATTTCTGGAATTTCAAATATTAAATTATCGATTTAATTATCCAGTTAAATCCAGATATTCGAAATAAAATTTATTCGACTTATAAATTTATCTTTTAAATATTTTAAAAATCAATTAAATATATGAATTTTAATTGACAAAAATTCTGGGTAGTTACAAACTTCCCCCCTTAAAAGAATTTCGTCCTCGAAATTACCAAGTAAGAAAAAATTACAGAATCCATTAATTTTCCAAAACAAATCGTTTAATTTAGATTTCTCAAATCTCTTAAGTGTTTAACTTTCCCAAAATTCATAGTTAAACTTCTTACAAAATCTTGAATAAGTTTCCGAATCCAAACTTAGTTATCTTTTCAAAAAAATTCCAATTTTTACAAAAATATTCTAACGCCTTAAATTTTCGAAAAAATTCGCCAGAGTCTCCTTTGCGCGGCTCAATCCGAAAAAAAATGACAGTGTATATATCACAAATATACATCTCATCAAGTGATGAGGCATCCCGTAGGGAAAAAAGTGTAAAAGTACGGTATGTAATCCAAGATATGTACCTTATATATTATTAGCGAGCATATACGGCTAATATAACGCGAAAGCGAGCTCCAAATGCGAAGCAAGCACAATCCACACCTACTAAACACTCAACAAACAATAAGAAACATGTATATATGAAAGTAATATCAATAAACAACATATAGTAGCATAACAACTACATGTGCCAACATAACAATGCATTCAATCAACAAATGCAACCATCAAACAACTATCCAACAAATAAACATCCAACAAATCCATAACCAAATCAATATAAATTCACTTCTCATTAATATTCAATGAATTGGATTTTCAATTTAAATCACATTTGATTCATTAACATTGGATGTTTTTACTAACATTCACTTATTCATATTCAAATTCAGTTAGTTTGCATTCACTAATTTACATTCAAGTTGGTTCACTTCCACATTCAAATCAAATTATATAGCTTTCAATTTTATCAATTCAACTTCATTAACACTTAATGAAATGTACACAATCAATTAACAATCAAATAACAACCAATGTATATTCAACATAACCAAATTATTTAATTTACATTCAATTTGGTCCAATACTTTTAATTCCAATTGGTTTAATATTAAATAGATTTTCATTCAATTATTCAACTTCTCAACTTCATTAGCTTCTAATGAATTAACACTTTCATCCATTATCTCATATCAATTTTATTTACATTCAATTGATTTACATTCAATCCATTTATTAATTCAACTGCTAATTCATTTAACATTTCAAGTTGAATTTCATTTATATAACTCAAGTTCATATTCTTAATGACTTCATTTCATCAATTCACTTATTAATTTACTTCGATACCAATATCAACTTTATTCAACATCACTTAAGTTATATTCCATTTCAAACATCTTATCTAATCCAAATCAATTTATTTGACTTAACTTAAATTTTCACTTATAATCGAATTCAGATTCCAATTCTAAAGTAAATTCCGTTTACTTTTACCAAAGTCAAATTTATTATCTCATATTATAAGTTCAAAACTCTTTTCACTTATATTCAACAATTTCAGCTTGGATTTTTATTTCAAATTTGTTTATCACAATCAAACTTCAATTCCCAATCAAATCTCATTTCAATTTATAAAACTCATTTATACATTCATATTACCTATTTCATTCCATTAATGAGTTTTATTCCAAATTATAAATATTTTCAATTCCCATTTTTATATGAATTCATTCCTTTATCCTTTGGTTATTATTTCAATTTCTTATTTCAATGTCCATTTTGATAATAATAATATTTCTATATCATCGTTTCCAAACAACCAAGCAACCATATATTGTAATAATTTACAGAAAATTTATTTCTTTTAATATACGAAAATTGTTTGGGTAAAATTATTCCATTTTCCCAATTTCAAAACAATACCGTGTTAGTTTACCTTGTTTAAGAGTTTAGAAACCCCTATCGATCACGGTTGTACTTCCCGCACCGACTAGAATTCATAAACAATCAACCGATAAGTCAACACAATACAAAACAATTTATATTCACTAACAAATACGCGCTCATAGCTATTATTACACTCAAACTCATTCTAGAGTACTACCGACTCTATCTCTAATGAGTAACACCCAATAGAGCCATGGTTGTCGCTTAACCATATGCTCTGATACCACTTGTAAGGACCCGCTTCTTCGACTTCCGAAAACCGACATCAATACGTCCACTATATAGAATGCCGAGCAATCGAATGCCGGAAAACTGAATTCTTAGGGTTTAAGAAGAAGAAAAAGATAGAAGAAGAGAGAAAAAGATAGAACAGAACAAAAAAACAACAGAACAATACCAGAATCTCACAATCACAGCGGAACAACATATAATAGATAAATGAATAATCTTTAAATAAAGAACTATATCAGTTATTACATTACATCACATTACATCATCAGAGTATACAACAACAAACAATGAAAAGGAAATACTATATACTAGTTGATACGCCATGCCCTCTAGCTTGCCTCCAAATCTCTACAGCAACTCCCGAATTCCAGAATGACCTGATAACCTGACTCTAGACTGCCCGTGTGGAAATTGGTGTGCACCCAGAGTTTAGGAAGGGAACAATAAACTCCAGGTCAGTCATGGGACTATTGTGAGAACTTAAAACACTTATTCTTTTAAAAACAAACAAAGAAATATTTTTAAATTCAATTCGCAATGCTTTTTTGAAAATGAGACTACCATAAGGCCTCCCACACACACACACAATGCAAACGCAGAATCGGAGGAGATTTCTCCTTATGATAGTCAAAGATGCTTGATACGCATTAAAAAGAAACATTTGATATTATTCCTAGTGCATAGTGTAGGAAAAATCATTTCGAAAGTAAAGATATAAATCTTAGCCAACATACGACCATTATCGTATGCCTACTATAGCTACCATCTAAACAGTGGTGACCACCTTAAGTAAATGGCAGGTTCTATAAATGAAACCGTACAAGATGCGTATTGAATTTTGTATTTCCATCAAATGGTCAGGCCAAGGAACTTCCCATTGCCACATGGGTACGCCTCTGGAAAGACGACCCGAGAACCTAACGTAACGGTTAGATCTCTGCCAATACAAGGCCGGGTTACCCTTCAAACTGGGTAACTACTGACACGAATATGCCATCCCCTGATCGTAACCAATCTATATCCGAGGATCCTCGATTCCAACAACCAAAAAGTAATAAATTTGCAGCAACAACATAGGTTAAGTATCTGGGCTCCATACAATGATACCACCTCTATCCAGAAGGAATGACATACACTAAAGGGCGCTACCCCCTAATAACCTTGCTGCATCCTTCCAATTTTGACCATTTTCGGGGTGTGAGGTCCGACGAAGTCTCGTCCACAAAGCCATGCTTTATACAAAAGCTGTGCTTTGATAATCAAATGCTCAACATTACTTCGTATGCCACATTACCAATTTGGGAATGTATCACTAATAACCATCAACTACATAACCTCTGAGCTCGTACGTCTCAGAGAAGGGTGTTAAGCTAAGAGAATAAATCCTCTGCCACCAACAGAAATATATTTGATAGAAACCAGCTTTACATCTCAAATTGTAACGTCAGACACACATCCATACAAGTCCATTCCGGGATCGAACGGAACCAAAGGCACTTCCAAAGAAGCCTTTGCAATCCAGATATTCACTTCACGTTCGGACTTCCCGTCACTAAGGGTAATAAAACCTCTATATCGGAGATCAGCCGATGCAGAGTCATTCGACGGTAATCCTTCCGTTTTCAAAAATATCCAGTCTTCAACACTGGTCTTCAAATGCAATCCATAACGACATATCACATATTCGGAATGGGTTATATGACCCAAAGGTCCTTTTCCGGCTAACCCGAATAGTGAGCGCTTATTTTGAAAATAAAGCGTGGCATTCAAATTCAAGCAAATCACAACAAATACCTATTTAAAGGTAAATATTGATAGTCGGTTATTTAACTATCAATAGGCGTGCACAACATCACCAGATTCCAAATAATTTTCCAAATTTAATTTCCAAAAATATCTTTACAAGATATATATTTTCCACACTTCAACATTTGAAAACAAATTTCAAATCACTTTTCACCTTTCCAACTTTTGAAAACAAATTTCAAATCGTTTCCCTACACGGGATATATTCATAAATCTTTATTCATTTTCATTTCAAAATGGTTCATTTAAACCAATTAAATAAATTCTTACCGATTTACTTTATATTTACGCACCAAATCCATAAATTTATTTCCACACTTCAAAAATAAATCAACGTTTATTTTTAAACAAATTTCCCTTTCTTTTATAAGTTCCATAGCGAATTTACAATTCCCAAAATATCTATGAATATACGATTTTCAAATCGATTATATTCATTTTCAATTTATCTTTAGAAGATAAAATCTCAAAACATTCACTTCATATTGGAAAACATTTCCCTTTCTTTTATAAATTCCATAGTGAATTTACAATTCCAAACTATCTATGAATATACGATTTTCAAATCGATTTCTAATATTCATTTTCAATTTATCTTTAAAAGATAAAATCTCAAAACATTCACTTCATATTGAAAAACATTTCCATACTTATTTAATAATAATTAATTCACAAATCCATTTGTTTTCAACACTTGGAAAATATTCAATATACTTAAATCGAAATTAAGTATATATTTCATTCTTTAAAGAAAAAGTTCTCTTAACACATTTATTTGAGTTAAAACGAATGTTGCGTAAAACATCGTTACGACGACCCAAAATCACTAGTATAGAGATTCAAAATTAAGATAGATATATAAATCCCAATACTATATAAAACATTTCCTTTCGGAAAACATTTACTATAACAACAGTGTTATAGTCCACTATTTCCTTATTTCTCGAAAACGTCTATTTCAACAATGAATGCTGAAATCTATGGTTTCGATACTTAACGCATTTTAAAACATCTTTAAATCGTTTTAGTTCTATTTAAATATCACTTCCCAAAACATATCCATTTTATTTAATAATATATTCACTGTCCAAAATCGTGAATAAAATTCCCAACCAAACTCTTATTATTACAACATTTAACTTAAAGGATAATTCGCTGTCCAAAATCACGAATATCTCTCCTTTAGTAAACTTCTATGTTTAATTCATCAAATTCAATTGATTTTGGATTTATAAAACAATGTTTATAAATCCCCATTTATATTTTTATAAAGACTTCAATTTACAAAATTTAAAAATCATGCTACTTATAAAATTCCATCTATAACCTCATTTTCAGCATTAACAGAACTACTTTCATAATTCCATTATTTCGATTTATAAAATATATATTTTATAAATCTCATCCATAAACCATTTATACTTATTCAAAAATCTCAATTAAAATTCCAAAATCTGATTTATAAGTTAATTACATATGAATCTTCTATTTTATAAAAATCTATTCATTTTATAACTTCCCAATTTATAAATCTATAAATTTCATTTACTTATGAAATCCATTTATACTTCGTTTTAACACTTATAAAAACTCGTTTCATAATCCCAATATTTTAATTTATAAATATTAATTTTATAAATCTTTTATATAAATCGTGTATAACGATTCAAAAATCCGAGTTTAAACAATTTTATAAATTTATCAACTACTTATTCAAAAAATCACATTTTCGTTTATATTTCACAAAAATCATAATTTTATAACATTAAATTTGATAACGTTTATTTATTTAAAATGAATCAATTCCAAAATTCAATAAAACGTATACTTTCAAAAATCACTTTAAAATCCTTTTAAATTCAAAATCCTTTTAAATTCAAAATCGTTACTTTAATATTTTTAAAACTCCAAAAATAGGCCAATGGTGCAACAACAACAATATATCAATCACGACAATCAAAACATCATATATCAATATGATAATTAACAAATACCACAATATCTGTAATCAAATAAATACTGGTGAGGAATCCAGTTGGATCCCTCCAACCTGTTTCCCTGCATCCATAGATGTTAGCACAATACCAATTCCGTTCCAATACGGAATATCGTAGTATGTGGGATTTATAAAATATTATCCGCTATTATGGGGTGCAATAGGGTCTCATCCGCTATATAATGCGGGAAATCAGCTCCAAGTACATATATAATACCAATTCCATACAAGTTGGAATTATCGTGGTATATGTTTTTAATAAATAACCTCCTCTTAATATACGGCGTATAGGGTCTATTTCTATACAACAGATAATAATTTATCATTAAAACATACATTCAAGCAAATTTTAAATCTAACAATTTAAAATTTAAATTGAAACAATTCGATTGAGTGAGAAGTTCTCACCTTGCTTTCTATAACGGTTGCAGTGTTTTATTTCGAATAAAATTAAACGCGCGTTTAATTTTACCTAAAATTTTTCACTAGCTCTAATCGACTCCAATCCAGCTCCATCGCATAGTTCTCGACAAAATGAACCCAACGCAAGTCGTTTCGTAATTTTTCGACCTCGTATGACAAAGTTATACACTGTTAAACGTTATACGAATTTAAATGCAAATTAATTTCAGCTTTTATTTTATTTTTATACCCTAGATAGATCATAGCATGCATTCCAGAGAATAGGATCTGGGCCGCCTTTTTTTTTGCCTTCTTCCCAAACGTGAAAACCCTCAGGTCAATGACGCACGAACAACCCATGAAGCCGCCTCTTGCATCGAATTTTCGCGGCCTATATACACGACTTCACGACGATCGAGTAACGTCGTTCGAACGCCACCACTGCCCCGTGCCACCGCCCCAAACACCATGCAGCTTGGCCACACCTAGCCTTCGAAAAGAGTGCCCAAACCCACCATGAACGCGAGCCAATTACTTCCTCCACGTCGCACCATACACGATCATCACCGTATGGATCGCAAGGTCTCTCAATACTCTACACTTTGTTAGTTGGAACTTTCTGGAAATATTGCATGGATTGGAAGATTTTGAGGGGAGAAGAATCGTGCATTTCTGGCCGTGAATAGTGTTGATGGCGGCTGACATAGAAATAGGGTTAGGGTTCGTTTTTTAGTTGCAAATGGAAATTTTGAAGTCCTTTTGTAGAAAAATTCTCAATTTACTATTCATTCGAAATTTCCGAACTCCAAATCTCACGTGGTGTCCGACGTTTCTAGGGTTTAACCCACGTTCCGAACACAATGGAAAAGGTTTCCGAAGCCAATTCGATCATCTCTGCGAGTTACGGAAATAAACGATCAAATTAAATTAAACCGATTTAAACTAATTTCTATGCATTTTGGCTTGCCCTGGACAAACGGTAAATCCGATTGACACGAAATTTGAAACCATACAATAATATAACATTATGGCTCCGATGAAACTGGTTTCATCGAAATCCGAGACTGTTTGAAAAATGGCTATTTTAACTCGTCAATTAAAAATCAAAATATTCAATTTTGACAAATCAACTTTTAATTCAATTTTAAAAGTTCTATAACATCATTCTAACTCCACTATTATTAAATAAAATTTTACAAATCATTTTCAATCATATTAAACCCAATTTTCAATTATTTCTGGAATTTCAAATATTAAATTATCGATTTAACTATCCAATTAAATCCAGATATTCGAAATAAAATTTATTCGACTTATAAATTTATCTTTTAATTGTTTAAAAATCAATTAAACATAAGAATTTTAATTGACAAAAATTCTGGGTCGTTACAGTTTCTGACCATATGCATATGTTGTTTTGAACATGGCTGTTGTATTATTGAGTTTGCCGTGTTCATTAATGTTGTATTTGACTTTAACTATGCAGTCTGCACTGAAATGTTGTGCACTACATGTGTATACATATGTGTTTACACATGTATATATGTATGTTAGCTTGTGTAGTTTCTTTCAATCTTTGTTGTTTGTGAATCCATGCCTCATTGTGTTTGTATTTGGTTGTTTCTTCGAACCAGTTCATTGCATAAGTTTGAATGGTTGAGTTCTTTTCATGTGTACTCATTGAATTTTTCATCGAGGCTCGTTTTTTTTTGTTGATTTTGGATTCTTGTTGCACAAGAACTGTTAGTTGACAATTTTGTGATGTATTTGTATTGCATCTGAGTTGAATCCAGCCTCAGCTCAGGTTTGACCTTGTGCTCACCTGTTCCTACAGTTTTATCAAGTGTATATCATTGTGCACGGCCTTATGGCATGTACAGTGATACACTATGCATGTTACAAGCTTTTCATGCATGATGAATTCAGAATAAATATGATGACAAACAACCCAAATAACTGAGGAAAATAATATTTTCAAAAACACACATTTTATTTTACACTGTAAAAATATTTCTTGTTCAATTTTACTGCGTCAGTGTTTTTTTGGCCGATAATTCAGATGCTGGATTCAGGCTGGAGCAAAGTCGAGGATAAAATATGAGTGAATGAGTGATATGTAGTGAGGTGGACAATATAAAATTTGAGATACAATCGAAATTATATTGTAATTAAAAAATTTATATATGTTGTGAGAGCTCAAATTTGTACTGTTCAAAATTGTAATAAATTATTTGTTTGAATAAAATATCTGTTTGAATTTAAAGTCTATGTTATTTATCTTATTCAGAAAATATTAATTATGTGAAATAAAATAGTACAATAAAAAATACATTTAAATGTATATATTTGTTTATTATCATCAATCAAAAATCATATACCAGCATATTCAAAAATCTCCCCCTTTTGATGACAACAAACATATATTTAAGATTTTGAATTTATTAAATGTATTTGATCATTCAATTTGCTCCTTCTATTTGAATTCTCCCTCTCTACAACAAAAATTCCCCATTCATGTATGCATGAAAATAAATAAAAATATGCAAATGAACCTAGATGCAAATAGAAAATAGAATAAAATATTTTGACCTTTATTTGCCAAAATCTTAACTTTTCTCTCCCTCTTTTGTTATCAGCAAAAGAGTAATAGTGTTCGAAAAATAGAGATAAAGTGATAGACATTAATACAACATTAATACCCAATCGAGTTTAAATATTAAATTTCAATAAAAAATAAAACAAAAATCATAAATACTCTATTATGCGCATATTCCACTTTAGAATGATAGGGATGATGTCGGCATATAAAACCATATAGTTGTGTCCATTGTGGTATATTTATATCACGAATTTGAATATCTACTAACCATGCATAACCTTTCGGACTTTTAAATGAGATCAGTAGTATTCTCAATTTTTATAAAAAATGAATTTCAAGCATCTTCTAACCACGCATAACCGTAGGACTTTTAAATGGGGTTAGGATTAAGTTGTCTATTTAATAATCAATTTTGATATGTGTTCCATACAGGCATAACCATAAGGACTTTTAAATGAGCATGAAAGCACATGATCAAAAATTCCAAATAGTTCATCCATGTGTAACCGTGGGGACTTTTAAATGAAAGTGAATACTTTGGAGCTTTTTTTGCAAAAAAATAAAATAAAAACGAATAATTTCCCATTTAAAAATACCACATATTGAATACTATATTAGATTTTAATGAGCGATGGTCGTTAGAAATATGATAGAAATAGAGATGGTCATGGAATTTTTACCAACAAAATTATCATAAATCTTGTTTAAATTTTTAAAGAAATTTACTAAATATATTGTCTCAAGTCATAATATATGATTAATATTGCCACTATTTATCTTTTGATAATCATTAGGGAGTCAGATTAGTTAACGCAGACGTTTAAGATCAAAATCAAAAATATAGAATCAAATTTCTAAAATGTCTAAACTGAGACGAAGTCGACAAAAACTATTTTCTGAAAGGGATTTTTTTAAAATGTCTGCCAATCGAGAAGCGGTTGAAGTGAAATTTATGCAGATATTTTCTTTGGAAATATAATCTCTAATAAAATGATGTCTAACATCTATATGTTTTTTCCGTGAGTGATGTACATGATTACTTATGAGATCAATTGCACTTTTGCTATCACACATTAGTGGTACACGTTTAAAATTTAGGCCATAGTCTTACAAAGTTTGTATCATCCATAAAATTTGATCAGAGCAACCACTTAGAGCAATACACTCTGCCTCAGTAGTGGATAATGCAATACAATTCTGTTTTCTACTTGACTATGCAACTAATGAATGTCCTAACATAAAACACGTTCCACTAGTACTTTTTCTATCAACTAAACTTCTAGCATAATCTACATTTGAATATCCTTTTAATTCAAAGTTATCATTAGTTGCATACCAAAGACCAAACCATGGAGTATGCAACAGATATCTTATAATCCTTTTAATGGCTTTTAAATGAGATTCTTTTGGATTTGATTGAAATCGTGCACATAAGAAGACTGAAAACATGATGTCAAGTCTAGAAGTAGTAAGATAAAGAAGTGATCCAATCATACCTCGATATTGCTTTTGATCAACTGCCTTACCTTTTTTATCATTATCAAGTTTAATTGTTATGCTCATGGGGTTTTTTGCAGGTTTAGCGTCTTTCAATCCAAATTTGTAGACAAGTTACCTAATATATTTCGTTTGAGAGATGAATGTATCTTTATCGCTTTGTTTGATTTGAAATCCTAAAAAGAATTTTAACTCTCCAACAAAGCTCATTTCAAACTTTTCCTGCATGACTTTTTCCAAATTTCTCATACAGCAAGTTGTTAGTGGCACCATAAATAATGTCATCAACATATATTTGAACAATCAAAAGATCATCATTTTCATGCAATAGAAATAGTGCGGTGCCTACACAGCCCCTTTTGAACCAATTTTAAAGGAGATAAGTGCTAAGACATTCATACCAAGCTCTAGGTGCTTGTTTTATTCCATATAATGCTTTCTTAAGTTTATATACATGATTAGGGTATTCATGACTTTCAAAACCTTCTAGTTGTTCAAAAAATACATCTTCTTTCAAAATTCCATTAAGAAAAGCACTTTTAATATCCATTTGTCTTTGTTTAAATCCTTTATAGCAAGCGAAAGCTAACAATATCCTAATGGATTCTAGTCTTGCTACTGGTGCAAAAGTTTCATCGAAATCAATTCCTTTAATTTGATTATAACCTTTAGCAACTAACCTAGTTTTATTCCTAATCAAATTTCCAGATTCATCAAATTTATTTAAATCCATTTTGTTCCTACGACTGGATAACCATTAGGTCTAGGTGCTAGAGTCCAAACATCATTTCGCTCAAATTGATTTAGCTCTTCTTTCATAGCCATAAACCAATTTTCATCATTAAGAGCTGTATCTATGTCTTTGGGTTCAATTTCTAAAATAAATCCATTGTATAGACACAAATTTCTAAAGGAGTAGCAGGTTTGAACACATGTGAAAGGATTTCCTATTTCCAATTCTGGAGGATGATCTGCTTTGAATTTCAATCTCTTTGGATCCAGATTTCTTTGGACTTCTTTTGTGGTTGTAGTTTCTTTTGGTTTTTCATTTTCATCTTTTTCGTTCTCCTCTTCAACATTGCTTTTGATTGTTTCCTTATTTTGATAATCAATACATTCATCAAATTTCACATTGACTGACTCCATGATTGTTCTTGTCCTTTTGTTGTATACTCTATAAGCTTTGCTTCTGGAAAGTATCCCATGAACATGCCCTCGACAGCTTTTGGTTCAAATTTTCCTAATTGATCACCTGTATTGAGGATATGACATGGAAACCCAAAAACTTTGAAATAAGCAATGTTTGGTTTATTTTTGAACCATAGCTCATAGGGTGTTTTCTTAAGAATTGGTCTGATCATAACTCTATTCATTATATAAGAAGATGTATTTACTGCTTCTGCCTAAAAGAACAAAGGTAGTTCATATTCATTTATCATAGACCAAGCCAGCTCTTGCAATGTTCGATTCTTTCTATTGACTACCCCATTTTGTTGTGAAGTACGTGGAGAAGAGAATTCATGTTTAAATCCATTTTCATCAAAAAAGTTTCAAATTCATAAATTTCAAATTCTCCACCATGATCACTTCTTAGTGAAATGGTAGAAACTCCTTTTTCATTTTGAACTAATTTTGTGAATTTATCGAAGTGTGAGAAAATTTCTAATTTTTTAGCTAAGAATTATACCTATTTATATCTTGAGTAATCATTAACCAACACAAAACAATATTTCTTACCACCTAAGCTAGCAACATTGTTGGGTCCAAACAGATCCATATGAACTAGTTCAAGAACTCTAGAAGTGCTTACAGTGTTCTTGGCGTGAAAAGATGATTTTTAAGTTTTCCCATAGTACATGCATTACATAGATTTTCTGTTTTAAAATCATGAGATGATAAACCTCTTTCCAAGTCTTTTCTTTTTAATTTGTTCAAAAAATTCATACTAGCATGTCCTAATCATCTGTGCCATTGGTTTACTTTCTACATCCTTTGCTACTAGGCATTTTGAAAGAGTGAGATCATCAAAGGTTAGAGAATATATATTACCTTTCCTTTTACCTGAAAACAATATTTCTTTTAATGATTGGTCAATAATTTTGCACAAGTTAGATGTGACGACCCTGACTCGACCTTCGAAAATCGGCACCGAATACGACACTCGTATTCATATGCCGCAGATCCAAACGTCGAACCTGGTTCGCCGGAGCTTATAACACATTAAGTAAATAACACAGCGGAAGAAAAAGAATAATACATATGATATACAACATTTGATACAATAACTGATACAACATGAATGGTACAATGAACATCAATATATATCAGAGTAATGATACAAGATAATAGCAGCGGAAAGAAAAGATAACACCACAGCGGAACAAAATCTCCAATATAGTCTTCAAGGAAGAACTCCAGTATCGGTAATCTCCATCTCCAAGACACCAATCCAGCAATAGCTTGAACTCCCGAATCACGATGCACAAGGATAAGCAAGTGCAGTTCAGATCCAAAGACTGAACTAGCTCCAGATAATCTACTAAACCTGACTATCTGAAAAACCCAACTCTAGACTTCCCGTGTAGGAAAATAGTGGGCACCCAGAGTTTAGGAAAGGAATAATAAACTCCAGGTCAGTCATGGGACTGGTATGAGCAAACAAAAACATTTGGTCTTTTACAACAAGCAACAGGAGAATTTAAATTTGAAAGCCGCAATGCTTTTTGGAAAATGAAACTACCATAAGGCCTCTCGCCACACACATAATGCAAACGCAGAATTGGAGGAGATTTCTCCTTATGATAGTCAAATATGCTTAATACGAGAAAATATTTGATATTATTGCTATAAGTGCAAAGTGTGGGAAAACCATTTCGAAAGTATAATATAAATCCTAGCAAGCATAGACATTCCGAACTATGCCTACTATAGCTACCATCTAAACAGTGGTGACCACCATAACTAAATGGCAGGTAATACAACTAAAACCGTACAAGGCACGTATTGGATGAATGGATTTCCAACAAATGGTCAGGCTAAGGAACTTCCTACTACCACATGGGATCGCCTCTGGCGGGACGTCCCGAGAACTAACGTTACGGTTAGATCTCTGCCAACACAAGGCCGGGTTACCTCTGTAACTAGGTAACTACTACACGAATATGCCATCCTCCGGTCCTTTGGGACCTTTATTCGAGGCGCCTCAAAGCAACAACCACACAGTAAATGAGATTGGAGCAACCACATGAGTAAGTATCTGGGCTCCATACCATGATACCACCCTTTACCAGAAGGGAATGACACACCCTAAAGGGAGCGACCCTCATAACCTTGCCGCATCTTTCCTGTTTCGACCATTTCCGAGGTGTGAGGTCCTGATGCAGTCTCGTCCACAAAGCTACGCTTTGGCACAAAGCCATGCTTTGGGTCAACAGATGACCAAAGCAATGATCACAAAGATAAATGATCAAACAAATGATCATATCACAAATGATCAACCAATGATCATCACACAGCAGCACTCAGCATGCCACATTACCAAATTGGGAATGTATCACTGATAAATATCAACTACATAACCTCTGAGCTCGTACGTCTCAGAGAAGGGTGTTAAGCTAAGTGAATAAATTCTCCGCCACCAAGCAGAAATGTATTTGATAGAGATCAGTTTAAAATCTCAAAGTGTAATGTCGGACATACAACCATACAAGTCTGTTCCGGGTTCGAACAGAACCGAAGGCACTTCCGAAGAAGCCCTTGCAAATCCGAGTATCCACAATCCCGATCGGACTTCCCGTCACTAAGGGAATCTCTATACCGTAGCTACTCGGTGCAGAGACAATCGATAGGTTATCCTATCGTTCTCACAAATACCCGGTCTTCACCACCGGTCTTCAATTGCAATCCATAACGTCGTATCACTACTCGGAATGGGTTATATGACACAAGGTCCTCTCTCGGCTAAACCGAATAGTAAGCGCCATATTTAAAAACATATGGATATGAGATTTTGGTTAAGTCACAACTTAAAAATCCAAAGCTTTTCTTTCAAATGGTTAACAATTACCATTTTAAATCTTTAAACAAAAAGATTTATTTCACAAAGTTTCACCCAGTTTCACAAAGGTCCATCTATAGATTTCCAAAACAAATTTCCATTTCAAATGGATTAACTCATTAAATCTTTAAATTAAAGACTTAATTTTTAGCTTTCAAACCGTTCCCAAAGATTTATTCATAACTAGGAAAAACTATTTTCCATTTTATACTCGAAATCCTTTTAACACAAATTGGACGTTTACTTCTTATGTGAAAGCTTTTATTATTTGAAAATGACAGTTTTCGTTTCAGAAAAAATCCAATTATATTCATACAAGTTAAAACCTGGGTTAAATTTAAAGTCCCAAAACAACACTTTTTAAAATGGTTTAAAAACTCATATAACCCAATTATATGCTGAATACCCTTTTTAAACCTTAGTTCCAAATCATTGAATTCAATTTCAAATATTGAATTCAAATTTAAATCAAATTATTTAAATTTCAAAACTCAATCAAGTTATTCAAAATAACTTTTATTTTTGAAATTCATTTTCAAAAGCTTTCAATTCTAATTCCAAAACTATTTTGGATTCAAAAATTCAATTTTAAAACAATCTCAAAAATCTGTGACTTAACCCATTTCCACGTGCAATCCATATTTGTGTGTGTATAAGTGTGGTCCAGGGGTCCAACACAATAGTGCACAACATCATCCTCACAGATTCAATCATATCGATAAGCGGTATAACCCATAACGCTTATCTATATTCACAAATTCATAGATAAAGTAGATCATCAATCACAAAGATTCACTAATATGATTCGATGTGGGTTTCGGATAACCAATTGGAATCCGACTCCCTGTCGCATCGAAATTCAAATGTCGTTTTACGGGTCAAGGGTTTTTTATATATATTCATACGACAGTATAAACATCACAAATATAACAGCTCAGCACAAAATATCACATAGCATCACATCATATATCAAATATATCAATCCATCACAAAGCATTCAAAACCAATTAAACCACTTTGCTTAAGGTGAATAAATCATATGGTTTTAAATTTATTACTTACATAATTACTTTCATTAGTAATCTTTAATCAATGATTAGTTATCATGAACTTCAATTGATTAAGTTTTAATCACCTTCTTTAATTAGTTCTCTTAATTAACCCTTAATTGTAATTAATTGAATCTTAATTGCTGTTACTAATTAATTATTCCTTAGTTAATCACTTTAATAAATAAACCCTTAATTATTAATTAAATCTTAATTATAATTAATTATCCTTAATTGATTAATTTACAGATTTATCACTCCTTAATTGATTACAATAATTAATTACTCCTTAATTAATAATGATTTCTTAATCACTTTTAGTTAATTAACCTTTAATTAATTATTCTTAATTTGATTACCTTAATTAATTAACCACATTAATTAATTATGCTGCAAAGTAATCCACCCTTAATATTTGACTAATCAACCTTTAGTCTTTAATTATCTATTCTTAATCACTTCCACTAAGTAATTATTATTTTTATTTAACCATTCATTAATTATTTGATTAACTAACCTAATAATTTAATGAACCCAAATCATTAAATTCTATTTATCTTTAAGATAAAACATTTCTTATTTAATCAAAGCTTTTGAGAACAATTTGCTTTCAAATTAACTTTTAATTGATTAATTATTTTCAAATTAATTACCTTTATTAATTAATCACATTAATTATGTATTCTAATTAATTAGCCTTAAAATACTTGATTATAAACCTTTAAAACATTAATTATTCATCCTTAATCACCTTCATTAAGTTTATTATCTTAAAGTAAACTTATTTTAAAATCATTAGTTAATCCCAAGATTAAATAAGAATTTGTTATTTTGAAAGGAAGTGGTTTTTAAGAAAAATTATTAAGTAAAAATTGATTTATTTTAAAAGTTCAAAACTGTTTCATAGTGAAACCAACAGACCCGAGCTATTTTTCAATTTCCCCGGGTATGACTTCGAGACCTTTGCAATGATCCACCGCTTCGAGTCAAACGCTGTACTGCACGCACGCGAACCCGAGTTCCTCACCTTCTTCTTCTCCTTCTTTTCTTCCAAACTCCAAAATACTAACACTGTGCACGGCGAAGAAACGTGCACATGCACCGGCCTCTGGTGATCTCCAGCCATCGCCGAAAACTTCCACAAATCACCAACGACTTCGACAATCCAATGGAACACCCAAATTGCCCAATTCGACAGCAAAACAAAATTTCGATTATGAGTCGAAAACTGGAACGATCACGAACAACAAAAACCCATGCCATTGTGGATCGCGTTGACCGGAATCCATGGCTTTCCTCCCAGAGAAACACTGCATCACCTCGCCGTTGTTCCCCCACGGCCGATCGCCTGAAACGCCCCGGTGGTGACGCAGTCCTTCTTCAAAACCATCCACGTAAAACTTTCTTTAGAACCCTAATTCCACATCGATCCACTTCCTAAATTATTTAAATATTTCATTCGTATTTTTCCTTTGATCTCTGATGCTCAAGCTATCCCCCAAACCAAGAACAACGAACTTAACCTCACCGTTCAACGTAATTGATGAATATATCGTTTCCGTTCAACCCTATATTCCTACTCAATCAATACACTAAAAATCCTGAAATAACTTCCTAAAATCATCATTTTCGATTTCAAATCGAGTTATAAAATCGAATTATAAAGTTAAGCCATTCGAATTTCTTATTTTTTTTCTTTCTTTTTAGAGCTTCACTGTAACTTGAATTGCTTTTGCAGAAATCACTGAGTATAAGTATCTGAAACTATTATTAAAGACAATGTTGTACTCTTATAATCGTTTTCTTTTCATAATTCAAAGTCTAAAATAGATTAGATAGGGTGCAGTTTGAATTTTTTTTCCCTTTTACTTTAATGGCTTTAAACCTGAGATTCAATAGGGGAATGATTGAAATACTTAACAGATACGCACACTACCTGCATACCTAAACATCCAACATGAAAACCAGAGTAACCTATATCGGAGAAGAGAGTAGATGCAGGCATTCATACAAACATAAGGCAAGTTTGTTCACAGTTGATATTTTTTTTTTGGAACTGTAAAATGTAACAGAGAATTTTTTTTTTCAATCAACACACACACTATCAAAGCATCACTCCAAGCATAAGTGGATAAAAGGGATTAGTATACCCATAAACAACAATAACAGATTCGAAGTTGAAGGTTTTGCTCACCTTGAAGTCTGATGAAACAGAGAAGAAAGAACAGGTTTGAGTTGACATTGTTTAGCTTTTGAAGACTGCTTTGATTTCTTTCTGTAACAAATTGGATATCATTGTATCAAATTCCTTCTTGTATTTATTTATTAAATTTATCAATAACAATAGTTTTTTTTTATTTACTTACAGTTGAATGTATATAACAAAGAAGTCTTTTTTTTTCATATTTTTTTTTCCTACAGCTTGAAAACCAAAAGCAGACTAAAGCTTTGATCTTGATTTTCTTCTTGCAAAAAAAAAATTGAATGTTATTGTATTAAATCTTGCTGCATTACAGATTATAACCTCAAATTTAATTTTTTTTTTAAAAAAAGGAAAGATTTACTTGCCTTTTTGAATTTACTTTGCATTTGCTTTAAGATTCTCCAGGCTGAGATTGTTTCAGGTTTATTTTTTTTGTGTTGAGAAGTTTCTTCTGGCTTGAATTTGATCTTGCTTGATTCCAGATTGTATTTGTTTGATTGCCATCTGATTTTTTTTTCACTCTGATTTCCAGATTTCGATCTGGTTTCATTTTCTCAGATTTGATAAAGAAAGGAGGAGACTTAGTTGAGAAAATGAAAGCCTGGTTTTGATTTTGAACTGTAGCCTTGCTTTTTGGTTTTGAAATGTGTGAGGCAAATCTTTTTCCTACTATTTTGTTTAGATTTTCTAAGATACTATATGATGGCATATGGGAAGATGTGAAGTTTCTTGTAATTTTAAATTTCATTATAAAAAAAAGTTAATGATGCCATTTGTATATATGTATAGATGTGTAAGATCTTTAAGGTATGTTATGTTGATTTGCTTTCACTTATCTATTCTATGTATGTTTACATTAGTAATTTTCAAAGATAAAAGAATTCTTAAAAATAAATTTTATATCATATTCTTTTATAAATAAACATAACTTCAATTCATTGGTATATGCATGTATACATATGCCTTCATTTCAAAATTGTTTACATTTTCCTTCATATTTATATTTACACAATTTTCATTCATACATTTTATTATTATTTACTTTTGTACAACTTTAAAAGAAAAGAAGAATGTAAAAATTTCATATTAACAATCAATCACCTTTATTCATATATGAAAATTTAACTTCAAAATAATATTTTGGAAATAAATACATCTTCCAAATATATTTAATATTTTAGAAAACAACTATCATTACCTTTTTATTAATCTCAAACTTTTAATTTCTATTTTTATTTTTCATACATTATATTTTCCTAAATCCAATATTTATTTGTAAACCACTTATACTTAAATTCCTAATTAAACTTCTATTTATAATCAAAAATTATTTATTTATTCTAGAAATCTTTAATTACTTCACAATCTATTCTCAAAAATAAATTTAAGGGCCGAATTAAATTTGATAAATTTTCAGGAATGTTACATTAGAGTTAAAAATAACATTCATTCCTTTATCACATAGCTGGCTGACTGATATCAAGTTGCGGTGCAGATTTTCAACACATAATTTGTCACTTAAGGTAAATGTACTATTACCTACTTTACCTTTACCAATAATTCTACATTTGTCATTGTTACCCATTTTGACTCTGCCACCTTTATACTTCTCTAGGCTAGGGAACTTTGATTTGTCGCCTATCATGTGCCTGGAACAGCCAGAATCTAGATATCATTATTGTTGTTCCTTAGCCTGCCAACATACCTACACACGAAAAGAATATAGTGACCTATTTGTTTTTATAGGTCCATGATTGTCAGTGACATAAGATTTTGAAAAATATGTTTTTACAGACCCTAGAAAATCTATATTTGTTCCTTTTGGCACCCAAATTTGCCTTACTTTCAGGGATTTTATATTTGTGCCTTTTGGAACCCAAATTGGTATGGTTTTCACGCGTTGGGTTATACCAACACTTATTGTCATTGTATCCAGATTTTCCACAAATCATGCACTTGGAATTTACTTTATTAATTTTGCTACTAACACGTTCAGATTGAGTATACCCGAGTCCTTATCTATCAATATTGACCGTTTGATTTCCTATTAGCATATTTAGAGATTTTTCTCCTCTGGATAATTTTCCTAAAGTCATAAACAGTTGTTGGACTTGTGTTTTGAGTGATTCATTTTCATTTAATAGCCAGGTGAAATTTTTAATAAAATTTTCTCTCCTAGTGTTTTCACTTTCTTTCAAAATCAGCATTTCATTTTCAAGTAATTTTATTTTAATTTCTGATTTTTAAATTTCTTCTTCAAGTGATGAACACTTTTTACACTTAGGGCTCTTGATTTTATAGTTTTTAACCAATTGATCAAGCTTTTTATTTAATTCTATCAAACTATCTCTTTGTGATTCAATTTTATCGTACTTTTCCCTAAGTCGTTCAAAACAGCCTTTTACTTCATGAAAATATATAAGTAATTCCGAACGAGTAAGTTTTGATACCTCGCTTGGATCATCATCATCATCACTGTCGGTTATTTCTCCATAAGGGCACAGATTTTCTTTTTCACCCTCACTGCCAGTGCTTTCATTTTCATCTTCATCACTTTCATCCCAAATGGCTGTAAAACTTCTTCTTTTCTATTTCTTTGCTTGGCTGAGTCCTTTCTGAGGACAATTGGGCTTGATAGGACCCGGTTTATTACACTTGTGGCAGATAATCTCTTATTTTTCTGAGTTGTCTAGAACTTTATTAATTCTGCTCTTTAGTTGATGATTTTTGATTGGATTTCCATATTTGCGGTTCCACTTTTTGAATCTCATTATTAGTAGTGCCAGTTCAGCTTCACCATCTCATCATCTTCACTTTCAGTTATTCGTTTAAGAGCTATTGGTTTCTTTCAAGTATCACCTCATTCACGTTGTTCCTTAAATTTCATTTCTAGCTCATAAGTGGTGAGATTTCCATAGTTCTTTGACTCTAATCTGTTGCAAATCCTTCGTTTCTTGAATAGCAGCGACTTTGGCTTCAAAATTTCGTGGAAGGACTCTGAGAATTTTTTGAAGTATTTCCAACTCTGTGTATGATTTTCCGAGAGCTTTTGATTTGTATACGAGATTGGAAAGTCGTCCATTCATCTCTTTGACATTTTCATCTTTAGCCACTGTGAAGTTCTCATATTCGCTACTAAGTATGGAAATGTGAGATTCTTCGACTTGAGATGTTCCTTCATGAGTCATTTCAAGTGTGTGCCAGATTTCTTGCCCAGTTAGACAATGTGAGACACGATTAAATTCGGTTTTATCCAATGAACAAATAATAGAATTCATAGCTTTAGCATTAGCATTCTGCAGTTTATTTTCTAGATTTTTCCATTGATCCATCGCCTTTTCAATTTCCTGATTATCTACCACTATAGCCAATTGATTGTTGATCAATTGAATTGATATTCTCGCGTTGAATGCTTTGTTGATCGATCGTCTTCCTTTTACCATACTCGTCTGCTTTAATTTGTCGAGTTCGAATTGAATAACATTGGTATGTGATTTCCTTGAATACTCTCGTTGATATGCCTAAACTCAATGCTTTTGTGTGCCGATGATGTTGATGGTATTTATAGGGTGTAATTCCCTAAATTTTCGTTCGAATATATCTTTTGAATTCGTTTATTAATTTAGCTCGACCTTTAGATTTTGATTGGTTGCTTGTGATTGATCCCGATCGGTTAAATTTCAAATATTTCTTTGCTTGATTATCACATCTTGCGTTTGCTTTGGATTTTGTTCCATTCTTTTCTAGGTTGTCTTCTCTGATTTCATTCTTTGCTAGCAATGATCAAATTTTTGACTAGTTCAATGATATTGTTCATTTGTTTCCGAAACCATTCCATGACGTGTTTAAGCTGCTACTGGTATTTATTGTAACCATGTAAACTACTTTCCTGTTTCTTCGACTGCTTGCTTTCATGAGTGCATGTGATTCTTCTATGCCTGAATTTGGTTTTACAGCTTGTTACTTTAAGTCTAATACAGTCAGGGTCGAAATGTAAGCAGCCTTGTCTCTTCGTAGTTTAGTCTAGATTGCATCCCTTTCATGTTCAGTTACTTGTATTGACTGTTCGATAGTTTCACTTGAATCTGGTTTGGTTTTCATATGACTGGGTTGTACATTTATGTGTTGAATGTGTGGTTTCATGTCTTCAAAATTGTTCTATGGTTGGTTTTGATTCTGGTTACATGTGCACTGCACACACACACACATGTGTGTGTTTACGTATGTCTATATGTATGCTTGCCTACACTTGATTACTGTAACTGTTTTGTGTTCACTTATATGTGTTCACAACTGTTTTTCTCTGTCCACTGTTTCATACATATCACTGTCTTGACTTGTGACTGCACCTGATGTATGTGTGTGTGACCACTGTTGCAATGCCCTGATGTCATTAATATTTGAGTCTGCACTTGTATTCACTTGCACATTTCCTTGATTCTGGTTGCTTATGTGTGCACTGTGTATATACATGTGCTAGTTGTTGTTTTTGGACTTGCATTCATGTACATTTGGTGTGATGCTTTCTGAACTTGCTTCACTTGAGTATGGTTGTATTGTTTGTTGGTTGTATGTGGTCAATGGTCTAAGCACAACTATGTTCACGTTTGAATTTGGTCTAGAGCTAATTCTTATTGGTTACCATTTACTGTGTACCTTTCTCTGCTGCCTTCTTTCTTTTGTCTGGTCTTGGCCATTTGATTCATGTGCATAGCAAATATATGTGTTCATGTGTGTAGCCTTCATTTCATGCTTTGAGTGCTACATTCTGTCTGAGCGGTTATTTTTGGTTCCCTCTTGTAAAGTTTCTGACCATATGCATATGTTGTTTTGAACGTGGCTATTGCATTGTTGAGTTTGTCTATGTTCATTAACATTGTATTTGACTTTGACCGTGCAGTCTGCACTAAAATGTTGTGCACTGCATATGTATACATGTGTGTTCACACATGTATATATGTATGTTAGCTCGTGCAATTTCTTTCGGTCTTTGTTGTTTATGAATCCATGCCTCATTGTGTTTGTATTTGGTTGTTGCTTCGAGCCAGTTCATTGCATGAGTTTGAATGATTGAGTTGTTTTCGTGTGTACTCATTGAATTTTTGGTCAAGGCTTTTTTATGTTGATTTTGGATTCTTGTTGCATGAGAACTTGTACTTGACAATTTTGTGATGTATTTGTACTGCTCCTGAGTTGAATCCAGCCTCGGATCGGGTATGACCTGTGCTTACATGTCCTTGTAGTTTTATCAAGTGTATATCGATGTGCATGGCTTTGTGGCATGTACAGTGATACACTATGCATGTCACAAGCTATTCGTGTATGATGAATTCAGAATAAATATGACGAAGAACAACCCAAATAACCGAGGTAAATAATATTTTCAGAAACACACATTTTATTTTACACTGCAGAAATATTTCTTTTTCAATTTTACGGCGTCAGTGTTTGTTTTGCAGATAATTCAGATGCTGGATTTAGGCTGGAGTAAAGTCGAAGATAAAATACGAGTGAATGAGTGATATGTAATGAGGTGAACAACGTAAAGTGAAATTTGAGATTTAGTCGAAATTGTATGGTACTTAAAAATTGTATATACGTAGTGAGAACTCAAATTTGTACTATTCAAAATAATAATAAAATATTTATTTGAATAAAATATCTATTTGAATTTAAATTCTATATTATTTATTTTATTCGGCAAATATTAATTATGTGAAATAAAATAGTATAACAACAAATATGTTTATATATATATATATGTTTATTATCATCAAACAAAATTCATATACTAGCATATTCAACAACAATACGTTGCATATGTATTTACTAGCGAATGATTGTTATGGATATGTTGGTGTTCAGTTGTTGTAGCATAAGGATAAAGGATGATTTAAGTGTAGCATCGTATGTGACAGGATGTTAGGGTAGGTTAGAGTTTTTCTTTAAAATTTCGAGGACGAAATTCTTTTAAAGGGGAAGAATGTAACAATCCGCATTTTTATACACTAGAATATTTGAATAATTTATTTAAATATTTAATTGCTTTAATCAATGGGCTGAAAACTCATTAAAGCCCACTTCTATTTAGCCTGGATCGTCCAAGTAGTTGAGAATGAGTATAAGCATCGATATATTTCAATCGACGGACTTTTAGCCAGTAGCCTGCGTTCGATTCGTAGATCGATCCAAATAGCTAAATTTTGTATATGATGAAATTAGGTCCCGAAACCTTTTCCATTGAGTCCAAAATATGGGTATTTGGTTATAAACGATATTAAGCGCGCTTCGTTTGGAGTAGCGGATTTCTCGATAGATATTTGTGATCGATGCGTGCGAAATTGACCATCTTGGAAGCAATCTGGAATTATGTCATATTTTATACCATCGGGGTTGGAAAAATGCATAGAGTTGTATGAAGCAAGAGTCATTTTGATTAGAGCTTGTTACAGCTCGTACGAGTCGAAAACGTGAAGAAAATTGAATAAATACGATTTTTTTTCAACAGAAAATATAATTTCCTTTCTCCTAATCCATGTCATAATCACCAAAACGAAGGTCCAGAATTGTTTACCTTCGATCTCTGGCGATGGGCCATCGGAGGGAGTGGCGTAAGCAGAAAATGGAGTATCATGATTAGGGCAGGCCATGGTCTAACTATGGTGGCGTCTTATGCAATTTGGGGGTGGCATCGAGGATTTTATACGTAAGGCTAGGGTTAGAGATTCCGATGTCTAGGCGGCACGAGAGGTAGTGGCGTTGAAGCAAAGTGGCACAGCGTCGGTAGGCGGTGGCTCTTGTGAAGTTTGGCGTAGCCTGGAGGCCTATGGCGGCGTGAGGAGCAAGACGAATGTAGGCTGGACGTGGGTGATCTCGGGTGAGCCTAAGTTTGTTAATTTTGTGTTAAGGGTTAATTAATTAGAAATTTAATTAGTTAATTAACATTTTAATGTTCTAAAATTCGTATCTTGCTCATATGAGGTTGAATTCGAGTGTGATTCTCATGGAGTTGTCACCTTCGCAATGGAACCAGTTTCATCGCAATCCAAACGATATAAAATCAAGGCAAAGATGAGCGAAACGATAACTCTACGATTAATTATCCTATGAATCCTAGTATTTTTTGTATACTATTTATGATTAGGAGGGTGTAGAGTAGCGTGGTTCATTGATATATGATGTTTAGATGGACCGGTATCGACAAAGGATAGTTGTTGAGGTCCTAGGTAAATGTCGACAACCCAGTTGTGATAATTATTTAATAATTTTTTTATTTCATTGGATTTACACTTAATTTAATTTGAAAAATTAATTGCTGTAATTACTTAAATTTGATTTGAGTAAATATGATATTTTATAAAATACTTATATGATTTTATAAAATAGTGTGAATGCAAAAAACATGATTTAATTTGATAAATTAATTGTATTATGGCTTAAATTGATTTTTAAGTGAATATAATATTTTATAAAATGATGTATGGATTTATAAAATATTATGAGGTGAAATATATTACTTAAAGATGTTTTTAAGTATATAGGGATATTTTATAAAATGGTTATGATTTTATAAAATTATATGAATGAGCATATTTAATTATAATTGTATAATTAAACAATATTAAGCTTTTAAATGATTTATAATCTGACAATTGGATTATGAATAATACATTATGTTAAAAATAATGTACTAATAGATGGATCATGTTATACAATTACCAAATTGTATAATCGGGTGAATATTGATTGAATTTTATATTTTTATATTATTGTTTAATTGGTTGAATTGGTTACATTGATTGAATTGACTGTCGATAAGAATTGAATGATTAATAAATAGATTGTTTAATTTGTTGATTAGTTTGAAATGTTGTTGTTACGAATGTTGGTGTTAATTGTTATTGATACTGAGATGGTAGGTTTGTTACTTTGGTTGTGTATTGCCTTCATGTATGTAAATGGACACGATATGTGTTTGTTCGTTCCATATAGTGGACTGGTTATATATATAGACCCACATATAGTTTATGTGAGTTATGTATGTCTACCTTTATATATAGTTCTAGTATTTCATTGATATGCGGTTTAAAGCGCATATTTTTTTCTTCAGTATGTCCGACTTGGGCTACCAATTAGTGCAAGAGAATCCACTGTATCATTAGGGCCCATGAACTGCATACGCAGTCCTGGAGCAGGGTCAGAATGAGATTGGGATGCCAGTCTAGATTAGGTCATATGCTGTTCTGTAGTACTATTGGGCGCTACGGCAGGACCTATAGGCTAACTTCTTTTGTGGTGTTGGTTTTCATGGGATTCCAAATTATAGTTTGCTCTTGATAGGCCTCGTTAGTAACTATAATTCGAAACGATTTATCGATATGCAATCTAAGCATATATATAGTTCAGTATGCCTGACTTGGGGTTACCGAATAGTAGGCATAATATATTATGCAAATGAATAAATATGTGGTTCAAGTGATCTATATGTATATATAATATAGATGCATGGTTTGGGTGAGTTATATATATATAATCAGGAGGAAAGGACGCTAGCAAGAGAATCCATTGTACCATTGAGACAACATGACTTGCAGATGCGGTCCCAAAGCAGGGTGGACAGAGACTGGAACGCTAGTCTAGAGTAGGTCATATACCATTCTATAGTATTCTTAGGTGCAACTACAGGACCTACAGACCAACTTCTTTTCGAGTGTTGGTTTTCAGGGGAGTTCACAAGTTAGTTGTGGCTCTTATAGGTCTTATTGGTAGCTAATGGCAGTTCAGGATGGATATCAGTTATGATATCCGTATTTCAGTTTTGGGTATGGAGGTGCTATGTTAGTAGCATTGTTATACCGCTATCTTCGTTTTGCATTTTAGATGCTTTGATGGGGATCACTGAATTGATTGGTGTCTGTAGCGGACCCCAGCCACCAACAATGATGGGTATTAACTTATTCTTTGGGAATCTCCTATCACTATGAATGTGCATGTTATAATTGGTTGGTTGATTATCATTATTAACATTGTGTGTTAGACTTATATATGGATGTTTATATTACTCTTGCATTAGTACGTTTGGTCATGTAACGACCCAAAAATTTCGATCCCGAAAATTCCAGATAGTTAGGAAAGAAAGAAAAGAGATAGAAGAAGAACCAGAAAGAAACACAGATTCTCATATTCGCAGCGGATCAAAATATAATATCACATAAATATCAGTTTACAAAGGAAAACTGTATCAGTCAATTACATTTTAATACATCAGAGTTACAACATTTATACAATCACTGGACAGTTAAATATAACTTGTCCCAGATAAATATAATATAACACGGCGGAAACACTCTATACGTCCCTGCCATCCAGCTCGCCTCCTGAGCTCCAGAACGTCCTTACCTGAAAATACGTAATACTCGGTCTGACCTGAGCATAACATCAAATTAACACCCGGGTCAGGCTGGAACCCAGCGTGAGTAAACCCATCCAACATGGAATACAAAATCATACAACTTATACAAACCCGTGGTAACTTATATCAATTTACAACTTCACAAGTTGTTATAGACATCACTTATTTCACACATCAATTTCTAAGTGCCAAAACTTAGATTAAATGGTCCGGTTCACTTAAATCATTCCATACCAGCCTATTGATTTCACATATCAATCTATAAAAAAAATCGAAGTGGTTTCGGGTATTTACTAATACCCGACTCCGGTCTCTTCGAATTTAATACCATCTTATCCTAAATTATCCAAATGAAACACAATTCAAATTTCAAATACAAGGTGTCACCTATACACATTAATTCATCATTGATAGATAACCAAATTATCTCAGTTTGAACCCAACATATCATATTACATAGCATCACAAATCGCATATCTGAGATATCAACCAATCTAAGGCATGCAATGTTATTCAATCATTCATAAGCAAGATAAATTAGTCGTACCATTTCTAATCGATTAAAACAATTTAAATTAATTACTTTAATCACTCTTAATCTTTCTTATTTAACATTAATTAAATTCACAAAGTTAATTATCCTCAACAATTTAATTCATTAATTCAATCCTGATAACTCACATCAGTAATTAACTTCCCTTAATTACTTATGTCCATTAAATCAACTCCTTGATTAATTACATTAATTAATCTTTTAACTACATTGAGTAATTACCTCTTAATTACCTCCCCTAACTAATTATTTTTAATTACTTCCCAATAAGTAATTTCCTTTAATCTAATTACATCCAGTAATTATTCATTCATTACTTCACTAAGTAATTACACCTTACTAATTACATTAATTAATTATACTTAATCCAACATCAAATGATTATCTTTAATTAAACCTAGTTAATTAATTAAAGATAACCATATTAACTTAATTAATTACACCGAGTAATTAATTTCTTTTAATTACTTCATTAAGTTATTTTACTTAAACAATTTCACAAATAATTAAGAAAAATCATTTATCTTAGTTAAACTTTTACTTATTAACAAATCACTTACATTAATTAACTATTGTTAAGTTAATAACAAAAATTAATTAACTTGATTTATCTTCACAAATTCATTATTTTAAATAAATCAAAATCTAAATAACTTAAAGACAACTCTTTATCTTTAATTTATTTGCATAATTATATCATTACCTCATTAAAATAAAGCAAACATTTAGAAATCAATTTGAAATTAAAAACAATTTAAATCATCTTATTTGAACTTTAAAATCCTTGAATCCTTTCAAAATGGTTTAACAAATTTTAATACATAATCATTATAAGAACCACTTATTCTACTTTTCAAAACTTATCTATTTTATATAAATTTAAAACTTGTTTATCATTCATCTTTGAAAACAATTATTTCGTAACCTAAAAATTTGTCTTAACTTGTTTAAATATTTTAAAACTTGATTTCTTTAGAAAATTTTAGCTTAAGATTAAAACCAGATCACACCTGAACAACTCGAGACCACCCTACTGCATCCCGAGTCTATCATGAAACAACCATCATCTCGTTTGCTTCGAGTCGCACCTCAGAAAACACAAGCACAACACCTAGTCGAACTCGTCTTCCCTCAAATTCCATTGTTCCCAGATACATCGTGCACGTGGTGAACGTACCCCAGCGCCTCCCACCTTCGGTGATCGTCGCAACGACGTTTGACCATCACACGAACTCGCACGACCACATTCGAACACCCAGATCGCACGCAACCCACACAAATCAAAATCGAGCCTTCTCGACCATACTTGAAAACCACCATGGTCAAAAAACCCCTCCTTCCCAACGCCTCTGACCTCGAGATCACCGACCATCATCACTAAAGCTTCGTCATCCTACCCGCACCCATTCGTACCATCGCGAGCGATTCCGATGTTCACCATTGCCGAAAACACCTCGACAACTCCAACAACCTAAAATCCATCACTAAACCCTATGTTGACCTTCCCTGGCCACCACGTCCACCCGAAAAATCCACCTCCATTTTCCCATCAATCCTTAACCTCCATACTACCTCCAGCCCAAAACTCGACCAATTCCGCCACGCCGATCGCCAGAATTCGACGATCAACCAAATTTTGATCAACTCCGATTACTCTCCCAATTACAATATTAAAAATTATGATTTTCACATTAAAATTCATTTTCACAATTCGATTCTATTTATATAATCAAATTAAGTAATTATAATGATTGATTTTCTGACCTTTTAAGATTATCACTGTAAAGTTATATATTCCGAAATAATTACCCAATAAAAATTCTTAAAACTATTTTTATAATTAACATTACACTGCTATCATCATTTTTTATTCAAGGATTAAAGCTTAAATCTTAGTGTATGAGGAGATGTGAATTTTTGTTTGTTGTTTAGGAACTGTAATCATAACAGGGACAATTGTAACGACCCTAGATTTTAATTTAATTTAAATTGATAATTAAATGAATTTCTGAATGAAATTGTAAGGGAAATTGATTATAAATGGAAGCGAGTTTCCCCGAGTTCAAGTATATTCTATATAAATCATTGAAATTTTTAAATATTATATATATATATATGTATATATGTGAATATATATATGTATATGTATATTTGGATATATATGAGTCAATTTGGAATTATAAAATCTTGAGTGTATATATATATATATATATATATATATATATATATATTTTGATTTGAATTTAAATCTTAGATGCATGATTTAATAAATATTTGGGTTATAAAATAAATTAAGAAAAATATATATATAGTAACTCATAAATAAATTTTAACAACATGTTAAAACAGAAGTTATTCATACTATAAAGTAATAAGACAAAGCAGTGGAACAAAACGTATATATGAATTAACTTGCAAAAACAAACCATCTATATTTAAACATTAGAACAAAATGTGTGAGCAAATAAAATGAAGAAGCAAGACAAGAAACAAGTAAACATATAAATGAAGTATTCAAACAAAAGAAATAACATGCAAAGTAAAATAAAACACAAACATAAACAAAACAAAATATCTTTTAAAATATAAACTATTGAAATAAATATATAGAAAGATACAAAACAATTTGTATGTAAGATAAAATAAATACTCAAGATAAAAATAGAAATGTGTAGGCTTGCAAAAGAAAAGAAACAATATGCATTCAAATGTGATTTGAAATGTATTCATATGACAAGTGATAAAACAAAAGAAGAAACACAATAGAAATAGAAATATATGTGAGATAAACTATAAACTATAAAGTCAAAGCAAGCAAATCAACAAAGTAAAATAAATAAAATAAAGTACATGATATAATACATTTCAGCAAAGCATACAAAATAATAAAATACAACACAAATAAACAAATGCAGGCTGAAATAAAGAGGTACAAAGAAAAGTAATAAAGCTTTCATCTCAACTCAAACAAGCACATATATAAACTGTACATACATAATTTTTGAACAAAGCATCTTCAACCATGCTTATAGTACAAAGAGAAAGTAACATCACCTTGCATAGAACAATATATCACCTGTACAAACAAACACCTTCCTCTGTACCACTACTTCTTCCTATATATCAGTCTTCCCCATTGCTCATTTCGTTCACTTAAAAAAAAAAAAAACTGGAAAAAAAAAGAAGATTTCAGTTTAGAATTTCGAAGCCTGGTACAAAGAAATGTTCTCTGTTCCAAGCATTCACAGGTGAGTAAACAACCTGTTTTCAAGTTTAAGTTAAATTACATGTGTGTATGTATGATTTGGATTCAAAAATGTTTAGTAGAGTATCCTTCAAGTTTTTAACTCTGTCATATATGTGCCTTTGTGTCACTTGTTCTCTGTTTAGATTTCAGAGTAGAAAATCAATAGGGTATTCGATAATCTCTTCGACTAATCCTCATTAGACTGTGATGTTTTAACAAAACAAATTCATTCATACTTAAATTAAGGCCTGGAGAAGTTTTCCAGTGCAATGAAGTTTCAAAACATCTCAAAAAAACAAACTATTTACAGGAAAATGTAACTTTGTGATATATTTAAGTACCATGAAACTTAAATTTAATTACACATCTCGAATCTATAACAGAAGATAGGATTTTTAAAATAAAGATGGTAATTTTTAAATGAGAATGCAGGGAGAAATCGGTATATGATTGGGAATTGATTTTTGACCAATCCTCGGCGACGCAAGGAACTGGAGATGCCGGTGTTGCTAGGGGAGATAGGGAAGCTTACTGGGATGGTAGGAAAAATAGCGTAAGGGTGGTCAGACGACTACGGCGGCGGCGACGTAGGTTGAAAAATTTTAAACCTAATTTTAATAGGGTTATGCTTTCGGTCTCGTTAGTCGTCTAGGGGAGATCGAGTGCTATGGGATGTTGGGGGATGGAAGAGGCGGTGTCAACGAAGGTTTTACCGAAATTCCAATTTTTCTGGTGGTCGGGTTTGGGTGGTCGGCGATGTTTCAGGTTTTGGTGAGGAGTACTATCGTTGTTCTAGCTTCGGTTAAGATGCTCATTTTCGATTCGAGGAAGATTTGTTTGATCGGAGTGTAGATATGAGTTCGAGTGGATTCATGCGATGTTCGAAGATCGCCGTTCTAATCACCGGAGGTCGGCGATGCCTGTGCACGTACACGGCACAGTTCTGTTTCATGATGAAGAAGAGGGGTTCGAATTTATGAAGGGGGGAAACTCGAAGCAGGCTGTTGTTTTTCTCGGGGGAAAACTCGCGTTTGCTCGAAGTAGATGAGGGGAGGAGCTGTGGTAGAATTGTTCAGGTTTTAAAAGCCTGTTGCAAGTTTTAACAGTTTTTTTTCTTCTACAAGTTAAACCAAGTTATTAAACATAGCTCAATAATGAAATTGAGTTAGTTTTGAAATTTGAATAATTTAATTTAAATTAGGAATTAAACTTAGTTTTATAAATTTAAAGGTATAAATAAGTTTAAATGTTAAAGTTCCTTTAATATGTGATTTTAATAAATAAATTTGATTTAAACCCTTTTAAAATTTATTTATAATAAAATATTACTTCAACAAGTAATTTAAAGGATTTTTAAATTAGTTTTCAACTTTATAAAAGATAAATGAGGGTTCATTTTAAATCTTGGATTTAAAATGAAATTTAGAAAGGCAAGTTGAAATAAAATGGTTTTCAAACATATTTGTAAATGATATTTAAATCACTACTAAGAATGAGTTCACCTTAAATTAATAAAGATTGAATGATTCGGAATACATTAATTATTAAGATAATAGGAATGGATAATTAATGTTTTGTATCAATTAAATTAGTAATTGTAAGTTAAACTTTATTAATTAAGGTCTAATTTCTTAAAACAATTAATAAATTGGTTAATTAATTATGTAATTGGTTTAAAAGATTAATCTAATTAATTTATTAATTAGGAAGAATTAATAAAGGTGATTGATAAATTAATCTATATCAATTGATTTGTAATTAATAAATCAGAATTGGATAGAAATTCATAAGTAAATAAATTTGATTTGAGATAAATTGAATTAATTAGGATTAAACGATTAATAAATCCTAATTATAAATGATTATTGAATGTTTGCCCTACTTATAAATGATTTTATTATATGAGATGCTTTGAATTGATTGTCCTATCTGATATGTGATGCTTTGTTTTGAGCTGTGTATATTTATTTGCATCTATATATTATCTGTGATCTGTAAATGAAGATAAGCGTTATAATTTATATCGCTTATCAGTTAGATTGTTGTATTTGATCTGTCCTGATTGAATGATGTGCACTACTGTGTATAACCCCTGGACTACACCATACACACACACAAATATGGATTTCACGAGGAAATCGATTAAGTCACGGATTTTGAAATAGTTTAAAAGTTGAATATTTTAATTCAAATGAGTTTTGGAAATGGAATCGGAATAAATGTGAAAAGCTTTTGGAATGGAATTTCAAAATAGAATTTATTATTTTTAAATTACTTGATTAAGTTTTGGAATTTAAATAAGTTGATTTAAATTTAAATTCAATACTTGAAATTGAATTCTGTAATTTGAAATTAGGGATTAATGATATTATACTAGTCATTATGAGTTAAACCATTTTTAAAGTATTATTTTTGGGAATTTGAATTTAACTCAAGGATTTCAACTCGTATAAATGAATCAGATTTCCAAAATGAAAACTGTTGTTTTCAAATGATAAACACTTTTAGATAAGAACTGAGATTCCAGTTAATTAGGGGAATTTCAAGATTGAATAGAGAAATGATTTTCCTAAGTTATGAATGAATTCTTTTTGAAAGCTATGAATTAAATCTGTTTATTTTTAACAGATTTAAATTGATGATTTGTTTAAATCAAATTGAAATGAAATTGTTTTGAAGGCTATAAGTTAAATCTTTGATTTAAAGATTTAACGAGTTAATCAAATTGAAATGAAAATTGATTTGGAAAATCTGTGAATGAACCTTTTGTTTAAAAGATTAAAATGTGAAAATTGTTTAAACCGTTAAAGGTTGTGAAAATGAATCTTTTTGTTTAAAGATTGAAAATGGTAATTTGTTAAGCCATTTAAAAGAAAGTTTTGAATTATTAAGTTGTGACTTAATTGAAATCCCAATATCCATATGTTTTTGAACTATTTCGCTCACTATTTGGTTTAGCCGGGAAAGGACCTTTGGGTCGTATAACCCATTCTGAATATGTGATTCGACGTTATGGATAGCATTTGAAGACCGGTGATGAAGACCGGGTATTTGCGAAAGCGATAGGATGACCTATCGATTGTTTCTGCACCGAGTCGCGCCGGTATAGAAACTCCCTAAGTGATGGGAAATCCGATCGGGATGGTGAATATCCGGATTGCAAGGACTTCTTTGTAAGTGCCTTCGGTTCTGTTCGAACCCGGAACAGACTTGTATGGATAGTATGTCTGATGTTACAAATTGAGATATAAAGCCGATTTCTTTCAAATATATTTCTGTTGGTGGCGGAGAATTTATTCTTTTAGCTTAACACCCTTCTCTGAGACGTACGAGCTCAGAGGTTATATAGTTGAAGTTATCAGCAATATATTCCCAATTTGGTAATGTGACATACTGAGTGTTGCTGTGAAATGATCATTGTGTTGATTATTTGTGATAGGATCGTTTATTTGATCGTCTATCTTTGTGATCATTTCGATGATCATTTGTTGACCCAAAGCATGGCTTTTGTATAAAGTATGTTTTGTGGACGTGACTTCGTCGAGCCTCACACCTCGTGAATGGTCAAAACAGGAAAGAAGCAGCAAGGTTATGAGGGGTAGCGCCCTTTAGGATATGTGCATTTCCTTCTGGAAAAGGGTGGTATCATGGTATGGAGCCCAGATACTTACTCATGTTGAAAACACTTTGTTATGATTGTGTGAATTGATTAGAGAGCTCTCGGATAAAGGTCCCAAAGGACCGGGGGATGGCATATTCGGTCAGTTGTTACTCAGTTAGGGGTAACCCGGCCTTGTGTTGGTAGAGATCCGGTTTGGTTCTCGGGGATGTCCATCCAGAGGCATTCTCATGTGGCAATGGGAAGTTCCTTGGCCTGATCATTCGTTGGAAATCCAATTTCCAATACGAAACCCTGTACGGTATTAGTTGTAGGACCTGCCATTCACTTATGGTGGTCACCACTGTTTGGATGGTAGCTATAGTAGGCATACGATAATGGTCGTATGTTGGCTAAGATTTATATTCTGCGTTCGAAATGAATTTTTCCTACACTATGCACTAGTAATAATATAAAATGTTATTTTAAATGCGTATCAAGCATCTTTGACTATCATAAGGAGAAATCTCCTCCGATTCTGCGTTTTCATTGTGTGTGTGTGCGGGAGGCCTTATGGTAGTCTCATTTTTAAAAAGCATTGCGAATTGACTTTGAAAATCTTTTGTAGAATGTTTTAAAAGATAAACTGTTTTTGTTGCTCACACCAGTCCCACGACTGATCCGGAGTTTATTGTTTTCTTTCCTAAACTCTGGGTGCTCATTATTTTCTACACGAGCAGTCTAGAGTTGGGTTTTTTTTCAGATAGTTAGATATAGTGGATTATCTGGAGTTAGTTCAGTCTTTGGATCGCACCAGTCTTGCTAAGCTTGGTGCAATGTTGTGGGGGTTCGAGCTATTGCTGGATTGATTCTTGGAAATGGAGTTGCAGTTATTTTTGGAGTTCTTCGTTGAAGACTATCTTAGAGTTATATTGTTCCGCTGTTAGACGTTATCTATTTTCTTTCCGCTGCTATTTTATTGTATCATATCTCTGATGTATATTGATATCTATTGGATCATCTGTTGTATCAGATATTGTATCAAAGCTGTATATCAATGTGTTATTCTTTTATTCCGCTGTGTTGTTTACTTAATGATTGTTATAAGCTCCGGCGAATCGGATTTGAACGGTCGAATCTATGACATTCGAATACGATTTGAAGTATGGATGTCGATTTTTGAGCGGGCAAAATCGTGAGTCGTTACATTTGGTATCAGAGCTAAGGGGTGAAACTTTAGCTCAGGAGTGTAACACATTAAGTAACTCATTAGAGATAGGGTGAAGTATCCCTAGAATGAGTAATCCCTAAGGTATCTGTTTGAATGCCTCAGTAAATTCTTTTGCTATCCACTGATAGTAAGTATGAGTGCAAGAAGAGAGCGAGATAGGGGACAGGGAAATACGACTATAAATGGTCAATACCTTGTGACAGTGGAAACAACTTTCTTATCAATTTTCTTTGATTCGTTCTAAATTCTTTTGATTTCTTCGTGACAGCTACAAGAAAAAGTTTCGATGCGGTGATGCTCTACGAATCGTTGTAGAAGAATCTTTACTTCATATTTTCATCAGTTTCTTATCGGTTGTTGATTTAAACCTTAATGAATATGAATTGGAAATTTTAAATGAATTAGAAAATTTTGAATAAACTGGAAGTTTAAAAAAATTGAGTTAAATTGATTAATAGAATATGAAGAATAATTTGAATTGAATCAATTAAACGATTTTGTTTAAAACCAAATTTGAAATTTTATTATAATTACTTGTATCTATTGTTGATATTCTGATTTGGTGAGCCAAATGCAGAACTGATATCTAGTTTGATCTGAAATGATATTTCTCCATCTTTCATCTATCTTTGTTGTTTTCGTGCCTGCGAATTTCGAGGACGAAATTCTTTTAAGTGGGGAAGTTTGTAACGACCCTAGATTTTAATTTAATTTAAATTGATAATTAAATGAATTTCTGAATGAAATTGTAAGGGAAATTGATTATAAATGGAAGCGAGTTTCCCCGAGTTCAAGTATACTCTATATAAATCATTGAAATTTTTAAATATTATATATATATGTATATATGTGAATATATATATGTATATGTATATTTGGATATATATGAGTCAATTTGGAATTATAAAATCTTGAGTGTATATATATATATATATATTTTGATTTGAATTTAAATCTTAGATGCATGATTTAATAAATATTTGGGTTATAAAATAAATTAAGAAAAATATATATATAGTAACTCATAAATAAATTTTAACAACATGTTAAAACAGAAGTTATTCATACTATAAAGTAATAAGACAAAGCAGTGGAACAAAACGTATATATGAATTAACTTGCAAAAACAAACCATCTATATTTAAACATTAAAACAAAATGTGTGAGCAAATAAAATGAAGAAGCAAGACAAGAAACAAGTAAACATATAAATGAAGTATTCAAACAAAAGAAATAACATGCAAAGTAAAATAAAACACAAACATAAACAAAACAAAATATCTTTTAAAATATAAACTATTGAAATAAATATATAGAAAGATACAAAACAATTTGTATGTAAGATAAAATAAATACTCAAGATAAAAATAGAAATGTGTAGGCTTGCAAAAGAAAAGAAACAATATGCATTCAAATGTGATTTGAAATGTATTCATATGACAAGTGATAAAACAAAAGAAGAAACACAATAGAAATAGAAATATATGTGAGATAAACTATAAACTATAAAGTCAAAGCAAGCAAATCAACAAAGTAAAATAAATAAAATAAAGTACATGATATAATACATTTCAACAAAGCATACAAAATAATAAAATACAACACAAATAAACAAATGCAGGCTGAAATAAAGAGGTACAAAGAAAAGTAATAAAGCTTTCATCTCAACTCAAACAAGCACATATATAAACTGTACATACATAATTTTTGAACAAAGCATCTTCAACCATGCTTATAGTACAAAGAGAAAGTAACATCACCTTGCATAGAACAATATATCACCTGTACAAACAAACACCTTCCTCTGTACCACTACTTCTTCCTATATATCAGTCTTCCCCATTGCTCATTTCGTTCACTTAAAAAAAAAAAAAACTGGAAAAAAAAAGAAGATTTCAGTTTAGAATTTCGAAGCCTGGTACAAAGAATTGTTCTCTGTTCCAAGCATTCACAGGTGAGTAAACAACCTGTTTTCAAGTTTAAGTTAAATTACATGTGTGTATGTATGATTTGGATTCAAAAATGTTTAGTAGAGTATCCTTCAAGTTTTTAACTCTGTCATATATGTGCCTTTGTGTCACTTGTTCTCTGTTTAGATTTCAGAGTAGAAAATCAATAGGGTATTCGATAATCTCTTCGACTAATCCTCATTAGACTGTGATGTTTTAACAAAACAAATTCATTCATACTTAAATTAAGGCCTGGAGAAGTTTTCCAGTGCAATGAAGTTTCAAAACATCTCAAAAAAACAAACTATTTACAGGAAAATGTAACTTTGTGATATATTTAAGTACCATGAAACTTAAATTTAATTACACATCTCAAATCTATAACAGAAGATAGGATTTTTAAAATAAAGATGGTAATTTTTAAATGAGAATGCAGGGAGAAATCGGTATATGATTGGGAATTGATTTTTTACCAATCCTCGGCGACGCAAGGAACTGGAGATGCCGGTGTTGCTAGGGGAGATAGGGAAGCTTACTGGGGTGGTAGGAAAAATAGCGTAAGGGTGGTCAGACGACTACGGCGGCGGCGGCGTAGGTTGAAAAATTTTAAACCTAATTTTAATAGGGTTATGCTTTCGGTCTCGTTAGTCGTCTAGGGGAGATCGAGTGCTATGGGATGTTGGGGGATGGAAGAGGCGGTGTCAACGAAGGTTTTACCGAAATTCCAATTTTTCTGGTGGTCGGGTTTGGGTGGTCGGCGATGTTTCAGGTTTTGGTGAGGAGTACTATCGTTGTTCTAGCTTCGGTTAAGATGCTCATTTTCGATTCGAGGAAGATTTGTTTGATCGGAGTGTAGATATGAGTTCGAGTGGATTCATGCGATGTTCGAAGATCGCCGTTCTAATCACCGGAGGTCGGCGATGCCTGTGCACGTACACGGCACAGTTCTGTTTCATGATGAAGAAGAGGGGTTCGAATTTATGAAGGGGGGAAACTCGAAGCAGGCTGTTGTTTTTCTCGGGGGAAAACTCGCGTTTGCTCGAAGTAGATGAGGGGAGGAGCTGTGGTAGAATTGTTCAGGTTTTAAAAGCCTGTTGCAAGTTTTAACAGTTTTTTTTCTTCTACAAGTTAAACCAAGTTATTAAACAAAGCTCAATAATGAAATTGAGTTAGTTTTGAAATTTGAATAATTTAATTTAAATTAGGAATTAAACTTAGTTTTATAAATTTAAAGGTATAAATAAGTTTAAATGTTAAAGTTCCTTTAATATGTGATTTTAATAAATAAATTTGATTTAAACCCTTTTAAAATTTCTTTATAATAAAATATTACTTCAACAAGTAATTTAAAGGATTTTTAAATTAGTTTTCAACTTTATAAAAGATAAATGAGGGTTCGTTTTAAATCTTGGGTTTAAAATGAAATTTAGAAACGCAAGTTGAAATAAAATGGTTTTCAAACATATTTGTAAATGATATTTAAATCACTACTAAGAATGAGTTCACCTTAAATTAATAAAGATTGAATGATTCGGAATACATTAATTATTAAGATAATAGGAATGGATAATTAATGTTTTGTATCAATTAAATTAGTAATTGTAAGTTAAACTTTATTAATTAAGGTCTAATTTCTTAAAACAATTAATAAATTGGTTAATTAATTATGTAATTGGTTTAAAAGATTAATCTAATTAATTTATTAATTAGGAAGAATTAATAAAGGTGATTGATAAATTAATCTATATCAATTGATTTGTAATTAATAAATCAGAATTGGATAGAAATTCATAAGTAAATAAATTTGATTTGAGATAAATTGAATTAATTAGGATTAAACGATTAATAAATCCTAATTATAAATGATTATTGAATGTTTGCCCTACTTATAAATGATTTTATTATATGAGATGCTTTGAATTGATTGTCCTATCTGATATGTGATGCTTTGTTTTGAGCTGTGTATATTTATTTGCATCTATATATTATCTGTGATCTGTAAATGAAGATAAGCGTTATAATTTATATCGCTTATCAGTTAGATTGTTGTATTTGATCTGTCCTGATTGAATGATGTGCACTACTGTGTATAACCCCTGGACTACACCATACACACACACAAATATGGATTTCACGAGGAAATCGATTAAGTCACGGATTTTGAAATAGTTTAAAAGTTGAATATTTTAATTCAAATGAGTTTTGGAAATGGAATCGGAATAAATGTGAAAAGCTTTTGGAATGGAATTTCAAAATAGAATTTATTATTTTTAAATTACTTGATTAAGTTTTGGAATTTAAATAAGTTGATTTAAATTTAAATTCAATACTTGAAATTGAATTCTGTAATTTGAAATTAGGGATTAATGATATTATACTAGTCATTATGAGTTAAACCATTTTTAAAGTATTATTTTTGGGAATTTGAATTTAACTCAAGGATTTCAACTCGTATAAATGAATCAGATTTCCAAAATGAAAACTGTTGTTTTCAAATGATAAACACTTTTAGATAAGAACTGAGATTCCAGTTAATTAGGGGAATTTCAAGATTGAATAGAGAAATGATTTTCCTAAGTTATGAATGAATTCTTTTTGAAAGCTATGAATTAAATCTGTTTATTTTTAACAGATTTAAATTGATGATTTGTTTAAATCAAATTGAAATGAAATTGTTTTGAAGGCTATAGGTTAAATCTTTGATTTAAAGATTTAACGAGTTAATCAAATTGAAATGAAAATTGATTTGGAAAATCTGTGAATGAACCTTTTGTTTAAAAGATTAAAATGTGAAAATTGTTTAAACCGTTAAAGGTTGTGAAAATGAATCTTTTTGTTTAAAGATTGAAAATGGTAATTTGTTAAGCCATTTAAAAGAAAGTTTTGAATTATTAAGTTGTGACTTAATTGAAATCCCAATATCCATATGTTTTTGAACTATTTCGCTCACTATTTGGTTTAGCCGGGAAAGGACCTTTGGGTCGTATAACCCATTCTGAATATGTGATTCGACGTTATGGATAGCATTTGAAGACCGGTGATGAAGACCGGGTATTTGCGAAAGCGATAGGATGACCTATCGATTGTTTCTGCACCGAGTCGCGCCGGTATAGAAACTCCCTAAGTGATGGGAAATCCGATCGGGATGGTGAATATCCGGATTGCAAGGACTTCTTTGTAAGTGCCTTCGGTTCTGTTCGAACCCGGAACAGACTTGTATGGATAGTATGTCTGATGTTACAAATTGAGATATAAAGCCGATTTCTTTCAAATATATTTCTGTTGGTGGCGGAGAATTTATTCTTTTAGCTTAACACCCTTCTCTGAGACGTACGAGCTCAGAGGTTATATAGTTGAAGTTATCAGCAATATATTCCCAATTTGGTAATGTGACATACTGAGTGTTGCTGTGAAATGATCATTGTGTTGATTATTTGTGATAGGATCATTTATTTGATCGTCTATCTTTGTGATCATTTCGATGATCATTTGTTGACCCAAAGCATGGCTTTTGTATAAAGTATGTTTTGTGGACGTGACTTCGTCGAGCCTCACACCTCGTGAATGGTCAAAACAGGAAAGAAGCAGCAAGGTTATGAGGGGTAGCGCCCTTTAGGATATGTGCATTTCCTTCTGGAAAAGGGTGGTATCATGGTATGGAGCCCAGATACTTACTCATGTTGAAAACACTTTGTTATGATTGTGTGAATTGATTAGAGAGCTCTCGGATAAAGGTCCCAAAGGACCGGGGGATGGCATATTCGGTCAGTTGTTACTCAGTTAGGGGTAACCCGGCCTTGTGTTGGTAGAGATCCGGTTTGGTTCTCGGGGATGTCCATCCAGAGGCATTCTCATGTGGCAATGGGAAGTTCCTTGGCCTGATCATTCGTTGGAAATCCAATTTCCAATACGAAACCCTGTACGGTATTAGTTGTAGGACCTGCCATTCACTTATGGTGGTCACCACTGTTTGGATGGTAGCTATAGTAGGCATACGATAATGGTCGTATGTTGGCTAAGATTTATATTCTGCGTTCGAAATGAATTTTTCCTACACTATGCACTAGTAATAATATAAAATGTTATTTTAAATGCGTATCAAGCATCTTTGACTATCATAAGGAGAAATCTCCTCCGATTCTGCGTTTTCATTGTGTGTGTGTGCGGGAGGCCTTATGGTAGTCTCATTTTTAAAAAGCATTGCGAATTGACTTTGAAAATCTTTTGTAGAATGTTTTAAAAGATAAACTGTTTTTGTTGCTCACACCAGTCCCACGACTGATCCGGAGTTTATTGTTTTCTTTCCTAAACTCTGGGTGCTCATTATTTTCTACACGAGCAGTCTAGAGTTGGGTTTTTTTTCAGATAGTTAGATATAGTGGATTATCTGGAGTTAGTTCAGTCTTTGGATCGCACCAGTCTTGCTAAGCTTGGTGCAATGTTGTGGGGGTTCGAGCTATTGCTGGATTGATTCTTGGAAATGGAGTTGCAGTTATTTTTGGAGTTCTTCGTTGAAGACTATCTTAGAGTTATATTGTTCCGCTGTTAGACGTTATCTATTTTCTTTCCGCTGCTATTTTATTGTATCATATCTCTGATGTATATTGATATCTATTGGATCATCTGTTGTATCAGATATTGTATCAAAGCTGTATATCAATGTGTTATTCTTTTATTCCGCTGTGTTGTTTACTTAATGATTGTTATAAGCTCCGGCGAATCGGATTTGAATGGTCGAATCTATGACATTCGAATACGATTTGAAGTATGGATGTCGATTTTTGAGCGGGCAAAATCCGAGTCGTTACAACAATAATATATACTTACATGTAGATATATTCTTATACATAGAGCCATTCATACACACACACACATGCATCTACATACATGAACACATACAACCATATTCTATAGAGATTCATCACAGATATTTAAACCAAGTTACAAATTTTAAAAGCTGTTTTTAAATTTAGATGTTTACTCACCTTTATTCGGTTAGAATAGGAAACAGAGCCGTGTTTTGAACAGAAATTTGAATTTTGATCATTGGACTGCTGTATGATTTCGAACTTGCTTCTTGATTTAAATGAAAGAACTTTTCTTTATTATATTCAAGTGGTATGAACCAGGCAGGAATTAATGGTTATATTTATATAGAAAAGGAGGAAGTGTATTAAGCAAGCCATGGTGTGGCTGTAGATTTGTACAGCTGAGATTTTTTTTCATTTGCTATGACTTGATATTTGTAAGCTATACTTAAATGCTTTTCCCCTCTTTTGTTTACATGCATTATGTGTATATCCATTTGTTTTGTACTTATGCATCTTTCCATATCAATTACTTGCATATATCCATTTTTGTTTTTTTAATATCACATACATACATACATACATACATACATACATATATATATATATATATATATATATATCATCTAACATAAAAACTCGTATCTACATTTTTATGGATATCTTATCTCAATATAAACGGTGAGTTTTTCTATACAAAAAGTTTATTTTCTTTCTTTCTTTTTTTATAGGACTTATCATACCCAGATATTTTTTTAAAAAAAAATTAAACATTTAATATACTTTTTTTTCAATGCTTATTTTAGTTCCAAATTCACATGTATATTCAAATTCATTTGTTAGATTAGTTAATATTAAAATTTCAATAACAAAATCAGTTAATTCTTTGATTAACAGATGTCCAAAAATCCGGGTTATTACATTCCTCCCCTCTTTGAATCTTTTCGTCCTCGAAAAGGAACGAAATCAGAATTTATTAATACTTAAAACCAGATAAATTTTCTTTTATCATTTTTAAAACACTTTAAAAATCTATAAAATATTATAAAATATTTTTTATAGAAACTTTTTTTATAACTCGATGTCTCAACTAGTCCATCCTTGTTCTCACAGAAATTCGGTCATACGTTGATCAGACGTAGGGATGAAAATCTACAAGTACTTGGTAAACCCATTTTCAACACCCAGTGAAAATACTTGGAAAATAAATTATTGAAAATATGGAAAACATTTTTGAAAATAGAGAAAATATCTTCGGTGAAAATGCTCTAGAAATCATCACCCCCATCCATGGTCGTAGTTACATCCTGGGTTACTTTTCCATCACAGCAAAAGTCCATGTAACTGTAGGCACTCCGCGCCCCTCGATTACGCCATGGAACCTACAACAGATTGCAGTTACATTCCAGGGTTACGTTGTCATCATAGCAAAAGTCCATGTAACTGTAGGCATCAGCACCCTCGATTTTCGCTGCCAAAATGGAACTTCTCCACTCCCACATAGGTCGCAGTCTATTGATATAAAATCAAACGTAGACATTGGCTCTCAATGGCACACACGACTTTCGCTATGTTACCATAGGCCACAGTCTACCGATATAAAATCAAACGTAGACTATTGGCACTCAGCGGCATACACGACTTTCGCTATGGTCTGCAGTAGATCGTAGTGACATCGAGTTAAACTGTCGTCACAGCATAACTCAAATCCCTCTGTAGGCATCAGCGCCCTCGACTTTCGCTACACACTACATATGATCCTCGGGAACTAGTTTTGTCCGGACTCCTCACAGGATCAACTTTAGAATTCCCCTTTAGGGTTCAATGCAGTACCATCCTGTGGCACTCCTATGAAATTCATTTCAAGGGAATGCCTTTTTCTCCAGAGCCATTTTCAAAACACTTTATACTATACACATATATTATCTTCCAAATCATACACCTAGTATGATCTCATACAAATCTCCTTTACACAAAATCAATTATCCCAAAATTGATAATTCTCTAACTGGGCTTTTCAAAATCCAATATTGATTTTACCCAAAAATCAAAAGCCTTTCCAGATCCAAAGGTTCCCAAAACCTTTTTCCAAAATCCTCATAAGATCCTTTATATGTATATATATAGATATATATAAGCTTGAATAATCTTTGGATCATTTCAAACTTGTATAAAACTCCTTTTATACGTCAAACAATTTCAAAATCCTTTTCTTCCGGCAATAGATTCAACAAGGGGAGATTTATCTTATATAACAAAGATATATAACTTTGTTTATTCCAAATCAAATATTTAAATTTGATTACTCTATAAAGTCACTTTTATCATAGAAATTTCAAATACCAGTTCCATTCAAACCCGTACGATATACATATATCATCTGTATGCTATATTAATCTGATTGCTCACTCGATCACACAATTTCACTTCTGAACTAGTATCATCCACTCGACTTCCTAGTGTGGACTCAGATCTGGTTTCTTAATCAGAAACCGTCATTCTCCTTGCATAGCCATAACTATAATAGAGAATATCCAGAACCAATCAACAATCCATATCTAGGTTCGCCGTCGAAAATCGAGTGGAAAATCCCAACTTGGATCGATAAACTATCTCAAAATTCTATGCTCGAATCTGGATCAAATTACTATGCAAATAGAATAATATACATACATCCTATGTATTCACCTTTATTGATTATTAGCCAATTCAATCTCATTTTCTATTCACAATTGCTTAAATCCTTATTTGGATTGTCCCCTCAATTCTTATCTTAAATGGATGTTTAATCATAAACAGTTTACACTCTGTTCAGCTCATATTTAGAAAATAGCTTGAAAATTTTAAAATAGATAAATAGTAGAAAAATACTTATTAGTTTTTACAAATAGCTGTAAAATAGTTAAGAAATTATAAAGTAGTTGGAAAATAGTTAAATAATTGCAAAATAGTTGTAAAATAGTAATTAATCTGTAAAATAGTTGAGAAATAGTAATTAGTTTATAAAACGGTTGCAAAATAGTTAAATAATTCCAAAAATATTTGTAAAACAAGTATAAGACAGTTTTTGGTTTTAAAAGAAAAGTTTTATAGTAAATAGTTTGGAAGATCGATTTAAAACAGTTTATATTAAAATACTTTATTTCGAAAAATAATTCAGAGCCAAAGTGTTCAATTTCCAATCAATTCAATTTAAATTTCCACTTCCATTTAAATTGACTCAACTCCAATTTAAATAAATTCGTTTTCCGTTGAAATTGATTTAACCCCAATTCAAGTTGAATTAATCTCAATTTCTTTCCAAATTCAAATCAAATTCCATTTGAATTTTAAACTTATTCAACTTTAATTACAATTCCAAATTATTCAAATTAATTTAGATTAATTTCAAATTGAATCCACTTCAATTTCAAATCATTTCAATTTCTATTTGAATCAATCCCAATTCCCATTTGAATTTGAACTCATTCAATCTTCAATTTTATTTCAAATTAATCCAATTCAAATTTCCCATTTGAATTTTATACTTATCCATCAATTAATTCAAACTAAATTCAATTTGAACTAATGCAATCTAAACCTCAACTTTAAACCATCTCAAATTATATAAATTCGAGTTAAATTTCAAATGTTGATTTAACCCTTAAAATCATATTAATCTTTATTTTTAAATCAACAATCAAAATCTTAAAACAATTTAATTCAGAGTCCAATTCTCAAAATTCCATGTTAAATTATCTTTACTTAACTTATTTCAAAGTTTAAATAAAAGTTCAAAACCTTTTTAAACAACTAAATCTTGAAATTCAATTTATTATCAAATTTCAATTTTGAAACCAAACCTTTGAAGTTTTATCTTAAACATCCAAATCTTAAGTCCAAAATGATTCCATTTTATCTTAATAATGGATATATTACCACACCCCATATCTTCATTCATTTTAAACAAACCAATTTCAACTTAAAGATTATTAATAACAATTGGATGGTATCATTCAAATTATTTTAAAACATCCATCCATTTTCAATTTCTAGATCTCAAATCCTTTTTGAGACCAACAAACTCCCAATTCAAATTAACCATTTAACTTTCCAAGTTAAATCTCAATTTTATCTTGAAATTTCCAATTCAGGTTGCTTGTTAAATTATTTAACTTTCCCAAAGTTAAATTCAATTTACTTAATCCAGCCAAACTTACCCAATTTGAATTCCCATTTCAAAATTGAAACTTCACTTTAATAATCTTATAAGTTCAAAAACTTATCACCTTGGATATCACACCTCATTCTAAATTTAAAACTCAACATTTAGAGTTTATTTCAAACCATCTTTTGATATTAGGTATATCCTCACATATATACATATTTACTTCTTGGCCCACCAAGCCCAATTTTAAAATTTAATCCGCCTTTAGTTTTAATTCAAAACAAATTTCTTTAAATTTTCAAGCAACTCTTGTTTGAAATAGGACCCTTCCATTCAAATACATTAAATAAAATTATTTATTATTTCTTTATCACTTTGACACAATTTTCAAATTCTGGACCCAGATTTAAAACTTCACAATTTAGATTATCTCCAGTTCCAATTTATAAGTCATACTTATCTAAAATATTTCATTTTGCTTACTCATTAATACACAACGATCATTTATGATAAAAACCAAGATTATCATATCCGGAAACCAATTCATTATTATCTTCTTCTAAAACTCTTTCCCAAATTCAAGATTTAAATTTCAGTTTGAATCTATTTCAAACTTATCTTTATTTAGTTTCAATTTGGTTGTATTTCTATTATCCCTTAATTTAATTTCAATAATTTAGCAACCAATTACCTTAATATTTATTAGAAAGAAATATTGCGTTATATATCAAAATATATTCTTATATAAAATCATTTAAAATCTTTATATAAGAAAATAACAAGTACGTACTCATATGTATATATACTCAACTCATTCGAGGGTACTATTGACCCTATCCTTAATGAGTACACCCACCAGAGCCAAGGTTCTCGCTTAACCTTCAGTTCTGATACCAACTGTAACGACCCGAAAATTTCGATCCCGAAAATTCTAGATAGTTAGGAAAGAAAGAAAAGAGATAGAAGAAGAAACAGGAAGGAAACACAGATTCTCACATTCGCAGCGGATCAAAATATTATATCACACAAATAAGAGTTTACAAAGGAAAACTGTACCAGTCAATTACATTTTAATATATCAGAGTTACAACATTTATACAGTCACTGGACAGTTAAATATAACTTGTCCCTGATAAATAATAATATAACACAGCAGAAATACTCCATACGTCCCAGCCATCCAGCTCGCCTCCTGAGCTCCAGAACGTCCTTACTTGAAAATGTGTAATACTCGGTCTGACCCAAGCATTACATCAAAGTAACACCCGGGTCAGGCTGGAACCCAGCGTGAGTAAACCCACCTAACATGGAATATAAAAGCATACAACTTATATAAACCCAGGGTAACTTATATCAATTTACAACTTCATAAGTCGTTATAGACATCACTTATTTCACACATCAATTTCTAAGTGCCAAAACTTAGATTAAATGGTCCAATTCACTTAAAGCATTCCATACCAGCCTATCGATTATATATCAATTTATAAAAAAAATCAGAGTGGTTTCGGGGATTTACTAATACCTGACTCCGGTCTCTTCGAATTTAATACCATCTTATCCCAAATTATTCAAATGAAACACAATTCAAATTTCAAATACAAGGTGTCACCTATACACATTAATTCATCATCGATAGATAACGACATTATCTCAGTTTAAACCCAATATATCATATCACGTAGCATCAAAAATCACATATCCGAGATATCAACCAATCTAAGGCATGCAATATTAATCAATCATTCATATGCAAGATAAATTAGTCGTACCATTTCTAATTGATTAAAACAATTTAAATTAATTACTTCAATCACCCTTAATCCTGCCTATTTAACATTAATTAAATTCACAAATTAATTATCCTCAACAATTTAATTCATTAATTGAATCCTGATAAATCACATCAGTAATTAACTTCCCTTAATTACTTATATCAGTTAAATCAGCTCCTTGATTAACTACATTAATTAATCTTTTAATTACATTGAGTAATTACCTCTTAATTACGTCCCTAAGTAAGTATTCTTTAATTACTTCCCAATAAGTAATTTCCTTTAATCTAATTACATCCAATAATTATTCATTCATTACTTCACTAAGTAATTACACCTCACTAATTACATTAAGTAATTATACTTAATCCAACATCAAATGATTATCTTTAATTAATTAAACATAGTTAATTAATTAAAGATAACCATATTAACTTAATTAATTACACTGAGTAATTAATTTCTTTTAATTACTTCATTAAGTAATTTTACTTAAACAATTTCACAAATAATTAAGAAAAATCATGCATCTTAATTAAACTTTTACTTATTAACAAATCACTTGCATTAATTAACTATTCTTAAGTTAATAACAAAAATTAATTAACTTGATTTATCTTCACAAATTCATTATTTTAAATAAATCAAATCTAAATAACTTAAAGACAACTCTTTATCTTTAATTTATTTACATAATTATATCATTACCTTATTAAAGTAAAATAAACATTTAGAAATCAATTTGAAATTAAAAACAATTTAAATCTATTGGTACCAAAATTCGGCACAACACACTTCAGAAGTTTTTGAAGAAATAACAGTGAAGAATATATATGTAAAATGAAGATTATCTAACAAAAACTCCAACTAACAGGAATGTAAATGCACAGACAAGCGATTTAGAGTGGTTCGTCGTGTTGCCTACGTCCACCATGAAATTTTTGTGATTTTATTGATTCTCTTTGAACAATTACAAGTGATTACAGCGAACAACAGAAAAATACAACTTGGAATTCGAATTCAACAACAAGAGTATGGTGCAAATATCGATCCGGCAGAGTCTGGGTGCTTGAGAATCCAAAAGATCCTTCTTCTGTAGGCTCTGGGGCTCTATTTATAGGCGTAGGAGGCTGATATCACGCTCAAACTTCAGGAGACTCGTTCTGGCATGTGAGGGGGCCCACGCGACCGATCCTGGAGTGTTTCGACTTGATCCGTGATCGATAAGAAATCAATTCGTATCGATCTAGATCGTGTCCAATGGAGATGAAACTTGATGGAAGAAATCTTTGGCTTGTACGTAATTTCCTGTGAAAATTTCATAGCATTTGGATCAGTGGATTTTGAGTTATGGTCGATACGAAATTGGTTTTTCGACTGCATTGCTTCTTTCGAATCGATCAATTCGACTCGATGATGCACGCGACCTAGCGGCGACGTGGCGTGCACTCCTCGCATCGATCCACTCTTTGCTTCGGTTTGACCGTTTCGACTCCATGAATCTCACCTCGTTTGTATCGATGACCGTTATTTAATTCGTGTTGATGGATACGAAGTAATGATAACTCAATGGATTCGAACAGCAATAACATTGATGGATACAAAGTAGTGATAATTTGATGGATTCGAACAACAATAACATTGATGGATATGAACCAATGGAGACTGATGGTTACGAACATGACTTTCCTCGATGGATACGAGCCAAGTAGACACTTGATGGATACGAATTAGGCTTGAGCCAATCGGTACGAAATGCATGCTTTGCCAATGGATTCGTACGAGATCGAGTTTAGCCAAGGCTTCTTGATGGATTCGAATGAGATCGAGTCGAAATTAGGCTTCTTGATGGATTCGAACCTGATCGATGCGAAGTTGATGGATATGAATTAAGACGTGATGATGGATACAGATTCTATCAATACGAAGCTAAGCTTTCCGATGGATACGAAAATGTGGCTTTTTCCTTCAACTTGCATCGATCATATCTTGAGCATATGTACTTGAATTGGCTTGAAATTTGGAATGCCAGCTTCCACGGCTTAGTTCATCATGTCTTGTTAGTTGTAGCTTGATCCGGACTCGGATTTTTTTACCGATATCCATAGTAGACCTATGTATTAATGATCACCAGGACGATTCATCCTTGGTTTCTAGTCAAGCTCTTGATGTGACAGCCTTTCCAAAAGGCGGGATAACATTTTCCCCCAAAGTACGTCTTGTGGAAACATGACGTGCTTTGAAAAGCTGTAGTCTTCATTCTGAGCAGTCATTGCCTTTTTGTTGAAGGTTGCAACCCTGCGCTGCTATAACTGATTGTTGTATGACAATGCTAAATTGTTTGTCGTCGTAATCGTTTAAATGAATATCCAATTCCTGTTAACGCTGAAAATGGAATATTAGTTTGACATATTTGTATACATGTTAGCCTGACTTCGTTAACGTTGCATGTTCACGAGTCATTGTCAATTTTCTTGTACCGAATTTCGCATTGATCCTCTCCTGAACCGAAGTGAAACTTGATTTGTAACAATGCTTGATGGTTGTTTTTGGACGTTCCTTCGTATCGATCCTCTCCTGGATCGATATAGGAGTTTGAAAGGTTGCCCTTGCATCGATATGTATGGGTCATGATGGACACGAAATCATCTTTCGTATCGACTGTTGCAAGCATCTGAGGACCATGCATCGAGGGATTTGAATAATATAGTTCGCAACGATGGGTCGTGGATGGAATTGCAAATTCGCTGATGCGCGTAGAGATTTCGAGTCGATAGAATTTAACGTTTCTAAAGTTATCTTCGCCATGCTCGTCGTATCGATGGACCTATCTACCATTTCAAATCGATAGGAGCTCGGACTAATGGATTCGAATTCATCGTTCGACTCGGCATAGAGGTTGACCTGTAGTGACCGGTCATTTGGACTGGGAGGCGAATCGCCCCATTTCTTCACACCTGCCCTCGTATAAATACCCTGGACTTCATCATTTTCCACTTTTTTACTTTTTACTGCCGCCTTCTTTACTCCTTGTACTCGCATCGATCCACGAGCTTGAGAAAAGCAGAAATGTATGCCGCTTTCACATCGATCAAACAAAGCACTTCAAATCTTTGAATCGTAATATGTAATCTGGGTAACTAATCGGTCGCAACTAAATCCTAACGACGAAGCTTGAATCTCAGATCCATTCCATCTTCGTCGAGTATCAATTCTGACAACCTTTAAGGTCAGATCTGGGTCAGACCTTGGTTAAGAATGACCATGGCGATGCCCTTGATGGTTGGGGAAGAAGGAGTGGAAAAAATAACTCGATCTTTGTTTCGTGTCGGTCTGGGGACCTGTGTTCGAATCGATGCAGGCAATGACGTTTTTTCTTGGATTTCGCATCGATTCCAGGGGATTTCCTAAGGGAGATGTTGTAGCTCATATCGATTGAGATGGTGGTAGATCGTATCGACCAGCAATGATCGATGCGAGAGTTAAGCGAGCAGTCATCTCGAAATCCTCGGCTTTAGATTGATACGAATCTTACTCTCTTGATCGATACGACAAATATCGATTCCAACGTGATCGATGTGAAGCCGTGAATTTCCTGACCGATACGAACTGTCTATCGAGGATCGATTCGAACCCATCTTTACTGATCGATACGAACTCGAACCTTGATGATCGATTCGAAGTATGCCCCTGGTGATCGATACGAAATTCAGATCTTGACGGATACGAATAAGTTTCCAGTGGTCGAGTCGAACCCATCCCATGATGGATATGAAATTTTCAACACTTTTTAGCATAATTCCAACGAGCTTCATTCTCACATATCTGGACTTGACCGTCAAACTGCATACTTGACTACCTTTCGAAGCTCGTCGATGGCACCATAACTTAACACGATGATAACAGATTTTAATTTGGATCGATTGCTTACATCTGATGATTTGGTGATGACGGTCAACGATGATGGTCATTCCAACTGGATTCTGATTATCTTCGTGATTGGAAAATTATCCTTTAACTCAGCAAAATTTATTCAAGCAATGCACAGCACTGCACTGCACAACACACACTTTACACGAGGGGTTTCTTGTTCCCCGGGCTCTTTGTCGTCTAATGATAATTTCTCGTGAGTTAGTTAGTTATGGATACTCCAAGCTCCCAGCCACAGGAAACTCAGAGTTCAATTCTTCCCGTGCTAGAAATACCTAAGATTGAGGTTGAAGTTATCGATCCAGCCCCTGACGAGGTACCAGACGCACCTCTTATCAATAGTCCGCCAGATTCTGTTCCGTCCAACATTTCGAAAGATATGCTAGGGAGATACGCCTAAGGCATGGCTTGTTGATGGACGACGTGCTACTGCCAGGACCAAATGACAGACTACACAATCCACTGGAAGGGTATACCGCATTCAATCGACATGCGTGCGCAGCTGGGATGCTCCCCCCGTTCAATCAGTATATAAGAGAAGTGTTGTACTTTATAGGGATCGCCCCATCTCACCTACACCCAAATTGATATGCTTTGCTCAATAGCTTGTTCATTGCATTTATGGAGCACCTCTATCGACCACCCCAACTGATCGAGGTAAGATACCTGTTCAATTTCAAGAGTCAGACAAACAATCCATCTTTTCACATTTCTAGAGGCCGTGAGAAATTGTCAAATAATCACGGGGTCCTGGACCAGGCTAATCTACTTCAAGACGGAGTGGTTTTACGTTAGATGCCCCCCAGGATTTGCCAGGCGATGGCAATTTAGACATGAGTTTTGCTATTTTCTCGAGCAATTGATAAGATAGTTGTAAACGAAACCCAACCCATATTCTCTTTTTCTTTACTGTGTTAATTCAGCGATCTGAAGGCGGATATTACAAGGAAATAGTTTGAGTTCTTCAAGAGGTCCCAGGCGAAGATAGAAATATTGACTTGGTCCTGACGTACAGGAATCTTAGAATTCTTGGGCTAATCGAGCGAAGACAAAGTATAAGGCTCTACGGTGCATTAAGAACTATCTCGAGGGAGCGAGTTAAGTGAAAAAAGCTTACAGTTGTCATAATCGAAGAGGCTAACTCTGAAAGTACCCACACCGACGAGGTACCGTTGGGTGAGCCTGTGGATGCAGCCCAGGATGCTGAAGTGAAGAGAAAAGGAAAGGCAACCATTTTCAAGCCATCCAAAAAGGGGAGATGGAAATCTGTTGTCATGTACCAACCCGCCTCCGAAATTAGAATTTCGAAGATGTCTCCCCCAAGAATAGAAAGTCTTTACGAAGGGCTCGTCGATCTTCCAATTCTGGACGATGTGTCCATGCAGCATGATGCCGGATTGGATGATCTCCAACACGCCCTAGTTTTAAGCGAATCTCTACCCGCTAGCGTGGTTGACACATTCGGTTGGTCGGGGGGATGCACATAAATACATACTTCACGGCACTACACGATTTTTGACCGTAAGCTGCCTTTTTCTGAAGATCACTAACTTCGTTTCTGTTTTGCTTTGCAGACACCATGTCCGGTCGAGGCTCAATGCTCGGTAGTCTACGCAGCAAACGTAAATCTTCGTCCTACTATGAGTCACACATGAGGGAAGAAGATAGGGATCACGATCAAGGCTATTCTAGCCAGGAGCGGTCTGATAGGGATAGAGGATATGTACGTCGATCCCAAGCTCGCACACCCCCACCCAGAGCTCCCGCACCGCCTTCGGCTCATGTTTCGAGGCCTCCAGAACCTCCATGGCACAAGCTGTCTTCCCGCACTTCACAGTCCAACTCTCATCGCCCAACTGAAGTGGTAGACCCTTCAACTACTGCACAAGCCCTCGCCGGGCCCATTGGGGAGGGAGCGATGAGGCTTGCTCAGCTGAAAAGGGATTTTCCTGATATATGTTTTGATTGGTTCTTTTTTCCCCCACGCTTGAAAAGGATTCCGGCGTCATCCGAACATACTGTGCATGATTATGTCGCGGATATATTCTTCCAGTATCAGGAATGGTCGAAAACCATGAAAAAGGCATCGAAGGTGGCTTTTGACCTAGCAGTTATGATTGAGAAGCTGGAGAAAGAGCTTGGCCAGAAAGATCGTATTATTCAAGCGCTCAATAGCGAGGCTGAGTCTTCTCGTCAATCTGAGATCGAGGCTCTTAAGAGAGCCGATGAGGCCCAAGTGACGACGGATAGAATGAAGGGGAACCACTATGCCACAGTGGAGGATATGGGCCACAGGAACACCATCGTTACCGCTGAGCGGGACGCAGCCCTTAAAGAGCTTAACGAGCTTAAGTCTAAATTTTTTGAAATCATAAAGAAAAAGGATGCTGCTAACGTTGCCGCACAGGAAGCGTGCGATCAAGCGGTGGTGCTCCAGAGGGAGAGAGATGCGGCCATGGAAAAGGTTCGGGAGGTGGAGGCCAGAGTTGATGAGAAGGATTGGCAGGCAGAGACCAGGCTTGAGGCGGACATAGAGGAACTTCTCGTCATTTACAATGCCAACGTACTGAGACATAGGAACTTGGCATGGCTCGACGATCACTCTACACATCTATACAACATTTGGAATTCGCTGGTCGAAGAAGAGAAGGCGGTGCTATTAGGTGGTGCCCTTGACGAATTTGAGCTGGAGAACCGCATATTGAGCGAAGATGAAAAGAAGGTTCTCCACGATTCTATGATCTCTAACGCGATAGGGAGACTGGGCACCCAGCACTTAGAAATTGGGGAAGGTTTCGGAGTTGAGCATCATGCTACAAGTTTCGAGATTGTTACTTCATCTAGATCTGAGCCCACTCCAGTGATCGAGCCCCAGCTCGTCCCGGCCTATGACCCTGAACAGCCGCGCCTATCTCCTATTAAGGAGCATTCATCCGAAGCTGTTCAGCCAACCACAAGCCGAATCAAGGAAGGTATTCTGAACAAATTTCATGTGTATTTGAAATGAAGGGCTTGCTTTTGAAGTGTGTCCTAATAGCTTCTCTTCTTCTTTGTCCAATGACCGAAGTTGCATTGACAGCGCCTCCTGCAATCCAAGAATCACATCAAGTGCACGAGGCCATTATTACTGAGGCGACCACCACAACTGTGGACGTACCGATCGAGGTGACACAAGGGAGCTGAATTTTCTTTAACGAGCAGATGATGAACAAGCTCCTGGGCCGACACAGAAACCCTTTTACGGATATACCATTCGTTCTTGGTGCGTTCCCGCCTGCTTCTGGTGCTTCGTCATAGTCCACTGCTGCCCCCAGCGAAGCCCGTGCTATTCGAGAAGTAGGGATATTGGCTGAAATTAATGCTGAGATGGAGGCAGCGGCTCATGGCGGTGATTCTGAGGGTGGAGTGACGGCGCCGGATCCAACTCCACTTCATATGATATCACCCAGGGGGACACTGGTTGATACTGGAGTGTCTACTCCGCCCCCGGTCGTAGATCCAGTTCCTCTGACTCCTCCTGAAGAGAGCATCTCCTAGAATCAAGTTCGGAGGAAGAGATCGATATCATGCCTTCGTCCGGAGATTCCCCGTCTGAAGGGAAAAGTTCGAAATGGAAGATCGTTAGCGGTGCCGGCGGCTCCACACTGAAGAAAAAGCCGAGGAAGAAGAAGGAATAGATTCCTTGGCACACTTTTGGGTAGATAGGAGTTAACTTTTGCTTTAGTAGGTCGTGTATAGATGTGGATTCGGCCCCCACTAGGAGGCATTTTTTGGAAGAACTTGTACATAAATTCTTATCTCCAGTTAAGTCGAAATAAAACTTTATTTTCTTTGGTTCAACTATTTTTCCTGTCTTTTATGCTTAAGTGTTGTAATGTTCGAATAATAGCTTGGTACGCTTGCGGAGTATCGGTTTTGGAGCTGAATATGTTTCATACACAAGTCTTAAAATCGTGGATACAAGCGGCGACTCAAGACTAAGCTGGATACTCGATGTCGTATTGTTCCAGTCAATGTTTCACACTTAAGCACCGCCCCCAGTTTAGAGAACCAGTTGTAATGATCTGCTAACGATCGCAATTCTATCTGCCTTCTAGGCTTAACATCGTCAAATCGATGTTGAAGCAAGTGAAGGGTGAGCGGTTTCAGTTGTGCGCGTTCACTGATAATAATCGCATCCACACTCTGGGGATAAGTATTTATATTTCGATGGTCAATCACACCTATCACAAATCTTGAGCACATGTCCACACTCTGGGGACTTAGGACAATCTGTGATCGTTAATCTGGTTCGCACTCTGGGAATTCGAGTGTTATCAATGTTTGTAACACAGTTTGCACTCCAGGAGCTTTGACTTAATATTTGTACTCTAATTCACACTCTGGAATTTTGGATTCAACATTTATATTTTGGTCCGCACTCCGAGAACCTGGAATTGATGTTTATACTCCAATTCATGCTTTGGGAATTTGGAGTTGGTCGACAGATGGTCAGTCACATCTGTTTGGGCTTTTTAGAAATTCATTCACACTCTGGGAACGATGGATTTATTGGGATCGTGGATGGTCGGATCACATCCACCCCGAGTTAACAAGCGAGGTCGTTTGACGGACAGGTCCATCCTCCTAGAACTTGGTTAGGATACGGCCGAAGTCGTTAGGCGGATGGGTCCACCCTCTCCCGAACCGCATTTATATGTTTATACTCCAACCCGCACTCTGGGAGTTTGGAGCTAGTGTTTATACTCCGGTTCGCACTCCTAGAATCTAGAGTTAATGTTTATACTCCAATTCGCACTCTGGGAATTTGGAGTTGGTGTTTATACAGCAGTTCGCACTCTAGGAACCTAGAGTTAATGTTTATACTCCAATTCGCACTCTGGGAATTTGGAGTTGGTGTTATACTCCGGTTCGCACTCTGGGAACCTAGAGTTAATGTTTGTACTCCAATTCGCACTATGGGAATTTGGAGTTGGTGTTTATACTTCGGTTCGCACTCCGGGAACCTAGAGTTAATGTTTGTACTCCAATTCGCACTCTGGGAATTTGGAGTTGGTTATAGGACTGTCATGTGTCGTTACAGTTCAGCCTTTAATGTGACGGCTTCCCCCTGAGCTGAGGTTTCACTTAGTGAGTGGCCGGTCGTATCACAGTCACTCGCTATTTGAATAAATTCCATCGTACGATAGAACTTAGCTCTTCGTGCATCGTGATAGTTGAATGTCGCATTCGGTAGATCATAGCTCTAGCTTGAAGAGATGGTAATTTATTGTTGGAACGGGAAAACATGGCAAAGCCAGTGCCTTATTACAAATTCGAACTTCAGAATGCAAAGACAAATTGTAAATTATTTATAGACTAAATAAATAAAGCCTATCATGTGTAATAGTGACGAAGATCCTCGTCGTTCCAGGCTCTTGACAAAATGGGGTCCGCCTCTGACGGCGTTTATCACTAATCTCCCGCCAGGACGGGTAGAGTCCTCCCGTCTCAGCCGATCGGGCTCATTATTCTAATTTGATGGGCCTGCTCCTCCAGGCTGCGGTGCCCGCATAAACTGTTCCAGCTTCCTTTCTCTAATCAACTTTTCCACGAGATCCTGCAAATGATGACATTCATTCGTATTGTGCCCGTAGCTTTCATGAAACCTGCAAAAATTTTCCGTCTGGGTTTGCCTTTCTGACGACGGTTTTGGTGTAGGTTTTTTGTATTGAATTGTATTACGGGTTTGTAAATACAAGTTCTCCAGTGATGTATTCAAAAGAGTGTAGTTGTAAAACATAGGATTCTTGCGCTGTGGGCCACGGTTCTGATCTCACTTTCTATTTTGATTCACGTTCTCCCTCCGCTGAGTTTGTTTGTTTTGAATGTTCAACTGAACTTTTCCGAAACTCTCACCAGACTGTTTGACCGCAGCATTGCTTTGGATCCCTTCCGTACTTGGCCTTGCATCATCTTGCTTCCTAGACCATTTTGCATCTTCTTCTCAGGAATTGAGCCGCCTTAGCATAGAAACGGTCCAATGATGCAGGTGGTTTCCCGGCCAGCCAGTGGCCGAATTCAGAGTCGGGGTCAATCCCCTTAGTCAACGCCATAAGGATGGAGTTATCGTTCGGATTGTTGATTTTCACACACGCAGCATGAAATCTCTCTAAGTAGCGTCTGAGTGTTTCTCTGGGAGCTTGGGTGACACTAGATAGAGTGTTGACATCTTTTGGCCTTGCGACGTGCATGCGGAATTGCTCAACAAATTTAGTGGCCAACTGGTCAAAGGAGGAAATGGATCGTGTTTGCAGTCGGGTGAACCACATGGTAGCGATGCCTCCTAAGGAAATGGGTAAACTATGACACTTCACTACATCGTCGGCTCTAGCAGCGCTCATCGACCATTCATATTTTAGAATATGTTGGTTGGGGTCGGAGTTTCCTTCGTACATGGGTAGATTCGGCATCCTGAATCGCCGAGGGGGTTGAGCAGTAAGTATATCGTCTGTAAAAGGAGTGTGACTTCGGAAGATTCCCCAGTCGTCATTCGTGGGACCCTGGCTCCCACGGATCATCTGACGTATCATGGTCGGAAGATCCGACATTTGTATGTTCTATGTGGTTCGAGCCAAAGTGTGAATAGTTTCCATATTATGAGGTTGGACCGGATGCTGTCGGTCCACGTCTCGCCTTCTTGGCTCATAGTCCTTTGGGACGTATGGTTCAGGAGTATGCCCGTGCTGATGATGGTCCAGGTTCGACTGATTTCAGGCATCGACCCTTGGTTCAACCGCGGCGGTCGTAGTGCGGTAGTCTGTGGTGTAATAAGGAGCGGTACCCCCTCGTGAGGAGGGTCCGGTGTGGAAACTGGCCGATGGACCAACACTCAGCTGTCCATCGGTCATTTTCGGTTGATGTCCAGCAGTTTGTATATGACTTACATCTAGCCGAGGTCTTGGAGATCGATGATGATAATCAGAAGAGGAAGAACTTTTGGTGGAGGAGCAAGAAGCATGATCTCTCCTAGATCTCCTCCGCTTCTGGCAATTCAGCTGGCTGGTCAGCTCGGCATTAGCGCGTAGCTTCTCTGTTAGTTGTTGCCGACTCTGGGTCAGTTCCTAAAGCAGCAACTGGAACTCTTGTCGGGTAACCGAACCTGATGGTTTCGAGGGTCCTATAGCGTCTTGGTTAGAGGGAGGTAATGGCGTGGAATTCTGTCTATCCCGGCCTTCTTGATTGACGGCGTTGGAGGTGGTCCTTGTGCTAACCATCCTGGGGGTTGAACCCCATTCCTAGATTTTGTGCAAATCTGAATAGGATGGAAGGAATTCGGATTAGTGAGATCTCTCTCTTAGATTTGTGCAATCCAGTATCGATGATAGATCCAAGGAGCAGGAGAAAATCTGGGTTTTCTCAGTGAAAGCACCAAAGTGTTTGTACCAAAATTGGGCACAACACTCTTCTGAAGTATTTGAAGAGATAACAGTGAAGAATATTAATGTAAAATGAAGATTATCTAACAAAAACTCCAACTAACAGGAATGTAAATGCACAGACAAGCGATTTAGAGTGGTTCGGCGTGTTGCCTACGTCCACTATGAAGTTTTTATGACTTTATTGATTCTCTTTGAACAATTACAAGTGATTACAGCGAACAACAGCAAAATACAACTTGGAATTTGAATTCAACAGCAAGAGTATGGTGCAAATCTTGATCCGGCAGAGTCTGGGTGCTTGAGAATCCAAAAGATCCTTCTTCTGTAGGTTCTGGGGCTCTATTTATAGGCGTAGGAGGCTGATATCACGCTCAAACTTCGAGAGACTCGTTATGGCACGTGAGGCGGCCCACGCGACCGATCGTGGAGAATTTCGACTCGATCCGTGATCGATACGAAATCAATTCATATCGATCAAGATCGTGTCCAATGGAGCTGAAACTTGGTGGAAGCAATCTTTGGCTTGTACGTAATCTCCTGTGAAAATTTCATAGCATTTGGATCAGTGTATTTTGAGTTATGGTCGATAGGAAATTGGATTTTCGACTGCACTTCTTCTTTCGAATCGATCAATTCGACTCGACGATGCACGCGACCTAGCAGCGAGATGGCGTGCACTCCTCACATCGATCCACTCTTTGCTCCGGTTTGACTGTTTCAACTCCATGAATCTCGCCTTGTTTGTATCGATGACCGTTATTTAATTCGTGTTGATGGATACGAAGTAGTGATAACTCGATGGATTCGAACATCAATAACATTGATGGATACGTAGTAGTGATAACTCGATGGATTCGAACAACAATAACATTGATGGATATGAACCAATGGAGACTAATGGTTACGAATATGACTTTCCTTGATGGATACGAGCCAAGTAGACACTTAATGGATACGAAGTAGGCTTGAGAAAGTCAATACGAAATGCATGCTCTGCCGATGGATTCGTACGAGATCGAGTTTAGCCGAGGCTTCTTGATGGATTCGAATGAGATCGAGTCGAAATTAGGCTTCTTGTTGGATTCGAATGAGATTGAGTCGAAATTAGGCTTATTTATGGATTCGAACCTGATCGATGCGAAGTTGATGGGTACGAATTGAGACATGATGGATGCGGACTCTATCGATACGAAGCTAAGCTTTCCGATGGATACGAAAATGTGGCTTTTTCCCTCAACTTGCATCGATCATATCTTGAGCATATGTACTCGGATTGCCTTGAAATTTGGAATGCCGGCTTCCACGGCTTAACTCATCATGAGTTGCAGCTTGATCCAGACTCGAAATTTTTGTACCGATATCCATACTAGACCTATGTATTAATGATCTCTAGGATGATTCATCCTTGGTTTCTAGTCAAGCTCTTGGTGTCACGGCCTTGCCAAAAGGCGGGATAACAAAATCATCTTATTTGAACTTTAAAATCCTTAAATGCTTTCACAATGGTTTAGCAAATTTTAATACATAATCATTATAAGAACCGCTTATTCTAATTTTCAAAACTTATCTATTTTATATAAATTTAAAACCTGTTAATCATTCATCTTTGAAAACAATATTTCATAACTTAAAAATTTGCCTTAACTTGTTTAAATATTTTAAAACTTGATTTGTTTACAAAATTTTAGCTTATGATTAAAACCAGATCACACCTGAACAACTCGAGACCACCCTCTTGCATCCCGAGTCTATCACGAAACAACCATCATCTCATTTGCTTCGAGTCACACCTCAGAAAACACGAGCACAATACCTAATCGAACTTGTCTTCCCCCAAATTCCATTGTTCCCAGATACATCGTGCACGTGGTGCACGTACCCCAGCGCCTCCCACCTCCGGTGATCATCGCGGCGACGTTCGACCATCACACGAACTTGCGCGACCACATTCGAACACCCAGATCGCACGCAACCTACACAAATCGAAATCGAGCCTTCTCGACCATACTTGACAACCACCATGGCCAAAAAACCATCCTTCCCAACGCCTCCGACCTCGAGATCGCCGACCATCATCACTGAAGCTTCGTCATCCTACCCAGCACCCATTCGTACCATCGCGAGCGATTCCGATGTTCACCATTGCCGAAAACACCTCGACAACTCCAACAACCCCAAATGCATCACTAAACCCTATGTTGACCTTCCCTGTCCACCACGTCCACCCGAAAAATCCACCTCCAATTTCCCATCAATCCTTATCCTCCATACTACCTCCAGCCTAAAACTCGACCAATTCCGCCACGCCGATCACCAGAATTCGACGATCTACCAAATTTTGATCAACTCCGATTACCCCCCAATTACAATATTAAAAATTATGATTTTCACGTTAAAATTCATTATTTCAAAATTCGATTCCATTTATATAATCAAATTAAGTAATTATAATGATTGATTTTCTGACCTTTTAAGATTATCACTGTAAAGTTATATATTCTGAAATAATTACCCAATAAAAATTCTTAAAACTATTTTTATAATTAACATTACACTGCCATCATCAATTTTTATTCAAGGATGAAAGCTTAAATCTTAGTGTATGAGGAGATGTGAATTTTTGTTTGTTGTTTGGGAACTATAATCATAACAGGGACAAGAACATATACTTACAGGTAGATATATTCGTATACACAGAGCCATTCATATATATATACACACACACACATGCGTCTACATACATGAACACATACAATCATATTATATAGAGATTCATCACAGATATTTAAACCAAATCATAGATTTTAAAAGCTGTTTTTAAATTTAGATGTTTACTCACCTTTATTCGGTTAGAACAGGAAACAGAGCCTTGTTTTGAACAGAAATTTGAATTTTGATCATTGAATTGCTGTATGATTTCGGACTTGCTTCTTGATTTAAATGAAAGAACTTTTCTTTATTATATTCAAGTGGTATGAACCAGGCACGAATTAATGGTCATATTTATATAGAAAAGGAGGAAGTGTATTAAGCAAGCCATGGTGTGGCTGCAGATTTGTACAACTGAGATTTTTTTTTGATTTGCTATGACTTGATATTTGTATGCTATACTTAAATGCTTGTCCCCTCTTTTGTTTACATGCATTATGTGTATATCCATTTGTTTGTACTTATGCATCTTTCCATATCAATTACTTGCATATATCCATTTTTGTTTTTTTAAATATCACACACACACACACACACACATATCATCTAACACAAAAACTCGTACCTACATTTTTATGGATATCTTATCTCGATATAAATGGTGACATTTATCTATATAAAAAGTTTATTTTCTTTATTTCTTTCTTTCTTTTATAGGATTTATCATACCCGGATATTTAAAAAAAAAATTAAACATCTAATTTACCTTTTTTTTCAATGCTTATTTTAGTTCCAAATTCACATGTATATTCAAATTCATTTGTTTGATTAGTTAATATTAAAATTTCAATAACAAAATCAGTTAGTTCTCCAATGAACAAATGTCCAAAAATCCAGGTTATTACAGGTTACCTCTATCATTGTACGTTGTTACGTTTTAGTTACATAATTAGTTTTGCTGACTCGTTGCTTGCAGGAGATTAATAGGCTATGGTATAGTCCCCTACTTTCGAGTTGAGTTTACTATACTTGTTTAAGGGTAGTCCGAGTTATCCCTAAGCCACATTTGTGGAGAGGACCGATCCTACTTTATTAGTCCTCTTTATATTTGTATACGGCTTTGATATATAATACTTTGAGATTGTTCCCCTTACACTAAGCTTTATGTTTGTCTCGCATTTTGTCTTTGCCTGCTTATGTCATGATAACTCTTGGGTACTCAATGAAGTAGCATGGGAGTCAGATGCTTTTGGGGATACGCTTTTTGGACAGTTGGAGCACTATTGAGGAAAAATTGATGCTTTGGATATATCCTTGATGTTGTAGTAGTATATGACAAACAGTCTATTTATTTACGAGACTTGTTATGTCAGATATTATATTCTGGCTTTCTGGATTGATATTTATTAATCAGTTACTTCCATTAGTAAAGTCTTTTATATATTGTTTAACATATTGCTCATGCATATTAAGTATAGTATATGTATTACCATTCCACTGTAAAATTCTTTCGTTATGCCCCAGTGATGTTTAGTTTTTTGTTTTACCCCGACAGACTATCTTTTGTGGTATTTAGGAGTTAGACGTTGTCACTCAACATTGATTCAGGGTATTACAAAGGACGGGTCGTTACAGTGCTGGTATCCAAACTCAGTATTAGAATCTACTTTTTCTTAGACATTTGTAAGGTAAAGATGTTTATTAGTTGATCTAGTAACATCAAATAGTTTATACAACTTAGATGTTAAAATAAAAGACATGATTTAATAAAACAAAGAATATTAAAACCTTCTTATTAAATTTAACCTATTAAAACTTGTGTTAAATTACTTCTTCTCTAACCAAGAGTGATATAGTCCTATATTAAAATTTTCATTTACCAACACACTCTTTTATCAAAATACCTTTGTATTTTGGATCCATTTTCTATAAGGAAACTTAAGGTCTGAATCCCGGTTTATATTTCAAAACCTTTTTGAAATGATACAATATATTTTAATGCATAGAAAATATACATATTGACCAAGTAACACCAAAATGATACTAAGGAACTGGGTCCTACCAAATTGTATTATACATCCCCTTACAAAGAAGGGTAATACTTAAGGGAAATGCATGTCATCCAAACACGTCCCTTGCCCATTTTTAGTATTTTTTGGGCCATTCGAACTACTTAACATAAAAATACTTCTTTCATTTTGAATCCCATTTTGAACCAGTACCGTGTATATTTCCAAGTGAATAGTTTAAACAATGTATCTATTACTAACTTACTTTGGGTTCGTTCGGATTTGAACCATTTTTGATCGTACAATGACAAAAGTAATAATTTACTAAGTGCACTACAGTATTTGCCTAAGCAAACATCAGACTTTCACTTAGAAGATTATTCAAATCACCTCAAAAATAATCGAGACTCATTCCCGAACTATCCAAAGAAAATGTACTTTAAAATTCTCTTTGAAATATTTATACTTATAAATACTTTCAAGTAATGTTATCCTTACTTTTTCCAAAGATGTTTTGAAATCATATTTCAGTGACATCAGGATTTACTGTCTCAAAAATCCTTTCCATTTATAAAACAAAATTTATAAACCCAATTTATAAAATCCTCTTTATATAAAATCATTCCTTTTATCAAAATGAGCTTTATAACAACATTATCACCGAAAACCTTATAGTCAAACGTGAAACATAATTCATAAGGTATTGATCTTTAATTTAATCAAAATAATAAATGCTCATAAAGTGATCAAGTATATATAATCAAACACTGGTCAATGCTCCTAAACTGGACGAGCATGAGTAATCGAACCATAAATTATAATAATTGCATATTATCATTTCTAATAAACAAACACATCATAAGTAATTACATTAAATTTTTGAAAATTATTCTCTTATATACAAAAAAAATAATTCTAGGTAAAATTATTTCTTTTACCAATTTTAACACAGTATAAACATTTTTATATCACCAACATGTAACGATCCCGTTTTAAAGCCAAATTTAATTCAGTATTTAATATAAATTTTTAGAATTAATTTTAACTTTTCCAAAAACGAATAAAATATGTGTTTGTTTGTGTATATATGTAGATGGTAAATAGAATTTGAATTTAAAATTCAAATATAAATATCTTAAAAAATGGATTTAAAAATAATATATACATTATTTTTTTATTAATGTATAATTAGATTTCAAATCATTTTCTTTTAAATTGTATAATATAAATAAAGGAGATGTATCTATAAAAATTGGAAATATATAAAGACATAAGATACATGCAAATTAACAAGTGTATAAAAATTAGAACATGCATTAAACATTTATGAGTTAATTATATCATGCAACAACAAGTGTCATGTTTTTTATTTATTTCTATTTTTTTAAATAATAAATAAAATTGAAAACAAGCTATATATACCATTAACTCCTTCTCTTCTAAATTTTCTTTCACACATTCAAAAACTTTAAAACCTGGAAAACTAAAAAAAAGAAACTAAGAAAAATCAAAACAAAAGTAAAACAATCTCTTTCCAATTTTTAAACCTTAAGCTAAAACAAGTACAACTCAGTTTAAATCAAAGCAAAGATCATCTCAATACAACAAGCAGTTAAAGATCAAATATCAAGCAAATAAAAAACAAGTTGAAGACCAAAACCAAAACATTTCTAGTTTTCAAAACCAGGCTCTCTGTTTTCTTCAAATGGTGAGTAAACTACTTTAAATCCGATTTATAACTTGATGTTTGTGATGAATATTGAAGTGAAGGTGTGAAAAATGTTTGCATGAATGTAAATATGTTTGCTTGTATATAAATATGTGTATATATCTGTGCATGTCTGGGAAACAGGTAAAAATGCCTCTGTTCTGGATTACAGGTTTCAAAACCTGTTCAAAATCCAAAATCTCTTCCTTTAATCTCTTTTAGCTGATGATGTTTAATCAAAAAGTGTATCAATCAATAAGATTTTAATTTTAAAAATGGGTTCAAGTGTTTATATTAAGTAATTATTTCAAAATAGGAATTTACAGTAATAATCAGCACAAGTCAGAAAATCAATCATTTAAATTTCATGTTTCGAATTCATAACTTGATTCGTATTTGAAACTCATGATTTTTGATAAAGATTTTGTGAGATTTAGTGTTGTGGTTGTTAAGAATTATCGAAGGAATTGGGACTTTTCTCGATTTCTGGTGATCAGCGAGGAGTAGGAGGTTGTGGTTGTTGCTGAAGCATGCTTGGAGGTCGGGGATCTCGAGAAAAATACTCGGTGAATTTATAATCAACCGTGGTAGCTGAATGACGGTGAAGTAGCGTTTAATGACTTGGTTTGGTCGATGTGAGTTTCGAGGGTAGTTCGTCATCGTCGATGCATCAGTCTCAACCGGAGGTGGGGGAAACGGTGCGTGGCTCTGAGGTAAAGGTTTGGACGTGATGGCAAGTTCCCTGGTGATCTGAGGCATCGACACGAGGTGGTTGTTGATGATCGGTTTATTCCAGGTCAGGTTCTTATGTGTTCGATTTCGTGTTCGTCTCGAAGCTCAGGTGGTTGGAATCGAAAGGGAAGGTTGTCGCCATCGTGCTGGTGGTAGCATCGATGGTTGGAGGTGATTGGTTCGCCTGTGCATGTGCACATATGTTTGTGGTGTGTCAGTGGGTTGGGTAGTTAAAAAGATGATGTTGCCTTGGGTTTGCTCTCGGGGAAGAGAAGATCTGGCTCGGCTTTGGGTAAGGGGAGCACTCGGGTTTGTCTCGGGTAAGTTGTAGTAATAGTTTGGAACTTTAAAACAGATCAAGTTTAAAATAATTTCTTTATTAATTCTTTTAAATAATAATTTCTCGTTTAAATTTAAGATTTGTTAAAGGGATTTAAAATAAATTATTTTAAATAATTAAGTTTGAGATATTTTAAATTAAATGTCCTAGATTTGTAATTAATTCTTAAATTTATTTAAATAAATTTAATAATGTAATTAAGGAGTTAATTAAGAAGAATGGTTTATCTTTAATTAATTTAAGGATAATTAATTAATGTAATTAATTAGAGGATAATTAATTATTGTAATTCATTAAGGGTTAATTAATTAATAAAAGTAATTAAAGGATAATTACTTAATGTAAGTAATTAAAAAACAATTAATTAATTAATTAATTAATAATTAAGGTTAATTAATAATTAAGGTTAATTATTAATGATTAATGGTTAATTAATAAATGGTTAAAGGATAATTAATTAATGATTAAAGAGTAATTAATCAGTAATTACGGAATAATTAATTAATATAAGTAATTAAGGATGATTAATTAATTTCATTAATTAATTAAAATTAATTAAAAGGGTTTGTAATTAATTAATGTTAATTAAGCAGGATTAGGTAATTAATTCATAAATAATTAATTTATTTTGGGTTAAATAAATTTTAAATTATGCGATTAATTAATCTTGCTTATGGATGATTATTTTATAGAATGTTTGGATGGATTAATGTTTATAGTATATTAATCTATGATGTGCTGTGATGTGCAATGCTTTGGATTGAGCTGTGAGAAATATTTATATGTGATTAATTACTGTGTGAATCTGAACTTCTGAGTTGAATTAAAATTGTTTACTTAAACAACTTGGCCTTTATGACGGCATTTGAATTTTGATGAGACCGAATCGAATTCCAGATGGTTATTAAGAGGACTTTTTGGTAGAAAACGATGAAGAGGGATATATCCATTTATGTTGGTCGATGCGTAACTTGCCAACAAATAAAGAGTGGTCAAATGAGGGTAGCAGGTTTACTCCAACCATTGGAAGTGCCCAAATGGAAATGGGACAAAGTGTCTATGGATTTCATAGATGGTTTGCCATTAACTCAAAAGGGTAATGAGGCGATTTGGGTTATTGTGGATCGTATGACCAAGACTGCCCACTTTATCCCAGTGAAATCCACCCGAATGGGAGCGAGTTTGGCAGAGTTATATGTGAAGGACATTGTTCGACTCCATGGAATACCAAGTAATATAGTGAGTGATCGTGACTCGATCTTCACTCGTAGATTTTGAAAGGCCAAGCCGCACTAGGAACCAAGTTGAACTTCAGTACTGCTTACCACCTGCAGTCTGATGGGAAAACTGAGAGAATAATTCAAATCTTGGAAGATCTTTTACGTGCTTGTATTCTTGACTTTGGAGGTTCATGGGAGGACCATTTTCATTTGGTTGAGTTTTCGTATAATAATAGTTATCAGGCCAGTATTAGAATGTCTACTTTCGAAGCATTGTATGGTCGTCCTTGTAGATCACCTGCATGTTGGATTGAGTCGACTGATAGGCTTGTTCTTGGTCCGGACATGATAAGGAAAGCTTCCGGGAAGGTTGATTTCATTCGGAAGAAGTTGAAAACTGCCCAGAGTCAATAGAAAAGTTATGCCGACCATAGGAGAACTTTAGAGTTCCAGGTTGGAGATTCAGTTTTCTTAAAGGTTTCTCCAATGCGTAGAGTTTTGAGATTTGGAAAGTCGGATAAGCTGGCACCGCGATATATAGGTCCTTTTCCTACACTTGAGAGAATTAGTCCTTTGGCTTATCGAGTGCAGTTACCTAATTGGTTAACTGCCGTACATAATACGTTCCATATTTCACACCTTCGGAAGTATGTGCACGACCCAAATCATATCATTGAGGAGGCCGCTCGATAGGATTTGGAAATCACACCTAACTTAGCAGTGAAAAGAGAAACATCGAAGATTATTGGTCGAGATGAAAAGCGATTAAGGAATAAAGTGGTGAAATTGATGAAAGTACAATGGACTGGAGATCCAAATGATTGTACTTGGGAAACAACGGAAAGTGTGCAAAAGTCCTATCTCAAGTGTAGAATAAATATTTCGGCTTGATCTGGTAAGCCGTTTCTCTATCTTTTTGTGTGATCATATGTTCTTTGTTTCTATCCATGTCTATCAAATTTCGAGGATGAAATTTTCTTAAGGGGAGAAATTACGATCCTATTTTAAGCCAAGTTTAATTCAGTAATTAATATAAAATTTTAGAATTAATTTGAATTTTTCCAAAAATAAATAAAATACGCGTTTGTTTGTGTAAATATATGTATATATGCAGGTTGTAAATAGAATTTGAATTTGAAATTCCAATGTAAAGATCTCTTTACAAAATTTATTAAAAAATAATATATACATGATTTTTTATTAATGTATAATTAGATTTCAAATCATTTTCTTTTAAATTGTATAAATACAAATAAAGAAAATGTATTTATAAAAATTGGAAATATAATATAAAATTATATAGACATAAGAAACATGCAAATTAACAAGTGTAAAAAAATTAGAACATGCATTAAACATTTGTGAGTTAATTATATCATGCAACAACAAGTGCCATGTTTTTAATTTCTTTCCATTTTTTTAAATAATAAATAAAATTGAAAACAAGTTATATATACCACTAACTCCTTCTCTTCTCAATTTTCTTTCACACATTAAAAAAAAATTAAAACCTATAAAATAAAAAAAAAGAAACAAAGCAGAAAAATCAAAACAAAAGTAAAACAATCCCTTTCCAATTTTTAAAACCTGAAGCTAAAACAAGTTCAATTCAGTTTAAATCAAAGCAAAGATCATCTCAAAACAACAAGCAGTTCAAGATCAAATATCAAGCAAATCAAAATCAAGTTGAAGATCAAAACCAAAACATTTCCAGTTTTCAAAACCAGGCTCTCTGTTTTCTTCAAAAGACGAGTAAACTACTTTAAATCTGATCTATAACTCGATGTTTGTGATGAATATTTGAAGCGAAGCTGTGAAAAATGTTTGCATGAATGTAAATATGTTTGCAAATATACAAATATGTGTATATATCCGTGCATGTCAGGAAACAGGCAAATATGCCTCTATTCTTGATTATAGGTTTCAAAACTTGTTCAAAATCCAAAATCTCTTCCTCTAATCTCTTTTAGCTAATGATTTTAAACAAAAAGTGTATCAATCAACAAGGTATTAATTTTAAAAATGGTTACTAGTGTTTATATTAAGTAATTATTTCAAAAATAGGAATTTATAGTAATAATCAACACAAGTCAGAAAATCAATCATTTAAATTTCATGTTTCGAATTCATAACTTGATTCGTATTTGAAAATCATGATTTTTGATAAAAAATTCTGATTTTTAGTGTTGTGATTGTTAAGAATTATCGGGTTGAATGGAAAATTAGGACTTTCCTTGATTTCTAGTGATCGACGAGGAGTGGGAGGTCGTGGTTGTTGCTGGAGCATGCATGGAGGTCGAGGATCTCGAGAAAAAATACTCGGTAAATTTACAATCCACAGTAGTGGCCAAACGATGTTGAAGTAGGGTTTAAATACTTGATTTGGTCGACGTAAGTTTCGAGGGTAGTTCGTCATCGTCGATGCATCGGTCTCAACCGGAGGTGGGAGCAAAAATGCGTGGGTCTGAGGCAAAGGTTTGGACGCGATTGCAAGTTCCCTGGTGATCTGAGGCGTCGACATGAGGTGGTTGTTGATGATCGGTTTGTTCCGGTTGGGTTCTTATGTGTTCGATTTCGATTTCGTGTTCGTCTCGAAGCTCGGGTGGTGGGAATCGAAAGGGAAGGTTGTCGTCATGCCAGTGGAAGCGTCGATGGTCGAAGGTGATGGGTACGCCTGTGCATGTGCACATATGTCTGTGGTGTGTCAGTGGGTTGGGTAGTTAAAAAGATGACGTAGCCTCGGGTTTTCTCTCGGGAAAGAGAAGATCTGGCTCGGGTTTGGGTAAGGGGAGCACTCGGGTTTGTCTCGGGTAAGTTGTAGTAACCGTTTGAAACTTTAAAACAAATCAAGTTTAAAACAATTTCTTTATTAGTTTTTTTAATAATAAATGCTTGTTTGAATTTGAGATTATTTAAAGGGTTTCAAAATAAATTATTTTAAATTAATTAAGTTTGAGATATTTCAAATTAAATGTCGATGATTGTAATTAATTCTTAAATTTATTTAAATAAATTTAATAATGTAATTAAGGAGTTAATTAAGAAGAATGGTTTATCTTTAATTAATTTTAGGATAATTATATAATGTAATTAATTAGAGGATAATTAATTAATGTAATTAATTAAGGGTTAATTAATTAATGAAAGTAATTAAAGGATAATTACTTAATGTTAGTAATCAAAAAACAATTAGTTAATTAATTAATAATTAAGGTTAATTAATAATTAATGTTAATTAATTAATGATTAATGGTTAATTAATAAATGATTAAAGGATAATTAATTAATGATTAATGGTTAATTAATAAATGATTAAAGGATAATTAATTAATGACTAAAGAGTAACTAATCAGTAATTAAGGGATAATTAATTAATATATGTAATTAAGGATGATTAATTAATTTCATTAATTAATTAAAATTAATTATAAGGGTTTGTAATTAATTAATGTTATTAAGCAGGATTAGGCAATTAATTCAAAAATAATTAATTAATTTTGGGTTAAATAAATTTTAAATTATGCGATTAATTAATCTTGCTTATGGATGATTATTGTATAGAATGTTTGGATTGATTAATGTTTATAGTATATTAATCTATGATGTGTTGTGCTGTGCAATGCTTTGGATTGAACTGTGATAAATATTTATATGTGATTAATTGCTGTGTGAATGTGAACTTCTGAATTGAATTAAAATTGTTTACTTAAACAACTTGGCCTTTATGATGGAATTTGAATTTCGATGAGACCGAATCGAATTCCAGATGGTTATCCAAAAACCACATCGAATGTTAAAGGTGGATCTTTTGTTTAAAAGATTAAAAATGGAAATTTGTATCCATATGTTTTGAAAATAAGCGCTTATTATTCGAATAAGCCGGGGGAGGACATTAAGTCATAAAACCCATTCCGAATAATGATACGACGTAACAGAATCACATTTGAAGACGGTGGTTGAAGACCTGGTATTTTCGAGAATGAAAATTTCCTGTTGATTGTCTTTGCACCGAGTTGCTCTGGTATAGAGATTACCCCATGTGATGGGGAGTCAGGTTGGAATTGGGAATATCCGGATTTGCAAGGACTTTTTCCTTTATTAGACGAAGTGCCTTCGGTTCCATTCAGACCTAGGATGGACTTGTATGGATGTATGTCTAACGTTACACTTTGAGATATAAAGCTGGTTTCTATCAAATACATTTCTGTTTGGTGGTGGAGAATTTATTCTCTTAGCTTAACACACTTCTCTAAGACATACGAGCTCAGAGGTTATGTAGTTGATATTTACTAGTGATATATTCCCAATTTGTTAATGTGGCATGCTAAGTGCTGATCATTGGTTGATCGAAGCATGGCTTTTGTGAAAAGTGTAGCTTTGTGGGACGAGACTTCATCGAACCTCACACCCCGGAAATGGTTGAAACAGGAAGGATGCGGCAAGGTTATGGGTGTCGCGCCCTTCAGGATATGTGTATTTCCTTTTGGATAAAAAGTGGTATTCTGGTATGGAGCCCAGATATTTTCCTTATGTGGTCGTTGGTTGTCGTGGGGCCCTGGATAAAGGTCGGTTACAACCGGGGGATGACATACTCGTGACAGTTAGTTACCTAGTTACAGAGGTAACCGGTCTTGTGTTGGCAGAGATCCGGTTAGGTTCTCGGAGCATCCCTCTAGAGGCGTACCCATTCGGATAAAGGAAGTTCCTTAGTATTGACCATTTGTTGGAAATCCAATCACTCAATATAAGCCCTGTACGGTTTTAGTTGCAGAATCTGCCATTTAACATGGTAGCTATAGTAGGCATACTATAATGGTATGTATGCTGGCTAAGATTAATATTATACTTTCGAAATATTTTTCACGCTATGCACTAATAATAATATCAATAGGATTTTCACGTATCAAGCATGTTTGACTACTATAAGGAGAAACCTTTCCCATGTGTGTGATTACTTGAGTGTGTGCCGGGAGACCTTGTGGTAGTTTCATTTTCAAAAAAGCATGATGGATTTCTTTTTACTTCTTTTTGCACAAATAATTGTTTTTATGTTTGCTCACACCAGTCCCATGACTAACTCGGAGTTATCGTTCCCTTTCCTAAACTCTGGGTTCCCCTAATTTTCCACACGGGCAGCCTAGAGTCAGATTATTAGTAGATTCTGAAGCTTGGTCATAAGGTAGATGTAGATTTGAAGTCTTTGGTTTTGAATCTTTTGGTTTTTGAGCTTTTTGGGTTGGAGCTTTAGAGCTTTGGAATGAAGATGTTGTATGATGAATTCTCTTTTGGAAGACCATTTGGTGTTATTCCATGTTGATGTTATGTTATTCCCATTGTTATTTGTATATATTGGCTCTGATGATGTTGATCATTTGTTGTAGAATGTTATATCCATGTTGTGTATCAATGAAAATCATTTTGTTTCCGCTGTGTTGTTATCATATAGTTATAAGCTCCAGCGAACCGGACTCCAACGTTTGAATCTCGGGCATTTGAATATGGGTGATGTATTGGATGCCGATTTTCCCACATCGAATCTGGGTCGTCACATTTGGTATCAGAGCTAAAGGTTGAGTAAGAAATTTAGCTTTGGAGTATAACTCATTAGGTGACTCATTAGAGATAGGGTTAGAAATGCCCTAGAATGAGTATATTCCCTAAGATATCTCGTCCGTATGCCTAGATCAATTTTCTTACTATTTACAGATAGTGAGAATGAGTGCAAGAAGGGGACGAGGTAGGGGAAGGGTGAGTACCACTACTAATGGTCGAGACCCTGCAACAACAGCAACGGAAGGAGCAACGTTTTATGCCTTCCGCTGGTATTTCTAGGATGTATCAAGAAGATTACCTTACTTCTTATTTATGATAAAATTGTTAGAGTTCTATTCGACACTAGAGCCATGCATAGTTTTATTTCCCAACAAATCGTGGATGAGTTAAATCTTGAACCCGAATTCGTAGACGAACCTATTTGTGTGAAGAACCCGGTAGGAGGCCCTATGAATCTTTGTTTACGTTGTAGAAAGGTTCCTATTTTGTATTCTCATCATCAGTTTCCTATCAGCCTTTTCATACTTGACTTTAATGAATTTGAAATTTTACTTGAAATGAATTGGTTAACAAAATATGAAGCTAAATTAGATTGTATCAATAGAATGATTTCGGTTAAAAACAAATTTGGGAATTTTGTTGTGATTTCTTGTGAGGATCCAAGTCCGAAAAGGGATAAGCTAATGTATACTTTAGGGTATCTCGACCCAAGTTTGGAATCCATACCTATTGTTCGAGAATTTCCTGACGTATTTGAAGAAGTTAAGTCTTTACCTCCGCATAGGGAAATCGAATTTAGAACCTACTTGGTTCCCAATGCCCGTCCAGTTGTGCATGCAAGTCGTAGGATGGCACCAAGGGAAAGAGTAGAGCTAGTTAAGCAAACCTAAGATTTACTGGAGAAAATATTTATATGACCTAGTCGTTCCAGTTGGGGTTTAGCTATTGTATTTGTAGCCAAGTCTGATGGATCTTTGAGATTGTGCATAGATTATCGTGATCTTAATAAATTAACTCTTATGAATAAATTTCGTTCGCCCCGAATCGACGACCTGCTCGATCAATTGCATGGTGCTCGATTCTTTTCCAAGATAGATCTAGCCCATGGATTCCATCACCTGAGAATTGCGGAAGATTGTATTTATTTGACTGCTTTTAGGGGTCCTGATACATTCTACGAATGGTTAGTTATGCCCTTCAGACTAACTAATCCCCCTGCATATTTCGCAGACCTGATGACCCGAGTATCTCGAGAAGTATTATAAAATTCATTCTTGTATTTATTGCTGATATTCTGATTTATTCAAAAACCGAAGAAGAGCATGCAGAACACTTAAAATAGCTTTAGGAATATTGAGGAGGAATATTCTTTTTGCCAAGTTTTGTAGATGTCATTTTTGGGTTAAAGAAGTTAGATTTTTGGGACATATTGTAACAGAAGAAGGAATTTTTGTATTCCCGGTAAGGTTTCCGCTATCCTAGATTGGAAGCAACCCTCAACCCCAAAGGAAGTCAGTAGTTTTCTGGGATTAGCCGGGTATTACCGAAAGTTTGTCCAGGATTTCTCTAAGTTAGCCAGTCCGTTAACTAAGCTGACTATGAAGAATGCCAAATTTATGTGGACTCCAAAGTGCGAGGAAGCGTTCCAGGAATTGAAGAAAAGGTCGACCACTGCTCCCGTTCTTGCTATTATTAACGGGAATAAAGGTTTATCTGTTTACACAGATGCGTGTGGTGAAGGTGTGGGTTCTGTTCTAATGCAAGAGGCTAGAGTGATTGCTTCTGCGAGTAGGCAACTGCGACCACATGAGAAGAACTACCCGACCCACGATCTTGAGTTCTTGGTATTATCTTTGCTTTAAAAATTTGGCGTCATTATCTTCTCGGTGGAAAAAATTGAATTGTTCACCGACAATAAATCTTTGAAATACCCTCTTTACCCTAGAAGGATTTGAATCTAAGACAGCAACGTTGGTTGGAATCCTAACGTCATACGACCTAGATATTCAGTACACACCTAGTAAAGCCAACGTGGTAGCTGATTCTTTGAGTAGAGGACATACTGTTCTTGCTTATCTTATTATCACCCCCCATTCTTTTTAAGAAGGTTGCTGGTAAGCAAATTTGTGGGAGAGTTCGTCAAGGAGAAGATTCCAGCTTTGAAGTCGATAGTAGTGGAATTTTAAGGTTGAAAGGGAGGATTTGTGTCCCAAACATCCAAGATCTCAAACGAGAAGTATTGGATGAATGTCACAAATCCAAGTTTAGTATCCATCCAGGGGTTAACAAAATGAATCGAGATATTAAGAGGACTTTTTGGTGGAAAACGATGAAGTGGGATATATCCATTTATGTTAGTCGATGTGTAACTTTCCAACAAATAAAGAGTGATCAAATGAGGGTAGCAGGTTTATTTCAACCACTGGAAGTGCCTAAATGGAAATGGGACCAAGTGTCTATGGATTTCATAGATGGTTTGCCACGAAATCGGAAGGGTAATGAGGCAATTTGGGTTATTGTGGATCGTCTGACCAAGACTGCCCACTTTATCCCAGTGAAATCCACCCGAATGGGTGCGAGTTTGGCAGAGTTATATGTGAAGGAGACTGTTCGACTCCATGGAATACCAAGTAATATAGTGAGTGATCGTGACTCGATCTTCACTAGCAGATTTTGGAAGGCCAAGCCGCACTAGGAACCAAGTTGAACTTCAGTACTGCTTTCCACCTGCAGTCTGATGGGAAAACTGAGAGAATAAATCAAATCTTGGAAGATCATTTACGTGCTTGTATTCTTGACTTTTGAGGTTCATGGAGGACTATTTGCATTTGGTTGAGTTTTCGTATAATAATAGTTATCAGGCCAGTATTAGAATGGCTCCTTTCGAAGCATTGTATGGTCGTCCTTGTAGATCACCTACATGTTGGATTGAGTCGGGTGATAGGCTTGTTCTTGGTCCGGACATGATAAGGAAAGCTTCAGGGAAGGTTGATTTCATTCGAAAGAAGTTGAAAACTGCCCAGAGTCGATAGAAAAGTTATGCCGACCACAGGAGAAGAACTTTAGAGTTCTAGGTTGGAGATTCAGTTTTCTTAAAGGTTTCTCCAATGCGTAGAGTTTTGAGATTTGGAAAGTCGGATAAGCTGGCACCACGATATATAGGTCCTTTTCCTACACTTGAGAGAATTGGTCCTTTGGCTTATCGAGTGCAGTTACCTAATTGGTTAGCAGGCGTACATAATGCGTTCCATATTTCACACCTTCGGAAGTATGTGCACGACCCAAATCATATCATTGAGGAGGCCGCTTGATAGGATTTGGAAATCAAACCTAACTTAGCAGTGAAAAGAGAAACATCGAAGATTATTGGTCGGGATGAAAAGCGATTAAGGAATAAAGTGATGAAATTGATGAAAGTACAATGGAGTGGAGATCCAAATGATTGTACTTGGGAAACAGAGGAAAGCATGCAGAAGTCCCATCTCAAGTGTAGAATACATATTTCTGCTTGATCTGGTAAGCCGTTTCTCTATCTTTTTGTATGTTCATATGTTCTTTGTTTCTCTCCATGTCTATCAAATTTCGAGGACGAAATTTTCTTAAGGGGAGAAATAATTACAATCCCGTTTTATGCCTAGTTTAATTCAGTAATTAATATAAATTTTTTGAATTAATTTGAATTTTTCCAAAAACAAATAAAATATGTGTTTGTTTGTGTATATATACGTATATATGCAGATTACAAATAGAATTTGAAATTGAAATTCAAATATAAATATCTTTTAAAAAATGGATTAAAAAAGAATATATACATGATTTTTTATTAATGTATAATTAGATGTCAAATCATTTTCTTTTAAATTGTATAAATATAAATAAAGGAAATGTATTTATAAAAATTGGAAATATAATATAAAATTATATAAAGACATAAGAAACATGCAAATTAACAAGTGTAAAAAAGTTAGAACATGCTTTAAACATTTGTGAGTTAATTATATCATGCAACAACAAGTGCCATGTTTTTAATTTCTTTCCAATTTTTTTAAATAATAAATAAAGTTGAAAACAAGTTATATATACCACTAACTCCTTCTCTTATCAATTTTCTTTCACACGTTAAAAAAAATTAAAACCTATAAAGCAAAAAAAAGAAACAAAGCAGAAAAATCAAAACAAAAGTAAAACAACCCCTTTCCAATTTTTAAAACCTGAAGCTAAAACAAGTTCAATTCAGTTTAAATCAAAGCAAAGATCATCTCAAAACAACAAGCAGTTCAAGATCAAATATCAAGCAAATCAAAATCAAGTTAAAGATCAAAACCAAAACATTTCCAGTTTTCAAAACCAGGCTCTCTGTTTTCTTCAAAAGGTGAGTAAACTACTTTAAATCTGATCTATAACTTGATGTTTGTGATGAATATTTGAAGTGAAGCTGTGAAAAATGTTTGCAAGAATGTAAATATGTTTGCAAATATACAAATATGTGTATATATCTGTGCATGTCTAGGAAAAGGCAAATATGCCTCTGTTCTTGATTATAGGTTTCAAAACCTGTTCAAAATCCAAAATCTCTTCCTCTAATCTCTTTTAGCTAATGATTTAAACAGAAAGTGTATCAATCAACAAGGTATTAATTTTAAAAATGGTTACTAGTGTTTATATTAAGTAATTATTTCAAAAATAGGAATTTATAGTAATAATCAACACAAGTCAGAAAATCAATCATTTAAATTTCATGTTTTGAATTCATAACTTGATTCGTATTTGAAAATCATGATTTTTGATAAAGATTTCGTGATTTTTAGTGTTGTGGTTGTTAAGAATTATCGGGTTGAACGGAAAATTGGGACTTTCCTGATTTCTAGTGATTGGCGAGGAGTGGGAGGTCGTGGTTGTTGCTGGAGCATGCTTGGAGGTTGGGGATCTTGAGAAAAATACTCGGTAAATTTATAATCCACCGTAGTGGCCAAATGATGTTGAAGTAGGGTTTAAGGACTTGGTTTGGTCGACGTAAGTTTCGAGGGTAGTTCGTCATCGTTGATGCATCGGTCTCAATCGGAGGTAGGGGAAATGGTGCGTGGGTCTGAGGCAAAGGCTTGGACGTGATGGCAAGTTCCCTGGTGATCTCAGGCGTCGACATGAGGTGGTTGTTGATGATCGGTTTGTTCTAGGTTGGGTTCTTTTGTGTTCGATTTTGATTTCATGTTCGTGTCGAAGCTCAAGTGGTGGGAATAGAAAGGGAAGGTAGTCGTCGTCGTGCCAGTGGTAGCGTCGATGGTTGAGGTGATAGGTACGCCTGTGCATGTGCACATATGTCTGTGGTGTGTCAGTGAGTTGGGTAGTTAAAAACATGATGTAGCCTCGGGTTTTCTCTCTTGGAAGAGAAGATCTGGCTCAGGTTTGGGTAAGAGGAGCACTAGGGTTTGTCTCGGGTAAGTTGTAGTAACCGTTTGAAACTTTAAAACAAATCAAGTTTAAAATAATTTCTTTATTAGTTTATTTAAATAATAATTGCTTGTTTAAATTTGAGATTAGTTAAAGGTTTTAAAATAAATTATTTTAAATTAATTAAGTTTGAGATATTGCAAATTAAATGTCCTTGATTGTAATTAATTCTTAAATTTGGTTAAGAATTAATAATGTAACTAAGGAGTTAATTAAGAAGAAGGGTTTATCTTTAATTAATTTAAGGATAATTAATTAATGCAATTAATTAGAGGATAATTAATTAAGTGGAAATTAGCCACAAGGGCCTCTTTAGCAAGTGCAATTAGTTTCTAGGACATACAACTAAAATAATTACTTTTAAGGACAAAATGAAAAATAATTAGTTTCTAAGGCCTAAAAGCCTACGAAATTATGACCTTGAAAGTAATTGGACTGCTGACTTTGTCCTTAAAAATAATTATTCTGCTGACTTTGGCCTTCAAATTAATTTCTGTGGATGTATGTCCTAGAAACTAATTGGACTGGAAAATTTGTCCTTCTAGTGAAATGCCCTATTAATTAATTACATTAATTAAGGGTTAATTAATTAATGAAAGTAATTAAAGGATAATTACGTAAGGACAATTATTTAATGTAAGTAATTAAAAGTAATTAATTAAGTAATAATTAAGGTTAATTAATTAATGATTAATGGTTAATTAATAAATGATTAAAGGATAATTAATTAATGATTAAAGAGTAACTAATCAGTAATTAAGGGATAATTAATATAAGTAATTAAGGATGATTAATTAGTTTCATTAATTCATTAAAATTAATTAAAAGGGTTTGCAATTAATTAATGTTAATTAAGCAGGATTAGGTAATTAATTCATAAATAATTAATTTATTTTGGGTTAAATAAATTTTAAATTATACGATTAATTAATTCTTGCTTATGGATGATTATTTTTTAGAATGTTTGGATTGATTAATGTTTATAGTATGTTAATCTGTGATGTGATGTGAAATGTAATGCTTTGGATTGGGCTGTGATAAATATTTATCTGTAATTAATTGGTGTGTGAATATGAACTTATGAATTGAACTAAAATTGTTTACTTAAATAACTTAGCCTTTATGACGACATTTGAATTTTGATGAAACTGGGAATGGGATTCCAGATAGTTATCCAAAAACCACATCGAATCTTAAAGGTGGACCTTTTGTTTAAAAGATTAAAAATGGAAATTTGTATCCATATGTTTTGAAAATAAGCACTCATTATTCGGATAAGCCGGGGGAGGACATTAAGTCATAAAACTCATTCTGAATAATGATACGATGAAATGGATTCGACTTTGAAGACGGTGATTGAAGACCGGCTATTTTCGAGAATGAAAGGATTGCCTGTTGATTGTCTCTTCATTGAGTTGCTCCGGTATATAGATTACCCTATGTGATGGGGAGTGCGGGTAGGATTGGGGATATCCGGATTTGCAAGGATTTTTTCCTTAATCGAACGAAGTGCCTTCGGTTCCACTCAGATCCAGGATGGACTTGTATGGATGCATGTCTGACGTTACACTTTGAGATATAAAGCTGGTTTCTATCAAATACATTTCTATTTGGTGGCGGAGAATTTATTCTCTTAGCTTAACACCCTTCTCTGAGACGTACGAGCTCAAAGGTTATGTAGTTGATATTTACTAGTGATATATTCCGAATTTGGTAATTTGGCATGCTAAGTGCTGATCTGGTTGATCGAAGCATGGCTTTTGTAAAAGCGTAGCTTTATGGGACGAGACTTCATCGAACCTCACACCTCGAAAATGGTCGAAACAGGAAGGATGTGGAAAGGTTATGGGGTCGCGCCACTCAGGATATGTGCATTTCCTTCTGGATAAAAAGTGGTATTCTGGTATGGAGCCCAAATATTTTACTTATGTGGTTGTTGGTTGTTTTGGGGCCCTGGATAAAGGTCGGTTGCGACCGGGGGATGGCATACTCGTAATAGTTAGGTACCTAGTTGCAGAGGTAACCCGGCCTTGTGTTGGTAGAGATCCAGTTAGGTTCTCGGGGCATCCCTCCAGAGACGTACCCATTCGGATAAAGGAAGTTCCTTAGCCTTGGCCATTTGTTGGAAATCCAATCACTCAATACGATCCTTGTATGGTTTTAGTTGTTGAACCTGCTATTTAACATGGTAGCTATAGTAGGCATACTATAATTGTACGTATGCTGGCTAAGATTAATAATATACTTTCAAAATGTTTTTCACACTATGCACTAATAATAATATCAAAATGATTTTCGCGTGTCAAGCATGTTTAACTACTATAAGGAGAAACCTTCCTCATGTGTGCGGTTGCATTGAGTGTGTGTCGGGAGACCTTATGGTAGTTTCATTTTCAAAAAAGCATGATGGATTTCTTTTTACTTCTTTTTGTACAAGTAATTGTTTTTATGTTTGCTCACGCCAGTCCCATGACTAAACCAGAGTTATTGTTCCCTTTCCTAAACTCTGGGTGCCCCTAATTTTCCACATAGGCAGCCTATAGTCAGGTTATTAGTAGATTCTGAAGCTAGGTCAAAAGGTAGATGTAGATTTGAAGTCTTTGGTTTGGAAGCTTTTGGTTTTTGAGCTTTTTCGGTTGGAGCTTTGGAGCTTTGGAATGAAGATGCTGTATGATGAATTCTCTTTTGGAAAGCCATTTGGTGTTATTCCATGTTGATGTTATGTTATTTCCAATGTTGCGTTGTATATATTGGCTCTGATGATGTTGATCATTTGTTGTATAATGTGGTATCCTTGTTGTGTATCAACGAAAATCATTTTGTTTCCGCTGTGTTGTTATCATCTAATGTGTTATAAGCTCCAGCGAACCGGACTCCAACGTTTGAATCTCTGGCATTTGAATACGAGTGATGTATTGGATGCCAATTTTCGGATGTCGAATCCGGGTTATCACATAACAGATACACACTCTCATATATAGTACACTCAAATTATTTAAGGGTGTTACTAACTCCATCCCTAATGAATTTACCCCATCAAGGCCTTTGTGTTCGCGCAACCTAAGGTCCTATACCACTGTAACGTTCTCTCTTGTCAGCCCTCAAAAGTCATCAATAATACATCCATGGTATTCACGTGCTGAGCATCCGAGTGTCGAAAGGAAAGATTAGCGGGGTGAAAGAAAAGAAAAGACAGAACATAATCTCACATTGTGACAAGTAATATGTAATATACAATAGATCTTTACAAAAAGAAACTTTAATATACAACAACAATCAAAGTAAACTAACATACCATCAGCCTGGACAGTTATAACAGTCTGTCCTCACAAATGATGATAAATACAAAATAATTATACATTAGAAAATAAAATACGTCAGGTCTTGGAGGCATACAACTCATCTCTAGAAACTTCAAGTGTCCATCATAGATTCAGAAAGTACTCGTTCTGAATTGAGTATTATATGAAAATAACACCCTGATCAGTCTGATAAACCAGCCTAGGAAACTCAAATCATTTGGATTATTTAATGTTATAAAACCCTTTTAAAAATAAAGGTATCTCGTAAGACCATGCTACACATAAACACAGAAGGGTTTTACCTTACAATAACCAAACCATTTTATTAGAAAATTCAATGATATTATAATAATGTCTAGGGTTTAAAAAAATTAGAAACATAACCATAGTTGGAATAGTTACATTAATTACGTTCAACAACATATTTAGTATACAACTAAGTCTGTAAGGCACGTATTGGAAAATGGATTCCTTCAATGACAAGGCTATTGGGGTACCGCCTATCTTAGTACACCGCTAGATAAATGTATCGAGGGCCTCACATGAAGCCCCATAAGGCAAGACCAGCCAAACCCTTCCTGGATAGTAATGAATATGTCATCACTCCGATTTCAGCTAACAACCATACAGGGCCTCTAGAAAATATAAATCTATAAATATCAATTTATATCGAATGATGACCATATCCTAATAGTAGTAAACCACATAGCCTTGCTCATATCCCCTATTTTAGTCATTACTGGGTATGAGGCTTGAAGCTACATTTTACCTTTTAGCAAATCCCACTTGGAATGCTAACACTATCCTCCAAGAAATAATGCAACGCCAGAAATTCATCCATACAAATTGTTTGGGTATGAAAAACCGAAAGCACCACTTCTACTGCATCCTTTTTGGAATCACCTCAGGATTAATAGCAAGTAGCCCTTGCACTTCAAAGAACTCCACCTTCAATTCCATCATCTTCAAGATGTCCCCAATTCGAATGCTTATGCTAGTTTGAAGTGGCTTTCGGATAACTCATGCTTATCCTATCCTGGTCTCTCTGAACCAAGAAACAATAGTTTCAAAACTGGCCATTAGTGTAGAGTTTTTTCTACTCCAACACCTGAGGTCAGAAGGTATAGCTTGAGAAGCTAATTTGATTATAAATATCAGATGTTAAAATACCGAGATGATAGGTATTGCTGCTGGAGTCACTATGTGTTAGGCTACTGAATTTAAACAACGAATAAGAAGTAAAGTACTAAAAGTAAATAACATCGGGACTTTTATAGTGGTTTGAGCTGAAAATACATCCACTATCCTTTCCTTATTTATTTACTCTTATTTAGCTGAGAGGCTTATTACATTGAGTCTATGCGTCTCTTCCATTAATGGATTTTTGAGTAGAGTTCTGATATAGGAAAGTACTATAAATTTATGTCAATTCTTTGTACGCCAAAAGAAGAAGATCCCCTATGCCTTGAGATTGCTGCCTATTTATAGCCAACATGCTTACTACCGTTGATGAGGGGTCTTTCCTTTAGATTGCTGAGGTTACTTGTTGTACAGTTATGATTGGAACTTGTTCTCGATATCTAGTGTTGCCGTTGATGAAGTGAGGATTGATGAATTGTCTTTCAGCCTAAATGGCCTTCTACATCTGAGTTGTATTTTAACTTGTTAATCATTTCGTTCGTTGTTTCCTTTTTACTATAGATTGGCACTTCGGGCTTTAGATCTGTTGTTGGGCTATCCTCTTCGACCTGTGGTATTACTCTCTTGATACCATTTTTAACCCATTCGTTCTTTAAATGCCTAGGTATTACAAACCTTGCAATATGTACGATATGGAGCACCGGACTTTTCTTAGGAAGATAATCACTATCTTTGCTATCAAGAATTTTTGGTATAACACATGCCGCTTAAAGTTTACTTCATATATTAAATATGGAGTGAACTTTGAAGTGTGTTGTTTAATTTATTTTTCGTAATTATCTTTTGAGGTTATTATATCTATGGAAGATGTTACAAGATTTAGTTTCGGATGGAGTATTGGATCAAGTATGGAATATTTTAAGGTTTTGTAAGCCGAAGGATGAAGACTTATTTTGGACTGAATAGCCAAACACTCTAGAATTTACATTTGCTATGTGAAGTCATTTAGGCTAGATGATGAGTGAAAAATTAATGTTTGACCATCAAAAGGTAAAATCTAAATAGTGACCGTAAGGCCCTTTTTTGTAGAAATCACGCTTGATAGTTAAAGTCGTCTAGAATAAGTGACAAATGAAACTTTTATGGTGCCGAGAGGTGAAATCTGATTTGAGACCATGAGGTCAAATCTTTTGGAAATCATGCCTGACACTTGAAGTCATCTAGACTAAGTGATAAGCGAAACTGTTATGATGCCGAGAGACAAAATTTGATTTGAGACCTTAAGGTTGAAATTTTAGAAATCATGCTTGATACTTGAAGTCATCTAGACTAAGTGATAAGTGAAGCTTTTATGGTGTGGAGACGCAAAATCTGATTTGAGACGTCAAGGTCAAATCTTTTAGAAATCATGCCTGACACTTGAAGTCATCTAGACTAAGTGACAATCGATACTGTTATAGTGCAGGGAGACAAAATCTAATTTGAGATTATGAGGTTGAAATTTTAGAAATCATACTTGACACTTGACGTCATCTATACTAAGTGATAAGCGAAACTGCTATTGTGTCATGAGGCAAAATCTGATTAGAGACCATAAGATCTTGGAGATCTAAAAGAAAGTCTAGGTGTTGATTTCAATGGATGAGTCCTGCTTTTGCATTAAATGCTCCTTTCAATTGTCTCTATTTCATTGGCTTCTATGAAAAGTGAATCCCTTTTCTTTGCTCTATGATGATTCATATACTGACATTGCCATATTTCATATGTGACTAGGATTTTGGTAATTAGGCAATCTTCACTGTTGATCCCAGGGGTTAAATAAACCTTTTTTTTTCCTTTCCTCCACTTTCTTCTTACATACAAACGTAGCAACGGTCTCTATTGTCGTTAGAGCTAAGAGACCTACACGGATTACTACAAATTCTTGATTAATACATTACGTATTCAATCTTTCTTATGGCTTTATTAGCTTCTCTTACTGCTTTTAATATTTTTGCAAGCGCTTTTATTTTAAAATTTTGATTTTGGCTATCATGATATCAATGTTTGATACTGATTTTAGGTTATTATTTGATTAGCTAATCTATGATAATCGTCACTTGCTAAATTAGACTTTTGCCCTCAAAACCGACCCTTGTTCCTATTTAGGTTGATAATCACCTTATTGATAAGGCAGTTCCATGGAAGATTTTAGAAATTTGAGTTGGCCTATAGAATTTAGTTTCAGGCCCAACTTTCTTTTGGACCATAAGACTTTAAGTCTTTTCAGTAGGAGTTTGGGGTTTCTATTAAGTAACTAGTTTTCATATTGGTCCGTTCTTAGACCGCTCAATGGATAAACCTATAATCGCCCAGAATTAGAGAACTGGATGGAGATTTATGGAGTTGTGGGGGTCGAGGTCAAGGCTCCTGGTCTAGAAGATAACTGAAGTAAACCTCTCAAAGGGTTCTTTACCTGGACATTGGAACACTTAGCAAACAGGTTATCACTCCCTCTTGCTCCATTGTTTGTTAACATTCTTGTCTTCTATGGAATTATCCCAATCCAACTTAGGGTGGTTTTGTATAACACTTTGTCCGCCTTAGCGATCTTGTATTAGAAGAAGGGATACCGCCATATGACTACTGCCGAAATCCATTACTTATATACCTCACATAGGTTAGTTGGTAGTCCAAGAGTTCCCTTGTATTATCTTCAATTTTTGAAAAAGATTCCCCTAAGCAAGCCACTTAGCGTGGTTAAAGCCGCTGACTAGTTTTTTGTGAAGGCAAATGATCCTCAAATTATTACTGAATTATGAGAGACGCGTATGTTCTCGATTTTTTTAGCATATTTTTATTTTTAGCCTTTTATTGCATCGTTCCATATTGTTGCTTCCTTTTTTATCTTTGTAGCTAAACTTGAAAGGGATTAATCCTCAACCCTTAAGGATCTCTTTGACACTAGGTACAAGGAGGTGATGAAAATAGTAGAAGTAGAGAGGCTTAGACACATAGTTCTCATCGAGGCTAATCTTAAAGCTTGTGGGCTATTATTGTCTCCAGTCAGATTTCTTGGTTATGATTCCCCTCAATCAGAACTATACCTTCAATATGGTAGACCTAAATCAACCTGATGAACCACTGGCTCTAACCCGAAAACTGTTGAGGTTGAAAGAGGGGATGCGACTCTCGAGGGTAGACCTTGGTTTTAGATATGTTATAATATTCATTCTAAGATACACTTTTATGAATATTGTTTTTCTTAGCTGACTTTCTTTCTCCTTTTATGTTGTAGTGGATTCTAGTGGAGAACTTGAGTTAGGTGGACTGCTTAAACAAATTATCTCCGTCAACTTCCAATCAACCGAAACTACCTCTAAAGGACTCGTCTGCAACCAAAAAGCATAGGAAGAACATACTTTCCACCAAAATCATGTTGAATCATGATTTTGATTCATGACGAAGAACATCAACAAGCATTGACTATCATAGCGACAAAAAGAGAATAGAACTTCAAACAAAGACAAGGCTCCAAAGTATGTATATTTATATTGTTCTTGAGTCTTAGTTCTGTTCAAATACTGTTAAAATCATCCCTCAAGAAGTCACACTCGAACAAAAAATGTTTTCATATAAGTTTTAAACTGATCTGTGCAACATAGCACAGGTCAGTCGACTGACTCATACCAGCCAGTCGACTAACCTGTGTTAATGCACAACATATTGTTTTGAAATGCACGTTTTTGAATTTCAGTCGACTGGAACTTCTGAGTCAGTTGACTGAACGGCAAATAACGACTATTTTGCTAAAAAGACACTATCTTTCATGCAGGGGTTTCAATCCAATTCCAACAGGAATAGATGCAATTTTTGATTGTAATCTTTCATGAATAATTGCATGCCTATATGCTCTATATAAACGTGCTTTGATTCTTCTCATAATTCATCGAATTTTTATTTTGCTCTCTTATTCAATTCTTGCTCTATATTCAAAGCATTCACAAAATTATATCACTTGAATATCTGAATACATATAATCTTTGATTCTAAGTGATTTACTTCCTTCAATCAATACACACACAAAATATTCTTGAGGATTTAATTATAGGAAGGTGTACTATCAAGAGACAAATTCGTGTTATTTAGAACACATTGTGTCAAATATACTTTTGTATGAGTTGAAGTCCTCTTCGGCTGTTGAGGCAAAATCCTGCTCTGCTGCTCAGGTCCCATGTTCGGCTGTTCAAGGGTTATATAGACCCGTTCCTTCGGGTTAAGTGAGGATTGTTGTTAGTGAAATTCCAGAAAGGAGTCTGGGACTGGACGTAGAACGGGAAGTTCGAACCAGTATAAAAATTCCTGGTGTGCTTGTTTTTATTTTTACTTACTTTACATTGATATAGTTTATTTCCGCACTTGTTTAATATAATTCCATATTGCACGATCCGCGTAGTAACTTTCATTTGGTATCGGAGCCAGGTTTCTTATAATCGTTACACAGTTATCTGATATCTTGTTAATATGGAAAACAACACTAACACTGTCACTAACACTAGTTTTATTGAAGGTCAATCTACTACACAACCTCCACTATTCAATGGCATGAATTACAATTATTGGGCAACTCGAATGCGTATTTATATGCAAGCAAGTAGTTTTGATTCATGGAATATCACACAAACATAGTATAACATTCCTACGACTGAATACTCCACATGGTCAAACACACAAAAACTAGATTCTACTGCAAATACCAAAGCTATGAATATGTTATTTTGTGCTTTAGATAGAAATGAGTTTAACCGTGTTAGCATGTGCACAATTGCTTATGAAATATGGAGAACACTTAAAGTTACTCACGAAGGGACTAACAAGGTTAAACAAAGCAAAACATCCATGCTCAAAAGTCAATTTCAATATTTTAGAATGAAGCAAGATGAATCTATAAACGATATGTATTCAAGACTTCAAGATATATATCACTTATTACTAGGACTTGGAGAAAAGCATTCTGATTTTGATATTGTTTCAAAAATTCTTAACTCTTTAACGGATGAATGGGAAAGAAAAGTCTTAGCTATTGAAGAAGCTAATGATCTTTCTATCATGAAACCAGAAGAGTTAATAGGAAATCTAATGTCCTATGAAGTGAATTTGCAGGCTAAAAAAGTACAAGCACAAGATAAAAAGAATATGGCATTCCATGCTGAAAAGGAAGAATCAGACTCTGATGAAGAGGATTTAGCATTTATTGCTAAAAAATTTAAAAACTTTTTGAAGTACAGAAAAAGAAATCAAAACAACAAGAAAAGAAACTTCAATAGCAATACAAATAAGCCATCTTCATCTATACTAGAATGCTTTAACTTCCATAAGAAGGGGCACATGCTAAAAGACTGTCCATAACAAAAGAAAACATATCACAATAAAAATCGAAAGGACAAGATTAAAAGAAAAGCATTTTCAGTAACTTGGGATGATTTGGATTCTTCTTCTTCAGAAAGCAGCAGTGATACTGAGAAAGAACAAGCTAATGTTTGTTTCATGCCTACAGAGAATGAGGTAAATGATCTTACTTTTGATGATATGATTGAAATTAATTCAGAACTTCTTGATACCTTAAAAAGCATCAAAAGAAAATATAAAGAAGCTCTAGAAAATCAGAGAAAAGCAGAATTCGAGAGAGATATACTTAATGATGAAAAGAAAATATTAGAAGAAGAACTTGGAAAACTTCAAGATATCTTCTCTAATGATAACTCTCAACTTACTTTATTGAGTCAAGAAATTGAAACTCAAAAAGAAAAGAATGATTCTCTTGTCTATGAAAATCATGGGCTAAAAACTAAGATCAAAATGATATAATTAGATAATACGTGCCTCAAAACCAAGTTAGATAATATTACTAGAAATGTTTCTTACTTTAATAAAGGTAGAGAAAATCTATCCAATATTATTGAAAATTCTCAATCCACATCTAACAAGACGGGACTAGGATACACTAAGAAATAAAAATCACCACCTAAAAAGGGAATTAGGAGAAATATTTCTAATGCTAATACTTATCCAAAAAGAAATAATATTTCAAAAACCATAAAAATATGGGTTCCTAAAACAAACAATAGTTTGATTAGGAATAAATATATAAATATATTTCTGGAAACAGTTCATAAAAATAAAGATTATATTTTTAAGGGGGATACTAAACCTACTTGGGTTTGGTTTCCTAAGACCTAACTCTTAGGACCCTATCACAAAGTGGGTACCAATGTTATTATTATTTTTTGCAGCGCCCACTTAAAAAGAGAGGAAAATGGATACTCGACAGCGTTTGCTCAAAACATATGACTGGAGACAAAAATATGCTATCAAATATTACTTATCAGATGAAGGCTCAGTCACTTTTGGAGACAAATCCAAAGGATATATCATTGGAAAAGGCGACGTCAGCAATGTCGGTACATCTAATTACCTCTTATTTCTAATGTTTTACTAGTCAAAAATTTAAAACACAATCTTTTAAGTATCAGCCAGTTATGTGACAAAGGTTTCAAAATCTCCTTTTCTGAAGATAAATGTAGCATTTGTGATAAAAATAAAAGTCTGGTATTTGAAGGAAATAGAGACAAAAATATCTATGTTCTAAATATGAAAATTAATCGCAATTCAGATATGTGTTTAATAGCTAATGAAAATAATCCTTGGTTATGGCCCAAAAGATTATGTCATATCAATTTCAAAACTATAAACAAACTTTATAAAAATAATTTAGTTAGAGGATTACCAAAAATGAACTTCAAAGTCAATCATATTTATGATGCATGTCAATTAGGAAAATTGACCAAATCATCTTTAAATCTAAGAAAGTTATCTATACATTACAACCACTTGAATTACTACACATGGATTTATTTGGGCCAACTCAAGTTCAATCCTTAAACCATAATAAATATGTGTTTGTAATAGTAGATGATTTTTCTAGATATACTTGGACCATTTTTATGAGAAACAAAAGTGATATGTTTGAGCATTTTAAAATTTTTGTCAAACGAATTCAAAATCTAAAAGGTAAATGATCATGGAGGAGAATTTGAAAACGAAGTCTTTGACCATTTTTGTAAATAGAAAGGTAATTTTCATAATTTTTCGTTTCCTAGAACTCCACAAAAAAATGGAGTTGTAGAACGTAAAAACAGAACTTTACAAGAATGTTCACGAACTTTGTTAAATGGAAGCACTCTTCCAAAACATTTTTGGGCAGAAGCTGTTACAACTGCTTGTTATGTTTTGATGGTGTTTCCATCCGACCTCTAACGAAAAACACATCTTATGAAATTTTTACTGGAAGAAAACCAAAGGTTTCTTATTTTAGAGTTTTTGGTTCAAAATGTTTTATATTAAATACAAAAGATCAGCTTGGTAAATTCGATGCGAAATCCGACAATGGAATCTTTCTAGGATATTCAGATCGTAGCAAAGCTTATCGCGTATTTAATAAAAGATCTAATACCGTTGAAGAAACATTACACGTATCTTTCAATGAAAATTTTCTACAAAAACCAAGTATAGAAGATGATGAAGATTTTTCGGATAACATTACAAATACGGAATCTACAAACTTAGAAATTGATGAAAACATTATTGATAATAATGATGAATTAAGATCTCCACCAAAAATATTACGGGATCACCCTATTCAAAATATTATTGGATAAATTAATTCAAATGTACGAACTAGAAATCAATTAAATCAAATGGGCCGCGTAGCATTCCTTTCTAATATCGAACCAAAGAATCCCAAAGAAGTTTCCACAGACGACTACTGGATAATTGCAATGCAAGAAGAACTAAACCTGTTTGAGCGCAATGAAGTTTGGGAATTAGTTCCTAGACCAAGTGATCAAGCTGTTATTGGAACCAAATGGGTCTACAAGAACAAAGCAGATGAACAAGGTAACATCACTAGAAATAAAGAAAGGTTAGTTGAACAAGGATATGATCAAGAAGAAGGAATTGACTACGAAGAAACGTTTGCTCCGGTTGCAAGACTAGAAGCAATACGAATCTTAATGGCATATGCATGTTTTCACAATTTCAAACTTTATCAAATGGACGTTAAAAGTGCTTTTCTGAATGGTTATATAAAAGAAAAAGTGTTTGTTGAACAACCTCCCTTATTTATTCATGAGAAATTTCCTAATCATGTTTATAAACTTAAGAAAGCTCTTTACAGTTTAAAACAAGCACCACGTGCTTGGTATGATCGATTAAAGACTTATCTAATTTCTTCAGAATTCCAAATTGGAAAAGTTGATCAAACACTTTTTATTAGACATACGAAAAAGGATATTTTAATTGTTCAAATTTATGTTGATGATATCATTTTTGGTTCTACTAATGACCAGTTGTGTCAGGACTTCTCTGACATAATGACCAAGGAATCTGAAATGTCTCACATGGGAGAATTAACATATTTTCTTGGTTTATGAATTAAACAACTTCAAATGGCATATTCATTAATCAAGAAAAATATAGTAATAATTTAATCAAACGTTTCATAATGGAAAATACTTCTGCCAAACCAACTCCAATGAGTACAACGACACATCTTGAAAAAGATGACAATGGCAAAAGTGTAGATCAGAAACTATACCAAAGTATGATTGGATCATTACTATATTTAATTGCAAGTCATCCTGACATAATGATGAATGTATGTTTGTGTGCTAGATTCCAAGCCAATCCAAAGGAATCACATTTAAGAGCAGTAAAACGTATATTACGTTATCTCACTAACACCAAGGATTTCGGTCTGTTCTATCCTAAAGAATGTCCATTCGAATTAGTTTCATATAGTGATGCTGATTTCGGTGGCTCTCGAACAGATCGAAAAAGTACAAGTGGTACGTGCCATTTTATTGGAAAATCACTTGTATCTTGGTTTAGCAAGAAGCAAAATTGTGTTTCTCTTTCTACATGTGAAGAAGAATATATTTCTGCTGGTTTGGCTTGTACTCAAGTAATCTATATGCAACAAACACTTAAAGATTTCAATATAAATTTATCAAATTCAAATATACTGTGACAACTCTAGTGCTATTAATTTATCTAAAAATCCTGTCAATCATTCACGAACTAAACATATTGACATTCGTCATCATTTTCTTCGTGATAATATTGAAAAGGATATAATAAATTTAGAATTTATAAATTCTGAAAATCGATTAGTTGACATCTTTACTAAACCTCTAAATGAAAATTGTTTTATAAAATTAAGAAGAGAACTAGGTATAATTTCTTCATCAGAATTATTAAAATAAATAAATAAATAAATTATTTTTATGTATTTTTTTTTTGGGTACTCGAACTCTGCACCTTAGGTTTGATAAGTCTATGTCTTTACCACTTGGCTATTCATTGCTTCACATCTACACCATATACATCTGTTTCCTTATATTTTCTAAAAAAAATTAGAAAATTTCAGCCACAAATTTTTTATGGATCTTTCCCTTCCTCTAATTATTCAAACTGCTAAACCATCTCTTCTTAACTACCTTTTACTCCTATATATATATTCAGCTCACTGTTCTCATATTCCCATCAAAAAGGAAAATTATATTTGTTTCTTTCTTTACATCATCTTCCAAATTCAAAATGTCGTCATCACATAACTCATCAGATGGATCATCCTACTCTTCTATCAACTTTGAGACTCCATCATCAGCTTCATCAAAGCTACCAACACCTACTCCCACCCATGAACCTGCAAGACCATCAACTTATCAAACGGGTTATACACCTGAGAAAAAGAAAGCTAGAAGGTTCCTGTTCTTTGGTTCTCCTCAAACCAAGCAAAAAATTGATAATCTTCATCATTACCAGAGGGAATCAATAACACTTCAGCGAGAAATGTATTATGAACAGAAAATGAACTCTAGACGTCTTGTAACGATCCTGAATTTTGAACAATTTAAATTGAAAATATTTAATTAATTTTAAATATTTGAATGATGGTTTAAATTGAATTCTCAATATAACAATGAATTTGGCGATTAAATTTTAGAATTTAATTTATTAAAAGTTGAAAAAAAAATTTGAATTTAACTTTGGAGTTGAAATTGAATATTAAATTTGTAATCGAAATTCAAACTAATAACTTAGAAAAATGATTTGGATTTAAATTTGAATTGGGATTTATGAAAGATGTAAATATCTTTGAAATATGGATTACTTTGTAAACATGAAACAAGACAAAGTAGCAATTAATACAAGATCTCTAGTACACAACACTTTATCTCATCAGCCGAAATGATATGCATAAGCTTTTGAATAAGAAACAAAAAAAATTATAAAGCATTGTACCTTGGTATTAAATGCAGCAACCCTACAAGATAAAAAAAAAGAGAGAAAAAAAAATGGATTGCAAAAATCTTTGGTTCACATTTCTATCATCTCAGCCGAAGTAAAAGATTGCAAAATCTCTAGTACACTGCTATGTATCCTCTCTCTGCAAAATCGCGTACCTTCAGCCACCCTACTCTGTACGCTTGCCATCGCGTACGCCGTCTCTTCTTTTTATTTTCGCCCTCCCTCTATCATTTCAGATTTCATACGAAAAAATAATAAAGAAACGAAGGAAAGAAACAATAATGGCGGCTTCGATTCTCATCTTCGTTCCTTCGTTCAAAAGAAGAATTTTGGGGCTTCGATCTTCGTTCCTCTTCGAAGCTAGGGCTTCACGAATTTGTGGCTGCTCGACCTCGTTGCGCGCTCGTCTTTGATGGCCTCGGCCTTGACTTTTGCTTAATTCGTGCTCCTCAAAATCAAAGGTGAGTAGTTTATGTTACTCACATCTAATTTAAAGTCACATGATTTATTGTTTTGATTTCCATGGTTTTGATTTTTGTTGGAAACTGTTGTTGTGAATTCTCTGGATTTCGAGTTGTTTTTGTTTGTCCTTTAGGCAATTTGGTTTTGGGTTCAATTGTTGATGATTTTCTGGCTTTGACTTTGTGTCCTCTGTATACTACGGCTCTGACCATCTGTGTTCATCCCAGAGCAGCTTTGTGCATTTCTTTGACCATTTGTTTATGCTGCCACTATGTTATTCACTGTGATTATTATAGTCACTGCGCACTTTGTAGCCTTGGTTACTAGCCGAGTTACATTTGCTTGTAGTTTTTGAGACACTGTCTCGATTTGAAACTGCAGCCCCATGAGTTTCGAACTCATTTCGAATTGCATATTTTTCCATTTGTCAGTTCTGCATTTGTTCACTGGTATCTTTCATTTTGTCTGCTGTCATGTTGAGTTGATATATTTGTGGTGCTGTCTCTGCTTCTTTTGTCGTATACATGTCCACTGCAGTCTCTTCACTGATGCATTTGGACTTGACTGTGTTGATCCAATTCATCATGCATGTTCCATGTATTACATTGTACCATGCTATTACCTGTATTGGTGCATTGAGTATTTTCACTTATGTTGCAGTCCCACTATTTTCATGGTCTTTCTGTTGCATGTGCATGTTTCTATTCATTGTTGCTTGTATCACTGGTCCTCTGCACATATGAACTTGGTGGCATTTTCTTTGTGGTCTGCACTGCTTGTTGTAGCTAAACTTGTTGTTGTACATGTTGCCCTGTATCATTCTTTTGTTTGTCTGCAGTCCATGTTGCATTGAGTAGCTGAACTTGTTGTTGTACAATTCGCCTGAGTTTGTTTACTTGGTAGCATGCATTCCTTTGTGGTCTGCCTTGTTGCTTGACCTGTTTGGTTCACCTTGTTGCACTGTTCATGGGTTTGCATTGTCCAGCATTTTGTTGTGAAGAAGCAACATGCCTTTTGGTTTTGTATCAGCACTGATTGTCGTAATTGCATTTTGCATCCATTGTGTTTGCACTGTGTAGCACTTTGCATTCATAAATTACACTGTCCAGTTTATTTAGTTGTCCATTTGTCACAGCATACGCGTGCTGTTGCTCCAGGTTGCACTTGAACCATTCTGATTTCACTTGAACTCTCGGTTGGTTTATGCCATGACATTGATTGTCGATTGACCTATTTTGTTATGTGAGCTGTTGTTTTAATAGCAGTTAGTAAATTGACAGGCAACAATCATATGCATACATTTATATATATGTCATTGTTGTTTCATTAGCATATGCAGTCTGCACTAGATTCTCCTCATCTTCAACAAAGATGTTTTGGGTCATTTTCATTTGAGCATATGTAAGACAGTTTACATACTTAGATTTGTCATGCTTTGATTACATCATGTTGCAACAGTCTTGATCTTTTAAAGTTTGCATTCCACCTGAGTCTGGTTGTCTGTGTTGCTCGGTTGCATCTGAAACTGCTGTGTTATTGTTATCTCACCATGCTTTGTGAACTTTCATTGATCTGGTCTTGATTGCTTCAAGTCCCATGCTGATGCACCACTATTGATATCTGATCTTGCATATGAACTTTGATTGTTTTGCACTAACCATTTCCCTATTTCTTGTGAACTCGACATGTCTGACACTTTGTTGAGGCTGTTTTGGTTGAGGCTGCATTGAGTGGTTTTCATGTGAACTTGAGTACTTGCAGTTGTGTTGAGTCTTGGGAACAATGACTTGACCTCTGCATTTCGCAAAGATTTTGACTTTGCGGTTATGTCTTGCTGTTAATTTTTGGAGTTGCAATGACATCATATACTGTAGTGGCAAGGCAGTGCACGCAAGCGTGAACTACAGCCACACGGTATTGATTTTATTGGTATTTCTTTTACTTTTGATCCATTGATCCTTTGCGTATTTTATATGCCGTATTGGCGAGGCAGTGCACGCGTGCGTGTACTGCAGCCAATCGGTTTTGATGTTGTTAAGTGACATTTCAATTATTTGAATTGATTTGATTTAAATTAATCATTTTGTGTTAATTGTCGTTTAGACAATTCTGATGTTTTCTAAATTATCTTCATGGATATTCTTTTCACTCATCTTTGTTGATATTTTGAATCTGCTGATTTGTTGTTTTAACACTATTTAGTGTTATCATTTACCGTTATCCGATTTCTCGTAAAGGGTCGGATAGGTGAATTTATCTTTGACTGTCGTCTAATTGTTAATAGATTATTATTATTGCCTCTATGCACTAATAACTGAGTTTGAATTAGACTGACCCGTGTATTATTTTCTTTTGAATGTAATACTCGGGCCAGACCGAGTATTTTTACAGCTTGAAGATTTTCTCGCAGCGAAGTTAGAGAGAGGGGGATTAAAGCTTTACTTCAGTTTTCAGGATTTCTTTTGTACTTAAAAAAAAGGGATATATATATATATAGATAATTGTTCCGCTGTATTTAAATGTATTTCATTGTATAACTCTGATATTTTTATATAAAAAGAAAAGTTCATTTATGTGAAATGTTATTATTATTCTGTGATTCTGTGGCTGATTCTGTTTAAACTCTATAAACTAAATAACAATCCGTCATTTTGAACGTTTCTAGTTGGTTTAGTTACCGACTGGAGGCGGTCAGAGCGGCGGGTCGTTATACGTCTGAGTTTTCTTGAACAAATTGGATGGAAGTTCTGTGGTTCATCTTCCTCTTCGGCTCATCAATCTACACCATTGTCAACTCAAAATCCATGGGATAGGTCGCTACAAGCTCCACCTGTCTCTCCAAACTCTTGGGAGCGTGGAAACCGTTGGTCACCTCTACGACCATATGTTGAGAAGACTAAAGATGAACCAATCAAATCCAACTCTCCATCAACCTCATCTTCAAAATAGTTATGTTTTTGTTATCTATTTTTTAATTATTTTACTCCATATTTATTATGCATTGTATTAATATATAATAAAGATTATCTATTGGTGCTCAAAAATGACTATATATGCTGAAAATCAAATTCAGTCAACTGGAAAAACTGAGTTAGTTGACTAAATTTCATAGTAAAAAGCTCTCGGGTTCAGCTCAGTCATCTAAAAAACTGAGCTAGTCGACTGAATTTTATAGTAAAAACTCTCGGGTTCAAGTCAGTCAACTGAAAAAAATGAGTTAGTCGACTAAATTTCATAGGAAAACCCTTAAGCTTCAGTTCAGTCGACTGAAATTAATGAGTCAGTCGACTGAATGCACATAAAAACTCTCGGGTACTACTTTCAGTCGACTAACTCAGTAATTTCAGTCGACTGAACGTAAAATTATTCAGTTTTAACTGCCCTCACCTACTTCTTACCCTCCCACTTTTACTTTGTTAACTCATCTCCTTTTGTTCTCCAGACCTAATTTCGATTTTCCCCTATTTTTCCCATTTCCAAATTCAATTTTTTTTACCTATCTCTTTCAATTTAAATGGCTCCAAGGCAAACATAACGTGTAAAAAAGAGTTCTTCTTCTTCCTCCACTCCAATTGATTCTCAAATTGCTACTTGGTTAGTTCATGATAAAGCAATTCAACGATGGATCAATATGCAAGATTCACGTATTTTTGAAGGCTCTTATGTTCATTATCCTGATTTTAACGCATATGGCATACGAGAGCTTCTAGAGAGAAGTGGGTTAGATACTTTTTTGGACTGCAAGAAGAACAACCTCAAAATCAACCATACGATGGTTAAACTCTTTTATGCAAACTTAAATCTTCAGGAGCCAGGACCTAGAAATAGAGAAAATTGCATTTGGACACCGGTATGTGGAATCTTTATTTTTCTTTCTCTAGACCGAATGCATCATTTACTTTAAACTAGAGTTGGGGGAATTAATCTTCGTGATGTAAGTTGTGATATGAAACTTCGAGATAAAATAAGTCACTTATTTCTCGAAGATAATGCTGTTGAAGTAAAATCAATGTCTCTTCGACCAAAAGCTAGATTAATGCATAATTTCTTCTTAAAACCATAAACCCCCGAACAGGATCATATGAATTAGTGTATCCTGAAAATTTTCGTGCTTTATATGCTATATGGGGAAATGTGCATGTTAACTGGACTAAGTTTCTTCTTGATGAATTCCTCAGTTTTAACCAAGGAAGAACTAATGTCATTTACTTTGGTGAATATATAATGCGACTATTAAATGATTTTGGTATAAAATCTTCGGAATCTGAATTTTCCAAAGTCGGATTATTTAACATTCGTACCATAAGATTATTGAAACTCCCTGATCGACCGGAACCTTTTATCACCTTTAACGATTGGCAAGCAACCCAACAACAAAGACGACAAGGTGGTATTCACATTACCGATCAATCTTCCTCTCAAACTTTTCAATCCGAAGAAGAGGTCATCCGTCGCCCAACTGTTGGCCAAACATCGCGAGAGGCTATTTATTTGCTTGCACAAAATCAAGTTATTCTAGGCTCTTGTTTAAATAAGATTGATAAAAAGCTTAACAAGGTCAAAAGTTTCTTCACAACATTATGGGAGGCTATTTCTTGTACATCTTCCACTACCGGTTCTTTGGATTTGGATCCTGGAAAAAGACCAGCTCCACAATTCTCTTGGTCAACTTCTGAAGCCACAAGTTCTAGCATAAGTGCTCATGACATCGCTAAGGGAAAGAAACCAATTAAACTGGAGGAGGAAGATACTTCTGATTCAGATGAAGAGTAAGTTGTTATATGACTTTATGTTTAAGTATTTTGGTGGTTGTTTTAAATTCATATGGTGGTTAACAACTTTAAGAACTATTGTCGTGTAAAATATTTATGTGACTATGTGATCTGCAGTAGAATGCTTTATGTGACTATATGACTATGAACTTATGTAATCTTCTGTGAACAATTGGTTATTTCTAAAGTATTCCGTTTTGTCGATGACAAAGAGGGAGAAATTATTGTGTTTTCTAATAGTTTCTTGCAGAGCCATACATTCAGGGGGAGAAAATAAAGAAAACAAATTTTTTATAACTCATATTACATACCGTCAATTATATATATTGTCATCAATCAAAAAGGGGGAGAATGTTGAATCATGATTTTGATTCATGACGAAGAACATCAACAAGCATTGACTATCATAGCGACAAAAAGAGAATAGAACTTCAAACAAAGACAAGACTTCAAAGTATGTATATTTATATTGTTCTTGAGTCTTAGTTCTGTTCAAATACTGTTAAAATCATCCCTCAAGAAGTCACACTCGAACAAAAAATGTTTTCATATAAGTTTTTAACTTATCTATGCAACATAGCACAGGTCAATCGACTGACTCATACCAGCCAGTCGACTGACCTATGTTAATGCACGACATATTGTTTTGAAATGCACGTTTTTGAATTTGAGTTGACTGGAACTTCTGAGTCAGTTGACTGAACGACAAATAACGGCTATTTTACTGAAAAGACACTCTCTTTCATGAAGGGGTTTCAATCCAATTCCAACAGGAATAGATGCAACTTTTGACTGTAATCTTTCTTGAACAATTACATCCCTATATACTCTATATAAACATGCTTTGATTCTTCTCATAATTCACCGAATTTTTATTTTTCTCTCTTATTCAATTCTTGCTGCATATTTAAAGCATTCACAAAATTCATATCACTTGAATCTCTGAATACATATAATCTTTGATTCTAAGTGATTTACTTCCTTCAATCAATACACACACACAAAATATTCTTGAGGATTTGATTATAGGAAGGGTGTACTATCAAGAGACAAATTCGTGTTATTTAGAACACATTGTGTCAAATATACTTTTGTATAAGTTGAAGTCCTCTTCGGCTGTTGAGGCAAAATCTTGTTCTGCTGCTCAGGTCTCTTGTTCGGTTGTTCAAGGGTTGTATAGACCTGTTCCTCCGGGTTAAGTGAGGATTGTTGTTAGTGAAATTCTAGAAAGGAGTTTGGGACTGGACGTAGAATGGGAAGTTCGAACCAGTATAAAAATTCCTGTGTACTTGTTTTCATTTTTACTTACTTTACATTGATATAGTTTATTTTCGCACTTGTTTAACATAATTCCATATTGCACGATCCACGCAGTAACTTCAAATCACACCTATCCCGGATGCTCTTACTCCGACTTATCCAGATGACCAAGTAAATCGGATGATTAGGATAACCTATTTTGCTATTGATGCCCATATTTCGAAGGTCATAGGAAGCTCCTACGTGGAGATGTCAGATGATTTGGCCAATTTCAAGAGGATGATGAATTTAGGGTTTGAAGACCATCTTAGGGTAAAGTTCTTTTCCTTATTGGTGAAGTGTTTATTCCTTTAGCCTCATAGTAATTTCTATCCTTCGGGTTTTGTATGACTTCTCGGTTATAGGGGGTTTGAAAAGCTGGTGGGAGAAGTGGAAATGGCAGAAGCTTTGGGAAGGAGTTGCTGAATTTAGGAAGAAAATCCAGGATGAAAGGGATAAAAGTTCTTGCGACTTGAGGTTTTTTGAGAGGAAGGCTTCTGATATGGAGGAGGCTTTGAGAGATCTAAAGGCCAAACATAAGATGGATGAGGATGAGCTTGCACAGCTTAAGAAGGAGAACTTGGGTCAGATTACTAAAGAGGAGGTCGAGACGGTGGCTGCCGCTGAAGCCTTCAAAATTCTTTATAGCGCTTATAAATACAACTTGGATAAAGGAATAACCATTTCCATGGGCTTTAGTTCTAATGGAAAAAGGACCGAGGAGGGCTTCTCCAAAAGTTTTGAAAAGGCCTGAGCCTCAGCAAATGTTAAACAAGCAGTTTCGGTCAAGGATGATATATCGACTCCGAAATTCAAACACTTCGTAGTTGAATATTGAAACATTTTGGAATAAATTAAGCGTTATAAATACGATTTTATAACCTTGCTTGATATCATTTAATTAATGAATAATTATAAGAAACTTGTTTTGGAAAATGGTTTATAAAATTATATTCTTCGAAGAAAAATCGATAATGTCGCCGAAAATCGGTTTATCGATAAACATCTTTTCGATCGATATAAGTTGTTCGAACTCTTTTGCACTTGACTAATGATCAAATAAACACATTGGAAACATAGAAACACACACACCTCTTCATGAATCTTGGAAGGTGCTAGAATTTCTAATGGATAAGAGACATTATCATAAGAAGGGTAAAATGGTAATATGTATAAAGGATAATCAACATAAAGTTGCATCTTAGAACGAGGCTACCTTATGACCTTCTATAACATCCCCCATTTGAAGGCTCAAAAATAACTATTGTGGATGCTGCAGTCATCAATAGTTATTAATTCTCGGTGACTAAATGCGGTAATTTTAGATACACTGATATGCTAGAAACACATGGATATGAAAAAAAATTAAACTCAATTTTTAAAACAAATTTCTCATTCCACTTCAAGTCACATTTCAAATTCATTACATAATCCCAGTTCATAAACCACGTTCAAAGAAATATAATTATTACAAATATCCAAGAGCGACATATGAAGATGTCCCTTAGTTAACAAGACTCTAAATATAGGCAATTAAACAACTTTGCCATTACATTCAGAACACGGCTGAATCAAACAGAAAGAACTCCTACTGGCTAGCTTGCCTCCTACACCTCTCTGCAAGCTTATTCATCTAAAGGAGAATCTGAAAACCTTAATTCTCAAACTACTCAAAATCAATTGAGCACCCGAGAGTTTAAAGGAAAAACATAAACTTCGAGTTAGACAAATAGTTTGATATGAATAATAACATACCTTCTCGAACCATATAGATATCTAGTGAGACCATGCTTGCTTAGGGGAATGAGTTTTCCCCTCACTAGTATCTTAACCTAATTTATAATAACTATATACTATGCACCTTCATCCACAATGGTTAAGACCTAATATAATAAAAGGTATCATGATGATATGCAAACATGCAATATGCTCTGGATTTCCCATCCCTGTTTACCTGACTATCTGCCTCAAGTTATAGTTTCTAGGGTCACTATTTACCTATTAGTTTTCATGGGTTGATTAATAACTTGTTGATTCTTTATGGAATTCCAATCCACTATCATAGTTTTCATGGGGTCACTATGAACCAATTGGTTCCTACCAATACTATTATCCAATCATAGTTTCATGGGATCTCTATAAACTTATTGGTATCTACCAATAACTTCCTCCGATCGTAGCGTACTTAATCATCGACATCTCACCCTGCACTAAGTCCATGAATTTTCTCAGCGATACTGACTTGGAAACTTTAGAAAAAACCTCTCTCCAAATACCTTTGAAATTCTGCCCAAGTCGACCCTTCCTCGGGAAGTCCTGCAATAAAGCTATTCCATCAATAAAGTGCTGCTCCCTGCAATTGTCTAGAAGCAAGTCTCCTTTCTGCTCGTCATCTAATCTCAAGTCAGCAAAAATCAATTCATAGTGCAATAACTAGTTTTCTACTTCAATAACATCTTCTGTTCCCAAAAACGGCTTCCCACCAAGACCGGTGTAATTCCTGCTCATCTTAGCATTGTTATTGCCAACTAAGGCAACGGAATTAGCTCCTCCAACATCATTACCCTGAGTCGCTCCTACAGCTGCTCCATATTGCATCGGATTGACAAAGAACTGATACATCATCCCTATATCAACTGGCGTTGTTCCAGCACATACGTTGGCATTTGCATTTGGATTAGCATTTGCCCATCGATCCGGGTTTCTCCTAGCGTTGGGTCGATTATTTGCATTAGTTGTGGTGCTTCTCCACCTAGATTTCCTCTTCCATTACCTGCACCATATCGTCCTTTCTTGTAAATCTACATACGAGCCTTAGTAAGATACAAAAGCACAACCTAAGAGAGAGGGGAATACATACTTATATATATATATATATCAAATGAAAGTACATTACTGTAGCGTTAACCCAAACCCGATCTCATTTCCCGATTCATTGGATTATGTTTTGAAAATCTTTTAAGTTCAAATTTATTTTAAATTTCCATAAACCTGTGCCCTGATACCAGCTTGTAACATCCCCCATTTTGAGGCAACTAACTGCTATGGATGTCGTAGTCATCCATCGTTACTATTTCTCGGTGGTTAAATGTGGTAATGTTAGATATATTGATATAATAGAAACACATGGATGTGGAAAAAAATTAAAATCATAAAACAAATTTCTAATTCCACTACAAATCACTTCTAAAATCCATTACATAATCCCAATTCGTAAACCAAGTACAGAGAAATATAATGATTACAAAATATGCCAAGAGCGACGTATGAAGATGCCCCCTTGGTAGATTATTCAAATATAGGCACTAAACAACTTTGCCATTACAACCAATTACACAACGGAATCAACAGAAAGAACTCTTCATAGCTACCTTACCTCATGCACATCTTTAGAAGCTTATTCCTCTAAAGAAGAACCTGAAAATCTTAACTCTAAATCTACTCAAAATCAATTGATCATCCGAGAGTTTAAGGGGAAAACATAAACTTTGAGTCGGATAAAAAGTGTGGTGTAAATAATAACCTATCATCTCGAACCATACAGATATATAGTGAGACCATGCCGCTTAGTGGAACGGATTTTTCCCTCACTGGTATCTTAACCCAATTTATAGTAACCATTTACCGTGCACTTGCATCCACAATGTTTAAGACATAACATAATAAAAGGTATCATGATGGTATGCAAACATGCATATGCTCTAGATTTCTCATTCCCATTTATATCTATATCAAGTTATAGTTTCTGGGGTCACCATTAACATATTAGTTTTCATGGGCTAATTAATAACCCATTTAATTCTTTATGGATTTCCTATCCACTTTCATAATTTTCATGGGATCACTATGAACCTATTGGTTTCTACGAATACTATCATCCAATCATAGTTTACATGGGATCATTATGAACCTATTGGTTTCCACCAATAACATCTCTCATGTGATAGTTTTCATGGGTTGTCTATGAACATATTGGTCTCTCTCAATAACTTATACCCAACATAGTTTTCATGGGATCACTAAGAACCTTTTGGCCTCATCCAATAATAGTTTTCATACATAGTTTTCATGGGCTTATTGTAACAGCCCGCAAAATCCGTACCCCTTGAATCAACCCTATTCTGCCTCTGTTAACTCAAGTGGCACAGAAATACGAACCATTTGGGTTTAAGAAGAAGAGATAGAAGAAGAAGAGGCTAAACAATGACAGAGTCTCACAGTCGCAGCGGAATAAAATATAATAGTAAATATGGAACTTTACACAAAATGAAATCCATAACTGTTTATACATCATTACCAATCAGACATACCATACAATCAAAGCAGCGGAATATATATATAGGTACAGATAATACGTCTCGGGCTCCAGCTCCTCTCCTGCTCTATAGTATCCTGTCCTGAACATATAATACTCGGTCAGACCCGAGCATTATAATGAAATAACACCCGAGTCAGTCTGGAATACCAGCTGATAATAATGCATCCAAATTGATTATTAAAGTTTTAAAATCTTTTTGAAAACAAAAGCATCTCGTAAGACCACGCCACAGATAAACATGTCGGGTTTTTACCTTACGATAGCTAAAACACTTTTTATAGAAATTCTCTGATATTATAATAGGGTCTATATACAAATACTTATAAAATAGCCGAAATTGTTACATTCATTAAGTTCCAGCTACTAGCCACAAAAGTGGGTAATACAAACAAAACTCGTACAAGGCTTGTAGGGAGAATGGATTTCCAACAATGACTAGGCACTAGGGTACCACCTGTCACAGTACGGGGCCTAGATCACCATAGCGAGGACCACTCTCGATCCCCTTCAACACAAGGTCGGACCCATCCCTTACTGGACAGTTCCGAATAATATCACCCCGTGGTTGGGATCAGCAACCGCACCACTAAGCCGAAATAAAAGGGACATATGGACAGGGATGACCTTACTCTCCATTAGGGGATACCCACGAAGCCTTGCTGCATATCCCCTGATTTTCAGTCATTCCCATTTGATGAGGCTTGAGGCTAAGCGTTACCTTCAAGAACGTTTTACTTAGAATGCCCATCGCCACCTGACGATGTTCCGAATGCATTCTTCCATACAAGTCCGTCCCGGGTTCGAACGGAACCGAAGGCACTACTCCTACTACATCCATTTTGGAAATATCCTCAGGATTAGTAGCGACTAGCCCTTGCACTTCACTGCTCCATCTTCGACTCCGAACACGTTTTTCGCACGAAAACGTACAAACCGGATCGAAGTGGTTTTTGAGATAAATCTCAATCCCGGTCTCTTCGAAACGATCAACGCATTTGTCTAATATTGATAGTCGGTGATTTAACTATCAATTCATATTCACAAACATCCATCACACAATAAACAATATTCCACATTATTTATTTTCTCTATTATCTTTAAAGGATATATTTCCAAATTTCCAATACTCGTTTGAAAACAATTTCCACATCTCTTCCTTTACCCGGTAAATCCTTTACCATTTATTCCCATTGGAAATAACCAAGTTCAAAACAATTTAGATTTAAAACTGTTAAACCATTTTATTCTGGAATATACTTTAAAATTTGTAAATTTACTTCTAGTTATTACTCAAAATATAAATTTAAAATATGTGAAGTAAAACTATTTATTAAGAGACATGAACTTGATTTTAAATAATGGTTTAGTTAAACTAAAATTTAAAGGTAAAGTTTTAAAAGGATTAATGACAATTTCAAATAACTTTATTCATACTAACCTTTAAATAAATCCATTTGTAAAAATAATTTCTAATGTATTCGTAAATAATTATTATTGCTTATTTATTAATAAGTTACTTCAAAATAATAATTTTCAAAACACTCTTTTAAACAAGTTTGAACTTTAAACTTTCTTTTAATAAAATCTATTTAAAAACTCGAACTTGGTTTTCCAGAAAAACTCATTCCCACTTAAACAACCCAGAAGAATCCATCTTATAAATTCTTTCGATTTGTTTCAATTCAGATTTATGCTTTTATAACATAAATTTACTTTCCACGTTTAAAATAACTTCTTACGAAGCTTAACCACATTTCCATTTCCGGAAATTTACTTCCAAAGTATGGGTTTAAAAGTCTTTTTAAATAAACCATTATAAATTTATTTAATAACAATCATACTTAAGGAATTGCTTAAATAAATACCTACTTAAATTTCAATGGTTTTAAATAGTATTTCTAAAACATTCTAATATGCAATTTACTGCTAATTTAACTTTTGAAGGGTTTCTTTTGAAATCATACTTAATTTCCAGGAAACATTATTATCAAACTAAGCCCATCGTTATTATTAACAATTTATAACTTCTTATCAAATTTATCACCACAAATCCATACCTTCACATTGATCAACTAATAAATGTTCCACTTTATTTATATTCCCAAATTTACAAATTTCATTCTTCACCCAACCCAGATTCCAAATTTTATTCCCTTAAATTCTTTATTTATCGATTTCTTTATTTCTTTAGAAACCCAATTTATTTAATTTTATTTTTAAAATTCTATGTACATACTTATCCAACTATATCACATTACAATTTAATTCAGAGTTATCAATAACAATATATAAACAGATTGCATCATCAATTATAAAAATGATTACTATATTGTGAGGAATCCAGTTGGATCCCTCCAACCTGTTTTCCCTGCATCCACAACTATTAGCACAACAATATATATATCAATCCAGGATGATATAAATAAACATTTCAACCAATCACACAATTATTTAAATATTAACCATTTAAATTAGCTAGCACCCAGATGTGAGTGAGAATAACTCACCTTGAGTTTTGGCGAGCGTTTGAAATTTAAATTAAACCGAACGACGTTCGTTTTAACTCAATTTTCTATTTGCTCGGAAAGATTCCAGGACTGCACCACTGCGTAGTACGCTTCTCTGCGATTCCTGCGCCACCAAGTTCGTCGAAATCTGACAACGTATGTACTAGATATGAATTTTCAAAGTTTAATTACCAATTTAAAAGCAATTTCTTTTTAAATTTAATTTTATTATACCCAAACGAATCTCAGCCGCAAGATCTGGAAATCCTCATCAGAGTCGCACGTTCCTTCTTCCTCACGCGATACAGCTTACGGCCGAACCCCAAAAATCGCGCCTAGGGTTTAAAAACGCGGCCACCCCACTGTACGAGAAAGTGATCAGACCCTACCATCTCGAAGGGCGCCTCAACCTCCACCGACGCCCATAGTACCATCGCACTCGGTCATCCATGCGTGGCGCGACAACCCCTCCAACGTGCGACGAACGCGGCTCCCAAGGCTCCTCTCCGGTCGACGAAAATCGATCTCCACCGTTCAGCATGTGGATCTCGACTCTCTCTACGATTTACTAGTTGAAACTTCTAGCTAAAAATCGATGGATAGAGAGATTTTTGAGAAGGAAGATAATTCATTACCGGCCATAGAAATATACAACGGCGGCTACTCAAGAACTAGGGTTTTGATTAAAATAAAATGAATATGTATAATGGTTTAATAATATTTAATTAATAAAATTTCTCAATTTAACAGTTTATGCAAACGACCTCCAAACTACGCGTTTCGACAGGCGATTCTAGGGTTTTTCCGCGTTTCGGACACAATGGAACAGGTTTCGTAAGCTAATTCGGTCATATGCGCGAGTTACGGGATTTAACGATCAATTTAAAATTAAATCGGTTAAATCGATTTCTATGCGTTTCGAGTTGCCACGGTCAAACGACAACTTCGATTGCTACGAAAATTGAAATCCGATAATATATAACTATTACGGATCCGACGGAACTGGTTTCGTTGAATTCCGAGACTGTGCCCCGGAAGGCTATTTTAACTCGTCTATTAAATCAAGCGATTTTCATAATTGTCGAAACCGCTTAAAATTTTACTTTTAAAATTTTACTAACTTAATTATAATTCATATTGAATTTATAATCACATTAGAAATCATTATGATTCAGTTTAGATCAAAATCTGAATACTTGCATTATTATATTATTAAATTCCATTATTAAATTAATATAAAATTCCAAATTTAATCTATCGACTTTTAATTCCATCTAACAGTCCAATGTTATTATTTAAATCCAATTAGACTTAAAATAAATTTTAGAATCTAATTTTTATATCTAATTATCTCCATATTCACAATTTATCCCGATTCAATATTTAATTATTACTATTTAAATCCCAATTGGATTACCGTATTTGGAATTATAAGTAATTTATTTATTCCACCCAATTCCTTTTATTTTAAAGCCAATTCAAAATCTACATTGAACATTTAAAATGAATTAAATGTTCCAGTTTAATGCCCAAAATTTCGGGATGTTACACTTATTAAGAAGCTATCTAAACCAATAATCTTTGATTAGCTTTAGGCATCCTATATTCTGATCTATTTGACCTGCTAGATGCGGTTCTACTCACATAGAAGTTCATTCAATATATATTCACTACTGGGTCAATCTAGCCGATTATTCTGCCCTTAACACCCTAAAATATAGTGATGGGTTAATAATGAAGCGAATAAGATACAGAAGCATACGTGATAACTGATCAAAACATAACAGTATAAACATTCATGATTTAATTCCTTGTAATCATTTTCTAGTAAAATATGGTTAATACCCTTAACCCACTATCCTTGGCAAGGAAAACTTCCTCTAAGATTTAAAATTTTAAATGTCATTTCAAAGCCCTTTACATTGCCATGGGTTTACTTTTAAAAATGAGATTGGGTTTTCTTATTTGAAAACTAAGGCTTTCGATTAGATCTTTAGATCATTGTGACATCATGAGTTACCCTCCATCGCTTATCCTTTCAAAAGCATTGCTTAAAATCTTAGACATTCCTTTTCAAAACCATTAAAAACATATATTTTGAAAGCATTGGAAGCATTCCTTTCAAAACACTTAAAGATATGCCTTTCAAAACACTTAGAAATATACCTTTCGTAAGCCTTGGAAACATTCCTTTCAAAACACTGAAAACATACCTTTCAAAACGCATAAAGATATACCTTTCGAAGGCATTTAGTTCAAGTAAAAATTTGTGGTAACATAGCTTCAAAACCATTTAAAAGTATTCCTTTTGAAACTATTGGGTTTAAGATTTAGTATAATTATACGGCGAAAGAGAATAGAAGCGAAAGTAACCCTTTCGAAAGCATTGATCTTAAATAAAAGAATTAGGGAAGAGGATAGCTTCGAAACCAACCTTTCAAAACTTTTACCTCTGAAACTCTTATTAAAAGTGGCTAAAACAACCCTTTCAAAATTATTGGGAAGTGACATTAAAATTTAAAAGGATGCAAGCTTCCTTTTTAAATACTATAAAGAAAAGCGGCCTTTAACTGACTCAAAAGGTATGAATGCGGCAGCTGGGTATCGAATGGGTTCAAAAGAGGCAACTATTTTGAAAGCTTCTTTTAAAAACAAGGGCAAGTTGAATTTATTCGAAAGCTAATAAAAGTGGATTCAACTCCTTTGAAAGCATCTAAGGCATGTAACAGATTCGAAAGCTTATATAAATGGCTTCAACCCAGCATGCCTTCGACACGGTCCCTTCCGCCTTTCTCCAATACACTACATATTAATTACTTGATACCATGTGCATTAGTTTCGAATGGGTGCGTAAGGCCTACTGGGCATGGATATTGAAGCAAGCAATGGAAGTGGCGAAGTTGTAATTCGAAACAAAACTGAATTTTCGCCTTCCAAAGTAATTCCTTTTTACCAAACTTGCCTAACTTGTCAAAATATGATTGGTTGCCAATTATTTATCAAAATTCTTGTCTAAAAAGGTTGTTAGATTCAACAATTAACAATTGAAATCATTTAACAACTAAGCCCTTCTGCTTAACAAAGCATTTAAAACATTTAAGTTCTCTAACTTAAATAATTCAAAAACCATAGTAAAACATTTAGAAAAATTCCTAAAAATCACAATTATTTACCTTTAATATGTTTTTTAACATATATAAATTTCAAACCCAAAAACATTACTAAATTACCTTAAATAATTTGAACCCAAAATAAACCATTTCTTTCATTCAAAATTCATAATAAATTATCCATAGCTTGGAATATTACGAAAATTCAAACTTATCTCCGAAATAATGTTTTGCATAACATATTCAAACATTATGGAATTTGGAAATAAATTTGCAAGATTTTAACCTTAAAAATTGAATTATATTATCCCTCAAAAATCCTTGTTTAAATTATAATATGGCATATAAATCAATGCGTATCATCATTCATCCAACCATGCGGTTTTAAACCTAAAAGCCAAATTAAAACTTTCAAGACGACTTATATGAGATGGTTCGGATCATTATTCACCTTGTTTAGATAATTAACTTGAGACTTGTTCTTCACTTTAATCTTCCTGGCTGAGTCTTAGCCTCTAATTTATTTTTGATCTCCTCTTCTCCTAGGGTTATGGTCGGCCTCGTTTTCCTTTTGTTTATGCTTTTGTTTTTATAAGAATGTAATGAGAATGAGAAGGTTGTAAGGGTTTTAAGGGTTATGGGGTTCGGCTATTCCCATATTACCCTTGCCTTATTATCTTAAGTGTTTAACGTATAAACAATTCTTATAAATCCATTTAGTTAAGCCATGATCCTAATTAGTTTTCAAATCTCAATTCCCTTATCATTAATTCTCCAGAATAACGCTATTTAAAATTATAGGTGTTACACCCTCCATGAGAGGTAGAAGGTGGTAATGACCCATTGCACAAGCCTATATAAGCATGGATATACCCTTAGTTATCATACACAATTTTTTTATAAAGCTTAAGAGTGAAAATCAATGGCTTCTTCTTCCTCCTCTTTCTAAATTCCTAAAGCAAATTATTTGCAAATCAACTCCAACTCATCTCAAACTTAGAGTGAAGCTTTACCACAACATTACGAGACCATCTACGTAGTTTTTCTGGAAGAAACAAAGCTACACTCCACGTACAATGAGAGGTTGTGAGCTTTAGGCAAGAGGAGGAGGCAAAGGCAAGGTGATAAATCAGAGGAGGACGGAAGGAGGTGTTGCTAAGCTTGGGTTCTTGGATCATGGTTGTTAGTAAGGTTAAACGTGAGTTAACATCTCACTTTGAATGAAAATTTAACACATATATGTTTGTTTTTGGTTGTGTTTATGCTGATTGAACCATTGTTAAGTTATGTTAAAACATTAGTTTAAATTCTTACTTTAAAAGTAGGTAACATGTGTGGTCCATGTATACGGACTTGAACGAACTTGTAATGGACTTGAATGGATTTGTATGACATGTGACAATACCTTGAACAAATAATTGGTTATAGATGGACTTTGGTTTAGATCAGACTCGGATTTGAAAGTGTACCTATAGCGATAGCCGCTATAGATGCAGTTGTGAATTGCCTTGTTTTTAGGAGATCTCCATGGAACTTTATACAAAGATACTTAGGGGTTTCTCACCATATTTTTAATGTTTTATATGTTTGTTTATTGCTATTAAAAGCTTGGATAGTTCTTGAAAAATGGCCAAAACATCACTAGTGCAAAACTGCCCCGTTTAGACTTGATTTTTAGGTTTTAAAGGTTTGAAAAGATATTTGGATTTAAGTATTTTGTTTCATTATTTTTACAAGTGGTTACTAACTATTTTTAGAGTATTTTAAAAGTGGTTTGAGATATTTATAAATTTTTAAGTATTACTTATGAATTTTTAAAGAAGAGGTATTTTGTTGATAACATGTCGTTTTTAAGTTTTAAGGAATTTTGTAAAGTTGTTATTTTCAAGTAATATTTTGGATAGATGTTTTAAAACTTATTATAAGTATTTTCAAGTATTTTGAAACTATAAAAAAAGGTTTAAAAATGGGTTAGAATTGCTAAATAGGCAAATGGTTGATTGCTTAATTACTTGTTTGAAAAGTAATTAACTATGCTTAACAGCGAAGTAAGGCTTATCTATTTGTGAGAGTTAAGATTGATGTCGAGTGGAGATAGAGCAATAGAGTTTTGACCTACCAGGCTTCCCTCTTGACCGAGGAATAGTAAGTTCGAAAAATTTGGAAGCATGTTAATCTTGTTGATTTCTTATTGTTTATGGAAATCATTAATAATATACTTAATAATATACTTAACACTAAAAGCGATGAGGTGGACTTATCTATTCCTGAGATCCAAGAATGAAGTGTCTAGGTAAGGCTTGACGCAATCGCTACTCAGACTTACCTGGTCTTAATCTTGGATGAGGAATAGCTGAGTTGGAATGTCGAAAACGAGTTAAGCATACGAATCATGAATTGTATAAGCAATTGTTTTAACTAGACAATTAGTTGATTATCGAACTTGATCAAATCTAGACTTAGTAAGTTATTGGAAGGATTCACGACTTTATACTAATAAGAAACCCTAGGGAGGAGTATTGGTGCAAAATGTTTCTAGCTTTCATTTACTTGCGAGATAATCGGAATTAAGTTAACCAAAAATTCATCGATCGGTTTTGGGGAGTCCGGTTAGTGGGAAGAGTGTACTTATATGAGACGAATTGAACCCGAAACTACTTCGGAATCGTATATACGGTATATGTTCTAGAAGCGGTTAAAAATGTAATGTTATAGAGTTGAACCGTCAATCCTAAGGATAAGTCTAAAAGAAGGTTAGCTTTAGCATTTGAACGATTATATCGTTTGGGACTGTCTATCTTGAGGAGTAATCCAAAAGGGAGGATAGAATTAGCATTCGTCAGAGGACTTATATGGGAAACCTATATGGAGCTTCGAGATGCTCGAATTCATGTAGCGATTCACGATTTGTTCAAGATATATGAATCTATTTGGGGTTTGTGTTCTATTCGAGTGTTGAAGACTCATGTGAAAGATAGCGAATGTAGCCCCTACATCAGGAAAATAACAAAAAAAACAAAAAAGGGACATGGTCGAGGGTTTAGCAGCCTCAAGGGTATATCAACTCCATGTCTAGAGATGCTTATCGATATGATGGTACTGGGAGTTGGTACGGCTCAGATCATATACCGAGGATGGTCCAGTTATGTTTACCTTAGGGTATATCCAATATAAAGATATACGTTGCTCGGAAGGTAGTTTCTGGTCCTTGTCATGGAGTTCGCATTCCGTTTGAACTAAGGAGATCTCTATGGAAAAATCCAGCATGTAACCGCACCTTAGCTGTATTGATTGTATACCTATTATTATTCTGGTGTTCATGCAGGAACTAATTGATATGATTTGTGTTCTATACTTTAGACATTATCTATCATATCACCACATAAAACTTAATGATATCTGGTTTCATTTGAGGGGAAAACTGTTATGGTAATCTATATGGTCTCAATGCTTACATTTACTTGTCTCATATTTCTTGAGTTTCTCATGCTGGGTTGCCAGACTGATCCAGTTGTTATTTTCTTATAGTGCTCGGGTCAGCCCCGTGCATGTTTTCAAATTTAGCCATGGATGATTTAGAGTTTTTGGGGAAGAGTTGAAGTTCTACCTACCGTAGTATTTATTTACGCTTCATTTATATCATCAGCATTTGTGAGGATAGGTTGTTATAACTGTCCAAGCTGATTGCTATAACTTTGAAAAAGTTTGTATTTTAGAATAACAGTTTATACTGTCTTTTGATATTATATATGACCGTTCCATCGTAAGATTCTGATATTGTGTTTCTCCTTCCGTTTTCCTTTTCTTTTATTTAACCCCAACAATTCATCTTTTTGGCACTTGGGTGCTCAGCACGTGAATACCGTGGATGTATTAAAGTTGACATTTAGGGATTTAAAATGCGAGTCAATACAAAAGTTAGCAAGAGGAAAAAAGTACGCTCAGACTCTGAATTGCAAGAATCTCCTACTCATGATGCTTGAACCCTAGTCTATAATACTTTTGATTCAATTTCAGTTCATTGTTGTTTGTGATGGTTGAGGACCTCAGTAGTATTCTTATTTAGGTTATTGGTGAACTATTTTATATCACTATATACATATACATACATACACACACACACATATATATATATATATATATATATTTACTTCGTCATGTCTAATCTGAAATAATTTTTCTTAACTGTGTTTAAGCAGAGAAAGTGCAATTTTCCCTCTCGTTATGAAGTATTGTAGAAGAACAGTCAAACTAGAAACTCGAAGTTATTAGCAACCATTTGTGCCCTTAAATCCCGATTATCATTTAGTAGATTAAGGAATGTAAGCTTATCTAATAAAATTAAAGAGGTACATGGAATACATGATTGAACCTATGCCAAATCAATTAAGCCCCTTAGACTTAGAGACACTCGATTAACTAATCAAATTTTGGACCTTAGGGGAAAAATAAAGCTTGCCTTAGATGACTGCGATGAGATCTTTCAAGAATTCGCCCAACTCTCTAAACTGTATCCGAAGGACCCTTAGTTGAAAAATAAGAGGCTATCTTTCCTTAGGAGATTCTATGATCCAAGCTTAACAATAACCACAGAGGTTTTTCCTGGTTATCGAAGTGTGACTCCGTCTCCCTTAGATATTGCTGAAGGGAAAACTCTTGAAAGTGAACATGTTTCAGAATACTTTCCCAATATTTTTCGAAAGCTGGCCTTAATCTATCTTCAGTGGATTCTTCTTCTTTAGAACTTTCTATACTATAGGGAGGTCTAGGAAAGGACATTTCTTCCTCTAATATGGCTAGGCCCTCGCGGTCTCTTGCTGATACTAGAAGTAAAGAACTTAAGATTATTTTGACTACTAAGCAGAAATTTACCTACCTTAGGGGACCGTAACTTATATATATTATTATATCTGTTCTAAGCCTTAATGGAACAAAATAGAATTATATCTACTTTGATTTTTCTTTTCTAATTTGAATTATTTTAAGGATAACCATGGCCCAATTGCTTGGAACTAGAGAGAGACTATGCTTCCTTACGACGGAGTCTCGACGATGAAATAGCAGAATAACTAAGCGTAGCCCTAATCTTGGTATCAAGATTCGCCTTGTCTTGGAAGATAATGAATCCTTGAAGCAAACCCTCGAAGAGTTATCTAGAAAGATGTCTTTCATTTCGAAAGTAGTGCCAATTTCAGAATCTTGCATTTCTAACTTATGGGAGTCCACTTCTACCCTCCAATAGCAATTAGGCGAAGCTCGTCGAGAGCTTTCAGATATTATGTTGCAAGAACTCGAAGTTCAAAATGAGCGAAATAACGAGGTTAGGGTTGCTACCCCACCAACTGGAGGAAGGGGTAGAGGTAGAGGTAGAGGTCATGCTTGTACGGGATCTTCTTCTTCTTGCAGGATCACTATCGTCCCGTCTGGATCTCACTATCAGCCTAAGAGGGGTTCTCCCTCTACCTCAATTCCTTATTCATCAGACATTCTTGTTAGTTGAAGGATAGTCAAAAATCCCATTTAGGCAGTTCAAAAGGAATGGGCATCTAAGACATATGAAAGGATGGAAGAACATTTTAAATCTCACTTGTAGAAGGCTGTTAAAGAGGCTGAAACTATGGTCAAAAATATGTATGAAGGCTTATAAGATGTTGTTGTTTCCTATTTGTATATTATATTCTAGATGTACTAATAATCATCTGGATAATTTGTCTATAACGCAAATGTCTCCTTTTGTTTCTTTGATTAACTTAGTTTCTTCAACTCAAGTTTCTTTGCCTGTTCTTTTATATGGTCTCGGGTTGCTTTTATCCCTTGAAATCTATTGTGTCAATTTATTTGGTATTCTCATTCACTGATCCCGATGTCACCCATTCGGCCTTGATTGGGATTCTTACTTGATGTTCATTTTAGCTTAGGGCCTTTCTCTCTGAGGTTTTGGTATCATTAGAACTCTACTTCTAATTGGGACTCTGCCTGATACTTCTAATCAAGCTGGAAATCTATCCAACATCCGGTCTATCCGAGAATCCACCCATTTCTCTTTTCTATTTGGGAATCTACCCAATTCTAAGCTGTACGAGAATCTACCCATTTCTCTATCCTCTTTAGGAATCTATGCAGCTTCTAGTTTACATAGGAATCTACCCGTTTCTCTATTCTAGTTAGGAATCTACCCAACTTTTAATCTATACGAGAATCTATCCTAGTTGGGAATCTACCCAACTCTGAATTGGGAATCTACCCAATGCATAGTTACACTGACCATAACTCACTATTAGCATGCATTCTACTTTTCGATGTCTTTTTTAAACTCAGTTGATATGGCTTCACTCTTTGTGGCACATCACTATGGGGATGCTGTTATGTCGAGGCCTACCAATTTTATCATTGGGTCCAAAATCTTTTGCCAATTTTCGACTAGCATCAGCCATCTACAACCAATTTTCGACTAGCATCAACCATCTACAATCACTTTTGGCTAGTACCGACGTCTACAACCACTTCTGGCTGGTATCAACCATCCAAAATCACTTTGCCCGGGGTCGGCTATCTAATACTATATTAAGTTAATAGTTATACATAAAACGCTATTTGAATTTTAATAAGAAAATTATTAAATTTTTGGAAAGAATGCTCTTGGATTTGTAAAAGAATTTTGAAATCGAACAACTGGTAGATTCCATGCTTTGGTACGAAAGATATTTACTTTAAATTTGAGAAAGAAAATTGTTAAGAGAATGAGCATATTGATCTCTTCAGATCAATAAGAGAGTTTTGACCTTTGGACTTTAAATGCCATAACATTTAGTAGTTAGAATGGAGGTATACTAAGTACAATTTTATGAGTACTAAGACTAGATTATACCTATAGAAAAAGGAAAGAGCTAACCTTGAAAGAAGCATTCTATTGAGACATGTGAGTTCCCTAAATACAATAACCCATCTTGCTGAAAGAAGCATTCTGGTAAGATAAGTGACTTCCCTAAATACAGTAACCCATATTCATGAAGGAGGCATTCTGGTGAGATAAGTGACTTCCTTAAATGCAGTAACCCATATTCTTGAAAGACCATGTAGGCGTGATTTTTCGAATAGGCCTTAACTATACGAATTTCTCCTGAAACATAGAAGCAAAGTTTTAGATTTATAAAAACAAGATATAAAACTAATCACTTATAATAGTCAATCTCCATTTTTGTATGAATTTCTCGATGACTTGAGATAGTCTTCGACACTTGTCCGATTCATGTCCGTTCACTCGATGATAAATACTATAATCCTTTCTTTTCGAGTCTTCTTGAGTAAATGAGAGATATTTTGCGTAGTGAAGGTTTAACACCCCTAATTTTTGGTAACATTATTTAGGATATTTAATTGGATAAATTAAATAGAATAATGTAAATAATAGAGTGAAAGGGGAATGAGGTTTGAAAATAAATTAAGGCTTGTGCTTAATTATTTAAATGGGCTTAAGAATGGCTTATATGCTAATTAGTTTACATAATGGCTTAATTGGAAATAGTTGCGCCTTTATATATTCATAGCTTTACCATCTATTCACGTTCATTTCCATTTCACAAAAAAAAATATAAGAGGAGCCTACCATTACTAGGAAGGGAAAAAATCAATCAAGAGCTAAGGAGAAAGATTAATCTCTATCAAATCTCAAATTCCTTATCCTAATCAAGGTGAATAATAATCTAGATCATCTCTATTTTGTTCCATGATCATTTGTTTTCAACTTTAAGAATAAACTCATTATTATGATGATTTTTGATTGATGATATGATTAGATTTGGACATGTTGGATTCAAACAAAATAATTTGATAATTATTTTACCCGATTTTAAGGGTAAAATAGATTATAATGATCTTCGTATGCCATGAGAAAATTTTATGTTATGTAAAACATGATTTTAGGGATGGGTTTCAATTTTTATGATTTTCCAAGCTTTGGAATGTGAATTTTTAATGGAAAATATGAATAATTGGGTTTAGAAATTTATTTCGATTATTTAGGAAGAATTTGGGTTTGGAAATTTTATATGTAAGATAACATATTGAAAGTGAATTTCTGTAATTTTTGAGGATTTTTCCTAAGTAATTTACCGTGGAAATAAAATTATTTTAGATGAAGGGCTTAATTGTTTAATTGGTTTTGCTTAATGAAAGGGCTTAATTGTTTAATTAATCCATGTTTAGGTTTGAAAATAGGTAGTAGTTATTTTTGTAAAGAATTTGAAAAGTTATGGAAGCTAATTAAATTATTACAAGTAGGCAGTTTAGTTATAAAGTGTTTGCTTTAATTGGCATTAGATCAGTTTTTACCCAAAAAAGTAGGTTTCACCTCATTCAGAAGCACCTTTCGACCCATTACTTTCGCTTCGACTAAGTCGAAACCTACAAAAGCCAAAATCAATACACAAGGTATCACAATGAATGTATATAGTGGATTAGAGAAAGGTGGAAGACATGGTATCGAAACCGTTGCTTCCGATGGGGTCAAAACCTTTATTTCTCTTTCTAAAGATAAGCCCTGCCTTGTTTTCAAAAGAATGCTTTCGACCCAGTCAAAACCTTTGCTTTCAGATCTGTTGCCGCCTTTTTGTCTAAATGGAGCTTTCGAATGAGTTCCTTGTTTATAAATCAAATGTTTTTGAAAAGAATGGTTTCGACCTAATTGAGACCTTGCAGCCAATCTTATGCCTTTCGAAGGTATTGAAGTCATTAATGCTTTTGAGAGGTAGCCTTCGTTTTAAACCTGTACTAAGCCACTTTCAAAAGCTTTCGAAAGAGTGAATGGTTTTTGAAGGCAATGGCTTCGAAAGGGGGTTTCAAAGCTAACCTTCAGGTGTTTTATTTAAATGCTTTGAGCTTTCGAAAGGATGGTTCCGAAGCCATCGATTTTTCCCCAAAATATTTTATGTAAAGATTAAAGGTTTCGAAAGGGGTACTTACATATGTATTCACTTAGACCCAATATAACATGGTTTAAAGTGAACCTAATGGTTTCAAAAGGGGTACTTTCATTGGTTTTGAAGCTGTGCTTCTAAGAGTTTGTAAGTAATGCTTTAATACTTTTGAAAGGTTTGAATTGAGTGTTTCGAAAGAAATGTTTTAAAGTGTTCCGAAAGGTGTATGTTAGTGTTTTGAAAAGAAGATTTAAATGCTTTCGAAGGAAGTTATCCAAGGGTTTCAAAAGTAAAGTTTTAAGGTTTCGAATGCCTTAGTTTTAAAGACAAATAACCAGCCTCGTTTTAAGGGAAAACCATGGCATAATAAAAGAGTATTGAAATGATTTTAAGTATGGAGTTTTTGAAGAAATTTTCCTTGATTGATAGGTTAAAGGGATTAACAAAGTTTTATATAAAATGATTTCAAGGATATTAAAGCATATGTGTTGGTATTATTATGTTATTATGTTTACTTCTTCATATATATGTATATTCACATTGTAATGGAACCATAACGGTTTTTTAGGGAAGGGAAAATAACCAGCTAGGTTGACCCAATAGTGAATATAAATTAACTCCCGAGTGGGTAGAATTACATCCAAGAAGTCAACTAGACTGGAACATAGGATGCCTAAATATGGATTAAAGGAGTTGTCAGGTAGATATGTTCATTGTAAACCTATGAAAACTATGTTTAGAATTTATTGGCGGGGGGCCAAAACTATGATTAGATTGAGTTATTGGCATGGGCCGATAAGTTTGTTGTGAACCCTTGAAATTATATCTGAATTAAGTTATTGACAGAAGTCAAGAGGTTTCTATTCAACCCATGAAAACTAGGGCAAGAGGTAAGTTATTGGAGATACCAATAGATTTAGGGAGTACCCATGAAACCATGAAGTTATTGGCAGGGGCCAGTAGGTTCTTAGTAATCCCATGAAAACTATGAATCTGGACAAGGAGTCCCTAAACTTTAAACATGTTATTAGTCAGCTCATGAAAACTACTAAGTTAGTAGTGACCCTAGAAATTATAACCGAGACAGATCGTTAGAAAGAATAGGGATGGGAAATCCAAAATTGATTTACTTGTTTGCATATCATCATAAGTTTTTAAGTTGCTACGTTTTAACCATTGTGGATGCAGGAGTATAATATATGGTTTTATAAAATTTTGAATTAGATACTAGTAAGGGGAAAACCCATTTCGCTCAACGGCATGGTCTCACTAGGTATCAAATGGTTTGAGATGGTGGATAATTATTCATATCAGGCATTATGTCTGCTCAGAGTTTATATTTTCGACTTAACCTATAGGGTGCTCAATTAATTTTGAGTATTTTGAGAGTTGAGGTTTTCAAGTACTTCTTTAGACAAATACGCTTCCGGAGACGTGCGGGGCCATAATAACTATCTAGAGTCCTGTTTGTTGATATGGATATTCGTTCGCGCATAAGGATATTGTAATGAATTTTGAAATGCTTTGAAATGGAATGAGAAAGCTGATTGTTGATTTTAAAAATTGTCCATATTCATGTGTTTCTGTTATATCAATTTATCTAACATTACAATATTTGGTCACCAAGGATTAATAACTATGGACGACTGCAGCATCTGTAGCTGTTAGTTTTGGGCCTCCAAGTGGGGGGAATTGTTGCAAGTTGGTATCAGAGCATAGGTTTACGAAACTTAAAAGAAATTTAACTCTAAAAGATTTTCAAACATAAACCGGTAAATCAGAAAATAAGATCGAGGTTTGGGTTAACGCTATAGTAACGTATTATATTTAATATATATATATATATACATACATACATATACATATAAGTATGTATTCCCCTCTCTCTTAGACTGTTCTTTGGTATCTTACTAAGGTTTGTATGTATATTTACGATAAAGAAGATATGGATGTAGGAAACGGAAAAGGAAATCTCGATGGAGGAAGCACCATAACCAACGGAAATGTTCGATCTACCAGGAGGAACCTTGGTCGATCGGCTAATGCTAACCAAAAATGCCAGTGCCAATGTGGATGCTGGAAATCCACTAGTGGATATGGGGACGATGTACCAATTTTTCATCAATATGATTCAAGCTGGTGCAACTGCTGGTTGCTAGAAATGTTGGAGGAGCTAATCCTTTGACTCGAGTTGGGAATAATTATGCTAAGCTGAGCAAAGATTACACCAGTCTCGGAGGGAAATCACTTATGGGAACGGAGGATGCTATAGAAGTTGAGAATTGGTTGTTGCATTGTGAGAGGATCTTTACTGATTTGAGTTTGGATGATAAGCAGAAGAGGAGGCTGGTCACTAGGAAGTTGCAAGGGGTAGCACTTCATTGGTGGAATAGTGTTACTGCTGGAGTTCCAAAGGAGGATTTGACTTGGTTAGATTTTAGAAGGAGATTTGAACAGAGGTTTTTGTCTGAATTTGCCAAGTCGGCATTGATGAGAAAGTTTATGGATTTGGAGCAGGGAGAGATGTTGATAATCGAGTATGCTACTAAGTTTGATGAGTTGTCACGATATGGGTATGCTACTATAGACACCGTCATCAGGAGGAATGAGAGGTTCATTCGGGGATTGAGACGTGAGATTGTTAGGGCAATCCTTCCACATCTTCGTGATCCTTGTAATGTAGTTGTCGAAATGGAAATACACCAGAAGAGATGCTTTCTATCCGTGCTAGGGAGAGACCTGTTGAAACCCAGGGCTCTCGGTAAAAGAAGAGGAAGTTCTTTAAGAAGAAGTGATCCTAGAAAGGAGAGGCTACTAAGAAGGCAAAGGCTAATTTAGTTTGCTTTAAGTGTAACAAGAATGGTCATTAGGCTCATGAGTGCCGTTCAGGAAAGGGTAAGAAAGCTGCAGAAAAGAAAGGTGTGAAGTGCTACAATTACGACTAGGTAGGGATTTATAACAATCAATGTCTAGAACCAGCTAGGGTGAATAAAGAAAAGATTTTTGTTGTTGGACGATCATCTACTAGGCCAACCGCAGCTGAAAAAGAGAAGACTGTGATGGAAGGTACACTTTTAATTCAGAGTACACCAGTTAGGATATTATTTGATATCGGTGCATCACATTCATTCATATCTCAGAATTTGGTTGATAGGTTATGCTTAGAACCCACATACCTTGTTACTTCCTTAAGGGTTGCGAATCCGATAGGAGGGTATGCAACTTTGAGGACGAGATGTGACCGGTTAGAACTAGAATTGTTATGTCATAAGTTTGCATGCAATATGTATGTTTTCAATTTCGTTGATTTCGAAATCATTTTTGTTATTAATTGGTTGAGTAAGTATGAGGCTAGGATATTTTGCAAAGATAGGGAAATATCACTAAGACACCCTGATAGTCATAACCGAATTACATTCTCAATGGAGAACTCTGACCGGAGTAATTGTGCTTTGTTAAGTGCTATGGAATTGGTGGAAGAGTTAAGTCAGGTTCGAGTAGAAAGAGAGTTTGCAGATTTCTTTGAGTCGGTTACAGGACTATCACCGAAAGGAGCTGTTGAGTTTCAAATAGATCTTGTGCTAGGAGCTGAATCGGTAAGTAGACCACCTAGCAGAATGGCACAAAACGAGATAAAGGAATTGAAGGTGCAACAAGTGGATCTAGAAGGAAGGAATTTTATTAGACAAAGCAGTTCGCTTTGGGGAGCGACCGTGGTGTTCGTGAAGAAACTAGATGGTCATTGAGGATGTACATCGACTATCCTAAGTTGAACGAGACGACGATTAAGAACTAGTATCCTTTGCTGAGAATTGATGATTTTTTTGATAAGTTGTGTGGAGCCAGAGTGTTTTCCTAGTTGGATTTGGCGATAAGTTTTCATCAGTTAAGAGTGGCAGAGGACAATATTCCATTGACAACATTTCAGACTAGGTATGTTTCGTATGAGTGGTTAGTTATACCATTCTGGTTGATGAATGCACCTGTTTTCGTCATGAATTTAATGAACCGAGTCTTCCAAGAGTATTTGGATAGGTTTGTGTTGGTGTTTATAGATGGCATTTTGGTATACTCTAAGGATGAAAGAGAGCATGCGAATTTTCCTAGAATAGTGCTTGAGACGCTGAGGCAGCATCAGCTACAAGCGAAGTTTTCCAAGTGTCATTTTTGAAAGAAAGAGGTTAAATTTCTTCGTCACATGGTTTCAAACAAGGGGTTGTCAGCCGATCCAGATAAGATCGAAGCTGTTAATAATTGAAAGAGACCAAAGATGGTTACTGAGATTAGGAATTTTCTCGGGCTTACTGGCTATTATCGGAGATTCATTATGGATTTCTTGTGAATAGCAGCACTTTTGACTAAGCTAACCAAGAAGGATGTGATGTTTGTCTGGTCCGATAAATGTGAGGAAGCATTCCTTAAGTTAAATCATTTTTTGACCAATGCACCTGTATCATTAGTTCCAGACGGAAACCAAGGGTTGGTGGTATATACCGATGCACGCAGAACTAGATTAGGAGCCGTGTTGATGCAGAAGGGTAAAGTGATTGCCTATGCTTCACGATAGCTTAGACAATATGAAGTGAGATATCCTATTCATGATTTGGAATTGGCTGTAGTGATCTTCGCATTGAAGATTTGGTGGCATTATCTCTTAGGAGGGAGATTTGAGCTATACAGATGTCATAAGTCTTTAAAGTACTTATTCTCTTAGAAGGAGTTGAATTTGAGACAACAGAGGTGGCTAGAGTTTTTGTTTGCTTATGATTTTGGTATAGAGTATACTCCTAGGAAAGGTATCGGATGCTCTTAGCAGAAGACATCAGAATGTGGTATTAGCTATGTTGGAAGAATGGAAGGATTTAGAAGCTTTGACTGCTTGTAGTTTGCAATTAAGATCGACAGCTAGTTTTAATCAGAGAATAGCCATGTTGTCCTGTTTAGAAGTTCGATCAGTGTTGATCAAGAGAATTTCCTCTAAGGAGGATCCATTATTAGCCAAGAAGATTAGAAGGCTTGAGATTGGAACCGAGATCGATGATCTAAAAGATTTTAGTCTTGGCCGAAGACGATGGTTGAGAAAGAAGGGATGATTGTGTGTTTCGAATGTTGAGGACTTAAGAAAAGAAGTTCTTGAAGAATGTCCTTGATCTAAATTTACGATTCATCCTAAAGGAATCAAGATGTATCAAGATATGAAGAGGGACTTTTATTGGGAAGGTATAAAGAGAGATGTTGGCTTGTGGGTTAGGTAGTGTGCAAACTGTCAACAAGTAAAGGCCGAACATCAAAAGAGAGTGGGTTGCTTCAACCTTTAGAGATTCCAATTTGGAAATTTGATTCGATATCCATGGATTTTATTAACGAGTTGCCAAGGTGGAATAAGGAAAATGAAAGTATATGGGTCATAATGGACATGTTGACCAAGAGTGTCCACTTCATTCCAGTTAATTCAACCAGGATGGCACCTATTTTAGCTAAGTTATTCGTGAAGAGCGTATAGACTATATGGAATTCCTAGTAGTATAGTTAGTGATAGAGATGCTTTGTTTACTAGTGAATTCTAGAAGTGTCTACAAGAGGTATTAGGTACCAAGCTTAGTATGAGTACTACATATCACCCTCAAATAGATGGGCAGATAGAGTGAGTCAATAAGGTACTCGAGGATTTACTAAGAGCTTATGTGTTGGATTTTGATGGATCTTGGGAAGATCACCTATACTTAGTGGAGTTTTCCTATAATAATAGTTATCGGACTAGTATAGGAATGGTGCATTTTGAAGATTTGTATGAAAGGCCATGCAAATCACCATCGTGTTGGTTGGAGACTCAGAATAGTCTTAGGTCTAGATCTGGTTAGAGAGACGACAGAGAAGATTGTGGTGATATGAAAAAGGATGAAGGAAGCTCAGTCTACATAGAAGAGTTATGCAGGTAAGAGGAGTAAAGACCTAGAATTCTCTGTTGGAGATAAGGTTTTCATTAAAGTATCACCAATGAAGGGTGTGGTATGATTTGGAAAGTAAGGAAAACTAACACCGAGATATGTTGATCCGTTCCAGATTACAGAGAGGATTAGAAAGCCCACATACAGAGTAGAATTGCCGAGTAGTATGGCAGGTGTCCGTAATGTATTTCATGTGTCTCGTCGCAAGTATATGCATAATCCAGCGACTACTATTCCTCTGACCGGGTTGGAAGATTTGATAGTGGAGCCAAATTTGACTTTTGTTAGACAACCAGTTCGGGTTGCAGCAAGAGATGAGAAAAGACTGAGGAACAAGACAATTAAGTTGGTGACAGTTCAGTGGAGCGACAATGAGAAAGACTGTACTTGGAAGATAGAAGACAGGATTAGAGACACCTGTCCTGATCTACTGTGAGGGTATATTTATATTAGCTTTACATAGATAGTTGCTAGTCAGGTATGCTAGTATGGTTGTTAGGAGTGGTTAAATAAGATTGCTATGTTTAGTGTTTAGTCCTTACTGAATTTCGAGGACAAAATTCTTTAAGGAGAGGATCCTGTAACACCCCTAATTTCCGATAACATTATTCAAAAGATTTAATTAGATAAATTAAATAGAATAATGTAAATAATTAGAGTGGTAAGGGGATTAAGATTTGAAAATAAATTAAGGGTCGTGCTTAATTATTTAAATGGGCTTAAGAATCACTTATATGCTAATTAATTTACACAAGGGCTCAATTGGAAATAGTCGCACCCTTGTATATATTCACGGTTTTACCATCTATTCACGTTCATTTCCATTTCACAAACGCAAATAATAGGAGCCGATCATTACCAGGAAGAGGAAAAATTAATCAAGAGCTAAAGAATTAAAGCAAGAAGGATTAATCTAAATCAAATCTCAAATTTCTTATCCTAGTCGAGGTGAATAATAACCCAAATCATCTCTATTTTGTTCTATGATCATTTTTTTAGGGTTTAATATTAAATCCATTATTATGATGATATTTGATTGATGATATGTTTAGATTTGGACATGTCGGATTCAAACAACATAATTTGATAATTATTTTATAGGGTTTTAAGGGTAAAACCGATTATAATAATTTTCATATGCCATGAGAAAATTTTATGTTATGTAAAACATGATTTTAGAGATGTGTTTTAGTATTTATAATTTTCCAAGCTATGGAAAATTTGGTGTGAATTTTCAATGGAAAATATGAATAATTGGGTTTAGAAATTTATTTCGATTATTTTATGAAGAATTTGAGTTTGGAAATTTTGTATGTTGGATAACATATTAAAAGTGAATTTCTATAATTCTTGGGGATTTTTCCTAAGTAGTTTACTATGGAAAAAAAATTATTTTAGATGAAGGACCTAATTGTATAATTGATTTTTCTTAATGGAAGGGCTTAACCGTTAAATTAATCCATGTTTAGATCTGAAAGCAAACGGCTGTAACAACCCGAATTCCAATGTTCTGGATATTTCGCAAAAATCTTAAAGACCAAGCCCACTGAAGCCTGAGTTATGTATCTGGTATCTTGCAAATAGGCAAAGACAAATATATTAGAGCTCAATAATTTATCTCACGGTGGGATTGACTAAAATATAATAGTAAGTAAATACTCACCAATATAATAACACTTTCTAAAAAAGTTTCTTACAGCTGGGAAGTCATTGTCATTTATTTAACCTGTAGGGTGTTATGAGGAGAGGGTCAAAACTAAAGTTCTGGTGAATGGATAAATTATACACTTCTAAGCTTAATTCTACATATACCGTTTTATTTCCATTTACCATTAAATTAGGTTTCTTAGGTTACAATACTCTCGCCTCTATTTGTGAACTGTGCCTATCTACTCCATAGTAGATTAAAACCTAATAACTAATGTATACATATATGTAGCTATATGCCCAATGACCATATTGGTCCTAGGTACCACCCATGGTACATTCCGTATCCTCCTCGAAAAGGGCTCCATCGTCTTACTTCGTAGCTATATCTATAAAGGACTGCTTCGTAAGGCCTACAGTATAGATACTCTATCGTCTTGATCCACGAGCGTTCTGTATCTACATCTGTAAAGGGCTTCTTTGTAAGGCCTACAATACGAATGCTCACTACTTACTATGAAAACGTAAATCGCGTCTACACTAGTTTATGTCAGTGCTCAAACATCCACAATGTACTACCCAGTTGTACATTGAGGACTATGTAATTGTTCTGTCTACTACCTGAATCCTACCAATAAGGTTTACCTTGTACGAAGTTCGGTCGGGGGTTTTCTATATCTGTAAAGGACTACTTCATTAGGCCTACAATATAGATATTCTAATTAGTCTGTCTCTTTTCTCATCGTGGCTATGGCCCCACGCAACCACCCCTCAAATAAATTGAAAGACCTCTAAAGAGTTAAGTGGAAATGCACTACTGCAAACAATTTAACATTCGATTGACGGTGCCCCCCATCCAATGTCTCAATAGTGAATGAATCATTTTCCTGTTGGTTTAACTATAGTCTTTCTCGAAATCGCTCTTGGTCTTGACGCTGGTCGATATCTGCATGCGACTATCCGTAAACTTACTTGCAAGTACTGGACGTACGAATACCCTACATCGAACACCAAGCCATACCTACAAAGGTTTGCTTCGTTAGGCCTACAATGCAAATGCAGTCAAGGCATACTCTCTTGATGGAACACGTACATACCTGCCTCCAGTGGTGCAGCTTCGTTAGCCTACCAAGAGGGCCATCCTAGAGTATCCTCACATCTCGTTGAAGTCTCGTACTTCCTTGAAGCCCAAAAATACTAAGTTGGAAGTGCTTCACCATTTCTAAAATCCGTGACGAACTGCTTCGTTAGGCGCTTCATCTTTTGGGATGCTCCAAACGCATCTCAATTCTTTTATTATACCCTAAGTCTAATCTTTTAATTTGCGTTTAGTTTACTTTTCTTATTCTGTCGGCTACTTATTTACCCTAATTAGCATATTCTTGCCATTGTCTCACTTTCTCCTATTGTGAGGCCACCATTGATCTAACAGGGGATGCTATTGGTATTGCCACTTCTGGCTTATTAACTTAATTTAAGTCTTAAGTTTATTAAATAAGCATCTTTTGTTCTATTTTCTTATTAATTTAATAGAAAATTAAAATAAGCTTTTTCTATTTATCTTTGCTCTCATTGCTTATTTATTCTAAGTTCCCAAATAAGCCTTTCTATTCTTTTACTTAATCATAACTTATGTTATAATTATACATGTAATTGTTACCATTCTTTTCTATTCTAATCTGTCTTCCTTTATTATGTTCTTTTAGTTCTCTTTTATTATATAATTAACTTATCTTAATAACTGTTTTTTTTTATAGTCTACTCGGTAAATGCAGACCTACGTTCTTGGTTTACAGCCTTAATTTCATATCTAATAATTTATTTGATTCATTTTATACTCTACTTTATTTTCTTTTATTCTAGGATGTAATTCTATTTTATTTGGTTGGTTGTGAAAGCTATACTAAAATCTATTTCCATAATTTAATACTAAATAATATTATAAATAATAATTCATAGCTGCAAGATATTTCTTTTATTATTTTAGGCTAGTGTAAAATACAGTGGTCCCTCTATTTTACACTAGTTCCCATTTTCTTTCTTTTTATTCTTGCAGTTACGTTTATCATTATCTTTTAATTATTAAATTATAGAAATGTATTCTAGTTTCTAAATTAACCAATTAATCTATTACTTACTCCCCAAACTAAATTATTAGATAAATTTATTATTTCCATTCAACGTAATTTATTGCAAAATTCCACTTTTCTAAAAAAAATTCCAATTTTCTTATTTTACATCTACTTCTATAAAGTCTATTATTTTAATCCATAACCGCAAATTCTCTTTCTAACTATATCATTCGTGTAAAAAGGGAATAAAAGGAACCAATATTAAGGCTAAATTATGACTTTTAAAATAGATGTAAATAACTGTAAATTTCTTACTTTAAGGCCTATGCCTTTTGTAACTGTCAAGCCTAATTAAATATAAATAAAATTTATAGTGTTTGCATAACTAATAGAACTAATTACTGAAATAAATTATCTAACGGAAATTCAACGATAATATACATTATAAATGTAAAAGAATATAATTAAATCCACTCGCATGTCGTCCTTAGCTTCAATCTCTATCCCTTTTATGTTGCTACGCTTTTATCTGCTTTTCCCCCTTTTTAATTTGCTATAAATTTCCTGATTTGTATGCATAATTTCTGATTTGCTTGTATGTATATCCTTGCTTAATTTAATTTTTTTGTTTGGGGAAAGATTTGACTGATAGAGGAGAAAAAAAGAGGGAGAAGAGAAGAGGAGTTTGCTGTAAATGACAATAGCTGATTCAGAGAAAACAGTATGGGCTAGGGTTAAGTTACGTGCAATTTATATGTGTAGTGAATAACTATGAACCATCCATTAACCCTAAAAACAATCCCCACCATCATTTATTGATTTGTTTACGTTAGCTTATAACGTATAATTCTCCAATATTATTCTTTTATTCCTTTGTTATATGACCCTACAATTCACATTTCCTTCTAAATAAGATTCTCTCATTAATTACCAATTAATTAGATCATATATATAGACACACACACACACACATATATGTCCAATATTAATTTATTCTTATACGTTATAATTTCTTACCTATTTCAACACGTCAATTAATACCTCTATTAATTGATTTCATATAAAAATGATACTTTTGAATTTATTCTTATTAACTTACCTTCATCATAAACTTAATTACTCCGTTTGATTTTTGTACGCATTCCAATTCATTTTTTTCTTTTTAACTTGAAAAATAATAATCCTATAACTGATGTTTTCTTCTAGCTAATTAATTTACATTATTAGCTATTGTAACAAGGGCATATTCTTTGGTTAATTGACACCCTTTTTAAAATTCTCAACTGATTGCCAATTAATTAATTGACACTTTTCCCTTTTTAATCGATATCCAAATTAATTGCTATGCGTCACTCAATCACACGTTTATTAGTTGTATATATTTAAGCCGCCAATTCATTACCTAATTAATCGACATATAAGTTTTCCTCTTTTATTAATTGACGCTTACTTAATGCCTTTAATTAATTTCTTACTTAATTGATTGCGTCAGTTATAATTTAATATATGCATGTTATCATTTAATTTATTCCCCACATAAATTTCTCTTTATTAGAAGATCCCTTAATTAATTAATGTTATAAAAGCGACATATTCTCTGACTAATTGACCTCTCTATGTCTCTTGATGAATTCCCTAATTGATTGATGCATCAATTAATCACACACTCATTGCTTGCATAAATCTATGTAACCTCTTAATTCTTAAATGCATATATTTGACATATATATTATTACGTTTTGCAATTATGTTAATTCAACTGATTTTATTTAATAATATACAAATTCGGGGTGTTGCAAAGACAGATATTTTTGTAAAGAATTTGAAAAGTTATGGCAGCCAATCAAATGTATACAGGTAGGCAGGTTAGTTATAAAGTGTTCGCTTTAATTGGAATTAAATTAGTTTTTACCTAGAAAAGTGGGTTCCGCCTCTTTTAGAAGCACCTTTCGACCCATTACCTCCACTTTGACCAAGTTGAAACCAACCAGAGCCGAAACCAATATACAAGTTATCACAATGATGGTACGCAATGGATTGGAGAAAGGCGGAAGACATGGTATCAAAACCATTTCTTTTGATAGGGTCAAAACCTTTGTTTCGCTTTCCAAAGATAAGCGCCTGACTTGTTTTTAAAAGAATGTTTTCGACCATGTCAAAACCTTTTGCTTTCGGATCTATTTTCTCCTCTATGCCTATATGAAGCTTTCAAATGAGTTCCTTGTTTATGAATCAAATGTTTTCGAAAAGGATGGTTTCGACCTAGTCGAGACCATGCTGCCGATCTTATGCCTTTTGAAGGTATTGAAGTCATCAATGCTTTCGAGAGGTAGCCTTTGTTTTAAACCTATACTAAGCCACTTCCAAAAGCTTTTGAAAGAGTTAAGGGTTTTGAAGGCAATGGCTTCGAAAGGGGATTTCGAAGCTAACCTTCAGGTGTTTTATTTAAATGCTTTAAGCTTTTGAAAAGATGGTTCCGAAGCCATCAATTTTTCCTCAAACAATTTTATGTCAAGATAAAAGGTTTGGAAAGGGGCACTTTCGTTCGTATTCACTTAGACCTAATAGGATATGGTTTAAAGTGAACCCAATGGTTTCTAAAGGGGTACTTTCATTAGTTTCGAAGCTATGCTTCTAAGAGTTAGTAAGTAATGCTTTAATACTTTCAAAAGGTTTGAACTGAGGGTTTTGAAAGAGACGCTTTAAAGTGTTTTGAAAGGTGTATGTTAGTGTTTTGAAAAGAAGATTTAAATGCTTTTGAAGGAGGTTATCCAAGGGTTTCGAAAGTAAAGTTTTAAGATATCAAAAGCCTTAGTTTTCAAAAATATCCCAATCTCATTTTAAAGGAAAAGCAAGGCATAATAAAAGAGTATTGAAATGATTTGAAGTACAAAGTTTTTGAAGAAGTTTTCCTTGATTGATAGGTTAAAGGGATTAACCAAGTTTTATATAAAATGATTTCAAGGATATTAAACCACGAGTGTAGGTATTATTATGTTATTATTTTTACTTCTTCGTATATATGTATATTCACATTGTAATGGACCCATAACTGTATTTTGAGGTAGGGCGGAATAACTAGCTAGGTTGACCCAGTAGTGAGTATAAATTAAGTTAAATCTTGAATGAGTAGAATTGCATCCAGAAGATCGGCTAGATCAGAATGCAGGATGCCTAAATATGGATTAAAGGAGTTTTCAGGTAGACATGTTCATAATAAACCCATGAAAACTATGTTTTGGAAAAGTTATTGTTAGAGGGCCAATAGGTTCATAGTAAACCCATGAAAACTATGATTAGATTGAGTTATTGGCAGGGGCCAATAGGTTTGTAGTAAACCTATGAAAACTATATCCGGATTAAGTTATTGACAGAAGTTAATAGGTTCCTAGTCAACCCATGAAAACTAAGGTAAAAGAGAAGTTATTGGAGATACTGATAGGTTCAGGGAGAACCCATGAAACAAAGAAGTTATTGGCAAAGGCCAATAGGTTCTTAGTGATCCTATGGAAACTATGAAACTGAACAGGGAGTTCATAAACATTAAATAGGTTATTAATCAGCCCATGAAAACTAATAGGCTAATAGTGACCCTAGAAAATGTAACTGAGACAGATAGTCAGAATGAATGGGGATGGAAAATCCAAAATTGATTTTCTTGTTCGCATATCATCATAATATTTTATATTGCTATTTTTAACCATTGTGGATGTAGGAGCACAAAATATGGTTTTATAATGTTTTGAATCAAATACTAGTGAGGGGAAACCCATTCCACTAAGCGGCGTGGTCTCACAAGCTATCTAAATGGTTTGAGATGGTAAATTATTATTCATGCTGGGATTTATGTCTGACTCGAAGTTTATGTTTTCCCCTTAAACTCTCGGGGTGCTCAATTGATTTTGATTAGTTTAAGAGTTGAGATTTTCAAGTACCTCTTTATACTAATAAGCTTTCGAAGACATGTAGGAGGCATGATAGCTACTAGAGTCCTTCTATATTTTGATTCCGCTTTTTTTTGTTGTAAAGGAAAAGATGTTTAATTGCCTATTTATATACTCTGATCATCCAAGGGGACATCTTCATATGTCGGTCTTGGCATATATTATAATAATTATGTTTACTTTGAACGTGGTTCGCGTATAGGATTATGTAATAAGTTTGGAAATGCTTTGAAATGGAATAAGAAAGTTGTTTGTTGATTTTAAAAATTCTCCATATCCATGTGTTTCTGTTATATTAATGCATCTAACGTTACCGTATTTGGTCACCGAGGATTAATAACTATGGATGACTGCAGCATCCGTAGCCATTAGTTATGGGCCTCTAAGTGGGGGATGTTATAGAAGTTCTCTACAGATTTCCAGAAAAATCAACAACAAACGTGGATTAAGGGGAGTAAGGACTTGATCTTGTTTGATCTTCTTTTAGGGTAAAAGAGTAGGGATAACTAGGAAGGATTTTTTAGTTGGGATTATCACTATACTCAAATCCTTAATTTTGTTCAACATAACTTTAACCGTTCCTTGGTTGAGCGGCCTCTTGGAGGGACTTCGAAGATACTTCAAAAGCTGCCTGATTTGGAGGGCTTGAAGTTCATAACTAGGGCCATACTCCCATCCACTCTCTTTTTCCACATCGTGGGTGACTAGTTTTTTGTTGTTTTCTTCTTCATTGTGCTAAACGCGAAGATTTAGGGGAAACTCACAAGTCAGTCTCTCGTTCTCTAGGTTGGTCAGGGCCGGAAAGATGATATCGCTGGAACTGCCGAAAGGGAACAAATGATGGAGGGTCGAGCCCTTCATCCAGCGTTAAAAAAGTTATGCAGAATTTTGTCTACACTAACACCCTGAGATTCGAAGGTATAGCTCCAAAAGCTGATTTGATTATAGTTCCTGGATGTGAAAATACCGAGACGATAAGTATTGATGCTGGAGTCACTATATGTTAGGCTACTGAATTTAAACGACGAATAGGAAGGAAGTAAAGAACCGAAAGTAAATAATACCAAGACTTTTATAGTGGTTCAGGCTGAAAGTCCCTACATCCGCTACTATCCTTTCCTTCTTTAGTTACTCTTATATAGCCAGATGCTTATTGTACCGAGTCTAAGCATTTTGGCCATTAATGAGTTTTTGAATAGAGTTTTAACGTTGAAAAGTATTATAAATTTATGTCAATTCTTTGTGCGCCAAAAGCAGAAGATCCCTTGTTTCTTGCGATTGCCACCTATTTATAGCCAGCATGCTGTATGCAATTGGTAGAGAGACCTTCCTTTGGATCGCTGATCTTGCTTGCTGTAAGACTATGATTGGAACTTGTTCTGGATATCTAGCATTGCTGTTTGTAAAGTGCGAATTGATGAATTGTCTTCCTGCCTAAATGGCCTTCTGCATCTGAGTCGTATATTGCCTTGTTAATTGTTTCGACCATTGATTCCGTTTTACTATAAATTGGTGCTTTGGGCTTTAGGGCATTGTACTTTCCTTAGGTATATAATCATTATCTTTTCTATTAGGATTTTTTGGCATTACACTAGCCAAAATTTGATACTTGGTAACTTAATTATCAAATAAGAAAACAATCCAATTAAAAATTTAATTTCATATGGAAACCAAGCATGATTAAGCACATAAGCAACTACTAAACCCCTTTAGCTAATCCTTTAATAAGTAAAACCACTTTATAAATACTAGTATTAAAATACTTCTACAAAAGGTACACATAAACATTTCTACTCTTTCCATTCCTTGAAAATGTATTCATATACTTATCTCTTTGGTATAAGTATATTCAAAAAATCTCAAGAGAAATTTCATTTATAAAAACATATTTAATTAGGTTAAGACAAATGTCATTTAGAAACATTGATAATAATAAACCCAAAACACCTTTGGTGTAAGTAAATGGATCATATAGATATTAGATCAATTATACCCACCACCACTTTTCGATTTCAAAATCATACTATCCCTCAATTAACAATGTAGTTGGACAAGTTAGCATATCCTTGCCTTGATGCACATTCTTAAACTTTCACATTTAGAGACGAGTTTCCATACCTTGAAATTTGGTGTTAGGTATGAAAAGATTACTTTTCATACCACCATAAATTATAAAGATCGTTTATAGAAATCGAATCTCCTATACTTGTCACGTTTCTGATATTTCAATTTACTTTATCACTCGTCCAGAAATGAGGCCAGTTAAGTTAGGACACTGATTGCTCCTGCCCTTGCCTTAGTTAAAATACTTCAATCTATAATGACCCATATTTTATGTATTAGAGGTTCATAAAATAAATTTATTTAATTCATTTGAGGTTGTATCATTCTAATATTTTGAAATATGATTCGTAGGAATGTTTTACACATCCATGATTTTTCCCGATTTCTATGTTACAATTTTGACAATGAAGATCTTATTTCGGCCATAACATTTCACATGAGCCATATTAGATGTTCTAGCCTAGTATATTGCTTCGGGATGGTGGTTTCCCATTCCATAAAGTGGTCATATATGAAAATTGGATAAGTGGCTAAGAAGTTATATCAGTTCTAAGTTTTGTAAACTACTGGCCAATAATAGAAAAGGGGCTAATGAGTCAATTAGCAAGCCCATAGTCTAACCTGATTTGGCTACAAATATGAGGTGAGAGAGATCATTTGAAACCTTTGTCTCTCATTTCATATCATCCTCAAAACCTACCTTCCCTCTAATTCTCCATTCTTTACATAGATTTTATCCCAAACCGTCCCTAGTCTCAAATTAGACGCTAGATCTTCATCGAGGGCTTGATCACATCGATTGGATCACATCTACATCTAATTTTCTACTATCCACATCAGATCTCCTCTTAACTTCATAGATTTGATTGGTTTGGTGAGTGGTTATGATCTCTCACTAGCTATGATGGATTATATGTTGGAATTAGGTGATATAAGTTAGGATTGTCAAATTATATAAATTGATTAGACATAGGTAATTTTAGATTAAGAAACCCTAGATCGACCTAATTAAACATGTAAAATGGATTAGATCATTGGCTAGTGTCATTCGTGTGTATATGGCTGTGTAATTCTATGATTTAGATTAAATCTATGCATGTTTATGATCATTGACAGAATTAGATGACTTGAATGATTATGAGTGGATGTAATTGAATGATTTGCTATGTTTGATTCATTATTGTGATTGAATTGCTTGTTATGCTTGATTCCTTTGCTAGTGTTGTGCATGTTTAGGAATTAGATTTGTGATCGGTGTATATTGGGAGCAAAGTTTGTTGGAATCACATGAAACTTGGTGGATAGGCTCTGGAGCATGCAATGAAGATACATTGAAAATTTCACGATAATTGCAGCAAAGTATTTGAATCGTTACAGATCCGATGCAATTGGATTGGTACTGATCCGAATTTTATGCACCAATCAACGTGAGATCTAGAGGAATGGTAAGGCATAGGTTCCAGTGATGCTTTATGAAGTTGGATCGGAGTATATGCCAAGTATTGAAGATTTTATCGATCATCTATGTTGCATCGGCTATGAAGCATAAATGGAAGGACCAAGAGGCTATGAGGGAAAGTAAGGAGCCTATGGCATCCAAAGGAAATGCACTAGAGGCTAGAAGTGAGAGGGAGCTAAAACTGGCTAAGTATTCGGATCGATATCGATCCAAATTATTGAGTCCAATTGATGTGAGATCTAGGGTGAAGACTATGGAATTGCAGTGGATCAAGCTGGAAGTTGTGGCTCACTGATTGCTTCTTCGGTTTGGTAGTTATGGAATGATGAAGTTTTAGCTCTTCAATCGGAAACTCGGATAGGAGTGGGATCGAAGGGGTAGATTGACTGCTTGGGATGGAACAAGGCTGTAAGATAATGGACTAGGATGAGTATTAGGCTCGTGTTGGCAAATGGATTGGAGTTGTGGTAAACTCTGAAGATTTGGTAGTGCCAAGGAGACATTGATGACTCGGAGTGTTCAGGTGTTTTCAATGCAAGGGTATTATATGCGGGGGCACCTAAGGGCTGCTAGCACCAGTTATGTACTCTGGATTGGTAGGGTCTAGATCAGATGGTACAGAGGTATCACAAGAGACAACCATGCGGGGTTTTTAACCGGTGAGTATGGTGAACACGATCAAGAGCTGACATTTCCATTAGTCTCTTGCAAAGCAAGGACGAGGCCATACGAGTTATAATATGTTCAAGGCTTTAGAAGATGACAGCTAGGTTTTGGATTCTATGGTTGCTATGATTGCTTTTGGAAATGCTGGAGAAGGGATTGGGAATCAGGTCAATGGATAAGGCTACTTAGATTTTTCTATCCTGTTCTGTTACTATATCCTATTGTCATTTATTTTGAGTGGCATATTTTATCTTATTATTATGTGCTAACTCTTTGGTTGCAGGGACATGTCAGGTATGGTTTTGTATACCCGTCTAGTACTATATTTTCTAGTATAGCTTTTGATAGTTATTTATCACTCACATCAGATTATTGTCTGACCCAAGGTTTTATGTTTCTTCTTATCATATTGGGTACTCTTAAATTGGTAGACTAGATGATAGGTTTGGAGTCGCAGTTGCTGTACGAAGACGAGCTTGGAGGAACTATGGCATGTTACTCTATATTTCTAGTTTCCGCTGTTTGTTGTCATATATTCTAAGGTATGTCGCGAGGAAATATTGTACTAAGATATTATGACATTTGTACCATAACTCATGGTGTTCTAATAGAGATGTTATCTTTCATTTATTATGGCTCACTATATTTATGTTGTACATTTTCTATATTATATTTTTTCTACGTGCTGTGAGATATGCAACAGGTTTTCTGCTTTAAATTTAAACCTTAATGATCATCCCATATTAGCCTGGCACATTTACAGCGCTCTTTAAGGTCATTTGGTGCAAGTGGTATAGGGCGGTCATCATATTTGGTATCAGAGCTTTGGTTACGAATTAACCGAAGCAATTCGAGAGTACACGCTAAAGGAGGGAGCATACTTGTTAATGAAGATATTAGACTATATAATATTATTATATAGTATAGTATGCACTTGGGTACCATTACAGCCCTTCTTCGAGAGAGACTAATCATTCGTATTACGGATAAGGATGAATCGGAACCCAACAAATGCTATTAGGAATAACTCTACTTTAGAAGTGGAAGAGGGAGCGAGATCAGGAGCTGCTACACCCAATTTTCAAGCCGTGTCCATTGCAATGATGGCTTCGCTGATGAGAAGATCCCAAACTACTCCTGGTGTGGCTTTAGATGGTAGTGCTCCTATGCAAGTACCTAGAGTCGACTTCGCCAAGCTTTGTAAGGATTATTCTACTCTAGGGGGAAAACCATTCTTAGGGACAGAATCAGCTATTGAAGTGCAAGATTGGATGGATACTTATGAGCGTATTTCCAAGGATATGGAGGTGGAAGATGCTATGAAAAGGAAGCTTGCTTCAAGACAACTACAGGGCCTAGCAATGAATTGGTGGAATGCTATTACCATTACTACTCTAGAAGATCAGATTTCTTGGGATCAGTTCAAAGCCAGATTTGAAGAGGATTTTATTCCAACGGCTAAGAAGTCGGTACTCTTTAAAAAGTTTGCTAAGTTGAAGTAATGAGAGATGTCTGTTTCTGAGTATATGGTAGAGTTTGATGCTTTTTCGAGGTATGCGATTTCTTTTATTGATACACCTTTGAAGAAGAATAAGAAGCTTAGTACTAGATTAAATGACCACTTGGGAGAAAAGCTAATGGACCACATCGAGGTGCCTTGGAAGGTTGTTGGGAAAGCCATTAGACATGAGAGTTTGTACCCAAAAAATAAGACTACTATTTGTGGCTGTTGCTGAAAAGGAGGAAACAAAACCACAACAAGGCAGTGGAGGTAAGAAGGAATGGAATGGAAAGAGAAAGCAACAACAGCAGCAACAACAACAAGGAAAAGGGAGCCAGAAGAAGAGTAAGGGTGAGGTTGTTTGTCACAATTGTAGTGAGAAATGTCATTATGCTAATGAATGTAAGGCGTCTAAAAAGTGTTTCAGCTGGAATAAGCCTGGGCATATGAAGAGGAATTGTCCAAAACCACCAAAGGATAAACAGATTGCGAAGGCATATGGCCTAGATGCTACCCCGACTTCATCTTGTGCTCCTATTGCTAGGATAAGGGAAAGGGTACCATGGTGCAAGGAATGCTTTCCATATGAGATATTTCTGTTAGAATTGCTTTTAATACTAGAGCTTCACATTCTTTTATCTGTGGAGACTTAGTATGCAGACTAGGTTTGGAACTCGAGATAGTAGACCGACCTTTGATTGTGACGAACCCTGTTGGAGGAAATACTAGTCTTTGTATGATTTGTCGTAGTTTAGTTATAGGGTCATGGATGTTCTTTTGTTTGTGATTACTTTATTCTTAATTTTTCTAGGTTTGGAATTATTTTGGCAATGGATTAGCTTAAGAGGTATGTGGCTGTAGTGGATTGCAAGAAGCTAGACGTGACAATTGCGAATGCGGAGGGGCGAATGGTAGTGATACATTGCTTACCAGATGATGGGGCATTAGTCAGCTTTCTTTATTTGCTTGAGATTCCACAAGAAGGATTATCATCCATGCCTATCACTAGAGAGTATTCTGATGTCTTTGAGGAAGTGAGAGGATTGTAACTGCATAGGGAGATCGAGTTTCGGATCGACTTAATGGATGGAGCCAGACCCATAGTTATGCCTTTAAGGTGTACGACACCCAAAGAGAAGAAAAGGTTAGAGGTGCAAATGAATGATCTACTGAAGAAAGGATTCATGTGGAGAAGTACATCCGAATTGGGTGCGCATGTTGTATTCACAATGAAGGCAGATGGTTCTCTGAGGCTATGTATGGGTTATCGCGAGTTGAACAAGGTTACGAAGAAAAATAAGTATCTGCTTCCATGGATTGATGACCTGTTTGATCAGCTGCATAGGGCAAAGGTTTTTTTTCTCAGATGGATTTGGCAACGGTATTTCACCAGTTGAGAGTGGTTAAAGAAAGTGTGCCTATTACTACATTTCGAACACTATCGGATTTTTACGAATGGTTGGTGATGCCTTTTGGATTAACCAATGCTCCGACATACTTTGTGGATCTTATGAATAAAGTCTTCAAAGATCAGTTGAACAAGTTCATACTTGTGTTTCTGGATGATATTCTGATCTATTCCAAAGCCAAGAAAGAGCACAAGAGGCACTTGAGGATTGTGCTTGGGATTTTGAGGATCCACAAGTTGAGAGCTAATTCTCTAAATGTCATTTCTTGAAGGAAGAAGTGAGATTCTTAGGACATGTCGTGTCAGGACAAGGAGTTGCAGTGGATCCCACAAAGGTGGTAGTGATCCAAGAATGGCACCAACCCAAGAATGCTACGGATGTAAGAAGATTCCTTGGATTGGTAGGATATTATAGACGCTTCATGAAGGACTTCTCAAAGATTGCAGCACCGTTGACCAACTTGACTAAGAAGAAACAGACTTTTACTAGGGATGCAAGATGTGAGCATGCATTTGTAACTTTTAAAGAAAGGTTGACAAATGCACATGTATTGGTTATTCCAGGTGGGAATGCGTAACATCCCGCATTTTTATATAATTAAATAATCAAATAACGATGAATAGTGAAAATAAACATTTTTGTAATTGTCAGAATATGGCCTCGAAACTTATACCATTCATTGCGATTTTCTGATCAATTGCATATATAATATATCTCAAACGGAGTTCGTATAAAAAGTTATTAACGTTTGAAGTTTTGTATTGAGAAATAATTATACATGTTAATGTATGTAAATATATTTTTTACAAATAAACATATATGCGTATGAAATTCTAGAAATAACACGCATTTGAATTTTAAAATATATGCACGCTAAAAAGGTAATTAAATAACATTGCCATCATAAAGGAAATCAACAGATATCAGTAATTAAAGTTAATTGATTAAGATCAACACGCAATAAAATCAAATCAGCTATTGGAGGAAATTAGTTTACATTAATTGGTCACATGGAAATTTTATAAATTATAAACATTTGCAATTAATTCATAGGATATTTATAAAAGTAGTAACAAATTTATTATGTTTGTAATGAATGTAAATTATTAAGAGAATTAGATGTAAGAGGGTAAAATGTATGTGGGGAATAAATTAAATTATAACATACATATATTAATTTATAATTGATGCAATCAATTAATTAAGGAATTAATTAAAGACCTTAAGTAAGCGTTAATTAATAAAAGAGGGAAACTTATACTTCGATTAATAGCGTAATGAATTGACGGTTTAAATTAACTAATAAATGTGTTAATTGCGCATAGGAATTAATTTGGATATCAATTAAGATTAGAAAACGTGTCAATTAATTAATTGGCAATTAGTTGAACGTTTTAAAAATGGTGTCAATTAATCAAAGAATATGCCATTGTTATAACTAATAATTTAAATTAATTAAGTAGAAGAAAACGTCAGTTATAGGACTATTTATTTCCAAATTAAAAAGAAAACGAGAATTGGAATGCACGCAAACATCAAATGGGGTAATTAGGTTTATGATGAAGGTAAGTTAATAAAAATAAATTAAAAAGTATAACTTTTATATGCATTCAATTAATAGAGGTATTAATTGACGTGTTCAAATATGTAAGAAATTATAACGTATAAGAATTAATTAATATAGGATATATATATATATATATATATATATGTATGTATGATCTAATTAATTGGATAATTAATGCGAGAATCTTATTTAGAAGGAAACGTGAATTAATACGGTCATATAACAAATGAATAAATGAATAACATTGGAGAATTATACGTTATAAGCTAACGTAAACAAATCAATAAATGATGGCGAGGATTTTTTTTAGGGTTAATCGGATGGTTCATATTGTTCACTACACCTATAAATAGAACGTAACTTAACCCTAGCCTACATTATTTTCATTGAATCAGCTGCTATCGTTCACAAGAAACTCATTTTCTCCCTCTTTCTTTATCCTCTGTCAATCAAATCTTTCCCAAACTAAAAAAAGTTTAAGCAAGGAAATACATGCAAGCAAATCAGAGAATTGCGCAAACCAATCGGACAATTTATAGCGAAAGAAAAAGGGGAAGAAATAGAGAAAAGCGTAGCAAATTAAAAGAGATAGATATTGAAGCTAAGGATGACATGTGAGTGGATTTAATTATATATTTTTTACGTTTATGATATATTATCGTTAGATTACCGTTAAATAATCTTATTCGATATTTCAGTAATTAATTCTATCAATTAGTTATGCTGAAACTGTAGGAAATTTACAATTATTTACATCTATTTCAAAGTTAAAATTTAGCCTAAATGCTAGCCTTTTCTATTCCCTTTTTACGTGAATGATATAGTTAAAAAAAAGAGTTCGCAATTATCTTTAATAATAGTTGTAATACATTTGGTGTCATATTTTTTTGGTGTCAATGTGAACTACCAAAAATGACCTTCTGTAGATATGATCAAATCCCTTAAAAGTAGGATCTAACAAATAAACTCATTTTACAAATTCAAAATGTCCCTCTGTAAATATTAACAAACCTTAATATCACATAAAAATAGGATCCAATAAATAATACTTTTTGTTACAAATTTTAAACACCCTCTACAAATATTATGAAATCTTAATCACTTTAAAATATGATCTAACAAAAAAAAATTCTTTACAAATTTCTTTTCATTAATTAAGAATAGAAATAAAAATTCAAACCACAAAAAAAACATACCGGGACACAGAATTAAAAATTCAAACAAACTACTCATGATTTCAACACAAAATATGATTAAACGTTTATGCTTTTCTTAATGTGTTGAAACGTATACAATTTGTAGAAAAACAATCGTGCGCGAAGCGCGTGCCATAACGCTCGTGTATTAAAATGGAAAAATAATATATTTAGGAAATTAGATGTAAAATAAGAAATGCTGGAATAAAGAAAGAAAAATATGAATTCTACAATAAATTATGCTAAAACGGGAGTAATAAATTAGAGAAACATCTAATAAATTGATTTGGGAGTAAGAGATAGATTAATTGGTTGGTTTAGAAAATAGGATACAATTCCATAAATTAATATCTAAAAGATAACGATAAACATAATTGTCAGAATAAAAGAAATAAAAAGGGGAAATTAGTTTAAAATAGAGAAACCACTATATTTTACACTACTCCAAAATTGTAAAAGAGATACCTTACAGTTATAGATTATTGTTTACAGTATTTCCAATATTAAGATATGGAAATGGGTTATATAGTTTTCATAGCCAACAAAATAAAATAGAATTACTTCTTAAATTAAATAGCGGAAAATAAAGTAAAGTATGATTTGAAACAAGAAAATTATTAATTTAAGAATTTGAGGCTATAATTTTTTTTAAGGAGCCTAAGTGTGCATTTACTGCTCAAGCTATTTAACTAGGCAACTATTGTGATAAGTGAATTATGTAATATTAGATAATTAAAGAAAATTCAATATCATAATAAAAGAAGGCAGATTAGAGCAGACAAGAAACACTTATAATTACATAACGGACTATAAAAGAAGAAAAGTAATAATTACGAGTAGAATTATAACATAAGTTATAATTATGAAATAAGAACGGGAAAGCTTATTGTGATACTTATAATAAATTGGTAAGCAATGATAGTAGATGTTATCTGATTTGTGTTGAATTGAGTTATTCTCAGCCCAATAAGGCTTCGGCCCATGACTGTGTGTAATAAGGCTTAAAGCCCGCATGTGTGTGTAAATAAGATTACAAGCTGTTGTATATAAACATGTACGAATCTGTGTAATGAATAATAGATACATGATTTTGCTCTTCATTTCTTCTTTCTCAAATCTCCATTTACTTTAACATGGTATCAGAGCACAAAATCACGAAGTTTGAATCCAACTAGGGTTTTACCTTCTATCTTCAGATCCAAACATCATGTCATTCTTTATATCGTTTATCTTCCCTAATTCAAAGATTTGTTACTATGTCTGAAAATAAGATCTCAGTTGATTCGATCCAGATGATGCCGAAAATCACTGATCACAAATTAAACAATCTGAATTATCTAAACTAGAGCAAAACAATTCGTCTCTATCTTCGATCCATTAATAAGGGTAATCATTTAACTGAAAGTCCACCAAAACTAGATTCAACCGAGGAAAAGGATCTGATGTGGTTAAGAGATGATGCGCGACTGTTTCTTCAGATCCGGAATTCAATTGATGGAGAGGTCATTGGATTGGTTGATCACTGTGAGTTCGTGAAAGAATTGATGGAGTATTTGGAGTTTCTATACTCTGGAAAAGGAAATGTGACCAGAATGTATGATGTATGCAAATCGTTTTATAAAGCAGAGAACCAAGAACAAACACTGATGAACTACTTTATGAATTTTAAGAAAACATATGAGAAATTTAATGTGCTGCTTCCAATAAGCCCTGATGTTAAGGTTCAACAAAAACAAAGGGAGCAGATGGCAATAATGAGCTTCTTGGCTGGGTTACCATCTGAATTTGAACCAGCAAAATCACAAATACTATCTGGATCGGAGATATCATCATTGCAGGAGGTGTTTAGTCGAATTCTCCGTACTGAGGTGACTCAAATATCAAATACTCCAGTTGACAGTGCTTTGATAAGTAATAGTAAGAATAATGCACCACCGTGGAATAATGCATAAAGCAACAGTAATAATGCACCAAGATTCTCTGCTCCAAATCAGATGTCTCAACCATTTAGGCCACTAAATCAGAATAAATTTTGTGCATATTGCAAGAAACCCGGTCACACAAAATTTGAGTGTAGAAAATTGCAATATAAATACTCCTTGGCCAACAATAACAATAATGCAAATACAAATAGAACAGTTTTGATGACTGCTGATGAATTTGAGAGATATGCAAAGTATAAAGAAACTCTTGAGAAGAATCCATCAGGTCATATATCTTCCTCTACTATAGCAGCTGTTGCTAGTATTGAAAAACCATCATCTAAATGGATCATAGATTCAGGAGCTACAGATCATATGACAGGTAACAGTTATTTGCTTTTTGATATTCAAAGTAATGATACAACACATGCTGTCACTCTAGCTGATGGATCACAAACTCATGTTTATGGAACTGGAAAAGCAAACTCGCATACTCAATTGCCACTGAAATCAGTTTTATATTTACCAAATCTGTCATTCAACCTAATGTCAATAAGTCAAATCACTAGCAAACTTAATTGCTGTGTATCTTTCTTCCCTGATCACTGTTTGTTTCAGGACCTTACAACGAAGCATATTATTGGTAGGGGACAAGAATCTGGAGGCTTGTACACACTCAATGAAGAATTATCCAAAAACATTGCTTGCTCAAGTATGATATCTGCTCTTAAAGTTCACTGCCAGTTAGGTCATCCATCTCTTACATTGCTCAAGAAACTTTGTCCACAGTTTAATTTTCCGTCTACAATAAATTGTGAATCATGTCAATTTGCCAAACATCATCGTGTTAGTTCATATCCTAGATTAAATAAAAGGGCTAATTCAGTGTTTGATTTAGTGCACTCTGATGTATGGGGTCCTTGTTCCGTTGTTTCAAAGAAAGGATATAGATACTTTGTTACATTTGTTGATGATCATTCAAGAGTAACATGGTTATACCTAATGAAAAATAGATCTGAGCTATTCTCTATTTTTTGTAACTTTTGTGCTGAAATAAAAAACCAGTTTAATGTGTCACTTAAAACTTTAAGAAGTGATAATGCAAAGGAATATACATCCAGTTTGTTTAGTGATTATGTGGCTAATAATGGCATTCTTCATGAGACTTCATGTGTTGATACTGCTTCTCAAAATGGAGTTGCTGAGAGGAAGAACAGACACTTAATTGAGACTACTTGAGCACTCTTGTTTCATATGAATGTACCCAAAGTTTTTTGGGCAGATGCAGTGGCCACAACATGTTTTCTGATCAATAGAATGCCTTCAACAGTGCTAAAGTATGAGATCCCCTTCCAAGTCCTATGTCCTAATAAATCTTTGTATCCAGTGAAGCCAAGAATGTTTGGTTGTGTGTGTTATGTTAGGGATGTGAACCCACAACTAACCAAATTAGATCCAAAATCATTGAAGTGCATATTTATTGGCTATTCAAGACTTCAAAAAGGTTACAAATGTTTTTGTCCCAGTTTGTATAAATACTTGGTGTCAATTGATGTCACCTTTGTAGAAGATGTCCCATTCTTTCCATTGTCTGATTCAAAGTCTTGTGTTCAAGAGGAAAGTGGGAGTGATGATTGGTTGATTTATCCTACAACTTTGTCACAAGGGAGTGAACATAGTGAACTAAATCAAAGGGTAGAAACAAATTTACAAGAATCTGATAATGAGGAAATTCCAGCACATGATCCCAGTCTTGATTTACCAATAGCACTTAGAAAAGGTACACGTTAATGTACATATCTTATATCCTCCTTTGTATCATATGATAAACTATATCCAACAAGTTACACTTTTATTTCCAATCTTGATACTATTTCTATTCCAAAAAATGTTGGAGAGGCATTGTCTAAACCAGAATGGCAAAAAGCAATGTTAGAAGAGATTGAAGCTTTGGATCATAATAAAACCTGGAATTTGGTTCAAATACCAGATAATAGAAAGGTGATAGGGTGTAAATGGGTGTTCTCAGTTAAAGTTAACCAAGATGGGTCAGTGGCTAGGCTAAAGGTTAGGTTGGTTACAAAAGGATATGCACAAACTTATGGGACAGATTATTCAGAAACCTTCTCTGCAGTGGCTAAAATGACATCCATAAGATTGTTTATCTCTTTAGCAGCAAGGTATGACTGGAAACTGCATCAACTTGATATCAAAAATGCTTTTCTTCATGGGGATTTGATTGAAGAGGTATATATGGAGCAACCACCTGAGTTTGTTGCTCAGGGGGAGACAGGAAAGGTATGTAGACTAAAGAAAAGTTTGTATGGACTAAAACAAAGTCCAAGAGCATGGTTTGGTAAGTTCAGTCAAGTGATTGAAGCATTTGGCATAACCAAGAGCATTTTTGATCATTCTGTGTTCTATAGAAATTCAAAAGAAGGAATTATATTGTTAGTAGTATATGTAGATGATATTGTAATCACTGGAAGTGATAGGAAAGGAATTTCAGATCTTAAAATTTTTATTCAAAAACAATTTCATACAAAAGATCTTGGTGAGTTAAAGTACTTCTTGGGTATTGAAGTGATAAGAGAAAATGGGCAGATCCTTTTGTCACAAAGAAAATGCATCATTGATTTGTTAACCGAGACTGGAAAATTGGGTGCAAAGCCTTGTACTACTCCTATGATTACCAATATCAGTTTGACAAATGAGGGTGAACTATTTAATGATCCAGGAAAATATAGAAGGTTAGTGGGTAAACTGAATTACTTGACAGTAACAAGGCCAGATCTTGCTTTTTCAGTTAGTGTCATGAGTCAATTCATGAGTTCTCCAACTATTCATCATTGGAATGCTCTAAAAAAAATTCTATGTTACTTAAAAGGAACAGTGGGACAAGGCATTGTGTATGCTAATCATGGACATGAGGAGATAGAAGCTTTCTCGGATGCTGACTGGGCAGGGTCTAGGTCAGATAGAAGATCAACCTCTGGATTTTGTGTATTTGTTGGAGGTAACTTAGTCTCATGGAAGAGTAAAAAACAAAATGTGGTGTCTAGGTCCAGTGCTGAATCAGAGTATAGAGGTATGGCTAATGCTATTTGTGAATTAATGTGGATAAATCACTTTATGTCTGAGATAGGTTTGAAACCAAAGTTGCCAGCGAAATTATGGTGTGATAACCAAGCAGCAATTCATATTGCCTCTAATCCAGTATTCCATGAGAGAACCAAAGATATCGAAGTGGATTGTCACTTCATTTGCGAGAAGATACAGCAGGGTTTGATCGTAACTAGGTTTGTCAGATCTGGAGATCAACTGGCTGACATATTCACCAAGGCGTTGAGTGGTGCGAGAGTGGAGTATCTTTGCAGCAAGTTGAGCATGATTAATAAGTATGCTTCAACTTGAGGGGGAGTTTTATCTGATCTGTGTTGAATGGCGTTATACATATTTCATGTTACACTTGTGTTCTCAGCCCAATAAGGCTTCGGCCCATGACTGTGTGTAATAAGGCTTAAAGCCCGCATGTGTGTGTAAATAAGATTACAAGCTGTTGTATATAAACATGTACGAATCTGTGTAATGAATAATAGATACATGATTTTGCTCTTCATTTCTTCTTTCTCAAATCTCCATTTACTTTAACAAGAATAATGATAGAAGCTTATTAAAACAACTTATATTAAGTTGATAAGCAAATAACACAGAAATAATAAAAGAGGCTTATTTTGTTGAACTTAGGGATTCATATATTAAGTCAAATAAGCAAGATAATGAATGTGGCTCATACTAACAGCATTTCCTATTAGACCTATAATTATCTCACAATAGTTAGAAGTAAAATGGAGGCAATAATATGCTAATTAAATTAAAATATGTAGCCAGCAAAATAAGAAATCAAACTAAATGCAAATTAAAAGATTAGACTTAGGGTCTAATAAAAGAATTGAAATGCATTTGGAGCAGCCCAAAAGATGAAGCGCCTAACGTAGCAGTTGATAACGGATTTCAGCAGTGGAGAAGCATGTCCAACTTAGTATTTTTGGGCTTTAAAGAAGTACGAGACTTCAACGGGATGTGAAGATTCTCTAAGATGGCCCTCTTGGTAGGCCTAACAAAGCTGCATCCCCAAAGGAAGGTCTGTAGGTGTTCCATCAATAGAGTATGCCTTAACTCCATTTGCATTGTAGGCCTAAGGAAGCGGACCTTTGTAGGAAGTCAGAAGGGCTTGGTGTTCGGAGTAGGGTATTCGTATGTCCAGTACTTGCAAGTAAGGTTAAGGATAGACACATGCAGATAATGGCCAGCATCAAGACCAAGAGCGATTTCGAGAAAGACTAGAGTCAAACCAACAAGCTAATGATTCTCTCACCGTGGAGATATTAGATGGAGGGGCACCGCCAATTGGATGTTAGATTATTTGCAGTAGGGAACGACCACTTAAGTCTTCAGAAGTCTTTCGATCGGTTGAGGGGTGGCTGCGTGGGGCCATAGCCACGATGAGAAAAGGACAGACCAACAGAATATCTGTATTGTAGGCCTAATTAAGCGATCTTTTACAAATATAGAAATTCCCCGACTGAGTTCCGTACAAGATAGACCTTATTGGCGGGATTCAGATTGTAGACAGAACGATTACGTAGTCCTTAATGTGCGCACTGAGTGGTACATTGTGGATGTCCGAGCACTGATATAGACTAGTGCGGACACGATTTACGTTTTCATAGTAAGTAGTGGAGCATCTGTATTATAGGCCTTACGAAGCGGTCCTTTACAGATGTAGTTACGGAACACTCTCGAAGCTAGACGATGGAGCTCTTTTCAAGAAGGATACAGAAGGTACCATGGGTGATACCTAGGACCAATACGGTAATTGGGAATATAGCTATATATATGTTTATATTAGTTATTAAGTTTTAATCTACTATGTAGCAGATGGGCATGGTTCACGAACAGAGGCGAGAGTATTATAACCTAATGAACCTAATGGAAGAGTAAATGAAAATAAAACGATATATGTAGAATTAAGCCTAGGTGTATACAATTTATTCATTCACCGGAGCTTTTGTTCTAACCCCCTCCTCGTAACATCTTATAAGTTAGGTAGATGGCAGAGACTTCTGAACTTTACGAAACTTGCTTAGAAAGTTTTATTATTTGGGTGAGTATTTGCTTACTACAATATTTTAGACAATTCCGCCGTGAGACGATTAATTGAGCTCTGATATATTTATCTTTTCCTATTTGCTGGATACCAGATATCTAACTCGGGATTCAATGGACTTAGTTTTTAACATTTTTGCCAAAAATCCTGACCACTTGAATTCGGATTATTACATTTGGTATCAAAGCCTAGATATGGGATTCCTAAATAAATAGAGAGTGAACGTCTTTGTATTTTTTCGAAAACATAAATATATTAGATATACCTAGATCCATAGAAAAACCCACTTTTAAGAGAAATGACATATGGGAAGATTTTGAGCAACAGTTTTGTACATCAATATTAGGATTATGGGAATCCAAGAGTTATAGGCCCGAGGGTGGCAAAGTATGAGATGTATAATAAATTCATTATAAAAATGGAAGTCCATATGTTAATATCTAGAAATTGATAGTTGTTTTAGATTACTTGGTAGGGCAGTAGTGCCTTAGAATAAATAGAAGCATAAGAGAGGAAATGGATTAGCAACATATATAATTGTATTGAGAAGAATGACTTTGTGGGAATATTTGGGAAAGCATATGGAAGCTAAGAACCCACTTTGAGTCTAGCCCAATAATCAAACTTTTAAGAATTTGAAACTTTTTAGAAGGTTTTCAAGTTTTAAACTTAAAAATTTATAACTTTATATTTGTACTAGTTTAAACATTGAAAATTGTGTGAAAACAATTTTTGAAAGAAAAAAGAGACATTTTTTAGATTTGAAAAATTGAAAAAAAAAATGTGCAAGTAACATATTTGAAAAGTACATGTTTGGTTTCAAAAAAAATAGTTTGAGAAAAAAAGTTTTCATATTAAATTTTTTGTTTAATAATAATAATAATAACATGTTCATTCGGAAAAATTATAGAGCTTGTATAGCTCGCTAGTTTTGGGGTTGTAAAGTAGGAAAGAATTAAGCATAAAAACCCAGTAAAGATTAAATTTTTGTAGAAAACTAAAAAATTTCAGTAAGGAATTTGGTAACACTTTATTCTTTTGAAAAAAGGAGCAATATAGTTCGAAATTATTTTGGTGGTTGGACAATATAAGTTGTTAAAATTTTGGAAATAGAGTAGATATTTCGAGGAAGTTTAGTAATTAACATTTAATAATAGGTAACTGCACTAGTGTAGTAAGAACTCAAATTAATTAAATAGAGATAAGAATCATTATAAATAAAATATAAATTTGACATGCTTAATGATATTAGTTTCTATATGTAACAACCCGATATTTTCAACCATTCGCATCCATTATATGTGTATAGGTAGACACTCATGCCGGAATTGAATTGCTCAAAATACCGCGTTGTAAACAAAAATTTGGCAAATCTCAGAATATACAGTAAATAAAATCACAGACACAGACACAGACACAGACTAATAATAATGCATCGGAAGTAAAAGAGATAGTAGTTCATGAAGCTACTATATAAATATATCAGAGTTACATAAGATACAATAGAAGAAATAAAGTACAAAATAAGTCTCAATATATAGAAATCTACTACTACAATAGCTGGAAAGGACCAACAGACTGCAAAAGATAAAACTTGACAAGTAGATAATCTCCAGCGATTCCAATCTCCAGAAAGTGGAAATCCAAATCTGTGAATAACCAGGTTGACCCGAGCGTAAATAGAAATACAAACACTCGAGTCAGGACATACATACTTATACAATGTAAACCAACTCAAGTGAACTGTAGTAAAGGTATAAGTAACTTAGAAGATGCTTGGGACTGCCCATCCTCTAAGGATCCATTAAACTATTTACTATGTAGTATATTGCGCTATATACAGTAGTGTCTAATCAGTAAAGTGTAATCATATAGAAAATAGCGTTAAGGGGATGGTGAACCTTAACGCGGTCGGATCTTTAAAACCAAAATCGTAGTGGGCTCGCTATAAGGAGATGACACGGCACGCGAGGCAATGCCAGGGTGGATACACCGTTTGCACTCCCGGACCGGTGGTGACGGCAAGCCAGCAGCTTCCGCCCACCTCGAGACATACCCCCGAATCAAAGTGGCGCCACATATCGAATCACAAAAGCAATAGAATGGTTTCCGAAGAAGCATGCTCGATGAAAGGGTGCGACTCTTTGTGTAGCCCGGTATAGCTCCTGTTTTAGTCATTTATGCCAACTCACGGGAGTTGGGTCCACGTAATATACCTCGAGAACGTCACCACCATCCTACTTCATTCTGGAATCTCCACCGCGTACACAGTTGTTAAAGTGGTTTTCGGTATTGGCCGGCTATAAGACAATATCCAATCCCGGTCTCTTTAACAACCAATCGTTATTATAACCCGTAGTTACAACTTTAAAACAATATTTTATACTTCAAAATAAAATATCATTTCAACCCAAATCTTTATCAAAATAAAGATTAAATCATTTACAAACCATTTCAATATATCATCATACCATATCTTTCAATTTAAATATTTATCAAAATAAATATCAAGTCATTTCTAACCATTTCAATATATTAAATTATGATATCCTTTCAAAACTTCCTTTCAAATCATTTTAATATATCAAAATATCATAACCTTTCAAAGCTTCATTTCCAAAATATCATATCTTTCAGAACTTCTTTTCAAATCATTTTAATATCAAAATATCATAACTTTCAAAACTTCGTTTCAAATCATTTTATTATATCAAAATATCATATCTTTTCAAAACCACATTTCAAATCATTTTAATATATCAAAATAGCTATATTTTTTTCAAAACCACCTTTCAAATCATTTCAATATACCAAAATATCATATCTTTCAGTACCATATTTTAAATCATTTTAATATATCAAAATATCATATCTTTTCGAAACCACATTTCAATCATTTTAATATATCAAATAGTTATATTTCAAAACAAATTACTTCATTTTAAATCATAAAAATGAAGTTATTACATTTAATAATTGAATTATTAAATTCAAAAAATTTAAAATTTTCAATGTTCATTTATGCACTTAAATTTATTAAAACAATGAAAATTCAAGTTTCGCAGCATTTGGAAAATGCTACAGAAAGTTACATTCAAAACAATTCAATTTAACAAAAGACAGCATTTAAAAATGTTGTTAATTGACTTCAAATATTCAATAGAATTTCAAAAACACTTATTTTTTTATTTAAATCATTTTTAACTTATAAAATCATACATTTTCACATTTATAAGCATCATTTAATTTTCCTTAAATTCATGATTTTATAAAGTTAAGTTTCCTTTCAAAAATCAATATTTATTAATAATTCGCTTATTAAATTTCAACATTCAAATTTAAATTCATTACATTAAATTTAAACTTAACACTTAAGTTTAAAATTTAAAATATAACTTAATTCCATTTTGTTTAACTTAACTTAAAATTTCACTTTTAAACCAATTTCATAAATTCCAATTGAAGTTATATTTCCCAATTCAACTCAATATTCACTCATTACATTTTAACTTTATTCAAAAATCATTAATATGTTATAAAATCATTTTAAATTAGTTTAAATTAAAAATACCATAAATTTATCATATTTTCTAAGTTAATTTAAATTCCATTAAAAATTAAATCAAAATTTCCAATATAACTTACATTTAGATTTTCTAACTTTTCCATAATTTATTTAACTTATAGATTTCCAGAAAATCAATAATACTTTACAAAAATTATATTTTTATTTAATTTTAAATCAAATTATTATAATAATTAAATTTCTAAAATATTTTAAAATCTTTAGAAAAACATATTTTAACTACGGGCCTGTATATAATTTTCTACGTTAGGTAAAGTGATACGGGTAATATATCATTTCAAGCCGTAATTTACAAAGAAAAATCCAGGTTTTATCATTTCAAACCCGCAGTCCCAAGTAAATAAAATAAATTGAAAATCGCTCAGGCCTATCATTTCAGCCCATAATGATTTTCCCCTATTCTAAAGTCCGTTCGGGTATGTATCATTTCAACCCATAGTGATTTCTAATCTACAGGGAACTTGCAGTGTGATAAACTGATAAAAATAGCACAACAACATAATATAACAGTAACAGATGTTATAACAGGTGTTTAAACATGGGTGAACATCATAAAATCATAATATAGTAGGTGTAACATGATAATGCATTTTACAGATTCAAAAGGGGTCAATTTACTAGTTATATATGTACATATTATCTGGTGAGAATAACTCACCTCTATAAGTTGAAGATACCGGATTCAGACACACAAACAAAGACCCAGAAAGCATGAAAGCATGACAATCATTTGAGTGAGAGAGAGACAAGGTTAATTGCCTTGAATACATGAGAGAAAACAAATAAATATAACATAAGTTTTTAACTCAAAATGAATAAACAATGTTAAGAATAAATGTATAAAACAATTCCAATGTCTTTGCACTTGCTTTCTACCACCTATGCTTCAGATATAGATCTGAAATACATGGCTATGGAGTGGGTTAGGATCTGGTTTGGGTTCCTAAAGGTCGGCCTAGCATGTATGGGGATGGGAAAAATTGATGCAAAGAGATAGGCATGGAACTACACTACACAAGGCAATACAACAAGTTTTCATGCAACAAAAGGTCACGGCCAACATCAGGTAGGACATGGCCAGTGGCTCCAGGTGGTGGTGGGTGACGTGGCAGAGGGTGGAGGACAGTCCAGAGGTGGTGGTGGTGGTGGTGGCGGCAAAAGGTGGAGGAAGAAGGAGATGGCAATCCTAGACTAGGTTTGGTACAGGTGATGGCTAGTGCTAGTTTAGATGGATTTTGTGATGATCTTCACCGTGGCTTGGCTTGGCCTGAGGAGGAGAGGTGTTAGGATGTGTGATAATCAGGAAAAAGTGGTGGTGGTCGACCACAGCTTGGAGGAGGGGGAATACAGCAATGAAGGTAGAGAACATATACAAAATTCAATAGAAAACTAGAAAAACAAGGAAGAAGGAGATGAATTTTACCCAAACCTTTGAAGCAATGGCCGTGCAATTTTTTTTTTGAGTTTGAGAAGGTTAGAATACGTGAAAAATGAGGGAGATGCAGCTAGAATGAGAAATGAAAGCATGGCAAAAAAATCATTAAAGAGTGGAGTTGAGAAAATGAAAGGTCGGAATTCAAAAAGGCAAAAGGCAATTCAAAATTCAAAAACCCTTCATATTTCCTTATTTTATTTATATAACTTTATATTTCTAGAAATAATAATAATCCTAGATAAGATTTCGAAAATTTATCAAAATATAAAAATTTATATAAAAATTTACTAATTATATAAGGTAAAATAAGAAAATAGCTTAAAAAAATGCAAACTGGACTAGAAAATTTGAAAATAAACAGAATAAATTTTAGAAAAATTATATGGACTTGGAAAAATAATTATAACAAATATAATAACATAAAAATAAAAATTAATTCACAAAATAAATATATAAATTTAATTAAATAAAATATAAATGAAGAAAATAGCAAAGAAAATAGAAACTAGGCTTTAAAATAGAAAATAAATTTTAATAGACCTTAGAAAAATTATATTATCACTTTAAAAATATTAAAAGACAAAAATATACTTAAAATAACATATTAACACATATAAAAAAAATTAAATTTAAAGAAAATATAAAAAGATTTAAAGAAATTGCTTAAAAATCCAAAACGGTGTCCAGAAATTACAAATAATCACAACTGACTTTGGAAAATTGTTTACATCATTTTAAAATTATTATAATACAAAAATATACATAAAATAACATATTAAAGTAAATATGACAAAGAAAAAAAATTAAAATTTAAAATAGACAAAATTGTTAAATAAATCAAATTACACTCAAAATTGAAATGTACATAACTTTTACAGTTTAACTCCGTTTTTAACGAAACGAAAAGCAGTGTTCAAGTTATTACATATATTTTCATAATAAAACATAAAATTTAAGATTTTAAATAATTTAAATTTGAATTTTAAAAGTAAAGTTTGAACAGTTTGACCAGAAATTCACTTTTCAGTAAAATATTCAATTTATACTAATTTGAACTATAAATCACTTAATAATCATCATTTATATTTAAAATGAAATGTTTGAAATAAAAAAAGTTTTAAAACAATTTAAAAATAAAATAAAGTCAAATTTAAATTATATGCAAAAAATGTAGGGTTGTTACACTCTCTCCCACTCAAAACTTTTCGTCCCCGAAAAGGAATGAGGTACGGGAAAGCACGAAAAAAGATAAAGTGAAATAAGATTGAGACAGGATGACAAGGAGATTGAAATTATACCTGATAACTGTTGTTATAGGTAAGTTTAATAAGATGCAGATTTATCAAAGATTATAGAAAGATTTCTAAACGGAAAGATTATAGAAAGATGCCTATACCAGTCTATAGCAAGATAAGAATGATAAGGACAACCAAAAGATAGTTTGAAAAAAATCAAAATACGGAAATAAATTTGAAAGCATGGAAATTTCAACTTAAATAGAGAATAAATTTTTTACACAAGTTAAATAAATCTTAACTATCCAAAATTTCATTATCTTATTATCCAATCATCTTAAATTAACAATTTTTAAAACCATGGGTTTGAAAAATAATCATTTATTACACTCACAATGTACTTAACAAATTTTATTCTTCTTTATTCCTAATTAAAATTAAAATTATTCCTCTCAATATATTTATCACTTATGTTAAACATACTTACACTTATTATAACTGCTTTCTTTTATTCTTAGTTCTTTTAACATTATTTTATTGTAAGTTATTCAATTACCCTTTATTCTATTTACCTCTGTTAATCATTTTATAATTAAAATACAAGTGTTTAACATTTATTATAACCACTCAAATTTTATTTATAAAAAAATTTATATTGTATATTATCCAATTACATTGTTAACTTCTAAAATTAAGGTAGGCTATATTGGAATGCAATTGAGTATTATACGGATAAAACTTTCCAATTCAATTATCTCATGTTTGAATTATTTATCCAAAATTTTTGATTTTCTTTTATAATTGAAATTATTCTTTAAAAATAAAATTTAAGAATTAAATTTCCGATTTCTTCAAACCATTTAGAGATAACTAAAGGTATGTACATAGTTTATCAAATCAAATTTAAATCATATGTCTATATATATTATATATCAAGTCATATTTTAGAAATTCAAATAAAATCAATTTGATTTACCAAAACAAAGCTGTAGTAAGTCTACAGAGCGGTCTCTTCACTTTGAAACTCGAAAATGAACGTTGATGATGTCGCGATCATCACCGAAGTTATTTTCCAGCGACAAAGAGAAGAGCGCTAATTTTTAAACTTTCAAGTTCTTTGAAAACAAATTCCTATTCGAAAATACTTTAAATAATATAACCCATTAAAACTTTAAACATAAGGTTTGAAACCATCGGAAATTAAATCCTCAAATTTCTTGTTCTAAATTCATTTCAGTTCCCAAATCAAGTATTATCACTTCAAATAATCAATTTAAATCAGTTTATTAAGTTCCATAAATTTACTTATATATCAAAATTTATTTCATTAACCAAATTTTAAAATAATATTGTGTCAGTTTGTTCTGTCAGAGTGTTTTAGAAATCCTATCGATATCGTTAATCAGACGAATCGATTGGAAACCCAAATCAACATCAACAACTCAAACAACACAATATATAAAACAAAACATAGATATACAAGTACAATTCAAAATGTTTGGAAGAATAGATTGGAAACAAAAGACAAGATGATTAAATAACAAAACAGTGAGGTGGATAAGCTTAAATAAATCACGGGCAACATTTACCGGGTCAACCGTGGCTTAAAGAATAAGGTCAATGTGGATTTTTCTAGGGTAAATCTACATTCAATCCCAAGAGTTAGAGTTTGGAATAACAAAAGATATTAGCATCTAAACCAAGGATAGATATAAATCTCTGGTGAATCGATGCTAATTGTAAAGGAGTTTCCCCCCTTTTTCAATTCAATTTGAAATTGGCGTGACCGCCGACTCACTAGAAAGATCATTCGAAGCGGAGTTATGGAATACTCCAGAGTCAAAAGAAGATGAATAGTGAGGGATACAAATGGATTTTGGAACCGTAGGGAACGTTCCAAAATTTAAAGGAATCGAGTCAAAAAGGAAGAGATTCAAACTCGAATGAAAGTGATTCTGTAAATACATTCACTCCATATGCTGAGTTTTGCCTAGAGCTACCAAAGCTCTGATACCAACTGTAACAACCCGATATTTTCAACCATTCGCATCCATTATATGTGTATAGGTAGACACTCATGCCGGAATTGAATTGCTCAAAATACCGCGTTGTAAACAAAAATTTGGCAAATCTCAGAATATACAGTAAATAAAATCACAGACACAGACACAGAATAATAATAATGCATCGGAAGTAAAAGAGATAGTAGTTCATGAAGCTACTATATAAATATATCAGAGTTACATAAGATACAATAGAAGAAATAAAGTACAAAATAAGTCTCAATATATAGAAATCTACTAATACAATAGCTGGAAAAGACCAACAGACTTCAAAAGATAAAACTTGACAAGTAGATAATCTCAAGCGATTCCAATCTCCAGAAAGTGGAAATCCAAATCTGTGAATACTCAGGCTGACCTGAGCGTAAATAAAAAATACAAACATTCGAGTCAGGACATACATACTTATACAATGTAAACCAACTCAAGTGAACTGTAGTAAAGGTACAAGTAACTTAGAAGATGCTTGGGACCGCCCATCCTCTAAGGATCCGTTAAACTATTTACTATGTAGTATATTGCGCTATATACAGTAGTCTAATCAGTAAAGTATAATCATATAGAAAATAGCGTTAAGGGGATGGTGAATCTTAACGCGGTCGGATCTTTAAAACCAAAATCATAGTGGGCTCGCTATAAGGAGATGACACGGCACGCGAGGCAATGCCAGGGTGGATACACCGTTTGCACTCCCGGACCGGTGGTGACGGCAAGCCAGCAGCTTCCGCCCACCTCGAGACATACCCCCGAATCAAAGTGGTGCCACATATCGAATCACAAAAGCAATAGAATGGTTTCCGAAGAAGCATGCTCGATGAAAGGGTGCGACCCTTTGTATAGCCCGGTATAGCTCCTGTTTTAGTCATTTATGCCAACTCACGGGAGTTGGGTCCACGTAATATACCTCGAGAACATAGCCACCATCCTACTTCATTCTGAAATCTCCACCGCGTACACAGTTGTTAAAGTGGTTTTCGGTATTGGCCGGCTATAAGACAATATCCGATCCCGGTCTCTTTAACAACCAATCGTTATTATAACCCGTAGTTATAACTTTAAAACAATATTTTATACTTCAAAATAAAATATCATTTCAACCCAAATCTTTATCAAAATAAAGATTAAATCATTTCCAAACCATTTCAATATATCATCATACCATATCTTTCAATTCAAATATTTATCAAAATAAATATCAAGTCATTTCTAACCATTTCGATATATTAAATTATCATATCCTTTCAAAACTTCCTTACAAATCATTTTAATATATCAAAATATCATAACCTTTCAAAGCTTCATTTCCAAAATATCATATCTTTCAGAACTTCTTTTCAAATCATTTTAATATCAAAATATCATATCTTTCAAAACTTCGTTTCAGATCATTTTAATATATCAAAATATCATATCTTTTCAAAACCACATTTCAAATCATTTTATATATCAAAATAGCTATATTTTTTTCAAAACCACCTTTCAAATCATTTCAATATACCAAAATATCATATCTTTCAGTACCATATTTTAAATCATTTTAATATATCAAAATATCATATCTTTTCGAAACCACATTTCAATCATTTTAATATATCAAATAGTTATATTTCAAAACAAATTACTTCATTTTAAATCATAAAAATGAAGTTATTACATTTAATAATTGAATTATTAAATTCAAAAAATTTAAACTTTTCAATGTTCATTTATGCACTTAAATTTATTAAAACAATGAAAATTCAAGTTTCGCAGCATTTGGAAAATGCTACAGAAAGTTACATTCAAAACAATTCAATTTAACAAAAGATAGCATTTAAAAATGCTGTAAATTAACTTCAAATATTCAATAGAATTTCACAAACACTTATTTTTTTATTTAAATCATTTTTAACTTATAAAATCATACATTTTCACATTTATAAGCACTATTTAATTTTCCTTAAATTCATGATTTTATAAAGTTAAGTTTCCTTTCAAAAATCAATATTTATTAATAATTCGCTTATTAAATTTCAACATTCAAATTTAAATTCATTATATTAAATTTCAAATTAACACTTAAGTTTAAAATTTCAAATATAACTTAATTCCATTTTGTTTAACTTAACTTAAAATTTCACTTTTAAACCAATTTCATAAATTCCAATTTAAGTTACATTTCCAAATTCAACTCAATATTCACTCATTTACATTTTAACTTTATTTAAAAATCATTAGTATGTTATAAAATCATTTTAAATTAATTAAATTCAAAATACCACAAATTTATCATATTTTCAAAGTTAATTTAAATTCCATTAAAAATTAAACCAAAATTTCCAAAATAACTTACATTTAGATTTCTAACTTTTCCATAATTTATTTAACTTATAGATTTCCTGAAAATCAATAATACTTTACAAAAATTATATTTTTATTTAATTTTAAATCAAAATATTATAATAATTCAATTTCTAAAATATTTTAAAATTTTTAGAAAAATATATTTTAACTACGGGCCTGTATATAATTTTCTACGCTAGGTAAAGTGATACGGGTAATATATCATTTCAACCCGTAATTTACAAAGAAAAATCCAAGTTTTATCATTTCAAACCCGGAGTCCCAAGTAAATAAAATAAATTGAAAATCGCTCATGCTTATCATTTCATCCCATAACGATTTTCCCATATTCTAAAGTCCGTTCGGGTATGTATCATTTCAACCCATAGTGATTTCTAATCTACAAGGAACTTGCAGTGTGATAAACTGATAAAAATAGCAGAACAACGTAATATAATAGTAACAGATGTTATAATAGGTGTTTAAGCATGGGTGAACATCATAAAATCATAATATAGCAGGTGTAACATGATAATGCATTTTACATATTCAAAAGGGGTCAATTTACTAGTTATATATGTACATATTGTCTGGTGAGAATAACTCACCTCTATATGTTGAAGATACTAGATTCAGACACACAAACAAAGACCCGGAAAGCATGAAGGCACGAAAATGATTTGAGTGAGAGAGAGACAAGGTTAATTTCCTTGAATACATGAGACAAAACAAATAAATATAACATAAGTTTTCAACTCAAAATGAATAAACAATGTTAAGAATAAATGTATAAAACAATTCCAATGTCTTTGCACTTGCTTTCTACCACCTATGCTTCAGATATAGATCTGAAATACATGGCTACGGAGTGCGTTAGGATCTGGTTTGGGTTCCTAAAGGTCGGCTAGCATGTATGGGGATGGGCAAAATTGATGCAAAGAGATAGGCATGGAACTACACTACACAAGGCAATACAACAAGTTTTCATGCAACAAAGGGTCACGGCCAACATCAGGTAGGACACGGCCAATGGATCCAGGTGGTGGTGGGTGACATGGCAGAGGGTGGAGGACAGGCCAGAGGTGGTGGTGGTGGCGGTGGCGGTGGCGGAAAAAGGTGGAGGAAGAAGGAGATGGCAATCCTAGATTAGGTTTGGTACAGGTGATGGCTAGTGCTAGTTTAGATGGATTTTGTTATGATCTTCACCATGGCTTGGCTTGGCCTGAGGAGGAGAGGTGTTAGGATGTGTGATGTACAATAAAAAGTGGTGATGGTGGTCGGCCACGTCTTGTAGGAGGGGGAATACAGCTATGAAGGTAGAGAACATATACAAAATTCAATAGAAAACTAGAAAAACAAGGAAGAAGGAGATGAATTTTACCCAAACCTTTGAAGCAATGGCTGTGCAATTTTTTTCCTGAGTTTGAGAAGGTTAGAATACGTGAAAAATGAGGGAGATGCAGCTGGAATGAGAAATGAAAGCATGGAAAAAAAATCATTAAAGAGGGGAGTTGAGAAAATGAAAGGTCGAAATTCAAAAAGGCAAAAGGCAATTCAAAAGTCAAAAACCCTTCATATTTCCTTATTTTATTTATATAACTTTATATTTCTGGAAATAATAATAATCCCAGATAAGATTTCAAAAATTTATCAAAATATAAAAATTTATATAAAAATTTATTAATTATATAAGGTAAAATAAGAAAATAGCCTAAAAAAATGCAAACTGGAGTAGAATATTTGAAAATACACAGAATAAATTTTAAAAAAATTATATGGACTTGGAAAAATAATTATAACAAATATAATAACATAAAAATAAAAATTCATTCACAAAATAAATATATAAATTTAATTAAATAAAATTTAAATGAAGAAAATAGCAAAGAAAATAGAAACTAGGCTTTAAACTAGAAAATAAATTTCAATAGACCTTAGAAAAATTATATTATCACTTTAAAAATATTAAAAGACAAAAGTATACTTAAAATAACATATTAACACATATAAAAAAATTAAATTTAAAGAAAATAGAAAAAGATTTAAAGAAATTGCTTAAAAATCCAAAACTGTGTCCAGAAATTACAAATAATCACCATTGACTTTGGAAAATTGTTTACTTCATTTTAAAATTATTATAATACAAAAATATACATACAATAACATATTAAAGTTAATATGACAAATAAAAAAAAATTAAAATTTAAAATAGACAAAATTGTTAAATAAATCAAATTACACTCAAAATTGAAATGTACATAACTTTTACATTTTAACTCCGTTTTCAACGAAACGAAAAGCAGTGTTCAAGTTATTACATCTATTTTCATAATAAAAGATAAAATTTAAGATTTTAAATAATTTAAATATGAAGTTTAAAAGTCACAGTTTGAACAGTTTGACCAGAAATTCACTTTTCAGTTAAATATTCAATTTATACTAATTTGAACTATAAATCACTTAATAATCATCATTTATATTTAAAATGAAATGTTTGAAATAAAAAAGTTTTAAAATAATTTAAAAATAAAATAAAGTCAAATTTAAATTATATGCAAAAAAATGTAGGGTTGTTACACTATAAATCAGCCACATAATAAATAAAGGCGATTTGTTGAAATAATAAGGAAAGTAAACATAGCGAAAGAGATGTACAAAATATGGAAAACACTATATTTTATACCGTCTACTTAAACACATAAATAAAACAAAAACTCCTTGTTATTTCACAGAAAACACACATCCTCTTTTATAGTATTCATAGAAATGTTTTAGCGTTGATAGCTTCTCTTAGGAGTAATGGTTCCAATGAATTAAAATGTGAAATCTCTAGGTAGAAAGTGTGGTAATAAGAGACCATATTGTTGGTAATAATAGTTATACTATAGAAAATATAATTAAAGATGCTAAGCAAGGGAAAATAAACATTTTCCCTTATTATGCACAATTAATTGCATGTCTTTAGAAAACCCACCTTGAACGAAGAGTATGAGCTGTTATGAAGATAATAGACGAATAAGTTGTTCTTATCTACTCCAAATTAAAAAAATTAGAGTAGATAAGGATAAGTATCTAGGTAAGATGGGAAATGTTTGAGGCTATGAAGAAGATAGCAAGAATTATTTTTAGAGTAATAGAGAATTCCCATAGAGTTGTATAGCACTGTAGAGCCTAGGAATACTGCTTGGGTATGCTAGAGCTGCAAATAAGTGACCAACAAAATAAAAGAGTGTAACTAAAAGGAAAACAAAAAATTTAAAGAATGCAACCAAAGACACCAACTAAAAGAAACGATAACTATAAATAAATAAATAAATTATTAGGAAAATTTTCTTATGTAAACTGTGCTTGTGAAAGAAAATAGGGTTTTTTGTAGAATATTGGCAGAGAAAAAGGTGCATAAAAGTAAAACGGGAAATGTGAGGATTTCCGTTTTCCACCTTCTTTATAACATAAGAAATCAAATTTGGAAAATTAGAATTCTCGAAAATTCGAAAATTAAAAGTTGATTGGTAGGTCTGGACGTAAAATTTGTTGAACTATGCTCCAATTCAATAGGAGCTTGGAAAAAATTAGATGAAAAGTGTTTTAAGTTTTCAAAAGATTGCATTCATATAGAAATTGCACGTATGTTTAGGATGTGTGCATCATGTTTTAAAGATGAATTTTTAAAGAAGCAAAGCATTCATATAAGAGGCAACCGTTTAGAAATTCAAGTACATGCATATATTATGTATTGAATAACACTTTTGCACAAGAGCATGGATGGTCGAAAAATTGGATGTACACAAAATGGTTGTGATTGATGCGAGGAATTACGTAATTTTATCATTGTTGAATTTCGAGGATAAAATTTCCTAAAGGGTGGGAGAATGTAACACCCTGCATTTTTATATAATCAAATGACGATAAATAGTGAAAATAAATGTTTTTGTAATTGTTAGAATATGGCCACTAAACTTATACCATTGTATTCTTGACGATTTTCTGATCAATTTACATATATAATATGTCTCGATCGGAGTTCGCATGAAAAGTTACTGACGTTTAAAGTTTTGTATTGAGAAATAATTGTACATGTAAATGTATGTAAATATATTTGTTATGAATAAATATATGTGTGCATGAAATTCCATAAATAACATGCATTTGAATTTTAAAGCAGACGCGTGTCAAAAATGTAATTAATTAACATTGCCATCATAAAGGAAATCAATGGGTATCGGTAATTAAAGTTAATTAATTAACATCAGCAAGCAATGTAATCAAATCAGCTATTGGAGGAAATTAATTTACATTAATTGGTCACATAGAAATTTTATAAATTATAAACATTTGCAATCTATTCATTGGATTTTATAAAAGTAGTAATGAATTTATTATGTTTGTAATGAATATAGGAAATTAGATGCAGGAGGAAAAAATGTATGTGGGGAATAAATTAAATAATAACATACATATACTAATTTATAATTGATGCAATCAATTAATTAAGAAATTAATTAAGGACCTTAAGTAAGCGTCAACTAATTGGGTAATGAATTGGCGGTTTAAATATGTACAATTAATAAATGTGCGAGTTAGTTGCGCATAGGAATTAATTTGGATATCAATTAAGACGGAAAAACGTGTCAATTAATTAATTGGCAATAAGTTGAGCGTTTTAAAAAGGGTGTCAATTAATCAAAGAATATGCATTGTTATAATAGCTAATAATGTAAATTAATTAGCTAGAAAAAAAGCCAGTTATAGGATTATTTGTTTCCAAGTTAAAAATAAAAAAAAGAATTAGAATGCACGCAAACAGCAAATGGAGTAATTAGGTTTATGATGAAGGTAAGCTAATAAGAATAAATTAAAAAGTATAACTTTTATATGCATTCAATTAATAGAGGTATAAATTGACATGTTCAAATAGATAAGAGATTATAACGTATACGAATCAATTGATATAGGATATACATACATATATACATATATATATATATATATATATGATCTAATTATTTGGATAATTAATGGGAGAATCTTATTTATAAGGAAACGTGAATTAATAGGGTTGTATAACAACAGAATAAATGAATAACATTAGAGAATTATACGTTATAAGCTAACATAAACAAATCAATAAATGACGGTGATGATTGTTTTTAGGGTTAATCGGATGATTCATAATTGTTCACTACACTATAAATTGAATGTAACTTAACCCTAGCCCACACTATTTTCTTTGAATCAGCTGCTATCGTTCACAACAAACTCATCTTCTCTTCTCTCTCTTCCCTTCTCCTCTATCAATCAAATCTTTCCCCAAACTAAAAAAATAAGCAAGGAAATACATACAAGAAAATTAGAGAATTGCGTAAACAAATCAGAGAATTTACAACGAAAGAAAAAGGGGGAAAATGGAGAAAAGCATAGCAAATTAAAAGAGATAGAGATTGAAGCTAAGGATGACATGTGAGTGGATTTAATTATACTCTTTTATGTTTATGATATGTTATCATAAGATTCTCATTAATTAATTTTATTTGGTATTTTAGTAATTAATTATGTCAATTAGTTATGCTGAAAATGTAAGAAATTTACAGTTATTTACATCTATTTTAAAGTTAAAATTTATCCTAAATGTTAGCTTATTTTTATTCTCTTTTTATGCGAATGATATAGTTAAAAAGGAAAAGAGAATTTGCAATTATGGATTAAAATGGGAAATACTAGATTTTAGGAAATTAGATGTAAAATAAGACAAGCTGGAATAAAGCAAGAAAAATATGAATTCTACAATAAATTATGCTAAAACGGGAGTAATAAATTAGAGTAAGATCTAATAAATTGATTTGGAAGTAAGTGACAGATTAATTGGTTGGTATAGAAAATAGGATACGATTCATAACTTAATATCTAAAAGATAACGATAAAGCTAACTACCGGAATAAAATAAATAAAAAGGGGAAATTAGTGTAAAATAGAGAAATCACTATATTTTACACTACTCCAAAATAGTAAAAGAGATACCTTGCATTTATGGATTATTGTTTATAGTATTATCCAATATTAAGATATGGAATTGGATTATATAATTTTCATAACCAATCAAATAAAATAGAATTACTCCTTAAAATAGCAGACAATAAAGTAAAGTATGATTTGAAACAAGAAAATTATCAATTTAAGAATTTGAGGTTATAAATTTTTTTAAGGAGCCTAAGTTGCATTTACTACGGAGGTTATTTAATTAGGCAACTATTATGATAAGTGAATTATGAAATATTAGAGAACTAAAGAAAATTCTATATTATAATAAAAGAAGGCAAACTAGAGCAAACCAGAAACGCTTGTAATTACATCACAGACTATAAAAGAAGAAAAAGTAATAATGACGAGTAGAATTATAACATAAAGTTATAATTATGAAATAAGTATCATGAGACTTATAAGAAATTGGTAAGCAATGATAGCAAAGAATAATGATAGAAGCTTATTTAAACAACTTATATTAAGTTGGTAAGCCAATAACACAGAAATAATAAAAGAGGCTTATTTGATTGAATTTAGGGATTCATATATTAAGTCAAATAAGTAAGATAATGAATGTGGCTCATACTAACAACATTTCCTATTAGGCCTATGGTTATCTCATAATAGTTAGAAGTAAGACGGGGGAAAGAATATGCTAATTAAATTAAAATAAGTAGCCAACAAATAAGAAAGCAAACTAAACATTAAAATATTAGACTTAGGGTCTAATAAAAGAATCGAAATGCGTTTGGAGCAACCCAAATGATGAAGCGCCTAATGAAGCAGTTCATCATAGATTTCAGCAATGGAGAACCACGTCTAAATTAGTATTTTTGGGCTTTAAAGAAGTACAAGACTTCAACGGGACGTGAGGATACTCGAGGATGGTCATCTGGGTAGGCCTAATGAAACTGCATCCTCGGAGGCAGGTCTATAGGTGTTCCATCATGAGAGTATACTTTGACTGCATTTGCATTGTAGGCCCAAGTAGGCAGTCAGAAGGGCTTGATGTTCGGAGTAGGATATTCGTATGTCCAGTACTTGCAAGTAAGGTTAAGGATAGTCGCATGCGGATATCGGCCAGCATCAAGACCAAGAGCGATTTCGGGAAAGACTAGGGTTAAACCAATTGGCCAATGAATCTTTCACTATCGAGACATTGGATAGAGGGGCACCACTAATTGGATTTTAGATTGTTACAGTAGGGCACGACCACTTAAATCTTTAGAAGTCTTTTGATTAGTTGAGGGGTGGCTGTGTGGGACCATCGCCACGATGAGAAAGGACAAACCAATTAGAATATCTGTATTGTAGGCCAAACAAAGCGGTCCTTTACAGATATAGAAAATCCTCGACTGAGTTCCGTACAAGGTAGACCTTGTTAGCGGGATTCAGATAGTAGGCAGAACGATTACATAATCCTCAATGTACGCAATGGGTGGTACTTGTGGATGTCCGAGCACTGGTATATACTAGTGCGGATGCAATTTACATTTTCATAGCAAGTAGTAGACCATCTGTATTATAGGCCTTACGAAGCGGTCCTTTACATATGTAGTTACGGAACGCTCTCGAAGCTAGATGATGGAGCTCTTTTCGAGAGGAATACGGAAGGTACCATGGGTGCTAAAAGGACCAATACAGTCATTGGGCATATAGCTACATATGTGTATATATTATTTATTACATTTTAATTTACTATGTAGTAGATGAGCATGGTTTACGAACAGAGGCGAGAGTATTGTAACCTAATGAACCTAATATAAGAGTAAATGGAAATAAATCGATATATGTAGAATTAAGCCTAGAAGTATATAATTTATTCATTCACCGGAACTTTTCTTCTGACCCCCTCCTCATAACATTCTCCAGGTTAGGTAGATGGCAGAGACTTCTCAGCTTTACGACGCTTGCTTAGAAAGTGTTATTATTTGGGTGAGTATTTACTTACTATTATATTTTAGCCAATTCCGCTATGAGATAATTAATTAAGCTCTGATATATTTATCTTCTCCTATTTGTAGGATACCAAATACCCAATTCGTGCTTCAATGGACTTGATTTTTTAGCCTTTTTGCAAAAAATCCGAACCACTAGAATTCGGGTTGTTATGGAATGAAGAGATGACAATATGCACCGATACTTGTGGTATTGGTCTTGGAGCTGTGTTGATGCAGAAAGGCAGAGTTGTCACTTATGATAGTTGATACTTAAAACCACGCGAAAGGAATTATCTAACTCATGACTTGGAGTTAGCGGAGATTATATTTGCTTTAAAGATATGGAGGCACTATTTTTCGGGAGAAAGATTTGAGCTATTCGCAAACCATAAATCCTTGAAGTATCTTTTCTCCCAAAACGATCTACCTTCGGCAGCAATGATGGTTGGAGTTCTTAGCTTCTTATGACTTTGATATTTCCTATACTCCAGGGAAAGGTAGTGGTGGCAAATGCATTGAGCAGAAGACATGCTGAATTGAGAGCTATGTTTTTGGAATGGAAACATATGGAGTATATAACTAGATTTGATTTCAGGCCATGTTGTGGGCTCAAGCCTGAGATGCTAGCAAGGTCATTGATCATACCTACTCCCATTGAAAGGATTGGTACTAGTCAGAAGCAAGACGCTAAGCTAGTAGAGATCATGGAGAAGATTGAGATAGGAGTAGAATCTGAAGATTTGAGACAGTACGAGATTGACCAAGATGGTTAGCTTCGTAAGGATAAGATACTGGTTATTCCAGATATTGATGGATTACACATGAAGTACTAAGGGAATGCCATCATTCCAGATCAACCATTCATCCTGGTGGTAACAAAATGTATAGGTATATGAAGAGGGCTTACTACTGGAAAGGAATGAAGAAGGACGTGGGAAGTTTCATTATATTCTTGCATGGAAATGGGAGCAGATATCTATGGAATTTATAGATGCACTGCCAAGGACTAGAGCGGTATATGATAGTATTTGAGTGGTGGTAGATAGTCTAACCAAGAGTGCAAGATTTATACCTGTCAAGTCTACCAGAATGACATCCAAGTTGGCAGAATTATATGTTAAGTGGATTGTTCAATTCGATGGTGTGCCAAAGAGTATTGTAGGTGATAGAGATCCATTGTTTACTAGTGGATTCTGGAAGAAATTACAAGATATTTTGGTAACTGAGATGCATTTGAGTACAACTTATCAACCATAGACGGATGACCAGACCAAGAGAGTAAATCGAATATTGTAAGATCTTCTTCGAGCATGCATTATAGATTTTGGAAGGTCTTGAGATGATCACTTGCATCTAGTAGAGTTCGCCTATAACAATAGTTATCAGTAGAGTTTTGGCATGACACCATATGAATAATTATATGGACGACCTTGTAATTTTCCTTCATGTTGGTGGGAAGCAGGTGAGAAGTCTATATTTGGACCAGAGATGATTAGAGAAACTTTCGAGAAGGTAGAGAACATTCGGCAACAAATGAAGATTGCTCAAGATCATCATAAGAGCTACGCGGACAAGAGAAGAAGAGATTTGAAATTCTCGGTCGGGGACATGGTATTTGTTAAGATTTCTCCTCTGAGGAATGTTGTTTAATTTGGTAGGAAAGGAAAGTTAGCACCCAGATTTGTTGGACCTTTTCCAATTATCGAGAGAAGTGGAAATTAGCTTATAGGGTGGATCTACCTCCGAAGATGACGGGTATGCACAATGTTTTTTTATATCTCATATCTATTGAAGTTTTTTCATGACTTTGGTAATGCAGTGGCACCATATTAACTAGAAGAGATAGAGGTTGTGCCGGAAGTTTCAAGACCTTGTAAGTCGCTTCGAGTCATTGGGAATGACATGAAAAAGATTAGGAGGAATATAGTTAAGCTAGTTAAGGTGCAATAGAGTGACGACGATAGCGATTATACATGGGAGACCAAAGAGAGTATGAAAACGGCCTATCCAGAACTATTTGAGTGGTAAGACCCATAGGACGTATCTACTTGCACCACTATATCTTATACCATAAGAATTCCACATGCTAGGATAGGTTTTGCTTGCTATTGTTGATTTAGCTACTTAGTTGGATTGTTAGATGGTTGCTAATGGATGGTAGGCATGAAGGATATCATTGCTTGCTTATGTTTGTCTATTTAATTCATTTGAGGTCATATCATTCTACTATTTTGAAATATGATTCTTGGGGATGGTTTACACATCCATAGTTTTTCTCGAATTTCTATGTGACAATTTTGCTCTTGGAGATTTTATTTCCGCCATAACTTTTGATAGGAGCCTAATTATATGTTCTTTATTCCTTCATGATGGTGAATTCTCATTCCGTAGAGTGGTCATATAGAAAAATTGGTTAAGTTGTTAAGAAGTTATAGCAGTTTTAAGTTTTGTAAACTGCTGGCCAGAATTAGAAAGGGGGTTAATGGGTCAACTAGCAAGCCCATTAGTCTAATCTAGTTTAGATATAAATATGAGGTGAGAAAGTCCATTTGAAACCTTTTTCTCTCATTTGATGTCAGCCTTGAAACCTATCTACTCTTTAATTCTTCATTCTTTGCATAGATTTCATCCTAAGTCATCTCTAATCTCAAATTAGAGACTAGATCTTCATCGAGGAGCTTGATCTCGTCGATTGGATTACATCTACATCCAATTTTCTATTGTCCGAATCAAATCTCCTCTCATCTTCATAAGTTTGATTGGTTTGGCGAGTGGTTATGATCTCTCACTAGTTTATGATGGATTATATGTTGCAATTAAGCGATTATAATTCAGGATTGTCAAATTAGACTATAAATTGATTAGACATGGGCAATTTCAGATTTAGAAACCCTAGATCGACCTAATAAACTATGTAATATGGATTAGATCATTGGCTAGTGTCATTTGTGCATATATGACACTAATTCTATGATTAAGATTAGATCTATGCTTGTTAATGATCATTGATTGAATTGGATGACTTGAATGATTATGAGCGGATGTAATTGAATGATTTGCTATGTTCGATTCATTGTTGTGATTGAATTACTTGCTATGCTTGATTCCTTTGCTAGTGTTGTTCATGTTTAGGACTTAGATTGGTGACCAGAGCATATCAGGAGCAAAGTTTGTTGGAATCACATAAAACTTAGAGGATAGGCTCTGGAGCACACAAGGAAGACGCCCTGAAAATTTCATGACGGTTGCAGAAAATTATTTGGATCGATACCAATTCGATCCAATTGGATCGGTACTGATCCGAATTTTATGCACTAATCAACGTGAGATCTAGGGGATGGTAGAGCATGGGTACCAATGATGCTCTATGAAGTTGGGTCAGAAGATAAGCCAAGTGTTGAAGATTTTATGGATCATCTATACTGGATCGGTTATGAAGCATAGATGGAAGGACCAAGAGGCTATGAGGGAAAGCAAGGGGTCTACGGCATTTGGAGAAAATACACTGGAGGCGGGAAGTGAGAGGGAGAGAAAATTGGCTAAGTATTCGAATCGGTACCGATCCGATCTAATTGGATCGGTACTGATCCAAATTATTAGGTCCAACTGATGTGAGATCCAGGGTCGAGGCTCTAGAGTTGTAGTGGATCAAGCTGGAAGTTGTGGCTCGCTGATTGGTTCTACAGTTTGGTAGTTATGGGATGTTGAAGTTTTAGCTCTTCGATCGAAAACTTGGATAGGAGCAGGATCGAAGGAGTAGATTGATAGCTTGGGATGGAATAAGGCTGTAAGATAATGGACTGAGATGAGTAGTTGGCTCATGTCCGAAAATGGATTAGAGTTGTGGAAAACTCTAAAGATTTGGTAGTGCCAAGGAGCCATTGATGACTCGGAGTGTTCTGGTTGTGTTCAATGTAAGGATTTTACATGCGGGGGCACCCGAGGACTGGTAGTGCCAATCATATACTTTGGAATGCCAAGAACTAGGTTAGGTGGTACAAAGGTATCATAAGAGACAACTATGCGGGGATTTTAACTGGTGAGTACGGTGAACACGATTGGGAACCGAGATTCCATTAGTCTCTGGCAAAGCGTGGACGAGGCCATACGGGTTATCATATGTTCAAGGCTTTCAAAGGTGATAGCTAGGTTTTGGATTCTATTGCTTCTATGACTGTTATGTCTACTTTTGGGTAGGCTATCATTTATAGGAATGCTAGAGAAGAGATTGGGAATAGGGCCAATAGAGGATGCCGCTTAGATTTTTCTATCCTATTCTGTTACTGTATCCTATTGTCGTTTATTTTGAATGGCATATTATATCTTATTACTATGTTCTAACTCTTTTGTTGTAGGGACAGGTCAGGTATGGTTTTGTGTACCAGTCTAGTACCATATTTTCCATTATAGCTTTTGATATTCATTTACAGCTCACACAGACTGTCTGACCTGAGGTTTTATGTTTCCTCTTCTCCTCTTGGGTACTCTTAAATGTGTAAACTAGATGGCAGGTTTGGGGTCACAGTTTCTGTATGAAGACGAGCTTGGAGGAATCATGGCGTATTACTCTATATTTTTAGTTTTCGCTGTTTGTTGTTATATACTTTGAAGGATGTAATGAGGAAATGTTGTAGGTATTATGGCATTTGTATCATAACTCATGATGTTCTAGTGAATATATTATCTTTCATTTGTTGTGGCTCACTATATTTCTGCTGTATATTTTCTGTTATATTTTATCCACGCACTATGAGATAAACAGGTTTTCTACTTTGAATTTCAACCTTGATGATCATCCCATATCTGCCTAGCTCATTTACAGTGCTCTTTTAGGTCATTTGGTGCAGGTGGTATGGGGTGGTCATCGCAGATTTTAGATCTCATAAGTAGAGAATCAATCTACTTATCAACTTTTGGTGCTAAGTATAGGACTACTTAATTTCCATAAGTAACATGAATCGTATAGGGAAATAATACTTCGTATACTTAACATTCATCTTTAATTTCAAACTCAAATTGTCCTTTGGTTAACAATAAAGCTATTCTAATTGCGGTATTATTACCTCTGAAACCTTAATTCAACAACATTCTTATCTTTCAGGATAGGTGGAAGTTTACCTACCTCGTAGCTTAATGCCAAATCTAAGACTTCATAAATTCCATATAATTATTTAAACAAACAAAATGTTATAAACCAAGCTTCTTTTTTCACTTTCCAAAATCTTTCACTATAACTAGAATATTATAGTCCATAACTCCCTTCTATTTTCCGAAAACCATTTAATTAAAAATAGAGTTTATAATTCCAGGCTTGCCCACTTCATTCTCCAAAATCATTTAAAGCACTTACAATATAGTTTACTTTTTATTTAAAACATCTCTTAAATACCATTACTTTCAAAAGAAAGTATGACTTTGGAAATAAAAGAGTTTCCCTTTTTATAAAAGCACCACTTGCTTTATTATGTCAAATAATACTTTAAAATTCTTTATATAAATTTCAAATCTCTTTTAAACACTTTTGAACAAAGTTTAAACTTTCATCCAAATTATACATAGACCCATCACTTTCCATAAAGGATTCAACTTGAAAAGTAAATGGATTTACTTTGAATTAATCACTTGTTTAAATATACCAAAACAAATCTTTTAAAACTATAAATTTAAATCTCAACTATCTTTAAACCAATCTACCTTTCAAAATTATATTTTTAAGACACTATAAACATAGTTCAAAACTCCTATATAAAATATTACTTGAAGATCATTAATAAAACCCATGTTTTATTTAAGAAGATAAGATTTTCCCTTTATGTAAAATAAAACGCTTACTTTAATATTTCACAATCCCTTAAAAATATATTTATCCAAAATGCTTTACTATAGTAAAAAGTTTTGAAAAATAAACTCAAGTAAAAAATCTTCTTAAACTTTGTTAGAAAAACCAAAAAGTCAAAGTTATATTTCAAATGTCGAATTTAAAACCATACTTAAAATCAAGTGGAAATAAAAATATCTTAAGGGATTCTAGAGGTATCAAACCAAATTTCTTTTTAAAGTTTTTTGCAGAGAGGGTTAGAACTACCATAGTGCTTAACATATCTACTACTTCTTTTCTTTACCAAAAAGATTCAACTTTTAAACATCAAGTTCACATATCGCAAATCCAAGCTACCATGCTAAATCATTTCACATAACAAAGAATATAAGAATAGTAAATTCAATGGTTGTGAGGAATCTCTTCAGATCCCTCTAAAAATCAAATCTATCAAAGTGTATTCGTCGCGACTTATTTGCTATGATACACTTCGAATCTCCTTCATTTATAAGTCCCTTGCAACAAAATGGTTATATATGTCATCCGCTTCCAAGCAGGAATCAACAACAAAAAACAATGATAGTTATTACATATAACTATACAACATAACCAAACTAGTATAAACTTATTACAACAAAAAAAGTTTATTGTTAAAGTTGCTTTTAAGTTAGCTTATCTCACCTAATCAAACTCAAATTCCACCCAAACACCACAAGCCACCTTCTTCTTGCTAAACTTTCCTTCAAATACCCAGGGACCTCATATATTGCTTGCTATGGCTATTAATGGGGGTTTGGAATTGGCCATGCTTGGTAGAAGGGGGTAGTGCCTCTAATTTTGGATCTTCATGAGATAGAGAATGATAGAAATACGATTCTAGGATTGTAAAATTGTTTAAAGGAGAAAAGAAGTAAATTTGAGGTGATTTCATTCATGGAATTTAAGTGGAAGAAGAATGGGAAGAAGATAACTAAAAATGCATGAAAATGGTAAAGTATGGAAATATGAAGGTATATACGTAGAATAAAGGAGAGGTGAAAGGTAGCTTAAATTTACCCCCCTCTAATGGTGATTTTAGCCACCTAAAGTCACCCCCTACATGGCCTTGTACAAACACCATGTGCTTGTATACCATTTTCTCAATCCTTGTGCTAAAGGTTAAATCAAAAATAAAAAGTCTCCTTTATTACACAAATTCTAGAAATTTACTAATAATGATAGTTTAAAATTGTTAATTATTTTCATTATAAAATAGGAAATCTTATATGCTATGCGTATTCATTTTATTAAATAGTGTTGGTGCAAAAGCTATAACATCCTTTGTTAGACGAAAAGTCAAAAATCGAAAAAACGATTTTCTGTCACATTTTCCATTTTCCATCGAACTATATATTTATGTAAAAAAAATTTCTATAATTAGTTCGCTATTTTAATTTATTAATTAAGAGAAGGTTATTTGATGAATAAAAAACCATCAATTGAATATTCAAAATTAGTAAAATATTCACAAATGAAAGTGATAAAATTCGGGGTCATTATAGAATACTTTGGCGATCGCAAGGATATTAGTACAATGAATGTAGATGACTTAATAGGTAATTTAATGTCATACAAAGGACAATTGCACAGAAGTAAAGAAAGATAAACAAACAAAAAGAATCAAAGAATCTCTAACTTTCAATGCTACAACGGATGATTAAGTATCAAATGACGATAACGATGAAATATCATTTATGGAAAGAAATTGTAGGAAACTCTTGAAGTAAAGAAAAAGGAACAAATTTTGGAGGATGGAAAACAATTCAAATAACTCAGGAAGCGGAATCTGAAGTGTTTTGAATGCGAAAAATTTGGACATCTAAAGCATGACTTCCTAAATATAAAGAAACCAAGAATTCACTGAATTGATTCAACCAAGAGAACAAAGTGAGCGCTCATGGCGATATGGGAAGATTTTGATGAAATATTAACCACATTGATTCAAAAAAAGAGAACACCGAGGTATGTTTTATGGCAAATAATGAATGTTTATCTGTTAAGGAGAAAATATGAATACTAGATAGTAGATGCTTAAGACACATGTAACATGTCCGATTTCTCGACGCCCGAAAGTCGACATCGATACCACCATTGCACACATGTCGCACAGTCGAATGCCCATAAACCGAACCGTTAGGGTTAAAGAAGAAGGAGATAGGAGAAAAAACAGAAACAATAACAGAATCTCACATATCGCAGCGGAACAAATATAATAGATAAGTAAATATCTTTAAACAGAATCACTATATCAGTTATTACATCACATCACATTACATTATCAGAGTGTACAACAACAAACAACGGAAAGAAATATTACATATATAAGTGATACGCCTCGCCATCCATCTCCAACTCCTGATTTCCACAGCAACTTCTTGACTTTGCTCCCGAATAACGATAACCTGACTCTAGGCTGCCTCTGTGGAAAATTGTTGGCACCTAGAGTATAGAGAGGGAACAATAAACTCCAAGTCAGTTATGGGACTGGTGTGAGATCTCAAAAATAGTTATTTTCATAAAGAAAATAAAAAGAAATCCGCTATGTTTTTGGAAAATGAAACTACCATAAGGCCTCCCGGCACACACACAATGCAAACGCAGAATTGGAGGAGATTTCTCCTTATGATAGTCAAACATGCTTAATACGCAAAACCTTTTGAGATTATTATTATTAGTGCCCAGTGTAGAAAACATTTCGAAAGTATAATATTAATCTTAGCCGTCATACAACCATTATTGTATGCCTACTATAGCTACCATGTTTAATAGCGTGTTACCGCCACATTCTGTGGCAGGTTATACAACTAAAACCGTACAGTGCGCATATTGTTTCTTTGGATTTTCAAAAAATGGTCAGGCTAAGAAACTTCCTACTGTCACATGGGTACGCCTCTGGAGGGACGTCCCGGGAAGCTACCCAGATCTCTGCCGGCACAAGGCCGGGTTACCTCTGTAACTAGGTAACTACTACTCGAGTATGTCATCCCCCGGTCCTTTGGGACCTTTATCTGAGGATCCTCTACACCAACAACCACAAAGAAAAGTATTTGCAGTAACCACAAAGGTTAAATATCAGGGCTCCATACCTGACACCACCCTTTTCCAGAAGGAAATGACATACCCTAAAGGGCGCGACCCTCATAACCTTACCGCATCTTTCCTGTTTCGACCATTTCCGGGGTGCGAGGTCCGATGAGGTCTCGTCCACAAAGCTACACTTTTCACAAAGTCATACTTTGATCAACAAATGATGATCAGCAGCACTTTGTATGTCACGTTACCAAATTGGGAATGTACCACTAGTAACAATCAACTACATAACCTCAAAGCTTGTACGTCTCAGAGAAGGGTGTTAAGCTAAGAGAATAAATTGTCCGCCACCAACAGAAATGTATTTGATAGAAACTAGCTTTACATCTCAAAGTGTAACGTCAAACACACATCCATACAAATCCGTTCCGGGATCGAACGGAACCGAAGGCACTTCAAAAGAAGCCCTTGCAATCCGGATATTCACTAATCACGTCCGGAATCCCCATCACAGAGGATGATAAAATCTCTATACCGGAGCAAACCGGTGCAAAGACATTCGATAGGTAATCCTTTCGCTTTCGAAAATACCCGGTCTTCAACGCCTTCTTCAAATGCAATCCCATTTCGTCGTATCATTATTCGAAATGGGTTTTATGACGCAAAGTCCTCTCCCGGCTAATCCGAATAACGAAAGCTTATTTTTTTTAAAATAAATGTCACATTCAGATTTCAACACATTACAACAATTTTCACTTTGATCTTTTCAAATAAAAGATTCATCACAATCACAAAGGTTCAATGTGGGTTTCGAATATCCATTTGGAATTCGACTCCCGGTCGCACCGAAATTCAAATGCCATTTAAGGGAAAATATTGATAGTTGGTTATTTAACTATCAATAAATATACACAACAAACACCAAGATTTAAATAATTTTCCCAATTATTTATTTTCAAAATATCTTTTCAAGATATATATATTTCACACTTCAACCATTTGAAAAAAAAATTCAAATTACTTTCCACATTTCAATACTTTGAAAACAAATTTCAAATCATTTTTTTTCTTACGCGGAATGCATGTCCAAATATTTATTTATCCCCACTGAAAATCTACCGAGTTCAAATATTTTAAAATAGTTTAAAATGCTTATCCAAAATATACTTAGTGATATTTAAAATAAAACTATTTTCAAACACTTGATTAATTACTAGTTATGAAAATATTATACTAATGTCTCATATAAGAATTCAAGTCCAAACTATTTTTTTTAGTAAAATTAATAGATAGGATATAACTTACTTAAACATTGATTTTCTAAATAAAAAAATCAATTTTAATATTTAAAATAATCCCTTCTATAATTAATTAAACAATTCCCAAAAATAATTTTCTCCAACAATAAATTTTTCAAACAATTTCTAGAACTTTTAATTTATACTTAAAAGCTACTTTAACAATATACTCGGCTTTCCAGGGAAGAATTCTCTTTCCATTTATATCAATTAATAAATCTTCTCGATTTATTTTAATTTACATTTTAAATCTGTAAATTCCTTTTCACACCTTTAAAAATAAACCAACATTTATTTTTAAATCAAAATTCCCTTTCCTATATAAAATTCTCATTCTAAATTTTGATTATCCAAATATCTACTGATATACGATTTCCAAATTGATTTTAAAAATCATTTCCAAACACCAAATCAAGTTTCAACTTGATTTCAAATTTTATCTTAAACACCAAATCAATTTTAGTATTGATTTCCCAAAGATTTATTCTTTTAACACCAAATCAATTTTCTGAATTTATTTTTAAAATAAATTCCTTTATCTCTTCCAAATTATTTAAAAACCGTATCTTAAAAATAAATTCTTCAACTTTTTAATATTAATACTTGGAACCCATTCATTAAACATTTTATATATTCGGCTAAATTTTATCCTTCAACGACTTCAATCACAATTCACACACAGATTTTAAATAAATCAACACACAATATATTGAAACAAATTCAAAGATATGAGGAATCCAGTTGGATCCCTCCAACCTGTTTCCCTGCATCCACAGACGTTATCACAACAATTAAATACCAATTCCACTTCGAGGTGGAATATCGTGGTATATGGGAATTGTAAAATATCATCCGCTATTATGCGGCGCATAGGGTCTCATCCGCTATATAATGCGGGAAATCAATCACCTAATATATACTATATACTACTATATGTATGATATCATACAGTGAATATTTATTATAATTCAATCATCTAAGCATACAGTCAATCAATTTTAAATCGATTTATTTAAAATTTAAATCAGGACAATACTGATTGAGTGAGAAGATCTCACCTTAATTTTTATTTTGCAATCCATTTTCCACTCCGGCTTGATTTCTTCACGATTTGACCTTGTATAAATAATTTATATAATTATTAATATTTGAAATAAATCGAATAATTAATTCTCATTTGATAAATTTAATTAACCCATGATTTTAATTTAAACTAATAATGTAATTTTAAACTAACAATTTCCCTTTTTGAAAAAATCTTTTAGTAACTAAAATGGATTAAATATTGTTAATTTTACAAATAAATTTCCATAACCTATTAATTTAAAATAAACTAACAAATTTAAAATATATATATTTATATCAATATTATACTTCTTTACTGTAAATCAAGAATTCGTCTATTATCTATATTTATATACCTATTCATCATATTTATTTTTTATATTAAAACAGAAATCCTTTATGTTACTGTAAATCTTCCCAATATATGAACACAAATAGATTTCCAGGTTGCATATATAATTAAATTAAATTAAATTAAAACTAAAAAAACAGATACCTCAGTGACCCTCGAACCCAGGCCCGTGACCACCTCGCGTTACTGTCGGAATTGCCACCACGAACTCCTTGCGAGTCTTCCTCAACGATCGCGTATGCCCACTTCGCCATCAAAATCGCGACTAAGTCGCCTCGTTACAGCCGCCATTCCACCTGACATCGATCGAAACTCCACTCGCTACCCAAAATTCGTGACTTCACCATCGCCGTACTCGAAATCCTACCCATGAAGACCACCTCTTCGTTCGCCGCCGCCGCCATTACATCTCGTCGTTGCTCATGCCGTAACCCCACGAACACTCCGAGACGCCCCACGGCCCACGAGGTCGAATCCAAATCAATTTCGATTCATGATCCCAGTTCGATATTGCCTCGATTTATTTGTGTTCGATTCGGTATCTCGTTTCCAATTTCTGGCTTTCTGAACAAATTTGAGAGGATTTCGATTTTGGTTTTAAAAAAACAGAGGGCACGGTTTTGATCTACTGAGAGATGAAGGTGAAGAGATAGTGAATTTTGATTTGGGGAGGAATGGTTTATGCGGCTATTAATTATTATCTCCTTTGAAGATCTGCTGCGAAAATGAGAGATAGGATTTGATACTAGCGTGCTTTCTTCTGTATTGAATGCCTGCTACTGGGAAGGCAAAAAGTAGCGATAGTGAAAGGAGCAGGCTGATGGGAAATGAATTTCGGCTGGAGTTGATTAAGCAATATAAATTTTTATATATTAATTTAAATTCAAATCGTCCCGATAATTGCAACTTAAAATTTCGAACTCCTATCGAGGCGTGCAGCTAGGCGTTTATAGTGTTATACCCCTATTCCGAACGCATTGGAAAAGGTTTCGAATCCTAATTCGATCATATGGAGAAGATAGAAATTCGGGCCAGTTAAAACATTGAATATTCAATTTAAATTTTAGCGCGTTTTCTTATCGTACAGCCAAACGACAACTCCAAACATCACGAAAATTGAAATCCGATAATAATAAAATATTACGGATCCAATGGAACTAGTTTTGTAACAACCCGCATATTTATCGAGTTTGTATTTAAATATTTTATTTAAATATTAACTCGTTAATCGGATTTTGGTCCGAAAAGCTACTTTTTGCAAACGGTCAAATTAGGACTCGAGACCACTTCCGTTGAGTTTGAAATGTCGTTTACAACTTTTTTAAGTATAAACATCGATAGGTTTGGAGTTAGTGAGATTTCACTAACTTTTCCCGCTTTGGACTTTGGGTTAGTTTAGCCTATTAAGCCCAAGTTCCAACCCTCTTCTCCTCACTCTTCATAAATTTCCTAACTAATCAAGCTTTGGCATTAATGGTGGAGGGAATGGGAAATTAAAATTCCAAAACTCAAATTCAATTGCAATCCATCTTTCTACTCCAAATTCAAGAAGAAGACATTGGATTCAAGCTTCTTGTGCTTAGATAGAAGAAGGATTGATTCTTGCTTGCTTAAAACTTCATTTTCATTGATATTTGGTGCAAAGGTGAGATTTTTATCTCACAATTCTAGCCTATAACTATATTGGACTGTTGGGAATGATTCCCTATCATTTTTGCATGCATGTTAGCATTTGGTTTGGATTGGATTGGCGAAAAACTCCAATTTTTAGCGTTTTGTTGAATTTTCTGCACTTGAGTCGTTCTGGCCATTTTTAGGTCGTTCGGAGTTAAGTCGTTCGTCCATAGGTCGTGAGTCGTTCACGAGTTAACCCTAGGTCGTTCTGGCCATTTTGAGCTCGTTCGGAGTTAAGTCGTTCATCCATAGGTCGTATGACCCATGAGTCGTTAGTTCGTATGACCCTTGAGTCGTTAGGTCGTATGACCCATGAGTCGTTAGGTCGTATGACCAATGAGTCGTTAGGTCGTATGACCCTTGAGTCGTTAGGTCGTATGACCCATGAGTCGTTAGGTCGTATGACCCATGAGTCGTTAGGTCGTATGACCCATGAGTCGTTAGGTCGTATGACCCTTGAGTCGTTAGGTCGTATGACCCTTGAGTCGTTAGGTCGTATGACCCTTGAGTCGTTAGGTCATTAGACCTCATTTTGTCTTCACTAGGTCGTACCGTTTTGGTCGGGGCGCTGCCCCGCACCCCGCCGGGGGCGCTGCCCCCTGGACCCCCGCGACCTGACCGGGCAGGTCGAACCCTGTAAGCGGTGGCGTTGCCCCCGCACCCCCACCTTGGGGGGTTGCCACCCCCCCTGGACCCCCCCCCTCCGTAGGCGATCTTATCTGAAAAACATTCAACAGAACTTGCTTTGTTGAGATGCTGAGTTGACCATTCTTCGAGACAAACCATCTCTGGTTATCTCGGCCATGTTTGGTCGTTGGGGAACTTCCACTTTGATGCTTTTGAGCTGATTTCCTTGGATTTTATTCACATCTCCGAATGTGATCTTGGTGATGATTGTTTCTACAATCTCTTCTGTGATTTGTCATAAAAAAAAATATAAAGGTTTCAATACTAGTAGTAAATATCAAAACTCTTTTAACAAACAATTTCAACTCTATTTTTAATAACAAAGCTCTTTTCTTAAACCGTTTTCCAATCTATTAGTATATACAACCCTTTACCTCACTCGGATGAGAAATCTAATTAAACGACTTAGTAAAACAAGTGGTATGAAACGCTTGCGTTCACTTCGTCGGTTAATTCCTGGACTTGTTCGATTGAACCTCTTGTGACAATTTTATTAGTGAAGATTTACAGTTTGTTCGTAAATATTTAAGTTAAGCAAGTGGTTATGGGACATGAAGCTAAACTTCTATATTTACTAGCTTAGTGTAATTGACACTTCTCGTTGATCATGACGATCATTCTGATGATTTAGACTAGCAACTGTGCGATGTCTCTTGTTGCGAGGTTAGACTAGACACCACTTGTGTGATTCCACTCACACATACCTTTTTGCTTTTTGGTTAGTCTGGACCTTAATCTGTGTGATTCCATTCACACATGTGGGGTAGCTCCCCTTGGTCTTCGGACCGTCATGTGATAGGCCTCTTTCTCTTTTCTATGATTTCTGGACTTCTTGCATTGATTTCTAGAATTTATGTCATTGACTTGTTATGAGTACAAGTTTGGGGTATGATGCCCTTTCCGAATCTTTGAGAAGATTCTTGTGATATTGATTATCTCTTATTGATTGATCTTCTGTTGATCATTATTTACATACTTATAGTGGTATGTCATTATGGATGTTTATGTTTATGCCATATATTTTATGTTATATCATGTCATCTGATATTTATAGCTAGACTGATCCGTTTATTATTTTCTTAAATAATACTCGGGTCAGACCGAGATGTTACAGGTGCTTCTGCTTGACTTCTTCCCAGGGATTCATCACTCTGACTTTTGGCTAACTGTTTAGATTAGCAGTTTTTGTTGTATACACTTGAGATATAGACTCATAGTTGTATTCTTTTGTATAGCACGTGTTGCTATTCTTTTGTATTATCGTGGATCTTACTGACCACTACTCTGATGTACACTTTCATGTGTTAGTTATATATTCATATCTTCTTCCGCCTTTGTGATATGGATATCTGTGACTGATTTGAGATATGATTATTTCTATGTTTGTTTCCGAAGGTTATTTATAGCCACCGTGTGATAAGCAATTACATGGATGGTCGCTCCTCAACAGCCTTATTCTCCGTGCTAGTTGACAGCACTACTCCGGAGTGTTCTTGGCTAGCGTGGGTATAAGGGTGGGGCGTCACAGCTTGGTATCAGAGCCAAACTTCGGAACAATGTAGAATAACTTAACAAGGATCATCGTCCTAGGTCTATCTTAGGAGTCATACCATAGGATTAATTCGAGTCTTCGTACCGATTCATCCTATTTCCTTTATGATTCCTTGTTTTATCTATCAAGATTGCTTGATGTTCATTGGTAAATAACCTTCTTCCTTCTCTTCTTTCTTTCTTTAAGGAAGAGAATGTCTAGACCAGGCCGTCCCAGAACTGGATCATCTGGTGCTGCTCCTCCGGATGGACTTTTTATGACTGCTCAACAGCTTCTTGATTTAGTAACTAATGCTCAAGCAGCTGGAGCTAACCCGGAACCTACTCACCCAAAGTCGGGATTTGCACGCTTGTGCAGCGATTACACAAACTTGGGTGGGAAGCCCTTCAAAGGTTCGGAAAATATCATCGAGGTCCAGGCTTGGTTAAAATCATGCGATCGAATCTTTTCTCGCATGAACCTTATCGATCTCCACCGCGTTCAGGTGGCTTCCAGCATGCTCCAGGAGAGAGCATTGGACTGGTATGAACTCCTTATTTCAGAAATTAATGAAGCGGATCTCACCTGGGAGCAATTTTAGGGACGCTTCGAGTTAAAGTTTGTACCAGAAGCTGGGAAATTAACCTTGGCTCGACGTTTTATAGACCTTGTTCAAGGTCAATCTTCTGTGACTGATTACGTCGCAGCCTTCGAGTCGCTTTCCAAATATGGGGTTGAATACATCAACACCCCATTGAAGAAGAACCAGAGGTTCGTTTATGGCTTAAATAAGAATCTTAAGAAGCCGCTGCTCCTGAAACTAGAAGTCGCATTTGATCAACTCGTCGATATCGCTCTTCGTCTTGAAGAGGCTGATAGAGAGAGTAATGTTGAAGTGGAAGGCGCTAAACCAAACTTCAACAACAAGAAGAGGCCAAACGAATTCAAGGGTCCTTATCCCAACAAAAAGGGTAAGCAGGCATCCCTTGCGGCAAAGTCTCCTTCTCCTAGTGGTGCGAGTTGCTTCAACTGTGGGTCTGGGGATCATTATGCGAATAAGTGCTCTAAGCCCAAATCTTGTCGCTATTGTAAGAGCCCGGATCATTACATACATCAATGCCTCAAGCGTAAAGGCAAGAAGGAAGGAAAGTTGAATGTGGCTCAAGCCCCTGGCAACACATCTCGTGGCCAAGGTATTTCTCATTCCATTCTTGATGGTATTATTTTATTTCATGATCAACCTATTAGAGTTCTCTTTGATACGGGTGCATCCCATTCTTTTATATCAAAGGAACTGGTAGACACTTTTTCCTTAAGTGTTACTGCATTGATGACTTCTTTAAAAATTGCGAATCCTGTTGGTGGATCCGCAACTCTTAGTTTGCTTTGTAAAGATGTGGAGATTATTTTTTGCGATTTTTCTTTCCTAGCCGATTTGCATGTCATGCGTTACTTAGGCTTTGGAATAATTTTGGGAATGGATTGGCTTAACCGTTATCAAGCCCATATCCTATGTCCTGAGCGGACTATTCATCTCCGACATCCACTATCTGTTAATCAGATTTCTGTTAATCTTAAAGATTCAGAATCCTGTTTGGTGGCATCTTTATATTCTTTAAATCCTCGTGATAACGATGATGATGATGAAGATGATATTATTTCTCGTATTCATGTTGTTCGTGAATTTTCCGACATATTCGAGCCCGTTTTAGGTTTACCACCTAAACGAGCAATTGAGTTCAGAATTAATCTTGTTTCTGGAGCTCAACCTATTACTCGTCCTCCTTATCGCATGTCCAATAAGGAAAATGAGGAGATGCGTAAACAATTATCTGAGTTGGAGACGAGGCAATTTATTCGCTCTAGTTCCTCGCCTTGGGGAGCTTCGGCTATTTTCGTAAAGAAATCCGATGGTCCTCTGAGGCTCTGCGTTGATTATCGCAAGCTTAACGATCTTACTATTAAAAATAAATATCCTTTACCTCGGATTGATGATCTAATCGATCAGCTTAGTGGTGCTAAGATCTTTTCACAATTGGACTTGGCTACCGGTTTCCATCAGCTTCGTATCGCTGAGGATAGCATTCCTTTGACATCATTCCGTACACGATATGGATCTTATGAATGGCTTGTTATGCCATTTGGGTTAACGAATGCTCCAGCTTATTTCGTTGACCTCATGAATCGAGTTTTCAAAGATTTCCTCGATCGGTTTATTCTCATATTCATTGATGATATTCTTGTGTATTCAAAAACCGAGGAGGAACATGAGAAACATCTTCGGATTGTATTGGAAACACTTAGGAGTAATCAATTAAAGGCGAAATTTTCTAAATGCCACTTTTGGCAATCTCGTGTGAAGTTTCTCGGTCATATTATTTCCGAATCCGGGATATCCGTAGATCCTTCAAAGATTGAAGCGATTCAAGATTGGAAGAGACCGGAGAGTGTGACAGAGATTCGTAGTTTTCTCGGATTGGCGGGCTATTACCGTCGTTTTATTAAAGACTTTTCTAAGATTGCCGTGCCTCTTACTGGCTTGACTAAGAAGGGAGTTAAATACATTTGGTCGGACAAATGTGAAGCCTCTTTTCAGAAATTGAAAGAACTCCTTTCTGATGCTCCTATTCTTGTTATTCCCGAGGGGAATCAAGATTTTGTTGTTTATACCGATGCTAGTCACGTTGGTTTGGGTGCCGTTCTCATGCAAAAAGAACGTGTTGTTGCTTATGCTTCTAGGCAATTGACGCCGGCCGAGACTAGATATGCCACACATGATCTAGAGCTCGCGGCTATTGTTTTCGCCCTTCGAATGTGGCGTCATTATCTATTGGGAGAGAAATTTATTCTTTACAAGGATCATAAGTCATTGAAATATTTGTTTTCTCAAAAAGAACTTAATTTACGTCAACAGCGTTGGCTCGAGTTCCTTGCACCTTATGATCTTGATATTCTTTATACCCCCGGTAAGGGTAATCGTGTCGCCGATGCTGTTAGCCGTAAGCAACAAGCAGTTGTTTCTATGATGATATCCGAATGGAACGATCTCGAGATCTTATCCACTTGTGAGATTCGAGAGCGCGTATCCGATTTATGCTCATCGCTTGTTTTATGTAACCTTGAGGCTCATCCTTCTCTTTTAGACCGCATTCTTGAAGCTCAAGGGCTAGATTCTGAATTGGCTCTTCTTGGCAAAAATGTTAAGGATAAAATTGATATTGAAGGTTTGAAAGACTTTGATATTGATTCTCGTGGCGGCATTCGAAAATTTGGTAGACTTATTGTACCAAATATTGGAGATCTTCGTAAACATATTTTAGAAGATTCCCATCGTTCTAAATTCACCATTCATCCAGGTAGTAGTAAAATGTACGCTGATATGAAGCGACTTTATTATTGGGAGGGAATGAAATCTGATATTGCTAACTTTGTTAAGTGTTGCATGACTTGCCAACTTGTCAAGGCCGAACATCAAAGGCCTGGTGGGTTATTGCAACTTTTAGAAATTCCAATTTGGAAGTGGGATCAAATTTCCATGGACTTTATAGATGGCCTTCCCCGTTCTCGTTCGGGTCATGATAGCTTATGGGTGATTGTTGATAGACTTACTAAATCCGCCCATTTTATTCCGGTTCGGTCTAACCGAACCGTTCCTCTTTTGGCCAAACTATTTGTCAAGGAAATTGTAAAATTGCATGGAGTTCCTACTTCTATTGTTAGCGATCGTGATCCATTGTTTACTAGTGGATTTTGGAAGAGTCTTCAAAAAGGTTTAGGAACGAAGCTTAATTTTAGCACCGCTTATCACCCCCAGTCCGATGGACAAACCGAGCGTGTGAATCAAACTCTTGAAGATCTTCTTCGTGCTTGTGTGCTTGATTTTGGTGGAAGTTGGGAAGATCATATTTCACTTGTTGAATTTTCCTATAATAATAGCTTCCAATCTAGTATTGGTATGGCACCTTTCGAGGCACTCTACGGAAGGCCATGCCGATCTCCTTCTTGTTGGCTTGAGGCCGGTGAGAAGCTGGTTTTAGGTCCAGACTTTATTCGTGATTCCACGGAAAAGATTGAACTTATTCGACATAGGATGAAAGAAGCCCAGAGTAGACAAAAATCCTATGCCGATAATCGAAGAAGGAAATTAGAATTTTCTGTTGGGGATCCTGTTTTTATTCGTGTTTCACCTATGAAGGGTGTTGTACGTTTCAGTCGATCGGGGAAGTTAGCGCCTCGATATATTGGGCTATTTCCTATCACTGAACGTATTGGTTCCATGGCTTATCGCCTTGCATTGCCGGCTCAGTTTTCTGCTATGCATGATGTATTTCACGTTTCTCAATTACGGAAATGCCTTCGGGATTCCGATTCTATTCTTGAGCCTGCTATTGTGGAAGAAATTGAAGTTTCGCCGAATTTAACTTATGAGCAGCATCCTATTCGAATTATAGCTTCTGAGGTTAAACGACTTCGAAATAAAGATGTTCCGCTTGTGAAGGTTCAATGGTCCTCAAATCCTAAGGATTGTTCTTGGGAATCCAGAGAATTCATCGAGCGTACACATCCGGACTTGCTTACTCCTGCTCCTTGAGGTGAACTTCTTATTTCAAAATTCCTCTTGTGTTAATATGCTTTTATGGTTGTTACTTTTTATTTCCATCTTATATATATTGCGAGGACGCAATTTCTTTAAGGAGGGGAGTCTGTAACAACCCGCATATTTATCGAGTTTGTATTTAAATATTTTATTTAAATATTAACTCGTTAATCGGATTTTGGTCCGAAAAGCTACTTTTTGCAAACGGTCAAATTAGGACTCGAGACCACTTCCGTTGAGTTTGAAATGTCGTTTACAACTTTTTTAAGTATAAACATCGATAGGTTTGGAGTTAGTGAAATTTCACTAACTTTTCCCGCTTTGGACTTTGGGTTAGTTTAGCCTATTAAGCCCAAGTTCCAACCCTCTTCTCCTCACTCTTCATAAATTTCCTAACTAATCAAGCTTTGGCATTAATGGTGGAGGGAATGGGAAATTAAAATTCCAAAACTCAAATTCAATTGCAATCCATCTTTCTACTCCAAATTCAAGAAGAAGACATTGGATTCAAGCTTCTTGTGCTTAGATAGAAGAAGGATTGATTCTTGCTTGCTTAAAACTTCATTTTCATTGATATTTGGTGCAAAGGTGAGATTTTTATCTCACAATTCTAGCCTATAACTATATTGGACTGTTGGGAATGATTCCCTATCATTTTTGCATGCATGTTAGCATTTGGTTTGGATTGGATTGGCGAAAAACTCCAATTTTTAGCGTTTTGTTGAATTTTCTGCACTTGAGTCGTTCTGGCCATTTTTAGGTCGTTCGGATTTAAGTCGTTCGTCCATAGGTCGTGAGTCGTTCACGAGTTAACCCTAGGTCGTTCTGGCCATTTTGAGCTCGTTCGGAGTTAAGTCGTTCATCCATAGGTCGTATGACCCATGAGTCGTTAGGTCGTATGACCCATGAGTCGTTAGGTCGTATGACCAATGAGTCGTTAGGTCGTATGACCCTTGAGTCGTTAGGTCGTATGACCCATGAGTCGTTAGGTCGTATGACCCATAAGTCGTTAGGTCGTATGACCCATGAGTCGTTAGGTCGTATGACCCTTGAGTCGTTAGGTCGTATGACCCTTGAGTCGTTAGGTCGTATGACCCTTGAGTCGTTAGGTCATTAGACCTCATTTTGTCTTCACTAGGTCGTACCATTTTGGTCGGGGCGCTGCCCCGCACCCCGCCGGGGGCGCTGCCCCCTGGACCCCCACGACCTGACCGGGCAGGTCGAACCCTGTAAGCGGTGGCGTTGCCCCCGCACCCCCACCTTGGGGGGTTGCCACTCCCCTGGACCCCCCCCCCTCCGTAGGCGATCTTATCTGAAAAACATTCAACAGAACTTGCTTTGTTGAGATGCTGAGTTGACCATTCTTCGAGACAAACCATCTCTGGTTATCTCGGCCATGTTTGGTCGTTGGGGAACTTCCACTTTGATGCTTTTGAGCTGATTTCCTTGGATTTTATTCACATCTCCGAATGTGATCTTGGTGATGATTGTTTCTACAATCTCTTCTGTGATTTGTCATAAAAAAAAAATATAAAGGTTTCAATACTAGTAGTAAATATCAAAACTCTTTTAACAAACAATTTCAACTCTATTTTTAATAACAAAGCTCTTTTCTTAAACCGTTTTCCAATCTATTAGTATATACAACCCTTTACCTCACTCGGATGAGAAATCTAATTAAACGACTTAGTAAAACAAGTGGTATGAAACGCTTGCGTTCACTTCGTCGGTTAATTCCTGGACTTGTTCGATTGAACCTCTTGTGACAATTTTATTAGTGAAGATTTACAGTTTGTTCGTAAATATTTAAGCTAAGCAAGTGGTTATGGGACATGAAGCTAAACTTCTATATTTACTAGCTTAGTGTAATTGACACTTCTCGTTGATCATGACGATCATTCTGATGATTTAGACTAGCAACTGTGCGATGTCTCTTGTTGCGAGGTTAGACTAGACACCACTTGTGTGATTCCACTCACACATACCTTTTTGCTTTTTGGTTAGTCTGGACCTTAATCTGTGTGATTCCATTCACACATGTGGGGTAGCTCCCCTTGGTCTTCGGACCGTCATGTGATAGGCCTCTTTCTCTTTTCTATGATTTCTGGACTTCTTGCATTGATTTCTAGAATTTATGTCATTGACTTGTTATGAGTACAAGTTTGGGGTAAGATGCCCTTTCCGAATCTTTGAGAAGATTCTTGTGATATTGATTATCTCTTATTGACTGATCTTCTGTTGATCATTATTTACATACTTATAGTGGTATGTCATTATGGATGTTTATGTTTATGCCATATCTTTTATGTTATATCATGTCATCTGATATTTATAGCTAGACTGATCCGTTTATTATTTTCTTAAATAATACTCGGGTCAGACCGAGATGTTACAGGTGCTTCTGCTTGACTTCTTCCCAGGGATTCATCACTCTGACTTTTGGCTAACTGTTTAGATTAGCAGTTTTTGTTGTATACACTTGAGATATAGACTCATAGTTGTATTCTTTTGTATAGCACGTGTTGCTATTCTTTTGTATTATCGTGGATCTTACTGACCACTACTCTGATGTACACTTTCATGTGTTAGTTATATATTCATATCTTCTTCCGCCTTTGTGATATGGATATCTGTGACTGATTTGAGATATGATTATTTCTATGTTTGTTTCCGAAGGTTATTTATAGCCACCGTGTGATAAGCAATTACATGGATGGTCGCTCCTCAACAGCCTTATTCTCCGTGCTAGTTGACAGCACTACTCCGGAGTGTTCTTGGCTAGCGTGGGTATAAGGGTGGGGCGTCACAAGTTTTGTCGAATTCCGAGACTATGCCTCGGAAGGCTATTTTTAAATATCGATTTAAACGATAAAATTTCAAAACTAAATAAAGTATTTCCAAATCGAATTCTGAAGCTTCCATTAACCTCGATATTATCAATATAAATTTTCTAAGCTATTGAAATATTTTTAATCAGTTTAAAAATCAAGATTCAACATTTTACTCAAATTCAATAAATTAAATTCAATAATTAAATTGCCCAATTCATATTTATATTTGAAATTTAAGTTAAACTAACCTCCAGATACTTAAAATCAATTAAATATTTCATTTTCAAATGTTAAAAATTTCCAGGTCGTCACATCCTTCCCCCTTAAAAGAATTTCGTCTCGAAATTACTAGTTAAGAAGAATGATTCTCAACCCGTTTAATATTTTTCAACCCAAACAATTTCATCAATTTATCAACCCAAATCTTTTTATTAAAGATTCATTTCAACTAACTTTCCACGATCTTCCATAATTTCCAAACAACATTATTTATTCCACAATTCAAATTTAAATTTAAATTCAAATTTTAAACATTCAAAATTTTCTCAAAATTTTTCTAACTCCCTAAATTTTTGTAAAATTTCGCTACCGTCTCCTTTGCGCGGCTAGTTTGATACAACTATAAAATGGAACCACAGGCCCTCAGATTCAAAAAGAAAACAAAAAGCCTAGTGGTTAGACAAAGAAAATCACCAAATTTCATGCTGAAATTGAAATACATACCTTTTTGTCGAGTAATTCAAATTTATCTTCAGAAATCAAAACCAATTTTCCTTTCTCGTTACAATACCTGCAGATCCTACTTAGCAATAATATACATTCATAGCCTTTAAAATCATCTTATACATTTTCTTACAGAAGTTTCCATATCTACTTCTATTCAATTAGTTTTCCCATTACCATATGAATTCAATTTATCTTCAACTCTGAATATTGAATTTTATCTTTCAATTATAACCGATTCATATTATTATTTTAAATTAGTTTCATTCACTAATTTACTTCAATTTCCAATTTGAAATCGTTTGTCGCTAACAAATTTTTTTCTCTATCTCCCAAAATTTTCGAAAATTTTTGGCAGAGTCCCCTTTGTACGGAGGAGCAATTGCAATTTGACAAAAGATATAAATATATATACATCGACCCTCCCGGTCAGAAAAACAAAAACAGTTCATATTTCCTATTTTTATTGCGTAGGCGTACCTTATTTAGCATTTTTTAAGCAAGCAGTTTATTTAATTAGTATTTTACGCAATCAAATCCAGCCCAACAACTTCCCTGAACCTGTACTTACTCAACTAAAACATGCCAGTGTCATATATATGAAGTTCAACAGCATTTCACTTATTTGCAATAGTTAAACACATGAATTCTAAAAGTAATGCACACTAAACACTTTCCGTAAGCAATTTATATAGTTTTAATACTAATTCAACTGTTTTCAATTAATTCATATACCATTTTCATTCAATTTGAAGGGTTCACAACCCACTTGCTTACATTCAATTTATTTTTAATTTTAAACAAACCCATATTATTCCAATTGATTAAAAATTCAATTTTATTCACCTCTTTTAATATATTTACTTTCGTTTACAATTATTGAATTTAGATTCCTTTCAAATCATATTCAATTTCGTCATTCCTTTAATTAGTTTTATTTTCTAATTTTATTTCAATTTTTTTTTCACTTTGCTTAATATAAATCAATTTTCAATTCCAACTCCAGTTTTACTTGCTTATAAATTCAAATGAATTTCAACATTCAATTTCACTTTCATTTGCTTACAATTGTAAATTTAATTCATTCATTCACAATTTTATTTCCCACCTTATAGATTTTATTCCAATCATTTAGTCTATAAGACTTCTCAAATTCAGCTTTTATTCAAATTAACTCAAGTTAATTGTAGTTTAAATCTGAATTTTTCTAAGTTTTCTAACTTATTTATTATTCCATAATTACTTTAAATAAGATTCCAGAGTCTTTCCACCTTTTCCAAGACCATTATTGAAAACAATTCAAATTATTCTTTGAATTTCAAAACCAAACCCAAATTTTCCAAACAGCTTCCATTTAAAACAATTTGGTAGCAATCCCTCTTTTGGAAACCCGAAAGTGAACACAGATGATGTCGCGATCATTACCGGAATTATTTTCCAGTGACCGAAAAGAGTTTAGAGCTTTTATCTTTCCAAAAACATTTTTCCAAACCCTTGAAAACTATTTCCAATCCCAAAAGGAATTTAATTTCCAAACTTCCCGAATTCCAAATATTTTCAAGAACATTTCCAAATATTTCTATGGAATTCTATTTCAAGTTATAAATCTCATTTACAATTTATATTCTCAAATTCCATTTGTATGTGAATTTATTTCTTAATTTTGGAGTTACCATTTCAATTTCCTATTCAGATGATAATAATATTATCACTTCCTAACAATCAAGCAACCATATACTATAATAATTTACAAAGATTATTTCCTTTATCTACGAAAATAGTTTTGGATAAAATTATTTCATTCACCCTGTTTTAAAACAATATCGTGCCGAATTGTTCCGTATGCGTATTTAGAGATCCCTATCGATAGCGTTGTACAGGCAATATAGACGAGAATCCATATACCACTCAACAAACAAATCATCACAATATAAAAAAATTATATTCACTAACAAATACGCGCTCATATCTATTATTACACTCACACTCATTCTAGAGTACTGCTGACTCTATCTCTAATGAGTAACACCCAACAGAGCCAAGGTTGTCGCTTAACCAAAAGCTCTGATACCACATGTAAAATGTCCGATTTCTCGACGTCCGAAAGTCGACATCGATACGTCCACTGTACCAAATGCCGCACAGTCGAGTGCCCAAAAACCGAACCGTTAGGGTTAAAGAAGAAGGAGATAGGAGAAGAAATAGAAACAATAACAGAATCTCACATATCGCATCGGAACAAATATAATAGATAAGTAAATATCTTTAAATAGAATCACTATATCAGTTATTACATCACATCACGTTACATTATCAAAGTGTACAACAACAAACATCGGAAAGAAATATTACATATATAAATGATACGCCTCGCCATCCAGCTCCAACTCCTGATTTCCACAGCAACTTCTTGACTTTGCTCCCGATAACCTGATCTAGGCTGCCCATATGGAAAATTGTGGACACCCAGAGTTTAGAAAGGGAACAACAAATTCCAGGTCAGTCATGGGACTTGTGTGAGATCTCAAAAATAGTTATTTTCATAAAGAAAATAAAAGGAAATCCGCTATGTTTTTGGAAAATGAAACTACCATAAAGCCTCCCGCCACACATACAATGCAAACGCAGAATTGGAGGAGATTTCTCCTTATGATAGTCAAACATGCTTAATACGCAAAATCTTTTGAGATTATTATTTTTAGTGCATAGTGTAGAAAACGTTTCGAAAGTATAATATTAATCTTAGCTAGCGTACAACCATTATTATATGCCTACTATAGCTACCATATTCAATAGCAGGTTACCGCCACATTCCATGGCAGGTTATACAACTAAAACCGTATAGGGCGCGTAATGTTTCTTTGGATTTCCAACAAATGGTCAGGCTAAGGAACTTCCTACTGCCATATGGGTAAGCCTCTGGAGGGACGTCCCGAGAACCTACCCGGATCCCTGCCAACACAAGGCAGGGTTACCTCTGTAACTAGGTAACTACTACTCGAGTATGCCATCCCCTGGTCCTTTGGGACCTCTATCCGAGGATCCTCTACACCAACAACCACAAAGAAAAGTATTTGCAGTAACCACAAAGGTTAAATATCAGGGCTCCATACCTGACACCACCCTTTTCCAGAAGGAAATGACATACCCTAAATGGCACGACCCTCATAACCTTGCCGCATCTTTCCTGTTTCGACCATTTCCGGGGTGCGAGGTCCGATGAGGTCTCGTCCACAAAGCTACACTTTTCAGAAAGTCATGCTTTGATCAACAATGATCAGCAGCACTTCGTATGTCACGTTACCAAATTAGGAATGTATCACTAGTAACAATCAACTACATAATCTCTGAGCTCGTACGTCTTAGAGAAGGGTGTTAAGCTAAGAGAATAAATTCTCCGCCACCAACAGAAATGTATTTGATAGAAACTAGCTTTGCATCTCAAAGTGTAACGTCAGACACACATCCATACAAGTCTGTTCCAGGATTGAACGGAACCGAAGACACTTCAAAAGAAGCCCTTGCAATCCGGATATTCACTAATCACATCCGGAATCCACATCACAAAGGATGATAAAATCTCTATACCGAAGCAACACGGTGCATAGACATTCGACAGGTAATCCTTTCGCTTTCGAAAATACCCGGTCTTCAACACCGTCTTCAAATGCAATCCGATTTCGTCGTATCATTATTCGGAATGAGTTTTATGACACAAAGTCCTCTCCTGGCTAATCCGAATAACGAGCGCTTATTATTATTTTTTAAAAATAAGTGTTACTTTCAGATTTCAACAAGTTACAACAATTTTCACTTTGATCTTTTTAAATAAAAGATTCATCACAATCACAAAGGTTCAATGTGGGTTTCAAATATCCATTTGGAATTCGACTCCCGGTCGCACCGAAATTCAAATGCCATTTAAGGGCAAATATAGATAGTTGGTTATTTAACTATCAATAAATATTCACAACAAACACCAAGATTTAAATAATTTTCCCAATTATTTATTTTCAAAATATCTTTACAAGATATATATATCTCACACTTCAACCATTTGAAAACAAATTTCAAATTATTTTCCACATTTCAATACTTTGAAAACAAATTTCAAATCATTTTTTTCTTATGCGAAATACATTTCCAAAGATTTATTTATCCCCACTGAAAATCTACCGAGTTCAAATATTTTAAAATAGTTTAAAATGCTTATCCAAAATATACTTAGAGATATTTAAAATAAAACTATTTTGAAACACTTGCTTAATTACTAGTTATGAAAATATTATACTAATGTCTAATATAAGAATTCAAGTCCGAACTATTTTTTGAATTAAATTAATAGATAGGATATAACTTACTTAAACATTCATTTTCTAAATAAAAAAATCAATTTTAATCTTTAAAATAATCCCTTCTATAATTAATTAAACAATTCCCAAAAATAATTTTCTTCAACAATAAATTTTTCAAACAATTTCTAGAACTTTTAATTTATACTTTAAAAGCTACTTTAACAATATACTCGGCTTTCCAGGGAAGAATTCTCTTTCCATTTATATCAATTAATAAATCTTCTCGATTTATTTTAATTTACATTCCAAATCTGTAAATTCCTTTTCACATCTTTAAAAATAAACCAACATTTATTTTTAAATCAAAATTCCCTTTCCTTTATAAAATTCTCTTTCTGAATTTTAATTTTCCAAATATCTACTGATATACGATTTCCAAATTGATTTTGAAAATCATTTCCAAACACCAAATCAAGTTTCAACTTGATTTCAAATTTTATCTTAAACATCAAATAAATTTTAATATTGAATTCCCAAAGATTTATTCTTTTAACACCAAATCAATTTTTTGAATTTATTTTCAAAATAAATTCCTTTATCTCTTCCAAAATATTTAAAAACCATATTTTAAAAATAAATTCTTCAATTTTTAATATTATTACTTGGAATCCATTCATTAAACATTTTACATATTCGGCTAAATTTTTAGCCTTCAACGATTTCAATCACAATAAAATCACACACAGATTTAAAAAAAATCAACACACAGTATATTGAAACAAATTCAAAGATTCGAGGAATTCAGTTGGATCCCTCCAACCTGTTTTCCCTGCATCCACAGACGTTAGCACAACAATTAAATACCAATTCCACTTCGAGGTGGAATATCGCGGTATATGGGATTTGTAAAATATCATCCGCTATTATGCGGCACATAGGGTCTCATCCGCTATATAATGCGGGAAATCAATCACCCAATATATACTATATACTACTATATATATGATATCATCCAGTGAATAATTATTGTAATTCAATCATCCAAGCACATAGTCAATCAATTTTAAATCTAACTATTTCAAATTTAAATCAGGACAATACTGATTGAGTGAGAAGATCTCACCTTTGTTTTTATTTTGCAATCCATTTTCCACTCCGGCTTGATTTCTTCACGATTTGACCTTGTATAAATAATTTATTAATATTCGAAATAAATTGAACAATTAATTCTCATTTGATAAATTTAATTAACCCATGATTTTAATTTAAATTAATAATGTAATTTTAAACTAACAATTTCCCTTTTTAAAAAAAATCTTTTAGTAACTAAAATGGATTAAATATTGTTAATTTTACAAATAAATTTCCATAACCTATTAACCTGAAATAAACTAACAAATTTAATATATATATATATATATATGTATATATATATATATATTTATATCAATATTATACTTCTTTAGTATAAATCAAGAATCATCTATTACTTATATTTATATACCTATTCATTATATTTATTTTTTTATATTAAAACAGAAATCCTTTATGTTACTGTAAATCTTCCCAATATATGAACGCAGATAGATTTCCAGTTTGCATATACAATTAAATAAAATTAAATTAAAACTAAAAAACAGATACCTCACTGACCCACGAACCCAGGCCCGTGACCACCTCGCGTTACTGCCGGAATTGCCATCACGAACTCCTCGCCAGTCTTCCTTAACGATCGCGTCTGCCCACTTCGCCATCAAAATCGCCGTCGCCGTCGCCGCCATTACATCTCACGGCAATCGTCGCTCATGCCGTAACCCTGCGAACACTCCGAGATTCACCACGACCCATGAGGTCGAATCCAGATCAATTGCGATTTGCGAGCCCAGTTCGAGATTGCCTCGATTTATTTATGTTCGATTCGTTATCTCGTTTCCAATTTTTGGCTTTTTGAACAAATTTGAGAGGATTTCGATTTTGGTTTTAAAAAAATCGAGGGCTAAGCTTTGATCTATGAGAGATGAAGGTGGAGAGATAGTGAATTTCGATTTGGGGAGGAATGGTTTATGCGGCCATTAATTATTATCTCCCTTGAAGATCTGCTGTGAAAATGAGAGACATGATTTGATACTAGCGTGGTTTCTTCTATATTGAATGCCTGCTACTAGTAAGGCAAAAAGTAGCGATAGTGAAAGGAGCAGGCTGATGGGAAAAGAATTTCGGCTGGAGTTGATTAAGCAATATAAATTTTTATATATTAATTTAAAATCAAATCGTCCCGATAATTGCAACTTAAAATTTCGAACTCCTACCGAGGTGTGCCGCTAGGCATTTACAGTGTTATACCCCTATTCCGAACGCATTGGAAAAGGTTTCGAGTCCTAATTCGATCATATGGAGAAGATAGAAATTTGGGCCAGTTAAAACATTAAATATTCAATTTAAATTTCAACGCATTTTCTTATCGTAGGGCCAAATGACAACTCCAAACATCACGAAAATTGAAATTCGATAATAATACAATATTACGGATCCAATGGAACTGGTTTCGTCGAATTCCGAGACTGTGCCTCGGAAGGCTATTTTAAATATCGATTTAAACGAGAAAATTTCAAAACTGAATAAAGTATTTCCAAATCAAATTATGAAGCTTCCATTAACCACAGTATTATCAATATAAATTTTCTAAGCCATTGAATTATTTTTAATCATTTTAAAAATCAAGATTCAACATTTTACCCAAATTTAATAAATTAAATTCAATAATTAAATTGCCCAATGCATATTTATATTTGAAATTCAAGTTAAACTAACCTCTAGATATTTAAAATCGATTAAATATTTCATTTGAAATGTTAAAAATTTCCGGGTCGTCACAACACATGATTGGAAATATAGAACTATTAACAAATATCACTTATAAAGTGTGGAACTGGAGATAACTCAAAAGGATACGTCATAAGCATTGACAACATCGATAATTATAAAATTCCTATTATTTCAATTTTTTTATTAGTTAAGAATTTATAGCATAACCTACTCTGTATAAGTCAATAATTTTACAAGGGTTTTAAGATAAATTTTGAAAAGTACACCTATCACATTTTAGATCAAGATTCCAAAATAATATTTGAAGGAATTAAAAAAGGAAACAACTATGTGTTAAGTAAAAAGTATATAATGATAACGTATGTCTTATGGTTGAGTCAAATGACCCTTGGATTTGCCTTAAACATTTTGGTCATTTGAATCTTAAAGACCCATAAAAAATTGTTGGATATGAACTTGTGAGAGGCTTTCCCATATTGAACTTCAAAGCAGATAATCTTTGTGACACTTATCAAATGGGTAAACTCTACAAGGAATCATTAAAGTCTGAGGATACAATATCTGCTTCATACCCTTTAGAACTTCTTCTTATCAATCTCTTCATACCATCACGGTACAATCAATAGGTCATAATCCTTGGATCTGGGTCGATGTACAGCGGGGTAAATGGGTAAATTTGAAAGATTTATTCCATTTTGGATCTTTATTGGGCATATAAAGTCTATTTATTTTGATCTTTATCTTTTTTAAAATAAAATCAAATGATTTTTAATTTTATAAATTAGATTTTATTTAAAATTAAGTTTGTATCATATTGTATCATATGTGCATCATATACACATATGTGTATACATGCACATACACCATAAGAAGATGTACATGGTTTAACATACTCGTATATAAATGCTGGGATTTACACTACAACGGACGTGCTAGCCCCTCTGTATACATAAGCATTGTCAATGTGTGTGTGTGTATTATTTGCTACAAAAATTAATTATAAAATGTTCAATTTCATATAATATATATATATACACATATGTATATATTAAATTAACATTATTTAACACAATAAATTAATTTTAAGTATTTATATATAAAATATTTTGAAATCTATTAAGTGATATATATACATATATGTATATATGTATGTCTATATTTTTTATATGTATATTTGTTTATACATTAAATAAATTTAAATGTTTTATATATTTAAATATAACATAAATAAATACATATAAATATATATAATAATGTTTTAGTTAAATTTATACATCCACATGTCAAAAAAGCCTTCAGCCATACCAATGTATTTCCGTGCAGAAATATAGTTAAAAAATTGAAACCAATTTTAAATGACTACATTTTATATTGGAGTAATGATAAACATATTATATATTTATTTATACATATAAGTTAATTTTGAATAAAGAGATATGTGTATATATATATATATATTAAATATTCAAATTAAATATGTATAAAAGTAATATAATTTTTTTAATTCAAATATTGATTATACATATACAAAATAAATGAAATACAGTATATACATCATATGTTTACATAACATATTAATTTTATTTCTAGTATTTTAAAAAATTTAATAATATATTTAAACAAAAATGATTTTTTTTAAATTCTAGTTGTGAGCATATGTGTTAAAAAATACATCTTTTGTTTAAAGTACGTATACTATATATAATCCATCCTAAAGCGACAACATAGATATATACAGATTCATGATACTCGATTACCATCTAAACATATTTGTTGTAATGATCATTATATACAACATATATACATTATATATAAGAATATACCTCTGACTAAAGTCTAGATAGCACACCTTGCGCTGTTGAATCTAAACTCACTGAAATGATTTTTATATCTAGAAGATGCTACTTTCCTAAATGCAGCTACCACCAAAGCTTGTATATTATTTGATTAAATGTTTTAAGCATGAAATTTGATGATGAAAAAGGGAGGACTGGCCTGCTATGGTTGTTGTAGGGGGAGCCAAAAAATAAAATAAAAGTGAGGGTTAGAGTGCTTTATATAAAAAAGATCCTAAGGACTAAAATAAGGATCTAGATCCTCTTTTTTCTCTTGCCTAATCTCCTTTCTTAATTCAAATCTAACTTCCTTTTAGCCATCAAATGGCCAACCCCTCTTTAGTCATATCATAGCTGCCAACATCAAGCCCTATATGTGTCCCAAAATCATTTCAAACCTGATCAATAATTAACACATTTAAATCCAATCTAGACACATATCGATATCGTATATCGATCTGTTTATTTATAACTATTATATAAACAAACATTTAATATTGATAAAAAAAATATCAAGTAAAATTTTATAATCAATATATCATAAATATTAATTTAATTAATTTATAAAAATTACAATTTAATCAAATCAGGTGGTAATAGGAGCATTCAACGTTTCAGTTGTGTGACTCTTAGGTGTAAATTTGACCAGCGATTAGTATCAAATAATTCGAATATTAATGTTTACATGTCACTTAGTAGGTGGTTTGACATTACGACTAAATTTAACACTTACTTTTTTTGATAGCAAGAGTGATACATCATTCAAGCAAAGCACTCATTATGATGTCTCAGAGGCTCGAACCCATGACTTCTAGAACCTTTGTCTAAAGTGCCGCACCTTTAACCACTTGAGCTAGAGGTCCTTGACAAATTTAAAGCTTATTTGGCATTGGTAAAATCCATTTTTACTATGTTGAAAGTTACCCGTTAGTGACAATTATTTATACCAATTCTCTAGCCACAGACTTTGACTTTGAGTTGACTTCAGTTAAACGTGATACTAACCTCGTATAACCAAGGAAACAAATCCCTCTTGAATAGTGTTTCACTTCCAATGCTTCCACTCGACCTAACTATAGTCATTCGATGGATGCCATGCCATGATTTGACAATAATCAAAGCAGAGTTTCCATATAACATAACTGTATTCTCAAGTCAAGGAAACTATGCACTTTTGTCACATCAATATTTTTGTTTAACCTTAGTTGCATTAACCAATAGAAAATTATCGAGCAAATCATTCCATGGTCATCTAATAACTACCAGTATGTAATCCCTTGGTGCCCCCAATAGCCATAAGCAATACACTGCCTAACATTTGGAGAGCAACGTACTCTGTTCTCAATAGTTGTATCAATATGCCGTCTCAATATATCTTGACTAGAAATATTGAAAATAGTATGTTTGTTTTCATTATGATAAATTACTCATGGTTACAACACTTGTAAATATCACAAAACATATCATTTATGGATTTTCTATTAAATATACTTTTAGTTAAATTAACTAATTAATATAACACATTGTATCGGGTATATAATAGAAATAAAACACCTTTTGTTTCGAATAAGATTAGTTATTGAGTAAGATATATGTAACAAATTACATAATTGCCTCCAAGGTATATCCATAACACTATTAATCTCCCACTTGCACTTGGGGCCAATTATGGAATCTTTATTCCATCCCTTCAATCAATTTGATGAGAAATGATCAAGTTAGACCCTTTGTGAATGAATTTGCTATGTTGCTTTAATCATCTACTCTGTCAATCGACTCTCTTCGATGCTGATAAACTACTTTTATCATGTGAAACTATTTGGAGTTTGTTCCTAGACTTCTAGTAAGCTCTTACTATTACATTATTATCATATAACAGTGAAATAATATTCTCAATACTTGGAATCACCCTTAGCTCAGTTATAAATTTATGCATTTATATTTATACATTACTTTTATTGCAACTCTATTCAAGGTGATGTACTTATCCTTTCATTGAATCGGCCACAACCTTTCGTTTGGAACATGTCAAACTTAAAGCTTCTTATTTAAGGTTTGAACATGAATTTAATATTGACATATTATACTCGATAGCACTTATGAAGTTTGATTCCAAAAGGCTTCTATGTTGTTTTAATCATCTACTCTATCAATCAACTCTCTCTAATGATGATAATCTACCTTTATCATATGAAACTATTCAAACATATTAGACCCTTCATGAATGGATCTGCTATGTTGTTTTAATCATCTACTCTGTCAATCTACTCTCTTTGATGTAGATAAACTGCCTTTATCATGTGGAACTATTTGGAGTATATTTCTTGACTTCTAGCGAGCTCTTATTATTACATCGTTGTCATATTAAAATGATATAGTATTCTCAGTACTTGGAATTGTTGGAATCTCAATTTTGATTATGAAAACCTATATAAAATATTATGTGTATACTAACCATTTTTGTAGGAGATTTATTGCAGATTCCTTTTCAGATGTTAAAGCTGAGTATTGTGTGTTTAGAGTCTGTACTTTACGTAGAAATTTGTTAAAATTTCTCCTCAAACGATATAAATATATATAAAAATATATGCACACACATGCACATACATGCACAAAATTCTAAACTCAAGCGTCTGAAATCATTCATTCAGACGTCTAAATGCTGAAACCTGAATATTGTTTCACAATATTTAGACGTCTGAATGACAATTTTCAGATGTCTGAATATAGTCAAAATTTGCCTAAAAGCTTACTATTTGCGTTTCAATCTAATTCAGAAGTCTAAATTTTTTAATTCAAACGTCTGAATATTTCCAACTGCTATTTTCTTGAAAAGTTCTTCACCGAAGAAAAACTTTTTCAAAATCAATAGTTGCACCTTTTCTTTTCAATATAACTTTTCATCTATAGTTGCAACTCTTTATATACTATAAATAGATTTCAGAATTCAACACACAATTCACCGAATTTACTTTTAGCATTCTTGAATTCCCATCTTTTCTCAAGCTTTCAAATTGCACTCAAATTGCTTACATACTTTGATCATTAATCACTTTATCTTCCATAATTCTCAAAGCACATCAAACTATACATCATAAAAGAGAAGATTATAGGAAGATTGTACTTAATTGACTTATCAGTGTTATTTAAGAACACCCTACAGTCAGATACACTTGTTATTTGTAAAGAAGTCCTGTTCGGTTGCTTAGGCAGTTGAAGTCCTATTCGGTTGCTTGGGCGGGTGAAGTCCGGTTCTGTGTCTGTAAGGAACGAGATTTTCGACTTCCGAAAATATATATAAATACGTCCACTGTATCAACTGCCGAACAATCGAATGCCGGAAAACCGAACCCTTAGGGTTTAAGAAGAAGAAAAAGATAGAAGAAGATTAAGAAAGAAGCAACAGAACAATATCAAAATCTCAGAATCGCAGCAGAACAACATATAATAGATAAATGAATAATCTTTAAATCAAAAGAGCTGTATCAGTTATTACATTACATCACATTACATTATCGGAGTTTACAACAACAAACAGCAGAAAAGAAATACTATAAACTAGTTGATACGCCATGCCATCCAGCTTGATCCTGATCTCCACAGCGTCTCCTGAATTCCAGAATATCCCGATAACCTGACTCTAGACTACCCGTGTGGAAATTGGTGGGCACCCAGAGTTTAGGAAGGGAACAATAAATTCCTGGTCAGTCATGGGACTGGTGTGAGATCTTAAAACGGTTATTTTTGCAAAGAAAATAAAAAAGAATTTCGCTATTCTTTTAGAAAATGAAACTACCATAAGGCCTCCTGCCACACACACAATGCAAACGCAGAATTGGAGGAGATTTCTCCTTATGATAGTCGAAGATGCTTACTACGCAGAATCATTTGATTATTATTATTATTAATGCATACTGTAGAAAACATTTCTAAAGTATAATATAAATCTTAGCCAGCATAAGCATTTCGAACTATGCCTACTATAGCTACCATCTAAACAGTGGTGACCACCATAAGTAAATAGCAGGTTCTACAACTAAAACCGTACAAGGTGCATATTGGAGTTTGGATTTCCAACAAATGGTCAGGCCAAGGAACTTCCCATTGCCATATGGGTACACCTTTGGAAGGATGCCCTAAGAACCTAACCAGATCTCTGCCAACACAAGGCCGGGTTACCTCTGCAAAAGTAGGTAACTACTGACACGAGTATGCCATCCCCCCTGTTGTAAACAACCTTTATCCGAGGAACCTCAATACCAACAACAATCACAAAGTCATATATATTTGCGATATCCACATAAGTTAAGTATCCGGGCTCCATACTATGATACCACTTCTATCCAGAAGGAAATGCACATACCCTAAGGGGCGCTACTCCCTATAACCTTGCTTCATCTTTCATGTTTTGACCATTACCGGGTTGTGAGGTCCGACGAAGTCTCGTCCACAAAGCTACGCTTTTCACAAAAGCTATGCTTTGATCAACAAATGATCAGCAGTACTTCGTATGCCACATTACCAAATTGGGAATGTATCACTAATAACCATCAACAGCATAACCTCTGAGCTCGTACGTCTCAGAGAAGGGTGTTAAGCTAAGAGAATAAATTCTCCGCCACCAACAGAAATATATTTGATAGAAACCAGCTTTACATCTCAAATTGTAACGTCAGACACACATCCATACTAGTCCGTTCCGGGATCGAACGGAACCGAAGGCACTTCCAAAGAAGCCCTTGCAATCCGGATATTCACTAATCACGTCCGGACTTCCATCACAAAGGGTGATAAAATCTCTATATCGGAGATCAGCCGATGCAAAGACATTCGACGGTAATCCTTCCATTTTCGAAAATATCCGGTCTTCAACACCGGTCTTCAAATGCTGTCCATTACAATGTATCATTATTCGGAATGGGATTTATGACCCAAAGGTCCGGCTAAACCGAATAACGAGCGCTTATTTTAAAATAAGTGTAGCATTCAAATTCAAGCAAATCACAACGAATGCCCATTTAAAGGTAAATATTGATAGTCGGTTATTTAACTATCAATAGATATACACGACATCACCAGATTCCAAATAATTTTCCAAATTATTTAATATATTTTTCCACACTTCAAGCATTTGAAAACAAATTTTCAAATCACTTTTCACATTTACAACTTTTGAAAACAAATTTCAAATCATTTTCCTTACGCGGAAACACTTCCAAATATTTATTCATTTTCACTGGAAATCTGCCGAGTTCAAATACTTTAAAATAATTTATAACACTTATCCAAAATATATCGGGAAAACACTTTGAATTAAAACTATTTTTATTTAAACACTTTACTTAAAATATTAGTTATAAAAATATTATACCAATATTACATATAACTTAAGTCCAAACTAATTTTCAAAATAAAATTAATAGATAGAGTATAACTATTTAAATAACTATTTTCTAAAACAATTATTGACTAAATCTTAGAAATAATCATTTCTATATCAACTTAATAAATCTTTACTTAAAGGATTTAAAATAATTTAAGAAGTTAATTTCTCAAAAGTATCCTTTTCAAAACCAATTCTATAATTATATATATATATGTATATATCTTTCAAAGCTATTCAGAAATTTTATTCGGCTTTCTAGGGAGAATACACTTTCATTTCAAAATGGTTCATTTAAACCACTTAAATAAATCCTTACTGATTTATTTTAAATTTACGTTCCAAATCCGTAAATTTATTTCTACGCTTCAAAAATAAATCAATGTTTATTTTTTTAAACAAATTTCCCTTTCCTTTATAAATTCTATGGTGAATTCACAATTCCAAACTACCTATTGATATACGATTTTCAAATTGATTTCAAATATTCACTTTCAACGACAATTCAATTTTTCAGTTGATTTCAAAAACAACCAAATCAAATTCCATATTGATTTCTCAAGAAATTAAACACCAAGTGAATTCCATTCAAATCTCAAATTGAAATCAATTTCTACTAAATCCCAAATCAATTTTCAAATTGATTCTAAATTCTTTTCAAAACACCTAATAAATTTCCAAATGGATTTTTAAATTTATTTCCTTTTAAAAATAAATTGTTTTTAAAGAAAACAAATTCTTTTATTTTTCAAACTCTTTAAAATCCGTATTTTAATAAATTCTTCAAACTTTGAATAATATTACTCGAAATCCGTTTATTAAAGCTTTTCCCATATTTTGAAATTTTATTCAATAAGCTTAAAAATAAAACTTTATTATTTTAGAATTCCTTCTTTTAAATTTGTCCCATCCTCAAAAATAAATTTTTAATATAAACTTTCAACCTAAATTTTCAAAAATCAAATTTTTATTTATTTCCGGTATACAACGATACCAAAATTATATTCGGCTAGATTTTAGCCTTCAGCGATTTCAATCATAAAGATAATCACACAGAGATTATAAATAATCAACACACAACATTGAAATAGATTCAATTATTTGAGGAATCCAGTTGGATCCCTCCAACCTGCTTCTCTGCATCCACAGATGTTAGGACAATACCAATCTCGTTTCAAGACGGGATATCACGGTACATGGGTTTATATAAAATATTATCCGCTATTATGCGGCGCAATAGTGTCTCATCCGCTATATAATGCGGGAAATCAACTCCAAATACATATATAATACCAATTCCACTTCAAGGTGGAATATCGCGGTATATGTGTTTAATATAATAACCTCTGCTTAATATGTGGCGTATAGGGTCTATTTCAATACAACAGATAGCAATTTATCGTCCAAGCATACAATCAAGCAATTTTAAATCTAACTATTTAAAATTTAAATCAAAACAAAATTCGATTGAGTGAGAAGTTCTCACCTTGCTTCAATTACAGTTTAGCGTTTCGTTCCGAATAAAATTAAACGCGCGTTTAATTTTACCCAAAATTCATACTAGCTCCAATCAGCTCCAAACCAGATCCATCGCGTAGTGTTCGTCCATACAAACCCAACGCAAGTTGTTTCTTCAATTTTTGACCTCGTATGAACAAGTTATGCAGTTTTAAAGTTTATACAGTTTAATTATATAATAATTTACACTTTTATTTATTTTCAAACCCTACATTCAATCAGAGCCGTCCATTTTGTCAAGCAAATCAAGGCCGTGCACATCTTTCTTCTCCCCCCCAGTAAATAAACGCGAACGAACAACCCATAGCTCGATCAAAACCCTAGATCGACGTGGCCTCCACGTGCATCTTCACGACGAACAGATGCTAGCACCTCGAAGCTCGAAGCAAGCTCCACCTTCGGCTGGAACCACGATGACTCGGCCCCCTCTGCGCGTATAAAAATGTGCACAAACCATGGCCATTCGAGCACGATTTGTCGTCCATCCATCAAGTTATTTTCGATCATCACCGTTGAGATTGTAGTACTCACCGCCCTCTACGTTTTTGCTTTATAGAGTTTCTCGAATCGACTGACGGATCGAGAGAAAATTGAGGAAGAAGATGGCGATTTCAGGCCATTGTTTTTTAGGCCGGCGGCTAGGGTTAGGCAATTAGGGTTTTTCTATGAAAAAAGTGAATGTTAAGGTCCTTATATAGAAAATTCCAAAACACTATTCATCCAAAAAATTTCCGAACTCCAAACGAAGCGTGCCGCCTGGCATTTATAATGTTTTACCCCCATTCCGAACGCAATGGAATATGTATCGGGAGCCAATTCAATCGTATTTGGAAGATAGGCTTTCAAATCGACTAATTTAAATTAAAAATTCACTTAAACCGATTTCTACGCGTTTTAGCTTGCCTCGGACAAACCGTAAATCCGATTGACACGAAATTTGAAATCTTACAATAATTTAACATTATGGATCCGATGAAACTGGTTTCGTCGAAATCCGAGACTGTTTGAACAACGACAATTTTTACTTGTCAATTAAATATTAAAATATTCAATTTCCACAAATTAACTTTTAATTCAATTTTAAAATTTCTCTAACATCATTCTAATTCAAATATAATTTCATTCAACTTTATAAAACAATTTTAATCACATTAAACTCAATTTTCAATTATTTCTGTAATTTCAAATATTAAATTATCGATTTAATTATCCAATTAAATCTAGATATTCGAAATATAATTTATTCGACTTACAAATTTTACTTGTAATATTTAAAATCAATTAAATATACAAATTTAAAATGACGGGAATTCTGGTTCGTTACAGTTTCTCAAGCAGTGTAAACTTGTTCCTCCGGGTTAAGTAAGGGTTGTTGTAGTTGAAATTCCAAAAGGAGTCTGGGACTGGACGTAGAACGGGAAGTTCGAACCAGTATAAAAATTCCTGGTGTGCTTGTTTTATTTTTACTTATTTACATTGCTATAGTATTTTTGTTTATTTCCGCACTAGTATAGTATAATTCCATATAGCATGATCCGCACTATCTTTTCAGGAATCACTCTTAGCTCAGTTATAAATTTATGTATTTATATTTATACATTGCTTTTATTATAGTGCTATTCAAGCCAATATACCTAGCCTTTTGTTGAATTAGCCACAATCTTTCATTTCTAACACTTCCAACTTAAAGCTTCTTATTCAAAGTTTGAACATGAATTTAATATTGACATATTATACTCGATAGCACTTTTGATATTTGAGTCTGAACATTCCATTATAAAAAGTTCATTGTTTTTGTAAACAATTCTCTGGTATTTCGTAAATACTCGAGAATACTATAAACTACCATTTAGTTAGTTTAATTGTATTTGATATTTTCTTCATGCATCAAATACGTAAGAAAATTATGATATTGTAGACAACGCAACATGTTTGATAATTCCTATTGCCAATGCATAAAGAATCTATCTTACATATTCCTTATTAAACAATAAGGAGCTTTTGCATATCCTTTGAGATTATGCTCAACATCCTTTATACTTAATATAAAAGATACAATTTACAAATCCAATGTTGAGTATTAACCTTACTATTATTGATTTTAACGTGAGTACATCGTTAATGATCGGCAATATGTTATTTACTTATAGTCTAGAAATATCATTGTACCTTTTAGTGGTTCTTTCTTATGGACACATGCTTCCTTTGCATTCTTATATAAAATCAAACTATTTGATATTTCTATCAAAATACTTATTCAATTCTAATGCTTACAGAATGACACTCATTCATTTCTTGGATCAATACCAAAAAAACTCAATATCGCTCCTACCGACTTCGAGATACTTTGGTTGCTATATGCAAATAGTCTATTCTAAATCATTATTTAGGATTTTCCATTTCAACATATATTTACCAAAACACTAAGTCTTACCTAGCGATAATTTTTTGAGTAAATCTGAATTAACTTGAGCACATTGAATAATGAATCTATTACACTAATTTCAACAATTTAAATTTACGATATAGTTCTTATTAACATTGTTCATTGTATTTGAATTGCACTAGTCTTGCTCATGATGACTCATTCACGGCCGATGGATCATATCCCCTTGGGTACAATTAATAAAACCATATTTTCATAATGTAAATGGAATCCTTTCGTTTTATGCATCATACCATATGAAAGAGTTAATAATCTTAATAGTTTAATTGACAATTAAGGATTATCTATTCTCAATAATGATAAGAAATTTATAGTCTCTCTTCAATGTACGAGAATAAATTTTAGACTCCCTAGTGCATTTTGTTCGTTTAGGATAGGTTAGTTTCATTTCATCCCATGCAATTAGTTTCCTCTTTGGATCTTATCGAAATTCATTTTACTATCAATAATTTCTAAAATAAATTTCTTTGCTACGAAGTTAGTAATACTTGAAACAACAGTTGTTTCTTAGTGTAATGGAACAATTACTCATAAATTTTTTATGAATTGCATTATACATCAAACTGATTTGGTTTCATTTTATTATACTTATATTCAAAACATAAATTGGTCATCCAATGATAGTCGTTTCCAAACTCCTTTTAGGGTGATTCATACAAGATTCCTCATGAATAATTATTATCTGTAATCTTTTGACTTGCACAACTAGCCAACTCCTTAGCCTAGGATTTGTTAGGGTTTTGTACAAAGCCTTATTTTGTTTATTTTATAAACCATTCTTTAGATGAAATTAACTTTAACCATGAGTACTACTTAAAGTATATGGCTTTATAGAAAGAAATTAACTCAACTTCACTCATAAATAATCGTACTTAGTTCAACAAATTTCAACTAATCTTTATACATACATCATTATGTATCATAGGGAGGATAGACTATTGAGACTGAATTTTTATCCACTCTTTGGTATGTTTGGGACTCTTTTGAATATACTCAACTATTCGTCTAGTTGAATTGTAATAACTTGGAATTTTGAATGCTTCGTATTCAAATATCTAGATTATTTAAATAATTAAATCTGGATTTAAAGTGACTCAATTGGATTTATAACATCATTAACCCTCATTTAATTAATAACTAATGATGGTAAACTTGTTTTCAAATATGTCTACAAATATAAATAGTTTGAAGAAATATTGATAATGTGACTGAAAAATGCTTTATCGATAAACGGCTTTTTACTCGATATAAGTAATTTGAACATTTTGCGCTTGCTTCGAATATTATGTGTAGTTACTTCAAAAATAAAAATATTTTTATGTTTTATGGCTAACTAAATGTGATAAGTAAAAAGATTAGCAAGTGATTAAGGAAAGAGATATTTTGGTGAATAATGAATAGATATTTTTCTAAGGATGCAAGGTGTAAAGTGAGGCAGATGAGAGGAAGCATGTTTGATGGACTTCTAAGGAGGTTTGGAGGTGGTAAAGGCCTCTTGAACAAACCTACAAATACACTCTTAGGGTTACATTAATCACTTTCTACAAAATTAAAAAGGTAGAAACAACTTAGTATTAGTCCATTTCTAACTTCACCATCAATCCTTAATCAAAACAAATCTTCTCCAAACTTGATGAAACTTAAGTAAACGGCTTAGAATATCATAGGAGATAAATATGGCAACCCAAAGCTTTTAGAAAAGGAGGCACAAAGGGGGAAGAATATTGGGCCATGAGCATTTGGAGTAAGAGGATGGGCGGCCTAGTGTAAAATGGAAGGAAAGGTTGGATCTTTGGATGTTTTGTGATGGTAGGAAGGGTTCTTATAGTTCTAGTGGCTTGCGCATGGTTATAGGCTTGGTTTAAGTGAGTTGACTCACCATTGCAAAGTATATAATGTATGCACATATATTGTGCTAGGACATTAACTAATGAAGTTATAAATTTGGACCCCTCTTGCTTTTGAAAGCAGATGACAACTCCATATTGTATATCTTCGCTTCTATTAACCTTTACAATATGTATTGTGGCCTTGACTTTGTGTTTACATGTTTGGTTAGGTTATGTGTGGCTTAGAAGTGTGTTTGAAGATGTTTGAACCAAGAACAGTCGGTATAAGTGCACTTCGAAATCCCTTTGTGTTTAACTTGCTTAAAATGGTTATTTGTGAATATATTGTGTATATATTTTGGTTGTGCTCTACACATATAATAGTGTATGTGAAAGCAAAGAAGTGGTTTAAAAAGTTTTGGAACTCGTAGAACAAAGTGGAAAATTTTATAATGAAATAGTTGCTATATAGTCACTTTGAAAATGCCTTATTTTGACGACTTGGTTTTCGACCCTCAAAAATTGACACTAATACATCCTCGGTATTCACGTGCACCAAATTCAAGTGCCGAAAACCCCGACCATGAAGGGTAAAAAGAAAATAAAGACATAACAAAATCTAATATGAATGGAATAACATATACTATTTGAATATACAATCTTTACAGCGGAAAATTTTAAAATACATTCATCAGAGGTTAACTTAACATTAACATGGACAGTTGGAAATATTTGTCCATACAAATGCGGAATACAATAAGGCATAAGTGTGGTGGAAAGGGATAACAATCTTCAAAAGAATCATCTAACTCCATGCTTCGAACTCTTTCAAAATGCTCTAAACCAGACCAGACTGCTAAGCTACCTGGAAAAATAGGGCACCTAGAGTTTAAAGAAAAGAAATAAACTCCAGGTTATTCATGAGATTAGTGTGAGAAACTCAAAATATGAGTATTTAGAAAATACAAGGTATCTCATAAAACCACGCCTTATATAAACACAGAATGGGTTTTTACCTTATGATAACCAAATTATTTGCTACGCAAAATCTAGTAATATTACGAAAACACTTTCCAAGTAAATTTACATAATCTTAGCCGAGTTTGTTACATTACTAAATTCCAGCATAATAGACTTGCAATTAAAATCGAAGGTACTTATTAGAGATTGGATTTCCAAGTAAATAACGAGGTAAGGGACCACCTATCATATAGTATATCTCTAGAGGGATGCACCGAGGATTGACATCTCTGAAACCTCTATGAATTAAGACCGGCCTACCCATAGCCCCATATGGTGGCGGATAGAACCGAATATGATATTGATCTAGCTGTTCCTAACCTATCCGAGAGCTCTCATGCCATACACCACCTATTTTTTACCCGACGTCATAGTAGGTGCAAAATAAATCTAAAAGTGTGATATCATACACTAATGGTAGCGAACCACTTAGCCCTAGAGCAACCCCTGTTTCACAATTCCTTGGGTGTGAGGCTTGAGGTAACATTTACCTTTCTTAGAACATTTCCACTTAAAATGCCACATTTCCATTTCCAACAACACACTATTGATTTCCATAAAAGTACAACCTTTGAGCTCATACGTCTCGTAGTAGGGTGTTAATTATATGAGGCTTACCTCCTACACCACCAAACATGTACGTTTGTAGAGATCAGTGCACTGTGATCTTAGAAATGCAATGTCAAACATTCATCCATACAGGTTATCCAGGAACAGGACAAACTGAAGGCACTCTCCTACCACATCCAGTTGGGCATTACTCCAAGGATTAGTAGTGAGTAGTCCTTGCATACAAAGATCCCAAAATGAAGGGACCACTTCTGCTTATTCGTCTTAGGAGCTACTCCGAAATTATCAACAAGCAATCCTTCCGTTGAGAAGATCCCCGCCTTCAACTTTGAACCAATCATCTTTAAAAAGATGTTAAGTAAATAGGTGCTTATCGTTTGTTTAATTACTTTCTCTTTATCAAATAATATCTTTTAGAGAAATATATCATTAAAACATTTCTTTTCAATGTATACAGAATCATTAAATCTCCTTTATGAAATATTTATTTAATTATAACCTTCTAAAATCTTGGACTAATTCTAAATCATTTCATTTTTTACTCAGAAAAATATTTAAAAATCGTTTATTTAAATCTTAACAAAGATTTCCAAATCATAACTTCTAAAACGGGTCAGAAATATATTATTTAAGACATTATTTACTATAAACCCAAACAAGCTAATTTTAATTATTGGAACTAAAATAATTCCAAATCATTTATTTAAATCTTGACAAAAGATTTCTTATTTCAAATGCATAACTTTTTAATAGGTTGAAACCATCTTATCTAAGATGGTAGATCCAAACTGGTTAGTATTTGAGTAAAATGGATCCATAGAAATTATACTAATTTTACTCGACATTAAATTCCGTATTCAACCTTTACTATCCATCGAATAGCAGTGAAATCACCTTTTAAATTCACATGGATAGTACGGGTTCCCTCGTTGGAATTTGATACGAGTATAAGAAGATTATTTTTATACAATGCAAGTTGTATTAAATTTAGAAAAAAATATATCTTTTATTCTTTCCCCATTCTCGATATTTCGACCTTATCGATTCCTCGTCCAGGAAAAACGGCCAGATGAGCCACGACACTGGTTGTTCCTGAAAATCTCCTTAGTTTAAACTCTTCACATCCAAATCTCACAAATAGAAAAATCCAAACTACTCCTCAGCTTTTAGAGTCAAGGTCAAATCACCTAATTATAACAGCTTTTCTTTAAATCATTTATTTGAATAAATTATAAAACCTTCAAACCATCTTTAAAATACTTAAATATTGATTTGAAAATGTTTAAAAAATATAATGAATACTTAAGTTTAAAATCATATTTCAAAAGTTATTAAAAGCACTACAAAAAGTGTTGTGAATAGTGCTTTTAAGCTTATTTGATCAATACAGCCTTTCTATCATTTAGAAATCTAATTTTATTGCTAAAAACTATTTTAATTTTTTTAAAAGATTTAGATAATTTATCTTATATTTTTAAAGAATTAAAAATACCATTTTTAAAGAAATTATCGCTTTGGTTTTTGAACTTCCAAAGCGTGACTATTTTGAAAACTTGATTTGCTCATATTTTAAATCTACTAAACGAAATCTCGATCATTTTCTTTTATTTGAAAACTATAACTATAAGAGTTTGAAAAATTCTTATTACATAGAATTAGGACTCTGAATCCATCGTTTGAAGTGATTTAACTTTCCACCGTGTGAAATCGTGAACTACCGTTACACGATGCGCCTATTTTTGACTCAATTTTCATTACTTGTCAAAACTTCATCAAATTGGATTTTAGTGTTTATAAAACATTTATAAACCATTTGAAATCATTTTAAATAGGTTTAATGATTCAATATCACTTTTATAACTTTATTTGGAAAGTGATTTCCTTTTGTAATATCGACGTGTAATTAGTGTGGCTTGTTTACACAAGTAAACAACTGTATTAAAACAACCAAAAATGATGATCAAAGCATAGTAAATATCCATAGCAGTCATTCATATCATCATACCTGTATATACATATATATAGAGTTTCTCACCTTCATTGGTTTTTAACTTCTAGAAAGTTCACTATAGCTTCGATACGATGGAATTAAAAATATGGACTCGAGCCTTAGACCTTCAGAAGGCACAACCTATGCTTAAAGAGGTGGGGTGCTAGTGTAACAACCCTAGATTTTTAATATAATTTTAAATTTGACTTTATTTTATTTTGAAATTATTTTAAATTTGTTTTTATTGTATGATTTCATTTATAAATATTTTTAAAATGATAATAAAAAATTTCCAAAATTTAGTGCATTTATTTTCTATTTTTAAAGGCTAGTTTCCATTTTTCTGCTATTTTCTTCATTTAATTAAAATTTATTTATTTTTATGCATGCATTTTATTTTTGTGTTTTTATCTTTATTTATAAGTATTTTTCATGTACATAAAAAATTTCAAAATTTATTGCATTTATTTTCAAATTTTTAAGCCTAGTTTCCAATTTTTGCTATTTTCTTAAATTAATTATATTTAATTAATATTTATTTATTTGTTTTTGTTTATTTACTATATTTTCATGTTTTTATTTGTATTTATTAGTATTTTACATGTATTTAAAAATTTAAAAAGATTTATGGAAACATGAATAGTTTGTGACTCTTTTTATTCCTAGCCTTTTCATATTCACTCCACCTTTTCATTATCAATCAACACCACTTCATAGGCTACCATATCACTCCTTTCTTCAGCCAACCAATTCATTTCTTTCTCACGTGAAAACAAAAACTTATCAACCCTAAAAAAATTCGGCTATCTCCTGTACAAGAATTTTGGTAAAAACTTCATTTCTTTTACATTTTCTACTTGATTTTTGTTGATTTTTGCACTTGCAATCACCTACTTAGGTTCGGCCCCTCCACCTCCAGCCCCTTAGCCGCCTCCACCACCACCTACTCCAGCCAGCATCCTCTTCTTTCACTCACCATCCCATGGCCGAAGTCACCCATGATGTAGATCCACTAAAAAAATGACAAACTCCACTTTAAAACTCCATTGCCGAACTCTCCTTATCTCCACCACTTCAATCACCATTTTAGCCGGCCATCCACCACCACCACCAGCCACAACCTAAGCCTAGGACCCATGCCTCACCTGTAGTTGATCATACCAGATCAGGCCATGCCCAATAGTCCCTTGGCTGAAGACATTTAGGCCTTAAAATCCATGTTGTTGCTCGTAGTTGCCTTGTTTTGTAAACGCATGCACACATACCTTCATCTCCTTTATATTGCTTTGGGCCGACCCCTATATGACCTTAACCTAATCCAACCTGATCCAAATCCTCTCCTTGGCAGTGCCTTTCTAGTCCATAGTTGAAGCATAAGTTTTTGAATGCAAGTGCAAAAAGTTTAGCTATGTATTGTGCTTATATTTCTAGCTTTGTTTATAATAGTTTGGTTTGAAATTTATGTATTGTACTTTGTTTTGCTTGTTATGTAGCAAGGCAATTAGCTTTGGCTCTCTCACTCTCCAATCATTGTCGTGCTTTCGTGCCTTTGTGGATCTCAGTTTGTGTACTTTGGTTGTTGTCGTAAGCTTATACCAGTGAGTTATTCTCACCAGATAGTTTTATACTTATATAACTAGTAAACTGAACACATTTTAATTTGTAAACTCATATCACCATGCTATATCTGCTATGCTATGATTATATGATGTTTACCCATGCTTATTTACCTGTTATACCATCTGTTACTGTTATATAATGTTGTTCTGTTATTTATATCAGTTTATCACACTGCAAGTTCTCTTTAGATTAGAATCACTATGGGTTGAAATGATACATACCCGAACGGACTTTAGAATAGGGAAACATCATTATGGGCTGAAATGATAGGCCTGAACGATTTTTAATTATTTCATTTTACTTGGGACTGCGGGTTTGAAATGGTAAAACCCTGGTTTTCTTTGTAGATTACGGATTGAAATGATATATTATCCGTATCACTTTACCTAGGCTAGAAAATGATATACAGACCCGTGGTTAAAATATATTTTTCTAAAATTTTTAAAGAATTTTAGAAATGTAAATATTATAATATTTTTATTTAAACTTAATAAAAAATTATTTTTTTAGTGTATTATTGATTTTCTAAAATTTATAAGTGAAATAAATTAATGGTAAAGTTGGAAATTTGAAATATAAGTTATTTTGGAAATTATGATTTGGTGATAAATGGAATTTAAATTAAGTAGGAAAATATGATAAATAAATATAAAATTTGATTTAAAATGAAATTTAAATAATTTTTATAAAGTATTAATGATTTTTGAATAAATTAAAAGGTGAAATAAACGAATATTTAAATTGAATTTTGAAATATAACTTAGATTGGAAATTTGTGAACTTTTGTTTAAAAATGAATTTTAAGTTAAGTAAATAAGATGAAAAATAAGTTATGTTTGAAAATTTAAACTTAAGTGTTAAGTTAAAAATTTAATTTAATAAATTGAAATTTAATGCTTGAACTTAATATGTGAATTATTATTAAATATTGATTTTTGAATGGAAATTTAACTTTATAAAATCATGAATATAAGGGTAATTAAATAATCGTTTTAAAAGTGAAAATGTATGATTTCATAAGTTTAAAATGATTTAAATAAAAGTTTAATTGTTTGTGGAATTAAATTGAATATTTGGAATTTAATTAACATCATTTTTGGAATGATATTATTTCTAAATGTAAAGGATATTACAGCATTTGTAAATGCTATAGTTGATATAAATGAACTAAAGGGCTAAATTGAATTAACGGCTATTATAGCACTTTGTAAGTGCTGTAATTTCTAAATTTAACTAAGTTTTATTTGAAACTAAAGTAACCCTATTACAGCATTTTTAATGCTATCTTTTGTTAAATTGAATTGTTTTAAAAGTAACTTTCCGTAGCATTTTCTAAATGCTGCGAAAAGTGAATTTTCACTGTTTTGATAAATTTAAGTGAATAAATGAATTTTGAAAAGTTTAAAATTTTTGGAATTTAATATTTAACTATTAAATATAATAACTTCATTTTAATGATTTAAAATGAAGTAATTTGTTTTGAAATATAAACTATTTTGAAATGTGAATTGAAATGGTATTTTAAAACTTGAATAGAATGAATGTGGTTTTGGAAAGATATGATCTTTTTATTATTATGAAATGGGTTTGCAATGATACTAAATTTTTGAAGTATAAATACCATTTTTAAAATTATAACCACGGGTTATAATAGCGATTGGTTGTTAAAGAGACCGGGATTGGATATGGACATACTCTCTGTCGATACCGAAAACCACTTTAACAACTGTGCACGCGGTGGAGATTCCAGAATGAAGTAAGATGGTGGCGACGTTCCTGAAGCACATTACGTGGACCCGACTCCCGTGAGTTAGCTTAAGGTGGCTAAAACATGAGCGATCTCGGGCAAAAAGGGGTAGCTCCTCTGGCTGGACACACTTCTTTGATACCATTCTATTACTGTTGTGATTGATTGGGTGCACCCCTTGATTTTGGAGTGTTGTTCGGGGTGTGCATAGTGGCTGCTACGTTACCGCCAGCCCGTGTGCGTAATTGGTATATCTACCCTGGCATTGCCTTGTTTGCCGTGTCACCTACCATACCGAGTCTTTACTACGAGTTTGTTTTTCTCCCGTAGCCCATGGAGTACTAGGGTAGTCTCCGGATCTGGAGATACGCGGATACTGGATGGACTACTGGGACTATTACGTGTTAAGGGGAATATTGGGTCACTCCTTAATGCTATTTCAAAGTATGTTTATTTTACCGTAGACATTATTATAATAGCGCAATATTACTATATAGTAAATAGTTTAACGGATCCTTAGAGGATGGACGGTCCCAGGCATCCTTTAAGTTACTTGTATCTTTATTACAGTTCACTTGAGTTGGTTTACATTATATAAGTATATATATGTCCCGACTCGAGTATTTTGTGTTTTGCTTTACGCTCGGGTCAGCCTGAGTATTCACAGCTTTGGATTTTGCCTATCTATATTTATATCTATTTCAGTTTCAGCTATTCTAGTTTATCTCATGTATTAGTGAACTTCTATGTATTTGGGATTTCTATTATGTTGTTTTCAGACTGATATTATGTATTTGTTTTGAGACTTTGTTATAGTAGCTTCATAAACTACTATGGTATTTTATATTGCGCTGCGAGTTATCTGATTGTTTTGTGTCTGTGATTCTGTGTATTTGATTTCATTTGCTCCAAATTTATTTACAATCTGTTATTTTGCATCATTCAAGTCCGACATGTGTGGATTATTGTCGATTTTGAATGGTACGAAATGGCACGAAATGGCACGGCCTGTCACATTTGGTATTAGAGCTTTGGTTTTTGGAAAACCATTGCCTTTGCAGAGAAAAAACTCATTAGAGATAGGGTATTTCTACCCTGGAATGGGTGAAATCAATCTCAGAATCATATCTTTGTGAGTGACGTATTTTCAAAGTATAAAATGATTTTTAAAATGTTTTCAAAAGATTTTCAAAGATTATTTTGATGTATAATTTTATTTTTCTTGTTTTAAAGGATTTTCAAATGTTTTCTAACTTCCTTCGTTTCATATCTACCTTGTTAGATTTTTCTTTCTTTAGGATATTCATCCAAGTGAATTCTCTTGTCTTATCTTAATTCATCTTTGGCTTTTCTGCATCTTGTCCTAAATTCATTCTTGATATTTTTTAGGATGAATCGAGGAAATGCCAGAGGTAGGGGTCATGATATTGCCCTAGCTCCTCAGCCTGTTGCTCCAGTTAGATTCACTGTTCTCTATAAGGAATTCTCTCAACTTGGTGGAACCCCATTCACCGGTTCAAAGGTTCAAAGAGCTTTAATGAAGCTCAGCAGTGGTTGCGGAGTCTTGAGAGGATACTTACTGTTCTTGATATTACTGATGACCAGAAGCGTTAGTTAGCAACTTGGCAGTTGCGTGATTCTGCTCTAGATTGGTAGGAGTCTGTTACGACTAACACCGTCGAGGCTAATATTACTTGGGAGTAGTTTAGGTATCCTTTGTGTTATCTTGAATTTTGTTCTTATTTTCCTTTTCTTTTGAATCTATCTTAAGCTTGTTTTTTGTATCTCTTTTCCAGGGAGGCTTTTGTGGCGAAATGGATGCCAGAAGCCGAGAAATCTCATCTTTATCGTGAATTTATGGATCTTAAGCAGGGCAGCATGTCTTTTGCTGAGTATGAGAGGAAGTTCAATGAACTTTCCAAGTTCGGTCCTAGCCTGATTGATACTCCTCTCAAGAAGAATGAGAAATTCATTATTGTTGCTCGTCCAGAGTTTTATAGTCGCCTCATTTCTCATGTTCATGGCTCTTTCACCCAGCTTATGGATATGGCTATTTGCTATGAGAACCCCACATCTAAAGGTCCTGTTGTTTTTGGTGCTCAGTCTTCCTCTGCTAATTCCAAGAAGCGTAAGCCTAATTTCCATCAGCAGAAGAAGAATTGGCAAAAGCGTTCTGGTTTGGGATCTTCATCATCTGCTCCTGCTCAGAGGCAACCAGTTGATCTCTCCTCTATCATTTGCTTTAGGTGTGATCAGAAGGGACACTATGCAAATAGCTTTCCTACCTTAGTTGGTGTTGTTGTTCCTCTACATGCTCAGTTGGTTAGGCGTGATCTCTGTCATATCTGTCTCCAGCCTGGTCATTTTAAGAAGGACTGCCCTACCCAGCAGAGGGGTATACCTTCTGGTATATTTGCTATCACTTCTGCATACCCTCCAGTTCCTCCACCTACTCCTGCTTCTAGTGATGACCAAGGTACTCTCCAGGGTATATTTACTTTATTCCATCATCTTGTTCGTACGTTGTTTGATACTGGAGCTTCCCACAGTTTTATTTCTGTTGATTTATGTGATAAGTTTGAGCATCTCCTTTCTCCTGAGTATACTTCTGTTCCATTATGTGTTTCAAATCCAATTGGGGGCCCTACTAACCTTAATCGGATTTGTAAGCAAGTGAAACTTCTCCATTCTAATCATCGCTTTAGTGGTGATTTTTATGTTCTGGGCTTCGATGCTTTTGATTTATTGCTTGATCAGGATTGGTTAGGGAATCATGGTGCTCATATCTCTTATAAAGCCTGGACTGTTCATCTTGTTCATGACTAAGGGAATTCCTTGATTATTCAGTGCCGCATGCCTCAGGATTTTGCTGGCAACTTTATTTATTCTCTGGATTCTTCTCCCGGTGACCTTGATTCGACTCATGTGGTTAGACTATATCCCGATGTATTTGGTGAAGTCACTTCTTTACCTCCGAAGTGGGAAATTGATTTTCGGATTGATCTTATTCCTGGTGCTCGACCTGTTGTTCTTCCTAGAAGAATGGCACCCCGCGAGAAGGTTGAGATGGGAAAGCAAATTGAGGACTTGTCCTTCAAAGGTCTGATTAGGCCTAGGTTTTTTGAATTGGGAGCCACGGTGGTTTTTGTCACCAAGTCTGATGGTTCTCTTCGGATGTGTGTTGATTATAGAGAGCTGAACAAGCTCAATATGAAAAACAGATATCCAATGTCTCGTATCAATGATATGTTTGATCAGCTTTATGGTGCCACTATTTTCTCTCAGCTTGATCTTGCCAAAGGTTTTCATCAGCTCAGTGTTGCCGAGGATAGCTTTCTCAAGACTGCTTTCCGCACTGAGAATGGGTTTTATGAATGGTTAGTCATGCCTTTCGGTTTGACTAATGCTCCTGCCTTCTTTGTTGTTTTGATGAATCGTGTTTTTCGTGATGTGCTTAATAAATGTGTTCTAGTCTTTGTTGATGATATCCTTGTCTTCTCTAAGACCAAGGAAGAGCATGAGTTGCAATTGAAATCTGTTTTGGAGACTCTCGAAAATCATCAGTTGAAGGCTAAATTTTTTAAATGCCATTTCTGGAAGGATGAAGTCTAATATCTCGGGCATATTGTTTCTAGTAATGGAGTTTCTGTTGATCCAGTCAAGATTGTTGCGATCAATGTAGGTCTTTCTTTCTTTCTTCTCTTTTCTTTATCATTTAATAATACTATCTTTCGGTTGTCCTTATTTTCTCTCTATTTTGTTTCAGGATTGGGAAACTCCAAAGACTCCATCTGATATTCGTAGTTTTCTGGGCCTTGCCGGTACTACCGGAGATTCATTGAGAATTTTGCTCGGATTGCTTCACCTCTCACTGCTTTGACTCATAAGAATGCCAAGTTTGTCTGGAGTGATCAGTGTACAATGAGTTAAAGAGTAAGCTAATTTCCATACCAGTTCTTACCATTCCGAATGGAAGTGAGGGATTGACGATATATACTGATGCTAGTCGTAAGGGTTTGGGTGATGTTCTCATGCAGGATGGTAAGGTCATTGCCTATGCTAGCCATCAGTTGAAAAACAACAAAGCAAATTATGCTGCTCATGATTTAGAGTTGGTTGCTGTTGTCTTTGCTTTGAAGCTTTGGAGACATCATCTTCTTGGAATCAAGTTTGAGCTTTTCACCGATCATCGGTCTCTGAGATATATCTTCACCCAGAAGGATTTGAATCAGAGGCAAGTTCGTTGGCTTGAGTTTCTGGCTTCTTATTCCCTCGATATTAGCTATACTCTCGGTAAAGCTAATGTTGTGGCCGATGCTCTGAGTCGAAAGAAGGCTTTGTTGTGTCAGCTTGTTGTTTCTTCTTCTCCTCTTATGGACCGTATCATGGCTAAGCAGGATGAGGATGAGATGCTTAGATTGATGAAGGAGAGTGTTTGTAGCAGGGTTGGTAGTAGTAGTGGTGGTAGTGGAGCCAAGATTGATGATAGAGCGATTTTGAGAATTAATGGCAGGATTTGTGTCCCGAATGTAGATGGTTTGAGGCAGGAGTTGCTTCAGGAGAATCACCGATCCAGGCTTTCTACTCATCCTAGTGTGCCGAAGATTTATTAGGATATGAAGAAGCTTTATTGGTGGAGGGGGATGAAGAGGGATATTTCTATCTTTGTTAGTCGGTGTGCGACTTGTCAGCAAGTCAAAGCCGATCACCAGAAGACCCCTGATTTGTTGTAGACCCTTGAGATTCCCAATTGGAAGTGGGAACAGGTTTCCATGGATTTCATCGATGGTTTACCGAGGACTCGGAGGGGTAATGAGAGTATCTGGGTTATTATGGATAGATTGACCAAGTCCGCTCATTTTATTCCGATTAAGTCTACTCGTTCTGCCTTTAGCTTATCCGAGATCTACATGAGAGAGATTGTTCGTCTCCATGGTGTTCCTCTCAGTATTGTTTGTGATCATGACCCTATCTTTACCAGTCAGTTTTGGAAAGCTTTTCAGGAATCTCTGGGTACACATTTGAATCTGAGCACTGCTTGTCATCTGCAGAACGACGGTCAAACGGAAAGAGTGAATTAGATTCTCGAGGATCTTCTTCGTGCTTGTGTGCTTGATTATGAAGGATCTTAGGAAGATCATCTCCATCTTGCCGAATTCACCTACAATAATAGCTATCAGGTATAATCTTATCTTCTGTTTTCCAGTCTATTCTTAATCTTTTATATATCTCATTCCATCTTTACATTCAGGCCAGTCTCAAAACGTCTCCGTTTGCTGCTCTATACGGACGACCTTGTAGATCCCCATCTTGCTGGATTGAATCCGGTAATCATTTGGTTCTTGGTCCTGATGTGATTTTGAAAGCTTCTTAGAGAGTTGAGGAGATTAAGAAGAGGTTGAGAGCTGCTCAGGATAGGCAGAAGAAGTATGTTGATAGGCGTAGGCGGAATTTGGAATTTTCTGTTGGTGATCAGGTGTTCCTTAAGGTTTCTCCCTTGAGGAATATCATTCGCTTTGGTCGTAGAGGAAAGCTTTCTCCTAGGTTCATTGGTCCTTTCCGCATTGTGGAAAGAGTTGGTTCTTTAACTTATCGTCTGGATTTGCCCGAGAAGCTTTTTGGAGTGCATGATGTATTCCATGTCTCGCATCTTTGTTGATATCTTCATGATCCATCTCTTATTGTTCAGCCTTCTGTTATTGATAGCTTGAATATTGAACCTAATCTAAATGTCGAGGAAACGCCACTACGTATTGTCGATAGAGATACGAACAGCTCAGAAGGAAATCTGTTAATCTGGTCAAAGTACAGTGGAGTACTGACGATCGAGATTGTACCTGGGAAACGGAGGAGAGCATTCGTGCTTCGAATCCGGAATTGTTTGTTTCGGTGCTATTTTGTTTTCTATCGTGTTTCTCTTTATTTTCCTTGCCCGTTCTTTTCGAGGACGAAAAGATTTGAGTGGGGGAGAGTGTAACAATCCTAGATTTTTAATATAATTTTAAATTTGACTTTATTTTATTTTGAAATTATTTTAAATTTGTTTTTATTATAAGATTTCATTTATAATATTTTTAAAGTGATAATAAAAATTTCCCAAAATTTAGTGCATTTATTTTCTATTTGTAAAGGCTAGTTTCCATTTTTCTGCTATTTTCATCATCTAATAATATTTAATTAAAATTTATTTATTTATTTTTATGCATGCATTTTTTTTTGTGTTTTTGTATTTATTTATAAGTATTTTAGGTACATAAAATTTTTCCAAAATTTATTGCATTTATTTTCAAATTTTTAAGCCTAGTTTCCAATTTTTGCTATTTTCTTAAATTAATTATGTTTAATTAATATTTATATATTTTTGTTTATTTACTATATTTTCATGTTTTTATCTGTATTTATAAGTATTTTACATGAACTTAAAAATTTAAAAAGAATTATGGAAACATGAATAGTTTGTGACTCTTTTTATTCCTAGCCTTTTCATATTCACTCCACCTTTTCATTATCAATCAACACCACTTCATTGGCTACCATATCACTCCATTCTTCAGCCGACCAATTCATTTCTTTCTCACATGAAAACAAAAACTTCTTAACCCTAAAAAATTCGGCTATCTCCTGTGCAAGAATTTTGGTAAAAACTTCATTTCTTTTACATTTTCTACTTGATTTTTGTTGATTTTTGCACTTGCAATCACCTACTTAGGTTCGGCCCCTCCACCTCCAGCCCCTTGGCCGCCTCCACCACCACCTACTCCAGCCACCATCCCCTCCTTCCACTGGCCATCCCATGACCGAAGTCACCCATGATGTAGATCCACTAAAAAAATGACAAACTCCACTTTAAAACTCCATAGCCGAACTCCCCTTGTCTCCACCACTTCAATCACCATTTTGGCTGACTATCCACCACCACCAGCAGCCACAACCAAGCCAAGGACGCATGTCTCACCTATAGTAGATCATTCTAGATCAGGCCTTGCCCAATAGTTCCTTGGACGAAGACATTTAGGCATTGAAATCCATGTTGTTGCTTGTAGTTGCCTTGTTTTTTAAATGCATACACACATACCTTCATCTCCTTTATATTGCTTTGGGCCGACCCCTATGTGACCTTAACCTGATCCAACCTGATCCAAATCCTCCCCTCGGCGGTGCCTTTCCAGTCAATAGCTGAGGCATAAGTGGTTGAATGCAATTGTAAAAAGTTTAGCTATGTATTGTGCGTATATTTCTAGCTTTGTCCATAGCTTTGTTTGGTTTGAAATTTATGTATTGTGCTTTGTTTTGTTTGTTATGTAACAAGGCAATTAGCTTTGGCTCTCCCACTCTCGAATCATTATCATGCTTTCGTGGCTTTGTGGATCTCAGTTTGTGGACTTTGGTTGTTGTCTTCAGCTTATACCAGTGAGTTATTCTCACCAGACAATTTTATACTTGTATAACAAGTAAACTAATCATATTTGAATTTGTAAACTCATATCACCATGTTATATCTGATATGCTATGATTATATGATGTTCACCCATACTTATTTACTTGTTATACCAACTGTTACTATATAATGTTGTTCTGTTATTTATATCAGTTTATCGCACTGCAAGTTCCCTTTAGATTAGAATCACTATGGGTTGAAATGATACATACACGAGCGGACTTTAGAATAGGTGAAAATCATTATGGTCTAAAATGATTGGCCTGAATGATTTTTAATTATTTCATTTTACTTGGGACTGCGTGTTCGAAATGACAAAACCCGGGTTTTCTTTGTAAATTACGAATTGAAATGATATATTATCCATATCACTTTACCTAGGCTAGAAAATGATATACAAACCTGTGGTTAAAATATATTTTTCTATAATTTTTAAAGTATTTTAGAAATGTAAATATTATAATATTTTGATTTAAACATAAAAAAAATGATTTTTGTAATGTATTATTGATTTTCTAAAATTTATAAGTGAAATAAATTAATGGTAAAGTTGAAAATATAAGTAATTTTAGAAATTGTGATTTGGTGATAAATGGAATTTAAATTAAGTAGGAAAATATGATAAATAAATATAAAATTTGATTTAAAATGAATTTAAAATAATTTTTATAAAGTATTAATGATTTTTGAATAAATGAAAAGGTGAAATAAATGAATATTTAAGTTGAAATTTGAATATAACTTAGATTGAAAATTTGTGAATTTTTGTTTAAAAATGAATTTTAAGTTAAGTAAATAAGATGAAAAATAAGTTATATTTGAAAACTTAAACTTAAGTGTTAAGTTAAAATTTTAATTTAATGAATTGAAATTTAATGCTTGAATTTAATATGTGAATTATTATTAAATATTGATTTTTGAATGGAAATTTAACTTTCTAAAATCATGAATATAAGGGTAATTAAATGATCGTTTTAAAAGTGAAAATGTATGATTTCATAAGTTTAAAATGGTTTAAATAAAAATTTAATTGTTTGTGAAATTATATTGAATATTTGGAATTTAATTAACAGCATTTTTGAAATGATATTACTTCTAAATGTAAAGGATATTGCAGCATTTGTAAATGCTGTAGTTGATATAAATGAACTAAAAGGCAAAATTGATTAAGGGCTATTATAGCACTTTGTAAGTGATGTAATTTCTAAGTTTAACTAAGTTTTATTTGAAACTAAAGTAACCCTATTACAGCATTTTTAATGCTGTCTTCTGTTAAATTGAATTGTTTTAAAAGTAACTTTCCGTAGCATTCTCTAAATGCTGCGAAAGGTGAATTTTCACCGTTTTGATAACTTTAAGTGAATAAATGAACTTCGAAAAGTTTAAATTTTTTGGAATTTAATATTTAATTATTAAATATAATAACTTCATTTTAATGATTTAAAATGAAGTAATTTGTTTTCAAATATAAACTATTTTGAAATGTGAACTGAAATGGTATTTTGAAGTTTGAATAGAATGAATGTAGTTTTGAAAAGATATGATCTTTTGATTATTTTGAAATGGATTTGAAAATGATACTGAATTTTTGAAATGATATTTGTTTTTTGAAGTATAAATACCATTTTTAAAATTATAACCGCGGGTTATAATAATGATTGATTGTTAAAGAGACCAGGATCAGATATAGACATACTCTCTGTCGATACCGAAAACCACTTTAACAACTGTGTATGCGGTGGAGATTCCAAAATGAAGTAGGATGGTGGCGACAGTCCTGAGGTACATTACGTGGACATGACTCCCGTGAGTTAGCTTAAGGTGGCTAAAACATGAGCGATCTTGGGCCAAAAGGGGTAGCTCCTCTGGCCGGACACACATCTTCGATACCATTCTATTACTATTATGGTTGACTGGGAGCATCCCTTGATTTTGGAGTGTTGTTCGGGGTGGGCGTAGTGGCTGCTACGTTACCGCCAGCTCATGTGCGTAATTGGTATATCTACCCTGGCATTGCCTTGTGTGCCGTGTCACCTACCATACCGAGCCTTTACTACGATTTTGTTTTTCTCCCATAGCCCATGGAGTATTTAGGGTAGTCTCCCGATCTGGAGATACGCTGATACTGGATGGACTACTGGGACTATTACGTGTTAAGGGGAATATTGGGTCACTCTTTCATGCTATTTTAAAGTATGTTTATTTTACCGTGGACATTATTATAATAGCGTAATATTACTATATAGTAAATAGTTTAACGGATCCTTAGAGGATGGGTGGTCCAAGGCATCCTTTAAGTTACTTGTATCTTTACTACAGCTCACTTGAGTTGGTTTACATTATATAAATATACATGTCCTGACTCGAGTGTTTTATGTTTTGCTTTACGCTCGGGTCAGCCTGAGTATTCACAGCTTTGGATTCTCTTTCTGGAGCTGGTCTTTGCTGGAGATTCTGCCTATCTATATTTATATCTATTTCAGTCTCAGCTATTCTAGTTTATCTCATGTATTAGTGAACTTCTATGTATTTGGGATTTCTATTATGTTGTTTTCAGACTGATATTATGTATTTGTTTTGAGACTTTGTTATAGTGGCTTCATGAACTACTATGGTATTTTATATTCCGCTGCGAGTTATTCTGATTGTTCTGTGTCTGTGATTCTATGTACTTGATTTCATTTGCTCCAAATTCATTTGCAATTTGTTATTTTGTATCATTCAAGTCCGACATGTGTGGATTATTGTCGATTTGAATGGTATAAAATGGCGGGTCATCACAGCTAGCCTTGGTTGTAGTAGGTGGTGGCCATGGAGTTTAAGTGAGTAAAGGAGGTGATTTGCTTTAGTTTTGAAGTGGATTGCTTATGTATATATACTTGTATAAATTTAATTTCTTTTTGCAATTTTTTTCTACATAATTTCCTTAAGGTAGGAAGTATTGTAAAAGCTTGAAAATGAGAAAGAAGATGAAGTAGAATAGCGTGTAAAATTATGAAGAGAATTATGGGTATTTATAGGAAAAATTTGAAAATAAATATTTAAATGCATAATTACACTTTTGCATCTTGCCCACATGTGACGACACGGGATTTTTGGACATTTGACATTGGAATATTTAATTGATTTTAAATATTTAAAGGTAACTTTTTAACTTGAATTTCAAATATCTCCATTTATTGGATAATTAAATTATTGAATTTAATAATTAGGAATTGGGTAAAATATGAAATTTGGAGTGTCAGGCTTGTTAAAAATAATTTGAAGGCTTGTAAAATTTATATTGATAATACTAAAGGTAATAGGACTTCTAAAATTGAATTTAAAGATGATTTATTCAATTTTGAAAATATATCGTTTAAATCGATATTTAAAAATAGCCTTCCGAGGCACAATCTCAGAATTTGACAAAACCAGTTCCATTGTATCCGTAGTAGTGGATTACTATTGGGTTTCAATTTCGTAACGTTTGGAGTTATCATGTGGCCGTATTATATACAAATGCTCTGAAATTTATATCGAAAATTTAATATAATAACGGGGTCCAGTAAGCTATCTTCTCCATACGATCGAATTAGGAACCGAAACCTTTTCCAATGTGTTCGAAATAGGGGTATGACATTATAATAGTATAGTGGCATGCCTCAATAGGAGGTCGAGTTTTTAGTTGCGTAATTTGTGACGGTTTAAATTTAAAATTTAATTTAAATATAACCTTTTGTTGACTGGTCAAATTTCATCTCACATCAGCTGCCTTTGTATCACCTCAGCCAACACGTGTCTTTCCTGAGGACATGCATGTTCTTTAAAAAAAATGGCAGAGCAGAATTCCCAAAACCAAAAACTAATAAGACGAGCACAGAAATTAAAATCCAATAGAATTGTTCAAATTCAAAGAATTCCCCTTCAGCATGAAATAAAAAATGGCGGACGAGGCTCGTTCTATTTTTCTTTGCAATTAAAAGGAAGGCTCGGAGGCTAGTTGTAACGACCCAAAAATTTTGAACATTTGAAAATAAAATATTTAATTAATTTTAAATATTTGAATGATGGTTTGATTTAAATTTCAAATTATCAGAATGAATTTGGCGATTAAATTATAGAATTTAATCTATTGAAAGTTGAATAAAAATTTGAATTTTCAGTTTTAAGCTGATTAAAAATATTTCAAAGGCTTATAAAATTCATATATATATAATACTGAAGATAATAGAAGCTTGAGAATTGAATTTGAAAGTGATTTGATCAGTTTTGAAATTATATCGTTTGAATCGATATTTAAAAGTAGCCTTCCGAGGCACAGTCTCGGAATTCGACGAAACCGGTTCCATTAGGTCTGTAATATTGAATTATTATCGGGTTTCAAATTTCGTATTTTTCGGAGTTGATATGTGAGCACACGGTAAGTAAACGCGTTGAAATTAAAAATAATTCAATTTAATTTTTAAATTTGAATTTGGTCAAAATCAAAACACTGTAGCTTCCTTAAATCACGCCCTAAAAACACGCCTAAAATCATGACAGCAAATCGTGTAAACCATGCTTCATTTAATTTTAAATATCTCGTTCAAATCTATGGCCGAGCAAAAATCTTCTGATCGAAATCATGCCGTCTCCCTCCTCTCCTATTCCTCTTCCCCAAAACATAAACCGAAGGCAGTTTAAATAAAAAAATATAACAATGGCCGCTCCTCTGTAAATCAAAACTGCATTCTTTTCTCCTCTTCAACTTCAAATCGAAGGGGGTTCGAGATCAAATCGAAGGGGCTAAGGTCTTCGCCAACGATGGGAAGAAGGATCGCGAGTTCAGTAAGAATTATGGCGACTTCGGCGTGGATTAATCGGCTTCGTGGCAGAAGCGGCAGTACGTGATGTGGGCGCGCGATTGATCGCATTGCGCACGCGGCGGAAGGATGGCGGCAAGCTAGGGCAGGCGACTCAACTTCGGCGACTCGATTTCGTTCGATGGGGGCGCGCATGCGCAGGCGCGAGGCGATGGTCGATGGGATCTCGGTGGTCACGAGGGTGGTTTTCGATTGGAGGTGGTCGGTCATTCATCTTGGTGAACTGATAGATTAAGAAACATTTCAGTAAGGTAAAATTCTACCCTAATTTGATTTAATTTAAAGTGTATGTAAATTTAGCAATTACAATTTGTTTAAATAAAAAATTGCAGCTGGTTATGTCATATTTTTAGCAGTAAACTGAAAACTTAGATAGGAGTTTATATAAAATAAAGTTTTAATCTATATAGGCTAATTCCTATAAACATGTATAAATATACGTATGCAGATTTTTATTGCGTACTAAATTGATATATATATATATATATATATATATAAAAAGTTTTGGGAAATATAGAAATCTATATAAAATTCGACTTTTAAAATCTATTTGGATGGTATTATAAATAATTTATATATGTAGTTTCTAAATGGAATACTTATATCCTTCCTAAATATACTAGTCTGTTTTTTTAGTATTATAGTGATTAACTTGTCTAAACAAATTATTTGATTTATAAAATATATATATATATATGATTTATTTTAGGGAATTGAATTACCCATTTAAGACCAGATTGTTAATTTAAAATTAATTTATTTAAATGGTAATAAATTGTTGATTAGTTAAGTAAATTTATCAAAAAGGGAAGTTGGTAAAATTAAATAATTAGTTTAAAACCAAATGATTAGTTAAATTAATTGTTCAGTTAATTCGAATATTAATAAATTATATACAATTGTTTATACAAGGTTAACAATCGAGGAAACAAGCCGAAAAGGAAATGGATTGCAAATAAAAAGCTAAGGTGAGAACTTCTCACTCAAAAGGGTTTTATTTAAATTTTAAATAGTTAAATTTAAATTGGTTGATTGAGTGATTGTGTGTTTGAATGATGATTGTTGTGTGTGTGTGTGTGTATTTGATTGAAATAGACCCTATATGCCGCCTATTAAGCGGATAATAATATTATAAATCCCATATACCGCAATATCCCGTCTTGAAATGGGATTGGTATTGTGCTAATGTTTGTGAATGCAGGGAAACAGGTTGGAGGGATCCAACTGGATTCCTCACCAGTATTTATTTGATTTTAGATATTGTGATATTTGATTGATTATCATATCAATATGTGATGTTTGGAAGTCGTGATTGACTATTTGGTGTGTTGCATCATTGGATCCATTTTTGAAGTTTAAAAATAACAATTTTGATTTTTAAGGGATTTTTAAAGTGATTTTCGAAATTATACGTTTTATTAAATTTTCGAATTGATTCATTTTAAATAATTAAAACGTTATAAATTTTTATGTTATAAAAAATTTTATTTTTGTCAAATATAACCAAAGCATGATTTTTGAAATAAATAGCTGATAAATTTATAAAATGGTTTAAATTGGGATTTTTGAATTATTATAAACGATTTATATAAAAGATTTATAAAATTGATATTTTATAAGTTAAAGATATTGGAATTATAAAATGAGCTTTTATAAGTGTCAAAATAAAGTTGTACCTAGTTTTATAAGTAAATAAGAATTTTAGATTTATAAATTAATGATGATATAAAAGAATGGATTTGTGAATAAATGGATTATAGGTAACTTACTTATAAGTGGATTTGACATGTAAACAAAATATAAATAGAATTGGTTATTAAAGGAGATTTATAAATCGAAGTAGTTATGAAATAGAAATGGAATTTATAAATGTTGTTTTATAAATCCGTAATCAAATAAATTTGATAAGTAAACATAGAAATTATTAAAGAAATTATATCCACAATTTTGGACTGTGGAAAACCTTTGATAAATGTGTAGAAACATTGAATTGGGAAAATAAAGTATATTCACGATTTTGGACAGTGAATATATCATTGAATAAAACGGGTATGATTTGGAGAAGTGAAATTTTAAAATGAAGTTAATTGTTTTAAAAGATGTTTTAAAATGTATTAACTATCGAAACCTTAGATTTCAACATTCATTGTTGAATTAGACGTTTTTCGAGAAATAGAAGGAAATGGTAGACTATAACACCGTTGTTATAATAAATGATTTCCGAAAGGAAATATTTTGTATAGTATCGGGATTTATATATCTATTTTAATTTCGAATCCCTCTACTAGTGATTTTGGGTTGTCGTAACGATGTTTTACGTAACATTCGTTTTGACCCAAATAATGGGTTTAATAGGATGTTTTCCTTAAGAAATGAAATATATACTTAACATAGATTTAAGTATATCGAATATTTTCCAAATGTTGAAAATAAATAGATTTGTGAAATACTTATTATTAAATAAGTAGGCAAATGGTTTCCAATATGAAATGAACGTTTTGAGAATTATTTTTTTAAAGATAAATTGAAAGTGAATATTTGAAATCGATTTGAAAATCGTATATTCACGGATATTTTGGAAATGTAAATTCAATATGGAATTTATAAATGAAATTGGGAAAATTGGTTTAAAAATAATATCGATTTATTTTTGAAGTGTGGAAAATATATATATATATATCTTGTAAAGATATTTTTGGAAGATGAATAATTTGGAAAATTATTTGGAATCTGGTGATGTTGTGCATACCTATTGATAGTTAAATATCCGAATATCAATATTTACCTTTAAATAGGTATTTGTTGTGATTGCTTGAATTTGAATGCTACACTTATTTTTAAAAATAAGCGCTCACTATTCGGGTTAGCCGGGAAAGGACCTTGGGGTCGTATAACCCATTCTGAATATGTGATACGTCGTAATAGATAGCATTGATGACCGGTGTTGAAGACCGGATATTTATGAAAACGGAAGGATTACTGTCGAATGTTTCTGCATCAGCTGATCTCCGATATAGAAATTTATTACCCTTTGTGATGGGAAGTCCGGTCGTGATTAGTGAATATCCGGATTGCAAGGACTTCTTTGTAAGTGCCTTCGGTTCCGTTCGATCCCAGAACGGACTTGTATGGATGTGTGTCTGACGTTACAGTTTGAGATGTAAAGCTGGTTTCTATCAAATTTATTTCCGTTAGCGGCGGAGAATTTATTCTCTTAGCTTAACACCCTTAGAGGTTATGTAATTGATGGTTACAAGTGATACATTCCCAAATTGGTAATGTGGCATACGAAGTGCTGTTGAGCATTTGATGATCAAAGCACAACCTTTATATAAAGCGTGGCTTTGTGGACGAGACTTCGTCGCACCTCACACTGCGGAAATGGTCAAAACAGGAAGGATGCGGTAAGGTTATTAGGGGGTAGCGCCCCTTTAGTGTATGTCATTCCTTCTGGATAGAGGTGGTATCATGGTATGGAGCCCAGATACTTAACCTATGTTGTTGCTGCAAATTTATTGCTTTGTGGTTGTGGGAAATCGAGGATCCTCGGATATAGATCGGTTACGATCGGAGAATGACATATTCGTGTCAGTAGTTACCCAGTTAGGGGTAACCCAGCCTTGTGTTGGCAGAGATCCGGTTAAGTTCTCGGGACGTCATTCCAGAGGCGTTTCCATGTGGCAATGGGAAGTTCCTTGGCCTGATCATTTTTTGAAAATCCAAAGAAACAATACGATCTTGTACGGTTTTAGTTGTAGAACCTATCATTCACTTATGGTGTCGCCCCACTGTTTGGACGGTAGCTATAGTAGGCATACGATAATGGTCGTATGTTGGCTAAGATTTATATCTTTACTTTCGAAATAATTATTCCTACACTATGCACTAGTAATAATATCAAATGTTTCTTTTTAATGCGTATCAAGCATCTTTGACTATCATAAGGAGAAATCTCCTCCGATTCTGCGTTTGCATTGTGTGTGTGTGTACAGGAGGCCTTATGGTAGTATCATTTTCTAAAAAGCATTGCGGATCTATTTTAAAATTATCCTGTTCTTTGTTTTAAAGATAAACTGTTTTAGTTCTCACCCCAGTCACATGACTGACTCGGAGTTTATTGTTTTCCTTCCTAAACTCTGGGTGCCCACCAATTTCCACAGGGGCAGTCAAGAGTTGGTTTATCAGGATATTCTGGAATTCAGGAGTTGCTGTAGAAATCTGGAGGCAAGCTAGATGGCGTAGCATATTACTAAGTATATAGTATTTCTTTTCCGCTGTTTGTTTGTTGTAAACCCTGATAATGAATGTAATGTGATGTAATGTATAAAATATACAGCTCTTTTGTTTTAATGATTATTCATTTATCTAATATACGTTGTTCCGCTGCGATTGTTAGATTCTGATATTGTTCTGTTCTATCTTTTTCTTTCTTCTTCTACTTCTTTCTTTTTCTAAAAACCTTAAGTGTTCGGTTTTCCGGCATTCGATTGCTCGGCAGTTGATACAGTGAACGTATTGATGTCGGTTTTCGGAAGTCGAAGAATCGGGTCCTTACACTAGTTCGTGTTCGCACCTAGGGTTAGGGTTGTCGACGCTCGATTGAGTTGCACGCGTAAGAGGGACTCAGCGATTCGTGGGTCAGGAGCCAAGTGCAGTGAACGGCGAACAAAGTCGAGGTGTTGCAACGTTCGATTTGGAATATGATGTCAGGCGATGGCGCATGCAAGGCAAGGCTCGTGATGGTCAGATTTGGAGTCGGGATCGAGGCAGTTATATCGCGTCGAAGTTTGTCCATGACTGGAATGTCGAAGTTGGGTCGCGATTGTAGATGTCGAGCAACTTGTGATGTGGGTTCCTATGCGTAGTAAGGTAAATTCATTTTCTTTTAAAAAAACATTTTTAGTTAAGTAAGTTTAAAACTTCAAATTCATATTGTTGGTTGTTATTTCATTAACTAGAAAATTTTTACAGCAAAATAAATAACTGGTTAGGCTATTTACTGAAAAGGAAATATATATATATGTTTTAAACTGTATAGAACAGTAAAAAAGTATAACATGAATATATATATATATCTACATGTCTATCTTAATTTAATTATATATAGGTAAACAAGAAAATTTTTATATAGGAAAGATTTTGAATATTTATATATATAGGAATTTTAAAATGTGTAAAGTTTATATAAAAAATTTATTTTTAAACCTATATAGAAATTTTTATAAATATATATATATGTGTGTGTAGTTTCAAAAGAGAACTAAATATACATTTTAAATTTACTAGTTTGGTTTAAATTAACCCATTTAATTAATCTAGTTACTAAAAGATTTTAAAAGGAAAATTAGTAGTTAAATTAAATTATTAGTTAATTGAATTAATAAATGATAATTGATTTTTCGAATATTCAGAATATTAGTAAATCATATGATGTTTATTCAAGGTCTGTAATCGTGGGGAACAAGCCAGTTTGGATTGCAAATTATAGTCAAAGTGAGTTAATCTCACTCATTTGGTTTATCGGTTAATTTAAATAGTTAAAATTTAATTTATTGGTTGATTGATTAAATTGACTAGATGTGATATTATGTAGTAATATATACACACACACACACACATATATATATATATATATATATATTGGAGTTATTGATAGTAAATTGATTAAATTGACGGGATTGGTATTTTAAATTGTTGTGCTAACATCTGTGGATGTATGGAAACAAGTTAGAGGGATCCAACTGGATTCCTCAAAATGTTGAATTTATTTTATATTCAGTAATGTGATTTATGTGATAATCTGTGATGGATTATATTGATTATATTGGGAACTGAAATTATTGAATGCTATGGCATGGTTGAATATATATTGGCATTTTAGAAAAATTAAATATATATATATATATAAAAAGTTTGGATTTTTAAGGGAAATAAAAAGGAAATTTTTTAAGTAAAGCTATTATAGTGAATTCAAATAAATTAAAGGAATGAATTTGGAAGAGGGATAAAGGTTTGATTTTAAATCCTATATAATAAATTCAAGGATGGGAAAAATAGGGATTTTGAATAAATGGGAAAAAGGATTTTATTTAAAATAAGGACTTAAGCGATATTATTTCGTAAGTATGAAGAAATATATTTTTAAAATTCAAGATCTGAATGTGTTTGGGAAAATAAAAGGAGAATTTTGAAATAAATTATAAAATTGGTATTTTCAATTTAAATAAGAATTTAAATCATAAATAAAGGTGTGAATATGGGATAAATGGGGTTTTAAATAAATTTGGATAAGTAAAGGAATTTATTTTAAAATGGAGTTGGTTTTGGAAATTGATTTGAAAACCGACTATGTGTTGAAACTGTGAATAAAGGAGAATGAGATTGTGAAATTATAAACAGGGTTTATAAATAACGTGAAATATTTATCAGAGGATAATTGAAAGTATAAATTCAGGATGGGAATTTATAAGGAAAGGTGATTTGTTTAAAAATAAATAGTGGTTTATTTTTAAAGGTGTGGAAAGGAAAGTGTATTTCCTTGAAAAGCCAAGTATATTTTCAAAGAAAGATTTCCAAGTATAAATTAGAGGTTTTAAAGTGATTTTAAAAGAATGTTTTAGAAGGAAATTATTATTTAGTGGTTTTAAAATTTTCTAAAAGTAAATATTTGTTAAGTTAATTGTATAAGTAAATTATTATAAAGGTTTAACTAGTGCTATGATTTAAAAGATAATTATTTAATATTTATACCCTATAGACTAACTTTTATTTTAAATTTAGTTTAGGCTTAAGTTTTACATTGGATATTATTATAAATTTCATAACTAGTATTTTAAATAAAGTGTTTTTAAGTAGTTTTTATTTTAATTGTTTTAAAGTATATATTTGGATAAAGTGATTTTAATTATTCTAAAATCTAAAGTATTTAGACTTGGTGATTTTCAGTGAAAATAAAACAATTGGATGGATATTTATTCCACGAGAGAAAAGTGATTTAAAAACTATTTTTAATGGGGTTGAAGTGTAGAAAAATATCTTGTGAAGATATTTTGAAATAAATAATTTGGGAAACTATTAAGGCCTGATGGTTGTTTGTGAATGTTATATGATAGTTAAATAACCGACTATCAATATTGGCCAATGCGCTGATCGTTTCAAAGAGACCGGGATCGGGATTAATTTTTCGAAAACCACTTCGATCCGGTTTGAACGTTTTCGTGAGGAAGAGAAGAGCTTGGAGTCGAAGATGGAGCAATGAAGTGAAAGAGATAATCGCTACTAATCCTGAGGGTGATTCCAAAATGGATGTAGTACGAGTAGTGCCTTCGGTCCCGTTCGGACCGGGAACGGACTTGTATGGATGAATGCTATCAGAACATCGTCAGGAGGATAATGAGCATTCTAAGAGAGATGTGTTCTAAAAAGGTAACGCATAGCCTTGAGCCTCATCAACCGGGAATGGCTAAAACAGGGGAGGTGCAGTAAGGCTAAGTGGCTAACAACCAATTAGGGTAAGGTCATCCCTGTCTAGATGTCCCTTTTTAGCCGGCCTGTGTGGGCGGTTGCTGATCCCAACCGTAGGGTGATCTTATTCGGACTATCCAGTAAGGGGTAGTTCTGGTCTTTTGTAGCAGGGAATCAGGGTGGATCCTCGGTACGTTGATCTAGACCACGTATTATGATGGGCGGTACCCCAGTAGCCCTGCTATTGATGGAAACCCAATCTCCAATATGTGCCTTCAGACTTGTTTGTATACCTTTTATGTTGGTATTTAATGAATGTAACATTTTCGGCTATTTGAATAAGTATTGGTATATAGACACTACTATAATGTTAGAGGATTTGATAAGAAACGTTTTGGTTATTGTAAGGTAAAAACCCGAATGATTATTTATGGCATGGTCTTACGAGATACCTTTGAGTTTTAAAAGGATTTCAGAAACTTTAATAATTCCATGAGAGTGTGTTTTCTCACGCTGGTTTTCCAGACTGACTCTGGTGTTATTTTACTATAATGCTCGGGTCAGACCGAGTATTATAGAGTATAGATTCTAGATGGACTGCTATGGAACTCAAGAGACAAGCTAGATGGTAAGACGTATCAAGTACTTGATGTATGTTCCGCTATGCAATATAAGCTGTATAGTTAGCTTTTGTGAGGACAAGTTGATATAACTGTCCAGTATTTTGTTATGGATTGTGTTGTAGTCTGATGATGTAATGTATAAAATAGATATAGTTCTTTTTGTAAAGATTAGTTATTATCTATTATATGTTGTTCTGCTGCGATTGTGAGATTCTGATATTGTTTTCTATTTCTTATTCTCCTCCCTATTCTTTAACCCTAACGGTCCATTTTTCGGCATTCGATTGTTCGGCATTTAATACAGTGGACATATTGATGTCGATTTTCAGGCATTGAAAAATCATGTTGTTACACCATACCCCCTCCATTCCCTCCAAACACACGACAAGGCCATCCACCCATATGCCTCCCTGTATGTGATGATGATGGTGTGCAAGTGAGTTGATGTTTTCTTTTTAGCGTAGAAAAAATCTTAGATATTTATACTTTTTACTGTATGTAAGTTCAAATGTAAATGGTAAGTATGTCTGTATGTATACATGTGTTCATATATGTGTTAGAGTGTGCATATGTATATTAGATATGTGTTCAACTGATATAAGCAAAGTTGCAACAACTTTGAACAACTTCCGTTCATTAAACCGCTGAAAAATCGGGAAGCCGATTTTCGGTCATGTTTCACTTATAAATTAATTTACGTACAAATATAAAAAAAATTGAAAACTAATTACTAATTATTTTCAGCTAATTAAAGCGATCAAATTTGATTTATAAAACCATATAAATTAATATTAAACAACCATTTATAAAAAGTGCTGTTCTTCGAAAAAGCGATACGAATTTTCTTATATTTTCATATCAAGTATATCTCTTTGTAAAACTATTATAATTGATTTATTATCACTTCATAAATAATTAAAATGAATTATTATCATTTAAAAAAATTATTTGAATAATTACAATAATTATTAAATCATTAAATCTCAACTTATATTTATAAATCAAATATTAAATACGATGCCATTATTGATGATGTCATGTATACATTTTATTCCCAAAAATAAATTTCAAATTATTGTTTGGATAAATAAGTGTATGTATCTAGCTCCGTGCGTGACTTCTAATAATTATAGAGCCATTTATCGATAAAACAGTTTTCACACATTTTATCGATGTTTTTCCCAAAGTATATGTTTTTATAAATACTTACTCAAAATAAGATTACCATCATTATTTATTTCTCAAGACAACATAATCTAGTCGAAAATATTATATTTGAGAATTTTAAAATAGATATAATTTATCAAAATGATAAATTTGCAGGTCGTTACACATGTGCTTGATGATTTTTAATATGATTTTGAAAGACATTCTTATAGGTTTCTTTGTTGTTTTAGTAAGTACTTAATGCTTACCACTTACTTTATATATACCAAATTTTAAATGATTTATAAACTAATTGAAGGAAGTTGTAAAAGTTAGAAGCGAAATAGTCGTTGTAGATGCACTTTGAAATAGCTTGATTTTGGTTATTTTTAATATGATTTTGAAAGACATTCTTAGGGATTTCTTTGCAATGTTATTAACTACTACAAGTAATTACTTAAAGTAAAAAAATAAAATCTTAAAACCTTTGTTTGAGTTGTGAAAGCGGGTCAAACATTTATGTAATTTTGCTAGTGTTCTCTGGCTAATAATATTTACAACACTTATAATTACCGTCTTTGACCTACGACAGCATTTCTTGCCGCTTTCTACAACATTGGCTTTGTAATGTTTGTAATGACCTAGCTTTTTGGACATTTTAAACAGGCACACATGTCAGACTCAAACCATTCAAAAGGGCAGATTGCTATGGGGTAAATAAGAAAAAGAGAAAGAAATAAAACAAATACGGAATCTCACAACGGAATGACAAAATATAATAATCAAATAAACAGTTCAAGAAGATGTTTACAAATAACATTGATTATACTTTTATAATACAGATCAGAGTTACATAAAACAAGAATAAATAAATAAATGCAGCAAAACAACATGATGTAGTAAAATAAATATAATAAATAATAATAGTACAAATCTTCGTCTTCATCCTCCAAAAATAAGGTCTTCAACCATGAAATGCTCAGGCTGACTCGAGCAAATTGAAAAGGCAAAACACTCGAGTCAGAGCTAAAAGATCTTACATAAGTTAAATCAACAGTAAATAAATATGAGTGTAACGGCATCGGAGATGTTTATGGAGTTTGACATCTCCTATCTAGTGTCTAACATGGGTACAATAACTTAAGGATCCGTCAATCTATCTACTATGTAGTACAATACGCTATTATAATATGGCAACAGTAAAGTAAAGTATCAAAATAGCATTAAGGCATTAACCATATCCCCCTTAACACATTTTATATATTCCCATAGTCTATATAGTACCATATGCTCCTCCATGAGGTTTACCCAGAGGGCACTCCATAGGTATGGTACAAAACAAACTCGTAGAAGGCGCTCTAGGGCATGTGAACACGGCACTCGAGGCAATGCCAGGGTAGATTTACCAATTGCAGAACCGAGCTGGTGGTAACGCATAACAGCTACTACCGCTCACCTCGGAACACACTCCTATAATCAAAATCAAGGAGTGGCCACCAAATCATCACAAAGCCATAATATGTATCGAAGAAGCATGTCCAATTGGAGGAATGACCTCACTTGGCCCAGGTATAGCTCATGTTGTAGTCACATCTAAGCTGACTCACAGGAGTCAGGTCACGTCAATACCTCATGCAAAAATCGTTCACCAAACCATCCTACTTCATTTCTGGAATCTCCACCACGTACATAATTTTTAAGTGGTTTTCGGTATTGGCAGAGAGTATGACAATATCTAATCCCGGTCTCTTGAACTACCAAACACTTATTTCACACTAGATGGTTCTTTTACGTTTTAAAAAGTCAATTCACAATTTATATCAAAATATCATATTCAATTTCAAATCATATCTCTTTCGAAATCATATTCACTTCAAACTATATTCACTTTCAAAATCATGTTCACTTCTAAATCATATTCACTTTCAAATCCTATTTACTTTCGAAATTCACATTCACTATGAAAATATCGATAAGTTATGTTAATTAAATTTTCATTTCAAAATCATCTTATTCACTCAAATATATCATTTCACAAAAAGGTATCAATTCCAAATTCCTACTTTGGTTGTATCATCATCAAGGATTTAAATATAAACTAGTGTGAACCCGTGCTACGCACACGGGTTGATGTATTAATTTGTTATTAATTGTTGTTAAGTTTTATTTATGGATATATTATGATTAGCCTTCTATTCATGGCAAACAATTTAGAAATCCAACCATTTATGAATAATATTTTTTCTAAAATATTGAATTATACTGTAGTTCATGAACATAATAGATCATCATGCTTATTAATATGATTACTCATCCAACGCACTAACCCAAATCGATAAATGATATTAAATGAATTCTATTGCATCATTAGTTGTGGTTCTATTTATATTTATTTTGCAGATATCAGGGAATATATGTCTGTATGTATAATTATTAGCAAAATAGTGTGTTGATACTCAACTTTTTCATTTCATTCAATTAGTTCCCAAATCACCTTTCTAATTCTAGTCAATATTCTTTTGTTTTGGAACAATACCTATTTCTAAAATACTGAATTATTTCGTAGTTCAAACCAAAAAACAACCATTTAAAGTTCCCCCAAAAGAAGTTGCTGGTAAAAATATTTGATGCATGAAAAGAAGATAGAGTAGCTTAGACATGTGTTAGTGATGTAAGAAATGGCGATCGATATATAATATTAAATAGTCCAAATATGGAAATTATCGAAAATGATTAAAAGGTAAAGAATTAACCGTACTCTTAAGATATAAACATATTGCTTATAATTTCTTCCTACGATTTATACCCTAACGATCCTTCATCCTTATTTTACATCCTAAATCAAGTATGATTTCGAAGTAGTTATCTTGTATGATAAGGTGTGAGAAATCAAAATATAAAATGCACAACAATACAACAATGAGCTAAATAGTACTTTATAGATCTGTTTGCATAAGGCATAACCAAAACTTTATAGATCTTCTGATGTAGAATACACATTACAGTAGTGGTTTTGAAGGGATGTGTGTATATTTTGAAAAGTTTTATGCTTACTCGTGAAGGAAAAAACCAAAAGAAAAAGAAAATATGTTCATGAACCCAAGGATGAAAAGTCGAGGAATGCATGCAAAGAAGAGCATAGCAGGATTCTATTTTCGATACACGTATGTTGAAAAAAAATTCAAAAAAATAAAGCATGTAGATATATCAAGTAAGATGCCAACTTGAAACGCACTGAGGCATAACAAAAAATAAGAGGAACAAAAATAGGCAACATCAATAAGGCAACGGTTAGAAGTTAAGACACATCTTCCACCGGAAATGGGATTTGATTCAAAGTTACTTTAAAGATGTGCAACAACAACAATTCAAACTAGAGCTAAAAACCCAAGATAGTAGTTGTAATACAGTAGAATTTAAAAAACAAAATCAAAATGGGAAGAGCCACTTCTAATGGAAACAATCATATATATGGATACAATGCAGTAGTGAATGAATTTCAACAGTATTTGGACTACCACATTCCTTGCGGTGTGTTAACCTGCAACAGTATAACATCAGAAACTGGCATAAATTTTGAAGGATTGGTAAAAAGTTAGGAAAAAAGAAAGCGCCCCAGCAGTTGCATATTGTAAAGAATAATGGGATGACGTAATAATTTAGTATTATAACCAGATTCTATTGACATTAGTAATTAGGACGGTAGGAAGAAAAAACATATTGGTATCCTGATTATTATAATTACCGTCTTACAATTTAACAGATAGTGTGGAAAAACATCATGTTAATTAACTTATACAGATAATTAGAACAATAGACGCTAACTACTATCATGCGACAATAGCATGGGATGAGCTAATTTCAGTATAGCAGAAAAGTAGAAGCACATACAAATTGTCGAAGAAGTTTATATTGCGTATAGGTATATTATAGTTTGAATGAAATAACAAAAGCAGTCAACCAAATGCGTAGTATCTTATTCATAGCTAAACATGTCTTATTCATGGTATTTATGTTAAGTCATTGATTCCAAGAATAGTAATCATCAAAAAGTGTAAATTATGTATTGTAATGTTAATTATTTGAGAGTTGGAAGATAGAACCATTTTAATATGTGAGCCGCCATGACATTTTTAACCGATATTTTTAGACCAGTGATAATGCTTTGTGGACTTGTTGTTTCTATTACAGCTTACAATGGTAGACCCTAAGCATGTGAAAGAAATGGACCGATGAGATTTGAGTGCTATTAAAATTTATACTTTTATAGTAAACATAAATTTGCGTACTAAAGTATGTTCCTACCATAAATATATCCCAATCTGTCCTTGCAATCGGTAAAGAAGTAAAACGCACAAACCAGATATAATAGCAAGCTAACTTCTATAATGTATTTTTAGGAAAGGTGACTCACATGTTACCCAATATTTTATCTATTTTTCTTCTTTTTCCAAAAACTTTTTTGTTGCCTCAAGGTGATTGTAAAGTAATTGATGGTTATACTACTACATACCATACCAAACAACAAAGAGCAATAGAGGCTACAATTCTTTAAAAGTACAATCCACGATTAAACCTTAAAATAATATAAAAGAATCTTTCAGTTATATTGGCTACAATTTGGTGATTAAACAATATGAAGTAAAGCTAATTTTTCTGGTGACATTTTCATACATTATGCCGCAAATATACCCTATTAAAATCAACAAAACAACAATGAGATAAATAGTGAAAAAATAATACAGTTGGTCTCTAATTTTAGTCGGCATAATACTTAGATAAAAAAGTAAACTATACCATATTCAAGATTTACCATGACATCCGATCCAAAAGGTTTTCTTATAAATTTTATTGATGTTCTCCTTCCCATCACATGAATTAATCATCAAAAATGAATTCACAAGGGACAAAATTCGTGGAATTGGCGATTTCCATTTCCTAAATTAGAGAGGAAAACGACTAAAGAGGGGATTTTTTTCGTTTAAGCGAGAGCAACTAATCAGAGAATAGGCTTCAGATTTCTATTTACTGATAGTTGGCCATGATTTTGGAGTCGGGTGGGCATAGCTTTCTGAAGTAGAGAACAAAGGAGAAGGTAAAACTGAATTAAGGAGAGGAAACAACGCGGAGAGAAGTGATAGGGTAAAAGAGAAAAATATAAATGTTATATCATTTTGGTCTGGAAACGGAAGAACGGAAAGACATGACTGAAGAGGAGGAAAATCAAAGTGAACAGCATGGGAAAAAGAAGGAAAGGAGTATTGACGTTTGAGTTTAATATCCACGAAAAGGACTGTGTACTCTGTAAATACAACTCAGCAACAATAGTGTTTAGGAGACTGTTCGGTTGCCAAAATTCAAGGGGGCCTATGTTCTCTTGAAATTGAACTGAGTATTTATATTATAGTATAGATACTTCAACTTTACACTCCCTAGAATTTTAGAAAATAGTTTAGGTAATTATAAATAGTTTATATAGTTTAAAATAGTTTAAATAGATTTGAAATAGTTTAAATAGATAAAATTTTGACTTAATTAGATTTTTAAAATGATCTATATAGATTCAAATAAGTTAAATAAATTAAATGATATTAAATAGATTTTTAATAGATTAAATAGTAAAATAGATTAAATTGGATTAAATAGGTTATAATAGATTAATATAAATAACATAGTTCTAAACTGATTAAAATGGTTAATTTAATGAAAATAGTTTAAATTAGTTTAAAATAGATTTCAAAGTTATATCCAAACATTTTAATAACTCAATTCCGATAGTGTTATCCCGCCTTTTGGTCAAGGTCGAGATATCAACGAATAGGCTAAAGGGATGGAAATCGGCATTAGAGATCGATTGGAAACATGGTTATGACCGATAATGTCAAAACTTGACCAAGCTCCAATTAAGATGGAATCGATTGGGAATGATGTACAAGGCTAGGAAAGTCTGCATTTCAAATTTCAAGTCAATCGGAGTTCGTATGCTTGAGATATGGATGGATGGATGCGAACATCGTATATCTATAGATACGAAGAACATAGCAACCGATAGATACGGATGAAGAAGCAGTTAACTCTGTTAGTCCTTGAGATGATGGTTTCGATGACAACAACCTTAGAATAAGATCGTAAAATATAAATACTAATATTATAGTTTAGATATATATGTATATGCAGGATTTAACTATGCACGTACCAAGAATGAAGACTGTGTAGTATAGAGATTCAAGATATCAAGATTGGAGACTCATGAGTATCATGAATATCAAGAGTTCAAGATTTCAATAATAAGCAATTTAATTAGGAATTTTGTTAAAACTCCTAGAAAAGCACCGGCATCTTAAAATCCAATTTATTCGTGGAATGGAATCCACTTCGTGCCTGTTAAAGGGATGGAACCCTAATTAGGATGGAACCTACGAAAAATCTAGTGGAACATTGTTTTGTATCCGCTAACCTTTTATTCAAATGTTTTTACAAAATTATATCTTGTTTTCAAAATGATTTCAAAACCTACCTTTTAAAAGAATCAAAAACATCTATCCTGGTTTTAAATATTTTTTAGCCTCAAAATAATCTTCATCTTCAAAATCAAATTGTCCTTGGTTTTTAAACTACTTTTTAATAATAATAATAATATATTTAACTTTTAATATTTGTACTAAGATTTAAATATAAAATTACAGTAAAATTTTATACCAAAATATTGTTCTCTATATTTATTTATGTATTTTAACTATAGTTAAGTATATTTATAAAGTTTAAAAATAGTTTTAATACAAGATGAAAGTTATTTTCAAAGAAAAACAAATTACCAAAATTTCCTTAGGCATGTCGACAACCTCAAGTACCCCTTGTTGACATGGTAGCAGTTTATTTCAAAATTTTGAATTTCAAAGGAAGTCTCTATTCGTCATATCCTTTGACGAGTGGACATGGATGTTGTTTTACTATAAATAGGGGTAGTTTTGAACGAATTTATATTCATATTTTCTCTGATTTCACTCCTATTCTTCTTCCACATTTCTTTATATACATTTTTACCATTACTCTGCCGAAATCAACATTGAATCTAACTAAATCATTTCTGGTTTGATTCTCTATCGCTATCTCAACAAGATCTTATCAGAGTTATAGGCTTCTTTGTAATAAACTAAGCAAGAAAAGGTGCGATTATAGCCTGTGAAATGAATCAAGTGAGAAAAGGTGTGATTGTAGCCTTGAAAATCAATTGGGTGAACTTGTTACCCCTGAAATCAAGTATCTCTACCCAGAGGATTGTGAATCTGGAGTGGTGTACCTCGTGGCCTTGAAATCGAGGGTGTAATTGTACAATTACTTTTGAAAGGAAATCCATACTTGTGTGCAGGTCTGGATGTAGGGTAACTCCGAACCAGTATAACCGGTATGCTCCTTTGTTTATTGCTTTTACTTTATTTCTGCATCTGTGTTCGTTTCCGTGATTGTATCCATGTCTGAATATTGCATACATTTGTGTTCAAATTAACAAAAACTCAAAAAGATTTAGCAATTCCTTTAAACACTATTTAACCCCCCCTCCCTCTAGTGTTAATTCTAGCCTTAAGATCCGTATTTCGCATTTCTCACAAACTCAGTATAAAATGTGGATCGCACCTAAACAATCACGCTACGTCACTCTGATCGATATGAAAGTGATGGATACAAACATATCAACACGAGATGGATTGATACGAAGAAGCTAGACTATGGAAATGTAAAATTTACATCGATCATAACTTGAAATCTACAAGTCCAAATTCCACCAAATTTTCACAAGAGCTAGCGTATAACCTCAAGAATGTCCATGATCGATCCTAACCCGAAAAGAGCAGTTTTGGATCGATATGAATTTTGTCTGTATCGATCATGGATCGAGTCGAAATGTTAGGGGATCGATCACGTGGGCCCACCCACATGAGAGGAGGAGTCTTCCGAGATCTTAGTGAGTTATTTGTAGCCTACACCTATAAGTTGCAGTCCAAGAGCTTCAGAAAAGAAATCTTTGGGGCTCTTCTACGATGTTACTCTACTGAACTCCATTGTAATTCAGATATTATCAATTGTACCCTTGTAAATCAGTAGAGAATCATTAATAAAACAGCAAACCCTTCAAAGTGGACGTAGGCTACAACGCCGAACCACTATAAACCGTGTGTTTCTATTACTTTCCCTTTTAATTTTAAGCGTTCTTCACATTTATATTCTTTCCATACTTGCTATCTGTGATTATGAACGGGTACTTTCATCGGAGATTGGGAGTTTATGACCAATTTTTATGCGAACATTTTGGTGTTCACACAAAGAAAGGCTAGCATTCAGGGATTCTACAACTTGGACTTTGGATCCAAAGGCTTAAAGACTTGGGTTTGGAAAGCTATGGCAAGGAAATCGACAAGAAGACAAAGGACTGAAAGGAGTCAGCATGAAGGGAGTCAGAAGGCTTCCTCGAGAGCAAATCAGGCCTCGATCTTCATCACCAGAGACGAGATGGAAACGATGCTGAGGAGACAAGAGGAGATGATGCAGAGCCTATTTGACAAGTTGGACGAGTTGGAGTGCAGAATCAAGTTAACGCAACTACAGGAGATACTAGAGATAGGGATCGGGAGCACAAAGCAACCAGAATTCAGAATAGAGCAGGACCATCAGGAGCAGCACCAGGACTAACTCCTAGAGCATGTTGATCTAATCCCGACCAGAGTACCTGGTGGAGCTGAGCAACACGGCGTTGATAGAGGAATGGATGCTCGTCTAGCATAGCATATTCCAGGAATTTCCCATGAACTCGAGGGAGATTGGAGGCAACGGACAAGGACTGCAACTTGGTGACAATGATAGATTGGCAGAGATGGTTAGGCGAGCCATGAGAGGTGGATTGGTGAATAGGAACTTGGAGGATGTTAATAGGAGTCCCTTTGCTCCTATGATCAGGCAAGCTAGGAACCCGCCAGATTTCAAAATACCAACATTGGAGATGTATGACGGAAGAACGAATCATGTTGTTCACTTGACGAGGTACATGAGGCATATGGAGGCATCGGAAGAGGTTATGGCACAATGCTTTCTTTTGTATTTGACGGACATAACAACGTTATGATTCAGAAAGATGGAGATTGGCTCTATTGGCGCACGGACGGAGCTAATCGAAAGGTTTATGAGGCAGTTTCGGGTCCACATAGTCTAACCCAAGAATAAGATGACTTTGACATCGATGAAACAATGGAAATGAGAGTAGCTTAGGGATTTTTTAACCAGATTCAATGCGGGAGTGGCTTCGGTGGATCGACTTGATCCATCAATGGTTTTGATGATGGCAGTTTCAAGAATTGCAGATAATTCGGATTTCAAGATATCGTTGGAATAAGATCCACCGATGGATCTCGAGGAGTTCTACCATAAAGCAGAAAGGTTCCTAAGGTAGGAAAATGCATAGGCTGAGAGAGAAGGGAGAGAAGTTGAAGCTTATGCGGTAAGGGATGGAGGTCTATCCAGGGAAAATCCAAACAAAGATGACAAAGGCAAAAGAAAGATGAATGACAACGGTAGAACTTTGAAAAGGCCACGGAGGGAGTCAAAATTTTCTTCTTACACAGATTTGACTGAAACTCTAGAAAGGATTTACTTGGATACTCGAGGGCGCCTCCAATATCGAAGGCTGGCAAGAAGGGAACCCTTTGAATACGAGCGGGAATTGGGAAGGCATTGCTTATTGCATGAGCTGGATAGGCACAACATGAACGACTGCAGGCATTTGAAGGATATCGTTGAGGAGCATATAAGGAACAATCATCTACAACAATATGTATGGAATCGAGGTATGGCAATGGAACAGGAGCGGCCACCGTCCACCTCGAACGAGGATGGCACTGGATCTAGGCATCGCCATTTTGTTATCAAGTAAATGGATTTATGACTTTGAATAAGTAATGGAATTCGAAGTAATACAGCTAAGTCACTTACATATGTACGGGATCAAGGACGGTCCCTAGGCATGCTCTAAGACGATGATAAACCGTGTTTCCCGAGTCTATGAAATCCTGCTTTTTCTTTTCGTTTTCCTGAAAACTTTAGTTACTCCCATGGATGTACAAACATTTATTTGGTTTTCCCTGGCTATAAAAACTTTTATTTTGAATGATTGGCTTTACATTAATGTAATAAATAATACAGGTCTCGCGATTATGGTCCCGACTGAAAAGACGAAGTAGTGATCGCAGTTACGAGTCCCTTCGTCGGAGGGCGATGGAATGGACTCGAACACGACATAAAAGTCCTTGGCCGGAGAGCCGAGGTCAGAGAATATAAAAATCCTTGGCCAAAGAGCCGAGGCCAAAGAATATAAAAGTCCTTGGCCGGAGAGCCGAGGCCGAAGAATATAAAAGTCATTGGCAGGAGAATATAAATGTCCTTGGCTGGTTAGCCGAGGCCGGAGAACATAAAAGCCCTTGGTTGGAGAGCCGGAGTCGAAATAGGATAACACAACCCGGAGAGGTCATCGATTCGGATTTCGTCTTGGGATAAATGGACCCAGAGTGATCTTGGATTTGGTAAAGGGCCTGGGGCGATCCCAAATTTGGATATCAACCCAAAAAGGTTATGGATTTGGTTATTAGTCATTTGATACTGACGGATTATGGCTCGGTTAACAAGTTCGGATAGCTATGGAAATCGCTAAGGATTTGGTTACTGGACTTTGAATCGGACATTGACTCAGAGCAGTCACGGACTTGGATATGGCTATGGCACTTGGATAGAATGGCTTGGTAATAAATTGGATTATGAATCGGGTGATATGGCTGTGGATGGACTATGGACTTTGGATGTTGGATTCAGAGCTATTCAAAACACACCTTCTTGCCACAAGGCATGTTTTAGGGGGCAAATGTTATCCCGTCTTTTGGTCAAGGCCAAGATATCAACAAATAGCTAAAAAGGATGGAAATCAGTATTAGAGATCGATTAGAAACAAGGCTATGACTGGTAACGTCAAAACTTGACCAAGCTCCAATTAAGATGGAATCGACTGGGAATGATAAAAAATGGTAGGAAAGGTTACGTTTCAAATTTTAGGTCAATCGGAATTCGTATGCGCGAGATATGGATGGATAAAAATTCAAGGAAAGCAGGTTCATATCAATGTTTCGTATCTATGGATTCGAATCGATACAGTGCGCATCAATTTAGTTGGACTCTGCATCGGTATGGCAGGGTGTTTGGTATCGATCAAGGCTGGGATCGATAAGAAGAACGAACAGGAGTTTGGAAGAGCATCTTGTATCGATCAGGTATTAGATCGGTACGAAGGACATATGTAGAGGATCGATATGAACAAGGGAGGATAAAGAACGGGGAATCGATACGAAAAGGATGGCAGGCATATGTGGATCGTTAAAAGGGGGGCTTGATGGATGGATGCGAACATCGTATATCTATGGGTACGAAGAACATAGCAACCGATGGATACTAATGATGAAGCAGTCAACTCGACATAAAATGTGGATCTCACCTAAACAATTGCGCCACATCACTCCAATCAATATGAAAGTGATGGATATGAACATATCGACACGAAATGGATCGATAAGAATACGCCAGACTATGGAAATGTAAAACTTGCATCTATCATAACTCGAAATCTACAAGTCCAAATGTAATCAAATTTTCATAGGAGCTTGCGTACAATCTCAAGAATGTCCATGATCGATCCCAAACCAAAATGAGCAGTTTTGGATCGATACAAATTTGGTTTGTATCGATCATGGATTGAGTCGAAATGTTAGTGGATCGATCACGTGGCCCACCCACATGAGAGGAGTCTTCCGAGATCTGGGCGAGATATTTGCAGCCTACACCTATAAGTAGCAGTCCAAGAGCTTTAGAAAAGGGATCTTTGTGGCTCTCCTACGCCGTTACTTTGCTAAACTCCATTATAATTCAGATATTATCAATTTTACTTGTAAATCAGTAGAGAATCATCAATAAAACAGCAAACGCGTTAAAGCAAACTTAGGCTACAACGCTGAACCATTATAAATCTTGTGTTTCTACTGCTTTCCTTTCTATTTTTGAGTGTTCTTCACATTCATATTCTCCTCATACTTGCTATCTGTGATTGAAAACGGGTGCTTTTATCAGCGATTGGGTGTTTGTGAGCAATTTTGGCGCGAACAGGTAGATTCATTTATTTTTTTCACTTAAACTTTGAAATTCTAATTTAAATCCTTTGAACAAATCATTAAATCAATTACAATTTCAGCCTTTATGTTTGGAGTATCGAAATATTTCAATTTATATAAATACACCTCTATTTCAAAATTCCGGTTAACTGAATTCAAAATTTAAGGAGTTAAAAATCATTTAATTTAACCAATCCGGTGTCCGTATGTAATTTTCTACCCTAGGGTAAAGTATTATGGATATTTATCATTTCAATCCGCAATTTACAATTTTACGGTTATGTATCATTTCAAACCGAAATCCCAAATTAAATAAAAATCTATAAAATCACTCGAGTCTATCATTTCAACCCATAACGATTTTTTCCTAATCTATAAATCATTCGGGTATATCATTTCAACCCATAGGGAACTTGCAGTGTTATAACATTATAAAATACAACATCCATTACAATCATCGTCCAAATCAATCAATAAACATCATTAAATAACTGATAATCAATAACATGTATTAAATTAACAATTTAAATTCAATATTAGATTAAACAATGATCAAATGAAATAAAAGTCAAATTTAACCAGAATGACAATTTAACATACCAAACAACAATCCATAAATTTCTAATCACATTATAAATTTAATTTAACTAACATAAGATAATCTAGTAGTTGTGAGAGGGTCGAAACACTCACCTTTGATTTTAAATCGAATTAAAATCCAAAATGGGCCCAAAATCTAACAATCTTAGAATTTGTCTAAGCCTACGTAAAAATGTCCGAATTTCGATACGATCCCAGCGAAACAAACCGCGTCCAATTTCGAGTTCGTATGCAAAAGTTATTGACGTTAGAACGTTTTAAAATTAAATTAAAATTAAATAAATAAAACAAAGAAAATATTACCGCATTCACATCATCCCTCTTGCTTATGCTCGAAGTTGAACAACCAGACCTATACGCGGCCGAACCCTCCCGTTGACCACCCAAATCCATGCGCCTCCGGCCACCAGAGCGACGCCTACCACCACCGTCCTTCCCGTCATGATGAGATGCATCCAACAACCCTCCTCCGATCCCCTGAATCCCCATGCGCCGCCAGCGAAACTCTAGGGTTTTGAAACCCTAGCTCAAAAATCCAACCACTTCGCTCTGTTGAAGTCGTGCAGCCACTACCATCCCACTCCATGCAGTAATCTCCACAAAACCCACAAGCCAATTTTGCCGCTTGATGTCGATTAGGGTTCGCGTTTCTTTGCTTTGACTGTGATTTGAGGTTGAGTCGTGCATTGTTTCGAAAATCGAACACTAGACGTAGGTTCCATTCAACGAGACCTTTCCAACGATATAAAATTTGATATATTTTAAGGAGTTAAAATTTGAAATTGGAATTTGATTTGAAACTGAATTGAGAATTGGTTTTGGTTTGTCAGGCATTGGAAAGAGAGAAGCATATAGAATTATACATACCAAATAATAGAATAATAAATAGCTAGGGTTTATAACAGACAATTTATAGGCAGATCAGAAATAGAAATGAATGGGCTAGATCGATTTGAAAGTTGAATGATAAACGACCCGTAAAGCCCGTTTTGTTCCCGAAAAGAAAATGGGTCATCCCATATATCAAAATAGATGTTTGTGATAATTTTAAACTCAATGGAAAAGGTTTCAAGTCCAAATTCCATCGTATGAAGAAGTTAACTTAAAATCAGCTTATTTTAAATTGATTTCAATTGAATTCAATTAAATTGATTTCTACGCATTTCGAGTCCGTACGATCGAACGACAAGTCCAATCGCTACGAAATTTGAAATATTACAATAATTCACTGTTACGGATCCAATGAAACTAGTTTCGTCGAAATGCGAGACAGTTGCCAAAATGGCTAATTTCATGTTAATCAACTAAATTATTATTAAATCAATTAAATCACGTTTAAATTTCAAATTTAATAATTTACAATTTCCATCACTTTAGATTAGTAATAAATTTATAATCCTTTAGAACAAATTTCTATATTTATTCAATGTTGAATATTGCGTACTTTACATTGTTTAATTTCTATTTCAATAAATTCAGTAATTATAAATTAAATTTCCAATACTTCCATTTGTTTGACTTTTTATCCTATTATTCAATCCCTTATTACTCTATATATATAAATAACATTGGTTCACTATTTATTACATTAATATTCTCCAATTTCATCTTTTGCCATAATGGTTGCAATATTTCAATTACATTGAATATTTGTAAATTTTATTATGATTTAAAATCCCAATAAATTTATTTGTCTTTGGTTTACTCTTCTTATTACATCAATTATTGTCTTGTAAATACAATTAACATTTCATACATTTTATTACATTCATAATTTTCAATTATTGTCTTAACTCACATTAATGTAACAATAAATTTTCATTTAATTATAATTGATTTTCAATTTAATTTAACAGACTAAAAAAATTAGGTAACATATAATAGTTTATCACCATTAACTTTTAGTCACATTAATAAGTTTATTATTTACAACCAAATGTTATAATTACTTACATAACACTGATTTTATTCAATTACCATTAATTCTATATTATTTCATTAATTAATTCAATATTTACATTTGTTTTCCTATATTCACTTTATAACCAAGTATAACCTTTAAATCATTTCAATTGATTAGAAGCTCATTCAAATTGTTAATAATTAACTTAAATTAACATTATTACATTGCATTTTATGTATTATTTCATTAGTATATCACAAATTTTTATCTCTCTCAATATTAAATCATATTTTTTTATTAAATTAACTATTTTTAAGTACCGAAATTTACAGGTCGTTACAATGTTGTTTTTAACACTTTTTGTGATTAAGCTGAGTTTAAATGATAAGTAAGTTAATTATTTTTATGAGATCTTTTTAGGCATGTTTTAAAGTATTTTAAAAGTAGTTTGAAATTTATAATATATTTTTAATGACTATTTATGAATTTGTGAAGTAAAGGGTTTATTATATAAAACATGCCTTTTTTTATGAATTTGTGAAGTAAAGGGTTTATTATATAAAACATGCCTTTTTTATGTTTTTGTCAAATTTCTAAATTAGTTATTTTTAAGTAGTATTTTATATGGATATTTAAAATGTATTCATTAGTATTTTAAAATTATTTATGTAGATAAGTTTGGAGAGTAAGTAAAGTATTTTACAAAAGGATAAGTGGTTTTGATGTAATCTTAAGTCATAATGAATGGTTTTTGAGAAGTTAATTAAAAGTGCATTACCCTATAGATGTAACTAGATCTTTGATAATATTTTAAAGATAATTTTATGTATAATATGTTTTTGGGTTTATAGTAACAATGTTTTAATAGCATTTGTTTTTAGCCCGTTTGAATTTACTTTTGAAAAAGCGAAATCTTATTAAGGGATTTGCTAATATACTTATACCTTCAGGATAAGAATATGAATATTTTTCTAAGAATGTAAAGAGTAGAAATGAATAGTGAAACAATAGTATACATGTATATATATTTTATAAAGGTATTTTAAATATATATATCGGTATTTACAAAGAAGTATTATTTGATAATACATGGATTAGAAATCATTTATGTGACTCAATCGTGCTTTGTGTGTTTACCCGTTTGTAGAAAGTATTTAATCCTATACTTAGTATTAAAATTCAAAAAAGTGGACTTGTTCTATTTACAAGAGTTAAGAATGAGGTGTTAAGGTAGGGCTTTGATGCATCTAGGTGCTCTAACCTACTTGGCTTTGCTCTTGACCGAGGGATAACATAAGTTGATAAGGTTGAAACAATGATAAGCATACGAGACTTGATTTCCATAAGCGATCGTTTTTATTCCTATCGAACTAACCAAAATTACCTTAGGAAGTATAGAAAGCTTCATGGCTTCATATGGTTTGAAATCCCCCATGAAGGACTCATTAATATGAAATGCCTCTCGGTTTATAAACATATATAAGAGATCCTCCATGGAGGACTCCTTTATATTGTTCGCTTACTTCAAAAAGAACCAAAATTGAGTTAACCAAAAATTTATCAATTTAGTTTTAGAGTGTCTAGGATCAAATAAGTGTATTACTTACCAAAAATCACTTCAAAACTGATATACGAGTTCAATGTTTTGGAAGAGTTTATAAAGCGAGATGTTATAGAGTTGAACTATTCATCCTAAGGTTAAGTTCCATGAAGATGTCATTTTTAATATTTCAGACTAATGCTATAGAGTTGAACCATCTATCCTAAGGTTAAAACCAAGGGAAAGGTCGACGTTAGCATTTATCGGACAACTCATGCTGGAATACATAGAGAGATTCATGATCTATTCGAGTGATGAAGACTCGTGTGAGAGATGCTAAACTAGACTTCACTATTGGTAATGACCGAAAATAGAGTAGGATATATAGCCTTTGGGGTTTAGCTAACCCAAAGGGTAAATCAACTCCAAGTATCTAGAGATGCTTTCGATTGAGGTGCGTGGGAGTTGCTGGTATTCGATATCACGTGTTCGGGCGTGGACCGATTATGTTTACCTTTGTGACATATTTTATTTAGAGATATATGTGGTTTCGATAGGTAGCTTCTGACCCTTATCATGAGGTCAGCCTCGACGTAACGAGGAGACCTCTACGAAAATCCATATGTCAATGTACCTTAACAATTTTAGTTGTACTTAATATTGTTGTGTTGTGAGATGCAAGCAATATAGCTATTTTATGCTTTATATTCTACACCCTAGACATTATCAATTATATTGCCTTGTTTTCCTATTAGATGGTTTTTGTTCTTTTAAAGGGAAAACCGTTGCGATGATTCAAATGATCTCAAAAGATACTGTTATATCTATAGATGTTTCTTAAGTTCGTCACACAAAAATTATGTTTGACTTAAGGTTTTACATTTCTCTTAATTCCTCAAGTCCTCTTTCGGGCAGTTTGAGAAATACAGGTTTTCATTGATATTTTGGAGCTTCAGGAGACGACCTCGATGCTTCCATTTTCCAATAGTTATATTTTATTTCCACTGCACTACTAATATGTATATATCAACATTTATAGGGACAGTGTATTATAACTATCTCGGATGATGATAAAACTTAGGATTGTAATTCTGAAATACTATTTATCTTAGAGTAGCACTTTGTACTGCCTTTTGACATTATATATTATTGTTCCGTTGTGAGATTCCGATGTTTTGTTCTCTTATTTCTTGTTCATTTTCATTTTCCTTTTATTTTATCCTAACAATTTGTTTTTCCATCACTTGAGTGCTCGGCATGTGAATACCGTAATATATTAGTGTTAACATTTTAGGATCAAAAAGGCGAGTCAATACAGTTGGTATCAAAGCTAAGGTTTAACAAAACACCTTCGCTTTGGTTAGATATAACCCATTAGAGATAAGGTAAGTGATGCCCTAGAATGTGATAAGTGTATTATATATATAAGAGCAATTTGTATTGTTATAAACATATGCCTTAAAGGTATTTAAATTATAAAAATTAAAAGATCTTATATAAGGTCATTTATATAAGTATGAATTATCAAAATGTAGTTTAATTAATATACGGATTAATGATTAATGATATTTATTCGTTATCCCTTATTACTTAGTTTAGCCTTACTTAACCCAGATTATGAGCATTGATTATTGATTTGCGCTCGACCAGTTTATAAGCAATTTACCTTTTTACTGCATAGGTTTTGGGAGGCAGTATTTGTAGGGACATTAAAATGAATCCCTTATGGATTGAGGTTCAAATTTGACTATAAGGCATTTGGTGACAATGTTGGGTTAGAAATTTACTTTAATGAAAGAAGTTTGGTGTAAATTTTCTAGAAGTATGGTTTATAAACAAAAAGGATTTAAATTGGTATATTGAGAACTTAAATCTCGGTGTCTTTGAAAATGGTTTCTAATTTTTGGAGAAAATAATAACTATATTATTCGTAAGTATTTATGCACATAAATATTCTGAAATGAGTTTAAGATTCGTTCGAGTTCGGGGTTACTCTCGGAATAAACGGGTAAATTCGAGAACAAAATATTTTTACGTTATTTAGTTTGAGTGGATCAAAAGTGACTACAAATGGATGAGGGATATGTTCAGTTGCAAAGTACTTCTCATAAGTGTAACGCCCCGGAAATTTTCGACTTTCGAAAATTCAACATGGATACTCACTTTATCGACTGCCGAGAAATCGAAGGCCGGAAACCCGAAAAGTTATGGTTTTAAGAAAAGGAAAGAGAGAGAAGAAGAGAGAGAGGATAGAAAATATAGAGAAGAGAGAAAAGAAAATAGAAAATAGAAAGGAAAGAAAAAAGAAAATAGAACGGAACACAAAAACAACAGAACAACATCAGAATCTCACAATTCGCAGCGGAACAACATATAATAATAAATGAATAATCTTTAAACAAAGAATTATATCAGTTATTACATTACATCTCATTTCATTACATCATCATCAGAGTGTACAACAACATACAACAACAAACAGCGGAAAAGAAATACTATATACTAGTGATACGCCATGCCATCCAGCTTGCCTCCAGCAACTCCAAAATATCCTGATAAACCTTAACTCTTGACTGCCCGTGTGGAAATTGGTGGGCACCCAGAGTTTAGGAAGGAAAACAATAAACTCCGAGTTAGTCATGTGACTGGTGTGAGAACTCAAAACAGTTTATTTATCTTTAAAATCAAAATAGAGGAATATTTTTAAAGTCAATTCGCAATGCTTTTAAAAATGAGACTACCATAAGGCCTCCCGCACACACACACAATGCAAACGCAGAATCGGAGGAGATTTCTCCTTATGATAGTCAAAGATGCTTGATACGCATTTAAAAGAACATTTCATATTATTATTAGTGTATAGTGTAGGAAAAATTCATTTCGAAAGTAGAATATAAATCTTAGCCAACATACGACCATTATCGTATGCCTACTATAGCTAACTATGTTCAATAGCAGGTTACCGCCACGTTCCATAGCAGGTTATACAACTAAAACCGTACAAGTCTCGTATTGTTTCTTTGGATTTCCAATGAATGATCAGGCCAAGGAACTTCCCATTGCCACATGAGAATGCCTCTGGATGGACATCCCCGAGAACCAAACCGGATCTCTACCAACACAAGGCCGGGTTACCCCTAACTGAGTAACAACTGACCGAATATGCCATCCCCCGGTCCTTTGGGACCTTTCACCGAGCGCTCGTAATCAATTCACACAATCATAACAAAGTGTTTTCAACATGAGTAAGTATCTGGGCTCCATACCATGATACCACCCTTTTCCATAAGGAAATGCACACATCCAAAAGGGCGCTACCCCTCATAACCTTGCCGCATCTTTCCTGTTTTGACCATTCACGGGGTGTGAGGCTCGACGAAGTCACGTCCACAAAAACATACTTTATACAAAAGCCATGCTTTGGGTCAACAAATGATCATAGAAATGATCACCAAGATAGACGATCAAATAAACGATCCTATCACAAATAATCAACACAATGATCATTTACAGCAACACTCAGCATGTCACATTACCAAATTGGGAATATATCGCTGATAACATTCAACTACATAACCTCTGAGCTCGTACGTCTCATAGAAGGGTGTTAAGCTAAAAGAATAAATTCTCCGCCACCAACAGAAATATATTTGAAAGAAATTGGCTTTATATCTCAACTTGTAATGTCAGACATACAATCCATACAAGTCTGTTCCGGGCTCGAACAAAACCGAAGGCACTTCTTACGAAGCCCTTGCAATTCGGGTATTCACAATCCCGATCGAATTTCCCATCACTTAAGGAATCTCTATACCAGGAGCTACCCAGTGCAGAGACAATCGATAGGTCATCCTATCGCTTTCACAAATACTCGGTCTTCAACACCGATCTTCAAATGCAATTCACAACGACGTATCACATATTCGGAATGGGTTATACGACCCCATGGTCCTTTCCCGGTTAACCCGAATAGTGAGCGCTTATTCAAAAATAAGTGTGGCATTCAAAATCAAACAAATCACATCAATTACCCATTCAAAGGGAAATATTGATAGTCGGTTATTGAACTATCAATGGATATGCACACATCACCAGTTTCCAAATAATTTTCCAAATTATTTATTTTCCAAAATACCTTTACTAGATATATAATTTTCACACTTCAAAAATAAATCAATATTTATTTTTTCTAAACCAATGCCACTTTCTTTTATAAATTCCATAGTGAATTTATATTTCACAATATCTATGAATATATGATTTCAATTTATCATTTCAATTTATCTTCAAAAAGATAAATTCTCTAATATTCACTTTGTATTGGAAAAAAACATTTCCATACTTATTTATTCATAAGTAATTCACAAATTTTATTTATTTTCAACACTTAGAAAATATTCAATATACTCAATTTGAAATTTAGTATATATTTCATTCTCTAAGGAAATCATTCTTTTAAACATATTTATTTGGGCCAAAACGAATGTTGTGTAAAACATCGTTACGACAACCCAAAATCACTAGTATAGGGATTTGAAATTAAAATAGATATATAAATCCCAATACTATACAAAACATTTCCTTTCGGAAATCATTTACTATAACAACAGTGTTATAGTCCACTATTTCCTTTTATTTCTCGAAAACGTCAATTTCAACAATGAATGTTGAAATCTATGGTTTCGAATCTCAACACATTTTAAAACATCGTTAGATCGTTTTAATTCATTTTAAAATATCACATTCTAAACATTTTCTTTAACATATTATTCACTATTCAAAAACGTGAATATACTACGTTAACAAATTTCATCCTCTTTTTCAATTTATTTCAAAGCATTATTCACAGTCAAAAATGTGAATATAACTCCATTAATAGGTTTCAACAATTTTCTTATCAAAATAAGTCGTTTGCGAATTTATAAAACAACGTTTATAAATTCCAATTCTAATTATTTATAACAACTTCCTTTTACAAATTTCCGTCATTAACCTATTCCAGTTTATAACTCAATTATAAACTAAAGGTTCATATTATAAGTTAAATATTTATAAAACGATTATTTTACAAAATCGTTCTTTTAAAGACTTTCCAATTTATAAATCTTATAACTTATAAGATTCATTTATTTAACCAAATCTATTCTTTTAACGACTTTATAAATTTTATAAACCTACTGCTTATAAAATTCCTTTATAACTTCACCGTTTATAATTCTATAAATTTCATTCATTTATGAAATTCATTCACAATTCATTCTAACACTTATAAAAACTCGTTTTATAATTCCAACGTTTTAATTTTATAAATATCCATTTAAAAATATCTTATATAAATCAATTTATATTATTATTCCAAAACGTCTTTAATCTCCTTTATTATTTCACCATTTTGATTCATAAAATAATTAAATTTTATAAATCCTATATTTAAACTTTTCATAATAAATTCAAAAATCCCGATTTAAATTCTTTTATAAAATCATTAACCTCATATTTTCAAAAATCAGTTTTTAACTATATTTCTCAAAAATCATAATTTTTATAACATTAAAAATTATATCGTTATTTATTTAAAATGGATCAATTCCAAAAAAATACAGTATATTTTCAAAAATCACTTTTAAAAATCCCAAAATTTGGCTTAGTGATGCTACACACCAAATAGCCAATCACGACTACAACGATATCATATATCGATATGATAATCCATCAAATATCAAAATATCTGAAATCAAATAAAACTGTTGAGGAATCCAGTTGGATCCCTCCAACCTGTTTTCCTGCATCCAAAAGCATTAGCACAATACCAATTTCGCTCCAGTACGAAATTATCGCGGTATATGTTTTTATTAAATATTATCCGCTTAATAAACGGCGCAATAGGGTCTCATCCGCTAAAAAAAATGCGGGAAATCAATAACTCCAATATATACATATGCCAATATATATATATTGCTACTATATATAATACCAATTTCACTGTTTATGAAATATTCGCGGTATATGTTTTTAATAAATAACATCCGCTTACTAACGGCGCAAAATGTCTATTTTAACAATCAATAGATAACAATCATCATTCAAACATGCATTCAAATATTTTAAATCTAACTATTTAAAATAAAATCGAAACTGATTCGATTGAGTGAGAAGTTCTCACCTTGGTTTTAAATTCCGTTTTAGCGATTTATTTCGAATAAAATTAAACGGACGTTTAATTTTACCCAAAATGCTCACTAACTCCAAACGACTCCAATCCAATTCCATAACGTAGTGCTCGTCCATACGATTCCAACGCAACTGGTTTCGCGCGTTTTCGACCTCGTATGAAAAAGTTATCAATTTTTGAAGTTACACGATTTTTTATATAAAAATTACAACATAAATCAAATTTTATAAACCCACATCCATTCACAACCTTCGGATCTGCATCTCCCCATCTGGACCGTCCACTCCATCTCCCTCTCACGTTCTTCTTCTCCAGGTTATAGCCGTGCTCAAACAACCCATAGCATAGAACTAGGGTTCCAAATTACTCCGCTTATACTCGACTATACTCGATCATACCCTCACCATCTTGAAGCCCTCCACCACCACAACACTCGGCTGCAGTAGCATAGAGCTCGACCTCATCATGGCCTGGGAATTCGTGCCCAAACGCAGCGCCTTCTCGAACGATTTGCCGTTGATCCGTATCTCCAATCTCGATCTCCACCGTTGAATATAAGGATCTTGCCATGCTCTACAATATTGTAGTTGAGGGTTTTGTCTAAAAGCTGATGGATTGAGAGATCGGAGGGGAAGAATGTGGGAGTTTTCTGGCCGTGCATGACAATGGAGGCGGCTAGGGTTTCAATTTCTTTTTTTTTTTAATTTATGAAGGTGTTGGGGCTATTTATAAGGAAATATCGAACACTATTCATCCCGGAAATTCCGAACTCCGATTTACGCGCCGTAACCAGCGTTTTTAGGGTTTACCCCGCGTTTCGGACACAATGGAATAGGTTTCGAAAGCTAATTCGGGCATCTGTGCGAGTTATGGCTACAAACGTTCAATTTAAATTAAACCGATTTAAGCGATTTTCTAGGCGTTTTAATTTGTACCGGACAAACGGTAAATCCAATTGACACGAAATTTGAAACCTTATAATAATATCACATTACGGATCCGATGAAACTGGTTTCGTCGAAATCCGAGACTTTTTGAAAAATGGCTATTTTAACTCGCCAAATTAAAATTAAAAATAATTCGATGCGTTTCGAGCTGCCACGATCAAACGGTAGCTCCGATTGACACGAGAATTGAAATCCGGTAATAACTAACTATTACGGATCCAATGGAACTAGTTTTGTTCAATTCTGAGACCGTTCAAAAATTGACTATTTTCACTAGTCGATTTTAATATTAAAATATTCAATTTTCACAAATTAACTTTTAATTCGTTTTTAAAAGTTCTAAAATATCATTGTAACTTCAATATGATAAAATAAAATTTTACAAATCATTTTCAATCATATTTAACTCAATTTTAATTATTTTCATAATTTAACATATTATATTATCGATTTAATTATCCAATTAAATCCAATAATTCAAATTAAAATTTATTCGACTTATAAATTCACTTATTAATATTTAAAATTAATTAAATATTCAAATTGTAATTATTAAAAATCCTGGGTCGTTACAATCTTCCCCACTTAAAAGAATTTCGTCCTCGAAATTATTAAGTAAGAAAAGTTACAGAATTTATTTACTTTCCCAAAATTCATAGTTAAATTTCTTATAATAACTTACTAAGTTTTCTAATCATACTTGGTTATCTTTTCAAAAACAACTACTATTGTTTAACTTTCAATTCCAAATCAAAATTAAAGTTTTCAAAATATTTTCCAATTTTCTCAAATTTTTTCTAACGCCTTAAATTTTCGGAAAAATTCGCCATAGTCTCCTTTGCGCGGCTCGATCCGGAAAAAAAATGACAGTATATATATATCACAAATATACATCTCATCAAGTAATGAGGCATCCCGAAGGGAAAAATTTGTAAAAGTACGGTATGTAATCCGAGATATGTACCTTATATTTTATTAGCGAGCATATACGGCTAATATAGCGCGAAAGCGAGCTCCAAATGCGAAGCAAACGCGATCTGCACCTACTAAACACTCAACAAACAACATGAGAACATGCATATAGATAATAGGATCGATATACATCATATAGCAACATAGCAAATGCAACAAAAGCAATATACTCAATTATCAACCAACTATCATCCAACTAATTCATAACCAATATATATTCATTCATATTCTCATTAATATTCAATGAAATGGTTTTCAATTTAATCACATTCGATTCATTAACAGTGGATGTTTTTACTAACATTCATTTTCAATTAGTTTATATTCACTAATTTATATTCAAGTTGGTTCACTTCCAAATCAAATTCAAATCTATTTAAGATTCGTTTAACTTCCAATTGGATTTCAATTACTTTAGCTTTCAATTTCATTAACACTTAACGAATTATATACAATCAATCAACTAACAACCATATAACAATCAATGTATATTAATTACAACCAAATTTCTTTGCTTATAATTGGTTTAACACCATCACTTTCAATTGGTTTAATTAATTGATTTTCATTCAATTATTCAACTTTCAATAACATTAAATTTTAATGAATTAACACTTACATTCATTATTTCATATCAACTTAAATTTACATTTAATTGATTATCATTCAATCCATTCATTCAATTCAATTACAAAAGTTGAATTTCATTACATAACTCAAGTTTATATTTATCACTTCACTTTATTATTTTACTTTGATACCAATATCAATTCCATTCATAAATATATTCATATAGTTTCACTTCTTATATATATATGTTTATTTCACAATTGTAAATCACTTTAATTATAATTCAATTCTTATAATTCTTTTTACTTATACAATTATCCTTTTTTTTATTTAGATTATTCAAACAACTAAACAATCAACTTATATACATTAATAATTCTGAAAAATTATTTCTTTATATATAAAATATAATTAATTTTAAAACAATATTGTGTCGAATTGTTCTATTCAAGTGTTTAGAAACCCCTTCGGCATAGTTGTCGAGACCACGCTGATGAAGGTTCATATGCCACTCAACAAACCAATCATCACAATATAAAACAATTTTATATTCACTAATAAATACGCTCTCATAGCTATTATTACACTCAACTCATTCTAGAGTACTGCTGACTCTATCTCTAATGAGTAATACCCAACAGAACCATGGTTGTCGCTTAACCATATGCTCCGATACCAAATGTAACGCCCCGGAAATTTTCGACTTTCGAAAATTCAACATGGATACTCACTTTATCGACTGCCAAGAAATCGAAGGCCGGAAACCCGAAAAGTTATGGTTTTAAGAAAAGGAAAGAGAGAGAAGAAGAGAGAGAGGATAGAAAATAGAGAGAAGAGAGAATAGAAAATAGAAAATAGAAAGGAAAGAAAATAGAAAATAGAACAGAACACAAAAACAACAGAACAACATCAGAATCTCACAATTCGCAGCGGAACAACATATAATAATAAATGAATAATCTTTAAACAAAGAACTATATCAGTTATTACATTACATCTCATTTCATTACATCATCATCAGAGTGTACAACAACATACAACAACAAACAGCGGAAAAGAAATACTATATACTAGTGATACGCCATGCCATCCAGCTTGCCTCCAGCAACTCCAGAATATCCAGAATATCCTGATAAACCTTAACGCTTGACTGCCCGTGTGGAAATTGGTGGGCACCCAGAGTTTAGGAAGGAAAACAATAAACTCCGAGTCAGTCATGTGACTGGTGTGAGAACTCAAAACAGTTTATTTATCTTTAAAATCAAAATAGAGGAATAGTTTTAAAGTCAATTCGCAATGCTTTTAAAAATGAGACTACCATAAGGCCTCCCGCACACACACACAATGCAAACGCAGAATCGGAGGAGATTTCTCCTTATGATAGTCAAAGATGCTTGATACGCATTTAAAAGAACATTTCATATTATTATTAGTGTATAGTGTAGGAAAAATTCATTTCGAAAGTAGAATATAAATCTTAGCCAACATACGACCATTATCGTATGCCTACTATAGCTAACTATGTTCAATAGCAGGTTACCGCCACATTCCATAGCAGGTTATACAACTAAAACCGTACAAGTCTCGTATTGTTTCTTTGGATTTCCAACGAATGATCAGGCCAAGGAACTTCCCATTGCCACATGAGAATGCCTCTGGATGGACATCCCCGAGAACCAAACCGGATCTCTACCAACACAAGGCCGGGTTACCCCTAACTGAGTAACAACTGACCGAATATGCCATCCCCTGGTCCTTTGGGACCTTTCACCGAGCGCTCGTAATCAATTCACACAATCATAACAAAGTGTTTTCAACATGAGTAAGTATCTGGGCTCCATACCATGATACCACCCTTTTCCAGAAGGAAATGCACACATCCTAAAGGGCGCTACCCCTCATAACCTTGCCGCATCTTTCCTATTTTGACCATTCACGGGGTGTGAGGCTCGACGAAGTCACGTCCACAAAAACATACTTTATACAAAAGCCATGCTTTGGGTCAACAAATGATCATAGAAATGATCACCAAGATAGACGATCAAATAAACGATCCTATCACAAATAATCAACACAATGATCATTTACAGCACCACTCAGCATGTCACATTACGAAATTGGGAATATATCGCTGATAACATTCAACTACATAACCTCTGAGCTCGTACGTCTCAGAGAAGGGTGTTAAGCTAAAAGAATAAATTCTCCGCCACCAACAGAAATATATTTGAAAGAAATCGGCTTTATATCTCAACTTGTAATGTCAGACATACAATCCATACAAGTCTGTTCCGGGCTCGAACAAAACCGAAGGCACTTCTTACGAAGCCCTTGCAATCCGGGTATTCACAATCCCGATCGAATTTCCCATCACTTAAGGAATCTCTATACCAGGAGCTACCCAGTGCAGAGACAATCGATAGGTCATCCTATCGCTTTCACAAATACTCGGTCTTCAACACCGATCTTCAAATGCAATTCACAACGACGTATCACATATTCGGAATGGGTTATACGACCCCATGGTCCTTTCCCGGTTAACCCGAATAGTGAGCGCTTATTCAAAAATAAGTGTGGCATTAAAAATCAAACAAATCACATCAATTACCCATTCAAAGGGAAATATTGATAGTCGGTTATTGAACTATCAATGGATATGCACACATCACCAGTTTTCAAATAATTTTCCAAATTATTTATTTTCCAAAATACCTTTACTAGATATATAATTTTCACACTTCAAAAATAAATCAATATTTATTTTTTCTAAACCAATCCCACTTTCTTTTATAAATTCCATAGTGAATTTATATTTCACAATATCTATGAATATATGATTTCAATTTATCATTTCAATTTATCTTCAAAAAGATAAATTCTCTAATATTCACTTTGTATTGGAAAAAAACATTTCCATACTTATTTATTCATAAGTAATTCACAAATTTTATTTATTTTCAACACTTAGAAAATATTCAATATACTCAAATCGAAATTTAGTATATATTTCATTCTCTAAGGAAATCATTCTTTTAAACATATTTATTTGGGCCAAAATGAATGTTGTGTAAAACATCGTTACGACAACCCAAAATCACTAGTATAGGGATTTGAAATTAAAATAGATGTATAAATCCCAATACTATACAAAACATTTCCTTTCGGAAATCATTTACTATAACAACAATGTTATAGTCCACTATTTCCTTTTATTTCTCGAAAACGTCAATTTCAACAATGAATGTTGAAATCTATGGTTTCGAATCTCAACACATTTTAAAACATCGTTAGATCGTTTTAATTCAATTTAAAATATCACATTCTAAACATTTTCTTTAACATATTATTCACTATTCCAAAACGTGAATATACTACGTTAACAAATTTCATCCTCTTAGTCAATTTATTTCAAAGCATTATTCACAGTCAAAAATGTGAATATAACTTCATTAATAGGTTTCAACAATTTTCTTATCAAAATAAGTCGTTTGCGAATTTATAAAACAACGTTTATAAATTCCAATTCTAATTATTTATAACAACTTCCTTTTACAAATTTCCGTCATTAACCTATTCCAGTTTATAACTCAATTATAAACTAAAGGTTCATATTATAAGTTAAATATTTATAAAACGATTATTTTACAAAATCGTTCTTTTAAAGACTTTCCAATTTATAAATCTTATAACTTATAAGATTCATTTATTTAACCAAATCTATTCTTTTAACGACTTTATAAATTTTATAAACCTACTGCTTATAAAATTCCTTTATAACTTCACCGTTTATAATTCTATAAATTTCATTCATTTATGAAATTCATTCACAATTCATTCTAACACTTATAAAAACTCGTTTTATAATTCCAACGTTTTAATTTTATAAATATCCATTTAAAAATCTCTTATATAAATCAATTTATATTATTATTCCAAAACGTCTTTAATCTCCTTTATTATTTCACCATTTTGATTCATAAAATAATTAAATTTTATAAATCCTACATTTAAACTTTTCATAATAAATTCAAAAATCCTGATTTAAATTCTTTTATAAAATCATTAACCTCATATTTTCAAAAATCAGTTTTTAACTATATTTCTCAAAAATCATAATTTTTATAACATTAAAAATTATATCGTTATTTATTTAAAATGGATCAATTCCAAAAAAATATAGTATATTTTCAAAAATCACTTTTAAAAATCATTTTAAAAATCCCAAAATTTGGCCTAGTGATGCTACACACCAAATAGCTAATCACGACTACAACGATATCATATATCGATATGATAATCCATCAAATATCAAAATATCTGAAATCAAATAAAAACTGTTGAGGAATCCAGTTGGATCCCTCCAACCTGTTTTCCTGCATCCAAAAACATTAGCACAATACCAATTTCGCTCCAGTACGAAATTATCGCGGTATATGTTTTTATTAAATATTATCCGCTTAATAAACGGCGCAATAGGGTCTCATCCGCTAAAAAAAATGCGGGAAATCAATAACTCCAATATATACATATGCCAATATATATATATATATTTCTACTATATATAATACCAATTTCACTGTTTATGAAATATTCGCGGTATATGTTTTTAATAAATAACATCCGCTTACTAACGGCGCATAATGTCTATTTTAACAATCAATATATAGCAATCATCATTCAAACATGCATTCAAATATTTTAAATCTAACTATTTAAAATAAAATCGAAACTGATTCGATTGAGTGAGAAGTTCTCACCTTGGTTTTAAATTCCGTTTTAGCGATTTATTTCGAATAAAATTAAACGGACGTTTAATTTTACCCAAAATTCTCACTAACTCCAAACGACTCCAATCCAATTCCATAGCGTAGTGCTCATCCATACGATTCCAACGCAACTGGTTTCGCGCGTTTTCGACCTCGTATGAAAAAGTTATCAATTTTTGAAGTTACACGATTTTTTATATAAAAATTACAACATAAATCAAATTTTATAAACCCACATCCATTCACAACCTTCGGATCTGCATCTCCCCATCTGGATCGTCCACTCCATCTCCCTCTCACGTTCTTCTTCTCCAGGTTATAGCCGTGCTCAAACAACCCATAGCATAGAACTAGGGTTCCAAATTACTCCGCCTATACTCGACTATACTCGATCATACCCTCACCATCTTGAAGCCCTCCACCACCACAACACTCGGCTGCAGTAGCATAGAGCTCGGCCTCATCATGGCCTGGGAATTCGTGCCCAAACGCAGCGCCTTCTCGAACGATTTGCCGTTGATCCGTAGCTCCAATCTCGATCTCCACCGTTGAATATAAGGATCTTGCCATGCTCTACAATATTGTAGTTGAGGGTTTTGTCTAAAAGCTGATGGATTGAGAGATCGGAGGGGAAGAATGTGGGAGTCTTCTGGCCGTGCATGACAATGGAGGCGGCTAGGGTTTCAATTTCTTTTTTTTTTTTTTAATTTATGAAGGTGTTGGGGCTATTTATAAGGAAATATCGAACACTATTCATCCCGGAAATTCCGAACTCCGATTTACGCGCTGTAACCAACGTTTCTAGGGTTTACCCCGCGTTCCGGACACAATGGAACATGTTTCGAAAGCTAATTCGGACATCTGTGCGAGTTATGGCTACAAACGTTCAATTTAAATTAAACCTATTTAAGCGATTTTCTAGGCGTTTTAATTTGTACCGGACAAACGGTAAATCCAATTGACACGAAATTTGAAACCTTACAATAATATCACATTACGGATCCGATGAAACTAGTTTCGTCGAAATCCGAGACTTTTTGAAAAATGGCTATTTTAACTCGCCAAATTAAAATTAAAAATAATTCGATGCATTTCGAGCTGCCACGATCAAACGGTAGCTCCGATTGAGACGAAAATTGAAATCCGGTAATAACTAACTATTACGGATCCAATGGAACTGGTTTCGTTCAATTCTGAGACTGTTCAAAAATTGACTATTTTCACTAGTCGATTTTAATATTAAAATATTCAATTTTCACAAATTAACTTTTAATTCGATTTTAAAAGTTCTAAAATATCATTCTAACTTCAATATGATAAAATAAAATTTTACAAATCATTTTCAATCATATTTAACTCAATTTTAATTATTTTCATAATTTAACATATTAAATTATCGATTTAATTATCCAATTAAATCCAATAATTCAAATTAAAATTTATTCGACTTATAAATTCACTTATTAATATTTAAAATTAATTAAATATTCAAATTGTAATTATTAAAAATCCTGGGTCGTTACAATAAGTGTTACCTTTCTTAGTAAGTGGTGTACAGCACGACTTGGTAGGACCCATTCCATTGTATAATTTTTGTGTTACTCGATCTATATATATTTTCTATGGGTTTTATAGTGCATATTAAGGAAATTGGTTTATAAAGAAAGATCATGATACTCAGTTATATTATACGAAGTATTTAATATAGCTTTGAATATGATTTTGGTTAAATCCTTAAAGTATGACTTTATATAAAAAATATATATGTATATATTATTATTTCAAATGATTTGGAATAAAAACCCGAATGTTTAGTTCTAAAGTTTCCTTTAAAGAAATTTTGGACAAAATACATAGTAGTTTAAGTAGTTTTGGTAAATCAGATTTTGGTATGAGTTTTCTGTATAGAAAAGTTTTATGTTATGTAGGGTGCCCGAGTGGTAGTGGCATAGCCTAGATAATTATAAATCCTTTCCTTGTTCTCTCTTGTAGTAAAGTTTGTTTGATAAATAAGTGAAAACTTATTAAGGTATTTTATTGACACATGTATCATATACATTAGGACAATGTGGTATGTTCATCACATTTTGATGTGGTTGTTTACTAGCTTTCATTTGTTAGAACGCAACGGGTTTTTTTGATGATTTTCGGACAGTCGAAAACTTCTGAATCTTTATAGAGTTTGGAGTTAAGTGTTTGGAAATTTATAAAGATAAGTTTATATAACTATTGAATGGAGAATGTAGTAAGATAAAGCATTTTATAAATGCGTTAAATATCCATGTTAAATTAAACATTCTATGACGATCCACCTTTTTGGACGATTTAAGTCGATAATAAAACACACATGTCTAAATCAAATTATTCAATGGGGTAGATTACCAATGCTATTTAATAAGAAAATAAGAGAAAGAAGAAAAACAAACACCGAATCTCACAGCGGAATAACAAATACAATAATCAAATAAAAAGTTCATGAAGCTGTTTACAATATATATTTGATTTCAATTTTTACCACCAAATCAGAGTACAATCAACAACATACCAAAATAATGCAGCGGAATAATAATAGTAAATATGGTCTAGCAAACCCCATCTTCATCTTCAGGTAATAATTTCTTCAAACACTGAAATACTAAGGCAGACCCGAGCGTAATGAAAATAAAAAAACACTCGAAACAGAACTAAAAGTTCTTATGTAAGTTAAATCAATAACAAGTAAATATGAGTGTAATAGCTTCAGAAATATTTATGAGATTTTCCAGCTCCTATCAAGTGTACAATGTGAGTGCAAAGAGATGTTATAGGATTTTCCAACTTCTAAGGATCCGTTAAACTATCCATATGTAGTAAGGTACGCTATATATGTAGTGTCTATCAGTAAAGAAAATATTAAAATAGCATTAAGGCTTTACATTAATCCATATTAACACATTTTTCAGCATTGTCCTACAGTTTTCCTTAGTAGCATCACCAGTAACGTCGAAAGTTAGAGAGGCGTCATGATAGACAACACTAAAACAAAATCGTAGTGGTCGTGTATAAGGATAATAGTATGACAAAGCACGTGAGGCAATGCCCAAGGTAGGATTATACCAGTTTACACTTTCTAGCTGGTCGTAACACATCGTTGCAACAACTACCGACCGAGTCCACCATCCTCAAAATCAAATATATGTGCACTGATCAAGTCAAAATCAATATAGTAACACAAAGTGGTGATGGCCTCAAGAGGTAGCGAACCCCTTGGCCAGACATAGACTCCTGTTTTAGTCATTTCAAATTGACACAAGTATCATGTTCATCCATCATCGTTCTCTTTCTGTATTCCAGTAAACGTCACCAATTCAACCTCTACATTCTGGATAACATCCACGAGTATATGGTTATTAAAATGGTTCCGGTAGAATGACAGAGAGTATGCCATTCATCTGGCTCCGGTCTCTTAATAACCAAATGTCATTTTTTACAATGGTTCGTTCGTTTAAATTTCAAGAATGAATCATCCTTCATATCAAATATCAGATTCACTTCAAAAATCATTTCGAATTCAAAAATACGTTAAACTTTCAAATTGTTACAATCGTATTTAAATCAATGATTTAAATTAAAATAAATCCCAATCTTACAATAGTTTGAATAATTAAAATAGTTTGGATAATTGAAATAATTTGAATATTGAAAATAGTTTAGATAATTAAAATAGTTTTGATATTAAATAAATAGTTTGGAATAATTAAAATAGTTTTAATATTGAAAAATAGTTTGGATAATTAGAATAGTTATTATATTAGAATAGTTTGGTTATTAAAATAGTTTATAAACTAAAACTATTTATATTAAAACCGTTTCTTTCTTTCACAACAATTTGAACTCGTGTTCAAATTACAAATCACAATGAATTTAATTTTTGACTGCCAATCAAGTCAACATCGTATTCAAATTCAATTTGAATCAGCCTCAATTCAAAAGATATCAAACTTTACTTCAAATCCAATTTAAACGATTCTATTCAAAGGGCTGAAAGTTTCAATTCAGATTCACATTCAAAACGATTATGTTTAAATCTGTTTCACATCCGAACTTTGAAATACCAATTTAACCCACTTTAGTTAAAGTAAATTTAGAGCTTAAATTAAAATTTAAACCTTTAATATAATTCACTTCAAATAAATCCAAATCATATCTCAATTTCAACTCTAAGATTACAAATTTAAATCCCCAAAGAATTTTTTTTAACAGTTTCAATTTTAACATTTCAAATCTCGAATTAGAAAATAATTCAATTCATATTAATCATAAATTTATTCTTTTTAAAACAATATCATTTAAACAAGTATAAATTCAAGATTTAAAACTATTTAATTTAACGAAGTCGGGTGTCTGTATATAATTTTCTACCCTGTGGCCAAATGATTAGTTATTTCAATTTTAATTACATGGATGGATATATATCATTTCAACCCATAATTAAACGACATGGGTATATATCATTTCAACCTATTTCTTAGTTTATTTTGAATAATCCAAATGAAAATTTATAGGATATCAATAATAAAATGGATAATAACAGGGATATATCTAAATAAATAAACAACCATGCATCTAACATATCAATCAATAAGCATCCAATATCGATCAACATCCAAATCAACCAATATATCACAATAGTTACTAGTTATCAATTGTCGGTGTTAAACTAGCAATTAAGTTCCAATATCAATCTAAATGTCAATTTAATTTAATATCAATTAAAATGCAAATTTAAATTACCAAGTAGCAATCAATAAAATTTTACCACTCCATGATTTTAATTTAACCAACATCAGAAAATTTAGTATTGCGTAAGTGGGTTTAATCACCCACCTTTGATTCTAAGCCCATAAATGTCTAAAAAAAACCCCAAAATCTCAACAGTCTCCAAATTAAACCATACCAGTTTCACGTTGTCTAGAATTTCAATACGAGTAATGGAAGAAACCGTGTGTGATTTGGAATTAGTATGCAAAAGTTAGTAAAGTAAGAACATTCGAATTTTAAATTTTAATTAAAATAATATAGGGGAAAATTCGTAAATAAAATCACCTCCCCCAACCCTTAGAACCATCGAACAACATAACCCACGTGATCAGCCGCCACCTTTGAGCCACCAACCGCCGCGCCACACACATCCATTCTTATATCAGACCTTGCCGTCGTCACCGCCATGCCAGGCTGCATCCAACCATGATCGTGCAACGCCCCAACCTCTCCCAAAAACTGTCCACCGCTACCGCCGTTTCAAGGCCAATTCCAGCGCCGTCGTTTCAAGGCCAATTCCGGCGAACCTCGGCGTCATCTGCCCCCATCAAGCCACACAAAACGACTCGGCACCTCTTCCTTATAGGATCGATTTCACCCTGGGGGGTGAATGGGATGATACTAATAATTATAAAAACTTAATACGGAAGTATATAAAATAATTGCAGCCCAGATAATAGTAGAATAATAGAAGCACGGATAATAGTAGAATTTTAAAAACAGAAATAGAACAACACAGATTTACCCAGCTTTGGCAAAACCCTGCCTACGTGCTGCCCCCAGGTTTCTACTAGAAATTAAGTAGTCAGACACTTACACACGTAAACTCACGACACCCACTATCGACAAACCTAATTCTACGAACAAAACCCTACCACAATTCAGCCACTGAGTTGGGAATTCTCGAACCACACTACCGTAGTTCGTCCCCTAGTCACACGACTAGAATTTACAAAAGTTTAAAAATAAATATAAATAAAAAACAACTTAAAACAATAAAAACCTAATTTCAAAAAAAAACTAAAAGCCTTATAATTAAAAACCCAAAAGAAAATAAAGGTCGGTCCCAAAGGATTTAAGTGATAAAAAATATTCCTCCTTTTCTCTTTTATTTCTACGGCTCGATTCCTTGTACTTCGTTGCTTTGAAAATGGCTGCTTCATTCCTCTTAAGAAAACTAGGGTTTTGTGAAGTGAATTGTTGCTCTATAATAGATCGGTCGAGTTGAGTGATTGTTCTTACGTTGCTTTCTTGATCGTCTTCTGGCTTAAGCACATGTACAGTTGCTTCAATTCGTCGAGTTCGATTTGATTAAATCTAGCATGTGATTCCTTTATTATTCTCTTTGGTATGCTTGAACTTGAATGCCTTTGAATGCCGATGATGATTGGGTTAAATAGGATTCAACATCCTATAATCTCTTCCGTATGTATTTTATTTGAATCTTGCTTGGCCATTGATTTTCGTTTGGTTGCTTGTGATGTTTTCTGACTTTTTCAATTCGTATTTCGTTCCTTGAATATCACGGCTTTGATTTTGTCTTGCTCAATTTAACCTTGGTCACCACAGCTTTGACTTTGGTATTTAAAATTGAGATAATCTAGACTTTGGATTTGGTTTCGTTCTTTATGTTGTTGACATTAGCCACTTTAATTTTGTGAAAATTTGACTTTGTTGTTATCTTGGTTCAATTTACCACGTATACTTCTTTTTTAAAATGTTTAACTTATGGCTTGATTTGTGTTCTTTCTATTTGCCTTGACTTATCGGCCTGTTTATAAATTTTGTAGCTCTGGCTTTGACTCGATTTTAAACTACTACCTTGAAAATTGTTCGACTTGCAACACTTGATTATCTAATTGATTTTTATCTGTAGACTTTGCTTCATGTTCTAATAGTTGTATATCATCATTCACTGTTTGCTTTTCTTTGAACAGTGGCACGCAACTGTGCTTACTATAACCATGTATATACATACATATATGTATGTATATATGTGTGTGATTGACTTGATTCTCCTTGTTTGATTGTTGCGTTTTCACTTGGTTTCATTGAGCTTGTTGCTGTGATGTTTTGTGCTGATGTTGCACTTGGTTTCACTTAAGTCTTGTTGCAGCTAAAACTATGAACTGTTACATATATGTGTGTGTACTTATCCTTGGTTTATATGAATGCGGTCTTGAAGTCTTGATATAGTGTTGTCAATGCATATGTGCTTGGTTCTCTGGTCTAGTTGAGTTTTGTACATGTAGTGTATGCACTTTGATTTTCTAGGCACTGTTCAAATGTATTTTACTTTGACATGTTCGATTTGAATTCCCTGCGACATGGTCTTTTTTCATCTTGATTTTGGACTTTGGTTCATGTCTGCACTTTACACTTCAATGTTCACTGTCTTGTGTTATTGTGTGCCTCTGGTCTAATTTGTTGTATTGGTCGAGACCATGTTCAATTGGTAGCTGCAGTGTCTTCTCCACTTGGATACATACATGCATACATTTATGTATGTATATATGTGTGTGTTTTGATGTAAGTCTGCACTTTGTTGTTGCTTCAAGCTAGTTTGCATTTGCTTCCATGTTGTTAGGCTTGCTTTGTTCTAGTTGACTGCATTGCAATATGTAACCAGCTTTGTACTTAAGGTATTGATCCACTTGGTTGAACATACGCCGCATCTGAAAGTTTTGCATTGCTTTGTTTCTAATCACTGTTTACCGGTCCTGGTTCATGCTTGTATTTGAATGGTTGAGTTGTTTTCATGTGTATACATTGAATTTTCGGTCGAGGCTTGTTCCAGTCATTTAAAAATTGACCATTCTACTTTTTTTGTATTGCACCTGAGTTGAACCTAGCTTTGGCTTGGGTTTGACCTTGTGCTTGTATCATGACTTTATTTTTATCGCACTTGAGTTGAACCTAGCTTTTGATTGGGTTTGACCTTGTGCTCACATGTCCCTATAATTTATCAAGTGTATATCGGTGTGAACGGCCTTGTGGCATGTACAAGTGATACACTATGCATGTCACAGGTTGTTCGTGTAAGATGAGTTCAAAATTAAATGATGACGAACAACTTAATAACTAAGGAAAATACCATTTTCAAAACACATTTTATTTTACATTGCAAAAATATTTCTTTTCCAATTTTACCGCGTCAGTGTTTATTTTGCAGATAACTCAGATGCTAGTTTCAGTCTGGATTAGAGTTGAAGATTAAATACGAGTGAATGAGTGATATGTAGTGAGGTGCAAATGTAAATGATAATTGTATAATGAAAAATTATGTTGTGATTTGAAATTGTATATAGTGGGAGCTCAAATTTGTACTATTCAAAATTGTAATAAATATTTGTTTGAATAAAATATCTATTTGAATATAAATTTTGTGTTATTTATTTTATTCAGCAAATATTTATTTAATTATGTGAAAATAAAATAGTACAATAACAAATACATTTAAATGAATATATATATTTACATGTATGTTTATTATCATCAAACAAAAATCATATACTAGCATATTCAACAACTCTCACTTTTGATGATAACAAACATATGTTTAAGATTTTGAATTTATTAAATGTATTTGATCATTCAATTTGTTCCCACTATTTGAATGCTCCCTCTCTACAACAAAGCTCCCCCTTTATATATGCATAAAAATAAATAAAAATATGCAAATGAACCTAGATGCAAATAGAAAATACAAAATAAAATATTTGACCTTTATTTGCCAAAATCTTAACTTTTCTCTCCCCCTTTTGTTATCGGAAAAAGAGTAATAGTGTTTGAAATGGAGATAAAGTGATAGACAGTAATACCATATTAATACCCAATCGGGTATAAATATTAAATTTTAATAAAAAATCAAACAAAAATCATAAATTTAGCTGCATATTCCACTTTAGAATGATAGGGAGGATGTAAAACCATATAGTCGTGTCTATTTGCGGTATATTTATATCAAGAATTTGAATATCTACTAACCTTTCATAACCGTTAGGACCTTTAAATGTGATTAGTAGTATTCCAATTTTTTTTAACAAAAATGAATTTCAAGCATCTTCTAACCATGCATAACCGTGAGAACGTTTAAATGGGATTAGAATCAACTTGTCTATTTGATAATCAATTTTGATATGTGCTTCATACATGCATAACCGTGATGACTTTTACATGAGCATGAAAGCACATAATCAAAAATTCTAAGTAATTCATCCATGCATAACCGTGAGGACTTTTAAATAAGCTTGAATAATTTGGATGTTTTTGTTGCTAAAAATATAATAAAATGAAAAATGAATGATTTCCCATTTAAAATACCATATATTGACATACTATATTGGAGTTTGATAAGTGATGGTCGTTAGAAATATAATAGCAATAGAGATGGTCATGGAATTTTTACCCATCAAAAGTTATTATAAATCTTGTTTAAAGTTTTTAAAGAAATTTACTAGATATACTGTCTCAAGTTATAATGTATGATTAGTATCAACACTCATCATTTTTTAGTCACTATTTATCTTTTCGATAATCAGTAGGGAGTCAAATTAGTTAATGTAGTCATTTAAAATCAATTCCAAAAGTATTTACGAGATCAAATTTTCTAAAATGACTAATCTGAAACAAGGTCAACAAAAACTATTTTCTTGAAAGGGTTTATAAGAAAAATGACTGCTAATTTGAAAATCAGTTGGAATGAAGAATATGCAGATATTTTCTTTGAAAATTGATGCAATTTATGAATGTCTATACATAAAACTCATTCTACTAGTAATTTTTCTATTAACTAGATTACAGTGTAATCTGCATTCGAAGTTCCCTTTGACACAAGATTATCAATAGTTGGATGTCATAGACCAGACCGTGATATCTTAAAATCATTTTTAACAGCTTTTAAACGAAATTCTCTTGAATTTGAATTAAAATAGTGCAAATTTACAAACAGTGAACATAGTGTCAGATCCAGAAGCAGTAAGATAAGCAGATATATCCATGTGTATCGAGAGTAATCAAAAATTACTTCAAGACAATATTTCTTATCATCTAAACTTGCATTATCATTAGTTCAATCAAATCTATATGATCTAGTTCAAAAACTCTAGAGATACTTAGTGTTCTAGGCATAACAAGATAGTTAACCAACAATTTTGAACAAGTCAGAATTAAAACCTACATTCATTTCTTTATCACATAACTGACTGAATAAAATCAGTTTATGGTGCAGATTTTCACATTTAATAAATCGTTCAAAATATACCATTGCCTATTTTACCTCTACATTAATATTTCATTGTAGCTCATTTTGATTGTGTCATCTTTATACTACGCTAAGGAACTTTGATTTGTCGCCCGTCATGTGCCTGGAACGGCCAGAATCCAGTAACATTGTTGTTTTTCCTAAGCCTACCACCACACCTACACGGAAAAAGATTTTTGTGACCTATTTGTTTTTATAGGTCCATGTTTGTTAGTGGCGAAATATTTTGAAAAATACATTTGTGTAGATCCAAGACTATTTATATTTATTCCTTTTGGCACCCAAATTTGTTTGACTTTAAGGGATTTTATATTCGTGCCTTTTGGAACCCAAAGTGGTATTGTTTTCACGTGTTTTGGTCCATACCAGCAATTATTGTGATTGTGTGCAATTTTTCCACAAATCATGCCTTTGGATTGACTTGGTTAATTTCACCTCTAATACATTCAGATTGATTATACCTAAGTCCTTGTCTAAAAGTATTAACAGTTTGTTTCCCTAACAGCATATTTAACGATCTTTCTCCTTTGGAAAATTTTCCTAAAGTTGTAGACAATTGTTGGACTTGTGTTTTAAGAAATTCATTTTCATTTAATAATTGAGTGCACTTTTTAATAGAATTTTCTCTCTTAGTATTCTCACTTTCTTTCAAAATCTGAATTTCATTTTCAAGTGATTTAATTTTAATTTCTGACCTTTTAATTTCTTCTTCAAATGATGGACACTTATCACACTTAGGGCTCTTGGTTTGATAGTTTTTAACCAATTGATCAAGTTGTTTATTTAAATCTATCAAACTATATCTTTATGATTTAATTTAGCGTATTTCCTCCTAAGTCGTTCAAAATAGCCATTTACTTTGTGAAAATATATGAGTAATTCCGAATGAGATAGTTTTGATATCTCGCTTGGCTCATCATCATCGCTGTCAGTTATATCACCTCAAAGACACAAATCTGCTTTTTCATTCTCACTGCCGATGCTTTTATCATCTTCATTATTTTCATCCTGGGTGGCTGTAAAACTTCTCCTTTTTTATTTCTTTCGTTGGCTGAGTTGATTCTGCGGACAATTGGGTTTGATATGACCGAGTTAGTTGCACTTGTGACATATGATCTCCTGCTCTTCTGAGTGGTCCAATGATTTGACTATTCTACTTTTTAATTTTTGATTTAGAGCTGGATTTCCGTATTTGTGGTTCCACTTTTTGAATCTCTTTATTACTAGCGCCATCTCAGCTGCTACATCATCATCATTATCACTACTTTCCGTTGTTCTTTTAAGAGCTATTGATTTCTTTCGAGTATCACCTCCTTCGCGTTCTTCCTTGAATTTGATTTCTAGCTTGTAAGTGGTGAGATTTTCGATGTGCCTTCGACTTTGATTTGTTTTAGATCTTTTGATTCTTTAATGGCTGTAACTTTCGCTTCAAAATTTCATGGAAGGACTCCGAGGATTTTTCGGACTATTTTCAATTATGTGTATGATTTTCCAAGTGTTTTTGATTTGTATACAATATTAGAATGTCATCCATACATCTCTTTGACATTTTCATCCTTGGCCATTGTGAAGTTCTCATATTCACTACTAAACATGGCAAGGCGAGATTCCTTGACTTGAGTTGTTCCTTCGTGAGTCACTTCAAGTGTGTGCCAGATTTCTTACACAGTTAGACAATGTGAGACACGATTAAATTCGATTTGATCCAATGAACAAATAATAGAATTCATAGCTTTAGCATTAGCATTATGTTGTCAATTTTCAAGATTTGTCCATTGATCCATCGGTTTATCTATTTTCTGATTATTTACCATTGTAGTTGGTGTCCTATATCCTGTCTCAACAATATTCCAAGCATCAATGGTTTTCAAAAAAAATTCATTCTATTTTTCCAGTAAGCATATTCACCATTGAACATTGGTGGTCTAACTATGGACTGTCCCTCAGCAAAAGCCTTATTAAAAGAAGCCATTTAAAAAAATTAAAAACTAACATTTGTTTTTGAAAAATCAAATTTTTAAAACAAAAATTGGCTTTTTGTTCCTAGCTTTGATACCACCTGTAGGATCGATTTCACCCTAGAGGGGGGTGAATAGGAAGATAAGAATAAATATAAAAATTTAATGTGGAGTTATATAAAATAATTGCAGCCTAGATAATAGCAGAATAATAGCAGCACAGATCATAGCAGAATATTAAAAGAAGAAATAGAACAATACAGATTTACCCAGCTTCGGCAAAACCCTACCTATGTGCTGCCCCCAAGGTTTCTACTAGAAATTAAGTAGTTAGATGCTTACACACGTAAACTCGTGGCACCCGCTATCGACTAACCTAACTCTATGCTCAGAACCCCTGCCCAACTCAGCCACCGAGTTGCAAATTCTCGAACTACACCACCGTAGTTCATCTCCTAGTTGCGTGACTAGAATTTACAAAAGTTTAAAAATAAATCACAAATAAAAAACAAATTAAAATAATAAAACCCTAATTTTAAAAAACTAAAAGCCTTATAATTAAAAACCCAAAGCAAATAAAGGCCGGCCCCAAAGGATTTAAGTGATAAAAAAAGTTCCCTCTTTTCCCTTTTATTTCTTTGGCCCGATTCCTTGTATTTCGTTGCTTTGAAAATGGCTACTTCGTTGCTCTTGAGAAAATTAGGGTTTCGTGAAGTGAAGCCGCTGCTCTATAATAGATTGAGTTGAGTGATTGTTCTTGTGTTGCTTTCTTGATCGTCTTCTAGCTTAAGCATATGTGCAGTTGCTTTAATTCGTCGAGTTTGATTTGTTAAATCTGGTATGTGATTTCCTTTTTCATTCTCTTTGGTATGATTAAACTTAAATGCCTTTGAATGCCGATGATGATTGGGTTAAATAGGATTCGAAATCCTATAATCTCATTCGTATGTATTTTATGCTTATGATGTTTTCTAACTTTTCCAATTCGTATATTTTCGTTCCTTGAATATCACGACTTTGATTTTGACTTGTTTGATTTTACCTTGATCACCACGGCTCTGACTTTGATATTTAAAATTGAGATAATCTGGACTTTGGATTTGGTTACATTCTTTATGCTGTTGACATCGGCCACTTTAATTTTGTGAAAATTTGGCTTTGTTATTATCTGGGTTCAATTTACTGTATATACTTCTTTTTGAAAATGTTTTACTCACGGCTTGATTTGTATTCTTTCATCTCTGCCTTGACTTATTGAACTGTTTATAAATTTTGTAGCTCTAGCTTTGAATCGATTTGAAACAGCTACCTTGAAAATTGTTCAACCTACAACACTTGATTATCTGATTGATTTTTATCTATAGACTCTACTTCATGTTGTAACAGTTGTGTATCATCATTCATTGTTTTCTTTTCTTTGAACAGTGGCTCACGATTGTGCTTACTATAACCATGTATATACATACATATATGTGTGTATATATGTGTGTGATTGACTTATTCACCTTGTTCGATTGTTGCCTTTCCACTTGGTTTCATTGAGCTTGTCGCTGTGACGTTTTGTGTTTATGTTGCACTTGATTTCACTTGAGTCTTGTTGTAGCTGAAAATTTGAACTGTTACATATATGTGTGTGTGCTAGTCCTTGGTTTATATGAATGTGGTCTTGAAGTCTTGATGTAGTGTTGTCAGTGCATATGTGCTTGGTTCTCTGGTTTAGTTGAGTTTTGTACATGTAGTTTCTGCACTTGATTTTCTAGCCTCTGTTCAAATGTATTTGACTTTGACATGTTCAGTTTGAATTCCCTATGATATTGACTTTGTTCTTCTTGATTTTGGACTTTGGTTCATGTCTGCACTTTGCACTTCATTGTTCACTGTCTTGTGTTATTGTGTGCCTCTGATCTGATTTATTGTATTGCTCGAGATTGTGTTCAATTGGTAGCTGCAATGTCATCTCCACCTGTATACATACATATATTTATGTATGTATATAGGTGTGTGTTTTGATGTAAGTCTGCACTTTGTTGTTGCTTCTAGCTAGTTTGCATTTGCTTCCATGTTGTCAGGCTTGCTTTGTTCTGGTTGACTGCATTGCAATATGTAACCTGCTTTGTACTTGAGGTGTTGATCCACATTGTTGAACATATGATGTGTTCATTAGAAATTTTTGCATTTCTTTGTTACCAATCACTGTTTACTGGTCCTGGTTCATGCTTGTGTTTGAATGGTTGAGTTTTTTTCATGTGTACACATTAAATTTTTGGTCGAGGCTTGTTCCAGTCATTTAAAACATGACCATTCTATTTTTGTTTTTGTATTGCACCTGAGTTGAACCTAGATTTGGCTCGGGTTCGACCTTATGCTCATATCGTGACTTTATTTTTATTGCATTTGAGTTGAACCTAGTTTTGATTGGGCTTGACCTTGTTCTCACATGTCCCTGCAATTTTATCAAGTGTATATTGGTGTGAACGGCCTTGTGGCTTGTACAATGATACACTGTGCATGTCACAGGTTGTTCATGTAAGATGAGTTCAAAATTAAATGATGAGGAACAAACCAATAACTGAGGCAAATACCATTTTCAAAACACATTTTATTTTACACTGCAAAAATATTTCCTTTTCAATATTACTGTGTCAGTGTTTATTTTGTAGATAACTCAGATGCTGGTTTCAGTTGGGAATAGAGTTGAAGATTAAATACGAGTGAATGAGTGATATGTAGTGAGGTGCAGATGTAAATGATAATTGTATAGTGAAAAATTGTGTTGTAATTTGAAATTGTAAAAATTGTGTATACAGTGAGAGCTCAAATTTGTATTATTCAAAATTGTAATAAATATTCTTTTGAGCAAAATATCTGTTTGAATTTGAATTATGTATTATTTATATTATTCAGCAAATACTTATTTAATTATGTGAAAATAAAACAGTACAATAACAAATACATTTAAATGAATATATATGTTTATTATCATCAAACAAAAATCATATACTAGCATATTCAACACTCCTTTATCCAGTGATCATCTTAGATCATCCCATAGATAAAGATCCACCGTTGATCCTAAACCCTAGGAAGAACAGCCGAGAATGTTTCATAACTTTTTGGTCAAATAGAGCTTCGATTGCAAAAAGAATTGTAGTCGAGAGCTTCGCGATAATGTATAATTTGATAGGGTTTTAGAAGTATGAATATTGAATTAGATTTGAAATTGGGATTTAGGGTTTTAGGATATTCACCATTGAAAAGGAAAAGTTAGATCAGAAAGTACATATAGAAAAATAGAACAGAAGACTGTTAGGGTTTCATAACAACAAATATATAGACAAATGTGGAACAGATCTCGATTGGGCGAAAGTGATAACGAAGGCCCGAAAACCTATTTCGTTCCTGAAATGAAAATAGGTCATCATATATGTTAAAATGTAGATTTTAATATTTCTAAACTCAATAAAACTAATCTCAAACCCTAATTCTATTATAGATCGAAGTTAGCTTAAAAATCAAATTCTATTTATTTTTACATGTTAATTAAACAAATTATTATTAAACTGATTTAATCACTTTTAGATTCAAAATTAAAAGTTTTATATCATCATTCTTGGTTAAATAGGAATTTAATAATTTTTAAAATTAAATTTTCCATCTTAAATCCAAGATTTAAATATTTAAATTAATTCCAACATTTAATTATAACAGTAATAAAATCCTAGTTCATTATATTTTAAATTTCAAACAAATTCTTTTATTTTCATTTACATGTTCTTTAAATTAAATCAACAGTTCCTTTATGAATTTATTAAACATAAGTTTCCATTTTATTATACTTATTATGCTACAGTTAACGTCTATTCTTATATTAAATGCAATGTTTCAATTACATTAAATTCCATTATTACAAATTTAATATTCAGAAACGGATTAATTAATGAGATGAGAAATAAAACAATTGTTACAACTTAGTAATTCATATCTATTAATTTATTGTTTACAAACAAGGATTATAAATATACTTAGTAATTAACTGATTTCTTATTCTATGCTAAAACCAATTTCAATTTAAATAACATACAATTTCTCCTTCAATACGTCATTTATTTTATTCCTTATTAAACTTTACAATTATATCCAATTTAAACTTTACCATTATATTCCAATTAGAGAAAAACATCTATTTTATTCTTTAACTATTAACATTTATTATTTCAAATCTTATTGTTAATATGCAACCCAACATTGTTACTTTGAATTGGGTTATCATCTTTCGACCTATTAAAATTTGTTGTTTTAGATTCATTTAAGATCAAATTATGTACTCTAACAATTTTTTACACTAATAAATCATAAATTTTAATTTTTGACTATATTAAATTCCAAAGTCTTATTTAATTTAACATTTTTAATTGTCAAAAATATAGGTCGCTACAATCTCTCCCACTCAAAACTTGTCGTCCCCGGAAAGGAACAAGAAAGAATCAAGAAATTTGAAATATTTTGAGTAAAATATATCAATTTATAAACCATTAACTTACATATTCGGGTTTAATATAAATTTGAAAATAAATCAACTTCCACGAAAAAAATTCTAAGTCCTAAATTCATGAAAACTTTCGATAGCATCTCCTTTATGTGGCTAGGTTCGAAAAAATAACAATATAAATAATTACAAAGTATATATCTTATTTCAATAATAAAGCATCTCAAACCATGGGAAAGTAACAAAATGCCGCTACAAAAACCATAATTAGAAAACGTACCATTTATCGGGCAAACAAAATTCAATTTTATGAAACCAAAAGCAGCTGTTATTGTTTCCATAAACCTATATCTTACTTGCAAAATCCAAAAGAGCTGTAACTATGTAAAAGAGCAATACATTAGTTATTCCAATCAATAGTACAAGCAACAAAACATATATAATAATCATATACAAAACAAAAGTACTACGACCACTATGTGCAACAAAAGAATCCATCACACATCCAAAGCAACCAAAAACTAATGGTTTGTCCAGATTTAGAAACTTTTCTACGCACAAGGGTGATAAATAAACTACTACGTACACCTTAGCGCAACAGCCTTAGGTAGTTACTCAATAGATTATTCATACAACCTCGAATTATTTGAAGTGTCATTTCCCAATTTCTTGTAACCCAAACAACATAGAATTTAAATATTATTTAACTTTGTATGATGTAAATATATCATTTGTACATAATATCAATTCTGATCGCTTGCTTGAATACACATATTTCACTTTCGAGCTCGTATTGATAACCTGACCACTTTAGTACTGACTTTGATCCGATTTCTTGATTAGAAATCTCTGTACTCCTTGCATAGCCATAAACTATGACAGAAAACTTCAAAATCATATCAAAATCTATATCAAGCATTCGCTGTCAAGAATCGAGTAAAAAATCCTAGCTCGGACTGGTGTACATTACCATAATTCATGTATTCGAATTTGGATCAGAACTGTTATGCGGATAAAATGATCTATGCACAACTTACATATTATTCTATTGGTTTTTTACACATCAATTACTTTTCATTTATTTTCAATTCTCATTCGTTCATACAAGATAATCTTTTATTATTTTACATTCATTTACTTGCATAGATTATTTACCATTCAATATTTAAGATCATCAATGGATAAATTCTCCAAGTATACATATGTTTATTTGTAGTTTAATTCACATTTATTATTTATATAACTTGATTTCCATTTAAAATTAATATTCATTAGTGAATCATTTCATACTTAAGTTTTCTATTTTTTAATTTACATTTATTCCTTCGTATATAGTATATTTTAATATTAAATCTATTTATGAATCATTTCAACATTTTCTTAAGTTTATAATCATTTGCTCAAATTGTATTCTCTTTTTACTATTCAATTTTATTACTAAGCATTTCAAAACATTAACTTAAGTGTATGATATTTCTCATAACATCTTGGTCCTTTATTTAGACAAAATTTCATTTTGAAACATTGTTATTACTTAAGTTTTTTACTTGTATAATATTCCATTTAATCTTAGAAGCATATACTAAAAATCTAATTCAAATTACTAAAAAAGAATGTTCAATAGTTCAAACCTATTTTCATTTTCATTTTCTTTTAATTTAAGAGCTACAAAATTTTAACTTTTATATTTTCACTAAAACATTTAGCTTAAATTTCAGATTTCAATTTGGAAATTTTCAACTTATTAAGTTAGTCGAAGGTTCCATTCCATTACAATAATTGAAAATCACTAATTACCCAAAAACTTAAGAACTGAATAATGGGTTCCATTTCAAATCATCTTGAAATAATATATACTTATATTTTTTTATCAACTCATACTTGATGGATTTAAATCAAAATTTGTTTATCAAACAAATGTGTAGCAAAGACACTATAGTGGTCTTCCCGCTTTGAAACTCAAAAATGAATGTCGATGATGTCGAGGTCATCACCGCAATTATTTTCCAGTGACAGAAGAGGGGAGTATAGAGCTTATTTTTATTAAAATTATTTAAAATATTTATTCTAATCTTATTAAAAATATTTCTATCCGAAAATACTTCCAAATAATACCAATATTTTTAAAAAAAAATTGAAAACCGATTTCAAAACACCGGAATTTAAGTTCTCAAATTTCCAATTTAAATCCACGTTATTTGTAAATCATAATTTACATACCTTATTTATAAAATTACATTTTCTTATAACATACAATAGTCAAGGTTTTAAGAATTTTTACTAACCAACAATAAATGACAATAATCATATATTATCATTTCCTAACAAACAACACACCAAAATAACATATAAATTTAAGAAAAATTATTATCTTAAATATAAAATATAATGCTAGGTAAATTATTTCATTTACCTATTTCAACAAAAAAAAATACCATGTCCATTTGTCTTTTTAAGTATTTAGAAATCCTTATCGATGCCACAGCGTCCTATATTCCCACCGAAATTCATAAATGCTCAACAAACAAATTAACACAATATAAAACATTTTTTTAGCACCAACAAATACGCTCTCTCATACACATCAACTCATTCTAGGGTATTACTAGCCCTATCTCTAATGGGTTTACTCCTAACGGGCTAAGGTATCTCTAAACCAAAGCTCTAATACCAACTGTGATGACCCATCTTTTTGGACGATTTAAGTTGACAATAAACCACATATGTCTAACTTAAATTATTAAAAGTAGCATATTATGAAAGGGGTTTAATAAGAAAATAAGAGAAAAGAAAGAAAGCAAACACAAAATCTCGCAGCGGAATGACAAAATATAATAATAAAATAAACAGTTCATGAAGTTGTTTAACAATATACATTTGATTTCAATTTTTACAACATAATCAGAGTACAATCAACAACATACCGAAATAATGCGACAGAATAATAATAGCAAATACGGTTTAGCAAACTCCATCTTCATCCCTTCAAACACCAAAATACTTAGGATGACCCAAGCGTAATAAAAAGACAAAACATTCCAGGCAGAACTAAAAGTTCTTATGTAAGTTAAATCAATAACAAGTAAATATGAGTGTAATAGCTTTAGTGATGTTTATGGGATTTTCCATCCCCTATCAAGTATACAACGTGAGTGCAATAATTTAAGAGATGTTACGGGATTTTCCATCTCATATCAAGTATACAACGTGAGTGCAATAATTTAAGAGATGTTACGGGATTTTCCATCTCCTAAGGATCCATTAAACTATCTATATGTAGTGCCTATCAGTAAAGAAAATATTAAAATAGCATTAAAGCTTTACATTAATCGACCTTAACACATTTTTCAGCATTGTTCTATAGTTTGCCTTAGTAGCATCACCGGTAATGTCAATAGCCAGGGAGGCGTCGTGATAAGACAACAATATAACAAAATTGCAGTGGTCCTGTATAAGGATAATTGTATGACAAGGCACGTGAGGCAATGCCCAAGGCAGGATTCTACCAATTTACCCTTTCTGGCTAGTCCTAACACATTGTTGCAACGACTACCGACCAAGTACACCACCCCAAAATCAAGTCAATGTTCATCGATCAAGTCAAAATCAATATAGTAATACGAAGGGGTGATGGCCTCTAAAGGTAGCAAACCCTTTGGCCAAATATAGGCTATTGTTTTAGTTATTTCAAATTGACACAAGTATCGGGGTCATCCATCATCGTTCTCTTTCTTCATTCCAGTAAACGTTGCCAGTTTAATCTCTACATTCTGGGTAACAGCCACCACGTACACGGTTGTTAAAGTGGTTCCAGTAGAATGAGAGAGAGTATGCCATTCATCCGGCTCCAGTCTCTTAATAACCAAAAGTCATTTTCACACCAGTTGTTCTTCTAAATTTCAAGAACGAATCATACTTCATATCAAAATATTAGATTCACTTCAAAAATCATTTCACATTCATAAATATGTTACAATTTCAAATCAAAACATTCATATCTAAATCAATGATTTAAATATAAATAAATCCCAATCTTCCAACAGTTTGAATATTGAAAATAGTTTGAATAATTAAAATAGTTTTAATATTGAAAATAGTTTGGCTAATTAAAATAATTTGAACATCGAAAATAGTTTGGATAATTAAAATAATTTTAATATTAATAAAATAGTTTGGAATAATTAAAATAGTTTGGAATAATTAAAATAGTTTTAATATTGAAAAATAGTTTGGATAATTAGAATAGTTAATATATTAGAATAGTTTGGTTATTAAAATAGTTTATAAATTAAAACTATTTATATTAAAACCATTTCTTTCTTTCACAACAATTTGAACTCGTGTTCAAATTACAATCATAATGAATTCAATTCTAGAATGCCAATCAAGTCAACATCATATTCAAATTCAATTTAAATCAACCTCAATTCAAAAGGTTTCAAACTTTACTTCAAAACCAATTTAAACGGTTCTATTCAAAGGGCTAAAAGTTTCAATTCAAATTCCCATTCAAAACAATTAAGCTTAATTCCTTTTCACATCCAAACATTGAAATACCAATTTAACCCACTTTAATTAAAGTAAATTCAAAGCTCAATTTAAAATTTAAACCTTTAAAATAATTCACTTCAAATAAATCCAAATCATATCTTGATTTCAACTCTAAGATTTCAAATTAAATCCTTAAAAAAAATTCATTTAACAGTTTCAGTTTCAACATTTCAAATCTCGAATTAGAAAATAATTAAATTCATATTAATCAAAATTTTATTCTTTTTAAAATAATACCATTTAAACAAATCTAAATTCAAGATTTGAAACCATATAATTTAACAAAGCCCAGTGTCCGTATATAATTTTCTCCCCTATGGCCAAGTGATCAGTTATTTCAATTTATATTACATGGATGGATATATATCATTTCAACCCATAACTAAATGACATAGGTATATATCATTTCAACCTATTTCTTAGTTTATTTCGAATAATCCAAATGACAATTTATAGGATGACAAATTATAAATAAGATAATAACAGGGATATATCCAAATAAATAAACAACCATGCATCCAACATATCAATCACTAGGCATCCAATAAAGACCAACATCCAAATCAACCAATATATCACAACAGTTGCTAGTTATAACTTATCGGTGTTAAACTAGCAATTAAATTCCAATATCAATTTAAATGTCAATTTAATTCAATATCGATTTTAGTTTCAACTAAAATGTAAATTTAAATTACCAAACAACAATCAATAAAATTTTATTACTCCATGCTTTTAATTTAACTAACATCAGAAAATTAGTATTGTATGAGTGGGTTTAATCACTCACCATTGATTCTAAGCCCATTAAAAACTAACAAAAGCCCAAAATCTCAACAGCCTCCAAATTCAACCAAACTAGATTCATGTTGTCCGGAATTTAAATACGATTCCGATGGAAGAAACCGCTCATGAATTGAAGTTTGCGTACAAGTGTTATTCAAGTTAGAACATTTTGAATTTTAATTAAAATAATATAGGGTCAAATTCGTATATAACATCACCTCCTCCAACACTTACGAACCATCGAACAACAGACCCACACGATCAACTGCCACCTTTGAGCCATCAACCGCGGTGCCACATGCCTTCGTTCTTAGATCAAACCTTGTTGCCCTCATCGTCATGCCAAGCCGCATCCAACCATGATCGCACGACGCTCCAACCTCGCCAGAAAATTGGTTGTCGCTACTGCCGTTTCAAGGCCAATTCTGGCGAACCTCGGCGTCATGTACCTAATCAAGCCACATAGATCGACTCAGCACCTCCTCCTCCACCCAATGATCATCTCCGATTGTCCCATAGATGAAGATCACCGTTGATCCCAAACCCTAGGATAAACGGTCGATAATGTTTTGTAAATTTATAATCAAAACAGAGCTTCGATTGCAAAAACGAATTGTAGACGCTAATTCCATTCATTGAGAGCGTCACAAAAATATATAATTTGATAGGGTTTGAGCAGTTTGAATTTGATTTAGATCTGAAATTGGGAATTAAGGGTTTTAGGATATTCACCATTGAAAGGGAGAAGTTAGATCAGAAAGTACGTGCAAGAAAATAGAATCGAAGGCTACTAGGGTTTCATAACAACAAATATAAAAACAAAGACGGAACAGGAATAGATGGAACATATATCGATTGGGCCAAAGCGATAACAAAGTCCCAAAAACTCGTTTCGTTCCCGAAACGAAAAATAGGTCATCCATTATGTTGAAATATAGGTTTTTAATATTTCTAAACTCAATGAAACTAATCTCAAACCCTAATTCTTTTGTATATAGAATTTAGCTTTATAATCAAATTATATTTATTTTTAAACATTAATTAAACGAATTATTATTAAACTTATTTAATTACTTTTAAATTCTAAACTAAAAGTTTTCTATCATCATTCTTGGTTAAACGGGGATTTAATAATCTTTTAAAATTAATTTTTCCATGTTAAATCCAAGATATAAATATTAAATTAATTCCAACATTTAATTATAACAGTAATAAAATCCTAGTTCATTATATTTTAAATTTTAAACAAATTCTTTTATTTTCATTTACATGTTCTTTATATTAAATCAACAATTTCCTTATGAATTTATTAAACATAAGTTTCTATTTTATTACACTTATTACTCTACAGTTAATGTTTTTTCTTGTATTAACTGTAACGTTTCAATTACATTAAATTCCATTGATTACAAAATTTAATATTAAAAATTGATTAATTAATGAGATGAGAATAAAACAAAAGTTACAACTTAGTAATTCATATCTATTAATTTATTGTTTACTAACAAAGATTATAAATTTACTTAGCAATTAACAGATTATTCTATGCTAAAACCAATTTCAATCTAAATAACACATGATTTCTCCTTTAGTACATCATTTATTTTATTTATTACTACACTTTTCAATTATATTTAATTTAAAGTTTACAATTATATTCCAATTAGAGATAAACATTCATTTTATTCTTTACCACATTAACATTTGTTATGTCAAATTTTATTGTTTATATGCAACCCGACATTGTTACACGTTCAATTGAATTGGGTTATCATTTCTTTAACTTATTAAAATTTGTCATTTTAGAATTCATTTAAGATCAAGTTATATATTCTAATAATTTTTTTACATTAATAAATCATAAATTTTAATTTTTGACTATATTAAATTCCAAAGTCTTATTTAATTTAATATTTTTAATTGTCAAAAATACAGGTTGTTGCACATTTGATGTTATTAGGCCAACTAACAAACGTCTTTACCTTAGGTGTAACAACCCGCATATTATCAATTGTATATTTAAATATTTTATTTAAATATTTTATCGATACTCGGAATTTAGTCCGAAAAGCTACTTTTTGCATACGGTCGAATTAGGACTCGACACCCCTCCCATTGAGTTCAAAATGACGTTTGCGACCTTTTTGAGTATAAACTTCGATATGTTTGGAGATAGTTGATTTTTGCCACTTTTTCACTTAGGGCTTTGGTTTGGGCTGAACCCATTAGCCACTTACTAACTCAGTCCCAACCCACTCCAACTCTTCATTACTTCATTTCATATTCCTAACACTCAAGCTCAAGCAAAAACGGTGGAAGAGAATGGGAATTAGAAACTCCAAGCCCTAGTTTCTCTTGCTAGCTCAAGTTCTTGCTCCAAAATCAAAGAGAACCCATTAGTAAGCATCTCCTTCTTCTTCTCCAACTCATTCTCTCTTTGATTTCAGAAATTTCCTAAACCTAACTTAGGGAATGTTCTTCTTTTAAGCTTACATTCAAGCTTCTAGTGTTGAGATTGAAGTGTGGTTGATCTCCCCTTGTCTTCAAGCTTCTCATTCATTGTTTTTGGGTTCAAATGTGAGATTTTTATCTCACATCTATGCTTATATTTATCTTCGAATGTTAGGTATGAATTCCTAACACTTATTCGTGTGCATTTGCTTTTGGTTTGGATTGATTTGGTGAATATTCCAATTTTTAGTGTTTTGGGTTCAAATTTTTAAAAATCCTAACTTTGATGTTTGAATGTGTTTTTGATTGTGCATCGAAGAGCTTATAGGGCCGGGTAGTCGATAGGCATAAACCCTTAGCGCCGTTGCTCGAGCGAATGCAATTTGATCGAGTTTGCACCTCTTTTGAAATAGGGCAGGGGAGTGCTGGCAACAGGTTCGGCCGACCGAGCCCCTGGGCCGATCGACCGACCTGCTACCCAGGCACTTCCTGCCTCTGTTTGGAAGTGCCGATTATAGGCCTCGGCCGACCGAGCCACTGGGCCGGTCGACTGACCTGGTGCCTCGAGCACTTCCAACCCCTGGTTCGGTCAACCGACTCAGGGAGTCCGGTCGACTGACCTGCTGCTATTTGCCAACTATGCCTATTTTGCCTAATTGTCTGAAATTCCAACTTTAATCGATTTGTGTTATTTCCCTATCTGTTGTTATCATTTGTTATTGACTTTGATGACTTATTTCTTCGGGAATTCTTGGAATATCCATTTCGATGGATTCGATATCGATTTCTTTGGATTTTATTCACGTTTTCAAATGTGAATCTTAGTGATTGATTGTTCCTACAATCTTCTTTGTGATTTGTCACTTTAAAAATATAAAGGTTTTCTATACTAGTAGTAAATATCAAAACTCTTTCTTCAAATGATTTCAACACTATTTTATTACAAAGCTCGTTTTCTTAAACCGTTTTCCAATCTACTAGTATATACAAGCCTTTACCTCACTCGTATGAGAAATCTAATTAAACGACTTAGTAAAACGAGTGGTATGAAACGCTTGCGTTTACTTCGTCGGTTAATTCTTGGACTTGTTCGATTGAATCTCTTGTGACAATTTTCTAGTGGAGATCTACAATTTGTTCGTAAATATTTAAGTTAAGCTAGTGGTTATGGGATATGAAGCTAAGCTCATATATTTACTAGCTTACTGTAATTGACCCTTCTCTTTGATCATGACGATCATTTTATGTTTTAAACTAGCATTGTAACGACCCGTGTAAATACGATGTTTAAAATGAATTTAATTAATAGGATTTTTATTTTAATTTAGAAAGAAACAGAAATCTTATTTATTTATATGAAAGTGAATGTTGAAATTAGATGTATCAAGGGTAATTAAAATTTACAAATTGAATTATGTATTGAAATTAATAAGTGTAATAGTGGAAATTGTTGCGATTGGATATTAAGTTGGAAATAAATAAAATAAAGGCAAGTATTGAATTCATCAACAAAAATAAGTTTTATCTAATACAAGCCCTGTATTTGTAAACTTTTGTAAGGTGTTAATTAATTATGAAAATTTAGAAATAGATTCAGTTGTATGTTAGATAATCAATTGCAATAATTTAAGGTTAGTAATTTATATATTGGGTGGAATGATTGATTAGATGTAGAATCTTAATTTGTATGTGTGCATATATTTATAATGGAGAACAAAAGGGTAAATAATAATATACAAATATACTAAACATTAAATAGTAGGATTACTAGTAAATTCAATCATTTACCAATATAGATAGTTGATGCGCCTTAATTGTAATTAAGAAACAACGAAAGGTGTAAATGAAATTTTTTAGAGTATAAATTGTAATTGGACAAAGATTTTAGTATAAAATGTTAATGCAAGGAAATTAATGCTGAATTTAAGGAAATAGTAATGAATAGTAATTTATTTAAAAATTTGTAACACCTATCATAAAAATCTACCTGCTTATTTGTTAATGGGATTAGGATCAGTAATAGGTGGTAATAATTAAATGAATGTTACACTAATTGAAAATGGAGTAACGTTCGTTTAAAAATTGAGAAATTATAGGAGCATATTTATTAAGCGTTACTTTAAAATTTATGTTTGATTGTGGAATTTATACGAGAAGTTGCAAAGTAATAATTAAGAAAGAATACCTATAAATTGTTTATAACCTAAAACTTAAGGGTAGTAAAATGTTGAAATTGAATCTAATAAATTGGAAACTTAATTAAATTGGGTTCAATGTAAATAAAGGGTTATTTTAAGAAATTGAAATAAGTATTATAATTGGCAAATTTAGTTACTTTAAAGTGAAACGGAAAATATTAACGCAGTAGTTTGAATGCAATATTTAATTCATCTAATTTATATTAATGATTCGTTAGATTAATTTAATAGAAATTTTGGGACATTTAATAGATAATTGCTGATTTTGAATGGAATTAAAGGAATTACTGAAATCGAAATTTAGCAACTTTTAAACCTTTGCAATTGATTTTGAATATAAAGAGTTTTTTATTTAATTGAGTAATATTTTTTTGAAATTGCGTTATTGCAATTAAATGGAATTTAACGATTAAATATTACGTTATTGAAATTTAAATGGACTCTGAGGATAATAGTGTGAAATCATGAACCAATGTTAGTGGCATCCTTATTTTTGATAAAAGGGTGAGAATATCAAAGTTGAAAATCAAATAAATAGGTTTTGAGAATTTAAATTTATAATTCCTAAATATAAGGAAGTGGAGAAATTAACACTGCAATTGATAAACTTATCAACTTATAATTCACACCTAAACTTGTTAAACCATTTAAATTGATTAAGAAATATAAAAGCGATAAAATTTGGTCAAATTTTAGAATTTAAATATAAAATTGGATCTTATGATTTATTTTAATTTATTTAATGAATATAAAAATAGCCATTTTGGACACGGACTCGGATTTCGACGAAACCAGTTTCATCGGATCCGTATCGGTGAATTATTGTAGGGTTTCAAGTTTCGTATCGATCGGACCTGTCGTTTGATCGTACGGACGTGAAACGCCTTAAAATCGATTTAATTAAAATCAATTTGAAATCAATTTGAAAATTTTGTTTTCGGCATAACTTCTTCATATGATCGAATTTGGACGTGAAACTTTTTCCATCGCGTTCAGAATATTTTAAAATACTTATTTGGATATATGGGTTTATTAAATTTCGTTCCGGGGTCAGAACGGGTTTTTTGGGCCAACTACCGCTTAGCACGTTCGTAATTCGTGTCCACCTAGCCTTCTACAATTTGTCTATATATATGTTGTGATAAACCCTAGCCTCCATTTTCTATCATTTGTCTGTACGTTCATTTTCTTCATCTCTTTCTCTTCCTCAATGGTTGCAAAACCTAGATCTATCTACAGTTCAAAATCAAAAGTCAAAATTCAAACATCTCAGAAAAATTCAAGAAATTATGTTGAAGTTCTCAAATTACGTAATTCAGTGGTGAAATTTGTTTCTCGATTCAAGACACTGGTTGATCAGAAAGGGCAAATCATTTCCGGCCGTCCGTGTGAAGTTGGTGGAATGGACGGTGGATCTGCGTTGATGACTCGATCTGATAGCGCTGCAACGTAGAGGGGGTTTGGGGAAGCTCATCCATACGGTTAGGAGGGTTTGATGGCGAAAAAATTCACCACTATCGTGCCACGAACGGCGGCGGCAAAGGGGAAATCGAGTGGAGCTAGGGATCGTCGCACGTCACAGTGAGGGCACGGTTTGGGTCGGCTTTGGGAGGCAGAGTTGGTGGAGGCCCCTGATCGAGGGGGGGCGCACGGCACGGCGTTGGCGATGTTTTAGGGTTAGGCGGCGGCTCGTTCGAATTTCCTGGAGATAGTTGCGATCGCGTGAGTCATGGGTTGACCTGGAGATATTTGAGCATGACGTGGCAATTGGGAAATGGATCGTAATTAAATTCCGGATCTGATGACCCTGGTTTGGACAGATTTGGAGACCGTCGGATTTTTGGGTTTAAATCGAATTTAAATTCGATTTAAATCCCAAACGTGAGTGTTTTAACCCACTCACAACTTCTAAAAGCTTTTATGTTTGTTAAATTTATTTTAAATATGAGTAGAAATTTATTTATGACTGTTGGCGTGTTTTATTCAGCATATCTGTTAAATCGCATTTATTTAACTTAACTGTTAATTTAGTTTATTTATTGCATAAAATTTGACAGGTAGAATTTATTTTTGCACATAAACTGCTAGTTAACAGTCATTAAATTTATTTTGGAATAGAAACTGTTAGTTAATAATCTGTTATTAATTCCTGTATAATTCATATGCTATGTATCAATGATTATTTAAAATTGGATGATGATTGCAATTGATGATTGATGATTGATATTTGGATGAATGAATGCTATAATTATATTGTATAAACTGCAAGTTATCATGCATTTTTCGTTTCATTCGGGACTGTGGTTTGAAATGATATACAACCGCAAAATTTTATTTTTAATTTGCCGATTGAAATGATAAATATCCGTATCACTTGACCATAGGATAGAAAATTATATACAGGAACCGTGGTCTATATATATAAAATATTTTAAAGTGATTTCTATGGTTTGGATGGAATACGGTTTATAATAATTTTAATTTTGATATTTTTCTTCTATACATATATACATATGAAGTTAGAAATTGTAAATTTTAAAACTGTGTATAAATCTCTTAAATAAAAATGAAAATTTGAGAAAATAAAGTTTCATAATTTATATCATATGATTAAATGTTTAAGTTTGGAAATTTTAAGATATGATATTTGTAACTGGATTTTTCCCAAGATAAATTTGAAATGAATATTCTAGTATAAATTAAATTGAAGAAAATATTTAATTGCTAGAAATTGGAGTTTTATTTATGGATTTTTATGTGAATATTCAAGACTAAATAATAGAACTTTTAATTTGTTGAAAGAATAAAGTCCAACTTTAGTTTTGAAATATTTATGCTCCAAATGGATATATATATATATAGAAATTGAAGTGGTTTTGGAACTTGAAAGTGATATTTAAATTTTGGTTTAGACTTTAAATAAAGAGATATATTTGTAAAGCCATGGAAATATTTTCTTTACAAAGTGACCTTAAAGTTAAACCATTTATTCTATATACCGTTGAATATCCAAACCATTCAAGTTTTAGAAGTTATGGTTTTAATCTATGGATTTCGAAGTATTATATTGAAAGTTAAAATTCAAATATTTGGTTTCGAGGTATTATAAATTTTAAAAGTGGCATGATTTTGGAAAAGAAATATATTTGAATAAAAATGATATTTTGATTTGGGGTTTTATAAAATAATATCAAAATGAGTTCGTTTTGAAATGAAAGGGTATCGTATTTATATAGTTTTGAAATGGAAAATTTTATTCTGGTTTTTAAAGTATAAACTACTTTTAAAGACTGCGGTGTTATAATAACGTTTGGTTGTTGAAGAGACCGGGATCGGAAGTTGTCATACTCTCTGCCAACTCCGAAAACCACTTTAACAACCGTGTACGCGGTGGAGATTCCAGAATGAAATAGGTTGGTGGCGGCGTTTCCTGTAAGGTAAATACGTGGACCCAACTCCCGTGAGTTGGCATAAGGTGGCTAAAACAGGAGCGATTCTCGGGCCAATGAGGTCATTCCTCTGATCGAACGCACTTCTTCGATATTATACTCCGACTTTGGATTGATTCGGTGGCCACTATTGATTTCTTTGATTTTGGGGGTGTTTGTTCGAGGTGGGCGGTAGTAGCAGCTACGCGTTTCCACCAGCCCGGATAGCAATTGGTATATCTACCCTGGCATTGCCTAGTTGTGCCGTGTCACCTACCCTAGCGCGCCTTATACGATTTTGGTTTTGTACCATACCTATGGAGTGCCCTCTAACGACGCCCAGTATAGGGGAGATTACGGTACTGTATAGACTATGGGAATATATTCTGTGTTAAGGGCTATATGGGTAACCCCTTAACGCTATTTAAAAGTAAGTTTATTTTACAATTAGACACTATTATAATAGCGCAATATACTATATAGTAAATAGTTTAACGGATCCTTAGGAGATGTAAATCCCGAGCATCTCTTGAGTTACTGCACTCATATTTATTTCTGTAAATTTAACTTACATAAGATCTTTTAGTTCTGACTCGAGTGTTTTTGTCTTTTCAAATTCGCTCGGGTCAGTCCGAGCGTTTCAGGATCGAAGACTTTAGCTTTGGAGGACGAAGACGAAGAATCCGTATTATTATTATCTATTTATTGCACCACACTCATACTGTTCCGCTGCATTTTATTTGGTATGTGAACTCTGATAGTTATTGTATGAAGAAGAATCAAGTGTTTTGTAAACGGTTTATGAACTGTATATTTATTATTATATTTTATCCTTCCGCTGTGAGATTCTATTTTAATTTTATTTCTTCTCTGTTTTTCTTATTTACCCCATAACAATCCGCCCTTCCATATGGTTTGAATTGGCACGTCTGTCGGTTTAAAGTGTGCGAAAAGGCGGGACGTTACAAGCATTGTGCAATGTCTTTGTGATTTGGTTCATCGGATGTCACGCTGTACGATGTCGTTGTTCCCTTTTATTGTGTTTTGGTTCATCGGATGTCACGCTATACGACGTCGTTGTTCCCTTTGATTGTGTTTTGGTTCATCGGATGTCACGCTGTACGACGTCGTTGTTCCCTTTGATTGTGTTTTGGTTCATCGGATGTCACGTTGTACGACGTCGTTGTTCCCTTCGATTGTGTTTTGGTTCATCGGATGTCACGCTGTACGACGTCGTTGTTCCCTTTGATTGTGATTTGGTTCATCGGATGTCACGCTGTACGACGTCGTTGTTCCCTTTGATTGTGTTTTGGTTCATCGGATGTCACGTTGTACGACGTCGTTGTTCCCTTTGATTGTGTTTTGGTTCATTTGATTGTGTTTTGGTTCATCGGATGTCACGCTGTATGACGTCGTTGTTCCCTTTGATTGTGTTTTGGTTCATCGGATGTCACGCTGTACGACGTCGTTGTCCCCTTTGATTGTGATTTCTAGATTTCGTGTGTTGAATTCTAGAATTTATGTTTCATCAACTTTTACGATTGGCATGGATATATATGTCATTTATTGTGGCTTGGTGAATGAAATTAGGAGTATGACATTCCTTTTAATCTTTGAGAAGATCTTTGCGATATTGATTAATCTCTTGTTGATTTTTCAATTACTTATTTATCATAGCTTGGCATTGAGATTATTATACGTTTAGTCATATCTTTTATTCTATATCATTTCATCTGATATTTATAGCTAGACTGATCCGTATATTATTTTCTTATTAAATAATACTCGGGTCAGACTGAGATTTCACAGGTGCTTCTGCTTGACTCCTTATCGGACCATCATCTGACTTTTGGCTAACTACTTGATTAGTAGTTTTTGTTGTATACATTTGGGATACAGACTCTATGATGTATACTTATTCTTTTGTCTAGCACTTGTATCTATTCTTTTTGATATTGTGGATCTTGTTTGACCACTACTCTGATGAACACTTTCATGTGTTATATTCATATCTATTTCCGCCTTTGTGATATGAATTATCTGTGACTGATTTGTGTTATGTTTATTTATATATTTATTTCCGAAGACCTTTATAGCCACTGTGTAGTAGCTTTGAGTTTGTGTCGATATGTCGGATTTCCTCTTGAGATGAAAAGTTATATTTTTATCCAGCATATCGGTACTCGCACAAAGCAATTATACAGATGGTCGCTCCTCAACAGCCTTATTCTCCGTGCTAGTCGACAGCATTACTCTGTAGTGTTCTTGGCTAGCGTGGGTATAGAGGTGGGGCGTCACAGCTTGGTATCAGAGCCAAACTTCGGAACAATATGGAATATTATAACAAGGATCATCGTCCCAAGTCTTTCTTAGGAGTCGTGCTTTAGGATTTAATTCGAGTCTTCGTACCGATTCATCCTATTTTCTTTATGATTCTTTGTTTTATCTATCAAGATTGCTTGATATTCATTTGTGAATAACCTTCTTCTTCTTCCTTCTTTCTTTCTTAAGGAAGAGAAATTGTTAGACCAGGCCGTCCCAGTGCCGGTCAATCTAGTGCTACTCCCCAGGATGGTGTTTTTATGTCTGCCCAGCAGCTTCTTGATCTAGTAAAGAATGCTCAAGCTGCCGGTCCCAATTCAGAGCCTACTCATCCTAGATCCGGTTTTGCACGCTTGCGTAGAGACTACACTGATTTGGGAGGAAGGCCATTCACGGGATCTGAGAGTGTTATTGAAATTCAAGCTTGGCTCAAATCATGCGATCGTATCTTTTCTCGCATGAACCTTATTGATCTACATCGAGTCCAAGTGGCTTCTAGCATGCTCCAAGAAAGAGCATTAGATTGGTATGAGCTTTTAATTTCTGAAATCATTGAAGCGGATCTCACTTGGGAGCAATTCCGGGAAAGATTCGAATTGAAATTTGTGCCGGAGGCTGAAAAAGTAACTTTGGCCCGGCGTTTTATTGACCTTGTTCAAGGTGAATCTTCTGTGACAGACTATGTCGCATCTTTCGAATCTCTTTCCAAATACGGGGTTGAGTATATTAATACCCCGATGAAGAAAAATCAGAGATTTGTCTATGGCTTGAATAAGAATCTTAAGAAGCCATTGCTTTTGAAACTTGAGGTTTCATTTGATTAGCTTATTGATTCGCTCTTCGTCTTGAAGAGGCCGATAGAGAAAGCGATATTGAAGTTGTGCGTGCCAAACAGAACTTCAACAACAACATGAAGAGGCCTATTAAATTCAAAGGCCCCAATCCCATCAAGAAAGGGAAGCAACAAACTCCGGTAGCAAAGTCTCCTATCTCTAGTCGTGGACGATGCTACAATTGTGGTTCCACGGACCACTACGCAAAGGAGTGTCCGAAACCTCTCTTTTGCCGTTATTGCAAAAGTTCGGGTCATCTTATATCTTCATGTCCCATTCTTCAAAGCAGGAGAGAGGGAGAGCTGAATATTGTGCAAGCTCCTGGTAACACTTCTCGTGGTCAAGGTATTTTTCACTCAATCCTTGATGGCATTGTTTTATTTCGTGATCTTCTTATTCGAGTTCTTTTTGATATGGGCTATTTTATATCAAAAGAGCTTGTTGATTCTTTTTCTTTGAAAATATTTTGGACTTGTCGACTTCTTTGAGGATTGTGAATCCGGATTAGTGGATCCGCAACACTCAATTTGCTTTCTATTGATGTCGAAATTATTTTATGTGATTTTTCTTTTCGAGCCGATATTTTTTTACTTAGGCTTCGGAATTGATTTTTGTAAGGATTGGCTTAATCGTTGTGAGGCTCATATCCTATTTTTCCATGTGGACTATTCATCTCCGACATTTTCTATCTGTTAAGTAGATTTTTATTTTTTCTTGTGATTCCGATTTCAAATTTTTGAAGGCATCATTTTAAAGCCCTCAAGATGAGAAAAGTGTTATTTCTCTTATCTAAATAATTTGTGAAATTTTTCCGGTATTTTTGAGTTTGTCTTAGGATTATCACCTAAGAAATCTTTTGTGAGGTGTTAAGGTCTTTCTAGTTCGACCTTGCCACCGATTTTCATTTAGCTACGAGTTGCGGGAGTTCGCATTCCGCACTCGTTACGATTCTTATGAATGACTTATTTTGTCATTCAGTTTGTCCAGCTTATTTCATCCATTTTATAAATCGAATATTCTATGAATATTTCGATGAGACCATTCTTGTATATATTGATTTTGGATGAAAATAGTAAGTTAAAATTTTGAAATCTTTTTCATAAGATATATTTATAAGTACAATTTGATTTTTGTTCTTAAAATGAACAAAGAATATTCTTAAAAGTTTTTAGAAACATGTTTATCATATAGAAGATGATTTTGTGATTGTATTGCCCGTTGAGTGTTTTAAGAATTCTGGTCGATGCGCTTGATCAACGTTATCGATAGGAATCTCCTAAACGCTTTGATGGGACAATCAAACACAGTAAAATTCACTTCAAATAAGTAAAATTTTCTAAAAAGATGATTACATAAGTTAATTGTAATTTTGAAAGTTTTAGTTTTTAGGAAAGAAGATTATTTGAAAGAATACGTTTTCGATACTCTTATTCTTGTGTTTTCCGAAGGGAACCAAGACTTTGCTATTTGTACCGATACTAGTCGTATTGCTTTTGATACATTAGATGTACCGTTTGCACTACATCAATGTCTTTGCTTTTGATACATTGCCGTTTGCACTACATCAATGTCTTTCCTTTTGATTCATTGGATGTACCGTTTGCACTACATCAATGATGTGCTTTAGATACATTGGATGTACCGTTTGCACTACATCAATGTCTTTGCTTTTGATTCATTGGATGTACCGTTTGCACTACATCAATGATATGCATTTGATACATTGGATGTACCGTTTGCACCACATCAATGTCTTTGCTTTTGATTCGTTGGATGTACCGTTTGCACTACATCAATGATTTGCTTTTGATACATTGGATGTACCGTTTGCACTACATCAATGTCTTTGCTTTTGATACATTGGATGTACCGTTTTCACTACATCATTGTTCCGGTTTATCGGTTCATTGGACGTACCGTTTTTGTACTACGTCGGTGTTCCGAAATTATTCGGGCTTTGGTTCATTGGGCGTACCGTTTTTGTACTACGTTGATGTTCCAAATTATTTGAGCTTCTACTTTCTCGGGCGTACTGTTATTATACTACGTCGTTGCACCAGCTCAATTTTCTGCTATTCTTGACGTTCTCCATGTCTTTTATCTACGGAAATGCTTTTATGTTTTCGGTTTTATTCTTGTGCCCGGTGATATTGTAGAAATTGAAGTTTCACCAGATTTTATTTATGAGCAACATTCCATTCGCATCATTACTTTGGAGGTTGAGCGCCTTCGGAATAAAGATGTTCTTCTTGTGAGAGTTCAATGGTTCTCAAATCCTATGGATTGCTCTTGGGAATCCAGAGAATTCATCGAGCGATCCCGTTCGTGCTATCTCTTTCGTGCTCTTTATGGTGAACTTCCTATTTCAAATTTTATTTTATGTTGATATGCTTCTATGGTTGTTACTTCTTATTTTCTTCTTAAGTATTGCGAGGACGCAATTTCTTTAAGGAGGGGAGTCTGTAACAACCCGCATATTTATCAATTGTATATTTAAATATTTTATTTAAATATTTTATCGATACTCGGAATTTAGTCTGAAAAGCTACTTTTTACATACGGTCGAATTTGAACATCGAAAATAGTTTGGATAATTAAAATAATTTTAATATTAATAAAATAGTTTGGAATAATTAAAATAGTTTGGAATAATTAAAATAGTTTTAATATTGAAAAATAGTTTGGATAATTAGAATAGTTAATATATTAGAATAGTTTGGTTATTAAAATAGTTTATAAATTAAAACTATTTATATTAAAACCATTTCTTTCTTTCACAACAATTTGAACTCGTGTTCAAATTACAATCATAATGAATTCAATTCTAGAATGCCAATCAAGTCAACATCATATTCAAATTCAATTTAAATCAACCTCAATTCAAAAGGTTTCAAACTTTACTTCAAAACCAATTTAAACGGTTCTATTCAAAGGGCTAAAAGTTTCAATTCAAATTCCCATTCAAAACAATTAAGCTTAATTCCTTTTCACATCCAAACATTGAAATACCAATTTAACCCACTTTAATTAAAGTAAATTCAAAGCTCAATTTAAAATTTAAACCTTTAAAATAATTCACTTCAAATAAATCCAAATCATATCTTGATTTCAACTCTAAGATTTCAAATTAAATCCTTAAAAAAAATTCATTTAACAGTTTCAGTTTCAACATTTCAAATCTCGAATTAGAAAATAATTAAATTCATATTAATCAAAATTTTATTCTTTTTAAAATAATACCATTTAAACAAATCTAAATTCAAGATTTGAAACCATATAATTTAACAAAGCCCAGTGTCCGTATATAATTTTCTCCCCTATGGCCAAGTGATCAGTTATTTCAATTTATATTACATGGATGGATATATATCATTTCAACCCATAACTAAATGACATAGGTATATATCATTTCAACCTATTTCTTAGTTTATTTCGAATAATCCAAATGACAATTTATAGGATGACAAATTATAAATAAGATAATAACAGGGATATATCCAAATAAATAAACAACCATGCATCCAACATATCAATCACTAGGCATCCAATAAAGACCAACATCCAAATCAACCAATATATCACAACAGTTGCTAGTTATAACTTATCGGTGTTAAACTAGCAATTAAATTCCAATATCAATTTAAATGTCAATTTAATTCAATATCGATTTTAGTTTCAACTAAAATGTAAATTTAAATTACCAAACAGCAATCAATAAAATTTTATTACTCCATGCTTTTAATTTAACTAACATCAGAAAATTAGTATTGTATGAGTGGGTTTAATCACTCACCATTGATTCTAAGCCCATTAAAAACTAACAAAAGCCCAAAATCTCAACAGCCTCCAAATTCAACCAAACTAGATTCATGTTGTCCGGAATTTAAATACGATTCCGATGGAAGAAACCGCTCATGAATTGAAGTTTGCGTACAAGTGTTATTCAAGTTAGAACATTTTGAATTTTAATTAAAATAATATAGGGTCAAATTCGTATATAACATCACCTCCTCCAACACTTACGAACCATCGAACAACAGACCCACACGATCAACTGCCACCTTTGAGCCATCAACCGCGGTGCCACATGCCTTCGTTCTTAGATCAAACCTTGTTGCCCTCATCGTCATGCCAAGCCGCATCCAACCATGATCGCACGACGCTCCAACCTCGCCAGAAAATTGGTTGTCGCTACTGCCGTTTCAAGGCCAATTCTGGCGAACCTCGGCGTCATGTACCTAATCAAGCCACATAGATCGACTCAGCACCTCCTCCTCCACCCAATGATCATCTTCGATTGTCCCATAGATGAAGATCACCGTTGATCCCAAACCCTAGGATAAACGGTCGATAATGTTTTGTAAATTTATAATCAAAACAGAGCTTCGATTGCAAAAACGAATTGTAGACGCTAATTCCATTCATTGAGAGCGTCACAAAAATATATAATTTGATAGGGTTTGAGCAGTTTGAATTTGATTTAGATCTGAAATTGGGAATTAAGGGTTTTAGGATATTCACCATTGAAAGGGAGAAGTTAGATCAGAAAGTACGTGCAAGAAAATAGAATCGAAGGCTACTAGGGTTTCATAACAACAAATATAAAAACAAAGACGGAACAGGAATAGATGGAACATATATCGATTGGGCCAAAGCGATAACAAAGTCCCAAAAACTCATTTCGTTCCCGAAACGAAAAATAGGTCATCCATTATGTTGAAATATAGGTTTTTAATATTTCTAAACTCAATGAAACTAATCTCAAACCCTAATTCTTTTGTATATAGAATTTAGCTTTATAATCAAATTATATTTATTTTTAAACATTAATTAAACGAATTATTATTAAACTTATTTAATTACTTTTAAATTCTAAACTAAAAGTTTTCTATCATCATTCTTGGTTAAACGGGGATTTAATAATCTTTTAAAATTAATTTTTCCATGTTAAATCCAAGATATAAATATTAAATTAATTCCAACATTTAATTATAACAGTAATAAAATCCTAGTTCATTATATTTTAAATTTTAAACAAATTCTTTTATTTTCATTTACATGTTCTTTATATTAAATCAACAATTTCCTTATGAATTTATTAAACATAAGTTTCTATTTTATTACACTTATTACTCTACAGTTAATGTTTTTTCTTGTATTAACTGTAACGTTTCAATTACATTAAATTCCATTGATTACAAAATTTAATATTAAAAATTGATTAATTAATGAGATGAGAATAAAACAATAGTTACAACTTAGTAATTCATATCTATTAATTTATTGTTTACTAACAAAGATTATAAATTTACTTAGCAATTAACAGATTATTCTATGCTAAAACCAATTTCAATCTAAATAACACATGATTTCTCCTTTAGTACATCATTTATTTTATTTATTACTACACTTTTCAATTATATTTAATTTAAAGTTTACAATTATATTCCAATTAGAGATAAACATTCATTTTATTCTTTACCACATTAACATTTGTTATGTCAAATTTTATTGTTTATATGCAACCCGACATTGTTACACGTTCAATTGAATTGGGTTATCATTTCTTTAACTTATTAAAATTTGTCATTTTAGAATTCATTTAAGATCAAGTTATATATTCTAATAATTTTTTTACATTAATAAATCATAAATTTTAATTTTTGACTATATTAAATTCCAAAGTCTTATTTAATTTAATATTTTTAATTGTCAAAAATACAGGTTGTTGCACATTTGATGTTATTAGGCCAACTAACAAACGTCTTTACCTTAGGTGTAACAACCCGCATATTATCAATTGTATATTTAAATATTTTATTTAAATATTTTATCGATACTCGGAATTTAGTCCGAAAAGCTACTTTTTGCATACGGTCGAATTAGGACTCGACACCCCTCCCATTGAGTTCAAAATGACGTTTGCGACCTTTTTGAGTATAAACTTCGATATGTTTGGAGATAGTTGATTTTTGCCACTTTTTCACTTAGGGCTTTGGTTTGGGCTGAACCCATTAGCCACTTACTAACTCAGTCCCAACCCACTCCAACTCTTCATTACTTCATTTCATATTCCTAACACTCAAGCTCAAGCAAAAACGGTGGAAGAGAATGGGAATTAGAAACTCCAAGCCCTAGTTTCTCTTGCTAGCTCAAGTTCTTGCTCCAAAATCAAAGAGAACCCATTAGTAAGCATCTCCTTCTTCTTCTCCAACTCATTCTCTCTTTGATTTCAGAAATTTCCTAAACCTAACTTAGGGAATGTTCTTCTTTTAAGCTTACATTCAAGCTTCTAGTGTTGAGATTGAAGTGTGGTTGATCTCCCCTTGTCTTCAAGCTTCTCATTCATTGTTTTTGGGTTCAAATGTGAGATTTTTATCTTACATCTATGCTTATATTTATCTTCGAATGTTAGGTATGAATTCCTAACACTTATTCGTGTGCATTTGCTTTTGGTTTGGATTGATTTGGTGAATATTCCAATTTTTAGTGTTTTGGGTTCAAATCTTTAAAAATCCTAACTTTGATGTTTGAATGTGTTTTTGATTGTGCATCGAAGAGCTTATAGGGCCGGGTAGTCGATAGGCATAAACCCTTAGCGCCGTTGCTCGAGCGAATGCAATTTGATCGAGTTTGCACCTCTTTTGAAATAGGGCAGGGGAGTGCTGGCAACAGGTTCGGCCGACCGAGCCCCTGGGCCGATCGACCGACCTGCTACCCAGGCACTTCCTGCCTCTGTTTGGAAGTGCCGATTACAGGCCTCGGCCGACCGAGCCACTGGGCCGGTCGACTGACCTGGTGCCTCGAGCACTTCGAACCCCTGGTTCGGTCAACCGACTCAGGGAGTCCGGTCGACTGACCTGCTGCTATTTGCCAACTATGCCTATTTTGCCTACTTGTCTGAAATTCCAACTTTAATCGATTTGTGTTATTTCCCTATCTGTTGTTATCATTTGTTATTGACTTTGATGACTTATTTCTTCAGGAATTCTTGGAATATCCATTTCGATGGATTCGGTATCGATTTCTTTGGATTTTATTCACGTTTTCAAATGTGAATCTTAGTGATTGATTGTTCCTACAATCTTCTTTGTGATTTGTCACTTTAAAAATATAAAGGTTTTCTATACTAGTAGTAAATATCAAAACTCTTTCTTCAAATGATTTCAACACTATTTTATTACAAAGCTCGTTTTCTTAAACCGTTTTCCAATCTACTAGTATATACAAGCCTTTACCTCACTCGTATGAGAAATCTAATTAAACGACTTAGTAAAACGAGTGGTATGAAACGCTTGCGTTTACTTCGTCGGTTAATTCTTGGACTTGTTCGATTGAATCTCTTGTGACAATTTTCTAGTGGAGATCTACAATTTGTTCGTAAATATTTAAGTTAAGCTAGTGGTTATGGGACATGAAGCTAAGCTCATATATTTACTAGCTTACTGTAATTGACACTTCTCTTTGATCATGACGATCATTTTATGTTTTAGACTAGCATTGTGCAATGTCTTTGTGATTTGGTTCATCGGATGTCACGCTGTACGACGTCGTTGTTCCCTTTTATTGTGTTTTGGTTCATCGGATGTCACGCTGTACGACGTCGTTGTTCCCTTTGATTGTGTTTTGGTTCATCGGATGTCACGCTGTACGACGTCGTTGTTCCCTTTGATTGTGAGATGTCACGCTGTACGACGTCGTTGTTCCCTTTGATTGTGTTTTGGTTCATCGGATGTCACGCTGTACGACGTCGTTGTTCCCTTTGATTGTGTTTTGGTTCATCGGATGTCACGCTGTACGACGTCGTTGTTCCCTTTGATTGTGTTTTGGTTCATCGGATGTCACGCTGTACGACATCGTTGTTCCCTTTGATTGTGTTTGGGTTCATCGGATGTCGCGCTGTACGACGTCGTTGTCCCCTTTGATTGTGATTTCTGGATTTCGTGTGTTGAATTCTAGAATTTATGTTTCACCAACTTTTACGATTGGCATGGATATATATGTCATTTATTGTGGCTTGGTGAATGAAATTAGGAGTATGACATTCCTTTTTATCTTTGAGAAGATCTTTGCGATATTGATTAATCTCTTGTTGATTTTTCAATTACTTATTTATCACAGCTTGGCATTGAGATTATTATACGTTTAGTCATATCTCTTACTCTATATCATTTCATCTGATATTTATAGCTAAACTGATCCGTTTATTATTTTCTTATTAAATAATACTCAGGTCAGACTGAGATTTCACAGGTGCTTCTGCTTGACTCCTTATCGGACCATCATCTGACTTTTGGCTAACTACGTAGATTAGTAGTTTTTGTTGTATACATTTGGGATACAGACTCTATGACGTATACTTATTCTTTTGTCTAGCACTTGCATCTATTCTTTTTGATATTGTGGATCTTGTTTGACACTACTCTGATGAACACTTTCATGTGTTATATTCATATCTATTTCCGCCTTTGTGATATGAATTATCTGTGACTGATGTGTGTTATGTTTATTTCTATATTTGTTTCCGAAGACCTTTATAGCCACTGTGTAGTAGCTTTGAGTTTGTGTCGGTATGCCGGATTTCCTCTTGAGATGAAAAGTTATATTTTTATCCGGCATATCGGTACTCGCACAAAGCAATTATACAGATGGTCGCTCCTCAACAGCCTTATTCTCCGTGCTAGTCGACAGCATTACTCCGTAGTGTTCTTGGCTAGCGTGGGTATAGAGGTGGGGCGTCACATTAGGGTTGTCTAAGGAAAGTAGACTCTAGTCTTGAGTTTGGATACCAGTGTCCCGCTCTTCTTAGCTACTTGCTTATGAATTTTAGAAAGTAAAACAAATGTCATGTTTTGCATAGTATTATACAAGTAACGACTTGAAGTTATGCTTTTGTGAAATTTCGTAAATAAAGTTATGTCTTTATAAAATGCTTCATAAATGGTTTTAGTATTAAATGAGATATACTATTTGTGAAAATGAATGTGATTCAAAAAGTATTTTGGTATAGTTTAAGAAACCAATAGGATAAAACACGTAAGTTCCATGTAGGTAATTTTATTCGCATAGAAATTCTTAATCTATGTAACGACCCGTAGTTTTCGATAATTAAAATATTTAATTTAATAAAGTTTTGTGATTTAATGTTAGAAGAAATAAAATTTTGTGGTTAAATAGTAAGAATGTAATTGGATTAAAATGTAATGATATTAATTTAAGGTAATTTATAACTGCTTTAAATGTAATTCCAATTAATTAAAAAGTTATAATTGGGTATAGATTGCAAATTAATTGTAATAACATGTATTAATTGATAATTGGATCAAAAGAACAATTGATAAATTAAATGTTGATTAATCAATGGAATAATGTGTAACAAATTGTAACTGAATAAAATTAGTGTTGTAGTAGTAATTATAACCCTTGTTGTGGACAATAAACTTATAAGATCTGGCTAAAAGTTAATGGTGATAATTATTATGCGTTACCTATTCATCTAGCCTGTTAAATTAAATTTGAAATCAATTGCATTTAATTCATTTAATTAGTGCTGTTAATGTAGATTAAATTGATAATTTTAGAATAGTAATTCAATAAGATGTATTCAATGTAAATTTATTCATAGTATGACAATTGATTGAATAAAAAGAATTGAAATCAAGTTCGATCAATTTATTAGAATTTAAATAATAATAAATGGATTTATTTCAAATAAATGAATTAAATACCACGTTAATGAAAACTAAGATGGTAATTGTAGAATGTTAGTGGTATAAACAAATGTTCATTAGGTCTATAGAGTAATAACTGATTTAAATAAAAGACTAAAATCAAATTTAAAAAAATTTATTAGAATTTAATTTTTATTTAATTGGATTTAATTGGATTTGAAATTAAATGCTGTAATTAGTGTAATATTCAATACTGAATTGATATGCAAATTTTCTTTAAGTTATTATAAATGTCTAAGTAATTAAAAATGATGAAATTTGTTAGTTTATAAATATTGAGTTAAAAAGGTGATTTAATTAATTTAATATTAATTTATTTAATTAACGTGAAAGTAGCCATTTTGGCCACTGAATTGGATTTCGACGAAACCAGTTTCATCGGATCCGTTACGATAAATTATTGTAGGATTTCAAGTTTCGTAGCGATCGGGCTCGTCGTTCGATCATACAGACTCGAAACGTCTATAAATTAAATTCAATTGAAATCAATTCAAAATAAGCTGATTTTAAGCCAACTCCTTCATACGATGGAATTAGAACTTGAAACATGTTCCATTGAGTTTAAAATCATCAAAAACAAGTATTTTGATATATGGGATGACCCACTTTCATTTCGGAAATAAACGGGCTTTTCGAGTCGTTGTTGTCAATTCGAACCAGTTCGACATGTTTATTCATTTCTTATCGGGTTTCGTTAGTATATATTATTCTATTCTAACCCTAGCAACCTTTTTATTTCTTATTCCATTATTTTGTACGTACATGTCTTTCTCATCTCCTCCTTCCAATGGCAGACAAACCAAAAACCCTAAATCCAATTTCAAAACCCAAATCAAAAAATTAAAATTTCCTCAAACACTATCGAATTATATATCAATTTAAAGCCCTTGTGAGCGTAATTCAATGGTGTAATTCGTTTTTGCAATCGAAGCGTCATTTTTCCAGAAATCGAGGTTGAACTTCGGCCACCCATTTCAGGATTTTGATGATCCAATGGTGGATCGTCGTCCGATCGACGATCCGGGAGTGCATTGGTAAGAGGATGATAAGCAAGCCTTAGCCATGCTATTTGTTCATCGAGATGTGGTCAAAATTCGGTAGAAAGCAAGGATAGGCGGCCAATTTACGTTCCCGGCCAGGAGACAAGTGGCGGCACCGTAGGTGGTTAGTCGGTGGGTGATGGGGCGGCTCGTTGAGGGCAGTTGTGTGGTATAGCCTGATCGATGGTCAGGCGCGAGGTAAAGGTGCGGTGTTGAGTTAAAGGGTGGTTGCTGCTTTCGAAGTTCGCGATGTTCGGCACGAGGCAGTAGGGTTTCGAGAAGGTACGTGACGTGTTTCTTTTTATTTATTTATTTATTTTGCGTGTAACTTCAAATCGTTATAACTTTTGCATATAAAGTAGAATTTATGCACGGTTTGTTCCATTGGGATCATATTGAAATTTCAAAATTTTCGGCAATAGTTTGGTCAAATTTTAAGATTTTGGCCCTATTTTGGATTTAAAATCGATTTAAGATCAAAGGTGAGTGTTTTAACTCACTCACAATTATTAAACTATCTTATGTTAGCTAAATTAAATGTATGATGTGATTAGAAATAAATTAATTGATGTTTGCAATGTTTGAATTGTCATTCTAGTTAAATTTGACTTTTATAGCATTTAATCATCGTTTAATTTAATATTGAATTTAATAGTCAATTTAATGCCTGTTAATGACAATCGGTTACTAATTGATGTTTATTGGTTGATTTGGATGATGATTGTAATGTATGTTTGATTGTTGATATTGGATGACTGGATGTTGTATTTTTATATGTTATAACACTGCCAGTTCCTTATCGTTGAAATGATACATATCCGAACGATCTATAGAGTAGGGAAAAATCATTATGGGTTGAAATGATAGACTCGAGCAATTTTTATGGATCTTTATTTAATTTGAGATTGCGGTTTGAAATGATATATAACCATATAATTTTAAATTGCGGCATGAAATTATCCATATCACTTGACCATAGGGTAGAAAATTACATACGGACACTGAATCGGTTAAATTAAATGATTTTTAATTCTTTAAATTTTGAATTTAATTAACTAGCATTTGAAATAGAAATTGATTTATATAAACTAAATTATTTTCGATAATCCATGTGTTAATGCTGAAATTGGAATTGGTTTAATGAATTGTTCGAAGGATTTAAATTGGAATTTCAAAAGTTGAAGTGTCAAATATAAATGAATTTATCGGAATTGAGTTATTTAAAATTTTTGGATATAACTTCGAAATCTATTTTAAAACAATTTAAACTATTTTAATTAAATTAACTATTTTAATTAGTTTGAAACTATTTTAATTAATTTTAATCTATTATAACCTATGTAATCCAATTTAATCCATTTCACCTATTTTAAAATGATTAAATCTATTTAATCTATTTTAAATCTATTTAATATAACTTAAACATATCTAATCTATTAAATTTATTTAATCTATTTAAGATAATTTAAATCTATTTAATATATTTTAAATATATATAAATCATTTTAAAATCTGATTAAATCAAATTTAAATCTATTTAAACTATTTACTGTTTATACTATTTTAATATATTCAAACTATATCTTTAAACTATTAAAACTATTTATGACTATCTAAATTATTTTCTAAAAATTTCAGACTGTGTAAAGTTGAAGTATTTATATTTAAATCCTTGATGATGATACAATCTAAGTTGGAATTTGGAATTAATAACTTTTTGTGAAATAGCATATTTTAAGCAAATATGATGATTTGAAATAAGGGTTTAAACTATTTTGAAAACATGATTTCTAAAGTGAATATGATTTTGAAAGTGATATGGCTTTGAGAATATGATATTTTGATATCAATTGTGAATTGACTTTTGAAATGTAAAAGAATCATCCGGTGTGAAATAAGTGTTTGGTTGTTGAAGAGACCGGGATCAGATATTGTCAAACTTTCTGTCAATACCAAAAACCACTTTAACAACTGTGTACGTGGTGGAATTCCAGAATTGAAGTAGGATGGTTTGGCAAATGATTCTGTATGAGGTATTTACGTGACCATGACTCCCGTGAGTCAGCTTAAATGTGACTAAAATAGGAGCTATACCGGGCCAAGTGAGATCATTCCTCCTATCAGACACATTTGTTCGATACTATACTTTGACTTTGTGACTGATTTTATAGGCACCCCTCCATTTTTATTATGGGAGTTGTCCGAGGTGGGCGGTAGAAGCTGTTATGCGTTACCACCATTCCAGGAGTGCAATTGGTATATCTACCCTAGCATTGCCTCGAGTGTCTTGTTCACATGCCCTAGCGCGCTTTTTACGAGTTTTGTTTGTACCATACCTATAAAGTGCCCTCTGATAGCCCTCTAGTTTACGAAGGAATTACGGTACAGTATAAACTATGGGAATATATAAAATGTGTTAAGAGGGATATGGGTAACGCCTTAACTCTATTTTAATACTTTACCTTACTGTAGACACTATTATAATAGCGTATTGTAATACATAATAGATAGTTTAACGAATTCTTAGAAGATGGATATCCCAAACATCTCTTAAGTTATTGCACTCATGTTAGACACTGAATAGGAGATGTCAAACCCAAACATCTCCGACGCCGTTAAACTCATATTTATTTTCCATTGACTTAACTTACATAATATCTTTCGGTGTTGACTCGAGTGCTTTGTCTTTTCAATTCACTCGGGTCTTTCTAGAGGATGAAGACGAAGATTTTGTACTATTATTACTTACTATATATAGTCCAGTGCATTATGTTGTTTTGTTGCATTTATTTATTTATTCCAATTTTCTGTAACTCTGATTTTTCATTATAGAAGAATAATCAAATGTATTTATAAAATAGCTTCATGAATTTTTATTTGATTATTATATTTTGTCATTCCGCTGTGAGATTTTGTATTTGTTCTACCTTTTTTCTCTTATTTTTTTACCTTTTTTCTCTTATTTTTCTTATTTACCCCATAACAAATAGCATTAAAGCGTTAACCATACCGCCCTCGACACATTTTTAAGCATGTAGTCTATGCAGTTACTGTAACACCATCGGTAACGTCGGTAGCTGTTAGTGAGTCCCCTATAGGTACATACTAAAACAAATTCATAGTAGTCTCATATAAAGATAATCATATGACAAGTCACGTGAGGCTATGCCAAAGGTAGGATACTACCAGTTTACCTATCCCGGACTAGGCGTAACCCCTAAAGGCTAACCGCATCCACCACTCCCAAATCGAATCAAGGTGCACCAATCGAGTCCTCAAATCAAGAAAGAAATACGAGGGAGTGATGTCCACTAAGGGTAGCTAAACCCTTATGTAACGGCCCAGAATTTTATCACACTGATTTTTGAAATATTTAATTAGCATTAAATATTTGATTTGGGGTTCTGTTTAAAATGTAATAAAATCTATGTTCCAAATAACTACTTGTTTTTTAATGACGTATTTTTAATTTAATTTTTAGAATTTTTTCATAATTTTAATTTGGAAAATATTGAAATTATCGTTTGATGTATTTTATGGCAAACATTAGCATTTTTAAACTTCATAGAATTTAATAACTTTGTCTATTTTATCGTTGTTTTATGAACGCATCCCAATTCTGTATGTGATCATATTTCATTTTCTATCGTTTGTAGCTCGTATATGGATATGATGCTGCATAACAGGGTAGCAGAATTGATTAAAAATATAATAAAATTAATACACACACCCACAGTACAATGCAAATCCTCCACAACCACCATTTTTTTCCTCTTTACCCTGCCTTTGTCTCCTTTGTTCCCCTACTCTATCTACCTCATGTTGTACTCTGCCCACCTCTTGTCCACCTTGTCCACTGCCTTACTAAACAATGCTCTGGCCAGGTCAGTATAAGTTTGATTACTTATAAATACATACATACGTACGTATGTGTGTGTGTGTATATATATATATAAATGCATTCAAAACAAAGCACTTCCTTCATTTTTTTTCATGTTACTGTAATGATAGGAAAAAGAAAAAACAAAGAATTTAAACTCAACCCCTTATTCAAAAATCAATCTACCTCAAACCATTGAGTTTTAGCCTTAGCATCCAAGATGGAAGTTATATAAGTTCCAACTTTTTTTGAAATTGGTTGCACTCGATTGCATTAGGTGTCGAGGGAGATATGGCTAAAAATCTGAAAGATGGAAGTTTTGCATCAAAATTTCAAAAATTGTTTTCTCGCAATCCAAGAAGAATGGATCGATGCCATATGCGTCATTGGGATCGTATGGTAGAGTATTATTGTTTGTGAAGGTTCGGCAGCGATTGATGATGGTCATGGATAATCGTCGAAAACTAGGTTTAGAGAGTTCTAGGCAGCGATATGCGAGATGGAGCTCATGATTGGTTTTAGCGTGGAGAGATGCACCTCGGGTTGAATGTTGGTGGAGAATAGTACTCGAAAGTGTCGCGTGGCTACGGTAGGAGTAGTAGCAGGTGATTTGGTCGGGTCAATCGGTATTCAATGGAGAAGGCCGGAGCTTGAGCGGAGGGGTGCATTCGGTTGAGAAGGAGAAGGCGGCATTTCTGATATGTTTGGATTGATGGATGGTGGTGCGTAGGAGTGTGCACGTTGATGTTAGCTTCAGGAAATGTGAATGGATTAGGGAAGTAGAAGAAGAGGTGGGGAAAAAGGAGGAGTTGGGTCGGGTTTGCAAGCCAGTGGGCTGGGCTTGTTCTCTTTTGGGTAAGAAATGTTTTGAAAATGAATTAATTATTAAATTAGTATATGTTATGTTCAAGCCAAGCTAACTTGCTCATCCGTGATCCGTTTTACTCATGAATTTTTGCATTGGACTCATATTGATGAGTGTAACATTATAGTATAATTTGTTGGTAGTTTTGGGATATTTAAAAATTATGACATATGGAAAATGGACAGAGTTTAAATTACATTATTTTAATTAATAACGTCATTTGAAATTTATATACCTTAATTATAATTGTTTATTTGGCCAAATAAAATATTTTTGAGTTAAATTGGATTGAATATAGTAATTAGACATTTGTTTAGCGAGATAAAATACCGTTCCGCTAATTAAATTAATTTGACATTTAATTAGCAGAATAAATCCTCGCTCTGCTATCTTATAGTTTTGGACATTTTATTATACATCATTAATTAATATGCCACTCTGAATAAGTGATAGTTAACTAATGGCGGCTAAGTGTTGAATTATTTACATAGTCGTTGATTATGTAAATAGCAGTTAGCATGGAAAGTGAAAGTCGAATGATATGGTAGCTTGTTTAAGTACTATTATAGTTGTTAAGCCTTTTTCAAATTTGAAAAACTAATTATTGATTTCAAAGTTATTTTAAGAATATTATTTTAGTTATAAGGTTTAAAGATATTTATTATTTAGTAATAAGATTTAAAGGGTAATAACTACTCATTTATAACGTTTTAAAAGAGAATTAATAATTGTTTTTATAATGATTTAAGTTAATTATTTTATTAATATGATTCTTAAAAGTTATTTATTAAAGTTATTTAAGAAAATTTAATTTTAAAATTTATTTTGATTATTGTTTTAAATATTTTAATTTAATTATTTATTTAAAGTGATTTAATACTTTAATTTTTAATTTAAGTTATTTAATTATATTGATTTAAGTTATTTAATTTATAGGATAATTAATTATCATATTAAAATTGGTTAAAAGTTATTTGATTATTGCATTAGTAACATTTTAAAGTTAATTAATTATTATATTAATATTGTTTTGAAGTTAACTTATTAATACAATAGTAGTGCTTAAAACTAATTTAATATATTATTAGTGAAATTTTAAAATTACTATTTTCAATGAGATTTAATTAAAATGCAATAGAAGTATCTTTAATAATAACTTATTATTTTAAGTTATTTAAGGTTATTTTAAATACTTTATGGCCTATCAAGGGAACCTTATTGTCTTAAAGAGTTTATTAAAAAAGTTATTTAAATATGAGAAGAATTTTATAAATGGTTCTGGACATTTCAAAGAATTTATAAAATGAGTTTTAAAGATTTGTAAAGGAGGAGTTTTATAAATGGGATTTTTGGATTTATAAACGGTGTTCTATAATAGATTGGAGACTCAAAAAGAAACTTTATAAATAGATTTGGTGATATTCATAAAATAAAGAGACTTGGAAAGAAATGGTTGATTTTTCATGGCATAATTCGAGGAGCAGGGATCGCCCACATTTTACTATGGATTCATCGGGATAGCGATGAAACCATTGAGAAAACTGCGATCCATGATTGATACCGAACAGTGCTTTCCATATATATTATTGAACGTTTCAAGTATTTGTAAAAGACATGGTTTGTGAATATACTTATACCGGTGAGATAAATATACGAATATTTTAAATAAATATTTGAAAGGTGATTTTAAGTTAATGGAAGATTAATCTAAGAGACAAAGTGATTCTCATGGGAAATATAATCTTTGTTTGGAATGTTTGTTTATTCGACAGTTAAATAACCGACTATCAAATCTTGACCTGAGTATGTAATCCTTCTTAATTTTGGTGGTACAGAAATATTTCCTGCTTAACACCGAATGATTTTAACTCTGGAAATATTTAGAAGAAACATAGGGATTATATAGTACAATTACCATCGGTGATGCTATACTATACCTATAAACTCATTTTGTTCATCCGGGACAAATGATAAGGAGATCTATCCACTAAACGGTTTAGGGGTGATCCCCGCTCCTATGTATTATCTGATTATTTCCTGAATAACCGGTATTGAGCATTTTGAAAAATTAATGATTGGTTTTTTGAGCGTCAGGGAAGCGGAAGAGTGTACTTTAGAGATGACCCAAAAATTGTAAGCACTCCAAAACCATATATGGTACTATGAAGGAGTTTCATGATATATTAAGATGTTGGAATCCATATGTGGTTCCGAGACCCGTTGGAGTATGGGAATCCATGTGTGATTCCAAAATCTATTTGAGAAATGACGATCCATGTGGGATTCCATGATCACTTTTGATGGCGGTGCATGAGCTGGAATGCCGGACGTAGCCTCACCAGTGGTAATGACTAAAACCAAAGATAGGAGGCATGGCCAGTAGGGTTGAAAAACCCATAGGGTGTAGTCGGCTCCTCCTAGACGTTACTTATAGTTGTTATGCATGCATGGGCGATGCACTCGGTCTTAGAGAAGCCATTTATGTTTTTCCTATAGTACATTACTAGGAATGTTTGCTGGTTCGGAAGGATATCTCTGATCATTGTGTAGGAGGACCATTCTTGAAGCACTAATGGCACCTCCATGGAAATCCTACACAATTAGTGAACGTGCCTTAGCGGTTTTTGATTATATACCTAGTATTGTTGTGATGTACACTTAAGAGCATCACAACCACTTGATTATTATTATTTTCACCCTTTGATCTTATTATAATATCACTAGATTTTTTGATATAAATGTTTTTGTTATCGTAAGGTAAAAATCCATCCATGTTTATGTGAGGCATGGTCTTACGAGATACCTTTGATTTTAAAGGTTTTTTTCAAGTTATAATAAACAAAATTTCTTGTGATTTGAGTTTCTGATGCTGCTTTTACCAGACTGACCGGGGGTTGTTTTCCTATAATGCTCGGGTCAGACCGAGCATATTTCCAAGTTTCGTTGGATGTTTTGGAGCTTCGGGAGACGTGTTGGAGGCCCAGAGACGTACTCACATACATGGTTATTTTTCCATTGCATTCATTGTTGTATTTATCAACAATTGTGAGAACAGGTTGTTATAACTATCCGAGCTGAAATAGGTTATTATACTCTAATTGATGTCTAGATATACATATATTACATTTTTGTTTTAGTGTAAAGGTTTATTGTATATTATAGATTATTCGTTCCACTGTAAGATTCTATGTTTTTTAGATTCTTCTTGTCTTCTTTCCTCTTTCTTTCTCTTAACTATCTATCTTTTTGTCCAATTTGAGTGGGTCATGTGTGGTTTATTAGCCTCTTAAACTGTATGTAAAAGTGGATCGTTACACCTTGGCCTAGTATGGCTCCTGTTTTAGTCATTTCAAATTGACATAAGTGTCAGGTTCATCCATTATCGTTCACTTACTTGATTCCAGTAAGCATTTGCCAATCCAACCACTTCATTCTAGAACATCCTCCACATACACAGTCATTAAAGTGGTTCTAATATTGACAGAGAGTATGCCGATATTTGACACCGATCTCTTTAATAACCATTCGTTCATTTTACGCACTGTTTGGTCACTTTAAATTTCAAGAGAACCTATCGTATTTTCAAATCAAAACATCATTACTTGAATTATACAAATTTTAATAAAACAGTTTTGAATTTAAAATAAAATAGTTTTGAATTTAAAATTTGATATATACTTTGATAGGGTTTGGACGGTTTGATTTTTCAATTAATTTGTAATTAGTAAGTAGAAATTAGGGATAATTCTAATAGCAAGGAAGTGATTAGATCTAAGAAGAGATGAATAGAATTTGATGGTGGCTGCTAGGGTTTCACCATAACAGTGTATTTGTAGGCAAAAGGAGGATCTATTGAGCTAAAGCGGTCACAAAGGTCCAACAATACGTTTTCGTCCCTGAACGAAAATATGTTATGCTATATATCAAAATATATGTTTTCGATATTTCTAAATCCAACGAAACTATTGAAAACCCCGAAATGCAATTCTACTCAAATTTTAATTATGCTATCAAATTTCTATTTTAAATAACTATTTAAATATTTGTAATTCATGTGACAAATTTATGGGTCATTACACCGACTGTTATAAATAGTTGAAAAATATTGTCCCAAAATTAATTTTTTTGATAAAATTTTACTCAAATTTCAACTTAAAATGTTTATTTTATTTTTCTCAAACATTCTTTTTATTTCGATTAAAAATGTTCCTTTTTATTAATCCAAATTTTCCCTTTTATTTTAATTAAAACATATACTTCTTTTATTACCTCTATTAATTACGATTCACTTCTCTTTCTTTTTAATTGAAAGGTTTCTATAAATTTAGTTCCAATTAATTTCAATTTTAGATTCCAAAACAAACTAAAGTAAAATAATTGTTTTCTTCTTTATCGTAATACATACATACTTATAACATTATTACATACAACAACGGTTATACATTACTTATTGAATACATGTTTTTCTTATTTGAAATTGTACTTATCAAGATACATTCAAAATAAATAAACTTATGTTTTCTCCTTTAATAAAACATTCATTATATTATTTATTAAACTTAACTTTTATTATTCCCATTCCTGTTATTTATTATTATAGACCAATATCATTAAATTATAATCTAATATGGCCCCATCTTTTATCTTATTAAAATTTGTCATTTAAGAATTTTATCTAAGATCATAACTTATATTTTGTTAAATTTACATTAATAAATCACAAAAAAAAAAATTAACAATTTTATCCAAAATTTTATTAAATTTAATATTTTTAAATGGTTAAAATTATAGGGCTTTATAATCTCCCCCACTCGAAACCTTTTATCCTCGAAAACAAACAAAGTAAAGGGTCCAACATTTTTTTGACACGATTTACCAAAATAATCAATTTATGTAACATTTAAACTTCTTTCTTATGTTTCCCACTCAAACCCTTAAGCTACTAAAACAATTTACTAAAACGAGTTATTAACTTTTTTGAGTAATTATTTTTTTAAATAGAAGAGGAAAGAATAATCTAAAACTTTTCTTTTGAGGATTTTTTTCAAAATCCAAGAGGAAAGGGTCCATAAGTCGAGTGCAAAATGACTCATTTTCGATACGAATTTATGGTTTTCCAAGCGTTTCGAACGCTAAAGTATTTCTAGTTTTCAAAACCTTTGGTGAGAAACTTCTTAACTTTTTGGGAAGAATTTACTTATATGTGTGTGTTGCTGATGTGGTTACATATAAGTGTATATATAACTGTTTGGTTTGAATGGTGGTATTGTTTAGAAATGTTGGTTATAAAAAGGTTGTGATTGTTGGTTATGTTTGGTGATGATATGATTTGGTATAGTTGAACACGGATATGTCGTATGTGTTAATCTTGTCTTGAACCTAAAGCAAGTTAGCATTTAAACTAGTTAGTAAAGTGAATGGGTTTTATAGTAAGTGATGTTTGGAAGAGAATGGTCTGGCCATTTAATATGGAACGTGAGAAGAGAAATTTTTTCAAATGTTTTTGGTAAGTGTTTATATTGTTTTCCAAGTAAAAGGGATATAAGGGGTTTGGGAAAAGTGTTTTAGAAAAGATCCTTTGATAAAGTTTTATAAAGTGATTTTATTGATAAGAGATTAATTAATAAAGGCTTAGAGGATCCCATATGGAATTGAATCAATGTTTGATTATTTGTTTATTTGATAGTTAAATAAGAAACTATCAAATCTGGACCAAAATGTAACTTTGGAAATATTTAAGAGGAACATGGAAATTATATGGCATAGTTACCGTCAGTGGTGCTATACTTTACGTATAAATTAGTTTCGTTATTTTGGGATAAATGATAAGGAAATTCGTCCACTAACAGTTAGAAGGTGAACTCCACTCTTATCTTTTATCTGCTTATTTCCTAAAGAACCGAAGTTGAGTTTAACGAAAATTATCGAAAGTTGTTTCGAAGAGACCGGGATCAGATTTGTTATCCAAAATCCACTTTGATCCAACTCAAGTGTTTCGAATTGAAGACATCTTGAAGAATGTGGAATCGAAGATGGAGCATTGAAGTGCAAGGGTTGCTTGCTACTAGTCCTAAGGGTGATTCCAAAATGGATGTAGTAGAAGTAGTGCCTTCGGTTTGTCCTTACCCTGGACAACATGTATGGATGAATGTTAGCACTTCATTACTAACTGGAAGGCAGTGTTAGCGTCCAATGGGATTGCTATTCAAAAAGGTAAAACATAGCCTCAAGCCTCATCAACCGAGAAATGACTAAAATAGGGCATGCAGCAGGGCTAAATGGGTTGCTCCCATTATGGTATGTCATCATCTTTCTAGATTACCCTATTTTTATGGATTTTATTGTGCATGAGGGATATAGACTAAGGTTGGAAGACCGGGATGATGACATATTCGGTAATACCAGTCAAGTGATAGGCCGGTTCTATATGGCAGGGTACAAGATGTTCTTGTCAGACCCAGGTGCATTGTTCTAAACATGTACCCATCGGAGGTAGTTCTTTACCTGGTCATAGTATGGAATCCATTCTCCAATACGTGCCTTTAAGGTTTTGATTGTAAAGCCTAGTATGTTGGAATTTGATTAACGTAACAATTTCGGCTAAGATTAATAAGTATATGTACTTTATACATTATTATAATATCACTTGATTTTTCGTAAAAGTGTTTTGGTTATCATAAGGCAAAAACCCTGTCCATGTTTATATGCGGTGTGCTCTTACGAGATACCTTGATTTTTAAAAGGTTTTTAAATGTAATAATCAAGTTGTTTGAGTTTACTCACATCCGAGCCATGTATGAACCAGAATTTTATTTTCTTTTCCTAAAACTCTCTGGTGCTTAAATTTTTATGAGCAACCAAGTAGTTTAGGTTTTCCACAGATGCATTTTGGAGGAGCTCGGAGCAGGATGCTTCATCGATAGCTAGTTATTATCTTGTTTCCTTTGTAAACTATGTACTCTATATCTGATGTATAAGGACGGACTGTTATAACTATCCTAGGTTAGAATTGTATTAGTGTTACTCTGATGTATTTTTTCAGATGACTTTGTAAAATATTATGTGATTAATATATGTTATTCCATCGTGTTGTGAGATTATGTGATTGTTTAGTTTCTTCTATCTACCATCTTCTTTATTTTCCCCTAACAATCTGTATTTTTGTTCAATTTGAGTTGATATGTGTGGTTTATTGCCAACTTAAACTGTATAGAAAAGTGGGTCTTTACAACGTGGTATCAGAGCTGAACGTTAAGCGAGAACCTTAGCTTTGATGGGGTTAACTCATTGGTGATAGGGTTAGTAGTATCCTAGGATGAGTTTGAATGCATATTATATGAGAGCGTGTATTTGTTAGTGATATAAAAATGTTTTATATTATGTTGTCTAATCGGTTGAGTGGTATATGAATTATTGTCGATGTGTTTGGCCAACGCTATCGATAAGGATTCTTAAACACTTGAACCAGACCAACTAAAATAGCATTATTTTGAAATTAGGGTAAATGAAATAATTTTACCTAGGATATTTTTTTTTATAAAGAATGGTTTTTAAAAATAGTATAGTACAGTATTTTTGATATGTTGTTGTTGGAAGATAATATTTTATTATTATCATATAAGTTTTGGTTAGTCATGCTCCTCCAATTTGAGCATTGACTGTTATGTAAATTTTTAGGTACTTTCCTTTGAACAAGATGTGTCTTTTTAATTAAAAAGAATTTAGGTTGAAAACTTGAGAACCTAAATCCCAATGCTTTGTAAAATTATATTTCAATATTTTGAGAAATAATAATGGTATTTGAAAGCAATTTTTTTAAATATGAAATTTTGAAAATTAAGTAAGAAGTGTTTTCTTTAGATTAGTTAGGGGAATGAGTTGTGATTGTTTTGTGATGATCAAAAAAATCTTCTAAGTGATGATCGGATGTTTGCCTAGGCAAACTTTGTCGTGCACTTAGTAAATTATTCTCTTTATCATTTTACAATTGAAACGAATTCAACCTGAATGAATCCAACATAAGTTGGTGATAAATGTTTATTGGCAAATGTAAAGTGTTGTTTCAAAAATGGGATTTTGAAATAAAGAAATATTGTTTTAAGTTAACTATTTCGAGTAGCTTGAAAATAACTTAAAATTGGAAAAGGGATGTGTTCGGATGGTAAGCACTTTTCTTGAGTATCACCTTTCTTGGTAAGGGAGATATATATGATACTATTTGGTAGTACTTAGTCCCTTAGTATCATTTTGGAGTCGCTCGAGCTATATATATATATATATATATATATATATGTATGTATGTATGTATGTATGTATGTATGTATGTATGTATGTATGTATGTATGTATGTATGTATGTATGTATGTATGTATGTATGTATGTATGTATGTATTCTATGATTAATATATAAAAGTTTCATCTCAAAAAGTTTTTGAAACAAGACTGGGTATTTGGCTCTTGAGTTTTCTTAGAAAAAGAAATGTAAAATAAAATACTTGAATCTAATAGGGTAGGCTATAATGGAGTATTATCCAAGTTGAAACTAAGAGTTGTTTATGAAATGTTTTCATAAATAATTTAGTGGAAATAGGATTGGTATTAGCGAGAGCCAATTAAGTAAGTGCGCAAGTTGAATGTAGATTATTTCTTCTTCTCATATAGTTCATCTAAGATTCGAGTACATGGCTTTGAGATGTTTCACACCATTCCAAATAAGAATTTATTACTCGATTTTTGACAACGAGCATTCGATAAGGATTTTTGGTTTAGGACCAAAGTTTCTATCGTAGTTACAACTATACAAGGAGAACAGAGGTTCCAAATCAAGGAGTTTGATCGGAGTCTGCACCAGAGAATCAAGTAAGTAATATTAGTTCAAAATTGAAGTTATGTATTCGAGTTATGGTCGAGTCAAATTTTTCATAAGGATGATCTATGTACATCATATGGAATGATGTAGAGTGTTAAGTGTTTCTGAATAGGTTATGAAGTGTAATTTCGAGGATGAAATTCTTTTAAGGGGGAAGAGTGTAAAGTCCTAGAATTTCACTGCTTTAATTTGTGAATATTTAATTAATTTTAAATATTCAAATAAATGGTTTTATATTGAAAATAAAAAATCTTTTTAATAATAAATAATTATGGTGAAATAGTTTTCAAAATTGGTTTACAAAAATATATAGTTCGATGAAAAACAGAAAAATCGTACAAAAGTTATTTGAAATGTTGTACACACTTATATATATATACACACACACATATGCACACATAGGTTGATTATATAATATGGTTTAAGATAGTATAATTAGTTTTAATTAAGTTAAGATAATCATGATGTGATACTTTGGCAACTAAATAAAAAAATAAAGAGAAAATAGTCACATCAGGGGAGACACGATTAGACTTAATAGCAACTAAAGGACATTTTTCCATCTTTTCATGTTTTTCATGATAAATTAGAAATTAAGAAAGGGGGAGACAAGGAGACATGGGTGGTGAGGTGTAAGCAAATGAAGGGAGGGTATAGGTATAGGGATATTTTGGTAATTCAATGCTTTTATTTTTATAAAAACAAATTCCTCTTCTCTCTCCCTTCCAGTTTCATTTCTACTTTTTTTAAAAGAACTATATTCATTCTCCCTTAGAATAAAACTCTTTGTTGACTTCTCTTTAGAATTTTAATGAATTTAAATTTGACTTTACTTCCTTTTAAATGTTTTAAAATCTTAATTTTAAACTTTTCTTTCTCCGTTTTTATCCAACTTCATTCGGCTATAACATCCTATAGCCTACTCCAAATTTTATTTTATTCAAACCATGTATATTTCCAATGGCTACAACTTTATAGTTTACCACTTTTTCTTATTTCAAACTTAGTTGCTCCAAAAATTTATTTCTTGCAAGTGTTTTTGAACCTAGGTTTTGATGTCCGAAAAAACCCCTCACGGTTTTAGCCATAACTTCCTCAAAATTTAACATTTTTGAGTAAAAATTTTTAAGTAATAGAGGGAAGAATAATATAAAACTTTCCTTTTTACCACTTTTCCAAAATCCAAGAGGAAAGAGTCCATAAGTCGAGTGCATAATGACCCATTTTCGAGAAGAATTTATGGTTTTCCAAGCTTTCCGAATGCTAAAGTATTTCAAGTTTTCAAAACCTTTGGTGAGTAAACTTCTTAACTTTTTGGGAAGAATTTACTTATATATGTGTGTGTGTTACATATAAATGTATATATAACTGTTTGGTTTGAATTGTGGTATTGTTTAGATATGTTGGTTATAAAAAGGTTGTGATTGTTGATTATGTTTGGTGATGATATGATTTGGTATAGTTGAACTTGGATATGTTGTATGTTTTTATCTCGTCTTGAAGCTAAAGCAAGTTAGCAATTAAACTAGTTAGTAAAGCAAAATTACGGGTATCCATAGCGATAGTCGTTATGGATGCAGTTCTCTTAAAATTTCGATTTTAGCAAAGTTTGGTTTTTATACTTCAAATTGTTTTGTGAATATTTTATAAACAAAATAATAATGTTTTTAAAATTTAATTAAGGACTTAATAATTAATTTTTAATTAATTAGGTTTTAGTAATTGATAATTAATCAAATGTTAACAGGGTTTATTAACTATAATTAAATAAAGATTAGTTCTTAATTAATTATCTTTTAAAGTAAAGATTTATTTTAATTAATTATTAATTACTAATTAAGTTAATTAAGTATGGGTTAAGTAAATTATTTATATCTAATTTGTCATTTTTTAAATATACGATTAATTATTAATCAAGGGTTTAATTATTTGATTAAAGATTTAATTTATAATAAATTATTTATTAAAGGTTTAATTTATAGTTTGAGTTTAATTAAATATTATTTAATTAATTAATTGAGATTAATTAACATTTAATGAAGGTTTAATTAATTATTAAATAATTAATAAAGGATTAAATTAGGTTTAATTAATAGCTAATTATTGTTTAACTATAAAAACAAATTAAGTTAAGATTTAATTAAAATTGATTATGATTTAAATAAAGATTTAACTTGTAATTAATTATTTTTAAAAAGGTTTTAAAAGTTTTAAATCCTTTGGTTTTCAAAAGAAAATGGTTCAAAGGAACTTCTATTTCAAAGATGGTGTTGAATACAAGTGATTCAAGTGTTGATACTTTAATATCCCACCGTTCAAATCGACAATAAGTCCAAACATGTCGGACTTGAATAATTCAAAACAAAATATTGTTATTAAAAATTAGGGAAAATAAAATCAATCACAGAATCATAGACACAGAATATCAGAATAACTCGCAATGGAATAAAATAAACATAGGAGTTCATGAAGCTACTAGATATAAAGTCTCAAAACAAATACAAAATATCACAATGGGAAATCCAAATACATAGGTTCACTTATACATAACAAAGCAGAAGGGGAATAACTGAAATAGAAATGATAGATAGATAAATAGCTAAATCTCTAACAGATCTCTAGCTCCAAAAGAAGAATCCAAAGCCGTGGTACTCTGGCTAACTCGAGCGTAAAGAAAAACACAAAACACTCGAGTCAGGACATACATACTTGTAAAATGTAAATCAACTCAAGTGAACTGTCAAGAAATGCATCTGTAATTTAAAGGATGTTAGGGATCGCCCGTAAGGTTCCGTTAAACTATCTACTCTGTAGTAATATACGATATTATAATAATGTCTAAAGTAAAGTAAACTATTAAAATAGCATTAAGGCTTCACCCATTTCCCCCTTAACACATTTTTATATATTCCCATAGTCTATACAGTACCGTAATCTCACCTGTACTGGACGTTGTCAGAGGGTACTCCATACGTATGGTACAAAACAAACTCATATTGGTCGCTAAGGTAGGTGACACGACACAAATAGGCAATGCCAGGGTAGATATACCAATTACACTTCCGGGCTTGTGGTAATGCATAGCAGCAACTACCGCCCACCTCGAGCCAAACTCCCAAATCAAGGGCGCACCAAATAAATCACAAAGTAATAGAATGGCCATCGAAGGAATGTGTTCGATCGGAGGAGCTGCCTCACTTGGCTCGTCGATTGCTCCTGTTTTAGCCACCTTGTGCTAACTCGCAGGAGTTAGGTCCACGCACATACCTCAAATAGAACGTCATCAACGATCTACTTCATTCTGGAATCTCCACTGCGTACAAAGTTGTTAAAGTGGTTTTCGAAGTTGGTAGAGAGTATGACAACTTTCGATATTGGTCTCTTTAACAACCAAACGTTATTATAACTCGTGGTTATTTCATTTTCAAATGGTATATATTTCATATCAAACTTATTCATTTCAAAACCATATAAACCCAGTATCATTATTCTTTAGAAAAGTAATATTCATTTCCAAAGTTTTAACACTCCAAAATTTATACATTCAATTATAACACATTAAAATCATAATAATTTAGAAACCATAGCACTTTAAAAATGTAACATTTATAATCATAGCATTTCGAAAACATTACATTTTAAAAATAATAGCATTTTGAAAACATAACCTTAAGACATCATAGCTTTTTGGAAAAGTAATACTTAAGAAAATCATAGAATTTTGGAAATGTAAACGTAGCATTTTTGGAATGTAATACTTTCCACTTTAGCATTTTATATAATCAAAATATTTATATACTTACAAATTTTAACATAGTTATTTTATCATAGCCTCATAGTTAAATAAACTTTTTACTGTAATATCCAATTTAAAGCTAAAATTCTTATGTTAAGTTAAAAATACATTATTAACTTACATTTATTATTGCAGTAAAGAACATTTATCATTTTAATCATTTAAAATATGTCATTTACATTAATTATAACTTATGTATCAAATGTACATTATCAACTTACATTTTATTATTACAGTAAGAAGTATTTATCATTTTAATCAATTAAAAATACATCATTACATTAATTAAAACTTACATGTCAAATGTACGTTTTAACTTACATGTTATTATTACAGTAAAGACCATTTATCATTTTATCAGTATTACATTAATTAAAACTTACTTTTTTATTACAATAAAGAGCATTTATCATTTTAATCAATATTACACTAATTAAAACTTACATTATTAAATGTACGTTTTAATTTACATTCTTATTACAGTAAAGTGCATTTATTATTTTAACCAATATTACATTAATTAAAACTTTACATGTCACATGTATGTTTCTAACTTACATTTTTATTACAATAAAGAGAATTTATCATTTTAATCAATATTACACTAATTAAAACTTACATTATCAAATGTGTGTTTCGATTTACAATTTTATTACAGTAAAGAGCGTTTATTATTTAATCAATATTACGTTAATTAAAACTTACATTTTGATTACAGTAAAGAACATTTATTATTTTAATCAATATTACATTAATTAAAGCTTTACATGTCACATGTATGTTTTTAACTTACATTTTTATTACAGTAAAGAGCATTTATCATTTTAATCAATATTACACTAATTAAAACCTACATTATCAAATGTACGTTTTAATTTACATTTTGATTACAATAAAGAGCATTTCTTATTTTAATCAATATTACATTAATTAAAACTTTACATGTCACATGTATGTTTTTAACTTACATTTTTATTACAATAAAGAGCATTTATCATTTTGATCAATATTACACTAATTAAAACTTACATTATCAAATTACGTTTTAATCTACATTTTTATTATAGTAAAGAGCATTTATCATTTTAATCAATATTACATTAATTAAAACTTTACATGTCACGGTGATGTTTTTAACTTATATTTTTATTACAGTAAAGTGCATTTATCATTTTAATCAATATTACACTAATTAAAACTTACATTATCAAATGCACGTTTTAATTTACATTTTGATTACAGTAAAGAGCATTTATCATTTTAATCAATATTACATTAATTAAAACTTTACATTTTTCTTTCATTAATTAAAACTTTACATGTTTCTTTCATTAATTAAAACTTTACATGTTCCTTTCATTAATTAAGTCAAATTGAATTATTAATTTTAGTTAGCTTTTATATTATAAACTAGATTCCAAAAGTTACATTTTCAACCATTTATTTTCTTATAAAATTTAACACATGTAAATAAACATGAAAATTTTTCTAGAAATCATTACAGTAAAATTCTTAGTTGAAATTCATATAATAAAATCCAAAATACTTAAAAATCTTTAGAAAACTATTTTAAAACCAACCATGGAGTCTCTATAAAACTTTCTAACGTAGGATCAAGTAAATACGGATTTATATCATTTCAGTCCGAACTTATTAAATTTCCAAGTTTTATATCACTTCAAACACGCAATCCCAAGTCGAATAAAAATTTCTCAGACCTATCATTTCAGCTCATAATAATTTTTCCTTAATCTAAACACAGTTCGGGTATGTATGATTTCAACCCATAGTGAAGGAACTTGCAGTGTGAGAACATAAATAAGCAGAATAATATACAGCATATCACATATGATCATAACAGGTATAACATCATATGAACTAACATAATATAAACATAAGTGAAATTTCTAACTTTCATATACATATCAATAAAATTCAATTGTCATCAATTCACCAAAATATAAGTATGTAGTCAAGCGTGATTACTCACCTTCTTTGGTTAGAACAATGATTCCAAACACAACAGAACAACTACGAATAAGCACGACAATCACAAACAAGTTTGAGTGGGAGGAGAATCCAAATCCAAAGCTTACAAAAATAAATAAAATACATACATAAATAAATAAATTTACATAGGAAAATGAAAAAATACATGAGAGGGGCTTGTGGAGGTGATGGTTTTGGAGAGGGTGAGGTCGGATTTGGTTCGAGAAAAGAAAGGAGGTGGAGATGGCAAGGCATGGTGGAAATTTGAAAGAAGGAAGGAGGAAGAAAATAGAAAAATATAGAGAAAATTGAGAGGAGGAAGAAGAAACTTACTGCGAATTTTTCTGAGCAGGAGATGTAAATGAGAAATGAGAAGGTAGGAAATAATTTTGTATGTAAAAATTTCTCAACTGATGACCTTTCAATTTTACTAACTATTTAGATGACCATTTACCTTCTAACCCATTAGCCTAAGCCCAATAACAAAGAGAAAAATAAAACATGAAAACAACTACGTGTAATACGTTGAAAACTGCAAATTTGGAGAAGTAAAAATCAAAATTTTACGAAACGAAAAGCAAGAAAAAGATTAGAATCAAATCCAGCTATATAAAAAAATAAAAAAAAATAATATCTCAAATTTAAAATTTTCAAGAGGAAGTCAAGTTTGACCATAGTTGACCAAAATATAAATTTTTAGAAAAATCTTTATTTTCTTAAATTTGGAAGAATAATTTACATCAAAATCCAAAATTATACAATAAAACTTCAAATTTATCAATTTTAAAATAATTAAATTCAAAATTTCAATTAAAATTCCATTTAAAATATTATAGAAATTACAGGTTGTTACACTCTCCCCACTAAAAACTTTTCGTCCTCAAAAAGGGACGAGACACAGGAAAAGCAAAGAAAATGAGATAGATTAATGAATAGCGCCTGGAATAATAATTCCGGATACGAAGCGCGCATGTTCTCCTCCGCCTCCCAAGTACAATCTCGATCATCAGTACTCCACTGCACTTTGATCAGGTTGACAGATTTCCTTCTTAGCGCTTCATACCTCTATCGGTAATGCGAAGTGGCTTCCTCTCGACAGTAAGATTTGTCTCAACATCTAAACTCTCAAAAGAAGAAGGCTGAACAATCAAAGACGGACCATGAAGATACCGATGAAGATGCGAAACACGGAATACATTATGCACTCTAGAAAGCTTCTCAGGAAAATCTAAACGGTAGGCTAGAACCAAATCTCTTTATAACACAGAAAGGACCAATGAACCTAGGAGCAAGTTTCCCTCTCCGACCAAACCGAATCACATTCCTTAGTGGAGAGACCTTAAGGAAAACCCGATCACCAACAGAAAACTCCAGACTCCTCCTACGCCTATCAGCATACTTCTTCTGCCTATCCTGAGCAATCCTTATCTTCCTCCTAATCTCCTCAACCTTCTCTGAAGCCTTAAGAATCATATCAAGACCAAGAACCAAACGATTACCAGATTCAATCCAGCAAGATGGAGATTTGCAAGGTCGTCCATAAAGAGCAGCAAAAGGAGCCATTTTGATACTGGCCTGAATCCAAACGATGGAACAAGATAGATAGAATTTAAGACAACCTTAAATAGAAAATTTGAGATTGTACCTGATAATTCTTGTTATAGATGAATTCCACGAGATGGAGATGATCTTCTCATGATCCTCCATAATCAAGGACACATGCACAAAGAAGATCTTCTAGAATCTGATTCACTCTTTCCGTTTGACCGTCGGTCTATGGATGGTAAGCAGTGCTTAGATTCAGGTGAGTACCTAAAGCTTTCTAAAAATCTCTCCAAAACTGGATGGTAAAGATGGGATCTCTATCACGAACAATACTGATAGGAATACCATGAAGATGAACAATCTCTCTTATATAAATCTCAGCCAAACTCGAACCGAAATGGTTAGATCTAACTGGAAAGAAATGAGCTCACTTGGTCAATCTATCCACAACCACCCAAATACTCGCATTACCTCTCCTAGTCCTCGGTAATCCATCAATGAAATCCATAAAAACCTGTTTCCACTTCCAATTGGGAATCTCAAGGGGCTGCAATAATCCAGCGGCCTTCTGGTGATCAGCCTTAACCTGCTGACAAGTCGCACATCTACTAACAAAAAGGGAGATATCACGCTTCATACCACTCCACCAATACAACTGCTTCATATTCCGATACATCTTCGTCATAGTTGGGTGAATAGAAAGTCTAGACCGATGATTTTCCTAAAGTAACTCTTGTCTCAATCCATCGACATTCGGGATACAAATCTGACTATTAATCCTCAAAATCCCTTTACCATCGATCTGAGCTCCACTTCCATCAAGGCTACTACCACCAACTCTACTACGAAAATTCTCCTTAATAAGCCTAATTATCCTATCCTCATCCTGCTTAGCAACAATACGATCCATAAGAGGAGAAGAAACAACAAGCTGACACAACATCGCCTTCTTTCGACTCAAAGCATCGGCTACAGCATTAGCTTTCCCAGGGGCATAGTTGATGTCGAGGTCATAAGAAGCAAGGAACTCAAGCCACCTAACTTGTCTTTGATTCAAATCCTTCTGGGTGAAAATATACTTCAAAGACTGATGATCTGTAAAGAGCTCAAACTTAGTTCCCAAAAGATGATGTCTCCAAATCTTCCAAGCAAAAACCGCAGCAAGTAATTCTAGATCATGGGCAGCATAATTGGCTTCGTGAGTCTTCAACTGGCGACTGACAAAAGCAATAACTTTACAATCTACATCAGAATAGCTTCCAAACCATCTCAACTAGCATCAGTGTATACCGTTAATCCCTCATTTCCATTTGGAACGGTAAGAACTGGTGCGAAAGTGAGATTGCACTTTAACTCATTAAATGCGGCTTTAAACTTATCATTCCATATAAACTTAGTATTCTTATGAGTCAAAGCAGTGAGAGGTGCAGCAATCTGAGAAAAATTCTCGATGAATCTCCGATAATAGCCGACAAGGCCTAGAAAGCTATGGATATCAGATGGAGTCCTAGGAATTTCCCAATCCTGGAGCAGAATAGGGAAAATAAGAACAACAGAAAGAGATAGAATGATTAAACTATAAAGAAAGAAGAGAAGATAGACTTATATTGATCACAATGGTCTTAACTGGATCGACAAAAACTCCATTACTAGAAACAATATGCCTGAGAAATCAGACTTCATCATTTTAGAAATGACATTTCGAAAATTTAGCCTTCAACTGATGACTCCTAAGAGTCCCAAGAACCAAGCTCAAATGAGATTCATGCTCCCCCTTAGACTTAGAGAAAACAAAAAAATAATATCACTGGATTTTCTAGTATAAATGATTTGAAACCAAGGGAATAAAATACGTAAGTTAAGAAACCAAGGGAATAAAATATGTAAGTTGTACGTAGGTCATTTTATTCATATGATAGTTCTTGATTTAGGATTCGAATACATAATTTATGGTTGGTTTACACTGGTCCGAAAAAGGATTTGTCACTAGATTATTGAGGGTGAACACTTGATATAGATTCTTGATATGATTTTGAGGTTTTCTATCATGATATATGGTTATGTAAAGACGATAGAGGGTGCTAATTAAGTAACCTGATCGAAATCCGCACTAGGAAAGTCAAGTGATCTATACTAGTTTGGAATTTATGTGATGGAGCAAGTAATCAGATTTGAGATTGTGTACAGACGAAGACTAGAACAAATTTGTTAAGAACATCATGGAAAACCCGATTCATAAGATCCACAAATAAAGCTGGGGCATTAGTCAAACCAAAAGGCATAACTAACCATTCATAGAAACCATTCTCAGTATGGAAAGTAGTTTTGGGAATACTTTCCTCGGTAACTCTGAGCTGGTGGAAACCTGTGGCAAGATCAAGCTGAGAGAATACAGTAGCTCCGTAGAGCTGGTCGAACATATCATTTATGTGAGGCATAAGATATCTATTTTTTCATAGTAAGCTTGTTCAACTCCCTGTAATCAACACACATCCTCAAGGAACCATCGGACATGGTGACGAAAACCACTACTGATCCCCATTCGGAATGATTAGGTCTAATCAAACCCTTGGAGAACAAGTCCTCAATTTGCTTCCTCAACTCAACCTTCTCATGGGATGCCATTCTTCTGGGAGGAAGAACTATAGGTCGAGCTCTAGAAATAAGATCAATATGGAATTCAATTTCCTACTTAGGAGGTAAAGAAGTGATTTCACCAAATACATCGGGATAGAGTTTGACCACAGGAGTTTAATCAAGATCACCAGGAGAAGGATCCAGAGAGAAAATAAAACTACCAGCATAATCCTGAAGCATACGACAGTGAACCATCAAAGGATTACCCTTATCACCAACAATAGAAACAGTTCGGGCTTTAAATGAGATAACGGCTTCATGATTCTTCAACCAATCTCCTCCAAGCAATATACCAAAAGCATCGAAACCAAGAACATAGAAATCACCTGTGACGACCCGGATTTTCGACGCTCGAAAATCGACATCCATACTTCACCCGTATTTGAATGTCCCAGATTTAAACGTCAGAATCCAAATTTCTTGAGCTTATAACACATTAAGTAATCAATAACACAATGCAATCGCATACTTGGAGGAGATTTCTCCTTATGATAGTCAAACATGCTTGATACGCGAAATCCTTTTGATAATATTATTATTAGTGCATAGTGCAGAAAACAATTCGAAAGTATAGTACAAATCTTAGCCAGCATAGGTACCATTATATTATGCCTGCTATAGCTACCACCTAAAGTGGCAGGTTATAGAACTGTAATCATAAAGGGCTCGTATCGTTTCTTTGGATTTCCTACAAATGGTCAGGATAAGGAACTTCCTGGGCCACATGGGTACGCCTCTGGAGGGACGTCCCGAGAAACTAACCGGATCTTTGCCAACACAAAGCTGAGTTACCTCTGTAACTAGGTAACTACTGACATGAGTATGCCACCCCCTGGTCGTAACCAACCTTTATCCGAGGCCTCAACACCAACAACCACAAAGTAATAAATTTGCAGTAACCACATAAGTTAAATATCTGGGCTCCATACCATGATACCACCTCTATCTAGAAGGAAACGGACATACCCAAAGGAGGAGCTACCCCCAAATAATCTTGCCGCATCTTTCATGTTTCGACCATTTTCGGGTTGTGAGGTCCGATGATATCACGTCCACAAAGCTACGCTTTTCATAAAAGCCATGCCGATCAACACATGATCAGCAACACTCTTTATGCCACACTACCAAATTGGAAATGTATCACTAGTAACCATCAACTACATAACCTATGAGCTTGTGCATCTCAGAGAAGGGTATTAAGCTAAGAGGATAAATTCTCCGCCACCAAACAGAAATGTATTTGATAGGAACCAGCTTTACATCTCAAAGTGTAACGTCAAACATACATCCATACAAGTCTGTTCCGGGTTCGAACAAAACCGAAGGCACTTCAAAAGAAATCCTTGCAATCTGGATAATCCCTAATCACGTCCGAACTCCCCATCACAAAGGGTGATCAAATCTCCATACCGGGGCCATTCGGTGCAAAGACATTCGACGGGTTATCCTTCCGCTTTTGAAAATACCCGGTCTTCACCATCGGTCTTCAAATGCAATCCATAACGTCGTATCACTATTCGGAATGGGTTGTATGACACAAAGTCCTCTCCTGGATAAACCGAATAATGAGTGCAATATTTTAAAAACATATGGATATTGGAATCTTAGTTAAGTCACAATTTAAAGCCCAAAAACCTTTCTTCAAATGGTTTAAACAAATTACCATTTTTCAAATCTTGAAACAAAAAGATATATTTCACAAAATTCACCATTCTTTCACAAAGATTAATTCATAGCTTTCAAAACTATTTACAATTCAAATCTTTTATACAAAAGACACACCCTTAAGATCCTCTTTGCTTTGAAAACAAAGTTCACCGATCTTTAGCAAAGATTCAATAATAGCTTTCAAAACAATTCCATTTCAAAACTTGAAATCTTTTCAATAAAAATTGGAAATCCTTTCTTTATATGAAAGCTATTGTTATTTGAAAAACAAAGGTTTTCGTTTCGGAAAAATCCGATTACATTTGCACAAGTTAAAACCCTTCAAGTCTAAAACTTGGATTAAATTCAAATTCCAAAAATAATATTTTTAAAATGGTTTAAAACCCATATAAACACATTTATAACTTGTATAACCATTTCAAACCATAATTTCCAAACATAGAATTCAATTTCAAATCTTTAATTTAAATTCAAATCAAACTATTTAAATTTCAAAACTTTATCAAATTATTCAAAATAACTTTTATCTTTAAAAATCCTTTTCACAAGCTTTTCATATTTAACCCAATTTCATTTTCAAAACCATTTTGGATTCAAAATTCAATTTTTAAAACCCTTTCATTAAATTCAATATCTGTGACTTAACCAATTTACTCATGCAATCCATATTTGTGTGTGTATGGTGTAGTCCAGGGGTTCTACACAATAGTCCAACATCATCAATCAACACAGATTCAAGCACATCAATACCAATAAGCGGTATAATCTTATAACAATTATCGTTCATTCACAGATTCACAGATAATATGTAAATGTATCACAGATAAATAAATAAATTTTACACATCTCAACTCACAGAACAGAATATCACAGATCAGAGAGAACAATCAATTCAAGGCATCATGTATAATACAAACATTCATAAGCAATCCAAGCATACAATAATCATTTATAAACAATATTGATTAATTGTTTAATCCTTAATTAATTCAATTTTATTTTCAATTTAAATTAATTACGTATGAATTAATTACGTATGAATTAATTACGTATGAATTAATTACTTAATCCTGATTAATTAACATTAATTAATTACAAACCATTTTAATTAATTGTCCTTTAATCTTTATTTATTAACCTTTAATAATAAATAAATTAACCTCTAATTATAAATTAATCAACCTTAATTAACAAATCGATTAACCTTAAATCATTAAATAATTAACCTTTAATTATAAATTACCCTTTAATTAATTCACCTTAATTAATTACATTAATTAATTAATCCTCAATTAATTATCATCCCTTAATTACTTCATTAATTAATTAACCTTCAAATTCATTAATTATGCCCAAATTAATTACCTTAATTAATTAATCACATAAATTAATTATCCTTTAATTAATTCTTCTTTAATCACTTGATTAATTAAACCTAAATCATTAATGTAATTAACTATTAAAATCCAGGTCGTCACATTACCAGAAAAACGATAGCTAGAATATAAGAGTTTCACCTTTTTACAAATCCTATTCAGGTTTGCGGGACCACCAATAGGATTTGAAACACATAGAGGTAGAGTTGCATACTCAGGTGAAGGGATATGTTCAAACTTATCACAAAGATCCATAGAAATGAAACTATGCGAAGCTCAAGTGTCAGATAAAACATGAACAGGAAACAAAGGTGGATTCGAAAAAAGGAAATCCTAAGAAAAAAATTAGATTTTAAAACAAGAAAATTTTTACATCCTAAATAATCTTTAAAATCATTTTATACTTAAAAATACGTTCTCTCACAAAGAATGATTCTAGGACTGATTTTACTCATTCTAGGGTATTTTTACCCTATCTGTAATGAGTTTTTGCCCCGCAGGCTAAGGTCTGCCTAAAAACAAAAGCTCTGCTACCAACTGTAACATCCTACTACTTTGGACCGTTCAAATCGACAATAAATCCACACATGTCGGATTTGAATAATTCAAAATAACATATTGTAATTAAAAATTGGGGAAAATAAAATCAATCACAGAATCACAGACACAGAATATTAGAATAACTCGCAGCGGAATAAAATAAATATAGTAGTTCATGAAGCTACTAGATACAAAGTCTCAAAACAAATACACAATACCAAAATCTAAAAACAAGTACAACTGGAAATCCAAATACATAGGTTCACTAATACATAACAAAGCTGAATAGGAATAACTGAAATAGAAATAACAGATGGATAAATAGCTAAATCTCCAGCAGATCTCTAGATCCAAAAAGAAGAATCCAAAGCTATGGTACTTAGGCTGACCCGGGCATAAAGAAAAACACAAAACACTCGAGCATGATATACATTTTTTTAAAATGTAAATCAATTCAAGTGAACTGCAAAGAAATGCATTAGCATCTTAAAGGATGCTTGGATCGCCCATCCATTAAGAATCCGTTAAACTATCTACTCTGTAGTAATATGTGCTATTATAATAATTTCTAAAGTAAAGTAAACTATTAAAATAGCGTTAAGGCGTTACCATTTTCCCCTTAACACATTTTTATATATTCCCATAACCTATACAGTACCATAATCTCCCTCGTACTGGGCGTCGTCAGAGGGCACTCCATAGGTATGGTACAAAACAAACTCGTAGTGGTCTCGCTAAGGTAGGTGACATGACACAACTAGGCAATGCCAGTGTAGATATACCAATTACACTTCCGGGCCGGCGGTAACGCATAGCAGCAACTACCTTCCACCTTAAGCCACACTCCCAAATCAAAGGTGCGCACCAAATCAATCACAAAGTAATAGAGTGGCAATCGAAGGAATGTGTTCGATTGGAAGAGCTACCTCACTTAGCCCGTCGATTGGTCATGTTTTAGCCACCTTATACTAACTTGTGGGAGTTAGGTCCACGTATATACCCCAAATAGAACTTCAACAACAACCTACTTAATTCTAGAATCTTCACCACGTACACAGTTGTTAAAGTGGTTTTCGGAGTTGGCAGAGAGTATGACAACTTCCGATCCCGGTCTCTTTAACAACCAAACATTATTATAACCCGTGGTTATTTCATTTTCAAATGGTTTATATTTCATATCAAACATACTTATTTCAAAACCATATAAACCCAATATCATTATTCTTTAGAAAAATAATATTCGTTCCAAAGTTGTAACACTCCCAAAATTTATACATTCAATTTTAACACATTAAAATCATAATAATTAGAAATCATAGCACTTTAAAAATGTAATCTCTATAATCATAGCATTTCAAAAACATTACATTTTAGAAATAATAGCATTTCAAAAACATAACCTTAAGACATCATAGCATTTTGGAAAAGTAATACTTAAGAAAGTCATAGCATTTTGGAAATGTAATCTTAAGGAATCATAGCATTTTTGGAATGTAATACTTTCCACTTTAACATTTTATATAATCAAAATATTTATATACTTACAAATTTTAACATGGTCATTTTATCATAGCCTTATAGTTAAATAAACTTTGTTACAATAATATCCAATTTAAAGCTGAAATTCTTATGTTAAGTTAAAAGTACATTATTAACTCACATTTATTATTACAGTAAAGAACATTTATCGTTTTAATCATTTAAAATATGTCATTTACATTAATTAAAACTTACATATCAAATGTACATTATCAACTTACATTTTATTATTACAGTAAGGAAAATTTATCATTTTAATCAATTTAAAATACACCATTACATTAATTAAAACTTACATGTCAAATGTACGTTTTAACTTACATTTTATTATTACAGTAAAGAGCATTTATCATTTTAATTGTAACAGCCCGCATATTTGTCGATTTTATATTTAAATATTTTATTTAAATATTTTATCGATACTCGGAAGTTAGTCCGAAAAGCTACTTTTTGCGTACGGTCGAATTAGGACTCGGGACCACTCCCATTGAGTTCAAAACGCCGTTTGTGACCTTTTTAAGTGTAAACTTTGATATGTTTGGAGTTAGTCAAGTTTTGCTACCTTTTCACTTTGGGTTTGGGTTTGGGTTCAGCCCTATGTTTAACTTATACTCAAATCTGAACCACTTTCCCCTCAATCACTCTCACTTCCTCCTCTTTTCAGTTCTAAGGCATCAATGGTGGGAGAGATGGGAAATTAAAACTCCAAAACCCTAGTCTTCCTTAGCAAATCCAACTTCTAGCTCCAAATTCAAGAGAACCCATTGGTAAGCACCTCCTTCATCTTCTCCAACTCTTTCTCCATTCAATTTCAGAAATTTCCTAAAACTAATTTAGGAAATGTTTCTCCTTTAAGCTTAGATTCAAGCTTGTTGGGTTGGAATTGAAGAGTGATTGTTCTTACCATTGCTCTATAGCTTCTTCTTCAATCGTTTGGGTTCAAAGGTGAGATTTTTATCTCACATCTTAGTCTATAATTGTCTTCGATTGTTGGGTATGAATTCATAACACTTATTTTTGTGCAATTGATTTTGGTTTGGATTGATTTGGTGTATATTCCAATTTTTGGTGTTTTGAAATCAAAATCTATGAAAATTCTATTATGGATATTTGGACATTGATATTTGAGGTGTATTGAAGAGCCGTTAAGGCTGGGTTGACGCTCGACGTAATTCCTTAGTCGTTGTCGCTCGATCGATCGCTTTCGGTATCCCTTTGGCCATTTTTGGCTAGGTTCAAGGAATGCCCTGAACCCTTTATTCAGACGTCTGAAACGAAAGATTCAGACGTCTGAATATTGTTCTGGGAAGATTTCTATTCCCAGATTCAAACGTCTGAATATATGATTTCAGACGTCTGAGTTGGTTCATTTTGAACCAGAAAGGAAATAGGCTAAAAAAGTGCCTATTTCAGACGTCTGGATTCAAGGATTCAGACGTCTGAATTCTGTCTTTGGAAAATATTTATTTTCCAGATTCAGACGTCTGAATCCTGGATTTCAGACGTCTGAATCTGCACTCTTTTTGCCTATTTGCCTATTCGCCTGAGAATTCCAATTTAAATCGATTCGTGATGATCCTATTTGTTTTTATCATTTATTATGCCTTTGATGACTCCTTTTTAGGGATTTTTGAATATCCATTTCGATGGATTCTTTATCGGTTTCTTTGGATTTTATTCACATCTTCGTATGTGAATTTTAGTGATTGATTGTTCCTACAATCTTCTTTGTGATTTGTCACTTTAAAAATATAAAGGTTTTCTATACTAGTAGTAAATATCAAAACTCATTCTTCAAATGATTTCAACACTATTTTATTACAAAGCTCGTTTTCTCAAACCGACTTCTAATCTATTAGTATATACAAACCTTTACCTCACTCGTATGAGAAATCTAATTAAATGGCTTAGTAAAACTAGTGGTATGAAACGCTTGCGTTTACTTCGTCGGTTAATTCTTGAACTCGTTCGATTGAAGCTCTTGTGACAATTTTCTAGTGGAGATCTACAGTTTGTTCGTAAATATTTAAGTTAAGCAAGTGGTTATAGGACATGAAGCTAAACTCATATATTTACTAGCTTAGTGTAATTGACACTTCTCGTTGATCATGACGATCATCTTTGTGATTTAGACTAGCAATGTGCGATGTCTCTTTGTCTGCGAGGGAGACTAAACCCCGTTTTGTGGAGTTTCGACTCAAATTGGTGGGGTAGCAACCCATGGTCTTCGGGCCGTTTGTGGAGCTTCGGCTCAATTTGTGATGGTTAGCAACCATGGAATTAGCGTTCCATTTGTGATACACGTGTTGGTGAGCTTTATGCTCCCGTTTGTGATAGGCCTTCCCCCTTTTTGTGATTTCTGGATTTCTTGAGATGATTCCTAGAATTTGTGTTTCACCAATTTTCGTGATTTTCATTGATAAGTTTTATCAATATTTGTGCATTGGTGAATTTGTGTGTCATTGACTTTCGTGATTGATATTGATAAAATCGTCAATATTTATGGTTTGGTGAAGGAAATAAGGAGTATGACGTTTTTGGATCTTTGTGAAGATTTTTGTGATATTGATTAATCTCTTGTTGATTTTCAATTACTTATATATATATATCACAGCTTGGCATGATGATTATTATGTGTTTAGTCGTACCTCTTACTCTATATCATGTTATCTGATATTTATAGCTAGACTGATCCGTTTATTATTTTCTTATTAAATAATACTGGGGTCAAACAGAGATGTTGCAGGTGCTTCTACTTGACTTCTCCCCAGGGATTCATTACTCTGACTTTTGGCTAACTACTTAGATTAGTAGTTTATTTTGTTGTATAAATTTGAGATATAGGCTCATAGTTGTATTCTTTTGTATAGCACGTGTTGCTATTCTTTTGTATTATTGTGGATCTTCTTGACTACTACTCTGATGAACACTTTTATGTGTTATATATATATTCATATCTTCTTCCGCCTTTGTGATATGAATTATCTGTGACTGATTTGTGTTATGTTTATTTCTATTTTTGTTTCCGAAGATTATTATAGCCACTGTGTAGTAGCTTTGAGTTTGTATCGGTATGTCGGATTTCCACTTGAAATAAAATGCATATTATACTATCTGACATATCGGTGCTCGCGCAAAGAAATTACACGGATGGTCGCTCCTCAACAGCCTTATTCTCCATGCTAGTTGACAACATTACACCGTAGTGTTCTTGGCTAGCGTGGGTATAGAGGTGGGGCGTCACAGCTTGGTATCAGAGCCAAACTTCGGAACAATGTAGAATAATTTAACAAGGATCGTCGTCCTAAGTCCATCTTAGGAGTCGTGCTTTAGGATTTTATTCGGGTCTACGTACCGTCCTATCCTATTTTCTTTTATGATTCCTTGTTTTGTCTATCAAGATTGCTTGATATTCATTTTGTGAATAACCTTTTTCTTCTTCTTTATTTCTTTCTAAAGGAAGAGAAATGGCTAGACCTGGTCGTCCCAGAGTTGGACCATCTAGTGCTCTACCCCAAGATGGAGTTTTTATGACTACCCAACAACTCCTTGACCTTGTCACGAATGCTCAAGCAGCTGGTTCTAATCCGGAACCTACTCACCCTAAATCTGGGTTTGCACGTTTGTGCAATGATTACACCAACCTGGGCGGGAATCCATTTAAAGGTTCTGAAACTATTATTGAAGTCCAGGCTTGGTTAAGGACATGCGATCGAATCTTTTCTCGCATGAACCTCATTGATCTTCACCGAGTTCAGGTGGCTTCTAGTATGCTCCAAGAAAGAGCATTGGACTGGTACGAACTTCTTGTTTCTGAGATTAATGAAGCGGATCTCACCTGGGAACAATTCCGGGAACGCTTCGAATTAAAATTCATGCCAGAAGCAGAGAAGGTGACATAGGCTCGGCGTTTCATAGACCTTATTCAAGGTGAATCTTCCGTGGCAGATTATGTCGCGTCTTTTGAATCCCTCTCCAAATATGGGGTTGAATACATCAACGCCCCATTGAAGAAAAATCAGAGATTTGTCTATGGCTTGAACAAGAGTCTCAAGAAGCCATTACTTCTAAAATTAGAAGTTTCTTTCGACCAACTCATTGATATCACTCTTCGTATTGAAGAGGCGGATAGGGAGAATGATGTTGAAGTGGTGGGTTCCAAACCAAACTTCAACAACAACAAGAAAAGGCCTAACAAATTCAAAGGTCCTTATTCCAACAAAAAGGGGAAGCAAGCAACCCCCGTGGCAAAGACTTCTTCCTTTGGTCGTGGGGAATGCTATAACTGTGGTTCGAAGGAACATTACGCGAACAAGTGCCCAAAGTCTCTCTCTTGTCGCTACTGCAAAGGTCCCGGTCATGTTATATCTTCATGCCCCAAGCTTCAGGGCAGGAAGGAGGGAAAGTTGAATGTTGCTCAAGCCCCTGGCAACACATCTCGAAATCAAGGTATTTCTCATTCTATCCTTGATGGCATTATTTTATTTCGTGATCATCCTATTCGAGTTCTTTTTGATACGGGTGCGTCCCATTCTTTTATATCAAAAGAACTTGTTGATACTTTTTCTTTGGATGTTTTGTGTTTAATGACTTCTTTGAGAATTGCGAATCCGGTTGGTGGATCCGCAACAATCAGTTTATTGTGTAAAGATGTCAAGATTATTTTGTGTGATTTTTCTTTCCTAGCCGATTTGCATGTCATGCGTTATTTAGGCTTTGGAATGATTTTGGGAATGGATTGGCTTAACCGTTATGAAGCTCATATCCTATGTCCTGAGCGGACTATTCATCTTCGACATCCTCAATCTGTTAAGCAGATTTCTATTAATCTTAAAGATTCGGATTCCATCTTGGTTGCATCTTTATATTCTTTAAATCCTCGTGATGACAATAATGATGACGAGGATGATATAATTTCTCTTATTCACGTTCTTCGTGAATTTTCCGACATATTTGAGCCCGTTTTAGGATTATCACCTAAGCGAGCAATCGAGTTCAGAATTAATCTTATCCCTGGAGCTCAACCTATTACTCATCCTCCTTATCGTATGTCCAATAAGGAAAATGAGGAGATGCACAAACAATTATCTGAATTGGAGACGAAGCAATTTATTCGCTCTAGTTCCTCGCCTTGGGGAGCTTCAGCTATTTTTGTGAAGAAATCCGATGGTACACTTAGGCTTTGCGTTGACTACCGCAAGCTTAATGATCTTACTATCAAAAATAAATATCCTTTACCTCGGATTGATGATCTATTCGATCAGCTTAGTAGTGCTAAAGTCTTTTCACAATTAGACTTAGCTACTGGATTTCATCAGCTTCGTATTGCAGAGGATAGCATTCCTTTGACATCGTTCCGTACTCGTTAAGGATCTTATGAATGGCTCGTTATGCCATTTGGGTTAACAAATGCCCCGGCTTATTTCGTTGACCTTATGAATAGAGTTTTCAAGGACTTCCTCGACCGGTTTGTTCTCATCTTTATTGACGATATTCTTGTGTATTCAAAAACCGAAGAGGAACATGAGAAGCATCTTCGGATTGTGTTGGAAACTCTTAGGAGTAATCAACTGAAAGCAAAATTTTCTAAATGCCATTTTTGGCAATCTCGTGTGAAGTTTCTCGGTCATATTATTTCCGAATCCGGAATTTCCGTGGATCCTTCAAAGATTGAAGCGATTCAAGATTGAAAGAGACCGGAGAGTGTGACGGAGATTCGTAGTTTCCTTGGATTGGCGGGTTATTACCGCCGTTTTATCAAAGACTTTTCTAAGATTGTCGTGCCTCTCACTAGCTTAACGAAGAAAGGTGTTAAATACATTTGGTCGGACAAATGTGAAACTTCTTTTCAGAAACTAAAGGAACTTCTTTCTGATGCTCCTATTCTTGTTATTCCCGAGGGGAATCAAGATTTCGTTGTTTATACCGATGCTAGTCGCGTTGGTCTGGGTGCCGTTCTTATGCAAAAAGAACGTGTTATTGCTTATGCTTCAAGGCAATTAAAACCGGCCGAGACTAGATATGCCACACATGATTTAGAACTCGCGGCTATTGTTTTTGCTCTTCGTATTTGACGTCAGTATCTTTTAGGAGAGAAATTTGTTCTTTATACCGATCATAAGTCCTTGAAGTATTTATTCTCTCAAAAGGAACTTAATTTGCGTCAACAGCGTTGGCTCGAATTTCTTGCACCATATGATCTTGATATCCTTTGTACTCCCGGAAAGGGGAATCGCGTTGCGGATGCATTTAGTCGAAAGCAACAAGCGGTTGTTTCTATGATGATATCCGAATGGAACGATCTCGAGATCTTATCCATTTGTGAGATTCGAGACCGCGTATCCGATTTATGCTCATCATTTGTTTTATGTAGCCTTGAGGCTCATCCTTCTCTTTTAGACCGCATTCTTGAAGCTCAAAGGCTAGGTCCCGACTTGGCTCTTCTTGGCCAAAATATTAAGAATAGAGGTGATATTGAAGGTTTGAAAGGCTTTGATATCGATTCCCGTGGCGGCATTCAGAGATTTGGTAGACTTATCGTGCCAAATATTAGTGATCTTCGTAAAGATATTTTAGAAGATTCCCATCATTATAAATTTACCATTCATCCCGGTAGTAGTAAAATGTACGTGGATATGAAGCGACTTTATTATTGGGAGGGAATGAAACTTGATATCGCTAACTTCGTTAAGCGTTGCATGACTTGCCAACTCGTTAAGGCCGAACATCAAAAGCCCGGTGGGTTATTGCAACCTTTAGAAATTCCAATTTGGAAGTGGGACCAAATTTCCATGGATTTTATAGATGGTCTTCCCTGTTCTCGTTCGGGTCATGATAGCTTATGGGTAATTGTTGATAGACTTACTAAATCCGCCTATTTTATTCCCTTTCGGTCTAACCGAACCGTTCCTCTTTTGGTCAAGCTCTTTGTTAAAGAGATTGTTAAATTAAATGGGGTTCCTACTTCTATTGTTAGTGATCGTGATCCATTGTTTACTAGTGGATTTTGGAAGAGTCTTCAAAAAGCTTTAGGAACGAAGCTTAATTTTAGCACCGCTTATCATCCTCAGTCCGATGGACAAACCGAGCGTGTGAATCAAACTCTTGAAGATCTTCTTCGTGCATGTGTTCTTGATTTTGGTGAAAGTTGGGAAGATCATATTTCACTTGTTGAATTTTCCTATAATAATAGCTTCCAATCTAGTATTGGTATGGCACCTTTCGAGGCACTCTATGGAAGGCCATGCCGATCTCCTTCTTGTTGGTTTGAGGCCGGTGAGAAGCTGGTTTTAGGTCCAGACTTTATTCGTGATTCCACAGAAAAGATTGAACTTATTCGACATAGGATGAAAGAAGCCCAGAGTAGACAAAAATCCTATGCCGATAACAGGAGAAGGAAGTTAGAATTTTCTGTGGGAGATCTTGTGTTCATTCGTGTTTCACCTATGAAAGGTGTTGTACGTTTCAGTCGATCAGGAAAGTTAGCGCCTCGATACATTGGGCCATTTCCTATCACCGAACGTATTGGTTCCGTGGCTTATCGCCTTTTATTACCGGCTCAGTTTTCTGCTATGCATGACGTGTTTCATGTTTCTCATTTACGGAAGTACCTTCGAGATTCCGATTCTATTCTTGAGTCCGGTGTTATGGAAGAAATTAAAGTTTCACGTAATTTAACTTATGAGCAACATCCAATTCGTATTATTGCTTCGGAGGTCAAGCGCCTTCGAAATAAAGATGTTCCGCTTCTTAAAGTCCAATGGTCTTCAAATCCTAAGGATTGTTCTTGGGAATCTAGAGAGTTCATCGAGCGAACACATCCGGACTTACTTTCTCATGCTCTTTGAGGTGAACTTCTTGTTTCAAACTTCTTTTGTGTTGAATATGTTTTTATGGTTGTTACTATATATCTTCTTCTTAAGGATTGCGGGGATGCAATTTCTTTAAGGAGGGGAGTCAGTAACAACCCGCATATTTGTCGATTTTATACTTAAATATTTTATTTAAATATTTTATCGATACTCGGAAGTTAGTCCGAAAAGCTACTTTTTGCATACGGTCGAATTAGGACTCGGGACCACTCCAATTGAGTTCAAAACGCCGTTTGCGACCTTTTTAAGTGTAAACTTTGATATGTTTGGAGTTAGTCAAGTTTTGCTACTTTTTCACTTTGGGTTTGGGTTTGGGTTCAGCCCTATGTTTAACTTATACTCAAATCTGAACCACTTTCCCCCCAATCACTCTCACTTCCTCCTCTTTTCAGTTCTAAGGCATCAATGGTGGGACAGATGGGAAATTAAAACTCCAAAACCCTAGTCTTCCTTAGCAAATCCAACTTCTAGCTCCAAATTCAAGAGAACCCATTGGTAAGCACCTCCTTCATCTTCTCCAACTCTTTCTCCATTCAATTTCAGAAATTTCCTAAAACTAATTTAGGAAATGTTTCTCCTTTAAGCTTAGATTCAAGCTTGTTGGGTTGGAATTGAAGAGTGATTGTTCTTACCATTGCTCTATAGCTTCTTCTTCAATCGTTTGGGTTCAAAGGTGAGATTTTTATCTCACATCTTAGTCTATAATTGTCTTCGATTGTTGGGTATGAATTCATAACACTTATTTTTGTGCAATTGATTTTGGTTTGGATTGATTTGGTGTATATTCCAATTTTTGGTGTTTTGAAATCAAAATCTATGAAAATCCTATTATGGATATTTGGACATTGATATTTGAGGCGTATCGAAGAGCTGTTAAGGCTGGGTTGACACTCGACGTAATTCCTTAGTCGTTGTCGCTCGATCGATCGCTTTCGGTATCCCTTTGGCCATTTTTGGCCTTGGTTCAGGAAATGCCCTGAACCCTTCATTCAGACGTCTGAAACGTAAGATTCAGACGTCTGAATATTGTTCTGGGAAGATTTCTATTCCCAGATTCAGACGTCTGAATATATGATTTCAGACGTCTGAGTTGGTTCATTTTGAACCAGAAAGGAAATAGGCTAAAAAGTGCCTATTTCAGACGTCTGGATTCAAGGATTCAGACGTCTGAATTCTGTCTTTGGAAAATATTTATTTTTCAGATTCAGACGTCTGAATCCTCGATTTCAGACGTCTGAATCTGCACTCTTTTTGCCTATTCGCTTGAGAATTCCAATTTAAATCGATTCGTGAAGATCCTATTTGTTGTTATCATTTATTATGCCTTTGATGACTCCTTTTTAGGGATTTTTGAATATCCATTTCGATGGATTCTTTATCGGTTTCTTTAGATTTTATTCACATCTTCGTATGTGAATTTTAGTGATTGATTGTTCCTACAATCTTCTTTGTGATTTGTCACTTTAAAAATATAAAGGTTTTCTATACTAGTAGTAAATATCAAAACTCTTTCTTCAAATGATTTCAACACTATTTTATTACAAAGCTCGTTTTCTCAAACCGACTTCTAATCTATTAGTATATACAAACCTTTACCTCACTCGTATGAGAAATCTAATTAAACGGCTTAGTAAAACTAGTGGTAAGAAACGCTTGCGTTTACTTTGTCGGTTAATTCTTGGACTTGTTCGATTGAAACTCTTGTGACAATTTTCAAGTGGAGATCTACAGTTTGTTCGTAAATATTTAAGTTAAGCAAGTGGTTATGGGACATGAAGCTAAACTCATATATTTACTAGCTTAGTGTAATTGACACTTCTTGTTGATCATGACGATCATCTTTGTGATTTAGACTAGCAATGTGCGATGTCACTTTGTCTACGACGGAGACTAAACCCCGTTTTGTGGAGTTTCGACTCAAATTGGTGGGGTAGCAACCCATGGTCTTCGGGCCATTTGTGGAGCTTCGGCTCAATTTGTGATGGTTAGCAACTATGGAATTAGCGTTCCATTTGTGATACACGTGTTGGTGAGCTTTATGCTCCCGTTTGTGATAGGCCTTCCCCCTTTTTGTGATTTCTGGATTTCTTGAGATGATTTCTAGAATTTGTGTTTCACCAATTTTCGTGATTTTCATTAATATGTTTTATCAATATTTGTGCATTGGTGAATTTGTGTGTCATTGACTTTCGTGATTGATATTGATAAAATCGTCAATATTTATGGTTTGGTGAACTAAATAAGGAGTATGACGTTTTTGGATCTTTGTGAAGATTTTTGTGATATTGATTAATCTCTTGTTGATTTTCAATTACTTATATATATATATCACAGCTTGGCATGATGATTATTATGTGTTTAGTCGTACCTCTTACTCTATATCATGTTATCTGATATTTATAGCTAGACTGATCCGTTTATTATTTTCTTATTAAATAATACTGGGGTCAGACCGAGATGTTACAGGTGCTTCTACTTGACTTCTCCCCAGGGATTCATTACTCTGACTTTTGGCTAACTACTTAGATTAGTAGTTTATTTTGTTGTATACACTTGAGATATAGACTCATAGTTGTATTCTTTTGTATAGCACGTGTTGCTATTCTTTTGTATTATTGTGGATCTTCTTGACTACTACTCCGATGAACACTTTTATGTGTTATATATATATTCATATCTTCTTCCGCCTTTGTGATATGAATTATCTGTGACTGATTTGTGTTATGTTTATTTCTATTTTTGTTTCCGAAGATTATTATAGCCACTGTGTAGTAGCTTTGAGTTTGTATCGGTATGTCGGATTTCCTCTTGAAATAAAATGCATGTTATACTATCTGACATATCGGTGCTCGCGCAAAGAAATTACACGGATGGTCGCTCCTCAACAGCCTTATTCTCCGTGCTAGTTGACAACATTACACCGTAGTGTTCTTGGCTAGCGTGGGTATAGAGGTGGGGCGTCACAGCTTGGTATCAGAGCCAAACTTCGGAACAATGTAGAATAATTTAACAAGGACCGTCGTCCTAAGTCCATCTTAGGAGTCGTGCTTTAGGATTTTATTCGGGTCTACATACCGTCCTATCCTATTTTCTTTTATGATTCCTTTATTTGTCTATCAAGATTGCTTGATATTCATTTTGTGAATAACCTTTTTCTTCTTCTTTATTTCTTTCTAAAGGAAGAGAAATGGTTAGACCTGGTCGTCCCAGAGTTGGACCATCTAGTGCTCTACCCTAAGATGGAGTTTTTATGACTACCCAACAACTTCTTGACCTTGTCACGAATGCTCAAGCAGCTGGTTCTAATCCGGAACCTACTCACCCTAAATCTAGGTTTGCACGTTTGTGCAATGATTACACCAACCTGGGCGGGAATCCATTTAAAGGTTCTGAAACTATTATTGAAGTCCAGGCTTGGTTAAGGACATGCGATCGAATCTTTTATCGCATGAACCTCATTGATCTTCACCGAGTTCAGGTGGCTTCTAGTATGATCCAAGAAAGAGCATTGGACTGGTACGAACTTCTTGTTTCTGAGATTAATGAAGCGGATCTCACCTGAGAGAAATTCCGGGAACGCTTCGAATTAAAATTCGTGCCAGAAGCAGAGAAGGTGACATTGGCTCGGCGTTTCATAGACCTTATTCAAGGTGAATCTTCCGTGGCAGATTATGTCGCGTCTTTTGAATCCCTCTCCAAATATGGGGTTGAATACATCAACTCCCCATTGAAGAAAAATCAGAGATTTGTCTACGGCTTGAACAAGAGTCTCAAAAAGCCATTACTTCTAAAATTAGAAGTTTCTTTCGACCAACTCATTGACATCGCTATTCGTCTTGAAGAGGCAGATAGGGAGAATGATGTTGAAGTGGTGGGTTCCAAACCAAACTTCAACAACAACAAGAAAAGGCCTAACAAATTCAAAGGTCCTTATTCCAACAAAAAGGGGAAGCAAGCAACCCCTGTGGCAAAGACTTCTTCCTTTGGTCGTGGGGAATGCTATAATTGTGGTTCGAAGGACCATTACGCGAACAAGTGCCCAAAGTCTCTCTCTTGTCGCTACTGCAAAGGTCCCGGTCATGTTATATCTTCATGCCCAAAGCTTCAGAGCAGGAAGGAGGGAAAGTTGAATGTTGCTCAAGCCCCTGGCAACACATCTCGAAATCAAGGTATTTCTCATTCTATCCTTGATGGCATTATTTTATTTCGTGGTCATCCTATTCGAGTTCTTTTTGATACGGGTGCGTCCCATTCTTTTATATCAAAAGAACTTGTTGATACTTTTTCTTTGGATGTTTTGTGTTTAATGACTTCTTTGAGAATTGCGAATCCGGTTGGTGGATCCGCAACAATCAGTTTATTGTGTAAAGATGTCGAGATTATTTTGTGTGATTTTTCTTTCCTAGCCGATTTGCATGTCATGCGTTATTTAGGCTTTGGAATGATTTTGGGAATGGATTGGTTTAACCGTTATGAAGCTCATATCCTATGTCCTGAGCGGACTATTCATCTTTGACATCCTCAATCTGTTAAGCAGATTTCTATTAATCTTAAAGATTCGGATTCCAGCTTGGTTGCATCTTTATATTCTTTAAATGCTCGTGATGACGATAACGATGATGAGGAAGATATAATTTCTCTTATTCACGTTGTTCGTGAATTTTCCGACATATTTGAGCCTGTTTTAGGATTACCACCTAAGCGAGCAATCGAGTTTAGAATTAATCTTATCCTTGGAGCTTAACCTATTACTCATCCTCCTTATCGTATGTCCAATAAGGAAAATGAGGAGATGCACAAACAATTATCTGAATTAGAGACGAAGCAATTTATTCGCTCTAGTTCCTCGCCTTGGGGAGCTTCGGCTATTTTTGGGAAGAAATCCGATGGTACACTTAGGCTTTGCGTTGACTACCGCAAGCTTAATGATCTTACTATCAAAAATAAATATCCTTTACCTCGGATTGATGATCTATTCGATCAGCTTAGTGGTGCTAAAGTCTTTTCAAAATTAGACTTAGCTACTGGATTTCATCATCTTCGTATTGCAGAGGATAGCATTCCTTTGACATCGTTCCGTACTCGTTATGGATCTTATGAATAATTAATCAATTTATCAATTTTAAAATAATTAAATTCAAAGTTTCAATTAAAATTCCATTAAAAATATTGCAGAAATTACGGTTTGTTACAGATACCATTAAGAAACCATATAACTGTGAATGAGTTATAATGTAGATTGCTGGGTTGTTTGGACATGTATTAGCAGAATGAATCCCCATTCTGCTATAAATTGTTTGTTTGTTTGTTTGTGAGGACATGTGTTAGCAGAATAAATCCCCGTTTTGCAATGAATTGGTTGAATTGTTTGGACATCTGTTTAGTAGGACACCACCTTGCTATAATGCTATTTGGATATGTATATGATAATTAGTTCATATTAACATGCTATTCCTTGATTTGGATATGAGCTTATTTACATATATGTTGACCTATGTAAATAACTGTTGAGTGAATTGTAGTTAAAATTGAATGGTAAATTAAATAAGTACCATTGAGATTGCTAAGCCTTTTTTCGAATTACTAAAGTATGTTTCTGTACTAACTTTAATTCTTAAATCAATTTTGGTTTAAAGGTTGTAAATGGTTTTTAAATTTTATTATTATTTTATAAAGTTATTTTTAAATAATATCTTGTTTTTAAAATGTGGTTTATTAAATAAAAGGTTTTACCTAAAGTGATTTACAAATGATATCTTGAAAATGATATTTTATAAAGGAGATTCTATAAAGGAATTATGAAGGAAGATTTTTTAAATAATTGTAAAAATAAAAAGAGATTTAATAAATCATTTTACATATTTTTGAAAGATGTTTTAAATTATGTTTTAAAAATTGTAAAGAGGTCTGAAATGTGAAGTGAACTTATAAAAGAATTTTTATAAGGAATAAGTGAATGGGTACTATAAAGTGAACAAGTTTAGTAGTAACTAATGTTTTGAAGGGGAATGGTTTGGCCACTTAATATGGAATGTGAAAAGAGAGAATTTACCAAATGTTTTTGGTAAATATTTATATTGTTTTCCAAGTAAAAGAGATGTAAGGGTTTGGGAAAAGTATTTTAGAAAAGATCCTTTAATAAAGTTTTATAAAGTGATTTTATTGATTAAAAATTAATTAATAAGGGCTTAAAGGATCCTATATGGAATGAATCATTGTTTGATTGTTTGTTTATATTTGATAGTTAAATAACCAACTATCAAATCTAGACTAAAACATAACTTTGGAAATATCTAGGAAAAACACGGAAATTATATGGCACAGTTATCGTCGATGGTCTGATACTGTACGTATAAATTCATTTCGTTTTTCTAGGATAAATGATAAGAAAATCTGTCCACTAATGGTTTGGAGGCGAACTCTGCTCTTATCTTTTATTTGCTTATTTCCTAAAGAGCTGAGGCTGAGTTTATCGAAAATTATCGAAAGTTGTTTCCAAGAGACCGAGATCGGATCTGTTATCCGAAAGCCACTTTGATCTAACTCAAGCGTTTCGAACTGAAGACATCTTGAAGAATGTGGAATTGAAGATGGAGCATTGAAGTGCAAGGGCTTCTTGCTACTTGTTCATAGGGTGATTCCAAAATGGACGTAGAGAAAAAGTGCCTTTGGTTTGTCCTTACCCTGGAAAACTTGTATGGATGAATGTTAGTACTGCATTATAGCCTGGAGAGCAGTATTAGCATTCCAAGTGGGATTGTTGTTCGAAAAGGTAAAACATAGCCTCAAGCCTCATCAACCGAGAAATGACTAAAACTGGGCATGCAGCAGGGCTAAGTGGGTCGCTTCCATTTGGGTATGTCATCATCTTTCTAGATTACCCTGTTTTTACGGATTTTGTTGTGCATGAGAGATCTCGATTAAGGTTGGAAGAGCGGGATGATGACATATTCAGTACTACTTGTCAAGTGGTAGGCCGGTTCTGTGTGGCAGGGTACAAGATGTTCTTATCAAACCTGGGTGCATTGTTCTAGAGATGTACCCATCGAAGGTAGTTCTTTACCTGGTCATAATATGGAATCCATTCTCCACTATGTGCCTTTACGGTTTTGATTGTAAAGCCTAGTATGATGTAATTTAATTAATGTAACAATTTCGACTAAGATGAATAAGTATTTGTACTTTAGACATTATTATAATATCACTGGATTGTCCATAAAACTATTTTGGTTATCGTAAGGTAAAAACCGTCCGTGTTTATGTGTGGCGTGGTCTTATGAGATACCTTGATTTTTAAAAGGTTTTGAAATGTAAATATCAAGTTGTTTGAGTTGACTCACATCCCACCCATATTTAACCCGGATTTTTATTTTCTTTTCCTAAAACTCTTGGGTGCTTAAATTTTTATGAGCGGCCAAGTAGTTCAGGTTTTTCCACGGATGCATTTTAGAGGAGCTCGGAGCAGAAAGCTTCATCGATGGCTAGTTATTATCTGGTTTTCGCTATATACTATGTACTCTATATCAGATGTATAAGGTCAGGCTATTATAACAGACTTAGGTTAGAATTGTATTAGTGTAACTCTGATGTATTTTTTTTGAGATGACTTTATAAAATATTATGTGATTAATATACTTTATTCCATTGCTTTGTGAGATTCTGTGATTGTTTAGTTTCTTCTATCTTCTTTCTTTCCCCTAATAATCTGCCTTTTTGTTCAATTTGAGTTGACATGTGTGGTTAATTGCCAACTTAAACTGCACAGAAAAGTGGATCGTTACACTCGGTCATAAAAATTTCACTTCTAAACTAGTACCGCTCATTTGACTTCCGTAGTGCGGACTTCGATATGGTTCCTTGATTAGAAACATTTGTTCTCCTTGCATAGCCATATATTATGATAGAGAACTTCAGAATCAAATCAAAAATACATATCTAGTGTTCATTGTCAAGAATCGAGTAAAAAATCCCAACCCGGAACGATGTAATTCACCTCGAAATCGTGTACTTGAATTTGGATCAAATCAGTTATGCGAATAAAATTATCTACATACAACTTACATATTCATTCCATTTAGTTTCATTATTATACCAATTATTTCTTAATTCACATTCATTATAAATCCCATTTATTTACACAAATATTAGCTCTTATTAATTAATATTTATTTACATAAATTCTTTCTCACTTAATATTAAAATCACAAATGAATCATTTCTTATAACATTACTTACGTTTCTTAGCATAATAACACACATTTATTTTTACGTATAGTGTTTATCTTTTAATGCTAAATTTATTTGTGAATCATTTCATAAAATATTTTCTTAAGCTTATAAACATTTTATAAAGGCTTATCTTCCTTTATAAAACATAATTCATGTTTACAATTATCTCTGAAAGCCATGACCTTAATTATAAAACATTTCTTGCAAACTTCATTTTATTTTATAAACAACTTACAAAGATATGACTTTATTTATAAATCATTTCACTTTTAATTTCATATTTTTTTATCTAAATAGTATTCTCTTTACTATCCAAATTATTTACAACAAATTTCATAAATTTTTAACTAAGTCTGTAAATATTTCTATAAAAAAAATTACTTCATTTATAAACATTTCTTGAAGCATAATTTCACTTTAAAACATTCAAAGTCTTAAATTTATACTTGTATAGTACTGTATTACGTCTAAGTTATAATTTTACAAAATTACTTAGTTTTAATTCCTATATTAATTCAGAAGTTTCCGACTATCCAAAATGGCTAAAAATTCCATTTTATTTCAATAACTGAAAACTACTAATCAATAGATCAACAAGATGCACAACTAACTACCCCTAATACATAAGATACATGCATCTAAGATAATCTTAACTGAAAACTTAAGAACCAAATATCTGGATTCATTTCAGATCATTTCAAAATAATATATATTTATAACCTTTGTAAAATATTTTTGAAATTTAAATCAAAATCTATTTTACCCAAACAATGTTGTAACATTGCTACTACAGTAGCATTCCCCACTTTGAAACTCGAAAATAAACACCGATGATGCTATAGTCATCATTAGAATTATTTTCCAACGACAAAAGTGAGTTCGGTACTTTCTATCTCATGCCTTTGGGACTTAACCAAAAATCATTTCCAAAATGGTATCAAATACTTCATAAACATAACAAAGTACTATGATATCAGTTTCATAAACCAAATTCTTAATCGTTTACTTTTAAATAATACTATTGTTATTTTCCAAAATCTTAGAAAGCCAATTTCTAAAGCACCGGGAATTAAGTTCTAAAATTTTTAGTTTAAATTCTTTTTAGTTCTAAACTACATTTATAAACCATATTTATATAAGTCACTTTCTTATATAAACTATTACACTAGTGTTTATCTTAAGAATACCTTACCTTTTCTTTAAGATTATACTAGACAACTTTTATTAAATTAGATTCTAACCCAACATTATCACTGAATGCCTTATAATCAAATTGTGAAACTTAATTCGCTAGGTATTTGCTTTAATGTTCCTTTAAATTACAATCTACCCCTTTGATGTTGTATAAAGGTAACTTATAAACTGGTTAAACACTATTTAAAAATCAACAATCAGTATATATGCTCATAAACTAGCCGAGCCCAACTAATCAAAAAGTAAATAATAATTAAATATTATCATTTCTTAACAAAAAAATACATCATAAACAACAATGTCAATTTATGAAAAATTATTCTTTCATATAAAATATATTCCTAGGTAAAATAATTTCATTTACCTAATTTCAAAAACAGTACTTGTCGGTTTGCCTTATTAGGTATTTAAAAAGTGTCTATCGATACCATGTTGACCCATGTACTGACCACAATTTATTCATCACTCACCGAACAAATTAACACAATATAAAACAGTTTTATAGCACTAAAAAATACACGCTCTTATATATATACACTCAAACTCATTTTAAGATATTACTAACCCGATCTCTAATGAGTTGTACCCCACAAGCTCAGGTGTGCGCTCAACCAAAGCTCTAATACCAACTGTGACAACACACCGTTCTCAATGATTGAAGTCGACAATAAACCGCACATGTCTAACTCAAACACTTCAAAAGAAAGATTATAAATGGGATTTTGATTTAAAGAAATAAGATGCAGAAGAACAAAATACAGAATCTCACAGCGGAATGACAATATATAATAATTACATAAACAATGCATGATCTATTTTACAATATATATTTGATTTCATTTTTACAATATAATCAAAGTTATACATTTGACAAACATACCAAAATAATGTAGCAGAATAATACTAGTTGTAACACCCTACCTCAAGACCCATATTATCCAAGAGTATTACAAAATAATACTTTAGATGATATGGAGAATAAGGTTATATGTGGTACACATGTGAATATTTTCTTGGACTAACACTGGTACATATTAAAACATCAAGTAAATATCTCTCCTATATGTATGCAATATAAGTACAAAACAATAATCATGTATGCTTCCACGATAGAACAATACATAATATATAATGATAACGGAGAACACAGAACCAGTCGCAACGATAATATATACTACATAAGATAAAATAATGTTATAAGAATACAATACAACTCAATGTCAATTATATATACATACTATGAATCGATGTCTTTTAAATATTTTACAACATCCTAACATATCATCTCTAAGCTCACTAAAACAAATGCTGGTCAAGTCGTCCCTGTACCTGAACTTTCTTGGACTGACCCGAGTATTATATAAATAATACACGAATCAGACTATATCTAAATCAAGGGAAAATAATATATAATATTTATAATATCAACAAATATAAATTATATAGCCATGATATAAATCTAACCAAACAAAAAGAAAATATTACAAACTATCTCAAATAGATCATATAGCATCAAATACCACAACCATACATAAAGATCTTATCATCCATATAATAAACACGTCAAAGCAAAATCACTAAATCAATATCAAATAGGTGAATCATACATATCTAGAATTCATCATCAAATCTAGAAACCATCAATGACAAAGCGATGCCTATAGTCTCTCTCTTAATCTCATATTATAAGTATCACTATCAAATTATCAATAAGTAAGATTATTAAGCCAGCTCAAAACAAAATCAAACAAAATCATATATCTCGACCCACGGTCCTTGGAGAGATGAAACTGTCGATTGAACGACCCTAAGAGATATAAATAGAAAACCAATAATAAATTGGCTATCTGCCTGAGAAGGATACAGGGTTGATCATAGTCTGGACATAGTCTCAGATATAATCTTATCTATACATAATATATGTCTATCACTACCCACATATATCCACATACCTGGAACCATATGGGAGACTGACAACACGTCTTCCTGCTCCAGGACCCACACGTGGTCCATATGACATGACTCCTACAGTCATCGGTTACCATTATCCCTTTCCTTTCGATATTGTGACAATGATCTACCATAGGCTCGACAATGCATATCCCCTTCAACCATGATTACCGACATATGCCCACATATGGCAACTGACTGCTGGCATATGTGACACAAGAGGCAACCAAACCAATCTCGTGATGCACATCAAATATCATAACAATAGTGTCGTAGATCTGGGGTGCGAATCCATGATCGGGCCACTAGAGTGGATACAAGCCAATCTAGTTCACTCCCGAAACATAAATGGAGTTGGACAAAGGTAGACAGACATATACTATACACAAACTATGTGGCTAACTAGTAGCCTCCATACGTACTCACCGCAGCGAGTTATATACATCATACACAACATGCATAATTTACTCCCATATGAGTGTCATCTACAAGCAAAGAATAACTGAATAAATAACACAATAACGTTCCATGCCACTAAGCGCTACTCATCCATTTATTCAGTGCTCAGACATCACATTCACTCTTCCTTATTCTATATGACGAGTCCAAAGAATAGCTAAAAAGTATTACCAAATGCCCCATCCCAAATAGTATTACTAATTCATTTATTCAGATTTCTCGTCACATAGAATAAATACCAACCATTCATACAAAATGATGTCATCATCGTATCATATTAAAATAATCAACCCAATCAATGTCAACGGTGAATCATTCATATCATCGAAATAAATATAAAGATGAAACGAAATCAAAAATCAAAATTTAATATAAAATAAATTATTCATATAATCGGTGCTTTATAATAAAACCATCAAAACATATAATAACAAATAAATACTAACCGAAGGATAGTAAATACATATTCAAATTATTATCTAAATTCAATCTGGTTTAATATTCCTAATAAATAATCAATTTCTCAATTTTAAATAAGTTTAGTCAATTCTGAAATATTTATTAATAACATCGATAACATATTGAAAATGAATTCCTAAAATAATCGTTTACTACATTTTATCTAATTAAGAAAATAACTTTTTTGAAATGAATTTATACTTACCATATTACTAATCGGAATTTAAATTATATTAGAAATTTATTATTATCGCAATTAAATAATTTCACAGTCTCTTATATGTGTGTGCAGTCAATAATTCAATTTTAACTAATAACATTCAAATCTGTAATTATTCATTTAAATCCATAGTAGTAAAATAAACTAATTATGACATATAGGAATTATCTCATAATTTAGTATGATTATATACTGTTAAACTATAATTTTCTACTAAATATTCATGTATAATTTAAATAAAATACCGGTTAACTCATTTTGTTTATAAGATAAACTATAAATTATATTTAACATTTAAAGGATAGGTAATTCTATAATTTAATACAAACTGCTGAAGCTTGCACACACAGATATATGTGTGTGTGTGTGTATGTGTATACATAGGGTGTATTAATAAAAGTCTGTAGTACAACAAAGTTTATCAAACTAATGAAATTCACATATAGAAGCAGACTTCATTCTCTTCAGGAAGGAAGAAAGCATAAGACACAATATATAATTGCATATGTATTAATGTACATAACTCACATAAATAGGCCCAGTATAACACATGAACACCAAATGACACATGCTCACAAGCACAAAATGCAATGGCCAGGATTAACCAAAACAGGTTGACACATACTCTCATGCACTTATACATACACACACTTGCATACGTTAAGTCACAGCACTATGCACAATTTCACACACACACGTATACATTTGAACCCACACATCTCATATCAACTCTAAAAACTACTTTCAAACCGTAATATTCATATATAATATCAAGAAAGTTATATATATATTTCCAACTTACACTCATACGCATTCTATTTTACTACACTTAGATACATGCAAACATAAATATACTTACCTGTCATGCATTTTGCAAAGGTATGGAATGTACATAAAAACAGGGCAGCACGTAATGATGCTCAGGGGATGAAGTCAAAATTATTGTAGCACCAAGAAATATATATATATATATATATATAATATATATATATATGGCCAGCTAAAATAGCAACTGGTCCAACAAACACACTCACGCCTAACATAACACACACTACGCCATACACGGTACACCTCCCAAACACACGCGCAACACACTGTTATGCACATACATACATACATACATACATACATACATATATATATATATATATATATTATAAGGTTACACACCCATACAGATACACTAGTTCACTCATCAAACTTACCCTACCGGTAGTTACCTGAGAATTGCATTATCACCTTTCCCTATCTTCTTATCGCATCACTGAACACAATCATGTTTTACCCTACCTCCAAATCATTCACATTGCCAGCAGTTACTAAGTCAGATGCATAAACTTGCACGCCCCATAGATCACCTCATTCGACGTCCTGGCTTCAAGCACCTTGCGAGTTATATATATATATATATATATATATATATATATATAAAGGAATCGATCTATGTTATTTGATAAATTAAGGCTCGAAAGAACCCTTTAGGCGTGCGGCGGTTTATGAGTGAAGGAAGAAAGGCTTGTTTGAGAAGTTCTATTTTCCCTTTTTTATTCCGTATATGTTTGGGTTGTATATATGATCGAAATTGAAAAACCTAGAAATGGAATTTCTAGAGAAGAGGATTGTCAAAATCTTAGTTTTAGGGCTTGGGCTATTCTTCTATGGATTTGGCTTCTTTTTATTCCATTTTCTTTAGTTTTAATAATAATCCCAATTAATATAACATTTATTGTGTACTTTATTATGCAAACATTGTCCAAATTATAACATAAGTCACTTCAATTACGAGAAACGCCCTTTTTATACTTGTCTTAGTTAACATTTAATTATTGAAATTAAAATTTGTTTAAGAACTAAATATTGAATTTATTACTGTTCTTTAATAATGCATACTGCCTCACATGCGCATGGACACAATGTAGCTGTATGCATAAACAAGCACACTTATACAACATTTAAACTTCTTATTCATGTGCCCCACTCAAACCCTTAAGCTGTTAAAACCAATTTACAAAAATGAGTTATTAAACTTTTTAAAATCTCATACGTTATGGAAAAAAATTGGCAGCACCTTTTGTGCGGCTTGATCTGAAAAAACTATAACTTGCAACCATGGCCTAAACCAACCAAAAGAAATCAAAAGTCCAAAGGTGGACCATCCATAATAACCTAAATATATTTATTGAGTAATCAACTCTACCTATGAAATTAAAAGCATCAAACTAGCCTTGGTTTTCGTGAACCTGTTCTCAATTACAAATGATGTCCAACCAAACAACTTGCATTTTCTAATGTCAAAAGCATATCAATTTTATTAAAGAACATATGATGTATGTATGTCATTCTTACACAATATCAAATCTAATCACTCACTCGATCGCAAAAGTTTCACTTCCGAACTAGTATCGCTCATTTGACTTTCGTATGCAGACTCCGATAAGGTTCCTTGATTAGTAACATCTGTTCGCCTTGTATAGCTATATGCTATGCTCGAAAACTTTAGAATCAAATCAAAAATATGAATCTATTGCTCGTTATCAAGAATCGAGTGAAAAATCCCAACCTAGACCGGTGTAATTCAGTTCGAGATCATGTACTCAAATCTGGATCAAATCAGTTATGCAAATAAAATGATATACATACAACTTACGTATTCGTTCCAATTAGTTCCATTATTATACCAATTATTTCTTAATTCACATTCATTACAAATCCTATTTATTTACATAAATATTACCTCTTATTAATTAATAATTATTTTCATAAATTATATCTCATTTATTATTAAAATCACAAATGAATCATTTCTTATAACATTACTTACGTTTCGCTACATTTTAACTCACATTTATTTTACATATAGTGTTTCTCATTTAATACTAAATTTATTTATGAATCATTTCATAAAAAAATTCTTTAAGTTTATAAACATTTTATAAAGGCTTATCTTCCTTTATAAAACTTTATTCAAGTTTATAATTATCTCTGAAAGCCATAACCTTAATTACAAAACATTTCTTACAAACTTCCTTTTATTTTATAAACAATTTACAAAGACGTGAGTTTTTATTTATAAATAATTTCTGTTTTAATTTCAATTTTTTTATCTAAATTGTATTTTCTTTTAATACCCAAATTATTTATAACACATTTCATAAAGTTTAACTAAGTCTATAAACATTTCTATGAAAAAAAGTTTAACTTCGTTTATAAACATTTCTTGAAACACATTTTCACTTTAAAACATTCCAAGACTTAAGTTTATACTTGTATAGTACTCTATTACGTCTTAAGAGTATATAGAAACAATCTTACTCATTTACTTAACATAGATACAACGAATTTAAAACCAATTTTAACTTATTTAAGATTTCGATGAAGGTCCAAAGTAATTTGGATCTTATTACTGAGTCAACCTTCTAGACTTCTTCATCCGTCGGGTTAGGCATGTAGCTATGAAGAGTCGGACTCTGGTATCCAAACTTCCGATTAGAGTCTACTTTGTTTAGAAAACCCTAAGGTAAAGACGTGTATTAATTGGTCCAATAACATCGAATGTTCCACTTAACAAAGATGTTTAAAAAAAATAAACTTTTTTTGCTCATTGTCTTTTCAAATTGAGGTTATAAAAATTAAACTCTTATAATTTTAAAAATTACTTAGTTTTAATTCTATATACTAATTCGGAAGTTTTCGACTATTCAAAATTGGCAAAAATTACACTTTATTTCAATAATTGAAAACTACTAATCAACAGATCAACAAGATGTATGACCAACTACCCCCAAATGCATAGGATACATGCATCCAGGATATATCTTAACCAAAAACTTAAGAACCAAATATGTAAATCATACTTTCTTAAAACAAAATCTGTTTTAACCAAAAAATGTTGTAGCATTCCCCACTTAGAAACTTGAAAATCAACGCTGATGATGCTTGTGACAACCCACCTCAATTTCGACCCTCGAAAAATGACACTAATGCATCCTCGGTATTCATGTTCTATAAATCCAAGTTCCGGGGAGGTGGATTATGAGGGCTTTAGAAGAAATAAAGATAGAAAACTGAGCAAAACAGAATCTAGCATTGTATTTAAAAAAAAATTATCGTTATGCATGCGGAAGGTACATACAATCAATCCTAAGTGATTCATCAGAGTTATGGTAGGTACCAACCCAGCCAGGGACAGTTATAAATGCCTATCCCTTACAGGGGCTAGTGGATATCCAATATATATTAAAAAATATAGTGGAAACTAATAATAGATAACTATCAGCATAAGAACCTCCATGCTTCATTTTTCTCCCAAAATGCTCCATACTTATACCAAAATGCTCCATGCTACCAACCTACTTGGCTGCCAAAAAATTGGGCATCTAGATTTTAAGGAAAAAGAAAATAAACTCCGGATATGTCATGGGACTTGTGTGAGAATCTCAAAAATACGGGTATTGGAAAACAAATGGTATCTCATAAGACCACACATCACATAAACACGGAATGGGTTTTTACCTTATGATAACCAAAACATTTGCTGTGCAAAATTAGAGATATTACTTTAATGAAATTCTTTGAAAATCCTTTCAAATAACATAATAATCATAGTTGGAATTATTACAATTATTAAATTAGATAGCATAATAGGTTTACAACTAAAATCGTAGAGGCTTGTATTGGAGAATGGATTTCATACAATGATAAGGTAAGGGGCTACCTTTCGATGGTACATCTCTAGAAAAATGCATCGAGACACCAACAGATGGTCCGCTACCAACACAGAACAGACCTACCTTTACCATAGATAGTACCGAATATAACATGACCCCAGTCATTACCGATCCTTACTGTGATCCCAAAGCACATACAGCATACCTTACATATAGAGGGCAATCTAGAAAGGTGATGACCATATCCTAATGGGTGCGACCCATATAGCCCTGCCGCATATACCCTTTTTTTGTCATCCCCGGGTGTGAGGCTTAAGGTCATGTTTTATCTTGCATAGAATCATCAGATCCTACTTAGAATGCTACATTGCCAATTCCATCACACACTATTGATTTCCATAAATGTACAACCTCTAAGCTCGTACGTCTCAGAGAAGGGTATTAAGTAAGAGAGGTTACCTCCTACACCACTAAACAGATGTACATTTGTAGTAATCAATGTACGTGTATTTTAGAAATGTGATTTCAGACATTCGTCCACACAAGTTGTCCAGGAATAGGACAAACCAAAGGCACTCTTCTACTACATATTGTTTTGGGAATCACCCCTAGAATTAGTAGCGAGAAGTCCAAACATCGAAGATTTTCAAAATTTAGTACTGCTGCCACCATATGTATATAATATGGAAACCGAGGGGCTAGTGGAAAGTAGCCTTTCATTATGAAGATCTTCGTCTTCAAAATCGTTGCCTTTATCCATGTTTTCACTTTCAAACGTACAATGGTTCGAAGTGGTATTGGATAGGAATCACCCTAATCCGACGTCTCTCCGAACCATTTATCGATAAAACTTCTTTTAGATATATATCATTTCTTTTCTAGCATATAAAAGATTATTAAATCTCTATTTAACTTTGGAAAACACCAAATCATTTCTCATTAATCATGTTGGAAAATATTATTGAGTAAAAAGGATTCATAGAAATTATACTAATTCTACTCAATATCAATTTCCATATTCAACCTTTACTATCCATCGAATAATGGTGGAATCACCTTTTAAATTTACACGGATAGTATGATTCCCTCCTTGGAATTTAATACCAAGTATAAGAATATTATTTCTACACAATCCAAGTTGTATTAAATTTGTAAATTTGAATCTTTTATACTTGCCTCATTTTCGACATTTCGACCTTATCTATTCCTCGCAAAGGAAAGAGGCTGGGTGAGCCAGGGCACTGGTTGCTCCTAAACATCTCCTTAGTTTAAACAGGTCACATCTAGATCTCATGAATAGAAAAATCCAGTCTACTCATCGGCATTTAGAGCTAAGATTAAATCATTTATTTATAACAGCTTTTCTTTTGACCATTTATTTAAACACTTTTATAAAACCTCCAAATCATCTTTAAAATAGTTAATTATTTATTTTAAAATATTTATAAAAGATTTAGGAAATAATAATTAATTTTGAATCTATATTTCAAAAGTTATAAAAAAACTGCTGCAAAAAAGTGTTGCGAATAGTGCTTTTAAGGCTTATTTGATCAAAACTACTTTTCTATCATTTAGGAATTCATTTTTATGACTTAAATCTATTTTAAAACATGTTAATATTTTTATAGAATTATTCTACATTTTAAAGAAACAAAAATATCCATTTTAAATAATTTATTACTTCGGTTTTCGAATTGCCAAAGCGCGAATATTTTGAAAACTTGTTTTGCTCATATTACAAAATCTATTAAATAAAATCTCGATATTTGTCTTGTTTTTGAAAATTATGATTATAATAGTTTGGAAAATTCTTCTAAAGAATTCCGACTTTGATTCCATCCTATAGATGGATTTAAACATTTACGGTGCGAAATCGTGAACTGTCATTACGCGACGTGCCTATTTTAACTCAATTTTTATATTCTTTTCCAAACTATTTAAATGTTTATAAATCGTTTCAAAATCATTTAAACCATTTTAAGGAGGTTTATCAATTCCATATACACCATTTCATTTATTAAAGGAACATGGTTTCCTTTGTGAAATTTGACATGTATTTAATGTGAATCATTTCAACAATCAAACATCCATATTATCATATTCAAACATGATAAATGGCCATCATGAAAAGAATAGCAAAACGTAGTATACCATACAATACATCATGCATGCATACATACATACGTGCATACATACATATATAGTTTCTTATCTAAGATTCAATTGAGCTAACTTTAAAATGACTATAGCTTTGCTATTACGGAATCGGAGTTCATGAAGCTTGCACTAATGCTTCCTATGGGGTTCGGCCTTGGCCTTTGGTGCTTGGATGCTCTCGACCTAGCTTGGAAGAGAGGAAAGACTCGACATTAGGTGGTAGGAGGTGGTGGGCGTGGGTTTCAAGGGGAGAAAGGAGGAGTTTTGCTTTGGTTTTGAGGTGTTTAAATAATATATATTTACGATATAAATTTAATTACTTTTTGCAATATTTTTCTTATAAATTTCCTCAGGTAAGAAGCCATTAATGAGGAGTATAAAGAGGTGAAGAAGCTTAGGAAAATGAAGGTGGAAATGTGAATGTAAGTGAAGATAGATGGTGGGTATTCATAGGCAAATGGAAGTGATAAAATATCGTGATATCTGAGTGCAAACACATCATCATTTCATCACCACCACACCCTCCCCCTCTTTCACCATTGCGGACGAAGTACCCCTCCCCATTTGGCTACTCAAGAGAGTGTGTGTGTGTGTGTGTGATGGTAAGTTGATGGTTGACTTTGGTTAGACAATATAATGATATTTATAAATAATATCATGATATTTTCTTTTATCTTTTTCTTTTTATTTGTGTGTACATATATGTGTGTGTGCACGCGCGCGCATGCACATGTGTGTGTGTGGTTTCATGTGCATATGTATGTGTATAGGTATGTGTGCATATGTATGTCACGATGATCCATAACGTTATACAACTTTTCTACGTTGAATCGTTATGAAATTCGATTCCGATTTCTGGTCATATTTTCACTTATTAGTTAATATACATTTCTTTGTAAACAAATTTTGAAAATAATATTTCTATCGTTATATAATAATTAAAAGGGCTTCATTTAAAGTGTTATTAAATCATTTAAATTCCATTTAAATTCAAAAGTTAATTATTCCAAAATAGTGACATCGTTAACAATGTCATAAAGACATTTTAGTTTCAAAATAAAATATATAATTTTATTACATATTCTCCCTCATATATCTAAATGAGTGTATGTATCCAGCTCCATGCATGATGTTGGAGGGTATAAGAGTTATTTATCGATAAAACTATTTTCGGTTATTTTATCGATATATCTTTTAAAGTATATATTTGTGTAAATATTTATTTAATATAAGATTACCAATATTATTTATTGTTCAAAACACCATTATTAATGTTAAAAATCCTATATTTGAATATTTTTAAATTTAAACATTATTTTCCAAAATGATAAATTCATGGGTCATTAAAGACTTCCCTCCTTAAAAGAATTTCATCTCTGAAATTACGACAAGAAGATAACTCAAGAAGGAACATATATATGATGATGAAATGTATACAAAGATATGATAAGTGACTACACCATAGGTGGTGAGTACACTTGATGATACAATACATACATATAGGCTATATATTTATCTTAAATTCAGGATAAGCCTTTTTCATTCTATATTCTGTTTCCCATGTGTGATCGTTAGCATCACTACTCCATTGAACTTTAACTAATCGCATAACTTTTCACCTTAATTGCTTCTCATCACGGTCCACGATGCAATTAGGCTATCTGATAACTGTCAAGTTAGGTTCCACTTCCAAATCTTCTTGTGCTATTGTCTCTATATTTTGTTCCAGGTCATACACATACTTTGGTAAATGGGATATGTGAAAAACATTGTGTACATTCGACAATCTTTCTGGCAACTCTACTCGGTAGGCTAATAGGCCAATCTTCTTAAGCATGGAATAAGGTCCAATATATCGAGGTGCTAGCTTCTTGGTTCTTCCAAATCTCGCTAATCCCCTCATAGGAGAGATCTTAAAAAATATCAAATCTCTCACTGAAAATTAAAAATTCCTACGCCTTTGATGGCGTGACTCTTCTGCCTACTTTGTGCTTCTTTCAGCTTTTCAGGATCATGTCTACCTTTTTTTAGGTTTCTCGGATCATATCGGGGCCAAGTAGTAACTGGTCTCTAGTTTCGATCTAACATGCTGAGGATCTACATGGAAGATCATATAAGGCTTCATATGGTGCTCTATCAATGTTTGCCCGATAGCTGCTGTTTTAGGAGAATTCTACTAAATGAAGATGACTCTCCCGTCAAGCTCTAAAATCTAAAACACAAGCTCACTGAAGATCTTCCAAGACTATATTTACCTATTTGGTCTGCTCATAAGTTTGAGGATGGTATGCGATGCTTAAATCTATCTTTGTTCCCAAAGCTGTCTATAACGCCTCCCAAAATTGACTTGTAAAAATCGGGTCGTGATCACTCGCTATAATGCTTCGAATTCCATGCAATCTTACAATTTTTTCATGTCTGCCAGACTTGAAGCGATCCTTATTAGCTTTACTGGAATAAAGTGTGTAGTCTTGGTCAATCAGTCTATGGTAACCCAAACGCCCTCATTTCCCTTCCTTGTTCAAGGTAAGCCATCGATGAAATCCATCGATATCTAGTCTCACTTTTAAGTTGGAATCCTTAGAGGTTGTAGTAGTCCAATAATCTTTTGCTGATCGCTTTTGATTTGCTAACAATTTGCACATCTATTAACATGAATAAAAATATCCCTTTTTATGCCTTCCCACTAGAAAGTCTTTTTCATGTCCCAATATTTTAGTAACCCCAGGATGTATTGCAAGTCGAGAATTGTGGCACTCGGCTAGAACTTCCTACCTAATCCCATCAATATTTGGAACATAAATTCCATCAAGCATTCGCAAAATTCCTTACTTATCCATATTGAATCTCGTCCGTCTTTCCGGTATCATGTTCTCCTTGACTTCCTTGGCTATCCTTGCAATGAACGAATCCTTAAGCTCATTCTCCTTTATACGATCAATTAAGGTTGGACGTACCACTAAATAAGCTATAACGACATGCCTTCTACTTAGTGCATCCGGTACTGCATTGGATTTCCTAGGCATGTATAAAATGTCAAGATTGTATGAAGTGAGAAATTCTAACCAATGTTTTTGTCTCAAATTTAAGTCCTTCTGAGTGAAAAGATACTTCAAAGATTTATGATCTATGAAGAGGTCGAACTTTTCACCTATTTAAAGAAGGAATACTATTTATTAAGGTCAATTAAAGTTTATTAAAAAAAACCATAAAGAATTCTTACCCAGCAAATAATGCCTCCACATTTCTAACGTGAACACAACGGCTAATAATTCTAAGTCGTGTGTTGCATAATTCCTTTTATGAGCCTTCAGTTGTTTGCACGCATAAGCGATAACTTTTCCATATTGCATCAGAACTGCACGTACTTCTTCTCCTCAAGCGTCAGTATATACAATTAAACTGTCGTTTTCATTAGCAATAGCTAAGACTGGAGCACTGGTTAACCTTTTTTTCAACTTATTAAAGGCTTCCTCACATTTTTGTGTCCAGTTAAACTTAACATTCTTCATAGACAACTTTGTTAGATGAGAGGAAATCTTGGAGAAATCCTAGATAAACCTCTTGTATTATCCGATTAATCCTAAGAAGCTTCGGACATCCATCGAAGTCTACGATTATTTCCAATCTCGTATAGTTAAAATCTTTCCTGGATCTACTGAGATCTCTTCTCGCGACATAATATGCCCAAGGAATCTTACTTCTTTCTCCCAAAAGTGACATTTCGAGGAATTTAGCTTTAGTACATTTCCTCTCCATATTTCCAATACAATCTCCAGATGCCTTTTATATTCCTCCTCGGTTTTGGAATAGAAAAGAATATCATCAATAAAAACCAAAATGAATTTGCTGAACATATCTCTGAATACTCTATTCATAAGGTCTACGAAATAAGCGGCCACATTGGTCAACCCAAAAGGCATAACTAACTATTTGTAAAAGCAATCTAGACCCTTGAATGTAGTTAATGGAATGCCATCCTCAGCTATTCTTAGTTCATGGAATCCTATAGCCAAATCCATTTGTAAGAATACCCAGGCTCCATGAAGTTGATCAAACAAGTCATCTATGTGGGTTAGATGATACTTGTTTTTATTCTTTTGCTTGTTTAGGTCTCGATAGTCTACACATATCTTTAGGAAGCCATCGGACTTTGCAACAAAAACACTATTGTGCACCAACTTAAGCGACTTGGTCTAATTAGTCATTTCTTTAACAACTCATATGTTTGGTTTGCCAACTCGATTTTTTCTTTCGGTACCCTTGAATAGGGTGAATAACAGGTCTTGCACCAGGAATTAAGTCAAACAGAACTTAATTTCTCAATGTGGGGGCAAACTTTTAACTTCCATAAATACATCCTGAAACTTCTTAATAATCAGTATCGTCTCTAAACCTTTTTGAGATGAGTCAAGTGCATACAAGAAACTACCCCTTATTGGACTGGGTTCCTAATAAAATATTTCTAAAAAAATTTCAAAGTTGTTCCATAATGATACCATTCTCTTAACGCAATTCAAAATAACTTTATTCTTGGATAACCGGTCCATACCGAGTAAAACTTCAAACCAATAAAGTCAAGGACAAATAGGTTACATGAAAAATGATAGGGAGGGTATGTGATTTGGATATCGTTACAAACAGCACATAGATTAGTCACACCACTTATGGGTTTGGACACATAAATAGGAGTTTCTACTATTTTTTTGATTAGTTTTAATTTATCTACTAGTCTCTTCGCAATAAAACTAGGAGAAACTTCTGTATCGAATAATACTCTAACTAAATCATTATTAACATAGATATTACCTTCTAGAATTCCTTTGCCTTTTACATATGTGGAGGCTAAGGGTTCATCATTTATGGCAAAAACTCTAGCTTTCTCTCCTTTCTTGATTAATGGGCACTTGTTTTTCAAATGTCCGAGTTAGTGTCAGTTAAGAAGAGACTTTTCTGCACCATAAGAGAGACGGTTTCTTGTTACTGCCTTTGAATCTTGGATTTGCTAAAATTTGTGGAAAGATGGCCTTTTGGCAATTATGACAAGTCACATCCATAAAATGATTCTCTTTTGATCTTCCCTCGAACTTTCCTTGCTATGGCTTCTTTCTCTTGTTTTCATTATTACTATTTCCTTGAGCACGCATTGAGTTCTTCTTGTCTAAGGCTTTATATCAGAAGCCCATATCCAATAGGTCCATAAAGGTTCCTTTTATGTAAGCAGTCATCATATCTTGATATTGTTCCTTTATTCCTGCAATAAACATCTCGTTCTTTTTTACGGGCATGTCTGTCAAATAAGGCCCGAAGAGAGATAATTCATTGAACTTGTAGGAATATTCCTCCACAGATAGTTTATTCTTCTTTCAAGTCCATGAAATTCCTATAGAGACAGGATTTTCTAGTTGTTGGCATGTATTGCTCTTCAAATACATCCTTAAACCTTTCCAACGAGAAATTATCCTTCGAATCATTTAGAGTTATGGACTCCCACCAAGCTAGAGCCCCTTCTTGTAACTGCTAAGAAGCTAAGAACTTTTTATGCTCACCATGGTATCCAATCCTTTAATAATCCTTTCACATGATCGGAGCTAAGCCTGTACTTCAATAATAGATCCTATTCCTTTGAATGATTTCGCTTCCAAGCTGGTGTAATTCTTACGTAGAATAGCAAAGTTAATTTGAGGTTGCATGGAGATTACCACTTCTTTAATTACTATAGCATTAGATCGACCGTTGGTAGACATGGTGTTGCTACCTCCGCTTCCTTGTCCTCTTCTTTTACTTATCTCCTACTATTTGCATATAAAAAGGAAACATCTTTATATTTATAGACGAGATTATCTTAGGGAATGGGCATAAAACTCAAATATACTTATTCGGATAAAAGTTTCAAATATGTGATCTCTCTGACTAAACTCATTCTAAGGCATTACTAACTCTATCTCTAATAAGTTAACCCTATCAAGGCTTAGGTATTAACTTAACCATAAGCTTTGATATTAACGGTGACGACCCACCTCCTTGACCCTTAGAAATTAACACTAAGACATCCTCGGTATTCATGCACTGCAAATCCAAGTGCAGAAGAGGTGGATTATATAGGGTGTTAAAATAAATAAAGATAGAGGACAGAACAAAACAGATTCTCACATCGTATTTAAATCAACTTGTAGTTATACAAGTGGAAAGTACATACAATTACTTCTATGTGATTCATTAGAGTTACAGTGTGTACTAACCCAGCCAGGGACACTTATAACTGCCTATCCCTTACAGGGGCTGGTGGATACCCAATATATAATACAAATACAACGAAAACTAATAATAGATAACTATCATCATAAGAACCTCCATACTTCATGTTTCTCCCAAAATGTTCCAAGATTCTCCCAAAATGCTCCATGCTACCTAACTACCTGGCTGTCCTAAAAATAAGGCACCTAGAGTTTAAGGGAAAAGAAAATAAACTCTGGATTAGTCATGAGACCGGTGGAGAATATTAAAAATATGGGTATTGGAAAATAAATGGCATCTCATAAGACCACGCCATACATAAACATGGAACGAGTTTTATAACACCCCTAATTTTAAATAACATTATTCAGAAGATTTAATTAGATAAATTAAATAGAACAATGTAAAGATTAGAGTGATAAGGGGATTGAGATTTGAAACTAAATAGAGGCCATGCTTAATTAAATAAAATTAAAATAATGAGTTTATGGAAACAGTTTTATAAGTTAACTAATAAGAGAATAAGGTAACGGCATTATGGGAAATAGCCGTCCACCATAACCCTTAGCCTCTAAACCCTTATTCCCACTTTCATTTCACAAGTTCATAATTCTAAAAAAATAAATCAAAGAGCTCAAGCCGGCCATAACCTAGGGGAAAACAGGAGAAAAATCAACTAAAAGCTAAGAAATCAAGCGAGGAGAATTAAGCAAGATCAAATCTCAAGTTCTTTATCCAAAGCAGGGTGAATAATCAAAACCGTTTCATTTTCAGTTTTAAAGAGCATTTGATTTCGTGTTTTAAGTTTTATGATGATTTTAATGATTATATGCTTGGCTTACATGATATGGTTGATTCAACAAGTATGTTTGATTAATGTTCTATTCGATTTTAAGGTTAAAATCATATATATTAGATTTCGAATGTCATGAGGATTTAAAATGTTATGTAAAACATTATTTTGGAGATGGGTTTAAAATTTTATAATTATCCAAGCTATGGATAATTTATATTGAATTTTAAAAGGAAGAAATAAATAACTGGGTTTAAATTTTTTTCGGCTATTATATGAAGAATTTTGGGTCTAGAATTTATATATGTTAGATGACATATTAAAAGTAAATTATGATGAGTTTGGGGGATTTTTTCTAAGTAATTCACTACGGAAATAAAATTAATTATGTTGGAGGACTGAAATGTTTTAATTGTTTTATTAAAGGGAATGGCTTCCTTGTTAATTATTTTTAATTAATTATAGACGAATTCGGCGGTCTTATAGAAAAGATTATGGTAAATTTTGTGACAACCAGTTATATTTTTACAAATAGGCAAGTTAGTTGAAAAGCATTTACTTAAAAATGCAACAAAATAGTTTTGCACAGATTTACTGCTTCGCCACTTCCAGTTGCAACCTTTCGACGCCATACCTCCGTCCCCAACTAAATCGAAACCAATACACATGGTATCATTGCTTTGGTAAATAGTTGATTGGAGAACGACGGAAGGTATATAGTCTAAACCATGCGTTCGAAGGGGTTAGGCTATTTTAAATAGCTTTCGAAGGCCTTTATTTTGCTTTCACAAGAGATGCCGCTTTCCTTGCTTTTAATGATTGCTTTTGAAAGGGTTGAATTACTTTTATATAACTTTTGAGGTGGTGCCACCTTTTTGTTTTAAAGGGTAGCTTTCGAAAGATTTGCCACATATTATGTTTTGAAATGGAGCTTTTGAAAGGGTAGTTTTAAACCTAGTCGAAACCTTGTTGCCGTCTTCATGCCTTTCGAGTGGTTGAAAGTTTTCAAGGAGTGTGAAAGGCAAGTTTATGTTTTATAAATATTACAAACCGCTTCCCAATGCTTTTGAAAGGCATACAGTAGCCATTTAAACTAAATGTTTCAAAGGCAATGGCTTCAAAAGGCATTTTGAAGCTATTCTTCCAATTGTTTTACTTAAAAGATTAAAGGTTTCGACAGGATGGTTCTGAAGCCATCTATTTTCCCCAAATTTTTTTGTTTGAAGGTTAATGGTTTTGAAAGGGTTACTTTTTCTTATGTTGACTTTGACCCAAGATTTATATTTAAGATTAAACCCAATAGTTTTGAAAGAGGTACTTTCAAATGGTTTCGAAGCTATGCTTCTATAAGTTGGAGAGTGATGCTTTAATGCTTTCAAAAGAAATGTTTTAATGGTTTCAAAAGGAAGGTTTTGATGCTTTCAAAAGAGATGTTTTAAAGTTCAAAAGACATATGCTTAGTGTTTTGAAAAGAAGATTTGAATGCTTTCAAAAGAGACATTCTAATGGTTTCGAAAGTAATGGTCTAAGGTTTTGAAAGCCTTAATTTTCAAAACAAAGAACCCAATCTCATTTTTAAAGGAAACCCCATAGCAATATAAAAGGGCTTTGAAATGGCTTATAATTTTGGAGTTTTTGAAGAAGCTTTCATTTATAAAAATAATGGGTTAAAGGGATTAACCATGTTTCATGTGAAAATGATTTCAATGATATTAAACCCTAAATGTTGGTATTATTATGTTATGATCAGTTATTCTATATGTTTCTTCTATAAACATATTCACTGTATAATAGACCAATGACCGTATTTTGGGGAGAAAGGGCAGAATAACCAGCTAAGTTGACCCAGCGGTGAATATAAATAAAGTTAACTCTTGTATGAGTAGAATTGCATCCAGGAGGTCGGGTAGACAGAACATAGGATGCCCAAAGACTGATCAAAGAAGTTGTCAGATTAGACAGGTTCATAGTAAACCCATGAAAATAATGTATGTAAAGAGTTATTGGCAGGGGCCATTAGGTTTGTAGTGATCCCATGAAAACTATATCCAGATAAAGTTGTTGACAGTGATTAATAGGATTATAGTAAAAGTTTGTGGTGATCCCATGAAAATTATATCCAAACAAAGTTTTTGACAGCGATTAATAGGTTTATAGTCAACCCATGAAAACTATTATATAAAGAGAAGTTATTGGAGATACCAATAGGTTCTAGGAGAACCCATGAAATAATTGAATGAAGTTATTGGCAGAGGCTAATAGGTTATTAATGATCCTATAAAAATTATGAAATCGAACAGATAGTCCATAAGCTTTGAATAGGTTATTAGTCAGCCCATGAAAACTAATAGGTTAATAGTGACCATAGAAAATATAACTGCGAGGTAGTCAAATGAATGGGAATGGGAAATCTAGGATATTTTTCTTGTTTGCATATCATCATGATATTTTAAATTGCTATATTTTTAACCATTGTGGATGCAGAAGCACAGTATATGGTTATTATAAATTTCTGGGTAAGATACTAGTGAGGGAAAAATCCATTCCGCAGCGACGTGGTCTCACTAGATATCTAAATGGTTCGATATGGTAGGTTATTATTCATCTTCGGCTTTATGTATGACTCGAATTTCATGTTTTCCCCTAAAACTCTTGGGTGCACAATTGATTTTGAGTAGTTTGAGAGTTGAGGTTTTCAGGCTCTCCTTTAGACGAATAAGCTTTCGAAGATGGGCAGTAGGAAAGCTAGCTAATAGGAGTTCTTTTCTATTTGATTCTACTGTGTTTTGATGTAAAGGTAAAGCTGTTTAATTTCCTATGTTTAGACTCTGATCATCCCGGGGGGCATCTTCATATATCGCCCTTAGCGTAGTTTGTAATAATTATATTTTCTCTAAACATTATTCTCGAATTTGGATTATGTAATGAATTTTAAATATGATTGAAATGAGAAATTTCTTTAATGGTTTTAAAAAAAAATTCATATCCATGTGTTTTCGTCATATCAATGTATCTAACATTCCCGCATTTACTCACAGAGAATTAATAACTATGGACGACTGCAACATCCGTAGCCTTTAGTTTTAGGCCTCCAAATGAGGGAAGTTACAAGTTGGTATCAGAGCACAGTTTATGTCTTAAAATGATTTTTTAAAATATAATCCAATGAATCAGGAAAAAAATCGAGGTTTGGGTTAAGCTATAGTGACATACTTGTATTTGATATACACACATATACATAAGTACGTATTCCCCTCTCTCTCTCTTTGACCGCCCTTCTGTATCTTACTAAGGATCGTATGCAGATTTATAAGGAAAGAAGATATGGAGGTAGGAAACAAAAAAAGTAAATCTCGATGAAGGAAGCACCACAACAAATGGAAATGTTCGACCTAACAGGAGAAATTAGGGTCGACAGGCAAATGCTAATCAAAACGTAAATGCCAACGTAGCCACTGGAAATGAACTATTAGATATGGGGATGATGTATCAGTTTCTTCCTTAATCTGATGCAAGTTGGAGAAGCTGCTAGAGTAGCTAGGGATATTAGAAGAGCTAATCCCGTGGTTCCAATTGGAAACAACTATGCTAAGTTGAGCGAAGATTATACCTATCTTGGTAGAAAACTGTTTTCGGGAACAGAGGATGCTATAGTAATGGAGAACTGGCTTTTGTATTGTGAAAGGATCTTCACTGACTTAGGGTTAAATGATGAGCAGAAGAGGAGACTTGCTTCTAGACAGTTGCAAGGAGCAGTGCTTCATTGGTGGAATAGTGTTACTACAGGAGTTCCCAAGGAAGAGTTGACTTGGGAAGAATTTCTAAGGAGGTTCGAGGATAGGTTTTTGTCTGAAGTTTCCAAATCGGCATTGTTTAGGAAGCTCATGGACTTGCTGCAAGGCGAGATATCAGTGATTGAGTATGCCACAAAGTTTGATGAGTTATCTAGATATGGACATGCTACCATTGACACCGTCATCATGAGGAATGAGAAGTTTATTCAGGGATTAAGACCCGAGATTGCTAGCGTGACTTTGCCACATCTCCGTGATCCGTGTAATGTTGTTGTGGAAATGGCAATCCGACAGGAGGAGATGCTTGCTACTTATGGGAAGGAGAAGCAGATTGAAACCCAAAGTTCTCTTGGTAAGAAGGGGAAGTTCTTCAAGAAGAAGGGAATTCGGAAGGGAGAGGATGCTAAGAAGGCAAGGGCTAATCTGGTTTGCTTTAAGTGCTAAAAGAAGGGTCATTATGCTTATGAATGCCGAACAGACAAAGAGAAGAAGGCTGCAGACAAGAAGGGTGTGAAGTGCTTTAAATGCGACCAGATTGAGCATTATAAGAATCAGTGTCTAGAACCAGACAAGGCAGACAAAGGAAACGTCTTTGCTGCTGAACCATCGTCTGCTAGGCCAACTACTGCTAAGAAAGGAAAGATTGCGATGGAAGGTACACTTTTGATTTGAAGTACACCAGTTAGGATATTGTTTAATACTGGTGGATCGCATTCATTTATATCTCAGTGTTTGGTTGATAGGTTTGTTAATGATAGAGTTAGGGGTATGCCCTAGGGGCAATTATGTAATTTGTTTCATATATCTAACTCGTTGAACAACCTTGTCCATAATAAAGGCGTTTCTTTCTATTATATACTTAATATAATGTGGTTATATTAATTAATTAGTTTAATTAAAAGTATATTTTAATAGAAAGTCCATAAATGGTATATTTTGTAATAGTAGTTACAAAGTGTTGTAACTATGAATAATTTATCATAATAAAAACAAATATACCATTTTAAATGTTCCTAATCAAGATGCATCGAGACTGGATATCGGTGTACCCACTGAGATTAGAGTATGTAACGCTCTCCAAATATTGGGTAGTGTATTACTCATGACTGCTGGAGGCACATAGCGGTTACTATTGATAGTTATTGGATAACAATGGAATGACTCGCTCGATAGTTTTCTATTGGTTAACATAACTAAGGTCAAACAGAAAATATTAATGTGACTGATTTACACAGTTCTCTCGAGTTGAGAATACTGTAGATCTTCAATATGAAAGCTTCGCTTTTATTATAGTCAAATCATGGTATGTCACTCCGTCGAGTGACTATAGTTGGTTCAAGTGGAAGCATAGGAAGTGAAGCACTATTCAAGAGAGGATTCGTCTCCTCAGTTATATGAGGTTAGTATCATGGTCAACTTAAGTCAACTCAAAGTTAAAGTCTCTGGCTAGAGCATTTTGGTTAATAATAATTGTTGTTATTGAACCAAAGACTTTGTGTTTGGACTATAAAGTTGAATATGGATGATATTGGAATTTTGAAAATTACCAAATCCCATAAATCTAAAGTGATATAATTTTGACGAAGAGAATTGGTGTAAATAATTGTCACTATTAGGTACCACTTACAATAAGTAAAATTGGATTTTTACCAAAAGACGTGTAAGCGACGAATTCAGCCAAAGTATCTTGCCACCTGCTAAGTGACGTGTGAACATTGATATCTGAATTGTTCAATATTAATCTCTAATTAAATTACACCTTTGAGTCGCATAACCGTAATGATGAATTCTTCGAAAAACCACATGATTTAATTAATTTATAAAAAGTTGAAAATTAATTAAATTAATCAGTATTTTAGAAATATTAATTATTATTTATTTTATTGATGTTTGGGAGTTATTTGTAATTATGTGGATGCATTTATAAAAGTTATATTTGCACGCATTGACATATGATATCATTGTAATTAAATAAAAGATAATTACATGCGTTAATTTATGAAATCTTATGTCATTTGATTGCACGTAATTTTCAGCCATGCCATGTAAAGAAATAGGAGTGAAAAGAGAAAGTTAATCAAGAGAATTAATTAGAGTAGTTTTAATTAAAGAATGGGAAATGATTCCTTCTTTCAAATAAAACATATTCTCTAATTCATTATGTACATACAATTGAGTTTCTCATTTTTCATTCTTATTTCTGTAACTTTTCTGGTTCTCTCCTTCTCTAATGGCTGAAAATATGAGATCTTTCATGGCTTTAATTATTCCTAAAATCAAATACAAATAAAATCAATAATGAAAAATGGTTTATTCCTCTTGATCCTTGCAACACTAGAGGCTGATTTCTAAATCTAGGAGATTTGATTCATCATTCAAGGTGCAAATCATTGACTTCATTTTTGGTAATTCTAATTTCATTTATTTGTATACTCATCATGTTGAATAGGTCCAGATTTACTCATATTATATACCTTCAGTCTCATCATGTTTAAAAGGTTTATCTTGTGTATTCATCTTGTAATATAACTTAGATCCCTTTCTGTTCATCTCATTTAATTATATGATCATTATGTAGATTTAATTTGAATCTCTCCTTATTTACATATCCATTGACTATATGTTTATTTTGGTTGACATCAAATCCTTTATCTGTTTTATTGTGTGTCTTTTTTGTATAGTCAAATCTGATTTATCATATAACAAATTTGTATATGCTCAAGTTGTCCGATATTTTTTTCTATCATTATTTTGGAATTGTAAAAAAAAGGAATGCGAGCTTTTTTTATCAAGTTGTAATGTTGTACATAAAATTTTGTAACATATGTATACATAAACATTAATAAACTATATTTGTTCGTGGTTTAATATGGTAAAATTAATTTCCTATGTTGCATAGTTAATTTCCAAAATGATTTAATTTTACTTGTTGTAGTCATATAAGTAAAATTTTCCTTTATTTTAAAACTCATAAGTGATCATTTATGTGAAGTTATAAACTTTTATTTTATACCTAAGATTAAAAGATTAAATCATTTCGTTAGCATTAAATTAAAAATATATGCTACTTAAATTGCAATCTTCATACATATCTATAAATATATGTGTTATTTTAAAATGACGGGTTCGAGTCCCGCAGCTGAGATTTGTTTCCCTTAAGGCCTTGAGCGGTCTATCCTCAACAAAGCCAAAACGAGGTAGAGGATTAATGCTCTTGGCTGGGCTGGCTAAAAAGGGTGGTCAGTGTGGCAGACAGCTGTATCCCTAGCTCTGCTCTCCGGAGTAGGGTTTTTTTTTAAAAAAATGAATACCTAACTTGCAATTATTTATACATATAGATATACATGTGTTTATGTTATTTTAATCTAAATCAAAACAGACCTTTTTGTGGAACTATAGAATCTAATTTCAAGCTCTTCCTTAATTGAAACCTTTGTTACAATTGTTAATTCTAGTTTTGACTAACTCATATATATAGGAAACCTTATTTTAACATGTGTATATGTAAACTTATCAATTATTATACTCGTATATCTTATTACTGGAAAAAACTTGGACAACAAAGGAATATGCAAATTTTATTGTAAATGTCATTTAATATGTCATTCAATGCAATTAAAAAAAAAGAGAAACGCAAGGGTTTCTCTCTCCACATTTGTAGCCTTATCTTTCCTTAATTTATTATACATGTCAAGAGAAAGAAAATCAAAGGTTTTCCTTCTCTAAAATTTCCCATGCTTAGTTACACAAATATAAATTCTTATATGTTACACTTATATTTCACAACATGAATGCATTTGATACATTCATTCCATTACACATAAATATGTACATAAAAGTGTATTTGATATACTCTAATTTACATACACATTAAATTAAAGTAAAATTTTATTTATAAATTAAATAAAACACTGATTTTATTTAAAAGAGACATAGAAAATTTCTAAATGAATTTATAGGCCCATTAATGATCCAAAATGGTAAAATTTTTGAAATTCATCCATTTCTTCCGTTGCAGGCTGGCCTGGTTCCTTTAATGGTATCAGAGCCTAATAGCCTATGTGGTATAAATTATCATGTTGGGGCTAGCTAATTAAGTTTGTGCACTTAGTATAGTATCTAGAAAGGTGATGTTTAGGATTGGAATTTGGTAATCAAGTACCCTGTCCTACTTGGTTACCTGCCTGGCCTGAAAGGTGATGTGAGCCCATAGGTTGTCCCTAATAGAAAAGGCCCAATTTGAATTGTGCACTAGGCTAATTTTCAAAATAGTTTTGAAAATTAAGACATGATTTTAAATTTAAAAGATAAATTTAAAATAAAAACATATTTATTATAAAAGGTTATAATATAATATAAATTTTCAAAATGTATGAAACTATTAATTTCAAATTTCAAAATTTATTAATAAGATGAATAAAATTAATTAATTAAATGAGTTAATTAGTTAATACTTATATGCATGTATTATATATGTTGATATATGTTATTTTAAAGTGTTAAGATAACATTAGTATACATGTATGTAAGATAAATTTTGAAATTGATATAATTTAATTAAAATTGTTTAATTAAATAAAAAATACCCATATATAAGATATATGTGCTATACTATAAAGGTTGTACTATACACTGTAAAGGTTATAATAGATATTTCTAGTATAAAAGTTGTATTGAAATACTAATTTGAAATTAATTAAAGAGTTTAATAATAAAAAGTAGTTAAATTAGATGTAATTAATAAAATATCATACATAAGACTATCATATAAGTAATATTAAATATAAAAGTTATATAACAAAAAATTATATGATATGAATGTATAAACTAAAGATGGAACATTAAAGAAACCCAAATAGACTTAAGGTACAAATACATACATAAATGAACATATACTGTGATTTTTGATGTGACTGACACTTGAATCACGAGGGTATTTCATAAGAAATACATTATTCCATAAGTCAATAACACTCAATATAATGCTTTCCTCTATATATATTAACAAATTACCTGCATACTCCTTAGTTGTTGAGCAACCTCAAGCTGGGGATGTTATGTGTAGTATTATTAATATATTGAATAGATAAGGTAAGATAACTATATGTATTTGTTGAGCAAAATTAAGATACATATAATATACTTAGGCCATCACGATATGGTAGGTATGAGTGAATAATCACTTTCGATTTGTTGAGAAAACTCAAGGTCGAAATGAGATTAGGACAAGGAAAAATGGGTCAGGAGTTGTATGTGACAAACCGATAAGGAGTTATCTATCGTTTGTGGGGCTATGATTTATTGAGCAAACTCAAGGTCAGAATGCCAAAACGTACGAGTCCTATCACCCACTAGTGAAGTCAAAAGACTTCTATGTTTCATCTTAGGGTTTGTAGAAACATAAAAGACTAGTGGGAGACTTATTAGAAAAATAAAATGGAAATGTTTAACCTTTCTAATATTGTAAGAACATATGCTAAATAATATTATAATTATCTACAATGGTAAATTTGTGCATTTAATATGATTGATAAAATGTTTACCAATTAATATATGCAAACAAACTGAATTAAAAGTTGATAAATGGAAATATAAAACCAACTATTAAATTCCTATTGCATGTTAACGTTTCAACACCATGCAAGTGCCTGATTTTACAACTACTTAATATAGTTGTCAAATGGTTACTTACGTGCTTATTTGGTTGAGACCGTGTATTGCACTCTATGAGTTTCAAACTCTAAAAGCAATACAAGACTATGGATATTTGATCCATATACTATCATTTATAAGTATTATATGGTGAACGGTCACAGTTTGTAATGTACGATACTTCAATGAATATAGTTCATTGGAAATAAACCAATAAATGGTATTTTTGAGATCTTGCATTCAACTTGACTGATTATAAAAGGGTCACATTGTGTTAATGTAACACAAGACCAAAAACTATAAGATAGATCTAAGAATCGATTGCTGAAATGTCATTTTGATCGGTTTATGTAAAGTGCAACATATTTGATGTTCTTAATTGTTAAGGATGTTCAAATACACTTTTGTGAAGAGTTTGTTCTGATATTGTAGTAAGATTTTCTTTTGAATAGTTTGACCATTTGAAAGGAAAATGAATGTATAAGAATAGATGTAATTTAAGGTAAAGTTGGAATGAAGAGAATGGATAGTCACTTCTACTTCATAGAGAAACATTGGAAACGAGAATTGTAATAATAATTGATACTTAATATTGGAATAAGAAATATGATTTCCATTCTGAAATGTATTTTCATATAGAAATTTTTTTCTATGAGATTTTTTTCTTTGAGCTCAAGATATTTGATCAATGAACTCTCCGCTGTAAATAGTTGCAGTATATGAAATAAACAAATTGTATTAAGTGAACGATGGACCTCTGAATTTAGTATGCTATTATAGTAATGGTGGAAGTAGAGGGAGCAAGCCATATAGCACTTGTTAATTGCATCATAGTACGAAAATTATTTGTGTAAAACTTACCATGCATTATTTATGAAATAATGATTATTTTTTGGCATCGACTGAAAAAATAGACATAGCTATATTTCAATATGAATATTATGAATACTCTTTGTGAAATAAAACTATAATGTGGTAATTTTTTTATATAACAAAAGTGATGCATATTATGGTTGTTTGGAATTATAGACAAAGCCATAGTTTTGAAAAATAATTTTATTGTATGATTTTAAATCATATAATACTCATTAATTATATCTCGAACAATAAAGGGCTATGCACCATTTAGTAGGAGTATCATAAGAGTTGATGAACCCTTCGAATTGATACATATTGATGTATGCAATCATAGTTCTATAAATGCCAAAACGGTTCCATGTACTTCATCGTAATCGTCGATGAGTTATCGTTGACATGGACATGTGTATTTGATATGATACACATGTAGTATGTTTATGGTAAGCTTATAGAACATAAAATAGAAGTAAATAAAATAACATGCGATAGAAATAATTTGATTTGATCGAATGAATGAGTATATTGGAAAATGTTTCCAACGTAACTAAAATGAATAAAGAGTCAATTTCAAAATTACTCCTTTAGGTTATACATAATGATGCATCGATATTGAGTACTCGAACTTTGTCGGACAATGTATGTTTAATTGTGAGTGAAGTTGAGTTAGTTTCTTTCTATAAGGTAATGTACTTAAAGGTATTACACAAGGTTAATATTATTTCATCTGCATAATAGTTTATAAAATTTTACAAGATAAGGGTTTATAAGAAACTCCAACATATCGTAGGCCAAGGAATTGGCAGGTTGTGCGAGTCGAAAGATTGCACGTAATGATTATTCATGAGGGATCTTGTATGAATCTACCCAAAAGGATTTTGAAAAGACCGCCATTGGATGACATATTTATGTTTCGAACATAATTTTTGTAAACTAAAACCAAATTAGTTTTATCAATAATGAAATTCATAAAAGGTTTATGAATACCTATTCTATTGCATTGAGAAACAACTGTTGTTTCAAGATATACCAAATTCATTGTGAAGAAATTTCATTGAGGAATTATTGGTAGTAAAATGGAATTGGATACGATCCATAGATAGAACTGACTATATGAGATGAAATGAAATTAACTAACCAAAATGAACATATAGCATTAAAATGTCTAATAATTATTATCACACAACTATGAGTTTCTTATTAATGTCGAAAATATATAATCCTGGATTGTTTAATTAAACCATTTAGAATGTTAACTCTATATGGTATGATGCACTAATCCGAAAGAATTCTAAGTATGTCATCAAAATATATATTTTGGTGGTCGTAACTGAAGGATAAGATCCATCAACCACGGCTGTCTTTTTGAGTAAGGTTAATGCAGTTGGAATTGAATGGGCCATGTTGATAAGAATAATATCGCAAGTTTCAATTGTTGAAATTAGCGTAAAAGATTCGATATTCAACATGTTCAAGTCAATTCGGATTTACTCACAAAATTATCGCTTAATAAGTCCTAGTGTTTTAGTACATATGTTTTGAAATAGAAAATTCTAAATATTGATTTAGAGTAAGCTGTTTACTCATATTAACCAAAATGTCTCAAAGTCAGTGGGAACGATATTGAGTTTGTGGGTCTTTGGATATGATCCAAGAAATGATATGAAAGTATCATTTTATAAGCATCAAGATTGAATAAGTATTTTGATAGAAATATCAAATAGTTTGATTTTCAATCAAAGTGCAGAGGAAGCGTGTATTCATAAGAAAGAATTTTAAAAGGTACATTGAATATTTCTAAACTATAAGTAAACAACACGTTGTTGATTTTAACAATGTACTTATGTTAAATTCAGCATTAGTTATTTTAATACTATTGGATTAATAAACGATGTCTTTTATAGTAGGTGTAAAAGATGTCGGGAACATCCCAAATGATATGCAAGGACATCTTATTAAAATGTTTAATATAGAATATGTAAGTGTGCTTCCTTTGCATTGGCAAAAGAAATTATCATACATGTTGTGTTGTCTAGGATATCATGATTTGTTTATGTATTTGATACATGAAGCAAATATTAAATCCAAATTGATATCACTAAATGGTTGTTCAAAATATTACCTTGTATTTATGAAATACTAGATAATTGTTTATAGAAACAAAAACTCCTTATGAAGGAGTGTTTGAACTCAAACTTGATAAGTCATATTGAGTGTAGTATGTTAATAATAAATTCAGGTTAAGAATATTTAAGTTGCAAATGTTTCAAATAAAATACCATGGCTTATTTAATGGAATAAATGCTACATACATTGCATTGAATATTGCCGCAATAAAAATAATGTATATAAAATTATAAGTGCACAAATTTATTACTGAGCTGATTCGAAATATTGAGAATCTCATAACATTGTTATATGATAACAATCTCACGATATGGATCGTAAGAGAACTTAGAGTTCATTGGAGGTCGAGATACATACTTCGAATTGTTCCACGTGATAAACATTTTATCACCGCCGGAGAGAGTTGATTGACAGAGTAGATAATTGAAACATAATAGCATACTAGTTTACAAAGGGACTGGCCCAACTGGTTTTGATCAACCGATTAGAGAAGTTGGAACAAGATTCCACAATTGACCCCAAGCGCAAGTGGGAGATTGATAGAGTTAAGGTTATGCCCTAGGGACAATTATGTAATTTGTTACATATACCTAACTCGTTGAACAATCTAGTTCATAATGAAGGTATTTCTTTCTATTATGTACTTGTTATAATGTGGCTATATTTAATAATTAGTTTAATTAAAATATATTTAATAGAAATCCATAAATGGCATATTTTGTGATAGTAGTTACAAAGTGCTGTGATCGTGAGTAATTTATCACAATAAAAAATATACTATTTTAAATGTTCCTAGTCAAGAAGCATCGAGACTAGATATTGGTGTATCCATTGAGACTGGAGTATGTAACGCACTCCAAATGTTGAGAAGTGTATTACTCAAGACTGCTGAGGGCACCTAGGGGTTACGTAAGGATAGTTATTGGATAACTATAGAACGACTCACTCGATAGTCTTCTGTTGGATAATATAACTAAGGTCAAACAAAAAATATCGATGTGACAGATTTCTTTCGACTTGAAAATACTCTGGATCTTCAATATGAAAGCTCTACTTTGATTATAGTCAAATCATGGCATGGCGCTCCATCGAGTGACTATAGTTGGGTCGAGTGGAAGTATTGAAAGTGAAGCACTATTCAAGCGAGGATTCGTCTCCACGGTTATATGGGGTTAGTATCATGGTCAACTCAAGTCAACTCAAAGTCAAAGTCTCTGGCCAGAACATTTTTGTTAATAATAATTGTTGTTATTGAATCAAGGACTCTATATTTGGACTATAAAGTTGAATGTGGATGATATTGGAATTTTAACCATTACCAAATTCCATAAAACCAAAGTGATATAATGTTGACGAAGAGAACTAGTGTAAATAATTGTCACTATTAGGTACCTCTTATAATAGGTAAAACCGAATTTTACCAAAAAATGTGTAAGCGATGAATTCGGCCAAAATGTCACACCACCTACTAAGTGATGTGTGAACGTTAATATTTGAATCGTTCAATATTAATCGCTGGCTGAATTTACATCTTTGAGTCACACATCCGTAATGATGAATTCTCCGAAAAACCACATAATTTAATTAATTTATAAAAAGTTGTAAACTAATTAAATTAATTAGTATTTGAGAAATATTAATTATTATTTATTTTATTTGTTGTTTGGGAGTTATTTGTGATTATTTGAATGCATTTATAAAAGTTATATTTGCGTGCATTGATATATGATATCATTATAATTAAATGAAATATAATTACATGCGTTAATTTATGGAATCTTATGTCATTTGATGGCACATAATTTTCAGCCGTACCATGTAAAGAAATAGGAGTGAAAAGAGAAAGTTAATCAAGAAAATTAATTATAGAAGTTTTAATTAAAGAATGGGAAAGGTTTCCTTCTTTGAAATAACATATTCTCTAATTCATTATGTATGTACAGTTGAGTTTCTCTTTTTTGTTCTTCTTTCTATAACTTTTCTGGTTCTCTCCTTCTCTAATGGCTGAAAATGTGAGATCTTCCATGGCTTCAATTACTCCTAAAATCAAATACAAATAAAATCAATTATGAAAAGTGATTTATTCCTCTTGATCCTTGCAACATCTGGAGAACGATTTCTGAATCTAGGAGATTTGATTCATCATTGAAGGTGCAAACCATTGGCTTTATTTTTGGTAATTCTAATTTAATTTATTTGTATAATCATCATATTGAAATGGTTTGGATTTATTCATATTATATATCTTTTATCTCATCAAGTTTAAAAGGTTTAGATTTATTCATATTATATCTCTTCAATCTTGTGTATTCATCTTGTAATATAACTTAGATCCCCTCTTGTTCATCTCATTTAATTATATGATCATTATGTAGATTTAATTTGAATCTCTCCTTATTTACATATTCATTGACTATATGTTTATTATGGTTGAATTCAAATCCTTTATCTGTTTTATTGTGTGTCCCTTTGTATAGTCCGATCTGATTTATCATACAACAACTTTGTATATGCCAAAATTGTCCAATATTTTTTCGTCATTGTTTTAGAATTGTTAAAAAAAGGAATTTGAAAATATTTTATTATGTTGTATGTAAAATTTTGTAACATCTATATACACAAACATTAATAAACTATATTTGTTGATGTTTAATACATTCAAATTAATTTCCTATATTGCATAGTTAATTTCCAAAATGATTTAATTTTACTTGTTTTAGTCATAAAAGTAAAATTTTCCTTTTGTTTTAGAATTCATAAGTGGTCATTTATGTAAAGTTATTGACTTTTATTTCATATCAAAGATTAAAAGACTGTATCATTTTGTTGGCATTAATTTAAGTATATATGTTGCTTAAATTGCAATATTCATACATATATATAAATGTATGTGTAAAATGAATACATAACTTGCAATTATTTATACATACAGATATACATGTATTTATGTTATTTTATTCTAAATCAAAATGGACCTTTTTGTGAAACTGTAGAATCTAATTTCAAGTTCTTCCTTAATTGAAACCTTTGTTACAATTGCTAATTCTTGTTTTGACTAACTCATATATATATAGGAAAACTTATTTTAACGTCCGTATGTGTGAACTTATCAATTATTATACATGTATGTTTTATTACTTAAAAACTTAAATAACAAAGGCATATGCAAATTCTATTGTAAATGTCATTTAATATGTCATTCGATGTAATTAAAAAAGAGAGAAACTTAAGGGTTTCTCTCTCCACATTTATTGCCTTATCTTTCCTAAATTTATTATACATGTCAAGAGAAAGAAAATCAAAGGTTTACCTTCTCTAAAATTTCTCATGCTTAGTTACACAAATATACACTTCTTATATGTTACACTTATATTTCACAACATGAATGTATTTGATACATTCATTCCATTACACATAAATATGTACATAAGAGTATATTTGATATACTCTAATTTACATACACATTAAATTAAAGGAAAGATTTATTTATATATTAAATTAAATATTGATTTTATTTAAACGAAACTTAGAAAAGTTCTAAATGAATTTAGACTTTATAGGCCCATTAATGATCCAAAATGGTAAAATTTTTGAAATTCACCCATTTCTTCTGCTACGGGCGGCCCAGTTCCTTCAGTTGAGAACCCACATACCTTGTTGCTTCTTTAAGGGCTGTGAATCCAATAAAAGGGTATGCAACTCCGGGAATGAGATGTGACCAGTTAGAACTTGATTTGTTAGGTTATAATTTTGCATTTAATTTGTATGTTTTCGATTTCGTAGACTTCGAAACCATTTTGGGTATGGATTGATTGGTGGATATGAGGTAGGATATTTTGCCAAGATAGAAAAATATCGCTGAGACACCATGATAGTCATAACCAAACTATATTCTCGATGGAGGATCCTGACTGGAGTGCTTGTACTCTGTTGAGTGCTATGGAAGTAGAAGAAGTGTTAAGTCGGGTTCGAGTAGCAAAAGAATTTGAAGATGTTTTTGAGCCGGTTATAGGATTTCCATTGAAACAAGTTGTTGAGTTTCAAATAGATCTTATGCTAGAAGCAGAACCTATAAGTAGACCACCTAGCAGGATGACACCGACCGAGATGAAGGAATTGAAAGTGCAGCTAGTGGATCTAGAAGAGAGAAATCAAAGGATTTCTAACTTTATTTTACAAAAGTAAACCATTTTGTATTTTTGTGCTTACTTTTTCTTAGTTGTTTTCTAGAAGTTTCTAAGCTTGTTTAGTAAAATTAAACTTGATTGGTAAATTAATTAATACTTACACTATTTGAATATATGTTCCTATATAATAAAATAAAGGTGCGACAACTTTTAATCGACAAAACGCTGATTTTTGGCAAAATATTTTACGGTCATATTTTGACGTTTTTGCTAAAATATTTATTTATGTAAACCAAAATTGAAAATAAGTTTGTTATCATTTTTAATTAATTAAAACAAATTCATTTGAGTTATAAAACCCTATTTAATAAGATTAAAATCTAATTGTAAAAATACGACGTTGATTTGTCAAAGTGCGACAAAATTTGTCAATTTTATAAAACAAGTTTATATGTTTATAAAACCATTATTAATCAAATTTATATTATTATCATTATCATTATGTAACCATTGAAAAGAGTTATTTACCATTTATAATAAATGTTCAAATGTATATTAAATTTTATCGAAATCCGACTCTTGTAAATTTTGTCAATTTTGTGATGAAAGTTCCAAATCTTAATTTACTTCTAGAAATTAATTTGCCATTCTTATTTAGTACTTGAAATATGATTATTTAGGTTTACAAATTCTATATTTGAATTTTAATAAGAAATTAAATATCCCATTTCCAAAGCGGTAAAATTATGGGTCGTTACATACATCTCCCCTTAAAAGAATTTCGTCCCCAAAATTACATTGAACCTAAAAATCACAGTATTTTGTCCAATCATTATTTTACAAACTTATTTACATAGATTACTTTTATAAAATATCTTATTCGATCTTCTATTCGAATCCATGACTTTTCTTCTGAACTAGTATCGATCCCTCGATCTTCTAGTGCGGACTTTAATCGGCTCTTTGCTCAAAAACCTTCGCTTTTATTGGATAGCTCTCAACTATGATGGAAAACTCAAGTACCCAATCATAAACCCTAATCAATGTTCACCATCAAGAATTGAGTGATAAATCCTTTTCTGGACCGGTGTAAACACCTCAAAGTTTCGAACTCGAATTTCAGATCAGATTGTATAAGGAAATGATCTACATATCTCATACCTACTTTTTAATCTTCCAAAAATCTTTTATGAAAACATTTCATAAATTTCCAAATATTTCTTCTTTCAAAAGGGAACACTTCATTCCAAAAATTTTTTGAAGCATCTTTTAGTATAGCATGTTTCTTTTTTTTTCAAAATATTTATGCAAAATAGTTACATCTTCTTTCCAAAGAAATAAATTATCTTTTATTTTGAATACATCATTAAAACTTTATTTCAAAGCTCTTTTTTGAATTTTCTTTGTTAATACATCTTATTATAAATTTTATCTCCAAAATTATCTCATGTTTAAATAGCTTCCCTTTATCACCGTAAACTTCCTCCATAGACTATGCTAAAAATTTCCATATATATTAAATTTTTTCTTTTTCTTTACCTAAAATATACTTTTTTAAGATATATTCTTAAATAAATAGATTTTAAATACTTTTTTTTTGAACATCTTATTAAATTTGATCGAAGATAAGATAGAAGAAGTGCATCGAGAGGATAATCAAAAGAAAGTTTATTAATTAACATCATATTCATACATCCATTTCTAACCCTAATTGGGATTACAAATTTTTAGAGATAACTTCCCTAGAGAATACAGTCTATCACACACTACCAATATGTAAGTACTAAGACTACTATATACTATTCTTAAATTCCTTTTGAGGTGGAAGGTGTTTTATCTTGGGGGCCTAAGTTAACCACTTTCATTCTTGGACAGTCCTTCATTAAGTGTTTCCCTTGAAAGCACAAAATATAAGTTCATTGGGACAATCTTTGACTTTATGTCTTAGGTTCTTGCATCGGTAGCAACCCATTTTCTTCTTTTTAATTCTTGGTTTCTTCTTGGTTTTAGGACATTTATGTAGAATGTCCCTTCTCTTTACACTTAAAACATACTATATCATCCCAATCAGAATTTTTGTTTTCCCTCCTATGCTTCTTACTTCGCTTAATTTCACACATAACAGTATAATGCCCTTTCTTACCACAATAGTAACAGTCGATGTCAGCAAAGGGTCCTAGTTTTGCCTTTTCTTTTGCTTCTTTTTGTGCACTTGCTCTTTGAGCTTGCTTTGGAATCATCCAAAACTCATCACTCGACATATAATAAGATATTTTGCCCCTAAGTGATATTCCAAGATTAGAATTGTTTATACCATTTCTGTTTCATTTTATTCAAAACATCTTTTATCCAAATACTTAATTCAACTTTTTCTGGATATGAACTTGCCTTCATCCTCCAATGATAAGAAGAATAATTTACTAAGTGCTCAATACCATTTGCCTAAGCCAACATATGGTTGATACTTAGAAGATTATTTTAACTATCCATGGGACTTCCTTAAGGGAAAGTATCTTATAAATTTCCCTAACTACACAAAATTTTATATCTTTTGAAAAACATTCCTTTATATGAAAAATATCATCTCTTCAAAATAGTGTGTCGATATGCCTTGTTAAGAGTATAGAAATATCTATCGATACAGTTGTACTTCCCATATCAACCAGAATTTATTAACCGCTCAACCGATAAATCAACACAAAATATATTTTTTACCAAATAACAAATATGCACACATATAAAAAATACACTCAAACTCATTCTAGGGTGTACTAACCCCATCTCTAATGAATTACTCATCATAGGGTATTACTAACCCTATCTCTGACGAGACTTACCCCAACAAAACCTAGGTACTCGCTCAACCTAAGCTCTGGTATGAAATGTAATGGCCCGTATTTCCATACCGTTTGAATTGACAATAAACCACACATGTTCAACTCAAATTGCACGAATAAGCGGATCATTAAGGGTAGAAAGAAAATAAAGATAGAATATAATCTTACATGAATGGAATAACATATATTATTTAACTAATAATCTTTACAGCGGAAAATTTTAAATACAATATAGGAGTCTAACCTAGATTCACCCTGGATAGTTATAACACCTGCCCTTACAAATGCTAACAAACAACAAAACAAATGTAATAAGTGTAGCGGATAATAGAATACGTCCATACAATGATGAAGATCTCCAGCTCTCCTCTGGAAACTCCAAGCTTCTTCAACTAAACCTGAAACTACTCAAACCTGACTTGAGTATTAAAAATACCCGGATCGGGCTTGATAAACCAGCGTGAGATACTCGAAATTTTAAAAGCATAGATCATGACGATGTTATCAAAACCTTTGAAAAGAAGGGTATCTCATAAGACCACACCCACACATAAACACAGATGGGTTTTTACCTTATGATAACCAAAACACTTTTATACCAAAATATACTTGATATTATTTTTAATGACATTCTTTTGAAAACACTTTCAAATAAACTTATTCAAATAAGGTATCAATATCTGGACTAAGTCTAAGGTAATATATCCCGACTGGGTCAATGGAATGTACCCAACGGAATAATGATACTAGAAAGGGGTAGCTGAAATGTTTGAAAGTCATTACAGCTATTTTGGGACTAGAATCAAAACCGTAAATCTTGTATTGGGATTGGATTTTCAATATGATAGGGAACTAGTGGTCTTTTCTCTGATCCACACATAATAAATATAGTTCCTACGGTGCCTTAATCACTTTTCTCAAACTAGTCACTTGGAACTATACTTGATACACTACTACTGATAACCGGTACTTCCCTTCTTTTCTCAAGCTAACCACTTTGTCCAAATGGGCAATAAATGCCTTGAGGGACGTATCCCCCAAAGGGCCTAACATATTGGAAACCACCATATATACTCACTTATTCCAAATTTGTGTTCGTCAGACCACATAGCATCCCATATCATCATTCGGGATATAAGGCTATGCTCAATTTCTTCAAAGCCATGCTTTTCATATAAAACCACGCTTTGATCATAACAGATTCCACTTTAAGTGCCACGCTGTCATTCCTTTGATCACTATTTGACTCCCACGAGCATACAACCTTTAAGCTCGTATGTCTCAGAAAAGGGTGTTAAGCTAAGAGAAGTTGCCTTCTCCACCACCAAGCAAATGTACATGTGTAAAATTCAAACGTTGTGTCTCAGAAATGCAATATCAGACACTCGTCCATACAAGTTCATTCTGGGACTGAACAAAATCGAAGGCAATTTCCTCGGCCACTACTAGGTGAGAAGCCCTTAAAATCTGAAAAATCTCCACAACAAGGAGACCACAACTATAAATAACTTTATAATGGGAGCGACCTAAAGCATGAAAGAAGCTATGTGATAGGATCATATAATATGGAATAGTGGAATGGTTTAGGTAGATAGCAATAAGAAATAAGTAAAGTAGACACCAAGACTTTATACTGGTTCGAACTTCTTGTCCTACGTCCAGTCCCTAAGCTCCTCTTAGGAATTTTACTAACTAACAATCCTCACTTAACCCGGAGGAATAGGTTTACAACTTACCCGAACCACCGAATGGGATTTCTTGCCTCAACTACCGAAGAGGACTTCAACTAGGTACAAAGAGTATTTCTGACTTGTTGTGTTCTTGATAACACTAATGAGTCTAATTGAGTACAATTTTCCTATAATCTTATCCTCAAGAATATGAAATGTGTTTATGAAGATTTAGAAAATATGAATTGCTATGAATCAAACGAGTATATTAAGATAAATCAGAGATTCAAGCAATTGAATTGGTTTTTGAATGCTTTTGAAAACTTTAAGAAATCAGAAAATATGATCAAGATAATAAAGAGGTTAAAGCAAATAGAATTGATGATTTGCAAATGATAGAATCATGTATTTATAAGTGTAGAAGAGGTGTATCTATTTGCAAAAGATTCAGGCAAGAGATGCATCCATTACCATTGGAGAATGGTTGCAACTCTTGGGAAGAAGAAGGTGTCTTTTCATAAAAAATTCGCAGGTTTGAATTCAGTCGACTGAACAGGCAATTTCAGTCGACTGAAACTGTGTGCGTGTTCTAATTCTGTAACAGGTTCAGTCAACTGAAATTTTCTGTTCAGTCGACTGAACTGGTAGTTTATGCACAGTGAACATTTAACTAAAATATTAAGTTGTGAAATGTGTTCTTGTGTTTGTGCAAGCTTCTTGAGGATAGATTTTAACAATAAAACTTAAGACTAAGACCTATATAAAAAAATACTTATGATATCCTTGGTCTTCATAGTCCTTCCTTTAGTTTTGCACACATCTCTTCCTTTTTGTTGAAGCACATTGTCATTGATCAAAATATAGCATATCAACATTCTCCCCCTTTTTGATTGATGACAATACCTATTATCTTTCCTCCCTCTAAATATATGCACTATCTTTCCTACAAAACAAAGTTAGTGACATAGACTTTTCTCCCCCTTTGTCATCGTCAAAAAGGAAGTAATAATTTGTAGAAGTATATAATTGTTAAACAAAGCAACCACATTCATGTATAACCATAGTGTAAATCATACAAACATAGAGTTCATGAATAAAAGAAGGCTGTTTATACAATCCTTTTTAGAAGTTTTTTTTTTGAAAATTAATAAGAGTTTCGGAAATCAAACCATCAAAATGATCAAGGATCTTTGTCCTAATCATAAGAGCCTTCACGTCCTCTTTCTGGTTCACGAATAACTGGGCCACCGGTTGGTTGTCAAAAAACTCCTCCTCCTTGACCACCACTGCTACCACTAGTGCTGTTGTTCGGATTCTTCTCGAAAGATGTCCACGTGAACATTGGAGCCGGGCGCTTGCTGCGAGAGGTAGAAGCAGAAGTGGTGCTGGTGCATGAAATGACATCCCATAGTTTGTTGAAGAACCCTTTAATCTTATCAAGTTTGTGATCAACCTTTTTGAGACGAGTATCAAGGAATTGTTGATTCCTTGATAGAATTCCTAATGATTGATTTGTAGTAAAATCTGGTTGAACAAGACGGATTTCATTATCTCGATCAAGTGGTTCTTGTTGTGGGGCTTGAGGTTAAGGTTGGTGAGGTTCTTGTTGACGTGCTTCCCATTCGGCTAGTGACATGATACGAGGAGGCCTTACCGGTAGTTGCACGAGGCTTATAGTCCGATGGTTGATTTGATGAACCATCGTATTTTCTGAGTTTGGTAGTGGCGTATCAACGTCTAAGAGGAGTCGCATTATGTACTCGCTAAAATATATCGTTCTCATTTTCCCATTGTTGAAGGAAAGAAATTCATCAAGTATCAATTGCACCCATTTTACTTTATATTTCCCCATATAGCGTATAATGCCCGGTAGTTATTCGGGTACACTATTTCATAGGAGCCGGTGCGTGGGATCCTCATAAGGGCTTTGTGTATAAGCCTTGCTCTTGGTTTTAAGGAGGTGGATTTAATATCTCGGTTATTGATATCATCCTCTAAAAATTGATGATTTATATTGTCACGAGTATGAGGATTGAAATCTATTTCCTCAAGCTTTCTACCAACGTTTGGGGATCCCAGAATGTGAGCAATGCGATCAACTATAAACCATACCTTTTTCCCGCATACCATACTCCAAATACTGTCATTCGGATTTCGTGGAGTTTGGTGTCCGAGGTTGAGGTTGGCATAGAATAATTTGACCATAATATGGTTGATGGCATGGTCATTACGATTAATGTCCAAAAGTGATGTCAAATTTGCTTGGATTGTTAAAGCGTGAACATTGTAGGTTTGAAGAGCTTGGAAATCAACAAATGAGTGCTCTAAGATCCTTGATTTCTTCATCTTGTTCCACCGAGTGACCGCAACTCCATTGTAAAGCCTTTGAGCGATTTAGGCATCAATTGGCTCGAAGGAGATTGAAGTTGAAGCTCTAGAACGTTTAGGAGGTATAATTGTGGAAACTTTGAGGAAGAAATTTAGAAAAATGGAAATTTGGGGCCTAGGGTTTTCTTAGAATTGGGAAGATGAAGTTTGGAAATGGTGAAAAGTAAAGGTAAAAATGTAAAAGATGGCTAAGTAGAGTGGACAGAAACTGGGTAAACTGCGTTCAGTCGACTGAAACTTTCTGTTCAGTCGACTGAACTGAAAGCCGAAAGTTTTCTGGCTAAAATTCAGTCGACTGAACAGAGATTTTCAGTCGACTGAACTGTTGGCTGAAAGTCTCTGTTATATATTTAGTTGACTGAACAGGAAATCTCAGTCGACTGAATTATGCATTTTTGGTTTTTCTTCACTGTTTGAATGCAAATGTTTTATTTAATGAAATAATTACAATTATATAGTAATATTATGATACAATAATATTATTTTGACCACTAAACCATAATTTCTTAGGGGATGGAGTCTTGGGAGATAGAGTCTTCTTCTTTGGTGTTTTATATCCTTCATTTTCCATATAGTTCTTGTCCCATGAATTTGGACTATATTGAGGACTTTGAGGCAAGACCCAAGGATTTATTGGGTCGTTTGATGTACGATACGACGAAGATGGATCAAACGGATTAAGTGGTTGAGGTAAGGGTTCACTTACATCCTTTTTCTTCGAGCTACGAAATTTCAAACCAATTTGTTCAAGAAAGCATAAGCATTTAGCCGTAACTTTCTATTCAAAATACAATTCTCGTTGAAGGTCTATCTGCTGCTGTTGATAATGATGAATTTCATCGATCTTTTTCTTCGTATCGGGAGAAATAAATAGCGAACGTTTGGCCTTCTTGGAATCTGGTGTATACCCGGTTCGATAATTTTCCCATTTATAAACAGGCTCATGTGTTGGTGTTGGCGTAGGAAGTTGAGGTGAATCAGCTGAGCTATCGGTTGAAAAAGTGATGATGATGATGGGTGAGTTTGATTTGTTGGATGACATTTTTCTACAGAGATTGATTCTTTTTTTTATATATATATATTTTAAACATGCATATAAAGGTTTAGAGTTATAAGAAAAATGTGGTGTAAAATCATTAAAAATTTAGAACCAGAAATTGAATTAATGGTTAATAATTTACTTTGAAATTGATGGATATGTTTTACTGTATGAAATATTAGCTAATTCAAATATATAAATTAAATGATTAAGTTTTTAAACCCATAGTTATGTAAATTAAATTCATGTCTGACTTTTGTTTAGATGAAGTTAATTAAGTATGAGATATGTTACTTATGTATTAGATTTCTTACCATTATAATTCTTGTTATTAAATATCTTTGAAGGATATTATTCCTAATTCTCATTGTAACTTTATGAATGAGTTTCTAGTAATGGTTTAGTAAATATATCGGCAATTTGATTTTCGGTAGAAATATATTCTAAATTGATAATTCCTTTTTCGATATTGTCACATAGAAAATGGTGACGAATATCAATATGTTTTGTACGACAGTGATTTACCTGAACTTTAGATAAATTTATTGTACTTGTATTATCACAATAATTGTAGAATTTGTTAAATTTATATTAAAATCTTTAAGTGTTTGTTGCACATATATGACTTGAGTACTAGCAAAAGCGGCAGATATATATTCTGCTTCACAGGTTGAAAGCAAAACACAATTTTGTTTCTTACTAAACCAAGATACAAGTGATTTTCCAATGAAATGGCATGTACCACTTGTAGTTTTTCTATCTGTTCGAGATCCACCAAAATCAGCATCACTAAATGAAACTAATTCGAATGGACAATCTTTTGGATAGAAAAGACCAAAGTCCTTGGTATTATTAAGATATCGCATAATTCGTTTTACGGCTTTTAAATGTGATTCTTTAGGATTAGCATGAAAATGTGCACATAAACATACACTCATCATTATGTCTGGTCTACTAGCGGTTAAGTAAAGTAAAGAGCCTATCATACTTCTAAACAACTCTTGGTCTACACTCTTGCCATTTTCATCTCGATCGAGATGAGTTGTGGTACTCATAGGAGTAGGTTTTCCAGAAGTGTTTTCCATTCCAAAACGTTTAAGTAGATTAGCACAATATTTTTCTTGGTTTAAGAAAATTCCATTTGTTAATTGTTTAATTTGAAGTCCAAGAAAATAAGTTAATTCTCCCATATGAGACATTTTGAATTCCTTAGTCATTATATTTGAAAATTCTTTACACAATTTTTCATTAGTGGAACCAAAAATAATGTCATCTACATATATTTGAATTATTAATATGTCTTTAGTGGTGTTTTTAATGAATAGAGTTTGATCTACTTTTCCGATTTGAAATCCTGAATCCATTAGATAGCTCTTAAGTCTCTCATACCAAGCACGAGGTGCTTGTTTAAGACCATATAAGGCTTTCTCTAATTTATATACATGATTAGAATATTTTTCATGAGTGAATAAAGGCGGTTGTTCAACATATACATTTTCCTTAATATATCCAATTAAGAAAGCACTTTTAACATCCATTTGATAAAGTTTAAAATTATGAAAATAAGCGTAGCTAATAGAATACGTATTGCTTCTAGTCTTGCAACAGGTGCAAACGTTTCTTCGTAATCGATTCCTTCTTCTTGATTATAGCCTTGTGCTACTAGTCTTGCTTTATTTCTAGTAATATTTCCAAATTCGTCTGCTTTATTTTTATACACCCACTTAGTTCCAATAACTAATTGGTCATCAGGACAAGGAACTAACTCCCATACATTATTTCATTCAAACTGATTTAGTTCTTCATGCATGGCAATAATCCAGTATTCATCTGTTATTGCTTCTTTAGGATTTTTAGGTTCTATTGTTGAAATAAAGGCAACCTGTCCCATTTAGTTTAGTTGATTTCTTGTTTGAACTTGCGAGTCAATTTCTCCAATTATATTTTATGTAGGATGATCTTGTAGGATTCTGGGAGGAGATCTAATTTGATTGTTATCGATTTGATTAATATTTTCATTATTTTCAAAACTTATATTTTCTGTGTTGTATATAATTTCTTCATCATCTTTGATGATTGTATTTTTATTAAAGTTTTCATCAAAAGATACATGTAAGGTTTCTTCTATTACATTTGTTCGTTTATTGAAAACACGATATGCCTTACTTCGTTCTGAGTAACCTACAAAAACACCATGGTCAGCTTTTGGATCAAATTTTCCAAGTTGGTCTTTTTGTGTTAAGAATAAAACATTTTGACCCAAAGATTTTTAAGTATGAATATTAGGTTTCTTCCATTAAAAAGTTCATATGACGTGTTTTTAGTTAAAGGTCGTATGAAAATATGATTTAATACATAGCACGTAGTTGCTACATCTTCTGCCCAAAAATACTTTGGTAATGTACTTCCATTTAATAACGTTCTTGTGCATTCTTGAAGAGTTCTATTTTTCCTTTCTACAACTCCATTTTGTTGTGGAGTTCTAGAAAATGAAAAATTATGATTTATTCCTTTATTTTTACAAAATAATTCAAATGATTCATTTTCAAATTCGCCTCCATGATCACTCCTTATATTTTTGACTTTTAAATTCTTAATATTTTGAATTTTTTTAACAAAATTTTTGAAATATTCAAACGTATCACTTTTTTTTATAAATATCGTCCATGTATATCTTGAGAAATCATCAACAATTACAAAAACATATCGATTATGGTTAATAGATTGAACCTGTGTTGGTCCGAATAATTCCATATGTAGTAATTCTAATGGTTGTAAAGTTGAAATAACTTTCTTAGATTTAAAAGATGATTTAGTTAATTTGTCTAATTGACAATCATCGCAAATATTATATATTTTAAAATTTATTTTTGGTAAGCCTTTGACTAATTCATTTTTTGAAAGTTTTTGAATAGATTTAAAATTAATATGACAAATCTTTTGTGCCATAACCAAGGATCATTATCTTTGACCATTAAACACATATCTTTATTATTATTAATTTTCATGTTTAAAACATAAATATTTCTATCTCTCTTTCCTTCAAAAATTAGATTTTGATCAAAAATACAACATATATTTTCAGAAAAAGTTATTTTAAAACCTTTGTTGCATAGTTTACTTATGCTTAATAAATTAAGTTTTAAGTTTTTAACTAAAGAAACATTTGTAATAAGGGGTAAATTTGATATACCGTAGTTGCACACATCTCCTTTGCCAATGATGAAACATTTTGAGTTATCTCCGAAGGTAACAGAGCCACCATCAAAGTATGAAATATTTGTAAGCGTCTCTTTGTCTCTGGTCATGTGTTTTGAGCAACCACTATCCAAAATCCATTTTCTTTTCTTGAGTGAGACCTCGGATTCTTGAGCCATGACGCACACATTTGCTTGTTCATTGTTGCTATCACTATGACTATCTGATGAATCTGAATCTGAATCGTCCCATGTGACAGAAAAAGCCTTCTTTTTAAATTTGTCTTTCTTATTCTTATTGTTGAAGTTTTTTTGATTTCCCTTCTTTAACTCCGGACAATCTTTTATCATATGACCTTTCTTGTGACAATTAAAACATTCCATATTTGACGATGAAGGTTTGTTCAAGAAATTCTTTTTGAAACCATTTTTATTTCCTTTTCTATATTTTAAGAATTTCTTGAAATTTTTGGCAATAAATGCTAGATCCTCATCTTTAGACTCTGATTCTTCCTTTTCTGCGTGAAAAGCCACATTTTTTCTTTCCTGTGCTTGATCTTTCTTAGCTTGCATGTTAACTTCATAAGACATAAGGTTTCCAATTAATTCTTATGGTTTTATTATAGATAGATCATTTGCTTCCTCGATTGCTAAGACTTTTCTCTCCCATTCATCTGTGAGTGAATTTAGGACCTTAGATACAATATCAAAATTCGTATACTTTTCTCCTAATCCTATTAAGGCATGATGAATGTCTTGAAATCTCGAGTACATGTCATTGATGGATTCATTCTGTCGCATTCTAAAGTTTTGGAACTGGTTCTTTAGCATGGAGATATTTGTTTGTTTGACCTTGTTTATGCCTTCATGTATGGTTCTAAGTGTATCCCATATCTGATGTGTAGTAGTACAAATGCTAACACGATTAAACTCATTTCTATCCAAAGCACAAAATAGCATATTCATAGCTTTGGCGTTTGCACTAGCTTCATTCTTCTGAGTTTGTGTCCATGTAGGGTAATATGTTGTAGGTATAATGAACTCTGCTTGAGTTGCATTCCAGGCTTCAGAGCTTGTTGCTTGCATATAAATCCTCATCCTTGTAGCCCAATAATTATAGTTTAGTCCATTGAATAGAGGGGGTCTTTGGGTAGATTGTCCTTCTGCAAATGTAGAGCTATAGGTAGTTGTTGTGCTTGTGCTTGTGTTATTTTCCATATTATTAATATGTCAAATAACGGTGTTATGGTTATAGGACAACCTAGCTCTGATACCAATTGAAAGAAGCTATGCGATAGGATCGTATAATATGGAATAGTGGAATGGTCTAGGTAGATAGCAATAAGCAATAAGTAAAGTAGACACCAAGACTTTATACTGGTTCGGACTTCTTGTCCTACGTCCAGTCCCTAAGCTCCTCTTAGGAATTTTACTAACTAACAACCCTCACTTAACCCGGAGGAATAGGTTTACAACTTACCCGAACCACCAAACGGGATTTCTTTCCTCAACTACCGAAGAGGACTTCAACTAGGTACAAAGAGTATTTCTAACTTGTTGTGTTCTTGATAACACTAATGAGTCTAATTGAGTACAATTTTCCTATAATCTTATCCTCAAGAATATGAAATGTGTTCATGAAGATTTAGGAAATATGAATTGCTATGAATCAAACGAGTATATTAAGATAAATCAGAGATTCAAGCAACTGAAATGGTTTTTGAATGCTTTTGAAAACTTTAAGAAATCAGAAAATATGATCAAGATAATAGAGAGACTAAAGCAAATAGAATTGATGATTTGCAAATGATAGAATCATGTATTTATAAGTGTAGAAGAGGTGTATCTATTTGCAAAGATTCAGGCAAGAGATGCATCCATTACCATTGGAGTTGCAACTCTTGGGAAGAAGAAGGTGTCTTTTCATAAAAATTCACAGGTTTGAATTTAGTCGACTGAACAGGCAATTTCAGTCGACTAAAACTGTGTGCATGTTGTAATTCTGTAACAGGTTCAGTCGACTGAAATTTTATGTTCAGTCGACTGAACTGGTAGTTTATGCACATCAAACATTTAGCTAAAATATTAAGTTGTGAAATGTGTTCTTATGTTTGTGCAAGCTTCTTGAGGATAGATTTTAACAATAAAACTTAAGACTATGACCTATATAAAAAATACTTATGATATCCTTGGTCTTCATAGTCCTTCCTTTAGTTTTTCACACATCTCTTCCTTTTTGTTGAAGCACATTGTCATTGATCAAAATATAGCATATCAACAAAGCATGTCAACAAGCAGTCCTTATGCTGTGAAGATCCATAGTCTTAAATAATCATCATCTTCAACATGTCTTCACTATTGAACGTATACATCAGTTCGAAGTGGTTTTCAGACAGGGATCACCCAAATCTGACTCCGGTTCCTTCCAAACCAATTATCGATACAAAGATGTTTAGTTCATTTGTGGATATCAATCAATTACTTCATCTTTTATAAATATCTTTCTTAGATATATTTCTTTCAAGTTATTCCATTTTCTTTTCAAATTTATATGGAGTCATTGAGCCTTATATATCAAATCATTTGGTTTATTTAAACCTTTCTTAAATCTTGGAATAATTCCAAATCATTTTCTCTTTTACTTAGGAACACCTTTCCAAATCATTCTTTTAATCTTAATTCAAGTCTTCTTATATTTGAGTTATAACTTTTAACTTAGGGAAAATATGCCAAATCATTCATTAAATCTTAATCAAAGATTTCTTTCTTAACTTCAAATCATGTTCTTGAAAATCGAAGATTTTCATGATAGAGTACTACTGCCACCTTAGATATGGTAAATTTCACCTCCAGGGATTAATGGCAAGTAATCCTACATCATGAAGATTAAAATTATTTTTAAAATTAGTTTGAAGGGGTTTTCGATTAGGAATCACATAAATCCGATCCTGGTTTTTTGGATAAGAATCACCCCAATCTGATCTCGGTTCCTTCGTGCTAATCATCGGTAAAAACATGCTAAGTTCATATGGGGTTTCAAAAATTAGTTTGAAGTGATTTTCAGATAGGAATTACCGAAATCCGATCTCGGTTCTTCAGATAGAAACCACCCAAATTTGATCCCAGTTCCTTCACGCTAATCATGGATAAAAAGATATTAAGTAGTTAATTAACATTCAAAAAATTAGTTTCTTTCTTTTATCTTGGAAAAACTTAAATATGGTCTTTTAGAGCATTTGGGCTTTCCTTTCGATCTATTCCACCCCTCGCCTAAAAAGAGAAAACATAGGCCGGGTAAGTTGAGGGCACTGGTTGCTCCATCCCTAATTTTAGTTAAACACCTTGTTTTATCTTCTCAGATCTCACAGGCGGGAATGTACTAGTCGTTTTCGCATACTCAGTTATTAGCTTTATTTTGGAATTGATTAAATGATTCCAAATTATCCTTTAAACTCTTAATTTTCCTTTAAAAACATTCATAATTGATTTTAGGAAAAATCGTTAAGTTTAAACCTTCCTTTAAAAGTCATAGAAACGACGGTACAAAAGTGCTACGGAAAGTGCTTTATAAGCTTATTTGATTTAAACAACTTTATAATATTTGAAATTCACATTTCCATTCCAAATCTATTCTAAACAATTTTAATAGATTTATCAAATTTATTTCATATTTTTAATCATTTAAAAATATCATTTATAAAGAAATCACTTTTTGGATTCTGAATTGCAAAACCGCGATGTTTTTAGAAAATTGTTTTGGACATATTTCAAACTCTACTTGATGAAATCTTGATTTTATTTCTTTGTTGGAAAACAATTATCATTGTGGACTAAAGAATTTTGTTTCAAAAAAATCCGACTTACAAATCATTCTCTACGTTAATTTGAAGTTACGGGTCGAAATTTACGAACTACCGCTACGCGACGAGCTCTATTTTTACCATTTTTGTGAATTGCTTCGAAACTTGTCCGAAACACTTCAAATTTGTTTTAAACCATATTTAAACTATTTTAACTTGTTTAAAACAATATTTGCATCATTTCAAACTCATTTTCCATTTTATTTCATATTATAACATTATGTTATTATAATATCATTTTCAATCTTTTTAGATATTTTAAAATCATTAAGAGGCTAAATAATTTTTGTAACAACTCGCATATTTATCGATTGTATATTTAAATATTTTATTTAAATATTTCATCATTCGTCGGATTTTGGTCTGAAAAGCTACTTTTTGCAAACAGTCGAATTAGGACTCAGACCCCTTCCATTGAGTTCAAAATGCCGTTTGCAACCTTTTTGAGTATAAACATTGATATGTTTGGAGCTAGCTAAAAATTTGACCTTTTTCACTTTGGGTTTGGGTTTGGGTTCAGCCCACTAGCTAACTTAATACCCAAATCTGAACCATCCCTCCCCATTCACTCTCACTTCCTCCTCTTTTCAGTTCTAAAGTAAAAATGGTGGGAGAGATGGAAAATTAAAACTCCAAGCCCTAGTCTTCATTAGCAAATCCAACTTCTAGCTCCAAATTCAAGAGAACCCATTGGTAAGCCTTCTCTTCATCTCTCCTAACTCATTCTCTCTTTGATTTCAGAAAATTCCTAAACCTAATTTGAGAAATATTTCTCTTTTAAGCTTAGAATCAAGCTTCTTGAGTTGGGATTGAAGAGTGGTTGATCCTCCTTTGTTTTCAAGCTTCTCAATCTTGTGCTTTTGGGTTCAAAGGTGAGATTTTTATCTCACATCTATGACTATAATTATCTTTGGTTGTTGGGTATGAATTCCTAACACTTCTTCATGTGCATTTGCTCTTGATTTGTATTGGTTTTGTGAATATTCCAATTTTTTGGGTTTTTAAGTCAAATTTGTGTGAAAATCCTTTTATGGATGTTTGATCATGCTTTGGATGATGCATCGAGGAGCATATAGGGCCGGGTTGCCGATTGGCATAAACCCTTAGAGCCAATGTTCGTCCGGTTGCATTTTCGAAGAGTTTGCTCTTCATTGGATCGGTTGAAAAACAGCCCAGGCATGATTCAGTCGACTGAAATCTCTGTTCAGTCGACTGAATCTGGAACCCGAAAGTTTCAGGCAGGGTTTAGTCGACTGAAAATCTCTGTTCAGTCGACTGAACCTGGAACAGAAAGTTTCCAGGCAGGGTTTAGTCGACTGAAAATCTCTGTTCAGTCGACTGAACCTGGAACAGAAAGTTTCCAGGCAGGGTTTAGTCGATTGAAAATCTTTGTTCAGTCGACTAAACCTGGAAACAGAAAGTTTTCAGGCAGAATTCAGTCAACTGAAAATCTCTGTTTAGTCAACTGAATTTGCTGTTTAGTCAACTGAAAATCTTTGTTTAGTCAACTGAATTTGCTGTTTAGTCAACTGAAAATCTCTGTTTAGTCAACTGAATTTGTTGTTTCAGCCCACTTTGCCTTTTGGGATTGAATTTCCAATTTGAATCGATTCGTGATGATCCTAGTTGTTGTTATCATTTATTATGACTTTGATGACTCCTTTTTAGGGATTTTTGAATATCCATTTCGATGGATGCTTTATCGGTTTTTTGGATTTGATTCACGTCTTCGTATGTGGATTTTAATGATTGATTGTTTCTACAATCATTTTTATGGTTTGTCACTTTAAAAATATGAAGGTTTTCAATGCTAGTAGTAAATATCAAAACTCTTTCATCAAAATGATTTCAACTCTATTTTATTACAAAGCTCGTTTCTTAAACCGTTTTTCCAACCTATTAGTATATACAAACCTTTACCTCACTCGTATGAGAAATCTAATTAAACGGCTTAGTAAAACGAGTGGTATGAAACGCTTGCGTTTACTTCGTCGGTTAATTCTTAGACTTGTTCAATTGAATCTCTTGTGACAATTTTCTAGTGGAGATCTACAATTTGTTCATAAATATTTAAGTTAAGCTAGTGGTTATGGGACATGAAGCTAAACTCATATATTTACTAGCTTACTGTAATTGACACTTCTGATGATCGATGATGATCATTTTATGGTTTAGGCTAGAAATGTGCGATGTCTCTTTGTCCATGTGGAGATCCGTACCACAATCCATTGAGCTTCGTCTCATTTCTTTGTGGACTAGCGATCCATGTACTTCTAATGTGTTTTGATTCATTGGATGTACCATTTGCACTACATCAATGCCTTTGATTTTTGATTCATTGGATGTACCGTTTGCACTACATCAATGTCTTTGCTTTTTGGATTCATTGGATGTACCGTTTGCACTACATCAATGTCTTTGCTTTTTGATTCATTGGATGTACCGTTTGCACTACATCAATGTCTTTGCTTTTTGATTCATTGGATGTACCGTTTGCACTACATCAATGTCTTGGCTTTTTGGATTCATTGGATGTACCGTTTGCACTACATCAATATCTTTGCTTTTTGATTCATTGGATATACCGTTTGCACTACATCAATGTCTTTGCTTTTTGATTCATTGGATGTACGTTTGCACTACATCAATGTCTTGGCTTTTTGGATTCATTGGATGTACCGTTTGCACTACATTAATGTGTTGGCCAACCTTTTCTTGTGATTTCTGGATTTCTATATGATGATTTCTGGAATTTATGTTTCACCACCTTTTTCAGTTGGCATTGATATGGATGTCATTTATTGTGGTTTGGTGAATTAAATAAAGAATATGACATTCTTTTGATGCTATGAGATTCTTGAGATATTGTATGACTTTTGTGGATTTTCTAATGTATACTTGTCGTGGTATGACATTGTTGGTTATCATATGTCTTTTTATTATATTTCTTATTCTATATCATTTCATCTGATATTTATAGCTAGACTGATCTGTTTATTATTTTTTTATTAAATAAAACTCGGGTCAGACTGAGATTTTACAGGTGCTTCTGCTTGACTCCTTATCGGACCATCATCTGATCTTTTGGTTAACTACTTAGCTTGTAGTTTTTGGTTGTGTACATTTGAGATATTGATTCCTTGATGTATACATATTCTTTTGTCTTGCACTTGCATCTATTCTTTTGTATTATTGCGGATCTTGTTTGACCACTACTCTGATATACACTTTTATGTGTAATATTCATATCTGTTTCAGCCTTTGTGATATGAATTATCTATGACTGATTTATGTTATGTCTATTTCTATATTTGTTTCCAAAGATTATATATAGCCACTGTGTCATAGCTTTGAGTTTGTATCGGTATGTCGGATTTCCTTCTTAAATGAAATATGCTTTACTATCTAACATATCGGTGCTCGCACAAGGAAATTACACGGATGGTCGCTCCTCAATAGCCTTATTCTCCGTGCTAGTTGACAGCATTACTCCGTAGTGTTCTTGGCTAGCATGGGTATAGAGGTGGGGCGTCACAATTTTCATACACATGTTTGTGTGGATTTACTTTCATTTAATTAACTATGCTTACTAACCATTTCTCTTAACATTTATCAAACCAAGTTATCATCCATTTCACAAACATATAATAAAGCATAATATCAACCAAGTTATCATTCAATATCGACCAATATTCAACATATTAATTTCTAATTTAACACGTGTATTACCAACTTAAATTTTACTAAAATAAAACTAAGATTTAAGTACTCGTTATTAGTTCCACTCCACCAATCTTTTATGTAGATTCCTGAATCGTTTTCGGCAGCACTTTTTTCTATTTTTCTCGCTCCGAAGCTTCTCGATCTCCTACCTTCTTCTTGATGTGCTCTGCTTAGGCTATGTAGAGCTCGGTCATGCTCCTTGTAGGGTGGTGCCTACGGCTTGAAGTTGAGGAGGGGGTGGCCGTAGGTTGTGGAGGTGAAAAGGTGGAGTATGCATTTGGTTTTGAGGTGGAATACTATTTTTCCTTTACTTTTATTTTTCTAATATTTTTTTTATTATTTCCTAAGGCATGGAAGCCATTAGAGAAGTTTTTAGAAAGCTATAGGAGGAAGAAGAAGAAGATGTAGAAATGTGCAAAAGAAGGTGGAAGGATGGTGGTCTATTTATAGTTGAAGTTTGCTACACAAATTACCTTATTACCCTTAACCAAAAAGATCAAAATACCCTCCATATCAAATCAAATTTTGTCTCCTTGAAGTACAATAAAACATTCTTTCCAATACATGACTAAACATATATTAAATTTGGATTGATATGAAAAGAAAGTGTATAAATGTGATGTGAAGTTTATGTAATAATTATGTTTAAAGTAAGCATGTACGTGACATTCATTAATGGTGATTAGATGTTTAAGTAAATAAAATTTTACGTTCAAATCTTTTACTAGTCAAATCAAATCTTACTTAATTACACATCAATCAAAGGATTTCTAACTTTATTTTGCAAAAGTAAGCCATTTTTGTATTTTTGTGCTTACTTTTTCTTAGTTGTTTTCTAGAAGTTTCTAACCTTGTTTAGTAAAAGTAAACTTGATTAGTAAATTAATTAATACTTGCACTATTTGAATATATGCACCTATATAATAAAATAAAGGTGCGATAACTTTTAATCGACAAAATGCTGATTTTTGACAAAATATTTTACGGTCATATTTTGACCTTTTTGTTAAACTGTTTATTTATGTAAACCAAAATTGAAAATAAGTTTGTTATCATTTTTAATTAATTAAAACAAATTCATTTGAGTTATAAAACCATATTTAATAAGATTAAAATCTAATTGTAAAAATACGACGTTGATTCGTCAAAGTGCGACAAAATTTGTCAATTTTTATAAAACAAGTTTATATGTTTATAAAACCATTATTAATCAAATTTCTATTATTATCATTATCATTATGTAACCACTAAAAAGAGTTATTTACCATTTATAATAAATGTTCAAATGTATATTAAATTTTATCGAAATCCAACTCTTGTAAATTTTGTCAATTTTGTGATAAATGTTCCAAATCTTAATTCACTTCTAGAAATAAAGTTGCCATTCTTATTTAGTACTTGAAATATGATTATTTAAGTTTATAAATTCTATATTTGAATTTAAATAAGCAATAAAATATCCCATTTCCAAAGCGGTAAAATTACGAGTCGTTGCATACTTTCCCCCTTAAAAGAATTTCGTCGCCGAAATTACACCGAACCTAAAACTCACAATAGTTTGATTATATTACCAACTTATTTTCACAGATTACTTTTATAAAATATCTTATTCGATCTTCTATTCGAATCCACAACTTTTCTTTCGAACTAGTATCGATCACTCGATCCTCTAGTGCGGACTCTAATCAGGCTCTTTTCTCAAAAACCTTCGCTTTCCTTGCATAGCTCTCGACTATGATAGAAAACTCAAGAACCCAATCATAAACCCTAATCAATGTTCACCATCAAGAATTGAGTGATAGATCCTTTTTCGGATCGGTGTAAATACCTCAAAGTTCTGAACTCTAATTTTAGATCACGATTATATAAGGAAATGATATACATATCTCATATCTACTTTTTTATCTTCCAAAAATCTTTTATGAAAACATTTCATTAATTTCCAAATATTTCTTCTTTTAAAAGGGAACATTTCATTCCAGTTTTTTTTGAACCATCTTTTAATATAACACGTTTCTTTTTTTCAAAATATTTATGCAAAATAGTTATATCTTCTTTTTCAAAGAAGTCAATTATTTTTTTTTTGGAATACATCATTAAAACTTTATGTCAAATCTCTTTTTTGAATTTTCTTTGTTAATACATCTTATTATAAATTTTATCTCCTAAATTATCTCATGTTTAAATAGCTTCCCTTTATCGCCTTAAACCTTAAACTTCCTCCAAAGACTATGCTAAAAATTTCCATATATATTAAATTTATTATTTTACTTTACCTAAATATACTTTTTTAAGATATATTCTTACATAAATAGATTTTAAAAACTTTTTCTTTTTTCTGAACATCTTATTAAATTTGATCAAAGATATGGTAGAAGAAGTGCATCGAGAGGATAATCAAAAGGAAGTTTATTAGTTTACATCATATTCATGCATCCATTTCTAACCCTAACTGGGATTACAAACTTTCCGAGATAACTTCCCTAGGGAATATAGTCTGTCACACACTACCATTATATAGGTACTTAGACTACTATATACTATTCTTAAATTCCTTTATAGGTAGAAGGAGTTTTATCTTGGGGGCCTAAGTTAACCACTTTCATTCTTGGACAGTCCTTCATTAAGTGCTTCCCTTGAAAGCACCAAATACAAGCTCGCTGGAGACAATCTTTGACCTCGTGTCTTAGGTTCTTGCATCGGTGGATGCTCATTTTCTTCTTTTTAATTATTGGTTTCTTTTTGGTTTTAGACATTTTTGTAGAAAATGTCCCTTCTCTTTACACTTGCCCGATTGGAATTTTTGTTGTTTCCCTCCTCTGCTCCTTATTTCGCTTAATTTCACACATAACTGCATAATGCCCTTTCTTACCGCAATAGTAACAGTCAATGTCAGCAAAGGGTCCTTATTTTGCCTTTTCTTCAGCTTCTTTTTGTGCACTTGCTCTTCGAGCTTGCTTTGGAGTCATCCAAAACTCGTCACTCGACATATAATAAGTCGTTTTGCCCCTAAGTGATATTCCAAGATTAGAATTGTTTATGCCATTTCCATTTCATTTTATTCAAAACATCTTTTATCCAAATACTTAATTCAACTTTTATTGGATTTGAACTTACCTTCATCCTCCAATGATAAGAAGAATAATTTACCAAGTGCTCAATATCGTTTGCCCAAGCCAACATATGATTGATGCTTAGAAGATTATTTTAATCATCACTAGACGAATTAAGACCTTATCCATGGGACTACCTTAAGGGAAAGTATCTTACAATTTCCCTAACTATACAAAATTTTATATCTTTTAAAAAACATTCCTTTATATCAAAAATATCATCTCTTCAAAATAGTGTGTCGATTTGCCTTGTTAAAAGTTTAGAAATACCTATCGATACAGTTGTACTTCCCATATCGACCAGAATTTATAAACCGCTCAACCGATAAATCAACACAAAATAATTTTTTATCAAATAACAAATAGGCACTCATATATATAATACGCTCAAACTCATTCTAGGATGTTACTAACACTATATCTATTGAGTTAGTCATCCTAGGGTATTACTAACCCTATCTCTGATGAGACCTACCCTAATAAAACCTAGGCGTTTGCTCAACCTAAGCTCTGATACGAAATGTAATGGCCTGTTTTCCGTACTCTTTGAATTGACAATAAAGCACACATGCCTAACTCAAATTGCATGAATAAGTGGATCATTAAGGGTAGAAAGAAAATAAAGATAGAACATAATCTCATACAAATGGAATAACATATATTATTTCAATAATAATCTTTACAGTGGAAAATTTTAAAATACAATATCAAAGTCTAACCTAGATTCACCCTGGACAGTTATAACACATGCCTTTACAAATGCTGACAAACAACAAAACAAATGCAATAAGTGTAGCGGATAATAGAATACGTCCATACGATGATGAAGATCTCCAACTCTCCTCTGGAAACTCCAAGCGTCTTCAACTAAACCTGAAACTACTCGGATTTGATCCGAGTATTAAAAATACCCGGATCAGGCTTGATAAACCAGCATGAGATACTCGAAATTTTACATGCATAGATCATGATGACGTTATCAAAACCTTTGAAAAGAAGGGCATCTCATAAGACCACATCCACACATAAACACAGATGGGTTTTTACCTTATGATAACCAGAACACTTTTATACCAAAATATACTTGATATTATTTTCAATGACATTCTTTTGAAAACACTTTCAAATAAACTTATTCAAATAAGGTATCAATATCTGTACTAAGTCTAAGGTTATATATCCGGACAGGGTCAACGAAATATACCCAATGGAATAATGATACTAGAAAGGGGTAGCTGAAATGTTTGCAGGTCATTAGAGCTATTTTGGGACTACAACCAAAACTATAAATCTCGTATTGGGATCGGATTTCCAATATGATAGGGAACTAGTGGCCTTTTCTCCGATCCACGAATAACAAACATAGTTCCCACGGTGCCTTAATCGCTTTTCTCAAACTAGTCACTTGGAACTATACTTGCTACACTACTACTGATAACCGGCAGTGCCCTGCTTTTCTCAAGATAACAACTTTATCCAAATGGGGCAATAAATGACTTGTGGGACGTATCCCCCAAATTGCCCAACGTATTGGACACCACCATATATACTCACTTATTCCAAATTTGTGTCTGTCAGACCACATAGTATCCCATATCATCTTTCGGGATGTGAGGCTATGCTCAATTTCTTCAAAGCCATTCTTTTCATTCAAAACCATGCTTTGATCATAACAGGTTCCACTTTGAATGCCACACTGTCATTCCTTTGATCACTATTTGACTCCCACAAGCATACAACCTCTGAGCTCGTATGTGTTAGAGAACAGTGTTAAGCTAAGAGAAGTTGCATTCTCCGCCACCAAGTAGATGTATATTTGTAAAATTCAAACGTTGTGTCTCAGAAATACAATGTCAGACATTCGTCCATACAAGTTCGTTCTGCGACTGAACAAAACCGAAGGAACTTTCCTTGGCCATTACTAGGCTAAAAGCCCTTGCAATCCAAAAAATCTCCACAATGAGAAGACCACTGCTATAAATAACTCTATAATGGGAGCGACCCAGAGGATGTCAACAAGCAATCCTTATGCTATTAAGATCCATGGTCTTCAATAATCATCATCTTCAACATGTCTTCACTTTCGAACATATACATTGGTTTGAAGTGATTTTCGGATAGGGATTACCCAAATCTAACTCTGGTTCCTTTGAAACCAATTATCGATAAAAAGATGTTTAGTTCATCTTTGGATATCAATCATCAATCAATTACTTCATCTGTTATAAAATATCTTTCTTAGATATATTCTTTTCAAGTTATTACATTTTCTTCTCAAATGTATATGGAATCAATAAGCCTCATTTATCAAATCATTTGGTTTACTTAAACCTTTCTTAAATCCTGAAATAATTCCAAATTATTTTCTCTTTTACTTAGGAAAACCTTTTCAAATGATTATTTTAATCTTAATCAAAGATTTCTTATATTCAAGTTATAACTTTTAACTTAGGGAAAATATACCCAAATCATTCATTAAATCTTAATCAAAGATTTCTTTCTTAACTTCAAATCATGTTCTTGCAAATCGAAGATTTTCATGATAGAGTACTACTGCTACCTTAGATATGGTAAATTTCACCTCTAGAGACTAATGGCAAGTACTATTTGTCATTCAAGAATTTTATTTAAGATCATAACTTATATTTTGATTATATGTACATTAACAAATCATAATTTTTTTTATTAATAACGATTTAATCCAAAAAAAAATGATATTGTTAAATGGTTAAAATTACGAGTCGTTATACTAACCACCTAGTTTCAAGTATTTAAAATGAAACCTAATAAGTCTATTTCTGATATATATTCCAGATTTCAAGATATAGTTCATTCATTAGTGTCATTAAGATGACTAAGTTAGAAAATTTCTTAATTCGCTATCTTCGAAATGGGATCAGAAGACATTATTAATAGTGAAAGCCAATGATTTTAGTATATTGAAAATTGAAGAGTTAATTGGTAATCTAACGAAAAAAAATCCCTGTGATTTTTTCACTATCTCAAATATGTATTGATCGATTAGTACCCCTGTTGAAATCATTATCAACCTAATTAGTTCACCATCGCAAAGTCAATACTCAGGCTTGTCGCTCGAGGTGGCAGTTATATGAGCATAATTGCAGGGTAGAAAGGAAAGACAATTGAAATGAAATTAATTACATTCAATGCTACAACCGACAGCAAGATTCAGATGATGACGATAATGATGAGGAGATTACTCTTATGGCTCGAAAATTTCAGAAAATTCCTGAAGTGTAGAAAGATGAACTATTTTTGTAAAACTGGAAACTAAAATTCCAGAAACAGAAATGTTTTTAAGTGTTACAATTATGGTGAATTTGGTCATCCATAAATATATTTCCCACAGCAAAATAAAATAGCAAACATTAATTCATTCAAAAAGAGAAAATGGACTTACAATGCAACTTTGGACGATACTGATACTGCATTAAGTGACAACGAAGCAGATATAGAAATATCAATATGTGTTTTTACAGTGATGGAAGATTAATCAGAAGAGATAAAGGAAATAGCAAAACTGGTACCTTTTACATTTCATAATTTATTGTTATTTTGTTATTATTATGTTGAAATATATATAAGTATTAAATAAATAAATATATATATATATTGAAAAGAATATATATGTGTGTGTGTGTGCATGTACGTATATAAGTGTAAACAAATGCATATATATAACATCATCTTTCTTAATTTTGATATTTCAGCCCATATGTCGATATATATCACATGGATATGTTGACATGCCTGGTAGAATTTTGACTATCTTTTCAAAATTCAAACTTTTGAAATTCCTTCCCATGCATTAATTTCAAAATTTGAATTGCCTCCATTTCACTTGTCATATGGCTATTCAATATCTATTTATTCACTCTATCTTATCTCATCTTCTACACATTAATAATTTCAAAATTCAAAACTTATTCTTCATTCTCGTTCTCCAAAACAAATCAAAAAAGTCTTCCTCAAACCAACCCTCCTTATCCGAAGTCATTATTATGCTTACCAAAAAAATCAAAAGTCAACTTTTTAATGATAAAGACTCCAATTTTACTTATATTGAGTATGTTACTTATGGAAAAATATTTTCTAGAAGGTTTGCAAATTTTAATGAATTTTTTTCTTATGTTTTACCAGATCTTGCTTTAGAAAATTGTATTTTTGGTTTAACTAATTTATTTCAAAAAGATTTTGATTGTTATCCCAATTTGGTTAAAAAGTTTCAGGCAAATTTAAATGGAAAAAAAATTCAAGGAGAAGAAGGTAAAATTTGAAGTAGTGTCAAAGATACTATTATTGTTTTAGATTGTGAAATTGTTGATCAAATTCTTGATTGTAAAAGTGGTGGAGATGACCACTCCACTTTTGTAATTAATTATGGTAATAGAGAAGTTATGCATGATTTGTTTTCTAATGATTAAGTATATGATTTTAAAGGCAAGAATCTTATGCCTAAAGAAAGATAACGAGTCTTGTTTTACAACAGAGTATTACAACGAGGATGGGGAATTACAACAACTTGAATTAAAAAGTTTTCAAAGTTCTTTTTGCTACTTTTGGAAAGTAAGATATAAATTGGGCTCAAATAATTTTAGATGACTTCATTCAAAATAAAATCTCCAAGCATGAAAACACACTTTATCATAGTGTGCATCTTACTAAAATTTTCAATTATTTTGGTATTGACTTAAGAGACAAAACCAACCTCTCTCTTATGCGTATCCCTCTTGAATTCGAGCCATATGAATCTCTTACCAAAAAGGAAGAGAGATTAACATGGGAAGAAGAGAAAGAGATTCTAAAAGAAGATGAATAAAGTGATGGAATGGAAATTGAAGAAGAGGAAGAGCAAGAAGAAGAAGAGGAGGAGGAAATTGACACTTCCCTAGAAAGCCTTGACAAACTATGCCGCTATTCCAACAAGAAATCCTCAAGAACCAAGAAAAGATTCTAAAAAACCAAAAGAAGCTTAAGTGTTCCTTTAGTAAAATGTTCACTTCTCTCTCTAATAAAGTGGACAAATACTTTGGGAAGATCACTAGGAAACTTGGTGAAAACTCTTCATCATCATCATCATTATCATCTTCTTCTTATTAGATCTTTTATCTACCTTTATGTCTCTTAGTTGCATGTTTTTCTAGTTTTATTTCATGTATTTTTCTATTATATCCATGTACTTCTCTTTTATATTAATGAAAATTACTTAGAAAATTAAATTTGTTATTCAATAGTGTTCTTATATTGTCTGGAATTCAAAAGTTGAGATAGTATGAAATATAAACAAAAATTAAAAGGAATATGCAAATGTCTACATATATGCCGACATATAGTGTTGACATAAAACTAACAGTTTTTTTGATTTTTTTTTAAATTTAAAAGGTTGGTTATTATTTTTAGGGAATAACTATCGATTTGACTTTTCACTTCTATAAAACTTCATTTCTTCCAAAAAAAAAAACTCAAAAAATAATACATCTTCTTATTTTATTCCTCTCCACTCATTTCTTTTCATAATATGGACTCAAACACAAAATTTTCAAGTCAAAAACTTAGTTAAAATCTAGAAGAAACTCTCCAATCTCTTAAGAATGCTCTTTGCTTCATTCTACGCAAGTAACGACACTTGGAGTTGAGTCAAATGCAAATGATCAAAGAACAAGAAAACAATTCGGTATCTTCGTCATTTTATTTCTAATTTCACCAAACAAGTTCAAATCAACGCTCTTGGATGATCGAACTCTAAACCAAAAGTGTACAATGAAGATTGGGAAGTTATCAATACCAGTCATATCTTTGGAACGAAAGGGTGAGTCGAGTTCCCAAGAAAATATATGTGTTGTAGTTTATTTTATATTTTATTATATGCTTTGTTTGTTGATTTGTACATTTATATGATTTTATATGGATAATATATGTAAAACATATATACTTCATAAAATAGTTTGGTTTGCTTCGAAATAAAATGTTTGATACGGATAATCATTTTTTATATATAGTTGTATGGTTGTTTCTCAAAAATATTCTACCCTTATTATTTATTTTTATTCCATTTACAAATATCATCGTATAAATATGTCATATTTATGAGGAGTTTATTTTTCTTTACCTATTTTTGTTGATGCCAAAGACGAAGAAAAATATATTATAATATATGCATAGAATGAGTAGTGGGGTTATTTTGAATAGGGAATTAACCAATTTAGGAGGGGTCACATATATTTTGTATTAACTATATTCACATGGTTGTCATCATCAAAATGAAGGAGATTGTTAATTCCACATATATTGATTTTGATGACAACAACTATATAAATAAAGATACTAATGTTTTCCTGAGTTGTATAGAGTATTTTGTAGGATATTATACAGGATAATTGAGTTTGGAGACTGATCAGTAAAAATACTAGTGATTGATATTTAGAGATGATCAAGATAATTGAATATCCATGAGTTTAGAGATGAAGACAAAAAGAGTCCAAGACTATGTCCTTGGATAGCAACCATTTGATTCTTTGAATACTTTCTTATTAAATATGTATAAATATTTTATTATCAAAATATTTTATTTTATATTCAAAATAGATATTTTTACAAATTTTTTATAAAGGTTGTTATATTAAAATATTTTAGAAACTATGCTTAAATAATTTTACAAGAGTTAAGGAATTTTGGAACATCTTAAAAGAGTTTTTATTTTTCAAAACATACAAATGTATTTCGACATATGCTATATAGATATGTTGACTTATAGACCGTTGAAGAGATGGTTTTTAAATTTTGAGAAGTTATGGTTTTTGATCACATCTCTTCACGAATACACACGTCTTTTCTGGACATTGTTTGAACTAGTGAAAAGATGCCTTTTTAATTTTAAAAAGTTGTAATTGTTTTTTACATCTTTTCACGAATAGACACATTTTTTCAAACACTATATAAGGGTCAGAAAACGAATTTCTTAACTAAATTTCTATCTTCTTCTTATTATGAATTCTCGCTACATATTCTCCCAAATTCAAACTCTACATTACTTTCTACAAACTACCTACTTATCTGCATGTCTGCTCTCTCAATTCAAAGATCAAAGTGCTTTAAAAGGGCTATAGGATACCTTGTATCCAAAATACAAATGTTAGTATTTGAAAATCAATGACTCTCTACTGCTATTTATTTGGGTGTGCTTATTTCCTTTTCAAATCAAGTGGTGTGCTTGTTGACCCGGTTAAATCAAGTGGGTGATCTTGTTGCCTAATTAAATTAGGAGAGTCTACCATGAACTCAGAAATCAAGAGGGTGTATCTTGTTGCCTAAAAATCGAGACTATATTCTGTCTTGCTTGCTACCAATTCAAAGTAGGCGACTGAAAAGAAATATGTACAAGAAATTGTATAGGAGTGGATTTAAGAGATCTTTCTGGCCATAATAAAACTCCCGGTGGCATCTCTCTAACTCATTACTTTACTTTGCTGCTTATATATATATTACTGCCTACTAGTGTATATATATATATATATATATATATATATATATTTGTAACCGATTATCTATATTTTGATTCAAATATTAAAATAAGTTAAAAAGTTTCATGAAAGTTATAAAACACTATTTACCCCACTCTAATGTTAAATAACGTTAAGATTAGTTCACAAGCCATTACATCGTTTCCTAAAGTATTAACCCTTAGACTTCATTAAACCTTTCATTTCTCCTACTAAAGGGGTGCTTGGTCGTTTTCCCTTTGGTACATGACTCACGCGTGCCAAATGGATCAGAATCGATTAACATTAGAAAACCTTCGGTTTTCAGTTTATGTAGTTGTTTATCACTATATGACCTAGCCTATAATGCCAAAATAACTATCATTTACCAGTGTTACCGCATGCACTTTGTGCTTGAACTGTTTTCCTTATAAATTGTATATGTTTAAATAAGTTAAAAATGAATTTTTTTCAAGTGATATTAAGATTTGTATATTTGTAAAGAAGTAATTTGAATTTGTAATGTAAAGCATGTTTAATTGTTAGATCCTACTTTTAGGGGAGTTTTGTGAAAGAAGTTTAATATTAGATTCTATGTTTAAGTGATTAAGATTTGATAATATATAGAGGGGTTTTTTGGTAGTTCACGTTGATACCAAAAAAGTGGGACACTAAAACTATTACAACTATTATTAAAGATATTGGTAAAAGAATTATTCATAGGACATACTTCTTATTATTAATCACATAAATGTCATTTTTAGGAATACCATCGTAGACTTTATTTCCATCCAAACTAATGTTCACAACATTATTTGCATAATGAAATATATATATATATATATATATATATACGATCTCAAACAATCTAGAAACAGAAATAATTCCATAAATAAAGTCTTTTACAAAATAGAAATCATTTAATATTAACACTAATCCATTAGGCAAATTTAAATGATAATCTACTGCTGCCATTGCATCTACGATGGATCCATCGGCCACTTTGTAACATCCCCCCTTAGAGGCCCAAAACTAACGGCTACGGATGTTGCAGTCATCCATAGTTATTAATCCTTGGCGATCAAATACGGTAATGTTAGATGAATTGATATAACAGAAACACATGGATATGGGAAAAAAATCAGCAAACAACTTTTTCCTTGGATGATCAAAGTATATATAGGCAATTAAACAACTTTGACTTTACAATAACAACACAGCAGAATCAAAATAAATGAGATCTTTATATAGCTATCATGCCTCGTGCATGTCTCGGGAAGCTTATTCGTCAAAAAGGTACCTGAAAACCTCAAGTCTCAGACTACGCAAAATCAGTTGAGTACCTGAGAGTTTAAGGGGAAAACATAAACTTCGAGTCAGACATAAAGCCTGATATGAATAATAATCTACCATCTCAAACCATTTACATAGCTAGTGACCACGCCGCTTAGCGGAATGGGTTTTCCACTCATTAGTATCTTAAAACCTTCATAAAACCATATGCTGTACTCCTGCATCCACAATGGTTAAAACACAGTAGTTCAAAATAATATGATGATATGCAAATAAGTAAATCAATTCTGGAGTACCCATCCTCGTTCATTTTTTACTATTTGTCTCAGTTATAGTTTCTAGGGTTACTATCAACCTAATAGTTTTCATGGACTAACTGATAACCTGTCCAATATTAATGGACTCACTGTCCAGTTTCATGGTTTTCATGGGCTTACTATTGACCTATTTAAATTTATGGACTCCCTGTCCTATTTCATAGTTTTCATGGGATCACTTAAGAACCTATTCGCCCCTGCCAATAACATCATTATTTCAAGGGTTCTCCCTAACCCTAATGGTAACTCCAATAACTTCCCTCTTATCCTAGTTTTCATGGGTTGACTAGGAATCTATTGGCATCTGTAAATAACTTAATATGGATATAGTTTTCATGGTTTCACTACAAACCTATTGGCCCCTGCTAATAACTCTTTCTAATCATAGTTCATGGGTTTACAATGAACATGTCTCCCTAACAACTTCTTTTATACAGTTTTCATGGGTTTACTATGAACCGGTCTCCCTGACAACTTCTTTAATAGATATTTTGACATCCTATATTCTGGTCTTCCTAACCTCCTGGATACAAATCTACTCATTTAGGAGTTAATTCAAATTATATTCACTACTAGATCAACCTAGACGCTAATTCTGCCCTTCCCCAAAATATAGTTATGGATCCATTACAATGATGAATATATACATATATGAAGAAGCAAACATAATAACTTGGTTAATCCCTTTAACCTATTATCAAGGAAAACTTTTTCAAAAACTCCATACTTAAAATCATTTCAAAACCCTTTGTTTATGCCATGGTTTTCCTTTAAAATGAGATTGGGTAAATTGTTTTGAAAACTAAGGCTTTCAAAACCGTAAAACATCAATTTCGAACCCCTGGATAACCTCCTTCGAAAGCATAGAGAACTTCTTTTCAAAACATTACATATAAACCTTGCGAAGCTCAATAAATCATCTCTTTCGAGACCAAAATATACCTTTCGAAAGTTTCAAAACATTACTTAATAATCCTTAGAAACATAGCTTTGAAACCAACGAAAGTACTCCTTTTGAAACAATTAATCTTCATATAAAAATGTTTAGGAAAATTTGACTGTGTTGGAACCATCCTTTCGAAAGCTTCAAAACATTTAAGCAAAACACTAAAGGATAGCATCGAAACCCCTTTTCGAAGCCGTTGCCTTCGAAACCCATGAACCCTTTCAAAAGCATTTAGGAAGTAGCTTAACCTAAGTTCAAAACATAGGTTACCCTTCGAAAGCATTGATCACTTTAATACACTCAACAGGAAAAAGAACGATAGCAGGGCTTCGACTAGGTCGGAACCATCATTTTTGAAAGCATTGCTTTATAAACAAGGGACTCATTTGAAAGCTCATACTTAAAAATGAAAGATGGAAACCTTCTTTGAAATCTATTTGGAAAATCCCTTTCGATAGCTTATGTTTCAACTCCTTCGAAAGATTTAGTAAAACAAAGGCAAGCGCTTAACATTTAAAAGCAAAGCAAAGGTTTCGTTCCCATCGGAAGCTATGTTTCGACACCATGCATTTCACCTTTTTCCAATCCACTACGTACCTATGTTGATACCTTGTGTATTGGTTTCGGCTTTGTAGGATTTCGACTTGATTGAAGGCGAGAGCACAAGGTTGAAAGGTGCTTCTAATGGAGGCGGAACTCACTTTTCTGGGTAAGTCTGAATTAATGCCAATTAAAGCAAATACTTTCTATTTAACCTGCCTACTTCTAAACATGTGATTGGTTGCCTCAACTTTTCAAATTATTTACAAAAATAACTGAAACATAATTTCAGATCTAAATAAAGATTAATTTAAAAATAAGCCCTTTCATTAAGCAAAACAACTAAATAATTTAGGTCCTTCTTTCAAAATGATTTAATTCTTATAGATATCAATTAGAAAAAATCCTCAAAAATCATAGAACTTCACTTTTAATATGCTACTGAATATATTTAAATTTCAGACCCAAATTCTTAATATAATTTCTGAAATAAATTTCTAAACCCAATTATCCATAATTTTCTTTGAAAATTCATAACAAATTCTCCACAACTTGGAAAATTATGAAAATCAAAACCCAACTCCAAAATCATGTTTTACATAACATAAAATTTTCTCATGGTATTTGAAATCAATTATAATCGGTTTTACCCTTAAAACCATGTAAAATCATGTTTAAACAATCTTCTTTAAGTCTAACATGTTATAATCCAAGCATATCATCATCCAAATTATCATTAAAATGGATTTAATCTTAAATCTGAAAATAAATGATCATAAACACAAAATAGAGTTGATATGGATTATTATTCACCGTGATTATGATAAGGACTTTAAGATTCGTTGTAGATTAGTTTCCCTTAGCTTTAATCCTTAGCTTTAGATTGAATTTTTCCCATTTTCTTCCTTTGTAATGGCTGGCTATTCCTTTTAGGTTTTATGTTTGATTTATGTGAAATGAAAGTAAACGTGAAAATGAATGGATATATGGATATAAAGTGCGGCTATTTTCGTAATAGGCCCTTGTGTAATTTAATTAACTTACTAACCATTCTTAAGCCCATTTAATTAATTTAAGCATGGCCTCTAATTGCTTATTAAATCTCAATCTCCTTATCATTATAATTCATAAATTATTCTATTTAATTTATCTAATTAAATCTTCTGAATAATGTTATCAAAAATTAAGGGTGTTACACACTTAGAGCCTCATCTCTCCTTTTTCCTTCCTAAGCCACTGTAAGTGAGTTACATATATGAGTACCAGATCCAGTATCTAACACCCAAGACATTTTATTGATTATAAAACAATTTTTAATTATAAATGTACCTGATAGAGCCGCAAAACCATTCTGTTTCTTTTCCCCAACAATCTTCAAGTAGTCGGCATAATTCCTTTTCCAGTGACCTTTCTTGTGGTAGTGGTGACATTCACCCTTGTCATCAGTTATCTTACTTTTCTTTTTCTTACCTTCTCTTTTTCGCTTCTTCGAACTCTTCAAAGATGATGCAGTACCCTTTACAGCAACTATAGCCCCTTGAACCTTAGATGCAGACTCAGCCAACTACAACATATTTAGGAGCTCCACGAGATTTACATTTAATAGGTTCATGTTGTAGCTCAGTATGAACGGTTCATATTAAGGAGTAAGAGAACCAAGGATAAAATCTACTTACAAATCATTGCTTGTCTATATGTCCAACTTTGAAAGCATATCAATATAGCCCCTTCATCATTAGCACATAATCGTATACTTTCTATCCTTTGGTCCTCTTGGTATCGAACTGCTTCTTCGTAAGTTTGTGCCTTGTAGAATGTGATTATTCGCCATAAAGAGCCTTGAGACTATCAAATATCTTATGGATAGACATATTATCATGTTGCCTTCACAACGGCTTGTTTAACATAGACAGTACAAAAAGTTGAGTGGTCTCTAGGTCTGGTATCCATTTTTTATAAGCAAGTCATAGTTCAAGGTCTGCATCATCAACAGTTTCTTTGGGTTTACATGTAATAGCTAACCATAAGCCCTCGTAAGTAATGTTATTTTATTTGCTCTTAGCCAGTCGGTATATTTTGGTCTAGTAATCTTATCGTTATAAGAAAATGGTTTTGGAATTGTCATTTTTTTCATTTTTTGTAAGTTTAAGTGGTAGATTTCATAGTATATGTTCTTATAATATTTGTAAGGTTAAACATTACATTTTATTTTACTAATAAGCTCCTACTAGTTTTTTATGTTTTGCCAAACCCTAAGTCGAAACATAGAAGTCTTTTGATTTCACTAGTGGGTTTTAAGACTCACGTCTTTGGATTCAGGAAATCTCAACAATTCATACTCCCACATACGGTGCAATTACACCGTATAAAAATCCTAGCCCATGTTACTTTGTCCTAATCACACCTTACCTGGAGGAAAGCTCAACAAATAAAGTAGGATTATTCACTCGGACTTACCATTTTGCAACGGCCCAAGTATAATGCACATGCCTTGAGGAAAGCATAACAAATATATGCAATTATCTTACCTCGTCTATCAATATATTAATAGTACTACACATAATATCATTAGCTTGAGGAAAGCTTAACTAAAGAGTATGCAAGTATTCTATTAATATATAAATGGTAAAGTGCAACATTATATTGAAGATTCATAATCTTTAAAATATTACATTGAGCTATATCTACTTATGTAATAATATAATTCTTATGAATTACTCTTGTGATTTAAGTGTCAGACACATCGAAAATTACGATATACGTATATTTACGTATGCGTTTATTCGTTAAGTCTATTTAGGGTTTCTTAATGTTTACCTTAATTTATACATTCATATTACATAAGTTTTAATATTACATAACTTTTATATTTCATATTACTTATATAATAGCCTTATGTATAATATTATATTAATTGAATATTATTTAACTAATTTTAATTAACTAACATTTTAATTAATTTTATATTATATTAATCTAACATTTAAAGTCAATAGGTAGTACCTATTACATATTATAACCTTTATAGTGTAACACATATATCATATATATGTGTACATTAGTTAATTAATTAACCTTTTAATTAATTTATTTGATTAGACTATTTTAATTAGATTATCTTAATTTCAAAATTCATATCACATATCCACATGTCAACTTATGTTATTTTAAACATTTTAAAACAACATAACATGTATCTTAATATACAATACATGTATATGTTTATTAATTACCTTATTTAATTAATTTATTTTATTAATCTTATTAATGGTTTTTTATTTTAAAATTAATTTGTATTTTTCTTCAAACATTTTGAAAAGCTTTATTATATTATAACTTTTATAATATATATATCTTATTTCTCAAATATAAAATCTTATATTTTTAAATTTTCAAACAATTTTTGAAAATTAGCCCAATACCCAATTCAAATTAGGCCTCTTCTATTAGGGGCAGCCTTTTAGGCTCATATATATGTTCGAGCCAGGATGGGCAAAGTACTTAATTACCCAAATATAACCTTAAACACTGCCTTTCTAGACACCATACTAACTGGGATGTAAGCTTTATTATTTAACCCTAACATGATTAATTAGATTGCATTAGCTATTGGACTTTGATACCATTATTGGAACTGAGCCAGTCCTAGGGAAAGTTATGGATGAATTTCAAAAAAAGTTCCTTTATTGGATCTTTATTGGGCCTATGAAGTCTAATTTTGTAACGACCCGACTTTTTGACCTTTGAATGTCAGTACTAAATGCATCAATGGTATTTGTGTGCCAAGCACTTGAGTGCCGGAAAGATAGATGGTTAAGGTAAGGTAAATAAAAAAGAATAGAACAAAAAAGAAAGAACACAACATCAGAATCTCATAGTGAAACGATAATATATAAGATCAAAAGAACAATACAAAAGGTTACTCCGAATACAGAAATTTCAAAGTTACAAACCTAAGTACTATCATCAGTCTGGACAGTTATAACAGCATATCATCACACTATTGGTATATACATACATAATATAGTGCAACAGAAATAGAAATAAATAGATAACGGAAGCCTCTAGCTCGTCTCCTGAGGCGTCCAAAGTAAAATCAGCTTTACTCAGCCTTCTCGAAAGAGTACATGAGGAATTTTGGGAAAATAAAAAAATCACGTATCAAATATAAGTCTGGTATAAGAGAACTCGAGATATATGAATACTTATAATAGTAACAGATGAGACCGTATGGATCACCGTAACGGTTTTCTTCTCAAAAGAAACCAACCATTCGTTGAGTTAATAAATTGATATAATATACAATGTCTGGGGTGTAGAATATAAATCATCTTAAAATAGTCAAGTACATCTCAATCTCCAAGTCCTCTATTGCGATGCTTCCACTATCATCGAAGGATCATGCACAAACTGACATAAACATGATACATGAAATATATTATGCACACCCAATAGTCTAATCGATAACCTCACTCTATACACGAGTGTACCATTCCGCTCCAGAATCGAGAATGGTCCTATATAATGAGGAGTCAACTTCCCAACCCTTCCAAACCGAACTACACTTCTCATTGAAGAAAACTTCACGAACACGAAGTCTCTGGTTGAGAACTCCATGTCTCTGCAACTCTCGTCTACATAGCTCTTCCATCGATTATGTGCTTCCTTGATTTGCTTCCTAATATATATTACCTCATCTGAAGCCTCCCAATCTCCCAAATCATATCCGACCCAAGCACTAGATGATCTCTAGGTTCCACCAAATATGATAAAGGTTTATAAGGCCTTCCATACAATGCTTCAAATGGTGCTATTTTAATACTGGCATGGTAATTATTGTTGTATGAAAATTCAACAAGTGGAAAGTGCACTACCCATGAACCCCCAAAATCTAATATGCAAGCTCAAAGCAAGTCCTCTAAAATATGATTCACCTTCTTTGTTTGCCCATCAATCTATGGATGGCAAGCGGTATCAAACTAAGATGGGTCTCAAGTGCATCATGCAAACCCTTCTAGAACCGACTTATGAAGTTTAGATCTCGATCACTCACGATATCACATGGAATGCCATAAAGTCTAAAGATCTCTTTAATATACAATTGAGTCAAACTAAAAGCAGCCCTCATTGCCTTTAGTGGTAAGAAGTGCACACTCTTGGTCAACAGACTCACAATAACCCACATCTTTGTTACCTCTCCTCTACCTAGGTAAACTATTGATGAAATCCATAGAAATTGACTCCCACTTCCACTTTGGAACCTCAAGTGGCTGAAGCGGTCCTGCCATCTTCTGATGACTACCTTTTTACCTGCTAGTAGTTAGCACGCCTGCTTAGAAATATAAAAATGTCACTTTTCATACCTTTCCCCAGAATGTACGTCTTATGTCCTGATACATCATATTGGTCACCGGATGTATTGTCAGACTAGAATGGCGACTCTCAGTCAGAATCTCTTATCTAATACCGTCAACTTTCAAAACACATAACTTATCGTTCACCCTCAAAATGCAAGGGTCGTCTAGGCCAAATCTTGGCCACTTCTCTGGAGAAACATTCTTACTAACAGCTTTAGCTATCTAAGCGAGACGAACATCCCTCTATTGGTTACTCTCAATGCGACTAAGAAGAATCGGACGAACCTCAACATTTTCCACAACTGCATACCTCATAATGAGCGCATCAATTATGACATTAGCTTTTCTTGGCGTACATAATATGTCAAGATCATAACCCACAAGAAACTCTACTACCTTTGTTACCTCATGTTAAGGTCCTTTAGTGTGAATAGATGCTTCAAGGATTTATGGTTCATATACTACTCGAACCACTCACCTAGCAAATCATATCTTCACATCTTTAACACAAATACCACCACTAACAACTCCAATTCATGGGTTTCATACCTCGCTTCATGTGGTTTCAGTTGCTGACTCGCATAAGTGATAATTCTTTCATGCTACATCAACACAGCACCTAAACCTGTTCCACATGCATCAGTGTAAATGGTCAAACCCTCACCTCCATCTAGCATAGTAATAACATGAGCACTAGTCAATTTTGTCATTAACTCTACGAACGCTTGCTTGCATTTATCCTTCCATACAAATTTGAAATCTTTCATCGTCAAATTCGTTAAGCGAGAAGCAATCTTCGGGCATCATTAATGAATATCCTATACTAACTTGCTAGACCCAAAATTTCCTAATATCAGTCGCGCTTTTCGACCTCTGCCGGTTCTAAATGGCAAAAACCTTAGCGGGACAAACAGAAATATCCTCCGTCGAAACAACATGACCCAAGAATCCAACTTTTGAATGCCAAAAGTGACACATCGAGAACTTGGCTTTCAACACGTGCTCTCTCAGTGTTTATAGTACAATCCTCAAATGGCGCATATGTTCCTCCTCGGTCTTGGAATAGACTAGTACATCGTCGATAGATGAAGGACAAACTTATTCACCACGTCTCGGAAAACTCGATTCACTAGGTCTATGAAATATGTTGGAGCATTAGTTAGGCCAAATGACATAACTAACCACTTATAAAACTGGTTGGATTTAAAAGCTGTCAAGGGCACATTCTCCTTTACTATCATCAATTGATGGAACCACGTAGCAAGGTCAATCTAAGAAAACACTCAAGCTCCATGAAGCTGATCGAACAAGTCATCTATTCTAGACAAAGGATACATGTTCCTAATAGTCCACTTGTTGAGCTCGTGATAATCTACTCATAGCCTTAAGGAACTGTCCACTTCATAGCAAAGTCAATGGGCACTTCCCAACTCGAATGACTCGATCAGATCAAATCCTTCTGCAATAAATCACTAGCCTGGTTAGATAGCTCTAACTTCTCCTTGTGCAAGTCTACAAATAGGCAACACAATAGATTTTGGATCTTTAACCAAATTAATGAGAAATTCTATCTCATGATGAGGTGGTAAACCCAACACCACTTCGAACATATCCAAAAATTCCCGAACAATAAAGATCGAACCCAACTCCCCTCCGCCATATCAAGAGAATAATGAAAACCAGTCATGAACAAGCTAGGTCCCTCACAAGACATTGTCAAAGTTACCCTTCTTCAACAAGACGGTATGCTTATCACAATTCAAGACTGCATGATATTGTGACAACCAATCCATTCCAAGCAAAACATCAAAACCCATGAATCCCAAAACATACATATCACAATGAAAGAATTGGCAAAGATAATAATCAAAACTCCTAAACGGATCATACAAAGATTGGCTAAGCCCCTAACAGGGTTCGACACATAAATACGATCTACGGTTATAACTGGTTCAAACAATCTATCAACATGAACACTATATATGAAACTAAGAGAAGCACAAACAAGGCATGAATTGAAATTCCAAAAGTAGATATAATACCTTCCAGAAACTGCTTCCCCTTTGTCGTGGCAGATGTAGAAGGTGCTAAAGAAAGTGCAAAGACTACAGGTTGTTGTGCCTTCTAAAGCATTGGATGGTCCTTAACTATATGATTGGGCTTATGGAAATTGTAGCAGCTCCTTGGTGAAAATTATGGCTTAGCCATCTATGGCTCTAGCTTCGGGACCTTAGCAATGGGTGTCCTAACTAATAGCCCTTTCGCCACCTGTCCTCCCCAACCAATGTATAGTTACGAACAAGATGCCCCTTCTTCCTACATTGTAACAAGCTAAACCAAAAACATCTCTCAACGGATGAAACTTTTGCTTATTGTCCCCAAGTGGTGCAGAAATAGATGGCTTCAGAGCCAAGCTCTCAAACCTTAACCCTATGTTCACCAAATCCACTAACTACCCACGAGATGACTAGTTATGTCTCGTTAAAACTCGAGATTCATACCTACCATAAACATCTCATTCTTCTTCAAAGGCATGTCAACTAACCCCAACCCAAACCGAGACAGAGAAATGAATCGGTTCTCATACTCAGCCACATTCATGGCCTCCTACTTCAAATCCAAGAAGCTCCTAAACAACAAAGTCATGCTTCTAAACAACAATGTCTTCCCGGCTTCCTGGAAAAACTTCATCCCAAAAACCTCCTTAAAGTAGGCCCAAAAGAAGTCGTTCTCCTAGATATTAGCTGTAATAGAACTCCACCAGTCCATAGCTACGTCCGTCAGATATTGCAATGCCAACCAATGTTTTATTGCATTATCCAACTCTATATTCTCTAATATACGGTCGCACAATCTGAACCAAGATTGAACCTCTATAGTATTCTCCAAGCCACTAAACCTTTTACTCCCTAACCTCTTATAATAACGATAGAGCAAAGCAAAACTCATCTGAGTCTTGACCTGCACGACCTCCTCTACCATATCCACCCTTGTTTCCTCAACATGACTAACATTCCTCGGCGCTCGACCCCCACCATTCATGACACTACTACTCCGACCACTTCTACCTCCTTGAGAATTGGGGGCTCTAGTATTCATGGTTTGTACTACCTAAACATAGCAAAGTAACATAGGATACGAAAGGAGAGACTTATTTCAAAGAAAGAGATATTCCTAACGAAAAGCTTAAAAGTGGTGTAGGTTTATAGAAAAATACAAATACGCTCTTGTATATATAATACACTCGGCTGATTCTAGGGTGTTGCTTACCCTATCTCTAATGAGTCATACCTAACTAAAGGCAAGGTGTTCGCTCAACCTGGCACCGGTACCAAATGTAACGATCGAACTTTTTGATCCTCGAATATCGATAGTAAATAATCCATGGTATTTGTTTGTCGAGCACCAATTGCCAAAAATATGGATAATTAAGGTAAAGAAAAAGAAAAAGAATAGAACAAGAAAGAAAGAACACAGCATCAAAATCTCACAGTGAAACAATAATATATAATATCAAAAGAGAAATATAAAGGGTCACTCCAAATACAAAAAATTTAGAGTTACCGAACCTGGTATTATCATCAGCCTGGATAGTTATAATTGCATGTTCTCACAATGTTGATATATAAAAACATGATACGGTGCAACAGAAATCGAAATAAAAAGATAATGGAAGCCTCCAGCTTGTCTCCTAAACTCCAAAGCATCCAAAGTAAAACCTTCTTTACTCGGCCTACTCGAAAGAGTACATGAGGAATTTAGAGAAAAATCACGTGTCAGACATAAGTCTGATATGAGAAAACTCGAGATACATGAATACATGTAACAATAACAGATGAGACTGTATGGATCACCATAATAGTTTTCCCCTCAAAAGAAACCAATCATTCATTAAGTTAGTGTAGTAATATAATAGATAATGTCAAGGGTATAGAATATAAATTATCTTAAATAGCTATGATGCTTACATTGATCACACCACAACATATTTAAGGTATAATCAAAACTGCTAAGGTATGTTTGCATAATGGATTTTCCATAGAGATCCTTTCGGTCAAGCCGAAATCCAATCTTCCATATAAGGATCAGAAACTACCTTCGAATGTCATATATCTCTAGATAAAATATATCATTAAGGAAAACATAGCCGGTCCACGTTAAAACACATGATCCTGAATATCATCAACTCTCGATACCAGCATATCGATAAGCATACTCTAGATATAGAGTTGATAATACCCTGTCGCTGGTTAGTAAAACCCTAAGCTATGCCCCTACTCTGTTTTCTACCATTTTCAATGTCAAGGTCACGTTCGACATCTTTCACACGAGTCTTCATCAATCGAACAGGACATGAATCACTCCATGGATTCCAACATAAGTCATTCGACGAAAGCTAACAATGACCTCTCCCTTGGACTTTACCTTAGGATAGACAATTCAACTTTATTGTGTTCCACTTCACAACCACTTCCAAAACATATGACTCGTATACTAGTTTTGAAGTGGTGTTCGATAAGTAAAAAACTTGTCGATCCCGGTCTCTTCAAAACCAATTTGATGAATTCCAATAAACTTAGTTTCATTTCTTTCAGAAGTAAGCGAACTATATAAAGAGGAATCCTCCCCAAGGAATTCTTATATATAATTTCTTAAAGCTAGAGATATTTCATACCAATGCTCTTTCCCTGGGGTTCTCAAAGGATATGAAACCATGAAGCTGTTAGATATTCTTATGTTATATTAGATCAAGTACGATAGTCGACTAGTTGCCTATCTAATCAAAAGCAACCACTTATACAAATCAAGGTGTGTATGCTTAACATATTTCTAACATTCCAACTTATACCACCCCTCGGCCAAGAGTGATGCCAGGTAAGTTAGAGCACTAGTTGCATATAAAAACCTTGCATGGACACTTCATTCTTGACTCTCACAAATAGACAAATCTACCTCATAGGCTTTGAGTGTTAAGTACAGTATTAATGGCTTCTATAAACGAGTAAGTAATCAATAAGATTAACACATTCCCGATGCTCCAACTTAACTATTCCTTGGTCAAGAGGGAAGTCGGTAAGCTAGAGCACTATTGCTTTTATCCCTACTCAAACATTAATCTTAACTCTCACAAATAAAGAAGTCTACCTCGTCAGCTTTTAGTGTTAAGCATAATTAATTACTTTACAAAAAAGTAATAAAAAACAACGATTTAGCCACTAAGCATGTAAAGGCCCGCAAATCTGTACCCTTTGAATCAGCCATAATTCACATCAGTTCGACTCAATTTGAATGGAAAATACGAATCATTAGGGTGAAGAAGAAAGAGGTAGAAGAAAATAAAACAACAGCACAGAATCTCACAATCGCAGCGGAACAAATTATAACATATGATAACAGATTACAAGAACTATGCTATTAATATACATAACATTATCAGAGTACAATATACAATAATCAATCAGGGTAGTTTAATAACTTGTCCTTACATTGTGGAAATACAAATCAAGTAGGGAAATACGTCTTGTCATCCAGCTCGTCTCCTAAGCTCCATAGCATCCTATCGTGTATCTGCAATACTCAGTCCGACTCGAGCATTATAATGAAATAACACCTAAGTCAGTCTGGAAAACCAGAGTGAGAAAATACATTCAATTTGAATTATTAACTTTTCTCAAAATCCTTTGAAAACAAAGGTATCCCGTAAGACCACGTCACCCATAAACACGACGGGTTTTTGCCTTACGATAACCAAAACGATTTTTATTAAAATCATCTGAAATTATAATAGTGTCTATAGAAAGTAAACAGAAAATAGCTGAAATGCTTGCATCTCACGTTTCAGCATAGTTAGGCACAATCAAAACCATACAGCGCTTATTAGAGAATAGATTCCATCGAATGACTGGGCCACTGGGGTACCGCCCATCACAGTACACCTCTAGAACAATGTACCAAGGACCATCGCTAAGATCCCATGCTACACAAGACCGGCCTAGCCCTAACCTAGATAAACCGAATATGTTATCACCCTGGGTATTCCCACCCTCACTATCGAGCGCTCCTTTTTCATGCACAACCATATCCATAATATAAAGGTTTCCGAGGACATCTAGAAAAGTGATAACATATGCTAAATGGGTGCTACTCACTTAGCCTTACCGCATCTCCCATGTTTCAATCATTCCCGGTTGATGAGGTTCGAGGCTAAGCGTTACCTTTCAAGAACAACTTCACTTAGAATGCTCATCATCCTCCAATGACGACGTTTTGATAGCATTCGTCCTTACCAGTTGTCTTGGTCTGGACAAACTGAATCAATGTCTTCATAATCTTCACGGTATTCATTTGTTACGTTCAACCGGATTGAAGTGGTTTCCGAATAATTAAATCTGATCCCGGTCTCTTCGAAACGATTAGCAAAATTGGCCAATATTGATAGTCGGTTATTTAATTATAAATAAATATCCATAAGTAGACACTAGGCTTTATTTTATAATCTCCAAAATATTTATTCCAAAACATCTTCGCCAAGATATATATTCAATCCCTTTCAATATTCCTATATTTGAGAAAAATTTCAACATTTGGATCCATAACAGGACGTTTCTCGTTTTCAATACTTAGAAATATTTCCAACTTCCATTTTTATAACACTTAGAAAATATTTTGTAACGATCCTGACTCGACCTTCGAAAATCGACACCGAATATGTCACCCGTATTCAAATGCCGCAGATCCAAACCTCGAATCTGGTTCGCCGTAGCTTATAACACATTAAGTACAACACAGCGGAAGAAAACAATGAAATAATATCATTGATATACAACATTTGATACAATATTCAGATGCAATGGTGATATAATCAATATACATCAGAGATATGATACAAGACAATAGCAGTGGAAAGAATATCTTCAATGGAATACATCTCCAAACGAATCCAACTCCATAATGAAACTGCAACTCCATCCCCAAACTAAAGATAGCTCGAACCATCGTCATGATGCAATAAACAAACTAGATAACTCCAGAATGAAGCAAATGTGATCGCCAAGATCCAAAGGGCTTCGAAGGCTATCGAAACTATTCCTACTATTTGACTATCTGAAAAACCCAACTCTAGACTGCCCGTGTAGAAAATTGTGGGCACCCAGAGTTTAAGAAGGGAATAATAAACTCCGGGTCGGTCATGGGACTAGTGTGAGCAAACAAAAAAACAGTTTTATCTTTTAAAGAAACAGACAACAAAGGAATTTAAAACATTGAAAACCGCAATGCTTTTTGGAAAATGAAACTACCATAAGGCCTCCCAGGGAACACACAATGCAATCGCACACTTGGGGGAGATTTCTCCTTAAGATAGTCAAATATGCTTAATACGAGAAAACTCTTTGTATTATTATTAGTGCATAGAGTGAAGACATTTCAAAAATATAATATTAATCTTAGCCAGCATAGGTACCATTATACTATGTCTACTATAGCTGCCATGTTAAATGGCAGGTTCTACAACTAAAACCGTACAAGGCGCGTATTGGATGATTGGATTTCCAATAAATGGTCAGGCTAAGGAACTTCCCATTGCCACATGGGTACGCCTCTGGAGGGACATCTCGAGAACCACCCGGATCTCTTCCAACACAAGGTTGGGTTACCTCTGTAATTAGGTAACTACTACTCGAGTATGCCACCACCCGGTCGTTTGCGACCTTTATCCGAGGGCCCTCAATCACAAAGCAACGTCCATACAGTAATGAGATTGCGGCTACCACATAGGTTAATTATCTAGGCTCCATACCCTGATACCACCTTTTTCCAGAAGGGAATGACATACCCTAAAGGGTGCGACCCTCATAACCTTGCCGCATCTTTCCTGTTTCGACCATTTCCTATTTGTGAGGTCCTAATGCAGTCTCGTCCACAAAGCTACGCTTTTTCACAAAGCTATGCTTTGATCAACAAATGATCAGTAGCACTTCGTATGCCACATTACCAATTTGGGAATTTATCACTAGTAACCATCAACTACATAACCTCTGAGCTCGTATGTCTCAGGAAGGGTGTTAAGCTAAGAGAATGAATTCTCTGCCACCAAACAGAAATGTATTTGATAGAAACTGGTTTTACATATCAAAGTGCAATGTCAGACACACATCCATACAAGTTTGTCCTAGGTTCGAATAGAACCGAAGGCACTTCCAAAGAAGCCCTTGCAATCCGGTTATTCACAATCCCGATCGGACTTCCCATCACTTAGGGATCTATATACCGGCGCGACTCGGTGCAGAGACAATCGACGGGTTATCCTTTCTTTCTTGAAAATACTCGGTCTTCACCACCGGTCTTCAAATGTAATCCATATACGACATATCATTATTCGGAATGGGTTATATGACACAAGGTCCGCTCCCGGTTAAACCGAATAATGAGCGCAATATTTAAAAACGTATGGATATGGGATTTTAGTTAAGTCACAACTTATTGTCCAAAACATTTCTTTCAAATGGTTTAAACAATTACCACTTCAAATCTTTTAAACAAAAAGGTCCATTTCACAAGGTTCACCAATTTTCCACAAAGGTTCATTCACGGCTTTTCAAAACAATTTCATTTCAAATTGGATTAACTTATCCAATCTTTAAATTAAAGATTTAAGTCATAACTTTCAAACCATTTCCAATTCAAATCTTTTATATGAAAGATATACCATTTAAAACTCTCTTCGATCTCAAAACAAGATTGAATAATCTTTCACAAAGGTTCATTCATAGCTTTCAAAACAATTCACAATTTCATTTGACTTGAAATCTTTCGATACAAATTGGAAATCCTTTCTTTAAATGAAAGCTATTATTATTTGAAAACAAATAGTTTTCGTTTTGGGAAAAACTGAGTACATTTACATAAGTTGAAGCCATTCAAGTATATACTTGGGTTTAAATTTAAATTCCAAAATAATATATTTTTTAAATAGTTAAAAACCCATATAAACGCCTTTATAACTTGTATAATCTTTTTAAACCATAATTCCCAAATCATTGAATTCAATTTCAAATATTGAATTCAAATTCAAATCAAATTATTAATTCAAATAAAATTAGGGCCCTCAATCACAAAGCAACAGCCACACAGTAATGAGATTGCAGCTACCACATAGGTTAAGTATCTGGCTCCATACCATGATACCACCTTTTTCTAGAAGGGAATGACATACCCTAAAGGGTGCGACCCTCATAACCTTGCCGCAACTTTCCTGTTTCGACCATTTTCGGTTTGTGAGGTCCTGATGCAGTCTCGTCCACAAAGCTACGCTATTCACAATGCCATGTTTTGATCAACAAATGATCAGCAGCACTTCGTATGCCACATTACCAATTTGGAAATGTATCACTAGTAACCATCAACTACATAGCTTCTGAGCTCGTATGTCTCAGAGAAGGATGTTAAGCTAAGAGAATGAATTCTCCGCCATCGAACAGAAATGTATTTGATAGAAACCGGTTTTACATCTCAAAGTGTAATGTCAGACACGCATCCATACAAGTCTGTTCCGGGTTCGAACAAAACCGAAGGCACTTCCAAAGAAGCCCTTGCAATCCGGTTATTCACAATCCCGATCGGACTTCCCATCAGTTAGGGAATCTCTATACCGACGCGACTCGGTGCAGAGACAATCGACGGGTTATCCTTTCATTCTCGAAAATACCCGGTCTTCACCATCGATCTTCAAATGTTATCAATATATGACATATCATTATTCGGAATGGGTTATATGACACAAGGTCCTCTCCTGGTTAAACCGAATAATGAGCGCAATATTTAAAAACATGTAGATATGGGATTTCAGTTAAGTCAAAACTTATTATCCAAAACCTTTCTTTCAAATGGCTTAAACAAATTACCACTTCAAATCTTTTAAACAAAAAGGTTCATTTCATAAGGTTCGCCAATTTTCCACAAAGGTTCATTCACGGCTTTTCAAAACAATTTCATTTCAAATTGGATTAACTTATCCAATCTTTAAATTAAAGATTTAATTCATAAATTTCAAACCATTTCCAATTCAAATCTTTTATATGAAAGACATACCATTTAAAACTCTCTTCGATTTCAAACAAGGTTTAATAATCTTTCACAAAGGTTCATTCATAGCTTTCAAAACACTTCACAATTTCATTTCAAACTTGAAATCTTTCGATACAAATTGGAAATCCTTTCTTTAAATAAAAGCTATTATTATTTGAAAACAAATAGTTTTCTTTTTGGGAAAAACTGATTACATTTACATAAGTTAAAGCCATTTAAGTATAAACTTGGGTTTAAATTTAAATTCCAAAATATTTTTTTTTTAAATGGTCAAAAACCCATATAAACACCTTTATAACTTGTATAATCTTTTTAAACCATAATTCCTAAATCATTGAATTCAATTTCAAATATTGAATTCAAATTCAAATCAAATTATTTAAATTTCAAAACCTTATCAAGTTATCCAAAATAACCTTTATCTTTAAAACTTCTTTTTAAAAGTTCTTTATATTAATTCCATTCCATTTCCAAAAACCATTTGAATTCAAAATTTAACTTTAAAAAAATCATTTTAAAATATTTAATTCAAATATCTGTGATTTAACTGATTTCCTCGTGCGATCCATATTTGTGTGTGTAAGGTGTAGTCCAGGGGTTTCACACAATAGTGCAACAATACCAATCATCACAGATTCAATCATACCAATATCGATAAGCGGTATAATCCATAACTCTTATCTTCATTCACAGATTCATAGATAAAGTAAATTTATCAATCACAAAGATTCACCATTACAATTCGATGTGGGCTTCGGATAACCAATTGGAATCCGACTCCCTGTCGCATTGAATTTCAAAAGTCGTTTTACGGGCCAAGGGGTATTTACACAGAAACATATCACAGGTATCACAGATCAATACATAGCAACTCACATCACAAAATATCACAATCACATAACAGGAGTATCAATCAGCTCAAGGCATTCAATAATAATCAATCATCTATAAATAAGATGAATTAAACATGTGATTAGAATAAATAAATCACATAATTACTTTTATCAATTATCTTAAACCAATGATTAATTATTCTTAATTAATCAATCTTAATCACTTTCATTAATTAATTATTCCTTAATTAATTACCTTAATTTATTGGTCCTTAATTGTCAATTAATTAAATCTTAATTACCTTTATTAATTAATTTTTTTTCTTAATCAATCACCTTAATTAATAAATCAACCTTTAATCATTAAATAATTATTCTTAATTACTTTTATTAAGTAATTATCTTTAAGCGATTAATTACCCTTAATCACTTACATTAGTAAATTTTAATTAATTGATTATTCATTACCAATTTAACTTAAAAACTTTTAAGTTAAATTATCAATTGAAAACATCTTTATCTTTTTAATTAAGTCCTTAGTTATATTTTTTTTATTTTTAAAATTTGTTTAACATAAACTTTGAAATAAGGGTTATGCATATCTTAACACTTTTTCAAATATTATCAAATTCCCTTTTGAAAATTCTTAGAAATTAATTCATTGCTATCATCATATAATTTTTTTTCGAAATCAATTAATTTTCAAAACAATTTAAAAACAGTTAACCTTAACAACCCTTTTTAATTTTTGAAACTTGTGTAAACTTGTTAACAACAACAAGCAACCCGAGCTAAAACATGCTGTTCTCGAGCTCAACTTCGAGTTCTACTCTTAATCATTTTACTTTGAGTCGAACTCCTATTTCCCCTACTCGAACCCGAGCATTCTTCTACTTTCACTTTATTTGAAAACAGTTGATACGAGCGATACCACGTGCATGTGTACGAGCCAACGCTGATGCTTCGGCTGCTGCCTTCATCATCCACCAGTCACTGATGACCTCGATGACGAAATCCACTACTTAGTTCCAACAATTTCATCGGAAATCGAAATTGGGTTATTCAAGCATTTCCTGAAACCCAACTATCACCAGTAAATCGCCTCGCATTCCCACATCAAGTCATCAGCGATCTCGAGACTCCGACCACGGCTGCTTCAATGACCCATGAAGCTTTTCCCACCAGTCCGATCATCCCAAACCCATTGTTGACGATGCAATTATCTCAAGAACCACCTCGACCCAAAACTCCACTAAAACCCTACTTCGCCATATTCTGGCCACTACGGCCATCGATAAATCTCCAAGTATTTTTCCTTCGATCACCAGACCCCCAGCCTCCTTCTACCTCAATCACGACGACCAATGCTTTCCCGATCGCCCGAAATCACCCAATCTTGAATTTCCATTCATCTTGCAATTTCGTTCTATTTTCAAACTTAAAAATCATGAAACCTTTATCAAAAATCACTATTTTCAATTACGAGTGAAGTTATGAATTCGAAACTTGGAATTTAATTGATTGAATTTTCAACTTATATTTGGTCATCACTGTACATCCTGGTTTTTCAAATAATCACTTGATAAATCCACTTGAATTTATTTTTAAAAATGATGTTACATTCATATGATCATTTTTTGTTTAGGAATTAAAGTCTAAAACAGATTATATAAAGAGTCATTGGATTTTCTTTCTCATGTTCTTGAACCTGTATATATATCAAAGATATATAATATAATGTACACAGGCATAAACATGAATTACAGAATAATTCATACTATATTCCAGATATTATCATCTATGCAAACAATTTTCACCCCAGAATTAACACATATATCAAATTATAACACAGATTTAAACTTTATTTGGGATAGTTTGCTCACCTATGTGGTTTAACAGAAAGAAACAGATCTGGTTTTCCAAGCTTGATTCATTTGAACTGCTCTTTGATTATCATTTCCTCGGGTTGAAAATACTAAAGTTAATTATGGTTTTAATTGCTTCAGATTTTAATTTTAAATTTTAATTATGGGTTTACTTGAATTGCCCGAGAGATGAAGCAGAGCCTGATATTTTGAGTTTTGAAACTGCTTTGGATTTTTGGTCTATACCTCCAAGTTTGATTTTACTTTTAGATTCATCTGAGATGAACCGTGTATTTGATTTCCAAATTTTAGACTTTTACTTTGGTTTTGATCTCCATTTCCAACCTAAAGCTTTTTATTTTGTTTCCAGGTTGAGAACTTGAAGCTGAAAGTTTCCCAGGTTTTGAAAATTTTGCAAAACTGTTGCTTTGATTGCTTTTGATCTGAGTTTTTTAGATTTCTTGATTTGGTTTCAGGTTTGAATGATTTGCATCTTTTTCTAGTTTTGGTTTCTTGTTTCAGTTTTAATTGAGGATTTTTGAATCTAGATTTTTGAAGAGGGTTTGATTTCTTTGTTTTCTCAGATTTTTAGAAGAAATGAAAATGGCCTAGCTCTTTTTTTCTTTTCTATGAGTGTTTACAAAATTTAATTCAAAAGAAAATAATCATCTTGCCACTTGTTTATTACACTTGTTTAATTTCTTATTGCATGGTTTACACTTGTAATTTACACTTACTTATCTTTTTACAAATGTCCATATGTGCATTTTTATGTTTATACCCTTAGTTCAAATTATTTTTGTAAATTTGTTTTTAACCCTTAATGTAAATAAAATTTCCTATACAACCTATGTTTTCATTTTTTTTTTTAAATGTTTCATCCTTAATATTTCTTACATTTGCACAAATAAAATCTTATCTCAAATATATCTTTACATTCAAACTTAATTTAGTTTTGTACATACATACATACATACATATATATATATATATATATTCCATTCATGCATTTTTATAAATTTTTATTTTTGTACAGCTTTTTAAAAGAAAAGAATGGTTTAAAATCTTGTTCATATATTAACAAATGATCACTTTTATTCATATATGTATATATATAAGGGAATTAAATCTTAAAAATAATTCTTTTGAAAATTAATACATCTTCCAAATATTAATATATTTAAAAATTTAGAAAACAAATTATCATTAACTTTTTATTAATCTCGAAACTTTTAATTTCTATTTATCTTTAAATCCAATATTTATTTATAAAATACTTATCCTCAAATTGCTACTTATAATCTAAAATTTTAAGTTTATTCTGGAAATCTCTAATTTATTCACAAATAAACCCATAATTTAAAATTAAATTAATTATCAAATTAAACTTGGCTAAATTTCAGGAATGTTACAGATTCCCCCCTTAAGAAAATTTCATCCCCGAAATCTGCCAGGGAGACAACAAATAATGGATAGATACACAAAGATAGAGAATCGACTCATAAATCAAGCCGATTATCTATTCTGTATTTGGCTTACCAAATCAGAATATCAATAATAGATACAAGAACGAATCTATTTAAATCTTTACAAGATATTCGGGGTCATCCAGATCCATGAAATATACATGGGCATTGGTTAGTTCGAAGGATAACTAACCGCTCGTAGAATATATTTAGACCCAAAAGAACAAACAAATGGATTCAATTCAAGTTGAAATATCCCAAAGTATATATATGTTGTCCCTCTTCGGACTTTGATATTCACAAGAAATTATAATAGAATTTCGAATTTGGTTATAATCGAAATTGTTTTATCAATACAAATCTTCATATTTGACTTCATATTTAATTAACCAATTTATTTCAATAAATTTCAATTTCATTAAAGTTGAAAATGGAAAGCTGATAGAGATTTGATGAAGAGAATATGAAATAGAAACTTATCTACAAGATTCATGGGGCCACCACCACACCAAAGCATTTTTTCTGGAGCTGCCACAAAGCAATCAAAGAATTGAAATCGAATCAAAGGAGATTGATAGAGAAAGATATTTCCGTGGTTGCAGGGTATTGACCATTTGTACTGGTACTCCCATTCCCCTACCTCGTCTTCTTCTTGCACTCATACTCACTATTAGTGGATAGTAAGAGAATTTACTAAGGCACACGGACGGATATCTTAGGGATATACTCATTCTAGGGTATACTTCACACTATCTCTAATGAGTTACCTAATGTGTTATACTCCTAAGCTAAAGTTTTAACCTTCAGCTCTGATACCAATTGTAACGACCCTAACTCGATCTTCGAAAATCGGCACCGAATACGTCACTCGTAATCAAATGTCGTAGATCCAAACGTCGAATCTGGTTTGCGGAGCTTATAACACATTAAGTACAACACAACGGAAGAAAACAATGAAATAATATCATTGATATACAACATTTGATACAATATTCAGATACAATGATGATACAATCAATACACATCCGAGATATGATACAAGACAATAGCAATGGAAAGAATATCTTCAGCAGAATACATCTCCAAGCGAATCCAACTCCATAATGAAACTTCAACTCCATCTCCAAACTAAAGATAGTATGAACCATCATCACAATGCAATAAGCAAACTAGATAATTCCAAAATGAAGCAAATGTGATCGCCAAGATCCAAAGGGCTTCGAAGGCTATCAAAACTATTCCTACTATTCGACTATCTGAAAAACCCAACTCTAGACTGCCCGTGTGGAAAATTATGGGCACCCAGAGTTTAGGAAGGGAACAATAAACTCCAGATCAGTCATGAGACTGGTGTGAGCAAACAAAAAACAGTTTTATCTTTTAAAAAAATAAACAACAAAGGAATTTAAAACATTGAAAACCGCAATGCTTTTTGGAAAATGAAACTACCATAAGGCCTTCAGCACACACACAATGCAATCGCCCACTTGGGGGAGATTTCTCCTTATGATAGTCAAATATGCTTAATACGAGAAAACTCTTTGATATTATTATTAGTGCATAGAGTGAAGACATTTCAAAAATATAATATTAATCTTAGCCAGCATAGGTACCATTATACTATGCCTACTATAGCTGCCATGTTAAATGGCAGGTTCTACAACTAAAACCGTACAAGGCGCATATTGGATGATTGGATTTCCGACAAATGGTTAGGTTGAGGAACTTCCCATTGCCACATGGGTACGCCTCTGGAGGGACGTCCCGAGAACCTATCCGGATCTCTGCCAACACAAAACCGGGTTACCTCTATAACTAGGTAACTACTACTCGAGTATGCCACCACCAGGTTGTTTGCGACCTTTATCCGAGGGCCCTCAATCACAAAGCAACATCCATACAATAATGAGATTGCAGCTACCACATAGGTTAATTATCTAGGCTCCATACCGTGATGCCACCTTTTTCCAGAAGGGAATGACATACCATAAAGGGTGCAATCCTCATAATCTTGTCGCATCTTTCCTGTTTCGACCATTTCCTGTTTGTGAGGTCCTGATGCAGTCTCATCCACAAAGCTGCGCTTTTTCACAAAGCTATGCTTTGATCAACAAATGATCAGCAGCACTTCGTATGCCACATTACCAATTTGGGAATGTATCACTAGTAACATCAACTACATAACCTCTGAGCTCGTATGTCTCAGAGAAGGGTGTTAAGCTAAGAGAATGAATTCTCTGCCACCAAACAAAAATGTATTTGATAGAAACCGGTTTAACATCTCAAAGTGTAATGTCAGACACACATCCATAGAAGTCTATTCCGGGTTCGAATAGAACCGAAGGCACTTCGAAAGAAGCCCTTGCAATTCGGTTATTCATTGTCCCGATCGGACTTCCCATCACTTAGGGATCTCTATACCAGTGTGACTCGGTGTAGAGACAATCGACGGGTTATCCTTTCTTTCTTGAAAATACTCGGTCTTCACCACCGGTCTTCAAATGTTATCCATATACGACGTATCATTATTCGAAATGGGTTATATGACACAAGGTCCTCTCCCGGTTAAACCGAATAATGAGCGCAATATTCAAAAACATATGGATATGGTATTTCAGTTAAGTCACAACTTATTATCCAAAACATTTCTTTCAAATGGTTTAAACAATTACCACTTCAAATCTTTTGAACAAAAAGGTTCATTTCACAAGGTTCACCAATTTTCCACAAAGGTTCATTCACGGCTTTTCAAAACAATTTCATTTCAAATTGGATTAACTTATCCAATCTTTAAATTAAATATTTAAGTCATAACTTTCAAACCATTTCCAATTCAAATCTTTTATATAAAAGTATACCATTTAAAACTCTCTTCGATTTCAAAACAAGATTTAATAATCTTTCACAAAGGTTCATTCATAGCTTTCAAAACAATTCACAATTTCATTTCAGACTTGAAATCTTTTGATACAAATTGGAAATCCTTTCTTTAAATGAAAGCTATTATTATTTGAAAACAAATAGTTTTCGTTTTGGGAAAAACTGATTACATTTACATAAGTTAAAGCCATTCAAGTATAAACTTGGGTTTAAATTTAAATTCCAAAACAATATTTTTTAAAATGGTTAAAAACCCATATAAACGCCTTTATAACTTGTATAATCTTTTTAAACCATAATTCCCAAATCATTAAATTCAATTTCAATTATTGAATTCAAGTTCAAATCAAATTATTTAAATTTCAAAACCTTATCAAGTTATCCAAAATAACCTTTATCTTTAAAACTTCTTTTCAAAAGTTCTTCATATTAATTCCATTCCATTTCCAAAAATCATTTGAATCCAAAATTTAACTTTAAAAAAATCATTTTAAAATATATAATTCTAATATCTGTGACTTAACCGATTTCTTTGTGCGATCCATATTTGTGTGTGTAAGGTGCAGTCCAGGGGTTTCACACAATAGTGCAACAATACCAATCATCACAGATTCAATCATACCAATATCGATAAGCGGTATAATCCATAACGCTTATCTTCATTCACAGATTCACAGATAAATTAAACTTACCAATCACAAAGATTCACCATTACAATTCGATATGAGTTTCGGATAACCAATTGGAATCCGACTCCTTGTGGCATCGAATTTCAAATGTCGTTTTACGGGCCAAGGGGTATTTACACAGAAACATATCACAGATATCACAGATCAATGCACAACAACTCACATCACAAAATATCACAATCGCATAATAGGAGTATCAATCAGCTCAAGGCATTCAATAATAATCAATCGTCTATAAATAAGATGAATTAAACGTGTGATTAGAATAAATAAATCACATAATTACTTTTATTGATTATCTTAAATCAATGATTAATTATTCTTAATTAATTAATCAATCTTAATCACTTTCATTAATTAATTATTCCTTAATTAATTACCTTAATTTATTAGTCCTTAATTGTTAATTAATTAAATCTTAATTACCTTTATTAGTTAATTTTTTTCTTAATCAACCACCTTAATTAATAAATCAGCCTTTAATCATTAAATAATTATTCTTAATTACTTTTATTAAGTAATTATCTTTAAGCGATTAATTACCCTTAATCACTTACATTAATAAATTTTAATTAATTAATTATCCATTACCAATTTAACTTAAAAACTTTTAAGTTAAATTATCAATTGAAAACATCTTTATCTTTTTAATTAAGTCCTTAGTTACATTTTTTATTTTTAAAATTTGTTTAAAATAAACGTTGAAATAAGGGTTATGCATATCTTAAACACTTTTTCAAATATTATTAAGTTCCCTTTTGAAAATTCTTAGAAATTAATTCATTGTTATCATCATATAAATTTTTTTAGAAATCAATTAATTTTAAAAACAATTTAAAAACAGTTAACTTTAACAACCCTTTTAAATTTTTGAAACCTGTGTAAACTTGTTAACAACAACAAGCAACCCGAGCCAAAACGTGTTTTTCTCGAGCTCAACTTCGAGTTCTACTCTTAATCATTTTACTTCGATTCGAACTCCTGTTTCCCCCTACTCGAACCCGAGCATTCTTCTTCTTCCACTGTCATTTGAAAACAGTTGATACGAGCGATACCACGTGCATGTGTACGAGCCAACGCTGATGCTCCGGCTACTGCCTTCATCATCCACCAGTCACTGGCGACCTCGACGACGAACTCCACTACTTAGTTCCAACAATTTCATCGGAAATAGAAATTGGGTTATTCGAGCATTTCTTGAAACCCAACTATCACCAGTAAATCGCCTCGCATTCCCACGTCAAGTCATAAGCGATCTCGAGACTCCGGCCACAGCTGCTTCACCCACGAAGCTTTTCCCCCCAGTCCGATCATCCCAAACCCATTGCTGACGATGCAATTATTTCAAGAACCACCTCAATCCAGAACTCCACTAAAACCCTACTTCGCCGTCCTCTGGCCACTACGGCCATCAATAAATACTCCAAGTATTTTTCCTTCGATCACCAGACCCCCAGCCTCCTTCCACCTCAATCACGACGACCAATGCTTTCCTGATCTCCCGAAATCACCCAATCTTGAATTTCATTCATCTTGCAATTTCATTCGATTTTCAAACTTAAAAATCACGAAACCTTTATCAAAAATCATTATTTTCAATTACGAGTGAAGTTATGAATTCGAAACTTGGAATTTAATTGATTGAACTTTCAACTTATATTTGATCATCACTGTACATCCTAGTTTTTGAAATAATCACTTGATAAATCCACTTGAATTTATTTTTAAAAATGATGTTACATTCATATGATCATTTTTCATTTGGGAATTAAAGTCTAAAACAGGTTATATAAGGAGTCATTGGATTTTCTTTCTTATGTTCTTAAACCTGTATATATATCAGAGATATATAATATAATGTACACAGGCATACACATGAATTACAGAATAATTCATACTATATTCCAGATATTTATCATATATGCAAACAATTTTCACCCCAGAATTAACACATATATCAAAGTATAACACAGATTTAAACTTTATTTGGGTTAGTTTGCTCACCTGTGTGGTTTAACAGAAAGAAATAGAGACAATGAAGCAGATCTGGTTTTCCAAGCTTGATTCATTTGAACTTCTCTTTGATTATCATTTCCTCAGGTTGAAAATACTAAAGTTAATTATGGTTTTAATTGCTTCAGTTAATTTTTAAATTTTAATTATGGATTTACTTGAATTACCTGAGACATGAAGCAGAGCCTGATATTTTGAGTTTTGAAACTGCTTTGGATTTTCGGTCTATACCTCCAAGTTTGATTTTACTTTTAAATTCATCTGAATTGAACCTTATATTTGATTTCCATATTTTAGACTTACTTTGGTTTTGATCTGCATTTCCAACCTAAAGCTTTTTATTTTGTTTTCAGGTTGAGAATTTGAAGCTGAAAGTTTCCCAGGTTTTGAAAATTTTGCAAAACTGTTGCTTTGATTTCTTTTGATCTGAGTTTTTCAGATTTCTTGATTTGGTTTCAGGTTTGAATGATTTGCATCTTTTTCTGGTTTTGATTTCTTGTTTCAGTTTTACATTGAGGATTTTCGAATTTAGGTTTTTGAAGAGGGTTTGATTTCTTTGTTTTCTCAGATTTTTAGAAGAAATGAAAATGACCTGGCTATTTTTTCTTTTCTATGTATGTTTACAAAATTTAATTCAAAAGAAAATAATCATCTTGCCACTTATCCACTTTTATTACACTTGTTTAATTTCTTATTGCATGGTTTACACTTCTAATTTACACTTACTTATCTTTTTACAAATGTCCATATGTGCATTTTTATGTTTTTACCCTTAGTTCAAATTATTTTTGTAAATTTGTTTTTAACCCTTATGTAAATAAAATTTCCTATACAACCTATGTTTTCATTTTTTTTAAAATGTTTTCATCCTTAATATTTCTTACATTTGCACAAATAAAATCTTATCTCAAATATATCTTTACATTCAAACTTAATTTAGTTTAGTACACATATATATTATATTTATTTTCCATTCATACATTTTTATAAATTTTTATTTTTGTACAACTTTTTAAAAGAAAAGAATGGTTTAAAATCTTGATCATATATTAACAAGTGATCACTTTTATTCATATATGTATATATATATATATATAAGGGAATTAAATCTTAAAAATAAATATTTTGAAAATTAATACATCTTCCAAATATTAATATATTTAAAATTTTAGAAAACAAACTATCATTACCTTTTTATTAATCTCAAAACTTTTAATTTCTACTTATCTTTAAATCCAATATTTATTTATAAAATACTTATCCTCAAATTTCAAATCATATTGCTACTTATAATCTAAACTTTTAAGTCTATTTTGGAAATCTCTAATTAATTCACAAATAATCCCATAATTTAAAATTAAATTAATCATCAAATTAAACTTGGCTAAATTTCAGGAATGTTACATATTTCGATTCCAAATCTTCTCCCACTAAAGATATTTCCCAAAAGCTTCCTTCCAACACTTGGGAAAAGGTTTATATGTATAATTTCCAAAATCATTTTTAAGATTTAACTTAGAAATATTTCCCAACTTATCTCATAAGTCTCCGGAATTTTAATAAATTCTTCCTACGATTTCCAAACCGATTATACTTATTTATAATTCCAACCAACCATTTATAAATCCTTTAAATGAATTCAAAATCTTTTCGAAGTTATCACATCTAGACATCGGAAATTTTCTTAAGTCTCTAGCATTCCATTTATAAGATTTCTCTTATAAAGTCTCATCCTTTAATAAACCCCGTCTACACATTTCGTGAGAATTTATAAATAAATTTACAATCATTTCAAAACTATATATATATTTGTAACGAGTATTTTCTTTAAAGAATAGTAATTTATTTAAAATATGTTTTAAGTTATTATTTAAAATATTGAAAACACTTTTATATTATCAATAACCCATTTTTAGATGAACAGATAAATTCCAAGCTAAACTAAAAGTTAGAATTTGTTAAATAATACTTAACATTTGAAAACCTACTTATCGAAGTATTTCAATATCAACTAGTTTAAAATTCCATAGCTTTAAAATAATAAAATTTTCCTTTTAAAACAAACTCGCTTCTTAAAATTTAAAATATATTTTTAAAATCTCAATAACCAATTCAACTTATAAATTCCTCTCAATTTCCATCACATCGCTTCCATTTTGATTTCCTTAACCATTTTCACTTTTCAAAAATAGCAATCTACTATTCCCCTCACCCTATTTTCCATATTCAAATATAATTTCATCTATGAATTTTTATATTTCCAATTTATCATCCTATTATCGATTTCCTTTATTTATAAACATCGTTTATAAATTTTTATAACTCTTTTGAATCTTTCTTGTTTATAAAAATGATCTTATTTATAAAATGCCATTTTATAAATCCATTCTTTATAAACCCCATTTAAAATTTCCAATCTACTTTCAATATCGACTTCAACTCCTTTTTATATTTTCCGAATATCATTTATAAATTCTTTTATAAAATTCATTTTTAAAATCTGCATTTAAAAATTCACAACAGTTAAGTATAACCAAAAATCAAATAGTTTTTTTTTCTAACTCTAGTCTCTTTAAAATAACACCAATTTCAATGTAAATATTTTTATATAAAAAATTCCCTTTTATCACTTAATTTTTAAAAGATATTTATGGTATTTAAATTATTAAAAACTAGGCAGTGCTACAATAGCATTCAATAATTCCAAACACCACAATAATCTATATAGATTACTCTATACAATCCATATATCACAATATATGAAATTAAATTTACATTTATCGGTAATCCAGTTGGATCCCTTCAACATGTTTCCCTGCATCCATAGATGTTAATACAATATAAAAATACCAATCCCACTTCGAGGGGGATATTGTGGTTTATAGGGTTATCCGCTATTATGCAGGGTATACAAGGTCTCATCCGCTATAATGTGCGGGAATATCACTCCAAATACTAGTGTACACACACGTGCGCGCGCGCACACACACACACACATATATCATCCAAACTAATAATAATTTATAAAATCATCCAAACAACCAATACTTTAAATTCAACAATTTTAAATTATACTGGCAATCCAAATGAATGAGATTGTTCTCACCTTGATTTTAATTTTTGTCGAACATCCAGATTTTAAACCAAATTGAATAGCATTCAATTTAAATTTAAAACCCCAGCTATCTTCAAAAAAAAAATCCCCGAACCATTTTTTATTGCATGATATTCTTCAATACGGTCTCAATGCTGCTTGTTTCGTAATTTATCGACCTTGCACGAAGATGATATATATTTTATAAGATTCAATAATTTTAAATAATATTATATTCATTAATACCATATTAACAGAAATTACCCTCTCCCACTAATTAAATTGCCACCCAGTTCGTGCGATGTCATATTCCACCATGTCTTACTGCGACCCAGCTCCTTCGACCATCAACGGCCATCGATGTGAAGAACCCAAATACTCACCTAATCGACAACCCCATCACCAATGCCAAGAAAAATTCAAGCCCTAGCTAAAATGAACCCTTTGACTCCTTCTGCCTGCGTACTCGACTCCACCTCCACCGACACCTTCGAGAACTCGATCACGACCTCGTCGACCCTAGCGCAACGTCCACATCTCATCACGACTTCGTCCTCCAGTCTCCACCATGCCGAACAACGTGATCGAAGTTCGTGAGTACCCCCCTCCCCCCCCCCCCCCCCCGGCCACACAAGAAAGTCGATCGCAATCACTCGCATTTGCCCCCTCTTCCATTGCTGCTGCGCTATCCTCCCTCGCGGTGTGCCGACGATTTCCCCTTCATTTGATTTTTTTCTTACAAATGAATTTGATTTTGGGAATCGATTGAAGGAATGAATGGTTAAAACTATAATTTGAAGATGGCACGATGTTTTGTAAATTGAAGACATCGCGAATTTTCTTTATAAACAAGACTTCGAACTGATTGAAGGAAAAACGAAAGATGTCACATTTTTGAATGGCTTACCGGATGTAGGGCAGCTCAGCAGATGTAAAATAGTTGATGGATACATATGTTTTGTCTTAGAATTTATAATATTATTTAATTTTCAAAATATCTCGTTATCGGTAACTCAAAATCTACAATTTCTATCGAGACGTGCCGCTAGGCATTTATAATGTTATACCCCTATTCCAAACGCATTGGAAAAGGTTTTAAGTCCTAATTCGACCGTATGGAGAAGATAGCTTTTTGGACCCAAATATTATATTAAATTTCGATATAAATTTCAATGCTTTTCTATCCCGTACGATCAAACGATACGCTGCGAAACTTGAAATCCAATAATAAATACATTATTATGGATCCATTAAAACTAGTTTCGTCGAATTCCGAGACTGTACTCCGGATTGCTATTTTAAATTGTCGATTAAATCGACGATTTTCTATTTTTCCAAAATCGCTTAAAACTTTCAGTTTTAAATTCTCATTAAATTATAATTCAAATAGAATTTATATCGATATTAGAAAGTGTTTCGGTTCCATATTCAACTCCAATTCAATCATTTAATTGATTTCTAATTATTAACTCAATAATTAAATTTATAAATTGAATCGTTATATTTGGAATTATAAATTCATTTTAAAGTTTTCAATTAGAACCTTCATATCTAAAAATCAATTTATATTCCAAATTCAGTATTTTAAAACAACTTAAATATTCAAAATCAAACGACCAAAATCCAAGTCGCTACAAAGCAATTACTAACCCCTTTTTGGAACTTTAGTTTATAATTTAAAGCCTTTTAAAATGATATATAGATATATGTATTATAATTTATTTATAAAACTAGATATTTAATATAACAATTTACAAGATGAGATATTTATATAAGATATTAATAAAAGAAATCTACATATACTTAAAATTGATTTTAATTTAAAATAGGTTTTAAAACATTTACTCAATATATGTCTTTAAAATATTCAAAATCTTGGAAAAATTCCATGTTTTTTATATAATTAAAAATAAACCCTCTTCTTTAAAAATTCATAAATAATTATTAAAAATTCATAAAAATATTAAACCATTTTTAAAGTACTTTAATAAGAGTTAGCAAACATTTGTAAAAGGCCATTTTTAAAGTACTTTAATAAGAGTTAGCAAACATTTGTAAAAAGAATGAAACAAAATACTTAAATTTAAATATCTTTTCAAACCTTTAAAGTCTAAAACAAAAGCTAAAATGGGTCAGTTTTGCACAACTGCAAGTTTGGTCACTTTTTGATATATTACTCAACTTTTAAGATTCAAAAATTTCATGGTAGTAAGAATGCATATAAAACATCACAAATATGATGACAAACCCCTTATGGTCTCTCTACAAAATTCCATAGGAATTGTTGAACACAAGGTAATTCCAAAGTGCATCTACATCAATTATCGCTATAAGAGCACTTTCAAATCCAAGTCCAACCTAACCAAAGTTCAACTACAACATATGTGCTTTGTTCCAAGGCTATGGTATAAGTCATAAAATTCCATTCAAGTCCTTACATATGGACTACATATCCTATATGCTTTCAAAGCAAGAACTGAAAGAATATTATAATTATATGTCAATATTACAACATATATCCATCCATTCAATCACAAAGCAAAAATCAATAACAGGCAAATATACACAATGTATATTCATTCAAGGTTGTGAGTTAGCTCACCCTTAAGCATGTGAACAAACAAGTTTAAGCAACCACTTCCTACCTCTTCCTTCCAAATACTAACTTCTTACCTCTTTTCTAGCTTTTGCACTTGTTTCTAGGCTATTATAAGGCAATATTGCTCGCAACCTATCTTTTAGGGGGGATATGGTTTGATTTTTTTCAAATATAAGTAGCTAGGGGTTGTTGTGATGTTGTTTTAAGGATCTAGTCCAAATTTAAGTTGAATTGGAGTTGTTTCGAAATATATTTTCCTAGGAAATTTATGAAGAGAAAGAGTGGTTACTTTTTGTATAAAAATTGTAATATGGATTCAAGAGGTATCCCCCCTTCTTTTATAAGGCTTCACAAGGTGTTCTTTAACCTTACTTTCATCCCCCCATCATGCCATGGAAGGCTCACCCCTCCACATGCTCATTGCTCTCCTTTACACCTCTTACCATTGGTAAAAGACTAAACTACCCTTACCCACAAATATCTCTTATCCATTAAAAGCTTCTAGAATGTTCTAATTGATCCGTGAAGAGAAGTGTGTTAATTATTTCCTAACGTCTTCATATGTTCATTAACTTAGTACAAAAGAGTTCGAACAACTTATATTGATCGAAAAGCTGTCTATCGATAAAAACTGATTTTCAATCACATTATCGATTTTTTTTCCAAGAATATATTTTTGTAAAAAAAATTCAAAAAAAAATTCCTTATCATTATTCATTAATTAAAAGATGTTTAACAAGGTTATAAAATCATAATAATAAACAAGCATCATTGCCCAAGTGGTTAAGTCATTGGGCTTTGGTGCGAGAGGTCAAAAGTTCAAAACTTGCATAGCATGATTCGAACATTTATTGACATGTGATATGCTGTCCCAGTGACATGTTGTACATAAAGTACCATTTAAAAAAGTCATATTTATAACACTTGACTATATTTCAAAACATTATGGTATTCGAAGACGAATTATTCGAATAACAGGTTGCTACAAATTTATAGAGAACATTTTAAATTTTATTTTGAATAAAATCTTTTATTTTATTTAGATTTATAAAATGATATGGTATTATTTAATTTTGTGCTAAGTTAAATATATGTGTACCAAACACACATATATAAGTGTGTGCATGTGTAACATATCAATCCATGTTCGATATCACATTCTCGTATATAGATATTGAGATTTACATCGCAACGGATACATTAGCTCATCCAATATGTAAATATGATGTCCAAATGTATGTATGTACGTATGTTTGCTTTATAATAATTTATTTCAAATTATGCATATATATATATATATATATATATATATATTATAAGATTTTATTTATATATAATTTGGCATAAACATATAAATGTTTATATATGAATAAAATTATATAATATTGACAAAATGTATATATTAATTACTATATAAATAGGTTCATGTCATTTAAGATGTAATAAATAATGTCGAAAATGGTGCTTATACAAATACAATTTTTCATATATATATATATATATATATATGTATATGTATATATATATATATTTGTTAAATGCTTATACATATGTGTATAATAAAGAGAGAGAATGTGTGTAAGTATATTAATATAAATAAAATAACAAAATAATTTAGACACACACACATATGGTCATGCACATGACATATGTTATATTATTTAAGTTCTAAATAAATAAATATATTTATAAAACCACATAAAACTATATAAAATAAAAAAAAATATTTTTCATGTGACGCCCCACCTCTATACTCACGCTAGCCAAGGACACTACGGAGTAATGCCGTCAACTAGCACGAAGAATAAGGCTGTTGAGGAGCGACCCTCCGTGTAATTGCTTTGTGCGAGCACCGATATGTTAGATAGTATAACATGCATTTCATTTCAAGAGGAAATCCGACATGCCGATACAAACTCGAAGCTATTACACAGTGGCTATGTGGTCTTTGGAAACAAATATAGAAATAAACATAACATAAATCAGTCACAGATATCCATATCATAAAGGCGGAAACAGATATGAATATAACACATGAAAGTGTACATCAGAGTAGTGGTCAAACAAGATCCACAATATCAAAAAAAAAGAATAGATACAAGTGCTAGAAAAAAGAATATGTATACATCAAGGAGTCTCTATCTCAAATGTATAACAACAAAAACTACCAATCTAATGTAGTTAGACAAAAGTCAGATGATGATCCCTGAGAAGGAGTCAAGCAGAAGCACCTGCAACATCTCGGTCTGACCCGAGTATTATTTAATAAGAAAATAATAAACGGATCAATCTAGCTATAAATATCAGATAAAATGAGATAGAATAAGAGATATGACGAAAATGTATGAGAACAATAATGCCATACTATGAAAAGTATACATTCAACAACAATAAAAATCATACAATATCTCAAAAATCTCATAACATCAAAAAGAATCTCATATTCTTTACCATATTCACCAAACCACAAATATTGGCGAACATATCAATGCCAGTCATAAAAATTAGTGAAACGCAAATTCTAGAAATCATCGATTAGAAATCCAGAAATCACAAAAAGGGGAAGGCCTATCATAAATGGGGGCATGAAATCTCTCCAACACGTGTATCGCAAATGGAACGCTATTCCATGGTCGTTAACCATAAAGCTGGAACATCGACGCAGTACAATAACGGTACATCCCATGAACCGAAACTCAAATAATTTGGAACATCGATGCAGTACAATGACGGTACGTCCAATGAACCGAAACTCCAATAATTCGGAACATTGACACGGTGCAATAACGGTACGTCCAATGAACCGAAAAGTTGGGACATCGATGTAGTACAATAATGGTACATCCGATGAACCAAACTCCATAAAAGAACATCAGTCACTAACCTATAAGAATTGAGTCGAAACTCCAAAGAACTAATAGGTCGTTAGCCTATAGTAGAAATGAGACGAAGCTCCATAAAACGAGGTAGCGTCCCCTACGTGGACAAAGAGACAAAGCATATCGCTAGTCTAAATCACAAAATGATCATCATTGATCATCCAGGAGTGTCAATTACACTGAGCTAGTAAATAAATGAGTTTAGCTTCACATCCCACAACCACCGGCTTAACTTAGAAATTTATGAACAAATTGTAGATTCCCACTTGAAAATTGTCATAGGAGTTTCAATCGATCAAATCCAAAAATTAACCAAAGAAGTAAACACAAGCATTTCGTACCACTAGTTTTACTAAGTCGTTTAATTAGATTTCTCAAGCGAATGAGGTAAAGGTTTGTATATACTAATAGATTGGAAAACGGTTTTATAAATGAGTTTGATATTGAAAGTAGAGTTGAAATCATCTTTGTGAAAGAGTTTGAATATTTACTACTAGTATAGAAACCTTTGTATTTTAAAGTGACAAATCACAAAAATGATTGTAAAAACAATCAATCACCAAAATTCACATTCGAAGAAGTGAATCAAATCCATAGAAATCGATATCGAATCCATCAAGATGGATATTCCTAAAAATCCCAAAAAGAAGTCATCAAAGTCGAATAAATGATAACAACAACTCAGATAATCATGAATCGATATAAATTGGAATCTCAACCAAAATAGGCAAATTAGGATGAATCAAGCAGGTCAGTCGACTGGACACTGAGTTTAGTCGACCGGCCCAATGCCTGGAAAACTCTTGGGTTCCAGGTCAGTCGACTGGACTCAGAGAACCAGTCGACTGGAACCTGTTTCCCAATATTTCCAGCCTATCACAATGAAGGGCAAACTCTCAACAATTTGAGATCGGACGAGCAATAGGCGCTAGAGGTATATGCCAATCGACAACCCAGCCCTATAGGCTCTTCGATACACCACCAAAAGCATGTTCATACATCAAAGCTAGGATTTTTAAAGTTTTTGACTTCAAAACACCAAAAATTGAAGTGTTCACCAAATCAATTTAAACCAAAAGCAAATGAACATGAAAAGATGTTAGGAATTCATACCTAACAATAACAATAGTTATAGACATGGATGTGAGATAAAAATCTCACTTTTTCTCAAAAACAATAAAGGAGAACCTTGAAAACAAAAGGAAGATCAACCACTCTTCAACTTTATCTCTAGAAACTCCAATCTAAGATTATAAACATTTATTTCCTAAGTTAGGTTATAGGGAATTTCTGAAATTGGAGAGAGATTGAGATGGAGAAGAAGAAGATGATACTTAGCTAAGCTTCTCTTGGATTTTGGAGTTAGAACTTGAATTTGCAAAGGATCTAGGGCTTAGGAATTTTAATTTCCAATCTCTTTCCCCATTTTTCCTAATGCTTGAAGTGTTAGGAAATAGAAATGAAATGGATGAGTGGGGGTGGAGCTAGGGTCTTAAATTAGGGTAAATGGGCTGAAACCCAAACCCAAAGCCCTAAGTGAAAAGGTCGAAATTCTAGCTAACTCCAAACATATCAATTTTTATACTCAAAAAGATCGCAAACATCATTTTGAACTCAATGGAAGTTGTCTCGAGTCCTAATTTGACTGTTTGTAAAAAGTAGCGTTTCAGACTATAATCCGACTAACGATGCTATATTTAAATAAAATATTTAAATACACAATCGTAAATTATGCGGCTTGTTACAAACTCCCTTCCTTAAAGAAATTGCATCCTCGCAATATTTAAGAAGAAAATAAAAAGTAACTACCATAGAAGCATATCAACACAAAAGAAATTTGAAATAAGAAGTTCACCTCAAAGAGCACGAGAAAGAAAGTCCAGATGTGTTCGCTCGATGAATTCTCTAGATTCCCAAGAACAATCCTTAGGATTTGAGGACCATTGAACTTTCACAAGAGGGACATCTTTATTTCGAAGGTGTTTTACCTCCGATGCAATGATATGAATAGGATGCTGCTCATAAATCAAATTAGGTGAAACTTCAATTTCTTCAACAACACCGGGCTTAAGAATAGAATCGGAATCTCGAAGGCATTTCCGTAGTTGGGAGACGTGAAAAACGTCATGAATAGCAAAAAGTCAAGCCGGTTCAACAACGTAGTTCAATAACGATATGCTCGAATAATTCAAAACAACGACGTAGTATAACAACAGTACGTTGGATGTACCCGAAACTCAAATAAATTGGACAACGATGTAGTACAATAACGGTACGCCCATTGATCCTGTCAAGAAGATCATTCCATTCGGACATCAACAAAGAAACAACCATTTGTTGTTTACGACTAAGGGAATCGGCAAAAAGATCTCCCTTTCCAAAGTATAGAGAATATCAAGATCATAAAATGCAAGAAACTCGAGCCAACGATGTTGACACAAATTAAGTTCCTTCTGAGAGCATAGATACTCCAAAGATTTATGATCGGTGTAGAGAACAAATTTCTCTCCCAAAATAATGATGCCAAATTTCTAAAAGGGAAAACAATAGCCGCGAACACTAGATCATAAGTGGCATACCTAGTCTCGATAGGCTTTAATTGTATAGAAGCATAAAGAACATTCTCTTTCGTAAGAGAACGACACCCAAACTAATACAACTAGCATCGGTACATACAATAAAGTCTTGGTTCCCTTCGGGAATCACAAGAATAGTAGTATAGGAAAAAGAGTTCTTTTAATTGATCCTTTTTCCCAAAAAGCTAAAACTTTCAAAACGGCAATTAACTTTATGTAGTCATCTTTTAGAAAAATTTACTTATTCCAAGTCAATTTACCGTGTCAAATTTGTCTCATCAAAGCATTTTAGGAGATTCCTATCGATAACGTTGATCGGGCGCATCGACCAGAATTCTTAAAGCGCTTAATGGGAAAAATAACAAAAAATCATCTTCTATATGATAAAAATATCTCTTAAAATTTTTACGAATACACTTTGCTCGTTTTAAGAACAAGATCCAATTATACTTAGAAATAAATCTTATGAAAAAGACTTGCAAATTTTAAACTGCTGTTTTCATCTACATTAATAAATTCAAAAACGGACTCATCGAGGTATTCGCCGAATTCTCGATTAATAAGATGGATGAAATAAGCTGGGCAACTCGAATGACATCATGTGTCATTCATAAGGATCATAATGAGTGCGGAACGCGGTTAGTGGAACGCTATCGTCCGCAACGCATAGCTAATGAAAACTGGTGGTAAAGTCAAACTAAAAAGACCTTAGCACCACTCAAAAGATTGCTTAGGTGTTAACCCTAAGACAATCTCAAAGATACCGAAAAATTTCACAAACTACTTGAATGAGAGAAATAACATTTTCTTCAACAAGTGGATCTAGAAAATAAAATGATGCCACCAAATTGGAATCAAAATCATTTTAGAAAAATAGAAATTTTCTTAACATATTGAAAATGTCGAAGATGGATAGTCCACTCGGGACATAGGACATGGCTTCATAATGATTAAGCCAATCCTTTCACAAAATCAATTCTGAAGCCTAAGTAACGCATAACATGCAAATCGGCCCAGAAAGAATAATCACATAAAATAATTTCGACATCTTTTCAAAATAAACTGAGCGTTGCGAATCCACTATCCGGATAGCAATTCTCAGCGAAGTCATCAAGCCTAAAATATTTAAAGAGAAGAAATCAACAAGTTCTTTCAATATAAAAATAATGAGATCAACCCATATCAAAAGAACTCGAATAGGATAATCAAAAAACAAATATCATCAAGGACCGAATGAGAAATACCTTGACCAAGAGAAGTGCTACTAGGCGCTTGCACAACATTTAGCTTTCCCTCCCTCTTGCTTGGAAATTTGGGACATGAAGATAAAAGATGACCCGAACTTTTGTAATAACGACAAAAGAGAGGTTTCGGTCACCTATTAGCATTATGGTCCCTGGAACCACAATTGTAGCATTGTCCACGACTAGAGGTAGGAGTCTTTGCTACCGGAGTTTCTTGTTTCCCTTTCCTGTTAGGAATGGGGCCTTTGAATTTAATAGGCCTCTTTATGTCAGTGTTAAAGTTCTGTTTGGCACCCACAACTTCAACATCACTTCCATTATCGGCCTCTTCAAGTCGAAGAGCGATGTCAATAAGCTGATCAAAATAAACTTCTAGTTTCATAAGTAATGGCTTCTTGAGGTTCTTATTCAACACATAGACAAACCTCTGAGTTTTCTTCAATGAGGTATTAATATACTCGACCCCATAATTAGAGAGAGATTCAAAAGATGCGACATAGTCTGTCATGAAAGATTCACCTTGAACAAGGTCAATAAAGCGCCGAGCTAAAGTTACTTATTCAGCCTCCGGCATAAATTTCAACTCAAACCTTTTCCAAAATTGCTCCCAAGTAAGATCCGCTTCGATAATCTTAGAAATCAAAAGCTCGTACCAATCTAATGCTCTTTCTTGGAGCATGCTAGAAGCCACTTGGACTCGATAAAGATCAACGAGATTCAATGCGGAAAAAGATGCGGTCACATGATCTAAGCCAAGCTTGGATTTCTATAACACTTTCGGATCCCTTGAATGGCCTTCCACCCAAATCGGTATAGTCTCTACACAAGCGTGCAAATCCAGATCTAGGATGAGTAGGCTCGGGAATGGGTCCGACATCTTGAGCATTCTTTACGAGATCTAAAAGCTGCTGGGCAGACATAAATACTCCCTCTTGAGGAGTAGCACTGGATTGACCGGCACTGGGTCGGTTAGATCTAACCATTTCTCTTCTTTAAGAAAGAAAGAAAGAAAGAAGAAGAAGGTTAATCTCAGAATGAATATCAAACAATCATGATTGATAAAATAATGCATCACAAAGAAAATAGGATAGAACGGGCCAATGACTCGAATAAAACCCTAAGGCTCGACTCCTAAGATGGACTTAGGACGACGATCCTTGTTAAATTATTCTACAATGTTCCGAAGTTTTGCTCTGATACCAAGCTGTGACGCCCCACCTCTATACTCACGCTAGCCAAGGACACTACGGAGTAATGCCATCAACTAGCATGAAGAATAAGGCCGTTGAGGAGCGACCCTCCGTGTAATTGCTTTGTGCAAGCACCGATATGTCAGATAGTATAACATGCATTTCATTTCAAGAGGAAATCCGACATGCCGATACAAACTCAAAGTTATTACACAGTGGCTATGTGGTCTTCGGAAACAAATATAGAAATAAACATAACATAAATCAGTCACAGATATCCATATCACAAAGGCGGAAACAGATATGAATTTAACACATGAAAGTGTACATCAGAGTAGTGGTCAAACAAGATCCACGATATCAAAAAAAGAATATATAAAAGTGTTAGACAAAAGAATATGTATACATCAAGGAGTCTCTATCTCAAATGTATAACAACAAAAACTACCAATCTAATGTAGTTAGACAAAAGTCAGATGATGATCCCTGATAAGGAGTCAAGCAGAAGCACATGTAACATCTCGGTCTGACCCGAGTATTATTTAATAAGAAAATAATAAACGGATCAATCTAGCTATAAATATCAGATAAAATGAGATAGAATAAGAGATATGACGAAAACATATGAGAACAATAATTCCATACTATGAAAAGTATACATTCAACAACAACAAAAATCATAAAATATCTCAAAAATCTCATGACATCAAAAAGAATGTCATATTCTTTACCATATTCACCAAACCACAAATATTGGCTAACATATCAATGTCAATCATAAAAATTGGTGAAACACGAATTCTAGAAATCGTTAATTAGAAATCCAAAAATCAAAAAAAGGGGGAGGCCTATAATAAACGAGAGCATGAAATCTCTCCAACACGTGTATCGCAAATGAAACGCTATTCCATGGTCGCTAACCATAAAGCTGGAACATCGACACGGTACAATAACGGTATATCCCATGAACTGAAACTCAAATAATTTGGAACATCGACGCAGTACAATAACGGTACGTCCAATGAACCGAAACTCCAATAATTCAGAACATTGACGCAGTACAATAACGGTACATCCAATGAACCGAAAAGTCGGGACATCGATGTAGTACAATAACGGTACATCCAATGAACCAAACTCCATAGAAGAACATGGGTCGCTAGCCCATAAGAATTGAGTCGAAACTCCAAAGAACTAATAGGTCGTTGGCCTATAATAGAAATGAGACGAAGCTCCATAAAACGAGGTACCGTCCCCTACGTGGAAAAAGAGACATAGCATATCGCTAGTCTAAATCACAAAATGATCATCATCGATCATCAAGAAGTGTCAATTACACTAAGCTAGTAAATAAACGAGTTTAGCTTCATGTCCCATAACCACTAGCTTAACTTAGATACTTACGAACAAATTGTAGATTCCCACTCGAAAATTGTCACAGGAGTTTAAATCGATCGAGTCCAAAAATTAACCGACGAATAAACACAAGCGTTTCACACCACTAGTTTTACTAAGCCGTTAAATTAGATTTCTCAAGTGAATGAGGTAAAAGTTTGTATATACTAATAGATTGGAAAACGGTTTTATAAATGAGTTTGATATTGAATCATCTTTGTGAAAGAGTTTGAATATTTACTACTAGTATAGAAACCTTTGTATTTTAAAGTGACATATCACAAAAATGATTGTAAAAACAATCAATCACCAAAATTCATATTCGAAGAAGTGAATCAAATCCATAGAAATCGATACTGAATCCATCAAGATGGATATTACCAAAAGTCCAGAAAAAGAAGTCATCAAAGTCGAATAAATGATAACAACAACTCGGATAATCATGAATCGATATAAATTGGAATCTCAAGCAAAATAGGCAAATTGGGATGAAGCAAGCAGGTCAGTCGACTGGACACTGAGTTCAGTCGACTGGCCCAATGCCTGCAAAACTCTCGGGTTCCAGGTCAGTCGACTGGACTCAGAGAGCTAGTCGACTGGAACCTATTTCCTAGTATTTCCAGCCTATCACAATGAAGGGAAAACTCTCAACAATTTACGATCGGACGAGCAATGGGAGCTATGGGTTTATGCCAATCGACAACCTAGCCCTATAGGCTTTTCGATACACCACCAAAAGCATGTTCATACATCAAAGCTAGGATTTTTAAAGTTTTTGACTTCAAAACACCAAAAATTGAAGTGTTCACCAAATCAATTTAAACCAAAAGCAAATGAACATGAAAAGATGTTAGGAATTCATATCTAACAATAACGATAGTTATAGACATGGATGTGAGATAAAAATCTCACTTTTTCTCAAAAACAATGAAGGAGAAGCTTGAAAACAAAAGGAAGATCAACCACTCTTCAACTTTGTCTCTAGAAACTCTAATCTAAGATTATAAACAAATATTTTCTAAGTTAGGTTATAGGGAATTTCTGAAATTGGAGAGAGATTGAGATGGAAAAGAAGAAGATGATACTTACCTAAGTTTCTCTTGGATTTTGGAGTTAGAACTTGAATTTGCAAAGGAGCTAGGGCTTAGGAATTTTAATTTCCAATCTCTTCCCCCATTGTTCCTAAAGATTGAAGTGTTAGGAAATAGAAATGAAATGGATGAAGATGAGTGGGGGTGGAGCTAGGGTCTTAAGTTGGGGTAAATGAGCTGAAATCCAAACCCAAAGCCCTAAGTGAAAAGGTCGAAATTCTAGCTAACTTCAAACATATCAATGTTTATACTCAAAAAGACCGCAAATGTCATTTTGAACTCAATGGAAGTGGTCTCGAGTCCTAATATGACTGTTTGCAAAAATTAGCATTTTGGACTATAATCCAACTAACGATGCTATATTTAAATAAAATATTTAAATACGCAATCGTAAAATATGCGGGTTGTTGCATTTCGAATCTTAAATTTAAGTTTAAAATTTCTATAAAATTTTACATAAAATTTTATAGTTTGTAATTTTAATATATAATTTTATAATATAAAATAATTTTAAAATTCAATTTTAAATTATGAGTTTTAATTTAAATATTTGAAAATAAAAAGAAAACTTTTGGCTTTCTACCGTGAGCTTAATATGCATCAATAAAACTTTATAAATATAAAATATATTTTATAATGGATATAAGAATTCATATAATTATTTATATGATATATTGATTTAAATATTATTTATAGATAATATATAAATAAAAGTATTTTCATACTATTTAAATATTATGTAAGAATAATATACTGATTTAAGAATTTTATTTTCATATTTTACACATACTAACATAGTGTTTAAATTATAAATGGTATAAATATATGTTTATATGTATATATTAAATTAATTAATTAAAAGTTTTTTTTTTATTCTGAGCTGTACTTTACTTAGATGAACTATCATAATTTTTTATAATCATATGTACATATACATACAACTAACTAAATTTGTGACAATATATCTACATATTCGAATTGTCATCTAACTAATAATATTATATACATATATAAATGAACATTATAATTATAAATGAATATTTGTAACTAAATTAGAAATGTGTCTTGCAGCCAAAGCCCTTAAGCACATCTTGAAATGATGTTATATGCTTCTAGAATCGATTTTCGAACCAATAGAGTGCTAGTCCTTGAACTATCGACCACCAATTATCAAATAGCAATTGAATTGTCTTGATTTGGGCTTGATAAAATGGAGAGACTAGAGGGGATTTTCGACTAGCAATGACTGGAACTGGAGGCTCCACAATGTTCTAAATCAAATGGAGAAAGAGATGCTTAAATAGATGATAAAAACGAGAGAACTTAGGATCTCATCTTTTAATCTATCCTCTTCAATCTTCGCCATCCATTTTCAAACCCTCTAACCCAGATTTTAAGCCGCTTATATCCCATGTTGTAGCTGATCCTATCAGCTCACATGTCGGGCCTTAAACCCATTTGAGCTCGACCGAATATTTTCATTTTAATTCTAATTTAAAACGCTTATCAATATCGTATATCGATTAATTGTTTATAACATTTATAAATACAATTAATATTCATTTTCAAATCAAAATCAATTCTATAAATATAATTTTATTTGATTAATTTATAACAACCATAAATTAATTAAATCATTTGGTCAAATGAGAATTCATCGTTTTCATTTATGTGACTCGTTAGGTGTAAATTTGGTTAGGGATTAATATTAAACTATTCGAATATTAACGTTCACACGTCACTTAGTAAGTGATGTGACACTTTAACCAAATTTATTGCTTATTTGGTTTCGGTAAAATCTGATTTTAAATTGTTAAGCAACGGTTGTGACTTTATTTATACAAATTCTCTTTGTCAAAGCTATATCACTTTGGACTTATGAAATCTGGTAATGGTAAAAATTTCAATATCGTCAACATTCAACTCTATAGTCCAAATACATAGCTCTTGGTTCAATAATAACAATTATTATTAATTGAATTACTCTGTTCAGAGATTTTGACTTTGAGTTGACCGTAGTACTAACCTCATATAACTAAGGAGATGAATCCTCTCTTGAATAGTGTTTCACATCCAATACTTCCACTCGACCCAACTATAGTCATTCGATGGATGTCGTGCCATGATTTGATTATAATCAAAGCGGAGCTTTCTTTTCGAAGATCCATGGTATTCTCAAGTCGAGAGAACCGCATAAATCAATCACATCGGTATTTTCTGTTTGACCTTGGTTATACTAACCAACAAAAAACCATTGAATGAGTCGTTCCATGGTTATCCAATAACCATTAGTATGTAAACCCTAGGTGCTCCAACCAGTCTTTCACTACCTAATATTTGGAGAGTATTACGTTGTGCAGTTAAAGCCCTGCAAAATTTTTGCTATAATGCATAGTGCTCTTCGTCCGCTACGCTATTTCAATTTGGCGCTATTAAACAGTAGATCATCTTTAAGCCTCGCTATTTTCTGCTACATCCGCTAAATCAATGACTTTTAGCAACTACTTTAGCAACATAAATATACAAAGGTTGATTTGACTAGTTCTCTTTTAAAAACAAATCAACAAAGTTAGGGTAAAACCTAATTTTAAGACATAAGTGCTTAATATAAGTTAGAAATTTATTGTAGTCGCCAAATCTAGTCTTCAAAATCATGATGTCCTTCGATTTTGTTATATAAGATTAAATAATATAACTTTTTCCTACATAAATCATGTGAGAATGAGAATAAATTAACTTTAAAATATTTGGTTTTATATCCAATGAAAGTTTTTTGCACCTTCGCTATTTACCGTTATATCCCCGTTTTATCCCGCTATAACATTTTGCACTTCCACCGCTATAGAATTGCTAAACGCTTTAACTGCATAAGTGTTACGTATTGTAGTCTCAATGGGTACATCGATATCCTGTCTCGGTGTATTTTTGCTAGGAACATTTAAAATGATGTGTTTTATAATATTGTAATACAATACCTGTGATTACAACTATTCGTAATTACTATCATAAACACATCATTTATGGATTTTACGTTAAATATATTTAATTAAGCATTTAACTATTTATAACACATCATAAAAATTATATAAAAGAAAGAAAACACTTTTATTACGAAAGAACATTGATTACAGAGTTAATTAATTACAATAAATTATAAAATAACCCCCAGGGCATGCGCTTAACTCTACCAAAATGCGCACCCACTCCTATGTCATACTGCCTTGCTCTATGCAAAGCACGCGCCTAGTACAGAACAACAATTGCATCACCTTATCAATTGTACCTCATCGGCCGAAGCAACGAGACCAATGACCCAGAGTGTTTCTCGCCTTCGAGCTATGAAATTTCATTCATTCAAGGGCCAACTTCAGCTACTATAAATACCCTTTGCTTTGCAGCTTCATAATGGTTCAAAAATCTATTTTCAGGGTAGAAAAATACAAAAGGCTCTTAAGTTAACCATTATACTCTTAAGTGCTCATACTTACTTGTTATTCTCTTATAATTCCTCGTGATTACGAGAGATCAACATAGTAAAAGGTCTTCATAGTGGATATAGGCAAGCTTCGTCGAAACACTTTACATCTCATGTCATTTACTTTAATTGCTCATTTATTCCTCTTTTTTTATTTTTAAGCCTGTGTTAGCAAGTAACCTTTGTTAATACAAACGCATCAACATAATTTCAAGATTGGCTAAAGTTCTAATCAACAACATGATTAACTACGCAAATGGTAAACCAACCGAATTATAACGAAACCGCAAAACATTACGACATCACTCAAAACTGCAACTCAAATTTTTACTATTATCAAGCTGAATCAATTTATAACAAATTTTTCCAAAAAAAATGAGTTTTATTTAATTCGTTATGTATAGTTATCGTATCTATTTAAAAAGGAAAATAAATTTCAACCCTAACAATTATCTCTTTTTATATATATTCCCTGAAATAAGAAGCAATGTGTGTAAACCATTATTTGAGATGAATTCTTCTTCTAATCAAATATTTTCAATCTAGTATTAAAGCAAGATTATGATTTAAGGTTTTGATTAGAATAATGATGGGAGGTTAGGATTTTAAAAAAATGAAATAAAAGGTTGGCAAAGTATGGTATCGTGGTTATCTTTAAGCTGATTCATAATGTCATGTGTAAATTTTTTAATCAGGTAATATGAAGAGTAAATTATGCGGTGAATAATGGTGCTCTTTTAGTAATTATAAAAGCTTCAAATTATGGTATACATATTATATAGAGGTTAATCGCTCTATTTAGGTTTCTTTCTTTGGTTTGCAAAGATAAACTTACCAAGATATCATCGGGGGAAAAAATTCAAAATACAATAACTTAGGGCCCATTTGGTACCATTTTGAATTTTGTGTTCTGCGTTTTCAATGTTCATTAGAAAATATGAAGATAGCGGAGAAGAAAATATAAAATTCTTAGCGATTACGACGATATACGGACGACGGAGAGTACAGTCCGCTTTTCGTACTTTTGTTTTTTACCAGAGCATGAAAAACAAAATAATTTTGTTTCCCGTATTTTGGAACATAACAAAGGCACGGACAACAATCAACTCCATCCATTGTCCGTTCATCGTCGTAATGACTACGAATTTCATATCATTTCTTCTATTTTCTCATATTTTGCAATACATATCGAAAATGCAAAACACAAAACTTAAAATGAAACCAAACAAGCTTTTATACATCCATACAAACATTACTGTTTTATTGATGTTGAATGGATGTTAAATGAAAACAGAGGAAAATCAATAAACCAGAGAAAGTTCAAGGACAACGGTATCATAATCAGTTTTGATAACTTTTCCAACTTTTAACGACTAATTTTAAGACATACCCTAGCACGTTGATAATTATGTTAATCACAATTATGATGCATTAATTTATTGTATTTACCATTTTTATTATGTATTTATTTATGTTGTCGCAACATTGATTATGATACATAACACAATAACCAACATATAAATGTGTGTTCATTGACAGTATATTAACTATCATTAAACTCAATGATTATGCGTAATTTTTTTATAAAGTTGTTTGCAAGTATCTTACTGATTCACTTGTATTATCTACGTTTGAGCCCCTGCAATTTTTAGATTTTACCATTGTTTGTAGGTTCCTCCTTTATACTCGAATTCTAATAGATTATAATTTCCAACAATTATTTATATCGTGTATGTATTTTCCTTTCACTAATTTGCATTTGAACCCACGTTTTACATTCTAATACAAAAAAATTATACATACCATCAATATTTAAAACGTTTTAAAACAAATTCTATCACTTAGCAACGTACTAAAAGAGAATACAAATTACAATAATCAGACGTAACACACAAGTTAGTCATTGATTGTGCATAAATCTCATAAACTCAAATTTTCTCTGATGTCCATAAGAAAGTTATGATTTTACGAGTTGTGGAACTTCACATTTTCTGTCCTAACTTTGTCATTAAGTATTTTCTAACAATATGAAATAACTTAGGCAATAAAAATATTAATTACTCATTATAACATTTCTTAATTAGAGTAACCTTAGATCTTTAAACATACTTGCTTTAAACAGCAATTTAAATAGTCAAGTTGATTTCCCAACGTTTTGTCAATTATTCATAGTAACACATAAGAGGCACAAGTACCGTCATTAAATTGGATGCAATAGGCAACAAGTAAAAAAGGGCATGTTTTAGAAACTTTCCTTTGTTGTTATAAATAACATGTTCTTTTTAGTATGAAATCGAATTTAATATTTCCTTATACCGGGAGAAATAATGAATTCAGTATACATTACACACATTTAGCCTTGATTGTATATTTGGTCTCTAAATTCAAGCTAAAATTATTATGATAATTTAAAGTATTTATTTATTTTATATCATGAACATCATATGTTCAAAGATAAAAGAAGTGCGTATACATTTACAAATATTACATAAATGTTTATGCATAATCCGTGTGCGGTGTGTATACATACATACATACAACATTGAAGTGTGACCAATACACACATGTTTTATAGTATTTATTTTATATCATGAACATCATATGTCCAAAGATAAAAGAGGTGTATATGTATTTACAAATATTACATCAACGTATACGCTTAATTTGTGTGTATACATACCTATACAATTAATGCCCTGCTAAAGCTCTACAAAATCCTCGATATAGCGTGTAGCCTCTTCGACTACTACGTTATTTTAGTTTAGCGCTATTGAACAATAGATCCGTTTTAAACCCCGCTATTTTCCGCATCCGTTTAATCAAGGCTTTTTAGCATCCACTTTAGTAATATTAATATATAAAGGTTGATTTGGCTAGTTTCTTTTAAACGAAATCAACAAAATTATGAAAAAGACCTAATTTTAAGGCATAAGTGTTAATATTATAAGTTGGAAATATACCGCAGTACCAAATCTAGTCTGCATAAATAATGATATTCTTCGGTTTTATTACATAAGATCAAACAATATTTCTTTTTCCTATACAAGATGAGAATAAATTAAATTTAAATACATAATTTTATATCTAATGAAGCTTTTCACCCCTCCGCTATTTTTCACTATAATTTTTTGCACCTCTACCGCTATAAAATAACTAAACACTTTAACTGCATAGATACATACATGCATACGTACATATATGAGCATTAAAGTTTGTGACCAATATACACACATATATTTTAATAATCTATATGCAAATATTTGAGGTATTCCTTGTAAATGCATACAGAACACACACATGTATGTATTTTTCAGTGTTAGTTAAACTAAAGATAATTACATATGTACATATACAAAGGATTGTGGTCTTCGTTGGAACCAAATATATGTTGTTTTAAAGTTTCTCTGTTTAGATTCAAAAAATATAATTTACAGATTTCTTTTAGTAAAATCATTTTATTTCAGCCCAAATAATGCAATCATAATATGTAAAAAGAATCTTTCTAAATAATTTTGGTCATCTCTCACTTTAATTTAATTAAGGTAACATATATCTTATTTAAAATGCCTTCTTTCCAGAAGAAATTTGATCACATTTTAAGTCATAAATCTTTCTATTATTTTTGAAACTAATCTATGAATATTGAATACTCTCATTTTGAAATGAACAAAATAAATACCCTCACCTTAATATGCCATATTTTACTTAATGCATACCATACATGTTACAAAAATACTCTCAGTTTGAAACGAAAGAAAATAAATACCTTAATTTAACACACGCTATCCACTACCACTACAACTAATTAGAATTTGGAAACCTAATCTTCAACCTTCAATTTTGTAAACTATGAAAGAAATTTAAGTTTAGTATCGCTCTTTATATTCATAAATTTAAATCTAACTTTTGAACATATAAATGTTAAAATTGTTAATTAAATAATTCTCACATTAAATTTAGACTTTATATAATTTAAGTCCACAAATAGAGAAGAATTTAGGATTATGTCAATGAAATTAGTTTTAGTGCTAAATTTTTAAAATTGATCATGCATGAATGTAACTTAATATTACATCAATGAAAAATATTAAAAAGGAATTTAACTTTAATTCAATTGATTGCGTATTTAATATTGAATTACTCTGCGTATTTGTTTATTATGAATAATTCGTTTACTATTGGTATTAATTTGTATTATAAATGGCACTTTTGTCTTGAAATTTATTGCAAATCTAATGGTATATGCAAAAAAATTATGACGTACAACTGGATTGGTCTGAATTATATTCAACAACGTATTACAAATAAAGCATAAATTAAAACATTGCCTTACGTGACAAATTGGTTAGACGTTAGTTTAGCATAAAATCTTGTAATTATGCATTTTTTTGTGTAAAGTCCTTCAAAAAGTTTTATTTTTACATTGAAAAAGCATGGACTTCGTAGCCTTGTCCTTAATTTTTTTCTAACAATATGAAATGGCTTGACCAATTCGAATGGAACATTACAAAGCCATCTAATACAAGTCGTGGACAATCCAAACAAACCAACTTTAAGTATGCGATCTTTGTCTAGTCAGTACCCTGGACTAAAATAAAAATATTTGATTATTTAGCGCGGAAATGAATAAAATTTGAACAACTGGATTTAATTGTCTTGTGGTTAAATAACCAGTGACGGTATAATTCTTGTCACATTCACGCGCAGTAAATACAGAAATAAAGAAAAAAACCGGGGGAGAAATTGGAAAGGAAGAAGGAAAATCAAAATTATATATAAGAAAACCTTCTTTTGTTTCTCCTCCAAAAAAATCACAAATCGAATCAATTCGATATTTCACAATTCTCAACCCTCATCAAAAAATCTTAAATTTCTCCACAATCAATTGCGAGCGCACGACTGATAAAGAGTCAAAGCAATTCGATTGTAGAATAAGTGCTTGGGCGATGGTATTGGGAGTTTGGAAGGGTTTTTTTAGGTTTTGATGTTGTCTGTAAGAAATAGGGTTGAATTAGGATTTGCGTCGAGAGAGAAAGCAATGGAGGAGAATGAGCTTGAAGAAGGAGAAGCACTCTCTTGCCATGCCGATGAATTTGTTGACCCAGATGTTGCTCTCTCTTATATAGTAAGAAATTTAGTTATTTGGATTGATTCTATGATTGTTGGATTGGATTTTTTTTGTATTTGACGTTTATAATGTTTAAGTTCTGATATTTTTTGTTGAAAACGTATTGGAGAACAGTATAGATATTGTTAACTTTGTCTAAGATGGTGGATTTCGAAATTATCTCGGTTAAACTGGGTTAAACTTCAATCCAAAGCTCAAAGCGTTGCTCGATTGTGTTTTGGATGGTATTATAGACTGAGTATAGGTATTGAAGTAGTGTTGTTTAACGTTAATAAGTAAACAGTAGAGTTAGCTAAGTCTTGCAGTACAAAAGAATAGTCCCATGTACCACAAAAATCAGCGATTGATGCTAAGTCGTAATAAGTATAAACTATGATGCATCCTTCATACTAATTTCACAACAGTTAACATGTGCTAAAGTGCATCAAGGTTTGCTGTGTTACTTTGATAGAATAACCTATTTATATTGTAATGAGGTTGATGTACTTGTGTCAAAATTTGAAAATGGCTACTATTTTACTTTTTCACTCGGGATATAGTAATATTGAGATTATCTTATTCTTTGGGGGTATACGTGTATTCGATATATAATTTTATTTAGCATATCTTTAATGAGTTGGCTGTGATAATGATACATGAAAGCATGGGAAAACCAAGGACAATCAGTTCTCATGGTAGCGAAGAAAACTCCTTACACATGACTTTGGATTTTAACTAAATGTTTTGGGGTATTTGTAAATAATTGGCGATGGATATGAGATGTTGATAGGTCCTAGAAAATATATCATATATCTTCATGTTACAATGTATTTTCATACTTTACTTATCACGCATCTTCATATTCGCGCAAGCATGTGTGTATGTGCGCTCGCGCATGTGTGTGCATGTGTATGTGAATCTTTCATACAAATTTCACTTTTTATTATCATGCAATATTCAAATTTTGTATGTAAAATAATGGTTCACCAAGGCTACTGTGCATATGTCTGCTATGTTACGCTCTTACTGTAACTTTATAACAATGTAATGAAGTCAGTGCATAGTCGTATTGAAACCTGAAAAAAGACTGTACTTGTCTTTCCCACACATATATAATGTGGTAAACATGAGATAATCTTTTATGTATGGTTGCTTGAAAATATGTGTATTCACTATATACTTATATTCGGCATTGCTCAAGTGTAGTATTTATATCATTGTTTAAGAATAATACATGAATGCGTCAAAAAGAATAAAAAACTATGGGTTATCATTGTAATGAAGATCTTGTTATACACAACTTTGAAGTATGATCCATGTTATATTAAAACCAATCAAGCTAAGGTAACAAAACTATCATCTTGCTTAATATTGCTTAAGTGCTGCTTAATTTTTACACCAACATAATATGTTTCGTAGTATTAAGCTGTAAGTTTGAATGCTAAGATTTAAACATTACGAGTTTTATGGCTAAATATGATTCATTTTCTTCTCAATAATACATCTATCTATTAAATAAATGTAGTCTATAAATATAATTAATACACTTACGTCGAATCAGTTCAAACGTCACTTTTTAAGCTGTATTGTATATTTTTGTTATAAAATGAAGTGAGTGCCATCAAACATTGCTAATAACGCTCAAGAGCTTTTCACATAATGTTATTCAATTATAAAAGAAGTGAAGGGTCAGACAATCAATTTGTACGTAAGAACATAGTGCTCTCTGTAGCATATGCTATAACAAATAAATGTTTTGGAATATTTTGTAAATAATCGATTATTGATGTTGAGATGTTTGGGCTTTATATTATATTTTTTGACTGCTTTTTTATTATTATTAGTAAAGCTACAGTTTTGGCATCTGAAATATGTATGTATATAATATATACACATACATACATATACATATACAAACATATACATATACATACTTATTTACATACATACATATGTATATACACACACATATATACATATATAAATATATATATTCCCAACTTTTCGTTTCCTATGTTTGCTAGGTTACATCTTATCTTACTGTTGTGAATTTATTTATTTGTAGATTCATTAATTTTGCAAGAGCCAGTTTTGGTTACATGTTGACAGAGTGTCCTACGTCCAACTCATTACAATTTCAACTATTTGTTTGCTTCACCTTTTCTTATTCTATGATGAAAATCTCCCTCTCATTCTTCTTCATTTTGTTGCGCAAGGAAAAAAAGTAAGAAGGAAAAAAGATAACCCTTGATTTGAAACGTAAATGTGAAGGAGTTAGAAAGTTTTGGAATAATTTGTATTTTTTTTCTATGGATGATCTCACTTGCACATACGACATATCTTCAAAAGCTCGTTTCATTCCAAAATCTTTTCACACAAAAAATGAAGAGGGGGATAGAGGGGTATTTATAAGGAGTGGGAACACAGCCCTTACCCATTTGATTTACTTCAATGTGGAAAACGACGTTGATGTTCAAACCTGATTTAATTTCCAAAAGTACCGTTTCTCCAAACAAGATTGCTAGACTAATCAAAACATTGAGGCTCCAGCGTTTTAAAACTGATCTTACATCAAAATGGTATTTCATAAATATATGCTTTGTTACAAAAGACTCATTAATGTATTTTATGCATTTAGGATGAAAAAATCCAAGATGTACTAGGGAACTTTCAAAAAGACTTTGAAGCTGGAGTATCTGCAGAGAATTTGGGTAAGCCAGATATATTCAGTGTAATCCGCAGAAAGTTGGTTTCCTCACTTGTGGTTATCATACCCAACAATTTATTGATTAACAGGGGCAAAGTTTGGATGTTACGGTTCATTTTTGCCTACCTACCAACGTTCTCCTGCTATTTCATCTCATCACAGAAGTCCGTTAAAACCTCCGACTTCTAAATCTCCTTATAATTCGTCAGTTGAGGTAACTTTGTTTAGCTGCCAAATATGCGTGTGTGTGTTTTTTTTTAACATAACAATATTTGAAATTCAGTTTATATTGTCAAATAATATCATGTATCATTGTTGAAGTATGTGAAACAGAAACTTCCAGTTTCAAATACACCTGTTACCAAAAACAACATGGCTTCTGTTGCACAAAATAGATGTGCTTCCAATGCTGACTCCAAAAAGCTTAAATCAGTTTCAAATAGTAGCGACCAAAAGTCCCTGAAGGTCCGCATTAAAGTGGGACCTGATAGTACCTTGGCCAGAAGTACTGCAGCTATTTATAGTGGTCTTGGTCTTGACACTTCACCTTCTTCGTCGCCAGAAGATAGCCCGGATGCTTGTCCAAGTTCACTGAAAGTAGGAGATGCACCGGGTGATTCTCCTTCTTTTATTCTCCAGGTATGTTTTCTTCCTCGAATTACTTTCCATCCATGAAACTTTTGCACACTGAATTAGATGGTGCATAATTTGATGGAGCAGGCCATGACCAGTTTTTCAGTTCCTGGAGGTTATTTACTTTCGCCTCTTAGCACAGAACTCTCCCAGTTTACTATAAAAGAAAGCTCTTTCAATAGAAAAGTTGATAATTCAGTTAAGCTGAGTAGTAACATGCCTATGAAAGAGTTGAATGGGTATTTAGACAAAAGGATAAATTCTAAGAATGATAGGGCAGCTGAAGGTAATTTGAACACTGGATTAGGCACTTCGCGAAAGTTAAAAAAGGAAAAAGCAATTGCTGATACAACTGGCAAAGCTGTATCTGATTCCTTGAACATGCCAGTCAGGTCTTGTTCATTAAGTGCTGATTCAAACTCTGGAAGGCAAGCAGCTAGTGGCACAAGAAAGGGTTCTGTTAAGTCTTTAAAAGCTCCTAACGATGTAACCAAGCAAACAGTAACAAATAGAAACACAATACGGGGGTCTGCTAAGATTGCCAATGTAGGTATTTCAATGAAGCATAATCATAATGTCACAACTGCGAGTTCTAAATCGGAATCCGGAACTAGTTTTCCAAAGAAGGAAACAGAAGCAAAAAAATCTTGCAAACTAAAAATCACTTCATCCAATTCTCAGGAGGGATATGATAAGAAGCATAACCATATTATGAGTGAACCTGATGGTCAAAACAAGGGTTTCTATGATCGTGATTCTGTTATTGTCGAGTCTTCTAAGTCAACGTCTTCACATAAAGGTGTCTCACTCGTTAAACAAGCAGGAAAGAAATTCCAAAACACTGATAAAAAACACGAGGGTGAAAAAAGACAAAAGGTGTACGACAACATAGGTGATACACGACCTCTGAAGTTAATCCATACTAAAAAATGTTCAGGGACATCAAATGAAAAGAGTAAAAGCACTCATTCTAAAGATTATGGTTCAGAAGATAAATATGGCAAATTAATGTCACATAAGACAAACAAGAAGTGTCATAATAAAGATTCTGGTGGACATGTTGACCCACAAGGATGGGAAAATACTGAACCATGGTTCGATCAGAAATCAGGTATAAAGAAAGATGCTGCCGTTCACCATGAACCAGCTGTTGATAAATCTTCTGCATTTGCTTCAAATTCAGATGCAGCTATGGCATTAGATGCTCCTTCAGCTGTGGTCAATTGGGTGTGTTGTGACAAATGTCATATTTGGCGCCTCTTACCACCTGGACAAGATCCTGACAACCTTCCTAAGAATTGGCTGTGCAGCATGCAAGATTGGCTGTAAGATCCTTTTCGAACTCAACTTTTTTCCGTTCTTTCTTAGTCTTCATGCCAAATGTGGCATCATTTAGGTGTGATAACATATTGATATTCATTGACTTCATTTTATTATTTTATGCGTCAATTATGATCAGTTTTTTTGTTTTTATTAGTAAAAGACCAATTTGTATTGATGTGCAATAAGCCTATCTTCTATCTATTTTCCTTAGGTTGATAATGTCACACTGTTCCTGTTTCATTATACTTTATCCATGTAAGGGAAATTTTTAGTCCTGCATTACATACTACACATGGTTATGTTTACTAGTAGCATAGGATTATTATGTTTGCAATTTTTGTAGAGTTAACATAGAAGCTTATCCTGTCAATAGATTACAAAATACTGTTAACCTTTTTATATTTTCTTAGGAAAGAATTAAGTCTCATTTGTTTGCTTAAATGTCTTAGCTGTGGTATAATTGTTTGCTTTTCAAGTGATCTCAGCTGCGCACTATGTACCAGTGCCAGTGGTAATATAATCTAGTTGTATTTTACAAGTGAAAATTAATTGTCATCTGGCCGAGAATGCATGTCTGCTAAAACCCACTTTAAATATTCCAATAAACTCATTACTTTGATATAAGAAATTAGCGTTTACTTAATTGGTCGTGCGTATATTTCTTCACTATTCAAGTTATATAATCAAAAGTATTTTGGAAATAAATTGGAGAACTATGGTTTACAATGTATGAACGTGTTTGGATGACTAAGGATGTCTGCAGTAGTGGATTATGTTCAGTTAATGTGTCTGCTACTTTAATAGCGATTTTTGATGACGATGTTTAGCTGTAGGATGTGGCATAAAGAACCGTGAATTACAATTTGGGTTTTTAGATAACATATTCTATTAAATTCACACATGAATTTATGCAGGCCTGGATTGAACAAATGCTATGTCAGTGAAGATGAAACGACAAAAGCAATCAATGCACTATTCCCGGCTCCTACTCCTGGCGTTGGTGATAAATTGAATGACAATCATGAGATCAATCCTGCTAATAACACTCAGCAACCTAGTCATTTTCTTGACAATACAATGACCTTTTCCGATAAAGGTAAGAAAAAGCCTGGATTAAAAGACACATTAAACACACAAAAAAGTTTGCAGTTGAAGAAAAGTTCCCAGTCGGTCAAAACGAAAATGGATGCAAGTGACTATCCTCTTGAAACTAACCTGTCATTTGAAGCTGCCCCAAGTAAATCGGCAGACATTAGAAATCAGAAACACGTTCACAAACATAATGATACGCATCAAATTCAAGGACGCTATTCAGATGGAGGTAACACAACACTTAATTGTTAATGTCGTAACTATTTACAAGTAGATGGTTTAAAATCATATGACCAAAACCTTATGCCTACTCAAAAAATTTCACTTTCAATCAAAGGTATATTAGGTATTTTTGTTTGATTTAGATGCTATTTTGTGTTGATCCCGTGGTTGATTAGATATACTGAAGCAGCATCAAATTCGACTTTTGTAACAATTCAGAAAATCAACAAAGATATCCAACTATTCCTGCACATATTATTCCTGAGATTTTAATTTGCATGTACAAATAAAAGCCTTGAGACTTGGTTTTCAAGATCTCGAAAATCATAGTAATGTTTGTCCCATATTGCGTGAATTTTCGTTCTTTAATATTTTTCTGGTATGTGATTGTTACAGGTGAAGCAGTTAGACAAAGCAGTAAAGATTCCAAGTCAAAAATAAAAAGAGAAGTCAGTGAAGATGAATTTAGACCGCCTAAGAAAATTAAGAAAGAAATGCCGTATACTGATCGTACTGATATGGTTGTTTCTGGTGGGGACAGGAATTTTGCGGCTAAGGTAGATAGGAAAATAATGCAAAAGAACAAAGACCTTCCTTCTTTGAGAGATGCAAAAGGTGAGAAATCATTAGGATTCGTGAAAAAGTCAAAAGACGTTGATTTAAATGGAAAGAACAGAAATATGCCAAATTATGAGAATTCTGATACTCAAGCTTATGCTGCTAAGAAGAGAAAACTGAAAGAATGGCAAGAGAGCCAACAAGTCCAAAAAGACACAACTACTTCAAATGAACGAGTGCCATACACAAATGAATATTCAGGTGAAGGTGGGCCTAGGAAACAAAAGCTTAAATTATCCAATTGCGAGAAGGAGTGTAGTATTACAAATAATTTAATTGGCCAAGAGGACAAAAAAGTCTTGGGGAAAAGGAATTTGTTACCAACTGCAGCTACTACATCAAGTTCTTCAAAAGTGTCCGGTTCCAGAAAGAGCAAAGCTGCCCATTTGCGTGAAGTTAGAGGTTCGCCCATAGAATCAGTTTCTTCTTCTCCATTGAGAACTTCGGTTAATGAAAAATTAATTATCATACCTTGTAAATCTAAGGCTGATAAAAATGCCACAACGAAGGCAGATTCATCTGTAGCAGGGACGCATAAAAGATGTTTAAACGGAGAACTTGACCAATCAGAAACACAAACAAAGAAGATAGAGAACTCTGACTTCCAGAAAACGGAAGCCAGTCAAGATGACTCATTTTTGAGAAGTGGACAAAGATCTCATCTTCTGCCTTCTGAATTCAAAGAGAAAAATGATGCTGATGGGGTGAATGATAACAATATTAGTGATGGTCTACATAAGTTGAATAACCATCATCACTCTAATGGAAGCAGCAATCACTGTAAATCAAATACAGATAGAAACGATCAAACTCTTAGTTTTGGTGCCGATGGAGGTTTTGAGGTCAATCCCAATCTTAGTATCAAGGATGAAGCAAATGCTGTAAAGAATGCAAGTAGCAACCACAATGGCAGTTCTGATTGCAATGAAGCATCAAGAGGTGATAAGAAAGGTGAAACCCTGGCGATTGATCAGTCCATTTTGAATGGTATTAATGATAGATTAGAAATGGCTTCTGGTAACAAACAAATACCATCAAAACCAATTCGGCCCCCAAAAGGAAAAGGTGAAGATCAGAATTCAGCTTATCAAGCAGTAGTCAATACACATACAAAAAATAATGTAACAAATGACCATGAATTAACTTTTCCCAAGCTTTCACACACGCCTGAAAGCCGTGATGGTGTGCACCTCAATAGCAATAATCTGAAGCGAGACAATGCTAATAGTCGTGAACACAATCAAATGATTGTATCAAATACTGTTTTTAAAGGTGCTAGGAGTTTGAAGCACACTGCTAATCGCATGAAGGTTAATGCCATGTTCGTTATTATGTTTTATGTTCATTTTTATTTGTGCTATCATATGAACATGCTTAATCTTTTTACAGAGTGAAGGCAAACATCAGGAAAGCATTGAAATATATTTTGAGGCAGCTTTGCAGTTTCTGCATGGCTCTTCTCTTATGGAACCTGTTGCTGAAAATGATAGCATGCACAGAGAATCTGACCAAACCAAACAAATGATGACCTATTATGCTGATACAGCCCGACTGTTTGAGTAAGTTGTTCTTAGGATAACTGAAACATGTTGAAAATTTAAGATATGTCCTTCAAGGTTTTCAAAGTGAGATTTAAATTGTAAATCGTAAAGTTCAAACTTTAAATCGAAATGGAATTCAAATTGTAAATTGTAGATTCAAATGATCCATATTTTAAAGTTTGTACACACTTTGAAATTGATTTGATGTTTGAACTTATACAACTAAGCTTAAAACTCAATTTTCCCCATTATTCCATTTTTATTTTATGTCGAAAACATTATAGTTGAAATTGTGAATCCATAAAGGTTATTGTACATGTTAATCGGAGTTGAATGTTTTTTTAACTGCGGTTTTAACTATAAGTTTGAATTGAAATATAAATCGAATTGTAAAGAGAGAGATCCGATCGGAATAGGGTTCTAAATAGTAATATTTTAGGTTGACAACAACGATGTCATTCATAATTCAGTGCTAATAATTACTTGTTTTTCATCATCAGCGATTGCACAACGCTAAATAAATGGTGCACTTTCTTTTTATTGTTGGAGATCGTTAATGATAAATCCTACGATTCTGCTGAATGCATATATCAAATAAAACATTTCTGTATGCAGATTATATTCTTATCTTAAATTTTTGTAACAGTAGAATTGAACATTATCCAACTCTTTCAATTTTTGGTATGTACCTTGTACTTTCGTTATAGAATTCCACTGATTAGCTTTGTTAAATGCAATTTCCTGAATGTATAAGGTATGTTTGTAGATGTACTTAATTTTGGTCAACTAATGTTGGGAGAAAATGTTTTGTTTGAAGTTCTTATGCCGATTAATTGTTATTTTCAATTAATGACACATTTCATTATTAGTTGCTTCACTATGAGTCATGCCATCAAAGTACCTGATCATATAAGTAACACGTATTTAAAGGTGATACAAAGCGAATGGTATCACATCTCTGTTTAAGCTTACTACCTTTGTATCGACTTGATGTCCAAAGTCAAAGGAAGAAAATTCACAGATATATTGATCATATTTGTGTTATATAACCATGTTTGATACAGTAGGAATGGTAGGGTGGTTGACCACCCTAGCTTTTGAGGTTTAGCTTGAAACTGTCGGAATTCATATTCTGACCATTGAATACTTGATCAGTTAAACAGACAGCTAGTTACATAGGCAGTTTACATTGATTGCTATGGACCGCCTTAAGATACATTTCTGGATCCATCACTGATTCCACATAGCTTTATGATATAAAGATTATCATCTTCTTTGCTTATAAATAGTGAGCATTGTATTCAAGAACTTCTACTGAATTTGATCTTTGAATCTCTTGCAGTAGTTAGTGGAGATTTGAAGTTTTTTTCCGTTTCCTTAGACTTAAGTAGCAAATAACTAAAAACAGAGGGGGTATTTAATTTCATAAGAATGCGTATGTAGATACTTGTGTCATGATGTATTTATACGTGTGTGCTGAATGTAACACTAGTAATGAACTAGAAAGTAGTTGTACAGCCTGCTAGCATTGTTGTCAACACTTAAACATGTTCACATTCTTTCATAATTGGTGTATACTTTATCCCTTAATTTAACTGGTTATGACAGGTATTGTGCCCATGAGTACGAAAAATGTAAAGAGATGGTTGGTGTTGCCTTAGCATATAAGTGTGTTGAAGTTGCGTATATGAAGGTTGCTTATTATAAAAATCTATCAGCAAGCAAAGATCGACTCGAGCTGCAAACAGCCGTTCAGAATGTTCTGCCAGGTTATTGAAATATATACTCGATGCTATCAATACATTACTTGAAAGAGTTTTATTTTTTATTTCTGTATTAATGTTCGCTGTAGTAAATAATGCATATCAGAGATACTAATATCTACCCATTGATTCAAATAGTAGTAAATATATATTTTAAGGTTAAGAAAATCTACTTCTGAAATTGATTGCTAGGAGAGCAGATATGGCATTTTCTTATTTTTATTTGCTACTGTGGTTAGTTTGCCATTTCACCATTGTCCAGTAACTGAATATAAACTGTTTATCCTTTGGAATCGGGTTTCTTATTCTACAACTTCATATTTTCTCTCTTTTAAGTTTGAAGCACAAAGCTATTAAAAAAAAGTGATAGATGAGTCAATAGCTTTGTGAATTTTGTAGTAGATCGATATATGTTTTGGTTGATAAATCAATTTTTTGACATGTGAGTTTAATTTTGTAGGCGAGTCACCATCGTCTTCTGCGTCAGATGTCGATAACTTAAACAATAATGGTGCAATGGATAAACTTGTTTCAGTGAAGGCTGCTAGTTCACCTCTAATTCCTGACAGTCATATCATCACTGCACGCCATCGGCCTAATTTTGTGCGCTTGCTTGACTATGTGAGTTTTTTTTATTTTGTTTGAATATGTAAATAAAACTTATGTTGGGACATGGTACTATATCAATTTGAATTCAGATTTTTTTTAATTATCCTTCACTATTTGATACTTTTTTTTATTTGAGTTCTAGACTGGTAATTAAGATAGCACTTTACCATAATAATAATAATAATAATAATAATAATAATAATAATATTGTTTTTATTACTATTATAATAAATGTTTGTGAAATGGTCATTGATCGTCAAGGGATCGATCCCAAGCCTTGTTGATGTCCTGGGGATTCGAACCTATAACATTTAAATCTTTCCTTTTTAATCGCTTTCATTAGCCTTAACCAGTGATCTGAATATGTTATAGTTCGCTGTTGTTTGAACTGGTACCTATAACGCACACATCTGTTTCAGTGACATAGGCATTACTTAGGGTGATATAGGATTTATGACCTCATGGAATGGCTTTTTAAGTTGCTCGCTTTCTCAAGCTACATAAATAGTGTGATAAACTGTAAGGATTGATACAAGAACCAAAATCTGATGGGAAAAACAAATATGTGAGATCCAGACTTATGTTTTCATTTTCGAAGTTAGGTTATTGCGTATATGTTTCTGATCAAATGATTTTTCTTTTCCTACAAATTTTCTTGTCATTGTTTGTAGTGCGATAGTTTTTGGTAACAATAGCTTTCAACTTTCTTTTAACACAGTTACTAATATTTTTAGATACAATACATGAATTATGCATTTGATGCAACAAAGAGATATCAGAATGTGATTGCTGCAGCTAGTGTTGGCATGGAAAGAGACGAAGTTGATAGATTTAGTTCAGTGAAAGCAGCTCTTGATTTCAATTTCCAAAATGTTGCGGGGCTGCTTAGACTGATGCGAATTGCAAAAGAATCTGTCAATCTTTGATTATATGAAGAAGAGGAAATTTTCACTGAAAATAGACCACTTCGGTTATTTTACTTGCTTGCCCTTAAATGCTTTGACCACATTCCATTGAATACTGGCCTGATAGGCATCTTGTACATCTATAAGGCTTGCAATTTTTGTATAGTATTCCTTGCAGCCTTGCACATTGTAACAAAGAGCCGCACATAAAATCGAGGTATCTTGTGCTAGGGTTCGTTGACAGTGGGGAAGGATATGGTTTCTCTTGCTAGTAATGGTTCCATGCGGTGTTTTTTTCTACTCATTCGCTCCATTTTCTCATCTACTAAATTTTATATAGCTAAATGTGGTAGTGTACATGGAGCTGTGACGGCACACTCATGGTTACAGTATCCAATTAACATTACAATGCTTACTCAATGACTGAAGAAAAGCACAAATGAAGATTTTGATGAGGCAAGTGATCATGCAGCTGTTTACTAGCTGTAGTGTTTTTCTCCACTTCAACGTTTTTCTATGTTTCCATGCAGGCTTGCTAGCCTTCAAGTTTCAAGTTTGTATCAGAATGATGAATTGTCTTTGATAACTAACATGATCGATAATGTGACGGTGATGATGATATACTATTGCATGTATCTTGGGCTTCAAATAAAATTTCAGGTTTGAAAATTATATTTCTGAACTTTATGCAATGCGCAATTGTGTCCATATGTTAATTTTAAAAAGAGGTTGTCATTTTAGCGTATATGTGGCAAAAATCAATCTATTCTTGCAAATTGTTTTGAGAACTATTCTAAAAATGCAATGAAGTCTAAATTGGAAATAAGTCTTTGTTTCTTTTGCTTATTGTGTATTCACTTTTATTGCTTATTGTATATTCATTTCTATGGGATTTGCATGTATTTCTTTTCAGCTAATTTTTTTTTTCTTGCTCTATTTCAGGTTAACGAGCTTTCAGGTGCTAACTATAATATTATTTTGGCAGAAAACAAGTCAGTCAGAATATAATTGAGTTGTACATAAGAGAAAGGACAATTTTTTACATACTCTGGGCTAAAGTCCGCTCATCTGTGTGGATATTGGTCGTATACATAAACAAACATTGAAGCTCGTTTCTTTCTTTGGTCTGAATGAAATTACCCAGTTCAAAATTTTGCCGTTAATTTTGGATGTATGTTGACACCCAACTTAATACGACTGCAAGTATTTTAAAATATTTCGCAAGTTAAAACTAAAAATACTATAACGAACATAAATAATTCAAATAAAGAAATAATATTGACACCAAATATGGATACATAATTTATTTCATTGTGGAATTTGCTATGATTCCGTTAAAGCCAGGAATTTAGTAGTGTATGTTAGCGTGCCTGATATATGGTGTAATTTCGTCACACAGTTAAATAACACCGATTTATGATGCATTTTGCATAAACCAAGTTGTATTTGGCTACATCGATTAGGTTTGAATTGGTCATTTTCGAGGGTCGTATATTAGCGGTATTTCAAATGTACTAAAAGATATTCCGATTATTGGTGTATTTCAAATGTACCAAACGATATTAGATGGTTCCTACGAGACATAAGATTTGGATACGTTTTGAGTACAGGTAAATAGGCATGAGGAAGAAGTTGAAAAAAAATTAGTCTCAAGAACAACAAGTTTGCTTTTTAGTCTGAATGACACTTTTTAGTGTAAACTGAAAATGATAGTTACAACTATCATTCTGTGATTTACAATAAAAAGTACCCTTCAGTCTAAAAAACAAACTTCTTATCCTTGAAACTAAATTTTTTTTTAACTTTTTCCTTGAGGCTAAAATCCCCTTTTGAGTACGTGATTATTAAATAATTGATTTGTTAATTGTAAAATTGATTTAAAAGAGCGGTTTAAAAGGTTAATTTTTGAAGATAAATGAATTTGAACTTGAAATTGTAAAACGGTGCTTAGATGAAGAAAAATTTGTAGGACATTTGGGGTTACAGAATAGGTGATGCGATTAAAATGACTTTTGCATTACACTTGGGCCTAAGGCCCAAACTACTATGTTTAAAAGATGTGGTTGCTTTCCTCTTAATTTTCATTTTTCAAGCATAGTCTTCCTCCTCAGTTCTTCCCTAAGCTTCTCAGCCTTTAATTCACTCGTCTCTCTTATTGAAATTCCTATAGTGAAACTAAAATCGCCATGAGGTGTGTTAGTGAAGATTGATATCCAGTCAAATCTAAAATATCAAGCTTTAGGGGATAGGTTCTAAACTTAGTGAGTTTCTAAAGCTCGTTAAAGTGAGCAACAATGACCATCGTTACTTATATTTGCTTATATACCTCTATATTGCAAATTAGGCCTGCTCTGGGACAAAATTGCCAAAACAATCAACTAAGGCAACAAGCATGGAGAGAAACTTGATTATTTATGAAAAATAATCTATATTTGGATATTTAAAATACTCTTAATTATAGTGATGAAATTTCAGATCGTTACAGACTTTCCTCCTTAAAAGAATTTCGTCTTCGAATTTACACCGAAACAAAAACCTGGTAATACTTACCCAAAACACTATAAAATCAACTCTATATGATATACATAGATCATCCATAACATCTGATTCGATTTTCTACCCGAATCCACAACTTTACTTCCGGACTAGTATTGATTCTCGATCCTCTGGTACAGACTTCGATTAGGCTTTCTGATCAAAATTTTAGTTTTCCTTGCATAGCTGTCAACTGTGATAGAAAACTCAAATATCCAACTACAAATCCTCATTAATGTTGGTCGTCAAGAATCGAGTGATAAGTCCTTTTTCGGATTGATGTAAACAACTCAAAGTTCCGTACTCGAATCTTAGATTAAAATCGTGTGACAAAATGATCTACGTATGACATACATGCTTATTAACATTCAAAACTGTTTAAGAAAACGTTTCATAAAATCTTAACTTTGATTCAAACCTTTTTATAAAGATAATCATTTCCAAATATTTCTTTTTAAAGGAAAACGTTTTATTCCGAAAGATAAATATCTTTTCCATAAACATTATTCATTATAACACATTTTTCTCAAATGTTTTCAAAATCTATTTTTAAAAAGTTTCTTTTCTATAACCATATCATAATCGTTGCTTAAAAAAACCGACTTTCAACATATTTTATTAAATTGATAAATTATCCTCCTTCCAAAGAAACCATTTTAAAGATAAATTCCCTTTAACTTAAACATTATTTATTGAAAACCATATAGTCAAACCGTGGAACAAAATTTACGAGGTGTTTGAGTTTAAACTTTTAATTCAAACAACAAATCAACCAATGATAATACTTGAATATTATCATTTCCTTGAAAACCAAACACTACATATCATTTGAAAGATATTCCTTTATATTTAAAATATAATCCTCGGTAAAATTATTTCATTTACCGATTTTCCAAAACCAGAAATTTTTTATGTATAGCATTAGCAAATACGCGCTCATATATAATACACTCAAACTCATTCTAGGATATTATTAACCCTATCTCTAACGAGTCACTCATTCTATAATGAGTTTTACCTCGCCAAAGCCTAGGTGTTCGCTCAACCTAAGTTCTGATATCAAATGTAAAGACCCATTTCTTCGACCTTCGGAAATCGACACTAATACATCCTCGGATTCACGTGCCACAAATCCAAGTGCTAGAGAGGCGGTTTTTTTAAGGGTAAGAAAGAAAATAAAGACAAAACAGAATCTCACACGAATAGAATAACATATATTATTTCAACAATAATCTTTATAAGAAAAAATTTAAATACATTTTTCAGAGTTAATTATGGACAGTTATAAATATCTGTCCTTACAAATGCGAAATACAATAGTACAAAAATGTGGTAGAAATAAGGTAATGGCCTACTGAAGAATCTTCTAACTCCCTGCTTCAAACTCCAATCAGATTTCTTCTAACAAAACCTGACTACTAGGTTGCTTGAGAGAATTAAGACACCCAGAGTATAAGAGCTAAGAAAAATAAACTCCGGATCAGTCATGAGAATGGTGTGAGAAACTCAAAATACGGATATTTGAAAACAATGGTATCTCATATGACCACGCTGCACATACATACGAAACGAGTTTTTACTTTATGATAACCAAACATTTGCTAAGCGAAATATGAGAATATTATTTTTAATGACATTCTTTGAAAAACATTTCTTCAAATAAACATATTAAAATAACCGAAATGATCACATTGGTTAAATTTAACGGCATAATAGGTCGGCAACTAAGTCCAAGGACACTTATTGGAGAATGGATTTACATACAATGATAGGTAAGGGACTACCTTGCGTACAGTACATCTCTTGAGGGATGTACTGAGGATCAACGTCCTCGAAACCTCTACACCTAGCAAGATTTGCCTACCTACAGACTCGCCTAGTGGTGGATAGAACTGAATATGACATCACCTCAGTCATTCCTGACCTATCCGAGAGCTCTTCTAGCATACACAACATACTCGACATATATAGAGTAATCTAGAAGAGTGATGACCATACCTTAATGGGCGCGACCCGCTTAGCCTTACGGCACGCCCTGTTTAAGCCATTTTTGGTTGATGAGGCCCGAGGTAATGATTACCTTTCACATAACACATTCTACTTTAAATGCCACATTGCCATTCTATGATCACATAACTGATTTCTACAAACGTATAACTACTGAGCTCATATGTCTCAAGTAAGGACGTTAAGCTAAGGGAAGTTGCCTTCTCCGCCACCAAACTGATGATATGTTTATATAGATCAATCAATGTGATCTAGAAAAGCAATGTCAGACATTCGTCTATACAAGTTGTCTAGGAATAGGACAAAACAAAGGAATTCTCCTACCACATCTTATTGGGAATCATCCATAGGATTAGTAGCAACTAACCCTTGCATCAAAGATTAAATGAAGATACTATATATATATATGTGTGTGTATATATATATATATATATATATATATATATATATATGGGAAATTTCTCCCAAGGGTTAGGGACAAGTAGCTGTAACGACCCTAATTTTGACTAACATTATTTAGGATATTTAATTAGATAAATTAAACGAAATAATATAAATGGCTAAAGTATTGAGATTTGTATGATCATAGGGTAGCCGTGCCTAATTATCTGAAGCCAAAGAGAATTAAAATGAAGTAAAGGTAATAAGATAAGGGCAAAATATGAATATGTTATATTCTTATACCCTAAACCCTTGTTCCAATTTTGTTTACAACATTCACAAATAAAACTAAACCTAAAGCTTGGCCAGCCACCATTAGAAGTAATCTAAAGGAAGATAAGCAAGAATTCAATAAAGAAGCTTAATCAAATCAATTCAAGGGAAAATCTCAAACTCCTTAACAACAAGCTAAGGTGGATAATAAATTACATCTCATTTTTATTGTTTTTGATTTCTAGATAAGATCCAAATTAATTTTGCAAAAAAATTGCCATGTTTTAATTGTGTAAAAGAATATATTGCTTGTTGATGATTTATGTTATTTCATATAGATTTTATGATAAGATTTGATTTGAAAAACCTATTAAATAACATCCAAACGGCTTGCGATTTCGATAGGGCCAGAAATATTATTTTAGATGTGGGTTTCAAGTTTCATAATTTTCTAAGTTAATGTGGATTATTAGAAATTTTCTAGTAAAGCAAATGGTTATATTGGGTTTAAATTGTTTTCGGCTATTATATGTTAGTTTTGGAGTAGGAATTTAAATATGTCAGAAAACATATTAGAAGTGATTTATAAGAATTTTTGAAAAATTTTCCTAAGTATTTTTTTTATTAAAAATATAAGATTATTTAAGATATGCGACTTAAATGTTTTATATGTTTATAAAAGGAGAAGGGGAAATTTGTTAAATGTTTTAAATTGTTAACTACTAAACTCGGTAGTACTTTTAGAAAATATTTTGAAAATGAATTGGCAACCAATTATATGTTGACAAATAAGGCAAGTTAGTTATTACTTTAAAAGGTTAAAAATCAGTTTTGCAAAGGATTGTTGCTTTGCCACTTTCGGCAACCACCTTTTAATCTCATACTACCGCCTCAGACCTAGTCAAACCAATATACATGGTAGAAATGCCTTGGTACGTAGTGGATTAGAGATAGGTGAAAGGTTTAAAGTCGAGACATGCTTTCGAAGGGGTAGAAATGGTCTTATAAACTCAGAACTATCTTGGTTACAAAATGAGGCTTTTGAAGGAAATAGCTTTCGATTTAGTCAAATACGCCTTTGTTTTAAAAAGGGCTTTCGAAAGAGGTTGTCACCTTTTTTTTTAAAATAAGCATCCGAAGGGGTCGAAACCCCTACTGCCGCATTCAACCTTTGGGATAAATATCTTTGAAAGGGTTCTTTTGCCTTAAACTTTGAAGTCGCTTCTCTATGCTTTCGAAAGGGTTGGTTTCGAAACCATCCACTTTCTTTTACATAGGATAATGCTTTTGAAAGAGTTGCTTTCACCCCAGTTCTTTTAAGATCCTTAGATATATTGAAAGTTAAACCTAAAGGTTTCGAAAGGAATGGTTTTAAAAGGTTTCAAATCTATGTTCCACAAACTTTTACTTGAGCCCAATGCTTTCGAAATGTTTATTTTAAGTAAAGGACTTTAATGCTTTCGAAAGATATATGATGAAAGTTTCAAAGGGGAGATCCCCCAATGTTTTCGAAAGGTTTACTTTAAGTATTTGAATGGAAGGTTTCAATGCTTTCGAAAGGCAAGTTTAAAGTGTTTTGAAAAGAGGATGTCTAAGAATCTGTAAAGCTTTCGAAGGAATACCTTCAATGATTTTGAAAGGTATGTTTTGGCCTTTTGCCTAGTGTTTCAAGGTATAGTAGTTGACTTGAAAGGGGTACTTTTAATGGGTACGAAAGACATTGTTTAAAGTTTTTAAGCAAAGGTTTCGAATGGTTTACCTTGGCTTCATGGCCTAAGATCTTTTAAGTTAAAGAGGGGTTTTACTTTACTTTGGAGGGATAGATAACCCCATTATATCTCATCAACATTGTTTTGTGCAAAGTGTGTGTGTGTGTATCATGGCAAAGATATTTGAGTAAATTAAAAAGTATATTTTCATTGTTTAAGTATGATTTTAATGGTTAAATCAATTTAAAAGAAATGTTTTCAAGGAAAATTTGATGGGGTAGTTAACCCCAATTAAATGACTCAGATACTAGAACACCAGACGAGATGGTATAGGGTCACACCCTATAGTTTAGCTAATAAGCCCCTAGTTAATACAAGTCCAAAATTCTAGCGTGCATGGCTTTGTCGCAGATAAGACTAAAATGATGTTACGCACAGAAAGGAATATATACATGAGAGATAGATTATTAGTGAGCCCGTAAAACCATTAGGTTCAGTTGACCCTAGAAGAAGATAGCTAAGGGCATATAGCTCAGTAGTATGTCTAACGGATGTTAGATAATTGAGTATATATAGCAGGCCTGAGTCAGCTAATGGTTAATAGTTAGCCAAACAAAACTATATTGTTCGGACAGATAGTCCACTGATTACCCGATTTATATGCATGTACGATATTGCTACTATTGCTTTAATCAATTTGATTCAAGGTTTTTAAATTGCAAAATATATGTTCTAAAAAGGGATATTAGTGAGAGGAATCCCGTTCCGTTGAGCGGCATGGCCTCACTTAACATCAATAAACCGAGATGTAATAGTATCATCCACACCAGGCTTTATGTCCGACTCGAACATTCTGTTTTCCCCTTAAACTCTCGGGTGCTTAAAATTTAATTTGAGTAGATTGAGAGTTAAGGTTTTTTAGTTTTAGTAGGTTGGAAGAATAAGCTTCCGAAGACGTGCTGGAGGCAAATTTAGCTAAATAGGAGCTATTTAGTTCTATTTCAGTTGTGATGTATTATGACTGATATGTCTATCTAGTACTCTGATCATCCAAGGAGGCATCTTCATATTTGGTTCTCAACGTAATTTGTAATAATTATATTGGATCAAAACCTAGGAATCGATTTGGGATTGTGCATCTGAATATGAAATATTGTTTTGAAATGTAATCAGAAATGTTGTTTTAAATCTGTGTTGATTTTATTTCATATTCACGTGCTTCGGATATTATGGATAGCATTAACATTGCCGTATTTTGTTACCGAAAGTTAATACTATAGATCACTGCAGCATCTGTAGCGCTTAGCTTCGGGCCTAAAGATAGGGGTGATTGGGGTATGGGATTATGCTATAGTAACGTACTTGTATTTGCTATATCTAATTATACGTTTTATCTCTATTCTCCCATCTCTCTTAGGCTATTCTTTCTATCTTACGAAGACTCAAATGCAGATTTTACGGATGTAGGATATGGATGCTAGAGGGGGAAGAGTTAGGATTGGTGGAGGAAGCACCATAATCAATGGAAATGCTAGATCAAACACTAGGAGGAATCCAGGTCAGGCACGAGCTACTAATATGGGTGCCGGAATGCCGCAAGTTGATATGGGGGCTATGTATCAGTTCTTCGTTAACATGATTCATACTAGAGTTACTGCGGGTTTAGTTGGAGCAAATGTTGAAGGTGGAAATCAGAAAGCTCCAGTGGTCAATAATTATGCAGCATTGAGTAGAGATTATGATAGGCTGGAAGGATAACCGTTTATCAAGACCGAGAACACAAATGAAGTGGAGAACTAGTTACTTCATTACGAGAGGATTTTTGCTGATTTTGGACTCAATGATGAGCAGAAAAGGAGGCTTGCTTCTAGAAAATTACAGGGAGCGGCATTATACTGGTATAATAGTGTTATAGTCGGAGTCAATGAGGAGACTATGACTTGGGCGGAGTTCAGGAGAAGGTCTGAGTAGAGGTTTATGTCAAGGATTGCAAAGTCAACTCTGCTCTAGAATTTTGCTGAGTTATAGCAGGAGATATGACAATGCTTGAGTATGCAACTAGATTTGAGGAGCTATCAAGATATAGATACGCTACAGTTGATATTATTATCAAGAGGAATGAGAATTTTATCCGTGTGTTGAAGCCTGAGCTTGCTAAGGTCACATTATCGCATATTAGAGATCTGTACGATGTAGTTTAAGATGGCTTTAAGGCAAGAAGAAACGCTTGCTTATCATGAGGGTAACAAGGCAAGAGGAGCTCAAGGAGGGCAGAACTAGAAGATGAAGTTTTTCCATAAGAAGGGCGCTCAGAAGAGTGGAGTTGTCAAGAAGGGAAAGATAGAAGTTATCTGTTATACGTGTGATAAAATAGGACACTATTCTCATGATTGCCGAACAGAAAAAGGAAAGAAAAATGCTGATAAGAAAGGAGGAAGAAGTTTCAACTATGATCAAATTGGACATTATAAGAACCAGTGCAAGGAGTCAGCCAAGGATGGAAAGGGCAAAGTGTTTGCATTGGACATGCTAACTCGAGACCAACAATAGAGGAGAAAGGAAAAGCTGTGTTGGGAGATACACTTTTGATTCATGGTATATCAGTTAGAGTTTTATTTGATATTGGTGCATCGCATTCTTTTATATCTCATTGTTTGGTAGATAAGCTTAACCTAAAACCCTTATACCTATTTACTTCCCTTAGGGTTGCGAATTCGATAGGAGGATATGCGACACTTGGAATGAAGTGTGACCAGTTAGAGTTTGAATTGTTAGGTCACACATTTGTTTGCAGTTTGCGTGTGTTTGATTTCGCAGGGTTTGGAATTATTTTGGGTATGGAATGGTTAAGTAAATACGATGCTAAGATATTTTTCCATGATAGGAAAATATCACTTGGACACCCCTATAGCAGTGATCGGATTATATACTCCATAGGAAACCCTAGTTTTGAGGTTAGTGCTTTGTTGGGTGTTGTGGAGGAAAGAGATGAATGGAATCGAGTTTTCGTTGTTAGAGAATTTACAGATGTCTTTGATCCCGTAGTAGGACTGCCGTCGAAACGAGCTATCATGTTTCGAATGGATTTAGTACCAGGAGAAGGACCGGTGAGTACACCGCCAAGAAGAATGGCACCTACCGAGATGATGGAGATAAAGGTGCAGTTGGTGGATTTGGAAGGCAAGAACTTTATCAGACCAAGCAGTTCGTCTTGGGGAGTAGCTGTAGTGTTTGCCAAGAAATCAGACGGGTCATTAAGGTTATGTATCAATTATTGTAAGTTGAATGAGATGATAAAGAATCGATTTCCATTACCTAGATTTTAAGATTTGCTTGACCAATTGAATAGGGCCAAAGTATTTTCCCATTTGGATTTGGCAACTGGATTCCATCAGCTTAGAGTGGCTGAGGATAGTTTCATTTGATGGTGTTTAGAACCCGATATGGGTCGTACGAATGGTTAGTAATGCCATTCGGACTAACTAATGTGCCAACATTCTTCGTAGATTTGATGAACTGTTTTTCGATAGAACTTGGATAGGTTTGTGTTGGTATTCATAAAATGGCATTTTTGTATACACTAAAGATGAAAGAGAGCGTGAAGTTTATCTTAGAGTGGTGCTTGAGATGTCGAGACCGTATCAGATGAAAGCGAAATTTTCGAAGTGTCATTTCTGGATGAAAGAAGTAAAGTTTCTTGGTTATGTAGTCTTAGAGAAAGGGTTGTCTGTAGATCCACCTAAGATTGAGGCGGTGAATAGTTGGAAGAGATCCAAGATAGTGACTGAGATAAAGAGTTTTCTTGAATTAGCTAGTTTTTATCAAAGATTCATTAAGGATTTTTCGCGGATAGCGACATCGATGACTAAGGCAATGCAAAAAGATGTGAAATTTGTTTGGATTGATAAGTGTTAGGAAGCATTCCAGAAGCTGAAACACTTATTGACAAATGCATCTGTGTTAGTAGTTCCAGAGGGGAATCAGGATTTAGTGGTGTACAAAGATGCGTGTGGAATAGGGTTTGGAGCTGTGTTAATGCAAAGGGGTAAGTGATTGCCTACGCTTCTCAACAGCTCAGACCACATGATGTTAGATATCCAATTCATGATTTGGAATTAGCTGCGGTAACTTTTGCATTGAAGGTGTGGAGACATTACTTGTTGGGAGAGAGATTCGAGTTGTATACGGATCATAAGTCATTGAGATATTTATTCTCTTAGAAAGAGTTGAATATGAGATAACAGAGGTGGTTAGAGTTTTTAGCCGCTTATGACTTTGGTATTTAGTACACACCAGGAAAAGGTAACAAGGCTGCAGATGCACTTAGCAGAAAACATTAGAATGTAGTATTGGCAATGATAGCCAAGTGGAAAGATTTAAAAGCATTGATTACATGCAGAATACAATTGGGGTCTGGAGCTAGATCTAGTAAGTAAACTGCTATGTTGTCATGTTTAGAAGTTCGACTGGTAATGATCGAAAAGATTTCTTTTAAGTAAGGGGAGGATCCAATATTAGCTGAACGGATCAAAAAGTTAAGGGATGGAACAAAAAGTGATGACTTGAAAGTTTTCTGTCTTGACTAGAATGGGTGGTTGAGAAAGAAAGGAAGACTATGTGTTTCAAATGTGTGAAACATTAGAAAGGAAGTTCTTGAAGAATGTCATCGTTCGAAGTTCACTTAATATTAGTAAACCGAGATGTAATAGTATTATTCTCACCATGCTTTATGTTTGATTCGAAGTTTATGTTTTCCCCTTAAACTCTCGCGTGCTCAAAATTTAATTTGAGTAGATTGAGAGTTAAGGTTTTTCAGGTTTAGTAGGTTGGATGAATAAGCTTTCGAATACGTGCAGGAGGAAAAGTTAGCTAAATAGGAGCTATTTAGTTCTATTTCCGTTGTGTTGTATTATGACTGATATGTCCATTTAGTATTCTGATCATCCAAGGGGGTATCTTCATTTGTCACTCTTGGCATAATTTGTAATAATTATATTTGATCAAAACCTGAGAATCGTTTTGGGATTATGTATCTGGATATGAAATATTGATTTGAAATGTAATCATAAAAGTTGTTTTTAATCTATGTTGATTTTATTTCATGTTCATGTGCTCTTACATTATGGATACCATTAACATTACCATATTTTGTCATCGGATGTTAATACTATAAATGACTACAACAGCTGTAGCGCTTAGCTTCGGGCCTAAAGATAGGGGAGGTTACAACAACCCTTCATTCATTTACTATCATTCCATGTCTTCACTTAAAATATGTAAATTGGTTCGAAGTGGTTTCAAATAAGAATCGCTTCAAATCCGACCCCGGTTCCTTCAAACCAATCATCAATAAAAAAATCTTTAGCAAATCATTTGATTAATTACTTTCTTTTTTATCAAAAATATCTTCTAGAGATATACGTCTTTAAATCATTTTTTTAGGTATATACAGAATCACTAAACCTCTCTTTTAAATTTTGGAAATACCAACTCATTTTAATATAAGGCATTTTGGAAAACATCATTGAGTATAAAAAAAGATCTATGGAAATTATAATAATTCTACTCAATATCAATTTTCGTATTAAACCTTTACTATCCATCGAGTAATGGTGAGATAACTTTCGAATTCTCACGGATAGTACGGATTCCCTCCATGGAATTTAATACCAAGTATAAGAAGATTAATTCTATGCAATCTAAGTTGTTTAAATTTGGAAAATTATATCTTTTGTACTTTGAAAAATTTTGATTCGAGTAAATCAAATTTACTATCCCCTCCGTCAAGACTGTTTGGATAGCTAAGGAGGGCATGCAACTCGTTTCCCAAACTCAAGCCTAGAGACTACCTTTCCATCACCCATAATGTGGTAAAGTTATTTGATCGAATCTAAATCTTTTAACATTAACTAACTTTTAATTATTTTACAACATTCGACCTTTCCTTTCGATCTATTCCATTCCTCGGTCGAATTTTCTATGGCACTCACAAATATACTAGTCGTTTCCGCATACTTATTTTAAACCTCTTAATCATCTTTGAACAAATTAATTATTTATTTGAAAAGGTTCACAATAAATTCGGGAAAGAATATTCAAGTTAGAACCATTGTTTGTAAAAGTTTAGAAAGTGCTATGAAAAAATGCTGTAAATAGCGTTTTAAAAGTTATATTGATCAAAATGACCTTTGTATTGTTCAGAACTTTATTATTATAACTTAAATCGGTTTTATAACATTTTAATAGATTTATAACATTTATTCCCTATTTCCAAAGAATTAAAAATATCCATTATAAAACATTTACTACTTTGGCCTCCGAACTGCCAAAGCGTGATTTTATTTAAAAGTTGTTTTGCTCATATTTTAAAATCAACTAAACGAAATGTTGTCCTTTTCTTTTTTTTGAAAAATGTGATTATAAGAGTTTGGAAAATTCTTATTTCAAAGAAATCTTATTCCAAATCCATCCTATAAATGGGTTTAACTTTTAAGACACGAAATTGCGAACTTCCTTTATGCAACATGCCTATTTTTGACCAAATTTTCAATATTTGATCAAAATTCACCAAAATACTTTTAAATGTTTATAAAACATTTTTAAACCATTTTTGAGAGGTTTAAATATTCCATATAAAACATTTCATTAAGTGATTTCCTTTGTGATTTTCGACGTGTATTAAACATGACTTGTTTATACAATCAAACAACAAAATTAAACAACCAAACATGATGATGAAAGCATATTAAACATCCACTGCAAATATCATGTCATCGTCAAAAAATATAATATAAGTAAGAGTTTTTCGCCTTCATTTCCCTTGAGCTAATTTAAAATTGGCTATAGCTCTATTATTATGGAATCCAAGCTCACAAACACTTGGATTATCACGCTTACGTGGCTTATACTTTGGATGCAAGGAGGAGCTCATGGCCTTGACAAGGAGAGGATGGTGGTTTCAGCCTATGGTGGTATGGGTTGAGGCCATAGGTTATGTTGAGGAAGGGAAGTGGTTTGTAGTGTTTTTGAGGTGGATATACTAATGTGTGTGTGTGTATATATTATAAATTTAATTTCCTTTTGAGATATTTTCTCCATAATTTTGTTAACCCGAGAATCCATTGATAAGCTTGAGGATCTGGAGAAGAAAATAAAGAACATTGTGTGAAAATATAAAGAAGGGGTGGGGTATTTATAAGAATTTAGAAAACCAAAATATCATAATATGGATGGACAAAATTACCCCTTGCCACCACCTCTTCCCTATCATTTCAATGCATGGAAATCCCCCTACGTCTAGGCGGTAGTGGTCCTGATAGTGTAGGTGGTGGTGATGTGATGTGGTGTAAGGTGAGGTGATATTTGATGGTAAGGGTTGTTTACTTAAGTGTTAAGAGATTTATAAAATATCGTGGAAATTTATATATATAATATACATATATTTGTTTACATGTTATGTGTATGTGTATGTGTATGTGTGCATATGATATGTTTATACATGCACATGTATGTGCACAAATTGTTTGAACAATGTTATAAACTTTTATATGTCAAACCGTTATGAATTTTAATTTTAATTTTCGATCATGTTTTCACATATAAATTAATTTACATATATTTATAAAAAAAAATTGAAAACTATTTTCTTATCATTTTAGATGAATTAAAATGATCTATTTTAACTATAAAACCATATAAATAAATATAAAACCATTATTTAGAAAATGTGCTATTATATCGATAAAGCGATATCAATTTTCCTTATATTTTCAAATAAATATATCTCTTTATAAAACTATTATAAATGATTTATTATCACTATATAACTATTTTAAAATGAATTATAATCATTTACAACAATTATTTGAATAATTATAATAATTATTAAACCATTAAATCATTAAACCCTAATTTATAGTCTTAAATCAATATTTAAATATAAGGGCATCACTAATAATGTCATAAATACTCTAATTTCCTTAAATTAAAATATTTTATTTTGTTTCATATTCTTGTCTAATTATAAAAGTAAGTGTATGTATACAGCTCTATGTATGATATTTTACGATTATAAAGCTGTTTATCGATAAAACGATTTTTGGTTCCTTTTATCGATATTTTTCCAAAGTAAATATTTTTGCGAATATTTTTTCCAAAATAGGTTCATTATTATTACTTATCAGCTAAAAATTGGTTATTTATAAGAAATAATCTATGTTTGAATATTTAAAATATCCTTAATTAAAGTGATCTGTAACGACCCGGAAATTTCAAACCCGAAAATTCCAGATAGTTATGAAAAGAAGAAGGGATGAAGAAGAAGAAGATCAGAAGCACTAAAATCTCACATTTCGCAGCGGATAAAATATAATAATAAACAGTAACAGTTTACAAAGGAATAATATTCTGTCGATTACATTTAAATACATCAGAGTTACACGAATATTCAAATTTGGACATATACAAATCAGCATGTCTCAGATTTACAATATTATAATACAGCGGAAATACTCTACACGTTCCTGTCATCTAGCTCACCTCCTGAGCACCAGAACGTCAATACTTGAAAATCTGTAATACACGGTCTGACCCGAGCATTACATCAAAGTAACACCCGGGTCAGGCTGGAAACCAGCGTGAGTAAACCCATCTAACGAAAATACAATGGCACACAACTCATATAAACCCGTGGTAACTCGTTATTTACTACGAGCTCATATCTTGCTATAGTCAACACATATTTCTACAAGCAATTCCTAAGTACCTTTACTTAGTTTCACATAGTCCAGTCATTTTTATCATTCCATTTCACCGTGCACATATTAACCCATAAACATCATTGTAGGTTACCAATCGAAGTGGGTTCGGGTATTACTGATACCTGATTCCGGTTTCTTCGAATACAAAATTATCTTAACCTAAGTGATTCGAATGAAATACGATTCAAACTTTAAATACAGGGTGTCACTGTTTAATCCAACGAATCATATCACATAGCATCACCATCACATACCAGGGATATCAACTAATCTAAGGTACACAATACCATTAATCATTCATGAGAAAGATTAATTAACCATACCATCTCTAATTTATTCAATTAACTGACATTGAATTTAATCAATTGCTTAAATTTTTGTTAGAACCTGCTTATTAATTAATTGCAGACTAATTAATTAATTATCCAATAATCATTCATCTTAATTAATCCTTCTTGATTAATTATTCTTAAATTACACTGAGTAATTTATCTCTAAATTAATCACATAGATTAATTATTCTTAACCATTCACATTAATTAGTCTTTGATTAATTAGTAACATTCATTAGCGATCCTAAACCACTTTTAGTAATTTTTCTTTAATAATCACCTTCAATTTAATTTTCCTTAATTACTCACAACTAAAATAATTTAAAGATAAATTCTTTACCTTTATTTAATACTTAATTTACATCATTATACTTCCATTGGAAACATCTTGCAAATATGTTCTATAATTGAAAGATTTGGAAACACTCATCAAACCAATTATACAATTAAAAATTTAAGTTTATTACATTTTTTTTACAAATAAACAATTTTAAACAATAAATTTGTAATTATTTAAACTTTGTAATTTATTCAAACTTGTTTAATAAATTCTTATTCTTTTAAATTTTAATTAAACATTCTATTAAACTTTCACTTTAAATATATTTAAAGTTTAGTTAAACATTTTTTAAAAAAAAAAACTTATTTATTCTAATATTCCTTTAAACATGTTAAACACATTTTTTTTCTTCTGAAAACACATTATCAATAACCTTAAAACTTTTAAAACATTAAAACTTGTCTGCACATATTTTTGCTTTATCCTCCACCATGATCTTCTTAACTTAAAACAAATCTGGTTATAAGTTTATTTTATTTATTTTATTTTTATTTTTTTATTTTTATTTTTAAAAAAAATGCATTTATTTTACTCAAACCTTTAAATCTGCATTTAAAGAGCTGGTACAGGTTCTTACCTAAAACCAGAAATCCTATCACAAAAAAAATAAACAGAGAAAAACCCGAGCAACCCCTGCCAATCCCTGAGTAATACATGAGAACCCCCACCTTCCACGTCTTCTTCGAGTTCCACAAGGCCCTACGCGAGAGCAAACTCGAGTTTCTCCTCATCGCTGTAAACTCAAACGTTTCAGACACAAGTGGCACACGCGTGCACATGCACCGTCACCAGAAGCCACTTCGACCATCGACGAACTCTTCGGCACGTCACTCATCGCTGCGGCAACCAATCCCCATTCCCAAATCACTAGCGCGAACTTCAAATCGAAAATTGAACATCCAATTGAAAAACTGGAACTTGAATCCATGACCAAAACAACTCGATCTCGCTCCTTCTACCATTAGTGCCTTCCAAACTCCGGCCACATCTCCATGATTCATCCACGAAGCTACCTTTCATGTTCCAGGAAACTTGATGCTTTAGAAATGCCTCAGCGTCCATTAATGTAAAGTCGACCAAATCTAGGGTTTTAAACTTCTACAACCCACCACCGCCGCCTCGATGGCCCGTCCACCCACCCACCAATTTTCCCATGTTTACTGATACCATCTCCGCCTTCACTGAAAATCCCGACCACCAAAATCCACGAGATCAACAGATAATGCTCAAGATCCCATCCCCAGTAAATTTCAAAGTTCTCATTCATATTAATATTAAAATTTGAGATTTGTGTTTTAAAAATCCTAATTTTTGAAGATGATTCAAGATATTGAATTGAATTAACAATTTGTGACATTTCAAATTTAACATAAATCTAAGTTTTGTTTTGTAAACTAAATTTACAGCTGTGACATTCCACTAACATGCTTAATTCAAATTTTAGCTTAAAATTTGAGTTTAAACCAACTTATTTTTCTTAAACCGAACACCTATAAATGGTTGAATTGAAGATGGTTTTAAAATTTTGATCTACGTTTAACTCTGTGACTAGACACAGAGAAGAACAGTTCAGGTATTTTTTTTCCAAGAACAACACCAAAAAAAAATATACAGAGTTACATTAAAAATACACATACCAACACTATATTCTTCATGGATCAGAGACTCAGAATTTTATTTTAAATAGTGTGTTTTATTCCAAACATCAATTTCGAAAAGATCTAAGTTTTAACATGAGTAGTAGATTACTCACCAAATCAAACTTATTTTCAAAAACAGGCATGCCACAGAATCTTATGCTTAAACCTTTAAATGTTGATGTTATTCACAAGCACTTCAAATCAAATCAGGGAAAAGTTTGGAATACTCACCTTTCAGTTTGTACAGAGAAGGGATGTAACTGATTTGAATTTTGAAAAGAAACTGGATATTGCTTTTGATTCTTGACCTGCTTGAATTATCTGACTTAAACCTTACTTTGAAGCTTTGATCTTTTGAATTTGGATCTGATATTGCTGTTAGTTGTTTAGAAGATTTGGTTTTAAAAACTGAGGAAATTGAAGCTGCTGGTTCCTTGATTAAATTTCTGGTTTAAGGATTTTTTTCTATTATTATTAAGAATTTTTTTGTTTTCCTCTTTATTCATCACAATAAAAGAAAAATAGATTAAAATTCAAATATGACACTTGTTCATATTGATTACATTTGTCACATTATCATTATAATCTTATTACACATGTCAACAAAGAGCTTCATAAATTAAACATTTGTATTTATTCATTTTTTTAAAAAGAGGATATCTTAGCTTACATAGATAAATTTTAGATAGAAGTTTTAGAATTGGAATTTCAAAAATGAAATTTTTAGAAATAAGTTGGATTTTAACACTCAATAGTTTGAAATTGTAATTCATCATTTCTTACAATTTTGTTCAATTTATATTTTATATTTATATTCATATCTTCCTAGTATTTATACATATAAAAATTTTCAAAAGAAAAGATTTAAAATCTTAATTATACACTAATATAATTATTCTTTAGATTTCAACCTCGAATTCAATTTAAATTGACTCATAAACATATTTTAAACAAACGCACATTACATTGTTTGAAAATAATGATTTTGCAAATTTTAAAATATTTGTACTAGAAGATTATCAAATAAATATATATCCAAGTATAAATATTTATCATCAGATTTATTTATTTAGTCCTTAAATCAATATTCTATTAATTAACCAAGTTTGTTTATTAATTATTGATGTTAAAAAAAACCGGGTTATCACATTCCTTCCCCCTTAGAACCTTTTCGTCCCCGAAAAGGAACGAAGCCAGAATTTATTTAATGCTTAAAACCCATTTAAAATACTTTAAAATCTATATAATATTTCTAAAATAGTTATAAAAAAATACTTTTATAACTCGATGTTTTAACCAGTCATCCTTGTTCTCACAGAAATTCGGTCATACGTTGATCAGGCGTACGACTGAAAATCTATAAGTACTTAGCAGACCCGTTTCCAACATCCAGTGAAAATACTTGAAAAATAATTTTAATGAAAATATAGAAAATAGTTTTTGAAAATAGAGGATATATCTTTGGTGAGAATGCTCTGGAAATCATCACCTCCATCCATGGTCACAGTTACATTCCAGGGTTACGTTGCCGTCGCAGCCAAAGTCCATGTAACTGCAGGCTCTCCGCGGCCTCTCGATTACGCCATGGAACCCACACAACAAATCACAGTTACATCCAGGGTTACGTTGACGTCGCAGCAAAAGTCCATGTAACTGTAGGCTCTCAGCGACCTCTGATTTTCGCTGTCAAAATGAAACCTCTCCACTCCTTCATAGATCACAGTCTACCGATATAAAATCAAACGCAGACTGTTGGCTCTCAGCGGCACACACGACTTTCGCTATGTTATACCATAGATCGCAGTTACATCCTAGGTTACGTTGCCGTCGCAGCAAAAGTCCATGTAACTGTTGGCTCTCAACGGCACACACGACTTTCGCTATGGTATACTCTACTCATAATCCTCAGGAACTAGTTTTGCCCGGACTCCTCACAGGATCAACTTTAGAACCCCCCCTGGGGCTCAAGGCAGCACCACCCGGTGGTACTCCTGAGAAGTTCATTTCAAGGAAGCGCCTTTTCCCCCAGAGCCATCATCAAAACATCTTATACTATACACATATAGTATCTTTCAAATCATACACCTAGTATGATCTCATACTAAGCTCCTTTACTCAAAATCGATTATTCCAAAATCGAAAATTCTCAAACTAGGCTTTCCAAATTCAATATTGATTTTACCCAAAAATCAAAAGCCTTTCCAAATTCAAAGGTTACCAAAATCTTTTCCAAAATCCTCATAAGATCCTTTATATATATTGATATATATAAAATCCTTGATAAAAAACTTTGGCTCATTTTAAACTTGTATAAAACTCCTTTTTATACTTCAAATATTTTCAAAAACCCTTTTCTTCTGGCAAAAGGTTCATCAAGGGGAGTTTCATTTTATAGAACAAAGATATTTAACTTTGTTTATTCAAAATCAAATATTCAAATTTGATTACTCTTTTCAATATCAATTTCATTCAAATTTCGTACGATGTACACATATCATTCGTACGCCATACCAATCTGATCGCTCATTTGATCACACAATATCACTTCCGAACTAGTATCGTCCACCCGACTTCTTAGTGCGGACTCAGATTTGGTTTCTTGATCAGAAACCGTCATTCTCCTTGCATAGCTTAACTATGATAGAGAATACTCAGAACCAATCAACATTCCATATCCAGGTTCGCCGTCGAAAATCGAGTGAAAAATCCCGACTCGGATCGACATAATTATCTTGAAATTTTGTGCTCGAATCTGGACCAAATCACTATGCGAATAAAATAACATACGTACACCCAACGTATTTATCTTTATTGGTTATTAGCCAAATCAATTTCTCTTTCTATTCACATTTACTTTAATTTTCATTCACTTATTCCCATCTGCTTCAATCCCATTTGGATTATCACCTCTATTCTTATCTCAATTGGGTATTTAACCAATAACAGTTTGAACTCCGACCAGTTAATTTAGAAAATAGCTTGAAAAAATTTAAAATAGATAAGTAGTTGGAAAATAATTACTATTTTGTAAAATAGATGTAAAATAGTTAGAAAATAGTATAAACAATTATAGAAATTTTGGATAATTGCAAAATAATAGTAAGATAGTAATTTGTTTTGTAAAATAGTTGAAATATAGTAATTAATTTATAAAACAGTTGGAAAATTGCTAAACAGTTTCAAAAATAATTATAAAACCAGCATAAGATAATTTGGCTTTTAAAAGAAAGGTTGTATATATATATAATGAATATCTTGGAAAAATAGGTTTATATTAAAACAATTTATATTAAAATAAAATAGTCCAGAGTCAAAACTGTTCACTTCCCAATCTACATCCTCATCAATTCAATTTAAATTCCCTTTACCATTTAAATTAACCCAATTCCAGTTTAAATAACTTCAATTTCCATTGAAATTGATTCAATCCCGATTCAAGTTGAATTAACCTCAGTTCTTTCCAAATTTAACTTTATTCAACCTTGATCTCAAATTCTTCTAATTCAGATAAATTTCAATTGAACTAGTCCCAATTCAATTCATTTCAACTCTAGTTTGAATTAATCCCAATTTTCAAACTCCATTTCCAAATCAAGTTGAATTATTCTTGATTTCCTCCCAAATTCAATTCAAATTCCATTTGAATTTTATACTATTCAACATTAATTATAATTCCAAATTATTCCAATAAATTTGGACTAATTTGAAATTGAATCCACTTCAATTTCAAATCGTTACAAATTAATCCAATCAAATTTTCCATTTGAATCTTATACTCATACATCTTCAATCACAATTTCAATTACTTCAAATCAAATTCAATTTGACTAATTCAAATTTCAAATTTAAACCATCTCTCATTCATTTAAACAATTCCAATTCACAACTTAAAGATTTTTAACAACAATAGGATGATATTATCTAATTTATTTTAAAACATCCATTCATTTTAAATTTCTAGATCTCAAACCCAATTTGAGATCACTCAAACTCTCAATTACAATCAACCATTTAACTTCCCAAGTTAAATCTTAATTTCACCGTAAAATTTACAAATCAGGTTGAACATCCCAACATATTTAACTTTTCCCCAGGTTAGACTCAATTTACTTAATCTAGTCAACCTTACCTAGTTTGAACTTCCATTTCAAATTTTGAACTTCTCATAAATAATCTTCCCACTTATTAAGTTCAAAAACTTAGCACTTCGGGCATCACATCTTATTCCACATTCAAAACTCAACATTTAGAGTTTATTTCAAACCATATTTGATATTATGTATATCCACATATATACATATTAACTTCTTTTACACACCAAGTTATACTTTAAAATTTTAAACCACCTTTGGTTTTTAATTCAAACCAAATTTCTTTTAAATTTTCAAACAACTCTTGTTTGAAATAGAACCATTTCATTCAAATGCATTAAATCATATTATTTATTATTTCTCTAAATTAATTACATCATTAATTAATTCCAATTAATCACATTTGACAATTAGCTTATTTCTTAATTTCCTTCATTAAGTAATTGTCCCTTAAATTACTTATCTCCGGTTACTTCATTAAGTAACTCCATCTTTATTTATCATTTCCAATTATAATTATCTTATTCTAAAACTCTTCTCCAATTCAAGATTTCAATTTTAGTTTGAATCCATTTCAAACTTATCTTTTAATTTAATTTCAATTTGGTTGTAATTCTATTACCATTTAATTCTTACTATTAATTTAATAAATACTACAATCAATTTCCTTTATATAATAGATAATTTATTTCTTATATAAGATTCATTTACTTTTGAAATCATTTAAAAATCTTTATATAAGAAAATAACAAGTACGCAACTCATTCTAGGGTATCACTTACCCTATCCTTAATGAGTAATCCTACCAGAGCCAAGGCTCTCGCTTAACCTTCTGCTCTGATGCCAAATGTAACGACCCGGAAATTTCAAACCCGAAAATTCCAGATAGTTATGAAAATAAGAAGGGATAGAAGAAGAAGAAGAAGATCATAAGCACTAAAATCTCACATTTCGCAGCGGATAAAATATAATAATAAACAATAACAGTTTACAAAGGAATAATATTCTGTCGATTACATTTAAATACATCAGAGTTACACGAATATTCAAATTTGGACATATACAAATCAGCATGTCTCAGATTTACAATATTATAAGACAGCGGAAATACTCTACACGTTCCTGTCATCCAGCTCGCCTCCTGAGCTCCCGAACGTCCATACCTGAAAATCTGTAATACTCGGTCTGACCCGAGCATTACATCAAAGTAACACCCGGGTCAGGCTGGAAACCAGCGTGAGTAAACCCATCTAACGAAAATACAATGGCACACAACTTATATAAACCCGGGGTAACTCGTTATTTACTACGAGCTCATATCTTGCTATAGTCAACACATATTTCTACAAGCAATTCCTAAGTACCTTTACTTAGTTTCACATAGTCCAGTCATTTTTATCATTCCATTTCACCGTGCACATATTAACCCATAAACATCATTGTAGTTTACCAATCGAAGTGGGTTCGGGTATTACTGATACCCGATTCCGGTTTCTTCGAAAACAAAATTATCTTAACCTAAGTGATTCGAATGAAATATGATTCAAACTTTAAATACAGGGTGTCACTGTTTAATCCAACGAATCATATCACATAGCATCACCATCGCATACCAGGGATATTGTAACGACCCGACTTCCTACGCCCAGGAAGACGTATCGTTATTAAGAAAGAAAGAGATGAGAAAATAGAAAAGATAGAGAAGAAGAAATAAACAATATCAGAATCTCAACAGCGGAACGAATAAAATATAATATATCACATAAGAGAATACATAGTATCATATACATCAGAGTTACACAGATAATACAACACATACTAGACAGTAATAAAGACCTGTCTAGTTAATACAACTCAAACATCACAGCGATACAACACAGCGGAAATACAAAATAAACACTAACACGGCGGAACCAATATATATATATATATACGCCGAAGCCTCCTGCTCCATTTCTCCTTCAGAATTCGTCAAAGCAAACCTGAATCCCTTGGCTACCCGTAAGAATTTGGGTACCCGAGAGTTTAAGAAAAAAAAAGAAAAAAACTCCGGGTCAGACATGGGTCTGGTATGAGTAAACGGTTAAAGTTGCTTAACTTTAAAAATCATTTGAAAACAAAGGTATCACGTAAGACTTCCCACACATAAACATGGAAAAGTTTTTACCTTACGCTAACCAAACAGTTCTATAGAAAATCCAGTGATATTATAATAGTGTCTAGGGTTTTCAAGTAAAATACAGAAATAGCTGAAATTCTTACATCTCACATTCCAACATAGTTGGGCACAACTAATACGTACGGCTCTTATGGAAGATTGGATTCCATACAATGGCAGGGCTACTGGGGTACCGCCCGTCACAGTACGTGGCCTAGATCACCGTACCGAGGATCACTCCCGACCCCCTACAACACAAGGCCGGACCCATTCCTTACTGAACAGATCCGAACAAGACAACCCCGGCAGTTGTCGTGACCAACCGCCCACACAGCCGAAATAAAGAGACATCTAGACAGGGGAAAATCTCGTCCTGCAATGGGCATGACCCACCTAGCCTTGCTGCACATCCCCTGTTTTAGCCATTCCCGGTTGTTGAGGCTTGAGGCTGCGATTACCTTTAATCAGGACATATCACTTAGAATGCTCATCGTCCACCTGACGATGTTCTGAAAGCATTCAATCCATACAAGTTCGTTCCGGTTTCGAACGAAACCGAAGGCATTATCTCGTTACACTCATTTTGGAATCACCCTCAGAGTTAACGACGATAATCCTTGCACTCTGAATCTTCATCTTCACTTGAGATTCACGACCTATCGTTAATTTGGATCGATGTGGTTTTCGGATATCCAAATATGGAAACCCGATCCCGGTCTCATCGAAATCCAAACCGCCGTCTTTTAAGGTCAAGTTGTTTTAAAGTTTAAAACAATTTCAATTCAATTATCCATATACACATAGATAGATAATCACAATATCAAAATAGATAATCAACATTATCATCATCAATAGATAATTCATATTATCACCACAACAGATAATCCATATTATCATCATAATGCAGCTAAAGCATCCATGGCATCACTAATCTCATATCTGAGATATCAAACCATTCAAAGCAATCAATATTATAAGCAATCACATCAGGTATAATTAATTTAAAATGAATTAAATTAATTACCTGCATCTCTAATTAATTTAAAGTAAATTAAATTAATTACTTCACCATTTAAACTTACTTATATCAGTATTAATCAATTATCAAGCAATTAATAAATCATCATCCAATTATTCAATTTAATTAATCATCCTTGATTAATTATCTTTAATCACATTCAGGTAATTAGCTTTAATTATTCTTACAAAATAATTATTCTTAACCCATTACAGTAATTAATCTTTAATTTCTTCATTTATTAATTAACTGAAATTAAATACATTATTACATTAATAAAACAATCCATTTATTAATTATTCCAAATAAATCTATTCTAAAACACATCATTAATCATAATAATTAATGATGTAATTAATCTTCAATTTAACCAAATTGTTAATTAGCCTTGATTAACCCCATTTAGTAATTAACTACCCTTAATTACTCCATCAAATAAATTAATTACCCCTTAATTAATTTCTCTAATTAATCCCATGATTAATTATATAAAGTAATTATACTCAAATTACTTCACTATTAAATCACCCTTGATAATTTCATCTACTAATTATCATTAATTACTTCCCTAAGTAATAACATTATCACATCATCAATTTGTTATTTAAATTAATTAAACTTAATTAATTAACTTAAACAATTCATATTAACTTAATTAATTACAATAAGTAATTAATTCCTTATTGCTTTGTTTAAGTAATTATATTTATTACAATCAATTTATTATTTAAATTAGTTAACCTAAATGATTATTAAAAATAAATCACATTAACTAATTATTAATTTATCCTAGTTAATGTCCTTCATTTACTTATTAACAATTTCTTTAATTATTTTTCTTAAGTGATAAAACTAAAATTAATCATTATTAATTACAAATTAATTAATCTTTAATAACCCATTAATTAATCTCAAAATTTATTAAATTAATTTAAGTTTTAACTGTAACTTAAATATTCTTTAATTACTTGATTAATTAACTCTAAATCATTAATCTAATTTTATCTAATTAATGATTTCCTAATTACAAATTAATTAATCTAAATTAATTTGCTTAAACCTTTAATTTATCAAATTAAACCCTTAATCACTTAATTAATTATTTCTAATCATAAATTAATTAAAGTAATCAATTTCCTATCTTAATTACCTTAATAATTAAATGTATTATAAATCATTAAGTCTTAATTAATTTTAAGATAAACCTTAATCTTATAAATGATTAGATTATCATTAACAAAGTATTTTAAAAACAATTTGAATTTAAATTTACCTTTAAAATTCATTTTAAATTTAAGATTTAAAATGAATACAATTTTAACTTTAATAAAGTTTTAAAGAACAATTTAAAACCCTTTTAAATCACATGTTAAGACACACTTATATTTTATAAAAGGAACTTGCAAGAGTTTCAAAACCAAATACCACTTATTATTCAAATCACTTTTACCATATATAACTTAACAATTAATGTTGTTGAACATTCCATTTTTTTTAACTTTATTTTAATTAGAACCTAGATACCAAATTTAATTTGAAACCAAGTTAAATTTATTTTTAAACTTTGTTTAAATTTGGTTTTTCAACTTTTAATTCTCTGTTTAAGTTAAACAAAATAGAACCCTATCAGGATAAAACCTGGAATAACCCAAACTTATACAAAGTACTCAAAGACAAAAACCTTATCAATTGGCACAAACACAAAATCCTCTTCCCCAGGATTTCACCGTACACCGTGCACATGCACGATGATGCCGGTCACCACTGGCCATCATCGGCGATTCCCCCACGTCGACCTATACTCCAGCAACACTCCATGATCTTCAGATCGTGCTACGATCCCCAAAATCAAATTCGAGAACTAAAACCCAAACCTGGAAACAGAAGTCGCTACCATACCCATACCTGTCAACGCCGCCATCTCCCAACTCCGACCACCTGACGATCATCTGCTCCGGCCATGAACGCGACTACGACCTAGCTACCTCCTCACGTAATCCCGCTACACTCGATCGCTTGATGGCGACGAACGGAACCCAAAACTTCGACTTCTTCAAACTAGGTTTTCAAGCAAAAATTGCTCACCGCCTCCACCACGATCATCGACCCACCATGCGCATATTTTTCCTGCGACCACCCTTCCCTCTTGCACCTTCGTCCAAGATCCCATCCACCACAAATCCATGGATCATCAGAGATCGACAAAAACCCACTTTTCAATAAACCCAGAACTACACTCCCAATCCCTATCTTAAAACTCCAATTCTTACCTTAAAATTCAAGTCAAGATATAAGATTTAATATTATATTTTTGAATTCGAGAATTAAAACATTCGAATTTTTGTATATATGATGATGTTTCTCAGTACTGTGCTTTTCCAGAGATATTTCAAACTGTTTTTAACTTGACTACATGTTTAAATCTTTAGTTAGGATATAACAACAAATCTATACTTTAAATTTTTAAGAAATAAGTCACTCACTTGTAAATAAACAGAGCACAACATATATACACAGCATACACACAATTATATTCACACCTGACTTTCACCTATATCCTTCTGTAGATACTCATTCACTTTAACATACTAGCAGCAACAAATTTTACCTTAAGTTTGTTTAAAAAGTGAAGTTACTCACATGTTCCAGGTTTTTAAAAACCATTCTACCAACATATTTCAAACATACATCACAAGTTTTCTTAAAACATAAGTCATATACATCAAAACAAAGAGGTCTCATGTTAACAGTTTAAAACAGAGGCTTGAAAACTAAGATCTGAGATGTTTAAAACCACAGATATGCACGCTTACATAAAGTCACAAGCATTGCACATACACATACATATAAACAAACATCATCACAGAAATTTCTCAAAGTATTAAGTTTTAGTTTGAAAGTTTACTCACCTGTCATTTAAAACAGAAAGCCTGTTCTTTTTTTTTGTTTGAAAACAGAAATGCTTGAAAACTGGTATTTGAAAACTTTGCATGTTGTTGTTGATCCCAGAAACTTTGAAATGGCTTTGAACTTGAACATGAATGCTAGAAATCTTGAAACTGAAGTGTTTGGCTTTCTAGTTGTTTTCAGGTTTGTATATTCTTCTATTCTTTCTTTTCTTAAGTTTGTATTTGTTTAAGACTTTAGAAACTGGAAATGCAAAGTCTTTTGCATACGAAATGAAATAAGGCAAGTTGATAAATAAGCATGTAAAGAGAATTATTTAATGTTCAAGTACACCCAAATTCAGAGATTTTATTTTGCTTTGGGGGCTGCAAACATATTTGAACAGGCTATGTTTTGTGCTAAGATGGCAAGCATTAAATGCTAATGTACCTTATGTACATATATATTTTATTCACTTACTTATCATATCTTGTAAATTTTTACTTTCTTTAGCTAGTCTGTTTGCTTCTTCTATGTTCATACTTATCTGGTTTATATATTAAGATATTTCCTTTCCTTTGTTTATTTTTGTCAGGCATATACATTGACTTACCTGGCTATTTCAAAGGTTGATAAGATAATGTTGTACCAAAGATATTTGCATTGATTGCTTCTTGTTTACTTATTTATTTTATTTTATTTTAACTTAGATGCTAAGCATACATACTCTATTTCTATTCGTATGCATTAAAATGAATTTTTCTTGCCTGCATACTTTTTCTTCCAAGTTATAAATATCATTTGTTGTTTCACTTGCTTTGCTAAAGCTACTTACAGGTTACAATACATTTCATTTTGCCTAGTCTATATTTAACTCTAGTATAACCACTTGCTTAACAACATACTTATTTAAAACTACAACTATACAAAGTCTAGCGTACCTCCATTTTGTTGTATAAGCATATTTTAGTTAACTTTATATGTTTTGCCTAGTCATTAGCTATTTGTTTATAAAGTTTTTACACAAGTATAAACACAATTTTGTACTTAACACAATTTTAAAAATCTTTCCTTTACTTTCTTTTAAAACTTATATTATTAAATACTTACTTTATTTAAAATTACTTCAAACCTATGTAAATTTTTATAAGATTCATTTTATATTTTAAATCGTAGTTTACCAAAGCATGTGTATATGTATAGACATAAGTTTAAAATAACAAATTCTATTTATTAAAAATCCATTGTAAAGATATTACAAAAAATTAATATTGACTAACTATAACTCATTTCTAAAGATATTTTATTTTGTATTGTTTAAATATAACCCATTATTACATGAAAATAATTTATAAAAGATTTTATCTCTATATTAATAAACTTCTCATTTATCAACCATATAATAAAAAGAACAAAACACCCCTTAGAATAAATTTAAACTTAAACCAGAATTTCTTTTAAACAAATTAAACTTATCTTGAGTAATTTAAGCCATATAGTTATTTTATTTAATATTAAATTAAATCAAATTCCAAATTACCAAAAAGATTAGATTTAGAAAACTTGTCTTATTTATTAAATTTAAAACAAAGATTATCTATTTACAATATATACAGCTATATATACTTATAAATAGAAAATATTTTAATTAGCTTTTAAAAGATAATTTATCGGTTAAATATTTATTTAAAAGAAATTTTTTAAATCAATTCATAACTTATTGACAAAGACATATCAAATCAATTTAATATTTTTATATATAGATTATTAAATTGATTTTGCTCGAAATTCCGGGATATCACATTCCTCCCCCCTAAAAGAATTTCGTCCCCGAAATTTAAAACAAAGGTAATTTAATAATCTCATTGAAGATTTAATTTTAAAAACACAAGCATATATCATTAATATATGCTAACAACCATAGCAATCAATCATCCCAATCAAACAAATCTAACTATCCAGACAAAATACTGGATAGAATTCCCTTGAGTTTCCCCGAGTATAAATTCCGGGTTACTCGCTCTATAGAATCCAAACAATCAATACTACTAAGCTACACACATCAAGATCTACAAAACAAGACAGGACATCAGACTATAGACAAGTTTGACTCAACATCCAAACTCCCTGAACTGCTGGCTCTACAACCAGAGATAACTCATACACGTACTCCCTCAGAGATACGTGAAACACATCGAATCCCAGTTATCCAAACTGACAATTCACTCCAAAAGATCAAACACTTATCCAAAGTCAAATCTCCGATTCTTTATCCACAAAATTTTCCGGACGATCCTTGGCTGCCTACATCCTTCTTGATCAGCACAACTCTTGCTGATGCCCCTGAACTAAAACAATCAAACAAAATGATCTTTCCAAGATCAACCAACTCAGAACACAAAATCCACTGCAAAATCAGAAGACAGATCTCACTGCTCATATCCGGAAGAGATAAAACAGATGCTCTCCAAACTGCTTCCGCTGCACAACTCTGATCCGAGCAGATGAAAATGCTGATGACGAACACAAGCAAAGACTGGAAAACACCTTCCAAAAAATATGGTTCAACAGATCCAAAAATAAAACTCAGAAATTCCTCCAAACCTGAGCCGCTTCACTAAAATCATACTCCAGAACATTCTACTACTAAGCTGAACCATTGGTTCCACTTCTGACATCTAGTCGATACCAAACTCAATCTTCAGATGCGGACAAAACTATGACTCCCTGAAAACATCTAGAAAAATCTCAGAAACACAAGAGAACACTCAAACAAATCGCAAGTCACTTTTGCGATCAATCCAGCCTAATTCCAAAGAAAAGACTGCTCTCTCTTTACCAAACAAAACAGCATATGCCTATCTAGCCAATCCATCGAAGAAATGGAACCACACGGCTGCTTCTGAAATCCACTGCTAATCCGCAAAGCTTCCTTGATGGCATAAAGAACACTCCGAGCTACACTGCTGACACCAAAGCTCAAAGACTACAAATCCAGGAACTCCTCGAGAAACTCGAACCTCAAACCAAACAGAAACACCCTGCTGCACTCAACCACATCACCGAAGCAAACACACTTCTTAAAAACTTGTTCCAAGAAACATCTTCGGAAACATCCATAGTCACTGTGTCTCATCACACAGCTACTACATCCTGAGGTATCAAGATATCATCATTTGCTTCTGTCCAACCGACAGCTCCAACTCTAGCTCATCCAACTTCACTTCAAAGACAAACTCTGAACCCTAACAGGTTACCTTCAGAGATCGATGAAATCCTTTACACCATCCAAAACTCACTCGAGACGGTATTAGGTCTACAGTCTCGACAAATACACTTCCATTCATTGGTAGTCGTGTTACACACCACTACCCTATCTACCTTTATATATATTACATTGGAAACCCGAACAGGTAACCCAACAGATAGGTAAAAATAGATAAATATATATAGATAAAAATTACAAGTACGCTCTCTCAAGAAAGATACCACTCCAGAGCTTAGGTATTCGCTCAACCTATCACTCTGATACCACTGTAACGACCCGACTTCCTACGCCCAGGAAGACGTATCGTTATTAAGAAAGAAAGAGATGAGAAAATAGAAAAGATAGAGAAGAAGAAAGAAACAATATCAGAATCTCAACAGCGGAACGAATAAAATATAATATATCACATAAGAGAATACATAGTATCATATACATTAGAGTTACACAGATAATACAACACATACTAGACAGTAATAAAGACCTGTCTAGTTAATACAACTCAAACATCACAGCGATACAACACAGCGGAAATACAAAATAAACACTAACACGGCGGAACCAATATATATATATATATATATATATATATATACACACACGCCGAAGCCTCCTGCTCCATTTCTCCTTCAGAATTCGTCAAAGCAAACCTGAATCCCTTGGCTACCCGTAAAAATTTGGGTACCCGAGAGTTTAAGAAAAAAAAAGAAATAAACTCCGGGTCAGACATGGGTCTGGTATGAGTAAACGGTTAAAGTTGCTTAACTTTAAAAATCATTTGAAAACAAAGGTATCACGTAAGACTTCCCACACATAAACATGGAAAAGTTTTTACCTTACGCTAACCAAACAGTTCTATAGAAAATCCAGTGATATTATAATAGTGTCTAGGGTTTTCAAGTAAAATACAGAAATAGCTGAAATTCTTACATCTCACATTCCAACATAGTTGGGCACAACTAATACGTACGGCTCTTATGGAAGATTGGATTCCATACAATGGCAGGGCTACTGGGGTACCGCCTGTCACAGTACGTGGCCTAGATCACCGTACCGAGGATCACTCCCGACCCCCTACAACACAAGGCCGGACCCATTCCTTACTGAACAGATCCGAACAAGACAACCCCGGCAGTTGTCGTGACCAACCGCCCACACAGCCGAAATAAAGAGACATCTAGACAGGGGAAAATCTCGTCCTGCAATGGGCATGACCCACCTAGCCTTGCTGCACATCCCCTGTTTTAGCCATTCCCGGTTGTTGAGGCTTGAGGCTGCGATTACCTTTAATCAGGACATATCACTTAGAATGCTCATCGTCCACCTGACGATGTTCTGAAAGCATTCAATCCATACAAGTTCGTTCCGGTTTCGAACGAAACCGAAGGCATTATCTCGTTACACTCATTTTGGAATCACCCTCAGAGTTAACGACGATAATCCTTGCACTCTGAATCTTCATCTTCACTTGAGATTCACGACCTATCGTTAATTTGGATCGATGTGGTTTTCGGATATCCAAATATGGAAACCCGATCCCGGTCTCATCGAAATCCAAACCGCCGTCTTTTAAGGTCAAGTTGTTTTAAAGTTTAAAACAATTTCAATTCAATTATCCATATACACATAGATAGATAATCACAATATCAAAATAGATAATCAACATTATCATCATCAATAGATAATTCATATTATCACCACAACAGATAATCCATATTATCATCATAATGCAGCTAAAGCATCCATGGCATCACTAATCTCATATCTGAGATATCAAACCATTCAAAGCAATCAATATTATAAGCAATCACATCAGGTATAATTAATTTAAAATGAATTAAATTAATTACCTGCATCTCTAATTAATTTAAAGTAAATTAAATTAATTACTTCACCATTTAAACTTACTTATATCAGTATTAATCAATTATCAAGCAATTAATAAATCATCATCCAATTATTCAATTTAATTAATCATCCTTGATTAATTATCTTTAATCACATTCAGGTAATTAGCTTTAATTATTCTTACAAAATAATTATTCTTAACCCATTACAGTAATTAATCTTTAATTTCTTCATTTATTAATTAACTGAAATTAATTACATTATTACATTAATAAAACAATCCATTTATTAATTATTCCAAATAAATCTATTCTAAAACACATCATTAATCATAATAATTAATGATGTAATTAATCTTCAATTTAACCAAATTGTTAATCAGCCTTGATTAACCCCATTTAGTAATTAACTACCCTTAATTACTCCATCAAATAAATTAATTACCCCTTAATTAATTTCTCTAATTAATCCCATGATTAATTATATAAAGTAATTATACTCAAATTACTTCACTATTAAATCACCCTTGATAATTTCATCTACTAATTATCATTAATTACTTCCCTAAGTAATAACATTTATCACATCATCAATTTGTTATTTAAATTAATTAAACTTAATTAATTAACTTAAACAATTCATATTAACTTAATTAATTACAATAAGTAATTAATTCCTTATTGCTTTGTTTAAGTAATTATATTTATTACAATCAATTTATTATTTAAATTAGTTAACCTAAATGATTATTGAAAATAAATCACATTAACTAATTATTAATTTATCCTAGTTAATGTCCTTCATTTACTATTAACAATTTCTTTAATTATTTTTCTTAAGTGATAAAACTAAAATTAATCATTATCAATTACAAATTAATTAATCTTTAATAACCCATTAATTAATCTCAAAATTTATTAAATTAATTTAAGTTTTAACTGTAACTTAAATAATCTTTAATTACTTGATTAATTAACTCTAAATCATTAATCTAATTTTATCTAATTAATGATTTCCTAATTACAAATTAATTAATCTAAATTAATTTGCTTAAACCTTTAATTTATCAAATTAAACCCTTAATCACTTAATTAATTATTTCTAATCATAAATTAATTAAAGTAATCAATTTCCTATCTTAATTACCTTAATAATTAAATGTATTATAAATCATTAAGTCCTAATTAATTTTAAGATAAACCTTAATCTTATAAATGATTAGATTATCATTAACAAAGTATTTTAAAAACAATTTGAATTTAAATTTACCTTTAAAATTCATTTTAAATTTAAGATTTAAAATGAATACAATTTTAACTTTAATAAAGTTTTAAAGAACAATTTAAAACCCTTTTAAATCACATGTTAAGACACACTTATATTTTATAAAAGGAACTTGCAAGAGTTTCAAAACCAAATACCACTTATTATTCAAATCACTTTTACCATATATAACTTAACAATTAATGTTGTTGAACATTCCATTTTTTTTAACTTTATTTTAATTAGAACCTAGATACCAAATTTAATTTGAAACCAACTTAAATTTATTTTTAAACTTTGTTTAAATTTGGTTTTTCAACTTTTAATTCTCTGTTTAAGTTAAACAAAATAGAACCCTATCAGGATAAAACCTGGAATAACCCAAACTTATACAAAGTACTCAAAGACAAAAACCTTATCAACTAGCACAAACACAAAATCCTCTTCCCCAGGATTTCACCGTACACCGTGCACATGCACGATGACTCCGGTCACCACTGGCCATCATCGGCGATTCCCCCACGTCGACCTATACTCCAGCAACACTCCATGATCTTCAGATCGTGCTACGATCCCCAAAATCAAATTCGAGAACTAAAACCCAAACCTGGAAACAGAAGTCGCTACCATACCCATACCTGTCAACGCCGCCATCTCCCAACTCCGACCACCTGACGATCATCTGCTCCGGCCATGAACGCGACTACGACCCAGCTACCTCCTCACGTAATCCCGCTACACTCGATCGCTTGATGGCGACGAACGGAACCCAAAACTTCGACTTCTTCAAACTAGGTTTTCAAGCAAAAATTGCTCACCGCCTCCACCACGATCATCGACCCACCATGCGCATATTTTTCCTGCGACCACCCTTCCCTCTTGCACCTTCGTCCAAGATCCCATCCACCACAAATCCATGGATCATCAGAGATCGACAAAAACCCACTTTTCAATAAACCCAGAACTACACTCCCAATCCCTATCTTAAAACTCCAATTCTTACCTTAAAATTCAAGTCAAGATATAAGATTTAATATTATATTTTTGAATTCGAGAATTAAAACATTCGAATTTTTGTATATATGATGATGTTTCTCAGTACTGTGCTTTTCCAGAGATATTTCAAACTGTTTTTAACTTGACTACATGTTTAAATCTTTAGTTAGGATATAACAACAAATCTATACTTTAAATTTTTAAGAAATAAGTCACTCACTTGTAAATAAACAGAGCACAACATATATACACAGCATACACACAATTATATTCACACCTGACTTTCACCTATATCCTTCTGTAGATACTCATTCACTTTAACATACTAGCAGCAACAAATTTTACCTTAAGTTTGTTTAAAAAGTGAAGTTACTCACATGTTCCAGGTTTTTAAAAACCATTCTACCAACATATTTCAAACATACATCACAAGTTTTCTTAAAACATAAGTCATATACATCAAAACAAAGAGGTCTCATGTTAACAGTTTAAAACAGAGGCTTGAAAACTAAGATCTGAGATGTTTAAAACCACAGATATGCACGCTTACATAAAGTCACAAGCATTGCACATACACATACATATAAACAAACATCATCACAGAAATTTCTCAAAGTATTAAGTTTTAGTTTGAAAGTTTACTCACCTGTCATTTAAAACAGAAAGCTTGTTCTTTTTTTTGTTTGAAAACAGAAATGCTTGAAAACTGGTATTTGAAAACTTTGCATGTTGTTGTTCATCCCAGAAACTTTGAAATGGCTTTGAACTTGAACATGAATGCTGGAAATCTTGAAACTGAAGTGCTTGGATTTCTAGTTGTTTTCAGGTTTGTATATTCTTCTATTCTTTCTTTTCTTAAGTTTGTATTTGTTTAAGACTTTAGAAACTGGAAATGCAAAGTCTTTTGCATACGAAATGAAATAAGGCAAGTTGATAAATAAGCATGTAAAGAGAATTATTTAATGTTCAAGTACACCCAAATTCAGAGATTTTATTTTGCTTTGGGGGCTGCAAACATATTTGAACAGGCTATGTTTTGTGCTAAGATGGCAAGCATTAAATGCTAATGTACCTTATGTACATATATATTTTATTCACTTACTTATCATATCTTGTAAATTTTTACTTTCTTTAGCTACTCTGTTTGCTTCTTCTATGTTCATACTTATCTGGTTTATATATTAAGATATTTCCTTTCCTTTGTTTATTTTTGTCAGGCATATACATTGACTTACCTGGCTATTTCAAAGGTTGATAAGATAATGTTGTACCAAAGATATTTGCATTGATTTCTTCTTGTTTACTTATTTATTTTATTTTATTTTAACTTAGATGCTAAGCATACATACTCTATTTCTATTCGTATGCATTGAAATGAATTTTTCTTGCCTGCATACTTTTTCTTCCAAGTTATAAATATCATTTGTTGTTTCACTTGCTTTGCTAAAGCTACTTACAGGTTACAATACATTTCATTTTGCCTAGTCTATATTTAACTCTAGTATAACCACTTGCTTAACAACATACTTTATTTAAAACTACAACTATACAAAGTCTAGCGTACCTCCATTTTGTTGTATAAGCATATTTTAGTTAACTTTATATGTTTTGCCTAGTCATTAGCTATTTGTTTATAAAGTTTTTACACAAGTATAAACACAATTTTGTACTTAACACAATTTTAAAAATCTTTCCTTTACTTTCTTTTAAAACTTATATTATTAAATACTTACTTTATTTAAAATTACTTCAAACCTATGTAAATTTTTATAAGATTCATTTTATATTTTAAATCGTAGTTTACCAAAGCATGTGTATATGTATAGACATAAGTTTAAAATAACAAATTCTATTTATTAAAAATCCATTGTAAAGATATTACAAAAAATTAATATTGACTAACTATAACTCATTTCTAAAGATATTTTATTTTGTATTGTTTAAATATAACCCATTATTACATGAAAATAATTTATAAAAGATTTTATCTCTATATTAATAAACTTCTCATTTATCAACCATATAATAAAAAGAACAAAACACCCCTTAGAATAAATTTAAACTTAAACCAGAATTTCTTTTAAACAAATTAAACTTATCTTGAGTAATTTAAGCCATATAGTTATTTTATTTAATATTAAATTAAATCAAATTCCAAATTACCAAAAAGATTAGATTTAGAAAACTTGTCTTTATTTATTAAATTTAAAACAAAGATTATCTATTTACAATATATACAGCTATATATACTTATAAATAGAAAATATTTTAATTAGCTTTTAAAAGATAATTTATCGGTTAAATATTTATTTAAAAGAAATTTTTTAAATCAATTCATAACTTATTAACAAAGACATATCAAATCAATTTAATATTTTTATATATAGATTATTAAATTGATTTTGCTCGAAATTCCGGGATATCACAGATATCAACTAATCTAAGGTACACAATACCATTAATCATTCATAAGAAAGATTAATTAACCATACCATCTCTAATTTATTCAACTAACTGACATTGAATTTAATCAATTACTTAAATTTTTGTTAGAACCTGCTTATTAATTAATTGCAGACTAATTAATTAATTATCCAATAATCATTCATCTTAATTAATCCTTCTTGATTAATTATTCTTAAATTACACTGAGTAATTTATCTCTAAATTAATCACACAGATTAATTATTCTTAACCATTCACATTAATTAGTCTTTGATTAATTAGTAACATTCATTAGCGATCCTAAACCACTTTTAGTAATTTTTCTTTAATAATCACCTTCAATTTAATTTTCCTTAATTACTCACGACTAAAATAATTTAAAGATAAATTCTTTATCTTTATTTAATACTTAATTTACATCATTATACTTCCATTGGAAACATCTTGCAAATATGTTCTATAATTGAAAGATTTGGAAACACTCATCAAACCAATTATACAATTAAAAATTTAAGTTTATTACATTTTTTTTTACAAATAAACAATTTTAAACAATAAATTTGTAATTATTTGAACTTTGTAATTTATTCAAACTTGTTTAATAAATTCTTATTCTTTTAAATTTTAATTAAACATTCTATTAAACTTTCACTTTAAATATTTTTAAAGTTTAGTTAAACATTTTTTTTTTAAAAAAACTTATTTATTCTAATATTCCTTTAAACATGTTAAACACATTATCAATAACCTTAAAACTTTTAAAACATTAAAACTTGTCTGCACATATTTTTGCTTTATCCTCCACCATGATCTTCTTAACTTAAAACAAATCTAGTTATAAGTTTTTTTTATTTTTTTTTATTTTTATTTAAAAAAATGCATTTATTTTACTCAAACCTTTAAACCTGCATTTAAAGAGCCGGTACAGGTTCTTACCTAAAACCAGAAATCCTATCACCAAAAAAATAAATAGAGAAAAACCCGAGCAACCCCTGCCAATCTCTGAGTAATACATGAGAACCCCCACCTTCCACGTCTTCTTCGAGTTCCACAAGGCCCTACGCTAGAGCAAACTCGAGTTTCTCCTCATCGCTTTAAACTCAAACGTTTCAGACACAAGTGGCACACGCGTGCACATGCACCGTCACTAGAAGCCACACCGACCATCGACGAACTCTTCGGCACGTCACTCATCGCTACGGCAGCCAATCCCCATTCCCAAATCACTAGCGCAAACTTCAAATCGAAAATTGAACAACCAATTGAAAAACTGGAACTTGAATCCATGACCAAAACAACTCGATCTCGCTCCTTCTACCATTAGTGCCTTCCAAACTCCGACCACATCTCCATGATTCATCCACGAAGCTACCTTTCATGTTCCAGGCAACTCGATGCTTTAGAAATGCCTCAGCGCCCATTAATGTAAAGTCGACCAAATCTAGGGTTTTAAACTTCTACAACCCACCACCGCCGCCTCGATTGCCCGTCCACCCACCCACCAATTTTCCCATGTTTACTGATACCATCTCCGCCTTCACTGAAAATCCTGACCACCAAAATCCCCAAGATCAACAGATAATGCTCAAGATCCCATCCCTAGTAAATTTCAAAGTTCTCATTCATATTAATATTAAAATTTGAGATTTGTGTTTTAAAAATCCTAATTTTTGAAGATGATTCAAGATATTGAATTGAATTAACAATTTGTGACATTTCAAATTTAACATAAATCTAAGTTTTGTTTTATAAACTAAATTTACAACTGTGACATTCCACTAACATGCTTAATTCAAATTTTAGCTTAAAATTTGAGTTTAAACCAACTTATTTTGCTTAAACTGAATACCTATGAATGGTTGAATTGAAGATGGTTTTAAAATTTTGATCTACGTTTAACTCTGTGACTAAACACAGAGAAGAACAGTTCAGGTATTTTTTTTCCAAGAACAACACCAAAAAAATATATACAGAGTTACATTAAAAATACACATACCAACACTATATTCTTCATGGATCGGAGACTCAGAATTTTATTTTAAATAATGTGTTTTATTCCAAACATCAATTTCGAAAAGATCTAAGTTTTAACATGAGTAGTAGATTACTCACCAAATCAAACTTATTTTCAGAAACAGGCATTCCACATAATCTTATGCTTAAACCTTTAAATGTTGATGTTATTCACAAGCACTTCAAATCAAATCAGGGAAAAGTTTGGAATACTCACCTTTCAGTTTGTACAGAGAAGGGATGTAACTGATTTGAATTTTGAAAAGAAACTGGATATTGCTTTTGATTCTTGACCTGCTTGAATTATCTGACTTAAATCTTACTTTGAAGCTTTGATCTTTTGAATTTGGATCTGATATTGCTGTTAGTTGTTTAGAAGATTTGGTTTTAAAAACCGAGGAAATTGAAGCTGCTGGTTCCTTGATTAAATTTCTGGTTTAAGGATTTTTTTTTATTATTATTAAGAAATTTTTTGTTTTCCTCTTTATTCATCACAATAGAAGAAAAATAGATTAAAATTCAAATATGACACTTGTTCATATTGATTACATTTGTCACATTATCATTATAATCTTATTACACATGTCAACAAAGAGCTTCATAAATTAAACATTTGTATTTATTCATTTATTTTTAAAAGAGGATATCTTAGATTACATAGATAAATTGTAGATAGAAGTTTTAGAATTGGAATTTCAAAAATGAAATTTTTAGAAATAAGTTGGATTTTAACACTCAATAGTTTGAAATTGTAATTCATCATTTCTTACAATTTTGATCAATTTATATTCATATCTTCCTAGTATTTATACATATAAAAATTTTCAAAAGAAAAGATTTAAAATCTTAATTATAAACTAATATAATTATTCTTTAGATTTCAACCTCAAATTCAATTTAAATCGACTCATAAACATATTTTAAACAAACACACATTACATTGTTTGAAAATAATGATTTTGCAAATTTTAAAATATTTATACTAGAAGATTATCAAATAAATATCTATCCAATTATAAATATTTATCATCAGATTTATTTATTTAGTCCTTAAATCAATATTCTATTAATTAACCAAGTTTGTTTATTAATTACAGATGTTCAAAAAAAATCGGGTTATCACATTATCAAATTTTGGGTCGTAACATATTTATAATTGTATACCTTACAAATATATTAAACAATGTTTTGAGACAGGTAACACATATATAAATGATTAATGTTTACATAGTGGATTAAAATCCTACCGTCTACTTATATAAACATTAACCATGTGTACCTTGCTATATGGCACATTACACTTATATGTACACATAGGTATATATTTATAAACTTAAAACATATAAATGTTAAATTAATTAACATACATTAATTAACAAAATAAAGAAAACATGATTTTATTTAAACTAACTAGATTGGATCTAGTACAACCATTAAACTTCATAGGCACACTAATATCCAATAATGGATTTTTTTATAAATGTACTCATCTTATTCACTGCCAATAAGGTTTGTTCTAACAATGATATCAAATTCCAAATGGACTATGCCGTGTAATTAGCAACTTTAGAGTTAACTAATAAAGTTTACTTATCTAGTTAGTGTCAAGAATAGTAATATCCAGATTTGGGGTTGAATAATCAAGTATTCTTCCCCTCTTTGGTTACTGGTATGATCCAATAGGTGGAGTAAGTCCAAAAGGATGGTTTAATTGCAAAGGCCTAAATTGATTTAGGCCTTGGACTAATTTTTAAAATTCAGTCGGAAAATTTAAAAGCTGAGTTTAAAATATAAAATAAATTTTATAAATTTGATAAAATATTTTTCAAACCAGTTTTGAAAATAAATTTAATATTTTCAAAAATTATTTACTATTTTACAGTTTTGATTAATTAAATAATAAATTAATTGAAAGTAAATTAACTAAAATAAACATTTTTTTGTATATGCTATAATTTATATATATAACTATAAATGTTATAGTTCATATGTATATATACACATATATCTCAAAACATTTAAGTTAAATTAAAATAATATTTTGAATTTATTATAATTATTTAATTAAAATTATTTTAATTAAATAAAATATAAACTAATTTGATAAATAAATTATGAGATTTTTATTAATGAACACACATACATATAATGGTATATGTATGTAAAGTTATAAATGTTATAGTTAATATTCATCTTAAATTGTTTAGGATGAAAAAAATAACATTTTCAATTTTAAAATAATTTAATTAATTAGTCAATTAAATTAATAAATTAAACTTAATTAGGCATGATTTGATTAATAATATACATATAAATATTATAAAAGTTAACTAAATTATAAACAACCATAAATGAATTAGACTTATATAATATAAATGTATAATATAAGTGGTACTATAAGAAACCCAACTTAGATTTAAGAAAAAAATAATACGTATTGTATGTATAACATGATTTTAGATATGCTCGACGTTTGAATTACGAGTGTATTTCATAAGAAATACATTATTCCATAAATCGATATCACTCTAACTGACATATATATATATATATATATATATTAATGATTAGGAACTGTTAATATGTAAAGTCGTCCTTTATCATTTATATATTAATAGATACTTGCACACACTTTAGTTGTTACTCAAGCCATGGATGTTATGTGTAGTACTATCAGTATATTGACTAGATTAAGTAAGATACTTGCACGTATTTGTGGACCAAACTCAAGGTACGTGCATTATACCCAAGTTACATGAAATGGTAGGTACAAGTGAATAGTCTCTTTAGATTTGTTAAGCAAACTCAACGTCAAGATGAGATTAGGACAAATACCATAGGTTAGGTGTAAAGGCCCGCAAATCCGTATTCCTTTTGAGCTAGCAAAATTCCACAACAATTCAGCCCAAAGTGGAGCAAATGTACGAGTCTTGGGGTTAAAGAAGAAAGAGGTAGAAGAAGAAGAAAAGAAAACAACATCAGAATCTCACACTCGCAGCGGAACAAATATAATAGATATATGAATATCTTTAAAACAAAGAACTATATCAGTTGTTACATTACATCACATTACATTATCAGAGTGTTACAACAACAAACAATGGAAAAGAACATAACATATACTATGATACGCTTCGCCATCCAGCTTGCTCCTGATTTCCACAGCATCTCTTTTCTGAATTCGTTCCAGAATAATGATAACCTGACTCTAGGATGCCCGTGTGGAAAATTATGGGCACCTAGAGTTTAGAAAGGGAACAATAAACTCCAGGTCAGTCATGGGACTGGTGTGAATCTTAAAAACAGTTAGTTTCACAAAGAAAAGGAAAAGAAATCCGCTATGCTTTTGGAAAATGCAACTACCATAAGGCCTCCCGCCACACACACAATGCAAACGCAGAATTGGAGGAGATTTGTCCTTATGATAGTCAAACATGCTTAACACGCAAAATCTTTTGATATTATTATTATTATTAGTGCATAGTGCAGAAAACATTTCGAAAGTAAAATATTAATCTTAGCCAGCATACAACCATTATTGTATGCCTACTATAGCTACCATGTTCAATAGCAGGTTACCACCACATTCCATGGCAGGTTATACAACTAAAACCGTATAGGGCGCATATTGTTTCTTTTGATTTTCAACAAATGGTCAGGCTAAGGAACTTCCTATTGCCACATGGGTACGCCTCTGGAGGGACGCTTCGAGAACCTACCCGGCTCTCTACCAACACAAGGCCGGTTACCCCCTTCTCGGGGAGTAAAACCTAAGATATGCCACCCCCGGTAGTTTTCGACCTTTACCCGAGGATCCTCTACACCAACAACCACAAAGAAAAGTGTTTGCAGTAACCACATAGGTTAAATATCAGGGCTCCATACCTGATACCATCCTTTTCCAGAAGGAATGGACATACCCTAAGGGAGCTACCCCTAAAACCTTGTCGCATCTTTCGTGTTTCGACCATTACCGGTTTGTGAGGCTCGATGAGGTCTCGTCCACAAAGCTACGCTTTTCACAAAGCCATGCTTTGATCAACAAATGATCAGCAACACTTCGTATGCCACGTTACCAATTTGGGAATGTATCACTAATAACCATCAACTACATAACCTTTGAGCTCGTACGTCTCAGAGAAGGGTGTTAAGCTAAGAGAATAAATTCTCCGCCACCAACAGAAATGTATTTGATATAAACCAGCTTTACATCTCAAAGTGTAACGTCAGACGCATATCCATACAAGTCCATTCCGGGATCGAACGGAATCGAAGGCACTTCAAAGAAGCCCTTGCAAATCCGGATATTTACTAATCACGTCCGGAATCCCCATCACAAAGAGTGATCAAATCTCTATACCGGAGCAACTCGGCGCAGAGACATTCGACAGGTAATCCTTTCGTTTTCGAGAATACCCGGTCTTCAACACCATCTTCAAATGCAATCTCATTTCATCATATCATTATTCAGAATGGGTTTTCTGACACAAGGTCCTCTCCCGGCTAATCTGAATAATGAGCGCTTATTTTTAAAAATAAATGTTCAATCAAATCTCAAACAAATCACAACAAATTTCCACTTTGATCTTTTAAATAAAAGATCCATCACAATCACAAAGGTTCGATGTAGTTTTCGGATATCCAATTAGAATCCAATCCCCGATTGCATCGAAATTCAAATGTCATTTAAAGGCAAATATTGATAGTCGGTTATTTAACTATCAATCAACATTCACAACAATTACCAGATTTAAATAATTTTCCCAATTATTTATTTTCAAAATATCTTCGCAAGGTATATTTCACACTTCAACCATTTGAAAACAAATTACAAATCACTTTTCACTCGCTTAATAAGAATTCCAATATTATTTATTTCCACTGAAAGTCTGCCGAGTTCAAATACTTTAAAATACTTTAAATCACTTATCCAAAATATATACTCGGAAACATTTAGATAAAACTATTTTAAAACATTTATTTAAATATTAGTTATGAAAATATTATATAAATGTCTCATATAAAATTTCAAGTCCAAACTAACTTTAAAATAAAATTAGTAGATAGGGTATAACTATTTTAAATACCCATTTTCTAAAACAATATCAATTTAATCTTTAAATAATCACTTTTATAATGGTTTAAAATATATTTTACTTTAAAGATTTTCAAAATAACCTAAGTAAATAATTTTTTTCCCAAAACATTCTTTCCCTTAAACCATCTTTACAACTTCAATCAGTATTTATAAACTATATTGAAAACATTCTCGGCTTTCAGGGAAAGTACACATTCCATTCTAAAATGGTTCATTCAAATCAATTTATAAATCTTTCTGGATTTATTTTAAATTTACGTCCCAAATCCGTAAATTCCTTTCGACACTTTTAAAAATAAAACAATATTTATTTTTAAAACAAATTTCCCTTTCTTTTATAAAATTTCCATTGTGAATTTAAATTCCCAAATATCCACATATATGATTTTTAAATCGATTCCCAAATAATTATTATTTTTACCAAATCAATATCAAATTTATTTTCTAATTTATTTTCAAAACACCAAACCAAATTTCAAATTGATTCTTAAATTTATTTTAAACACCAAATTTATTATCTTTTGAAATAAATTCCTTCTTTTAAATTTATTCAATTTTCTAAAATTAATTTATTATAAATTTTCTACTAAATTTCAAAAATCCAATTTTATCTATTTTTGGTATCCTGCGATACCAAAAATATATTCGGCTAAATTATAGCCCTCAATGATTTAAATCACAATATAATCACACACATATTATAAATAAATAAACACACAATATATGAAACAAAATCAAATATTCGAGGAATCCAGTTGGATCCATCCAACCTGTTTCCCTGCATCCACAGACGTTAGCACAACAATTAAATACCCATTCCACTTCGAGGTGGAATATCGCAGTACATGAGATTTATAAAATATCATCCGCTATTATGCGGTGCATAGGGTCTCATCCGCTATATAATGCAGGGAAATCAACTCCAAATATACATATATAATACCAATTCCACTTCGAGGTGGAATATCGCGGTATATGGGTTTAGTATAATATCATCCGCTATTATGCGATGCATAGGGTCTAAACTAATATAACCGATTATAAATCAATCATCCAAGCACACAGTTAATCAATTTTAAATCTAACTATTCAAAATTTAAATCAGAAAAATGTTTGATTGAGTGAGAAGATCTCACCTTGGATTATGCATGCAATCCATTTTCCGTTCCTGCTTGTTTTCTTTCAAATTTTGACCTTGTATGAATAATTTATACAATCTATTAATATTTGAATAAATCGAACAATCTATTAACATTTAATAATTTGATTAAACTAATTATTCTCCCTTTTTTTTAAAGAAAATCTAAATTAAAATAGATATCAAAATAAATTGAACAACTAATTATCATTTCTATTTATATTTAAAAAAAAATCATTTTTGAAAATCAAATTATCTTTTACTGTAAATAATTTTTCTTCTATATTATCAAAACATATATAAATTTAAATTAAATTTAAACGAATACCTTACTGCCTGAAACCACAATGTGGCCATCCTTCACCCTATCAACAGCCACCTCGCCGAACCCTAAATCGAACAACCACCTCGTATGATACTCCATCGACGATCGGCCATGTTCCAAAATTTCGACCGCTTCTTGTCCCATCGACCACTCGTGTGCATACCTAAATGCCCAGCTTCGGCTTTACTGCACTCGAACAGCAGCGCCCTAAATCCCCTAACTCGAGCTTCCCCTCAAAATCGCGCCGCCGCTAAGCTTCCCCATCGCGACCTCCCAATAGCTTCGAACCCTAAATGACTTCCCTTTGATAATCAAATTTCCAATATGCCAAAATCGAACCCAAATTCGACATGCTTGAACACGAAGCTATCGAGCCCCCCAATACGTTTGACGACGCGAGATTTGCCAGTGCCCCTTCGCGTGCGCGAGCACACGCTTTCTCCTCTTCCCTACGCGATTTACCCGAGATCGCCATTTCAAGGGCTCAACATTTTTTTTTCTTGTTTGATTATACTGAATTGAAGATAAGAGGAGGAAGATAAATATAAGCAATTCTTTTCTTTTTTTAGCTTCCAAGAGAAGGAACGAAGATATGGGTTTCGTTTGAACGAGACTGTGATATTTTCTTTTATTTTGATTTCTGTTTTGCTTTTGCGTTTATTATTTTTAACTAACGCGTGTAAACATCTATCAGGGAAAAGTAAGCACGTATTAAATTTTCTCAACGTGTCAATGTCTGGGCAGTGGTTCAATTATATTATCATATTCAAATTTAAATTCAAATGTGAATCGTTTCGATATTCGCAACACAAAATCTCGATCTCCAATAGACGCGTGCCGCCAGGCGTTTATAATATTAAATCCCCGTTTTGAACGCAATGAAAAAGGTTTCGAGTACGAATTCGATCGTATGGAGAAGATAGCTTTTCGAACTCAGTTATTAATTTAAATTTCGATCTACTTTTAAGCACGTTTAAATATCGTATGCTCACACAACAACTCCAATCGCTACGAAATTTGAAATCCGATAATAATACAATATTGCGGATCCAATGGAATAGGTTTCGTCGAATTCCGAGATTTTGCCTCTGAAGGCTATTTTTAAATATCTATTTAAACGATATAATCGAAAACTGAACAAATTACTTTCAAATTCAATTTTGAAGCTTCCATTATCTTCTGTATTATCAATATAAATTTTCTAAGCCATCAAATTATTTTTAACAAGCTTAAACTTGAAAATTCAAATTTTTATCCAACTTTAATAAATGAAATTCAATAATTAAATTGCCAAATTCATATTTATATTCAAAATTCAAGTTAAACTAACCTCTAAATATTTAAAATTAATTAAATATTCCATTTTAAATGTTAAAAATTTCCAAGTCGTCACATAAGGAGTTGTATATGATACAACCGGTAAAGTGTTCTCCACTTCTGGAGGGCCTATGATTTGTTGAGCAAATTCAAGGTCAGAATTCCAAGGCAAAGCGGGTCTTGAAACTCCTAGAGGAATCAAAAAATTTCTATATTTCCCTTATGGTTTTGAGGAATATAAAAATCTAGTGGAAGCCTTATTAGAAAAATGAAATGAACACATTTTACCTTTATAATATTGTAACAGCATAAGCTATGTAAAGTTAAAATAATATACTTTTATAAATTTATGCAATTAATATAATTGATAAAATATTTATCAATTAAATATACAAATGAACTGAATTAAAGTTGACATACAAATATAAAATGTACTTACAAATATTTTTTGGCATGGTACCAATTCAGTACCTATGCAATGACCAAATTATACAATTACTAAATATATTCGTACCATGGTCACTTAGGTGTTTATTTTCTCGAGACAATGTATCATCTTCCATGATTTTTAACTCTAAATTTTTTTAAAGTATATAGATATTTTATCCACATTTGATCATATGTAAATGTTATATGGTGAGTTGCAATTCGTAATGTACGAAGCATCTATAAATTAGTTCAATTGAAATAGGAATGTAAACCATGATGCGAGAATTGAGATCATTTACTCAATATGATTGACTGTAGCAAGGATGTTGTTGTATTAGAGTAGCATAGACTAAGAGCTACAAGCTGGATGTAGAAATTCGATCACTTAAATGTTAGTTTGCTTAGTTTATGTAAAATGCAAATCATTTGATATCCTTAAATGTTAAGCATGAATAAATGTGTTTTTGTAAAGAGTTCGATGCGATCTTTTAGTAAGGTTTTCCTTTGAATGGTCTAACCATTTAGAAAGGAAAGCGACTGTACAAGAGTAGATGTAACTTAGGCACAGTTGGGATGAAGAGAGTGAATGGTCATCTCTGCTTTATAAAAAGATATTGAAAATGAGAATTGTATAAAATTCCAGTAGATACTTAATATGGAGTAAGAAATGTGATTTCTATTACAAATGTATTTTTCTTATTGAAAATTATTTTATGTAAGAGTCATTTCTTTAAGTGTAAGATAAGAACTGAAATCCTCGCTTAAACTAGTTACAGTAAATGAGAAAAATAGCTCATATTAAATGGTTGAATGGAGCTTCTTAATTCATATATTGTTATAGTAATGACGGAAATAGTGGAAGCATATCATATATACCAAATATTATTTATGAAATAATAACTATTTTCAGCATTGACTGAAATTTGATATAGTTTTACTTTAAATTGGATATTATGAATATTTATTATCAAATAAATCTATAATAATTGTATTAGTTTCATAATAAAAGCGGTGCATTATTTATAGAAAATATAAAAGTATCTAAAATCTATACAATTATTCTAGAATTATGGACTTAGCTATATATTTGAGAAATAATTATTTAATCGTAAGTTTATGAATCAAATGGTACTAATGAATTGTATCTCAAATGATTAAGAGCAACGAAACCGTTTGGTGGGAGAAAAAAAAGAGCTAGTGAACTCTTCGGATTGATATATAATTATATGTAGTTCAAAGTCTAAATATACCAAAATATGGATCCACTTACTTCATTAAATTTACGAATGAATTACCGTAGAAATGAACATGTGTCTTTGATACACTTGTAGTGTATTTATGATAAGTTCATTGAGTATAAAACGAAAGTAGAAAACATAACATGCAATGGAAATAAAAGAATTTGATTTTATTAACAAGTGAGTGTATTAGAAAAGGTTCCAAAAGTACTTAAAAACAAATAAGATTCAGTCACAAAAGTCATTCTTCCCTATAATATATAACGATGTATCGATGAGGAGCAACCAAACTTTGTTGGACAAAGTACGATTAATGATGAGTGAAGTTAAGTCAACTTCTTTCTGTAATAATGTGTGCTTAAGATTAATTTTATTTCCATCTAAATCATAGTTTATGAGATCATATAAGATAAGAATTGATGAGAAACTCCCATATATCCTAAGTTAAAGAGTTGACTTGTTATGTGAGTCGAGAGGCTGTATGTAATACTAAAGGATGTTGTGCGAAAAATTCGATGGAGTTTGTGTTAGAACCTCTCTTGTTGGATTTTAATGACAATAATTATACAATCATATCGAAGAATCTAAGCTAACAAATGGGCACATGATGATAAAAAAGAAATGATGAATGAGCACATTTGGAAAAAAAAAAGATAATGGAGACTTGATAAGCTGAAATGAAGTATCAATAAAGAGCTCAACATAAAGACAAACTATTGTAAGAGTCATATATCCTATGTCAATATCTTAGATGAACATATACAATCTCCCATGAATGATATGAGCTAATAAGTTTGCATGGAAAAGTTTCTAATCGCTCAAACAAAGCTTTTAAGCAAGTTTTAAAATTCTCAGGGACTCAGACGTCTAGCGACATTTCTCTCTGGGGTTACATGATTTTGAACTAAAAAGTTTCTTGTGTATAGTCTTCAAAAGTTAGATGTTCGGGTTATAGTCCAGACGTCTGGTGAAAGGAATATTTGAACTGTTGATTTCTAGAATAATATTTGTAAAATAGACGTTTGGTCACTTGAATTTTTGAACTATTTGATTTGTGGAAGAATATTTTTAAATCAGACGTCTAGCCAGATGTCTAAACTTCTGTAAGAACTTTATTAAGGAAAGACACATCTCTTCTCTCTTACCTATTGCGAGTCTTTTTGTAACAACCCGCATATTTAACGATTTTATATTTAGATGTTTAATTTAAATATAGCGTCGTTAGTCGGATTTTGGTCCGAAATGTTACTTTTTGCAAATGGCCGAATTGGAGCTCGAAACTACCTCCGTTGGTTCCAAAATGGCATTTGCGATCTTTTTGAGTATAATCTTTGATATGTTAGCAGTTTGTGAAATTTCGGCTACCTTTTCTATTGGGTTTGGGTTTGGGTTCAGCCCACTAGCTTAACTAATACTCTAGCTTAGCCACTCACTTATTCATTTCTTAAAAACTTAAGCTTAGAACTGAAAATGGTGGAAGGGAAAGAGAAATAGAAATTTGCAAGCCCTAGTTTCAACTTCCAACTTGATTTCTTGCTCCAAAATCAAAGAGAATCCATTGGTAAGTTCATCTCCATCTTCTCCATCTCTTCTCCTCTTCAATTTCAGTAAATTCCTAACCCTAACTTAGGAAATACTTGCTTTGATTCTAGATTGAAGCTTGTAGTGTTGAAGTGGAGTGTAGTTGGTTGATTCCTTGCATTTGTGCTTCTTCATCTTCTTTGTTTTGTGTAAAAAGGTGAGTTTTGAACTCACATCTACTTCTCTTGATTTCATGGGTGTTGGGTATGAATTCCTAACAATTATGCATGTGCCATTGTTTTGGATTTGGAAAGGATTTGCATTTCATTGAAAAAGGCTGGAATTGCAAATTCATCAGGTTCGGCCGACCGAGCTCCCTGGGCCGGTCGACCGACCTGCTGCCCCGAGCCAGAGTTGGGTTTCTGCATCTGGCCGGCCGACCGAGCCCTGCAGTCCGGTCGACCGACCTGCTTTGTTTTGCCTGTTTTCATTATTTTGCATATTTGATTGATTTTTCCGGATTCTATCTATTCAAGTTGCTTTCTAGTGTTTGTTATTGCATCTTTGACCTTGATAACTTACTCTTGACTTCATCCACGGGTTTTTATAAAATGATTTCTCAAATCGCATTTAAAAGCTTATTTCTCCAATTCATAAATTCCATTTAAACCCACACACACGATTTCGCACTTCGAGCGAAGTGGAAGGAAGATTAAACGGTTGGGTAAAACAATCCACCATGAATCCATGCGTTTATCTTTCCAATTAATCCCCGACCTATTCGATTGATCGTTTTGACCCTTGTGTCTGGTTTACCGATGAGATGAGGTAAATTTGTACTGCTTTGAGTGTGAAATAAACTAACGGATAGTAAACCGTTTAGTGCGAACGGGTGGTTATGGGACTCACGTTACCACTTTTCGGATTCCTCTCTGGGAGTTTGTGACACATGCTGCCTTTGGGATAGTGTCTTCGGACTGTCTCCTCTGGCTTGTTTCCTTTAAATATCGCTTTTGGAGTTGGTCCTTTGCCCCGACTCGAGAGATATTTGGGGTTGTCGGTTACCTTTAGTATTGCTTTCGGAGTGGTTTCTTCACCACCGCTCAAGAGATATTGGAGTGGTTTCTTCATCACCGCTCAAGAGATATTGGAGTGGTTTCTTCACCACCGCTCAAGAGATAACGGAGTGGTTTACTCACCACCGCTCATGATGTTTCATTTATATGTATATTCCCTAGGTATTGCTTTTCTGTATTGGTTCTTTAGAGCCACACGAAATATAGCGTTTACCTTGTGGAACTCGTATTTATTGGTATTTGTTGTTTGCCTTTATGGCTTGCCTTGGGATATTCTTATTCTTTGTTTCTATATGTTGCCGATGATATGAGGCTTGATCTATATGATTCATCTTTCGTTAGATGATTGTGTTATCTCTTTTAGAGATATCTATTATGCTTTGTAACCTTGCAGGTTTATTGTTGTTCAGTTTATCTAACTGATTTGTTATCTAGACTGATCCGTGTATTTTATACTCGGGTCAGACCGAGATGTTTCAGGTTAGGTGCTTTTGGACTTAGCCTATTTTGCTTCCGCATGGACTACTCCGCTAGCTTCTTTTTGTCATAGCTTTTTGTGCAGTCCCATTTTGTAGTAACTCTGATATGTATTCATCTGGAACTCGTCTGTATATTGTGGTTTGCTATACCACTTGACTTGTATTATTTTGTATACTCTGAAATGTATCAGTATATGGGTATATGATGATTTACTGTTCTGTGATGTATATTACATTTGAGTTGTTATATTTTCTTCTGATAGATCCTATAGCCATTGTAGTTTCGCTTTAAATATTTATTGAATAGGTCGAATTTTTAATGTTTCTACTTTTCGACGTATTTAGTGAATAGTTAAGGTAAGATTACACATGGTCGCTTCCATTATACTCTATTGTCCGCGTTAGCCGACAGTATTATCTATGTAATACTCTTTGTTAACGAGGCTCTCGGAGTGGGGCGTCACAGCGTGGTATCAGAGCTGAGTTCAGAACAAAATGTGATAAAGACAGAATAGATGCATATATTATGGTACATCAAAGTGTACAAGTGATACAAATCTTTGAATCATCGTGTCTCTTTATTCCATCAAGGTTAGATAGAGTTTGGGAATACGCCTAGGATTATTCCATAGTATCCCATATTGAAATATCTACCTTGTGAATAATCTTTTCCTTATCTTGACTTTCAGCTTATGTCTGGAAGAGGCAGAGGTCGACGTTCGGATGCAGGGCAATCTAGTGGCTCACATCCGGATGGCGTATATATGTCTGCCGATCAGTTTTTGGAGTTGTTTAGGAGCACTCAGCCTCCCGTTCCTCCTCGAGTGTCTCCACCTCGCAAATCTGCTTTTGCACGTCAATGTAGTGATTTTGCTCATCTTGGAGGAAAGCCGTTTAAAGGCTCTGAATCCGTTCTTGAAGTTCAAGCTTGGCTTCGCACGTGCGAACGTATCTTTTCTCGCATGGATCTTTCTGACCATGATAGAGTTCTTGTGACTTCTAGTTTGTTACAAGAGCGTGCTCTCGATTGGTATGAGCTTCTTGTAGCTGAGATTGATGAGTCTACTCTTTCTTGGACTCAGTTTCGGGGACGATTTGAACTCAAGTTCGTTCCTGAATCTGAAAAAGTTTTATTGACCCGTCGCTTCCTTGAGTTGAAGCAAGGGAAATCTTCTGTTTCTGAGTATGTCGCATCGTTCGAGGCTTTATCTCAGTATGGTCTTGAATTCATCAGCACTTCTTACAAGAAGAATTTGAAGTTTATTTCTGGTCTTAAGAAATATCTTAGGAAGTCCTTGTTGCTCCAGCTTAAACTTTCTTTCGAGGAATTGGTTGATTCGGCGCTTTATCTCGAGACCGTCGAGAAGGAGTGTGATAGTGATGTAGATGTTGAGGCTTCTAAGAACCCCAACAAGAGGCCGTTTCCAATTCAGAAGAAGCCTTTTCCTTGTAAGAAAAAGAAGACCGGTGGTCCTAGTTCTCAGCCTCAGTCTTCCGGAACTCCTTTCGTTCGAAAATGTTTTAATTGTGGTTCTCCGGATCATATTATTCGAGCTTGTCCTAAGCCTCTCTTCTGCCGTTACTGCAAGAGGGAAGGTCATCGTAGTTCCACTTGTCCCATTGCTCCGAATAATTCTTCATCTGGCAAGTTAAATATAGCGAATGCTTCTGGAGGTCCTTCTCAATCTAAAGGTATATCTCCATCTATTTTGGAAGGTTCTATTTTATTTTATGACCATAGTATACGAGTTCTTTTCGATACGGGTGCTTCACATTCTTTCGTATCGAAAAATCTCGTTGATGATTTATCTTTGGATGTTTCTTGTAGGGTTACTTCTTTAAGGATTGCGAATCCAATTGGGGGATCCGCGACCCTTAGTTTTCTTTGTGATGATATTGAGATTGTTTTATGTGGCTTTCCTTTCCGTGCGAATCTGCACGTTGTTTCTCATTTGGGTTTTGATATGATTTTTGGTATGGACTGGCTAGTGAGGTACGATGCCAGGATTATTTGTTCCGAGAGAATTTTATATTTTTGTCATCCTAATTCTCCTTCTCAGTTATCTCTTGTTCTTCGGGATGTGGATAATTCCGAGATGGCTTTATATTCTCTTGATTCGCGAGATGATGATGATATATCTCGTATTCCTATTGCTTGTGACTTTTCAGATGTTTTTGAGCCTGTATCGGGTTTGCCACCCAAACGGGTAATTGAGTTCCGCATTGATCTCATTCCAGGCGCGCAGCCAGTTAGTCGTCCTCCGACGAGGATGTCTACAAAGGAAAATGAGGAACTCAATAAGCAACTTTTAGAGCTCGAGTCCAAGCAGTTGATGCAGTCCAGTTTTTCTCCGTGGGGATCCGCGGTCGTCTTCGTGAAGAAGTCTGATGGAACTCTTAGGCTTTGCATTGATTATCGCAAGCTTAACGAGTTGACCATTAGGAATAGGTATCCATTACCTAGGATCGATGATATGTTCGATCTATTGAGTGGTGCTAAGGTCTTTTCTCAGCTTGACCTTGCCACAGGTTTTCATCAGTTACGAGTCGCGGAGGATAGCATACCTCTTACCGCTTTCCGCACTCGATATGGTTCTTTTGAGTGGCTCGTTATGCCGTTCGGTTTGACGAACGCTCCTGCTTTCTTTGTTGATCTCATGAATCGGGTATTCCGGGAATATCTCGATAAGTTCGTGCTTGTCTTCATTGATGATATCCTTATTTATTCTAAGTCTGAAGCTGAGCATGCTAATCACTTGAGAATAGTCTTGAGTACTCTCCGTCGTCATCAGCTTAAAGCCAAATTCCCCAAGTGCCACTTTTGGGAGAATAAGGTTAAGTTCATAGGCCATGTTGTATCTTCCGATGGCATTTCTGTCGATCCCTCAAAGATCGAAGCCATCCAGAATTGGAAGAGGCCTGAGAATGTTTATGAGATTCGTAGTTTTCTTGGATTGGCGGGGTATTACCGTCGGTTCATTAAGGATTTTTCCCATATTGTGCTTCCTCTCACCTGCCTTACCCGGAAAGGCATTCGTTTTATTTGGTCCGACAAGTGTGAAGCTTCCTTTCAGGCATTGAAAGAACTTCTCACTAATGCTCCTATTCTTGTGGTTCCCGAAGGGAATCATGATCTTGTTGTCTACACCGATGCTTGTGGTAGTGGTCTCGGTGCTGTGCTTATGCAGAGAGATCGGGTGGTTGCTTATGCTTCTAGGCAACTGCGTCCGAATGAAGTTCGCTATGCCACTCATGATCTTGAGCTTGCCGCCATTGTCTTTGCCTTGAAGATTTGGCGACATTATTTATTGGGCGAGCGCTTCATTCTCTATACCGATCATAAATCCTTGAAGTATTTGTTTACTCAGAAGGAACTCAATATGAGACAACAGCGTTGGCTCGAGTTTCTTGCTTCTTATGACTTTGATATCCAGTATACCCCTGGTAAGGGTAATCGTGTTGCAGATGTGCTTAGTCGCAAATATTCGGCTGTTATTTCTATGATGCTTGCCGAATGGAATGTTCTTGAGACTCTATCTTTTTGTGAAATTCGTGATCGAGATTCATCTTCTGATTCTCCTATTCTATTATTTAGTTTGGGAGCTCGACCTATTTTGTTGGATCGTATTGCCGATGCTCAGCGGCGTGATCCTGAATTGTTGCATCTTATTCAGCTTTGTGAGTCTGGATCTTGCGATGAGGCGTTGCAAGATTTCAGCATTGATTCTCATGGATGTCTTCGTAAGAAGAACCGTCTCTTTGTGCCTTCTGACTTTGCACTTAGGCATGACATTCTTGATGATTGCCATCGTTCTAAGTATACTATTCATCCCGGTAGTAGCAAGATGTATGCCGATATGCGTCGTCTTTATTATTGGGAAGGCATGAAGCGCGATGTGGCGAGTTATGTGAGCAATTGCATAACTTGTCAGCGTTTTAAGGCCGAGCATCAGCGTCCTTTGGGTCTTCTTCAACCTCTTGAGATTCCATTGTGGAAGTGGGATCAAATTTCTATGGATTTTATTGATGGCCTACCTCGTTCGAGATCGGGTCATTCTAGTATTTGGGTTATTGTTAATCGCCTCACTAAGTCTGCTCATTTTGTCCCTATTAAGTCTAATAGGACTGCTTCGCATTTGGCTAAGTTGTATGTCAAGGAAATCGTGAGACTTCACGGTGTTCCTAGTTCTATTGTGAGTGATCGTGATCCTTTATTCACGAGTCATTTTTGGAAAAGTCTTTAGCAAGCTTTGGGAACAAAGCTTAATCTTTCTACAGCTTATCATCCGCAGTCTGACGGACAGACTGAACGGGTGAATCGTATCTTGGAAGATCTTTTCCGTATTTGTATCTTTGATTTCGGTGGTAGTTGGGAGGATCACCTACCTCTTGTAGAATTCTCCTACAACAATAGTTTTCAGTCTAGTATCGGTATGGCTCCTTTCGAAGCCTTATACGGAAGGCCATGTCGATCACCATCATGTTGGTTGGAATCTGGAGAGAAGCTTATTCTTGGTCCAGATTTTGTTCGTGATTCTTCCGAGAGAATTGATCTTATTCGGTTAAGAATGAAAGAGGCACAGAGTCGCCAGAAATCCTATGCAGACAACCGTAGGAAGCCTCTCGAGTTCTCGATCGGCGATCTTGTTTTTATTCGTGTTTCTCCGTTGAAGGGGGTTATGCGTTTCAGTACGACTGGGAAATTGGCTCCTCGCTTTATAGGACCATTTTCTATTACTGAACGTATTGGCCCTGTGGCTTATAGAGTTTCACTTCCAGCTCATCTATCTGGCATTCATGACGTGTTTCACGTCTCGCAACTTCGGAAGTGTCTTCGGGAGTCGGATTCTGTTATTACTTCTCCTGATTTGCAAGAGCTTGAGGTCTCACCGGACTTATCTATTGTACAGCAACCTATTCGCGTGCTTGACACGGAGGTGCGACACCTTCGGAACAAGGACGTGCCGCTCGTTAAAGTTCAATGGTCCGCTAATCCCAATGACTGTACTTGGGAACCAGAGAGTATATCGAGCGATCTTATCCGGGGTTTCTTTCTTAGCTTGAAACCGGTGAGTATGTCTTTTCATCTCCAGCTTATTCCTTTTTCTTTAGATGTTGTATGTATGTAGTTGTTACAAATATTGTCTCTAGAAATTGCGGGGACGCAATTTTGTAAGGAGGGGAGATCTGCAACAACCCGCATATTTAACGATTTTATATTTAGATGTTTAATTTAAATATAGCGTCGTTAGTCGGATTTTGGTCCGAAATGTTACTTTTTGCAAATGGCCGAATTGGAGCTCGAAACTACCTCCATTGGTTCCAAAATGGCGTTTGCGATCTTTTTGAGTATAATCTTTGATATGTTTGGAGTTTGTGAAATTTCGGCTACTTTTTCTATTGGGTTTGGGTTTGGGTTCAGCCCACTAGCTTAACTAATACTCTAGCTTAGCCACTCACTTATTCATTTCTTAAAAACTTAAGCTTAGAACTGAAAATGGTGGAAGGGAAAGAGAAATAGAAATTTGCAAGCCCTAGTTTCAACTTCCAACTTGATTTCTTGCTCCAAAATCAAAGAGAATCCATTGGTAAGTTCATCTCCATCTTCTCCATCTCTTCTCCTCTTCAATTTCAGTAAATTCCTAACCCTAACTTAGGAAATACTTGCTTTGATTCTAGATTGAAGCTTGTAGTGTTGAAGTGGAGTGTAGTTGGTTGATTCCTTGCATTTGTGCTTCTTCATCTTCTTTGTTTTGTGTAAAAAGGTGAGTTTTGAACTCACATCTACTTCGCTTGATTTCATGGGTGTTGGGTATGAATTCCTAACAATTATGCATGTGCCATTGTTTTGGATTTGGAAAGGATTTGCATTTCATTGAAAAAGGCTGGAATTGCAAATTCATCAGGTTCGGCCGACCGAGCTCCCTGGGCCGGTCGACCGACCTGCTGCCCCGAGCCAGAGTTGGGTTTCTGCATCTGGCCGGCTGACCGAGCCCTGCAGTCCGGTCGACCGACCTGCTTTGTTTTGCCTGTTTTCATTATTTTGCTTATTTGATTGATTTTTCTGGATTCTATCGATTCAAGTTGCTTTTTAGTGTTTGTTATTGCATCTTTGACTTTGATAACTTACTCTTGACTTCATCCACGGGTTTTTATAAAATGATTTCTCAAATCGCATTTAAAAGCTTATTTCTCCAATTTATAAATTCCATTTAAACCCACACACACGATTTCGCACTTCGAGCGAAGTGGAAGGAAGATTAAACGGTTGGGTAAAACATGGACCATGAATCCATGCGTTTATCTTTTCGATTAATCCCCGACCTATTCGATTGATCGTTTTGACCCTTGTGTCTGGTTTACCGATGAGATGAGGTAAATTTGTACTGCTTTGAGTGTGAAATAAACTAACGGATAGTAAACCGTTTAGTGCGAACGGGTGGTTATGGGACTCACGTTACCACTTTTCGGATTCCTCTCTGGGAGTTTGTGACACATGCTGCCTTTGGGATAGTGTCTTCGGACTGTCTCCTCTGGCTTGTTTCCTTTAAATATCGCTTTTGGAGTTGGTCCTTTGCCCCGACTCGAAAGATATTTGGGGTTGTCGGTTACCTTTAGTATTGCTTTCGGAGTGGTTTCTTCACCACCGCTCAAGAGATATTGGAGTGGTTTCTTCATCACCGCTCAAGAGATATTGGAGTGGTTTCTTCACCACCGTACAAGAGATAACGGAGTGGTTTACTCACCACCGCTCATGATGTTTCATTTATATGTATATTCCCTAGGTATTGCTTTTCTGTATTGGTTTTTTAGAGCCACACGAAATATAGCGTTTACCTTGTGGAACTCGTATTTATTGGTATTTGTTGTTTGCCTTTATGGCTTGCCTTGGGATATTCTTATCCTTTGTTTCTATATGTTGCCGATGATATGAGGCTTGATCTATATGATTCATCTTTCGTTAGATGATTGTGTTATCTCTTTTAGAGATATCTATTATGCTTTGTAACCTTGCAGGTTTATTGTTGTTCAGTTTATCTAACTGATTTGTTATCTAGACTGATCCGTGTATTTTATACTCGGGTCAGACCGAGATGTTTCAGGTTAGGTGTTTTTGGACTTAGCCTATTTTGCTTCCGCATGGACTACTCCGCTAGCTTCTTTTTGTCATAGCTTTTAGTGTAGTCCCATTTTATAGTAACTCTGATATGTATTCATCTGGAACTCGTCTGTATATTGTGGTTTGCTATACCACTTGACTTGTATTATTTTGTATACTCTGAAATGTATCAGTATATGGGTATATGATGATTTACTGTTCTGTGATGTATATTACATTTGAGTTGTTATATTTTCTTTTGATAGATCCTATAGCCATTGTAGTTTCGCTTTAAATATTTATTGAATAGGTCGAATTTTTAATGTTTCTACTTTTCGACGTATTTAGTGAATAGTTAAGGTAAGATTACACATGGTCGCTTCCATTATACTCTATTGTCCGCGTTAGCCGACAGTATTATCTATGTAATACTCTTTGTTAACGAGGCTCTCGGAGTGGGGCGTCACACTTTTCTCAATGGTTTTCTTTGATGAATTGCAACTTTTGAAGGAGACTTTTTGATATTTATAAATACATGGGTATGGCTAGAGTTTAATAATCCAAATTTTGTATTTTGATATATCTCTCTAAACTCTAGTGCTTTCAAATTTCTAAACTTTGTTTCAACATCATCAAGAACTACATTTCTATATTTCTTAGTGATCTACTTCCATAAAATTTCATGCTTTCACTCATTGAACTCAAAGAGGAGATTATAGGAAGGTTGTATACCAACTGATTATATCAGAGTTTCATAAAACTCATTAGAAGTCAAAGAACTATTTTTTTCTTAAAAGCGAAAGTCTTGTTAAAAGTCAAGCAAAGTTATTAAAATCCTGTTTGTGAATTGTTCAGAAGGAGTCATCATAAGCCTATTCCTTTGGGTGTAAGTGAGGGTTGCTTGGTTAATTCCAGAAGGAGTCTAGGACTGGATGTAGGTTGGAAGGTCCGAACTAGTATAAAAGCTCTGGTGCGATCTTCTTATTTTACTATTTACTTATATAGCTTGATATTGCATGTACAGTCATACACAGAAGTTAGCCATATCACTATATCCCTATGCACTTTCATTTGGTATCAAAGCAGGACCTTTCATTCACCATAACAAAGTTTCTCAAAAATAAAAAATATGGCAAGCACTTTTTTAGAAAGATAATCAACCACGCATCTTCCACCTTTTACCTGGTCTAATTATATATATTAGTCTGGACGCATGTGATTTTTTAGAAGCTAATGGTCTTGAGATTTGGCAAGATACTCAAACTAAGTATGAATCACCTACTACTGATTGGTCAGATGCTTAAAAAACCACGACAACCAATAGTGCAAAAGCTATGAATGTTTTGTTTTGTTCACCTGACGAATTTTCTTGAGTTATGCTGTGCAAAATCGCATATGATATTTGGAGGTAGTTAAAATTACACATGATGGGACAAATAAAGTTAAACACGCTAAAATATCTATTCTTCAAAATCAATTTCAAACATTTAGAATGAAAACTAATGAATCCATTATAGATATGTATGCAAGATTTCAAACTATACAGCATGATCTCATGACATTAGGAGTAACATTTACTGAATGTGATCTTGTTGCACATATTTTAAATTCTTTAACAATTGAGCGGGAATGAAAAGTTTTAGCAATAGAAGAATCCAATGATCTTTTCCAACTCAAATTTGAGGAATTAGTTAGGAATCTAATATCGTATGAAGCTAATTTGCAGGTTAAGAAGGAACAAACTCAAGAGAAGAAGAGCATCAAATTTCATGCAAACAATAAGGATTCTGATTCAGATGAATATGAGATCGTATTTATTGTCAAAAACCATAACAAGTTCAAAAAATTCAAGAAAATGATGAAAGCATGAAGTTCTGAAAATTCAGCCTCAACCAAATGCTTTGAATGTGACAATTCGGCCATATAAAGGAGGATTGTTGACAATTTAACGAAGATAAGAAGAAAGACAAAGGAAGATTTTAAAATTTTAAAAATAAAAGAAAAGCATTTCAAGTCACTTAGGATGATACAGTCTCCTATACATTAGAGAGTGAAAATGATAGTGACACAGAACTAGTTAATGTTTGTTTTATGGTCACTAGTGAGGTAAATTCCGATCTATCCTATAAAGGTGTTCTTGAAATTAGCATAGAACTTAGTGATAAATTTCTAAATTTATCGAAATTTTATATAGAAGTTACAAGCAAGTTAAATAGAGCCGAGTTAAACTGGAATATTAAAAGATGAAATATATATTTTAGAAAAAGAATTAGGAGATTCACAAAAATCTTGTGAGAATTTAACTTATCAAAATATGGTCTTGGTTGAAGAAATTAATGCATGTAATATTGAGAAAATTAATCTTACAAAAGAAGTTTGTGAACGCAAAACTAACTTAACTTCTACTAAAAACGGACTCCTTGAGTTAAACCAAAAGTTTGAACAAATCACTAACAATATTTCAAAATTCAACAAAGGAATTTTTTTATCAACTTTGATAAATTCTTCGAAACCTAGTTCTAACAAGAATGGACTAGGATTTAAAGGTATTACTAAAAAGGAATCTAATCATGCTTCTAAGACTAGAACTTTTACAAAACCAAAACTAGACAACATTAAAGTTTGGATTCCTAAGTGTAATGAAACGTAGATTAGAAAGAAGTATATAGACAATTTTCTATCTAAAGTAAATTATAATATAAACTATATTTACAAAGGTAGTATCTCACCTGCATGGGTATGATTTCCTAAGACTTAGGAACCTTATAAATATAGGATATCATGTACTATCATTTCTAATATTTTAATACCATAGATGATATTTATTTTATTTATTAATAATAGTTTCTCATAGCATATCAACATAGCATTTCGTACAGAAAGGCTTTAATTGTTCTAGAAAAAGGGAGAGAATGTTAGAAACTCTCTTGTTGAATTCTAATGATTATAGCTATAAAATGATATTGAAGAATTTAAGCTAACATGCAAGTACATGATGATCAAAAAGTAATGATGAACAAGCATATTTGGAAACATAAAGACAACGGGACTCGATAAGCTTAAATGAAGTATTGGTGCTCGACACGAAAATAAACCATTGTGAGAGTCATATAACCTATGTCAATGTCTTAGATGAACCTGTATAATCTCTCATGAGTTATATGAGCTAACATGTTTGCATCGATTTTCTTTAAATCACTTAGTCAAAGTTTTTAAGCAAGTTTTAAATTTCTCAAGGACTTAGACGTCTGGCAACATATCTCAAACATTTAAGGTCGCACGATTTTGAACTAAAACTTTTCTACTTTGTTGTCTTCATAAGTCAGACGTCTGGAACTATAATACAAACATCAAGTGACATGAATTTTTGAACTATTTGATTTCTGAAAGAACATTTTTAAAAACTAGACGTCTGACTATTTCATCCAAACGTCTGAAATTCTATAATAGCTGTAAAAGGCCACCTTTTTGGATAGTTCAAATCGACAATAAACACACATGTCAGAATCAAACCATTCAAAAGGGAGGATTGTTAATGGGGTAAATAAGAAAAAAAAGAAAAAGGAAAGAAAAACAAAATACAGAATCTGGCAGCGTAACGACAAAATATAATAATCAAATAAACAGTTCATGAAGCTGTTTTACAAATAACATGTCATTACACTTTTACAAATTCAAATCAGAGTCATACGTATATCATAAATAACCAAATAATACAGCGGAACACAGAATGTAGTGGAATAATAAATAGCAATAATATACTGAATCTTCGTCTTTGTCCACCAGAAATAGTCTTCAATGCTGAAAAACTCAGGCTGACCCGAGCATAAAGGAAAATAATACACTCGAGTCAGAACTAAAATTCTTATGCAAATTAAATCAAAAGTATATGAAATAAGGAATGCAGATAACTACACTTTTGAAGGTTCAAATTTCTGGAAACGTTATTGCTTCCACATTCAAAATAAAATGGATTTCACAATAGATCCATTCTAGTAAATTACAAATTTACAGAATAATTCCCAGTTAAATTTCATAGTTTTAGAGATTTGATTTATAAAAATGTTCCAAAGTTTCAATATTCACTTTTTTTTGGAAACTTCCCAATGTTTTAAAATTTAATTTTGAAAACTTTCAAGTAAGGTAACAACGGTTTACTTCCCAAAATCATTTTTATGGTTCAAATAGTAAATCTAAACATACTTTTTTTTCTCTGATGTAAATACTTGAAATTCATGCGTTTTACATCCTTATTCAGTGTGCAAATAATCAATATGAAATTTAAATAATTACAATAAACTATAGGGTGATGACAAAGATATATCAAATAAATGAACAAATATACATTCAATCACAATAGCATCCATCACAACATACAATCAACATTCAAATCAATCAATTCAACAAATCAACCAATTCAATAATATGTCATAGTAATTATTAGTCATCACATATTAGAATTTAGCTATTCAAATTAAATATTAATAAATATTCCAAACCAACAATCAAAAATTTATCACTATATGAGCTGGTTTAACTTGCAATAAAATTTGAGTATTTCGTGAAGAAACACTCACCTTCTGGATTTTCCTTTTCTAGTCGGATTTGGATCCGCTACTACTTCCTCCTTTTGAGTTGTTTCATTCTATCTTAATCTTTTTTTAGAATGTTTTGGAAGAGATCGAGAAGTTGTTATAGATCTGGATTTAAAGAAAAAGATTTGGAAAAAAGAAGAATGTTTGAAAAAGAAGAAGAAAATTTAAAGAAGATGAAGAATTGACAAAGAAAAGGAAGCTTTCAAAAAGAAGAAGATTTGAAGAAGAAAAAACAAAAAGACAAAGAACGAAGTAAAAAAAAAGAGAAGAAGGAGATTTAAAGAAGAAAAAATGAAAACAGAAGGAGGAAGGTGAAGAGAGAAAAAAATGAGATGGAAGTTTTATTTGGAAAATGAAGCTATAGAAGATGAGATTAGAAAATGAAATATGACTAAAGGAATGAAGATGGAAACAAATGAAAAGCTAATAAGGTATATATAAACAAACTAGGAATTGAAATAAAGTAAAATATGAACAACCCTAAAACGTAGTATTGAAAGATGTGAACTAAATGAATATAAGATGATAGAAGAAATAAAATGCAAATGAAGAAATAAAATTATAGATTATTTAATAATAAGGAAATAAAGGTGGAGGGACAAAATGCACATTTAGTTTTAAATGCTTTAGGCATTGATAATGCATAAGGAAATATATGTAGGAATGAGAAAATTTGCAAACCAAAGGAAAATAAAAAATTTTATAACCAAAAATGAGATGGAAAGAATTAAATATAGCCTAAAAGCTTAGGCTTAGGTATTAAACTGAAGGAGAAATGAATGGACCAAGTTTTAATAATGAGGTAACTATTTTAAAACGTACATGCAATAAATAAAAAGAAATGAAGGGACCACATACACATTTTGAAATTCAATTTCTTTCGAAACGTAACCAAATTAATTTCATTCACTCAAATAATACTCAATTTGTACACATACAAATTTTTATCTACGCACAATTAACAAAATTATACCTACCTTAAAAATGAGAACGTTCAATTCTTTTATTTCCATTAAAGCACCATTTCTGTTTAACACAAAATGTACGTTTCTTTTATTAAATCTATTAGTTGCAATCAAAGTTTTCTTTCCTTTTAATCGAAATCTTTCCATTACATTAATTGCAATTAATAATAAAGTTAAATTTCAAAATAGATAAACCAAAATGGACGAGAAATAGGATAATTGTTTCCTTAAGTCATTTAAACATGTTTATAAATTTGTTGTTTTACACCACTGTAATAAATAACTTACTTAAATTATATTCCTATTCTTGAAATCAATATGTATGCTAAAACAGCGTTCAAATAAATGTGTATTTCCTCTTTTTAACAAATCATTCTATTCTTTACTCTAATGAAATTAAATCTACATTAACAAATGAAATATTTCAAGGCAAAGCTCGCGTGTAAATAAATAAAACTTACTGGAAGACCAAAGGAGGCATGTATTTAATGAAAGAAAGTAGTAATAAAATAAAATAAATGAAAGCGACAAATTTAAATTTGAGAATGTAGTCCGTACATAGAAATCACAAATCAAATATACTAAAAAAACAATTCATTTTAACATATTTTATTAACCCTAATACGCTCAAATTTACACACATATATGTATTTTTATTTAGCAAACAGTAAATAAAATTAAACACTACAATTAACATAATGAGGACCGCCGCCCCACACATTAAAAGATGAACTGAGACCCCAAAGTCAAATTTGAAACGAATAAATCTCCTATGTTAATATGCTAACTATTTCAAATCAAAAACTTAACCAAACCTTCAAGCTGTTTTCTTACCATTTTATTATTGTATATATATTTTTTAATTAAATTCAAATTAAGGAATATTTAGATAAATCAAATATTCCAACTAGAAACATACAACAAAATTCAATTCTTTGTTTTAATGAAATTAAATTAACATTCATAGATGAAATATTCACTTTGTTTGATAAGAATATTCTTATCAAGAAACCATTCTTTTCTTTTCTTTTTATCAAAACATATTTCTTTTTATTACACATTCATTTACAATTAACACCTCCCCCTTTAAAACTAACTTATATTTAAAGATTATCCATTTAAAGAGTCACATAAATAATACTTCGTACAACCACATCATTTCTTTATCAATTAATTTCATATAATCGTTATATTTGTACCAAATTTAAGTTCTTACAATTTGAACGTAATATTTCTAAATGAAATTCTCAATATATTTTTAACACAAAACATATGTTGCACATATCATTAATTAATTACTATTTACTTCTATCTCTTATTAATGGCAAGATATAGTTACTATTACTTACAACGATTAAATCTCAAAACATACCCTAATACAGGGAAGATAATTAATCCAATTGTTTCCTCTGATATCCAATTTTCTATGTTAAACCCAATATCTATATACTAATTTAATTCCAACATTTAATTATAAATGTAATAAAACCTATTCATTATATATTTAAATTTCAAACAAATCCTTTTATTTTGATTTACATTCTTATTATCAAATCAACTATTCCCTTATGCAATTGATTAACATAAGTTTTACACTCACCACTCAACGTTAACGTTTCTTCTTATATCAATTGTAATATTTCAATTACATTAATTCTCCATTAATTACCAAATAAATTTCTAACGGATTTAATAATAAGAAAATAAATAAAACAATGGTTATACGTTAATAATCCATATCTATTAACTTATTGTTTACAAACAAAGGTTAATAAATTTACATACAAAATAATTGATTTCATACTCCATATTAAAACCAATTGCGATTAATAACATAAGATTACATCAATTTATACATCGTTTATTATATTCCTTATTAACCTTTATTATTTAAGTTGATTGAAATTACGTTAACATAGTATAGTAGTCAATTACATTCAATCAATATTAGCCAATTATATGTTTTATCTCATTAAATTATTTGTTTTAAGATTTATCTTAAAGTCAAAATTTCAAATCTAATAAGATTCAATTTAATAAATCATAAATTTTTAATTTCTGACAATATTAAAGCCCAAAACCTTATTAAATTTAATATTTTAATTATTAAAATATGGGTTGTTACAGTCTCCCCCACTCAAAACTTTTCGTCCTCGAAAAGGAACAAGAAGGAATCAAGGAATTTGAAATATTTTATTCAAAATGATCAATTTATAAACAATTTAACTTACATATTTAAATTTTGAAAATAACTCCATTCGGTTATCGAATAAAAATTTAAGTTTTTTGGTATTTGCCCTTGAAGAGAAAAGAAATATTTCAACATATCTAAAAATTCAGTTAAAACATTTAACCTCATTCACTTAGTAAAAATATAAGATAATTTAAAACATCCTCATAGCATTATGCAAAGATTTTTCAAAAGTCTAAAAGACTGTTAGAAATTTATATCAAAACATTATAATAAGCTTTAAAATAAGGTTCCTTAAATCGAAAAAATTTATTAGACTCATTATTTTTTAAAATAAGTATAAACTCAATATTATTAAACTGAAACTAATAGTATACTCAAGTCTTACATTAAATTTCTAAATCAAAGTATAAAATTTCATACCTTCATATTTAATTTAAACACTTGTTTCAAAATGAATATTCTAATACAAAATTAAAATAGTAAGTAAACATATAAACTTTACTATTAGTACTTTGAAATCAAGTAACTATTTCAAACTATACTTCCAACATAGGGAATCAAATTTATTTGTTAAGTATATTGCTATAAATAAACGTCGCAAATCAAATATTTTTCTTCTTTCCATTTATATGATATCTTTAAATTATACATTCAAAGAAACTTATATAAATTTTACTTGAAATATTCATTTGAAAGCTTTATTTGCAAATCAATCATCTTTAATACTTTTCAAAAATTCATTTGTAAAGTTTCTTGCTACATTTATAAATACCATTTAAATATTTTAAATAACATCTTTATAAATATATGTAAACTATTTGAAAATAATTATTTACATCATTACTTATGTAACGAATGAGATTTTTCGTCCACGAAAACCGACATCAATACGTCCACTTTATCAACTGCCGAGCAATCGAAGGCCGGAAAACCGTACCGTTATGGTTAAAGAAGAAGAAAAAGTAGAAGAAGATAGAAAAAGATAGAATAGAACAGAAAGAAATAACAGAACAACATCAGAATCTCACAATTCGCAGCGGAACAACATATAATAGTAAATGAATAATCTTTTACAAAAGAACTATATCAGTTATTACATTACATCACATTACATTACATCATCAGAGTGTACAACAACAACAACAACAACAAACAGCGGAAAGGAAATACTATATAAACTAGTAATACGCCATGCCCTCCAACCTGCCTCCAGCAACTCCTGAATTCCAGAATATCCTGATAAACCTTACTCTTGACGGCCCGTGTGGAAATTGGTGGGCACCTAGAGTTTAGGAAGGAAAACAATAAAATCCGAGTCAGTCATGTGACTGGTGTGAGAACTAAAACAGTTTATTTATCTTTAAAATCAAAATAGAGGAATATTTTTAAAGTCAATTCGCAATGCTTTTAAAAATGAGACTACCATAAGGCCTCCCGCACACACACACAATGCAAACGCAGAATCGGAGGAGATTTCTCCTTATGATAGTCAAAGATGCTTGTACGCATTAAAAAGAAACATTTGATATTATTACTAGTGCATAGTGTAGGCAAAAATTCATTTCGAAAATAAAGATATAAATCTTAGCCAGCATAGGCATTTCGCACTTATGCCTACTATAGCTACCATCTAAACAGTGGGGCGCCACCATAAGTGAATGATAGGTTCTACGACTAAAACCGTACAAGATCGTATTGTTTCTTTGGATTTCCAACAAATGGTCAGGCCAAGGAACTTCCCATTGCCACATGGAAACGCCTATGGAATGACGTCCCGAGAACCAAACCGGATCTCTGCCAACACAAGGCCGGGTTACCCCTAACTGGGTAACTACTATCTGAGGATCCTCGATTTCCGATCGTAACCGATCTATCCGAGGATCCTCGATTTCCAACAACCACAAAATTTGCAGCAACAACATAGGTTAAATATCTGGGCTCCATACCATGATACCACCTCTATCCAGAAAGAATGACATACACTAAAGGGGCGCTACCCCCTAATAACCTTGCTGCATCCTTCCTGTTTTGACCATTTCCGGGGTGTGAGGTCCGACGAAGTCTCGTCCACAATGCCACGCTTTATACAAAAGCTGTGCTTTGGGTCAACAAATGATCATAGAAATGATCACTAAGATAAATGATCAAACAAATGATCATATCACAAATGATCAATCAATGATCATTTCACAAAAACACTCAGCATGCCACACTACCAAATTGGGAGTATATCACTAATAAACTTCAACTATATAACCTCTGATCTCGTACGTCTCAGAGAAGGGTGTTAAGCTAAGAGAATAAATTCTCCGCCACCAACAGAAATATATTTGAAAGAAATCAGCTTTATATCTCAATTTGTAATGTCAGACATACAATCCATACAAGTATGTTCCGGCTCGAACGGAACCGAAGGCACTTACAAAGAAGTCCTTGCATTCCGGATAATTTCTAATCACGTCCGGACTTCCCGTCACTAAGGGTGATAAAACCTCTATATCGGAGATCAGCGGATGCATAGTAACTCAACGGTAATCCTTCCGTTTTCAAAAATATCCGGTCTTCAACACAGGTCATCAAATGCAATCCATTACGACGTATCACATATTCGGAATGGGTTATACGACCCCAAGGTCCTTTCCCGGCTAACCCGAATAGTGAGCGCTTATTCAAAAAATAAGTGTGGCATTCAAATTCAAACAATCACAACAAATACCTATTTAAAGGTAAATATTGATAGTCGGATTATTTAACTATCAAAAGGCATGCTCAACATCACCAGATTCCAAATAATTTTTCAAATTATTTATTTTCCAAAATATCTTTACAAGATATATATATTTCCCACACTTCAACATTTGAAAACTAATTTTCAAATCACTTTTCACCTTTACCACTTTTGAAAACAAATTTCAAACATTTTCCTTACGCGAAATACTTTCATTTCAACATGGTTCATTTAAACCAATTAAATAAATCCTTAACGATTTACTTTATATTTACGTTCCAAATCCGTAAATTAATTCCCACACTTCAAAAATAAATCAACGTTTATTTTTAAACAAATTCCCCTTTTCATTTATAAATTCCATAGTGAATTTACATTCCAAAATATTTATGAATATATGATTCCCAAATCGATTTCTAATATTCATTTTCAATTTGTCTTCAAAAAGATAAATTCTCAAAACGTTTCATTTCACATTGGAAAAACATTTCCATACTTATTTAATAATAAGTACATCACAAATCTATTTATTTTCAACATTTGAAAATATTCGATATACTTGAATTAAAATTTAGTATATATTTCATTCCTTAAGGAAATCATTCTCTTAACACATTTATTTGGGTCAAAAAACGAACGTTGTGTAAAACATCGTTACGACGACCCAAAATCACTAGTATAGGGATTCAAAGTTTAAATAGATATATAAATCCCAATACTATACAAAACATTTCCTTTCGGAAACCATTTACTATAACAACAGTGTCATAGTCCACCATTTCCTTCTTTCTCGAAAACGTCTATTTCAACAATAAATGTTGAAATCTATGGTTTCGATTCATAATACATTTTTAAACATCGTTAAAACGATTAACTTCATTTTATAATATTCATTTTGCCAAACATGACCATTTTATTCAATAATGTATTCACTGTCCAAAATCGTGAATATATTTCCTTTAATAAACTTCAATATTCAATTTGTCAAATTAAATTGATTTCGAATTTATAAACAATGTTTATAAATTACATTTCTATTTATAAGCTTCGATTTATAAATCTCATTATTAACAAATTCCATTTATATCTCATTTAAATGCTAAAATCCGATTTATAAGATAATTACTTATAAATCTTCTATTTTACAAAATCTATTCATTTTTATAACTTCACAATTTATAAATCTATAAATTCCGTTCACTTATGAAATCCATTTTTATTTCATTTTCAACACTTATAAAAACTCGTTTTATATTCCAATCTTTTTAATTTATAAAATATCAATTTTATAAGTCTTTTATATACATCGTTTTTAATAATTCAAAAATCCCAATTTAAACCAATTTATAAATTACTTAACTATTTATTTCCAAAAAAAAAAAAATCTTATTTCGGTTATATTTCTCAAAAATCTAAATTTTTATAACATAAAAATTTATAACGTTTTAATTATTTAAAATGAATCAATTCAAAATTTAATAAAAACATATACTTTGAAAAATCACTTTAAAATCCTTTTAAAAACCAAAATCATTATTTTTAAACTTTAAAAATGGATCCGATGATGCAGCAGCACCAAATAGTCAATCACGACATCCAAATATCATATATCGATATGATAATCAACAAATATCACAATATCTGTAAATAAATCAATACAGTTGAGGAATCCAGTTGGATCCCTCCAACCTGTTTCCCTGCATCCACAAACATTAGCACAATACCAATTCCGCTCCAGTACGGAATTATCGCGGTATATGGGATTTTATAAAATATTATCCGCTTAATAGACGGCGCAATAGGGTCTCATCCACTATATAATGCGGGAAAATCAACTCCAAGTACATATATAATACCAATTTCACTGTTTATGAAATATTCGCGGTATATGTTTTTAATAAATAACATCCGCTTACTAACGGCGCATAATGTCTATTTTAACAATCAATAGATAACAATCATCATTCATGCATTATATCAACAATTATAAATCTAATTATTTAAAATAAAAATCGAAACCGATTCGATTGAGTGAGAAGTTCTCACCTTGATTTTAATTTCGATTTAGCGATTTATTTCGAATAAAATTAAACGGACTTTTAATTTTACCCGAAATTTTCACTAGCTCCAAACGACTCCAATCCAATTCCATAGTGTAGTGCTCGTCCATACGATTCCAACGCAACTAGTTTCGCGCGTTTTCGACCTCGTATGAAGAAGTTATCAATATTTGAAGTTTTCACCATTTTAATATAAATAATTTGACATTTCCTTTTATAATTTTTAACTCAACTCATCTTAGCCATCCTTTTTTTCAACCTCAGATCTGGCCCATCCCCATTTTCTTCTTCCCCCACGTTTCTTTCCCGGCTAATGAACGAAGAATAACCCATGGCCGCCCTTCTTCAACGAATTATTGCGACCTCCACACTCGACTTGAAGACGATCGGAGACCATCGTTGCGAAGCCCCGCTCGAAAGCCACCATCGGCTGCCACCATGTTGAACTCGGCCTCCCCTATCACCTCGATTTGCATGAAAAACGCAGCCCCTTCTTGCTCGATTTCCCGTTGATTCGAAGCTCCGTTTTCAATCATCTCCGTATGGATTTGAAGCTTTCATCGTCCTTTACAACTTTGTAGTTGAGAGTTTTTGCTAATTCTTCACGGATTGGAAGAGATTGAGGGAAGAAGTTTCGAATTTTCGTGGCCATTGAAATTAGGGCCGGCTGAAGAAGAAAGAAGGAGGGTTTGGTTTGCAAAAGTGAAAATAGAGGGCCTTATATAGAAAATTCTCAAAACACTATTCATCCGAAATTTTCCGAACTCCAAACGAAGCGTGCCGGTTGGCGTTTCTAAGGTTTACCCCACGTTCCGAATGCAATGGAACGTGTTTCGGGAGCTAATTCGGTCATCTGTGCGAGTTATGGAAATAAACGTTCAATTTAAAATTAAACCGATTAAACGATTTTCTAGGCGTTTTGGCTTGCACCGGACAAACGGTAAATCCAATTGACATGAAATTTGAAACCATACAATAATATCACATTACGAATCTGATGAAACTGGTTTCGTCGAAATCCGAGACTTTTTGAAAAATGACTATTTTAACTCGCCAAATTAATATTAAAACAATTTCGATGCTTTTCGAGCTGCCACGATCAAACGACAACTCCAATTGCTACAAATATTGAAATCCGATAATAACAAACTATTACGGATCCAATGGAACCGGTTTCGTCCAATTCTGAGACTGTTCGAAAATTGGCTTTTTTTTAGTCGATAATTAAATATTAAAATATTCGATTTTCACAAATTAACTTTAAATTCAATTTTAAAAGTTCTATAACATTACTATAACTTCAATATGATGAAATAAAATTTTACAAACCATTTTAATCATATTAAACTCGATTATTCAATTATTTCTGTAAATTCAACTATTAAATAATCGATTTAATTATTCAATTAAATCCAATATTCGAATTTAAATTCATTTGACTTAAAAATTTCACTTATTAATATTTAAAATTAATTAAATATTCAAATTTAAATTATCAAAAATTCTGGGTCGTTACAAACTTCCCCCCTTAAAAGAATTTCGTCCTCGAAATTACCAAGTAAGAAAAAGTTACAAAATCCGTTAACTTTCCAAAATCCATAGTTAAACTTCTTATAATACTTTACTAAGTTTTCAAATCATACTTAGTTATCTTTCAACACCAAACTATATCGTTTAACTTCCAATTCCAAAACCAAAATTATAGTTTTCAAATAAAATTTCCCAAAATTTCCAAATTTTTTCTAACGCCTTAAATTTTCAGAAAAATTCGCCATAGTCTCCTTTGCGCGGCTCGATCCGAAAAAAATGACAGTATATATATCACAAATATACATCTCATTAAGTGATGAGGCATCCCGCAGGGAAAAAAGTGTAAAAGTACGGTATGTAATCCTAGATATGTACCTTATTTATTATTAGCAAGCATATACGGCTAATATAGCGCGAAAGCGAGCTCCAAATGCGAAGCAAACGCGATCCGCACCTACTAAACACTCAACAACAGCATGAGAAACATGCATATATGAAAGTAATATGAATATACAATATATAGCAACATAACAACTACGTGTGCCAATATAGCAAATGCAACAAAACAACAAATGCAAACATCAACCAACTATCATCCATAACCAAATCAATATTCATTCATATTCTCATTAATATTCAATGAATTGGTTTTCAATTTAAATCACATTTTATTCATTTACATTGGATTTTATCAACATTCATTCATATCCAATTTCAATTAGTTTGCATTTACTAATTTTTATTCAAGTTGGTTCACTACCAAATCAAATTCAATTCTATTCAAGTTCACATATTATCCATTTGAATTCAATTACATAGCTTTCAATTTTGCTAATTCAATTTCATTAATACTTAATGAATTATATACAATCAACCAACAATCAAATAACAACCAATGTTTATTCAATACAACCAAATTTATTCACTTTACATTCAATTTGGTTCAACACTTTTAATTCCAATTGGATCATATTAAATTGACTCTCGTTCAATTTATTCAATTTACCAACTTTATTAGCTTTTAATGAATTTACACTTACATCCATTATTTCATATCAATTATTTACATTTAATTGATTAACATTCAATCTATTTATCAATTCAATTGTTAATTCCTTTAACAATATAAAGTTGAATTTCTTTCATATAACTCAAGTTCAAATTCAAAAAACCAACTTCATTCAACTTCGCTTAAGTTATATTCTATCATTTCCCATTCTATAAGTTACACAACTTATTTATTAACTTCCAAATCCATTAACTTATCCAAAGCTAAATTTATTATTCATATTATAAGTTCAAAACACATTTCACTTATATTCATCAATTACAACTTGTATTTTAATTGATTCGCTTATACTCCCTTTAACTTAACTCCATCCTTTAAGTTAAATTTATTCTATCAAAATTCCAATTGTATAAGTTATCAACTCATTTATCATTCCCATAAATATCTTAAATAGGATTCTAGAGTCCTTTCAATCTTTCAAAACCATTTTTGAAATCAATTCAATTACCTTTTGAATTTCAAAACCCAAATCCAAATTTTCCAAACAACTTTCATTAAAAATAATCTGGCAGCAATTCCTCTTTTGGAAACCCGAAAATGAATTCTAATGATGTGGCCATCATCATCAGGATTATTTTCCAGCGACCGAAAAGAGTTTAGAGCTTTAATTTCTCCAAAACAATTTTCCAAAATATCAAATCCTTTCAAAACACTTCTCTGGAATTTTATTTTCAGATTATAAATCACATTTATAAATCTTTTACTTATATAATTTCACTTCTTGTATATAAGATTACTTCACAATTGTAAATCACATTAATTATAGTTCCATACTTATAATTCATTTGCTTATACAATTATTCTTTGAAAATTGTTGTTTTTATTCAACAACCAAACAATCAATTCATATATACTTTAATAATTCTGAAAAATTATTCCTTTATATATAAAATATAATCAAGGTAAAATTATTTCATTTACCCCATTCAAAACAATACTATGTCGACTTGCCTCGTTTAAGTGTTTAGTAATCCCTATCGATAATATGGCGTCCCATCTACCAACCAAAATTCACAAACAGCTCAACGGATAAGCAAACACAATATAAAACAATTTATATTCACTAACAAATACGCACTCGTATCTATTATTACACTCACACTCATTCTAGAGTACCGCTGACTCTATCTCTAATGAGTTATACCCAACAGAGCCATGGTTGTCGTTTAACCATATGCTCTGATACCAAATGTAACGAATGAGATTTTTCGTCCACGAAAACCGACATCAATACGTCCACTGTATCAACTGTCGAGCAATCGAAGGCCGGAAAACTGTACCGTTATGGTTAAAGAAGAAGAAAAAGTAGAAGAAGATAGAAAAAGATAGAATAGAACAGTAAGAAATAACAGAACAACATCAGAATCTCACAATTCGCAGCAGAACAACATATAATAGATAAATGAATAATCTTTTACAAAAGAACTATATCAGTTATTACATTACATCACATTACATCATCAGAGTGTACAACAACAACAACAAACAGCGGAAAGGAAATACTATATAAACTAGTAATACGCCATGCCCTCCAACCTGCCTCCAGCAACTCCTGAATTCCAGAATATCCTGATAAACCTTACTCTTGACTGCCCGTGTGGAAATTGGTGGGCACCCAGAGTTTAGGAAGGAAAACAATAAACTCTGAGTCAGTCATGTGACTGGTGTGAGAACTAAAACAGTTTATTTATCTTCAAAATCAAAATAGAGGAATATTTTTAAAGTCAATTCGCAATGCTTTTAAAAATGAGACTACCATAAGGCCTCCCGCACACACACACAATGCAAACGCAGAATCGGAGGAGATTTCTCCTTATGATAGTCAAAGATGCTTGGTACGCATTAAAAAGAAACATTTGATATTATTACTAGTGCATAGTGTAGGCAAAAATTCATTTCGAAAATAAAGATATAAATCTTAGCCAGCATAGGCATTTCGCACTTGTGCCTACTATAGCTACCATCCAAACAGTAGGGCGCCACCATAAATGAATGATAGGTTCTACAACTAAAACCGTACAAGATCGTATTGTTTCTTTGGATTTCCAACAAATGGACAGGCCAAGGAACTTCCCATTGCCACATGGAAATGCCTCTGGAATGACGTCCCGAGAACCAAACCGGATCTCTGCCAACACAAGGCCGGGTTACCCCTAACTGGGTAACTACTGACACGAATATGTCATCCCCCGATCGTAACCGATCTATCCGAGGATCCTCGATTTCCAACAACCACAAAATTTGCAGCAACAACATAGGTTAAATATCTGGGCTCCATACCATGATACCACCTCTATCCAGAAAGAATGACATACACTAAAGGGGCGCTATCCCCTAATAACCTTGCTGCATCCTTCCTGTTTTGACCATTTCCGGGGTGTGAGGTCCGACGAAGTCTCGTCCACAAAGCCACGCTTTATACAAAAGCTATGCTTTGGGTCAACAAATGATCATAGAAATGATCAAACAAATGATCATATCACAAATGATCATTTCACAGCAACACTCAGCATGCCACACTACCAAATTGGGAGTATATCACTAATAACCTTCAACTATATAACCTCTGAGCTCGTACGTCTCAGAGAAGGGTGTTAAGCTAAGAGAATAAATTCTCCGCCACCAACAGAAATATATTTGAAAGAAATCAGCTTTATATCTCAATTTGTAATGTCAGACATACAATCCATACAAGTCTGTTCCGGGCTCGAACAGAACTGAAGGCACTTACAAAGAAGTCCTTGCATTCCGGATAATTTCTAATCACGTCCGGACTTCCCGTCACTAAGGGTGATAAAACCTCTATATCGGAGATCAGCGGATGCAGAGTAACTCAACGGTAATCCTTCCGTTTTCAAAAATATCCGGTCTTCAACACCGGTCATCAAATGCAATCCATTACGACGTATCACATATTCGGAATGGGTTATACGACCCCAAGGTCCTTTCCCGGCTAACCCGAATAGTGAGCGCTTATTCAAAAAATAAGTGTGGCATTCAAATTCAAACAATCACAACAAATACCTATTTAAAGGTAAATATTGATAGTAGGATTATTTAACTATCAAAAGGCATGCTCAACATCACCAGATTCCAAATAATTTTTCAAATTATTTATTTTCCAAAATATCTTTACAAGATATATATATTTCCCACACTTCAACATTTGAAAACTAATTTTCAAATCACTTTTCACCTTTACCACTTTTGAAAACAAATTTCAAACATTTTCCTTACGCGAAATACTTTCATTTCAACATGGTTCATTTAAACCAATTAAATAAATCCTTAACGATTTACTTTATATTTACGTTCCAAATCCGTAAATTAATTCCCACACTTCAAAAATAAATCACCGTTTATTTTTAAACAAATTCCCCTTTTCATTTATAAATTCCATAGTGAATTTACATTCCAAAATATTTATGAATATATGATTCCCAAATCGATTTCTAGTATTCATTTTCAATTTGTCTTCAAAAAGATAAATTCTCAAAACGTTTCATTTCACATTGGAAAAACATTTCCATACTTATTTAATAATAAGTACATCACAAATCTATTTATTTTCAACATTTGAAAATATTCGATATACTTAAATCAAAATTTAGTATATATTTCATTCCTTAAGGAAATCATTCTCTTAACACATTTATTTGGGTCAAAAAACGAACGTTGTGTAAAACATCGTTACGACGACCCAAAATCACTAGTATAGGGATTCAAAGTTTAAATAGATATATAAATCCCAATACTATACAAAACATTTCCTTTCGGAAACCATTTACTATAACAACATTGTTATAGTCCACCATTTCCTTCTTTCTCGAAAACGTCTATTTCAACAATAAATGTTGAAATCTATGGTTTCGATTCATAATACATTTTTAAACATCGTTAAAACGATTAACTTCATTTTATAATATTCATTTTGCCAAACATGACCATTTTATTCAATAATGTATTCTGTCCAAAATCGTGAATATATTTCCTTTAATAAACTTCAATATTCAATTTGTCAAATTAAATTGATTTCGAATTTATAAACAATGTTTATAAATTACATTTCTATTTATAAGCTTCGATTTATAAATCTCATTATTAACAAATTCCATTTATATCTCATTTAAATGCTAAAATCCGATTTATAAGATAATTACTTATAAATCTTCTATTTTACAAAATCTATTCATTTTTATAACTTCACAATTTATAAATCTATAAATTCCGTTCACTTATGAAATCCATTTTTATTTCATTTACAACACTTATAAAAACTCGTTTTATATTCCAATCTTTTTAATTTATAAAATATCAATTTTATAAGTCTTTTATATACATCGTTTTTAATAATTCAAAAATCCCAATTTAAACCAATTTATAAATTACTTAACTATTTATTTTCAAAAAATAATAATCTTATTTCGGTTATATTTCTCAAAAATCTAAATTTTTATAACATAAAAATTTATAACGTTTTAATTATTTAAAATGAATCAATTCAAAATTTAATAAAAACATATACTTTGAAAAATCACTTTAAAATCCTTTTAAAAACCAAAATCATTATTTTTAAACTTTAAAAATGGATCCGATGATGCAGCAGCACCAAATAGTCAATCACGACATCCAAATATCATATATCGATATGATAATCAACAAATATCACAATATCTGTAAATAAATCAATACAGTTGAGGAATCCAGTTGGATCCCTCCAACCTGTTTCCCTGCATCCACAAACATTAGCACAATACCAATTCCGCTCTAGTACGGAATTATCGCGGTATATGGGATTTTATAAAATATTATCCGCTTAATAGAACGGCGCAATAGGGTCTCATCCGCTATATAATGCGGGAAAATCAACTCCAAGTACATATATAATACCAATTTCACTGTTTATGAAATATTCGCGGTATATGTTTTTAATAAATAACATCCGCTTACTAACGGCGCATAATGTCTATTTTAACAATCAATAGATAACAATCATCATTCATGCATTATATCAACAATTATAAATCTAATTATTTAAAATAAAAATCGAAACCGATTCGATTGAGTGAGATGTTCTCACCTTGATTTTAATTTCGATTTAGCGATTTATTTCGAATAAAATTAAACGGACTTTTAATTTTACCCGAAATTTTCACTAGCTCCAAATGACTCCAATCCAATTCCATAATGTAGTGCTCGTCCATACGATTCCAACGCAACTAGTTTCGCGCGTTTTCGACCTCGTATGAAGAAGTTATCAATATTTGAAGTTTTCACCATTTTAATATAAATAATTTGACATTTCCTTTTATAATTTTTAACTCAACTCATCTTAGCCATCCTTTTTTTCAACCTCAGATCTGGCCCATCCCCATTTTCTTCTTCCCCAACGTTTCTTTCCCGGCTAATGAACGAAGAATAACCCATGGCCGCCCTTCTTCAACGAATTATTGCGACCTCCACACTCGACTTGAAGACGATCGGAGACCATCGTTGCGAAGCCCCGCTCGAGAGCCACCATCGGCTGCCACCATGTTGAACTCGGCCTCCCCTATCACCTCGATTTGCGTGAAAAACGCAGCCCCTTCTTGCTCGATTTCCCGTTGATTCGAAGCTCCGTTTTCGATCATCTCCGTATGGATTTGAAGCTTTCATCGTCCTCTACAACTTTGTAGTTGAGAGTTTTTGCTAATTCTTCACGGATTGGAAGAGATTGAGGGAAGAAGTTTTGAATTTTTGTGGCCATTGAAATTAGGGCCGGCTGAAGAAGAAAGAAGGAGGGTTTGGTTTGCAAAAGTGAAAATAGAGGGCCTTATATAGAAAATTCTCAAAACACTATTCATCCGAAATTTTCCGAACTCCAAACGAAGCGTGCCGGTTGGCGTTTCTAAGGTTTACCCCACGTTCTGAACGCAATGGAATGTGTTTCGGGAGCTAATTCGGTCATCTGTGCGAGTTATGGCAATAAACGTTCAATTTAAAATTAAACCGATTAAACGATTTTCTAGGCGTTTTGGCTTGCACCGGACAAACGGTAAATCCAATTGACATGAAATTTGAAACCATATAATAATATCACATTACGGATCCGATGAAACTGGTTTCGTCGAAATCCAAGACTTTTTGAAAAATGACTATTTTAACTCGCCAAATTAATATTAAAACAATTTCGATGCGTTTTGAGCTGCCACGATCAAACGACAACTCCAATTGCTACAAAAATTGAAATCCGATAATAACAAACTATTACGGTTCCAATGGAACTGGTTTCGTCCAATTCTGAGACTGTTCGAAAATTGGCTATTTTCAATCGATAATTAAATATTAAAATATTCGATTTTCACAAATTAACTTTAAATTCAATTTTAAATGTTCTATAACATTACTATAACTTCAATATGATGAAATAAAATTTTACAAACCATTTTCAATCATATTAAACTCGATTATTCAATTATTTCTGTAAATTCAACTATTAAATAATCGATTTAATTATTCAATTAAATCCAATATTCGAATTTAAATTCATTTGACTTAAAAATTTCACTTATTAATATTTAAAATTAATTAAATATTCAAATTTAAATTATCAAAAATTCTGGGTCGTTACAACTTATATTTGCAAAGAAGCTATTAAAAACATTAAATCATTATTTGTAAATTTATTAATTTTATCTCAAGATGCTTTCCAAATATTATTAATAAATCAATAATCGTTTACTTTAAATATATTTTATTTAATTATTAACTTCTAAAATATTTACAACACCGATAATTTACTATTAAACCATGTTGTAAGTTATTAAACAATATTTTAAACATTTTAAAGTATTTAGAATTGACAAAATTGACCAAAATGTCTTTTATATAATACTTTATCAAAATACTTTTATAACTCGATGTCTTAACAGGTTTATCCTCGTTCTTGCAAACTTTGGCCATGCGTTGATCAGGTGCAAAGCTAGAATTCTTCAAGTACTTAGTAGACCTGTTTCAACAACCAGTGAAAATACTTGAAAAACCTTTAAAAATAGATATGGAAAGTACATTCCAAACAAAACAACCAAACCAAAACCTTTGTCCAACCATGGTTCGCAGATACACAATGGTTACTCCTGGATTCCCCAGGAAACAATCCGTATCTGTAAGCTTTCTTAGCCCTGCGAGTTACGCCATGATGACTAGTAGGGTGCAGGATACACAATGGTTACGCCTGGGTCCCCCAGGAAACAATCCGTACCCCTAGGCTGTCTCAGCCAGGCAGTTTCGCTACTAATGCGACCTACACAGATTGCAGGATACATAATGGTTACGCCTGGATCCCCCAGGAAACAATCTATACCCCTAGGCCAGACTCAGCCAGGCAATTGCGCTACGCAGTCGCGAGAGAAAAAAAACCATGGGTTACGCCACGGTAGGAACACTCGAGTATCACATCCGGAAAACCAAAAATCAGAGAGAATAATATCGATAGAATGAATCCACAATGTGGCCACAAAGCGGATATCAAGCAGAAGGCACTTTCCATATCTTTACTTCGAAATATATATCATATAGTACCTTTCCAAATACTTTCAAATATCATACTTATATAAAGTCCATTATATATAGGATTCCATTTTCAAATCGAATACTTTCCAAATCAATAGTATATCAAATCACACTTATGTAGGCTTCGATTATATAAAATTCTCTTTCCAAATTGAGTACCTTTCAAATCAATAGATTTCAAATCAACTACATACATATACAAATCCATTTTATATAAGTTCGACCATTTCCAAATCAAGTACTAAATAATATAAAGTTCTCAATTTCAAATTATTTCTATATCAATTCAGTTTCAAAATCATATATGATTTCACTAATTTTCTTCCAAATTAAATATCTCAATTTCAAAGCTCCCAAAATAATAGGTTTAGAAAATAATCCCAGTTTCCAACTTCATAACTATCCCTTTAAAACCTTTAAACTTTTTATTTCTATATGAAAAATCCAAATTTCCTTTTCATAAATTATTTATTTAACAAAATTTTCAAATTAACTTAAGTTATACCCTTCATACTTTAAACATACAAAACTAAACTTATATTCTTGATCAAATATTTATACTCTTCGAAATTTCTTAGTTTTAAAATTTTAAACCTTGATTTGGAAGTGCTCGAACCTTCAAAATAGTCGGTGAAATCAAATTTCAAATCCAAGAGTTGGAAATCAACAACAAATCAGTAAATCAATTTTTTTATAATAAAGTTATACTAAAACAAATTCGAAGTTCGAGGATTGAACACCAGTTCATTTCAAATCATTTCAAATATATATACATGTATCTTTCGAATATCAAATCATTTCAAATATATATACATGTATCTTTCGAATATCAAATCATACTTCAGAATTGGAAATCAAAATTGGTTTCACAAAATCACTCGCATAGCAAAGCTACTAAGGTGGCCTCTCCCCCACTCTGAGACTCGAAAATCGATGTCGATGATGCGTGCACTCATCACCGAAATTATTTTCCAACGACATAAGTGAGTTTGGACTTCTATTTTCTTGAAAACTTCATTGAGATTTCTTTGAAATCATTGGAATTCATTTGAACTTATTTGAAACATTTCTTATTTGGAAAATACTACTAAATTTTATTATTATTATATATATTTCCAAAATCTTAAACTAATTACAAAATACCGAAATTCAATTCTCGAATTTCAAATTTAACCCTTCAGTTATAAATCGTTTTTAATCTCATCGATTAACACAAATATCACTTCATACTTTAATATTTGTTTCACAGAATTTCTCCATTTAATATAAACATTAATATATCCATTCTCATAATATTGCTTACATTTCTCTTTAATTTAAATTACATTCATTTCACATGTAATATTTCTCATTTAAAACTAATTTATTTGCAAATCATTTCATAAGGAATTTCTTTACGACCAATTTATAAAACTTAATTCCTTTTTATAAGATATTGTTCGAGTTTAAAGTTATCACAACTTTATTTATAACCATTTATTGTAGCATCTATTTGTTTCATAACAATTTACAAGTCATGGCTTTATTTGTAATCATTTCACTTTTAATTCATATTGCTTATTCCATTTAGTTTCATCTTTACCTTTAAATTTATTTATGACATGTTTCATAAATGTTAATTAAGTTTATAAACATATTTTTCCAATTTAATCTCATTTACAACATTTCCTCAATCACAATTTCAATTTAAACATCCCAAGGCTTAAAGTTCACACTTGTATATTATTACATTACATGCTAAGAATGTATACCCCAATTCTATTCATTTACTAAACATAGATATAACAAACTAAAACTATTTTACTTTCTTTCAAATTAAGGTTATCAATTCAACTATATAATTCAACCTAATTATCAAGTTTCACTCTTATATTAATACAAAAAGGTTTCGATTATCCAAAATATCCAAATATTCCATTTTTTTCCAATAAATGAAACTACATGTCAGCAAACAAAAAATTCACATCAACATTTCAATTTCATAAAAAAATATCTTAATTATTCATTTTATTCTCTTTAATACACCATTATTAAACTAGTGTTTAGTCCATTAATTCAATCAACAATAATTAACCAATGTTTATAATTGGATTAAATACAATATGTCAACACAAATGGTAATAATTAAATATTACCATTTCATAAATCAAACACATTACAAATAAATACATTAGTCTTAAAAATTTATTCCTTTATATATATCATATAATATTAGGAAAAATAATTTCATTTCAAAATTTATATAAAACATTTTTATAACACTAACAAATACGCACTCTCGTATATACACTCAGACAACTTATTCTAGGGTATTACTACCATATCTCTAATGAGTTAACCCCAACAGGCTAAGGTATGTCTAAACCAAAGCTCTAATACCAACTGTAACACGCCACCTTTTTGGATAGTTCAAATCGACAATAAACGCACATGTCAGAATCAAACCATTCAAAAGGGCAGATTGTTAATGGGGTAAATAAGAAAAAAAAAGAAAAAGGAAAGAAAAACAAAATACAGAATCTCGCAACGTAACGAAAAAATATAATAATCAAATAAACAGTTCATGAAGCTGTTTTACAAATAACATGTCATTACACTTTTACAAATTCAAATCAGAGTTATACATATATCATAAATAACCAAATAATACAGCGGAACACAGAATGTAGTGAAATAATAAATAGCAATAATATACTGAATCTTCATCTTCGTCCACCAGAAATAGTCTTCAATGCCGAAAAACTCAGGCTGACCTGAGCATAAAGAAAAATAATACACTCGAGTCAGAACTAAAATTCTTATGCAAATTAAATCAAAAGTATATGAAATAAGGAATGCAGATAACTACACTTTTTGAAGGTTCAAGTTTCTGGAAATGTTATTGCTTCCACATTCAAAATAAAATGGATTTCACAATAGATCCATTCTAGTAAATTACAAATTTACAGAATAATTCCCAGTTAAATTTCATAGTTTTAGAGATTTGATTTATAAAAATGTTCCAAAGTTTCAATATTCACTTTTTTTGGAAACTTCCCAATGTTTCAAAATTTAATTTTGAAAACTTTCAAGTAAGGTAACGACGGTTTACTTCCCAAAATCATTTTTATGGTTCAAATAGTAAATCTAAACATACTTTTTTTCTCTGATGTAAATACTTGAAATTCATGGGTTTTACATCCTTATTCAGCGTGCAAATAATCAATATGAAATTTAAATAATTACAATAAACTATAGGGTGATGACAAAGATATATCAAATAAATGAACAAATAAACATTCAATCACAATAGCATCCATCACAACATACAATCAACATTCAAATCAATTAATTCAACAAATCAACCAATTCAATAATATGTCACAGTAATTATTAGTCATCACATATTAGAATTTAGCTATTCAAATTAAATATTAATAAATATTCCAAACCAACAATAAAAAAATTATCACAATATGAGCTGGTTTAACTTGCAATAAAATTTTAGTATTTCGTGAGTGAGTTTAAACACTCACCTTCTGGATTTCCCTTTTCTAGTCGGATTTGGATCCGCTAATACTTCCTCCTTTTGAGTTGTTTCCTTCTATCTTAATCTTTTTTTTAGAATGTTTTGGAAGAGATCGAGAAGTTTGTTGAATATGCGCTTATATGTTTTTGTTTGATGATAATAAACATATATATTCATTTAAATGTATTTGGTTATGTACTATTTTGTTTTGCATAGATTAAATAAATATTTGTTGAATAAAATAAATTATACAGAATTTGAATTTGAATTCAAACAGAACAAGTTACACAGATTTTGAATTCAAATAGAAATTTTATTCAAACAAATATTTATTACAATCTTGAATAGTACAAATTCATGCTCTCACTATACATATACATTTTTGATTACATCACGATTACATCACAAATATTTTACATTGATAACCTCACTACATATCACTCACACTCGTATTTTGTCTTCAACTGCATTCCAGTTTGAATCCAGCATCTGAGAAATCTGCAAAAATATCCACTAACGCAGTAAAATTGAAAAAGAAATATTTTTGCAATATAAAATTAAATATGATTTTTGAAAATATGGTTTGCCTCAGTTATTTGGGTTGTTCGTCATCATTCGCACTTGAATTCATCACAAAGTCGTGCACATAGATATTACAGGGACAGGTAACCATAAGTGGCTGCAATACACACGTGTACATTCATACACGTGTGCACTGCCTCGCCAACTCATGTGCGTGGCCAACAAGAGCAAGTGTGCAAGTGCAAAAAGAAAGTCAATGATCAAGCAAGTCCAATTCGAATTCATGATAGCAGACAACTCAAATTCCAAATGCATCAGTACATGAATACTGTAACAAATGCAAGCTCGACTATCAGTGCAATGAACACTACAACAATGACCAATGAACAAAGAACAGAGACCAGACAGGTCAAGCAACAAGGCAGATCACAAATGCATGCAAGTGTCAAATTACAGGTGCAAGTGTACATAAGAGAAGTACAAAATGACCAAACAGCAACAGTGAATGGGGCAAAGCACAAAAGTGCACAGCAACACAGTAGTAAGACTACAGCCACAGCAATCATAACACAAGCCAGAGTGAATGCAGACAAGCACATGAATACATAAAGCTACAAGTGATGCAGTATCAATCAAAAAGTGATATGGTGAAGCACTAACTCAAGATTACAGGGCAGTGGACAGTACAAGACTGACCAGAATACAAATGAATCAAGTCAGGCATGAAGACAATGCCAACAACAAAAACAACAAGTCCAGTTACAACATGGTGAACAAGACACAGTGCTGAGCACATGCAAACTGCAATGAATAATGCAACAGAGACCAAGAACAAGCACAACATGTATCAGTGGATCTACATACATGAATACCATATGTTCAAGTGAAGTTCAGGTAAAGGTTATGGAGACCAGAGCATAGAAATGTGCAGACCCAACCAACAAACTCAAAGAGCATATGCATCAACTACAAGCAGATGCAAGCTAACCAGCAAATGAACAAAGGCAACAAGGTCAGAGTTTTAAAATGCACAAATATGCTATGCAGTGAAGCAATACACAAGTCAGTGGAAAGCTACAAGGCATAGAAACTGCATAACAACTAATCAACAGTGCACAACCAACTCGAGAATTTACACAATCAAGACCGAATGCAAACTACAGTAGTACACTTGAACATCATGAACAAATGGAAGAAGTACATCATGATATTAAGCACACAACAGCTAGTGAAATGATCAGAGAATCAATGCCGTGTGAAGTCGAAAGAAACAGGGATAAACACTGTAAACATTGAAGCCGTGGATATGATTCAAGAAATCAAAACAGTGCAGTGATGATCAGGGCACAAAACCAAGTATCAAAATTCGTATTCTTTGAAAAAGTCAGAAATGAAAAAGGGGAAAGTTTCTGCAGTGACAATCAAGAGAAAATCGAACGCGTAAAAATTCAAAACCGTGATTATCAAGTTAAAACATATCAGGAAAGCCGTGAGTATCACGAGTAACTAAATCAGGAAAGACGTGCGCAACTGGTAATTAAGAATTTAGGAAAGTATCAAGTTAATTCGAACAAATTCAAGAGTCTCGAATTCATATAAAAACCAATCCCAATTCACATCATCGGCTATCGAGTTCAATCAAGAGCAATCAAGTTAAAGCAAGCAATTGAACCAGCAAACGAAGAATTACATACCGCAAATTCAACGAACTCGGTCATCAGAAGAAGCAGCTGCAACAATTCACAATTTCAAAGTTAACCACAATCGAATATCAGAGAACGAGCGACGCAAGCCATCAAATCAGAGAATCGAGCATCAGAACGAAGCCCTAATTCGAGAAAGAGCCGAAGCCCTAATTCAACAAAGAGAGGCCGACATTTTTCACAAGCAAAAGAAGGGAACGGGTTGAAAGAATAGTGGGCCGGCCTAATTATTAAAAAGGGGTTTTAGCTTTTAAATTTTATAAAAGGGGTTTTTTAGTTTTTATAATTGAGCAAAAATTACGCATTCACATTCGTATTTTAATTTTTTGCTCCTGCGGTTATTTTTGAAGTTGTTTTTCTTTTTGAGTCAAAGAATTTGTAAATCACCACCTAGAGTTTAGGTAGTGTCGGATTGTCTATTTAGAATTAGTTCAGTGAGCAGGGAGTGCGAGTTTGCAAAGCTCTATAGGCGGGAGCAGTGTTTGCGAGTGAGCGAAACTCTATAGGCGGGAGCAGGGTGTGCGAGTCTAGTAGAGTGTTTGTGAGCGGGAGCAAAAGGGTCTGCGAGTCTAGTAGAGTTGTTGTAAGCGTGATACTGTTTAATTCTAATAGAAATCTGTGAATGCAGCAGTAGGCAGGGGTTGCCGAAGCTAGGTAAATTTTGTGTGTGATTTACTTTTCAGCATATTTATTTCTGCAGTTTATTTCTGTGTTTAAATCGAGAAAATTTGCTATAACCCTATTCACCCCCCTCTAGGGTTAATCTAGATCCTACAAGTGGTATCGGAGCCCGGTATATATTTTTTTAACTCTAGAGTCATGAGTCTACAAAATAATGCTTTTTCTGAGGGGCAATCTATCGTTAGGCCACCCATGTTTAACGGGAATGATTATGCTTATTGGAAAGTTAGGATGAGTATTTATCTTAGTTCCGTTGATTATGATGTTTGGGATATTATTGAAACTGGCTATAAACCTCCCACTATAATCGTTGGTGGTACTGAGATTCCTAAACCTAAGGATAGATGGGATGCTAACGATAAGAGATTGAAAACAACAAATGCTAAAGCCATGAATGCTTTGATATGTGCTCTTGATAAAAATGAATTTAATAGAATTTCTCATTGTACAACAGCACAGGAAATTTGGCACACTTTGGAGGTGACACACGAAGGAACTTCTCAAGTCAAGGAGTCTCGTCTAGCCCTATTCAGCAATGAATACGAGAACTTTGTGATGGACAAAGGCGAGAACATAAAAGACATGTTTGGACGCTTTTCAACTTTGGTGTACAACGCTAGAGCACTTGGAAAGGTATTCACTGAGGTAGAGCTTGTGCGGAAGATACTACGAGTCTTACCAATGAACTTTGAGGCAAAAGTCACGGCAATCCAAGATTCGAAAGATCTGAGTAAGCTAAGCATGGAGGAGTTGATTGGAAACTTGATGACATATGAGCTTGAGCTAAAAGCAAAGGAAGAGCGCAACAACTCCGAACCAAAGAAAAAGACGATTGCCTTAAAGAGCAAAGAAGAAAGCGATGAAGAAGATCCAATTGAAGAGCTTGCAATGGCTGTCAATAATCTTAGAAAATGGTCGAAATTCAAGCCACACAAGAAGAAAACAAATCGTAATAGGCCAAAAGATTCTGACAATTCCGATAATGAACCAACATGTTATAACTGCAACAAGCCTGGCCACATCAAACCAAAATGCCCACTTCTCAAAAACAACAAAGGAAAGAAAAAGGCGAAGAAGGTATTTGCAGCAACTTGGGATGATGAAGAAGGAGAAGAAGCTTCGGATAGCAGCGCAGAGGAGGCTAACTTGTGTCTTATGGCGAAATCAAATTCAGATTCAAGCTCAGAGGAATCTAGTGAGGAAGGTGAGTATTCCTATAGAGATCTTGTTTTTATGTATTCTGATCTTACTAAAGTAGTTGATGCTCTTGAATCTAAAATTGAAAAACTGAAAACTGATAGGAGAGAACTTGCTCGTAAAAATTTTAGGTTAGAAACTGAACTTGAAAATATTCAAAACCTAGAATGTAAAAGATGTAAAGTTCTAGATTCAGAATTGACAAAACTAAAGAATAACTTTGAGAATCTTGAAAAAGAAAACTTGAATCTTAAGGAAACCACCGACACTAGGAAGAAGGATTTTATAAATCGATGCACCTCACTTGTCACTGAAAATACAACACTAAAAACCAAAGTCCAAGATCTTGAGAAATCCTTGAATAACTTTTCAAGAGGCGAAAAATCTTTCAACATGCTATTGGGAAATCAAATTTTTGCTAACAACAGAAAAGGACTTGGTTCTGGGAAAACACAAGCTGAGGATAATGCAAAAGGGAAAAGTGTCTTTGATATATGTGAAATAATTGGACATCATTCTGAAAATTGTAGTCATAGGAACAAGAACACAAAATTTATACAAGTTTGGGTTCCTAAGAATTCTACAAACAAATTTCATGTCTATTGGAACAAGAATGAAAAGTCTAAACAAGTTTGGGTTCCAAAGGGTTTGTTTATTCATAATGTTACTGCCACTAACAATCATGGACCTAGAAATAGGTCACAAAAATCTTTCATCGTGTAGGTGTGGTGGCAGGCTAAGGAACGACAACGGTGTTCTCTGGATTTTGGCTGTTCCAGAAACACAACGGGCAACAAAGCAAAGTTCCTTAGCCTAGTATAAAGGTGACAGAATCACAATGGGCAATCACGTAAAATTATCGTAAAGGTAAAACAGGTGAAGGTATAATTCTGTGATAATATGCACCATATTCTGAATTAAATCATCCAAAATTGTGATAATGAGATGATGTCTTTAATTCTGACTTATTCTTAATTGATATGATTTCTTTTGACTTGTTCTTACTTTGATTTGTGTTTAAAAGAAGACCAACCATCCTTTCATCATTGAATTTAATTTGTTTAGTCAAATGATGGTATCTTATTGATCCTTGATTACTCGTGCTACACTTAGACATATTTTGACATTTTGATCACTGCTTGTAAATTTGCACGATTTCAAACTCATGTGAAAAAGGATTTCAAGAAATTGTTGAAACTTCAAGAAATTGTTTTTGAAATAATTAAGATGTTGATTGACTGTTGATTACTCATGAATATAATTGTTTATCCTATGGTTTCTGAAATTAACACCATGATATTTGTTTGAGTGTGAACATGGCTTCAATTCAAAATCCAAAGAATGACATTTAAATTGTTGCTAAAATTGGGTTTGAAATTTTTTGATGCACACTTCATGTATGGTTTACCAAATCCAGTTAGTGATATTTTGGATTGAAAAAGAAATTCAGATGCAATTCATACTAGTAATCTAGTTGATAGAAAACTTACGAGTTGAACGTGATTTATTCATTTGCTGCATCGTTTTTTTTGAAAGAAAATATCTGCATATTTTTCACTTGAAATAATTTTTCATTTAGCAGAATTTTTTTTCTCATATAACCCCTTCGAGAAAATAATTGTTTGACCATTTTTTTTCAGATTAGTTAATTTTATTTGATTTTAAATGACAAATTTTGACTGATCCGACTCCCTACTAATTATCAAAAAGATAAATAGTGATTGAAAAAGTGATGAGTGTTGATATTTAACATACATTACTCAAGAGAGTATATTTGGAAAATTTCTTTAGGAATTAAAACAAGAATTATAAAACTTTTTGTTGGGTAAAGATTCCATGACCATTTCTATATCTATCATTATTTCTATCGACCATGGTTTATCAAATATTCAATATAGTTTGTCGATATGTGGTACTATAATCAGGAATCATTTGTTTTTCATGTCATATTCTTTAAATAAATAAATATACAAAGTATTCACTCTCATTTAAAAGTCCTCACGGTTATGCATGGGTGAATTACTTGATTTTTTTTGATTATGTGCTTCCATGCTCATTTAAAAGTCCTTACGGTTATGCATGTATGGAACGCATATCAAAATTAAATTGTTTAAATAGACAAGTTGATTCTAATCCCATTTAAAAGTCCTCACGGTCATGCGTGGTTAGAAGATACTTGATTTCGTTTTTTTTTTTAAAATTAAATTCGAATACTACTAATCTCATTTAAAAGTCCTAACGGTTATGCATGATTAGTAGATATTCAAATTCCTGATATAAATACCACAAGATTGATTCAACTGTATGATTTTATATGAACACCATATCCATCATTTCTAAAATTGGAATATGCGCCTAACAAGGGTAGTTATGTTTTTTGTTTGATTCTTATTGAAGTTTAATATTTATATTCAATTTGAGATTAATGTTGGATTAATATCGATCACTTTATCTCTATTTTTCTCTCACACTATTATTCTTTTGCTGATAACAAAAGGGGGAGAGAAAAGTTAAGATTTTGTCAAATAGAATCAAGCAAAGGTCAAATAATTTTTCCATATGCAACTAGGCTCATTTGAATATATTTCTATTTGTATGCATATATGTAGGGGGAGCATCATGTAGAGAGGAAGCATTAAAATAGGGGGAGCAATTAGAGTATATAATTGGTTAAAGTATATAATTGGTCAAATACATTTTAACACGGTCAAAATCTTAAATATATGTTTGTTATCATTAAAAGGGGGAGATTGTTGAATATGCGCTTATATGTTTTTGTTTGATGATAATAAACATATATATTCATTTAAATGTATTTGGTTATGTACTATTTTGTTTTGCATAGATTAAATAAATATTTGTTGAATAAAATAAATTATACAGAATTTGAATTTGAATTCAAACAGAACAAGTTACACAGATTTTGAATTCAAATAGAAATTTTATTCAAACAAATATTTATTACAATCTTGAATAGTACAAATTCATGCTCTCACTATACATATACATTTTTGATTACATCACGATTACATCACAAATATTTTACATTGATAACCTCACTACATATCACTCACACTCGTATTTTGTCTTCAACTGCATTCCAGTTTGAATCCAGCATCTGAGAAATCTGCAAAAATATCCACTAACGCAGTAAAATTGAAAAAGAAATATTTTTGCAATATAAAATTAAATATGATTTTTGAAAATATGGTTTGCCTCAGTTATTTGGGTTGTTCGTCATCATTCGCACTTGAATTCATCACAAAGTCGTGCACATAGATATTACAGGGACAGGTAACCATAAGTGGCTGCAATACACACGTGTACATTCATACACGTGTGCACTGCCTCGCCAACTCATGTGCGTGGCCAACAAGAGCAAGTGTGCAAGTGCAAAAAGAAAGTCAATGATCAAGCAAGTCCAATTCGAATTCATGATAGCAGACAACTCAAATTCCAAATGCATCAGTACATGAATACTGTAACAAATGCAAGCTCGACTATCAGTGCAATGAACACTACAACAATGACCAATGAACAAAGAACAGAGACCAGACAGGTCAAGCAACAAGGCAGATCACAAATGCATGCAAGTGTCAAATTACAGGTGCAAGTGTACATAAGAGAAGTACAAAATGACCAAACAGCAACAGTGAATGGGGCAAAGCACAAAAGTGCACAGCAACACAGTAGTAAGACTACAGCCACAGCAATCATAACACAAGCCAGAGTGAATGCAGACAAGCACATGAATACATAAAGCTACAAGTGATGCAGTATCAATCAAAAAGTGATATGGTGAAGCACTAACTCAAGATTACAGGGCAGTGGACAGTACAAGACTGACCAGAATACAAATGAATCAAGTCAGGCATGAAGACAATGCCAACAACAAAAACAACAAGTCCAGTTACAACATGGTGAACAAGACACAGTGCTGAGCACATGCAAACTGCAATGAATAATGCAACAGAGACCAAGAACAAGCACAACATGTATCAGTGGATCTACATACATGAATACCATATGTTCAAGTGAAGTTCAGGTAAAGGTTATGGAGACCAGAGCATAGAAATGTGCAGACCCAACCAACAAACTCAAAGAGCATATGCATCAACTACAAGCAGATGCAAGCTAACCAGCAAATGAACAAAGGCAACAAGGTCAGAGTTTTAAAATGCACAAATATGCTATGCAGTGAAGCAATACACAAGTCAGTGGAAAGCTACAAGGCATAGAAACTGCATAACAACTAATCAACAGTGCACAACCAACTCGAGAATTTACACAATCAAGACCGAATGCAAACTACAGTAGTACACTTGAACATCATGAACAAATGGAAGAAGTACATCATGATATTAAGCACACAACAGCTAGTGAAATGATCAGAGAATCAATGCCGTGTGAAGTCGAAAGAAACAGGGATAAACACTGTAAACATTGAAGCCGTGGATATGATTCAAGAAATCAAAACAGTGCAGTGATGATCAGGGCACAAAACCAAGTATCAAAATTCGTATTCTTTGAAAAAGTCAGAAATGAAAAGGGGGAAAGTTTCTGCAGTGACAATCAAGAGAAAATCGAACGCGTAAAAATTCAAAACCGTGATTATCAAGTTAAAACATATCAGGAAAGCCGTGAGTATCACGAGTAACTAAATCAGGAAAGACGTGCGCAACTGGTAATTAAGAATTTAGGAAAGTATCAAGTTAATTCGAACAAATTCAAGAGTCTCGAATTCATATAAAAACCAATCCCAATTCACATCATCGGCTATCGAGTTCAATCAAGAGCAATCAAGTTAAAGCAAGCAATTGAACCAGCAAACGAAGAATTACATACCGCAAATTCAACGAACTCGGTCATCAGAAGAAGCAGCTGCAACAATTCACAATTTCAAAGTTAACCACAATCGAATATCAGAGAACGAGCGACGCAAGCCATCAAATCAGAGAATCGAGCATCAGAACGAAGCCCTAATTCGAGAAAGAGCCGAAGCCCTAATTCAACAAAGAGAGGCCGACATTTTTCACAAGCAAAAGAAGGGAACGGGTTGAAAGAATAGTGGGCCGGCCTAATTATTAAAAAGGGGGTTTAGCTTTTAAATTTTATAAAAGGGGTTTTTTAGTTTTTATAATTGAGCAAAAATTACGCATTCACATTCGTATTTTAATTTTTTGCTCCTGCGGTTATTTTTGAAGTTGTTTTTCTTTTTGAGTCAAAGAATTTGTAAATCACCACCTAGAGTTTAGGTAGTGTCGGATTGTCTATTTAGAATTAGTTCAGTGAGCAGGGAGTGCGAGTTTGCAAAGCTCTATAGGCGGGAGCAGTGTTTGCGAGTGAGCGAAACTCTATAGGCGGGAGCAGGGTGTGCGAGTCTAGTAGAGTGTTTGTGAGCGGGAGCAAAAGGGTCTGCGAGTCTAGTAGAGTTGTTGTAAGCGTGATACTGTTTAATTCTAATAGAAATCTGTGAATGCAGCAGTAGGCAGGGGTTGCCGAAGCTGGGTAAATTTTGTGTGTGATTTACTTTTCAGCATATTTATTTCTGCAGTTTATTTCTGTGTTTAAATCGAGAAAATTTGCTATAACCCTATTCACCCCCCCCTCTAGGGTTAATCTAGATCCTACAAAGTTGTTATAGATTTGGATTTAAAGAAAAGATTTGGAAAAAAGAAGAATGTTTGAAAAAGAAGAAGAAAATTTAAAGAATATGAAGAATTGAAAAAGAAAAGGAAGCTTTCAAAAAGAAGAAGATTTGAAGAAGAAGAAACAAAAAGATAAAGAATGAAGTAAAAAAAAGAGAAGAAGGAGATTTAAAGAAGAAAAAATGAAAACGGAAGGAGGAAGGTGAAGAGAGAAAAAAATGAGATGGAAGTTTTATTTGGAAAATGAAGCTATAGAAGATGAGATTAGAAAATGAAATATGACTAAAGGAATGAAGATGGAAACAAATGAAAAGCTAATAAGATATATATAAACAAACTAGGAATTGAAATAAAGTAAAATATGAACAACCCTAAAACGTAGTATTGAAAGATGTGAACTAAATGAATATAAGGCGATAGAAGAAATAAAATGCAAATGAAGAAATAAAATTATAGATTATTTAATAATAAGGAAATAAAGGTGGAGGGGCAAAATGCACGTTTAGTTTTAAATGCTTTAGGCATTGATAATGCATAAGGAAACGTACGTAGGAATGAGAAAATTTGCAAACCAAAGGAAAATAAAGAATTTATAACCAAAAATGAGATCGAAAGAATTAAATATAGCCTAAAAGCTTAGGCTTAGGTATTAAACCGAAGGAGAAATGAATGGACCAAGTTTTAATAATGAGGTAACTATTTTAAAACGTACATGCAATAAATAAAAAGAAATTAAGGGACCACATACACATTTTGAAATTCAATTTCTTTCGAAACGTAACCAAATTAATTTCATTCACTCAAATAATACTCAATTTGTACACATACAAATTTTTATCTACGCAAAATTAATAAAATTATACCTACCTTAAAAATGAGAACGTTCAATTCTTTTATTTCCATTAAAGCACCATTTTTGTTTAACACAAAATGTACGTTTCTTTTATTAAATCTATTAATTGCAATCAAAGTTTTCTTTCCTTTTAATCGAAATCTTTCCATTACATTAATTGCAATTAATAACAAAGTTAAATTTCAAAATAGATAAACCAAAATGGACGAGAAATAGGATAATTGTTTCCTTAAGTCATTTAAACATGTTTGTAAATTTGTTGTTTTACACCACCGTAATAAATAACTTACTTAAATTATATTCCTATTCTTGAAATCAATATGTATGCTAAAACAGCGTTCAAATAAATGTATATTTCCTTTTTTTAACAAATCATTCTATTCTTTACTCTAATGAAATTAAATCTACATTCACAAATGAAATATTTCAAGGCAAGGCTCGCGTGTAAATAAACCAAACTTACCGGAAGACCAAAAGAGGCATGTATTCAATGAAAGAAAGTAGTAATAAAATAAAATAAATGAAAGCGACAGATTTAAATTTGAGAATGTAGTCCGTACATAGAAATCACAAATCAATTATACTAAAAAAACAATTCATTTTAACATATTTTATTAACCCTGATACGCTCAAATTTACACACATATATGTATGTTTATTTAGTAAACAGTAAATAAAATTAAACACTACAATTAACATAATGAGGACTGCCACCCCATACATTAAAAGATGAACTGAGACCCCAAAGTCAAATTTGAAACGGAATAAATCTCCTATGTTAATATGCTAACTATTCCAAATCAAAAACTTAACCAAACCTTCAAGTTGTTTTCTTACCATTTTATTATTGTATATATATTTTCTAATTAAATTAAAATTAAGGAATATTTAGATAAATTAAATATTCCAACTAGAAACATACAATAAAATTCAATTCTTTGTTTTAATGAAATTAAATTAACATTCATAGATGAAATATTCACTTTATTTGATAAGAATATTCTTATCGAGAAACTATTCTTTTCTTTTATTTTTATCAAAACATATTTCTTTTTATTACACATTCATATACAATTAACACCTCCCCCTTTAAAACTAACTTATATGTAAAGATTATCCATTTAAAGAGTCACAGAAATAATACTTCGTACAACCACATCATTTCTTTATCAATTAATTTCATATAATCATTATATTTGTACCAAATTTAAGTGCTTACAATTTGAACGTAATATTTCTCAATGAAATTCTCAATATATTTTTAGCACAAAACATATGTTGCACATATCATTAATTAATTACTATTTACTTCTATCTCTTATTAATGGCAAGATATAATTACTATTACTTACAATGTTTAAATCTCAAAACATACCCTAATATAGGGAAGATAATTAATCCAATTGTTTCCTTTGAAATCCAATTTTCTATGTTAAACCCAATATCTATATACTAATTTAATTCCAACATTTAATTACAAATGTAATAAAACCTGTTCATTATATATTTAAATTTCAAACAAATCCTTTTATTTTGATTTACATTCTTATTATCAAATCAACTATTCCCTTATGCAATTGATTAACATAAGTTTTACACTCACCACTCAACAGTTAACGTTTCTTCTTATATCAATTGTAATATTTCAATTACATTAATTCTCCATTAATTACCAAATAAATTTCTAACGGATTTAATAATAAGAAAATAAATAAAACAATGGTTATACGTTAATAATCCATATCTATTAACTTATTGTTTACAAACAAAGGTTAATAAATTTACATACAAAATAATTGATTTCATACTCCATATTAAAACCAATTGCAATTAATAACATAAGATTACATCAATTTAAACATCGTTTATTATATTCCTTATTAACCTTTATTATTTAAGTTGATTGAAATTACGTTAACATAGGATAGTAGTCAATTACATTCAATCAATATTAGCCAATTATATGTTTTATCTCATTAAATTATTTGTTTTAAGATTTACCTTAATGTCAAAATTTCAAATCTAATGAGATTCAATTTAATAAATCATAAATTTTAATTTCTAATAATATTAAAGCCCAAAACCTTATTAAATTTAATATTTTTAATTATCAAAATATGGGTTGTTACAATAGCTATATTTTAAAAAGTTACATCTCTTCTCTCATCGGTTGCGACTCTTTTCTCAATGGTTTTCTCTAATGAATTGCAACTGTTGAAGGAGACTTTTTAGCACTTATAAATACATGGCTTTGGCTAGAGTTTAATAATCCAATGTTATTATTTTGGTATATCTCTCTGTACTCTAGTCCTTTTCAAATTTCTAAACTTGCTTTCAACATCATCAAGAACTATATTTCTACATTGCTTGGTGATCTACTTCCATAAACTCGCATGCTTTCATTAATTCAACTCAAAGAGAAGATTATATGATGGTTCAATGTTAATTGACTATATTAGAGTTTCATAGAACTCATTAGAAGTTAGAGAATCTTTTTTTTTTAAGTGAAAGTCCTATTAATTGTCAAGCGAAGGTATTGAAGTTGTAACAATCTGAAATCTTCGACCTCGAAAATTTCGAGTCGTTACATTGTGGTATCAGAACTGAAGGTTAAGCGAGAACCTTGGCTCTGGTGGGTTTACTCATTTAAGGATAGGGTCAGTAATACCCTAGAATGAGTTGAGTGTAATATATATATATATATATATATATATATATATATATATATATATGAGAGCGTACTTGTTATTTTCTTATATAAAGATTTAAAATGATTTATGAATGATTTTTATATAAGCTTATGTCTTGATATATAAAGAATAATTTTTCAAAATATAATATATATATATATATATATATATATATATTAGGGCAATTTATTGTTGATTTTTGAAATTAAATATGATAGTAAGAATTAAGTGGTAATAAATATACAACGAAATAGGAATTTGGGTAAGAATTAACTATGCAAATAAATTGAGCTAGAAATGGGTTCAAACCAGAAATTAAAATCCTCAAATTTATGAAAATGTTTTCAGAATATTGATTTTACTTTCCAATAAATTATGAGATAATATATAATGAATTAGTTTCTAAATATGATAATCTTGATCATTATCATAAAAAGGTGGTTGTTTCTAAATTAATAAAGCAGAATGAAATGTTTTAAGGAAGTAAACAATTTAGATAAATTTAGATAAATATGACTTACAAACTGAAAAGGATTTACATTGTGAAGTTTTAAAATCTAAATCCAGAAAATTTGAAATTGTTTCAAAGTGTTAAATGAAATAATAAATAATATTATTCAGAATATTTTTGAATGTAATCATAATTTAAAATAAGAGATGTTTTAAAATTTTTGTAAAGGAATATTGTTTGAATTAAAAACCAGGAATGGTTTAAAATTTAAAGTAGGACTTGGTGTGCAAAGGAAATAAGTATGCATATACATAATTTCAAAGTTGATTTGGGAAAAATACTAGGTGTTGAATTTTGAATTTTACCCGAAAATGTGATGTAAAAACCCAAAGAGAAATAAGTTTTGAACTTATAAATGGGAAAGGATATTGATAGAAAGTTTGAAATTTGAAATGAGGATTCAAATTTGAATAAGGTTGACTAGATTAAATAAATTAAATTTAACTTAGGGGAAGTTAAACAAGTTTAACAAACAACCTGAATTTGGAAATTTCAAGATGAAATTGAGATATAACTTAGGGAAGTTAAATGGTTGATTTGAATGGTAGTTATGTGTGATCTCAAAACAAGTTTGAGATCAGGAAATTGGTAATGGGTGCTATTGATTGGTGTTTGGATAATTTGGATGTTTATTTACCTTGGCTTCTCCTGATATCATCCTATTGTTATTAATAATCTATGGAACTGTGAATTGGATTGTTTAAATGAATTAAGAAGTAGATTGAGATAATATATATCCATTACTAAAATTAATTTGAAATAAAACTTTAATTTGAAATTATTTAAATGATTTCGATTTTTAGAAATAAAATTTGATATTATGAAAATAGAATCACTTTGAACTTAAGATTTAAATGTTTAAAAAGAAACTTGCAAACTAAAATTGTTAAGAATTGGTTTCAAAGTTAGAAGTTAAAAACTTAGTAATAAATTGGATTTTGAAGATTAAATTGTTTAAAAAGTTTTGAACTCTCACTTGAACCTTAAGATAAAGTAAAGGTAATTTAAAATGAATATTTAAAATTTTGACTCAGAATTAAATTGTTTAAAGACTTAGGCAGTTAAATTAAAAGTAAAGGATGATTTGATTTAGAGAATTAAATCAATATTTAAAAATTTGACTCGAATTTATATAATTCGAGACGGTTTAAACTTGAAATTGGATTTGAAATTAGTTCAAGCTGAATCTAATTTGAATTAATTGGAAGGGAGTTTGAAGTTGAATAAGTTTAAATTCAAATGGAAAATGATTTGAATTTGAAAAGGAATTGAAGTTAAATTAAATTAAATTGAAATTGAACTTGAATAAATTTAAATGGAAGTGGAAATTAAAATTTGATTGGAAATGGAGATTGGAAAATTGAACAGTTTGACTCTGAAACTACTTTTGAATAAATTGTTTTAATGCAAACTGTTTTAAATCTATTTTCCTAGCTATTTACTATACAACCTTTCTTTTTAAGATCCAAACTATCTTATACTTATTTTACAACTATTTTGAAACTAATTACTATTTTACAAACTAACTACCGTTTTACAACGATTTTTGCAACTATCTAACTATTCTACAACTATTTGACTATTTTACAACTATTTTATAACTACTTAAATAATTTACAACTATTTTACAACTAATAACTATTTTTCAACCACTTATCTATTTTAAACCTTTTCAAGCTATTTTCTAAATTTAAGATGGTCAGAGTGCAAATTGTTTATAGTTAAATACCAATTGAGATAAGAATTGAGTGACAACCCAAATGGAAATTGAGGCAATTGTGAGTAAGTGAATAGAAATCAAAATGTATATGAATAAAAAGAAAATTGATTGGGCTAATAATCAATGGAAATAAACAGATAGGATGTACGTATATTATTCTATTCGCGTAACGATTTGATCTAGATTCGAACATAGAATTTCGAGATAATATATCGATATGAGTTGGGATTTTTCACTCGATTTTCAATGGCGTACCCTGGATATAGATTTTTGATTGGTTCTGGAAATTCTCTAGCATAGTTATGACTATGCAAGGAGAATGATGGTTTCTGATCAAGAAACCAGATCTGAGTCCGCACTAGGAAGTCGGGCGAACGGTACTAGTTTGGAAATGAAATTGCGCGATCGAGTGAGCGATCAGATTTGATGATGCGTACGGATGATATATATACATTGTACGTGCTTGAATGAAATTGAAATTGGAAATTTTGAAAGGAAAAGTAAAAATGACTTTGGAATGGAAAGTATATTTTGAAAAATATATAAGAGTGGAAGTTGGATATTTCTATGTTTGAAATTCACTTTATGAAGAGTAAAGTAATGTGGTAAATAACTTTATAAGAGAAATCAAATTTAAATGTTGATTTGGCATAAGTAAAGTTATATGTATATATTTGTCTTATATGATAACTACCCTTGTTAAATCTATAACCAGAGGAAAGGATCTTTGAAAAATATAAAAAGTATAAAAGGGAATTTATATAAGTATGAAGTGATCCAAGATTTTTCAAGATTATATATATATCTATATATATACATACATAAATAATTTTATGAGAATGATTTTTGAAAAATGTTTTTGGAACTCGCTGATTTTGAAAGGCTTTTGATTTTTGGGAAAAAATAGTTTTGAGAATTTGAAAAGCCCAGTTTGGAACTATCGATTTGAGATATCGATTTTGTATAAAGGGGATTTTCATGTGAATCATAAAGAGTATGATTTGAAAGATACTATATGTTTATAATATAAAATGTTTTGAGATTGGCTCTGGGGAAAAAGGCACTCCCATGAAATGAACTTCATAGGAGATCCACAGGGTGGTTCTGCCTTGAGCCCTAAGGGGGGGACTTTAAATTTGATCCTGGGAGAAAGTCCGGACTAACTGAAGTTCCCGAGGATTGTGTGTGAGTAGCGAAAGTCGATGGCGCTGATGCCTACAGAGGCAGTTGGGTTATGCTAGTGTAACTCGATGTCACTATGATCTACTGCGGACCATAGTGGAAGTCGTGTGGCAGTGAGTTTCATCGGTCTATGTTTGATTTCATCGGGATGGTGACGTAACACCGGTAGACTGCGATCTATGAAGACATAGTGGAAGTCGTGTGGTAATGAGTGCCTACAGGCTACATTGGGACTCGACTGATGTAGTCTGTGATCTATGTAGAAGTGGTGAAGTTTCATTTGGCAGCAAAATTCGAAGGCGCTGATGCCTACAGTTACATGGGTTTTTGCCGTGATGGCGACGTAAATCTGGGTGTAGCTGCGATCTATGGCGGGTTCCTTGGTGTAATCGAGGGGCGCGGAGGCTTATAGTTTTCTATGGTTTTGCCAGGATGGCAACGTTTCCGTTGGGTTAACTGCGACCATGAAGGGGGTGATAATTTCCAGAGCATTCTCACCAAAAATGTTTTCTATAATTTTTTTTATAATGTTTTCTGTATTTTTCACAAAAATATTTTTCCAAGTATTTTCACTGGGTGTTGAAAACGGTTCTGCTAAGTACTTATAGATTTTCAGTCCTACGCCTGATCAATGTATGACCGAACTTCTGTGAGAACAAGGATGGACTTGTTGAGACATCGGGTTATAAAAAGTATTTTTAACAAAACTATGTTGGTAATATTATGTAGATTCTTTTAAAAGTGTTTTAAAAATTTTAAGATTTAAAATGTTTGAGAATAATTTAACTAATAATAAGCAGTATAATTTAAAATGCTTGCTTCGTTCCTTTTCAGGGACGAAAAGTTCTATAGGGGGAGGAATGTGACGACCCGGGTTCTGACATCTGTAATTAGGAAATTAACTGATTTTAACATTGAAACGTTGATTTTATTAGTCGAACAAATAAAATTCTAATAATTTAAATATCTGGATATATATATATATATATATATATATATAATTTGGCTTAAAAACTATATTGGATATTGAATTATAAAAACTCTGGATACAATTAATCTTATAGAAATACAAATTATATATATATATATATATATATATATATATATATATATATATATATATAAAACTCGACCATTTAAAATTCAAGGTAGAATACAATTGTATAAAAATAAATGCATACAAAACTTTATGATGTTGATGATATGTACATAAGTATATATGAATATATAAACATATTAAAGCATGCCATATGAAAATTCGTGTAAGTGTGAATATGTATATATGTAAATTGTATAATGACAAACTACATAAGTGAATGTATATGTGATTATGTATGTATAAAGATGCCTATATGAAATTAAACATAGGAAAGAATAAATGTGAATATATATATAGATATGTGTGTGTATATATATATATATATATATATATATATATATATATATGAGTATGTGTATATATATGTGATAAATGGAGTGATAAAATTGTAGGAAGAGATATTCAAAGCTTGTGATGTTAAAAATAAGTATACATATATATTTAATCTAACTTGCATACATATAAGAAACATCATCGTGGAAACATTAAATGCTATCAGGCCAAAACAAATCAAAATCAAGTCAAGTGTATGAGATAACAAATCAAAACTTTTCAAAAGAAAAGATCTCAGCCTACAGAAATCTGCTGCCACATGGATGGTTTGCTTAAAAACACTTCCATCCTCTATTTTTACACATGCTACATCCATTTTCTATTGACATAGGCTCTGCCTTGTGTCCTTAGGATTGTCATCTCTCAAGTAAAACAACTCAAACAAGATAACTAGGAAAAAATATACAAGATCTGTAAAATACATAAGCACAGTGAAGCAAAAAAAGAAGGAGCCTCCATCTTAAAATTCAAAGCAAGGTTTCGTATTACATCTAAGTTCAGATTTGAAGTGAAGAAGATTAAGCACGAGGAAGGTGAGAGACTTTAAATTTAAAAAAACTGGAAATGAAATTTTGCTCTGTTTAGTTTAACAGTAAAATATATATACATGTCATCTTCCTAAATCTATATCTTGACTTTTAATTCGAATTTGCAGTTAGTATAAACTAATGAAGTGTTTATCTTCGAGAATAGATCATGCCAAAAATTGGTCGAAGTTCCATCATGACATAGATCATGAGAAATTTGAGTTTACAGTAAACCACCAAGGTTTTGACAAATATCCGTATTTTTAAAATAATTAGTCGTGTACATAATCATAATTGACATGTAAAAACTGGATTTTTAGTAAAGATTTCATGGTTATTAGTGACCTAGATCTCGAGAAATTTAGAGATGAACGGAAATTGCTATTTTGTAAAATTCCGGCGACACCTTTGTTTTCGTGACTTGGATCTGGACAAGGAGGAGGTGCAGGGGAAGACGCGCAAGGGAAAAATATGTCGACATTTTTTTAGGGTGTGTGGCATGGGGTTCGAGTCACTTTAGGGTTAGGCAGTGATTTTGGGATGGAGACTGATTTTGAGAAATGGCGATGTCGTGGGGTGGCTATAAATGTGCGGTCATGGGGGGCTTGGCAGAATAGGCGGTGACGATAGTAGTGGTGTAGTCTCGAGGTGATCGGTGATAGTGACATCAAAATAAGGTGTTTCGGTGGGAATGGCGATGTCCATTTTTTGGATGAACGTTCGAATTTTGAACGGCGTGGTTGGGTCGCGTTTCCATGAGAGGGGTGGGACTTGGGGCCAAGGGTGAGTGGGAAGTTTGGTCGTCGATGAGTAGGCGGGGCAGGTAGTGGCATGCACGTGCACATGTGTGTGTATATGGTAGTTCTGGATGAGGGAAATTGGTATGGAAGAAAGAAAGGAAAGGAGAGAGGGGATCAGGTTTGTCTCGGGGTTTTTGGAATTTGGGCTTGGGCCTACACCGAAGTGTTTTAGCATAGTTGAAGTAAAGGTATAAAATAAGTTTGATATGCAAAAGTAAATTTTGACAAGTTTCAAAGAAAAGATTTCAAAGCAATAATTAAACAAGTTTTCAAGTATAGTGTAATCAAATTTTCAAAACGAGTTTCAATATAAACTTGTAAGTCAAATATTTTTTAAAATTTAATTTGTTTGATTTGAATAATTTCATATAAGGATAATTATTTAAGTAAATCTCTAAGTGTTAACAAATGTAATTAGTGATGTAATTAAGTAGGTGATTAAGATAAGTGTACTAAATTTTTATTTAATCAAAGTTCGCAAGTGATATTGTATGTGAACCACAAATTAATTATATACATTTAATTTAAATAACATATAAATGATAAGTAAGAGGTAAATTAAGATAAATGGTTATATTAATTTATTAAGGTCTTAAGTGATTAAGGATAATTACTTAATGTGATTAATTAGAGAATAATTAATTAATGAATAATTAAAGGATGATTAATTAATTTCATTAATAATAAATGAGTTGTAATTAATTAATGTTAAATAAGCAGGATTTAAAAGTAATTAGAGTAATTAATTTAATTTATTTGGAGATTAAATTAAATTAATCAGGAATTGTATGATTATTAATCTTACTTATGAATGATGATCCTGAATTAGATGCCTTGGTTTGGTTGATATGTCTAATTTGTAATTTGTGATGTGCTATGATATGAAATGGCTGGATAAATCTGATAATAAATGTGAATCATTTATTTAATTAGATATCTATGATAGATTTCCGTGTGCGTATGTTATTCTGAATTTAATTAAACTCATTACTTAAACAACTTGACCTAAAAGATGACATTGGACTCGAAGAGACCGGGGTCGGGTATCAAAAATACCCGAAACCACTTCGATTAGTAACTACAATAATTCTTTATAAATTTTGGTTGTAGAATCAAATCGGCTGGAATGAATAAATTAAGTAACATGGCCATTTAAACTGAGTAACAATTCTTAGACAAAATTTTGTGAAATAGGTATTGATTATAACAAGATAGAACTCGTAGTGAGGTACGAGTTGCCCTGGTTTGCAACTATGTTTTATAACCTAGTATTTCAATTTATATGGGTTTACTCACGCCGGTTTCCATCATGACCGGGTGTTACTTTAATGTAATGCTCGGGTCAGACCGAGTATTACAGATTTCTAGGTTAGGATGTTCTGGAGCTCAGGAGGCGAGCTGGATGGCAGGGCGTATGGAGAATATTCCGCTGTGTGTTTGAGAGTTGTGTTGATTATTTTAGGACAAGTTGTTACAACTGTCCAGTTTTGATGAACCCTGATATATTGTATGTAAATTGACTGATATAGCTTTCTTTATGTAAATGCTATTATTTGATATTATATTTTGATCCGCTGCGAATGTGAGATTCCGATGTTTTGTTTCCTGTTTCTTCTTCTACCTTTTTTCTTCTTTACCCTAACAATCTGTGATTTTCAGCATTAGATTGCCCGGCACTTCTACAGTGAACGTATTAGTGTTGAAATTTTCGAGGTCAAAAATTTCGGGTCGTTACATAAGTCCTATTCGAGAGTTGTTTAGGCGGAGTCGTTGTAAACCTATTCCTCCGGATGTAAGTGAGTGTTGCTTAATTAATTTTAGAAGGTGTTTGGGACTAGACGTAGGATGAGAGATCCGAACCAGATAAAAACTCTGGTGTGATCTTCTTATTTTATTTACTATTTACTTATATAGCTTGATATTGCATATATACTAATATACAAAAGTTAGCCATATTACTATAGATACTTGTGCACTTTTCATTTGGTATCAGAGCAGGAACTTTCATTAACCATAACAAAGTTTTGAAAAATTAAAAAAAATTGGTAAGCACATTTTTAGAGGGATAAGAAATCGCACATCCTCCACTTTTCATCGGGTCTAATTATGCATATTGGTCTACGCGCATGAGAATTTTTCATAGAAGCTAATGGTCTTAGATTTGGCAAGCTACTCAAACTAGGTATGGAGCACTTCTTACTGAAATGAGTGCTTGGTTGGATGCTCAAAAAAGCACGGTAACCAATAATGAAAAAGCCATGAATATTTTTTTTGTTCACTTGACAAAAAACAAATTTCTAGAGTTATGCTGTGCAAAACCACATATGATATTTGGTGTATATTTCAAATTACACTTGAAGGGACAAACAAAGTTAAATAAACTAAAATTTCTATTCTTCAAAATCAATTTCAAACATTTAAAATAAAAACTAATGAATCCATTGTAAATATGTTTGTAAGATTCTAAACCATATAGCATGATCTCATGACATTAGGAGTAACATTTACTAAATGTGATCTTGTTACACGTATTTTAAATTATCTAACAATTGATCGGGAAAGAAAAGTTCTAGCAATGGAAGAAACCAATGATCTTTCCCAACTTAGTGTTAAAGAATTAATTGAAAATCTAATGTCGTATGGAACTAATTTGCAGGCTAGAAAGAAACAAACTCAAGAGAAGAAGAGTATCACATGTCATGAAAACTATGAGGATTTGAATTTAGATGAAGATGAGATTGTATTAATTGTCAAAAACTACAATAAGTTCAAAAAAATTGAAGAAAATCATGAAGGTACGAAGTTCTGAAAATTCGGCCTTAATCAAATACTTTGAATGTGAAAAATTCGGCCTTATAAAGAAGGATTGTCTGCAACTTAACAGAGGCAAGAAGAAAGAAAAGTTTGAAAATTTTAAAAATAAAAGGAAAGCATTTCAAGTCACTAAGGATGATGCAGACTCCTCTTCATCAGAGAGTGACAACGACAGTGACCCATAACAAGTTAATGTTGTTTCACGGCTACTAAATTTTGATCTCTCCTATAATGATCTTCTTCAAATTAGCATAGAACATGATGATAAATTTAGAAATTTAAAGAAGTTATATAAAGAGAACATAAGCAAGTAAAATAGGTCGAGTTAGAAATTGGAATATTAAGAGGTGAAAAATTTATTTTAGAAAAAGAGTTGGAAAATTCGCAAATATCTTGTAAAGATTTAACTTCTCAAAATACGTTTTTAGTTGAAGAAAATAAAGCATGTAACATTAAGAAAATTAAACTTGAAAAAGAAGTTTGTGAACTCAAAACTAACTTACCTTCTACAAATAATGAAGTGCTTGAGTTAAAACCAAAGCTAGAAAAAATCACTGATGATGTTTCAAAATTCAACAAAGAGAAAGAAAATTTATCGGCCTTGATAAGTTCTTCGAAACAGTTCTTTGAACCCCAATTCAAATAAAAATGGACTTGGATTTAAAAGGATTACTAAAAAGCAATCTAATCATGCTTCTAGGACTGGAACTTTTATAAAACCAAAACAAGATGACATTAAAGTTTGGGTTGCCAAGTGCAATAACACATTAATTAGAAAGAAGGACATATAAGATTTTCTATCTAAACTACATTATAATATAAACTATATTTACAAAGGTAGTATCACATCCACATTGGTATGGTTTCCTAAGACTTAGGAACCTTGCAAATATAGGGCATTATGTACTATCATTTCTAGCATTTTGATACCCCTAGAAAATATTTATTTTGTTTTTCAATAATAGTTTTTCATTGCATATCAACATAGGATTTCATACAGTTAGGCTATAATTGATCCTAAAAAATATTTTCTACGGCACTATATTTTAGGCATTTTATTTAAAACTATGTTTCATCCTCAACTTGTAAAGCAGAGTACATGCTTGCCGCGCTTGTGTGTACTCAAGTAATTTATATGCAACAACATCTTAAACCTTTAGGTGAAGCTATTTTTATTAAGTTAGGAAGGGATTTAGATATTTGTTCATTACAAGATTGTATATATTTTTCATTTCTTTATGATATTGACAAAGAGGGAGAAAAATATCTACATGTTGATATGTGGAGATGTTATACATAGGGAGAGCTTTTAATCTTATCACAATATATTTTTTAATAAAATAATTGTGATATAATTGCATAGTTTTCATCATCTAAACAAAGGGAGAATGTTAGAACTTCTCTTGTTGGATTTTAATGATAACAACTATGCAATCATACCGAAGAATCTAACCTTACATGCAGGTGCATGATGATAAAAAAAGAAACAGTGAAATAGCATATTTGGAAACACAAAGACAACAAAGACTCGATAAGCTGAAATGAAGTACCAATGAAGAGCTCGACACGAAGACAAACTATTGTAAGTGTAACGATTGCGATTTTTCGTTGCCGAAAAACCGAAATGTTAGGGTTTAAGAAGAAGAAAAAGTAGAAGAAGAGAGGAAAAGATAGAAAATAGAGAGAAAAGAAAATAGAAAATAGAACGGAAAGAAAACAGCAGAACAATAACAAAATCTCACAATCGCAGCGGAACAACATATAATAGATAAATGAATAATCTTTAAACAAGAACTATAGCAGTTATTACATTACATCACATTTCATTTCATTACATCAGAGTGTACAACAACAAACAACAACAAACAGCGGAAAAGAAATACTATATACTAATAGTACGCCATGCCATCCAGCTTGCTTCCAGCAATTCCAGAATATCCTGATAAACCTAACTCTTGACTGCCCGTGTAGAAATTGGTGGGCACCCAGAGTTTAGGAAGGAAAATAATAAACTCCGAGTCAGTCATATGACTGGTGTGAGAACTCAAAACAGTTTATTTATCTTTGAAAACCCAAAATAGAGGAATATTTTTAAAGTCAATTCGCAATGCTTTTAAAAATGAGACTACCATAAGGCCTCCCGCACACACACACATTGCAAACGCAGAATCGGAGGAGATTTCTCCTTATGATAGTCAAAGATGCTTGATACGAATTAAAAGAAACATTGATATTATTACTAGTGCATAGTGTAGGAAAAATTCATTTCGAAAGTAGAATATAAATCTTAGCCAGCATAGACTTTCCGAACTATGCCTACTATAGCTACCATCCAAACAGTGGGCGCCACCATAAGTGAATGATAGGTTCTACAACTAATACCGTACAAGTCTCGTATTGTTTCTTTGGATTTCCAACAAATGGTCAGGCCAAGGAACTTCCCATTGCCACATGAGAACGCCTCTGGATGGACGTCCCCGAGAACCAAACCGGATCTCTGCCAACACAAGGCCGGGTTACCCCTAACTGAGTAACAACTGACCGAATATGCCATCCCCCGGTCCTTTGGGACCTTTCACCGAGCGCTCGTAATCAATTCACACAATCATAAAGTGTTTTCAACATGAGTAAATATCTGGGCTCCATACCATGATACCACCCTTTTCCAGAAGGAAATGCACATACCCTAAAGGGCGCTACCCCTCATAACCTTGCTGCATCTTTCCTGTTTTGACCATTCCCGGGGTGTGAGGCTCGACGAAGTCACGTCCACAAAGCCACGCTTTATACAAAAGTCGTGCTTGGGTCAACAAATGATCATAGAAATGATCACCAGGATAGACGATCAAACAAATGATCCTATCACAAATGATCAACACAATGATCATTTCACAGCAACACTCAGCATGTCACATTACCAAATTGGGAATATATCGCTGACAACCTTCAACTACATAACCTCTGAGCTCGTACGTCTCAGAGAAGGGTGTTAAGCTAAGAGAATAAATTCTCCGCCACCAACATAAATATATTTGAAAGAAATCGGCTTTATATCTCAATTTGTAATGTCAGACATACAATCCATACAAGTCTGTTCCGGGCTCGAACAGAACCGAAGCACTTACAAAGAAGTCCTTGCAATCCGGATATTCACTAATCACGTCAGGACTTCCCATCACATATGGAGTCTCTATACCGGGGACCATTCGATGCAAAGACATTCGACGAGTTGTCCTTTCGCTTTCAAAAATATCCGGTCTTCAACACCGGTCATCAATGTTATCCATTACGTCGTATCACTATTCGGAATGGGTAATCCGAATAACGAGCGCAATAATTTAAAAATAAGTGTAGCATTCAAATTCAAGCAAATCACAACAAATACCTATTCAAAGGTAAATATTGATAGTCGGTTATTGAACTATCAATGGATATGCACAACATCACCAGATTCCAAATAATTTTCCAAATTATTTATTTCCCAAAAATATCTTTACTAGATATATAGTTTTCACACTTCAAAAATAAATCAACATTTATTTTTAAACAAATTCCCCTTTCTTTTATAAATTCCTTAGTGAATTTATATTCCCAAAATATTTATGAATATACGTTTTCAATTATTCATTTCAATTTATCTTCAAAAAGATAATTCCTCAAAACGTTTCATTTCACATTGGAAAAACATTTCCATACTTATTAAGTAAGTAATTCACAATCTTTTTATTTTCTACTCTTGGAAAATATTCAATATACTTTAATCGAAATTAAGTATATATTTCATTCTTTAAGGAAATCATTCTCTTAACCATATTTATTTGGGCCAAAACGAATGTTACGTAAAACATCGTTACGACAACCCAAAATCACTAGTATAGGGATTCGAAATTAAAATAGATATATAAATCCCAATACTATACAAACATTTCCTTTCGGAAATCATTTACTATAACAACAGTGTTATAGTCCACCATTTCCTTCTATTCCTCAAAAACATCTATTTCAACAATAAATGTTGAAATCCATGGTTTTGAATCTCAACACATTTTAAAACATCATTAGATTGTTTTAATTCTATTTAAAATATCAAATCCAAAACATTAACTTTAACATATTATTCACTATTCAAAAACGTGAATATACTTTGTTAACAAATTTCATCCTTTTATTCATTTTATTTCAAAGGATTATTCATAGTCAAAAACGTGAATATAACTCCATTAATAGGTTTCAACAATTTACTTATCAAAATAAGTCATTTGCGAATTTATAAACAATATTTATAAATTCTATTTCTATTTATTTTATATCAACTCCTTTTATAAATTCCTTTATTAACCTATCTCGATTCATGTCTCAATGATATACTAGAAATTTATATTATAAGTCAAATGCTTATAAAACGATTATTTTACAAAATCGTTCTTTTTAAGACTTTCCAAATTATAAATCTTATAACTTATAAGATTCATTTATTTAACCAAATTTATTCTTCAAATAACTTTACAAATTTTATAAACCTACTGCTTATAAAATTTCATTTATAACTTCACCATTTATAATTCTATAAATTTCATTCATTTATGAAATTCATTCACAATTCATTCTAACACTTATAAAAACTCGTTTTATAATTCAAATATTTTCATTTATAAATTATCAATTTATAAATCTTTTATATAAATCAATTTATATTATTATTCTTTTAAAACGTCTTTAATCTCCTTTATAATTTCACCATTTTGATTTATAAAATAATTAAATTTTATAAATCCTGTTTTTAAACTTTTCACAATAATTTCAGAAATCCCAATTTAAATTATTTTATAAAGTCATTAACCCTATATTATCAAAAATCAATTTTCTTACTATATTTCTCAAAAATCATAATTTTATAACATTTAAATTTATAACGTTTATTTATTTAAAATGAATCAATTTCAAAAATGTTTATAAACATATACTTTCAAAAATCACTTTAAAATCCTTTTAAAATTCCAAAATTTGGTCCAATGATGCTACACACCAAATAGTCAATCACGACAAACAACGATATCATATATCGATATGATAATCAATCAAATATCAAAATACCTGAAATCAAATAAATACTGTTGAGGAATCCAGTTGGATCCCTCCAACCTGTTTTCCTGCATCCACAAACATTAGCACAATACCAATTCCGCTCCAGTACGGAATTATCGCGGTATATGGGATTTAAAATATTATCTTCTTAATAGACGGCGCAATAGGGTCTCATCGCTATATACTGCGGGAAATCAACAACTGCAATATATACATATGCCAATATATATATTGCTATTATATATAATACCAATTTCACTGTTTATGAAATATTCGCGGTATATGTTTTTAATAAATAACATCCGCTTACTAACGGCGCATAATGTCTATTTTAACAATCAATAGATAACAATCATCATTCAAACATGCATTCAAGTATTTTAAATCTAACTATTTAAAATAAAAATCGAAACTGATTCGATTGAGTGAGAAGTTCTCACCTTGATTTCAATTTCGCTTTAGCGATTTATTTCGAATAAAATTAAACGGACGTTTAATTTTACCCGAAATTCTCACTAACTCCAAACAACTCCAATCCAATTGCATCGCGTAGTGCTCGTCCATACGATTCCAACGTAACTGGTTTCGTGCGTTTTCGACCTCGTATGAAAAAGTTATGCATTTTACAAGTTTACTCGATTTTTATATAAATAATTTACAACATAAATTAATTTTTATAAACCTAAGCTATCATAGCCGTTGGATCTCCTGCAACTCCATCAAGACCGTGCTTTTGCTTCTCCTCTCCCTCTCACGTTCACGCGTACCTCCCTGATAACGGCCGAACCCAACTTTCAAGTATTAGGGTTAATTTTTGCTCCACCCACCAGCATCGATACTCCATCACATCACCCCCAGAACGAAGCCCCACGTCACCCCTACCCACGGCCAGAGTGCGGCCTGGCCCGGTCACCTCTGCTTCCTCGAAAACCGTGTTGAACGCGTGACCTTTACTCTCGAATTCCGACCACCACGTCACGATCCAGGCGATCATCGCCGTACAGATTGGAAGCCCTCACAATGCTCTTTCTTTCATTAGTTGAACACTTCTCCTAATTGTCTACGGATTTAGACAAATTGAGAGAGAAAGGAACGACATTTTCTGGCCGTCAAATTGATGGTGGCGGCTGCGTATAGAAACTAGGGTTTAGTTTTTTTTTTTTATTTGTGAAGGTGGGCTATTTATAGGAAAACGAACGAAACATTATTCATTCCGGAAATTCCGAACTCCGATTCACGCGCCGTAACTAGCGTCTCTAGGGTTTACCCTGCGTTCCGGACACAATGGAACAGGTTTTGGAAGCTAATTCGGTCATTTGTGCGAGTTATGGCAATAAACGTTCAATTTAAATTAAACCGATTTAAACGATTTTCTAGGCGTTTTAATTTGTACCGGACAAACGGTAAATCCAATTGACACGAAATTTTAAACCTTACAATAATATCACATTACGGATCCGATGAAACTGGTTTCGTCGAAATCCGAGACTTTTTGAAAAATGACTATTTTAACTCGCCAAATTAATATTAAAACAATTTCGATGCGTTTCGAGCTGCCACGATCAAACGATAACTCCGATTGCTACGAAAATTGAAATCCGGTAATAACTAACTATTACGGATCCAATGGAACTGGTTTCGTCCAATTCTGAGACTATTCAAAAATTGGCTAATTTCACTAGTCGATTAAATATTAAAATATTCAATTTTCACAAATAAACTCTTAATTCGATTTTAAAAGTTCTAAAACATCTTTCTAACTTCAATATGATAAAATAAAATTTTACAAATCATTTTCAATTATATTTAACCAAATTTTCAATTATTTCTGTAATTTTAAATATTAATTTATTGATTTAATTATTCAATTAAATCCAATTATTCGAAATAAAATTCATTCACTTATAAATTTCACTTATTAATATTTAAAATTAATTAAATATTCAAATTTTAATTAATAAAAATTCTGGGTCGTTACAGTAAGAGTCATATATCTTTTGTCAATGTCTTAGATGAACATGTACAATCTCTCATGAGTGAGATGAGCTAATAAGTTTGCATTAGAAAGTTTTTAAATCACTCAAACAAAGTTTTTAAGAAAGTTTTAAAATTCTTAGGGATTTTGACATCTGGCGACATTTCTTAGACGTCTGAGGTCACATGATTTTGAACTAAAACTTCTTTGGTTCATTATCTTCAAAAGTCAGACATCTGGGGAATCCAGACGTCTGGTGACATGAATTTTTGAACTATTTGATTTTTGGAAGAATATTTATAAAAGTTAGACATCCAACTATTTCATCCACACGTTTGATCTTCTGTAACAACTATATTTTTAAAAACACATCTCTTCTCTCTCACCGGTTGCGACTCTTTTCTCAATGGTTATCTTTGATGGATTGCAACTTTTCATGAAGAATTTTTGACACTTATAAATACATAACTATAGCTAGAGTTAAATAATCCAATTTTCTTGTTTTAATATATCTCTTTGAACTCTAGTGCTTTCAACATCATCAAGAACTACATTTTGTATATCCTTGGTGATCTACTTTCATAAACTCACATTCTTTGATTCATTCAACTCAAAAAGGAGATTATAGGAAGGTTGTATGTCAACCGACTATATTAGAGTTCTATAGAACTCAGTAGAAGTTAGAGAATCTTTTTTATCAAAAGTGAAAGTCCTGTTAAAGATTAGGCAAAGGCATTGAAGTCCTGTTTGGGAGTTGTTCAGGCAAAGTCATTGTAAGCCTATTCCTTTGGGCGTAAGTAAGTGTTCTTAATTAATTCCAAAAGGAGTCTAGGACTAGACGTTTGACGAGAGGTCTGAACTAGTATAAAAACTCTAATGCGATCTTCTTATTTTACTTTATTATTTACTTATATAGCTTGATATTGCATATACACTCATATATATAAGTTAGCCAGATCCTTTTGCACTTTTAGTTTGGACCAACCCATGTCGAGTGATTAATTTGTGTTATAATCCCAAGTATCATAAACTCAAAATTAAAGCAGTTTTATACATATATAAAGGCAATTCATAAAATATTTTTGAATTCCTATTCCTTCATACTGAGAAACTATTGTTATTTTAAGAAACGCCAAATTCATGGTGAAGAAATTTCTATTAGAAATTATTGGTAGTAAAATGGATTTGGATACGATCCAAAGATAATATGTACATGTAAGATGAAATCAAATTAGGCAACCTTAAAAATGGTCAAAATAGATTAGATTGTCCAATAATAATTCTCGCACGTTAAGCGAAACTGTGGGTTTCTTAACGACTTAGAGAAAAGAATTTACTTAGTTGTCAATAAGTCATGAAGAGTATTGAATCTGCTAGTGGCATGTCTCATAAATTAGAAATGGATTCCAAGTACATTATCAAAATATGATTTTGATAGTTATACCTAAAAGAATAAAATACACTGGCCGCAAACGTATCTTCAAGAAGAAGACCAATGTGATTGGAATCTAGTAAGCAAAATTGATGAGCATAACATTGTAAATTTCAACCGTTCAAATTAATATAGTCAATCTGTCATTTAACGTGCTTAATTCAACATGGATTTTGCTCGTAAATTATCATTGGATGAGTTTTTGGATATTTATCTTGAAAATAGAATTCTAAATAATGATTTAGAATAAAATGTTTTCACATAGCAACCAAACCTTCTCAAAGTCGGTGGGAGTGACAACTATGTTTATGCTTTTTGAATAAGATCCAAGAGCTGATATGAAAGTATCATTCGACAAGTGCTAGAATCAAGCAAATATTTTGATAGAGAAATCAAACAGTTTGATTTTCAATCAAATTGTGGAGAAAGCGTGTGCTTGTAAGAAAGAATATTAAAAGGCACTAAGATGTTTCTAAACTATAAGTAGACAACATACTACTACCAGTTGTTAACGATGTACTTATGTTAAAACCAGTTTTTAGTTTGGTTATTTAATTCTCGATGCTGGATTTGAATATTCTTTTTTAATCGGATCAAAATGATATTGGGATTATCCCAAACAACATACACAGACACCACATTAAAATAATTAATATGGAACATAAAAGTTAGGTATATGCTATGATGTCTACTATATTGCAATTCACTTATGTAATTGGTAGATTGAGTGAATATCAAATCCAAATTTAGATCACTAAATAGCGATTAAGGATATTATCGAGTATTTACAAAACACCAGAGAATTGCTTATGAAAATAATGAACTTCTTATAAATGAGTATTCAGACTCAAATTTCATAAGTTATATCGAGTATAGTATGTAAATTCTAAATTCATGATTAATCTCAGATAAGGAGCTTTGGATTGGAATTGTTCCAAATGAAAGGTTATGCCTCACTTAAACAAAAGGCTAAGTACACCACCTTGAATAGCGCCACATCAGAAGCTATAAATGCACATAATTATAACTAAGCTTGGAGTGATTCAAATGTTGAGAATCTTATGACATTTTTTATGAAAATAATGTCACGATATAGATCATGAATAAACCTAGGGATCATAAGTAATAAAAAAATACATTCCAAAAGGTTCCACATAATAAGGTCGGTTTATCAACAATGAAGGGGTGTTGATTAACATAACAGATAATTAAAACAACATAGCATATCCATTTCACCAAGTGTAACAATCTGAAGTTTCGAACACTTCATATTTAAATATCCGAACTAATTAAATAATTAAATATTGGATTTAATTATATAAAAATGATTTCAATAACTTGTTAAACTCTTTTTAAGTAATAACTAGTAATGGGTAACCTTTAACTAGTAATTTAATGTAATTAAGTTAGTTTAAAAATAATTCTTTTTAATAACGTGTGAAATTATCATAACGAGACACTATCTTAGTTTTTGGAAAAACTAGCATCCTTGGGATTGGAATATTGAGTTATTGTGTGTCGACGAGTTTCATAGCGATACGATGTTCTATGCGGTCATCCAAACCTAAAACGTTCGATGATTTTATTAAGAGAATTAAATATAGTATAAACTACACTAACCTCACACCCTTAACCTCTGTCTCATAACTCCTCTCTTCTTTTTCCTATAATAAAAAACATAGTTGCCACTCTTCTTCTCCTTCCATCGATTGGTTTGAGAGCTACAGGCCTCAGATTGTGATGATTTTGGATCCGTTGGCTTCGTATGAGAGAGAGCTTCGAATCTGTATTCTCGATAGTGGGTGCAATGACACTTGAGGGTGCTTAACTTTCTACCTACACTAGGGTTGTAGTTGGTTGGTGAAGAGCAACGATTGCTTTATTGTCTTGCTCGGGCTCGGCTGCGAGGAGTAAGGGATGGCTAAAGGGGAAATTGAGGGTCTCGTTAGACTCAGCATAGGATGAAAGCTGATTTGTAGTGATTGGAAGAGCTAAAAGTGGCTGAGGTGAAAAGCGTCTTATCATTGTAGCTAAACAGCATAAGGTTGGGTTTGGCTAGGTGGAGCTGAGTTGCAGGTGGGGTTGTCCAATGTGAAGAGGAGGCAAAGTGCAACGATGGCGAAGTCCGTTCGTCAATCCTTCCACCAAAGCTCCAGCAAGAGCCATAAGCACACAAGATATGGATGGGTTGATCTTGCCATGTCGTGTACAAGCAGTGAAAAGTTAGGGGAAGAAGAATTACTGGTATGCATGGTGATTAGTAGTTTAATTAAATTAAGTTAATTGAAGTTGTAATTAAAATTTAATGAAATCCATAACTTTTGCATACGAGGTTTAATCTAGACGCTGTCTTTGCCATTGCACTCGTAGTGAGTATTCCTTCCTGCTATTGATATGAATGTTTATTGTATAAATTGTTGAATGCCAAAAGCTTGGTACTTTGGCTTTATTGGATGTGACTTCTATATATTGCAAAAGTTGAACTCTTTTAGTGTAGATCAACGAAAGCACTTGTTAAGTCCCATGGTAGTTTTAGGCCCCATTATAGTATTTTGGAAATGCTATTATTTGCTACTTTCTTTTGAAAATGATTTTGTTTCGGAGGACAATTTTAAATGTGACTTTTGGAGTTTCTATGACATTTTATTTAGAAATGGTTTTTGAACTTCTGTATTTTACGCCAACCTTTTTGTTAGTCTCTTCTAATTTATTTGGAAATGTTTTAAAAGTATTTCGGAAAATATTCATTTTAACGAAAAGTTAATATAATAATGGGTGTTTATTATAAATAAAAAAGGGGTTTATATTTCATAGTAAAGTGATTTTTGTTTTAAAAGTAGATAGAAATATTTCGAAATAAATATTGGTGAAACGCTTTATATAAAAATATTGTATAGAAAGACTGATTAATAAATGGTATTTAATAAACAAAAGAATAGATTTATAAATGATATTTTATAAAAGGGAAATGATATCATTTTGATAAATTGGAATAATAAATCATATTTGTGAGTTTATTGTGATATATGGAATGATCGTTTTATGGAAAGTATTTAGTCCTATCTTGAAACCGAATATTAGTGATATGTATATGAGATTTAAAATCAAGAGATTTATAAATGGAGTTCTATAAATTGAAAGGAGATTTATAAAAGGTTTCATAAATAGAAGGAAATTTATTAAGGAAGTTTTGTAAATATAAAAGAGATTTATAAAAAGGATTTTTATAAAAGGAATAAGATTTGATTTCTGTAAATAATCATTTTAAATTAGGGTGGTGTGGAAAGTATTCTTTTCATACTAAATGCCAAATTACTAGGTAGGGAAACCATCTCTATCTATCAGAATTAAGAATGTATGTCGAGGCAATGATAGTTCTCTAACTTGTCCGACCTCATTATTAATCGAGGGATAGTACAAATTTGAAATCGAAAAGTGGTGGTACGTATACTTGGTCTAATTTTCATACGAGCCATTTACTCACATTAAGGAAAAGCCGTTTGGGTTTATAGTAAATAATGGTTTTAAGTGATATTGGTTTTTACCTGTAAGGACCCATTTCTTCGACTCTCGGAAATTGACACTAATACATCCTCGATATTCATGTGCCATAAACCCAAGTGCCGAAGAAGTGGATTCTCATGGGTAAGAAAGAAAATAAAGACAAAACAAAATCTCACATGTATTATTTCAGCAAAAACTTTACAGTGGAAATTTAAAATACATATGTCAGAGTTTAAAAATGTACAGTTATAAGTTTTTGTCCTTACAAATGCGGAATACTATAGCATAAGAGTGTGGTGGAAATAGATAAAAATATTCAAAAAAATCTTCTAACACCATGCTTCGAGCTCTATCTATAATTCTTCTAAATTAAACCTGATTACTAGGCTGCCCGGGAAAATTAGGGCACTCAGAGTTTAAGGAAAAGGAAAATAAACTCCGGGTCAGTCATGAGACCGGTGTGATAACTCAAAATACAATACTTTGAAAATAAAAAGGTACCTCATAAGACCACGCCATGCATATACACGGAATGGGTTTTTACCTTATGATAACCAAATCTTTATTATTTAAAAATAAAGGATATTATTTTTAATGACATTTCTTTAAAAACATTTACATGTAAACTTATTAATCTTAGCCGAAATTGTTACATTGATTAAATTTCAGCATACTAGCCACAAGTGGGTTCTACAAATAAAGTGGCAGGCGCTTATTAAAGAATAGATTTCCATTCAAATGACCAAGTAAAAGGACTATCTTTCGGCAGTATATCTCTAGAGGAATGTTACGAGGCTAAAGAACATTTACCCTTTACCAACACAAGACCGACTTACCTCTCCCTCTACATAGTACTGAATATGTCATCACCCCAGTCATTACAGACCTATCTGAGGGCCTATATCATACATCCACAATAATTTAAAACTCGAACGTCGTAATGAGAATAAATATATCTAGAAGGACGTGATCATATCCTAATGGTTGCGAACCATATAGCCTTCCTGCATCTACTCAGCTTCGTCCATTTCCGGGTGTGAGGCTTGAGGTAACGATTATGTAACGATCCGTAAATATATCACTTTAAATAAATGATCATTTATCTTTATTGATATAGCAATAATTTTGTAGATAATTATTTATATTAATTTATATGCTTTTATAAATAATATATGATCATTTTAATTAGTTAAAGATGATAAGAAAAATTATTTTCAAAAATTGTTCACAAATATATGCGTATTAATTTAAAAGAGAAAATATGACTGAAAATCGAAATTAGGATTTATAACGATATAACGTGTAGAAGTTGTGCAACGTTGTAAGAATACATTACATACACATATACATGTACATGTGCATACATGAAACATGCACATAAACATACATATATAAATATAATTTAGTATAAAAATATAATAAAAGTATATGTGATATTTTAAGATTTATTACTCCTTAAGCATACATAAGTCAACATATGCATACATGAGAAGATGGAAGTGATGAGCACATATGTGATGAGGCCTTTGTCGTGCCTAGAGAGGGGGAAGATGATCATGAAGGTGCATGTGATGGTGATGTGCATGGATACTTTTACACTCTTCTTTTCCTATAATTACTCTACCCACTTCTCTATATTTTCATTCATCTTCTTCTTTATATTTTCTAAGTTTTGTCTTCCACTTTAATGGCTTCCATCTTAAGAGAAATAATGTCAAAGTTTGTTTCAAAAGGAATTTGAATTATAATATACAGTTATGTATACTTAAACACCTCTAAACAATCCCGAAACTCCATTTTTCTCTTTGTTCTTCAAATCTCCACCCCACTTCATCATAGGTCCAGCTACCTCCTTGCTCCACCTTAATTCGTGCACCCCCAAGCCACCCCAAGCTTTGTTATGGCATCTAGGAGCTAAAACCGAAGAATAGTGAGCTTCGGAAACCGAGTAGCAAAGATATAGCAAATTTTTAATTAATTGTTGAAAACTTAAGGTGAAAACTCCTAAACTATTGTATGATATTACGTTTGTAAATGGATGTCTGATATGCTTTGATTATCAAGTTTGGTTGTTAAATGTGATTGTTGAATATATATATATATATATATATATATATATATATATATATATATATATAGACACACACACACATATATGCAAGTCACGGAAATATATGTCGATAAGCACAAAGGTAATCGCTTTCCTCTATATTAATGAATTGGTGTATACGGAAGGTTAAATCTCTCTAAAAATGTTTAAAAATGAGTTTGAAATGTTTTATAAACATTTAAAAGTGTTTTGGTCTGAATGAGAATTGAAAATTTAGTCAAAAATAGGCGTGTTAAGTAATGGCAATTCGCGATTTCGCTCCGTAAAAGTCAAATGAGTACTAGATATGGAATATAGCTCGAAATTCTTCAAGATAAGAATTTTCTAAACTACTATATCCTTAGTTTTCCAAATTAGAAAGAAAATTGTGATTTTGATAAGTATATTTTGAGACATGAGTAAAATAAATTTTGGAAAAATTGCGGTTTTGCAGTTCGAAATCCAAAACTGGATTTCTTTGGAAATGCTGTTTTAAATTTGTTTAAAAATATGGAATAAATCTTATAAATGTTTTAAAAGTGATTTGAGTAATAAAAATGAATTTTTAAACAATAAAAAGTCGTTTTGATTAATATAGCTTATAAAAGCGCTTTTCGCAACACTTTTCCATAGCATTTTCTATAACTTTTAAATTTTAGTTTTAAACTGAACGATTCTTTTCCAAATCTTTTATAAATATTTTCACACGAATAGTTAAGTGTTTTAATGATTTTTGGAAGTTTATACTTTATTTAAAATAATTTAAATAAATGTTTTAAAGAAAAGCCATTACAAATTAAGTGGTTTAATCTTGGCTCTAAAAGCCGACGAGTAGACTGGATTTTTCTATTCGTAAGATCCGAATGTGAGGTGCTTAAACTAAGGAGATTTTCAGGAGCAACCAGTGCCCTGGCTCACCTGACCTCTTTCCTAAGTGAGAGATAGATATGGTCGAAATGTCGGAAATGATTTTAAGTATAAAAAAGGTTTTTAAGAAATCAAAGAATTCAATGATTTCGTATATACCAGAAAGAATGTTTTAAGAAATATATATCTCCAGAAGAGATTTTGATAAAAAGAACTAAATCAATTGAAGAATGATTTCCTATTCACAAAACATCTTTTTATCGTTAATTGATTCGAAGGAACCAAGGTCGGATTTGTTCCTATTCAAAGACCACTTCGAACCAATATATGTATTCGAAATGAAGGCATGGATATGATATTTGGGATTTTCATAATGGAGGACTACTTATTGATCATTTGGGGATAAACTCCCAATATACATTTAGTAGCCATAGTTTCTTTGTTATGGAATATCCATTGCAAGGACTAATCGCTACTAATCTTAGGGGTACTCCCGGCAGGATGTGGTAGGAGAGTGTCTTCGGTTTGACCTGTACCTAGACAACTTGTATGGACGAATGTCTGACATTGCATTTCTAGTTACACAAGTGATCTTTATGAACGTATTATCTGTTTGGTGGCGGAGAAGGCAACGTCTCTTAGCTTAACACCCTTTCCTGAGATGTATAAGCTTAGGAGTTATACGTTTGTAGATTAGTTGTGTTGCCACGAAATGGCAGTGTGGCATTCAAAGAAAGATGATGTGCTATATGAAAGGTAATCGTTACTTTGGGCCTCACACTTGGAAATGGCTGAAACAGGGTGGATGCAGCAAGGCTATGTGGTGTATGATCATCCCCTTCTAGATATATTTCTACTCGCTATGACATTCGGGTTAAAATTATTGTGGTGTATGCTCAAAGATGTCTCGGATAGGTCGGTAACGATCGAGGTGATGACATATTCCGTGCCATCTAGGAAGAGGTAGGCCGATCTTGTGTTGGTAAAGGACCATCAGTTGGGCCTCGGTACATTCCTTTAGAGATGTACTATCGAAAGGTAGTCCCTTTACCTAGTCATTTGTATAAAAATCCATTCTCCAATAAATGCCAGCCATTTTGTTTATAGAACCCATGTTTGTGGTTAGTATGCTGGAATTTAATAATATAACAATTTCGTCTAAGATCGATAAATTTACTTGCAAATGTTTTCAAAGATATGTCATTAAAAATAATATCAAGTATTTTTACATAAGAATGTTTGGTTATCATAAGATAAAAATCCTTTCTGTGTTTTTGTGCGACGTGGTCTTATGGGATACCGTTTTGTTTTCAAACAATGTATTTTGAGTTCTCACACCAGTTCCATGATTGATCCGGAGTTTATTTTGTTTTCCCTTTAAACTCTAGGTTCCCTATTTTTCCATACATCCAAATAGTTAGGATTCTGTTTGGAGTATTTTGGAAAGAGAATGCTGGAAGAGGTTTTTGGAAAATGGAGCTGGAGCACCCGATGTGGATGTCTATTTATTTTTATTTTTTAGCCGTGTGTAAGTTAGTTATCACTAGCAAGTGTGGGAGCAGGCGGTTATAACTGTTCCTGGCTGGGTTAGTTCATACCAGAACTCTAATGTACCCTAGTGAGAGTGGTTGTATGTACTATCCATCTATTTTAACGTAATGTGAGAATTTATGTTTCTATCTTTTATGTTTACTTCACCACTGAAAAGCTTCCTCCTTGGCATATTGATTTACAGCATGTGAGTACCGTGGATGTATTAGTATCAATTTTCAAGAGTCGAGAATGTAGGATCTAGATTAACCCTAGAGGGGGGGGGGGGTGAATAGGGTTATAGCAAATTTTCTCGAATTAAACTGCAAAGAAGTAAATATGCTGAAAAGTAAATCACAAACAAAATTTACCCAGCTTCGGCAACCCCTGCCTACTGCCGCATTCCCAGATTTCTATTAGAATTAAAAGTCTCCCGCTTACAAACACTCTAACAGACTCGCAACCCCTGCTGCCGCCTATAGAGTTTTGCAAACTCGCAAACCCTGCTCACTGAACTAATTCTAACTAGACAATCTAACACTACCTAAATCCTAGATGGCGATTTACCAAGATTTGACAACCTTAAAAGAGAATTCAAATTTAAAAACAAACTTAAAAACAATTTTAAAACTAAAACCCTAATTAAAAATAAAACCCCTTATAATAAACAAAACACCGGCCCCCTTTTATGAGAGAACATGATATAATATTTTTTATTATATTACCTATTTACATTTTAGTATTTAGAAATATATACAATTTTCTCTAGCCCGTTTCCTTTTCTTCTTGCTTTTGTAAAATTGCGGCCTTGCTTTCGTTCCTCTTTGCGCTTTGAAATTAGGGCTTGAGTTTTTCCGTCCAAATTAGGGCTTTTCTGAAGCACGCCTATGTTGATCGATTCTCTGGTTTGCGTGTTGCCTTGCTCGATCGAGTGTGTTGCTCGCTGCTTCTCTGATGATCGGCTGCTTGCCTTGTGATTGCGAATCAACGTTGGTACGTTGTTCGTCCCTTTTGCTTTTCAGGATTTAATTGCTTGAATTTTTTATTGTTCCTTTTTGCACACCCTGCCGATGATGATTTTGGGGTTGTATTTATATGGATTTCGTCACTTTCCTATTTCTCAGTTTCCTGATATTGTGACAACTTGATACACACGGCTTTGATTTCGTAGCGTTCGATTTACCTTGAATGATACAGCAAAAAACTTTCCTCTTTTGATTTTTGACTTTTTCAAAGATACGCAGATACACACTTGATTTTTTTCAGTATACATTCACGAATTCCCTTGTTGACTTCTGTATGCTTCCATGATTTCGACTTGGACTTGAGATCATTTCTGCACTGTTGAATTTCATTCATCCACTGTGGCTTTCGACTTTACATTCTCCGAGCTTTGATACATTGTTTGTCTTCATTGTATATTGGTTTATTCACAACTGGTCTCTGTTCATGTTGGCACAGGATTTTGCTGCAATCTTCACTTCAAGTTACATACTCCTTGCAGTCTATTTGATCACTGCAGTTGCATTCACTTCATGTTTGCATTGTCATATTGTATACTTGGGCTTCACTGAATTTGTTATTGCATTCATGTTGTTGTCTGGACATTTGCCTGAGTCTCTGTTGCATGCATTGCTGTTGGGTTGTTGTTTGGTCTTGCATTTGGTCTGGAGTTGTTTCTTTGATAGTTACACTCTGGTTGTCATGCATATGAAGCAATTTGCATTCTGGACATTTGCTGTAGTCTTCATTGTTGTGTCTACATTGTGTATATTCATGATGCTTTGATTTTCATTTGGCTTCACTTGTGTACACTGTGTCATTTGAGTTGCTGTGTTGATCTTGTCACTATATCATGTTCGATACAGTTTGCATTTCAGTTGTTTATATGTTGGCAACTTGTATTTGTGTTGCCTGTTTCATTAAGCTTGATCTCTATTGCCTTGAATTGCTGGTTGCTTTGGGATTGAACTTGAGCTTTGTACTGTTGATTGTTGCACTTGTGTTGCTCACCATGTTGCATTGTTGTTCACCTCTCTTGTATCATTGGTGTTTCTGTGTTCATGCTTGTGACATTCATGTTGCCACTGGTTTGGACCTGATTTTGTTTTAGCATACTTGGTGGTCATTTTGTACTTCTGGTCTTTGTTTGGTTCTTGATCATTTCATGTTGATTTTGAAATTTCACTTGAGTTGAATCCAGTTTCAAAAATCGGGTTTGACCTTGTGCTCGTGACGAAATTTTAAATATATTGTACCTGAGTTGAACCCGTCCTTTTATTTTGGGTTTGACCTTGTGCTCACCTGTCCCTGTAACATTATCAAGTGTATATCGGTGTGCACGGCCTTGTGGCATGTACAGTGATACACTGTGCATGTCACACTGTTCGTGTGTGATGAATTCAAATGTAAATGATGACGAACAACCCAAATAACTGAGGCAAATAATATTTTCAAAATCCATATTTTATTTTATATTGCAAAAATATTTCTTTTTCAATTTTACTGCGTTAGTGAATATTTTTGCAGATTGCTCATATGCTGGATTCTAACTGGAATGAAGTTGAAGATAAACTACGAGTGTGAGTGATATGTAGTGAGGAATTTATGTAAATTGAATTGTGATGTAATTAGAATCAAAATTGTATATGTATAGTGAGAGCTTGAATTTGTACTATTCAAAATTGTAATAAATATTTGTTTGATTAAAATTTCTGTTTGAATTCAAATTATGTGTAGTTTATTTTATTCAACAAATTTTTATTTAATCTATGAAAAATAAAATAGTACATTAACAAATACATTTAAATGAATATATATATGTTTATTATCATCAAACAAAAATCATATAAGCGCATATTCAACAATCTCCCCTTTTGATGATAACAAACATATATTTAAGATTTTGACTGTGTTAAATGTATTTGATCAATGATATACTTTAATTGCTCCCTCTATTTAAATGCTTCCTCTCTACACGATGCTCCCCCTACATATATGCATACAAAGGAAAAATGTGCAAATGAACCTAGATGCAAATGGAAAATTATTTGACCTTTGCTTGATTTTATTTGAAAAAATCTTAACTTTTCTCTCCCCCTTTTGTTATCAGCAAAAGAATAATAGTGTTGGAAAAAATAGAGATAAAGTGATCGATATTAATCCAACATTAAAACTCAATTTGAATATAAATATTAAACTTCAATAAAAATCAAACAAAAATCATAACTACCCCTGTTAGGCGCATATTCCACTTTTAGAATGATGGGAAGTATTTCATCAAATAAAACCATATAGTTTTGTCTAATTGTGGTATATTTATTTCAGGAAATTTGAATATCTACTAACCATGCATAACCGTTAGGACTTTTAAATGAGATTAGTAGTATTCTATAAAAAAATTTATTTAAAAATGAAATCAAGTATCTTCTAACCACGCATAACCGTGAGGACTTTTAAATGGGATTAGAATCAACTTGTCTATTTAATCAATCAATTTTGATATGCCTTCCATACATGCATAGCCGTGAGGACTTTTAAATGAGCATGGAAGCACATAATCAAAAATCCAAGTAATTCATCCATGCATAACCGTGAGGACTTTTAAATGAGAGTGAATATTTTGGATATTTATTTTTTATTGCTAAAAATATAATAAATTGAAGCACAAATGATTTCCCGTTTAAAATACCACATATTGACCTACTATATTGGATTTTGATGAATGATGGTCGATAGAAAAATGATAGAAATAGAAATGGTCATGGAATCTTTACCCAACAAAAAGTTTTATAACTCTTGTTTGAATTCCTAAAGAAATTTTCCAAATATACCGTCTTGAGTAATGTATGTTAAATATCAACACTTATCACCTTCTCAATCACTATTTATCTTTTTGATAATTAGTAGGGAGTCGGATTAGTCAAAATTTGTCATTTAAAATCAATAAAAATGACTAATCTGAAAATATGGTCAAAAAATGTTTTTCTCGAAGGGGTTTTATGAGAAATTTTTTTGTTATTTGAAAATTATTTGTAATGAAAAATATGCAGTTATTTTCTTTGAAAAACGATGCAGTTACTAAATGTCTCACCATAAATCACGTTCAACTAGTAAGTTTTCTGTCAACTAGATTACCAGTATGATCTGCATCTGAATTTCTCTTTCACTCCAAAATATCTTTAATTAAATTTGATAGACCAGATCACGAAGTGTGCATACAAACTCAAACAGCATTTTAAATGGCATTCTCTTGAATTTGGATTGAAGCCGTGTAAATAATAAAAAATATTATCATCCGACAAAACACTATTTTTAATCCAAACTAATATATATGAAGTAAATCCAAGAATCTAGAGAATATAATTGGCCAACTATGTTGAACAAGTCAGAATCAAAATCAGCATCTTTACAACATCTCAATATTGGCTGATTTCATTCAGAATACGGTGCAGATTATCACATTTAATATATCTATCAAATAAATATACCTTCACCTGTTTTACCTTTATGATAATTTTTCATGGTTGCCCATTGTGATTCTATCACCTTTGTACTAGGCTAAGGAACTTTTGCTTTGTTGCCCGTTGTGTTTCTGGAACAGCCAAAATCCAGAGAACACTGTTGTTGTTCCTTAGCCTGCCACCATACCTACACGATGAAAGATTTTTGTGACCTATTTGTTTTTATAGGTCCATGATTGTTAGTGGCAGAAGTATTGTGAATAAAAAATCCCTTTGGAACCCAAACTTGTTTAGTCCTTTTATTCTTGTTCCAATAGATATGAAATTTGTTTGTAGAATTCTTAGGAGCCCAAACTTGTATAAATTTTGTGTTCTTGTTCCTATGACTACAATTTTCAACACGATGTCCAGTTATTTCACATCTAGCAAAGGCACTCTTACCTTTTGCATTATCATCAGCTTGTGTTTTCCCAAAGCCTAGTCCTTTTCTGTTGTTAGCAAAAATTTGATTTCCTAATAACATGTTGAATGATTTTTCTCCTCTTGAAAAGGTATTCAGAGATTTCTTAAAATTTTTGACTTTGGTTTTTAGTGTTGTGTTTTTAGTTACAAGTGAGGTGCATCTATTTATAAAATCCCTTTTCCTAGTCTCAATGGTTTCCTTAATACTCAAGTTTTCTTTTTCAAGATTCTCAAAGCTATTCTTAAGTCTTGATAATTCTGAATCTAAAATTTTACATTTTTTACAGTCTAAGTTTTGAATATTTTCAAGTTCAGTTTCTAACCTAGAATTTTCATGGACAAGTCCTCTCCTATCAGATTTCAGTTTTTCAATTTTAGATTCAAGAGTATCAACTATTTTAGTAAGATCACAACACATAAAAACAAGTTCTTTATAAGAATAGTCACCTACCTCACTAGATTCCTCTGAGCTTGCTTCTGAACCTGATTTTGCCACAAGACACAAATTAGCCTCCTCTGAGCTATTATTCGAAACTTTCTCTTCTTCTTCATCATCCCAAGTCGCTGCAAAGGCCTTCTTTTTCTTTCCTTTGTTGTTTTTGAGAAGTGGACATTTTTGTTTGAAATGGCCAGGCTTCTTGCAGTTAAAGCACGTCAATTCATTATCGGAATTGTCAGAATCTTTTGACCTATTACCACTTGTTTTCTTCTTGCGTAGCCTGAATCTTGACAATTTTCTAAGATTATTGACAGCCATTGCAAGCTCTTCAATTGGATATTCTTCTTCTTCATCGCTCTCTTCTTGGTTCTTTAAGGCAATCGTCTTCTTCTTTGATTCAGAGTTGTTGCGTTCCTCCTTTGCTTTTAGCTCAAGCTCATATGTCATCAAGTTGCTGATCAACTCCTCCATGCTTAGTTTACTCAGATCTTTCGATTCTTGTATTGTCGTGACTTTTGCCTCAAAGCTCATCGGTAAGACTCGTAGCACCTTCCTCACAAGCTCTACCTCAGTGAATACCTTCCCAAGCGCTCTAGCATTGTACACCAAAGTTGAAAAGCATCCAAACATGTCCTTTATGCTCTCACCTTTGTCCATCACAAAGTTCTCGTATTCATTGCTGAATAGGGCTAGACGAGACTCCTTGACTTGAGAAATTCGTTCATGTGTCACCTCCAAGGTATGCCAAATTTCCTGTGCAGTTTTACAATGAGAAATTCCATTAAATTCAGTCTTATCAAGAGCACATATCAAAGCATTCATGGCTTTAGCATTTGTAGTTTTTAATTTCTTATCGTTGGTATCCCACCTATCCTTAGGTTTAGGAATCTCAGTATCACCAACAGTTATAGTGGGAGATTTATAGCCAGTTTCAATAGTGTTCCAAACATCATAATCAACAGAACTAAGATAAATACCCATCCTAACTTTCCAATAAGCATAATCATTCCCATTAAGCATAAGTGGCCTAGCAATAGATTGCCCCTCGAAAAAAGCATTATTTGGTAGATTCATGACTCTAGAGTTAAAGAAAAATACCTCGCTCTGATACCACTTGTAGGATCTAGATTAACCCTAGAGGGGTGGGGGGGGTGAATAGGGTTATAGCAAATTTTCTCGAATTAAACTGCAAAGAAGTAAATATGCTGAAAAGTAAATCACACACAAAATTTACCCAGCTTCGGCAACCCCTGCCTACTGCTGCATTCCCAGATTTCTATTAGAATCAAACAGTCTCCCGCTTACAAACACTCTAACAGACTCGCAATCCCTGCTGCCGCCTATAGAGTTTTGCAAACTCGCAAACCCTGCTCACTGAACTAATTCTAACTAGACAATCTGACACTACCTAAATCCTAGGTGGTGATTTACCAAGATTTGACAACCTTAAAAGAGAATTCAAATTTAAAAACAAACTTAAAAATAATTTTAAAACTAAAACCCTAATTAAAAATAAAACCCCTTATAATAAACAAAACACCGGCCCCCTTTTATTTCTCTAGCCCGTTTCTTTTTCTTCTTGCTTTTGTAAAATTGCGGCCTTGCTTTCGTTCCACTTTGCGCTTTGAAATTAGGGCTTGAGTTTTTCCATCCAAATTAGGGCTTTTCTGAAGCACGCCTATGTTGATCGATTCTCTGGTTTGCGTGTTGCCTTGCTCGATCGAGTGTGTTGCTCGCTGCTTCTCTGATGATCGGCTGCTTGCCTTGTGATTGCGAATCAACGTTGGTACGTTGTTCGTCCCTTTTGCTTTTCAGGATTTAATTGCTTGAATTTTCGATTGTTCCTTTTTGCACACCCTGCCGATGATGATTTTGGGGTTGTATTTATATGGATTTCGTCACTTTCCTATTTCTCAGTTTCCTGATACTGTGACAACTCGATACACACGGCTTTGATTTTGTAGCGTTCGATTTACCTCGAATGATATGGCAAAAAACTTTCCTCTTTTGATTTTTGACTTTTTCAAAGATACGTAGATACATACTTGATTTTTTTCAGTATACATTCACGAATTCCCTTGTTGACTTCTGTATGCTTCCATGATTTCGACTTGGACTTGAGATCATTTCTGCACTGTTGAATTTCGTTCATCCACTGTGGCTTTCGACTTTACATTCTCTGAGCTTTGATACATTGTTTCTCTTCATTGTATATTGGTTTATTCACTACTGGTCTCTATTCATGTTGGCACAGGATTTTGCTGCAATCTTCACTTCGAGTTACATACTCCTTGCAGTCTATTTGATCACTGCAGTTGCATTCACTTTATGTTTGCATTGTCATATTGTATACTTGGGCTTCACTGAATTTGTTATTGCATTCATGTTGTTGTCTGGACATTTGCCTGAGTCTCTGTTGCATGCATTGCTGTTGGGTTGTTGTTTGGTCTTGCATTTGGTCTGGAGTTGTTTCTTTGATAGTTACACTCTGGTTGTCATGCATATGAAGCAGTTTGCATTCTGGACATTTGCTGTAGTCTTCATTGTTGTGTATGCATTGTGTATATTCATGATGCTTTGATTTTCATTTGGCTTCACTTGTGTACACTGTGTCATTTGAGTTGCTGTGTTGATCTTGTCACTATATCATGTTCGATACAGTTTGCATTTCAGTTGTTTGTATGTTGGCAACTTGTATTTGTGCTGCCTGTTTCATTAAGCTTGATCTATGTTGCCTTGAATTGCTGGTTGCTTTGGGATTGAACTTGAGATTTGTACTGTTGATTGTTGCACTTGTGTTGCTCACCATGTTGCATTGTTGTTCACCTCTCTTGTATCATTGGTGTTTCTGTGTTCATGCTTGTGACATTCATGTTGCCATTGGTTTGGACCTGATTTTGTTTTAGCATACTTGGTGGTCATTTTGTACTTCTGGTCTTTGTTTGTTTCTTGATCATTTCATGTTGATTTTTGAAATTTCACTTGAGTTGAATCCAGTTTCAAAACTCGGGTTTGACCTTGTGCTCGTGACGAAATTTTAAATATATTGTACCTGAGTTGAACCCGTCCTTTTATTTTGGGTTTGACCTTGTGCTCACCTGTCCCTGTAACATTATCAAGCGTATATCGGTGTGCACGGCCTTGTGGCATGTACAGTGATACACTGTGCATGTCACACTGTTCGTGTGTGATGAATTCAAATGTAAATGATGACGAACAACCCAAATAACTGAGGCAAATAATATTTTCAAAATCCATATTTTATTTTATATTGCAAAAATATTTCTTTTTCAATTTTACTGCGTTAGTGAATATTTTTGCAGATTGCTCATATGCTGGATTCTAACTGGAATGAAGTTGAAGATAAACTACGAGTGTGAGTGATGTGTAGTGAAAAATTTATGTAAATTGAATTATGATGTAATTAGAATCAAAATTGTATATGTATAGTGAGAGCTTGAATTTGTACTATTCAAAATTGTAATAAATATTTGTTTGAATAAAATTTCTGTTTGAATTCAAATTCTATGTAGTTTATTTTATTCAACAAATTTTTATTTAATCTATGAAAAATAAAATAGTACATTAAAAAATATATTTAAATGAATATATACATATATATGTTTATTATCATCAAACAAAAATCATATAAGCGCATATTCAACAGAGAAGACGGGTCTTCACAGATTACCGTTTACATTTCACAATCCACTTTGAATGCCACGTTGTCATTGCATGATCACACAACTGATTTCTACAAACGTATAACTCTTGAGCTTGTACGTCTCAAGAAAAGGTGTTAAGCTAAGAGAAGTTGCCTTCTCCGCCACCAACAGATGGTACATTCATAGAGATCACTTATTTAACTAGAAATATAACGTCAGACATTCGTTCATACAAGCTGTCTAGAAACAGGACAAACGAAGGCATTCTCCTATCACATCCTATTGGGAGTTACCCTTAGGATTAGTAGCAAGAAGTCCTTACAACCCGAAGAGTTTCAGAAATGAAGGGACCGCTGCTACTTTAGTATTTAGGAGCTAACCAGAATTATCAACAAGCAATCCTTCCACTCCAAAAATCTTCGGCCTTCATCCTTTATTTTCTTTATCGGGTCTTTATCTTTCGAACGCATACATTGGTTCGAGGTGGTCTTCGGACAAGAATTACCAAAATCCAATCCCGGTTCTTTCGAACCAACCATTGATAAAAAGATGTTCTAAGAAGTGGGAATCATTCTTTAATTGATTTAGTTCTTTTTATCTAAATTTCTTCTGAAGATATATATTTCAAAAGCATTCTTTCCGATATATACGGAATTATTAAACCTCTCTTATCAAATCCTTCGGTTACTTAAAACCCTTTTTAAATTTGGAAAAATCAGAAATCGTTTCGTTTTTCACTTAGGAAAATGTTTCCGAATCATTTCATTTAAATCTTAAAAAAGATTTCTTAATTCAAAATTCATATTTTTGGTTTAGTTAAAACCATGTTATCTAGGATGGTAAATCAAAACCAATAAATATTAAATGAGCAGAATCTATGGAAATCATCCAATTATACCCAATATCAATTCCCTATTCAACAAATACTATGGGCAAAATAATGGTGAAATCACCTTTTAAATTCCACAAATAGTATGAGTTCCCTCTTTGGGCTTTAATACTCAGTATAAAAAGGTCATTTCTATATAATCAAAGTTGTATTTAATTTGAATTTGGAAAATTTAAATCCTTTTACACTTGACTCATTTCTGACATTTCGACCTTATCTATCCCTCGCGCATGGAAGAGGCCAGGTGAGCCAGGGCACTGGTTGTCCTAAAAATCTCCTTAGTTTAAGCACCTTAAATTCAGATCTCATGTATAGAAAAATTCAGTCTACTCGTCGGCTTTTAGAGCCAACATTCAAACCCATTTATTTATAATAGCTTTTCTTTCAATCACTTATTTAAACTCTTTTAAATAAGCTATAAAAATCCCAGATCATTGTTAAAATACTTAATTATTCATTTGAAACATTTATATAAGATTTAGAAAAGAGTTGTTAAGTTTAAAGCTAAATTTCAAAGGTTATAGAAAAGTGCTGCAGAAAAGTTCTACAAAAAGTGCTTTTTAAGCTATATCGATCAAAATGACTATTTATCATTTGGAAATTAATTTTTTATAACTAAAATCACTTTTAAAACATTTTAAATGATTTTTAGAATTTATTTCATATTTTCAAATAATGTCAAAATATCATTTTCAAAGAAATCCTGTTATGGATTTCGAACTGCAAAACCGTGATTTTTCCAAAAACTTGTTTTAATCATATTTAAAAATCTACTTATCGAAATCTTCTTTCTTTATTGGAAAAATATGGATATAATAGTTTGGAAAATTCTTATCATGAAGAATTTCGAGCTAAATTCCATTCTATAAACTCATTCGACTTTTACGGCACAAAATCGCGAACTACTGTTATGCAACATGCCTATTTTTAACTAAATTTTCAATTATCATTCAAACTTCACCAAAACACTTCCATATGTTTATAAAACATTTAAAACTTATTTTTAAACCATTCTAAAGAGATTTGACATTCCATATACACCAATTCATTCAAAAATGGAAAGTGATTTTCTTTGTGCTTATCGATGTGTATTTCCGTGACTTACGTGTATATGTATGTATGTATGTATATATTCAACATTCATATTTAAATAACCATCATCAATAATCAAAATCAAACATATATAACATCCAATAGCATATAATACTATCATTTAGGAGTTCTTACCTTCAATCTTCCTTTGAGATAATATAAAATTGGTTATATCTCCGTTATATCAAAATATACGCTGACGATCACTAGCACTATCGACTTTAAATAGCTCGACCTAGACTTTGGATGTATAGAGGAGCTCGCGGCTTTGCTAAGGATGGAGGAAGAGCTTGGCCTTGCTTTAGGAAGTGATGGCTGTTGGTATGTAAGAGGTAAAGGAGGAGTTTTGTTTTTATTTGAAGTGGAATTGATAACTTATATATATTATACGATTTTAAATTCCTTCTACCAAATATTTTACCATAATTTTGTTAAGCATAGAAGCCATGAAAAGAAGCTTGAAGTGGAGAAGAAGATGATAAGAATATGGTGAAAAATGTGATAAAATGGTGGGTATATATAGGAGAAAACTTGGAATAAAATATCTAAAGAAAAATTACCAAAACGCCCTTAGCCCACACTCCTCGTGCCTCCTCCTAGAGCACAGATTCCCCCTTAGGACTTGTGATGGTGATGTAAGGTGATGGTGTTGAAAAGTTGAGTCGATGTTTGCTTTTTGGTTACTTAAGTATTAAGTTTTAGGAATTATTTAATTATTTTGTAATATGTACATATTTAAGTGTTCATGTACACATGTATATGTTATCATGTGCATATGACATATATATGCATGTACATGTATGTGCATAACACTTTAAATGACTTTGAACAATGTTTCTTGTTAAATCGTTGAAAATCGAGAAATTAATTATCGGTCACATTTTAACTTATTAATTAACGTACATATATTTGTAAACAAAATTTAAAAATAAATTTATTATCATTTTAAATTAATTAAAATGATCTTATTTGAATTATGAAACCATATAAATAAATATTAAAAATTATTTACAATAATTACTATTATACCGATCAAGCGATATCGATTTTTTCCTTATATTTTCAAATCAAATATTTTTTTACAAAAATATTATAAATGTTTTACTATCACTTTATAACCATTTAAAATAAATTATCATTATTTAAAATAATTATTTGAATAATTAAAATATTTATTAAATTATTAAATCTTAATTAAACTAAAATAAATCAATTATTATATTTAAAGGCATTAAAAAAATGTCATACATGCATTTAATTTCCATAAAATACAATAAATTACTTTATTATGTATCCCTGTTCAATTATAAAAATAAGTGTATGGATCTAGCTCCGTATACGATGTTTAATGATTTTAAAGCTGTTACCGATAAAACGGTTCTCCGCCATTTTAGTGATATAGATTTCGAAGAAAATATTTTGTAAATATTTATTCAAAATAAGTTTACTATTACTTATTATCACTCAAAACAATATTATTTGTATTATCCCAAATCTTGTGGGTTGTTACATTACCCATTAAGTATGGTTTTGAAATATGAAATCTTTAACGTTTCATGAATAACTTTTACTATTGAGATAAGTATATGGATACATTTTTTAAGTATTGAAATGTAGTGTTTTGTGAATATACTTATACCAATGAGATAAGTGTATGAATATTTTTCCAAGCATTGAAAGAAATGAAAAGTGAATAAGTAATATGCATATGCAAATCTTTGTAAAATTGTCTTGATACAAGTATTTACAAAGTAATTTTAATCAATGAAGGGACTAATTAAAGAGGCTTAGTGTTTGCCTATGTGCTTAATCATGCTTGGTTTCCATATGAATTAAAATCTCTAGTTTGATTGTTTGCATATTTTATAGTTAAATAATCGACTATCAAATCTTGGCCAATTTTGACATAGGAGGTATATGGAAGCTTCACATGTTCATAGAGTTTGAGATCCTTTGGGAGAACTCATTCTGATAAAATGTCTCTCGCTATAAGGGCAGATATTCGAGATCCGTTTGGACTCTTATATTGTCCGCTTACTTTTGAAGGAACTAGGATTGAGTCAACTAGAATCTACCGATTGTTGGTCCGGAGAGACAAGGATCAGATAAGTTATCCGAAAATTACTTCGAACTAGCATAAGCATTTGAATTGAAGACATCTTCAAGATGATGGAAATCAAAGACAGAGTTCTTTGAAGTGTAAGGGCTACTTGCTACTAATCTTGAGGGAGATTCCAAAAAAAGATGTAGCAGATGTAGTGCCTTCGATTTGTTCATATCCTGAACAACTTGTATGGATGAACGCTGGCACTACATTGCTGCCTAAAGGGAAATCTTAGCATTTCAAGTGGATTCGCTACAAAAGTAAAATGTAGCCTCAAGCCTCACACTTATAATGACTAAAACAGGGGATATGCTTCAGGGCTATGTGGTTTGCTACCATTAAGGTATGGTCATCAGTTTTATGTAGGTCGACATTTACAGATTATGTATGCTTGTGGCCATAGAAACGGTTTGTCAAGGACAACCGGGGTGGTTACATATTTGTTCTGTCTAGTATAGGTGTAGGCCGGTCTTGATTTGTCGGGATCCATGTCAGGCCCTCAGTATATTTTCTCTAGAGGTGTACTGTAACAGGCGGTGCCCCAATGGCCTGGTCTTTGATAGAATCCAATTTCCAATACATGCATTATGGACTTAGTTGTATAACAGATATGCTGGAATGTGAGATGTAAACATTTCAACTATGTTATATATATTTATTTTAAATCCTAGAATAATCATAATATCACAAATTTTCAAATAAAAATGGTGTAACACCCCAGATTTTTAGGTTGATTAAATAAAATAAAAATTGTTTAAATTGGAGATTTAAACGAAAATGTGAATTTTATTCATTTTGAAAGATAATAAAACCTTTTGAATGTTTTGATTAAAGACTTTATAATTTAATTTGGAAAGAAACCATTAGTTTGGTCCAATCTTTTATTATTGAAATAAAAGAATATGTGGAGAAGTGTTGACTTTTTAAAATAAGCATTCACTTTTAAATTTTACTGAGGGGGTTCTCTATATGAATTTTTGGGCTATTGTTTCAAGCATTTGAGCGTTTTTATTTTATGAAACCAATTAGTAAATTAAACTAAAAGGAAGGTATTTTATTATCTTGTTGGGTTATGAAATTAACTCCCAAAGCCCTGATTAAATAATTCAACTAAGAAGACTTTTGCTAAGTTAAAGTGTTTTTTTGCACGTACTATATTCTATCTCATCTTACAATAAACTAAAATTCAAAAAAGAAAAATCAAATTTCCTCTTAGTAGCAAATCAACAAATCAAAATAGAAATAAATTACTAGAAACTCTAGTAAATTCAAGGTAATGTTCTCAAGCCCTATTACAGCTTTTACAATTTTTACAGTGTTCAATTTCAGTTTTTACAGTGTTTAATTCTTCTTATTATTTGTTTTAAGTTGAGATATTTTCTAGGGTTTGCTGAAACATAATTACAAAGATGAAATGAAAGTGTTTGGCAAGTTTAATTGGGGATTTAAGGTGAGTTAAGCCTCATGAAAACTATCTCCGAATTTCTAAGTGCATGCCAGTGCATTTATAGCCAGTTTTAGTAAATTTAGAAGTGTTAACTGTTGCCTATGTGAATGCAAACTTGTTTATTCTCTATCAAACTTTTATTATAACTTGTAATTTGATGAATCTTTTGAGTTGCATGTGTCTGCATTTGTGGATTTCAACATCGTTAGGTTAGATATCACTATTTTTTATTGCAATAAGCTAAACTTCAGTTGTCGGAAATCGTAAACATCATGGTGGAAAAATAGTGCCCACAGCGAATGATCTGGACACTAGTTATAACCAGTGTTAGTAAATTTAGAAGTGTGAATTGTTGCCTCTGTGAATGCAAACCTGTTTACTATTCTCTATCAAATAATATAACTTGCAATTTGATGATTCTTTTGAGTTTCACGTGTTTGCATTTATGGATTTCAAGATTGTCGGTTTAGATAGCATTATTTTTTATTGCAATAAGCCAAGCTTCAGTCATTGGAAATCGTAAACGTCATGATGGAAAACTAGTCCCCAGAGCGCATGCTCCAAGCGTCCCACCGGTCGATCGGTCATGGATAGCCGGTCGACCAGTCGGCACCTGGAGTATATGCTCCGAGTGCTTCTTTCCCTCCTCAATATGTGGTGTTTTCCTTTGTTTTGCTTGCTTAATTTTAAGATTGTTGATTACCTTCCTTACTTCCATGATTCCTAAAGTTTTCTTTCCTGCTTTCTAAGATTTGATTCTCTAGTTTTAAGGATTCTTTGATTCAAATATTTTTAAATTATATTTATATTTACCTAATATATATTGTTTGAATACAAGCAATTTATAAAAGGAACTTTATTATAATTTACCGCTTTCAAACTTGTTTCATAAACAATTTAATTCATTTATAAATGGTTGTAATAAGTAATTATGTATTAAATTTTGTTAAGTAAAAATAGTTGATGAGTTTAAAAGTATGGTTTTGAATCATAACCCTATGATTTTATAAATAAATGTTTGTATATCACTTTAGCTTTTGGAATATGGTTTGTAGACTAAATACCTTCTTAATAGGATTTTAAAAAAACTATACATATATATACACAAAGATAATTATATTTGGATATCAAATCAGATTTATAACCTATTTTATCAAGTATTAAATGTATATATGGTTGCGCAATAAATGAGGTTTTTGATTTCTTAGAAGAAATTTGAAAGAGTGTGTGTGTATGTTGTATTTTAGAAATCATTTCACATGTAGTGAATTGAAAATAATTACTTTCAAACTATAAACTCTTCTTAGTTTTTATTGTTCTAAGCCTTTGTCTATGTATGCTATTTTGGCATTTATTGTGTGATTTTTGGAATTATTGCTTCCTTGCAATTTATGCCTTCACTTGAATGATAAATCTAACTAAATGATTTAGCAATACAAGTGTGGAACATTTGTATTAATTTATCGGTTGATTCTTGAACTCGTTCGATCGAATATTTTAGTTGAGTGGGATTTAAATTCTTTTTGTAAATATTTTAGTAAAACTAAGAGGTTATGGTACATTGAGCAATACTTATTTAATTACTAACCGAGAATACATTATGCTTATCGATCAGAAATGATCTCTTTGATGTGCGAAGTGCTCGTCTCTTATGTTGAGTGGGATTTAAATTCTTTTAGTGAATACGTAAGTATCTCTAAGTGGTTATGGGACATTGGGCAATACTCGTTTAATTATTAATTGAGAGTATATTGTACTTACTGATCATTTTGGTGCGCGAAGTGCTCGTCTCTTGTGTAGGCTTGTAAGTGCTTGCCTTTAATATTGACTAGCGAAATTCTTGTCTCTTGTGTTTACTCACGAAGTGCGTATCTATTCTTGTGATTAGCAAAGTGCTCATCTTTTGTGTTGGCTCATAAAATGCATGTCCGTCATTGTAGCTTGCGAAGCGCTTGCATTTGCTTTGAATTGCGATGTGCTTGTCTTCCTGGTTTTGTGATTTGTGACTCGCTTATATGTTAGCCTTATGGGTTTTGACTCGCTTTCAAGCGTCTTATATTTTCTGGAGTTGGTTGCTTTTATACAGTCTCTTTTGTTCTTTTGATTTTAGAGCTGGTTTTCTTATCAGCATATTTGAGATGATTGCAGTTGATGGGCATGAGAGGATTTGGTGACATGGTGATTTGGTATCGATGTCTTTTATTTGCATGTGGCATATTCTATAGTTATTATTATGCCTTGTGTATTATGCAATTTGTTAGGTGATGATTTCGTAGAGATGCCTTATGATGTTTAGTATAATACCCTATACGGATTTCTCTATCTTTGATGTTTATGCATGCTTTTTATTATGATCTCATCTTTTTGGATATTTTGAGATAGTCCGACCCATTTATTATTTTTATAATACTTGGCTTAGACCGAGACTTGATAGGTATATGTACTTAGTACTTTGGATGTGGGCTAGTTAGAGTAGAAATTATGCAGTATTATCTATGTGATAGAGTTTCATTTTGAGATGCTAGTCTTATATGTATACTTGTTCTTTATTTGGTTGTAGTGTTGACATAAGAGGTCTTGTATATTCTTTTGACTTGTCATAATCTATATATTTATATGTTGAATTATGTGAGTCTAGTATTTCTCTTTTTGTTGACTCACACTCTGTGTAGTGAATGCTCCGTTATTACCCCGCTACAACCCTGCTATATCTCATAGCGGATTTGTACCGCTATAATTTTTCCATATAGCCCAAGAATATAGCCTTTCCGCTTTAATCCCCGCTATATCCGGTTATTTCCGCTATATTCCGCTATTCCCGCTACATCTTTTTTAATAAAATGAATTGAAAAATTGCATTTATACATTATAAAATTATGAAACTAATTTATTTGATTTAATTTTTGATATATTTTCAGAAATGAGAATACTCTAATATTCTACCAAATTCAATTATGTTATATAACAGTTTTTCGTTTATTTAAAGTATATTCGCACAAGTTTTTATTTAAAATTATTTATGTATTATTTATAATTCAATTGAATGATAATTTTTCATTTAATTACCATTTATATATTTGTAAAAACATTAAGTACGAGTTTTATATGCTATTTTAGAGCCTTCCGCTATATCCCACTATATCCTCGCTGTATCCCCGCTATGACTTTTTACACCTCCACCGCTTTTAAACTACCGAGCGCATTAACTGCACAGCTCACACTAGACTATGATAGATGGAGTTTTATATTTTTATTGCAACGTGCAATTCTGTGTTGTAAATTATGTGATATATTGTTCAATTCTAATTGAGCCAACATGTTTATTTCTTTGTACCGAGACCATTCACATCCATATATGGAGTTATAAGGTAAAAGATGATGTGATAGTGTTAGCTCAAAGAAATAAACACGCCGGTCGCTTCTATCTCGCCTTATTCTCCATATTACTTGTAATATTCTTGGGAAATATGGGTATAAAGGTGAGGCGTTACAGCTTGATGTCAGAGGGTAGGTTTAGAACAATATAGAATGTATGAACACGAATCTTGGCCTAGCTAGATTTAGAGTTTCGTCCCTTGGGTATGATAGATATAATTTAGGAATTATTTCCTATTTAGGATATAAGTGTAAATGATTATTGGGAATAATCATTAGGGCATATTTGTAAAAAAATTGAATTACTTTGCAAATTATGGTTATAAAAATGATTTTATAGTCTGGTGTAGAGTAGTGCTATCTTCATCCGTTGGTGATCAGAGTGGCACAGTGGAAGCTGTTAGACTGTTTTCCACTGGGCACAGTAGCTAATTTGTTTGTATGTGTTTTATGGATTAATAGATGCTTGATTTTTTTGAAATTGCAAGTGCTTGTTTAAAATTAGGATTGACTAGAAACCATCACTTGAATTTAGAAACCTACTTGATATTAATTATAAGACCTTACGGTGTCTTCGGTGGTGTAGATACGACATAGGATATTGAAAACTTTACATCATATAGAATGAAATATTAATTTATAGTGTAACATTGTAGCCATTTGGCAAAGCGATTCGCTATAAATAGATAGCAATGTAGTGTAATTATATTATTTGATGTATGTAAAATTGTATGTTTATTTATAATAATAATATGCTAATATGAGTTTAGTGTAATGCTTTTGATTTGTTGTGTATATCTTATTATGATTTGAATGAAAATTAATATTTATATATATGAGCCCTAATCTATAAGAAAGTTAAAATAAAAGATGATCGTATAAACAAATTTTGGACATCTTTGAATAATTGAAGAGAATGGAACTTTGTATTTTGATAATTTGAAATTATAAGTTTAAATTGTATGACTAAGATTTGGTATAAATAATTACCATAAGAAGCTATTATATTATTGAAGAATATAAATGTAACGACCCGTAATGTGACATCCCGGAAATTTGGGGCAATACCAATTTAATAATCTACATTAAAAATTAAATTAAATTGATAATAATTTGAATTGATTTAACCATCTTCTTTTAAATAAATATTTATCTGATAATTTTTCTTTTTAAAAGCTAATTTAAATTGTTTCTATTTATAATGTATATATGTATATATTGGTATATATTATAAATAGATAAGTTTTGTTTTTAAATTTAATAGATAAAGCTATGTTTTCTAATTCTACTATTTTTGATAATTTGGAAATTTAATATTGAATAAATAATAATATGATCTTAAAAATACTCAAGATAAAGTTTAATTTGTTTAAAATGGTTTTGCCTAGAGTTTAAATTAAATAAAAAGTTTTGTTTTTTTTTTAAATATAGCTTGATAAATAAGTATTTATATTTTAAAGAGATAGTTTCTTTTGAAAATTTATTTTCAGTTTAATAATGAGTTTTATTTAAAAAATAATAATAATGTAATATCTTTACAATGGATTTTAAATAAATAGGAATTGTTATTTTAAACCTATGTTTTGGAAAACTAAGATTTGTAAGTTTAAAATAAAATAAGTCTTATAACCAAGGTTTACATAAGTTTGAAATAATAAGTGTAATAATAACAAGCACTTGTATTAGAAATAAAACTTAATACATAAGTAAAGTTTATAATTAATAACTAGAATAAGCTAAGAACAAAAATATAACATGCAGGCAAGTAGTAAAAGTAAAGCAAAGTTATGAGACAAAACAAAGTAAAAGTACATAAAATATCTAAACATATGCAGGTTAGAGAAACAAAATAAAAGAAAATAAATAAATAAAATATCTAAACATATGTAGGTTAGAGAAAGGAATGCAAAGCATAGTTAAGAAAACAAATGACTAAAGCAATTTTTATAATGTGTATGTTAAAAAAAAACATGTAATCATGTCTGTACAATAATTATGTTGGCAATAAAACAAAATAAAGTAAGAAAAATAAAGTATGCAGGCAAGAATATAAACAAAGTAAAATAAAAGCATGAAGTACTCAAAGCATTTAATGCTTTCATATTCAACTGGAAAAATAAAAATAAAGAGAGAACATCTGTACCAGGCTTTGTATATTGACTGTAAAACTTAGAAATGAAGGCAAGATTTAAAGTAAGAATATATGCTTATAACAGAAATGCAAATGAACAAAGCAAAGTAAATAAAACTACATTTGCAGGCTAGAGCAGAGAAATGCAAAATATCTAAGCATAAAAATGAGGATTAGTAGAGACATAAAGTACATTGGCAATAAATGCTTCATTTTTTAGCAGCTAACAAAATCATTTCGAACTGTTTAAAATCAACTCAGCCTTTAATTAAAAGATTTTGCCTGATACAAACAAAACAAGTAGTGTACCTGCATGTGCTTAACCCAGTTATTACCTTCCCCTGAGACTCTTTTATATACATGCCATCTTTTTAGTTAGTTCAAGTCATAATAAACCCAAAATACATACAAATAGCATTTCTATTTTGCTTACAACTGAAGCATCAACAACAAACAAGAAAATTAAGGAAATCAAAGCAAATTACTTTCCAGTTTTAAAGTTCAACCTGTTTCAGAAAAAGGTGCTATGTTTATTTTCAAAACTTTGGTGAGTAACACTTTTAAAAAATTATTTAAGTGTTAATCTGTTGCTTGCTAATATTGAATGCTTAAATTATTTGTGTGAATCTTTATATATTCCTTTCTCTGGCCAATTGCAAAATAAAATTTCTGCATATTGTATTCCTTGTGAGTAACTTTTAAATTTTGAAATAAACTTTGTTAGCATGCTAGTATGGTTGAATATATATATGTGTGTGTTTCCTGTAAACATAAGTGTATGTCTGGTGAATATGTAGAAGTGTGTAGGCTGCGTATAACTGCTCTGTCCTGTTCTTTTTTTTAGGCTCAAATTTCCAATTAAAACCATTATCATTAAATCTAGTTTAGTTAGGATGCATTTTACAAATCAAAGTTGTATGAATTAACATGGATTAATGTTTGAAAACTTAAGCATGTCAAAAATGAAGCCTGTTGCCTCTGAAAATATGAAAACATCTGTGAATGGTAAACAAAGTCAAAACTCAAGCTTTTTGATTTATAAATTCAGTATTATTAATTGAAAACTCTAATCAAAACATGATTTTAAAAATGAAAATTAAGATTTTTAGACTTAGTATAGAGGAGCAGTTTGGGATGATCTTGTTCTCTTAGTTTTAGTGGTCGCTGATGATCCTCTTACTTGTAGTGGTTGGGGGTTTTCCTGATGGTAGAGGAATGACCCATGAACCATGGAAAAATGCATGACAGTGGACCAAATCAACGTAGCGCCGGGGTTTTCTCAAGTTTGCCAGCAACCCTAGTTTTGGGTGCCTTGGAGTTTTGGATCGGTGCAACGTCTTTGAAATATCGAGCGTTATGGGTTTTTAGGAATCGGTAGGAGGATGTTAGTCGAAGCGGTGGCCGGAGTTTTTAACTCTCTGGGGGTCGAGGCGGCGTGTAGGAGCTGTTGACAGGCCTGGTGGTGGTGGGAGTATGTGGTTCCAGGTTTCGAATTCGAGTTTGGTTTCGAATTCGAGTCAAAGGCAAGACTCTGGCGATCGAGGGAAGGAGTATGGGTGACCATTGACTTGGTCGGCGTCGTGGCAACGTTTGGAGATGATCGGAGATGCCATGCACGTGAACGTGCACGAGTTGTGGAACCTGAAGGTTTTGATGGGTGCAGTGTATTTTTGCCTCGGGAAGAACTCGAGTCACTCGAGTACGTGACTCGAAGTAAGGAAGGGGGAGACTCGGAGCAAGCTGGGTTTATTCTCGAGGCAGAGGTTGGTTTTCAGGTTGTAATAAACCTGATTTACCCAGGTTTAGATTTGGTCCAAAATTTCTTAAACAGGATTTTAAGCTGTGTTGTAAATTTAAGGGTTAAAATATAAATTCAAATGGAACTTTGAATCAAAGGTTTTATAAAGATTTTAAATCAAGAATTAAAAATCAAGTTTCAAAAGCAAGTTAAAACCAAAGTTTTAAATTCAAAGGGAACTAATGAATTCAAGTTTCTCTTGAATTCAAAAATCTGAAATTTAAATCAGATTTTAAAACTAAATATATAGAACCAATTAATAAAATAGTTTTGAAAAGTAAATTTGTTTCAATAAAAATTAACTTGATTTTGAGAATTCTTTAATTAAAGATTTTTAAATGAAAAGTAAATAAATTGTTTTAACTTGAGATTTGCAAGTAAATAAATCTTAATTTAAATTAAGATTCAAGTAGTTTAATTTAAAAGATTTTATTATATAAGTTCATATGTAAATAATAAATGTTATTGACATTTATTTAAAAGATTTTAAATTGAATTTAAATTATAGTCATTTTGAATCTTAAATTCAAATGATATTTGAATTAAAATTTAAAATGTAATGATTAATGAAGTCATTAATAAGGAAATAAATTATCTTAAGAATAATAGGGTAATTAAGGAGTGACTTATGTATTTAAGTTAATAATTTAAATTAATTTATAACTAAAGGCCAATTAAGAAGTAATTTAAGAAATGTTATTAGTTAATGAAGATAATTAACCAAAGATTATTAATTAATTAATATATGTGATTAATTTTGATAATTAATCGAATTAATTAGACAAATCTATTTTAAGTGGTTAAGTGTAATTACTTGATAAAAGTAATTAAGAGATTAATTACTTTTTGTAATTAATTTTGATTAAATGATTAATTTAAGTTAATTAATTTAGTTTAATTAATTTAAGAAAATCATTTGATAGATTGATAAGTATAATTACTTAGTGTATGCAATGGAGCATAATTACTTAAGGAAGTAATTAACGTTAATCACTGGATGTAATTAATGAAAGATGATGTGTTAATAAAGTAATTTGAATAATTACTTTTGTAATTAATCAAGGGATTAATTAATGGAGATAATTAATTATGGGATAATTAATTTATTAATATGAGTAATTAAGGGTAGGTAATTACTGGTTGATATTAATCAAGGATGATTAATAATTGTGTTTAATTAAAGATTAATTACTGAATGTAATTAATTTAATCAAAGTAATTTAATTTAAATATAAACTAAAGATCATGAATTAATATAATTAATGATGTAAATTAAGAATTGGTTAATTAAGAAATAATTAATAATGTGGTGATTAATTAAGGAAAAATGTAATTAATTATATTTAGTTAATATAAATAAAGTAATTAAATGTAATTTACTATGAATGATTTAGGACAATTAATCTGTGAAATTAAATAAAGACTAATTACCTATTGTAATTAGAAATGATTAATCAAAGGTGTTTAATCAAGATGAATATCTAGAGATTAATTAACTAATTTGATTTATAATTAATTAATGGTTGTATAAGCAGGATTTATAGATGAAGTAATTAATTTAATTTACTTTAAATTAATTAGAGATTGAAATAGTTAATTTAATTCATTATAAATTAATTACAAATGGTACAAACGGTATGATTATAAATCATTGCTTATGGATGAATGATATGGATATTTCATTTCATGATTGTGAATTCTGATTTGACATGAATAATATCTATGTGATTTGGATGCATAGTTAAATATGATAATATTTAATTATCTGTTTGGATGATAATATTGATTATCTGTTTATTGAAATGATGTGATTATCTATTGTGATGTTATGAATATTCTATCTGTGTGTATATTGATAATGTGGAATTAAACTGTTAAGACTAAATAGACAACTTGGCCTTAAAAGACACGTTTTGGATTTCGATGAGACCGAGATCGGTTTTCCTCATTTGGAACATCCGAAAACCACATCGATTCCAAATTAACGATAGGTCGTTAATCTGAAGTGAAGATGAAGATTCAGAATGCAAGGGTTATTGTCGTTAACTCTGAAGGTGATTCCAAAATGAGTGTAACGAGATAATGCCTTCAGTTTCGTTCGAACCCGCAACGGACTTGTATGGATTGAATGCTTTCAGAACATCGTCAGGCGGACGATGAGCATTCTAAGAAATATGTTCTTTAAAGGTAATCATAGCCTCAAGCCTCATCAACCGGGAATGGCTAAAACAGGGGAGGTGCAGCAAGGTTAGGTGGGTCATGCCCAAGCAGGACAAGGATATTCCCCTGTCTAGATGTCCCTTTATTTTCGGCTGTGTGATCGGTTGATTGCAACAACTGCCGGGGTTTATCTTGTTCGGGACTGTTCAGTAAGGAATGGTTCCGGCCTTGTGTTGCAGGGGGTCGGGAGTGATCCTCGGTACGTTGATCTAGGCCACGTACTGTGACGGGCGGTACCCCAGTAGCCCTGCCATTGTATGGAATCCACAATCCAATAAGTGCCAACGGTTTTGATTGTATTACCCACTTTTGTAGCTAGTAGCTGGAATTTAATCATGTAACAATTTTGGCTATTTTCTATTTACTTGAAAACCCTAGACCTATTATAATATCATTGAATTTCCTATCAAATGTTTTGCTTAGCGTAAGGTAAAAACTTTTTCATGTTTATGTGTGGGAAGTCTTACGTGATACCTTTTGTTTTCAAAAGGATTTTTTTAAAGTTAAGCAACTTAAACCTATTACTCATACCAGACCCATGTCTGACCCGGAGTTTATTTTTGTTTTTCATAAACTCTCGGGTACCCAAATTTTTACGGGTAGCCAAGGGATTCAGGTTAGCTTTGATGAATTCTGGAGGAGTAATGGAGCAGGTAGCTTCAGCGTTATAGATATATATATAGTTCCGCTGTGTTGATATCTGTAACGACCCGTATTTTTACGGATCGAAAAATCGTAGAACTGTCGACATTAAGTCGTTAATGTTGTTAAGTTGTTTAGAGTTGAATCGACCAAAACTTAAGTCGTGTGAAAGTTAACTCATGTGGTGCCTAGGTCGTGAATGAGTTAGTGATATGGAGCGACCTATAGAAGTTAGGCCGTGTGATAGTTAGGTCGTGTGAGCGAGTTAGGGGAAGCTAGCGGCTTAAGGATAGGTCGGTTGAAGCGAGCTAGCGACCTAGGAAGTGAGCGACCTAGTAGTTGTAGCAACCTAAGGGGTTTGGTGACCTAATGGTAGGCGACTTAAGGCAGTTAGGTCGTTAGGTCGCATATTCATTAGGTCGTGTGTTTAGTTAGATCGCTATGCCTAGTTATAGGTTAGGTCGTATGCGGCCTAAGTTTGGGTCTTTGTAGTTAGGTCGTTGGAACGAGTTAAGGTGTTGCTGAGTTAAGGGTTTGACCGAGTTAAGGTGTGGCCGACTCATAGGGTGGCCGACTTAAGGAAGGTGACCGACTCAAGGGGTGAACGAGTTATAGGAGTGTATGACTTAGGAGCTAACGGCTTAAGCTAGTAAACGACCTTAGGGTTAGTGGCTTATGAAAGGTGGCTCAGGTCGTGGACGAGATAAGGGGGTCGGCGACTTAAGAGGGTTAGCGGCTGTGTGTAGTTAAGTCATAAGTCGTATCCCGTGTTAAGTCGTAAGTCGTCTCTTGTTTTAGGTCGTAAGACGTTGAGTCGTTGAGTCGTCCATACGACTCAGGACTTAGGAGGAGATGCGACAGTGTCTTAGGTCGTAAGTAGTGTGTGTTGAGTCGTGGTTGCATTGAGCCGTGTTAAGGCATGGGTCGGTAGGTCGTGTGGCACTGTTGAGTGGTAAGTCGTGAGTCGTGGGGTTATAAGTCGTGAACGACTTATGGGCGGACGAGTTAAGGATTCAGCCTATAAATAGAGGCGCCTATCTCACTATTTTGGCACCGGATTTTGAAGCGACGAAGTGCTGCCATTTTTAGAGCTCGACTACAACACTTCTTCACTTCTTTTCTCCACTCTAATCTAGTGATTCCTTCCATCTAGATTGAAGATCAAATCGAAGATCCAAGAGCCAAAGTTGAAGATCTCCATCTACCGAAGAGAGATTTCATCGTTTGAAGCGGAGCTTTGGAGGATCAAGCTTAATTCCTTGCTGTCTAGATCTGAAGTTGGTTGTTTTTGAGGTGTTTAGGTGATTCGGTGAGGGGTAGTTATCTCTCACACGGACCCAAAGGAGTATATTGGATCGGTGGCTTGTTTATGTGTTAAAGATAGTGATTTCGTGCATTTTTCTTAAGTCTGCACGTAGATCTATGGTTAATGATGATTCAACACCTATTTTATTATATGTTCACTTATGCAAGTTTATTCCTCAAGTTGTAGAGATATTGTTCATGATTCATGCTTGTTAGATTGCATGTTAGATTTGGGCTCTTTATTTACGAAATTGCCATTATTTTTATAACTGCTTATTTAGATCTTGTTTGAATGATTGATTACTTGGATTAATGTTTGATTTGATTGATTAGTTGATTGATAACTTGATTTGGACAAGTTGGTCGAAGATGATTCAAAAGCTAAGTGGAAAGGCTCTTGAATAAGGAAAGCTGCTTGTGGCATATGAAGCGGATGTTGAAGCTCATATGGATAGGTTTGATGATGATGTTGAGATGGGACTTTGCCATGATGCGATGAGGCAAACGATGATGTTGAGATGAGACTTTTCTATGATGCGTTGAAGCAAAGCATGATGTGAGAAAGCCTTGGTTTAATCCAGACGGGATCATCCCAAGCATGTTGATAACTCGGTGATGCGGTCCGAGTTTGTGGATAATGGTTAGCTTGAGAGGCGCTTGAGCTAGTATGGGAATAATCGTCGAGGAGGATGACTAGAAGGCTGAGATTTTATCATTGTTGAAGGTTCTAGCATGCTCAAAGCAAGAGTACGTTGGGACGGGTCACGATGACGTTCCAAGCACGGGCTGCGACGACGTGCTAGTACTCTGGGTAGTTGCAAAAATTCCTAGGCACGGGCTGCGACGACGTGCGGAGTTATGTCTAGAACCGGGGTTACCATTAGCCCTTGACAGGCGGTCATTCAACTAACGGTGAATCAAGGCAATGATAACAGTGATAGCCAGAGTCATGGATGTTTGGATGTTTGGTTGTATCGTCGCTTGGGTCAAGAGCGATGTTTTCAAGGTGCTTATCTGATCTTGGTTTAGGCCTTGGGGGTTTGTACTTGGAAAACACCGACCTTGACTCGAGTGATAATTACTTTGCTTTGAATGTCTGAATTGCTATGATTACTTCTGTTTAGTGTGTCTGGGGGCTATCACTGTAGAAAGAGGTGGAGTGGGATGGTTGGGTTCCTATTCCTTTTACCCTTTATGCTCTTTTGGTATGTTTGATAGTTGATTTACTGCTCACTAAGACTTTTGTCTGACTCAAGGTTTTATGTTTAACTCTTATTACCTTGGGCTGTTCATCCATGTTGGGATGGGCAGACTAGGTAGCAGGTGACAGGTGCTGTTCTTAGTGGTCAACGCTGTTGATGACGAAGACGAGCTGGAGGCTTTTGCATATTGTTTTCTTACTATATGTACTGGGTGTTCCGCTGTTTGTATATTCTCTGAGTGATATGTAGTGAGGCTTGATGTATTGACTTTGCTGATTGTTGTATCAAACTATTAGAGTTTATATGATGAGATTCTGTTATATGGAGCTTCACTATGTATATTTTCTATTGTATTTTGTCCATGCGCTGTGAGTAATACGATAGATTCCGCTGTTTAATCTTACCTTGACTATCGTCCATGGCTGCCTGGCACGCCTTTCAGCGCACTATCTCCTTGTTTTGGTGCGGGAGTCATGGGCGGTCGTCACAATATCTCTGTGTTGTTTCGTGTATTGAGTTGTATAACTAGACAGGTGTTTATAACTGTCTAGTATGTGATGTATCATTTGTATAACTCTGATTGATGTTGTATATTATGTAAATACTTATGTGATTATTATAATATATTCGTTCCGCTGTGAGATTCTGATGTTGTTCTTTCCTCTCTATCTTTTCTATTTTCTCATCTCTTTCTTTCTTCAAGACGATACGGTCTTTCTGGTAGTAGAAAGCCGGGTCGTCACAGTTGGTATCAGAGCGCTAGGTTGAGTGAATACCTACGCTCTTGAGTGTTTTCTTTCTTGAGAGAGCGTATTTGTAATTTTGATATATATATATATATTCATTTATTTCTACCTATTGTTGGGTTACCTGTTCAGGTTTTCCAATGAGTTATAAAGGTAGACATGGTAGTGGTGTGCGTAACACGACTACCAATGGTTGGAATTTGAATGTTTGAGGTTGGAAGTGTATCTGTCGAGACTGTAGACCTAATACCGTCTCGATTGAGCTTTGGGTGATGTAGCTGTGTGATGAGACACAGTGACTATGGATGTCTCCAAAGATGTTTCTTTGAAACAAGTAAGAAGAGTGTCTGTTTCGGTGTTGTGGCTGTGTTCAGCTGGGTGTTTCTGTTTGTTTTGAGGTCCGAATTTCTCGAAGATTTTTGGATTAGGAAGTCTTCTGGCATAGCAGTTTTTCTTGGGTAACTTCAGAAGAAGCAAAGTAGCTCCATTTCTTCGATGGATTGGCCACATAAGCGTAAGCTGTTCTGATTCGTAAAGAGAGAGCAGTATGTTTGGAATTAGGCTGGATTGGTCGCGGAAGTGACTTGCGATGGTTTGGGTGTTCTTTTGGGGTTTCAAAGATTTTTCTGGGTATCTTCGAGAAGTCAGAGTTTTTCAGCATCTGGAGATTGAGTTTGGTATCGACTGGATTTCAGAAGTGGTACCGATGGATCAGCTTAGTAATAGGATGATTTTTGAGTTTGGTAAAGCAGCTCAGATTTTGGAGAAACTGCTGAGTTTTATTTTTGGATATGCGAACTTTATTTTTGGAATGTGTTGGCCAGTCCGTGCTTGAGTTCATAACCAGCACTTTCATCTGTTCGATCAGAGTTGCGCAGTGGAAGCATGATGGCAGCTATTTAGTTGGGAAGCTATGGGATGTTGCAGTGTTTGGATTGGAGAGTTCTACAGGAAATTTTTCAGAATCTGAGGCCATATTGGAGTGCACCTGTTTTATCTTTTTTGGATGAGAGAAGTGAGTTCTGTTTTCTGATTTGGAATAGAGTTGTATTCTGAGTTTTGGTTGATCTTGGAAAGATCATTTTGTTAGATTGTTTTTGGTCCAGTTTGAATCGAGAGGGACATCAGCAAGAGTTGAGCTGATCGGGAAAGATGAAGGAAGCCCAGGATCATCCGAAGAGTTTTGTGGATAAGATATGAAGGAATTTGGATTCCGAAATCGGGGATTTGATTTTGGATAAGCGTTTGGTCTTCAGGATTGAATTGTCAGTTTAGGTAACTGGAATTCGTTGTGTTTCACGTATCTCTGAGGAAGTACGTGTAAGATTTATCTCTGGTTGTAGAACCAGTAATTCAGGGAGTTTTGGTTGTTGATTCAGACTTGTCTATAGTTTGATATTCTGTCTTGTTTTGTAGATCTAGATGAGTAGAAGTTTTGTAGCTTAGTAGTATTGTTTGTTTGGATTCTATAGAGCGAGTAAGCCGGTATTTATACTTGGGGAAACTCGAGAAAATTCTATCCGGAATCTTGTCTGGATAGTTAGATTTGTTTGATTAGATGAATTGGTTGCTATGGTTGTTAACATCTGATTAATATATGCTTGTGTTTTAAAATAAATATTTAACTAGATTATTAAATTACCTTTTTTTTAAATTTCGGGGACGAAATTCTTTTAAGGGGGAAGGAATGTGACATCCCGGAAATTTGGGGCAATACCAATTTAATAATCTACATTAAAATTAAATTGATTTGATAATAATTTGAATTGATTTAATCATCTTCTTTTAAACAAATATTTATCTAATAATTTTTCTTTTTAAAAGCTAATTTAAATTGTTTCTATTTATAATGTATATATGTATATATTGGTATATATTATAAATAGATAAGTTTTGTTTTTAAATTTAATAGATAAAGCTATGTTTTCTAATTCTACTATTTTTGATAATTTGGAAATTTAATATTGAATAAATAATAATATGATCGTAAAAATACTCAAGATAAAGTTTAATTTGTTTAAAATGGTTTAGCCTAGAGTTTAAATTAAATAAAAGTTTTGTTTTTTTAAATATAGCTTGATAAATAAGTATTTATATTTTAAAGAGATAGTTTCTTTTGAAAATTTATTTTCAATTTAATAATGAGTTTTATTTAAAAAATAATAATAATGTAATATCTTTACAATGGATTTTAAATAAATAGGAATTGTTATTTTAAACCTATGTTTTGGAAAACTAAGATTTGTAAGTTTAAAATAAAATAAGTCTTATAACCAAGATTTACATAAGTTTAAAATAATAAGTGTAATAATAACAAGCACTTGTATTAGAAATAAAACTTAATACATAAGTAAAGTTTATAATTAATAACTAGAATAAGCTAAGAACAAAAATAAGATATAACATGCAGGCAAGTAGTAAAAGTAAAGCAAAGTTATGAGACAAAACAAAATAAAAGTACATAAAATATCTAAACATATGCAGGTTAGAGAAACAAAATAAAGGAAAATAAATAAATAAAATATCTAAACATATGCAGGTTAGAGAAAGGAATGCAAAGCATAGTTAAGAAAACAAATGACTAAAGCAATTTTTATAATGCGTATATAAAAAAAATATACATGTAATCATGTCTGTACAATAATTATGTTGGCAATAAAACAAAATAAAGTAAGAAAAATAAAGTATGCATGCAAGAATATAAACAAAGTAAAATAAAAGCATGAAGTACTCAAAGCATTTAATGCTTTCATATTCAACTGGAAAAATTAAAATAAAGAGAGAACAACTGTACCAGGCTTTGTATATTGACTGTAAAACTTAGAAATGAAGGCAAGATTTAAAGTAAGAATATATGCTTATAACAGAAATGCAAATGAACAAAGCAAAGTAAATAAAACTACATTTGCAGGCTAGAGCAGAGAAATGCAAAATATCTAAGCATAAAAATGAGGATTAGTAGAGACATAAAGTACATTGGCAATAAATGCTTCATTTTTTAGCAGCTAATAAAATCATTTCGAACTGTTTAAAATCAACTCAGCCTCTAATTAAAAGATTTTGCCTGATACAAACAAAACAAGTAGTGTACCTGCATGTGCTTAACCCAGTTATTACCTTCCCCTGAGACTCTTTTATATACATGCCATCTTTTTAGTTAGTTCAAGTCATAATAAACCCAAAATACATACAAGTAGCATTTCTATTTTGCTTACAACTGAAGCATCAACAACAAACAAGAAGATTAAGGAATTCAAAGCAAATTACTTTCCAGTTTTAAAGTTCAACTTGTTTCAGAAAAAGGTGCTCTGTTTATTTTCAAAACTTTGGTGAGTAACACTTTTAAAAAATTATTTAAGTGTTAATCTGTTGCTTGCTAATATTGAATGCTTAAATTATTTGTGTGAATCTTTATATATTCCTTTCTCTGGCCAATTGCAAAATAAAATTTCTGCATATTGTATTCCCTGTGAGTAACTTTTAAATTTTGAAATAAACTTTGTTAGCATGCTAGTATGGTTGAATATATATATATATATATATATATGTGTGTGTGTGTGTGTGTGTGTGTGTTTCCTGTAAACATAAGTGTATGTCTGGTGAATATGTAGATGTGTGTAGGCTGTGTATAACTGCTCTGTCCTGTTCTTTTTTTCAGGCTCAGATTTCCAATTAAAACCATTTTCATTAAATCTAGTTTAGTTAGGATGCATTTTACAAATCAAAGTTGTATGAATTAACATGGATTAATGTTTGAAAACTTAAGCATGTCAAAAATGAAACCTGTTGCCTCTGAAAATATGAAAACATCTGTGAATGGTAAACAAAGTCAAAACTCAAGCTTTTTGATTTATAAATTCAGTATTATTAATTGAAAACTCTAATCAAAACATGATTTTAAAAATGAAAATTAATATTATTAGACTTAGTATAGAGGAGCAGTTTGGGATGATCTTGTTCTCTTAGTTTTAGTGGTCGTTGATGATCCTCTTACTTGTAATGGTTGGGGTTTTTCCTGATGGTAGAGGAATGACCCATGAACCATGGAAAAATGCATGACAGTGGAGCAAATCAACGTGGCGCCGTGGATTTCTCAAGTTTGCCAGCAACCCTAGTTTTGGGTGCCTTGGAGTTTTGGATCGGTGCAACGTCTCTGAAGCATCGAGCGTTATGGGTTTTTAGGAATGGGTAGGAGGACGTTAGTCGAAGCGGTGGCCGGAATTTTTAACTCTCTAGGGGTAGAGGCGGCGTGTAGGAGCTGTTGACAGGTCTGGTGGTGGTGGGAGTATGTGGTTCCAGGTTTCGAATTCGAGTTCGATTTCGAGTCAAAGGCTAGACTCTGGCGATCGAAGGAAGGAATATGGGTGACCATTGACTTGGTCGGCGTCATGGCAACGTTTGGAGATGATCGGAGATGCCATGCACGTGAACGTGCACGAGTTGTGGAACCTGAAGGTTTTGATGGGTGCAGTGTATTTTTGCCTCGGGAAGAACTCGAGTCACTCGAGTACGTGACTCGAAGTAAGGAAGGGGGAGACTCGGAGCAAGCTGGGTTTATTCTCGAGGCAGAGGTTGGTTTTCAGGTTGTAATAAACCTGATTTACCCAGGTTTAGATTTGGTCCAAAATTTCTTAAACAGGATTTTAAGCTGTGTTGTAAATTTAAGGGTTAAAATATAAATTCAAATGGAACTTTGAATCAAAGGTTTTATAAAGATTTTAAATCAAGAATTAAAAATCAAGTTTCAAAAGCAAGTTAAAACCAAAGTTTTAAATTCAAAGGGAACTAATGAATTCAAGTTTCTCTTGAATTCAAAAATCTGAAATTTAAATCAGATTTTAAAACTAAATATATAGAACCAATTAATAAAATAGTTTTGAAAAGTAAATTTGTTTCAATAAAAATTAACTTGATTTTGAGAATTCTTTGATTAAAGATTTTTAAATGAAAAGTAAATAAATTGTTTTAACTTGAGATTTGCAAGTAAATAAATCTTAATTTAAATTAAGATTCAAGTAGTTTAATTTAAAAGATTTTATTATATAAGTTCATATGTAAATAATAAATGTTATTGACATTTATTTAAATGATTTTAAATTGAATTCAAATTATAGTCATTTTGAATCTTAAATTCAAATGATATTTGAATTTAAATTTAAAATATAATGATTAATGAAGTCATTAATAAGGAAATAAATTATCTTAAGAATAATAGGGTAATTAAGGAGTGACTTATATATTTAAGTTAATAATTTAAATTAATTTATAACTAAAGGCCAATTAAGAAGTAATTTAAGAAATGTTATTATTTAATGAAGATAATTAACCAAAGATTATTAATTAATTAATATATGTGATTAATTTTGATAATTAATCGAATTAATTAGACAAATCTATTTTAAGTGGTTAAGTGTAATTACTTGATAAAAGTAATTAAGAGATTAATTACTTTTTGTAATTAATTTTGATTAAATGATTAATTTAAGTTAATTAATTTAGTTTAATTAATTTAAGAAAATCATTTGATGGATTGATAAGTATAATTACTTAGTGTATGCAATGGAGCATAATTACTTAAGGAAGTAATTAACGTTAATCACTGGATGTAATTAATGAAAGATGATGTGTTAATAAAGTAATTTGAATAATTACTTTTGTAATTAATCAAGGGATTAATTAATGGAGATAATTAATTATGGGATAATTAATTTATTAGTATGAGTAATTAAGGGTAGGTAATTACTGGTCGATATTAATCAAGGATGATTAATAATTGTGTTTAACTAAAGATTAATTACTGAATGTAATTAATTTAATCAAAGTAATTTAATTTAAATATAAATAAAGATCATGAATTAATATAATTAGTGATGTAAATTAAGAATTGGTTAATTAAGAAATAATTAATAATATGGTGATTAATTAAGGAAAAATGTAGTTAATTATATTTAATTAATATAAATAAAGTAATTAAATGTTAATTACTATGAATGATTTAGGACAATTAATCTATGAAATTAAACAAAGACTAATTACCTATTGTAATTAGAAATGATTAATCAAAGGTGTTTAATCAAGATGAATATCTAGAGATTAATTAAATAATTTGATTTATAATTAATTAATGGTTGTATAAGCAGGATTTATAGATGAAGTAATTAATTTAATTTACTTAAAATTAATTAGAGATTGAAATAGTTAATTTAATTCATTATAAATTAATTACAAATGGTACAAACGGTATGATTATAAATCATTGCTTATGGATGAATGATATGGATATTTCATTTGATGATTGTGAATTCTGATATGACATGAATAATATCTATGTGATTTGGATGCATAGTTAAATATGATAATATTTAATTATCTGTTTGGATGATAATATTGATTATCTGTTTATTGAAATGATGTGATTATCTATTGTGATGTTATGAATATTCTATCTGTTTGTATATTGATAATGTGGAATTAAACTGTTAAGACTAAATAGACAACTTGGCCTTAAAAGACACGTTTTGGATTTCGATGAGACCGGGATCGGTTTTCCTCATTTGGAACATCCGAAAACCACATCGATTCCAAATTAACGATAGGTCGTTAATCTGAAGTGAAGATGAAGATTCAGAATGCAAGGGTTATTGTCGTTAACTCTGAGGGTGATTCCAAAATGAGTGTAACGAGATAATGCCTTTGGTTTCGTTCGAACCCGGAACGGACTTGTACGGATTGAATGCTTTCAGAACATCGTCAGGCGGACGATGAGCATTCTAAGAAATATGTTCTTTAAAGGTAATCGTAGCCTCAAGCCTCATCAACCGGGAATGGCTAAAACAGGGGAGGTGCAGCAAGGTTGGGTGGGTCATGCCCAAGCAGGACAAGGATATTCCCCTGTCTAGATGTCCCTTTATTTTCGGCTGTGTGGGCGGTTGATTGCAACAACTGCAGGGGTTTATCTTGTTCGGGACTGTTCAGTAAGGAATGGTTCCGGCCTTGTGTTGCAGGGGGTCGGGAGTGATCCTCGGTACGTTGATCTCGGCCACGTACTGTGACGGGCGGTACCCCAGTAGCCCTGCCATTGTATGGAATCCACAATCCAATAAGTGCTAACGGTTTTGATTGTATTACCCACTTTTGTGGCTAGTAGCTGGAATTTAATCATGTAACAATTTCGGCTATTTTCAATTTACTTGAAAACCCTAGACCTATTATAATATCACTGAATTTCCTATCAAATGTTTTGGTTAGCGTAAGGTAAAAACTTTTCCATGTTTATGTGTGGGAAGTCTTACGTGATACCTTTTGTTTTCAAAAGGATTTTTTTAAAGTTAAGCAACTTAAACCTAGTACTCATACCAGACCCATGTCTGACCGGAGTTTATTTTGTTTTTCATAAACTCTCGCGTACCCAAATTTTTACGGGTAGCCAAGGGATTCAGGTTAGCTTTGACGAATTCTGGAGGAGCAATGGAGCAGGTGGCTTCAGCGTTATAGACATATATATATATATATATATATATATATATATATATATATATATATATATAGTTCCGCTGTGTTGATATCCCTGTGTTGTTTCGTGTATTGAGTTGTATAACTAGACAGGTGTTTATAACTGTCTAGTATGTGATGTATCATTTGTATAACTCTGATTGATGTTGTATATTATGTAAATACTTATGTGATTATTATAATATATTCGTTCCGCTGTGAGATTCTGATGTTGTTCTTTCCTATCTATCTTTTCTATTTTCCCATCTCTTTCTTTCTTCAAGACGATACGGTCTTTCTGGTAGTAGAAAGCCGGGTCGTCACCGTAATTTGGTCACTTTAATTAAAGATGTTTAAATTATTTTATATATTCAAATATAGATTATTTTTTACAAATAATTAAGTTTTAAGTGATAATTAATAATTATGAACTTATTTTGGAAGAATGTTCCAAAATACAGTTTCTATGGAGAGATATACCGATAAAATGGCCGAAAACCATTTTATTGATAAACAGCTCTACAATCGTAAAATGTCATGCACGGAGCTAGATACATAAACTTATTTTTATAACTGAATAAGAATAGGAAATAAAATCAATTGTTTTATTTTTTCGAAATTGTAAAGGCCCGTATCTCCGTACCCTTTGAGTTGACCACAATCCACATCAGTTCAACTCAAATTGAACGAAAATACGAATCTTTAGGGTTGAAGAAGAAAAGGTAGAAGAAGAAACAGAAGACAAAAACACAGAATCTCACAATCGCATTGGAACAAAATATTATACATAATCATAGATTTTTACACAAAAGAATATGTAACTGTTTTATACTTACAATCATCACAGTATAACAATCAGTACATCAATCTGGACAGTTTTAATAACTTGTCCTCATACGGAGGAAATATAAGTCAAGTACGAAAATACATCTCTATCATCCAGCTCATCTCCTGAGCTCCATAGCATCCTATCCTGAATCTGTAATACTTGATCTGACCTGAGAATTATAATAAAAAAAACAACCGAGTCAGTCTGGAAAACCAGCGTGAGCAAAAAACACTCAATTTGAATTGTTAAAGTTATCAAAACCCTTTGAAAAATAAAGGTATCTCGTAAGACCGCGTCACACATAAACACGATGTATTTTTCCCTTACGATAACCAAAACATTTTATAGAAAACCCAGTGATATTATAATAGTGTCTAGGTACAAATACTTATTCAAACGACCGAAATTGTAACATTAATTAAATTCCAGTATATCAGGCTCTACAAAAAAAACCGTTAAGTTTCGTATTGGAGAATGGATTCCATACAATCACTAGGCTACTAAGGTACATCCCATCACCGTACACCTCTAGAAAAATATACCAACCACCCCGCCGGGATCCCCTGCTACCCAAGACTGGCCAATCCCTGACTTGAATAGAACCGAATATGTTATCACTTCGGGTGTTCCCACCCTTAAAAATCGAGCGCTTCTTTTTTCATGCACAACCATATCCATAATTTATATATATTTCTGAGGGTGTCTAGAAAAGCTATAACATACCATAATTGGGTGCGACCCACTTAACCTTGCTGCATCTCTCCTGTTTTAGTCATTCCAGATTCATGGAGCTTGAGGCTAACATTACCTTTCAAGAACAATTCCACTTAGAATGCTCATCGTCTTCCAATGACGATGTCCTGATAGAATTTGTCCACACAAGTTGTCCTAGGTCTAGGCAAACCGAATCAATGTCTTCACTATCTTCATGATATGCATTCGCAAAGTTCAAACCGAATCGAAGTGGTTTTCAGATAATTAAATCCGATCTCGGTCCCTTTGAAATGATTAATGAAATTGGCCAATATTGATAGTCGGTTATTTAACTATCAAATAATATCCATAATAATCACTAGGCCATTATTTATAATTCTTTAACACATTCATTTCAAAATATCTTTACAAGATATATATTCAAATATCTTTCAAATTTACCAATATTTGAAACATCTTCCGAATGCTTGTTTCCATAATAGGATATTTCCACCCATACCTCACTTCAACACATAGTGAAATATTTCCAACTTTGATTTATAATCCATTACTTAGGAAATATCTCGATATGAATCCTTCGTCTCTAAATACTTTCTAAAACCTTCCACTTCAACACATAGGAAAATATTCTAAGTCCATTTTCCCCAAATCATTTCTAATATCAATACTTAGGAGTTTTCCTTACCCTATCTCCTGCATCTTTGGAATTTATATTAATTCCTTTTTACATTTTCCAAGTCGATTATATACGCTTATAATCTCGTCTGTCCATTTACAACTTCTAAAATCACATTCATTTTTCACATCTCGAGAGAGTCTTAAAAAATTAAAATCATTTCCAAAACACTATATATGTATAATAAGTATTTTTAAAAGAATAATAATTCATTTTAAAATAAACACACTTAGGTAATTATTTAAAATTTTAAAATACTTTAATACACATTGATACTTCATTCCCTATTTTATTTTCAAATAACAAATTGATTTACGAAGCTTATTATAAAAGTTAGAAATTTATTTCAATTGATATTAAATATTTGGAAAATCCACTTCTGAAGTATTTTATTACTAAAGTGGCTTTAAATTACATGGTTCGAATAAATAAAAATTCTCTTTTAAAACAATTTAACTTCTCGATAAAAATATATATATTTTTAAATCCTAATAACTAATTCAATTTATAAATCGCTCTTGATTCATAACACATCGTATCATTCTGATTCCTAACCATTCTCACTTTTCAAGAATAGAATTCACTAATTTTTCCAAAATATATGTTTCTTATATCTCAATATAAATTCACACTATGAATTTATATTTCAATTTATCAACTAATATCATTTTCCCTTATTATAAACACCATTTATAAATTTTATAAACTCATTTCCAAATCTATAACAGATTTTCATTAATCACTCCATTTATAAATCGATTTCTATTAAAATCCCATATACAAATTTATTACTCAATAAATTCTATTTATTTCTTGAACTCGTTGAAAATTCTAATTTCAACTTCTTTGCCATATTTTTAGAAATATCATTTAAAAATCCATTATTAAAAATTCTTTCTATGAATTATTTTAAATCTCTTACGAATAGTTAGGTACAACTCCAAATCAATCAATTTCTTTTAAAATAAATCCAATTTCGATACAAATAATTTTATATCCAAAATCTTCTTTTAAATTCCTTCAAACTCAAAAATAATACTTATGGTATCTAAAATACCAAAATCTATGGCCCGTGCTACTATAACATCCAAACATACAAATCACATAATAACCTATAATAGATTATTCTAACACAACATATATCACTATATATGAAATTCAAATCAATATTTTGAGGAATCCAGTTAGATCTCTCCAACCTATTTCCCTGCATCTACAGATGCTAATGCAACATAAAAATATCAATCCCACTTCAAGGGGGATATTGCGGTATATAAGATCATTTGCTATTATGCGGGGTGCAAAGGGTCTCATCCACTAAAATATGCGGGAATATCAATCCAACTACTAATATATATACTACTATATATATAATTTGTCAATTAACAGATAGTAATAAATAAATTCAACCTAGCATCCAATACTTTTTTCAACTATTTAAAATAAATTATAGTAATCCAAATGAGTGAGAATTTCTCACCTTGGTTTTTTTTGAATTAGTTATTCATTCCAACCCCAAATTTATTCCATTACAAAGTATTGCTGCCCCGAGTCCAACGTCATTTGTTATGTTAACTTTGAACCTCGTATAAACATTATACAATTTATTAACATTCGAAATAATTTAAAACTATCATTAACGTACTAATTTAAATTTAATTTAACAACCATCACCTTCCTGGCTCAAGAAAGTAATCCATGAAATCGCTTCCTCTACGCCTGCATCTCCTCAGCCCCGGCCTGCCTTGATTCAAGCAGTGTCGCCGTGAGGAAGACACGGCCATCGACCCTCACTTTAAACACCATCGATCCTCTGCCCATCTCCAAGCACACCCACGACTGAGCCTAGTCGAGCTTGGCACAACCCAGCACCACCACCAAGACGAAATCGACCCTAAAAAGAACTAGGTTCTTAAATCCTAATTCCACTACTATGCCTCCACTAACAAGTTGCTTCCCTCCAGCGCCTACATGCCTCGAACCTACATCGAGCGCCTCCCTCAGGCGAACCCCACATGCTTGAGTCCAAAGCCATACGCACCTCCTCCCTCGTGCGTGTAGATCCCCTCACTTCCATGAAATCACGATTGGATCGCGAGCCTCCCTTTGAAAATTCTCTCGTGTGCATTTTTTTCGTGCTTTTGAACTGAAGTGGTAGAAGGGAACATGATTTAGAATCGATTTCTTTTTTTTAAACGAGATATCGACTGAAAGAAATGAAAGGGGAAAGGAGACATGATTTAACAGAGGAGTGGGAAGATTAATGAACACGATAGGCTGAAAAGGTAGAAACGACGTGTATGAGTTGATTTTAAATTTTATAATATAAATTTATTCCAAAATATCTCATTTTTAACAATTTAAAATTCTGATCTCCTATCAAGATGTGCCGCCTGACGTTTATTATGTTATACCACTATTCCGAACCTAATGGAACAAGTTTAGCATTCTAATTCGATAGTATGGAGATGATAGCTTTTTAAATCGACTATTTAAATATATTCAATTAAATTATTTCTAGGCATTTTTTGATCGCACGACCAAACGCTACTAAATCTAAAATTCAATGATAATACATTATTACGGATTCAATGGAACTATATTTGTTGAATTCGGAGACTGTGCCCCGTATCGCTATTTTAGTGCGTCGATTAAATCGAAGATTTCAAAAATTAACGAAATAACTTATATTTTCAGTGTTAAAAACTTTCAAACTAAATTATAATCCCAAAATCAATATTTAAAACTATTTAAATATTTAAAATTAAATTCAAAAATCTAGGTCGTTATAGAAATTAAATGTGTTTATGATATCATCAGTGATGCCGTTATATTTAAATATTGATGTATGAATTTAAATTTAAATTGAGATTTAATGATTTAATAATTATTATAATTATTCAAGTAATTGTTTGAAATGATAACAATTCATTTTAAATAGTTATAAAGTGATAATAAATCATTTGTAATAGTTTATGAAGATATATACTTGATTTGAAAATATAAGAAAATTCATATCACTTTATCCATATAATAGCGATTTTTGTAAATAATTGCTAATATTAATTTATATGGCTTTATAAATAAAATGTGATCGTTTTAATAAGTTAAAAATGATAAAAAATTAGTTTTCAAATTTTGTTTACTTATATATGTAAATTAATTTATAAGTCAGAATGTGACTAGGAATCGATTTCCCGATTTTCAACGATTTAATAACGAAAGTTGTTCAAAGTTATTGCAACCTTGTTTATATGTTATGTGCACATATATAAAATACATATGAACACACACACACACACACACATATATGAACATATACATACAAATATACATATACACTTAAACATATATATTACAAAATACTAAGATATTTCTTAAAAACTTAAGACTTAAGCAACCATCAACTCATCTTACACACATATAGGCTAGCACATGGAAGAGAGGACATAAGGGGAGGGGGTGGACGTATAAAATGAAGTGATGGAGCGTGGTGTGGGTTGAGGGTAAAAAGGTAATTATGTGTTTGGATATTTTTATCTAAGTTTTTCCTATAAATACCCAACCCTTTCTTCATAAATTCCTAACACTTATTCTTCATCTTCTTCCTCCTTCCTTAAGCTATTTTAACAGCTTCCTATCTTTGCAAAATTATGGAAAAAATAATCATAAAAGGAAATTAAATTATTAGTGTGTGTGTGCGCGTCCATATGTTTATATATATATATATATATATATATATATATATATTATAAGCACCTCAAAAACACTTCAAATAGCTCAATTCTCCATCAAAACCCATGGCCACACCTTCCTTCACCATAGATCGAGCCATCCACCACCCAAACCCACGGCCATGAGCGCCCAAGGCCAATGCTGAGCTCATTCAAAGCTTAGGAGCTTGATTCCATAGAGTTTAAAGTAATTATAGCGAAGCTATAGTCGATTCAAATCTAGTTCAGTCAAAATGAAGGTGAGAATCTCTATTTATAATATGCTATATTGGGCTATATATATATATATATGTGATTTTTTATGCTTGGTTGTGGTGAATTTTATTAAGTTTGGATGTTGATTATATGTTTGTTTGATTGTATTGACAAGTCACGTTTAACACCGTCGAAAATCACAAAGGAAATCACTTTCCTTTAATAAATAAAATGGTGTACATGATATTGTTAAACTTCTTGAAAAAGGTTTAAAAAATTTATAAATATTTTATAAACACTGAAATCTAGTTTGGTGATGTTTTGACAAGTTATGAAAATTGAGTCAAAAAATTGGCGCATCGCATAACTGTATTTCGCGATTTCATGCCGTAGAAAGTTAAATCCATTTATGTGATGGAGAGTCAGAATTTGATGTAGTAAGAATTTTTAAACCCTTATAATCATATTTTTCAAACAAAAGAAAAGGATCGAGATTTCATTTAGTATATTTTGAAATATAAGCAAAACAAGTTTTCAAAATGGTCATGGTGTGGCAGTTCGGAAACCAAAGCGACAAATTCTTTATAATTGATATTTTTAATTCTTTAAAAAAATTATGAAATAAGTTCTATTAATCTTTTAATTTTTTAAAAAGAGATTTAAGTTATAAAAATGGATTTCTAAAAGATCGAAAAGTTGTTTTGATCAAATAAGCTTTGAAAACACTATTCGCAGCACTTTTAATAACTTTTGAAATACAGTTTTAAACTTAAAAATTCCTTTCCAAATCTTTTATAAATGTTTTCAAATGAATAATTAAGTATTTAGAAATGATTTGGAGATTTTATAGTTTATTTAAAAGTTTAAGTAATTGATTTAAAGAAAAGCTTTAAAATAAAGTGATTTAATCTTGGCTCTTAATGCCAACGAGTAGACTGGATTTTTCTATTTGTGAGATTCGAATGTGAGCTTCTTAAATTAAGGAGATGTTTAGGTGCAACCGATGTCCTGGCTCACCTAGCATCTTCCCTGGGCTAGGGATAGATAAGGTCGAAATGTCAGAAACAAGACACGTATAGAAGATTCAAAATTTATAAATTTAATACATCTTGGATTATATAGATATAATCTTCTTATACTTGGTATTAAATTCTGAAGAGGGAACTTGCACTATCCATATGAATTAAAAGGTGATTTCACCGTTATTCGATGGATAGTAAATGTTGAATACGGAAATTGATGTTGAGAAGAATTAGTATAATTTCTGTCGATCCTTTTTACTCAACAAGGTTTTGCAATGTGATTTATGGGAAATGATTTGATTTGATGATTCCACAATTAAAGAGAGTTTAATGATTCAATATATACCAGAAATATATATTTTTAAAATATATATTTTTAGAAGATATCTTGATAAAAAGAAATTAACCAATCAAAGAATAATTCCCTATTTACCCAATATCTTTTTATCAATGACTGGTTTAAGGGGACCGAGGTCAGATTTGAAGCGATTCTTATCCAAAAACCACTTCGAACCAATGTACATTAGAAAGTGAAGATATGGAATGATGGTAAATGAATGAAGGGCTGCTTGTCATGACCCTCAGGGGAAATTTCCTATATCATATATACATGGCAATAGTATCTTCATTTGATCTTCAATGCAAGGGCTGCTCACAACAAATCCTAGGGATGATTCCCGACATGATGTGGTAGGAGAGTTCCTTTACTTTTCCATATTCCTAGACAACTTGTATGGATGAATGTCTAACGTTGCATTCCTAATCACTGATTACTATAAATGTATCATCTGTTTGGTGGAAAAGAAGGCAACTTCTCTTAGCTTAACACTCTTTCTTGAGACATACGAGCTAAGGAGTTATATGTTTGTAGAAATCAATTGTGTAATCATAGAGTAGCAATGTGGCATTCAAAGCAGAATATGCTATGTGAAAAGGTAATCGTTACTTCGGGCCTGATCACCCGAAAATGGCTTAAATAGGGATGCTGTGAGGCTATGTCGGTCATGCTGATAAGGGTATGGTCATCACCCTTCTAGATTACTCTATATACATTGAGTATGTTGTGTATGCTAATAGAGCTCTTGGATAGATTAGTTACGACTGGGCTAATGTCATATTCGGTTCTATCAGCCACCAAGTTAGGGTATGTTGGTAGGTCGGTCTTCCCAGGTGCAGAGGTTTCAAAAATGCTGGTCATCGGTACATCCCTCTAGATGTGTATTGCACAGAAGATAGTTCCTTACTTGCCATTGTATGGAAATCCATTCTCCAATAAGTGCCTCCGATTTGATTATAGAACCTACTTTTCTAGCAGTATGCTAGAATTTAATCAATGTAACAATTTCGGCTAAGATTCATACGTTTATTTGCAAATGTTTTCAAAAGAATGTCACGAAAATATTCCCAAATTTTGCATAGTAAGTGGTTTGGTTATCATAATGTAAAAACCCATTCTGTGTATATGTGACATGTTCGTATGGGATACCTTTGTTTCCAAAAACGTGTATTTTGAGTTTCTCATACCAGTCCCATGACTGACTCGGAGTTTATTTTCTTTACCCTTAAACTCTAGGTGCTCTGTTCTTCCAGGCAGCCTTGTAGTCGGGTTTAGTTATAAGAAATCCGGAAGAGCTTGGAGCATGGAGTTAGAAGATTCTTCAGTAGGCTATTATCATTTTTTCACCACATTCCTGTACTATTGTATTCCATATTTGTAAGGACGGGTATTTATAACTCTCCATGTTTAACTCCGATAAATGTATTTAAAAGTTTCTGATGTAAAGATTATATGTTGAAATAATATATGTTATTCTATTCGTGTGAGATTTTGTATCTTTATTTCTTTCTTACCCTTAAAGAATTGCCTCTCCGCCACTTGGATTTGTGGCATGTGAATATCGAGAATGTATTAGTGTCGGCCTTCGAGGGTCGAGGAGGCGGGCCTTCATAATAAAATTGGAAAATTATTTAGGGAGAAAAGATTTATCTAGAATTAAAAAACGTAAAATTCTGAAAGCAATTATAAGTTTTGTTGAAAAATAAAGCAGAGTAAGGACCGAGTATTTGTAATTTTTCATGTTATGGAAAAATAATTCTTGGAGAAATTATTTTTATGTAAAATTAATTAAATTGTAAGGATTTAATATATATATAATAGACCAAGTTTTTAAATTATTTCACGTCCTTATTCTAAGAAATTAAGTAAATAGAAAAACTTTTAAACACCTTAAATATTTAGTGTTCTAAGCAATTAAAAGGTGTTATATTATAATTGAGGATGTGAAATGTTTGTGTAAACTTATTTTCAAACTAGAAAATAAAGAGAATGATTTGTAGATTTTGTGAATTAATATGTTAAGCTAAGTTAATGTTTTAAATTACTCGAGTTTGGTTCAGATTTAAATAATGAAGAAGGATTTAGAAATGAATTTTCGAAAATATATATTTCTATCATGGACTTTTCTCTGAATTGGAATTGCGAGGATATAATGCTTTAAAGGTGGATTTCTATAACAACCCAGATTTTTGAGTTGATTAAATAAAATAAATAATGGTTTAAATTGGAGATTTAAGAGGAAAATGTGAATTTTATTCGTTTAGAAAAATAATAGAACCTTTTGAATGTTTTAATTAAAGACTTTATAATTTAAATTGGAAAGAAACCACTAATTTGGTCTAATCTTTTATTTTTCAAATAAAAGAATATATAGAGAAGTGTTGACTTTTTAAAAAAAGTATTCATTGTTAAATTTTACTCAAGGGATTCTCTATATGAATTTTTGGGCTATGTTTTAAGCACTTGAACATTCTTGTTTTATGAAACCCATTAATAAATTAAACTAAAAAAGAAGATTTTTTATTATCTTGTTAGGTTATGAAATTATTTCGTAATGCCCAAATTAAATAATTCAACTAAGTGGACTTTTCCTAAGTTAAAGATTTTTCTTGTACGTATAATATTCTTTTATAGCTTACAGTAAACTAAAATTCAAAAAAGATAAATCAAGTTTCCTCTTAACCCTTGAAGCAAATTAAAATAGGAATAAATTGCTAAAACAAATCTAGTAAATTCAAATGTTCTCAAGCCCTATTCTAGCTTTTAGACTATTCACTTTCACTTTTTACAGTGTTTAATTCTTGTTGTTATTTGTTTTGGGTTGAGATATTTTCTAGGGTTTGCTGAAATATAATTAAGAGCCGAAAAGAAAGTGTTTGGCAAGTCTAATTAGGGTTTTATGGCGAGTTAACCCCATCAAAAACTATCTATTAATTTCTAAGTACATTCCTTTGAATTTATAGCCAATGTTGGTGAATTTAGAAGTGTGAATTGTTGCCTCTAGGAATGCAAACCTTTTTACTATTCTCTATTAAACTTTTACTGTAACTTATAATTTGATGAATCTTTTGAGTTGCATGTGTTTGCATTTATGGATTTCAGCATCACTAATTTAGATAGAACTAGTTTTGATTGCAATAAGCCTAGCTTCAGTCATCGGAAATCGTAACGATCGATTGTAACATTTCCATACTTGGAGGCTCAAAACTAACGGCTACGAATGCTGCAGTCATCCACAGTTATTAATCCTTGGCGACAAATTACGACAATGTTCGATACAATGATACACAGAAACACATGAATATGGAAAAAATTTAAAACATCAAAACACATTCCATATTTCATTCAAAACATTTAATGTTCATTACATAATACCGGTATGCAAACCACGTTCGGATAAAATATAAATACAACATACGCCAAGAGCGACATGTGAAGATGCCCCCTTAGATGATCAGAGCATATGGTAAGGCAATAAAATAGATTTACCTTGACAATGAAAACACACAGTGGAATAAAAGGACACTTGTTAATAAGCTTGCTTCTTGCACATCTTCGAAAGCTTTATGCGTCTAGGAGCAAACCTGGAACCTTTAACCCTCAATCTACTCAAAATCAATTAAGCACTCGAGATTTAAGGGGAAACCAAAAACTTCGAGTCAGACATAAAGCTCGGTATAAATAATAATCTACCATTCCAAACCATTTAGATATCTAGCGAGACCACGCCACTTAACGGAACAGGTTTTCCTCTTACTAATATCCTAAAACCTTTATAAAACCATATACTTCCCACCTTAGATGATCAGAGTATATAATAAGGCAATAAAACAGATTTTCCCTTACAACCAAAACATATAGCGGAATAAAAGAACTCTTATTAATAATCTTTCCTCATGCACGTCTTCGGAAGCTTTATGCGTCTAAGGGAAAACCTATAAACCTTAACCCTCAATCTACTCAAAATTAATTGAGCACCCGAGATTTAAGGGGAAAACAAAAACTTCAACTCAGACATAAAGCCTGGTATGAATAATAATCTGCCATCTCAAACCATCTAGATATCTAGTGAGACCATGTCGCTTAACGGAATGGGTTTTCCCCTTACTAGTACCCTAAAACCTTTATAAAACCATATACCATGCTCCTGCATCCACAATGGTTGAACAATTTAAAACAATATGATAATATGCAAACAAGTAATTTAATTCTGTATTAGCCATCCCCATCCATTCTGATTATTTGTCCCATTTATAGTTTCACTATTAACCTATTAATTTTCATAGGCTTACTAATAACTTATCAAAGGTTTATGGACTCCCTGTATGATTTCATAGTTTTCGTGGGATCACTAAGAACCTATTGGTAAATCCAATATCTTTCCTCTTATCCTAGTTTTCATAGGATGACTAGAAACCTATTGACTTCTGTCAATATCTAAATCCATATATATTTTTCACGGACTAACTACAAACCCACTGACCCCTGCCAATATCAAATCAAAGTTTTCGTGGGATGACTATGAACCTATAGACCTCTGCCAATATCTTTAGTTAATATCTTTAATATCCTTAACTTATATTCACTACCGGGTCAACCTAGTTGGCTATTCTGCCCTTCTCCAAAGTACCTCTATGGGTTCATAACAATGTGAATAAATATTTGAACAAGCAATCAAACATAACAATATAATAATACCAAAACTTGTGGCCAAATATCATTGAAATCATTTTATATAAAACTTCATTAATCCCTTTAACCTGTCAACCAAGGAAAATGTGATAACCCGAATCTTCGAATATCTGATAAGGATTAATTGATAGAAATGCTGACTTTTCTTTGTTTAATTGAGAAATAAAACTTGGATAGTTAGGATATTTGAATATGTTTATAAATGGAGTTGAACAAAATAAATTCTGATAACATAAATTTCTATTTCAAAGCAAAATAAGAAAAATTAAAATAAAAGATTTTTTTAACATATTAATGTATAAATTAGAGAAAGTATAAATTATGTAATGTACTTTAACATGAGTAGTTAATTTTAACATAAAATTGAACACTTGTAAGGAAAATTTAACTTACATAAAAACAAGAGTATGCTAAGTACATTTGTAAATATGATATATAAATATATTAACATAAGAAGTATTAACAAATTCAAGCTAGGGCTTAAAACAAAGTTGTAAAATTAAATTAACAAGTGACATTTGTGAAACCATGAACATAAGGGATGAACACTTGTAATCTTATGGTAACAAGTGGCAAAGCTTTTCCATTTGAAAGTGTAAAATAAAATAAAAATGAAGCCAGGCCATTATTTTTTCTTTTTCATATTTTTCTCAAAACTGATCTAATGGAAGCTCAATCAAAATCTGTGTCAATTTGTAACCTGAGCAAATATACATGAGCAAGATCAACCCAGAAGAAAAAAAATCAAATTCAACAAATTGCAACCTGATCAAGAGCAGGGATTAAAGCTTCAGCAATCAAGGGGAAAATGAAACTAAAACGTTCAATTTAAAATAAAGACAAGCCGTTCTAGGATAAATTCTTCCCTGTTTTTCTGTTTCAGATCTTACAGGTGAGTAAAACTTTTTGTTTATCTGGTTTTTAACTGAACTGCATGTGATTTTATTGAATTACCTCAAAATAAAAACTAAGAAATTCAAAGTTTCAAACTATTTTAAGCTCTGTGCATTAACATCACAAGTGAGTAATCTTATACTAAAATATTATTTGAATCTGGTGCATGTGTTAAATTTATATGGATATGATGAAATATGTATGCATGCATAATTCTTTTCTGAAAATTGATATAATCTGCCCTGTATGTGTATATATATATATATATAAGAATGTATAGGACTATGTTTAAATCATGTCTCTGCTATAATCAGGGCCTTAAAATTCAAACAAAATTCCTATCTTCCATTAGGAATCAATTTGGACTTTGATTTCTGAGTATAAATGTTTTAAAATAAGTTAACATCATTTATAAAATGATTTCGAATTTAAATAATTGAGAATTTATCTCTAAAACAAAGGTTACAGTGAAACTTTGAAATTTGGAGCAAAATCAAACATCTTGATTTTTGGTTTGGGATCCACAATTAGGTTTGTAGTTGTAAATCATGAATTTTAAAATAAAAATCATAAAATTTAATATCGAATTGAATGGGAAATCTGGGTTTGTCTGGAAATGGGTTCTGAGGCATTTTGTGATAACCTAATGATTGATGGGTGGTCGACACTGCATCTGGAAGTGGAGGGATGAACAGTGAGGTTAGGAAAAATGGCTGGTAGTCACAGAGTTCGCCGTGGCGTCGTCGGCGAAGTGATTTAGTTTCTAAACCTAATTTTGGGTCGAGTTGTAATTTGGGGCAGTGCGTCTTCTATGATGGGTCGAGCTTCACCAAACCAAGGGATTTGCTTCGGGAATGGGAGATGATTGCGAGGCCGGAATGGCAATGATTCCGGTGGTCAGAGGGAGGTGATTGGATCATTTTCAGGTGACATTGTGAGTTCCAGTTTGATCTAAATAGCTCGTTTTCGTTTTGAGGAGGATAAGGGCGAATCGATGTTTTGAATCGATTATTGAGTCGACTTGCGACTTGCCGTAGGCGGTGAGGTACGCCAGAGCAGTGGAGAACGGCCGTGCATGTGCACGGCGATGGCCTTGTGTGTCAGAGCGATGGGTTGTGAGCAACTCGAAGTGACGTTCGGGTTAGGGAAGGACTGGCTCGGGTTTATGATCGTGCTTGGAAGTGTAATACTGTGTAATTAATAAGGGACTTGCCCATGAGGAACTGGGGAAAGAGTGGATTTTACTCGAGTACTGTTTAGTGTTATTCGAGTATGTTAGTAAGGTTTATATTTGAGTAAATCGGCAATGACACGGGTGGAAACCCGAAGAATATCGGGTTCAAACCTATTCCAGTTCAAATACAAAATTTAATCAAGTTTGTTAAATCAAGTTCAAATAAATTCTGGTTTAACTCTTTTAAATATGTTTTATTTTGGTTTGGGAATTGATTAAAGATTTAGAATAAATATTTTATTTATTTATTAATTTATTAAGTATAAGGTATTTTAATTTGAACCTATTATTTAAAAATTCAAGTTCATTTAAATAAGTTTAAGGATGTAATGTAACAGTTTTAAGTAACTTAAAGGATTTAAGTTGAATTATGTAATATGAAGATTTATTACAGAGGTTTCCAAACAACCTTGAATGGCATTAATTGTTGAGTGAAGATAAATGGTTTATCTTTTAAAGTTATTAAGATCTTGAGTAATTTCTTAATGAAATTTAAAAGTGATGTTGAATTATGTAAAGTAATCGACCAATGATTGATTAATTTATGTGACTGATTAAAGGTTAATTTACCAATAAATTTTAATTTAATTACTTAATTAAAGAATAAGTAATTAATGATGAGTAATTAGAAGTTAATTGCTTGATGGATGTTATTGATTAAAGGAAAATTACTTAAGAGAAGTAATTAATGATTAATTACTTAGTGTAATTATATATAAAAAAGAAATTAATTACTCTATGTAATTAATTAATATGATTAGTTTAAGTTAATTAATTGGTTTAATAAATTTAGATATTCACTTGATGATGGGATTGAGTATAATTATTTAATGAGGTTCATAAAGTGTAATTACTTAGTGAAGTAATTAATGGATAATTACAGGATGTAATTAATTAATGAGTGATTACTTGATGGAAAGTGTGAAGAATAACTTCTTAGTAGGGGTAATTAGGTGTTATTATTCAATGTAATTAATTAAAGGATTTATTAATTAATTAAGTGGTTAATTAATTAATGTAAGTAATTAAGAATAAGTAATTACTGAATGTGATTAATCATGGTTGATTAATAAATGTGGTAAATTAATTAAAGGTTAATTACTAAATGTGATTAGAAAGGATAACTAAGGGATGATTAATTAGTGGTTTGTAATTAATTATTGTTAAGTAAGGTAGATTAAAAGTGATTAAGGAAAATTAATTTGATCTAATTAGGAATGGGTGATTAATCAATCTTGCTTATGAATGATTGGTTGATATTTCTGGTGTAAAATGTTTGTGATATGATATGTTTGTAGGACAGTGAAAGTGTGAGTACCTATCCTTTATGAATTGCTGTGTGAAAGTGTTATCCTATAATTAAGGACTGAATTGTATTTAATTGAATAACTTGGGTTAAGCTTACATTGGACTCGAAGAGGCCGGAGTCGAGTATTAGTAGATACCCGAAACCACTTCGATTCTTTATAAATTGGTACGTGAAATAAATAGGCTAAATGGAATGATGTGAGTGAATTGGACCATTTAATCTAAGTTTTGGTACTTAGAAATGGTTGTATGAAATAAGTGAGGCCTATAACCACATGTGATGTTGTAAAATTTATACAAGTTACCCCGGGTTTATATAAGTTGTATGTTTTTGTATTCCATGTTAGATGGGTTTACTCACGCTGGTTTCCAGCCTGACCCGGGTGTTACTTTGATGTAATGCTCGGGTCAGACCGAGTATTACAGATTTTTAGGTAGATATGATCTGGAGCTCATGTGGCATGCTGGATGGCAAGAGCGTATCAAATATTTCCGCTGTATAGTATAGTATTGTTGGGTATCTGCGATATGATAATTGAGTATATTCAATGTCTGTGTATTTGTGACTCTGATTGTAATAAAGTGTAATTCGACAGAAATAATATTCATTTGTAAACTGATATTATTTATTATTATAGTTTATCCGCTGCGAATGTGAGATTGTGTGTTTCTTTTCTGTTCTTTTTCTTCTATCTCCTTCTTTTTTTTCATAACTATCTGGAATTTTCGGGTTCGGAATTTCCAGGTCGTTACGGAAAACTTCTTCAAAAACTTTATTTCAAAACTCTTTATTTATGCCATGGTTTTTCCTTTAAAATGAAATTAGGTTATTTGTTTTGAAACCTTAAAACATCACTTTCGAAACCCCTGAACAACCTCCTTCGAAAGCATAGAAAAATTCTTTTCAAAACACTAAGTATATACCTTTTGAATGTATCAAAACATTACCTTAAAACATAGCATTGAAACCAATGAAAGTACCCCTTTCAGAAGTATTGGGTTTTACTTTTAAAAACATCTTTTGGGTCAAAGTCAAAGATACTACATAGTGGCTATGTGGTCTTCAGAAATAAATATAGAAATAAGCATAACATAAATCAGTCACAGATATTCATATCATAAAGGCGGAAATAGATATGAATATAACACATAGAAGTGTACATCAGAGTAGCGGTCATACAAGATCCACAACATCACAAAAGAATAGATACAAGTGCTAGATAAAAGAATATGTATACATCAAGGAGTCTCTATCTCAAATGTAAAACAACAAAAACTACTAAACTAGAGTAGTTAGCTAAAATCAGATAATGTTCCCAGAAGAGGAGTCAAGCAGAAGCACTTGTAACATCTCGGTCTGACCCGAGTATTATTTAATGAGAACATAATAAATGGATCAGTCTAGCTATAAATATCAGATAAAATGAGATAGAATAAGAGATATCACATAAACGTATAATAACAATAATGATACACTATGAAAAGTATACATTTAACAGCAAAAAAAGTCATATAAGTAAGGGGCTTTGAACACTTATTTGCATAATGGTCCTTAGAACCACAATTGTAGCATTCTCCACGGCTAGAAGTAGGAGTCTTTGCTACTTGTTTCCCTTTCTTGTTGGGATAAGGACCTTCGAACTTATTAGGCCTCTTCTTGTTGTTGTTGAAGTTCAGTTGGCACTCCCAACTTCAACATCACTCTCTTTATCTGCCTCTTCAATTCGAAGAGCGATATCAACAAGTTGATCAAAAGAAACTTCCAGTTTTAGAAGTAAAGGCTTTTTGAGATTCTTATTCAAGCCATAGACGAACCTTTGATTTTTCTTCAATGGGATATTTACATGCTCGACCCCATATTTACAGAGGGATTCAAAAGATGTGACATAATCTTCCACAAAGGATTCACCTTGAACAAGGTCAATAAAACGACGGGTGAAAGTCGCTTTCTCAACTTCTAGTACAAAATTTGATTCAAAACTTTCCCGGAATTGATCCCAAGTAAGATCTGCTTCAATAATTTCAAAAATCAGAAGCTCATACCAATCTAATGCTCTTTCTTGGAGCATACTAGAAGCCACTTGGACATGGTGAAAATTAATAAGATCCATGCGAGAAAAGATGTGATCGCATGTTCTAAGCCAATCTTGGACTTCGATAACGCTTTCGGAACCCTTGAATGGCTTTCCACCCAAATGGGTATAATCACTACACAAGCACGCAAACCCAGATTTAGGGTGAGTAGGCTCTGGAATGGGTCCGACAGCTTGAGCATTCTTTAAAAGATCTAGAAGCTGTTGGGCAGACATAAATACTCCATCTTGAGGAGTAGCACTAGATTGACCAGCGCTGGGACGGCCTGGTCTAACCATTTCTCTTCTTTAAGAAAGAAAGAACGAAGAAGAAAAAGGTTATTCACAAAATGAATGTCAAACAATCGTGATTGATAAAACAAGGTATCACAAAAGAAAATAGGATTGCACGGGTCCAATGACTCGGATAAATCCTAAAGCATGATTCCTAAGAAAAACTTAGGACAATGATCATTGCTAGATTATTCTACATTGTTCCAAAGTTTGGCTCTGATACCAAGCTGTGATGCCCCACCTCCATACTCACGCTGGCCAAGGACACTACGGAGTAATGCCGTCAACTAGCACGAAGAATAAGGCTGTTGAGAGCGACCATCCGTTTAATTTCTTTGTGCGAGCATCGATATGTCAGATAGTATGACATGCATTTCATTTCAAGAGGAAATCTGATATATCAAATACAAAGTCAAAGCTACTACATAGTGGCTATGTGGTCTTCGAAAACAAATATAGAAATAAGCATAACGTAAATCAGTCACAAATATTCATATCACAAAGGCGGAAATATATATGAATATAACACATAGAAGCGTACATCAGAGTAGTGGTCATACAAGATCCAAAACATCACAAAAGAATAGATACAAGTGCTAGAAAAAAGAATATATATACATCAAGGAGTCTCTATCTCAAATGTAAAACAACAAAAACTACTAAACTAGAGTAGTTAGCCAAAATCAGATAATGTTCCCAGAAGAGGAGTCAAGCGGAAGCACCTGTAACATCTCGGTCTGACCCGAGTGTTATTTAATAAGAAAATAATAAATGGATCAGTCTAGCTATAAATATCAGATAAAATGAGATAGAATAAGAGATATCACATAAACGTATAATAACAATAATGCCACACTATGAAATGTGTACATTTAACAACAACAAAAGTCATACAATATCTCAATAATCTCAAAGCACCAAAAAGAATGTCATATTGTTTACCATATTCACCAAACCACAAATATTGATAAAGGTATCAGTACCAATCACAAAATTGGCGAATCACAAATTCTAGATATCATCAACTAGAGATCCAGAAATCACAAAGAGGGGGAGGCCTATCACAAACGGGAGCATGAAAACTCACCAACACATGTATCACAAACAAAACGCTATTCCATGGTTGCTAGCCATCAATTTGAGCCGAGGCTCCACAAAAGGCCCGAAGACCTTTGAGTCGAAGCTCCATAAAAGGCCCGAAGACCTTTGAGCCGAAGCTCCACAAACGGCTCGAAGACCATAGGTCGCTGCCCCACCAATTTGAGCCGAAACTCCACAAACGGGGTACAGTCCCCCACGCGGACAAAGAGACATCGCACATCGCTAGTCTAATCCACCAAATGATCGTCATCGACCATCAAGAAGTGTTAATTACACTAAGCTAGTAAATAAATGAGTTTAGCTTCATGTCTCATAACCACTGGCTTAATTTAAATATTTACGAACAAATTGTAGATTTCCACTTGAAAATTGTCACAAGAGTTTCAATCGAGCAAGTCTAAGAATTAACCAACAAAGTAAACGCAAGCGTTTCATACCACTTGTTTTGCTAAGTTGTTTAATTGGATTTCTCAAATGAATGAGGTAAAGGTTTGTATATACTAATAGATTGGAATACCGTTTTATAAACGAGCTTTGTATTAAAAATAGAATTGAAATTATCTTTGTGAAAGAGTTTGATTATTTACTACTAGTATAGAAACCTTTGCATTTTAAAGTGACAAATCACAAAATTGATTGTAGAAACAATCAATCATCAAAAATTCACATATGAAGACGTGAATCAAATCCATAGAAATCGATACCAAATCCATCAAAATGGATATTCCCCAAAAATCCCGAAAAAGATGTTATCAAAATCAGCAAAGGTGATACAACAAATTGGAGAAACAAGAATCGATTAAAAATTGGAAATTCAAACACAAAAGGCAAAATAGGCAGTGATAACAGATTCAGTTGACTAAGCCAGGGTGGTTAGTCGACTGACACAAATCCTGGAAACTTTCTGTTTCCAAGTTCAGTCGACCGGACCAGGGTGGTCAATCGACTGAAACATGCCTGGAAATTTTTGATTTCCAGGCTCAGTCGACTGACCCAGAGTGGTCAATCAAGTGATACTGGTCCAGGAAATTTCCTGGGTTCGGTTCAGTCAACCGACTTCCTGGTTCAGTCGACTAAACTGGAATTTCCAGTTTTTTCAGCCTAGCCCCCAAGGGGCAAAATCCCAAACAATTTGCGATCGGTCGAGCGAAGGGCGCTAGTGGTTTACGCCAATCCGTAACCCAGCCCTATAGGCTCTTCGATACGCCACCAAAAGTATGATCAAACATCAAAGCTAAGATTTTCAAAGATTTAACTTCAATACACCAAAAAATTGGAATATTCATAAAACCAATTCAATCCAAAGTGAATGAACAAGGAATAGATGTTAGGAATCACTACCTAATAACTATCAAAGATATAGACATAGATGTGAGTTCAAAAAAAACTCACCTTTTAAACCAAAAATAATGAGGGAGAAGCTTTTAAAACAAGGCAAAATCAACCACTCTTCAATCTCAACTCAAGAAGCTTCGATCTAAGATCATAAGAAAATATTTTCTAAGTTAGGGTTTAGGAATTTCTGAAAATGGAAGAGGGATTGAGATGGAGAAGATGGAGAGGATGCTTATCTAAGCTTCTCTTGGATTTTGGACTTGAATTTGAGTTTCCTAATCAAAGCTAGGGCATAGGAATTTCTATTTCCTTTTCTCTCCCCCCATTTTTACAAAAGCTTGAAGTGTTAGGAAATGAGAATGAATGAAGAGGAGAGGGGGTGGAGCTAGGGTCTTATGTTAGATATTGGGCTGAAACCCAAACCCAAAGCTCTAAGTGAAAATGTCAAAATTTAAGCTAACTCCAAACATATCGATGTTTATACTTTAAAAGGTCGCAAACAGCATTTTGAACTCAATGGAAGTGGTCTCGAGTTCTGATTCGACTGTTTGCAAAAAATAGCATTTCGGGCTTTAATCCGACTAACGATGCTATATTTAAATAAAATATTTAAATATACAATCGTAAAATATTCGAGTTGTTACAAACTCCCCTCCTTAAAGAAAATGCATCCTCACAATATTTAAGAAATAAAAAGTAACAACCATAAAAGCATATCAACACAAAAGAAATTTTAAATAAGAAGTTCACCTCAAAGTGCACGAGGGAGTAAGTCTGGATGTGTTCGCTCGATGAATTCTCTAGATTACTAAGAAAAATCCTTAGGATTTAAGGACCATTGTATTTTCACAAGAGGGACATCTTTATTTCGAAGGCGTTTTACCTCCGAAGCAATAATATGAATAGAATGTTGCTCATAAGTCAAATTTGGCGAAACTTCAATTTCTTCCATAACACCGGGCTCAAGAATAGAATCAGAATCTCGAAGGGATTTCCGTAATTGAGAGACGTGGAATGCATCATGAATAGCAGAAAACTGAGCCGATAATAAAAGACGGTAAGCCACGGAACCAATACGTTCAATGATGGGAAATGGACCAATATAACGAGGTGCTAAGTTTCCCGATCGACTAAAACGCACAACACCCTTCATAGGTGAAACACGAATAAACACAAAATCTCCCACATAAAATTCTAGTTTCCTTCTTTAGTTATCCGCATAGTATTTTTGTCTACTTTGAGTTTCTTTCATCCTATGGCGAATAAGGTCAATATTTTCTGTGGAATCATGAATAAAGTCTGGACCTAAAACCAGCTTCTCACCGGCCTCAAGCCAACAAGAAGGAGATCGGCATGACCTTCCATAGAGTGTCTCGAAAGGTGCCATACTAATACTAGATTGGAAGCTATTATTATAGGAAAACTCAACAAGAGAAATATGATCTTCCCAACTTCCACCAAAATCCAAAACACATGCACGAAGATCTTTAAGAGTTTGATTCACACGCTCGGTTTGTCCATCGGACTGAGGATGATAAGCGGTGCTAAAATTAAGCTTCGTTCCCAAAGCTTTTTGAAGACTCTTCCAAAATCCACTAGTAAACAATGGATCATGATCATTAACAATAGAAGTTGGAACTCCATGCAATTTAATAATTTCTTTAATAAAGAGCTAGGCCAAAAGAGGTACGATCCGATTGGACCGAACGGGAATAAAATGGATGGATTTTGTAAGTCTATCAACTGTCACCCATAGGCTATCACAACCCGAACGAGAACGGGGAAGACCATCAATAAAATCCATGGAAATTTGGTCCCACTTCCAAATTGGAATGTCCAAAGGTTGCAATAACCCACCGGGCCTTTTATGCTCGGCCTTAACAAGTTGAAAAGTCATGCAACGCTTGACAAAGTTAGCAATATCAGATTTCATTCCATCCCAATAATAAATTCGCTTCATATCCATGTACATTTTATTACTACCGAGATGAATGGTAAATTTATAATGATGAGAATCTTCTAAAATGTCTTTACGAAGATCATTAATATTTGGCATGATGAGTCAACCAAATTTTCGAATAACGCCACGAGCATCAATATTAAAGTCTTTCAATCCTTCAATATCGATTTTACCCCTAAAACTTTGGCTAAGAAGGGCCAATTCGGGATCTAGCTTTTGAGCTTCAAGAATGCGGTCTAAAAGAGAAGGATGTGCCTCAAGGCTACACAAAACAAGAGACGAACATAAATCGGATTCATGATCTCGAATCTCATAAGTGGACAAAGTCTTAGATCATTCCATTCGGATATCATCATGGAAACAACTGCTTGCTGCTTACGACTAAGGGCATCGGCAACACGACTTCCCTTTCCTGGAGTGTAAAGAATATACAGATCATAAGATGCAAGGAACTCGAGCTAACGTCGTTGACGCAAATTAAGTTCCTTTTGAGAAAATAAACACTTCAAAGATTTATGATCGGTATAAAGAACAAATTTTTCTCCCAAAAGATAATGACGCCAAATTTTAAGGGCGAAAACAATAGCCGCGAGCTCTAAATCATGAGTGCATATCTAGTCTCGGCAGGCTTTAATTGCCTAGAGGCATAAGCAATAACACCTTCTTTGCATAAGAACGGATCCCAAACCAACACGACGAGCATCGGTATATACAATAAAATCTTGGTTCCCTTCGGGAATCACAAGAATAGGAGCATCGAAAAGGAGTTCTTTTAACTTCTGAAAAGAAGCTTCATATTTGTCCGACCAAATGTATTTAGCTTCCTTCTTTGTCAAACTAGTAAGAGGCACGGAAATTTTTGAAAAGTCTTTTATGAAACGACAATAATAACCCGCCAATTCGAGAAAACTGTGGATTTCCATCACACTCTCCAGTCTCTTCCAATTTTGAATCGCTTCAATCTTTGAAAGATCTACGGAAATTCCAGACTCGGAAATAATATGACCGAGAAACTTCACACGAGATTGTCCAAAGTGGCACTTGGAAAAAATTTCTTTTAATTAGTTGATCCTAAGAGTTTCCAACACAATCTGAAGATGCTTTTCATGCTCTTCCTTGGTTTTAGAATAAACAAGAATATCATCTATAAAGATGAGAACAAATCGATCGAGGAAGTATTTGAAAACCCGATTCATAAGGTCAACGAAATAAGATAGAGCATTCGTTAAACCAAATGTCATAACAAGCCATTCATAAGATCCATAACGTGTACGGAATGATGTCAAAGGAATGTTATCCTCTACAATACGAAGCTGATGAAAATCGGTTGCTAAGTCTAACTGTGAAAAGACTCTAGCACCGCAAAGTTGGTCAAATAAATCATCAGTTCGAGGTAAAGGATATTTATTCTTAATGGTAAGATCTTTAAACTTGCGGTAGTCAACACAAAGCCTAAGGTACCATCAGATTTCTTCACAAAAATAGCTAAAGCTCCCCACGGAGAGGAACTAGAACAAATAAACTGCTTCACTTCCAATTCGGATAATTGTTTACGCATCTCCTCATTTTTCTTATTAGACATACGATAAGGAGGACGAGTGATAGGTAGAGCTCCAGGGATTAGATTAATTCGAAACTCAATTGCTCGCTTAGGTGGTAATCCTAAAACGGGCTCAAATATATCAAAAAATTCGCGAACAACGTGAATGAGAGAAATGACATCTTCCTCATCATCATTATCGTCATCATGAGGTTTAGAGAATACAAGGATGCTGCCAATTTAGAATCTGAATCTTTGAGAACAATAGAAATCTTCTTAACAGATTGAGGATATCGAAGATGAATAGTCCGCTCAGGACATAGGATATGGGCTTCATAATGGTTAAGCCAATCCATTCCCCAAAATCATTCCAAAGCCTAAGTAACACATAACATGCAAATCGGCTTGGAAAGCATAATCGCATAAAATAATCTCGACATCATTACAAAGTAAACTAAGTGTTGCAGATCCACCAAATGGATTCGCGATTCTCAAAGAAGTCATCAAAGCCACTCAAAGAAAAAGTATCAACAAGTTATTTTGATATAAAAGAATGGGATTCACCCATATCAAAAAGAACTCGAATAGGATGATCACGAAACATAATAATGCCATCAAAGCATAAGAAATACCTTGACCACGAGAAGTGTTACTAGGGGCTTGCACACATTTAGCTTTCCCTCCTTCTTGCTTTGAAGTTTGGGACATGAAGATGTATAATGGCCTGAAATTTTGCAATAGCGACAATTAAGGGGCTTTGAACACTTATTTGCATAATGGTCCTTAGAACCACAATTGTAGCATTCTCCACGGCTAGAAGTAGGAGCCTTTGCTACTTGTTTCCCTTTCTTGTTCGGATAAGGACCTTTGAACTTATTTGGCCTCTTCTTGTTGTTGTCGAAGTTCGGTTTGGCACTCCCAACTTCAACATCACTCTCTTTATCTGCCTCTTCAAGTCGAAGAGCGATATCAATAAGTTGATCAAAACAAACTTCCAGTTTTAGAAGTAAAGGCTTTTTGAGATTCTTATTCACGTCATAGACAAACCTTTGATTTTTCTTCAATGGGGTATTTACATACTCGACGCCATATTTAGAGAGGGATTCAAAAGATGCGAAATAATCTGCCATAAAAGATTCATCTTGAACAAGGTCAATAAAACGACGGGCCAAAGTCACCTTTTCAGCTTCTAGTACAAACTTCGATTCAAACCTTTCCCGTAATTGCTCCCAAGTGAGATCCGCTTCAATAATTTTAGAAATCAGAAGCTCATACCAGTCTAATGCTCTTTCTTGGAGCATACTAGAAGTCACTTGGACACGACGCAAATCAATAAGATCCATGCGAGAAGAGATGCGATCGCATGTTCTAAGCTTAGCTTGGACTTCGATAACGCTTTTGAAACCCTTGAATGGCTTTCCACCCAAATGGGTATAATCACTACACAAGCACGCAAACCCAGATTTAGGGTGAGTAGGCTCTGGAATGGGTCCGACAGCTTGAGCATTCTTTACAAGATCTAGAAGCTGTTGGATAGACATAAATACTCCATCCTGAGGAGTAGCACTAGATTGACCGGCGCTGGGACGGCCTGGTCTAACCATTTCTCTTCTTTAAGAAAGAAAGAAAGAAAGAATAAGAAAAAGGTTATTTATAAAATGAATGTCAAACAATCGTGATTGATAAAACAATGTATCACAAAAGAAAATAGGATAGAACGAGTCCAATGACTCGGATAAATCCTAAAGCATGACTCCTAAGAAGGATTTAGGACAATGATCCTTGCTAGTCTATTCTACATTGTTCCGAAGTTTGGCTCTAATACCAAGCTGTGACGCCCCACCTCTATATTCACGCTAGCCAAGGACACTACGGAGTAATGCCGTCAACTAGCACGAAGAATAAGGCTGTTGAGGAGCGGCCATCCGTGTAATTACTTTGTGCGAGCATCGATATGTCAGATAGTATGACATGCATTTCATTTCAAGAGGAAATCTGACATATCAAATACAAACTCAAAGATACTACACAGTGGCTATGCGGTCTTCAGAAATAAATATAAAAATAAGCACAACATAAATCAATCACATATATTCATATCATAAAGGCGGAAATAGATATGAATATAATGCATAGAAGTGTACATCAGAGTAATGGTCATACAAGATCCACAACATCACAGAAGAATAGATACAAGTGCTAGATAAAAGAATATTTATACATCAAGGAGTCTCTATCTCAAATGTAAAACAACAAAAACTACTAAACTAGAGTAGTTAGCCAAAATTAGATAATGTTCCCAGAAGAGGAGTCAAGCAGAAGCACCTGTAACATCTCGGTCTGACCCGAATATTATTTAATAAGAAAATAATAAATGGATCGGTCTAGCTATAAATATCAGATAAAATGAGATAGAATAAGAGATATCACATAAACGTATAATAACAATAATGCCACACTATGAAAAGTATACATTTAACAACAACAAAAGTCATACAATATCTCAATAATCTCAAAGCACCAAAAAGAATGTCATATTCTTTACCATATTCACCAAACCACAAATATTGATAATGGTATCAATGCCAATCACAAAATTGGTGAGTCACAAATTCTAGATATCATCAACTAGAAATCCAGAAATCACAAAGAGGGGGAGGCCTACCACAAACGGGAGCATGAAAACTCACCAACACGTGTATCACAAACGAAACGCTATTCCATGGTTGCTAGCCATCAATTTGAGCCGAGGCTACACAAACGGCCCAAAGACCTTTGAGCCGAAGCTCCACAAATGGCCTGAAGACCATGGGTCGCTACCCCACCAATTTGAGCCGAAGCTCCACAAACGGCCTGAAGACCATGGGTCTCTACCCCACCAATTTGAGCCGAAACTCCACAAACGGGGTACAGTCCCTCACGCGGACAAAGAGACATCGCACATCGCTAGTCTAAACCACAAAATGATCGTCATCGACCATCAAGAAGTGTCAATTACACTAAGCTAGTAAATAAATGAGTTTAGCTTCATGTTTCATAACCACTGGCTTGACTTAAATATTTACGAACAAATTATAGATTTCCACTCGAAAATTGTCACAAGAGTTTTAATCGAACAAGTCTAAGAATTAACCAACAAAGTAACCGCAAGCGTTTCATACCACTTGTTTTGCTAAGTCATTTAATTGGATTTCTCGAACGAATGAGGTAAAGGTTTGTAAATACTAATAGATTGGAATACGGTTTTATAAACGAGCTTTGTATTAAAAATAGAGTTGAAATCATCTTTGTGAAAGAATTTGATTATTTACGACTAGTATAGAAACCTTTGCATTTTAAAGTGACAAATCACAAAATTGATTATAGAAATAATCAATCACCAAAAGTTCACATACGAAGACGTGAATCAAATCCATAGAAATCGATACTGAATCCATCAAAATGGATATTCCCTAAAAAGCCCGAAAAAGAAGTTATCAAAATCAATAAAGGTGATAACAACAAATTGGAGAAACAAGAATCGATTAGAAATTGGAAATTCAAACACAAAAGGAAAATAGGCAGAGACAACAGATTCAGTTGACTAGGCCAGGGTGGTTAGTCGACTGACACAAATCCTGGAAACTTTCTATTTCCAGGTTCAGTCGACTGGACTAGGGTGGTCAGTCGACTGAAACAAGCCCAAAAATTTCCGATTTCCAGGCTCAGTCGACTGACCCAGAGTGGTCACTGATACTGGCCCAGGAAATTTCCTGGGTTCCGTTCAGTCGACCGACTTCCTGGTTCAGTCGACTGAACTGGAATTTCCAGTATTTTCAGCCTAGCCCCCAAGGGGCAAAATCCCAAACAATTTGCGATCGGTCAAGCGAGGGCGCTAGTGGTTTACGCCAGTCAGCAACCCAGCTCTATAGGCTCTTCGATACGCCACCAAAAGCATGATCAAACATCAAAGCTAAAAATTTTAAAGATTCAACTTCAGTACACCAAAAAATTAGAATATTCATAAAACCAATTCAATCCAAAGTGAACGAACAAGGAATAGATGTTAGGAATTACTACCTAACAACTATCAAAGATATAGACATAGATGTGAGTTAAAAAAAACTCACCTTTTAAACCCAAAAACAATGAGGGAGAAGCTTTTAAAACAAGGCAAAATCAACCATTCTTCAATCTCAACTCAAGAAGCTTCGATCTAAGCTCATAAGAAAATATTTCCTAAGTTAGGATTTAGGAATTTCTGAAAATGGAAGAGGGATTGAGATGGGGAAGATGGAGAGGATGCTTACCTAAGCTTTTCTTGGATTTTGGACTTGAATTTGAGTTTCCTAATCAAAGCTAGGGCTTAGGAATTTCTATTTGCTTTTCTCTTCCCCCATTTTTACAAAAGCTTGAAGTGTTAGGAAATGAGAATGAATGAAGAGGAGATGGGGTGGAGCTGGGTCTTAAATTAGGATATTGGGCTGAAACCCAAACCAAAGCCCTAAGTGAAAATGTCGAAATTGAAGCTAACTCCAAACATATCGATGTTTATACTTAAAAAGGTCGCAAACAACATTTTGAACTCAATGGAAGTGGTCTTTAGTTTTAATTCGACTGTTTGCAAAAAGTAGCATTTCAGGCTTTAATCCGACTAATAATGCTATATTTAATTATACAATCGTAAAATATGCGGGTTGTTATAGGTTATGTACGAAAGTATCTCTTTCGAAACCTTTAATAAAATTGTTTGGGGAAAATTTGATGGTGTCAGAACCATCTATCTGAAAGCTCAAAACCTTTGAGCAGAACTTTGAAGGATAGCATCAAAGCCTCCTTTCAACACCATTGCCTTCGAAACCTCTGAACCCTTTAGAAAGCATTTAAGAAGTGACTTAGTATAAGTTCAAAACAAAGGAACCCTTCGAGTGCATTATTGACTTCAATACACTCGAAAGGCACATGAACGACAGCGAGGTTTCGACGAGGTCGGAACCATCATCTTCGAACGCCTTATTTAAGAATAAAGGAACTCATTCGAAAGCTCCTACATTAAAGCATAGTAACCTCCTTCGAAAGCTATTTAGAAAACCCTATTTGAAAACATATGTTTCAGCTACATCAAAAGTTTTAAGTAAAATAAAGTAGGCACTTGACATTTGACAACAAATCTAAAGTTTCGACCCAACGAAAGCATTACTTTCGACACCATGGCTCCCGCCTTCCTTCCAATCCACTACGTACCATCTAAGTGATACCTTGTGTATTGGTTTCGACTAGGTGAGTTTTGGCTAGGTTGGTTTCGACTAAGTTGAAGCAGAAGCATTAAAGTCGAAAGACAGTACTAAAGGAGGCTAACCTGCTTTTTTGAATATAGGCTGAGATCATGCTAATTTTACTAATTGCTTTACAACTAACCTGCCTATTTGTAATCTTTTAATTGGTTGCCTTAAAACTTTTCAAATCCTTTACAAAAATAACTGCTGCATTTATCAGATCTAAATTAAGAAAAATTAAAGTTTAAGCCCTTCAATTCAGCAAAACAAATATTGCAAACAAGTCATTCTTTTAAAATAAATTATTTTCCATAGCAAATCAACTTGGAAAAATCCTCAAAAATCACATAAATTCACTTTCATCATGTTATCTGACATATTAAAATTTCAGATCCAAATTCTTCTTGAAATAATCGGTATAAATTTTAAATCAAAATTTATCACATTTTGCTTTGAAAATTCATAATAAATTTTAAATAGCTTGAAAAATTATAAAAATTAAAACACATCTCCAAAATCATACTTTTTTCATAAAATATAATTTTTCCAAGGCATTCTAAAATCACTACTAATCGGTTTTGCCCTAAAACCGTGTAAATTCATATGTAAATGAATTGATTTAAATCAAACATATAGTAGTTCAAGCATATCATCATCCAGAACGTCATAAAAACGAATTTAATCACAAATCCGAAAACATATAATCATAGAATAAAATGGATATGGTATAAAACTATTATTCACCTTATACATGATAAGGACTGTGAGATTTGTTACAGACTAAATCCCCTAGCTTGACTAAATTTTTCTTCCTCTTTTCCCTTGTTAATGGCCGGCTCTTATAAATTTTGATTTGCGTTTGTGAAAACGAAAGGTGTATGTGAATGGGAAAGAAAGTGAAATGTACAGCCGTGAGTAATAATAATGTCGCTATTTACTAATATGCCCATGTTTAATTAAATACATAAAAGCCAATTTAAGCCCATTTAATTGATTAAGCATGGCCCTATATGATTTATTCAAATCTCAATCTCCTTATCATTCCTATTCTTACATTATTCTATTTACTTTATCTAATTAAATCTCCTGATTGATGTTATCAAAAATTAGGGATGTTACAGGCTTCCCTCCTTAAAGAATTTTGTCCTCGAATGTAATATCCCCTATCTAGAGGCCCGAAGCTAAGTGCTACAGATGCTGCAGCCATCCAAAGTATTAACTTCCGGTGACCAAATACGGTAATGTTAATGGTATTCATAATATCATCATCACATGAATGTGAAACAAAATCACAGATTTCAAAAAAACTTTTCCAATTACATTTTCAAAACATGTTCCATATTCAAATTATATAATCTCATCGCTTTCCCAGATTCAAAAAAAATATAATTATTATATAAATATGCCAAGAGCGACATATGATGATACCCCTTTGGTTGACCAGACTACTATATAGTCATAACTGACCTAATACAAACACAACAGAAATACATCAAAATAAAATAGCAACTCCTAAATAGCTATCCATCAGCCACCTGCTCTCTCCAGAACTTTATTCATCAACCTACTAGTAACCTGTAAACCTCAACCCTCAGCCTACTCAAGTCAATTTTGAGCACCCGAGAATTTAAGAGGAGAACATAAACTTCGAGTTAGACATAAAGCATGGTGTGAATAATACTATACATCTTGGTTATCTGATATTAAGTCACGTTGCTTAGCGAAACGGGTTTCCCATCACTAGTATTCTTTTAAAACATACTTTTGCAAAACTTAATCCTACAACCAAAACTGGTTAAAACTGTAAAGCATTTTATGTAAACATACATATCAGGTAACAAATGGACTATATGTCCGATCACTATAGTTTTTTTGGCTAACTACTAATCTTTGACTGACTCGGGACTATCAGAAAAACATAAAAATGATCTAACATCTGTTAGACAAGTCTTTTGGAGGTCTATCCCTAACTTACTCCTCCCAAGATCCACTGATCTCAATGGTTTTGCGGGAATAACTTACACCGTACAAATATAATCCTTCCTGTGTGTGCTATAATTTCAGTCTTACCTGTGACAAAGCCCTACCTACTGGAATTTTGGACTGAATTAGCTAGGGAGTAACGGCTAATGTATAAGGCAGAATCTTATACCAGTCCCATCTGGTATTCTAATGTCTGAGTCATTTTACTTAAATTTTCCTTGAAAATCTTTTCTTCTCAAATTGATTTAAAACCTTTAAATCAAACCTAAATAAGGAAATATATACTCTATGCTTTACTCATAATCACCTTACCACGTTATATATACTTTACTCAAATCTTCGTTGATGAAAACATTTAAACCGTCAAAAGTACCCATTTCGCAACCAAGTAAAACCCATTTCTTTCACCTAGGCCGAAAAGCCAAAACACTCCTTCTGAAACCATTCATTAAACCTTTCGAAACTATTGAAAAACCTTTCCTTTGAATGGTATAAAACCTTGGACATCCTTCTTTAAAACCATCAAACATTACCTTTCGAAACCATTGGAAAACCTTTCCTCTTAGACCTTTCGAAGCAGTTGGAAAATATTTCCTTTTAGACCTTTCGAAACCATTAGGCAACCACCCCTAGGAACCTTTCTTTAAACCTTTCGAAAGCATCAAAACCTTTGTAAACAACAAACCTTTCGAAAGCATTTGGGTTTAGTTTTAAACATGTGGAAACACCTTTCAAAACCATTTAAAAGTAACTCCTTCGAAACCTTTGGGTTCTACCTTCAACAGAGCAAAAGGGTCATAAAACATTCAAGTCGAAAGCACTCTTTCGAAAGCGTTTCCTAATTAAGGAAGTGATGGTATCGAAATCAACCTTCTGAAAGCATTAGAGAAGTGGCAACTAAGGGGTTCGACCTCGTCGAAAGCAGTTACTTAAAAAAAGGTGCAACCTCTTAAAACCATTCTTTTAAATTCATTGACCCAGTCAAAAGCAAACCAAGTCAAGCTATTCAGTCGAAAGCAAAGCAGGTGCATTTTCATTTAAAAGCAAAGTAGCGCTTCGACCCCTTCGAAACCCCTAGTTACGACCCAATACCTTCCGCCTTTGTCCAATGCGCTAGATATCAATGTATTGATACTAGGCACATTGGTTTCGACTGAGATGGAGGCAGGGGTAAGGAGTCGGCCAAAAGCATTGAAATAGGAAAAAGCATGTTTATAAGTTGATTTGATTTTTAAATTAATTTTTACCTAACCTGCCTTATTTGTCAAATTATGATTGGTTGTAAATTTTGTTTTCTAAAAGTACTTTTCAAGAATAACAATTTGAATTATTTACAAAATACCCCTTCTCCTTTTATAAATATATAAAACATTTAAGTCCCAGACCTTAAATAATTATATATATCCAATAAAACACTTAGGAATATTCTACAAAAATTCCAAAAAATCATTTTTAATATTAACATTTATAAATTTCAGACCATAAGCCAATATAATTTGGCTGTAATTAATTTTAAACCTAATATAGTATTTTCTTCACTAGAAAATTCATATAAAATCCATATTAATTTAGAAAATTATGAAAATTGAAACCCATCTCCAAAATTTCAATTTTGATCTATATCTAAATTTGCAAGGCATTTGGATGTCGTTAAATAGGGTTTTCACACTAAAACATATCATAAAATCTATATAAACAAGCATAAATCATCAACAAGCGTATATAATCATTTTATCCTTCAAAATCATGCATAATATTGCAAATCAAATTTGGACTTTCCTTAAAACTGAAAAAAATTAGAAATTATGAGATGCAGTCATTATTCACCATAGCTTTGTGATTAAAATGTCAGATGTTTTCTTGATTAAATGTTTTGATTCTCCCTCTTGAAATCCTAGCTTTTATCTTCTCTTAACTTGCTAATGATAGCCGGCCTTAGCTTTTATTTTTGATTTATGAATAATGAAGTGAACGTGAGCATTAAGGCGTTGAGGGGTTAAGGGTATAAGGATGTGCCTTATTCCTATTTTGTCCTTGTATATTTCCTAACCTTTATTCTCTTTTTATTATTTAGTTCACTTGTTTAACATCGCATGGCTACCCCTTATTTAATCACAAATCTCAATCCATTAATCACCTTACATTATATTATTTAATTGTATTAATTAAATATTCTAAATAATGTTACTAAAATATGGGTGTGTTACATCAAAATTCAGTAAGGACTAAATACTAAACAAGCAATCATCTGTAATAATTCTTAACAACCATACTAGCCTATCTAACTAGCAACTATATATATAAATCAAATATAGACATACCCTTAAAGCAGATCAGGATAAGTTTCTCGAATCCGGTATTTTATCTTCCAAGTATAATCATTCTCGTTGTCGCTCTACTGAACTTTCGCTAACCTGACTGCCATGTTCCTTAATCTTTTTGCATCTCTCACTACAACCCGAACTGGTTGTCTAATAAAAGTAAAATTTGCTCTACTACCAAGTCTTCCAACCATGCCGGAGGAATAGTAGTATCTGGATCATGCACGTACTTGCAAGAGACACATGAAATACATTATGGACACCTGTCATACTGTTAGGCAACTCTACTCTGTATGTGAGCTTTCCAATCCTCTCTATAATCTGGAATGGGCCAACATATCTCGAGGTTAACCTCCCTGATTGTTTGTGCCAAAATTGGTTACAAACACCCAAGTATCGATGAAAGCACCAGTTCACAATCACAGATCATATATAACAAGTATTTAGAGAATTAAAAATGAAGAGCACTTAGTAAATTAAGAAGAAAGCAGTAAAAAACACAGGGTTTATAGTGGTTCGGCAATCCGCCCACGTCCATTTGAAGTTGATGACTTTATTGCTATTCACTTGCTGATTACAAAGGATTACAACGGATTACAGTGATAAAATTCGAATATAGCTGCAGTTTTGAAGTATGAAAATGGTTTCGGCAGAGTTTGGAAGTCAGGAAGCCAAAAGATCCTTTTTCTATAGGCCCTGGGGCTCTATTTATAGGCGTCAGAGGCAAATATCTTGCTCAGATCTCGAGAGACTTCTTCTGGCACGTGTGTGGTCCCACGGATCGATACCACATAATTTTGACTCGATCCGTGATCGATACGAGTGAATTTCATATCGATCAAGATTTTATCCAATCGAGTCGAAATTTGGCAGGAACGTTCTTTGGGTTGTATGTAAGCTCCTGTGAGTATTTCATAGCATTTGGACTTGTGGATTGCAGGTTATGATCGATGCAAATTTGAGTTTTTCGGTAGTCTGTTTGGTTCGTATCGCTCACTTCATATAAATCCGAGCACGTGTCTGCATGGTGACGTGGCGCTGAGTTCATGGATCGATCCATGCTTTATGCTGAATCGACCGAGTCTTTCTACGTTTGCGCCTCGTTCATATTGATTTGACGTGCCTATGTTCGAGTCGACTGAAGCTCCTATGTTCGTACCGAGTGTCGTGGTTCTGTTTGCATCGATCTAAGCCATATTGTTCCTATCGATTATGTGGTTCTGTTCGCATCGATCGAATTTGTTCCATCTTGATGGACGCGAACAACCGATGGTGTAATTGATACGAACAGATGGTTGCGTGAGTGTTTGATGGATACGAAAAATCAACAATGTGATGGATACGAATAGCAGCCCTATAATGGATACGAACAGTGGCTCCACGATGGATACGAATAGCGTAGTTCAGATGGATTCGAATGTATCGATTCGAACATGGATTTGATGGATACGTATAGTGCATGTTTTATCGATACGAACAAGAACAATGTTCAATTTTGCATCGATCATATCTTGAGCATATGAACTCGGATTGACTTGAAATCCCGAACATCGGCTTCTACGGCTTTGCTTGTCGTGTCTTGTCAATTGTAGCTTGATCCAGACTCTGAAAAAATCCATCGATATCCATAGCGAGCCTACGTACAACCAATCTTTGGGACAAACTATCTTTGGTTTTCAGTTGATCTTTCGGTATCACGGCCTTGCTAAAGGCGGGATAACACTGATTTTCAAATCGCGCCACACCCCTCATTGGTGATACCTTGATGAAAACCTTATCTCCAACTAAGAATTCTAGGTCTTTACGCCTCTTGTCTGCATAATTCTTCTATCTAGACCGAGCTTTCTTCATCCTTTCTTGGATCAATTCAATCTTCTCTGATGCCTCCCTAACCAAATCTGGACCTAAAACTAATCTGTCTCTAGTCTCCAACCAACATGTCAGTGATTTGCATGGCTTTCCATACAAAACTTCAAAATGTGCCATTCCTATACAAGTCTGATAACCATTATTATAGGAAAAATCAACCAAATGTAGGTGATCTTCTGAAGATCCACCATAGTCTAATACACAAGCTCTTAACAGATTCTCAACTACCTCGTTGACTCTCTCTGTTTGCCCATTTGTTTGAGGGTGATATGAAGTACTCATATTATGCTTAGTACCCAACACTTCCTGTAGACTCTTCCAAAATTCACTAGTGAACAAGGCATCTCTATCAATGACTATACTTCTAGGAACTCCATATAGTCTAACTATATTCTTCATGAACAACTTAGCTATATGAGTGTCATCCTGGTTGACTTAATGGGAATGAAATGGGCACCTTGGTCAATCTGCCCACTATGACCCATATACTTCCATTTTCTCTATTTGACCTTGGCAACCCGTCTATAAAATCTATGGATATCAAATCCCATTTTCAAACTGGAACCTCTAAAGGCTGAAGCAACCCACTCGGCTTTTGATTCTTGGCTTCCACTTGTTGATAGTTTGAATACTGCCTAACTTACAAGCCAACATCCCTCTTCATACCTTCCAAATAGATGCTCCTCTTCACATCTTGATACATCTTGGTCCCTCCAGGATGAATCATAAACTTGGATCGATGACATTCTCCAAGAACTTCTTTCCTCAAGTCCTCCACATTCGGAACAGACAATCGTCCCTTCTTTCTCAACCATCCCCTCTTGCCAAGGCTAAAATCCATCAAATCATTGATCTAAGTTCCATCCTCAAGCCTTCTAATCTTCTCATCCAATACTAGATCCTCCTGCTTGGAAGCAATCCTTTCGATCAACACTAGTCGAACTTCTAAACAAGATAACTTGGGGGTATTCTGACTAGAACTAGCAGTCGATCTTAACTGTACATCACAAATGGTTAAAGCTTCTAAATCCTTCCACTCTTCCAACATATCTAACAATACATTCTGATATCTTCTGCTAACAGCATCCGCTATCTTATTTCCTTTCCCTGGTGTATACTATATTCAAAAATCAAAAGCAGCTAAAAACTCCAGCCACCTCTGTTGTCTCATATTCAACTCTTTTTGAGAGAAGAAATATTTTAAAGACTTATGATCTGTGTAAATCTCAAATCTCTCCCTTAAGAGATAATGTCTCCAAATCTTCAATGTGAAGATCACCGCAACCAACTCCAAATCATGAGTATGGTATCTTACTTCATGCGGTCTAAGCTGTCATGAAGTATAGGCAATCACTTTACCCTTCTGCATCAACACAATTCTCAATCCAGTTCCACATGCATCGGTATACACCAATAACCCTTGGTTTCCATCTGGAACTACTAACACAGGTGCATTGGTCAACAAATGCTTCAACTTAAGGAATGCTTCGTTGCATTTGTCGGATCAAACAAACTTCACCTCCTTCGTGGTTAGCTTAGTCAAAGGCGCTGCTATCTGTGAGAAACACTTGATGTATCTCTGGTAATAGCTAACAAGTCCAAGGAAATCTCTAATATCAGTCACAATCTCTGGTCTCTTCCATTATTAACAGCTTCGATCTTAATTTGAATCGACTGATAAACCCTTCTCTGAAACCATGTGACATTTGGAAAACTTCTCATTTAGCTGATGCTGCCTCAGCGTCTCAAGCACAACTCTAAGATGATCTACATGCTCTCTTTCATCCTTATATTATACCAAAATGTCATCTATAAACACCAACACAAACTTATCCAAGTACTCTCGGAAAACTCGGTTCATCAAATCCTTGAAGAAAGTAGGTGCATTCGTTAACTCGAATGGCATTACTAACCACTCGTACGAACCATGCCTAGTCTGAAATGTTTTCTAAGGAATACTATCCTCTAGCACTCTTAACTGATGGAAACTTGTTGTCAAATCCAACTAGAAAAACACACTGCTCCACATAACGGATTAAATAGATCATCAATTTTCAGCAAAGGATGCTTATTCTTAATCATCCACTTTTTCTACTTACGAAAATCAATACACATCCTCAAGACTCATCTGGTTTCTTCACGAATACCACGGTCGCTCCCCAAGGCGAAGTGCTTAGTCTAATAAAATTCCTTTCTTCTAGATGCACTAGCTGCACCTTCAATTATCAATTCCTTCATCTCAATTGGTGTCATCCTGCTAGGTGGTCTACTTACAGGTTCAGCTCCTGGCAAGAGATCTATCTGAAACTCAACAGTTTGTTTCAGTGGTAGTCTTATAACCATCTCAAAGACATCTGCAAACTCTCTTGCTACTCGACCTGACTTAACTTTTCTCCCACTTCCATTTCACTTAACAAAGCAAAACTATTCTGGTCAGAATTCGCTATTGAGAATATTACTCGGTTATGACTATCAGGATGTCTTAATGATATCTCCCTATCCTGGCCTCATACCTACCCAACCAATGCATACCCAAAATGATTTCGAAATCAATAACATACAAACTGCATGCAAACTTATGACCTAATAAATCAATTTTTGCATACCCTCCCATTGGATTTGCAACCCTTAAGGAAGTAACAAGGTAGGTGGGTCTAAGCATAATCTATCAAACAAACACCGAGATATGAATGAATGTGATGTAACAGTATCAAAAAATACCCCAACTAGTATACTCTGAATCCAAAGCGTATGTTCCATCATGGTTTTCCCTTTATCAGCTGCAGTAGGCCTAGCTGATCTAGTCAAATAGAAAAACTTTCCATTTGTCAGCCCTGACTGGCTCCGGACATTGATTCTTGTAATGCCTAACTTGATCATAGCCAAAGCACTTTACATTCTTCTTATTTGCAGCCTTCTTCCCATTACTTGATCGGCACTCATTCACATAATGATCCTTCTTGTCACACTTAAAGCAGACTAACTTAGCCTTTGCCTTCTTGGCAACGTCTCCCTTCTTGGCTCCCTTCTTCTTAAAGAACTTTCTTTTCTTTCCCTGAGAACCCTAGATTTCCACTGGCTTCTCTCTAATACAATTAGCTAGCATCTCCTCATGGTGAATGGCCATCTCCACAACTAATTACTAGGATCGCGAAGATGTGGTAGGGTCACCCTAATAATCTCGAGCCTCATTCCCCAAATGAACTTCGCGTTCCTTCCGATGACGATTTCTATAGTATTATGCCAATAATGGGACAATTCATCAAACTTAGTGGCATACTCAACAACCGACATCTCTCCCTGCTCCAAATCGATGAACTTCCTTATCAGCTCCGACTTAGAAAACTCAGAAACAAACTTTTAATCAAATCTCCTTTAAAAATTAGCCCAAGTCAACCGCTTCTTCGGAACTCCAACGGTAATACTATTCCACTAGTGAAGCGCCGACCATTGAAACTGTATAAAGGCAAACCTTCTCTTTTTCACATTATCTAAACCCAAATTAACAAATATCCTTTCACAGTGCAACAAAAAATTCTCAACTTCCATAGCATTCTCCATCCCCATAAATGGCTTCCCACCAAGACTAGCATAGTCTCTACTCAGCTTAACGTTATTATTCCCAACCAGAGCAACAAGATTAGCTTCTCCAGCATTTCCAGCAATCATGCTTGCATCATATTGACAAAGAACTAATACATCACTCCCATATCTACTGGTGGGTTTCTAGCACCCATATCGGCATGGGTATTTTGGTTATTAGCATTAGCTGGTCGACCCGACTTCATCCTAGTTGTAACGACCCTTTTTTGTACCCTTTGAATCGACAATAAACCACACAAGTCCAACTCAAATTGCATGAATAAGCGGATCATTAAGGATAGAAAGAAAATAAAGATAGAACAGAATCTCACACGAATGGAATAACATATATTATTTCAATAATAACCTTTACAGCGGAAAATTTTAAAATACCATATCAGAGTCTAAACTAGATTCAGCCTAGACAGTTATAAACACTTGTCCTTACAATTGCCGATAAATGTCAAACTAAAACTAACAAACCACAGCGGATAATAGAATACGTCTATACGATGATGAAGATCTCCAGCTCTCCTCTGGAAACTCCAACTGTCTTCAACTAAACCTAAAACTATTCGGATCTGACCCGAGTATTAAAAATACCCGGATCAGGCTTGATAAACCAGCGTGAAATACTCGAAATTTATAATGTATAAATCATGATGATGTTATCAAAACCTTTGAAAAGAAGGGTATCTCATAAGATCACGCCCACACATAAACACGGACGGTTTTTTACCTTATGATAACCAAAACACTTCGTACTAAAATACACTTGATATTATTTTTAATGACATTCTTTGAAAAATACTTTTCAAATAAACTTATTCAAATAAGGTATCAATATCTGGACTAAGTCTAAGGTAACATAGCCAGACTAGGTCAAAGGAATATACTAAACAGGATATATGATACCAGAAAGGGTAACTGAAATGTTTACAAGTCATTACTGCTATTTTGGGAATATAATCAAAACCGCAAATCTCGTATTAGGATTGGATTTCCATCATGATAGGAAACTAGTGGAAATATCAATCTGTATCCATGCCTTACGTCCAAGAGACAGACGTCGTTATACAACAACACAAATGGCTAAAAGTGGATACAATCTGCGAATAGCAATCAAGGACTTGGACTTCGCGCATCCCTACCATAAGGCACAGAAGTATCCGGTACCTTGGGCTCAGAACATCTAATAACCCAAGTCACTACTATCCGAAAAGCGAGCATACATCTGACCACATAGAATTCCATCATAACCGAGGTGTGAGGCTCGCGAGGCAACAATCAACTTAAACAAAGCCACGCTTTTCATACAAAGCCACGCTTTTTCATAACAGGTTCCACTTTGAATGCCACACCGCCATTCCTTTGATCACCATTTGACACCCACAAGCATACAACCTCTGAGCTCGTATGTCTCAGAGAAGGGTGTCAAGCTAAGAGAAGTTTCCTTTCCCTCCAAAGCAGATGTACATTTGTAAAAGTCAAACGTTATGTCTCAGAAACGCAATGTCAGACACTCGTCCACACAAGTTCGTTCTGGGACGGAATGAAATCGAAGGCACTTTCCTCAGCCAAGCAGTCCTCACGCTATGAAGATCCACGGTCTTCAATAATCATCATCTTCAACATATCTTCACTTTCGAACGTATACATTGGTTCGAAGTGGTTTTCAGATAGGAATCGCCCAAATCCGACTCTGGCTTCTTCGAAGCCAATCATCGATTTAAAAAGATGTTAGGTTCATATGTGGATATCAATCATCAATCAATTACTTTATCTTCTATTTAAATCGAATATCTTAGTTAGATATATTCTTTTTAATTTACTTCATTTTCTTTTCAAATGTATATGGAATCATTAAGCCACATTTATCAAATCATTTGATTTATTAGCCTTTTTTAAATCCTGGAATAATTCCAAATAATTTTTTCTTTTACTTATGAAAATATTTTCAAATCATTCATTAAATATTAATCAAAGATTTCTTATATTCAAGTTATAACTTTTAACTTAGGGAAAATATTCCTAATTCATTCATTAAATCTTAATCAAAGATTTCTTTCTTAATTTCAAATCGTATTTTTGCAAATCAAAGATTTTCGTAACAGAGCACTACTGCCACTTTAAATATGGTAAATTCACCTCCAGGGACTAATAGCATCCTACATGATGAAGATCTTTGTTTTCAATATGTTTCATTTCGAAAAGTAGTTTGAAGGGGTTTGGTTAGGAATCACCCAAATCTGATCCCGGGTTTTTAGATAGGAACCACCAAAATCCGATCCCGGTTCCTTCGTGCCAATAATCGATAAAATGACGTTAATTTCATATGGGGTTTCGAAAATTAGTTTAAAGTGATTTTCGGATAGGAATCACCCAATTCCGATCCCGGTTCTTCGGATAGGAATCACCCAAATTCGATCTCGGTTCCTTCGTACTAATCATCAATAAAAGATATTAAGTGGTTAGTTAACATTCAAAGAATTTATTTTTTTCTCTTATCTTGGCAAAACATAAATATGATCTTTTAGAGCATCTGGGCTTTCCTTTTGATCTGTTTCACCCCTCGCCTAAAATGAGAAAACATATGCCAGGTAAGTTCAGGGCACTGGTTGCTCCATCCATAAAGTTAGTTAAACACCTTGTTTTATCTTCCCAGATCTCACAGGCAGGATAAATGTACTAGTCATTTTCGCATACTCAGTTTGTTATTACATTCAATATTCTTCATTTTTTGTTTAAGTGGTACAAACAATTCATCTTAACCATTTATTCAAAATCTTATTAAAACTTCCAAATCACCTTTAAATTACTTAATTATTCTTTTAAAATCTTTCACAAAAGACTTAGGAAAGAATGGTTAAGTTTAAAATTACATTTTAAAAGTTATTTCAAACTACTGCGAAAAGTATTGTGAAAAGTGTTGCAAATAGCGTTTTAAAAGCTATATTCTTCATAACGACTTTTATATCATTTAGAAATTCATATTTTCAACTTAAATCTCTTTTAATACATTTTAAAATATTTTTAGGATTTATTTCATATTTTTAAAATATTTAAAATATCAAATTTAAACTTGGTCACTTTACTGCAAAAGCGCGATTTTTTTCTGGAAAATTGTTTTGGACATATTTAAAATATACAAGATGAAATTTTGATTTTCTTTCTTTATTTATTGAAACATATTTAAATATTTATAAAACATTTCTAACTCATTTTAAAACTATTTTCAAAACGTTTAAGCACTCTATATACACCATTTCATTTTCAAAAGGAAAATGATTTCCTTTATGCTTATCGACGTGTATTAAGTGACTTGGTAAAATAATTTAACAATCATATTAAACAATCAATACTTGATTAGAAAAGTATATATAAGCATCCATAACAATCATAATTCAACATCAAACATGTATATTTGTAAATAGAGATGTTAAATAGAGTTTCTCACCATAAATCAAAGCGATTAACTTCCTACCAACATTCTAATCAACCAATACTTCACTAATTAATTCCTACTCCATTAAACACTAGCAAACAACACCCTCTTCCTTCCAATAGCTCACTGAGGCTTGAGATGGAGGTTGGTCGAAAATATAGAGAAGAAGCGGTAGAGCTTTGAACTTGAATTCTCAAAATTAGACCCGAATAATAGGTCGTCTTCTCTCTTGTTTTTGACTCTCTTACTCTCAAAATTTGAAAAACTTGTTAACTAAAATGTTTTTAAAAATTCTTTTCTCTTGAATATAAGCTTTGAGGAAGATATAATATAATGAAGAAAATGTATTGTCGGATTGACAAAAATGAAGCTCGAAAATGCACTTCAAATAATTGAGTTTTAGGTATAGCGAACCTCAAAACTAGAAAAAGTGTTCAACATAAAAGTTGTCATCACTGGAATTTTATATTGTTTGAAAAATATATTTTCTTAATTTGGATTAGTTATGATCTAGTTATGATCAAAACAAAATGGCATATTCTCTGGTTTAAAAACTAGGCCAGAGAATGCACTGAAAAAAAGTGGATTTTGACATGGTTATATTTAGAATGAGACAAAGTGGTCAACACAAAAGTTGTAGCCACTGGAAAAATACATGATTTTAAAAAAATTGTATTTTGGTTCTGTTTTAAAGAAGTTACGGTCGAGAGAAGAAGAGGTAAAATGTGGAGAAAAGAGGAGTTTGATTTGAAGAGAATGAACATTGATTCCTTTTGATTATTTTGTAAATACTTTAATATTATTTCTTTCTGATTTTTTCCTATGGTTTGGAAACCATTAAAGAGAAGAGGAAGAAAATGAAAAAGCTTGCAAAAAGAAGAAGAAACGTGAATGAAAGTGAGAATGAGGTGGGTATTTATAGAAAAAGAAAGAAGTGGTAAATTTACCAAAATAACCTCTTACCAAATTACCAAACTGACCTTACTTCAACCTAAAGCAATCTACACTTTTTCAATACTTAACATCATCTTTCACATCTTTACTTTATATCTTAGTCACTTAAATAATAAGTAAAGAATATCATAATTATATTGGTTTTGATTTGATGTTTGCTTTTTCTTACTTTTGTTAATTCTTACTTATTTTTACTAATGACTTCTAGAAGTTTTCTATTCTTATATAGTAAAAGTAAACTTGATTAGTGAATTAATTAATACTTATATCATTTGAATATATGTTCCCATATAAGAAATATAGGTGCAACAACGTTGCGACAACTTTTAATCGACAAAATGTTGATTTTCGACAAAATGTTTTACGGTCACATTTTGACGTTTTAGTTAAAATATTTACTTATGTAAACCAAATTTGAAAAAAATTTGTATAATGTTATTTAAAAATATAAACACTTATAAATTAATTAAAATAATTTATTTAACCATTGAAACTTACTTTTCTAAAATCAGCATTTTGTCACTTCTGTTGATTTAGGTAAATGTTGTATACTTCTCTCTCCAAATCCTATCTAATATTGTTTGAATCATATAACCTTACATATTTTATATTTAAAATCAGTTTAAACAGTATATTCTAAAGTGGTCAAATTCTGGATCATTACATTCTCCCATACTTAAAATAATTTCGTCCTCGAAATTACCCAAACAAAAGTTTACCTAAAACATTTATTTTTAATTTTAATTCCATATAATACGCACAGATCATCTGTATGAAATATCTTATTTGATCTTCTATTCGAATACACAACTTTATTTTCGAACTAGTATCGATTCCCCGATCCTCTAGTGCGGACTCTGATCAGGCTCTTTGCTTAGAAACCTTTGCTTTTCTTGTATAGCTGTCAACTATGATAGAAAACTAAAGTACCTAACCATAAACCCTCATCAATATTCGTCGTCAAGAATCGAGTGACAAATCCTTTTATGGACCGGTGTAAACACCTCAAAGTTCTGTAATCAAATCATAAATCAAAATGTGTGTGACGAAATGATCTACATATAATATATGTATTTACTAACTTGATAAACTTTTTTCATAAATCTATTATCTTAAGTTTATTTCATCTTATAACTTATGTAAATCAATCACTTTTAAAGGCTTAAGTCCAAATTCTTAGTTAATGCTGGAACTCATTAATAAAACATTTTCCAGGTTATAATTACCTTTCTGAGGAGTCATTATTTTTTTGCTTAATAGTTCATGACTTAAATCTATATTCGTATGATATACTTTTACATCCTAAGAGTATATATTAGTCCCAAATTCCAAATTGATTTTACTTAAATCCGTCTATCTTACAAATTTATACTTTGTTGTAATTTACGATATCTCAAATTCATAAGTTATAAAACTTATTTCTTATTTAATACTATTATTAATTTTATAGCTTTGAAAAACAAAATTTTAAAACCACCCGTATTTAAATTCTCGTAACTCTTAACTCTCTCTTCTTTTCTTTACAAATTAGATTTATAAATTATCCTTATCTTATTTCATTTACTCAAAGTATTTTACAATCCTTTACCAAAAGTTTTCACAAATTTCTTAGCTCTAAGTTATGTACGATTCAGAAATTTTCGACTGTCCAAAATCGTCGAGAACTTTGTTTTATCTTATCAATTAGCGATCCCAATTTATCTTTATTTTAAATACTTTTATAAAGATTACTAAAATGATTCACATTATTTCTTTAACTTAAGAAAATTATATGGATCGAGTAACTCCAATACAATCCAAGGAACTGGGTATTACCAATAGTATTATATATCCTCTTAACAAGAAGAGTAATACTTAAGAGAAGTGCTTACCATCCGAACACATCTCTTGCCAAATTTTTGGATTATTTTCAAGCCAATCGAATTAGTTATCATAAAATACCTACTTTTATTTAAAATAATACCATTTTCAAAATCCTTTAGAGATTACTTTATAAAACCTATCTTATACATTCATTTTATCTTATATAATTAACTACATTTAAATTTCCACAACTTTTTAAATTAGTCGAATTTAAATTCTCATTCCTTTTATATTATTCTTTTTTAAACAATCATTTAAATACATTTTTATCTTATATGTTCATTCCCCAAATATCAAACACCTTATAGTCAAATCGTAAAATTTAATTCATAAGGTATTTGCACTTAAACTTTTAAATCAAACAATTGATCAATTTATGATAGTAACTTAATATTATCATTTATTAATTTATTATTTTGGAATAAGTATTAAAGATCTGAATTACCTTATCAGATTTTTACTTATCGATTATCTTTATGAAACATATTATAGTCAAACAAGGAAATTCTAATCACAAGATGTTCATATTTAAATTTCACTAATACTGATTTCTAACTACACAACTTTTCAAAATATAGACTTTATCTTCAAGATATAATCCTAGGTAAAATTATTTCATTTACCAATTTTTCAAAATTAGTGTGTCGGTCCGCCTCCTTTAAGTGTTTAGGAATCCCTATCGATAAGGTGATCAGGCGCATCGATCAGAATCCATAAATCACTCAACGGATAAATCAACACAAAACAATTTATTAGTCACTAACAAATACGTACTCATATATAATACACTTAAACTCATTCTAGGGTGTTACTAACCCTATCTCTAATGAGTTACTCATCCTAAGGTATTACTAACCCTATATCTAATGAGTCTTTACCCCAATAAAGCCAAGATTTTCGCTTAACCGTAGGCTATGATACCAAATGTAACAGCCCATTTTTTCATACGCTTTGAATCGATAATAAACCACACATGTCCAACTCAAATAAGTGGATCATTAAGGGTAGAAAGAAAAAAAAGATAGAACAGAATCTCACACAAATAGAATAACATATACTATTTCAATAATAATCTTTACAGTGGAAAATTTTAGAATACAATATCAGAGTCTAACCTAGATTCAGCCTGGTCAGTTATAAACACCTGTCCTTACAATTGCTGACAAACATCAAATTAAAGAAACAGACCACAGCAGATAATAGGATACATCCATACGATGATGAAGATCTCCAGCTCTCCCCTGGAAACTCCAACCGTCTTCACCTAAACCTAAAACTACTCAGATCTGACCCGAGTATTAAAAATACCCGAATCAGGCTTGATAAACCAGCGTGAGATACTCGAAATTTAAAATGTATATATCATGACGATGTTATCAAAACCTTTGAAAAGAAGGGTATCTCATAAGACCGCGCCTGCACATAAACACGGATGGGTATTTACCTTATGATGACCAAAACACTTCATACCAAAATACACTTGATATTATTTTTAATGACATTCTTTTGAAAACACTTTTCAAATAAACTTATTCAAATAAGGTATCAATATCTGGACTAAGTCTGAGGTAATATATCTAGATTAGGTCAATGGAATATACCGAACGAGATATATAATACCGAAAATGGGGTAGCTGAAATGTTTACAAGTAACTACAGCTATTTGGGGAATACAATCAAAACCATAAATCTCGTATTGGCATTGGATTTCCAACATGATAGGAAACTAGTGGAAAGATCAATATGTATCCACGGCTTACGTTCAAGACTCAGACGCCATTATACAACAGCACAAATGGCCAAAAGTGGATACAATCTGCGAATAACATCCAAGGACTCGGACTTTCACGCATCCCTTCCATGAGTCCGAAACGTATCTGCTACCTGCTGTATTGGTTTCAACTGGGTGGGTTTTGGCTGGGTTGGTTTCACTGAGTCGAAGTGAAAGCATTTGAGTCGAAAGGCGCTACCAAAGGAGGCGGGACCTGCTTTTATGAATGTAGGTTGAAATCATGCTAATTTTCATAATTGCTTTATAACTAAGCTGCCTATTTGTAATCTTTTAGTTGGTTGCCTTAAAACTTTTCAAATCCTTTACAAAAATAACTATCGCATTTATCAGATCTAAATCAAGGAAAAATTAACATTTAAGCCCTTCCATTAAGCAAAACCAATATTGTAAATAAGTCATTCTTTTAAATAATTTATTTTCCATAGCAAATCAATTAGGAAAAATCCCTAAAAATCATAAAAATCACTTTCATCATGTTATCTAACATATTAAAATTTTAGAACCAAATTCTTCCTGAAATAGTATATATTAATTCTAAACCCAATTTTATCACATTTTCCTTTGAAAATTCTTAATAAATTATCCATAGCTTGAAAAATTATAAAAATCGAAACGCATCTCTAAAATCAAATTTTTTCATAATATATAATTTTTCCATGGCATTATAAAATCATTACGAATCCGTTTTTCCCTAAAACCATGTAAATTCATACGTAAATGAATTGATTCAAATCAAACATATAATAGTTCAAGCATATCATCATCCAAAACGTCATAAAAACGAATTTAATCGTAATCCGAAAACATATAATCATAGAATAAAATAGAAATGGTATAAAATTATTATTCACCTAATATATGATAAGAACGTCTAGATTTGTTGTAGATTAAATCCCCAAGCTTGATTAAAATTTTCTTCCTCTTTTCCCTTGTTAATGATCGTTTCTTCTAAATTTTGATTTGCATTTGTGAAAATGAAAGGTGTACGTGAATGGGCAAGAATATGAAATGTATAGCCGTGAGTAATAATATTGCAACTATTTAGTAATATAACCATGTTTAATTAAATATATAAAAGCCAAATTAAGCCCACTTAATTGATTAAGCACAACCCTGTATGATTTATTCAAATGTCAATGTCCTTATCATTCCTATTCTTACATTATTCTATGTAATTTATCTAATTAAATCTCCTGAATAATGTTATCAAAAATTAGGGATGTTACATCGATGATGGAAAACTGGTGCTTGGAGCGCACGCTCTAGGCATTGCACCGGTCGATCGATCGGCACCTGGAGTGTGTGCTCTAGATGCCTCTTTCCCTCCCCAATGTGTGTTGTTTGACTTGGTTTTGCTTGATTTACTTTTGAGGTAGTTGATTGCCTTCCTTGCTTCTACGATTCCTAAAGTCTTCTTTCCTATTTTCTAATATTCGAATCTCCAACTTTAAAGATTCGTTGATTCTTTGATTTTGAAATTGTATGTATATCCACCTAATATATATGGTTTGAATACAAGCAATTTATAAAAGGCAGTTTATTATAATTTACTACTTTCAACTTATTTCCAAAACAATTTAATTCACTTTATAAATGGTTATAATAAGTAATTATATACTAAATATTGTTGAGTAAAAATAGTTGATGGGTTCTGAAATACAGTTTTGGATCATAACCGTATGATTTTATAAATAAATGTTTATATATCTGTGCAGCATTGGAATATGGTTTGTAGACTAAATACCTTCTAAGTGGGATTTTTAAAAAACTACACACACACACACACACACACAAATGTAATTGCATTTGGATATTAAATCAGATTTTTTTGAAACACCCCACACCCCTTAGTATACCCAAAAAGGTCACACTAAAGGATATGGTGCGTTATAGGTGTAGCTAAAAAATTACGGAGACTAAGATTCACGAGACAAATAAGTAAAAACAGCGGAAACATTGAAATTGTAACTTATTATTCAAAATAAGACCTCATAAATAAGTCTGAGAAACATCATATGTCTCAAATACCAAATACACATGTCTTATGAAAAATGCATCTCAGTCTCATAAAACCAGAGTATAATAAAAATAATCATCCCTCTCATAGTACAAGTACATCAAAAGCCATATGAAAAGAAAACTGAAAAGAAGAAAAAATCACGAAGAAAAACTTCGCAATTGAATCTCCAAGAAATCTGAATCTACTGTCCTTTCCTCTGCTGGCCTATAGGGGAAAAAGAGAAATAGAGGAGTGGGTCAAACTATATGTCTGGTGAGCGGAAGTAATTACTAGTATTTTTAAACAAGATAAGTTAATAGAAATAGCAATAGTTCTTGTATAAAAGGAAATAAAGAAAGGATTAAACTAGGATAAATACTATTTAACTGTTTGCTTTGGTTGTTTTGATTCTTTGGATTGTTTGCACTTGTCTTAGATTTTGTAATTAGGCTGAAATCCTAATCCTATTTTAATAGGCGAAAATCTTAATTCTACCCATTGATCGGCCTTCTATCTCTGTTGTGCCACTATGAGCTAGTCCTATCATGTGGGCCTCACAACTAAAGACACATGTTTAGCGCTTGGAACGTAGTAGTGAATTACAACCCTAATCGTTGTCGCAAGCTTGGTCACCATTGGTACACACTCAATGTTGCCCTCCTCTTGTGACCTCTTACTCAACCTGTCAGCATAAGCGTGCCTAGCCTCACCTAATCTATTGTGAGACCTTCAGTCCTAGCATGAAAGGGTCCTATCCAGTCTCACCTAAGTGTTTTGTGAGACCGTCAGTACTAGTCTGAAAGGGAATGCTGCGGGTATGGGTCCTAACAAACAAAATCTAGTTGCACCCCTTACCCAAATCCTCCGATTTGAGCTTCTATCTATTGGCCACTTTTTTACCCTATGTCCCGGCCTCACTAAGTATTGTGAGACCATCGGTCCTAGTCTGAAAGGGTCCTTCCCAACCTCACCTAATCCGTTGTGAGATCATCAGTCCTAGTCCGAAAGGGAATGTTATTGGTATGAGCCCTATTTATATTCTTGCTTATTAACTTAGTGTAAGTTTTAAAATAAGCCACTTCTGTTATTTCTGCTCTGTTTGCTTATTAACTTAATCTAAATCTTAACATATGCCTTTACTGTTCATTCTGCCTAATTATAACCTACGTGCTAATTGTTATTCATCGTTTCTATCTTTTTAGTTATAACCACTAGCTATAAACATGCTTGCAAAGATCTCAAATTTGCCTATTTCAGTCTATCTTCTTCTTATTACGGTCTTTCTTATTTTACATCTAGTTTCTGTAAATTTAGTATTTAATTCTATTTACTCCAATTATTCTCTTTTTTTGTTATTTTATTCGCGTAGAAAGAAATAAAAAGAAACTAACATTTAAAAGTTGAATTCTAACATAAAATAGATGTAAATAACTGTAAATTACCAAATAAAATAGATGAATAAAATAGACTGAAAAGAACTTTAAAAATTAATTGTAAATAACTTATATAAGAATTGTCTCAAAATTGCAGAAAAACTACAACTATTGAGAACCCTATTATTTAAAATTACTTAAAAATCTCAAATAATTACTAAATAATCAAATGTGGTTCTTAGATCTATTCCTTGGTCTTCCATGATCCACTTCAAGATCATAGAATATTTTTATTTAAAAGATCTTATCCTCATAAAAATATTCTATTTATGGTCCAGCCTCAGGCAATGAACCCAAATAGGAGAAAATCTGAATGAGAAAAATAGTTAGGCCTAGGATCTTATTTATATTGTTATTTGAGGATTTCAGACCATTGGGTTGAAGATTAAACCTAGTGCAACCATGTCATAGGCTCACCGGGAACCGTCGGATGGAAGCACGAATGCATAAGATTGAAAAGATATTGTAAAACACGTCATCAGTTGAAACTGGACGAAACAACGTCCTAATATAAGGGCGGATTGACTTGGAATAAGCAAAGGTCGACCAATATATGTTAAAGGTCGACCTATGCAAATTAGGGGTCGACCCTAAGGTAGACCTGACCAACTTTTTCTTCTTCTTCATTTCTTGTTTATTTCGTATCTTCTTCGTTTTAGCTCGGATTTTTTAAAACTATATACGGAAATTGATAAGAAAATCGCCATGGACACATTGGTGCAACACTCGTAGATCGATTCAGATAATTTCACAAACTTATTTTATTATTTAATTAATTCTTTAATTAATTATTATAGCTTAATTTTGGGCTGTTACATTCTCCCCTCCTTAAAGGATTTTGTCCTCGAAATCTCCAAGGACAGAAGAATGAAATAAATATTTTCATCCAAATTCTTTAGCCATATACTCAACCACCATCCATTACATCCATTGTCCTTAATGTTTCTAATGCAATTTATGATATATATTTTTGCAAATAGTGTAGTGCTAATTTCCTTAACTAATGCAAAAGATTAGGTGGTCTACTGATTCAGTCGACCTCCTTTTTATGCAATCATGTTCGTGCCATGTATCCAAACGAATGCAAATTCCCTAATGGCAACTGATAGTTCTATATGCATGCTACAATCATCATACAAATGTAACAATCATATGCTAATCATCCATTTATAGCAACCATGAAAATAAAACAAAAATGCAAATGCACACACATCCATATGCATATGCTCTAGTGACCTAGTTACGCTGATCCCTAATAGATAATAGTGCCTAGTGTATATATGCGCCCATTAGCATCCACTAGCAAACACTTACAACAACTAGCGTTCATCATACATAACATGTTCTAGTAACATGTTTAAATTCAGTCCTACCATCCACAGATTAAATCTTAAGATCCACCCTCCCAAAGGATACTAAAGGAAAGAACATATTCAAAAGTAAAGCTGGAAATAGGAAATTCAAAACGTACCATTGAAAAGATATAGATAAGAGGTACGTATTTTCTCCTTAACCTCCCACGTAGCATTTTCAATGCTGTCTCTCCACTGCACCTTAACCAATGGGGCTTCCTTATTCCTAAGCTTCTTGATATCACGTCCTACGATCTTGGTAGGAATGCGACGAACCGATGCTTCTCTCTCCACTTCAACTTTCTCAAGTTGACTAGGTTCCACTACCTCCGTTGAATCATGTAAGCACTTTCTCAAGTGAAAAACATGGAAAACATCATGAACCCTTGTGAGCCTCTCCGATAGCTTTATCTGATATGCCATCTTCTCTACTCTTTCCACAATGGGGAACGGTCCTACGAATCTGGGAGCAAGTTTCCCACTTAATCCAAATCTTACTACCTTCCTTAGCGGAGATACCTTAATGAAAACCAAGTCTCCTACCTCAAATTCGATATCCCTTGTCCATTTATCTACATAGGATTTCTGTGTATCTTAGGCCGTCTTCATTCTTCTTCTGATTAAATCAATCTTTTCTGACGTCTCCCTAATCATGTCGGGACCAAGTAACAATCTTTCTGTAGACTCCAACCATCATGAAGGAAACTTGCACGGTCTTCCATAGAGAGCTTCAAAAGGTGCCATCCTAGTGCTAACTTGAAAACTATTATTATATGCAAATTCCACTAAAGGAAGATGCTCCTCCCAAGTTTCTCCAAAATCCAGAATACACATCCTCAATAAATCCTCAAGAACTCTATTAACTCTCTCTGTTTGGCCATCCATTTGAGGATGATAGGTTGTACTCAATCTAAGTTGTGTGCCTAGAGACTCTTGCAAGCTTCTCCAAAACTCATTAGTAAAGATAGGGTCTCTATCGCTCACTATGCTAGAGGGAACTCCATGTTGAACTATCCCATGAACATATAAGGATGCCAAATAAGGTGTTGTCCTCTTATTCTTGACTGGAATGAAGTGGGCGCTCTTAGTCAAACGATCCACAATCATCCAAATACTACTATTCCCCTTCCTAGATCGGGGCAAACCATCTATGAAGCCCATCAAAACACTATCCCACTTCCATTCAGGTACATCCAATGGTTGAAGCAATCCACCGGGCTTTTGCTGCTCCGCCTTAACTCTTTGGAAAATAAGACATAACCACAAACTCTGCTTCATCCTTCTTCACGCAACTCCAGTGAAATACTCTCTTCATATTCTTATACATCTTATCACACCCGGATGAATAGTCATTCGAGAATGGTGTGCTTCTTCTAGAACTGTTCTCATTAGATAACTAGTGTGGGGGACACAAAGTCTTCCATCTCTCCTTAGCCACCCTTACTATCAAAGGAATAGCGTTGGAGATGTCTAGAGACCTCACCTCTGCTAATCCTCTCTAGAATATCCATAAGCTATGAATCCACTTGCTGCCTTGAGCTAATCTAATCTATGAGGGTAGGCTTAACCTCAAGTGTTGTTAATAGTTCAGGGGTAATGTCTGTAGAGGGCTTAAAATCAAAGGTGGAAATTAACTTAGGCTTTTCCACTCCACGAATATTGGACTAAGGGTTGCTTTCTTCCAACTTAATGCATCTACAACCACGATTCCCTTGCCAGGGGTATAAGCTCTTCAAAGTTATATGTTGCCGAGAACTACATCCAACGCTGCTACCTCAAGTATAAATCCTTTTTTGAGAATAGGTACTTCAATAATTTATGATCAGTGAAAAGCTCGAGCCTCTCTCTTAGTAAGTAATATCTCCAAGACTTGAGCGTGAAAACAAAAGCAGCTAACTCCAAATCATGGGTAGGGTAGTTCTTCTCATGATTTCTCAACTGTCTGCTTCCATAGCATACTACCCTCCTCTCCTGCATCAATACTGCTCCACGACCTGTTCAAATGCATCAGTGTATACTGCAAAAGGCTTAGCTCCATCGGGAAAAACTAATACCGGTGCACTAGTAAGGTCCCTCTTTAGCATCATGAAGGAATCCTTAAAATCTACGTCCCACACGAATGTCGCATTCTTCATAATGAGGCGAGTAAGCGATGCTGAAATCTTAGCAAAATCTCTAATAAAATTCCTATAATAGCTAACCAAACCTAGGAAGCCTCTAACTTCGGTAGCGTTCGTGGAAGCTTTTCAATTTTGTACTTCTACTACCTTAGGGGGATCCACCGCTAGACCCTCTTTTGAGACTACATACCCCAAGAAACGCACTTCTTTACGCCAAAAGTGACACTTCGAGAACTTTGCCCTTAACTGATGAACATGAAGTGTACGAAGAACCTCTTCTAGATTAATAGCATGCTCTTCCATACTCTTGGAAAACACCAAAATGTCGTCCATGAATACTACTACGAATTTATTTAGGACATCTTGGCTCATAACATCTACAAAATAGGCTAGGGCATTGGTCAGCCCAAATGGCAAAACCAACCATTCAAAGAATCCATCGGGTGTCCTAAATATTGTCTTATAGATGCTATCAGCGACCCTAAGCTGATGAAATCCAGTAGCCAAATCAAGCTGAGAGAAAACTGAAGAGCCAACCAACTGATCGAAAAGATCATCTATCCTAAAAAGTGGGTAACGGGTCTTCTTCGTGAGCTTATTCAACTCTTTATAGTATATGCAAAGTTGAACGAAACCATCTGCCTTTGTAGAGAAGACGAATGGTGCTCCCTACTCAGATATGTTCCGTCTGATGAAGCCTTTCTCCAATAGCTCATCAATCTACTTGCTCAACTCTTTACTCTCCTCGGAGCCATATATCTCACTTGTAATGCCATTGGCTTAGCATTGTCATTCAAGTAGATCCTAAAGTTGATCTCTCTCTTAGGGGGTAGTCCCTTAACCTCCTCAAAAACATCTGGAAAATCTCTAACAACAGGAGAAGAATCGAACTCTTCGAGTGATGACTCATGGGAATAATGGAAGATCAACATGATCGACCCCTATTGGTCGCAAGAAACCTTGAGAGTCCTACCGCTGCATGTCTCTAGTCTGACGACTCTCCTCTAGCGGTCCAATATTGCTCCATAAGTGGATAGACAATACATCCCCAAAATCATCCCATATTCCAAAAAGCTAGTACATAGATTTCACAATCAAACTCTACGCCTAGTATAAAAATTTTCAAACCCCTACAAATCATGGATAAATGTGTTGATCCTCCAATGGGGTTTGAAACAACATAGGGTCTACTACAAGAGAAATATCTAAGTGCAAACAATCAACTAAGGAACTTGAAATGAAAGAATTCGATTTTTCGAAGTCAAAAAGAGAACGAATACAAAAATCCGAAATAGAGATCAAACCTTCAACAGAGGCTTTCCTACCTCTATCCGGTCCATTTCTAGAAGGGGCTGCATCTAAAGCCTGCATTTGCATTGTAGGTGCGCCTACCCCGTACTCTAAGGACAAGCTCTGTTAAGATGACCAGGCTGCCTACAATGGTAACACCTCCCTTTCATCATATCCTTCTTGCAGTCTTTTGCGAAATGACCATCCATTCCACAGCTATTGCATTTCTCTACTTTCTTGATCTACTTTTAAGGGCCTTCTCCTTTCCTCTTATCTTTATCCTTCTTGTTCTTCCATCATCGCTTCTTAGAATTCTTTGACTTAGAAACCTCCTTAAGCTCTCCTTCCTTAACAGCATCAGACATGAGCGCCATCTCAACAAGTGACTCATATGTCGCACCCATCGGTACATGAGTCAATAACAACCCTTGGAGGAGCTGTTCAATCGCTTAGCAAACTTCATGGCCTTCTTGTGCGATGTATTAACAAGCTCAATCCAAAACCGTGACTATTCATTAAACTGATTTAATTCCTTCAGCAAAAGAATCCCTTTCTTCGGATTAATAAACTTCTCCAATTGCATGCTTCCTCAGCTTGTGAAAAGAACTTTCTCTCAAACCCTTCCCTAAATCCAAACCAACCAATGTCTCTTTCTTCCATCTCTATGATCTTCCACCAATAAGAAGCTTCTCCTTTCAGCTGCCTAGATGCAAGCTGAACTCTCCGGCGGTCCAACCTAAACCCAAATATCCGCTCCGTATTCCTTAACCAAGCTTGTACCTCCATGAAATCTCCATGCTAGAAATCGTTCTGCCCCTAGACTAGCAAAGTCCTTGCATAGCTTAGAAAAATTGGCTGTTGTAGGTGGATTGATGGGATCTCCACCTACCGGTGTTGTATTGGGTGCTTGCCCTTGCACCTCTGGTATCGTAGCTCTACGGAACCAGTCAACCATATTATGCAAAAAAAGAAAATTTAGGCTCGAAAGAATCGAAAGAAGGTTGAACTGGACTTTGAGAGGATTTTTATAAAAACTCTTTTATACCTGAAAACTATTTCTAAGAGTTTCTTTCTGAAAAATACTTTTAAAATAGGTTACCTTTGAAAAATACTAATTTTTAAAACAAATTTTTAGGAAATCTGTAACCTTAGGCTCCGATACCAAGTGAAACACCCCACACCCTTTAGTATACCCAAAAAGGGCACATTAAAGGATATGGTGCGTTATAGGTATAGCTAATACATTACATAGACTAAGATTCACAAGACAAATAAGTAAAAATAGCGGAAACATTTAAACGGTAAGTTATTATTCAAAATAAGGTTTCATAAATAAGTATGAAAACATCATATGTCTCAAATACCAAATATACATGTCTTATGAAAAATGCATTTCAGTCTCATAAAACCAGAGTACAATAAAAATATTTATCCCTCTCATAGTACTAGTGCATCAAAAGGCATATGAAAAGAAGAAGAATACATAAAGAAAAACTCTACAACTGAATCTCCAAGAAATTTTAATCTATTGTCCTTGTCTCTGCTGGCCTATGGGGAAAAAAGGAAATAGAGGAGTGGGTCAGACTATATGTCTGGTGAGTGGAAGTAATTATTAGCATTTTTAAGCAAGACAAAGATAATAGACTTAGCAACAGTTCTAGTATAAAAGAAAATAAAGAAAGGATAAAACTGGGATAAATACTATTTAACTGTTTACTATGATTGTTTTGATTCTTTGGATTGTTTGCACTTGTCTTAAATTGCTATGATTAGGTTGAAATCCTAATCCTATTTTAATTAGGCTGAAATCCTAATTCAACCCATTGATCGGCCTTCTATCTCTATTGTGCCACTATGACCTAGTCCATCATATGGGTCCTACGGCAAAAGATTCATGTTTGGCGCTTGGAATGCAGCATCGAATTACAACCTTAATCGATGTCGCACACTCGGTCACCGTTGGTACAAACTCACTATCGCCCCCCCCCCCCCCCCCCCTCTTGTGTCCTCTTACTCACCCTATTAGTGCAAGCGTGCCCAGCCTCACCTAATCTGTTATAAGACCATCAGTCCTAACCTAAAAGGGTCTTGCCCAGCCTCACCTTAGTGTTTTGTAAGACCATCAGTACTAGTCTAAAAAGGAATGCTGTTGGTATGGGTCCTAACAAATAAATCTAGTTGCCCCCTTACCCAAATCCTCCGATTTGAGCTTTTATCTATTGGCCACTTATTTACCCTATGTCCCAGCTTTACCTAACTATTGTGAGACCGTCGGTCCTAGTCTGAAAGGGTCCTTCCCAGCCTCACCCAATCTTTTGTGAAACCATCAGTCCTAGTGTGAAAGGGAATGCTAGTATGTACCCTATTTCTGTTCTTGCTTATTGACTTAGTGTAAGTTTTAAAATAAGCCTCCTCTGTTATTTCTGCTATGTTTGCTTATTAACTTGATCAAAGTCTTAAAATAAGCCTTCACTCTTATTTTTTCTTAATTATAACCTACATTATAATTGTTATTCTTCTTTTCTATTTTTTTTAGTTATAACCACTAGTTATAAACATGCTTGCAAATGTTTCAAATTTGCCTACTTCAATTTATCTTCTTTTTATTACAGTCTTTCTTATTTTACATCTAGTTTCTTTAAATTTAATGTTTAATTCTATTTAATCCATATTTGCAAATTATTCTCTTTTTATTATTTTATTCGTGTCAAAAGGAATAAAAAGAAACTAACATTTACAAGTTGAATTCTAACGTAAAATATATGTAAATAACTGAATAAAGTAGCAAAATAAAAATAGCCGAATAAAATAGACCGAAAAGAACTTTAAAAATTAACTGCGAATAACTTATATAAAAATTGTCTCACAATTGCAGAAAAACTACAACTATTGAGAGCCCTATTATTTTAAATTACTTAAAAATCTAAAATAATTACTAAACACTCACATATGGTCCTTATCTCTATTCCTTGGTCTTCCTTGATCCACTTCTAGAGCATAGAATATTTTTGTCGAAAAGATCTTCTCCTTATAAAAATATTTTATTTAGGGTCCAGCCTCAGGCAATGAACCCAAATAGGAAAAAATCTGAATGAGAAAAATAGCTAGGCATAGGGTCTTATTTATAGTGTAGTTTAGAGATCTCAGACCGTTGGATTTGAAGATTAAATCTGGTGCAACCATGTCATAGGCTCACGGGAAACCATAGGATGGAAGCATAAACACACATGATTGAAAAGAAATTGCAAAACACATCATCGGTTGAAACTGGACGAAACAACGTCCAAACATAAGGGCGGGTCGACCTAGAATAAGTGACGGTAGACCTATATATGTGGAAGGTTAACCTATAGGTCGACCTATGCATATTAGGGGTCGACCCTAAGGTTAAACTGACCTATATTTTTTTCTTCATTTCTTGTTTATTTCGTATCTACTTCGTTTTAGCTCGGATTTTGACAAACTATATATTGAAATTGATTAGAAAATCGTCACTGACAAATTGGTGCAACTCCCGTAGCTCAATTCTGATAATTTTACAGACTTATTTTATTATTTAATTAATTTGTTAATTAATTATTATAGCTTAAATCTTGGGTTGTTACATTCTCCCCTCCTTAAAGGATTTCATCCCTGAAATCTCCAGGGACAAAAGAATGAAATAAATATTTTCATCCAAATTCTACAAACATATACTCAACTACCATCCATTACATCCTTTGTCCTTAAGGTTTCTAATGAAATTTAATATATATATATATATATATATATATATATGCAAATAGTTTATTGTCAATGTCCCTAATTAATGCAAAAGATTAGGTGGTCTACTGGTTCAGTCAACCTCCTTTTCATGCAATCATGTCCGTGCCATGTATCCAAATGAATGAAAATTCCCTAATAGCAACTGATAGTTCTATATGCATGCTACAATCATCATTAAAATGCAACAATCATACGCTGATCATACATTCATAGCAATCATGGAAATAAAATAAAAATGCATGCGCACACATCCATATGCATATGCTTTAGTGAACTAGTTAGGCCGATCCTTAAGAGATAATAGTGCCTAGTGTGTATATATATGCGTCCATTAGCATCCACTAGCAAACACTTGCAACCACTAGCGTCCATCATGCATAGCATGTTCTAGTAACATGTTTACATTCAATCCTACCATCCATAGGTTAAATCCTAAGGTCCACCCTCCCAAAGGATACTAAAGGAAAGAACCTATTCAAAACTAAAGATGAAAATAGGAAATTCAATACGTGTCATCAAAAAGATACCGATGCTTCTCTCTCCATTTCAACTTCCTCGAGTTGACTAGGTTCCACTACCTCTGCTGAATCACGTAAGCACTTTCTCAAGTGAAAAACATGGAAAACATCATGAACCCCTACGAGCCTCTTCGATACCTTTATCTGATACGCCATCTTCCCTACTCTTTCCATAACGGGGAACGGTCCTATGAATCCAGGAGCAAGTTTCCCACTTGTCCAAATTTTACTGCCTTCCTTAGCGGAGATACCTTAATGAAAACCAAGACTCCTACCTCAAACTCAATATCCCTTCTCTGCTTATCTGCATAGGATTTATGTCTATATTGGACCGTCTTCATTCTCCTTCTAATTAAATCAATCTTTTCCGACATCTCCCTAATCATGTTGGGACCAAGTAGTAAACTTTCTATAGACTCCAACCAACATGAAGGCAACTAAACGATCTTCCATAGAGAGTTTCAAAAGGTTTCATCCCAAAGCTAGCTCGAAAACTATTATTATATGTGAATTCCACCAAAGGAAGATGCTCCTTCCAAGTTCCTCTAAAATCAAAAATACAAATCCTCAACAAATCCTCAAGAACTGTATTAACTCTCTCCGTTTGGCCATCCGTCTAAAGATGATAGGCTGTACTCAATCTAAGGTGTGTACCTAAAGCCTCTTGTAAGCTTCTTTAAAACTCGCTAGTAAAGATAGGGTCTTTATCGCTCACTATGCTTCAGGAAACTCCATGAAGTCAGACTATCTCACCAACATATAAGGATGCCAAATAAGGTGATGTCCTCTTACCCTTGACCGGAATGAAATGGCAGCTCTTAGTAAAATGATCTACAATCACCCAAATACTGGTATTCCTCTTCCTGTATTGGGGTACATCCAACGGATGAAGCAATCCGCCGGGCTTTTGTTGCTCTGCCTTAACTCTTTGGCAAACAAGACACTTGGCCACAAACTCTGCTACATCCTTCTTCATGCCACTCCAATACAATACTCTCTTCATGTCTCTATACATCTTATCACCTCCCAAATGAATAGTCATTCAAGAATCTTGAACTGCTCTCATCAAATCACTAGTGCGGGGGACACAAAGTCTTCCATCTCTCCTTAGCCACCCTTTACTATCAATGTAATAGCGTTGAAGATGTCTAGAGACCTATCCTCTGCTAATCCTCTCTAAAATATCCATAAGCACTAAATCCTCTCGCTGCCTTGTGCCAATTCAATCCACGAAGGTAGGCTTAACCTTAAGTGCTACCAATAATCCAGGGGTTATGTCCTTAGAGGGCTTAAAATCAAAGATGGAAATGAACTCTAGGCTTTTCCACTCCACAAACATTAGACTAAGGGTTTCTTTCTTCCTACTTAACACATCTGCAACCACATTTCCCTTGCTAGGGGCGTAAGCTGTCTTAAAGTCATATAATGCCAAGAATTCCATCCAACATTTCATCCTCAAGTTTAAATTCTTCTGTGAGAATAGGTACTTCAATGATTTATGTTCAGCGAAGAGCTCAAACTTCTCTCCTAGTAAGTAATGTCTTCAAGACTTGAGCCCGAAAACATTAGCAACTAACTCCAAATTATGGGTAGGGTAGTTCTTCTTATGAGTTCTCAATTGTTTACTTTCATAGCACGCTACCCTCCCCTCCTGCATCAATACTGCTCCAAGACCCGTTCCACATGCATCAGTGTATACTATAAAGGCTTAGCTCCATCCGACGAAACTAGCACTGGTGCACTAGGAAGGGCCCTCTTTAGCATCATGTAGAAATCCTCACAATCTATGTCCCACACAAATGCTACATTCTTCTTAGTGAGGCGAGTAAGCAGTGCTGATATCTTAGCAAAATCTCTGATAAACTTCCTATAATAGCTAGCCAAACCTAGGAAGCTTCGAACTTCGGTAGCATTCTTTGGGGCCTTCCAACATCGTACTGCTACTACCTTAGCGAGATCCACCGCTGGACCCTCTCTTGAGACACATGCCCCACAAAACGCACTTCCTTACGCCAAAAGTGATACTTCGAGAACTTTGCCCTCAACTGATGAACATGAAGTGTATCGAGAACGTCTTTTAGATGAATAGCATGCTCTTCCATACTCTTGGAAAACACCAAAATGTTGTCCATGAATGCTACTGTGAACTTATTTAGGACATCACGAAAAATGCAACTAATAAGATTTACAAAATAGGCTGGGGCATTGGTCAGTCCAAATGGCATAACCAACCACTCAAAGAATCCATCGGGTGTACTAAATTCTATTTTATAGATGCTATTTTCAGTGACCCTAAGCTGATGAAATCTAGTAGCCAAATCAAGCTGAGAGAATACTGAAGAGCCAACCAACTGATCGAAAAGATCATTAATCCTAGGAAGTGGGCAACGGTTCCTCTTCATGAGCTTATTCAACTCTCTATAGTCTATGCAAAGTCGAAGGGAACCATCCGCCTTTGTAGTGAAGACGACTGGCGCTCCCCACTTAGATATGCTCTATTTGATGAAGCCTTTCTCCAATAGCTCATTGATATGCTTGCACAACTCTTTCCTCCCCCTAGGAGCCATATGTCTCACTGGTAATGCCACTGGCTTAGCATTGTTATTCAAGTAGATCCTAAAGTCGGTCTCTCTCTTGGGGTTAGTCCCCTAACCTCCTCAAAAACAACTAAGAAATCTCAAACAACAGGAACATAATCTAACTTTCCTAGTGATGAATCAAGAGAATAAAGAAAGCCAACATGAATGACCCCTGTGGGTCGCAAGAAACCTCGAGAGTCCTACCGCTGCATGTCTCTAATCTGATGACTCTCCTCTCACAGTCTAATATCGCTCCATAAGTGGATAACCAATTCATCCCCAAAATTATCCCATATCCTGAAAATCCCAGTACATAGGCATTATAATCAAACTCTATGCCTAGTATAAAAAAAATTCAAACTCCTAAAAATCATGGATAAATATGTCGATCCTCCTATGGGGTTTGAAACCACTATAGGATCTACTATTAGAGAAATATCTAAGTGCAAACAATCAACTGAGGAACTAGAAATGAAAGAATCCGATGCTTCAGAGTAAAAAAGAGTTCGAATAGGAAAGTCCAAAATAGAGATCAAACCTCCTACAAATACTTTCCTACCTCTATCCGGTCCACTGCTAGAAGGTACTGCATCCAAAGCTTGCACTTGCAATGTAGGTGTGCTTACTCTCTTCCCCATCCTCAGAGGACAAGCTCTGCTAACAGGACCAAGCTACCCACAATTGTAACACCTCCCCTTCATCGTATCCTCCTTGTAGTCCTTTGTGAAATGTACCAACCAATACACAGCTATTGCATTTCTCGCCTTTCTTGATCTGCTTTTGAAGGCCTCCTCCTTTCCTCTTATCTTTGTCCTTCTTGTTCTTACACCATTGCTTCTTAGAATTCTCTGACTTAGGAATCTCCTTAAGCTCTCTTTCCTCAACAGCATCAAACATGAGTGCCATCTCCACAAGTGACTCATATGTCACTTCTATCGGTACATGAGTCAATAACAACTCTTGAAGGGGCTGATTCAATCCCTTAACAAACTTGATGGCCTTCTTATGCAGTGTATTAACAAGCTCCGTCCCAAACTGCAATAACTCATTAAACTAATTTATATACTCCTTCACCGAAAGACTCCCTTGCTTCGGGTTAATAAACTTCTCCAATCGCATGCTTTCCTCAACCTGTGCAAGAATTTTCTCTCAAACCTTTCCCCAAATCCAAACCAACCAATGTATCTTCCTTCCATCTCTATGATCTCCCACCAATAAGTAGCTTATCCTTTCAGCTGCCAAGATGTAAGTTGAACTCTCTGGCGGTCTTCCAGTCCGAATAGCATAAAATGAACTCTGTATTCCTCAACCAAGCTCGTGCCTCCACGAAATCCTCCGTGTCGAAAAACATTCTGCCTCTTAGACTAGCAAAGTGCTTGCATAGCTTAGAAAAATTGTCTACTGCAGGTGGATTAATGGGACCTCCACCTATTGGTGCTTTACTAGGTGCTTGCCCTTACACCTCTGGTACCAGAGCTCTATGAAATGAATCAGCCATATTATGCAAAGAAAAGAAATTTAGGCTTGAGAGAATCGAAAGAAGGTTGAATTGAACTTTTTGAGGGGATTTTTATAAAAGATCTTTTATACTTGAAAACTATTTCTAAGAGTCTCTTTCTAAAAACTACTTTTAAAATATGTTAACTATGAATAATACTTTACTTTTTAAACAAGTTTTTAGGAATCCTATAACCGTAGGCTTTGATTCCAAGTGAAACACCACACACCCCTTAGCATACCAAAAAAAGGACACACTAAAGGATATGGTGTGTTATGGGTATAGCTAAAACATTACAGAGACTAAGATTCACAAGAAAAATAAGTAAAAATAGCGGAAACATTCAAATGGTAACTTATTATTCAAAATAAGACTTCATAAACAAGTATGAAAAACATCATATGTCTCAAATACCAAATATACATATCTTATGAAAAATGCATCTCGGTCTCATTAAACCATAGTACAATAAAAATAATCATCCCTCTCATGGTACCTGTACATTAAAAGCCATGTGAAAAGAAAATCGAAAAGAAGAAGAATACTTAAAGAAAAATTCTGCAACTGAATCTCCAAGAAATCTGAATCCACTGTCCTTGCCTCTGCTGGCCTATGGGGAAAAAAGGGAAATAAAGGAGTGGGTCAGACTATAAGTCTGGCGAGTGGAAGTAACTACTAGCATTTTTAAGCAAGATAAAGATAATAGACTTAGCAACAGTTGTAGTCTAAAAGGAAATAAAGAAAGGATAAAACTGGAATAAATACTGCTTAACAATTTGCTTTGGTTGTTTTGATTCTTTGGATTGTTTGCACTTATCTTAGATTGCTGTGATCAGGCTAAAATCCTAATCCTATTTTAATTACGTTGACTTCCTAATTCAACCCATTGATCGACCTTCTATCTCAGTTGTGCCACCGTGAGCTAGTCCCATCATGTGGGTCCTACAGCAAAAGACATATGTTTAGCGCTTGGAACGCAGTTGTGAATTACGACCCTAATTGATGCCGAATGCTCGATCCCCGTTGGTACACACTCACTATCGCTCCCCCACTTGTGACCTCTTACGCATCGTATCAACATGAGCGTGCCCAGCCTCACTTAATTTGTTGTGAAACCATCAGTCCTAGCCTGAAAGGGTTCTGTCTAGCCTCACATAAGTATTTTGTGAGACCATCAGACTAGTTTGAAAGGGAGTGTTGTTGGAACGGGTCCTAACAAACAAAATCTAGTTGTCCCCTTACCCAAATCCCCTGATTTGAGCTTCTATCTATTGGCCACTTATTAATCCTGTGTCCTAGCCTCACCTAACTATTATGGGACCATCAGTCCTAGTCTGAAAGGGTCCTGACCAGCCTCACCTAATCTGTTGCAAGACCATCAGTCCTAGTCTTAAAGGGATTTCTATTAGTATGGGCCCTATTTCTGTTCTTACTTATTAACTTAGTGTAAGTTTTAAAATAAGCCTCATATGTTATTTATGCTATTCTTTCTTATTAGCTTAATCTAAGTCTTAAAATAAGCCTTTACTGTTCTTTCTGCTTAATTATAACCTACGTTATAATTTTCTTCTTCTTTTCTATCTTTTTAATTATAACCACTAGATATAAACATGCTTGTAAACGTCTCAAATTTTCCTATTTCAGTCTATCTTCTTTTTATTACAGTCTTTCTTATTTTACATTTGTTTTCTATAAATTTGGTGTTTAATTCTATTTAATCCATATTTGCCAATTATTTTCTTTTTATTATTTTATTTGCCTAAAGAGGAATAAAAAAGAAACTTACATTTACAGGCTGAATTCTAACATAAAATAGATGTAAATAAATGTAAATAACTGTCGATAACTCAATAGAATAGCTAAATAAAAATAGCTGAATAAAATAGACTGAAACAAACTTTAAAAGTTAACTGTAAATAACTTATATAAAAATTGTATCAAAATTGCAGAAAAACTACAACGATTGAAAACCTTATTATTTTAAATTACTTAAAAATCTAAAATAATTACTAAACACTTACCTGTGGTCCTTAGCTCTATTTCTTGATCTTCCTTGATATACTTCTAGAGCATAGAATATTTATCGAAATGATCTTCTCCTTAGAAAAATATTCTATTTAAGGTCTAGCCTCATGCAATGAACCCAAATAGGAGAAGATATGAATGAGAAAAATAGCTAGGCCTACAGTCTTTTTTATAGTGTAGTTTAGGGATCTCAGTCCATTGGATTTGAAGCATAAATCTGGTGCAACCACGTCATAGGCTCACTAGGAACCGTCGATTGGAAGCACGAAAGAACAGGATTGAAAAGAAATTGCAAATCACGTCATCGGTTGAAACTGGACGAAACAACGTCCAAATATAAGGGCGGGTCGACCAGGAATAAGTAAGGGTCGACCTATATATGTGGAAGGTCGACCTTTGCACATTAGGGGTCGACCTTAAGGTCGACCTGACCTATATATATATATATATATATATATATATATATATGTATGTATGTATGTATGTATGTATGTATGTATGTATGTATGTATGTATGTATGTACATATATTCTTCGTTTCTTGTTTATTCCGTATCTTCTTCGTTTTAGCTCGGATTTTGAAAAACTATATATGGAAATTGATCAAAAAATCACCATGGACACATTGGTGCAACTCCCGTAGATTGATTCTGATAATCACAAACTTATTTAATTATTTAATTATTTTGTTAATTAATTATATAGCTTAAATATTGGGTTGTTGCATTTTTAAAGGAGAAATTTAAAAGTGTGTATGTCTTTATATATATTTATATATTGTATTTTAGAAATCATTTCATATGTGGAGAATTTGAAATAATTACTTTTAAATCTATAAATTCTTCTTAGCTTTTGTTGTGCTTAGCCTTTGGCTATATATGCTATTTTGGCATTTCTTGTGTAACTTTTGGAATTATTGCTTCCTTGCAATTTCCACCTTCACTTGAATGAGAAATCTAATTAAATGATTTAGCAATACAAGTGGTATGGAACACTTTATTGGTTAATTCTCGGACCCGTTTGATTGAATATTTTAGTCGAGCGAGATTTACAATCTTTTAGTAAATAATTAAGTATTTCTAAGTGATTATGATACATTGAGCGATGCTCGTTACATTACAAACTGAGAGTATATTGCACTTATCGATTAGAAATGATCTATTTGATGTACGAAGTGCTCATCTCTTGTGTTGAGTGGGATCTATATTCTTTTAATAAATATTTAAGTACCACTAAGTGGCTTTGGCATAATGGGCGATACTGATTTAATTAATAATTGTGTATATATGTGTGATGCCCCATATTTTATGTATCAGAAGATCTTAAAATATTATTTTTAAATTCATATGAGGTCATATGGCTCTATAACTTCGGGAGGTCCATTTAAATAAATTTCCTGTATTAAGAATTTTTCCAACCAATTTTATCCTTGGAAAATTGTATCCGCTGTAACTTTTGATAGGAGTCAAATTAGGATACGATGGTTTTCCTTCCTGTATAGTTATCTTAATAATGATTTGGACTTCTTATCTAGAAGATATGGCTATTTGAAGATCGATGGTTTTTAGAGCAGCTTAGTGGGTTATTGTTAGTTTGGGGGAAAGACCATAAACCCATTTGGGATTTGGAGGCCTTATATGGCTGAACCATCGTCCCTAAATCACTTTTACACCCTCTCCCATAGATCTAAGCCTCCATTAACCCTTCCTCTACCTAAAACCTTCTCTTTTCTCCTCCAAATTAAGTCTAAATCATAGATTAAGGTTGGATTAGAACAGGGATTCATTAGAGATCTTCAAATCAACATTTTTGCGGAAGAAAGAATGGTCTTTGCTATTGATTCTTTGATTTGCCTCGATTTGCATGAAAAACTTGGATTTGGGGTTTTGGTAAGTGATCTATCATCTTTCACCTTACTATAAATGTATCTATATGTTTTAACATGTTTTGAATCCATTTTATAGTCAAAATTAAGTTTAATGATGTTCTAAAGTCCAATTTGGGGTAAAACATAAATAAATGAACTTTTGCTGTTCTAGACATGTTGTTTGGATATATGATTGCCTTGATAGATGTTAGGCTATGTTGTATACATTTATATGATGATTTCCATGATTGACTGCATGATTTACATGTTTGAATGTTGTCTGGTGCATGTACGATATTTGTTTATATGCCGTAGAGACGGGCTTCAATGGATTGGCTCTCTGGAGTCATTTTGTTGCATAAGTGATGCATGAGAGTTGAAGCGTTAAGGCTGGCGATGAAATTGGTGCAATTTCATGTGTTGGAAGTACTATGGGATTTATGGTCTACAAATGGGGTGGTCGGTATGTGGGGTCGATCGGTGGCCGAACCTTATGGTCGGTAGCCGATCCTTGAAACCTGGTCGGGATGTGGGGTCGGTCGGTGGTTGGTCCTCGAAACTTGGTCAGCATGTGGGGTCAGTTGGTGTCCTGTCTTCGAAACCTGGTCGGTAAGTAGTGGGTTGGAGGTTGGCAAAGGAGTAGGTCAGGGATTTGGCACAGAGCATAGTTCAGCGCCAGTAGTTGGTGCTTAACTCGGCTGTTGCCTCCCGCTTGTTTGTTCGTAGGATGGACTAACGGGAGTGGAGCATGGAGTTTATCTATGAACTTTGAGGCAAGACTCAAGTTGCTTGGTATCTAAGGAGTTGGTTCGGGGTATTGGTGGATGACCCCAGGATGGCTCTAGATGACTTTGGGAGGCAATTGGTGAAATATGATGACTTGGATGACTCGATGTAGTGAGTTACTATGGCATCTTGTGGTGGATCGAAAGGAAAATTTCTATGTGATAGCTCGTGGAGTAAAACATAAGTTTGTGATGCTTGTGAGTAGAACACATAGTCTACCTGTACCTAGGGTAGTCTGCATGTATCCATATTTTAGACGTCTACGTGTACCTAGTCCTTAGCCAAGTGCGTGGGCGAGAGTGAGCTTCTATGGAGTAGTTCTACTATTGGTACGTATGCTTAAAGATTAACGAATAACTCTATGGTTGTGATGTCATTAACGGGACAGAGTAGTCAGTGCGTAACCAAGGTAGTCTGCGTGTACCCATATTTTGGACGTTTATGTGTGTCTAGTCCTTAGTCGTCTGTGTGGACAATGAGTTGAGGATCTAAGAGAGTTATCATATATGTAAAGCACTTTAGTGAGAGATGCAAAACTGTGTGATTGATGCTATGTTACTATATGCTTGGCATGCTATGTGATACCTCTATACCCTATATTTTCCACTTGAGATAGTAGTGTAGCATATTTTTCGTTTATGTGCTAAACCCTTCGGATGTAGGGACAGGTCAAGTATGGTTGTTCATACCTTATACCATATTTACTATATATGAATTTTATAATATTTTGAGATGATATATCACTCACACTAGACTATTGTCTGACCTGACATTTTATGTTTTGCTTCTTATTATGTCGAATCCTCTTAAATGAGTATATTTGTGATAGCAGGCTTGGATAGTGCATGGAGATTTATGGAGTACGAGAAGGAGGCTACACCTCTATACATGGATCTTACTGTTGCTTAATGTTGGCATCAAAATTGGCCACCAACACCCAATTATGTGAAAACCAATATCTAGTCATAGATCTTAGATAGTATCTAATGTAGAGAATATAATATAAAGAACAAACAGATTAAAAATGAAAGCAAGTAAAAAGAGACAAGATTTAAAGTGGTTTGACTAACTCTGGCCTATGTCCGCTCCAGAATAATCCATTTTAATATATGGTAGTTTGTTTATAGTTACAATCCGAAATCCAAGAATAAAATTAGTAGAGGGTAGCCTGGCTTGAATATAAAGAGAAGCAAAAAAAAGATCCATTTGCTGATGCCATGCCTGCTAAATTTATAGGATAAGAAGTTAAAATATCTACTCAAAACCTGGATCTGGAACCCTAAATCCAAGACGAGCCTGCCTAGAAAATTTATGGCCCACCGAAGCCCATAATAGGGATCGATGTCGATCCCTATTTTGGTGGAATCATGGGCTGCGATACCTATGATCCGTCCTCCATGATGTTATCTTCTCGCTCTTTGAATTTCATGTCGATCGAACTAATGGATCTTGAGATATCGATCGACCATTACTGCAAATTCAACTAAATCAATCCCTAAATAGGGATAGGGCCGATTTGTATATAGGGATAGGTGTCGATCCATCTAAATTTCTTCTTATTTCATGCAATCCCTATGATGTGTTCCTTATATTGTAATATGTTTGTACTTCAAGTTTCACATTGATAGCATCTATAGATCTTGAGTTATTGACCGATCATTGCTGCAAATCCAACTAAACCAATCCTTGAATAGGGATAGGGGTTGATACCTCCAATCCCCTTCGAATGAAGTGCGGTCCCTAGAGGAGCTTCTCCATGTTGTATTATGTTTAGCCTCCAAGTTTCATACCAATTGGATTAGCAGAACCCGATTTATCGATCGATCTTTGTTGCAATATGCTGTGAAGGTTGATTATAACTGATCCTTATATAAAGGTAAGGGCCGACCCCTCCAAACTCCTTCATATGATGTATGATCCCTAGGTAGACTACCTAGGGTCCCCTCCTCCTATTTTCAAAGTTTCATTTCAATCTGCCTTGTGGTTGTTGAGTTACGAAGCGATCATCGTTGAGTTGTGTTGTGTGCATCCTGTTTATTTCGGTCCCTCTATTCCAATCATTCTTCTATTGGAAGTATTAGTTTCATGCTTAGTCATTGTTTGAGTGTTGTCTATCCGAATCCATTCAATTATAGTTCATAGTTTAAAGTATAATCGATATCCAATCCTGGTAACCATCTCTTTGAGCTTCCTACCATGATGACCATGAAGTCTGCTGGGTTAAATCCGCCTATGTACTGCCTTGCCAAAAGACGGGTTAACACTTTGCCTTCCAAAACATGCACTGCGATAGGAAGGTGTGTTTTGAATTGCCATAAATCTAAGATATGAAGTCGATAATTCTTCGATGGCCTATTATCCAACCCAAATCCAATCCGTTGCCAATCCAAATCCATGATCTCTCCTGATCATTTTTCCAAATCCTCAACCTCACCGGGTCATCAGCCAAATCTAGGACCGGTTCGGGCCTATACCAAATCCACGACTGTAACGACCAAAATTCTTAGTCATTTGAATTTGAAATGTTTAATTGATTTTAAATATCGAAAAGTAATTTTTAAAAGGTAAATAACTTGAATTTCAAATATATCGATTTACTGGATAATTAAATTATTAAATTTGATAATTGAAATTATTTAAATAATTGAATCTTGGGTTTTAAGTTGGATAAAAATGGTTTAAAATCTTACTCAAATTCTTTCTTTTAACAAGGGCGAAGATAGTGAAACTTTTAATGTAAATTAAAAAGTGATTAATTTGGTTTTATAATAATTCGTTTTAATTAACATGTAAAAATAGCCTTCTGGGGCAGTGTCTTGAATTTCGACGAAACCAGTTTCATTGGATCCATAATAGTATATTATCGTAAGAAAATGAATTTCATAATGATTAGACTTATTGTTTGGTCGTGCGAGATCGAAACACGTAGAAAGTAATTTCAGAAATTATATAATATAATTGGGTTTAAAAAGCTATCTTCTACATATGATCAAATTAGGTCTCGAAACAAGTTCTATTATGTTTGAAATAGTGGTATAACTTATAGAACGCCAGGCAGCACATTTCGTTTGGATTTTAAAATTTCCAGAAGTTTTATAGCTTGATAATTTAAATTTAAACAATATATATATTATTCTAAAATCACTATACCAAGCCATACCTTCGTATTATTCATCATATATCTTAGCCCTATTATATTTTTTGCAAATCGTACTTCATTCACTTATATATATACATGACATAAGCAGAAAATGGTGTTGCTCATCTCCAAATTCAAATCAGAACAAAGCAAGGTATCATCCAATGGCCACACCAACGCCACCCAAGGCGTTTTTAGCCTTCGTCGTCAACTAAGAAGATCTTCACCTCGGCATGAAAAAGAAAATGGACGGTTGGATCAAACCAACTCGACGCATGGAAGCGGCAGTTCTCAAACGAATTCCGTTGGTTATTTGGGAGATTTTCGACGAATTCGTTGATTGATTGATGATGGAGTCAAAAGGAGAAATGTAGAGGGTATCAAGGGCTAGGTACCGCCCGACTTTGGAGGAGCGAAATCAACCATGGTGGCGGCAGTTTGAGATAATGCAGTCGCATTTCATGGGTTCACCGACTAGTTTAGGCCATTGAGGGGGGTCGCGTGGGGTTGGTGGGTGTCGGCGTGGATGGGTTTCCCTTTGGTGAAGGTTGGACGGCTGTAGTGAGCAAGTGGCAACGTGCACGACGTATTTGTATTCTTTGCGTATGCAGGCATGATTGAGGGAAATTGGGGAAGAAAGGGGGTAGGGATATTTTTGTAATTAATTTGAAAATTAAGTATATTAGATTATTTAATTAAATCTTTTAACATAAAATTGCATAACTCTCTCATACGAGGTCCAATCGAGGTGCAGATTTTTGCATTGTGCTCATAACGATGCAAACTTTGCAGTGGAACTAGTTTGGACAAATTTGGAGATCGTTTATATTTGGGCTAAAATTCGAGCGTCATTTGATTTTAGTTTCAAACCGGAACGCCTCGGTAACCATAGAAATTTCAGTGGGTTAAACTCACCATTTTAGATAACTGGCATGATATATAGTTGATAAAAATTGTTGATTTGACGTTTGGATGATTTACAAATTTATATTAGTTGGTTTGGATATATTCCCACCTATTGGAGCGGATGGACTCTATTACGTTTCCGTGTAAGAGCGGATGACCATTTTGTATACGAATCCTGCCTTGAAGCGGTTGATATATATTTTATGATTATATAATGTTGTGATGCAGGGGGACAAGTTGGATGGATCTAACAAGATTACTCACCACTTTTAATTTTGTTGGCATATGTATGTGCTAATATATATGAGTTGTGATGCAGAAGGACATGTTCGAGGGATCCAACGGGATTCCTTGCTATTATTGAATTAGTTTCAATAATATTCTAGTTATATGAATTATTGGATAATAAAAATGACTTGTTGAAAATATGGGTTATAACATCGTTATATGTTAAAAATTGAAAACCTGTAGTGATAGAAGATCAATATCAATATTGATAGAGCATTGGGTGGCTATTGGCCTTGAATTTGTATTTTAAAAATACTATAATTACCACTGAGTTGGAATTGGTTTTTGGATAAGAAATGATTTTAAATCCAGAATTAGGTTTTGAAAAAATATTATTTCTAAAGCTATTTAATTACATTAATATTGTCTTAAAGTTATTAAATCATATTAGCGTTGTTTTAAAGTTATTTGCTTATGGTTAATATTATTTTTAAGTATTGGTCGAAAAGTTAATATTTTGAAAGGTTAATTATTTTAAGAATAATCATGGTTTAAAATTAATAATAAGGATTTATTAATAAAGTTTGGGAAAAATAATTTATTATTATAACGGTGAAGGTTAATTACTTTTATTATTTCATAATGATTGAAATCATTTATTGTTTATTTTTAAGATGTTTTAAAATTAATGATTTTCATTTAATCATAATGTTTATTGTTAATAGTTAGTTTAAAGTAAATGGTTTTCAATTATTTATGAATGTCTCTGAAAGTCATAAATAGAATTTTATAATCGGACTTGGATTTTATAAGGGATGTTTACAAAATTGTTTTAAGATGTAAGGGAGATAATTCACAAGGTGAAAGAATTTTATAAATGGTTAGATATTTATGAATGGGTTTAAGAAATGGGTTTACAGATTTATAAAAGAGGTTTTATAAATGGTTCTGTGGATTTATAAAGGATTTATAAATGTTCTTAGAAATGTACAAAAAAATTTATAAGCGATTGAAATGTACAAAAGTGTTTTATAAATGTTTCCAAAGATTTATAAAATGGATTACAAAGGGTTTTGGAGAGTGAAAGGAATTTATAAACGATTTGTGAATAGAATAAAAAGAAAATCTTTCTCAATTTTTGTATATATACTTGTATCGTAGATAAGTATATGAGTGCATTTTCTAAGATGTAAGGTGTAACATTTATGAATATACTTATACCATTGAGATAAGTATATAAATATTTCTAAGTATTGAAAATATAGGGATTGTGGATATATCTTTGTAAAAGTATTTTATTACAAGAAATTTACAAAGTGATTTAATTAATGAAAGATTAATTAAGGAGGCTAGTGGTTGCTTATATGCTCAACCAATGTTGGTTTTTCCTTTGGAAATAAATCTGATTTGGATATGTGTTTGTTGATAGTTAAATAACCGACTATCAAAGGTGGACCCAAATATAACTTTGGAAATATCTAGGAGAAGCACGTGAGTTATATGGCACGATCATCTCCAATGATGATGTATTGTGCGTGTAAATCTTGTTTTGTTCTTCTAGAACAAATGATTAGGAAATCCGTCCACTAATGGTTAGGAGGTGATCTCTGATCTTATATTTGACTGTTTATTTCCTAAAGAACCAAGGTTGAGTTTACCGAGAATTATCGAAAAGTTGTTTCGAAGAGACCGGGTATGTAATCCGAAAACTACTTCGACCCAACGAATGCGTTTCAAAGTGAAGACATCTTAAAGATAATGGAATTTGAGACAGGGATCTCAAGTGTTTCGTTCAGTCCCAGAATGAACTTGTGTAGATGAATGCTGGTATTGCATTGGTTGCCCGGAGGGAAATATTAGCATTCTAAGATGGTTTGCTCGGAGGAAATGGTAAGAGCGTGGCCTTTTCGAGCCTCCCACTTGGGAAATGAATAAAGCAGGAACATGTGACAGGGCTAAGTGTGTAATATCCCTAAGTTTGATAACATTATTCAAGAGATTTAATTAGACGAATTAAACAGAATAATGTAATGTTAAGTGATGCGGGGTTGGATTTGAATAAATCTAATTAAGGTCGTGCTTGCTTGACAAAAGAATTAAATGGGATTATGAGTGGTTTTAGGTTAATCTAATTACATAAGGGTATATTAGGAATTTGCCGCCCATAATCTTTACCCTTATATATTCTCATTCCTACCATTACATTCCCATTCATGTCATTTTGAAAAACGCAAACTAAAAGCTTAAGGAAGGGTCAGCCATTAAGAGAGAAGAATTCAATTAAAAGCTAGAGAATCAAGCTTAGGGGAAATCAATCTCAATCTAGTCTCCTTATCTAAATCAAGGTGAATAATAATCCATCTCTATTTTTTTTGAATCATATGTTTTCGGTTTAAGCGTAAATTCATTTTATAGTGAGTTGGATGATGATATGCTAGAATATTGACTTGTTTAATTTAAACAAGATTGTTTAAATGGGATTATATACCGTTTTAGGGTAAAACTGATTTATATTGATGTTTAAATGCCATGGAATAATTTTATGCTGTTAAAACGTAATTTTGGAGTTGGGTTTCAATTTTGATAATTTTCCAACCTATAGAAAGATTATTATGAATTTTCAAAGAAAAATATGGTTATTTGGATTTATAAATTTATTTCAAAAAATATATTAAGAATTTGAATCTGGAATTTTGCTATGTCAGATAACATGATTAAAGTGAATTTCTGGAATTTTGGAGATTTTTTCAAAGTGATTTACCATACAAATTAACTTATTTTAGAAGAGGGACTTCTTTACAATATTGATTTCGCTTAATTGAAGGGCTTATTTGGTTAACTTAACCATGGTTTAGATCTAAAATTTGCGGTTGTTATTTTAGTAAAGAACTTGAAAACTTAAGGCAACCGATCTGGTGATGACACGTGGCAAGTAGGTTGCTTAGAAAAGTTGGTTTCACCTTCTTTAGAGTACCTTTTGACACAGAGCTTTCGCCTTCAACCCTGTCAAAACATATTAAGCCGAAACCAATACACAAGGTATCACAAAGGTGGTACGCAATGGATTGGAGAAGGAAGAAGGTTAGGATCGAAAGCATAGCTTCCGAAAAGGTTGACACCTTGGTTTGTTTTAAAGGGAGAAGCACCTGCCTTTGTTTTATTTAAGGCTTAGAAGGAGTCGAAGCATACTTTGTTGAAAGAGGATTTTGAAACGTTTCGAAAGAATCGCCATTAACATAAGTTTGATTTCGAATGGCTTCCTTTACTTATGTAAGAATGCTTTTGAAAGAAGAGGTTCCGACCTAGTCGAAGCCCTGCCGCCATTCTTTAGCCTGTCGATGATATTGAAGTCATCAATGCTTTCAAAATATAGTGTTAGTTTTTAAAGATGTTTTAAGTCTCTTCCAAAATGCTTCGACTCTATCCTTTAATGGTTTGTTTAAATGGATTTAAGCTTTCAAAAGGGATGTTGCCGACACCATCATTTTTTCCCTAATATTTTTATATGATAAAGGATGGTTTCAAAAGAGATGTTTTCTCCTTTTTTTATTTGACCCAAATAATATTTTAAGTATAAGCCCAATGGTTTTTAAAAGGACTTTCAATGGTTTCAAAAGGGTTACTTCCAATGGTTTCAAAAAGGGTACTGTCAACTGGTTTCGAAGATATGCATCTACAAAGTTTAGTGTTAATACTTTAATACAATCGAAAGGTTTCAAAAGGAAGGTTTTAAAGCTTTAGAAAGGTAGGAGCCTAATGTTTTGAAGATAGATTTTAATGCTTTCGAAGGAGGTCATCCTATGAAGTTGAAAGCAAGGTTTCGAAGGTTTCGATAGGTTTTGTAAACCAAAATTATTTTTAAAAGGAAAACCCATGGCTAAATAAAAAGAGTTTTAAAATGATTTTAAGAAGAAGCTTTCCTAAAAAAATTATAGGTTAAAGGGATTAACCATGTTTTATATGAAAAGTGTTTAAGGACATTAAACCCATAGGAGTGGTATTGTTATGTAATTATGTTTGCTTCTTCAAATATACATATATATTTACATTATGATAGACTCATAACTGTATTTTGGGGTTAAAGAGTAGAAGAATCAGCTACGTTAACCTAGTAGTGAATATGAACTAATTAAACTCATGGATGAGTAGAATTGCATCCAAGAGGTCACGGAGACCAGAATATAGGATACCTAAATATGGAAGTTGCCAGGGAGACAGGTTCATAGTGATCCCATGAAAACTATGATTAGGAAGTTATTGTAGTTACTAATAGGTTCATAGTGATCCCAAGAAAACTATGTTATTAAGAGTGATTAGCAGGGGCCAATTGGTTTATAGTGATCCCATGAAAATTATATTATAAAGAATGGTTGCAGAGGCCAATTGGTTCATAGTAATCCCATGAAATTATATCCGGATTAAGTTATTGACATATGTCAATTGGTACCTAGTCAACCCATGAAAACTAGAATAAGAAGGAAAAATATTGGCAAGGTCCAACGGGTTCCTAGTCAACCCATGAAAAATAGGATAAGAAAGAAGTTATTGGAGTCATCAATAGGTTTAAGGGAATCCATGGATTAATTAAGTTAATTGGCTGGGCCAATAGGTTCATAGTGCACCCATGAAAACTGTGAAATAGGACAGGAAGTCCGTATATGATATAAAGGTTATTAGTAAGCCCATGAAAACTAATAGGTTAATAGTGACCCTAGAAACTATAAATACGACAAGGAGTCGATTAAACAAAGGATGGGAAATTAGTACGTTTTAACATGTTTGCATATCATCATAATAATTCGAAATGACTATATTCAAACCATTATGAATGCAGGAGCATAGTATATGGTTTTATAAAGGTTTTAGGATATTAGTGAGGGGAAAACCCGTTCCACTAGGTGGCCTGATCTCACCAAATATCTAAATGATTAGAGATGTTAGATTATTATTCATACCATGCTTTATGTCTGACTCAAAGTTTATGCCTTCCCCTTAAACTCTAGGGACTCAATTGATTTTGAGTAATTTGAGAGTTGAGGTTTTCAGGTACCTCTTTAGACGAATAAAGCTTCTGGAGATGTGCAAGAGGCATGACAGCTGTATAGAGTTTTTTTTATATGATTCTGCTGTGTTGTTTATAATGGCAAAGTTGTTATATTGCCTGTATATACTCCGATCATCCAAGGGGGCATCTACATATGTCACTTTTGGCATATGTTGTAATAATCATATTTTCTCCGAACATGGTTTACGATTATGGAATCTTGTAATGAATTGGAAATGTTTTGAAATGGAATGTGTTCTTATTTGATGTTTTAATTTTTTTCCATATTCATGTGTTTCTGTGTATCGATGAATTTAACATCGCCGTATTTGGTCGCCAAGGATTAATAGCTATAGATGACTATAGCATCCGTAGCCGTTAGTTTTAGGCCTCAAAGTAGGGGGATGTTACAAGTTGGTATTAGAGCATAGGTTTATGAAACTTTAAAAGAAAAGATAAACCTTAAAGTTTTTGAAACATAATTCCAATGAATCAGAAATATAATCGGGTTTGGGTTAACGCTCTAGTAACGTACTTGTATTTGATATTATATATATGTGTGTGTGTGTATGCGTGTGTTCCCCTCTCTCTTATACCATCCTACTGTATCTTGTTAAGGCTCATATGCAGATTTATGAGAAAGAAGATATGGAAGCAGGAACGGAAGAGGAAATCTAGGTGGAGGAGGCACCACAACCAATGGAAATGCTTGACCTAATACTAGGAGGAGCCAAGGTCGATTGGCTAATGCTAATCAAAATGCTGAGGCCAACGTTGGTGTTGGAATTCCACCAGTAGATGCGGGGATGCTGTATTAGTTGTTAGCCAATCTTTCGCAAGCTGGGGTTGCTGGTGATGTTGGAGGAGCTAATCCTGTGGCTTCAGTTCGGAATAACTATGCTAAGTTGATAAGAGATTAGGCCGGTCGGGTTGAAAGCTGTTTTCTAGAGCAGCAGATTTTGTTGAAGTTGAGAATTGGCTATTGCAATGTGAGAGGTCTTTAATCATCTAGGATTGGATGATGGGTAAAAGAAGAGGCTAGCCTCTAGGCAGTTGCAATGGGTAGTGCTTCACTAGTGGAATTGGGTGACTATCGGAGTTTCAGTGGAAGAGCTAACATAGGTTTCTATCTGAGGTTTCTAAGTCGACGTTGATGAGGAAGTTCATGGATCTAGTTTAAGGAGAGATTTCAGTAATCGAGTATGCTATTAAGTTTGATGAGCTGTCTCGATATGGATATGTTATGGTTGACACTAACATCCGAAGGAATGAGAGGTTATCTGAGGACTAAGACCTGATCTTGCTAGAATGACCATAACCCTTATCGGAGAACCTTGTAATGTGGTGGTGGAGATGGTCATTCGGCATGAAGAGACTCTTGCTGTTTGTGCTAGAGAGAAAACAGTAGAATCCCAGGGTCTTCAAGGAAAGAAGAGGAAATTCTTTAAGAAGAAAGGAGCCCAGAAAGGGGATGTTGCGAAGAAGGCAAAGGTTGATTTGGTGTGCTTCAAGTGTGATGAGAAGGGTCATTATGCTCATGAGTGTTGGTCAGGCAAGGGGAAGAAGGCTGCAGATAAGAAGAATGTAAAGTGGTTCAAATGTGATCAAGTTGGGCATTATAAGAACCAGTTTCAGGATCGGTCAGGGTAGACAAGGGGATTTTTTTGCTGTTGGATCATCTGCTAAGTCAACTGCAACTGATAAGGGAAAGACTGTGGTGGAAGGTATGTTTTGATGTAGAGTATACCAGTTAGGATACTATTTGATACCTAATTGATACCAATGCATCACATTCATTGATATCATAGTATTTGGTTGATAGGTTATGCATAGAATCCATATACCTTGTTGCTTCCTTAAGGGTTGCAAATCAAATAGGAAGGTAGGCAACTCTGGGGATGAGATATGACCAGTTAGAACTTGATTTTTTAGGTTATATGTTTGCTTGCAGTCTGTATGTTTTTGATTTCGTAAATTTCAAAATCATTTTGGGTATTGACTCGTTGAGAAGGTACGAGGCCATGATATTTTGCGAGGATTGGGAGATATCACTAGGACACCCTGATAGCCATAACCGAATTATATTCTTTGTAGAGAATTTTAACCGGAGTAGTTGTGCTTTGTTAAGTGCAAAAGATGTGGGAAAAGAGCTAAATCAAGTTCGAATAGCAAGAGAGTTTGTAGATGTCTTTGAGCCGATCACAGGACTACCACCAAAACGAGCTGTTAAGTTTCGGATAGATCGTGTGCCAGAAGCTGAACCTGTAAGTAGACCACATAGTAGGATGACACCGACTGAGATGAAGGAATTGAAGGTGCAGCTAGTGGATCTAGAAGGAAGGAATTTTATTAGACCAAGCAGTTCGCCTTGGGGAGAGGTCGCGATATTCGTGAAGAAACCAGAAGGGTCGTTAAGGATGTGTATCGACTATCGTAAGTTAAACAAAAGGACGGTAAAGAATAAGTATCCTTTGCCGACAATTGATGACCTATTTGATCGGTTGAGTAGAGCCAGAGTGTTTTCTCAGTTGGATTTGGCAATGGGGTTCCATCGGTTAAGCGTGGTAGAGGGCAGTATTCCTTTGACAGTATTTCAAATTAGATATGGTTTGTATGAGTGGTTAGTTATGCCATTCGGGTTGACGAATGCACCTACATTCTTTGTGGATTTGATGAATCGAGTCTCCCGAGAGTATGTGGATAGATTCATGTTGGTGTTTGTAGATGACATTTTGGTATACACTCTAGATGAAAGAGAGCATAAAGATCATCTTAGAGTTGTGCTTGAGACGTTGAGACAGAATCAGCTAAAAGGCAAAGTTCTTCAAGCATCATTTTTGGAAGAAAGTGGTTAAGTTTCTTGGTCACATAGCTTTGGAGAAAGGATTGTTAGTCGATCCAGATAAGATTGAAGCTGTTAATAATTAGAAGAGACCAGAGACAGTGATCGAGATCAGAAGTTTTCTTGGACTTGTTGGCTACCACTAGAGATTCATTAAGGATTTCTCATGGATAGCGGTGCCTTTGACTAAGCTTACCATGAAGAAGGTGAAGTTTATTTGATCCGACAAATGTGAGGAAGCATCCTTAAGTTAAAGTTCCAGATGAAAACCAAGGGTTGGTGGCATATAGTAATGCATGTGGGACTGGATTGAGAGCGGTATTGATGCAGTGGGGGCAAAGTCATTACCTATGCATCTAGACAGCTTAGACCGTCCAAAGTAAGATATCCTACTCATGACTTAGAGTTAGTTGCGATGATTTTTTCCTTGAAGATTTAGAGGCATTATCTCATGGGGGAGAGATTTGAGTTGTATACTGATCATAAGTTTTAAGGTATTTATTCTCTCATAAGGAGTTGAATACGAGATAACAGAGGTAGTTGGAGCTTTTGGCCGCTTATGATTTTGGCATAGGGTATACATCAGGGAAAGGTAATAAAGTAGCGTATGCTTTTAGCAGAAGACATCAGATCTTGGTGTTGGCTATTTTGGCAGAATGGAAGGATCTAGAAGCTTTGTCCAGTTGTGGTGTGCAATTAAGATCGACTGCTAGTTCTATTCAGAGTACTGCCATATTGTCATGTCTAGAGGTTTGACCAGTGTTGATAGAGAGAATCGCTTCTAAGAAGAAAGAGGATCCATTATTAGCAAAAGGATTAGAAGGCTTGAGGTTCGAACCGAGGTCAATGATTTGAAAGATTTTAATCTTGACCAAAGAGGATGGTTGAGAAAGAAAGGACAATTATGTATTCTAGATGTTGAGAACTTGAGGAAATAAGTTCTTAGGGAATGTCATCGATCCAAGTTTATGATTCATCCTAGAAGGACCAAGATGTATCAGGATATGAAGAGGAGCTTCTATAAAGAAGACATGAAGAGGAATTTTGGCTTGTGGGTTAGGCAGTGTGCAAATAGTCAGCAAGTGAAGGTCGAACATCAGAAGTTGAGTGGGTTACTTCAGTCTCTAGAGATTCCAGTTTGGAAATGGGATTCGATATCCATGGATTTTACAGATGGGTTGCCAAGGTCAAGCAGAGGAAATGAGAGTATATGGGTCATTGTGGACAGGTTGGCCAAGAGTGCCCATTTCATTCCAATAAAGTCGACCAAGATGGCACCGTTTTAGCAAAATTGTTCATGAAGAACATATTTAGACTTCATGGAGTTCTTAATAGCATAGTCAGTGACAAAGATGCTTTATTTACTAGCAAATTCTAGAAGAGTGTACAGAATGTGTCAGGATTTAAGCTCAAGATGAGTACCGCGTATCACCTTAGACGGATGAGTAGACAGAGAAAGTTAATAAGGTACTTGAGGATTTGTTGAGAGCTTATATGTTGGATTTTGATGGATCTTGGGAGGATCACCTACATTTGGTTGAGTTTTCCTATAATAATAGTTACCATACTAGTGTAGGAATGGTGCATTTTTAAGCTTTATATGGAAGACCATGAAAATCACCAGCATATTGGCTGGAGACTGGAGACAGATTGGTCTTAGGTCCAAATTTGGTTAGCGAGGCATCATAGAAGGTTGAGTTGATCCGAGAAAGGATGAAGGAAGCTAAATTAAGACAGAAGAGTTACGTAGATAAGAGTCATAAAGACCTAGAGTTCTCAGTTGGAGATAGGGTTCTTATTAAGGTATCACCGATGAAGGGTGTGGTACGGTTTGCGAAGTCAGGGAAATTGGTATCGAGATATGTTGGTCCATTTCAGATTATAGAAAGGATCGGAAAGCTCGCATACAGAGTAGAGTTGCCGAGCAGTATGGAAGGTATCCATAATATATTTCATGCGTCTGATCTTCGCAAGTATATTCATGATCCAAAGGCCACTATTCCTCCGATAAGGTTGGAAGATCTAGTAATAGAGCCTAATTTGACTTTTGTTAGACAACCAATATGGGTTGTTGTGAGAGTTGATAAAAGATTGAGGAACAAGATAGTCAAGTTGGTGGTGAAAGTTCAGTGGAGCGACAACGAGAAGGACTGTACTTGGGAGACAAAGGACAGGATTCGATATACTTATCCTGATCTGCTTTGAGGGTATGTCTATATTAGATCTTTATAGATAATTCCTAGTTAGGAAGTATGGTTGTTAGGAGTCGTTACAAATGATTGCTATGTTTAGTATTTAGTCCTTCCTGAAGTTTGAGGACGAAATTATTTAAAGGGGAGCCTGTAACACACCTAATTTTGATAACATTATTCAGAAGATTTAACTAGACAAGTTAAATAGAATAATGTAAATGTTAAGTGATAAAGGGGTTGAGATTTGAATCAATCTAATTAAGGTCGTGCTAGCTTAATAAAAGAAATAAATGGGTTTAAGAATGCTTTTAGGTTAATTAAATTACATAAGGGTATATTAGGAATTTGCTGCCAGTAACCCTTATCCTTATATATTCTCATTTCTGCCATTACATTCCCATTCATGTCATTTTGAAAAAAGCAAACTAAAAGCTTAAGGAAGCGCAGCCACTAAGAAAGAACAATTCAATTAAAAGCTAGAAAATCAAGCTTAGGGGAAATCAATCTCATTCTAATCTCCTTGTCTAAATCAAGGTGAATGGTAACTCCATCTCTATTTTTTTTTGAATCATATATTTTCGGATTTAAAGGTAAATTCATTTTTATGGTGAGTTGGATGATGATATTCTAGAATATTGATTTGTTTAATTAAAACAAGATTGTTTAAATGAGATTATATATGGTTTTAGGGTAAATCTGGTTTATATTGATATTTAAACGCCATACAAAATTTTACGTTGTATAAAACATAATTTTGGAGCTGAGTTTCGATTTTGATAATTTTTCAAGCTCTGGAAAGATTGTTATGAATTTTTAAAGGAATATGGTTATTTGGGTTTATAAATATATTTCGAAAAATAGATTAAGAATTTGGGTCTGGAATTTTGATATGTTAGATAACATAATTAAAGTGAATTTTTGAGGATTTTTCCAAAGTGATTTGCCATGCAAACTAAATTAATTTAGAAGATGGACTTCTTTACAATATTGATTTTGCTTAATGAAAGGACTTATTTGATTAGCTTAACCATGATTTAGATATAAAATTTGCGGTAGTTATTTTAGTAAAGAATTTGAAAACATTAAGGCAACGGATCGGGTAATGCCATGTGGCAGGTTAGTTAGGAAAAAGGGTTTGCTTTAGTAGTATTAAAACAGGTTTACTCAGAAAAGTTGGTTTTGCCTTCTTTAGTGGTACCTTTCGACATAGAGCTTTCGTCTTCAATCCAGTCGAAACCTGTTAAGCCCAAAACCATTTCACAAGGTATCAAAAAGATGGTACGCAGTGGATGTAAAAAGGCGGAAAGTTAGGTGTCGAAAGCATAGCTTTCGAAGGGGTCGACACCTTGGTTTGTTTTAAAAGCGAAGTGCCTGCCTTTGCTGTATTTAAGCCTTCAAAGGAGTCGAAGAATACATTTTCGAAAAAGATTTTGTAAGGTTTCGAAAGGGTTTCCATTAACAAAAATTTGCTTTCGAATGGGTTCCTTTACTTATGAAATAATGCTTTTGAAAGAAGGGGTTCCGTAATCGAAGCCCTGTTGCCATTCTTTAGCTTTCCAATGATATTGAAGTCATCAATGCTTTCGAAAGGCAGTGTTAGTTTATAAAGATGTTTTAAGTCTCTTCCTAAATGCTTTCGAAAGGGTCCAAGAGTTTCGAAGACAATGGCTTCAAAAGGGGTTTCGACGCTATCCTTCAATGGTTTGTTTAAATGGTTTGTTTAAATGGTTTGAAGCTTCTGAAAGGGATAATGCCGACACCATCATGTTTTTCCTAATATTTTTATATGATAAAGAATGGTTTTGAAAGAGATGCTTACGCCTATATTCACTTTGGTCCAAATATCATTTTAGGTATAAACCCAATGGTTTCAAAAGGGGGCTTTCAATGGTTTTTGAAGGGTAACCTCCAATGGTCTCAAAAGGGGTACTTTCAAATGGTTTCGAAGCTATGCTTCTATAAAATTAAATGTTAATACTTTAATACGATCGAAAGGTTTCAAAAGTAAGGTTTTAAAATATTATAAAGATAGGAGCCTAGTGTTTCAAAGATAGATTTCAAAGCTTTCGAAGAAGGTCATCCTATGAAGTCGAAAGCAAGGTTTCGAAAGGTTTTGTAAACTAAACTCATTTTTAAAAGAAAAATCCATGGCTAAATTAAAGGATTTTTGAAATGATTTTAAGAAGAAGCTTTCCTTAATAAAATTCTAGGTTAAAGGGATTTACCATGTTTTATATGAAAAGTGTTTCAAGGACATTAAACCCACAGAAGTGGTATTGTTATGTAATTATGTTTGCTTCTTCAAACACAAGTATGTTCACATTATAATGGACCAATAACTGTATTTTGGGGATAAAGGGTAGAAGAACTAGCTAGGGTAACCCAGTAGTGAATATGAATTGATTAAATTCATGGATGAATAGAATTGCATGTAAGAGGTCATGAACGCAAGAATATAGGATGCCTATACATGGAAGTTGTCAGGGAGACAGGTTCATAGTGATCCTATGAAAACAATGATTAGAAAGCTATTGGAGTTACCAATAGGTTCGTAGTGATCCCATGAAAACTTGTTATAAAGAGTGGTTGGCAAGGGCCAATTGGTTCATAGTAATCCCATGAAAACTATGTTATAAAGAGTGGTTGGCAAAGGCCAATTGGTTCATGGTGATCCCATGAAAACTATATCTGGATTAAGTTATTGACAGATGTCAATAGGTTCCTAGTCAACCTATGAAAACTAGGATAAGAAGAAAAGATATTGGCAGAGGCCAATAGGTCCCTAGTCAACCCATGAAAATTAGGATAAGAGAGAAGTTATTGGAGTCACCAATAGGTTTAGGGGAACTCATGGATTAATCAAGTTAATTGGCAGGTTCAATAGGTTCATAGTGCACACATGAAAACTATGAAATAGGACAGGGGGTTCCTATATTATATAAAGGTTATTAGTAATCCCATTAAAATTAATAGGTTAATAGTGATCCAAGAAACTATAAATATGACAAGGAGTCAATTAAACTGAGGATGGGAAATCAGTTTGTTTTAACTTGTTTGCATATCATCGTAATAATTTGAAATGACTATATTTCAATCATTGTGGATGCAGGAGCACAGCATATGCTTTTTTAAAGGTTTTAGAAACTAGTGAGGGGAAAACCTATTCCGCTAAGCAGCGTGGTCTCACTTGATATCTAAATGATTAGGGATGGTAGATTACTATTCATACTAGACTTTATGTCTAACTCAAATTCTATGCTTTCCCCTTAAACTCTCGAGTACTCAATTTATTTTGAGTAGATTGAGAGTTGAGGTTCTCAGATACCTCTTTAGACGAACAAAGCTTCTGGAGACGTGCAAGAGGCATGATAACTATATAGAGTTTTCTTTTATTTGATTCTACTGTGTTGTTTATAATGGCAATTTTTTTATATTGCATGTATATACTGTGACCATCCATGGGGACATCTTCATATGTCGCTTTTGGCGTATGTTGTAGTAAGTATATTTTCTTTAAACAGGGTTTACGATTATGGGATAATGTAATAGTTGGAAATGTTTTGAAATGGAATGTGATCTTGTTTGATGTTTGAATTTTTTTCCATATTCATGTGTTTCTATGTATCAATGAATCTAATACAATTGTATTTGGTCACCGAGGATTAATTACTATGGATGACTGTTGCATCCGTAGCCATTAGTTTTGGGTCTTCAAGTAGGGGGATGTTACAAAGTGGTTCGCACCCAATTAGGGTATGATCGTCCTAAGACTAGAGCAATATTCATGTATGCTTCGGGAACCCATTGTATGGTTTTTGATGGCAGCTAAGGGGTGATCATATTCGCTACTGCTCGAGAAGAGGGTAGTGTCCGTCCTGAGTAGCAGAGGTGCAACGTATTGCAGCCTTTCGTACATTTTATCTAGAGATGTACGGATTCGGTGGGTAGACCCTTACCCTTTCATAGTTGGAATCCATTATCCACTACGAGCCTTCGTTTTTTATTGTAAAAACTAGTATGCTGGAATTTAATTATTGTAATAATTTCGACTATGATTAATTAGTACTTATGTATTAGACACTATTATAATATAACAAGATTTCATATGATATGTTTTGGTTATCGTAAGGTAAAACCCATCTGTGTTTATGTGCAGCGTGGTCTTACGAGATACCTTTATTTTCAAAACGTATCTTATAGCTTTAAAAATCCAATTGGTGTGTTGTTCTCACGCTGGTTTTTCATATTAATTCGGGTGTTATTTTATTATAATGCTCGGGTCAGACCGAACATATTTACAGATTGCTTTGGAAGCATTGGAGATCAGGAGACGGGTTGGAGGTCTTCAAGTCGTATTCACGTATATGTTGATTTTTCGCTGTTTTATATTGAAATCATCAGCATTTGTGAGGATAGGTTGTTATAACTGTCCAGGTTGATGATTGTGATTGTTGTTCTACTTTGATGGGTGTATGTATATAACATTTTTTTTCTAAAAGATCGTTGATATTATATTTTATATTGTTCCGCAACGATTGTGAGATTTTGTGTTGTTAGTTTCTTTTCTATTCTTTTTCTTCTTTTCTTCTTTCTTTTCCTTAACTATCCATCTTTCTGTTCGATTTGGGTTGAATATGTGTGGTTTATTGTCAGCTTAAATTGTATGGAAAAGTGGGTTGTTACAACGACCGCTCTGGGTCAATGTTCAAATCTATAGCTGTTCGAAGCTGATATCCAAATCTGTGACCTCTCTGGGTACTTGTCGAGCACAATCTATACTCGACATTTAACTAAGTCGATCATATTACTCTCCGGCAAAGTGTCGCTATTTCATATACTCTACTTCAGTGTCCCTGAATGCAAGGTGGTGTCTTGGCTTAAATCCTGAACCAATAGTGGTCTCTCTGGACCCTTGTCGAGCATAATCCACACTTGACGAACTGAGTAGGCCGATCCTATCGCTCTCCGGCGAAGCGACCTACTCCTTGCTAGGCATAATCCATAACTAGTATCATGTTGTGTTCTATTCTCCGGTCAAGGACTTAATCCATATGCGAGTCCTTTCTCTATTTAGCGAAGGAACTCGCACCTTATGGTTATCGCCCTATCACTCCATTCGAGACAATAATCGCGTTCTGTTTCCATCCCTGTAATTTGGACCATAAATAACCTGATAAATAAGAGTTCGTATATCCAAAAATCCAAAAAACTAAAAAAGCAAAAAGGGTGCCTCTTTAGGCACGACGGTTCATCATCATCTCAGAGCATACCTAAGGACCATCCTCGATCTCGTACATGTATAAGTGACATAGCCACCTTATTATAGAGTTTATTATTATTATTATAGCCAGAGACCAAATCCTAATCTCTACCCCTGTCATCATGATTGGTTGATGACGATCCATGACCCTGCTTCAGGGTCATTCTGTTTCCATTCGTTGTGGACGATGGCTGCTCCTGTTCCATTGCCATTGTCTAATTCCTCACGTACCATGGAGTTTTCCATTCCCGACATGCTTCCCAATCATATCCTTTAAATGCCTGCATCCATCCTTGGTGTTCCCATACAATTTGTGGAATAGGCGGTATTTTCCAGACATACGCTTCTGCTCCGTGGGTTTTGTCCTTGCCGGTTTTGAATAAAGAGTTGCCTTATAGTGCCATATAAATCCGTTCTAGGCTTTTTGTCAAATTCGAATAGGAAGAGAACTTCGATGCCAATGAATCCTTGAAATCCATGCCATCGACAATTCCTATTACAGCTGCCATCAAAAACATGGATGGATCTGGCAGATCCATCGATGCTACTACGACATTTAATCGTGTTAGGAAACTCCTTAGAGACTCTGTAGTCCTCTGTTTCAGTGCTTCCAATGTCATAACATTCTTGGGTCTCATGATGTAGACCTGAAACTGCCTCATGAATCGATCTACCAACTCACACCATGTCTTTATTGAGTTATTCTCCAATTACCTAAACCAGAATGCAGCCAACACCGTCAAATAAAGTGAAAAACACCTTACCATGACCTCCTCTGATGCCCCTAATACTTCCATGTACCATATATATCTCATTATGTATATGGTTGGGTCCGACGTTCAATCATATACTTCCAGCGTTGGTAGTTTAAACTCCGATGGATTTCTAATATTCTCGAAATTAGGAGTGAATGGGCTTCTATTTACATCTTCAGATCCCTGTTCACCAATGCTCCACGCATAGCTCGCAAGATCATCTCTGCAAACCTATCATTGTCATCTAGCTCTAGTCTCGTACCATCGTTTCCAAACTGCCCTCGAGTCCATGAGGGGATTTCGAAACATACTCCTTCGGACTAGCATCCTGTTAGGAACTGGAGATAGTGGTTTTGATGGTAACGACCTTTGTAACTTATCTTATTATAACTTTATACTAATATTATTGTCTAGATATATATGAATGTTACTATGTAGGATATATAAGGCAGGTACTGATTATTGAAGATTGTATAGTATAAAGATCAAGAATGAAGAAATCAAGTTTGAAGACTCATGAGTATCAAGATCAAAATTTTAAGATAAGTGTCTAGTTTTTGTTAAAACTTCATAACAGCATGGAAATATTCATTCCAAATTTCATTTGGGATGGAACCCATTTCTATCTTCTTAGCGGCTTACAAATCCACGACAAGTAGCTTACGAACCTACGACAAGTGGCTTATAAACCCATGAACATCCTTGTTTTGTACAAGTTCTCGAGTCCTGATGTGATGAGATATTCTGCAGGAAGAAGCTTGCAAAACTACTTCAAAATGGTTTTTCAAAATGATTTTCAAAACTGCTTTTTAAAATGTTTTAGCCTTAAAGTTTATCTTTTAAAATGATTTTCAAAAAGATGTTTTAGCCTTAAAATATTCTTTGTTTTTGTTTTTAAATAAACTCTTGTTTTAAACTTCGTTCGTTTTTAAAACTATCTTCTGATTTTTAAATATTTTTTATAATATATATACTTGAGATTTAAAATCAAATTTAAATATACATTCTGAAAATATATTTTTCTACTCTTCTTTATTTTAAAACATAGGAAAATTAGTTTATTTTACTCCAGAATCATTTTATCGCGTTTTCCTTTCAATACAATTTTCAAAACAAATTTTACGTTGTTTTTTAACTAAGGATGTTAACATCAATGAATACCCCATGTCAGCATGGTGGCCATTGAATTCAAAAGTTTCAATTTTCAAAAGAAGTGTCTATTCGTTCAAACCTCTTCACGAATGGTTATGACCATTGGTACTCTATAAATAGCTTTCTCAAACGAATTTTTTAACTAACTATTTTCTTATTTTTTTCACTCCTTCTCCACAAATCCGTATTCTAAAAAAATTCATATTTTTAAGATCGTGCCAAAACTCTACTGAATTCTTAAGTGAACAAATTAGGAATCTCATTCTTGTTTGACTCTCTACCCTCTCTCGAAGATCAAAGTGCTATTCATAGTTATGTGATTAATTTGTAATAAAAAGTTTATCGAGTCTATCTATAAGGTGTGGTTGTGCTTGGAAATCAACTGGGTGATCTTGTGTCCGGTAAATCAAGAGAGTTTGCTCCGGACTCGAGAGACGGGAGGGTACCTCCAGGCCTTTAGAAATTGAGGATTGTAACCTCAACATTGGTATAAAAAAAATCTGTATGAGGTGTTTGCCTTGGTACAGGATTGGATATAGGGTAACTCCGAACCAGTATAAAATCCTGGGTATTCTTTCCTTTTACTGCTTTTTATTTACTTTCTGCATCTATGTTTGATTCTGTGATTGTTCTGTGATTAAGTTCTGCATTTGTTTATATCATAAATTTTAAATTAGTCTATATAAGTCTTAGAATCCATTAAATATTATTCACCCCCTCCTCCTCTAGTGTTAAATTAGCCTTAAGATCCTTAATCTGCACTCCCTTTCAATTGGTATCAGAGCATAGGTTTTCATAGTTTTCATAATCTAAAACTTGAAAAGTTTAAAATGGCATTTTTAGGAAATTTGGTTAATACTAGTTTGAATTTATACATTTCATCAAAGTATCATATGTATGCATATAGTTTTTATGAAAAATCAAGTTATCTACCGAATTGGTTTGTTATGCATGAACAGACATGTTATATGGCCTTTGAAGAATCAACAACCAACAGACAAACTGTTCAAATTGAGAAAGATAAATGGATACTTGATAGTGGCTATTCAAGGCATATAATTGGAAATCCCAAGGTACTCAATGACATTATATATCAAGATGGTGGATTGGTCAGCTTTGGAGATAACTCAAAAGGATATATGACTGGCATCGGCAATGTCGGTAATTCTAAAACTCCTTTTATTTTTGATATTTTGCTAGATAGGAATTTAAAACATAATTTGCTTAGTATAAGTCAACCATGTGATAAAGGATTTAAAATTAAATTTGGAAAAGATAAGTGTCACATCGAAGATAATAAGTCAAATATTATTTTTGAAGGAATTAGGAAGAAAAACATCTACATCCTTAGTATGAAAGTTTCAAATGATAACTTGCGTCTTTGGCTAATACAAGTGACCCTTAGATTTGGCATAAAAGATTTGGTCATTTAAATATCAAACTGTTATCTAGGTTGTCAAAACATGACTTAGTTAGAGGTCTTCTCAAGTTAAATTTTAAAGTAGATAGTATATGTGATGCTTGCCAATTAGGAAAACTATGGAAAAGTTCATTTAAATTAAAAGATATGATTTCTAGTTCTAAACCTGTAGAATTACATCATTTAGAGTTATTTGGCCCATTTCAAGTTCAATCAATTAATCACAATAAATATGTTTTTGTAATTGTAGATGATTATTCTAGATATACTTGGACAATTTTTCTTAAACTTAAAGTGACGCTTTTGAATTATTTAAAAAATTTGCTAAAAGAATTCAAAATCAACTTTCTTTAAAAATAAAAACTATTCGTAGTGATCATGGTGGAGAATTTGAAAACGAAAATTTGAGAATTTCTGTAATAAAAAAGGAATTACTCATAATTTCTTTTTTCCAAGAAAACCACAACAAAACGGAGTGGTAGAACGTAAGAATAGAGCGATTCAAGAGTGTGCTAGAACAATGCTTTTTGATAGTAACTTACCTAAAAACTTTTGGGCTGAAGCAGTCGCTACAGCGTGTTATATATTAAATAGGATTTTAATTAGACCATTAACTAATAAAACACCATATGAATTACTTTATCATAAGAAACCCATAGTAGCTTATTTTAAAGTTTTTGACAGTAAGTGTTTTATTCTTAATACAAAAGATAATTTAGATAAATTTGAACCTAAATCCGACAAAGGTATCTTTATCTGATATTCTAATCGAAGTAAAGCATTTAAAGTTTATAATTTAAGAAATAATACTGTTGAAGAAACAATGCATGTATGTTTTGATGAAAATTTTAAAGATGCTGTACAAATAAAAGATGAAGAAGATTTTGTAACTTTAAATAATGAACCTAATGAAAATAATTGTGAAGTCATTCAACCTAATAAAAGTATTAGGCTATTAAAAGATCATCCTGTAGAAAATATACTAGGCATATTGAATCTATGGTTAAAACAAGAATTCAACTAAGTAGTATGAGTAATGTAGCTTTTATATCAACTGTTGAACCTAAAAATCCTAAGGAAGCATCGTCTAATGATTCACGGATTCTTGCTATGCAAGAAGAATTTAATCAGTTCACCAGAAATGATGTTTGGGAACTTGTTCCTAGACCTGAGGATAAAAATATAATTGGAACAAAATGGGTTCATAAAAATGAAATGAATGAACTTGGTGAGGTCGTGAGAAATAAAGCTCGTTTAGTCACGCAAGGTTATTGTCAAGAATAAGGAATTGATTATGACGAAACCTTTGCACCTGTAGCAAGACTAGAAGCTATCAGCATTCTACTTGCTTTCACAAACTACAATAATCTCAAGTTATGTCAAATGGATGTTAAAAGTGCTTTTCTAAATGGTTTTGTAAAAGAAGATGTTTATGTTGAACAACCTCTACTTTTTGAAGATGATAAATTTTCGAATCATGTATATAAATTAAAGAAAGCTTTATGTGGTCTGAACAAGCTCCTAGAGCCTGATATGAAAGATTAAGATCTTATTTACTACAATCTGGTTTCAAAAATGGTAAAATAGGTACAACTCTTTTCATTAAAAGAAACAAAAATGATATTCAATTGTACAAATATATGAAGATGATATAATATTTGGATCAACTAATAACATAATGAATAAAGAATTTTTAGATATAATGACTAAAGAATTTGAAATGAGTCATATGGGAGAACTAAGTTTCTTCTTAGCGCTTCAAATCAAACAATTAGATAAAGGAATTTTCATTAGTCAAGAAAAATATGCTAAGGATTTAATTAATAAATTTGAATTGACCACTTCTGGTGGGAAACTAACTCCAATGACAATTAATGTAGCTTTAAGTAAAGAAGATAAATCAGAAGGTGTTGATCAAAAATTATATAGGGGAATAATTGGTTCACTACTTTATATAACAACAAGTCGTCCTGACATCATGCATAGCGTCTGTCTATGTGAAAGATACCAATCTCAACCTAAAGAAACTCATTTAAAAGCTGTTAAAAGAATTTTAAGATATGTAAAACATACTTTAGATTATGGTTTACTTTACCCTAAAAAAATGTATTTGATTTAATTTCATATTATGATGCTGATTACGCTGGTTGTAAATCAGACCGAAAAAGTACAAGTGGAACTCGTCACTTTCTAGGACATTCTCTGGTTTCCTGGTTTAGTAAGAAGCTAAACACTATATCCTTGTTAACAACTGAAGCAGAATATATATCTACTGCTTTGTCTTGTTCTCAAGTTATATATATGCAACAAACTTTAAAAGATTTTGGATTAACATATTGATATTAGACATATTGATATTATGCATTATTTTCTTAGAGATAATATTAGCAAAGAAGTCATAACTCTTGAATATATTAATACCGAAAAACAAATTGCTAATATATTAACCAAACCATTAAGTGAACAAAACTTTAGTAATTTAGAAGAGAATTAGGTATATGTTCATTAACGGAAATATAGATTATAAGTAATACAAGTATAGTTAATAATTAATATAAATAAAAACTTTATCAAAAATTGAACTAGGCATGTCGACATGACCCATCCCCCTATGTCGACATACAGGCCGAGATTTTCAAATTTAAATGTCCCTCTAAAATTAGTTATTGAGTTATAAATTTATATTTTTCGACTTTTACTCCTTTTCTCTGTTCTATTCTCTGTAATAAACATCTCAAACAGTAAATTAATGGCTTCCTCTTCTAATAATAAACCTTCTTCACCCACTTCTCCTTATTATGGTCCTTTTCAACGTTCCACACAAGTACGAGTCATCAAATTACAAGAGAAGGTGAAAGATTTGCTTCAAATGATGACGGAGTTAAAGTGAGTCAACTGTGAATGGCTAGAGAACAAGATAGGCAGGGCAGAATCCTTAGGAATTTACAAAACTTCTTTATGGATATCCATGCCAATCCCATTGTCATCGAAGAATCATCACAAGCCATGAATTTCGAAGAAGAAGAGCCTCTAGAAGAACCATAAGAGGATCAAGAAGAAGAACATCCTCTGCCGAATCCAAATGTTCATATGGATGAAAATGATGGCGTTATTTGCGTTGGAGATGTCTTTTTTGATGCTAATGGGAACTTGGTCGAACCACGTGGAAACTTTTGTCTCCACTATTCAAATTGTTCGGTCCATAAATCACAAATAGTTAAGAGTCGTCGTTGAGCGTTTTTTCGTTTTCTTGGTTGTATATTGGTTTGTTAATTTGTATACAAGTGTTAATGTTCTTCTAAAAACAACCTTTGGTATATAAAATCTTGAATTCCATTTAACTTAGGATGTTATATTTCACTCATACATAGTTATTATTCTTATGTGATATGTTTGTTTATCTCATTTTCTATTAAGTTCAAGGTTTGTAGGTCATTTTTTTTGGTCGATGACAAAGGGGAAGAAGATATATAAAATAGTAGGCTTGGAGTAAGGGGAGTTGTTGGTGTAAGAGGGATTTATGATATGATCGAAGTGGTAAGTATATTTTTAAAGGTTGTCATCATCAAAAATGGGGGAGATTGTTAGGAACTGGAGATAGTGGTTTTGATGACAACAACCTTTGTAACTTATTTTATTATAACTTATATACTAACACTATTGTCTAGATATATATGAATGTTATTATGCAGGATATATATAAGGCAGGTACTGATTATTGAAGACTGTACAGTATAAAGATCAAGAATGAAGAAATCAAGTTTGTAGACTCATGAGTATCAAGATCAAGATTTTGAGATAAGTGTCTAGTTTTTGTTAAAACTTCATAATAGCACGCAAATCTTCATTCCAAATTTCACTTGGGATGGAACCCATTTCTATCTTCTTAGTGCCTTACAAACCCACAAAAAGTAGCTTACAAATCTACGACAAGTGGCTTACAAACCCACGAACATCCTGGTTTTGTACAAGTTCTCGAGTCCTGATGTGATGAGATATTCTGCAGGAAGATGCTTGTAAAACTACTTCAAAATGGTTTTTCAAAATGATTTACAAAACTGCTTTTTAAAATGTTTTAGCCTTAAAGTTTATATTTTCAAATGATTTTCAAAAAGATGTTTTAGCCTTAAATATTCTTTGTTTTTGTTTTTAAATAAACTCTTGTTTTAAACTTCGTTTGTTTTTAAAACTATCTTCTGATTTTTAAATATTTTTTATAATATACATTTTCTTGAGATTTAAAATCAAATTTATATATACATTCAAAAAAGTATTTTTCTACTCTTCTTTATTTTAAAACATAGGAAAATTAGTTTATTTTACTCCAGAATCATTTTATCTTGTTTTCCTTTCAATACCATTTTCAAAACAAATTTTAGATTGTTTTTTAACTAAGGATGTCGACATCGTGGGATACCTCATGTCGACATTGTGGCCGTTGAGTTCAAAAGTTTCAATTTTCAAAAGAAGTGTCTATTCGTTTAAATCTCTTCATGAATGGTTATGACCGTTGGTACTCTATAAATAGCCTTCATAAACGAATTTTTTAACTAATTATTTTCTTCACTCCTTCTCCACAAATACATGTTCTAAAAAAATTTATATTTTTAAGATCATGCCAAAATTCTGCCGAATTCTTGAGTGAATCAAATTAGGAATCTCATTCTTGTTTGATTCTCTGCCCTCTCTTGAAGATCAAAGTGTTATTCAGAGTTATAGGATCAATTTGTAATCAAAATTTTATCGGATCTCTCTATAAGGTGCGGTTGTGCTTGGAAATCAATTGGGTGATCTTGTGTCCTGTAAATCAAGAGAGTTTGCCACGGACTCGAGAGACATGAGGGTACCTCAAGGCCTTTAGAAATTGAGGATTGTAACCTCAACATTGGTATGATAAAAATCTGTATGAGGTGTTTTCCTTGGTAAAGGACTGGATGTAAGGTAACTCCGAACCAGTACAAAATCCGGTGTGTTCTTTCCTTTTACTGCTTTTTATTTACTTTCTGCATCAATGTTTGATTCTGTGATTGTTCTGTGATTAAGTTCTACATTTGTTTATATTGTTATTTTTAAATTAGTCCATAAAAGTCTTAGAATCCATTAAACACTATTCACCCTACTCTAATATTAAATTAGCCTTAAGATCCTTAATCTGCACTCCCTTTCACATCTAAATTTTGATTCACACCATGCTCCATGGGATTGACCATAGGCCCTCCCACATAATGATCAACCAAACCCGGGGGCATGCCCGCTAGCCTTTTGAGATCGAGACCGATCCCTCAAGATTTCTGGGGACTATCCCCGGTTTCTGTATTCCATTCCTTTATCCGGTAGCTCCATCTCTATGTTCCCGGTTCTAATTTCCAGCGATTCCTGCTACTTCAACTCCTAAATCTAAGTTGTCACTAGTTCCTGCTACTTTATTCCCTTGGTTCTGCACTCCAGTTTGTCCAATCCGTCGAAGTAAATTCTACATCATCTCCTCCTATCTTTTAAGCATCCTTTCCTATATAGCATCCATCATCGTTTCCATTTCATCCCTAGTGATGTAGATAGATGCTAATTAGCTCTAGCTCCCGAGGAAGCCTTCTGACTCCCTCCATGTTGGCTCCTTTCCAGTACCACTCTCCTTATTGATTGTTTCACCATTTCTTCAAATCTAAGCTCTAGATCTTTTCCAAGCTTTGAATTCGAATTCCAAACCTATAGGGCTAGCTTTCTAAGTGAAAGCACCAACATGTAGGTGTCAAAATTGGCCATCAAAAGTTAGTTATGTGAAAGCACTAATACCCAGTCACAGATCTTAGATAGCATCTAATGTAGAGAATATAATATGAAGAACAAAGAAATTAAAAATGAAAGCAAGTAAAAAGAGACAGGATTTATAGTGGTTCGGCTAACTTCGTCCTACGTCCACTAGAGAATAATCCCCTTTATTATATTATAGTTTGTTTACAGTTACAATTCGAAATCCAAGAATAAAATTGGCAGAGTGTAGCCTAGGTTGAAAATAAAGAGAAGCAGAAAGAAGTTCCTTTTGTCGATGCCATGCCTACTGTATTTATAGGAGAAGATGTGAAAATATCTCACTCAAAATCCGGATCTAGAACCCTGAAGCCAAGAGAAGCCCGTCTAGATAGTTTGGGGCCTACCAGAGCCCATAAGTGGAATCGGTGTTGATCCCTATTTTGGTGGGATCATGAGATGTTATCCTTATGGTCGATCTCCCATGATGTTGTCTTCTTGCTCTCCAAATTTCATATCGATTGTAGTTACGGATCTTGAAATATCGATCGATCATTATTGCAAATTCAACAAAACCAATCCCTTAATAGGGATAGTGGCTGATCCCGATAGGTATTGTTCCCTCCAAGTTACTTCTTTTGCCATGTGATCCTTATGGCGTTTTCCTTGTATTGTAATAAGATTATACTCCAAGTTTCAAATTGATAGCATCTATAGATCTTGAGTTATTGACCGACCATTGCTACTAGTCCAACTAAACTAATCCCTGAATAGGGATAGGAGCTGATCCCCCCAATCTCCTCCAAATAAAGTAAGATCTCTAGGGGAGCTTCTCCATGTTTTATTATATTTAGCCTCCAAGTTTCATGCTAATTGGATTAGAAGAACTTGAGTTATCGGTCGATCTTTGTTGTAATATGTTGTGAAGGTTGATTATAGTCGATCCCTATATAGGGATAGGGGTCGATCCCTCTATACTCCTCCTAATAATGTGCGATCCATAGGATATACTACCTAGGGTCCGCTCCTCCTATTTCCAAAGTTTCATTTCAATCCGCCTTGTGTTTGTTGAGTTATGGAGCGATCATCATTGAGTTGTGTTGTGTGCATCCTATTTATTCTGATCTCTCTATTCCGATCCCTCTTCAAGGGAAATATTAATTCCATGCTTAGCCCTTTTTTGGGTGTTGTCCATCCAAATCCATTCAATATAGTGCATAGTTTCAAATATAATCAATCTCCAATTTTGGTACCATCTCTCTGGGCTTTCTACCTTGATGATCATAAAGTTTGTTGGGTTAAATCCACTTATGCACTGCCTTGTCAAAAGGCGGGTTAACACTTATATTCTGCAATGAAGTACTGTGGAGCAATGTCTGTACTTGTATTAAAGATAGTTACAGAGTATATTATGGAGATTTGGGATGTATAAACTCTTTATCTTAGTTTTTGTAGTCTGCGAACCTAATGCACTCTGATGTTCTTATTTATGGTTCATTTGATTATATAACTATCTCGCCTATTATACATCGTATTATTATATTATATTTTATCTGTGTACTGTGGGATGTTTTACAGGTTTTATGTTTGGACTTTTCTCTACTTGATATTCTTGGCCACTATCCCACATCAGCCAGGTAGCTCCACAATGCATGACATAGGTATATTGGGTATCGAAGGTGTAGGACGATCATTACATTTGATACCAAAGCTTAGGTTGCATAGATGACCTAAGTTTGTCCTTAGATCCATTAGAGAAAAGGAAGGATTATCGCATTAGAATTGATCCAATGTTATGTGAGAGAGCGTACTTATTATATTTTGGTTTTCAAAACAATATAGTAGTATATATAGTATATGAGTCACATTGCATTCGTGGATACCACTTATTCCCTTTAGAGAGACTGATCATTCTTACTAAAACTTGTAAGAATGAGCTGGCTAATAAGGAATGATGCTAGGAACTCCATCTCTAGAGTTGAAGAGGGGGCAGGATCGGGGGCTGCTAACCTCGACTTGCAGAACATGTTTGCAAAGATGGTGTGAAACATGGTCTAAAATGCCCAAGTTGCTCCTACTGCATTTGTAGGTGATGGTGCTCCAACGCATTTGCCATGGGCTGACTTCGCCAAATTGAGCGAGGATTTCTCTACTTTGGGTGGAAAAATGATTCTTGGAACTGAATCAGCCGTCGAGGTGTAAGATTGGTTGGATAACTGTGAATGCATTCTTGAGGTATGGAGTTAGAAAATGCAATGAAGAGGAAGCTGGCTTTTAGACAGCTTCAAGGGAAGGCCATGGGGTGGTGGAATGCAATCAAGGTTACTACACCCAAGGACCAGATTACTTAGGAGCAGTTCATGGAAAGATTTGAAGAGAAGTATATACCGACCGCTCAGAAGTTGGTGCTCTTCCAAAAGTTCGCTGACTTGAGATAGGGGGATATGTCTGTTTTGGAGTATGTGGTTGAGTTCGACATGCTATCAAAGTACGGCCTATCTTTTATCGATGCTCCACTCAAGAAGAATGAGAAGTTTATCATAGACTTGGATGATTACCTTGAAGATAAGTTTGTAGGGAATTTTGATGAGTAGTTTGAAAGGCTAGTAGAGAAGGCTCTTTGACATAAGAATCTATACCTTAAGCCTAAGTTGATTGTTGCTCCTAAGGATAAGCCAAAGCCGCAAGCTACCAGGGGAGGCAACAGGAAGTGGGACAACAAAAATAAGAAGAAGTAGTTTCAAAATGATGGTCAGAAGAAGGGCAAGTGGGAGCCTACATGCTATAACTGTGGATAGTGGAGCCATCTTAGCAAATATTGCAGGAACACGAAGAAAAGATGTTTCAACTGTAACAAGCTGGGGCATATTAAGAAGGATTGCTTGTAACCACCAAGAAATAATCAGTGTCTGCTTATGCCTTGAATGTTGTTCCAGCTTCGTTGAGTGCTCCATCGATGAAGGAGAAGGGGAAGAGTGTCATTATACAGTATATGATTTCTATTTCTGATATACTTGTATGTTTTTTATTCAATACCAATGGTTCACATTCCTTTATATCTAGTGTTTTGGTAGATGGATTGGGATTACAACCTGAGGTAGTTGACCAACCTTTGATTGTCAGAAACCCCATTGGAGGATCAACTAGCCTGTGCATGGTTTGTAAGACTTAGCCTTATCGTGTCATGGATGTTTGCTTGCCTGTGATTGCCTTGTTTTGGGTTATATAGGGTTCAGTATGATATTGGTAATGGACTGGGTAAGGAAGTATGCGGTAGTGATGGATTGTGAGAGGTTGTTGGTGACGTTTGGGGCTGTAGAGGGGCGGGTTGTAGTGATTGGCTGCCTGCCAGAGAATGGATTTACGGTTAGCTTTTTGTATTCGCCTTAGATTCCACAAGTGACCGAATTACCACCATACCGAGATATTGAGTTCCGCATAGTCTTCGTGAAGGATGTTGGACCGATAGTTATGCCTTTGGGCATATGGCACCCAGAGAGTGGGAGTTGGTGGTGTAAGTGATTGACCTATTGAGATGAGGGTTCATTCGTAGGAACATATCTGAGTGGGGCTCACTTGTAGTATTCGCCACCAAGGCTAAAGGCTCTCTGAGGTTATGTACATATTAGTGTGAGTTGAAGATGATAATAAAGAAGAACAAGTATCCACTCCCGCGTATTGATGACTTGTTCGATCAGCTCCATGGTGCTAAGGTGTTCTCTCAGTTTGACCTTGCGATGGGTTTCATCAACTAAGAGTGGCGAAGGAGAGTGTGTCGATTACAGTGTTTTGTATGCCAGTTGGATTCTATGAGTGGTTGGTTATGACGTTTGGGCTAAACAATGCACCGACGTACTTTGTTGATCTTATGAACCGTGTTTTCAAGGATAAGCTAAATAAATTTGTACTTGTGTTAATGGATGATATCCTTGTTTATGTCGTTTGTGATAACCAATGCCCCAGCATACTTTCTTGATCTTATAAACCGTATTTGATCGGCTAAGTAAGTTTGTACTTTTGTTCATAGATGATATCCTTGTTTATTCGAGGACAAAGGAAGAACACAAGAAGCATTTGAGCATTGTGCTCGAGGTGTTGAGGAAGCACCGATTGAAAGCAAAATCTTTGAAGTTTCACTTCTGGAGGAGGGAAATGCAATTCTTGTGTCATGTTATTTCTGAACAAGGTATTGCTCCTACGAAGGTGGCAGCTGTACAGGATCGGCATTGGTCCAAGACCAATATGGACATAAGAAGCTTCCTTGGAATAGTAGGATACTATAGACGTTTTATCCATGACTTCTCTAAGGTAGCAGCATCGTTAACAAATTTGATGAAGAAGAGTCAAACTTTTATTTGGGACACGAGATGCAAGCATGCATTTGTTAGTTTGAAGGAGAGGTTCACAAGCACGCATGTGTTAGTTATTTCGAGTGGGAATGAGAAGCTGACTATATACACAGATGCCTATGGTACTGGATTTGGTGTGGTGTTGATGCAAAAGGAAAAGGTTATCGCCTATGCTAGTCGACAGCTGAAACCACACGAGAGGATCACGGTTTGGAGTTGGTAGCGATTGTTTGTACCAAAATTGGGCACAACACTCTTCGGATGTGTTTGAAGAGATAAAGATGAAGAATGTAAATGGAAAAAGGGGAAGATCTAACAAACACACCAATGATAAACAAGAAAAACGCACAGGTTTAGAGTGGTTCGGCACATGGCCTACGTCCACTATGAAATGACTGACTTTTATTGATTTTTGCTTACTGGTTACAATGAGTTACAATAGTAAAATTCGAGTACGATGGTAATTTCGGCAGAGTCTGGACGTAGAAGATCCAAAAGTCCTTTTTTAGTAAGTCCTGGGTTGCTATTTACAGGTGTAGGCAGCAAATATTTCACTCAGATCTCGAAAGATCTCTTCTCTCACGTGGATAGGCCCACCTGATCGATCTCGGTCTTTTGAACTCGATTCATGGTCGATATAGATGAAATTCATATTGATCAAGATTTCGTCCAATCGATTCGAGACCGATCCTGAACATTCTTGAGGTTGTATGCAAGCTCCAGTGAAAATTTCATGGCATTTGGACTTGTAGATCTTGAGTTATGATCGATGCAAGTTTGGATTTTTTTTATGGCTATTGAATTCGCATCGCTTCCTGTTCGCATCGATCTGTTCGTATAGTTTCTGGACACGTGATGTCTGATGATGTGTCGCTAACTTTTTGGAGCGATCCACTTTTTATGCCAAGTGACCGAGCCTTCCACTTGAATGTGTTTTCTTCGTATCGATCTGGTGCAACTCCTTCGTATCGATCTTTTTCACTTCCCTTCGTATCGATGTTATTGGTTTCATTTCATATCGATATTTGGACCCGTTTCGTATCGAAGTAACCTGACTCCTTCGTATCGATCGTTGAGTATTTGGCTTCGTATCCATCGTTGGTGGCACATTTTGTATCGATCGTTGATTGATCGATATGAACTGTGTAAATGATCGATACAAATTGTGCATAGGTGGAAGCGATGCAAAATAGAGCAGGCGTGATGGATACAAAGTTGAACTGGTACGATGGATATGAAATGAAACAGACACGATGGATACATAACGGATGTCTGTGAGTCGATGGATACGAAATCCCATGGATATGAATTAGATTGTTCTTCTTGATTTTGATTGATCAATATCTTGAGCATACGAACTTCGACTGACTTGAAATTTGGAATGTTGGCTTTCATGGCTTTGCTTGTCATGTCATATTAATTGTAGCTCCATCCGGATTCGGGCAAAATTTACTAGCATCCATAGCGAACTTGTGTATAACTGCTTTTCAGGATGAATTGTCTTTGATTTCCGGTCGATTCCTTTGTATCACGGCCTTGCAAAAAGGAGGGATAACATTTGCCCCCCAAAGTATGTCTTGTGATGACATGGCATGCTTTGAAAAGCTGCAACCTTCATTCTGAAAAGTTCTACCTGACTTGTTGACCGGTTGTTGTCTTTTCGTCGAAAAATGTAACGTTTGATTGATCTTCAGTGATATAAATAACAAATTGTTGACTGCCAATTATTGTACTGCACACTGTTGTAACTGAGTGTCGAATGATAGCAAATTGTTGTTCGTTGTCGTGATTGTTACTAGGTGAACATTCAATTCTTGTGAATTTTGAAAATTTAATGTTAATTGGTTGCACATAAATCATATTTTACCCTGACTCCCGTTGATGTTCGTACGTTCACGAGTCGTTGTCCGTTTTTTCTTATTGAATTCCATATCGATCCTCTCCTGAATCGAATGTGAAATTCAAATTGTAACAATGCTTGGTGGTTGTTTTGGTGATTCCTTCGTATCGATATGGATCGATTGATTTTTTTACATGCCTCGTATCGATGGGTACGAGTACTAGTGGACCTTAGGACAATGTATACGAAGTTGTCATTTTGCATCGATGGATTGCTGATTGGTCGAAATTGCCCAAGTAAGTCTCCGCTATCACATTCGTATCGATTAGAGTTGATGGACACGAACAACTGTGGTCTGAATCAATGATAAATGGATACGAATAGGTTACTTCGTATCGGTTATGGTGTTGACGTCTTCAACCAGTCAGTTTGCACTGGGATACGAATCGTCATTCGCCTTTTATATATATATATATGTGTGTGTGTGTGTGTGTGTGTGCGATTTTGTACTTAGAAAAATATACTTGCTCGTCTATTTCCAGCCTTTCGTATCGAATGCCCGGTCAAGAGGAAAAAATGTATTTGTTCCCAAATTACTCGATTCCTTAGTTCTTCGAATTAGCTGCCTAAATTAGGTAATTAACCAACAATCTCTCACTAGAAAAGACAAGACTTGAGTTTTAATGTCATTCCATTCGTATTCGCGGCAAAATCCGATGAAGAGGAAGCTGGAGATGGTCGGAGTAAGGTCGAGGAAGGAGGAGAAAATACTGGCGTTTAGGCTGCTTGGAGAAGAAGAAGTCTGGGAGCTTTCGTATCGAAGATCGGTGAAGTATGAGTTCGTATCCATCCAAACGAAATGCGGCTTCGTATCGATTGACATAACTGCCTTATATTGATGGAAAGTGGATACTCGTATCAATCAATTGACGATCGATACTTGTATCGATCTAAAGTGATCGATGCGAGATTTTTGGCCTTGCGATCGATACATAAATGTCGATGCCGATCGATGCAAAGTAAGGAATGTTGAATGAACATGAAATAATCTTCCGGTGATCGGTACGAAGTAGTGCACCATGATCGATACGAATTATGCTCTCATGATCGATACGAACTATACTCCAGATGGTCGATCCGAGTCCAAACTTTGATGGATATGAAATTCTTACACACTCGAATATTTGACTCCCACGAGCTTCTACCCTGCATATCTGGACTTAACTGTTAAACTGCATATTTGACTGCCTTTTGAAGCTCGTTGATGGAACTATAACTTGACAAAATTCTGATGAACTTTAACTTGGATTGATTCCCAATGTCCGGATGACATGGGTATGATGGTCAGCGATGACGGTCGCTCCAGGTGAATTTCAAAGTCTTATCATTTAAACATTTTCCTAAATTCCGTAGAATTTCTTAAGTATTATATAGGACTGCACAATGCATTCACGCACTTCACACTGGAGAACACATTGGCTTATTATCATCTAATGATGGTTTTTACTGAGTTAATTAGTTATGGAACCTAGAAGTTCGCAACAGCAGAGGGCTCAAAGTCCATTTCCCCCGACAATTAGAGATGCCAGCCATTGCAGCCGAAGTCATAAGTCTAGCTCCGGATGAGTTGCCAAGAGCAATTTTTATCGCGAATCCATAAGATTCTGTGCCATCCAATATCTTTGAAGATATGTTGGGGAAAATATGCTTAATACATGGTCTACCATTAGACGACGTGCTACTACCCGGACCAAATGACATGCCACACGCTCCCCTAGAAGGATTCACCACTTTTAATAGGCACTCGTGCACAGCTGGAACGCTTCCTCCATTCAACCAGTATATTCGATAAGTGTTAGCTTTCTTCAGAATTACTCCATCACGGTTACATAAAAATGGATATGCACCGCCGAACAGTCTATTCATCGTTTTCATGGAACATCTCTTTCGGCCCACGACTCTAGAAGAAGTCGGATTCTTGTTCAACGTCAAGAGTCGGGGAGACAATCCTTCATTCACATTCCTAGAAGAAATTGGGAATTTCCAAGTGGTGACTGGATCCTGGATCCTGGACCAGGCTTAGCTACTTTAAGACGGAGTGGTTCTATGTCCGATGCCCTCCAAGATTAGCTAGTTGGTGGTTAGTCAAACGTAAGTGCCGCAATTTTTCCAGCAGCTAACGAGATAGTTGTAATCGATGTCGAGTTTGACATTTTCTTTCCTTTACAGTCGTAATTCCATGATCCGAAGGCGCCCAGTTTAAAGAAATAGTATAGATCTTCAGGAAGTGTCGGGCGAGATGAGAGAAATTGACTCGGTGCGGATACATAAAAATTTGAGGATTTTTGGGCAAATCGATCAAAACCAGAGCATACGACTTGAGGGATCTCTTAAGGTAGCCCCGAAAAGACAGGCTAAGCATAGAGCGCTCGGGGTTGTAATTGCTGATGAGAGCGATAAAGAAGATACGCCCACTGAAAACGAACCCGTAGTCAGGTCCCTGGATAGTTCTCGGGATTTACAGGGAAGGAGTAAAGGCAAGGCAGTTGCACATAAGCGTCATAAGTCTTCGAGATGGAAATTCGTAGTCGTGTCCCTGCCAGCCTCCAGAGTTACAATTTTGGATGCTCCTCCCTTGCAAATGGAGAATTCTTTTGAAGGGCTCGTCGACATTCCAATTCTGGACTATGTGCCGCTTCAACACGATACCGGATTGGAAAGGCTTCAAAGCACCTTAGATTTAAGCGAGTCACTTCTTACAAGTGTGGCCGACATAACCGGTTAGTCGGGAGGTTTAGCACATTCATGCATACACTTCACGACACTACATGATTGCCAATCATAAGTTGTTCATTCTGGAGATTACTGATTCTGCTTTTCTTCCTATTTTACAAATACGATGACTGGGAAAGAATCGATGTTAGGAAGTCTTCGCTTGGTATGGCAGTCATCCAGTTCATATTATGAGTCCAGTATAAGGGAAGCCGATAAAGACTGCGATCATGGTTATTCTAGCCAGGAACATTATGAAAGGGAGAGGGAGAGAGATAGAGAATACAGACATCGATCTCGATCACGCTCTCCACCTCCTCGAGCTCCAACACAACCCTCCGGTCATGGAAAAAAACCCTTGGTGCCTCCACATCAAAAACCATCTTCTCAAGTTACAAGGTCTGATTCACAGTGCCATAGAATCGAGGTTGAAGCTCCCACTATCACTAAGCAAGCGGTCACCAAGCCCACCGGGAAAGGAGCGATCAGAATCACCCAGTTGAAAAAAGACTTCCCAAATATTTGTTTCGATAGATTCATCTTCTCTCCACATTTATAGAGAAACTCAGTTAAGGTGGAACAAACTATGCATGATTATATCTATGACGTTTACAGCCAATATAGGGAGTGGATGAAGACTGCAGATAAGGCATCAATAGTAGCCTTTGAGCGAGCAAAAACAATTGAAAAATTAGAAGTTGATCTCGCTCAAAAGGACCATATAATACTAGTGCTTAATAATGAGGCTGAATCTTCTAGAAAATCATAAATAGAGGCCAATAAGAAAGCAGACGAGGCAAACCAGTCGATGGAAAGGATGCGACAGACGCATTTTGCTTTGGTTGAGGAGATGGGCCATTGAAATACCACTGTTATGGCTGAAAGGGATGTTGTGCTGAAGGAGCTTGAGGAGCTTAAGGCCAAATTTTCTAAAATCATCAAGGAGAAAGACGATGCTAATTAAGCTACTTAGGAGGCATGTGAACAAGCTGTGGTGCCCCGAGATGAGAGGGATGTGGCAGCACTTAAAATTCAGAAAGCCGAGGCCAGGGTCGAGAACGAAGTGAGGATGGCGGAGACCAGGTTAGAGGCTGATATCGAAGATCTTCTTGTCACATACAATGCCAACATTTTGAAGCATCGAAACCTGCTCGATAACTATCCATCACACTTATATAGTGCCTGTTGCCGCTTGGTGGAAGACAAGAAGGATGAGCATCAAGCCAAATCAGTCGATGAATTTGAATTAGAGTATCAAGTGCTGAGTGAAGATGAAAGAAAAGTTCTCTATGACATCGCGATCACATATGAAAAGGGGAAACTTGGTACCTAGCAATCGAAAGCTGGAGAGGGTTCAGGTGTTGAGCACCATGACGCAAGTTCTGAAACTCTTACGCCAACCCTGCCTAAATCTACATCTGCGGTTGATCCTCGGTCTATTCCTGCATATAATCCCAATCAACCGCGGTTATTTCCAGTTCATGAGCACGTCACTGAAGCTGCTCCAGTTCCGCCTACAAGTCATTCTGAGGAAGATATTCTAAACATCTCTTGTGCTCATTCAAAGTGGGAAGCGTTACTTGAAGCAATCACTAATAACTTTTTCTTTATCTCTATTCAGTGATAGGAGCAACATCTATCGCGCCTCCTGCAACTCAAAATTTGTATCGCGAGCAGGAGGCCATCATAACAGAAGCGACCACTACAACGGCTGCTGCTCCAACCAATGGAGCACAGCGGAGCACACTTAGTTTTGATGAACAGATGAAGGAGGAACTGCTCGGTCATCATAGTGACCCTTTTGTTGATCTACCATTTGTTATGGGAGGAGGCACACAAGTGACCAGCTCTTCGGGCCCAACTGCTAACGTTCCCGGTGATGCTCAAACGATTCATGAAGAGGAGATAATAGTCGAAATCAATGCCAAGATGGAAGCAGCTGTGTGGGCAAATAGCTTTGGAGGTGGGATGTTAGGCCCTGGTCCAGCCCCTTTACGAATGATTTCTCCTGGTGGCACGGTCTTTGACACAAGTGTGCCTCCCCCGCGTTCTAATATTGATCCTATTCCTCCACTCCGCCTTCAGGAAGCATTCCAATCCATGTGAATTTGGAGGAGGAGGTTAAGATAATGCCCCCGACTTGAGATCAGCCGCCAAAAGGCAAGGGCTCAAAGAGGCAGCCAAGTAGCAGTCCCAGTGGGTCAACACCGAAGAAGAAGCCGAGGAAAAAGAGAGAATAGACATGTCCTCTCGGCTCATTTTTGGTACATGGATAGGAATATACTTTTTCTTTTTGTAGGCCATGTATAGATGTGGGTTCGGCCCCTGCTAGTAGGAGTTTTGGTATAATTTTGTACTTATCTTTTTCTTCCAAAGAATAGTTGAAATAAAATTCCATTTTGTCTCTAGCTCAGTTTGTGTTTATTTGTTAAAGTATTTTAGCGCTCGAACTTCCATTCAATACTCTTGTGGAGTTTTAGTCTTTAAATCAGACTCGGGTTTAGTTTCTAAGTTCCGGAGCTAGGCTTCGAGTCGCGATCGAGCATTAAATTAAATTCGATGTTGCACTGGTGGCTGGTACTTAAGTTCTGCCTCCAGTTCTGGGAATAAGTTGAAAAGATTGGTTAACAATCATTGTTTGCCTTTAATACATCAAGCTTAACTTCCTTGAAGCAAGACTGAAACAAGATGAGTTTAGGTGGTCAAATCACACTTGCTCGTTTATTAGTGATCATATTTACACTCTGGGGATCGCACTTGTAGATCGACGGTTGGTCACACCTGCCTAAGGTTTGGAGGTACATCCGTGCTTTGGGGACTTAAGTTATTTTATGAGCGGTCAGTCATACCCGCTTGATATTCAAAACTTCATCCGCACTCTGGGGACTTAGAATGATTTGTGGGTGGTCAATCACACCTACTTTACGCTCATACTCCGACCCGCACTCTGGGGGCCTGGAGTTGTCCTACGGGTGGTCTTTTCACGCCCAGCTTGTTTTTATACTCCAATCCGCACTCTGGGGATTTAGAATTAGTCGATGTTAATACTCCAATTCACACTCTGAGAATCTAAAGTTATTTGATTTTTATACTCTGGTTCGCACTCTGGGAATCCAGAGTTAGTTAATTGGTGGTCAATCACACCCGTTTGGTATTTATGTTTATACTCCAGTTCGCACTCCAAGAATCTGGAGTAAGCTGGCATATGGTCAGTCACATCTTTTTAGGCTTTAGGATTTCATTCACACTCTGGTAACGATGGATCAATCAGGATCGTGGATGGTTGACTCTCATTCACCCTGAGTTAACAAGTGAGGTCGTTAGATGGACGGGTTCATCCTCCTTGAACTTGGTTTGAATACGGGAGAATTCGTTAAGGACGAGATCGCCGAGTTCGAAGGTTCAGGGTCGGACCTTGGCATTGTATCACTGGGCGACTCAATTTCAGTATGCAGCTGCCCTCAAATCAGCCTCTTCTCACTTCTCATCCAATAAATCCAGAGATTCGGCAAGTAATATAGCATTCGTTTTCGGATCATAATAAGTCACACAATGAGAAGGTACTTCCATCTCATTTGGAATAACGGCTTATGAACCATAGGAAAGAGAGAATGGAGTGTGGCCAGTCGTAGATTTATGGGTTGTCCGATAAGCCCATAAAGCCATAGGAAGTTCAACGACTCATTTGCCCCCCATCCTTTTCTAGTCGTTTCTTCATAATAGACTTTATAACTTTATTAACAGCTTCAATCTATCCATTCGCTTGAGGGTGTACAACTGCGAAGAACTTCTTTTGGAAGTGGAACCATTGACAGAAATTCTTAAATTCAACACTGTCGAATTGGGCTCCGTTGTCTGTGACGATAGTACGTAAGAGACCAAATCGGCAGATAATGTTGCGTATTACAAAGTCGACCACTTTCTTTGTCGTGATTGTAGCAAGGGGTTCAGCTTTCGCACACTTGGTAAAGTAATCAACTACGATGATGGCATACTTTGCAGCTCCTTTGGCTAGAGGTAGAGAACCAATAATGTCAATGCCCCATACTGCAAACGGCCATGGACTGACCATTTAAGTTATATCGGTAGGTTGGGCTCTAGAGATCCAAGCGTTTTTTGACATCTACCGCATTTTCTGGCGTAGTCTGATGCATCGTAATTTACAATCGGCCAATAGTATCCATATCGGAGCACTTTCTTGGCAAGAGCTTTCCCCTCGGCCCGATCTCCACATTCTCCTTCTTGCACATCATGCAATAATAATTAGATTTCATCGTGAGCGATACACCGAAGTAAAGGAACAGAGTATCCTCTTCTATACATGACTCCATTTTGTATAGTGAACCGCGAAGCTTTTTGAAGAACTTGTCTCTTTTCACTCCTGTTCTCTAGAAGGGTCCCATGCTAGAGATAGTTTCTGAATGGAGTCATCCATGACTCTTTATCAGGAAAGACTTCAAATGCCCAGTCTGTCTCAATTTGATTAATGCTCGGGGAAGCTAACGTCTCCATGAGAATGATTCCCATTTGTTGTGCCTCACATTAACTTGCTAACTTTGCTAACGAATCGGCTTTCTGATTGCGCTCTTAGGATATGCAATAAATGGCATAACAATCGAACTAATTCAATATCTCCTGAATCCAAGCAAGGTAAGCAGCCAGCCTTCGGTCTTTGGCCTGGTACTCCCCCCGAACCTAACACACGACCAATTGTGAATCACAATAAATATCCACATCAATTATTCTTAAATATCTGGCAAGTCTCAATCCAGTAAGCAGGGCTTCGTATTCGGATCGCTATTGGTCGAATAAAAATGGAACTTTAAATGATATCATATATATTGGCCTTCAGGAGTTTCTAGTACAACTCTGGCACCTGAGCATTTGATGCACCATCAGTATGCAGCTTCCAGATATACTTGGGAGATTCACTTATTTCAAGAAAATCCACTGGGATAGTAAATTCAGCGATGAAGTCTGTTAGGACTTGTCCTTGGATAGCTCGCCTTAGAGTGTAAGTAATGTCAAACTGACTTAGCTCGATATTCCACTTGAGTAGCCTACCAGACGTATCAGGCCTTTTTTGCTTGACTGGAACATGCCGCAGGTCAATATTCAATGTGTGGCTCGTAATGTCCAGGGAGATTCCACACATGTCAGAATGTGTCCTGGAAAACATGTCGAGGTTTACCCGAAGAAATTCAACCAATTCCCCCTGCATCTATTGGCTTAGCTAAGATGCAATTTCTATCATTTTAGAACCGTCATCATCGTCGATCGGTGCATCGATCATCAGCCCGGTCAGGGAAGCTTGACTGTCTCTATTTTCATCTTCAAGATCCCTTGGGAATTGGTTGGGGTGCCCAAGTCTAGGCCCAGGTGTTAGCTATCAATTTTCTGCAAAGCGAACGCAGAGAGATTCCTCTACGCCCTTTCCTTTTTCTTTTCGCTGCGCCTCTACAGTTCAGCAACATAAAAAGCTCGTTCAGCAGCTTGGTCTCCCTGAATGACTCCAACTCCATTGTCGTTAGGGAATTTTAAAGTCAGACACCAAGGGGCAATGGCAGCCTTGATTTAGCTAGGGCTGCTCGGCCCAAGAAAGCATTGTATGGCGAGTCTATATCTAACACAACAAACTGTAATATCTGGACTCTCTAGCGTTCTCCAATTCCCAACTCCACTCGTAGTTCCACCACTCCAGTGAGTATAGTGTGTCCCCATTGAAGCAATGAATACGAGACTTACAAGGCTTTAAGTATTTTATTTCCATCATCATCTGATCATAAGCTCGCTTGAATAGTATGTTCATTGAACTTCCACTTTCTACTAAGATCCTCTTCATCCAAGCAGGACCTACCTAAGCTGAAATGATAAGTGGATCAGTAGTTGGGGCTTTGACTCTGTCGGCATCCCTGTCTCGAAATACGATGTCATCTGTCATCATTTTCCATTGCATGGCTGAAGCCCCATCTTCCAAACTACTACAACATTCGAAGATCGCATGCTTAATAGAACTGGCATACGACTCCATTTCCTTCCAGCTTCAGTCTACCGGATGAGGACCATCACTAACAGTATTTATCACCAACCTTCAATGGGTATGAGCGGGTTCCTCCGGTCTCGCTTGATTTGTTATATGGTTATGATTCGATGGGCCAGCACTTCCTCACCACGGTGCTCGCACAAACTGCTCCAACTTTCTCTCATGTATCAATTTCTCAATGATATCCTGCAAATAACGGCACTCGTTCGTGTTATGGCCATAGCCATTGTGGAATCGACAAAACTTCCTCGTTTGAATCTGTTTTTTCGTTCATTGCTTCAGAGCGAGTTTCTTATACTGAATAGTATTTCAGGTCTGTAAACACACATTTTCCATCGACGTATTTAAAGGAGTATAATTTTCAAACATAGGAGCTCTACGTCGCGGCGCACGATTCTGATCTCGTTTCTTGTGTTGATTTCCATTGCCTTTCTATTGATTCGGTTTATTCTGTATGTTCAGTTATAGCTTTTTAGAACTCTTCTTGGTTTGTTTAATAGCTGCTCTGGATACCTTCCACACTGGGTCATGCGTCATCCCTTTTCCTAGACTGTTTCGCATCCTCCCTTCTCAAGAACTGGGTTGCCTTAGAATAGAAACGGTCCACTAACGCAGGAGGCTTTCTGACCAACTGGTTGCCGAATTCAGAGTCGAGATCGATCCCATTAGTTAGTGCCATCAGAATCGAGTTATCATTGGGATTACTAATCTTAGCGCATGCAACGTGAAACTTCTCCAGAGAGCGTCTAAGTGTCTCTTCAAGAGCCTGAGTGACACTAGACAAGGTATTAACATCTTTCGGCCTTATGACATGCATGCGAAACTATTCAAAAAACTTTGTTGCCAATTGATCAAAACAAAAAATAGATCAATGTGGTAAATGAGTAAACCACGTAGTTGCTATGCCTCCTAGGGAGATCGGGAAGCTTCAGCACTTGACCGCATCATCGGCTCGTGCAGCGATCATCAACCATTCGTACTTTAAGATATGCTGATTAGGATCAGAGATCCCTTCATAAATGGGTAAAGTTGGCATCCTGAATCGTCAAGGTGGTTCAACGTAGAGTATATCATCAGTGAAAGGGGTATGACTCCGGGAGATTCCCCACTTGTCATTGGTGAGACCCTGACTTTCACGGATTATCTGACAGATCATCGTGGGGATGTCCGGCATCTAGACATTTTGAGCATGTTGGGCCAAGGTATGGTTGGGCTCCACAATGCAAGGATGGGCCGGTCGCGGTCGACAGTCCACGTCTCGCCTCCTTGGTTCTAGATTCTTGGGGACATACAGTTCAGCAGTATATTCATGCTGGCGACAGTTCGGATCTGTCTGGTTTCGGGCGTCAACTCCCAAATCAATGGCAACGGTGGCAGCACGATCGTCAAAGGTATGATAAGGAATGGTACCTCCTTAAGAGGAGGGTCCATTCTGATGGCTAGTTGACGGGCCAACCCTCTGTTGCCCAAGACTCAAGGTGCGCTGTCCAGTAGCTTGTGTATAGTTTCCATCCAATCACGTCGTTGGCACGGGGTTACTGAGTAAGCGACGGCGGCTTTGTGTCAGCTCTTGCATTAGCATTTGAAATTCTTCCTTGGTGACAGGGCGTTGCTAATCTAAAGGTCCAGCAGCATTCTGATCGGTAGGAGGAAGTTGGAGGGGTTCTGTCTGTCCTGTCTTTCTAGATTTGCAGCTGTTGAAGTAGTCCTAGTGTTGACCATGATGGATAGAGAAGTTCTTTCCTAGACTTGGTGCAAACCTGAATAGGATAGAAGAACTTTAGAATTGAAATCTGGATCTTCTCCTTATATTTTTGCAATCCGATATCGGTAGTAGATCCAACGAGCAGGAGAAAAACTAGGTTCTCTCAGTGAAAGCACCAAAGTGTTTGTACCAAAATTAGAACAACACTCTTCGGATGTGTCTGAAGAAATAAAATGAAGAATATAAATAGAAAAAGGGGAAGATCTAACAAACACACCAATGACAAACAAGAAAAATTCATAGAAACGCACAGATTCGGAGTGGTTCGGCGCATGGCCTATGTCCACTATGAAATGGCTGACTTTTATTGATTTTTGCTTGCTGGTGACAATGAGTTACAAAATTAAAATTCGAGTACAATAGTGATTTCATCAGAGTCTGGATGTAGAAGAGCCAAAGGTCCTTTTTCAATAGGTCCTGGGCTGCTACTTATAGGCGTAGGTAGCAAATATCTCGCTCAAATCTTGGAAGACCTCTTCGCTCACATGGGTCGGTCGTTTGGACTCGATCCGTGACCGATACAAATGAAATTCGTATTGATGAAGATTTCATCCAATCGAGTCGAGATCGATCAGGAACATTGTCAAGGTTGTATGCAAGCTCTTGTGAAAATTCGGTAGCATTTGGTCTTGTAGATCTTGAGTTATGATCGACGCAATTTGGGATTTTTCGATGGTTGTTGAATTCGCAGCGCTTACTGTTCGCATCGCTTTTGGACACATGATGTTTGATGATATGCCGCTAACTTTTTGGATTGATCCACTTTTTATGCCGAGTGACCGAGTCTTCCACTTGAATGTGTTTTCTTCGTATCAATCTAGTGCAACTCCTTTCTATCGATCTTTTGCACTTCACTTCGTATCGATGTCCTGTGCTCTACTTCATATCAGTGTTATTGGTTTCATTTCATATCGATATTTGGAGCCGTTTCGTATCGATGTAACCTAACTCCTTTCATATCGATCATCGAGTATTTGGTTTCATATCTATCGTTGGTGGTACATTTCGTATCGATCGTTGATTGATTGATACGAACTGTGTAAATGATCGATATAAATTGTGCATAGGTGGAAGCGAAATGAAAAAGAGCGGGCATAATGGATACGAAGTTGAACTAGTATGATGGATACGAATTGAGACAGACACGATGGATATGAAATGGATGCTAGTGAGTTGATGCATACGAAATCTCATGGATACGAATGAGATTGTTCTTCTTGATTTTGATCGATCAATATCTTGAGTATATAAACTCCGATTGACTTGAAATTTGGAACATTGGCTTTCATGGCTTTGCTTGTCGTGTCATATTAATTGTAGTTTGATCCAGACTCGGGCAAAATTTACCAGCATCCATAGCGAACCTGTGTATAACTGCTTTTGGGATGAACTGTCTTTGATTTCCGGTCGATTCCTTTATATCACGGCCTTGCCAAAAGGGGGGATAATAGCGATAGTATTTTCTTTGATGGTATAGGGAAATTATTTTCTTCCGGAGAGGTTTGAGTTGTATACAAACCACAAGTCATTGAACTATCAATTCTCCGAGAAGAACCTTAACCTTCTACAGAAGCGATGGTTAGAGTTCCTAGCCTCCTACAACTTTGGCATTTCCTATGTGCATCGTAAGGAAATGTGGTTACTAATGCATTAAATAGAAGACATGATAGCTTGGGAGCGATATTCTTGAAGTGGAACTAGTTGGAGTTTATCGCTGGTTATGATTTTAGACCTCGATGTAAGCTGGAGCCGTAAGTGTTTTCTAGCTTGACGGTTAGACCTACCTTGATTGAATAGATCGATGCTAGTCAGAGATGAGACGTTAGACTAGTGGATATCATAGTAAGGATAGAGGAAGGGTTGAGTCTGAGGAGATGAAGCATTATGGGATCGACCATGATGGTTAGCTCCGTAAAGATGGGAGATTGTTTGTTCCCGACGTCAATGGATTGAGGGATGATGTGCTACGCGAGTGGCATCATTCAAGATTGACTATACATCCTAGTGTTAATAAAATGCACCGCGACATGAGATGAACATTTTATTGGGAAGGGATGAAGAAGGATGTTGGTACATTCATCTTGAAGTGTGTGAACTGTCAATTGGTAAAGGGAGAGCAGAAGAAACCGAGTGGTTTGCTGTAACCACTCGAGGTTCCAGAGTGGAAATGGGAATAAGTTTTGATGGACTTCATTGATGGATTGCCAAGGTCTAGAGGAGGGTACAACATCATTTGGGGCATAGTTGATAGATTGATGAAGAGTGTCTGATTCATACCCGTCAAGTAGAAGACATCCAAATTGACCGAGTTGTATGCAAAATGGGTTGTGCGATTCCATGGTATGCCGAAGAGTATTATGAGTGGACAAGACCCTTTGTTCACCAGCATATTCTGAAAGACCTAACAAGTGGCATTGAAGGACAAAGCTACATCTCAGTAGGGCTGATCACCCGTAAATAGATGGGCAGACTAAGAGGGTGAATCGTATTCTGGAGGATCTCTTACTAGCTTGCATTCTCAATTTCGGTGGCTTGTGGGATGATCATTTTCATTTAGTAGATTTCATATACAACAATGGTTGTTAATCTAGCATCGGTATGGCAACATTTGAGGCGTTATTGGTCGGTCGTGCAATGCTCCTTCATGTTGGTGGGAAGCAAAAGAGAAACTGATACTTGGTCCAGACATAATTAGAGAGACTTTGGAGAAGATCGAGATCATTCAGCAATGAATGAAAGTTGCTTAGGATAGACAAAAAACAACACTGATAGGAGACGTGATTTAGAGTTCTCCATCGGCAATATGGTATTCATCAAGATCTCTTCGTTGAAAAATGTTGTTCGATTCGATACTCAAGAGAAGTTGGCACAGAGATTTGTTGGTCCTTTTTCAACTCGAAAGGATCGAGAATCTAGCATATAAAGTCGACTTACCTCAGAAGATGGCAGGCTTGCACAATTTGTTCCCAGTTTCTCATTTGTAGAAGTTTATGCATGAATCAGGCATGATAGTTCAACTGAATCAACTTGATGATATCGAGATTGAATCAGAAGCATCAAGACCCCATAGGCCTATTCATATCATCGGGCCTAATAAGAAGCAACTTAGGAGGAAGACAGTAGAGCCGGTGAAGGTTTGATGGAGTGAGAGCGAAGGCGATGGTACTTAGGAGATCGAGGTGTGCATGAGGACCGCTTATCCAGAGCTCTTTACTTGGTAAGACTTCTATTTATCGCATTTACTTTCACTTTTGACACCATATATGGTAGTTTAGTATCACGCATGCTAGGGTAGGGATAGATACCATTTATTGCTTTTGTGTGCATGTTTGATGTTTGAAATGTTTTGTTGTTGATGATAGGCATATGGGGTTACAATGTTTGACTTTACCTTGTTTATATTGGGATTTCGACGGTGGATTTCCTAAAGGGGGAGAGTGTAATTACCCGTATTTTACGTATTGGAGGATCGTAACATATTATTTTTAAACCCATATGAAGTTGTACGACTCTATAACTTTCGATAATGCCTATTAGAGAAATTTTCTATATTTAAAAAAAAATTGGACAATTTTACCCCTAAAAAATTATATCGGCTGTAGCTTTTGATAGGAGCCAATTAGCATCTAAGACTACATTCATTGGAAAGATATAATAATTTTCCTTTTCATAAAGCGGTTATAATAGTGATTTGGACTTTCTAGCTAGAAAAAATGGCTATTTGATGATTGACAGTTTTAGAGCAGCTTGGTGGATAATTGTGAGCTTGTGGGCAAGCCCACTTTCGGGTTTGGAGACCTTATATGGCTAAATCATCATTCCCAAATCACTTTTACACCCTCTCCCATAGATCTAAGCCTCCATCTACCCAAAATCTACTCTTTTCTTCTCCAAAGCAAATCTAAATCATAGATCAAGATTGTGTTAGCAAGGGGATTAATTTTTGGGAAATAAAAATCAGGTCTTTGCTTTTGATTCTTGAATTTGGTTCGATTTGCATGCAAAACTTGGATTTTGGGGGGTTTGTGAGTGATTTATCATCTACCGCCTTATTACATATGTATCTTTAGGTTTTAACATGTTTCGAATCCCGTTTAAAGTCAAAATTAAGTTTTAAAGCTGTTCTAAAACTTAAATTGTAGTAAAACATGAATATATAGATTTTTGGTGTTTTAGACATGTTATTTGAATATGTGATTGCCTTGATAGATGTCAGGCTATGTTATATACATCTTTCATGATGATTTCCATGATTAGTTATGTGATTTACATGTTTGAATATTGTTTGGTACATGTATGCTTGTATGGTGGAAAACGCTCATCGGGGCAATCTAAAGGTAGGAACCATAGAGATGAGATTCGATGGATTGGCTCTAGAGCGTTTGGAGTCATATTATTGCATAAATGATGCATGAGAGTTGAAGTGTTAAGGGTAGCAATGAAATCGATGTGATTTGGAGTGTTCGAAGTCCTATAGGGTTTTTGGTCGGTATATGGGATGGTCGGCATATAGGGTCGGTCGATGGCTGGTCCTCGAAACTTGGTCGGCATATGGGGTCGATCGGTGGCCATTCCTCGAAACCTTGTCGGCAGGTGGTGGGTTGGTGGTTGGAAAGGGAATATGGTTTGGGGTTTGGCACGAAGCACAGTTCGGCGTTGGTAGTTGGCACTTAACTCAGTAGTTGTGTCTTGCTTGGTTTGTTGTAGGATGGATCAACGGAGTGGAGCATGGAGTTTAGCTATGGACTTCAGGGCAAGGCTTGACTTACTTGGTAGTCTGGGGAGTTAGTTCGGGGTAAGGGTGGATGACCCTAGGATGCTCTAGATGACTTTAGGATGGCAATCAGTGAAGTATGACGACTTCGACAACTTGATGTGGCGAGTGACTATGGCATCTGATGGTGAATCGAAAGGACGAGTTCTGCATGATAGCTCATAGAGTAGAACATGAGGCTGTGATACCCGTGAGTAGGTCAGGGTAATCTGCATATTCCCATATATTTTATGTCTGCATGTGTCCAATTATTAGCCAAGTGTGTGGGCGACAGTGAGCATCTATGGAGTAGTTCTACTGTTGGTACATATGCTAAGGGATTGATGGATATGTCTATGTTTGCGATGCTCATTGATGGGACAGGGTAGTCTGTATGTACCTAGGTTAATCTTAATGTACCCATATTTTGAACATCTGCATGTGTCTAGTCCTTAGCCATCTATGTGGAAAATGAGCTGAGCATATGAGAGAGTTATCATATATCTAAAGCACTTGAGTGAGAGATGCAAGATTATGTGATGGATACTATGTTTATTATGTGCTTGGTATGTTATGTGATACCCATATACCCTATAATTGCCACTTGTAATAATAGTGTAGCATACATTGCATTTATGTGCTAACTCTTTGGATGCAGGGACATGTCAAGTATGGTTATTCATATGTTATACCATACTTACTATATACGAGTTTTATAGTACTTTGAGATGATATATCGCTCACACTAGACTGTTATCTGACCCAAGGTTTATGTTTTGCTTCTTATTATCTCAGGTACTCTTAAATGAGTAGATTAGGGATAACAAATGGATATCGCTTAGAGCTGTATAGAGTATGAGCAAGAGGCTACGCTTTCATATATCTATACTTAGAGCTTATTATTACTTATATTATGCTATGCAGTACTATGGAACTATGTCGGTACTTGTACTAAAGACAGTTACAGAGTTTATTATGGAGATTTGGGACGTATAAACTCTTTATCTTGGTTTTTTATAGTATACGAACCTGATGCAATTTAGGTTTATTTGATTATATCACTATCTCGCATGTTTTACATCTATGTTGTTATATTATATTTATCTATGCGGTATGAGATGTTCCATAGGTTGATGTTTGGACTTTTCTCTACTTGATATTCTTGGCTACCGTCCCACATCAATCGGGTGCCTCCAAAGCGCATCACATAGGTATATTGGATGCCGGGAGTGTAGGATGGTTGTCATAATATTACACTTATTGATCCAAAACGATCATTTTGGCATGTGAAGTGCTCATCTCTTGTGTAGGCTTATAAAGGGCTGGCCTTTCATTTTGACTGGCGAAGGGCTTGTCTCTTGTGTTGACTCACGATGTCTCTTATTATAGCTTGCGAGCACTTGCTTTTGTATTGACTTGCGAAGTGCATGTCTATTTTTATGACTTGAGAAGTTCTCATCTTTTGCGTTAGCTTGTGAAATGCGCGTTTATTTTTATAGCTTGCGAAGTGCTTTCATTTGCTTTGACTTGTAATGTGCTTCTCTTTATGATTTTGTGATTTATGAATCGCTTTTATGCTAGTCTTTTGGGTTTTGACTCACTTCAAGTAGTCTTATATTTTCTGGAGTTAACTTGCTTTTATGCAGTCTCTTTTTTTCTTGTGATTGCGGAGTTGGTTTCCTTATCAGCATATTTGAGATGATTGTCATTGTTGGCATGAGAGGATTTGGTGACATGGTGATGCGGTATTGATGTCTTTTATTTGCATGTGACATATTATATAGTTATTATTATGCCTTGAGTATTATGCCAGTTTGTTAGGTGATGATTTCATAGATATGCCTTATGATGTTTAGTGTAATATGCTTTACAGATTTCTATATATTTGCTGTTTATGCATGCTTATTATTATGTTCTCAACTTTTTGGACATTTAGAGATAGTCTGACCCATTTATTATTTTTATAATACTCAAGTTAGACCGAGACTTGACAAGTATATGAACCCAGCGACTTTGGATATGGGCTAGTTAGAGTAGATATATGTTGTGTTATCTATGTGATAGAGTTTCATTTTGAGATGCTAGCCTTATATGTATGCTTGTTGTATTTTTGGTTGTGGTGTTGACACAAGACATCATGTACATTCTTTTGACCTGTCATAATCTATATATGTATATGTCGATTTATATGAGTTTCGTATATCTCTTTTTATAGACTCACATTAGACTATGACATTTAGAGTTTTATATTTCTGTTACAATGTGCAATTATGTGTTGTAAGTTATGTGATATATTATTCTGTTGTAATTTAGCCAACATGTTTATTGCTTTGTACCGAGACTATTCACGTCTATATACGGAGCTATGAGGTAATAGATGACGTGATAGTGTTAGGCCAAAGAAATAGACGCGGATGGTCGCTCCAATCTAGCCTTGTTCTCCATATTACTCCACAATATTTGCTTGTAATATTCTTCGATAATATGGGTATAAAGGTGGAGCATTGCAAATGGTTTGGTTATCATAAGGAAAAAACCCATATGTGTTCATGTGCGGTATGGTCTTACAAGATACCTTTATTTTTGAATTTTTTTAATAACATTGATAATCCATATGATTTGAGTTTCTTACGCTAGTTTACGAGACTGTTCCGGGTGTTGTTTCCTTATAATACTCGAGTTAGACCTAAATATATTTTCAGATTTAGCTATGGACACTTTAGAGCTTCAAGAGATGAGCTGGATGCCTCCAAGACCTATCCACGTATTTTATTTTCCGCTGCATTTCTTGTGTTGTATTTATCAGCTTCTATAATGACAGGCTATTACAAATGTCTAAGCTAATGATAGTTTAGTTTACCCTAAGTATTGTATGTATATAAAAGCTTACTTTTCTATAGATCATTTGGATATTATATATTACTCGTCATGACGTGAGATTTTGTTCTATCTTTTCTTTTCTTCCACCTCAACAATCTATCTTTCCAACACCCGGATGCTCAGCACGTGAATACCATGGATATATTAGCATCAACTTTTGAGGTTCGAAAAGGCATGTTGTTACATCTGGGTATCTGAGCGCAAGGTTAAGCGAGAACATTGGCTTTAGTATGGTATAACTCATTAAGAGATAGGGTACTAGAATGCCCTATTATGAGTCGAGTGTATTATACATACGAGAGCGAGTATTTGTTAGTGCTATAAAAATGTTTTTATATTGTGTTAAATTGTCCGTTGAGTGGTTTATGAATTCTGTCGGTACATGGGACATCATGGTATCGATAGGGATTTCTAAATATTTGAACAAGGTAAACTGACACGGTATTTTTCTGAAATTGGTAAATAAAATAATTTTACCTAGGATTATACTATATATATAAAAGAATAATTTTCAAAAATTGATATAGTTATTTATGATGTGTTTGTTTGTTAAGAAATGGTAATATTCAATTATTATCATTAATTATTTGATTAGTTGTGCTTGGCCAGTTTATGTGCATTGACTACTGTTTGATGATTGTTGTTTTGTGCTTAACCAGTTCGTACATAATTCACCTTTTTACCATACAGGTTAAAAAATTAACTTTAATAAAGTTGTTTATTATAACCTTATGGAAGGTAAGATATTTTAGGGTAAACACTTGTGAAATGATTTTATACAAGAAAATGATTTTATGAAAAATATGGTTTGTAAAATATAGTTTAAACTAAGAATTTGAGAACTTATATCCCGGTGTATTTTAAGATTGTTTTCAAAGTTTAAAAAAATAGTATTATTTGAAAATATTTATAAAAAAAGAATTTTAAAGGAGATAGAAAGTACAGGATTCACTTCTGTTGTTGAAAAACAATTCCAATGATGATTGTAGCATCATCAACGTTCATTTTTGAGATTCAATGTAGGAGATGCTACCATATTTGTTTTGCTACAATGTTGTTTTGATAAAATAGATTTTTGATTCAGAATATCAGAAGTATGATTTTATATACAAAAGTTATATGTATATTATTATTTTAATATGATTTAAAATGGAACCTGAATTTTAGTTCTAAAGTTCTTTATTGATTCATATTATGAACACATGTATTATACGAATTATGGTAGTTTGTTGTGCATATTATTAAGGTATGTTAATTAGTAGTTTTCAATTGTTGAAATGAAATGAAATTTTTGGTGATTTTAGACAGTCGGAAATTTTTGAATTGAAAAATAAAATAAAATTTTAAGCTAAGTAGTTTTGTGAAAATTTAAAAGATAAGTTTGTAATTCTTAAATTGAGAAGACAGTAAGTTAAAATAATTTTTAAATTTACCGAATAAAATGTTTGTATATACTCTTAGGATTTAGTGGAGTATTATACGGGCAATGAACTTAAGTTATGGAAAAAAAAATTAAATGAACAAATGTTTTTATAAAATGTTTATGAACTTAAGAAACCTTTCATAAAATGATTCATAAATGATTTTAGACATAAATTAAGGAATACCATATGTAAAACTAAATGTGATTTAAAATGAAAAGTAATTGGTATAATTAAGGGACCAAATGGAATAAAGTACGTAAGTTGTACATAGATCATTTTATTCACATGACTGTTCTTGATCTAGGATTTGAGTACATGATTTTGAGGTGATATACACCAGTCAGGGTAGGGATTTTTCATGTGATTCTTGATGGTAGACACTTGATACGGAATCTTGATATGATCCTGAGTTTTCTTTCATAGTATATGGCTATGTATGGAGAACAGAGGTTTCTAATCAAGAAACCTGATCGGAGTCCGCACTAAAGAGGTAAAGTGATCCGTACTAGTTCGAAAGTGAAATTTATGTGATCCAGCAAGTGCTCAAATTTGATTTTTCATACATATGGTATATGCGCAACATACAAGCTTGAATATATATATTTGTATGCTATGTTTGTTCGCTTATGGAGATTTTAGGGGATGACTTTTCGAACTGATTAAGGTAGCATGAGAAATTGGCTAAGTAATAACCTGGGGTTGTTTAGCGTAAGTTGTATTTATTATGTTGCTTATCATCTTTGTGCAACAATAAGTCTTGGAAACTAAACGAACCATGCACATCGTTGCTAAATGTTGAATGTTGTTAAGTTTTGAATGTGATTGTTTCATTTATTGCTCATGTCGGTATTTTAAGGATGAATTACTTTAAGGGGGAGAATGTAATTACCCAGAATTTTGAATGCTTCGTACTTAAATATTTGAACTATTTAAATAACTAAATCTTGGATTTAATGATATGAAAATGATTTCAAAAACTTACTAAACTCTTTTTAAGTAGTAACTAGTGATGGGTAACTTTTAAATAATAATTTAATGTTATTAAGTTAGTTTTAAAAATAATTCTTTTTAAATAATGTGCGAAATTATCATCCTGGGGAACTATTTCGGATTTTGACGAAACTAGTGTCATTAGAACCAGAATATTGAGTTGTTGAACGTCAACGAGTTTCGTAGCGATCCAATGTTTTGTGTGGTCATGCGAGCTTGAAACATTGGATGATTTTATTAAGAGAATTAAATATAACATAAATTACACTATAAATAACCGCTTGCACCCTTAACCTCTCTCTCACAACTCCTCTCTTCTTTCTCCTATAACCAAAAACACATTCGCTGCTCTTCTTGTCCTTCCATCAATTGTTTTGAGAGCTACAAGCCTCGGATTATGATGATTTTGGATCTATTGGCTTTGTATGAGAAAGAGCTTTGAATTCATAGTCTCAATAGTGGGTGCAATGACACTTAGGGGTGCTCGACTTTCTGGCATACACTAGGGTTGTAATTGGTTGGTGGTTGAGGCAGGGATAGTAGGCGAAGACGAGTAGATTGAGCGGCCTGATGGGGGGTGTGGTTGGTGAAGAGCACCAACTGCTCCGTCGTCTTGCTGGATCTCAGTCGTAAGAAGCAGGGGATGGCCAGAAAGGAAATTGAGGATGTCGTTGAACTTAGCACACGATGGGAAGCTGATTGGCAATGGTCGGAAGAGCTGGAAGTGGCCAAGGTGAAAAGCGACTGTTCGTTGTAGCTGGAAGGCATCGGGTCGGGTTTGGTCAGGTGGGGCCGAGCTACAAGTGGGGGTGTCCAATGCAAAGAGGAGGTGAAGTGTGATGCGGTGGCGAATTCTGTTCGTCGGTCCGTTGACCGGAGCTCCAGCGAGAGGCATGCGTGCCCAAGATGGGGATGGATTGACCTTGTCGTGTCATCTACAGGCAGTGAGAAGTTGAGGGAATAAATATTAGTGGTAAGTATGATGATTAGTAATTCAATTTAATTGAGTTAACTAAATTTTTAATTCAAATTCTTATAAAGTCCATAACTTTTGCATATAGGTCCAATCGAGATGTCATCTTCACCATAGCACTCATAGTGAGGATATTTGCACCGTGGTTTGGCTTGGGGTTGGATGAGTTAACTCGTCTTTAGATGAACACTATAAGACATGCGTATTGATATAAATTATTTTTTGTGTGCTTGAATATTTTTTGGTTGGTTTGGATGAATTCCTGCTTTGAAAAGCGGATGACATATAAATTAAATACAGAGAACCCACGAAATTTTGTAGAGGGATCCTAAGGGATTCCTTGCCACAATTGATATTAATTTCAATTATATATTTATTGTATAAATTATTGAATGCCAAAATCTTGGTGGCTTGACCATATTGGATGTGACTTTGACATGTCGCAAAAATTGACCTCTTTAGGTGTAGATCAATGAAACCACTTGTCAAGTGCTATGGTAGCTCAACGCCTCAATATAATATTTTGGAAATACGATTGTTTCTTGTTTTCGATTTGAAAATGGTTTTGGTTCATATGATGATTTTAAATGTGGCTTTTGGACATTTTCTACGAAATTTTATTTAGAAATGGTTTTTGAACTTCTCTAATTTACTCCAACCTTTTTGTCCGCCTCTTCTAATTTATATGAAAATGTTTTAAAATTATTACTGAAAGTATTCATTTTGTAGGATCGATTTCACCCTAGAGGGAGGGTGAATATGGTGATGCTATTAGTTATAAAAATTAATTGCAGAAGCTTATAGAATAATTTCAACATAGATCACAGAATAATAGCAGCACGGATAATAGCAGAATAATAAATGCAGAAATAGAAAGACACAGAATTTACCCAGCTTCGGCAAAACCCTGCCTACGTGCTGCCCCAAGGTTTCTACTAGAAATTAAGTAGTCACACGCTTATACACGTAAACTCGCGACACCCGCTACTGACTAACCTAACTCTACGCTCAAAACCCTGCCACAACTCAGCCACTGAGTTGCGAATTCTCAAACTACGCCACGTAGTTTGTCCCCTAGTCACACGACTAGAAAATACAGCCTTTAAAAAAGAGTTTAAATTTTAAAACAAATTTAAAAATAAAGCCCTAATTAAAACTAAATCCTTTTTTATTCTTTAACAAGGCCGACCCCTTTTATTTCTTCATTTATTCTAGTCCGTTCTTTTTTCTTTGAGAATGGCGGCTTTGTTAATCTTCGTTCGTTCCACTTTGCAAATAAATTAGTGCTTGTGAAAACTGGGGCTGTCGACTTCAATACCTCGATTGAATGAATGGTTTAGCGTTGTTGCTTCGTCAATCGATGATCTCTCTGCTTAGCACACGGTTCCCCCAATTTCCGATCGAGTTGTCTGAGTGGTATGTGATTTATCCCTTTGCTTCTTCTGATTTGCTTGCTTGAACTCGATGATATGCCGGTGATGATTTTGGGGTCTTTATATGAGTTTGAGTCCCTAGATTTTCGTTCGTCCGATTTTTTCAATATTATGCTTTCGGTCGTTTAATCATTGCTTGGATGCTTGAGATTTCACTGACTGATTCAAATTCGTATATTTTCGTATATTTTGACACTTGTTTCCCATGGCTTTGAATCTGAACTATTCGTTTACTTACCACCACGTCTCTGACCTGTTAAACTTTGGTTTCGATCACTAGATTTGGTTTCTTGACAACCACGGCTTTTGAAACTGCTGTTGACATTATTTGGTTCTTGTTTGTAATCCCTGCGACCTTATTTTTGGTTCGAATTTTGTGCTATGGCTTCGGAACTGACTGCTTCCATGACATGTGCACTGCTCACTACTAGATTGAACTTGTTACACTTAAGTTGTTGCTTTGCTAGTCTATTGTTGTCATTTCTTGTCTGGTTCATCTTTGTAGCATTGACTTGATTTGAAACTGCTACAGCTCATTCACTTGACACTTAAACTTGATATGTTTATTCGAGTTTCCTGCATCATTATCTGGTATGAAATTAATTTGCTCCGTGTCTTCATTTGTACACATATATGTATGTGATGTCTCAGTTGCTTCAACATACTGTAGTGTTTGGTTTTGTGGCTTGTTTGTTCATTGACACTGTACTGGTGCAATTTTGATGTTCACCTTTGTTGTATATATGCTGCAGTTGAAATGTTGGGTCATTTTTGCATGTTGTCACTGTATGTCCCTTTGTGGTTTCAAACCTATAGCCATCCATGTTTGATTTTTCATCCATGTTGTCCAGACCTGAATGAATAGTCTTGTATATGCTTTGAGTCATGGTTGCATGCATGTGAGTTGTTCTCTGCACATTGTGATCTTGAGATGTTTGCATGTCAATTGTGTCTTTGATGCATTGCCCTGGTTTGAACCATGATTTGATTCACTGTATATTGATTGTGATCTTGACTCACTGTGTCTTTGATGTGTTGCCATATTTCTGGTGCACTTGTCTATTTGTTATCACTTCAGTCTTGTCCATTTTGAGGCAGTTTGGATATTTGTTGTATATATGAGCTGCTTCATGCTTTATTGTGACCTTTGTGCATATTGATATGTAAGCTTGTCTTGGTTTGTCGAGACCACAGTGGCATTTGCATATGTATTTATCCACTTGTCTTGCTGGCATGTGCATTGCCTCCATACTTTATAGTTGTTGCCATTGCTTGTTTTAGTTTGCATATGGTTTTGTACATTTAGATTTTTGGTCGAGGCTTGTTTTAGTTGTCCCGAATTTGCACCTGTGTTGAATCCAGCTTGAAGCTCGGAGTTGACCTTGTGCTGAAAGTTGTGACATTTACTTTATTGCACTTGAGTTGAATTCGATAATTTGGGTTTGACCTGTGCTCGGCTGTCCCTATAAATCAATCAAGTGTATATTTCGATGTGCACTGCCTAGTGGCATATATAGTGATACACTGTGTATGTCACAAGCTGTTCGTGTATGATGAATTCAAAGTTAAATGATGACGAACAACCCAAATAACTGAGGAAAATATTATTTTCAAAATTCACATTTCATTTTATACTGCAAACATATTTCCTTTTCAATTTTACTGCGTCAATATTTATTTTTGCAGATTGCTCAGATTCTGGATTCAATTTGGAATGAAGTTGAAGATAAATTATGAGTGAATGGGCGATATTTAGTGAGGACATTTGTAAATGAAAGATTGTGATGTAATTGAATTTATATTGTAATCAAAGTTGTATATGTATAGTGAGAGATTGAATTTATACTATTCAAAACTGTAATAAATATTTATTTGAATAAAAATTCTGTTTGAATTCAAATTCTGTGTTATTTATTTTTACTCAGCAAATATTCATTTAGTCTATGAAAAATAAAATAGTACATTAACAAATACATTTAAACGAATATATATATATATATATATATGTTTATTATCATCAAACAAAAATCATATAATCGCATATTCAACAATCTCCCCTTTTTTATGATAACAAACATATATTTAAGATTTTGAATATGTTAAATGTATTTGATCATCGATATGCTCTAATTGCTTCCCCTATTTAAATGCTTCCTCTCTACACAAAGCTCCCCCTATATATATGCATGCAATTAAAATATGCAAATGAGCCTAGATGCAAATAGAAAATATTTGACCTTTGCTTGATTTTACTTGACCAAAATCTTAACTTTTCTCTCCCCCTTTTGTTATCAGCAAAAGAGTAATAGTGTTAGAGAAAACAAAGATAAAGTGATCAATATTAATTCAACTTTAAAACTCAATTGAATATAAATATTAAATTTCAATAAAAAATCAAACAAAAATCATAAATACTTTGTTAGGTGCATATTCCACTTTTAGAATGATGGGAATGATGTCGTCATATAAAACCATACAGTTGTGTCTATTTGTGGTAAGTTGTATCAGGAATTTGAATATCTACTAACCATGCATAACCGTTAGGACTTTTAAATGAGATTAGTCGTATTCCAATTTTATTTTAAAAAAAATGAATTCAAGTATCTTCTAACCACTCATAACCGTGAGGACTTTTAAATGGGATTAGAATCAACTTGTTTATTTTTTAAAAATCAATTTTTGATATGCGTTCCATACATGCATAACCGTGAGGACTTTTAAATGAGCATGGAAGCACATAACAAAGTCTAAGTAATTCACCCATGCATATTCGTGAGGACTTCTAAATGAGAGTGAATACTTTGGTATTTATTTATTATTATTATTATTATTATTATTTTACTATATATTTTTTTTATTTATAGAAAAATGTAAAATGAAAAACGAATGATTCCTGTTTAAAGTACAACATATCGACAAACTATATAGAATTTTGATGAGTGATGGTCGTTAGAAATATGATAGACACAGAGATGGTCATGGAATTTTTACCAACAAAAAGTTTTATAACTTTTGTTTAAATTTCTAAAGAAATTTACTAATTATACCATCTCGAGTCATAATATATGATAAACATCAACACTCATCACTTTTTCAATCACTATTTATCTTTTCGATAATTATTAGGGAGTCAGATTAGTCGTAATAGTCATTTAAAATCAAATTCAAAAATAATTATGAAATCAAATTTTCAAAATGACTAATCTGAAAATATAGTCAAAAATGATTTTCTCGAGGGGGTTATATGAGAAAATTTTCTGCTATTTGAAAATTATTTGAATTGCAAAATATGCAGATTTTTTCTTTGAAAAACGATGCAGTTACTAAATGTCTCAAAAATCACGTTCAACTAGTAACTTTTCTATCAACTAGATTACCAGTGTAATCTGCATCTGAATTTCTTTTTCACTCAAAATTATCATTAATTGAATTTGATAGACCATGAAGTGTGCAACAAAAATTTCAAAATCAATTTTAACAGCTTTTTAAATGACATTCTCTTGAATTTTAATTGAAGCCGTGTAAATAATCAGAAACCGTGAATATAGAGTTAGCTGTATTATAACCAAATGTATTATCATCCAACAAAAACACTATTTTTAATCCAAACTAATATATTCAAAGAATCTAGAGATTTTTATAGTGTTTTTGGCATAAGAATATAATTGGCCAACTATTTTGAATAAGTCAGAATCAAAATCATCATTATTTCATCATCTTCATTATTGGCTGATTTAATTCAGAATACGGTGCAGATTATCACATTTAATATATCGTTCAAAATATATCATTACCTATTTTACCTTTACGATATTTTTCGTTGTTGTCTACTGTGATTCTGTCACCTTTGAACTAGGCTAAGGAACGTTGCTTTATTGCTCGTTGTGTCCTTGGAACAGCCAAAATCCAGAGAACACTGTTGTTGTTCCTTAGCCTACCACCACACCTACACGATGAAAGATTTTTGTGACCTATTTGTTTTTGTAGGTCCATGATTGTTAGTGGCAGAATATTTTGAAAAATAATTTTGTGGAGACCCAAAACCATTTATATATGTTCCTTTCGGCACCCAAATTTGTTTAACTTTGAGAGATTTTATATTTGTGCCTTTTGGAACCCAAATTGGTATAGTTTTCACGTGTTTGGGTCTATACCAACAACTATTGTGATTGTGTCCAAATTTTCTACAAATTGTGCACATAGAATTTTCTTGATTAATATTGCTTTCAACATTTTCAGATTGATTATATCCAAGTCCTTGTCTAACCGTATTAACGGTTTGTTTTCCTAATAGCATATTCAATGATTTTTCGCTTTTTGAAAATTTGTCTAAAGTCGTTGACAATTGTTGGACTTGCATTTTGAGAGATTCATTTTCGTTTAACAACTGTGTGCACTTTTTAATAGAATTCTCTCTCCTAATATTTTCATTCTCTTTCAAAATTAGAATTTCATTTTCAAGTGATTTTATATTAATTTTTGATTTTTTAATTTCTTCTTCGAATGTTGGACACTTATCACACTTAGGGATCCTACTTTGATAGGTTTTAACTAATTGGTCAAGTTGTTTATTTAAATCTATCAAAGTGACTTTTTGTGATTCAAGTTTAGCGTATTTTTCCCTAAGTCGTTCAAAATAACCATTTACTTCATGGAAATAAATAAGTAATTCAGAGTGAGTGAGTTTTGATACCTTGCTTGGCTCATCATCTTCGTTATCAGTTATATTTCCATGAAGGCACATATCTGCTTTCTCACTCTCACTGCTAGTACTTTGATTATCTTCATCACTTGTATTCCACGTGGCTGTAGCATTTATCCTTTTTGATTTCTTTTCAAAATCGCGTTGAAATCGGGGATAATTAGGCTTAATATCACAGGGTTTGTTGCAAATGATCCCGTGTTCTTCCGAGTTGTCTAGTGCTTTGATTAATCTGCTTTTTAATTTTTGATTTAGAGCTGGATTCTGTATTTTCGGTTCCACCTTTTGAATTTCTTCATTATTAACGCCAGCTCAGCTGCTCTATCATCATCATCCTCATCACAACTGCTTTTTACAAATCCTGTTAAGCACATTTCTTTAACTGAGTTGGTTGTGGAGGATTTCTCATTTCTGTTGGCTTTTGCACCATATATTACATCGAAAGTATTCCAGATTTCCTGTGCAATTTCACAATGAGAGATGAAATTAGAATTATCTTGATTAATATGAGAATATAATATATGCATAGCAAGAGCATTAATCGAGATAATTTTCTCATCATTTATATCACACCCATTTTCAATAATATTCCAACATTTAATATTAACAGATTTTAAATAAAATTCCATTGTCAATTTCCAATTCAAAAAATTTGTTCCATCAAAAATAGGAAGAATAATATTGGAACAACCCTCAACAAAAGTAGTCATTTTAAAAATTCAAATTTTTAAAACAAAAATTGGTTTTTGAAAAAATCAAAATTTTAAATCAAAATTGGCTTTTGCTCTTAGCTTTGATACCACTTGTAGGATCGATTTCACCCTAGAGGGGAGGTGAATAGGGTGATGCTATTAATTATAAAAATTAATTGCGAAAGCTTATAGAATAATTTCAACACGGATCAAAGAATAATAGCAGCATAGATAATAGCAGAATAATAAATGCAAAAATAGAACGACACAGAATTTACCCAGCTTCGGCAAAACCTTGCCTACGTGCTGCCCCCAAGGTTTCTACTAGAAATTAAGTAGTCACACGCTTACACACGTAAACTCGCGACACCCGCTACTGACTAACCTAACTCTACGCTCAAAACCTTGCCATAACTCGGCCACTGAGTTGCGAATTCTCAAACTACGCCACGTAGTTTGTCCCCTAGTCACACGACTAGAAAATACAACCTTTAAAAAAGAGTCTAAATTTAAAAAACAAATTTAAAAATAAAGCCCTAATTATAACTAAATCCTTTTTTATTCTTTAACAAGGCCGACCCCTTTTATTTCTTCATTTATTCTAGTCCGTTTTTTTTCTTTGAGAATGGCGGCTTTGTTAATCTTCGTTCATTCCTCTTTGCAACTAAATTAGGGCTTGTGAAAACTGGGGCTGTCGACTTCAATATCTCGATTGAATGAATGGTTTAGCGTTGTTGCTTCGTCAACTGATGATCTCTCTGCTTAGCACACGGTTCCCCCAATTTTCGATCGAGTTGTCTGAGTGGTATGTGATTTATCCCTTTGCTTCTTCTGATTTTCTTGGTTGAACTCGATGATATGCCGATGACGATTTTGGGGTCTTTATATGAGTTTGAGTCCCTAGATTTTCGTTCGTCTCATTTTTTCAATATTATGCTTTCGGCCGTTTGATCATTGCTTGGATGCTTGATATTTCACTGACTGATTCAAATTCGTATATTTTCGTATATTTTGATACTTGTTTCCCACGGCTTTGAATCTGAACTGTTCGTTTCCTTACCACCACGTCTCTGACCTGTTCAACTTTGATTTCAATCACTAGATTTGTGACAACCACGGCTTTTGCAACTGCTGTTGACATTATTTGGTTCTTGTTTGTAATCCCTGCGACCTTATTTTTGGTTCGAATTTTATGCTATGGCTTCAGAACTGACTGCTTCCATGACATATGCACTGCTCACTGCTAGATTGAACTTGTTACACTTAAGTTGTTGCTTTGCTAGTCTATTGTTGTCATTTCTTGTTTGGTTCATCTTTGTAGCATTGACTTGATTTGAAACTGCTACAGCTCATTCACTTGACACTTAAACTTGATATGTTTATTCGAGTTTCCTGCATCATTATCTAGTTTGAAATTAATTTTCTCTGTGACTTCATTTGTACACATATATGTATGTGATGTCTCGGTGCTTCAACATACTGTTGTGTTTGGTTTTGTGGGCTTGTTTGTTCATTGACACTGTACTGGTGCAATTTTGATGTTCATCTTTGTTATATATATGCTACAGTTGAAATGTTGGGTCATTTTTTCATGTTGTCACTGTATGTCCCTTTGTGGTTTCAAACCTGTAGCCATTCATGTTTGATTGTTCATCCATGTTGTTCAGACCTGAATAAACAGTCTTGTATATGCTTTGAGTCATGGTTGCATGCATGTGAGTTGTTCTGTGCACATTGTGATCTTGAGATGTTTGCATGTCAATTGTGTCTTTGATGCATTGCCCTGGTTTGAACCATGATTTGATTCACTGTATATTGATTGTGATCTTGATTCGCTGTGCACTTGTCTATTTGTTATCACTTCAGTCTTGTCCATTTTGAGGCAGTTTGGATATTTGTTGTATATATGAGCTGCTTCATGCTTTATTGTGACCTTTGCGCATTTTGATATGTAAGCTTGTCTTGGTTTGTCGAGACCACAGTGGCATTTTCATATGTATTTATCCACTTGTCTTGTTGGCATGTGCATTGCCTCCATACTTTATAGTTGTTGCCATTGCTTGTTTTAGTTTGCATATGGTTTTGTACATTTAGATTTTTGGTCGAGGCTTGTTTTAGTTGTCTCGAATTTGCACCTGTGTTGAATCCATCTTGAAGCTCGGATTTGACCTTGTGCTGAAAGTTGTGACATTTATTTTATTGAACTTGAGTTGAATCCGATAATTTGGGTTTGACCTGTGCTCGGCTGTCCCTATAAATCAATCAAGTGTATATTTCGATGTGCACTGCCTTGTGGCATATACAGTGATACACTGTGTATGTCACAAGTTGTTCGTGTATGATGAATTCAAAGTTAAATGATGACGAACAACCCAAATAACTGAGGCAAATATTATTTTCAAAATTCACATTTCATTTTATACTGCAAACATATTTCCTTTTCAATTTTACTGCGTCAATATTTATTTTTGCAGATTGCTCAGATTTTGGATTCAATTTGGAATGAAGTTGAAGATAAATTATGAGCGAATGAGCGATATTTAGTGAGGACATTTGTAAATGAAAGATTGTGATGTAATTGAATTTATATTATAATCAAAGTTGTATATGTATAGTGAGAGCTTGAATTTGTACTATTCAAAATTGTAATAAATATTTGTTTGAATAAAAATTCTGTTTGAATTCAAATTCTGTGTTATTTATTTTTATTCAGCAAATATTCATTTAGTCTATGAAAAATAAAATAGTACATTAACAAATACATTTAAACGAATATATATATATATATGTTTATTATCATCAAACAAAAATCATAATCGCATATTCAATACATTTTACAAAAAAGTTAATATAATAATGGATTGTTATAATAAAAAAGGAGGTTTATCTTTTGTAATAAAGTGATTCCGTTTTAAAAGAAGATAGAAATATTTCAAAAAAAATATTATTGAAACGCTTTATATAAAAATATTGTATAGCAGGATAAACTTATAAATGATATTTTATAAATAAAATAATAGATTTATAAATGATATTTTATAAAAGTAAAATGATATCATCTTGCTAAATTGTAATAATAAATTACATTTGTGAATTTGTAGTAATATATGGAATGATCGTTTTATGGAAAGTATTTAGTCCTATCTTGAAAACGAAGATTGGTGATAAGCATATGAGATTTAAAATCAGGAGATTTATAAATGGATTTTAATAAATAGAAAGGAGATTTATAAATGGAGTTTTGTAAATACAAAAGAGATTTATAAAAAGGAACGAGATTTGATTTCTATAAATGATCATTTTAAATTAGGGTGGTATGGAAAGTATTGTTTTCATACTTAACATCAAATTCCGAGGTAGGAAAACTCATCTTTATCTGTGAGAATAAAGAATGTATGTTGAAGTAAGGACAATTCTCTAACTTGTCCAACTTCATTGTTAACCGAGGGATTGTACAAGTTTGAAATCGAAAAGTGGTGGTAAGTATATTTAGTCTAATTTCCTTACGATCCATTTACTTACACCATAGACAAGTGATTAGGTTTATAGTAAAGAATGTTTTAAAGTGACATTGGTTTTTACCCATTAAGTACGATTTTGAAATATGAAATCTTTCTTAATGTTCCATAAATATACTTATGCTATTGAGATAAATATATGGATACATTTTCTAAGTATTGAAATGTAGTGTTTTGTAAATATACTCATACCGATGAGATAAGTATATGGATATTTTTTCAAGCATTGAAAGAGTATAAATGAATAGTGAATTGGTGGTATACATATGTATATCTTTGCAAAATTATTTTGATAAAAGTATTTACTAAATGACTTTAACTAACAAAGGGACTAATTAAAGAGGCTTAGTGGTTTCTTATATGCTTAATCATACTTAGTTTCTATATGAAATTAAATCTCTAATTTGATTGTTTACTTATTTGATAGTTAAATAAACAGCTATCAAATCTCAATCAGTTTTGGCTTAGGAAGTATATGGAAGCTTTACAAGTTCATACGGTTTGAGATCCCTTAGGGGAACACATTCAAGTGAAATGTCTCTTGCTTCAAGGGCAGATATTCGAGATCCCCTTGTTACTCTTAAATCGTCCACTTACATCTAAAAGAACCGGGATTGAGTCAACTGAAAACTATTGATTGTTGGTTAGAAGACACCGAGATTAGATAATTTATTCGAAAACCACTTCGAACTGGCATAAATGTTCGAATTGGAGATGTCTTGAAAATGATGGAAATTGAAGGTAGAGTTTTTTGAAGTGCAAGGGTTACTTGTTACTAATCCTGAGGGTGATTCCAAAATGGATGCAGTAGAAGTAGTGCCTTCGGTTTGTTCATGTCCTGAACAATTTGTATGGATGAATGCTAACATTGCATTGTTGCCCGGAGGGCACTGTTAGCATTCCAAGTAAGATTTATTAAAAAGGTAAAACATGGCCTCAAGCCTCACACCCGGTAATGACTAAAACAAGGGATATGATTCAGGGCTATGTTGTTTGCTACCATTAGTTATTACTAAAATATATTTTATTATGCAATATATGATTAATTTATCATGATATATTTATTATAAATTAACATGACATGCGATGCTCGGACATAGTTTGAAGGTTCAATCATTGCTAACTACATATTTCTGTAAAAAATTAATGTCATACTCAAGAAAAATTGTTAATATTGTATATGTAATAAATTATGTTTTTTCTTGATGACATAAATAATTTATGCTATGCGATATATATTTTTTACCTATAGGTAACTTTGCAATTTTATTAATATGATTGTTGTATACATATTGAATTATCATCTTTTTAAAATGATTTATAACTAGATTAACGAAAATTAAATAATTGAGTTTATTTAAATAATTTGAATTAATAATCAATATAACTAATTAAATATAAGTGGTTGAATGTAAAAAAATGGAGAAAATTGAGCTCAGCTTTGTAGGTACTTGTAATTGAGAAGAGCATCGGTCTTATAGTTGGATTATTTACTTGTGCACTTTTAACCATAGATTTCATATTGCTGTAGAGGGTCATGCTTACAGGTTTGATAATTGAAACTAATGTTATGTAATATTTAGTTGAATTATAAGTTGGTATGGTTTGATAATATGTTGAAAGTGAGAACGTTTCTAAAACTTAATATAAGTGTAATCTGTGCGTTCACAAATATAAATTTATCTTTTAAAGATTGTTCAAAACGAAATTATATTATGTAATGTACGATAATTTTTTGAGATTAATGAATTAGAAATTAAAAGAGTTATTATTTATGTATACATTTTATATTATGTGATTTAAATATCTTTATATATCTGAACAAGAAGAAACAATTTTATAATTTTTCCATATATGAATTATATATTGAAATTCTTGTTTTTTAGGATTTATTAGATGACTTGATGGGTATTAGCTAATCATGTTTATTTAAATAGTTTAAATTCATGATTACACAATTAGTTAAATATATGGACTGAAATGTAAAACATTAGAAGATGACCGAGAAAGGTTTCTACGTAATTGTAAAAAAATTAAATGTTAGGTATTTGATGTTAACGGAATTTTATAGTACATCGTATGATAAATTCATTTATTGAATAAATTATAAAATAAATTTATAATTATCCTTAACATATATAATTTATGTTATGTGATTTATATATACTTGCATTTAAATGATTTTTTTGACCGATTTGTTGATGTGCTAGTAGTATACATGTTGAAACTTTCATCTTTTATGTTTACTAATAAATATTATTGACTAAAGCTTAACAATTGATTTAAATTTTAGATAATGTAATTAATTTAAATATATGGACTTTAACGTAAATTTTGCGAGAGGATCATAAAATAATTGTGAATAATTAATTTTTTTATAAAAAAAGTGGGTATTTGGATGTAAACCATTGTGAGAAGATTAGCAGAGTAATTATATAATGGTAAATTATAGGATTTTGAAAATAAAATAACAGACTTGGAGAAAATTAAAAGGAATAGAGATAACTCCTATAATTAATGAGAGCTTCAAGTTGTTCTGCTTTAAGCAAACATTCATTTGCAACTCCTTCGAATTCGCTTTGTCATAGAAACTCTTACACGTAGAAGCTAAGTTAATGGCCCATCAAGATATATCGGTGGAGACCTCGAAGACCCCTAAAGAGGCCATTTGGAGGCCTTCATAAACAGATGTTTATGTGTTTGACGACATTACATTCACCTTAAAAATACATAGTCTATAACATGAGAGTCCTACATTGCGACATTATCATGAACTAAGGTTGGACGTAAGATTCAATATGGTATGCTATGTCAAACTTTTGCTCCATATTTTGATCATGTCGGTTATGGAGGCTGATAAGAACAATGCATCCTTCGATGAGTGTTAGTATTTTGACATTGATAAGATTCATAATGGTAGTGTTACCTGATGTAGACGATCTGAACTTTGTTGTACGGTACCAGGATGATGTGAAATTTGTAAAGGCGTTTTGTGCCCTTCTTGTTGGATACGAAACCGGGATTGGTGGGTCTGTTTGATTTGTATTTTTATGAATTGAAAAAACCGTTATAATGAAGTTTCTATTATTTTACATTTCTGTTCCATTTTCATAAGTTCAATTGTTATATGAATTAATTAACAATTATAGTTCACTAATTGTTTTATCATTCATAAATAAACTATGAATTCTTGTTTATAATTTTTAATTGATGAATTATTGCTTATAATTATTAATTAGTAAAATTTGGATCTACCGTTTATTTTCAGCTTTGAAACGCTAAAAACTCAATATTAATTTTGACAAAACTTTTTTCACTGTTTTCTTTTCCTAAAATCAAACCGATAAAAAAATAGTAATTTTTTTTCTAGAACCGTAAATCCAAATATGTGCAATCTAGCATAACCTAAAAACAAGAGAGATTTTTATAATAGACATTTTAGGAGAACCGATTGTGTATTTTAAAACTTAAAATGGTGTTTTACAAAATTTCTTCATTAATTATTCTTAAGTTTTTAATTATTATTTATTTATTTATTTGTTATTTATATTTTGTTGTTTACTAATTATCAAATATTAATTATTAAGTATAAGTTAGTGATTATAAATTGTTACTATTAATTATTATCAATTATTATATTGTAATTTAGATAAATATCTAACTGATAGTAACAAATTAAAATAATATAAAATAAACAAGATAACTTAACATCCTAACTCGATTTTATCTTTCAAAATCTCCAAAAACACAATTTTGCTTAATATTGTTTGTTACCTTATGTGCCCATTCTTCATTAATAGTTGGCTTGGAAGCGCTATCCATTAAACCAACCGTGAATTTTCAAAATTGCCCTTTATATGTATTCCTTTAGTAATAATTGTAATATATTTACTATCACGCACTTTTAATGTCAGTATGAAATACCAAAAATGTCTCTATACAAATATTATTAAAATTTAACATCGCTTAAAATTAGAATCTAAAAATTAAGCTTTCTTTACCAATTCAAAATTTCCTCTACAAATTTTTAACAATTCTTAATATCACTTAAAATTAGAATCTGACAAATAAACTACTTTACAAATTCGTTTTTTATTAATTAATAATGTAAATAAAAACTAAACTAATAAAAAAAATCAGATATTGCAACTTATAAATAAAAATTCAAATTAACTATGTTTGATTCAATATAAAATATAACTAAATATTTATGTAAATAGCTTTCTTTTGAACGTATTAAACAATTTATAACAAAAACAATTCAGATGTCTTCATCATGCGTGAGAGCTTGCCGTAAGCTCAGTATGGATCATAAATTTCCCCTTTCTTGTAGCGCAGGTGTAATGACCCACTATTTTTGTGACGACCCATAAATTTTTAACATTTGAAAATGGAATATTTAATTGATTTTAATATGTGAATGATGGTTTAGCTTGAATTTCAAATATAACTATGAAATTTGCAATTTAAATTGTTGAATTTAATTTATCGAAGTTGGATAAAATGTTGAGTCTTCAATTTTAAGCTTGTTAAAAATAATTTGATGACTTAGAAAATTTATATTGATAATACTGAAGATAATAGAAGCCTCGGTATTGAATTTGGAAATAATTTATTCAGTTTTCAAATTTTATTGTTTAAATCGATATTTAAAAATAGCCTTCCAAGGCACAGTCTCGGATTTCGACGAAACTAGTTCCGTTGGATCCGTAATAGTTAGTTATTATCGGATTCCGATTTTCGTAGCAATCGGAGTTGTCGTTTTACCCTGGCAGCTCAAAACGCATAGAATCCGTTTTAATCGATTTAATTTAAAATTTATTGTTTATTTCCGTAATTTGCGCATATGATCGAATTAGCCTCCGAAACACGTTCTATTGTGTTTGGAATACGGGTATAACATTATAGATGCCTAGCAGCACGTCTCGATAGGATGTCAAGATTTTGAGCAGTGAATTCAGGACGATTTAAATTTAAATTTAAACTTGAATAATTATTCTCTTAACCAGTTAAAAACATTTCATGTCAAAACTTTTCCTCAACAGCCTTTGTCTCCTCTGAATCATTGTAGTTTCTCTTAAGCACGCGAACTCCTTTTCAAACATCACGTCTGTTCCCTACCCTTCAGAACGAAATCAAACGAAGTTAAATGGCCACTCTCCTCTTCCCTTTTCTAATATGAACCTAAATTGATTCCTTCCTCAATTGGAAAAAATGGCGACTGCACAAATCGAATTATTCCTAAATCAAAACAAAGTCGCGTTCGTTCATAAGATGGCTTCGTCCATTTCAAACCAGAAGGCTCGCGTGCGATCTTGTGAAGAATGGTGGCTCGCGCGCGTCATTCAAGGGTGAGGAATTTCACGAGCCTCTGAAGCACGCAAATGAATCGCGAGTCTATCGGCAGCACGTGGAAGGGAGAAATGGTTGATGGCATTAGGCGAAGCAGTGCCATTCGCCATCGTCGGCAGAAGGTCGCCACACTCTAGGGTTGCGAGTTCTTGAATTAAAGGATTGGGACAGTCGCATTCTTTGTCAGCACGCGCGAGGAGGTGGAGCTGGGGTATTTCTTGATGAGGCAACGGCTTGGGGTTCGATTTCGAACGTCGCGTTCGTGGCGGCGACAGCAGTGACTCGTCGACAGAGAGGTATCCTCGATTTAACTTTTTCTCAATTTAACCTAATTTATAAATATGTATATGAAAATCAAAAGAAAAAAAATGATGACAAATCTGGAAAAATATATATATAGTTTACTGTTTAATTTTAGACTACATAAAATGTGAATTTGTATACATATGTATATATGTACATTCTGTTATAAAGTATTAAAGAGTACCTAAATGTATTTGGGTAATTAGCTTATTAAATTTATTTTTGATACTAAAAGGCATTTTTAAAGGGAAATAGTTGAAATCCAAATTTTAGTAAATTAAATTTATTAAATAGTAATGGATTATTCGAGTTAATTCAAATATTAATTAATCATCTAACATTTATACAAGGTCAATATCTAATGAAATCAGGACGTAATGGAAATGAATTGGAATGGATTGCATGCGTAAGAAAAAGGTGAGATCTTCTCACTCAAAATAATAATTGAAAATTTCAGTTATTGATTGATTGTTGAACGTGATAGCTAAATTTAAAATTGATTGAGTGTATGCTTGATATGATGAATAGTTAGTAGTTATATTAGTTTAGACCCTATGTGACGCATAATAGCGGATGATATTATATTTAAACCCATATACCGCGATATTCCACCTCGAAGTGGAATGGGTATTTAATTTTTGTGCTAACATCTATGGATGCAGGGAAACAGGTTGGAGGGATCCAACTGGATTCCTCAAAACATTTGATTTGTTTCATATGTTATGTGTTTATTTATTTATAATCTAGGTGTGATTATACTGTGATTAAAATCGTTGAAGGCTAAAATTTAACCGAATATATTTTGGTATCGTAAGATACCAGAAATAAATGAAATTGGATTTTTAAATTTAAGTAGAAAATTTATAGTCAATTAATTTAGAAATCAAATTGGAAATTGATTTGGTATTTATATACAATTTTTGAAATCGATTTAAAAATCATATATCAGTGGATATTTGGGAATTTAAATTCAGAATGAGAATTTTATAAAGGAAAGGGAATTTTGATTTAAAAATAAATGTTGGTTTATTTTTAAAGATGTGAAAAGGAATTTACATATTTGGAATGTAAATTAAAATAAATCGAAAGATTTATTAATTGATATAAACGGAAAGAGAATTATTCCCTGGAAAGCCGAGTATATTGTTAGAGTAACTTTTGAAGTATAAATTAAAAATTCTAGAAATTGATTTGAATAAAGAAATTATGGTTGGAGAAATTATTTTTGGAAATTGCTTTAAATCTTTAAAGTAAAGATTTATTTAATTAATTATAGAAGGGATTATTTTAAAGATTAGAATCGATTTTTGATTTAGAAAATGGATGTTTAAGTAGGTGATATCATATCTACTAATTTTATTTTAAAATTAGTTTGGACTTGAAGTTATATAAGATATTAGTATATATTTTCATAACTTAACCTCTTGTCATCCTCAAAACTTAACCTCTTGTCATCCTCAAAACGGAAAGGGAGGAAAACTTAACCTCTTGTTATCCTCAAAAGCAGCAACTTACATTGATCCAGCATGGGAATTCCATCACAACCTTGACATTGCTTCTTATGGTCGAATCCTGATCTTGTTTGATCCTAAAGTAATTACCCTATCCCCTATCCTTTCAACTAGACAGTTCATCCATCTTCATGTTTTTGAAACTCTTTCTCAAACCTCTTTTTATGTCACCTTCGTTTATGCCGATAACTCTGTTCTTTCACGTAACAAATTCTTCAACTCCTTGCCTCCATTACGTCAGTCTTCACATCCCTGGGTTGTGCTTGGCGATTTCAATTCATGTTTTAATTTCACTGACAAATGTGGGGGGAACCCTCTTACCCCGACAGACATTGCTAATTTTAACTTATCTATTGAACAGTCTGATTTAGTCATGGTTAATAGGTCTGGTGCAAAATTTTCATGGAACAATAGAAGTCGTAGTGGAGTTCGAACGTTCACGACTATTGATCATGCTTTCTGCAACATCCAAGCTCTCCACCTCTGGCCCACCATATCTGTCTTCCTCCCACAACCTATATTATCTGACCACTCTCCACTAATATTAACCCTGGGTCCCCATTTGCGAAAAGAAAAAAGAAGTTTCAAATTTTTTGATGCTTGGCTGAAGCATGACCACCTACTTGAATTAGTTTCTCAAGTTAGCAATGAATTTATTTGCTATGGTAACCCCATGTATAAGTTTTGCAGGAAGTTGAGAAGAATCAAGCAGGAAATCAAATTGTGGGCCTATGCAACCTTTGGAGCTGGCAGCCTTCTTTCCACAACACTTAAGGAACAACTGAAGAAGCAACAAGAATACATGATGGAGCATCCCCATGATGAGCAAGCAGCGGCTGAAGAAAGCAAACTATTTTCTGATGTTAACAATGCCTTATGCTTGGAAGCTAACATGAAGAAGCAGCAACTGCATGCCAAGTGGTCTGTTGAAGGAGACAAGAACACCAAGTTCTTCCATGATGCTATTAAGGTCAAACATACAAGAGATAACATTTTTAGTATTCTTGATGATCAGGGTAATTACTGTGACACTGTTGAAACTGTTGATCAAGCTTTTGTTAAATACTTCTCCACATTGCTTGGTAATGACTCTGGGTTCTCCCCTGACCTTGAACGAATCTCAACACTTACCTTGCCTTCTATATCTCCCCAGGCAGCTCTTGATTTAATATGGCCAATAACTAATGATGAAATAAAAGCTACGTTATTTTCAATGAACAAACATTCTGCAGGAGGGCCTGATGGTTTTAATGTGTCTTTCTTCATTGCTTCTTGGGGTGTTCTTGGTCATGATTTTTGTCAAGCAATCCACGATTTCTTTTCAAAATGCAAACTACTTGGGGAAGTGAATAGACTAATATAGCCCTGATACCTAAAGTATACCCACCAACTAGTGTCTCTTCGTTCAGGCCGATATCCTGTTGTAATGTCTTATATAAATGTATCACGAAAATACTTGCCACTCGTATGATTAATGTGATGCCATCAGTTGTCTCCTTGAACCAGGCAGCCTTCCTTCCTACTAGAAGCATTCTTGATAATGTTCTGCTGACACAAGAACTGCTTAACGGTTATTCTAGAGTTAATGTGTCTCCTGCTGCCACACTAAAAATTGACATATCTAAAGCTTATGATTCTATACATTGGGCTTCAATTGTGAGGATCATGGCAGTCATGGGGTTTCCCAAAAATTTTGTGTCATGGATATATGTGTGCATCTCACCCCTACTTTCTCTGTTGTTTTGAACGGTAGACCAGTTGGGTATTTCAAAAATAGAAAAGGAATTCGCCAGGGAGATCCCATATCTTCCTACCTTTTCTTGTTAGTTGTGGAAGTTTTCACAGTTGTGATTAAAGACAAGTTCACTCAGAAGCTAATCAAGTACCACCCTAAGTGCTCTGCTCTCCAAATTCAATCATTGATGTTTGCTGATGATGTATTGTTATTTACTAAACCAGATATTCCCTCTATGACCGGAATTGTTGAGGCTCTCCATTCCTTTTATTGCATGACTGGTCTTTCTATTAACAAAGCAAAATCTTCCTTGTTACTTGCTGGAGTCAGTGACAACCATGCTGCTTCCCTTCATCTGCACACTGGCTTCACCAACATGGACAATGACATGAGGTATCTTGGACTTCCTTTACTCACCAAAAGAATATCTAATGCTGACTGTGTTCCTTTATACAATAAGATCACATCTGTTATGGGTGTCTGGTCTAATAGGCAACTGTCACAAAGTGGAAGGCTTGTCCTTATTAAGTCAGTTGTTTTTTCAACTTTAGTCTACTGGGCTAGGTGCATTATCCTTCCTACCAAGCTGTTGCACATGGTGAGGTCAGTTATGCATAGATATTTCTGGACTGTAGCATACACAACAGGAAGTTGATCCCATGCTCATTCACTAAATTTGAAACTCCAATTAATCTTGGGGGGCTAGGTGTTATTAATGCTAGTAAGTGGAACTGTGCAGCCATTAGTACCCATTTTGAATACCTCATCAATAAAAGAAGCAGTGTTTGGGCAAAATGGGTTTGGCAATTTTACATTAAGAATAAATACTTTTGGTGCATGGAGATCCCCCAATGCTGCAGTTGGATTTGGAGGAGCATTCTGAAATTTAGAAATGTTTTCCTCCCTTTGATACAATACCATGTTAATGCAAAATCTGATGTTAGCTTCTGGCATGATCCTTGGCCGGGTAGAGGTTTCATCCTTTCAAAAGTTTGTGACTACCTTCATGTTCAACGGTCTGGAATTCACTATGATGCTAAAGCCAATGTTTATGTTCATGATGGGAATCTGCAATTGCCAAGCAATAGTAATCAAATGATCAGGCAATTATGGTCTGAGGTTCAAAACAACTACAGCAATACTAATCAAATGCAGGCAGTTACTTGGGGCTCGAGGCCTCACACAATCAGGGGTGTGTACACAAATATTTCTTTGTATGACACTCTGCCTTCTTCAAAATGGTGCACAGTGATCTGGTGTGATGATTCTCCACCAACTGATAACTTGATGCTGTGGAAAGTCATAAACCATGCTCTACTGACTAGAAGTAAATTGAAGTATTTTGGTATGGCATGCACCTCCTTATGTCTTTTCTGTGATATGCATGAAGAAACCACTGATCACATTTTCTTTGATTGCCCTGCTCTAAAAAATGTAATGGCCAGAGTCAGTTCCACTACTGGTTTTAATCTAAATACTGGGGGTTCTGCAATGATATGGAGTATCATTTACAAAGCAACAAGGTGGAGGAAGTTTGAGACTAGAATTTTGGTTGTATGTATGAAAAAATATCTCATTGCTGTTTGGAAAGAAAGAAACACTGCTGTTTTTGATAATCTCAGAAGGAAGAATGAATTATTATGGCAAGATGTTAGGAGAACCACTCAATGGCAATTGATGAATTGCAACACTAAATTTCCTGACTCGTTGATCCTTGTTTGGAGTTGAAGTTTAGTTGTTGTTTCTTCAATTGTTTTATTTTCCTTTTATTTTTTTATTTTTTTTCCTTTCTTCTCTCATGTACTGTCCTCTTTTATTGTGTTGCAATAAAACTGGTAGGGGTCCAGTCAACCTCGCTGGCTTTGCCAAAAAAAAAATATTTAAGTAAGTGTGCTAAAATAGTTTTATTTCCAAGTATACATGCTTAGATAAGTAATTCAAATTATATAAAAGCATTTGATCTCAGCAGATTTTCAGTGGAAATAAATATTTGGAAATGTGTTCCGCATAAGGATACGTGATTTGAAATTTGTTTCGAAATGGTTGAAGTGTTAAATATATATATATATATATCTTGCGAAGATATTTTGAAAATAATAATTGGAAAATTATTGAAATCTCTGTGATTGTTGTGAATATTTATTGATAGTTAAATAACCGATTATCAATACTGGCCTTTAAATGACATTTGAATTTAGATGCGACCGGGGGTCGGATTCCAAGTGGATATTCGAAAACCACATCGAACCTTTGTGATTTGTGATAGATCTTTTATGTAAAAAGATCAAAGTGGAAATTGTTCTGATTTGTTTGAAAATCTAATAGAACACTTATTTTTAAAATAAGCGCTCGTTATTCGGATTAGCCGGGAAAGGACCTTGTGTTATAAAACCCATTATGAATAACGATACGACGAAATGGGATTGCATTTAAAGACGGTGTTGAAGACCGGGTATTTTCGAAAACGAAAGGATTACCTGTCGAATGTCTCTGCACCGGGTTGCTCCGGTATAGAGATTTTATCACCTTTGTGATGGGGATTCCGGACGTGATTTGTGAATATCCGGATTTGCAAGGGCTTCTTGAAGTGCCTTCGGTTCCGTTCGATCCCGGAACGGACTTGTATGGATGTGTATTCGACATTACACTTTGAGATGTAAAGCTGGTTTCTATCAAATACATTCCTGTTGGTGGCGGAGAATTTATTCTCTTAGCTTAACACCCTTCTCTGAGACGTACGAGCTCAGAGGTTATGTAGTTGATGGTTACTAGTGATATATTCCCAAACTGGTAATGTGGCATACGAAGTGCTGCTGATCATTTGTTGATCAAAGCATGACTTTGTGAAAAGTGTAGCTTTGTGGACGAGTCTTCGTCAGGCCTCACACCCTGGAAATGGTCAAAACAGGAAAGATGCGGCAAGGTTATAAGGGTCGCGCCCTTTAGGGTATGTCATTTCCTTCTAGAAAAGGGGAGTGTCAGGTATGGAGCCCTGATATTTAACCTTTGTGGTTACTGCAAATACTTTTCTTTATGGTTGTTGGTGTAGAGGATCCTCGGATAAAGGTCCCAAAGGACCGGGGGGTGGCATACTTGTTTAGTAGTTACCTAGTTACAGAGGTAACCCTGCCTTTTGTTGGCAGAGAACTGGTTAAGTTCTAGGGACGTCCCTCCAGAGGCATACCCATTGGCAGTAGGAAGTTCCTTAGCCTGACCATTTGTTGGAAATCCAATTCGCAATACGAACCCAGTACGGTTTTAGTTGTATAATCTGCCATTTACTTATGGTGGTCACCACTGTTTAGATGGTAGCTATAGTAGGCATAATACGAAATGTCTATGCTGGCTAAGATTAATATTATATTTTCGAAATATTTTCCACACTATGCACTAATAATAATAATAATAATAATAATAATAATAATAATAATAATAATAATAATAATAATAATATCAAATGATTTTGCGTATTAAGCATGTTTGACTATCATAAGGAGAAATCTCCTCCAATTCTGCGTTTGTATTGTGTGTGTGGCGGGAGGCCTTACGGTAGTTTCATTTTCCAAAGGCATAGCAGATTTATTTTTGTTTTCTTTATGAAAATAACTGTTTTTAAGATCTCACACCAGTTCCACGATTGACCTGGAGTTTATTGTTCCCTTTCTAAACTCTGGGTGCCCACAATTTCCACACGGGCAGCCTAGAGTCAGGTTATCAGGTCATTCTGTAGTTCAGGAATTGCTGTAGAGCTCAAGAGGAAAGCTGGATGGCGAGACGTATTATTTATACTATGTAGTATTCGCTGCGTTAGGATTGCTTTTGCTGCAAGTTCGGTTTACATATTGAGTAGTTGTCGGAAGTTTTGTATCATGTTGTTGTAAACTCTGATAATGTAATGTGATGTGATGTAATAACTGATATAGTTCTTTATTTTAAAGATATTCATTTATCTATTGTATTTGTTCCGCTACGATATGTGAGATTCTGTTATTGTTTCTGTTTCCTCTTCTACCTTCTTCTTCTTTAAACCCTAACGGTTCGGTTTTTCGGCATTCGACTGTTCGGCATTCGATACAGGGGACGTATTGATGTCGACTCGCGGGCGTTGAAAAATTGGGTCGTTACAATTTGGTATCAGAGCATTTGGTTAAGCGACAACCTTGGCTCTTTTGGGTGTTACTCATTAGAGATAGAGTCAGTAGTAGTCTAGAATGAGTTTGAGTGTAATAATAGATATGAGCGTGTATTTGTTAGTGAATATAAAATTGTTTTATATTGTGACGATTGGCTTGTTGAGTGGTATATGGATTCTGGTCAAAACGAGTAATTAACGTTATTGATAGGGATCTCTAAACACTCATACAAAACAATTCGACACGATATCGTTTTAAAATAGGGTAAATGAAATAAATTAACCCAAACTATTTTCGTATGTAAAAGAAATAAATTTTCTGTGAATTATTATAGCATATGGTTGCTTGGTTGTTAGAAAGCAATAATATTAAACTATTATCATTGATTATTGAATAAGAATTGAAATCATAACAAAGAGTTAAGAAAATAAAATCCATATACAAATGAGAATTGTAAATTGTAAATGTGATTTATAATTTGAAATAGAATTCCATAGAAGTAGTTGAAAATATTTTTGAAAGGATTGAAATTGGAAAATTTTGGAAATTTGGAAAAGTTTAAATTCTTTTGAGTTTGAAAATATTTCAAGGGTTTGGGAAAAATGTTTTGGAGGGATAAAAGCTCTAAACTCTTTTCGGTCGCTGGAAAATAATTTCGGTAATGATCGTGACATCATCGGTATTCATTTTTGGGTTTCCAAAAGAGGAGTTGCTGCCAAATTGTTTTAAATGGAAGTTGTTTGGAAAATTTGGGTTTGGTTTTGAAATTTAAAGGATAATTTGAATTGTTTTCAATAATGGTTTTGGAAAAGGTGGAAAGACTCTGGAATTTTATTTAAAATAGTTATGGAATAGTAAGTCTGAGAACTTAGAAAAATTCAGATTTAAACTGAAATTAACTTGAGTTAATTTTAATATATGTGAATTTGAGAAGTCTTATAGACTTAATGTTTGGAATAAAATTTGCTAAGATGAAAATAAAGTTGTGAATGAATAAATAAATTTGCGATTGCAAATAAATGAGTGGGAAATTGAATGTTCAAATTCATTTTGAATTTGTAAGTAAATAGAACCAGAGTTGGAATTGAAATTGATTTGTGATAAACAAAGTGAAGTATTAAACTAAAATTAGTAAGCGAACTAATTGAAGAATGACCAAATGGATAAGGTTTAAAATGAATTGAATCCAATATTTTTAAATGGAAGTAAATGGAATTCATATTGAACTGAATTTGGTTTGTATTAAACAAAAGTGGAAAAAATTGAAATAAAATTAGTAAATAAAACTAATTAAAGGAATGACGAAATTGAATATGATTTGAAATGAATCGAAATTCAGTAATTGTAAATGAAAGTAAATCTATTAACAGAGGTGAATAAAATTGAATTTTTAATCAATTAGAATAATATGGGTTTGATTAAAATTAAAAAAATGAATTGAATGTAAGCAAGTGTGTTGTAAACCCTTCAAATTGAATGAAAATGATATATGAATTAATTGAAAACAGTTGAATTAGTATTAGAAATATATAAATTGCTTACGGGAAGTATTTAGGGTGCATTGCTTTTAGAATTCATGTGTTTAGCTATTGCACATAAGTGAAATGTTGTTAAACTTCATATATATGACACTGACATGTTTTAGTTGATGAAGTACATGTTCAGGGAAGTCTTTGGGCCGGATTTGATTTCGTAAAATGCTAACTAAATAAGCCGCTTGCTTAAAAATGCTAAACAAAGTATGCCTATGCAATAAAAATAGGAAATATGAACTGTTTTTGTTTTTTCGACCGGGTGGGTCGACGTATATATATTTATATCTTTTGTCGAAATGTGAAAGCTCCTCCGTACAAAGGAGACTCTGCCAAAATTTTCCGAAAATTTTGGGAGTTAGAAAATTTTTGGGAATTTTTTTTTGTTAGCGAAAAACAATTTCAAATTGGAAATTGAAGTAAATTAGTGAATGAAACCAACTTAAAATAATGATATGAATTAGTTATAAATGGAAGAAAAAATTCAATATTCAGAGTCGAAGATAAATTGAATTCATATGGTAATGGGAAAACTAATTGAATAGAAGTAGATATGAAAACCACTGTAAGGAAATGTATAAAATGATTTTTGAAATCTGTAGTTGGATATGGTTAAATTGGATATACAGGTATTATAAAGAGAAAGGAAAATTGATTTTGATTTCAGAAGATAAATTTGAATTGTCCGACCAAAAAGGTATGTATTTAAATTTCAGTATGAAATTTGATTGGGTTTTTGATCTAGCCACTTGGCGTTTTGTTTTCTTTTGGAATTTGGGAGCCCGTAGAGGAATTTTGTAGTTGTACCGAGCTACCCGCGCAAAGGAGACGCTGGCGAAATTTTTCGAAAATTTAGGATGTTAGAAAAAATTTGAGAAAATTTTGGAAATTTGAAATTTAAATTCAAATTTACATTGTTGAGAAAACAGTGCCGTTTGGAAACTATGGAGGATTTTGGAATGTTAGTTGAACTAATAATGGGTTTTCAATAAAAAGATTTGTTTTGGAAAGTTGATAAAACTGTTTGGTTTGGAAAATATCAAACAGGTTGAGGATCATTCTTCCTAACTAGAAATTTTAGGACGAAATTCTTTTAAGGGGGGAAGGATGTGACAACCCAGAAATTTTTAACATTTGAAAATGGAATATTTAATTGATTTCAATATGTGAATGATGGTTTAGCTTGAATTTCAAATATAACAATGAAATTTGCAATTTAAATTGTTGAATTTAATTTATCGAAGTTGGGTAAAATGTTGAATCTTCAATTTTAAGCTTGTTAAAAATAACTTGATGACTTAGAAAATTTATATTGATAATAGTGAAGATAATAGAAGCCTCAGAATTGAATTTGGAAATAACTTGTTCAGTTTTGAAATTTTATTGTTTAAATCGATATTTAAAAATAGCCTTCCGAGGCACAGTCTCGGATTTCGACGAAACCAGTTCCGTTGGATCTTTAATAGTTAGTTATTATCGGATTTTAATTTTCGTAGCAATCGGAGTTGTCGTTTGACCCTGGCAGCTCAAAATGCGTAGAAACTATTTTAATCGATTTAATTTAAAATTTATCGTTTATTTCCGTAATTTGCGCATATGATCGAATTAGCCTCCGAAACACGTTCCATTGTGTTCGGAATACAGGTATAACATTATAGACGCCTAGCAACACGTCTCGATAGGATGTCAAGATTTTGAGCAGCGAATTCAGGACGATTTAAATTTAAATTTAAACTTGAATAATATATTCTCTTAACCAGTTAAAAACATTTCATGTCAAAACTTTTCCTCGGCAGCCTTTGTCTCCTCTGAAATCACTACAGTCTCTCTTAAGCACGCAAACTCCTTTTCAAATATCATGTTTGCTCCCTACCCTTCAGAACGAAATCAAACGAAGTTAAATGGCCACTCTCCTCTTCCTTTTTCTAATATGAACCTAAATTGATTCGTTCCTCAATTGAAAAAAAGGGCGACTGCACAAATCGAATTATTCCCAAATCAAAACAAAGTCGCAATCGTTCATAAGAGGGCTTCGTTCGGTTCAAAGCAGAAGGCTCATGTGCGATCTCGTGAAGACTGGTGGCTCGCGAGCGTCATTCAAGGGTGAGGAATCTCGTGAGGCTGTGAAGCACGCGAATGAATCGCGAGTCTATCCGCAGCACGTGGAAAGGGGAAATGGTTGATGGCATTAGGCGAAGCAGTGCCGCTCGCGATCGTCGGCAGAAGGTCGCCACACTCTAGGGTTGCGAGTTCTTGAATTAAAGGATTGGGACAGTCGCAATCTTTGTCAGCACGCGCGAGGAGGTGGAGCTAGGGTGTCCATTGATGAGGAGACGGCTTGGGGTTCGATTTCGAGCATCGCGTCGTGGCGGCGACAGCAGTGGTTTGTCGACAGAGAGGTATCCTCAATTTAACTTTTTCTCAATTTAACCTAATTTATAAATATGTATATGAAAATCAAAAGAAAAAAAATGATGACAAATCTGGAAAAATATATATATAGTTTACTGTTTAATTTTAGACTACATACAATGTTAATTTGTATACGTATGTATATATGTAAATTCTGTTATAAAGTATTGAAGAGTACCTAAATGTATTTGGGTGATTAACTTGGGTAATTAACTTATTAAATTTATTTTTGATACTAAAAGGCATTTTTAAAGGTAAATATTTGAAATCCAAATTTTAGTAAATTAAATTTATTAAATAGTGATGGATTATTCGAGTAGATTCAAATATTAATTAATCATCTAACATTTATACAAGGTCAATATCTAATGAAATCAGGACGGAATGGAAATGAATTGGAATGGATTGCATGCGTAAGCAAAAGGTGAGATCTTCTCACTCAAAATAATAATTGAAATTTTCATTTATTGATTGATTGTTGAATCGTGATTGTTAAATTTAAAATTGATTGATCGTGTGCTTGATATGATGAATTATTAACAGTTATATTAGTTTAGACCCTATGTGCCGCATAATAGCGGATGCTATTATATTTAAACCCATATACCGCGATATTCCACCTAGAAGTGGAGTGGGTATTTAATTGTTGTGCTAACATATGTGGATGCAGGGAAACAGGTGGAGGGATCCAACTAGATTCCTCAAAACATTTTTTTTGTTTCATATGTTGTGTGTTTATTTATTTATAATCTAGGCGTGATTATACTGTGATTAAAATCGTTGAAGGCTAAAATTTAGCCGAATATATTTTGGTATCATAAGATACCAGAAATAAATGAAATTGGATTTTAAATTTAAATAGAAAATATATAGTCAATTAATTTAGAAATCAAATTGGAAATTGATTTGGTGTTTGTATACGATTTTTGAAATCGATTTAAAAATCATATATCAGTGGATATTTGGGAATTAAATTCAAAATGAGAATTTTATAAAGGAAAGGGAATTTTGATGTAAAAATAAATGTTGGTTTATTTTTAAAGATGTGAAAAGGAATTTACAGATTTGGAATGTAAATTAAAATAAATCAAAAGATTTATTAATTGATATAAAAGGAAAGAGAATTCTTCCCTGGAAAGCCGAGTATATTTTTAGAGTAACTTTTGAAGTACAAAATTAAAAGCTCTAGAAATTGATTTAAAGAAAGAAATTATGTTTGGAGAAATTATTTTTGGAAATTGCTTTAAATCTTTAAAGTAAAGATTTATTTAATTAATTATAGAAGGGATTATTTTAAAGATTAAAATTGATTTTTGATTTAGAAAATGGATGTTTAAGTAGGTGATATCCTATCTACTAATTTTATTTTAAAATTAGTTTGGAGTTGAAGTTATATAAGATATAAGTATATATTTTCATAATTTATATTTAAGTAGGTGTGCTAAAATAATTTTATTTCCAAGTATACATGCTTGGACAAGTAATTTAAATTATTTTAAAGCATTTGATCTCGGCAGATTTTCAGTGGAAATAAATATTTGGAAATGTGTTCCGCATAAGGATAAGTGATTTGAAATTTGTTTTCAAAATGATTGAAGTGTTAAATATATATATATATATATATATATATATATATATATATATATATATATATATATCTTGTGAAGATATTTTGAAAATAATAATTGGAAAATTATTGAAATCTCTGTGATTGTTGTGAATATTTATTGATAGTTAAATAATCCACTATCAATACTGGCCTTTAAATGACATTTGACTTTCGATGCGACCGGGGGTCGGATTCCAAGTGGATATCCGAAAACCACATCGAACCTTTGTGATTTGTGATAGATCTTTTATTTAAAAAGATCAAAGTGGAAATTGTTGTGATTTGTTTGAAAATCTAATAGAACACTTATTTTTAAAATAAGCGCTCGTTATTCGGATTAGCCGGGAAAGGACCTTGTGTTATAAAACCCATTATGAATAACGATACGACGAAATGGGATTGCATTTAAAGACGGTGTTGAAGACCGGGTATTTTCGAAAACGAAAGGATTACCTGTCGAATGTCTCTGCACCGGGTTGCTCCGGTATAGAGATTTTATCACCTTTGTGATGGGGATTCCGGACGTGATTTGTGAATATCCGGATTTGCAAGGGCTTCTTGAAGTGCCTTCGGTTCCGTTCGATCCCGGAACGGACTTGTATGGATATGTATTCGACATTACACTTTGAGATGTAAAGCTGGTTTCTATCAAATACATTCCTGTTGGTGGCGGAGAATTTATTCTCTTAGCTTAACACCCTTCTCTGAGACGTACGAGCTCAGAGGTTATGTAGTTGATGGTTACTAGTGATATATTCCCAAACTGGTAATGTGGCATACGAAGTGCTGCTGATCATTTGTTGATCAAAGCATGACTTTGTGAAAAGTGTAGCTTTGTGGACGAGTCTTCGTCAGGCCTCACACCCTGGAAATGGTCAAAACAGGAAAGATGCGGCAAGGTTATAAGGGTCGCGCCCTTTAGGGTATGTCATTTCCTTCTAGAAAAGGGGAGTGTCAGGTATGGAGCCCTGATATTTAACCTTTGTGGTTACTGCAAATACTTTTCTTTGTGGTTTTTGGTGTAGAGGATCCTTGGATAAAGGTCCCAAAGGACCGGGGGATGGCATACTCGTGTAGTAGTTACCTAGTTACAGAGGTAACCCAGCCTTGTGTTGGTAGAGAGCTGGTTAAATTCTCAGGACGTCCCTCCAGAGGCGTACACATTGGCAGTAGGAAGTTCCTTAGCCTGACCATTTGTTGGAAATCCAATTTCCAATACGAACCCAGTACGGTTTTAGTTGTATAACCTGCCATTTACTTAAGTGGTCACCACTGTTTAGATGGTAGCTATAGTAGGCATAGTACGAAATGTCTATGCTGACTAAGATTAATATTATACTTTCGAAATGTTTTCCATACTATGCACTAATAATAATAATATCAAATGATTTCGCGTATTAAGCATGTTTGACTATCATAAGGAGAAATCTCCTCCAATTCTGCGTTTGCTTTGTGTGTGTGGCAGGAGGCCTTATGGTAGTTTCATTTTCCAAAGGCATAGCGGATTTCTTTTTATTTTCTTTGTAAAAATAACTGTTTTTAAGATCTCACACCAGTCCCACGACTGACCTGGAGTTTATTGTTCCCTTTCTAAACTCTTGGTGCCCACAATTTTCCACACGGGCAGCCTAAAGTCAGGTTATCAGGTCATTCTTGAGTTTAGGAGTTGATGTAGAGCTCAAGAGGAAAGCTGGATAGCGAGACGTATTATTTATACTATGTAGTATCCACTGCGTTAGGATTGCTTTTGCTGCAAGTTCAGTTTACATATGGAGTAGTTGTTGGAAGTGTTGTATCATGTTGTTGTAAACTGTGATAATGTAATGTGATGTAATGTAATAACCGATATAGTTCTTTGTTTTAAAGATATTCATTTATCTATTATATTTGTTCCGCTACGATATGTGAGATTCTGTTATTGTTTCTGTTTCTTCTTCTACCTTCTTCTTCTTTAAACCCTAACGGTTCGGTTTTCCGGCATTCTACTGTTCAGCATTCGATATAGGGGACGTATTGATGTTGACTCTCGGGCGTTGAAAAATTGGGTCGTTGCAATTTTGGACCATTCAAATTGACGATAATCCACACATGTCAGACTTGAATTTCAAAATAACAGATTGTAACGAACCGGAATTTCTGTTAATTAAAATTTGTATATTTAATTGAATTTAAATATTAATAATTGAAATTTATAAGTCGAATAATTTTATTTTGAATAATTGGATTTAATTTGGATAATTAAATCAATAATTAATAATTTAAATTACAGAAATAATTGAAAATCGAGTTTAATGTGATTGAAAATGATTTATATAATTTTATTTAATCATATGGGAGTTAGAACGATATTTTAGAATTTTTAAAATCGAATTAAAAGTTAATTTGTGAAAATCGAATATTTTAATATTTAATCGACTAGTGAAATTAGCCATTTTTCAAACAGTCTCAGAGTTGGATGAAACTAGTTTCATTGGATCCGTAATAGTTTTTTATTATCGGATTTCAATTTTCGTAGCAATTAGAGTTTTCGTTTGACCGTGGCAGCTCGAAACGCATCGAAATTGTTTTAATATTAATTTAGCGAGTTAAAATAGTCATTTTTCAAACAGTCTTGGATTTCGACGAAACCAGTTTCATCGGATCCGTAATGTAATATTTTTGTAAGGTTTCAAATTTCGTGTCAATCGGATTTACCGTTTGTCCGGGGCAAGCTAAAACGCACAGAAATTTGATTATCGAGTTAATTTAAAATCGATCGTTTATTGCCGTAACTCGCACAGATGATTGAATTAGCCTCTGAAACATGTTCCATTGTGTTCGAAACGCGGGGTAAACCTTAGAAACGCCAACCGACACGCTTCGTTTGGAGTTCGAAAAATTTCGGATGAATAGTAATTCGTGAATTTTCTATAAAAGGACCTACATTTTCTTATTTGCATCAAAACCCTAGGGTTTGAGCTCCAGCCGCCAGTGATATTTCTAATGGCCGAAATTTAATCTCTTTCTTCCTCAAATTTCTTCAAATCCGTTGATAATTATAAGAAACTTCCAACTAACAAATTGAAGACCAGAGTATGAACTTCGAATCCAACGGCTATGATCGTATATGGAGCTGCGGATTGGTGGCTATTGGAGCTGGAACCGTGGCCGATCGCGCACGTTTTTCGAGCATGATTGATGGCTATTGGATTGATGGCTATTGGATTGATGGATATTGGATTGATGGCTATTCGGGTTAGCCGGGAGAGGACCTTGGGGTCGTATAACCCATTCCGAATATGTGATACGTCGTTATGGATTGCATTTGATGACCGGTGTTGAAGACCGGATATTTGTGAAAACGGAAGGATTACCGTCGAATGTTTCTGCATCGAATGATCTCTGATATAGAAATTTATTACCCTTTGTGATGGGAAGTCCGGTTGTGATTAGTGAATATCCGGATTGCAAGGACTTCTTTGGAAGTGCCTTCGGTTCCGTTCGATCCCGGAACGGACTTGTATGGATGTGTGTCTGACATTACAATTTGAGATGTAAAGCTGGTTTCTATCAAATATATTTCCGTTGGTGGCGGAGAATTTATTCTCTTAGCTTAACACCCTTAGAAGTTATGTAGTTGATGATTACTAGTGATACATTCCCAAATTGGTAATGTGGCATACGGAGTGCTGTTGAGCATTCGATGATCAAAGCACAGCTTTTATATAAAGCGTGGCTTTGTGGACGAGACTTCGTCGGACCTCACACCCCAAAAATGGTCAAAACAGGAAGGATGCGGCAAGGTTATTAGGGGGTAGCGCCCCTTTAGTGTATGTCATTCCTTCTGGATAGAGGTGCTATCATGGTATGGAGCCCAGATACTTAACTTATGTTGTTGCTGCAAATTTATTGCTTTGTGGTTGTTGGAAATCGAGGATCCTCGGATATAGATCGGTTACGATCGGGGAATGACATATTCGTATCAGTAGTTACCCAGTTAGGGGTAACCCGGCCTTGTGTTGGCAGAGATCCGGTTAGGTTCTCGGGTCGTCTTTCCAGAGGCGTACCTATGTGGCAATGGGAAGTTCCTTGGCCTGACCATTTGTTGGAAATCCAAAGAAACAATACGATCTTGTACGGTTTTAGTTGTAGAACCTATCATTCACTTATGGTGGTCACCACTGTTTGGATGGTAGCTATAGTAGGCATAAGTGCGGAATGCCTATGCTGGCTAAGATTTATATCTTTACTTTCGAAATGAATTTTGCCTACACTATGCACTAGTAATAATATCAAATGTTTCTTTTTAATGCGTATCAATCATTTTTGACTATCATAAGGAGAAATCTCCTCCGATTCTGCGTTTGCATTGTGTGTGTGTGCGCGGGAGGCCTTATGGTAGTCTCATTTTTCTAAAAAACATTGCGAATCTATTTTAAAAATATCATGTACTTTGTTTTAAAGATAAATAACTGTTTTAGTTCTCACACCAGTCACATGACTAACTCGGAGTTTATTGTTTTCCTTCCTAAACTCTGGATGCCCACAAATTTCCACACGGGCAGTCAAGAGTCAGGTTCATCATGATATTCTGGAATTCAGGAGTTGCTGGAAGCAAGTTGGATGGCATGGCGTATTCACTAGTATATAGTATTTCTTTTCCGCTGTTTGTTGTTGTTTGTTGTTGTACACTCTGATGATGTAATGTAATGTAATATGATGTAATGTAATAACTGATATAGTTCTTTGTTTACAGATATTCATTTATCTATTATATGATTGTTCCGCTGCGATTGTGAGATGCTGATATTGTTCTGTTGTTTCTTTCTGTTTCTGTTGTTTTCTTTTTATTTCTCTCTTCTTCTACCTTTTTCTTCTTCTTCAACCATAAGGGTTCGTATTTCCGTTCATCTTGAGTTAATCACTAGAGATTAGTGTCTGTTCAAGGAGTACGGATTTACGGTTCTTTACACAGATTGTAATAATATTTGGAGCAAATAAAATCATTCACAGAATCACAGATACAGAGATATCAGAAAATTCGCAGCGGAAATAAAATACCATAGTAGTTCATGAAGCTACTATATACATACTCTCGAAATATATACAAAATCTCGTAGTAAAATAGATACAATATAAGTCATGATACATAAACAACAATACAGAGACAGATACCGAATAGGAACTAACTGGAAGAAGTAGACGAATAGATAGACAGATAAGCTCCAGCAAAACTCTAGCTCTAGAAGGTGAATCCAAAGCTGTGATTCTCAGACTGACCCGAGCGTAAAGTAAAACACAAACACTCGAGTCAGGACATACATACTTATACAATGTAAACCAACTCAAGTGAACTGTAATATCAATGCACAATAACTTAAAGGATGCTTGGGATCTCCCATCCTTTAAGGATCGGTCAAACCATCAATTAAGTAGTAATAAACACTATCCTAGAAATATCAATATTTAAAGTAAACAATGCAAACAACAGTGTTATTGTGACTAGGGTAGCGTAGAGCTGCAGTAACCACTCACCTCTAGCCACACTCTTAAAATCAAAAGGTGTGCATCAAACAATCACAAGGAAATCACATGGCACACAAAGCAGTGTACCCGTGGTTATAAATTTCAAAATGATTTATAATTCCGAATTAAAATCATTCATTTAAACCATTAAAAAGTGAAGTCATTATTCCTTCAAATCGAATATTCAATTCTCAAAAATTTAGCCTTTTCTGAGTTCATTTATTCAGTTAAACACTTCAAATATTGAACTTTCATCTTTTCGCAGCACTTAGAAAATGCTACAGTAAGTTATAATTGAAAATAATTCAATTCAGTAAAGACAACACTTAAAAACTACTGTAATAGTTCAGTTTTAGTTGTAAAATAGTTCAATTCAGCAAAGACAGCTTTTACAAAACTGCTGTAATAGTTCAGGGTTCAATTAAAAAGGTTTAGTTCAATTATATTCAAAAATCATATTTCAGCCAACTGCAACACTTAACAAGTGCTACAATAGTCCTTAGTTAATTTTAACCATTTAGTTCACTTCTGCAACTACAGCGCTTACAAAGTGCTGTAACATCCTTTACTTCAGATTTAAAGTCAACTTCAGAAATGATAGCATTTCTGAGGTGCTGTTATTTAATTTCCAGATTTCAATGTAATTCCAGCAACAAATAAACTTTGATTTTAACCCTTTAAACATAATAAATATCATATTTTAACACTAAAAATGTTCATTAAAATATCTTTAACTTATGATTTTTATAAAGTAAAATTCTTATAAATAAAATCAAATTTTCAATAATTCACCTAACAAATTCAAGTGTAAAATTTTCTATTCTTCACATTTTAACAATTTCTTAACACTTAAATTTTTATTACCATTTTCCAAATATAACTTAATTTCCATTTTACTTATATAAATTAAACTTCCATTTTAAAACCAAATCTCACAATTCCAAGTCAAGTTAAATTCCAAATTTCTATTTAACTATCCATTTATTTAACATTTTAAACTAATTACATAAATCCAAAATACACTGTAAGTTGCTTACTTTATTTTACAAATAACTTGATATATTTTTTTACTTTATTTTTATCCAACTCATACATCAATTATATTAATTACCAAATTAAGCTTATAATTCCATTTTTACTTAAATTCTCATTATTAAGTTAAATCAACTTTCACACTACAACTCAAAACATCTATTAACTTAAACCATTTAATCTTTTAGAAAATCACTACTTAACCATTTTAAATCCAATATAAGTCAAATTGCATATATATTTTTTCATTTACAATACATGAATTTTTATAAGAAATCATATTTTGAAATCAACCACGGGTCCAAATAATATTTCACACCTAAATCAAGTGATACGGAAATTATCATTTAAATCCGTAATCAGTAAAAATTTTGGGTTTTGATTATTTCAAACCCGAAATCCTAAGACAAATACAAATAAATAAAAATCACCCAGGCCTATCATTTCAGCCCGTAATGATTTTTCATATTCTAAAGTCCGTCCGGGTACGTATCATTTCAACCCATAGTGATTTTATTCTACAAAGAACTTGCAGTGTGAAAAACATAAATAAATACGCAGTATAACTGAATAAAACATAACAGATGATGAGACGTGTTTATAACAAGATTAAAATCACATAATTAACATCATAGGCAGGTATAACATGATATAACAAATCTACACATTCACTTGTTGTCACTTCACTAATTATATAAGTATAAATGTCATGAGTGAAAACTCACCTTTCGTGCTGGAGGTAGCAAATCAAAACACACAAACGAATTCCAAAAAGCACGATACGATTTTTGATTTGAGTGGGAGAAAGAGTCAAGATGTAAATCTTGTATTCAATAATGAAACAAACCATATATAAATATTTTTACAATACCAAAAATCTATTGAAATAAAATGGAAATAGAAATAACAAGAGACATCGCCAAGCTTTCCCATCAAATTTGCTTGACCTTTACCTACATAGGCTCGGCCACAAGGCTATATTGGTTCGGCCTTGGATGTTTTCAGGTGGTAATGGTCAGTTTTGGATCTGAAAATAACAAGGCTTGGTCAAGAAGGCAAAGGATTTGGAGGTTACAACATGAGGAAGGTAAAAAGACAAGCAAAAGGGAGGTGATTTGTTCATCATTTTGGGCTCGGCCTTGGCACATTGGGCTTGGCCAGGGGCTAATTCAGGTCAGGTCAGATGTTAGTAGTGGTGTTCAGGTGTGGTGCTTGCTGGTGGTGGAGGCTAAGGAGGTGGTCGTGGTAATGAAATGAAGTGGATGTGAATATAGGCTGGGCTAGGTATAAATTCAAGGAGTTTGGCATTGTTTTTGTGGAGTTTTGTGCAAGGGATGATCAAGGCACTTTCAGATAGAGGAGAATGATGTCAGGCCATAGGTTGTATGGGGAAGGAAGTGGTGGTTGTCGGTGGAGGAGATGGTAGGGTATGGGCCGAGCAACATAGGTGAAGGTCAAGGCAAATTCAAGTGAAAAACAAGGCAAAACAAAGAAGAAAATGTGGAAAAAGAAGAAGAAGACATTACCAAGTTTTTCTCAGATCTGAAGCATGCGGAATGATGAATGAGAAAGAGATGTTTTCTTTCACGTAATATACAAAATACACGGCTATGAGAAAATAAAAGGAACGGCCAAAAGAAATGAAGTTATGGTAGAAAATCAAGCGATGGAAAGATAAAAGAGGTAATAAATCAAAACGTACCATATGCATTTAATCAAAAATAGATAACGTATCTTAATTTGATTTGTTTCCCATCTATTTAATAAAATATATACCAAATAAATAATTCAATAAATACATACCGTTTATATAAACACTATAGAAATAAATAAGAAAATGGTTATAGAAACATATAAATTAATTGCTATTTACATCTTTGTATGTTACTTAATTTACAAAGCATATATCCAAATTAAATGAAACAAAAATGGGCAAATGTTGTAAATATATACATAACGTATTGTTATATATATATATACACAATTATAACATGATATATCAAAAATATTATTTATATTAATTAAAATAAACAATTTTTGTTATATAAAACAATTTACACACAATAGTAAAAAAGCATAACTTTCACAAATTAATTGGATTTCAACGAAACGAAAAATAGTATTCTTAAAATTAAATCTATTTTCATAATAAAAGATAAAACTCAAATACTTAAATTTTAAATTTAAAAGTCAAAGTTTGACCATATTGACCAAAATTCACATTTTTGGAAATATTCCATTTATTTAGGTTTAGAATTATAATTCACACAAAAAATGAAAATTTATATTTAAAATAACAAAATTTATACATTTTAATAAATAAAATAAAAAATTTAAATTAGAAATCTAATTAAAATAATTAAAATATACAATTAAAAATAATCACAAAGTACAAGGTTGTTACACTCTCCCCCACTCAAATCTTTTCGTCCTCGAAAAGGAATGAGGTACGGAAAACACAAAAAAAGACAGAATGAAAAAGGATTATGTGATATCCCGGAATTATAGACTTCTATAATCGAAAAATAATTGGGTTAATTCATAAAAAAAAAGAATAATATACTTAATTTATAGATTGAACAAATGAATCTGATCGAATAAATATTTATGTTTGTAATTGTTTTGTGTGTATATATATATATATGCATATATTTTAAATAAAAATTTTGATTACAAATTTAATTTCTGTTGCTTAAATATAGTTGAGTTGATTTCAAAATTGGACTTTAAATTGAAAATGAATTTGAATTGGGATTTAAATTTAAATCTAAAAGATAATTATTTTAAATATTTTAGGTTTTAAAATATATGAATAAGAATTGTTTTATATTATATTCCATAAAGAACTTTATTTACATAAATTAAGGAAGTATTTATTAAATAGGAAAAATAAAATTAAAAGCTTTATAAAACCATTTAAAAGAAAATTAAGAATGCATAATTACAAATGTTAATAGATTAATTCATATTGTAACATGTGTAATATGCTTAAATTTTGTAATTGACAAATGTCAAGGAAACATAACAAGTGTCAACCATTTAGGTTATTGTCTTTTATATTTTAATAAATCTTAAATTAATCTATATATGCATCTTTCCCCTTTTGCTTCAAATCTTTTCATATTCTTCATTTCAAAACAAAGAAAAAAAAAGAAATCATTCAAACCTGAAACAAGTCTGCATTTCTGTTTAAAATCAACAATGCCTAAAATTTCTTTACCTGGAAACAAACATGCATGCAACTGAATGTGGAAGCCTGCATTTCTCTTAAATCTGGAATGTAAGCTAGCATGCATGCAAGAATCAGTAACAAGCCAAACTGTTTAAAACTGCATATTAAATCAAGGCAGCCTGCATTTCAAAAATCATCCTGTCACCGTATTTGAATCTGAAGACCTGCATTGTTTGTAAAATCTGGATTCAAGTAGCATGCATGCAATTTCAAAAAAATTAAGAAGCAAGCTCAAGCAACTCAGTTTCTAAAAAGCAACTCAAAGTTTAAAAGCAAAGGGGATTTTCAGTTTTCAAAAAGCTTTTCAAACAACCTGAGGCTATGTCTTCTAATTTTATAAGTTGAGTAACTTTATTTTAAAAGTTAAGTATAAATTATGGTTGCATGCAAATATTGATGAAATAAATCACTATGATGAAATATGTTGTGTGTGTATATGAGTGTTTGGATATGCATGCTATTTATATTGTGTTCTGTTCTGTTTTGTTATCCCCAGGTTCAAAATTTCAATTTAAAATCTATTATCACTTAATCTAGTTTCTGATAGGGTTTGATTTACAAACAAATGTTGTTTGGTTTATCACAAGTTAATGTTTTAAAATTTAAGATAGTCAAGATAAAAGCCTAGTTTTCTTTGGAAGCAGAAAACATCAGTGAATGTAAAAATATGTGAAAATTCAAACTGAATAATTTGTGAATTCAGTATTATGAATTAAATACTAAGATCAAAACATGATTTTTAGAATAAAAATTAGAATTTTTAGTTAACTATTGAATGTGCATTTCTGGGTTAAACCAAATTGGGGTTTTTGGGTTTTTCTAATTGCCTAGTGATACTGGGGTGTTGTGGGACTTCCTGGAGGTGGAGGATCAATAGGAGAATGGGGGAAAATTATTAGATGGGGTTGCATTTCAACTTGGAGGCTGTGATTTGGATTTGAAGTTTTGAACCCTAGCTTTTACGGGTTTGGGTTTTTGCATTGGTTTGACTTCCTCTGTTGATCGAGTTCAACAATACCTTGGGAATTGAAAGTTAGTGGGTTGATGAGGTCTTCGCCGAAGTTTGAGGGGTAACGCTGGCCGGAGGTGTGTGAACGAGCGTCGTTGACAGGTTGGGATGGGAGGACTTCTGTTATTCCAGGTTTGAGTCAAATACTCAAATTCGTTGTCGTGATGGTGCAATTTGTTTTAGTGTTTGGATTTGGCTAGGAGGATGATTGCCGATCTGGGTGGATCAACGTTGATGGTCGAAGTTAGTCGCCGTGCTGGTGCATGTGCACAGAGCACAGTGTCGTGGTGAGGTAGTGGTACTGTCTCGTATTCGAGCAATTGTGATTGACTCGAAGGAAATTGATGGGTTGCTCGAAGTTTATGGATGGAGGACTCGAAGCAGGATTCGAGTTGACTCGGGTAAAGGCAGTGGTTACAGTTTTTTTTTAGAAACCTGCCTGTTATTGTTAGAACAGATTTTAAAACAGTTTTTTTTTAAAAAAATAATAAAAATAAAAATAAGTTTAAAACAGATTTTGGAAATGGATCCAAGTAACTTTTGTATCTAGTTTGGAATTTAGGAAGTTTTATAGATTTAAATTATTTAAAACAACTTTATGTTAAAAGTAAAAGTTAAATGTATGTTTAAAATTTCCAAACTGAAGTTTAAGTTGAAGGCAAAGGTTTAAACTAAATTTTAAATCCAAGTTTAAAATTCTAGAATTCAATTTAAGTTTAAATCTTAGATCAAAAATAAATTAAGACTTTAAACTTGAATGGTTAAATACTTTGAAATGATTAAGTAGTTGAATTTTTTTAAAAATATAAGTAGAGGTTCAAAATCAGAAGATTTATCTAAATTCAAATTTAAATATGTATTTTCATTTTGAAATATAGGGAAGTTTCAAAACTTAAAATGATTTAAACTATTTGAATGTTTAATAGGTAATTAAAGGTTTAAAACTAATTAATTAATGACTAAGATTAACTAATTAGGAATAATTAAATTTGTAATTAAGGATTATTAATTAGATTTTAATTAATAATTAAGGATTGATAAATCAAGTAATTTGGAATTAATTAAATTATAGTTAACACTTAATTAATTAATTAATTAAAGGTCGATTAATTAGATATTCAAGATTAATTAATTTGAAATTAGTATTGATTAATGAAGTTAATTACTTAAGAGAAGTAATTAAAGAATGGTTAATGGTTAATGATGGTCATTAACTTAAGATTATTTAACAATTAATTAATATGATTAATTTAAATAATTAATTAGATTAATTAATTGATAATAATCAACGGAGAAACTGTTTAAGTTTAATTATTTAATGAAAGTAATTAAGCATTAGTTACTTAATTGAGTTAATTAATTTAAACACTTGATGATTGATGAATAATTTCTTAATGTAATTAAAGGAAGTGTAATTACTTAAGGAAGTAACTAATGGTAATTACTGGATGTAATTAAAGATGTTGATGATGAAAGTAATTGGGATTAAATTCTTATGTAATTAATCAAGGGATTAATTGAGATAATTAATTAAGGATAATTAATTTTTGAAATAAGTAAGTAAGGGTAGTTGATTACTGAATGGGATTAATCCAAGGATTAATTAGAGAATAAATTAGGGATTAATTTATTCAATGAAGTAATTAAGGGTAGATAAATTCGGGATGTTATTAATCAAGGGTGATTAATAATTATGGTTAATAATTAATTAACAAAGTAATTAAAGGTTAATTATTGTATTTGGATAAGGGTAAATTAACTTGAGAAACTATCAAGGGATAATAGAATGATATTGGAAGCCCTTTGATTAATTAATATCTCTAATAAGTAGTTTGTGTTGCTATGATATGACATGTTTGATTTAGACTATGATGTTATGGTTATCTATTGATGATGCGTTATTATGACATCCGATATTTAAAGTTGAATTGTATTTCACTTGAATAATTTAAGTAAGATTATATTGGTTTCGAAGAGACCGGAGTCGGGTATTAGTAAATATCCGAAACCACTTCGATTTTTTATAATTTGATGTAAGGAATCAATAGAATGAAATGAGATGATTTAAGTGTAATTGACCATTTAATCTAAGTTTGAACACTTAGAAATTGATGTGTGATAAGCGATGCCTATAACAATTTGTGGAGTTGTAAATTGATATAAGTTACCCTGGGTTTATTTATATTGTATGCTTTTGTATTCCGTATTAGATGAGTTTACTCACGCTGGTTTCCAGCCTGACCCGGGTGTTACTTTGATGTAATGCTCGGGTCAGACCGAGTATTACAGATTTCCAGGTAAGGACGTTCTGGAGCTCAGGAGGCGAGCTGGATGGCAGGAACGTATGAGGTGTCTATCCGCTGTGATATATATTGATATTTATATGGGACAAGTTATTTTAAACTGTCCAGTGTTGTGAGATTATTGTAACTCTGATGTAAAATGTAAATGTACTGATATAGTTCTGCTTTGTAATCTGTTATTTATTGCTATTATATTTTATCCGCTGCGAATGTGAGATTGTGTGTTTCTTTTCTTTTCTTCTTCTATCTCTTTCTTCTTTCTCTTTCCTCTTTTCACTAACTATTTGGAAATTTCGGGATCGAAATTTCTGGGTCGTTACAGATTAAGACAAGATGACAAGAAGATTGAAATTGTACCTGATAACTGTGGTTACAGGTAAGTTTATCAAGGTGGAAAGTAGGAATGTCTAGAGGGAAAAATAGGTTGAAAGACAAGGATGAACCATTATTTTAAAGCTATATAAATTTCAATTATTTAGAAAGGTAAAATAAATGATCAAAATATCCTTTATATAATACTTTATCAAAATACTTTTATAACTCGATGCCTTAACAAGTTTATCCTCGTTCCTGCAGGCTCTGGCTATGCGTTGATCAGACGCAAAGCTAGAATTCTCCAGGTACTTAGTAGACTTGTTTTAATACCCGGTGAAAATACTTGAAAAACTTTTAAAAACAGATATGGAAAGTACAATCCAAACAAAACAACCAAACCAAAACCTTTGCCTAACCATGGTTCGCAGATACACAATGGTTACGCCTGGATCTCCCAGGAAACAATCCATATCTGTAAGCTTTCTCAGCCCTACGAGTTACGCCATGATGACTAGTAGACCGCAGGATACACAATGATTACGTCTGGATCCCCCAGGAAACAATCTGTACTCCTAGGCCTTCTCAGCCAGGCGGATTTCACTACTAATGCGACCTACATAGTTCACATGATACACAATGATTACGCCTGAATCTCCCAAAAAAAAATCCATACCCCTAGGACTTCTCAGCCAGGCGAATTACGCTATGCAGTCGCGCTCAAAAGAAAAACCATGGAGATCACCATTGTGGGACACTCAGTATCACATCTGAAAAACCAAAAATCAGAGAGAATAGTATCGATAGAATGAATCCACAATGTGGCCACAAAGCGGATATCAAGCAGAAGGCACTTTCCATATCTTTACTTTGAAAATATATATCATATAGTATATTTTCAAATCACTTTCAAATATCATACTTATATAAAGTCCATTATATATAAGATTCCATTTTCCAATCGAATACTTTCCAAAAGCAATAATATATCAAATAATACTTATATAGACTTCGATTATATAAGATTTCTCTTTCCAAATTGAGTACCTTTCAAATCAATAGTTTTCAAATCAACTTCATACTTATACAAATCAAATTTATATAAGTTCGACAACTCTCAAATCAAGTACTTAATAATACAAGGTTCTCAATTTCAAATCATTTCAATATCAATTCAGTTTCAAAATCATATACGATTTCACCAAGTTATTTCTTCCAAATTAAACATCTTCAATTTCAAAGTTTCCAAAAATAATAGGTTTAGAAAATAACTCAAGTTTCCATATTAACATAATTTAAGTCAAACAAATTCATTTTCAAAATCATCATATAAATACTGGATTTTACATTCCAATCTATTTTCAAAACCAAATATTTCTCAAAATCAATTATACTCAAAAATGATTTTCAAATTTATAACTATCGCTTTAAAACCTTTAAACTATTTATTTCCATTCAAAAGATCCAATTTTCCTTTTGCAAATTATTTATTTAGCAGAAGTTTTAAATTTATTTAAGTCATACTCTTCATACTTTAAACATACAAACTAAACTTATATACTTTATCAAATATTTTATACTCTTCGAAATTTCTTAGCTTTAAAAATTAAACCTTGATTTGGAAGTGTTCGAACCTTCAAAATGGTCGGTGAAATCAAATTTCAAATCCAAGAGTTGGAAATCGGCAACAAATAAGTAAATCAATTTTTATAAATAGAGTTATATTAAATCAAATCGGAAACTCGAGGATTGAACACCGGGCTCCCTTCAAATCATTTCAAATTTAGATACATACATCTTTCGAAAATCAAATCATACTTCGGAATTTGAAATCAAAATTAGTTTCACAAAATCACTCGCATAGCAAAGCTACCAGAGTGGCCTCTCCCCCACTCTAAAACTCGAAAATCAATGTCGATGATGCGTACACTCATCACTGAAATTATTTTCCAGCGACAAAAGTGAGTTCTGGACTTCTATTTTCTTGAAAACTTCATTGAAATTTCTTCTAGATCATTGGAATTCATTTGAACTCTTTTGAAACATTTGTTATCCGGAAAATACTTTTAAATCGTATTATTGTTATATATTTTTGAAATCTCAAAACCAAATTTCAAAGTACCGGAGTTCAATTCCTCGAAATTCAAATTCAAAACCCTTCAGTTATAAATCCTTTTATATAATCGAATTCCTTATAAATTTTCAAAATTTCAGACTCTCGTTTATAAAAGGTATATAATCCTTATCGAAAACATTTCACTTTTATATAAAAATATGGTCATCCTTATCAAAATAATAACTTCGATGTATGTACAATTTCAAAATACAACCAAACACAAATTTCTAAGGAATGATTCAAGGATGGATTTCAAAACAAACAAGATTCAAATTTAAAGAAACTCTAATCAAATAGAATTTCTAGTTCGAAGATAAGCTCGAACGAAGCTAAGATAATTTAATTATCAAACGGAAGATGGATAAGCCCATATAAATCGCGGGCGACCTCAACAGGGTCAGCCGTGACTTCAAGAATATAATCAATGCGGAAATCTAAGGCAAAACGACATTCGGTCGCCAAAGATAGATCCAGGTAAAGCAGGAGATAGATAGCATCGAAATCCGAGGATACAGAAATCTCCGGTGGATCAATGTCAATTGTAAAGGAGTTTCACCCCTTTACTAATCATTCAAAGATTTGCAGAATCACCGATCTTTATAAAGGTCATTCAAAGTGGAGTCATGGAATGTCCCTAAATAAAAAGGAAAAAAATAGGAAAGACAGGACTCGATTTCAGAACAAGTGGGAGCGTTCCAAAGTTCAAGGAATCCTAATCGATAAGAATCCTAACCAAGGGATTACTAACAAGGTGGATAAAGAAGGGATGAAGTTTAGAAAATCTTGATTTCAAAATAAGAAAATTTTATACCAATATAATCTTTAAAATCCTTTAAAATCATTAGAAAATTATTTTATACTTCGAAAATACGTTCTCTCGTAAGAAAATGATTCCGAGATTGATTTCACTCATTCTAAGGTATTTCTACCCTATCTCTAATGAATTTTTGCTCCGCAGGCTAAGATTTGCCAAAACCAAAGCTCTGATACCAAATGTAACGACCCACTATTTTGGACCATTCAAATCGACAATAATCCACACATGTCAGACTTGAATAATTCAAAATAACAGATTGTAATAAAATTTGGAGCAAATAAAATCATTCTCGGAATCACAGACACAGAAATATCAGAATACTCGCAGCGAAAATATAATACCATAGTAGTTCATGAAGGTACTATATACATACTCTCAAAATATATACAAAATCTCATAGTAAAATAGATACAATAGAAGTCAGGATACATAAACAACAATGCAGAAACAGATGCCGAATAGGAACTAACTGGAAGAAGTAGACGAATAGATAGACAGATAAGCTCCAGCAAAACTCTAGCTCCGGAAGGTGAATCCAAAGCTGTGATTCTCAGGCTGACTCGAGCGTAAAGTAAAACACAAACACTCAAGTTAGGACATACATACTTATACAATGTAAACCAACTCAAGTGAAATGTAATAGCAATGCAAAATAACTTAAAGGATGCTTGGGATCACCCATCCTTTAAGGATCAGTCAAACCATCAATTAAGTAGTAATAAACAATATCCTAGAAATATCCATATTTAAAGTAAACAATGCAGATAACAGTGTTATTATGACCAGGGTAGCGTAGAGCTGCAGTAACCGCTCACCTCTAGCCACACTCTTAAAATCAAAGGTGTGCATCAAACAATCACAAGGAAATCACATGACACACAAAGCAGTGTACCCGTGGTTATAAATTTCAAAATGATTTGTAATTCCAAATTAAAATCATTCATTTAAACCATTAAAAAGTAAAGTTATTATTCCTTCAAATCAAATATTCAATTCCCAAAAATTTAGCCTTTTCTGAGTTCATTTATTCTGTTAAACACTTCAAATATTGAACTTTCAGCTTTTCGCAGCACTTAGAAAACGCTACGGTAAGTTATAATTGAAAACAATTCAATTCAGTAAAGACAACACTTAAAAGCTGTTGTAATAGTTCAGTTTTAGTTGTAAAATAGTTCAATTCAGCAAAGACAGCTTTTACAAAACTGCTATAATAGTTCAGGGTTCAATTAAAAAGGTTTAGTTCAATTACATTCAAAAATCACATTTCAGCCAACTGCAGCACTTAACAAGTGCTACAATAGTCCTTAGTTAATTTTAACCATTTAGTTCACTTCTACAACTACAGTGCTTACAAAGTGTTGTAATATACTTTACTTCAGATTTAAAGTCAACTTCAGAAATGATAGCATTTCTAAAGTTCTATTATTTAATTTCCAGATTTCAATGTAATTCCAACAACAAATAAACTTTGATTTTAACCATTTAAACATAATAAAAATCATATTTTAACACTCAAAAATGTTCATTAAAATACCTTTAACTTATGATTTTTATAAAGTAATTTTCTTATAAATAAAATCAAATTTTCAGTAATTCACCTAACAAATTCAAGTGTAAAATTTTCTATTCTTCACATTTTAACAATTTCGTAACACTTAAATTTTTATTACCATTTTCCAAATATAACTTAATTTTCATTTTACTTATATAACTTAAACTCCAAATTTCCATTTAACTAACCATTTATTTAACATTTTAAACTAATTACATAAATTCAAAATATATTGTAAGTTGTTTACTTTATTTTACAAATAACTTGATATTTTCTTTTACTTTATTTTTATCTAACTCATACATCAATTATATTAATTACCAAATTAAGCTTATAATTCCATTTTACTTAAATTCTCATTATTAAGTTAAATCAAACTTTCACACTACAACTCAAACCATCTATTAACTTAAACCATTTAACCTTTTAGAAAATCACTGCTTAACCATTTTAAATCCAATATAAGTCAAATTTCATATCATTTTTTCTTTCATTTACAATACATGAATTTTTATAAGAAATCATATTTTGAAATCAATCACGGGTCCGAATAATATTTCACACCTAAATCAAGTGATACGGAAATTATCATTTAAATCTGTAATCAGTAAAATTATCGGGTTTTGATTATTTCAAACCCGAAATCCCAAGACAAATACAAATAAATAAAAATCACTCAGGCCTATCATTTCGGCCCGTAATATTCCTATTCTAAAGTCCGTTCCGGTGTGTATCATTTCAACCCATAGTGATTCTATTCTACAGGGAACTTGCACTGTGAGAAACAGAAATAAATACACAGTATAACAGAATAAAACATAACAGATGATGAGACATGTTTATAACAGGGTTTAACATCACATAATTAACATCACAGGCAGGTATAACATGATATAACAATTCTACACATTCACTTGTTGTCACTTCACTAATTATATAAGTATAAATGTCATGAGTGAAAACTCACCTTTTATGCTGGAGTTAGCAAATCAAAACACACAAACGAATTCCAGAAAGCACGATACGACTTTTGATTTGAGTGGTGAGAGAGAGTCAAGATGTAAATCTTGTATTCAACAATGAAACAAACCATATATAAATATTTTTACAATACCGAAAATCTATTGAAACAAAACGGAAATAGAAATAACAAGAGACATCGCCAAGCTTTCCCATCAAATTTGCTTGACCTTTACCCACATAGGCTCGGCCACAAGGCTATATTGGTTCGGCCTTGGACGTTTTCAGGTGGTAATGGTCAGGTTTGGATCTGAAAATAACAAGGCTTGGTCAAGAAGGAAAAGGGTTTGGAGGTTACAATATGAGAAAAGTAAAAAGGCAAGCAAAAGGGAGGTGATTTGTTCATCATTTTGGGCTCGGCCTTGGCACATTTGGGCTTGGCCAGGGGCTAATTCAGATCAGGTCAGATGTTAGTAGTGGTGTTCAGGTGTGGTGTTTGCTGGTGGTGGAGGCTAAGGAGGTGGTCATGGCAAGGAAATGAAATGGATGTGAATATAGGCTTGGCTATATATAAATTCAAGGAGTTTGGCATTGTTTTTGTGGAGTTTTGTGCAAGGGATGATCAAGGCACTTTCAGGTCAGAGGAGAATGATGTCAGGCCGTGGGTTATATGAGGAAGGAATTGGTGGTGGTCGGTGGAGAAGATGGTAGGGGTATGGGCCGAGCAACATAGGTGAAGATCAAGACAAATTCAAGTGAAAAACAAGGCAAAACAAAGAAGAAAACGTGGAAAAGAAGAAGACATTACCAAGTTTTTCTCAGATCTGAAGCATGCTGAATGATGAATGAGAAAGAGATGTTTTCTTTCACGTAATATACAAAATACACGGCTATGAGAAAAGAAAAAGAATGGCCAAAAGAAATGAAGTTATGGTAGAAAATCAAGGGATGGAAAGATAAAAGAGGTAATAAATCAAAACGTAACATATGCCTTTAATTAAAAATAGATAACGTATCTTAATTTTATTTGTTTCCCATCTATTTAATAAACTATATGCCAAAGAAATAATTCAATAAATACATACCGTTTATATAAACACTATAAAAAATAAATAAGAAAACGGTTATAGAAACGTATAAATTAATTGTTATTTACATCTTTGTATGTTACTTAATTTACAAAGTATATATCCAAATTAAATGAAACAAAAACGGACAAATGTTGTAAACATATACATAACATGTATTGTTACATATATATACACAATTATAACATGATATATCAAAAATATTATTTATATTAATTAAAATAAACAGTTTTTGTTAAATAAAACAATTTATACACAATAGTAAAAAAAACATAACTTTCGCAATATTATTCGGATTTTAACGAAACGAAAAGCAATATTCTTGAAATTAAATCTATTTCCATAATAAAAGATAAAATTCAAATATTTAAATTTTAAATTTAAAAGTCAAAGTTTGACCATATTGACCACAATTCACATTTTTGAAAATATTCTTTTTATTCAGGTTTAGATAATTCACACAAAAAATCAAAATTTATATTTAAAATAACAAAATTTATCCATTTTAATAAATAAGATAAAAAATTTAAATCAGAAATCCAATTAAAATATACAATTAAAAATAATCACAAAATACAATGTTATTACAGCATGACTACATTTGTCCCTGTTTTTCTCCTAATCAACTCTTTTTCTCAGAAATATTAAACAAATCCCAAAATAAAGTGAAGATAAGTACCTAAAATGTTATTCATTTTTCTTCTTATATTTAGTGCAATATCATACAGCAATACAGCAGAAAGTGGCAGCATAAAAAAGCAGCAGCAGCAGGCTGTGAGAACGCACAATTACCCCACCGGTTTTAGTTGCCAATACAGGTTATATTACTTCAAATAATTAAGGCATAGTGCCAATCAGTTAATCTAATACCCAAAACCTATCCTTGTGATTATTAATATACATTTTACAAGAAACTCAAATTGCTAACCAAGAACATTCTCCTTGTTCACAAATTGCATAAGGTCAAGCATGAGACTTCGAAAACATAAGTGGGAAGAAAAAAAATTGCCATAAATAATACTTAGGCCAAATATTTAAAGAGGTTTGGATTGTCCTTGTCCCTCTCCAAATAGTCTCTAGCAATTAAATCTTCAATCCTTTTCTTGATGGCCTTAAAGTCAGGCTGCACAATGAAATTATTTCTATTAAGAATCTGCAGAAGTTTTTATTTTTCATAGAGAGAACATGCGCGCGAAAATGAAAAATAGCCTTTACCATCCTAAATTATCAATATATGATCATGTAACATTTTCATAAAACAATTCCATTAAATCTACAAGACTGGGAGGAAATAGTTTAAATTACAAATGTAGATGACTGATATAAAAATGTGTGTAATACCTTAAACATGCGGCCCAACTGCTCAACACATTCCATAACAAGCTGTTGATGACCAAGAACTTTTCTACTTTTCATGATTCGAACTATGGATGCATCAATTGCGTATCTTCTATCTTTGTCAACATCTTCGATTACTTTTTTCTTCTCATCGACAGGAGGCAGGGGAATCTACATTATATATGAGAATTAATTAAGAGATTGAACATGCAACATATGATGATAATAAACTGAAGTTGTCATACCTTGATCCTTCTCATTCTATCAGTGAACCTAGAATTGAACTCAAAATGATCATTCGGGGTAATAGTCTTGGTAGCTGGTTCTTTATTGAGAATTTTGTACTTAGCGCATGAAAGAGAGTGAAGTAATCTGATTACATCATCATCAGATAAGTTTAGTTGTTGCACAATCTCGGAATAGCTTAATTTATCTGCAGAGTTGAATAGAAGCAATACTGCAGCCTGTAGAAATATACAAATGCAAGTGTTATAAATTACCAGATATACATTAAGGAGATGGAAGGATAACAGGCGCCTATGAGGTTACGGTAAACCAAAATTACCTGATAGGTTGTTACAACCAACTCTATTGTTTTGGTTTCGAACTTGCCATTGATGTTGCAAGTGCCCAATGAATAAATCCATGTGAGTTTTCTGTGCTTGGTTTTTGTCTCGTAAAACTCTTTAAAAACTTGTACGCATTTTACCTATATGTATATCAGGTTTAAAAATTAGTCAAACGACATTTTACTGCAATTCACTTATCTACCTTAATATGTCATACATACTTCCTATTGTCAGTAAAAATAAAGCAATAGACGCTGAAAGGAGGAATATTCAAACCTTCTCTTCATTCCAAAGAGCAACAAGTCATTCGTTTTCTCCTATCATTTAGTGCAATTTTGACTATGCTTGATTTTATATCTTTTGTCGCTATTAATTTTTGGCACATGCCATACAGTTTAATACTTTAATTTGTTGAGTAATGATGAAGAAAACTACATAATGCATACCATCTCATCAGGAAGATTGAGATCGAAAGACTTGTAACTGGGCCAGAAACCAGTTGTTAAGACTGTAACTGTCAAGTCAATTCCAGGATTTGCTTGGGGATTGTTGCTGAGGTAATCGTCAAAACTTGATTGATTTTCTCGTGCAAGTGTCAGATCGGTAACCTGAAAGAATAATGTTTAAAAAAATAATATAAATAATGCAAAACAAAAATAGACGACTAAAAAGGAAGGTGTGATGTATAAGGACTAACCATGCCCTCCATTTTAGAGGTGAACTGCCCACCACATTGCTGTTTCAGCTTTGTAAGGATGCTCCTCTCATGGTCATCATTGGCACTTTTGTCAAAGAGTAACCTTCGTGCAAGCTTCTTCCTACATTTAGTATATAACACAAGGAGAACTTAACTAATGAACATGGTTCAGGCAGACAGTAGATATATTCATGAAAGATTTCATTGCTGGAAACACAAAGTGTGCAACTAATACCTGTAAAATTCAGCAAACAGATCTTTATCGCTAATATATGCTAGTAGTTTAACGACCTTCTCAAGAGTATCCTCTATGGCTTCATCACTTAGTTTCTCACTTCCACCCTTTTTCAATATATTGTCACAAAAAGCAGCCAGTAGTTCAGCGCTTGAGCTACCTGCAACACCTTTATTGCAGAATACCTCGAATGCCTCTTTAAGTGCCTGCTCAATAATTAAGAATTGTATTACAAGTTCAAATATATTACTCATATTAACTTGAATCTAACCTTGTGAAAAAGAGAGTGATTTTGGAAGCAGTCAGTCACATAGGCCAGGTATTTATCATGCAGCTCAATTACTTTCCTAACGAAGACCTGAATAGCATAAATAAGTTACAACACTGAAGATTGAATGATTCATCACTATATATAAAATTGAGCAAAGTATGTGACCAACCTGCTCTTGCAAACCAACGATGTCTTTTTTCTCGGCCTGCATGAAATGACATAAAATATGGACACAACAGGAAAATCAAAATCCTGATCAGTTCAACATAGAGCATTAACATTAACATGTATCATAAAACTCAACCAGGTATTACTACCATATATATGTATTTATATGTGTGTGTGTATGCGTGTGTATGTGTTAAGGTTCGAGAATTCAGTTTCGGTCTCGGTTTCGTTCATCTGAAATTTTCTTAGTTTCGGATGATTTCGGAAATTTCGGAAGTTCTGCTTTCGGTTTCGGTCTTGATTTCAGTTTTCATGTTAATGAAAATGCAATGATTGTCAATGTAAATTGAATATAAAACAAAGTCTAACCCAACATATTTATACTAAATTAAACAATTTTGAATTTGAATTTGAATTACACTAAATTAAATTTCTCTGAACTAAATTAAATGAAATAAAATAACCCATCCCAATTTATATCATTACATTCAGCCTGATTAAATAAAATTATTTTCAAAGCCCTATTTAATTCAGCCTTGTTTAAATAGCCCAACCCAATAAGAATTCAGCCATGTTTAATTCATGTCGAAGCCCAAGCCCAACATCTATTTCAATCTGCCCTCTTCCCTTTCAGCCCTAATTTTCAAAACCACGTTCCCCCACTCAATTCATCTTCCCCTAATCAATTCTCGATGTCTCTAAGGCAGTTGCTGCTGATCAATTTACAAACCCTCATTTGCTATGAAATCAATCGACGGTAAAATCTTGACGTCTGTAAACTTGACCGTGACAGTAAAATCAATGACGACAGTTGCTAGTTGCTGCTATGAAATCGATGATGATGACACTTGCCTAAATTTGCAGCTCGAATGGTAATTTACTGTTTCTTTCTTTTCTTTTTTTTTTTTTTGTTTTTTTTTTTGTTTTTTTTTTTTTTTTTTACTGTAAGTTAGAGGTATGGGATTTTAATCTAATCCCATCCCGCCAACGGCTGGAACCGAACCGAGGTAGCCGGAGGTTTAAGGTTTCGGCCGAAACCTTAAACCATAGTATGTGTGTGCGTGTGTATAACCACATACTAGATTTAGAAAATAATAATGGAACATAGCTAAATGGATGTCATAACAATTAGTTTTTAGTTTCTGTAGTATGTACCTAAATTGAAACGCACATACCATATCCATGGAATATTGCACCTCAGGTATAAATGCCGCCTTGTCTAAAGAGGAAACTCAATGATACATACATATATACATAAACACATATATAAAAATGTCGGATATTAATAGCTTATGCATGCACAATTTCACATAATTTATATGATTTGAGTTGTGAACTGAATTTTGATTGAGTGAACAGGACCACAAGAGACAACTATGATTGAGTGAACATAATTAGACAACCAAAGGATTGATTTAGTTGTTTGACTGCTGTAGTATTTGAGACTAAGAATTCTTCCAGATGTGAATGAGAATGATGTTTCTTTCATTGAACGAGTCAATGAAAATCGTAAGAATCAGGAAGCACGACAGTTGATAAAATTGAAAGTACATGATGTGAATGAGAATGATGTTTCTTTCATTAAATGAGTCAATGAAAATCGTAAGAATCAGGAAGCACGACAGTTGATAAAATTGAAAGTACATGATATTGTACAATTATGTCGGATATTAATAGCATATGCATGCACAATTTCACATAATTTAAATGATTTGAGTTGTGAACTGAATTTTGATTGAGTGAACAGGACCACAAGAGACAACTATGATTGAGTGAACATAATTAGACAACCAAAGGATTGATTTAGTTGTTTGACTGCTGTAGTATTTGAGACTAAGAATTCTTCCAGATGTGAATGAGAATGATGTTTCTTTCATTGAACGAGTCAATGAAAATCGTAAGAATCAGGAAGCACGACAGTTGATAAAATTGAAAGTACATGATGTGAATGAGAATGATGTTTCTTTCATTAAATGAGTCAATGAAAATCGTAAGAATCAGGAAGCACGACAGTTGATAAAATTGAAAGTACATGATATTGTACAATTAAGCATGACAATGTTTATAAGCAGTATATTAATCCATGCCTATTTTGTTCGAGTGAATATAATGAGACCATGAAAATGTATTGTACAAGTATAATTATATGTATGTACTTGTTAAAGGTAACAAATATATTTATATGTGCGTATTTGTCAAAGGTATTAAGCACGGTTTGAGGTTTCGACCGAAACACCGAGATTCCGGTCATTCCGTTTCGATTTCGGTAGGGACCGAAGTGATACCAAACCGAAATTCCGATTCAATAAAAAACTATTAAACTTCAAAATTTACAAAAAGAAAAATCTCGAATAAGGAATTAATTTGAGTTTCAAATACATGAATATTCAAATTTTCAATTGTAACTTAGGAAACGTATAAATTCACAAAATATGTGAATCGTGTAACTAAAAAAGTTGAAAACGAAATAATGAATAACCATTTTTTAGCGTTATAAATATTATAATTAATCGGTATTGTTTTTTTATATCTTATTTTTCAAATAATTACAAATTATACTTTTTGTTTCAATAAATTAAACACATGCGTAATTATATGAAAAATAAATAATGATATCCGAAACCGAAACTGGAATCGAAATTTTCGAGTTATATCTAAATTCATAAAATTACAAAAGACTGAAACCGAGATCTCAAACATTGGTTTGAAATACTTTGAGGATCCAAAATAAACTTGTGTTAAGGTAACTTACATGTTTAGTCAACATCTTCACTTTTACATAGTTTTACACTCAAAACTACTCCATGGTATACATTTATGTTAATTTATTATCAATAATGGGAATGATGTGCACTTTTTAAAGTACAAAGGATTCTTATGTTGTTGCCGCTTACTGTTGTTGGATAAATACCATTCTTTTAATGATATATAGAAAATTATCGACCTTTTTGTCTTTTCTCCATTACTGGTGGTATATGAAAAAAAAATATGATGAGTTACTATAACTGAATGCATTATCAATCATTGATTCAACCTAGCTTATATGTTGGAGCCAACCTATTTTATTATTTAATCAATGCCTTGGAAATAACAGTGTGCGCTACCTATTATAAGTAACTATTTGCACTTTTGCCTTCATTCATAGTTGTCCAAATTTGTTTGGTATTACGTTGGTATAAATAATATATATAAGCCAATTTGATTTTCAATTATATATGTGTGTGCGTGCGTGTTTAATTACACATATTTAATTTTTATAATATTATTTTGGACATAGTTATTTGATGCCAACGAGATTTGATCTCACGATCTCTAGATAGAAAATCAAGAGACAAACCACTGATCCTAAGTTTTGTAATTTTTATTTAGGTTCAAGTTACTTTGAGGATTCTAAATATATTTTCACACAATTAAACTGTATATGTTGTCGGCATATTGATAAATAAGTTATGTAGTTTAATACTTCATGGCATACGTTTATATGCGTGCAATAATAGTTTAGCAACATGGGATCTAATTGCATGATTGATCATCATTAAAATAAAGATTATCAAACCCATGCCATTAATTTTGCATAGAACAATAGGACTATGGTACACTCTTTTCCATTTGGATAAGTATAATGTGTTGTTTTATTGTTGCCATTTACTTCGCTTGTTATGTGCCTACTTTTAGTGAGATGGAAAATTTATTGACTTTTTTTGTCTTTTGCCCTTGCCGGTATTTGAACAAATCATGATAACTTATCAGTATTGTTTCAACCTACCTAATTTGTTAAAGCCGGACTTATTTGTGAGTTATATTGTTAATGTTTTGGAAACAACACAATGTGGTTTATACATATAAGTCAGTCGATCAATTTGGTCGGGCTAGACATGGAATCACTTCAAGTTCATATCAATAACAATGCACACTACTAAATTCGTAGTTCCTCAAGTTTCTTTGGGATTACTTTGGAATAAACAATAGCAATGGAAATTGAAATTGAATACATCATAATTGCAAAGAAACAACAAATTAGTTTGGGAATACTTTTAGTTATTATTCTCCTACATAGTTTGGTTCTTCAACACCTTTATCCTAAAGAAATTTTAATACCTGGGAAAAAAGTTTTGTTGCATACTTTATAATTATGCAAGCTATGACAAATAAATTAGAAGACTGGTTCATTTTAATTTTTGATATTTCTATTTGTTTATTAGAAGATGTTAATTAGAAGAGAAATATAGCTCTTTCGTATTATTTATGTTACAATTATGCAAGCTGCATTACAAGTGAGTACAAGTGCAAGGCATGATTTTTTAAATCGGGTTCAAATGCTTATTTGTCTCCTTATGAGGTAAAATCTTACCCATGTTTATGCGATTCTTCGTTGAACTATAGTGTATTCGTCTACCACCTTGCGTTATTTTTTTTCTATACAGTCATGACAATTTCATTGTTTGTTTGTGTATTTGAATTGGTTGCTTCAATGTATAGGTTTTTATGTCCTGTTAGCTACTCCACTATATTTTTATATAATGACCAAAGTTTTAAATATCGAATTTCGTTCATGTTTCATCTTGGAATTTTTGCACAAGTTATTTCGTATCGGGGGAGATCTCGGAGGAGATGAGTACATATCGGGTGTACATCTTGGATTGACATCTTGGATCCTATAATGCATCTCGGGAATATCTCGGATGAACTTATGTGTCTAAAATTGATGTGTCAAAAATTTATTTAACGATTATAACTTTCTTAATAAAAATAAAAATAGTAACATGCTTGATTTACAAGGAAAAAGGAATATTTTTAGAAGAGTAATAGCTTGATTAGCTTAATTGATTTGGTAATGATTGAATAATATCTTTTTATTTTAACATAATAAAGAAGTGAAACCTTTCGCTATGACTCATTAAGATAAAAAGTAAAGAATATGTTCAAGAAGTTGGTAAATTATAATTGGATTGAGCAGTTTCTTTTCAATATAAAAATAAAAAATATTATGCAAAATAAGAAAAATATATAATTTTGGGTGAGATCTCGGATTGAGATTTTGATCTATATTTCGGATGAGATTTGAATATCTCGGACGAGATGACTGTCAAGGGAGATATGAAGGAGATTTGATGTCTCGTCTCGTTTAAGTGTGAAAAGGAGATCTCGAAGGAGATCTCGGACGATATATAGAAGATTTAAAACCATGACAATGACATATACAAAGTAAATTTTATCTTAAGTTCTTTTAGCTAATAAGAATTATACACTGTTAATTCTGAAATGCAATTACTCGTTATTTTATTTATGTGGCAGCAATGAAACAATGATCTGACACATCAACCATATCTCTACTGCATTGTTCAACCTATCATTTTCCATCCTACCTTATCATTGCAACATGTCGGTTGATTCCATCGTCTGCCACTTCAAACCATTTCAACAACTAATTGAAGCTGTTGTTGGTCATTGGGGTAACATTTCTAATTTGCAACTTATGGTTTTTTTATTTCCTACAATCAGATAATTAATTTTAATGTTGAAACGACCATTCCTACCCACCATTCTATAGACTACACTTTCCTACAGGTCGGATCCATTATGTTTTATGTGCACAAATTGGTGGATGTTGGGAGCTCCTACAGTGGCCTACTAATTTGAATTTGATTTCGACAAGCTCGGCTAGATGTAACTAGATCACAAAGGTGACACTTGGGAACACTCCTATCTCTAAGGTTACTGGTCGGATATTTATGCTTCATAATAGTAAGTCTTTGTAGCATTTTCCCTAATTTGAGTATAATTTATTTTCACATAATATGTTTTCTTTTCTTTTCATTTTAGCGTGCAACCAAAGTTATGTATATTTAGGGTTCTTATAGCAAAATGGAGTCAATCAATCCTTGAATTAATGAGTTAACCAGAATAATCATGAATTCGGAAGCATATGAATTAAGAAAAAAAATAGGTTTTTGTAAATTTTTATGAGATATTAAATTTCAATCAGTTTTAGATAACTAATGCATATGTTCAACTATGATTCGACCTTTAAGTTTATACACATTAAAAATCTTGGATTGTAACTTTGGTAAATTATAATCTATAAGTGCAACATAGAAAAGCTATTAGTGAGCAAATGAGCATGCAACTCTAGATTTTAGTCAAATGAGTCATTCAGATGTAGGGAGAATATCGGTTGAGCATACAACTATGTCCTCTGATTATGTGGGAATAAAGGAAGCATTTACTGAGTTTAGAAAAATCTATTATTTCTTAAGAGGTGGTTCCTTCTATTTGTGATCCAAGAACTGAAGCTTTAAATAGTCAAGCCTATGTATCAATCTTATAACTATAATCAACTATAGCATGTTGCAAATACTCATTACCGCTAATCATTTTCTCAGTAGTATGATGGCATTTAGTGTCTCCGAGTAACATCTCAAGTGCATGTACTTAAATATTTTAGCCTCCTATAATAAAAAGTATGCTTTAAATAAAAATTAGTGTAGTGATGATATACATAACTTATTATACGTTACATTTCAACGTCTCATAGTATCTTAAAATTAGTGTCATAAAATATATTATGTACATATATATACAAAAGCGTAATTAACAAATATTATTTCATTGATTTTTCGAATATGTTACATTCAAAATTACGTCATTAATTTGAATATATAGATATAAAGGTAAATATTATGAATGAATCGATAAGGTTTCTATATAAATTTTTATGCAGATTTATTTAAAGTTGAAAAAGGAATTTGATAATGCGGCGTACGATAAAATTTTATGATAAATGATTATAGATCTTTTACAAATTAACTTCTTCATTATTGTTTATGTACACAATTTAATTTATGTGCTCTATAGATCTTCATAGTTGAAGGAAAAAGGTAATTTTACTATTTTTGTTAATACATATATGTACATACATGTGTGTGCATTAAAATTAACACGTATATTTTAGATGTGTTGAAAGAATACACTAGCTACTTACTGAGATTATTTAAGTGGTTTGAATTTGAGATTTCATAAGTAGTTTAAATACATGGATTCAAACATTAAATATTAGGAAAGAACTGAGGGGGTGTAAATAATTGTAGAAATTAAAAAATGTAAGTATTTAAAACTAAAAATTGAATTTTACAATGCGATGTATGGTAAATTTATTGAGACACAAAAATAACAAATCAAACTTGTCAATATTATTTAAGTATATTATTTGTGTCATGTGATATATACTTTCCTATTTTAAATGACATCTTTGTTGTGAAGCAAACGACAATTCAAATATATTTCCACCAACCAACTTTTAACCTTTCTTCATTGATGTACTTTTATTTACATTCACACTATGTGTGTGTGTTTAGTTCTAAAATGTTAAAATTTAATATATTACTGCCGGCTCCCAACGGTGTTCGTGTTAAATGTTGTTGCCTTGTATCTACTGCTTTAAGTTTTTCAATTTCACATTTCCATAATCTCCTTTCCTAATTTTACACGTACCCCATTTAATTTCTTTTATGGGAGAATTTTGTGCTCCCTCTCTTATTAGAATGATAGTGTTATGATGGTAAGCTTCATAGTTGTCTTGCAATTTAGACTGACGGTTAATACCACAGCAGTACTATTTTTGGATTTTGGTTCTAACCATCTCAATGTAACTCCAGAAAACCAATGATCAATTTTTGGTAAATTCGAGGCACGTCATAATCTTAATTCTCAACTAGATTATAATTTTGAATATTCTATTGAACTTATATGAATTTACGTGGAAGATTGCACTTTCTGATGTGCTTTTGATGGGATTTCTTGACGCTAACATTTTCATGAAGACGTGGAGGTGGACTGTTACCTACTTATGGGAAATCAAACCGACACATTTTAAAATTGAATTTATGAGTTGAAACCTTCTTTTACTGTACAAGATACTTATACAGATTCATATGAAAACAAGATATAGATTATGAAGCGAGAACTATTTGGAATCAAAACTTGATGCTATAGTACTTTAGTTATTGTGGTTTCTCAGTCCAATTGAATAAGCATAAAATATTGTTATAATTTAATGGATGTAAAGGTTTAGCTAAGAAAATAAAAAATACTAGGCGTTATTGAAAATAGGGGTACAGTTTTGGATTGAATTAACTAGGAGTGGTAGTTTCAAATATTTGATTAATGAGAAGCCATAGGATCTGTTTTGTACAAAAAAAAAAACTACTTTGATTCAGCTCTTTTGCCTTTGCTGATATTGTATTGACAAACTAAGACAAATCTTCGGGTCATCGTCCTTCATATAGTTATCTTCTTTTGTGAAGTCGATGATATCTTTTATTTTTTTAATCACACTTTGAAGTTATGTTCTGTAGTGAAGGGTTGAGGTGCAGTACTGCTTATATTGAGTATCTGATTGGGGAGCCTAATTGTCTTTGAAGTAGTTATAACTTCAAAGAAATATGTCCCTGTACTATTTCTGTTTTGTGCTTTTCGATAGTTTTTGTAGCTTCTAACGGATCGGGTAGATTTAGTTAGATATCTTCCATATTTTTCAATATTCCATTATCTATTTCATATTCAAAATGGTTTTAGGCTCTGATGTAATCTATATTCAGACCTACAACATGCTTATATGTAAAAATATATTGACAAGTTTAGAAAAACATGGAAGATAAATTATTTATTCGCTAAGTAGAATTGTGCACGTAAGGAAAATTGTTTGACAACACCATATTATTGCAATCACAAATTTTTCTATATTAAATTGTTAGTTGTGCATTAAATGTTTGTATATGCAAAAAAAATGAAACAGTTGTTTTTTTAGTGTTACAAACCATAATCAGACTTTAAATTAAATATAATAACTTACTGCAGTCATCCATGCATCGATCTTTTCTTTGATTTTGGTCAGTGTAAACTCAACTACCATTTTATGACAAGCCAAAAGTATAATCATATAAATTTCTATCTTATGAATATTTGTGGATTCCACTGACATGGCAGTTATGAAGAGGCATCCATTTACAATGTTTGGATTGTTGCAACAATTGTAAAATATTCAATGTTTTAAGAATAAATATTGATCGTGAAAAGAAATAGCCTAAATAAAAATGCCAGCAATCAAAAAACAATATGGGTTTCAAAACGACGTTGAGTGTTGCCTTTGAAAACTCATTTTGTAAAATCGAATGAAATCACCGTAATATGTTCCAACTTAAGGTAAATTAGGAACACTGAGTTTAGAAACTGTTATTTTTACATAAAAATTATTGTTTTCAATACAAATGTTATGCATGAAGAGTATTCGAAGCAGAGGATGAGTCACTTCTAAATATAATATTCACTACTAGACTATAAAAAATTGTTTGAATGGTTCACCAAGTGCCATGTTCACAAGTTTATGGTGCAAATGAGACAAATTCATTTATTTTGAAAGCAGGTGAGTTTTACATTTTACTTATAATATCCTTATCGTTTTATTTACTGTAAACTTGCTATTAATAAAATTTAGTTAGCTTATTTCTTTTTATGTATTGGATGACACACATATAACCACCATTTTCTTTACAAGACTTACATTCTTAGCTGACAGGATATATAACACTTAATGGTGGAGGTTGTTCATAGTTTATTTACCAACATGATAATTTTATATTTAATAATTTATACATATAGTTATGCTTCAAGTTATTGCAATTTTTAAATTAGAATTAAATTGTTTGGCCAATGATAATATCTAGACAAGAATGATGTTACAATGTCAATAACCAAAAATACATAAATTAAAAAAAAAGGATTCACTTTACCTTATAATTATCAAGCAGGGAACCAAAGTGAGTAAAATATTCTATTTAATGGTATAAATATTTTAAAAAATAGTTTCATTGATAATCAGATTATGGGCAGCCTTTTATGAAACATTGTGGTGATGATTATTCATAAAACTTTCATGAATGTTAGATTACAAACATCAACCTTTCGTATTGTAGTTCCACCCTTCATAGGTATACATGTAGTAGGGGGCTTAACATACTAGAGTTTACACCTACAGTTTACACTTACAGAAATGAACTTGATTACAAGGTTATTATTACTAATAAACTGACTTCGCATCCAGTGCTTTAACATGTAAAGATGAAGTTCACTCAGCTAGAAGAACGAATGCAATAACATGGTTGCTATGGCTATAGATTGTTACCTATAAACAAAATTCAAATTTGTATAAAGAACTATCTAGAAGGGAAAAAAGGTGTTGTTTTCTTCATTGCTACTATGATTTAAACTTTCACCCAACAAGCAAGCTTCAGATTGTGATAAACTAATCTGTTTAAATAAACAGTTCTTTGCTCTGTTGCATCACAAGAACTTTCTTACGAAACATGTTTAGTTGGAGATTATATTGGCATAACTGTTTTTTTACCATAGGTCCATAGAGATCACTTAAACCAAATGCATGAATATTTATATATTTGCATAAAATACATTTCTCGAATTTGAACCTGCACTCATTTAGTACGATTTGATCTTTGAGAAACTACTATTTTTCCAAACTGAATCTTAAAAACTTTTTTTGTAACGCACATCAGATTTGTGAAGTACTTAACAACAACTTGGATATCAATTTAATGAAGTAAACGGATATCAGGTTTTTTTATAAATATAAATTCTTTAGTAGCTTGGTCCATTGTTTGATGCTATTCTTACTTTGTTCAATTTGAATAACCCACTATCCCCTCTATTATTTTTACATGCATGAAGGAGTTAAATTATTTTACACAATAAAGATTTCTGGCATAGTTATAAAGATTTTTCCCACCTTTCTAACAGTGAGTGACTAAATGGTTGTTCTGTTCTTAAAGCAAATTACATTAAATTTTCAACCAATCATTACATTCCTCAAATTACTTACTATATGCTCCTTTTGTTATTTTCAAATCAAATTATACTCTTTAAAATACAACAACCTTCCAAATCCAAAAGAATATCGTACAGAACTATAGTTATTTTTTAGAAAAATGACACTAAAACATCGACTTGGCATCTTGGGGAGATATTTAACAAGTTTCCTACAGTTATTTAATATATCTATAATGTTTAAGTTTAACATAATATGGATAAAGCATTAAATATGCAATAACATTCACCATATTATATAACTTGATTTCATGTTCACATACTTATTTTTATTGTGCAATTCAGCAGAAGAATTTAGTAGTTGGAAAATTTTGTTTGTTATATAAGTTGCGGTTCAGTTTGTATTACTCACCCTAATTTTGCATTGTAACCTTACTTATATGTATCCAAAGACATGGGTTATAATTTCATAGACCTGACTGATAAGTCATTTAGTTCAATACTTTATTTTATCCTGGCTTATATGCAGTTTGGCAATAGCTTGGCAACATGGAATCTAATTATCATGGTCAATTATGGAAAAAATAAAGATTTTCGAACTCATGCTATGCATCTCTATGGTACACTCTTTTACATTTGGAAAAGTGCAATGTGGTGTTTTGTTGTTGCTATTTATCAGCTCTGGAAAAGTACCTTCTTTTAGTGACATGAAATTATTTTTAATTTTTTCTGTCCTTTAATACTATTGAAAAATTTATGATAAGTTACCACGGCTAAAAATATTACCAATTTGTTGTTCAATCTACCAGATTTTTTAAAGCAATCATATTTTGTTAAGTTATTTTGTCAATGCCTTGGAAACCGTACAATGTGTGCTATTTATATATGTCACTCAATTTGTTTAAGACAAATTTGGAATCACTCAAGGTTTATATTCAGTATATACATTAGTTATTGCCTTCATTCGTATTGTTCGCAATTGTTTAGGATTACTTTGGAGTGTGTGTGTGTGTATTAATCCACTAATATTTATATATGTGCTATATCCATATGCTGTGTGTGTAGTTAATATTTGTTTTTTTCTTCCAGTATTTATTTGGGTTTGAGCCTATTGAGATTGATGATATACTTATTACACTGAGAGATGAAAACAAACAAGTTCAAAATTCACCCTTGATAATACCCTTCATCACACTAAAACCCTAACCTTAGTCACTCGTCCAAAACATCTTCTCTAAACATTGAGAAAACTTCTCACGCTTATTTCAAGCTCTTCAAATCAAATGGTCTACAAAATGCAGATTTAAATCAAAATCATGAATGAAATCAACACATATCTGATCTAAAAATCAAAACCCATTAATATAGCATGTTTGATGTTCCTTTACATGTCAATATCTTCATCGGTCACATAAATTGTCAGATGTATGTTTCCCTAAATTCATGGATTTCATCCAATTCATGTTCCAACAGTAGGCCAATAAGACCCAAAACAAAGATTTATCTCCATTATCAGAAAATAATAAGTGAAAGGTTGACACAATAATTTCTGGAAAAATTAAACATATATAAAATGAAGTTGGCCATAAATAAGCTACTCTATCATGAATGCATGCCAAAATTCAAAACCAGCAAAAAACGGAGTTATACATATACAACATGATATCAATTCTCTTCAACTATAAATATTGAAACAGCCTACCTTCTTGTTACTTGCAGCATCTTCCGCATGTTTGACCAAAGCAGTACCTTCTGCAGTCACATGCTGAATCAAGTAAAGTATTAGTACCAACAGTGATATGTAAAAAGCAATAATAAGCTGAGGTTAAGAGACGTAAATAAGAAAAATGTATCAACCTGCTTAAATATTTGAGACACAGGGTCCAAACCACGAGTAATTCTACAAAACAGCCGATACATACGTGAAAGATCTCCCACCTACAAACATGAATATCACTCTTTATTTACAAAGTAGAACAGAGTAAGCATATGTGCACAAGTGATTAAGGGTATTCCAGTTTTGACCTTGTCATCGCGAAGCAATGCATGACATCCAGAATGTTCTTTCTCGAGAAGTTGACTTGCATATACAAAAAGTAACTCATGTTGCACTTTCTACAAACATCAACATATTAACGGGTGAATTAATATTTCCAAATGGAAATAAAGTGACATGGATTTCATTTAATGAAGAACCTGTAGATACCTCTAATAGCTTCTGTTCACTGCTAGAATGCAAATAATGAGCAACTCTATCTTTCTCGTGTTTTAAGCACTCCTCAGCCTACAATTATTTGCAAAGCAACTAACAACATCGAACTACTCTTAATAATAACTGCCAACAAAAGTCATTCTGGATTAGATGAAAATTACTTTTAGCATATAATCTGGACATGAATCTTCTAGAATCCAGTTTGAAGCTTTTCGTGAATAATAGGCCGCTGTAGCATTAAGCATTGATGTTTCAAAATCATTCTCATAGCACTCCATGCTTCCCAAACCAATCTCTACAAAAATACCCAAAACATTCTTTAATAAAGCTCTGTCTATTTGCTCCCCTTCCCTCTCTTGGTCAATCTGAGCCATATACAAAGTTGTAGATAATTATGATCTATATAATTATATACTCCCATTGTTATTAAAAAAATTGAATTATTTGGGTATTGCATTATCATTAAGAGGCACCCGTTTCCTTCCAAAAATGATTGTGGTCATGTCTTGAACTTGTTGCTTTTGTGTTTATTTCTTCTTTCAAACATGTTATTTCTTAATGATTAAACTTAATAAGTTTTAATGATATAATAACGGTAGGTTACAGACACAATACTACATGCAGTGGGAGTTCCAAGAAATTGTTTCTCAAATGCTAAAACATCAACCAAATAGTAACAAAATTCTTAAATTAAAACATTATCAAAATTTATAACAGAAAGAGTTAATTCCGCTAGAAAGAAAAGAGTTCTCACCAATGAGATTACAGCATCTTTAACTTTCCCATTGACTTCGTTGTACACCTGAAACATGAACAACGGTGACTTGTTACTGGGAAAATATTTCTGAGCACTGTGCATTTCCAATACAGAATGATTATCGGTGGGTTAGTTATTTCGTCCTGATCCAGATTTTGAGTTGGTTAAAAACATATTTTCCAACATCCACACCAACCGGACCGACAAGTTAATTGGGTCTACTCAGGTCTCTGGTTGGGTCAAAACGGTTCTACCCATGCTTCTTTCTATATTCCACCAATGCTCATTTGAGGGAAATGATATTAAATTCATCATGCAAATGGATGAGAATTTTAACCCCAAACACCAAAGGAGGAAATGGTACTAGCATTTTAACAGTGCAGACTACGAAAGCTTACCTAGGTTGGTCTATGTGAATCGGTTAATCGGGTTAAATGGTTACTTTGTCACCAAACCCAATAAGGTTTGCTGCTGTACAGTTGAGGATTGGGTCAAGTTGAGTTTGGTTGGACATCTAAGTCATGTTAGATTGCCTGTCCTACAAATAATTTGATTTACATAAAAACAAATCAAGCATACCAGATCACGGAAACAAGTGAGACCGACTTCATTAAGTGCAGGTAATGATCTTCGTGCTATAAAGTAGCGATCAAGATAATGGAAAAAGCGTGAAAGCCATCTAACCATTATTTTATGATTTGACCACCTTCTCACGAGCTCCCTTAACATGAATTCATCATGCTTTTCTCTCAAAGAAGGAAGCACCTGAAAATTTTGGTGATGCAGAAAATCAGAATGCATTACTAGAAACAAACCAAAAATTAGTCAATATTCAAAGCATGTCAAAACAGCTAAAATATGTCATGAACTACAGAGACTCATTTCATAAAGGACAAAATTTCATTTTAGGCCTCCGAAAAAACTTATTTCAAGTTTAGGCCTCGTTCGAAACTTATCATGAAATAGGTCTCTTTTTCCTAATTCAGCGTTTTTGTACATGCACATCCTGCAAATACGGATGTACAAAATTTATATGTGTGCACGCGTGCGCTTGCGCACTTCGAATTTGCACAAGTACAGATTTAAATTTTGTTCTTGTGCATTTTCAGAATGCGCAAGTATAAAACAGTGAATACTGAAAAACAATCATAATTTCATAATAGGTTTCACAGGAGGCCTAAACTTGAAATAAGTTTTTTTTGGATGCCTAAAATGAAAATTTGTCCCTTCATTAAATGGCCACTTTATAGTAGAACTGAAGTACTTTTCATACATTGTCCTGTAACATATTTTTCAGTTTTGCTATGTCTAGTTGTTGTTCAAAAGTACCATTCTGAAAGGCAGCAAAATTGTTGTAACCAAAATTATCCAACCTCATTTTTCTAAACTCCAAATAAATGAAACAAACAGCTTTAAAGCCATAGTACAATAGTGGACGCAATGGAGCAGTATTGTCTTAGAGTCCATTTGGGAAAAACTCATTTTATAGCTACTTAAAAGTAATTTGAATAGTTGCTTTGAAGTAGTTTTAAGTAAATGTAGAACTGCAAATTGTAATAGAATTTAATTTTAAAAGTTGAAATAAGCAAAAAGCAAATATTTGTTGCTTGTGAGTTATCAACTTTTAAGCGACTTATTTGACCTCCTCACAGGTGGCATAAGTGATAAGTTGTATAGGTAGTTCGCCAAAGATGCACTAATACTGTTATGTAAATAATGCATAGCAACATAACAAACAATTACACATAGGGGAACATTATAAGAAGATTCAAAACTTCAATACTACATAATATCCAGTTTATAACTCACAGTGGTAGTAATATACTCTTCAAAGGACTCTCGGTACTTATCATACAACTCCTGAGAATAATCATGTGGCGGCTTCTGAGTACACATATTATAAATAGTCCTGAGATATAAAAAAGGAAAAAAGAAAAAAAAAACATACAAACTTTATCGAATCTACCAAGCCTGAACCCTAAAAATCTTAATCATTGCAATGAAAAAAACAAAATAACAATTATTACGTATAAAGCATCATGTAATCCTCTGAGCTGAACTGAGGTTCATTCAACTCATCAAGAATATTCTTCAACTTGGTGATCCCTTTCTGCATAAAAGCCCATCCCTGCTCCAAATCAATGGTTTTCCTTTCGTGCAACGACATCTAAAACCCTTAATTTCAGAGATCGATTTGACTGGAGCTGAGCAAGGTAAATCTTTGAGCACCAAATAAATTTCGATTAACAAAATGGAACTGAATATTTGACAAAAGAATGGAACCTGAGGAAATTTACCTGATCGAATTTTGGGAGCTGTGAAACTGAGATTCGGCGTTGAGTAGAATTAGTTGATAGAAGACAGATGATAGGAGTGAAGATTCAAATTGTCTCTGATGGTATAATTGTACTTAGCTTATACTTGTTATAACACACTTAAAATTACCCCTATGATCAGCCGATTAAACACTAGTGTAACTTCAGATGTATATATCTATCTCTACCTTTAATAATGAAAATTTAATGAACCAATTTATTCAGTGTCTTTTTGAAATTTCAAAAATATCCTTACTTCGGTTTACAATAATATAACAAACCCGTGTACGAAGCACGGACTCATTCTAGTATGTAGAATAATAATAACAGTAAAAGAGAAAATAAACATTGGAAAAAGAACAAAAATGGATTTGCGCAAATCATGGCACCGAGTATCGGTAGATGCGTATTAATCGTTAAAAGAGAAATATTTCACTTTCTACTTGAATTGCAACAATTAATTTGTTCTTATTCATATACATATATATACTATGACTTAACTCCCATAAATTGATTCACCGTTAAGTGAAAATTCGGTTGCGGCCTTGCTTTTAGCTTTGGTATCTGAAAATCTCTTTTCAAAAACATATTTAAATTACATCGCTATTCGTACTTTTGGTAAAAGAAAAAAAATTCTCTTTTAAAAATTAAATCTGTACATTAATCGTACGTTTTTATGGTTAAAATAATTTAATTTTTTAGATAAGTAAATATTTGCAGTCCATAAACTTTAAATATTTACAAATATTTTGGTAAATAACTGCTGAGTTCTCTGCAAATATTTGCAGAGTTTTTACTAATATCATAAAACTTAAAAATAGGGGTTTATTAAATATATTTTTAAGGAAGAACGAACTGTGTATTTTGAAACTTAAAGAGATTGTTTTTACGGAAATTCCATTCATTTGGTTGTGGAAAAGTTGAGGTGACATAAAATCTCGAGACGGGCTTCTGCAACATGTTTTTATATTGTTAAATTTATTGCAAGGCTCAAGTTTAATTTTGAATTTGGAAAAATTGTCGAGATATCAGATGTTATTTCGTTCTTGGAAATTGTTGTTTGAATGGAAAAAAATAGGGCATTAGGAAGCCTAGAATGGAGAATATTTCATACCTCGATGATCGTCCTGATTCCATTAAAAGTGATAGAAAGAGACCCTCTAATAAAGAGGAATGAAAGTGAAAGAGAATGGATAAGAAGATGATTGTATTGATACATTAGTACGTTGATATGTTTATTTTCCACTATGTGGCTAGTTGTGAACATGTGAAGACTTTGTGGGATAGGTTGGTTTATTGTATGAGTTGAATAATGCACTACTAAGGCTTTTCTTATTTAAAAATTTGTTCAATTGAGAATGAATGAGGAGAAATATGTGACAAAGCATTTAAATGAATTTAAAGATGTAATAATTCAGTTAGCATGGACAACAAATTTGATGACGATCTACATACTCCCTTATTGATGAGTTCAATTTCAAAGAGTTCTGAGTGGTATTCTAAATAAAGAGCTTAGAAGAAAATAGTCGGTTGAGAAATTGATTCACAATGAAGTTATGGTAGCAAATGACTTAAAAGAATTATACGAGGTGGAATAAGGTTTATAATGGTAGAAGCATATCGAACAATACTATTTTATTTTATTTAAAAAGAAAGGTCATTTGCATAATAAATGTGAAGCTTAAAAGAGAGACTATAAAAAAAATTGTACAAAGTGATAAACAATAGTGACTGGGTTGACATAGCTGAAGATGAAGATATTTATTGTGAGTCCAAAATGACGATGTTTGAAAGGAACTGGGCTGGGCGTAGAAGGTAAATAGGGTAGATTTAAAAAAAAATGGATCTATTAAGCCATGGAGTCTAAAATATTTATTAGATCCAATTTAATACATTTAAATAAAATTATATTTTATTTAATTTTCTAATTTTAATTTACTAAAGAATTTAGTTAAGTATAATTTATATATTTTATGAGTAGATTACTATGTGCATATGTGTGTAAAACGTGTAGTTCAACATATCATAGGGTGCAACATAATTGTCTGAATAAACATTTCATAATTAATATATATACACATATACACACACACACACATACATATATACATATTTAATTTTGAAATTATAATTAAGATTATAAATAGTTATAAAATAATATTTGGTTTAACCTTTAATTTCAAATTTCAAATTCGAAATATCTAATTTAACTTAATAAGCAAGATCTAAAATTTAAAGCTAAATCTAAAAATTAAATTTTAATATCACATTTTTCGGTTTGTAATCTTTTAAATGATATACTTATACATAAAAAAATTCAAATTTTAAATATAGATATGATTAAAAATATTTATATAAAGTCTTATATATTAGTTATACGCACACACATATTAAAGTTGAAATTAAAAATATTTATATCATTATATAAATATTTAAATTTAAATTTAAATTTATTTGTATGCATGATTCTAGAATAAAAAATATATTTTTATAAAAGAAAAAGAAAATTAAATATTTCATTATTTATAAATGTATAAATGAAACAATTATGTATTTGTTTATATATTATATATTTATATTATTTAAATAATAATATGGTCGATAAAAATTATTTTTTAAATTAAATTTTCGAAAGGTATTTATAATAAAACGTTTATATAACATTTTTCTTAATTTCAGTTTACATATATCATTAAATCTATGTTTTAAATTAAACAAATATTATAAGAAAATGTTCCTTTATTAATCATTGCCAAAACAATTTTGCACAAAAAAATGTTTTTCTAATATCATTTGCTAATTATAACAATGTTATGATGATGATACATGTAAATCATATGTTGTATATATTAAACTGATATGAATTTGCAAGCTATAACATATGTGTAAAAGGTGATATATATATATATATATATATATATATATATAACTGGTATACATGGATCACATTATATGGTTAAATATATTAAATAAATTATACCTAAGAGATAAAGCTGTAGAAACACACATTGATCCTACCAAACTCCTTGGATTTCATAGATCTACACCATTCTTTGCAAGAGATAGGCATACAACACTAGATTTGATAAAATTTAATTGTTTGGATGTGACAAAAGTGAAAAGTAGAGGGAGGAGGGTTGGTATTTTCAACCTAAATAGAGAAGAGGGAGGTGGCAAAAAAGTCATCAAAAAATGAAGCCATGGTTCCTTTTTATAAGAAAGATTTGTGAAAATATTTTACCTAAAATTCTCTCATACTAAGTCAAACTTGAACTCCTTATGCATATAAAGCAAGAGATATGCACTAAAGATGATTATGTAATTTGTAATATATATCTAACTCGATGACCAGCGGTGTTCGAACTGAAGGGTTTTTCTTTCTATTATATACTTGTTATATTATGGTATATTAATTAAGTGATTAATTTAAAGTATGTTAACTAGAAAATCCTTAAATGATATGTTATACGAGAGTATTACAATGTGTTGTAATCATGAAAAATTTATCACATTAAAAATAACATATTATTTTCAATATTTCTATTCAAGATGTTTTGAGACGTGATATTGATATATCCGTTGAGACTAGAGTGCGTAATGCTCTCTAAATGATGGACAGTGTATTACTCATGGCTGTTGGAGGCACCAATGAGTTACGTACTGATAGTTATTGAATAATGATGGAATGTCTCACTTGAGGGTTTTTTGTTGGTTAATATAACAAAGGTCAAACAAAAAATTTCAAAGTGATGATGTTATATAATTCTCTCGATTTGAGAATATTTTGAAACTTCAATGTTGATAGTCCACTTTGATTATAGTTAAATTGCGGTATGGCGTTCATCAAATGGTCATAGTTGGGTTCGAGTTGAAGCAATAGAAGTGGAACATTATTCAATGGAAAATTTGTCTCATCGATTACATGAGGATGGCATCACAGTCAACTGTAGTCAATAAGTAATCAAAGTCTTTGGGCAGAGCAATATGATTAATAATAATTGTTATTGTTGAATCAAGAATTTTGTGTTTGGACGTATAAAGTTGAATGTGGATGATACTAGATTTTGACTAAAATCAAATTCCATTAGACCTAATGTGATATATTTTTGCCAAAGAGAATTGGTGTAAATAATCGTTACTACTGGGTACTACTTATAATAGGTAAAAATAGATTGTAGTAAAAGATGGGTAAGTGGTAAATTCAGCCAAAATGTCACACCATTAGCTAAGATGATGTGTGAACATTGACATTTGAACTGTTTGATATTAATCCCCGGTTGTACTTACACCTTTGTGTCACACAATTGAAATGATGAATATTCCGAATGAATCACATGAGTTATTTAATTAATATTTATGAATTATTTGATTTTATTTAATTTGTTTAATTTCCATTAATATTTAATAAAGTATGCATATAAAAGTTATAAATGTGCATGTCGATATACGATGTCGGTAGAATGTTTAAATTAAATTTAAATAGAATAAATACTAAGTAGGTTTTAAATAAATTAATTTAATTAATATTTGTAAAATATTAATTAACGAAATTTTATCTGATTTGTTTTGAATACCATTAGTATTTAATAAAGTGAGTATATAAAAGTTATAAACCTGCGCAGTGATATTTGATATCAGCAGAACATTTAAATTGGATTTAAATGGGATTAATGCTAATGTGATTTTGGAAATTATGAGTCCCCATGTGGCACTGGTTGGTCATCGATGTAGAAGAAGGAGAGGATTTTATCGATTGAATAAAGAATCAAACGGGGAAGGTTTAAAGGAAGGAATATGAAAGGTTTCTGTCATTTCTTTAAAATAAACCTCCCTTCATTTCTTTTATTCAATTCATTTTCTTTCCTAACAATTCAATTTTTCTTGCCCTTTTTCCCTCTGCTTTGGCTGAAACTTCCATGGCTCCTAGACAACAAAATTTTCAAAAACAAAATCAAATTAATTCAATTTGATTCTTATCTCTTGATTCTTGCAAGATATAGAGGTCGATTCATTGGAATATAGGAGTCCATCATTCAAGTTGTGTTCTCTTGGCTACATGTAACATCCCTTATTCTCGGGCCTAAAAATAAATGCTATTGACGCTACAATCATCAATATATTATTCTTCGATGACAAAATGAGACGGTTAATAATATCACTAACATAAAAAGCATAGGAATATGAAAATTTTTAAAACACATATTTCATTAATTAATTCCATGTTCATTACATAATCTCAAACTTTACCCAGATTCAGATAAAATATAATTATTATAGAATACACTAAGAGCGACATATAAATATGTCGCCCCCTTAGTTGATTAGAGTTTACTACTAGATAGATACAACTTCTGCCATTGCATACATTCAAACAAAAGGATAACGTAGTGGACATAAATAAACTCCTATATAGCTAGCTCTGCCTTCTGCACGTCTTCGGAAATTTTATTCATCAAACTTAAAACTGGAAACCTTACTCTGGAACTACTCAATTGAGTACTCGGGGGTTGAAAGGGTAAAAAGAACTTCAGGTCAAACAAAAAGTCTTATGTGAATAATAATATGTCATCTCAATAATAGGTACCTAGTGAGATCAAGCCGCCGAGCGAAACGAGTTTTCCCCTCACTAGTATCTTCTGGAAATATGTCAATCACTATCATGCTCATGCATTCACAATGGTTAAATAAACATAAACATAAACAATCATATGCATGCATGCAACATGGGTAACCTGACCAATCTCTCCCAATTAATTGATCGTGTTTCTATTTCATAGTTTTTCTAAGGTTGCTACAAACCTATAGCTGACTCGGGCCTACAAGATATACCAAAATTATCCAATTTACATTTAGGAGTATAAAATCAAACTGTCCATCCAAACACAATCATCTAAGTATTTACTTGACTGTCTGTCAATCACATAGTTTTGTTAGGCTTAATATGAACCTAATGGTTTTGCAGGCCAACCAATAACCTATCTAAGTTATATATTCCTTTCGATGCAAACCTACTTTTAGTTTTGCCCTAACAAAATTCTACGCACTGGAATTGTGGACTAATATCAATTAGGGGCTAACAGTTGAAGTATGGGGTGCTACCTTACACCAGTCCCATTATTTGGTTTTTATTCTCTAATCCTTGAGTCAATTCGTCCTATTACAATTTATTAAATGTGATGTTATCCAGCCTTTTGACTAGGAAACATTCGGATGAACTTAAAAAATAAAATTCGAAAGTATCAAGGTAGGAAACTCGAAAAAATAACTTGAAAGCCTAAAAACCATGCACAACTAAAATAACAAGATTAAGAACAAGTTGCTCCAAAAATTCCAAGATCAAAAATCAAATAAGTGATGGATCGGTGTCGATCCATAGATTCGTGCTCAAAATGCCCCAAATTTCTTACATTACCAAGTCGTGGTGCCAATAGCCATTTTCAAGATTCAAACCATCGATCTCATGCAACCAACTATCAATCTCCCCAACACCTAAAACTAACAACTTCACTTCATCACTGATCCATCACTTTGACCAAGAAACAAGCTCCAAACACTACAAATAAGATGAGAAACAAAGAAACAACCAACAAATTGCTTCATCACAAAGAGTTCAAACCAATCCATAAGCAAAACTTATGGATCGGTACTGATCCATGCTTATGGATCGATACCGATCCATAGTAACTGATGATGTGTCCATGTTTGTTGGTAGGGAGCTGATGCTGGAATGTGGGAGGAGTGATGGAGATTGTGGGAAAGCGTATTCTGGTGATCTACAGCTATAAAAGAGGGATAGGGGCTCATTTTTAGGGGACTTTTTGCTTCCTTGCATACTTTTTTCGTACTTCCTGTAATCGGCTATTGAGTGGTACCGAACCATAAGAACTTGTAGGATCTAGATTAACCCTAGAGGGGGGGTGAATAGGGTTATAGCAAATTTTCTCGAATTAAACACAGAAATATAATAGCAGAAATAAATATGCTGAAAAGTAAATCACACACAAAATTTACCCAGCTTCGGCAACCCCTGCCTACTGCTGCATTCACACATTTCTATTAGAATTAAACAGTATCACGCTTACAAACACTCTACTAGACTCGCAGACATTTGCTCCACGCTCACAAACACTCTACTAGACTCGCACACCCTGCTCGCAAACATTTGCTCCACGCTCACAAACACTCTACTAGACTCGCACACCCTGCTCCGCCTATAGAGTTTCGCTTACTCGCAAACTTTGCCTCCCGCCTATAGAGCTTCGCTTACTTGCAAACTCTGCTCCCGCCTACAATAGAATTTTGCAAACTCGCACACCCTGCTCACTGAACTAATTCTAACTAGACAATCTGACACTACCTAAACCCTAGGTGGTGATTTACAAAGTTTTGATTTGAAAAATAAAAACGATAATTAAAAGACAATAGAAAATAACCCTTAACCCTAGTTAACAAAATAATAAATCCTAATTTAAAAATAAACCCTCTTTTATAATGCCGGCCCCTTTATCTTTAGCCCATTTGACTTTGCTCCGTTCCTTTTTGCTGTTGCTTGTGAAATTATGGCCGATCCTCTTTCGTTCCTTTTTGCGAATTAGGGTTTCTGCAAATTGCCTTTACTCCTTGCGATTTAAACTAGGGTTGTGCAAAATTAAAGACGCCGACTTCGTTGATCGTTCAGATGGTTGTTGTCGTGATTGCTTTGACGATCATATATTTCTTCGATTTGCTTACGGCTTCTTCAATTTTGGATCGAGTTCGTTCTGTTCTTCGGTATGTACTTTTCTCTTTTTGTTTTGCTGTTCGATGCTTGAACTCGATAAAATAAATGCCAATGATGATTAGGGTTTTAATAGGATTTGATTTCCTATTTTTGCGTTCGACTGATTGCTTCAAAAATTCTTGCTTTGCCGTTCGATTACACTTTGATGCTGAGGATTGATCTGACTTTGTCAATTTCGTATTTCTTGTAGCTTGATTCACACGGCTTTGAATTGATTTCGTGATTTGTGATATTTGACTTTGTCACACGCATATTTTCGACCTGTTTAATCATCTTGATTTACACAGCTTCATTCATCTTTGCATTCCTCCACTGTAGCATTGATTTTGTGATTTTTCACTTTGTTGCTCGGTTACTGATTAGTTGTTGGCATATTTGCTTTGTACTTCATTTGAGGTTGTAGCTTTGTTCTTTGTTGCTCTGGTCCTGTTGCCTTCAGTTGCTTGTTGAAGATATTGCACTGCATCACCACTGTTCTTTGCATATGAATGCTCACTGTTGTTTGTACCTGCATGTATTGTTGATTCATAGTGATATTCGTTCATTTGTGTTTCACTGGTAGTATCTGTTGTATCACTTGGTCATGGAGCTGCTGTACTACTTTGGTTCATTTTCATGTTTGTTGCAGTCCATATTCTTTTGTGTCTATTGTTTGCATTGTTGCAGTTGGTCAATTTTTTTTTTCATCTGTATATTGCTGTAATCTTCATTTCCTTGTATTGTCATCACTGTGTACTGATGGTCTTGAGCATTTGCACATTTGTTCACAACTGCTTCGAGTCACTCTCTTTTATGTTCACTGGCCTGTACATTTGAGTTGCAGTGCTGTCTTTGATGTTGTACTTTGGTCTATTGGGCTGCATTTGTGTATATTTGATCATTTTTGCTGTCCACTGCAGTTTGTAGTGATATTGAGCATTGCATATTTGAAGTCTTGTATCATTTCTTGGTCACTGCACCGATTCTTGGTGGCATTTGGTTCTGCACCATATTGTATTGTCATATTTTATTCCTGTTTGAGTTTGTAACTTGGAGTCTGCAACTTGATTTGTGCCTTGTCCATTCTCATGTGTTCATGTTGCTGGACTTGAATACATCTGTGCAGTCCATTTGTAGCTTTTGTGCACAGCACTGCATGTTATGTTGGCCATTTGGTCGAGTTGTAGTCCAGTCCACTCATGTACATGCTTCACTGCAGCCTTCATTATGTTCTGATGACATGTGCATTGCTTCATGTTGCCTATGTATTCTGGTCAGTGGTGCTTTGAGTCTGCACTGCTTGTTGATGTTGCTTGTGGCACTTGTACAGTGTTGTACTTGTTGTCTTTGACCTGAGCATATTTATATTGAACTACCTCCTGTACTTGTATTCTGGTTCTTCATGTAGCCTTTTGGTCTGACTGTTGCATTTGTATACTTGGTCGAGTCCATTTGCATTCTGCAGGCTTGTACTGGAACTGTTTGTAGTCAATTGCTTTGTCTATTTGCCTTGAGTTGAACCTATCTTGGGTCTGACCTTGTTTTTGATTTCTGTGCTTTTGTTTGATTTTTTTTTCACACAAGTTGGCGAGGCAGTGCACACGTATACGAATGTACACGTGTGTACTGCAGCCACTTATAGTTACCTGTCCCTGATAAAAATACTGATATGCACAGATATTGCACAGTTAAAAATGATGACGAACAACCCAAATAACTGAGGCAAACAATGTTTTCAAAATCATCGTTTCTTTCAAATTTCAAAAATATTTCTCTTTCAATTTTACTGCATTTGAAAATATTTTTGCAGATTACTCAGATGCTGGATTCAAACCGGAATGCAGTTGAAGACAAAGTACGAGTGTGAGCGATATGTAGTGAGGTTAACTGTAAATGTGATGTGATTGTAATCAAAAATGTATATGTATAGTGAGAGCATGAAATTGTACTATTTAAAATTGTAATAAATATTTGTTTGAATAAAAATTTCTGTTTGAATTCAAAATCTGTTTAACTTGTTCTGTTTGAATTCAAATTTGAATTCTGTGTAATTTAATTTTATTCAACAAATATTTATTTAAACTATGAAAAACAAAATAGTACATTACCAAATACATTTATATGAATGTATATATGTTTATTATCATCAAACAAAAATCATATAGCGCAAAGCGCATATTCAATAATCTCCCCCTTTTGATGATAACAAACATATATTTAAGATTTTGAATATATTAAATGTATTTGATAATTTCATTTGCTCCCCCTATTTGAATGCTTCCTTTTTATGTGATACTCCCCCTACATATATGGCTCCCCCTACATATATGCATACAAATAAAAATATGTAAATGAGCCTATATGCAAATTGAAAGTTATTTGACCTTTGCTTGATTCTATTTGACAAAATCTTAACTTTTCTCTCCCCCTTTTGTTATCAGCAAAAGAATAACAGTGTTATAAAAATAGGGATGAAGTGATAGACATGAATCAAACATTTAACTCAATTAAATATAAATATCAAATTTCAATAAAACTCAAACAAAAATCATAATTACCCTTGTCAAGCGCATATTCCACTTTCAGAAGTGATGGAGATAGAATCATCAAAAATTCATATAGATATGTCTATTTGTGGTATATTTATTTCAGGAAATTTGAATATCTACTAACCATGCATAACCGTTAGGACTTTTAAATGAGATTAGTAGTATTCACAATTTTTTTTTTAAAAAAAAAAATGAAATCAAGTATCTTCTAACCACGCATGACCGTGAGGACTTTTAAATGGGATTAGAATCAACTTGTCTGTTAAATCAATTATTTTTAATATGCGTTCCATACATGCATAACCGTGAGGACTTTTAAATGAGCATGGAAGCACATAATCAAAAATCCAAGTAATTCACCCATGCATAACCGTGAGGACTTTTAAATGAGAGTGAATACTTTGGATATTTATTTTTATTGCTAAATATAATAAGTTGAAGCACAAATAATTTTCCTTCACAGATTTAAAGATATTGAAGAACGAATGATTTCCTTTGTAAACTACCACAAATTTACATACTATGTGTAATTTTGATGAGTGATGGTCGATAGAAAGATGATAGAAATAGAAATGATCATGGAATTTTTACCCAACAAAAAGTTTTTATAACTCTTGTTATGAAATTCTAAAGAAATTTCCTAATTGTATTTTCTCGAGTTTTAATATATGATAAATATCAACACTCATCACTTTTTCAATCACTATTCATCTTTTCGATAATCATTAGGGAGTTAGATTAGTCAAAAAATTTGTCATTTAGAATCAAATTCAAAAATCAAATTTTTAAAAAAAATGATCAGTCAATCTCTATAATTCCCAAATCTAATCGTAATTTGGAAAATCTGTCTTCGGGGAGAGGTTTTGTGAAAATATCAGCAAGTTGAGTTTCAGTTGAAATATATTCAATGCAAATGTCTTCTTTAGCAATGTGATCTCTAAGAAAGTGGTGTCTCACATCAATGTGTTTTGTGCGAGAATGATGAACAGGATTATTTGACAAATCTATAGCACTCCTACTATCACATTTTAATGGGACTTGTTTATAGACTAAGCCAAAATCAGAAAGAGTTTGCATCATCCATAGAATTTGAGCACAACAACTTCCCAAAGCAATATATTCTGCTTCAGTGGTGGATAGTGCAACACAATTCTGTTTCCGACTTGACCATGAGACTAATGAATGTCCTAGCATGAAACATGTCCCACTAGTGCTTTTTCTGTCAACTAATGAACCAGCATAATCAGCATCGGAATAACCTACTAAATCAAAATTTTCACAAGAAGGGTACCATATTCCAAATTTGTGTGTGTGTGAAAGATATTTCAAAATTCGTTTAGTAGCTTTTAAATGAGATTCTTTGGGATTAGCTTGAAAACGTGCACACAAGCACACAGCAAACATAATATCAGGTCTAGAAGCAGTAAGATAGAGAAGTGAACCGATTATCCCTCGATATTTCTTTTGATCAATTGCAATTCCTTTCTCATCTTTGTCCAACTTTGTTGATGGACTCATAGGAGTTCTCAATGGTTTGGAATTTTCGATTCCAAATTTCTTCAATAGCTCCAACACATATTTGGATTGTGAAATGAAAATGTCATCACTGCTTTGCTTAATTTGAAATCCAAGAAAGTATTTTAATTCGCCAACCAAACTCATCTCAAATTTAGCCTGCATGACTTGTTCAAAATTCTCACACAAGAGCTCATTAGTAGCACCATAAATAATATCATCCACATAAATCTGAACAATCAAAAAATCACTTTCTTTATGTAATAGAAACAGTGTCATGTCAGCACTACCCTTTTTAAAACCATTTTCCAAAAGATATGTACAGAGGCAGTCATACCAAGCTCTTGGAGCTTGCTTAGGACCATATAATGCTTTTTCTAGCTTATACACATGATTTGGAAATTCATGATTTTCAAAACCGGGTGGTTGTTCAACAAAAACTTCTTCTTTTAAATTGCCATTCAAAAAGGCACTTTTTACATCCATTTGTTTAAGTTTGAAACCCTTGTAACATGCAAAACTTAGCAAGATTCTAATGGCTTATAACCTAGCAACTGGAGCAAATGTTTCATCAAAGTCTATGCCTTCTATTTGGTTATAACCTTTTGCAACCAACCTAGCCTTGTTTCTAATTACATTTCCTGATTCATCAAGTTTATTTTTAAACACCCATTTAGTCCCTACAATTGGATAGTCATTAGGCCTAGGAACTAATTTCCAAACTTTGTTTCTCTCAAATTGATTAAGTTCATCTTGCATTACTAAAATCCAATTTTCATCATTAAGAGCCATTTCAACAGAATCAGGTTCAATCTCAGAAATAAAACCACTATGACAACAAAACGCACACAAATTTTTATTAAATGAAGAACGAGTACGTATACCTTCCGTAGGATCACCAATAATTAATTCCGGAGGATGATTAGGTTTGAACCTTAATTTATCAGCATCAACAGTCCTTCTTTCAGTTTTCTCACTAAGTGTCCCTTCTTCAGTGCCTTCAGGATCTATCCCATCGTCAACCATCTTTTCAGTCGTTCTATATTGGTCAGATTCATCAAATTTCACATTGATTGATTCAACAATTGTTTTTGTTCGTTTGTTGTATATTCTGTAAGCCTTGCTCCTTGTTGAGTATCCCATGAAAATTCCCTCATCAGCCTTAGATTCAAATTTTCCAAGTTGATCACCTGTGTTAAGAATAAAACAAGGACATCCAAATACACGAAAATAAGAAATGTTAGGTTTTCTTTCATGCCACAATTCATAAGATGTTTTGCCAAGTATTGGTCTAACCATTACTCTATTCATTACATAGCATGACGTATTTACTGCCTCTGCCCAAAAGGTTAGAGGTAGATTATACTCACTCAACATGGACCTTGCCAATTCTTGCAATGTACGATTTTTTCTTTCAACCACCCCATTTTGTTGAGGTGTTCGTGGAGCAGAAAATTCATGTTTTAAGCCATTTTCTTCACAAAAACTTTCGAATTCCAAATTTTCAAATTCGCCTCCATGATCACTTCTCAAGTTTTTAATTGAAACTCCTTTTTCATTTTGAACAAGTTTTGCAAATTTTGAAAAATATTCAAAAGATTCAGACTTTTTGGCTAAGAAATAAACCCATGTAAATCTAGAGTAATCATCAACTAATACATAACAATAACGTTTTCCATTTAAGCTTGCAATTTCATTTGGTCCAAATAAATCCATGTGAATTAATTCAAGAACCCTTGATGTGCTAACAATGTTTTTAGGACGAAATGATGATCGACTAAGCTTGCCCAAGGAACATGCTTTACACGCTTTGTTATTTTTAAATTTCTGATGTGGTAACCCCCTGACTAATTCTTTTGTTTCAAGTTTTTCTAAGAGGCTCATGCTAGCATGACCAAGTCTTCTATGCCATAAAAATGCTTCTTCATCTGTGACTACCAAACATCTAGACAGATTTAGATTATCAAATGAAAGTGAGTAAACATTTCCTTTTCTATTGCCCATAAAAACAATGTTATTAGAATCTTTATCAATGATTTTGCAAGTATCACTATCGAAGACAACATTCATACCTTTGTCACATAGTTGGCTAATAGAAATGAGATTGTGATGCAAATTCTCAACATATAAAACATTAGTTAAAGAAAAATTACCGTTACCTACTTCACCTTTACCAATGATCTTACACTTACTGTTGTCTCCCATGATCACATTTCCGCCTTTAAAATTTTCTAGACTAAGGAACTTCGATTTGTCACCTGTCATATGTCTAGAACAACCTGAATCTAGAAACCATTCTTGTTGCTCCTTAGCCCGCCAACAAATCTCACTAGTTTCCTCTGAGCTGGCTTCTGAATTTGATTTTGCCATCAAACATATATTAGCTTCCTCTCCTTCTTCACCATCCCAAGTTGCTGCAAAGACTTTGTATACAAAAGTTAAAAAACGTTTAAACATATCTCTAGAGTTAAAGTAAAAAATAAACCGGGCTCTGATACCACTTGTAGGATCTAGATTAACCCTAGAGGGGGGGTGAATAGGGTTATAGCAAATTTTCTCGAATTAAACACAGAAATATAATAGCAGAAATAAATATGCTGAAAAGTAAATCACACACAAAATTTACCCAGCTTCGGCAACCCCTGCCTACTGCTGCATTCATAGATTTCTATTAGAATTAAACAGTATCACGCTTACAAATACTCTACTAGACTCGCAGACATTTGCTCCACGCTCACAAACACTCTACTAGACTCGCACACCCTGCTCGCAAACATTTGCTCCACGCTCACAAACACTCTACTAGACTCGCACACCCTGCTCCGCCTATAGAGTTTCGCTTACTCGCAAACTTTGCCTCCCGCCTATAGAGCTTCGCTTACTTGCAAACTCTGCTCCTGCCTACAATAGAATTTTGCAAACTCGCACACCCTGCTCACTGAACTAATTCTAACTAGACAATCTGACACTACCTAAACCCTAGGTGGTGATTTACAAAGTTTTGATTTGAAAAATAAAAACGATAATTAAAAGACAATAGAAAATAACCCTTAACCCTAGTTAACAAAATAATAAATCCTAATTTAAAAATAAACCCTCTTTTATAATGCCGGCCCCTTTATCTTTAGCCCATTTGACTTTGCTCCGTTCCTTTTTGCTGTTGCTTGTGAAATTATGGCCGATCCTCTTTCGTTCCTTTTTGCGAATTAGGGTTTCTACAAATTGCCTTTACTCCTTGCGATTTAAACTAGGGTTGTGCAAAATTAAAGACGCCGACTTCGTTGATCGTTCAGATGGTTGTTGTCGTGATTGCTTTGACGATCATATATTTCTTCGATTTGCTTACGGCTTCTTCAATTTTGGATCGAGTTCGTTCTGTTCTTCGGTATGTACTTTTCTCCTTTTGTTTTGCTGTTCGATGCTTGAACTCGATGAAATAAATGCCAATGATGATTAGGGTTTTAATAGGATTTGATTTCCTATTTTTGCGTTCGACTGATTGCTTCAAAAATTCTTGCTTTGCCGTTCGATTACACTTTGATGCTGAGGATTGATCTGACTTTGTCAATTTCGTATTTCTAGTAGCTTGATTCACACGGCTTTGAATTGATTTCGTGATTTGTGATATTTGACTTTGTCACACGCATATTTTCGACTTGTTTAATCATCTTGATTTACACAGCTTCATTCATCTTTGCATTCCTCCACTGTAGCATTGATTTTGTGATTTTTCACTTTGTTGCTCGGTTACTGATTAGTTGTTGGCATATTTGCTTTGTACTTCATTTGAGGTTGTAGCTTTGTTCTTTGTTGCTCTGGTCCTGTTGCCTTCAGTTGCTTGTTGAAGATATTGCACTGCATCACCACTGTTCTTTGCATATGAATGCTCACTGTTGTTTGTACCTGCATGTATTGTTGATTCATAGTGATATTCGTTCATTTGTGTTTCACTGGTAGTATCTGTTGTATCACTTGGTCATGGAGCTGCTGTACTACTTTGGTTCATTTTCATGTTTGTTGCAGTCCATATTCTTTTGTGTCTATTGTTTGCATTGTTGCAGTTGGTCAATTTTTTTTTTTCATCTGTATATTGCTGTAATCTTCATTTCCTTGTATTGTCATCACTGTGTACTGATGGTCTTGAGCATTTGCACATTTGTTCACAACTGCTTCGAGTCACTCTCTTTTATGTTCACTGGCCTGTACATTTGAGTTGCAGTGTTGTCTTTGATGTTGTACTTTGGTCTATTGGGCTGCATTTGTGTATATTTGATCATTTTTGCTGTCCACTGCAGTTTGTAGTGATATTGAGCATTGCATATTTGAAGTCTTGTATCATTTCTTGGTCATTGCACCGATTCTTGGTGGCATTTGGTTCTGCACCATATTGTATTGTCATATTTTATTCCTGTTTGAGTTTGTAACTTGGAGTCTGCAACTTGATTTGTGACTTGTCCATTCTCATGTGTTCATGTTGCTGGACTTGAATACATCTGTGCAGTCCATTGTAGCTTTTGTGCACAGCACTGCATGTTATGTTGGCCATTTGGTCGAGTTGTAGTCCAGTCCACTCATGTACATGCTTCACTGCAGCCTTCATTATGTTCTGATGACATGTGCATTGCTTCATGTTGCCTATGTATTCTGGTCAGTGGTGCTTTGAGTCTGCACTGCTTGTTGATGTTGCTTGTGGCACTTGTACAGTGTTGTACTTGTTGTCTTTGACCTGAGCATATTTATATTGAACTACCTCCTGTACTTGTATTATGGTTCTTCATGTAGCCTTTTGGTCTGACTGTTGCATTTGTATACTTGGTTGAGTCCATTTGCATTCTGCAGGCTTGTACTGGAACTGTTTGTAGTCAATTGCTTTGTCTATTTGCCTTGAGTTGAACCTATCTTTGGTCTGACCTTGTTTTTGATTTCTGTGCTTTTGTTTGATTTTTTTTTGCACACAAGTTGGCGAGGCAGTGCACACGTATACGAATGTACACGTGTGTACTGCAGCCACTTATAGTTACCTGTCCCTGATAAAAATACTGATATGCACAGATATTGCACAGTCAAAAATGATGACGAACAACCCAAATAACTGAGGCAAACAATGTTTTCAAAATCATCGTTTCTTTCAAATTTCAAAAATATTTCTCTTTCAATTTTACTGCGTTTGAAAATATTTTTGCAGATTACTCAGATGCTGGATTCAAACCGGAATGCAGTTGAAGACAAAGTACGAGTGTGAGTGATATGTAGTGAGGTTAACTGTAAATGTGATGTGATTGTAATCAAAAATGTATATGTATAGTGAGAGCATGAAATTTTACTATTTAAAATTGTAATAAATATTTGTTTGAATAAAAATTTCTGTTTGAATTCAAAATCTGTTTAACTTGTTCTGTTTGAATTCAAATTCGAATTCTGTGTAATTTAATTTTATTCAACAAATATTTATTTAAACTATGAAAAACAAAATAGTACATTACCACATACATTTATATGAATGTATATATGTTTATTATCATCAAACAAAAATCATATAGCGCAAAGCGCATATTCAACAGAACTATGCATAAAATTCAGCAATGAAATCATTAAAAACTCTAAGGGATGTAGGCATCGATCGGCCGAACCACTATAAACCTTATGTGTATTGTTCTTAATCATTTTAGTTTACTTTTCTTCACTTTCTATTCTCTACTAAATATGTTGGGTATTTGTGCCAATTTTAGTTCAAATTGGCGCTTTCACTGAGAACTTACTTGAACTCACTAATTTAATACTTGCAAAGGTTCAAGATAATGAGAAAATCCACTAAAAAGACTACCATTGGAGGAAATCAGCAAGTGGGCAGCCAGGAGGCATCTTCAGAAGCCTACCTCCTTTCCATCTGCATAACCAGGAATGAGATAGAGACCATAAGGAGTAGGATGTAAGAAAGGATGCTTGCTTGCCAGAAGGAGATGATGGAAATTTTCTTTAGAAGGATGGTACAAACAAGAACAACCAGAGTTGCTATGAACCAGAATCGAAGACCTAAAGTCAGAATGTAGGCACAATGAAGCAGAATGGAAAAACTTGGTACAACACCCGAAGGAGTTATACAGATCGGTACCGACCCCCAAGGACTGTTCGGTACTGATCCCCAAGAACTCAGAGGCATTCCCTAGGATGGCTTAGGAAGATATGGTTGATATTTAGGGATTGCAACTGAACATTTGAACGTGAATCAGAATATGGATTCATGACCAGAAGAGTACGTGCCAGAGTTCCCTCGTGGAAATAGAGGGCAAGCTGAGAATGCTAATTTGAGAATTCCTTTGAATGACGACGACAGACTTGTTAAGATAGTGAGACTAGAAATGAGGGCTGGATTTCCCAACCGAAACCTAAAAGATGTGAACATGAGTCCATTCACTCCAAACATTCGGCACGATAGGAATCCGCCTAATTCCATACTACCAACAATGGAAACGTATGACGCAAAGACGGATCTGACAATTCATCTGATGAGGTACATTTGGAACATGGTGGTGTTGGGTCCATTTGAAGAAGTAATGGGACGGTGCTTCCCACTGTATATGATGGATTTGGCAGCGTTATGGTTTAGGCAGCTGGAAAAAGGTTCCATAAGCACATGGATCAAGTTAGTAAATAGATTTACGAGACAGTTTCGGTTCCATATCTCATGATCCAAGAACATAATGACATTGTCAAGTGTGAAGCAGAGGGCCAAAGAGTCCCTTAGGAGTTTTTTTGATGGGATTCAATGCAATGGCTACCGCGGTAAATAGGTTAGATCCATTGGTGTTTTGATGGTGACAGTTTCAGTAGTGACTAGTAAAATAAATTTCAAAGTTTCTTTAGAACAAGATCAACTAATGGATCTCGCATAATTTTATCATGAGGCTGAGAGGTACTTGCATTAGGAGGACGCTAAAACTGAAACGGAGGAAGTCAATGCTGCGGACAACGGAGGACTGTCCATAGCAGAATCTAGTAAAGATAGAGGCAAACAAAAGATGGATAATGGCTTTGAAGAATCAAAGTGGTAGAGAAGGGAACCAAAATACTCTTCTTATACAGATTTGATTGAAACCCCATAACGGGTTTACTTGACATCAAGGTACCGATACCCTATTGAAAATCGACAAGGAGAGAGCCTACCGATTGCGAGAGGATGTTGGAATTTTTTTTCTATTTCATAAGCTGGATGGATATAACACAATTGAATGCAGGCAATTACGTCTGATCAAAAAATAGACCAGAAATGATCAATTACAGTAATATGTGAGAAACCGAGCTGCGATGGTGGCATAAGAGCAGCCGTCATCCGCAATGAATGGAAATGGCCTATGATCGAGGTCAAGGATGGTCATTTCTTAATTGTGACAAATGGGAATCGAATTTGGTTCCCACACTCTATTTATGCTTTCAATAAACAGTGGAATGTTATAGTCAAGCCACTCACTTGTGTATAGGATGTCGATCGGTCACTAGGCACGCTCTAAGTTGGATGCTAGGTTATGACGCCTAAAGAGGTGATTATTAGGATGTTTGACTTTGTAACTACCCCATTGCGATGTCCAATTTAGCAGAGAACATTACAAGTAACGTCATCTACTAATCTGGAGAATACTGCTTGTTAAGGACGATTGAATGTGAATATATCTTTATACTAACACTGATACATCATTTATACATTTTCACCTAATATCTAAACTGAAATTTGACGTGTATAGTATTGATATAAAGTAGTATATACACCAATTTTTTGAAATCGGAACAATATATCATATAAACAATAGTCACAGATCACAGCGGAATAATTCTCAACTACACATATATAAATTTTGAGTTTACAAAATGAAATACTAAACTCGATTATTATATAAGTTTAATAGTTCTCTAATCTCAATTGTACATCTTATAAACATATACATAGATTTCCTAAATGAGATAAACTAAACAGTCAAAAGTGTTTATCTCCTTACTAGCCCAAACATCCAAATGTCAACTCATCATGTAACCTGAAAAGTCTTGGCCTAACTCGAGCAAAATAACACCCAGGTCAGACTATCTCTAGATATCCAATAGGGTGAGAACATAATATAACAGAAGAATAAACAACATATAAGTAAATATAGATGTTCGGGATATAATGAGTTAGGGAATTAATTTAACTCAGAACAGGGTTACAAGTCTAAGTCACATACATGAACTAGTCACTAAACATAAAAGAATGGAATTAACTTAATTTAGCATCCATCACAAGACATAAGAATATATATATTTATTTCACGAACACAAGAATATATACCTATTTCACGAACACAAGACACAAGAATATATATATATATATATATATATATATATATATATCACTAACGCATGGCATAAGAATATATATTTATTTCACAAACACAAGACCCAAGAATGTATATATTTATTTCACCAACACAAGTCATAAATATATATTTATTTCATGAAAACAAGACCCAAGAATATATATTAATTTCACGAACACATAATAGTCACAGAATCAAAATATCCAAAATCCAAGAGATATTACTCAAAACGATCGTAATGGTTGTACACAGAACCGTAGAAAACAAAAAAACAATTTGGTATTACATGAACCAATCCGGTACCGGGGGTCGTACGTAGGTTGAGAATCACTGAATCACAAGACGATCTCAAGGATAGAAGCTATGGCTAAATCTTCCAGATTTATTTCAGATTATTATTATTTTGAGAAAAATGTGTGATCCTCTATAAAAAGAGGAGATCACACATGCAACTATATATATCACAAAAATAAGGCGCTGCCAACATGCCTGGCAGGTTAAAAAACTAGATACAAATATCAAAAAACTTAGGTACCCCTAAGATGAGTTCCGGCAAAGCCACCACCCATCACACCCCAATATCGAGCTCTGGCATGGCCACCACCCGATATTAAGGTGTTAGAAGTACCTAAAAACAAAAGAATATGATGCTCCATGTGACGGCCCGGAATTTTTGAGTATTTGAACTTGGAATATTTAATTGATTTTAAATATTTAAAAGTTAATTTTTAACTTGAATTCAAATATCACCATTTATTGGGTAATTTAATGATTAAATTAAATAATTTGAAGTTGGGTAAGATGTTGAATCTGGAGTTTTAAGCCTGTTAAAAATAATTTGAAGGCTTGTAAAATTTATATTGATAGTGCTGAGGATAATAGAAGTTTTAAAATTTAAATTTAAAAGTGATTTTTTCAGTTTTGAAAATATATCGTTTAAATCGATATTTAAAAATAGCCTTCCGAGGCACAGTCTCAGAATTCGACAAAACCAGTGCCGTTGGATCCGTAATATTGAATTATTATCGGATTTCAATTTTCGCAGTGTTTGGAGTTGTTGTGTGAGCATACGATATACAAACGCGCTTAGATCTATATCAAAAATTCAATATAATAACCGGGTTCAAAAAGCTATATTCTCCATACGATCGAATTAGGGCTCGAAACCTTTTCCGTTGCGTGTGAAATAGAGGTATAACCTTATAAACGCCTAGCGGCACGCCTTGATAGGAGTTCGCAATTTTACGCTACGTAAAACGAGACAATTTGAATTTAAATTAATATATAAATTTATATACCTTCGTCTGTAGCCGAAATTCCCTTCCCATCAGTCTATTTTCTTTCACCATCACGCCTTTTTCAAAACACTATTGCTTCCCTTCTTCCATACGCCAACATCTCATCTTTTCTTCTTAATAAGCAGAGCGTGACATTCCTTTCTCCTTCAAAGCAGCTCAAAGCCGAAAAAATAAATAAATAAATTATTATATACACATTCCTTTTCACATTCGACGTCTTCCTTTCCTAATCCAAATAGTTTCCCCAATTTGAAATCATAAAAAAAAGAGGCAGCGAGCACGAAGTGAAATGGTGCACGAGAAGCATAGAGCTCGGGCTCGCGAGCATAAGGCGGAGGGGGGGGGGGAAGTGAAGCTCGAATTTGATCGCAGATGTCGTGAGGCAGTGGGATTGGGTGACGTTCGATTTGGGCATCGTTCGCGTTCGCTGGAGTGTTCGTGCGACCTAGGATTTTCAAGAGGCGAAGGCGCGCACGTGAGGGGAAGCTCGCGTGCTTGGAGGGTTCGACGATGGAGGTTGGGCGACGATGTGAAGGCTCAGGCATGGGCGCGGAAGGGGTCGAGGCAGTAGATGGCATATCAGTAAGGTGTCAGGCAAGGGGAATTCGTGATGAAATCGCAAACGAGTTTGAAGCTTGCGGCGTGGGGTTGTAGGCACAGAAATGAGTTCGTCAACGAGGTATACCATCTATTTAATCCTTCTTAATAAAATCTATATACATACAGATTGAAATTATGGGGGTGAAAATTTAATTCAACTATAAGATACAGAAGATAGTATGTTTTAATTTAATAAATATATAATAGGTTCATATATATGTATATTTAGCTTACTGTTAATTTTAGGATACGTACAATGTTGATTAAGATATATGCATACACACATTTTAGATTTATTATTTTATTTTAAAAATAATGAATTTGATAATTAAATTGATCGATTAACTTATTTAATTTAGTATAGCCACTAAATGATTTTTTTTTAAAAAGGGAACTTATCTAATTAAATTCTTAGTTAATTGAATTTATTAAAAGAAGATAATTGATTTTTCGATTTATTAAAATGTGTATACATGGTTTAAATTGTGAAGAACTGTGAAGAAACAAGCTGGTTTGGAAATGGGTTGCAAATGGAATAAGGTGATTTAATCTCACTCATCTGGTTATAGTTCAAATATAAATGGTTAAATTTAAACAATTGGTTGATCGATCGATTTGATTAGATGTTCTATATTATAAATATAGTAGCATATGGTATACATTGGAATGATTGATTTCCCGCATTATATAGCGGATGAGACCCTATGCGACACATAATAGCGGATGATATTATATTAATCCCATATACCACAATTGTAACAACCCGCATATTTTACGATTGAATATTTAAATATTTTATTTAAATACTTCATCGTTAGTCGGATTATAGTCCAAAAAGCTACTTTTTGCAAACAGTCGAACTAGAACTCGAGACCACTTTCATTGAGTCCAAAATGCCGTTTGTAACCTTTTTGAGTATAAACATCGATATGTTTTGAGTTGAGTGAATTTTGCTATTTTTCACTTAGGGCTTTGGGTTTGGGTTTGGGTTCAGCCCACTAACCCAACTCATCTTATATCATTACTCCACCCCCTCTCCTCTTCATTACTTCACTTTCATTTCTAACACTCAAGCTTCATCAAAAATGGAGGAAGAGATTGGAAACTAAAATCCTAAGCCCTAGGTTCTTTGCAAATTCAAGTTATAGCTCCAAATTCAAAGAGAAGCTATTGGTAAGCATCCTCTTCTTCTTCTCCAACTCATTCTACCTTCAATTTCAGAAATTCCTAAACCTAATTTAGGAAATGTTCTTCTTTTGAGCTTAGATTCAAGCTTCTTGTGTTAGAATTGAAGAGTGATTGTTCTTGCCTTGCTCTATAGCTTCATCTTTATTGTTTTGAGTAAAAGGTGAGATTTTTTTAATCTCACATCTATGTCTATAACTATCTTTGATTGTTGGGTATAAATTCCTAACACTTATTCATGTGCATTTTCTTTTGGTTTGGATTGAATTGGTGAATATTTCAATTTTGGTGTTTTGAAGTCAAATCTTTAAAAATCCTAACTTTGATGTTTGAACATGTTTTTGGAGTGTGTCGAGGAGCTTATAGGACTGGGTTGTCGCGTGGCATAAATCCCTAGTTGCAATTGCTCGATCGATTGGCTCCGTTTGGATTCTTGCCCCTTTGGGGAATAGGCTGGAAATGCTGGGTAACAGGCACCAGTCGACTGACCTGTAACTCGAGAGTTTTTCAGGGTCTGGTCCAGTCGACTGTTCTCAGAGAGCCAGTCGACCGACCTGCTTGTATTCAGCCTACTTTGCCTATTTCGCCTATTTTGCTTGAAATTCCAATTTTTATTGATTTGTGGTTTTCCGATATGTTGTTATCATTTATTATCAACTTTGATGACTTCTATTTTGGAATTATTGGGTATGTCCATTTTGATGGATTTGATATCGATTTCTTTGGATTTAATTTACGTCTTAGAATGTGAATTTTGGTGATTGATTGTTTCTACAATCATTTTTGTGATTTGTCACTTCAAAATTCAATGGTTTCTATATTAGTAGTAAATATTCAAATTCTTTCACAAAGATGATTTCAACTCTATTTTCAATATCAAACTCGTTTATTAAAACCGTTTTCCAACTTATTAGCATATACAAACCTTTACCTCACTCGTATGAGAAATCTAATTAAAGGGCTTAGTAAAACAAGTGGTATGAAACGTTTGCGTTTACTTCGTCGGTTAATTCTTGGACTTGTTCGATTGAATCTCTTGTGACAATTTTCGAGTGGAGACTTACAGTTTGCTCGTAAATATTTAAGTTAAGCTAGTGGTTATGGGACATGAAGCTAAACTCATATATTTACTAGCTTAGTGTAATTGATACTTCTTGATGATCGATGATGATCATTTTATGGTTTAGACTAGCAATGTGCGATGTCTCTTTGTCCACGTGGGGGACAGTACCTCGTCCTATTGAGCTTCGTGTCATTTCTTATGGGCTAGCGACCCATGTTCTTTTATAATATTCGGCTCATCGGATGTACCGTTATTGTACTACATCGATGTCCTGACTTTTCGATTCATTGGACGTACCGTTATTGTACTGCGTCAATGTTCCGAATTGTTTGAGTTTCAGTTCATCGGATGTACCATTATTGTACTACATCGATGTCCCGGCTTTTTGATTCATTGGACGTACCATTATTGTACCGCGTCAATGTTCCGAATTGTTTGAGTTTTGGTTCATCGGATGTACCGTTATTGTACTACATCGATGTACCAGTTTTTTGATTCATTGGACATACCGTTTGTACTGCGTCGATGTTTCGAATTTATGGTTAGTGACCATGGAATAGCGTTCCTTTTGTGATACACGTGTTGGTGAGTTTACATGCTCCCGTTTATGATAGGCCTCCCCCTTTTGTGATTTCTGGATTTCTAATTGATGATTTCTAGAATATGTGTTTCACCAATTTTTATGATTGACATCGATATAATGTCACTATTTGTGGTTTGGTGAATAGAGTAAAGAATATGACATTCTTTTTGATGTTATGAGATTTCTTGAGATATTGAATGATTTTTGTTGTTTTCAAATGTATACTTTTCATAGTATGGCATTATTTTTATCATACGTTTTGTTTTATCTCTTATTCCATCTCATTTTATCTGATATTTATTGTTAGACTGATCCATTTATTATTTTCTTATTAAATAATCTCGGGTCAGACCGAGATGTTACAGGTGCTTCTACTTGACTCCTCATCTGGGAGTATTACCTGACTTTTGGCTAACTACGCTATATTGGTAGTTTTTGTTGTTATGCATTCGAGATAGAGACTCCTTGATGTATACATATTCTTTTATCTAGCACTTGTATCTATTCTTTTGTTATACTGTGGATCTTGTTTGACCACTACTCTGATAAACACTTCTTAGTGTTATATATTCATATCTATTTCCGCCTTTGTGATATGGATATCTGTGACTGATTGTGTTATGCTTATTTCTATATTTGTTTCCGAAGATCATATAACCACTGTGTGGTAGCTTTGGGATTATATCGATGTGTCGGATTTCCTCTTGAAATGAAATGCATGTTATACTATCTGACATATCGGTGCTCGCACAAAGCAATTACATAGATAGTCGCTCCTCAACAGCCTTATTCTTCGCGCTAGTTGACGGCATTACTCCGTAGTGTCCTTGGCTAGCGTGAGTATAGAGGTGGGGCGTCACAACATGGTATCAGAGCCAAACTTCGGAACAATGTAGAATAATTTAACAAGGATCATCGTCCTAAGTCCATCTTAGGAGTCGTGCCTTAGGATTTATCCGAGCCTTAGGACCCGTTCTATCCTATTTTCTTTTATGATGCCTTGTTTTATCAATCATTATTGTTTGATATTCATTATGAGATTAACCTTTTTCTTCTTCTTTCTTTCTTAAAGAAGAGAAATGGTTAGATCTAACCGACCCAGTGCTGGTCTATCAAGTGCTACTCCTCAAGAAGGAGTATTCATGTCTGCCCAGCAGCTTTTAGATCTTGTAAAGAATGCTCAAGCTGCTGGACCCATCCCAGAGCCTACTCATCCTAGATCCAGTTTTGCACGCTTGTGCAGAGACTATACCGATTTGGGTGGAAGGCCATTCAAGGGATCCGAGAGCGTTATAGAAATTCAAGTTTGGCTCAAATAGTGCGATCGCATCTTTTCTCACATGAATCTTGTTGATTTACATCAAGTCCAAGTGGCTTTTAGCATGCTCCAAGAAAAAGCATTAGATTGGTATGAATTTTTGACTTTGGAGGTTATCGAAGAGGATCTTACGTGGGAGCAATTCTGGGAAAAATTTGAATCAAAGTTTGTGTCGGAGGCTGAAAAAGTAACTTTGGCACGGCGTTTTATTGACCTTGTTCAAGGTGAATCTTCGGTGACAGAGTATGTCGCGTCTTTTGAATCTCTCTCTAAATATGGAGACGAGTATATTAATACCCCATTTAAGAAAAATCAGAGGTTCGTCTATGGGTTGAATAAGAACCTCAAAAAGCCATTACTTCTAAAACTAGAAGTTTCTTTTGATCAGCTTATTGATATCGCTCTTCGACTTGAAGAGGCGGATAATGAGAGTGATGTTGAAGTTCTGTGTACCAAACAGAACTTCAACAATAGCTTGAAGAGGCCTACAAAATTGAAAGGCCCCAATCCCAACAAGAAAGGGAAGCAAGAAACTCCGGTAGCAAAGGCTCCTACATCTAATCCGGGACAATGCTACAACTGTGGTTCCACGGACCATTATGCTAATAGGTGTCCGAAACCTCTCTTTTGCCGTTATTGCAAAAGTTCGGGTCATCTTTTATCTTCATGTCCCAAACTTCCAAGCAAGAGAGAGAAAACTAAATGCGCCTAGTAACACTTCTCGTGATCAAGATATTTCTCATTCAATCCTTGATGACATTTGTTTTGTGATCATCCTATTCGAGTTCTTGTTGATATGGGTTCATCTTCTTATTTTTATATCAAAAGAACTTGTTGATTTCTTTTCTTTAATTATTTTGGGCTTGATGCCTTCGCTGAGAATTGCTATCCGGATAGTGGATCCGCAACGGTCAGTTTGCTTTGAAAAGATGTGAAGATTATTTTATGTGATTATTCTTTCCGATCCGATTTGCATGTTATGCGTTACTTAGACTTCGGAATTGATTTTTGAAAAAGGATTGGCTTAATCATTATGAAGTCATATCCTATGTCCCGAGTGGACTATTCATCTTCGACATTCTCAATCTGTTAAGTAGATTTCTATTTTTTTCTTTGTGATTTTGATTCAATTTAATGGCATCATTTTATTCTTTAAGCCCACTTGATGAGGATAGCGTTAATTCTCTCATTCAACTAGTTTGAGAATTTTCTGGAATTTTTGAGTCTTGTTTAGGATTATCACCTAAGCAAATCTATTGAGTGGTGCTAAGGTCTTTTCAGTTCGACTTTGCCACCAGTTTTCATTAGCTATGAGTTGCGAACGATAGCGTTCCACTAACCGCATTCCGCACTCATTATGATTCTTATGAATTAATTATTATGTCATTCAGTTTTCCCATCTTATTTCATCCATTTTATGAGTCGAGTATTCTACGAATATCCTGATGACTCCATTCTTGTATTTATTGATGTTGGATGAAAACAGCAATTTAAAATTTTGCTAATCTTTTTCATAAGATTTATTTATAAGTATGATTGGATTTTTGTTCTTGAAACGAACAAAGAATATTCGTAAAGTTTTTAAGAGACATATTTATCATATAGAAGATGATTTTGTGATTGTATTGCCCATTGAGTGCTTTAAAAATTCTGGTCGATGCGCTTGATCAACGTTATCGATAGGAACCTCCTAAACGCTTTGATGAGACAGTCAGACACAATAAATTGACTTGTAAAAAGTAAATTTTTCTAGAAAAATGATTACATAAAGTTAATTGTAATTTTGAAAGTTTTAGCTTTTTGGGAAAGAGGATCAATTAAAAGAACTCTTTCTTTTCGATACTTCTATTCTTGTGATTCCCGGAGGGAACCAAAACTTTATTGTTTGTACCGATACTAGTCGTATTAGTTTGGGCGCCGTTCTCTTGCAAAAGAGAACGTGCTATCGCTTTTGTTTCTAAATAATTTAAGCCGATCGAGACTAGGTATGTCACTCATGATCTAGTGCTCGCGGCTATCGTTGTCGCTTTCAGAGTTTGGCATCATCATTTATTTTTGGGGGAGAAATTCGTTCTCCACTCCGATCATAAATCTTTGAAATGTTTATTTTCTCATAAGGAACTTAATGTTGGCTCAAGTTCCTTACATCTTATGATCTTGATATTCTTTATACCCCCGAAAGGGGAAATCGTGTTGCCAATGCCCTTAGTCGTAAGCAACAAGTGGTTGTTTCTTTGATGATGTCCGAATGGAATGATCTTTTTACCAAGTTCATCGGACGTTTCGATGTACTTCGTTTTATTGAGCTTCGTCTCATATTTTTTATGGACTAGCGTCCGATGTTCTTTTAGGGTGTTTGGTTCATCGGATGTACCGTTATTGTACTACATCGATGTCCCAGGTTTTCGGTTCATTTGACGTACCGTTTGTACTGCGTCGGTGTTCCGAATTATTTGAGCTTCGGTTCATTTGACGTACCGTTTGTACTGCGTCGATGTTTCGAATTATTTGAGCTTCGGTTCATTTGACGTACCATTTGTACTGCGTCGATGTTTCGAATTATTTGAGCTTCGGTTCATTTGACGTACCATTTGTACTACGTCGGTGTTCCGAATTATTTGAGCTTCAGTTCATTTGACGTACCGTTGTACTGCATCGGTGTTTCAAATTATTTGAGCTTTGGTTCATCTGGCATACCGTTATTGTACTACGCTGTTGTACCAAATTATTCGAGTTTCTAGTTTCTCGGGCGTATCGTTATTGTATTACGTCGTTGCACCGACTCAAATTTTCTACTATTCATGAATTTTTCCACGTCTCTCAACTACGGAAATGCCTTAGGAATTCTGATTTTATTCTTGAGCCTGGTATTATTGAGGAAATTGAAGTTTCACCAGATTTGACTTATGAGCAACACCCTATTCGCATCATTGCTTTGAAGGTTAAATGCCTTTGAAATGAAGATTTCCCTTTTGTGAAAGTTCGATGATTCTCAAATCCTAAGGATTGCTCTTGGGAATTCGAAGAATTCATCGAGCGAACACATCCGGACATACTCTCTCGTGCTCTTTGGGGGAACTTCTTATTTCAAATTTCTTTTGTGATGACATGCTTTTATGGTTGTTACTTTTTATTTTCTTTTTAAATATTGAGAGGATGCAATTTCTTTGAGGAGGGGAGTTTGTAACAACCCACATATTTTACGATTGAATATTTAAATATTTTATTTAAATACTTCATCGTTAGTCGAATTGTAGTCCAAAAAGCTACCTTTTGCAAACAGTTGAATTAGAACTCGAGATCACTTCCATTGAGTCCAAAATGCCGTTTGCAACCTTTTTGAGTATAAACATCGATATGTTTTGAGTTGAGTGAATTTTGCTATATTTCACTTAGGGCTTTGGGTTTGGGTTTGGGTTCAGCCCACTAACCCAACTCATCTTATATCATTACTCCACCCCCTCTCCTCTTCATTGCTTCACTTTCATTTCCTAACACTCAAGCTTCATCAAAAATGGAGGAAGAGATTGGAAACTAAAATCCTAACCCTTCAAGTTATAGCTCCAAATTCAAAGAGAAGCTATTGTTAAGCATCATCTTCTTCTTCTCCAACTCATTCTACCTTAAATTTCAGAAATTCCTAAACCTAATTTAGGAAATGTTCTTCTTTTGAGCTTAGATTCAAGCTTCTTGGGTTAGAATTGAAGAGTGATTGTTCTTGCCTTGCCCTATAGCTTCTTCTTCATTGTTTTGAGTAAAAGGTGAGATTTTTTTATCTCACATCTATGTCTATAACTATCTTCGATTGTTGGGCATGAATTCCTTACACTTTTTCATGTGCATTTGCTTTTGGTTTGGATTGAATTGGTGAATATTTCAATTTTTGGTGTTTTGAAGTCAAATCTTTAAAAATCCTAACTTTGATGTTTGAACATGTTTTTGGAGTGTGTCGAGGAGCCTATAGGACTGGGTTGTCACGTGGCATAAATCCCTAGTTGCAATTGCTCGATCTATTGGCTCCGTTTGGATTCTTGCCCCTTTGGGGAATAGGTTGGGAATGCCGGGTAACAGGCACCAATCGACTGGCACTCTGAGTCCAGTCGACTGACCTGTAACCCGAAAGTTTTCTGGGTCTGGTCCAGTCGACTGTTCTCAGAGAGCCAGTCGACTGGCCTGCTTGTATTCAGCCTATTTCGCCTATTTTGCTTGAAATTCCAATTTTTGTCGATTCGTGGTTTTCTGATATGTTGTTATCATTTATTATCGACTTTGATGACTTCTATTTTGGAATTTTTGGGTATATCCATTTTGATGGATTTGATATCGATTTCTTTGGATTTAATTTACGTCTTCGAATGTGAATTTTGGTGATTGATTGTTTCTACAATCATTTTTGTGATTTGTCACTTCTAAATTCAAAGGTTTCTATACTAGTAGTAAATATTCAAACTCTTTCACAAAGATGATTTCAGCTCTATTTTCAATATCAAACTCGTTTATAAAACCGTTTTCCAAGTTATTAGTATATACAAACCTTTACCTCACTCGTATGAGAAATCTAATTAAACGGCTTAGTAAAACAAGTGGTATGAAACGCTTGCGTTTACTTCGTCGGTTAATTCTTGGACTTGTTCGATTGAATCTCTTGTGACAATTTTCGAGTGGAGACTTACATTATGTTCATAAATATTTAAGTTAAGCTAGTGGTTATGGGACATGAAACTAAACTCATATATTTACTAGCTTATTGTAATTGACACTTCTTGATGATCGATGATGATCATTTTATGGTTTAGACTAGCAATGTGCGATGTCTCTTTGTCCACGTGGGGGACAGTACCTCGTCCTATTGAGCTTCGTCTCATTTCTTTTATGGGCTAGCGACCCACGTTCTTTTATGATATTCGGCTCATCGGATGTACCATTATTGTACTACATCGATGTCCCGGCTTTTCGATTCATTGGACGTACCGTTATTGTACTGCGTCAATGTTTCGAATTGTTTGAGTTTCGGTTCATCGGATGTACCGTTATTATACTACATCGATGTCCCAGCTTTTCAATTCATTGGACGTACCGTTATTGTACTTCGTCAATGTTCTGAATTGTTTGAGTTTCCGTTCATCGGATGTACCGTTATTGTACTACATCAATGTCCCAGCTTTTCGATTCATTGGACGTACCTTTTGTACTGCGTCGATGTTTCGAATTTATGATTAGCGACCATGGAATAACGTTCCATTTGTGATACACGTGTTAGTGAGTTTACATGATCCCGTTTATGATAGGCCTCCCCCTTTTGTGATTTTTGGATTTCTAATTGATGATTTCTAGAATTTGTGTTTCACCAATTTTTATGATTGGCATCGATATGATGTCACTATTTGTGGTTTGGTGAATAGAGTAAAGAATATGACATTCTTTTTGATGTTATGAGATTTCTTGAGATATTGTATGATTTTTGTTGTTGTCAAATGTATACTTTTCATAGTATGACATTATTGTTATCATAGGTTTTGTTATATCTCTTATTCCATCTCATTTTATCTGATATTTATAGCTAGACTGATCCGTTTATTATTTTCTTATTAAATAATACTCGGGTCAGACCGATATGTTACAGGTGCTTCTACTTGACTCCTCATCTGGGAGTATTACCTGACTTTATGCTAACTACACTATATTGGTAGTTTTTGTTGTTATACATTCGAGATAGAGACTCCTTGATGTATACATATTCTTTTGTCTAGCACTTGTATCTATTCTTTTGTTATACTGTGGATCTTGTTTGACCACTACTCTGATAAACACTTCTTTGTGTTATATATTCATATCTATTTCCGCCTTTGTGATATGGATATCTGTGACTGATTGTGTCATGCTTGTTTCTATATTTGTTTTCGTAGATCATATAGCCACTGTGTAGTAGCTTTGGGTTTGTATCGATTGTCGGATTTCCTCTTGAAATGAAATGCATGTTATACTATCTGACATATCGATGCTCGCACAAAGCAATTACATGGATGGTCGCTCCTCAACAGCCTTATTCTTCGTGCTAGTTGACGGCATTACTCCATAGTGTCCTTGGCTAGTGTGGGTATAGAAGTGGGGCGTCACAACGATATTCCACCTTGAAGTGGAATTGGTATTTTATTTGGCGCTAATGTCTGTGGATGCAGGGAAACAGGTTGGTGGGATCCAACTGGATTACTCAAAAAAATTATATTATTTAATATTCTCTGTTATGAATATTCGATATTCTGTGATGGATATTATTAATAACTGGAATATTGAATGCTATGGTTTACTTAAATATATTTCAGTACACTGAGTTATCAAAATATATAGAATTGGATTTTCGAAAAGAAAATAAAAGGGAGAGAATTTGTAAGTGAAATAATTTAGATAATTTAAATGAATTAAAGAATAAATTGGGAATGAATAAAAGTGATTATAAAATTTTAATAATTAAATTCCGTGTATGAAAAGGGAATTTTGAATAAACAGGGAGATAATGAATTACAACTTAAGTGTTATTATTTTAAAGAATAAAGCATTTATTTTAAATTTAAGATTTAAATTATTGAAAAATAAATAAAGAAAAAATTTGGGAAAAATCTAAAATTGGTGTTTTCAGTTAAGAAAATAATTAAATCATAATAAAGGAATAAAGTCTATAATTAATGGATTTTGAAATGAATTGAATAAGTAAAGAAATTCATTTCAAATGGAGTAAATTGGGAATCAATTTGGAAATTGATCTAAGTGTTTGGAATCGGAATTTTAAAAAGGGGAGTTGAGACTAAGAAATTTATAAACTGGGTTTATAAAAGTGAAGTAATATATCAGTGGATATTTGGAAGAATAAATTCACAATGGGAATTTATTAAAGGAATGGGAAAATTTGTTTAAAAATAAAAAGTGATTTATTTTTTAAAAGAATGTGAAGAGAAGTATATTTCCCTAGATAGCCAAGTACATTTTTAAAGCAAATTTTTAAATATAAGCTAAAGACTTTAATGTTGTTTTAAAAAGCATGTTTTAGAAAATTTATTATTTCTAAATGTTTAAATTCTAAAGTAAGTATTTTTCAAAATCTATTATCGTAATAATTATTTAAAAGATGATTTGGTATTTTGTTTAAAGGAGAAAATCTAGTTTTATATTTTATTAAGTAGGCTCATTTTAAATATTTCTAATGTATATATTTTAATAAAGTATTGAAGTAGTTCTCAATCTAAATGTTAAAGTATATTTTATAATAAAGTGTTTTAAATTATTTTAAAAATCTAAAGTTTTTTGCTTGGTTGTTTTCAGTGGAAATAAATATTTGGAGATTTAATTCATGAGAAAGGTGTGTTGAAAACTGTTTTCAAAAGGGTTGAAAATGGAAATATATCTTGTGAAGATATTTTGAGATTAATAAATAATTTGGGGAAATTATTTATGTTTGATGGATGTTTATGAATGTTGATTGATAGTTAAATAACCGATTATCAATATTGGCCAATGCGTTGATCGTTTCGAAGAGACCAGGATCGGGATTAATTTCTTGAAAACCACTTCGATCCGGTTTGTACGTTTTCATGAGGAAGACGAGTTTGGATTCGAATATGGAGCAGTGAAGTGCAAAGGCTAGTCGCTACTAATCCTGAGGTGATTCCAAAATGGATGTAGTAGGAATAGTGCCTTCGGTTCCGTTCGAACCCGGGACGGACTTGTATGGATGAATGCTTTCGGAACATCGTCAGGCGGACGATGGGCATTCTAAGTGAAACGTTCTAAAACGGTAATGCTTAGCCTCAAGCCTCATCAACCGGGAATGACTGAAAATCAGGGGTTATGCAGTAAGGCTAGGTGGGTAGCACCCATTTCAGGGTGATGCCATCCCTGTCTAAATGTCCCTTTTATTTCGGCTTAGTAGTGCGGTTGCTGATCACAACCGTGGGGGATCTTACTCGGGATTATCCAGTAAGGGGTAGTCCCGGTCTTGTGTTGCAGGGGATTGGGAGTAATCCTCGGTACGGTGATCTAGGCCATGTACCGTGACAGGTGGTACCCCAATGCCTAGTCATTAGTTGAAAATCCACTCTCCCTACGCGCCTTTTACGAGTTTTGTTTGTATTACCCACTTTATGGATAGTAGCTGGAATTTAATCATGTAACAATTTCGGCTATTTTAATAAGTATTTGTAAATAGACCATATTATAATATCAGAGGATTTTAATAAAAAATGTTTTAGCTATCGTAAGGTAAAAACCCGACATGTTTATTTGTGGCGTGGTCTTACGAGATGCTTTTGTTTCCAAAGGATTTTGAAACTTTAATAATCAATTTGAGTGTGGTTTCTCACATTGGTATTCCAAACTGACTCGAGTGTTATGTAACTGTAATGCTTGGGTCAGACCGAGTATTATAGAATACAGGATATGATGCTGTGGAGCTCAGGAGACGAGCTGGATGGTGATACGTAATTCCGTATTTGTGTTACATATTCTGCTGTGTATTTAGATTGTGAGGACAGATTATGATTACTGTTCAGTTGTGTGTTATGTATACTCTGATGATGTATGTATAACAAATATAGTATTTGTTTTTGGTGTAAAGATTTGTTATTATCTATTATATTTTATTCCGCTGCGATGGTTAGATTCTGATGTTGTTTTCTATTTTCTTCTTCTACCTCTTCTTCTTTAACCCAAATGGTTCGTATTTCTGTTCATCTTGAGTTAATTGATATAGAATAATGTTGACTCAAGGGGTACGGATTTGCGGGTCGTTACAGTTGTTATTAGAGCTTAGGTTGGTAATAACCTTGGCTCTGGTGGGGATTACTCATTGAAAATAGAGTTAGTAGTACTCTAGAATGAGTTTGAGCGTATTAATAGATATGAGCGCGTATTTGTTAGTGAATCTAAATTGTTTTAATATTGTGTCGGCTTATTGGTTGGGTGGAATATGAATTCTGATCGGGTAAGTTGGCCGCTACCCAAGAAGAGGTCATAAACACCTGACATGATAAATTGACACAGTATTGTTTTAAAGGTGGGTGAATGAAATAATTTTACCTAAAATATATTTTGATATAAAAGAAAAGTTTCTGTAAACTATTTTAGCTAATATTTGTTGCTTGGATGTTAGGAATGATAATATTAAATTATTATTGTGTGAAAATTTAACTAGAAATTGAAAATATAACCAAAGGTTAAGGAAATAAATTCATTTATAAAATGAAATTTATAAATGTGAATTAAAAACATGATTTATAAATTGAAATATGATCAAATGGGAATTTGTGTGAGCATAAATTGTACAAATGAATTATAGTTAAAATTTGATTAAAATCAAAGTTGAAAATTTAAAACCCCGGAGATTTTGGAAGTGTTTTTTTAAATTGTTTTAAAGACCAATAATAGCATTATTGTTTTAGAAGTATTTCTAGAAGGAAATTGTTTCAAATAAAATTCTAGGAAGGGATGTAACATTGAACTCACTTCAATCGCTGGAAAATAACTTCGGTGATGACTGCAGCATCATCGATGTTTATTTTCGAGTTTCTAAGTGACGGTTTGCTGCCAAATTGATTTGTTTAGAAGAACCAGTTGTTTTTGAAATTTCAAAGGAAATTTGTTGGGAATAAAAACCAGGATTGGTTTAAATTTTTGAGAAGAGTGATTTTGATATGTTGGAGATTTCAAATGATTTGAAACCAAAAGCTGGGTGTTTAAAAATCCCGATGAGATAGGTTATAAGCTTATAGATTGAGATGAATTTTAAATGAGGAAGGAAATATGAGCTTTGAATGTTGGAATTAAAATTTAAAGTGAAACGTTAAAAATGAAATTAACTTGGATTGAGGAAGAAAATTGAATCGAATTGAATTAAATAAGTCTGAGTTAAAATAAAATTGAATTGGAATAAAATTCAGTTGAGTTATGGATGATATTGAATGGAATTAGATCCTTACTTACATAAATGGAAGTAAGTTAGATAAGAAATAAGTTGGATAAGAATTGGATTGGAATAAATAAATTAGAATAACTTATAAAAGAATTAAAAATCCATGGAATAAAATATGCTTGGGCTATAAATAAGCGTATATCTCGAGTTAAAATAAAAGATGAATATATTCAAGCCTAGGATGAATGGAAATGTGTAAAATAATAAGTTATGATTTATAAAATTGAAAAGTGAAATAGAAAACCCAAAATAAATATTGTTTGATGGATTGGAAAATAAAACAAAAATCCAAACTTGAATTATAAAACAAATTGAACTTAAGAAAATTAAATGAAGAGATTTTGAGATTAAAAATCAAGTATTGAATTATAAATAATGGGAGAACTAATTAGATAATAAATTAGTTAATGAAATATGTAAATGGAACCTAATGTAGTTGAATAGAAATTGAATTATGAGTTAATAAAATTGGATGGTAAATTAAAAGTGAATGGTAGAATCAGAATTTGAGTTATTAATTAAAATTCGACTTGAAGTGTTAACAAATTAAATATAATTGGAAATGTGTCGAATAAAAATGAAATTGGATTAAAATAGTGATGGTTTGAATTGCAAATAAAATCCAAGTGAGTATGAATGAATAATGGCCTTGGATATTATTTAATGAACAAAATATTGAATTTAGATTTAAAAAGGGACTAATTGAATGAATTGATGTAAACCGAAATGGATTTGACAAAAGCGAGGATAGGGTTTATTACAAAATGGAAATGAACTTAAGTTGTTAACTTAAGTAAATGTTGAATGGAAGCTGAACTCAAATAGAAGTGTAGTTTAAATAAGTTGAGAAATAGTTATTGAATGAAATAGCCTGGATTGTTTTCGAGCTAAATAAAATAGTTTGGAATCAACAAATATGGATATGAAAGGAAAATGCAAGTGTATGGGTTGTGAGTAATGTAGAATGGAATAGAATTTATATAAATTGAGTTGGAATCAATTTAAAATGGTCATCGGCTTAAGTGGTTATTTACTTGGATGAATATTACCGATTTGCATGAAAAAAATTGGTTGTTGGACGAAAATAGAAGAAAATAAAATTCTATGAATCATTGCAAGTAAGTAAAATTGATTCTTAAATCAATTGGAATAATATGGGTTTGTTAAAAATTAAAAATGAATTGAATGTAAGCAAGTGGGTTGTAAACCATTCAAATTGAATGAAAATGGTATATGAATTAATTGAAAACAGTTGAATTAGTATTAAAACTATATAAATTGCTTACGGAAAGTGTTTAGTGTGCATTGCTTTTAGAATTCATGTGTTTAGCTATTGCAAATAAATGAAATGTTGTTAAACTTCATATATATGGCACTTACATGTTTGAATTGAGTAAGTCCAGGTACTAGGATGTCGATTGGCTAGATTTTGGGCACGCTAACTGCTAAATAAACAAGCCGCTTGCTTAAAAATGCTAAATAGAGGTACCCCTAAGCAATAAAATAGGAAATATGAACTTTTTTGTTTTTCCAACCGTGTGGGTCGATGTATATATATTTATATCTTTTGTCAAATTGCAAAGGCTCCTCCGTACAAAGGAGACTCTGTCAAAAAATTTCGAAAATTTTGGGAGTTAGGAAATTTTTGACGTTTTTTGTTAGTGACAAAACGATTTCAAATTGGAAATTGAAATAAATTAGTGGATGAAACTAATTTAAATAATGATATGAATCAATCATAAATGGAAGATAAAAATTCAATATTCAGAGTTGAAGATAAATTGAATTCATATGGAAATGAAAAACTAATTTGAATAGAAGTAGATATGAAAACTTCTGTATGGAAATGTATAAAATGATATTAAAAGCTATGATTGGATATTATTGCTAAGTAGGATATGCAGGTATTATAAAGGGAAATGAAAATTGGTTTTGATTTCAGAAGATAAATTTGAATTGCCCAACCAAAAAGGTATGTGTTTAAATTTCCGTATGAAATTTGATTGGGTTTTTGATCTAGCCACTTGGCTTTTTGTTTTCTTTTGGAATTTGGGAGCCTGTAGAGGCATTTTGTAGTTATACCGAGCTAGCCACGTAAAGGAGACGCTGGCGAAATTTTTCAAAAATTTAGGGAGTTAGAAATTTTTTGTGAAGTTTTGAAAATTTAAAACTTAGTTTTAAATTATAATTTGAATGGTTGAATGAGTAAAAATTTTTGGGAACTATGGAAGAGTTTGGAAAGCTTGTTAAATGGATAGGGTGTCTTTAATAAAGATATGTTATGGAAAGTTGATAAAACTCTTTGGTTTTGGAAAAGTAAACGGGTATTGGACCATTCTTCCTAACTAGTAATTTCGGGGACGAAATTCTTTTAAGGGGATGGAATGTGACGATCCAGAATTTTTGAGTATTTGAACTTGGAATATTTAATTGATTTTAAATATTTGAAAGTTAATTTTTAACTTGAATTCAAATTTCACCATTTATTGGGTAATTTAATGATTAAATAAATAATTTGATGTTGGGTGAGATGTTGAATTTGGAGTTTTAAGCCGGTTAAAAATAATTTAAAGGCTTGTAAAATTTATATTGATAGTGCTGAGGATGATAGAAGTTTTAAAATTTAAATTTAACAGCGATTTGTTCAGTTTTGAAAATATATCGTTTGAATCGATATTTCAAAATAGCCCTCCGAGGCGCAGTCTCAGAATTCGACGAAACTAGTACCATTGGATCCGTAATATTGAATTATTATCGGATTTGAATTTTCCTAGTGTTTGGAGTTGTTGTGTGAGCATACGATATACAAATGCGCTTAAATCTATATCGAAAATTCAATATAATAACCGGGTTCAAAAAGCAATCTTCTCATATGATCGAATTAGGGCTCGAAACCTTTTCCATTGCATTTGAAATAGAGGTATAACTTTATAAACGCCTAGCGGCACGCCTTGATAGGAGTTCACAATTTTAAGCTACGTAAAACGAGACAATTTGAATTTAAATTAATATATAAATTTATATACCTTCTTCTGCAGCCGAAATTTCCTTCCCATCAGTCTATTTTCTTTCACCATCACTACTTTTTCAAAACACTATTGCTTCCCTTCTTCAATATGCCAACATCTCATCTTTTCTTCTTAATAAGCAGAGCGCGACATTCCTTTCTCCTTCAAAGCAGCTCGAAGCCGAAGAAATAAATAAATAAATTAGTATATACACTTTCCTCTTCACATCGACGTCTTCCTTTCCTAATCCAAATCGTTTCCCCAATTCGAAATCATAAAATAAAAAAAATAAAAATAGAGGCAGCGAGCATGAAGTGAAATGGTGCACACGAAGCATGGAGCTCGGGCTCGCGAGCACGAGGCCGAGGAGGGGAAAGTGAAGCTCGAATTTGGTCGCAGATGTCACTAGGCAGTGGGATTAGGCGACGTTCGATTTGGGCATCGTTCGCGTTCGCTGGAGTGTTCGTGCGACCTAGGGTTTTCAAGAGGCGAAGGCACGCATGTGAGGGGAAGCTCGCGTGCTTGGAGGGTTCGACGATGAAGGTTGGATGAGGATGTGAAGGCTCGGGCATGGGCGTGGAAGGGGTCGAGGCAGTAAATGGCATGTCAGCGAGGAGTCAGGCAAGGGGAATTCGTGATGAAATCGCGAACGAGTTTGAAGCTTGCGGCGTGGGGTTGTAGGCATAGAGGTGAGTTCGTCAGCGAGGTATACCATCTGTTTAATCCTTCTTAATAAAATCTATATACATACAGATTGAAATTATGGGGGTGAAAATTTAATTCAACTGTAAGATACAAAAGATAGTATGTTTAATTTAATAAATATATAATAGGTTCAGATAAATGTATTTTAGCTTACTGTTAATTTTAGGATACGTACAATGTTGATTAAGATATATACATACACACATTTTAGATTTATTATTTTATTTTAAAAATAATGAATTTGATAATTAAATTGATCGATTAACTTATTTAATTAGTATAGCCACTAAAAGATTTTTTTTAAAAAGGGAACTTATCTAATTAAATTCTTAGTTAATTGAATTTATTAAAATAAGATAATTGATTTTTCGATTTATTAAAATGTGTATACAAGGTTTAAATTATGAAGAACTGTGAAGAAACAAGCTGGTTTGGAAATGGGTTGCAAATGGAATAAGGTGAGTTAATCTCACTCATCTGGTTATAGTTTAAATATAAATGGTTAAATTTAAACAATTAGTTGATTGATCGATTTGATTGGATGTGCTATATTATATATATAGTATTATATAGTATACATTGGAATGATTGATTTCCCGCATTATATAGCGAATGAGACCCTATGCGCCGCATAACAGCGGATGATATTATATTAATCCCATATACCGCGATATTCCACCTCGAAGTGGAGTTGGTATTTTATTTTGTGCTAATGTCTGTGGATGCAGGGAAATAGGTTGGAGGGATCCAACTGGATTCCTCCAAAAAAATTATATTATTTAATATTCTCTGTTATGAATATTCGATATTCTGTGATGGATATTATTAATAATTGGAATATTGAATGCTATGGTTTGCTTGAATATATTTTGGTACCCGAGTTATCAAAATATATAGAATTGGATTTTTGAAAAGAAAATAAAAGGGAGAGAATTTGTAAGTGAAATAATTTAGAGAATTTAAATGAATTAAAGAATAAATTGGGAATGAATGAAAGTGATTATAAAATTTTAATAATTAAATTCTGTGTATGAAAAGGGAATTTTGAATAAACAGGGAGATAATGAATTTTAACTTAAGTGTTATTATTTTAAAGAATAAAGCATTTATTTTAAATTTAAGATTTAAATTATTGAAAAATAAATAAAGAAGGAATTTAGAAAAAATCTGAAATTGGTGTTTTCAGTTAAAAAAAATTTAAATCATAATTAAGGAATAAAGTCTATAATTAATAGATTTTGAAATGAATTGAGTAAGTAAAGAAATTTCTTTCAAATGGAGTAAATTGTGAATCAATTTGGAAATTGATCTAAGTGTTTGGAATCGAAATTTTAAAAAGGGGAGTTGAGACTAAGAAATTTATAAACTGGGTTTATAAAATTGAAGTAATATATCAGTGGATATTTGGAAGAATAAATTCACAATGGGAATTTATTAAAGGAATCAGAAATTTTGTTTAAAATTAAATAGTGATTGATTTTTGAAAAGGATGTGAAGAGAAGTATATTTCCCTGGATAGCCAAGTACGTTTTCAAAGCAAATTTTTAAATATAAGCTAAAGGTTTTAATGTTGTTTTAAAAAGCATGTTTTAGAAAATTTATTATTTCTAAATGTTTAAATTCTAAAGTAAGTATTTTTCAAAATCTATTATCGTAATTGTTATTTAAAAGATGATTTGGTATTTTGTTTAAAGGAGAAAAACTAGTTTTATATTTTATGAAGTAGGCTCATTTTAAATATTTCTAATGTATATATTTTAATAAAGTATTGAAGTAGTACTCAATCTAAATGTTAAAGTATATTTTATAATAAACTGTTTTAAATTATTTAAAAATCTAAAGTTTTTTGCTTGGTTGTTTTCAGTGGAAATAAATATTTAGATATCTAATTCATGAGAAAGGTGTGTTGAAAACTGTTTTCAAAAGGGTTGAAAATTGAAAAATATCTTGTGAAGATATTTTGAGATTAATAAATAATTTGGGGAAATTATTTATGTTTGATGGATGTTTATGAATGTTAATTGATAATTAAATAACCGAATATGAATATTGGCCAATGTGTTGATCGTTTCGAAGAGACCGGGATCAGGATTAATTTCTCGAAAACCACTTCGATCCGGTTTGTACGGTTTCGTAAGGAAGACGAGTTTGGATTTGAATATGGAGCAATGAAGTGCAAGGGCTAGTCGCTACTAATCCTGAGGTGATTCCAAAATGGTTGTAGTAGGAATAGTTCCTTCGGTTCCGTTCGAACCCGGGACGGACTTGTATGGATGAATGCTTTCGGAACATCGTCATGTGGACGATGGGCATTCTAAGTGAAATGTTCTAAAAAGGTAACGCTTAACCTCAAGCCTCATCATCCGAGAATGACTGAAAATCAGGGGTTATGCAACAAGGCTAGGGGGTAGCACCGATTTCAGGGTGAGGTCATCCCTGTCTAGATGTCCCTTTTATTTCGGCTTAGTGGTGCGGTTGCTGATCACAACCGTGGGGTGATATTACTCGGGATTATCCGGTAAGGGGTAGTCCCGGCCTTGTTTTGCAGGGGATTGGGAGTAATCCTCGGTACGGTGATCTAGGCCACGTACCGTGACAGGTGGTACCCCAGTGCCTAGTCATTAGTTGGAAATCCATTCTCCCTATGCGCCTTTTACAATTTTTGTTTGTATTACCCACTTTGTGGCTAGTAGCTAGAATTTACTCATGTACCAATTTTAGCTATTTTAATAAGTATTTGTAAATATACCTTATTATAATATCAAAGGATTTTAATAAAAAATGTTTTAGCTATTGTAAGGTAAAAACCCGACATGTTTATTTGTGGCGTGGTCTTACGAGATGCTTTTGTTTCCAAAGGATTTTGAAACTTTAATAATCAATTTGAGTGTGATTTCTCACGCTGGTATTCCAGACTGACTCGGGTGTTATTTAACTGTAATGCTCGGGTCAGACTGAGTATTATAGAATACAGGATATGATGTTGTGGAGCTCAGGAGATGAGCTGGATGGCGATACGTAATTCCGTATTTGTGTTACGTATTCCGCTGTGTATTTAGATTGTGAGGACAGATTATGATTACTGTCCAGTTGTGTGTTATGTATACTCTGATGATGTATGTATAACAGATATAGTATTTGTTTTTGGTGTAAGATATGTTATTATCTATTATATTTTATTCCGCTGCGATGGTTAGATTCTAATGTTGTTTTCTATTTTCTTCTTCTACCTCTTCTTCTTTAACCCAAATGGTTCGCATTTCTGTTCATCTTGAGTTGATTGATGTAGAATAGTGTTGACTCAAGGGGTACGGATTTGCGGGTTGTTACACTTCATGCATCTGGATCGGAAGCTCCATGCATCTAGATCGGAAGCTCCATGCATCACAAACTAAAAAGGAAGCTCCATGCATCTGGATCAGATGGAATGAAGAAGCATCTACTCTGAAGTGGAACTGGATACGATGTTGAATGGAAAATCTGCTGTGGAGACTCTGTAAAAAGGAAGAAGTGCCAAGCAGAAGAATAGATCCTCCTGAAGATAATACGCCACAATAGGGATGAAAGTATCATGTATCTGTGGTGGAACTGCAAGTAATCCTGAATGGAAAACTCTACTCTGATGGCCTCTCTACAGTTCGAAATCCTGCAATCTGAAGACATGAGAACCTACAAAATGAGCCTGACACCCTATCACCCATACATGTGCCTGAAGGATGATTAAGGAAAAAGTTAGAATGATATATATATATATATATATATATATATATATATGAGGTAGGAAATAAAACCTAAATAAGACTAAACTGGAAAAATATAATTGAATTAAAATACATATAAACTAATACCAACAAAGACAAGAACAATAATTGAAACAAATCTTAAAAGATTCTTATGAATCTTTAATCATAAGTAAGTTATGATTAACATTAAGATCATCATATAAGTTTGAAAAAATATTAATACTATTACTTCTAATATTAAATATATTATTGTTGTGTTTAAATAAGTTAATATTATAATTAACCTTATTAAGATACCCTTTAAATTGATTATTTTTAGCTAATTTATATTTAGGATTAGAAATCCAATTAAAACAAAATGAAGAAATTATAAAAATCAATTTGTTAAAATGAATATTATAATTATTAAAAATTCTTTGATTTCTTTAAAACCATATATACCAACTAAAAATAATGAATAAAGTGTCAAGTAAAAATCTAATATTCTTTTTGAACCTAAATCTAAAATTATTCCAGTAGAAGTTACAATCCGAAATTTTAGTTATTATATTGAAATTAAAAATTTTAAGAATATTATTTAGAATGTTATAAGAACCCATGCAATCATAGTATATATGTTTAATATCTTCAAGATGCAGATTACAAAAATAACATTTATTATCATTTTGAATGTTTTTTCTCTTTAAGAATTCTATTGTATTAAGTTTTCCATGCAACAATACCCATATGTGAATTTTAGATTTAGGAGGAGCATTAGATTTCCAAATAAATTTAAATGAGTTGTTTATCGTACCAAAAAAATTAATAAATCTGTAAAAAGAATTAGAAGTATATTTCTTACTCTTATCCTATTCCCAACAAATAATATAATTATCATTATCAATATTATAAAAATTTAGTCTTGCATAAAGCAAAGAAAGTTGCCTAAAGGTTGAACCTATTAAATTCTATTAAAATTACAATTCCAAGGAGGATCAATTTCAGAAGAATAAACTTCATTAATTAAAGCAAAATTAAAATTACAAATTTTATAAAGCTCTTTAAATTCCAACTTAAAAGGTAATGCCGAAATCCGACGATCATGCCAGAAAGAAGTACAATTACTAGAGTGAACTATCATATTAATACCAAGTTAAAGATCTGATGACATTTTAAAATGTTTTTCCAAAAATTAGACAGATTTTGAGTGACTGGAAAAGCAATTTGATATAAATTGCTATTACCGTTATAATAATATTTAGTAATGATCTCTTTCCAAATAGCGTTACCATTTATATCCTTGAACTTCCATAACAATTTACCTAGTAAGGACAAATTCATATTACGCAAATTAATAACTCTAAGCCACCTTCCTTTTTGGCTTTACAAACTGTATCCCAATTTACTACACATTTTATGCTATTATTATAATTTTCCCTACTCCATAGGAAATCTCTTTTAATTTTATCTATTTTTTCGATAACCCAATCTGGAAAAAGATGCATGGACATCCAATAAATCGGAAGGGATGATAAAACCAAATTTATTAAGATTAATCTACCAATTCTAGATAAAAATCTCCCATTCCGGTTAGAAATCTTATTTTTGATTTTATCAATGATTATAAGCCAATCATCATGTTTAAATTTAGTAGGTCAAATCACAAAACCTAGAAAGTCGAAAGAAAAGTTCGTGGCTTTGCAATTCAGAGTATTAGAAACTAAATTTTCAACTTTTTTAAAATCATTTAAAACAAAAACAAAACTTTTGTCAAAATTTATTTTTAAACCAGATAGAAGCTCAAAACTATATAAGATAAGCTTAAGAGTAATAATGTGTCTAGGTAAATGAGAAGAAAAGAGCAGGATGTCATCGGCAAATTGGAGAACCGAAATACCATTACGTGATATGTCATTATCTACATATCCTAGTGATTTATTATTCGCTGCTTTTTTTAATAATCTTAATAAACACATCAGCAACTAAGTTAAATAATAAAGGCGATAAAGGATCCCCTTGCCTTAAACCTCTTTTAGATTGAATTTTATTACCAAATATACCATTTACCATAATATTAGAATTACCAGTTCTAAGCAAATTCATAATCCAACTGATCCTTCTTTGGCCAAAACCTCTAGCATAAAAGATATCTACAAGAAAATCCCAATCAACTGAATCAAAAGCTTTTGCAAAATCCAGTTTTAAAATCGCACAAGTTATGTTATTCTTACAACATTGATTAATATATTCTTGAACAACAGCCACACCATCAGTGATATTTCTCCCTTCAATAAAAGCTGATCGTGAACATTCAATTAAATCATTCATTGTTGAACTAAATTTATTAGCTAGAACTTTAGAAATGATTTTAACTGAGTGGTTAATCAAAGATATAGGTCTAAAATCTTTTAAGTTTTTGGCTCCTAATTTTTTTGTGTAGTAAAATAACATTTGCATAATTAAATCTCCCTAATTGCAATTTACAATTATAAAAATCATTAAACGTATTAACTAAATCAAGTTTTAAAACATCCCAAAAAGTTTTATAAAATAAAATTGGAAACCCACCAGGTCCAAGGGATTTATCACTTAGCAAGTCAAAATAGCTTTTCTAATTTCCTCTTCAGTAAAAGGATTATCTAACTTTGATAAATCAACAACAGAATCAGATGGATACAGATCTTTCTATCTAACATTGATTCTATGTTTGATTTTAGTACCAAAAATATCCTTTTAATAGTCTGTAAAGGCCTTGTTAAGATCTCTTTGATCAGCCAACTCTTCATTATTAATAATAATAGAATTAATTGTATTACTACATTTTTTACCATTGGCTATGTTATGAAAAAATTTGGTATTATTATCTCCTTTGTTGATCCATTGAATTCTGAATCTCTGCTTCCACATAACCTCCTTGTTTTCTAAAATAGAATTTAGTTCATCTTTTAAATTAGCAAGAACGTTACATTCACCTATATTTAATTGTCTAGATTCTTCTATCTTATTAATTTTAAGCATCTCATTAAGAATGTTATCTTTTTTATTTTTATATTGCCAAAAACATTTTTGTTCTAGTTTTTAAGAAAAATTCTAAGCTTCCTAAGTTTTGATACAAAAGATTTTGCAGAATTTTCCTTATTTCTAGTATTATGATAACTCGATGAAATCCATTTACCATTAATTAAATTCACAAAGTTAGATTACAAAAGCCACATCTTTTCAAATTTAAAATTATTAATAATAACTCTATGATGTTCGCAGGTGAGGATAATAGGACAATGATCTGAGCACGTGTAAGGTAAACTAGAGACTCTACAGATTGGAAATTTATCTTCAATCTCATCGCTAACGAAAAATCTATCAAGAAGAGCCATGGATGGAGATTCCCTTGCATTACTCCATGTAAACCATTTGAAAGGGGATCTCGATCAAATTATAATTAATAATAAATTGATCGAATTCCTCCATAGCAGTGTAATTCCCTTCCCTAGGAGACCGCTCACTTTATGAAGCGCGTAACATTAAAATCACCCCCCAAAATCCAAGAACCCGGAGCTAAGGATCTAAATTCAAGGCATTCATTCCATAAAATTCTCTGATTAATTTTTGAATTAGGCCCATAGACATTAGAAATGTTTAAAAAAGAATTATCAAAAAGATTAATAAGAATAATACAAAGAGAATGTTGCTTAGTGATACATTGAAGTAACTTAAAATAATTATCGTACCACCCTATCATTAATCCCCTGAAGTACCCACAGAAGGTAGAAAAACCCATTTTCTAAAATGATACCCGTCTAAACTTCTAAAGAAACAAATATTAGGACAATAAATTTTAGTTTCCTAAAGTAAAGCAATGTCAATCAAACAGTCTTTAAAGAATGCTCTAACCTTATCACACTTATTCAAATCATTCAAACCTCTAATGTTCCAACTAATGATCCTCATAAACCAACTGTACTAGCCCTCTCTAATTCCTTACATCTAATGTACTCCCGATCAATCTCAACATCGGAAAAAAAAAGATGCAGCATAAGCTAATTGACTAAACTCAGTAGGTGATAAACTGCCTAATGCATAAGTAGAGTACATACTGTCCAAAATAGAACTCATACCTGAGCCTGGATCCGTAGCACCACTCATGGCACTCAAACCAGGTAACTCACCCATAGACTGTGACTGACAGTTGAGAATCCTGGCACTTCGACGGATAGATCCACTAGAAATTACATATTTCTTACACCTTCCTTTCTTTGACTTAGAAAAAGAACTGCTGCCACTTCATCCTTTTTTCTAGAACAAGATCTGAGGCATCTACTACCAATCTATTTGAAGTAGAACTCATAGACATAAAAACTTTCTCTATCGCTGGACTCAAAGGAGTTTCTCTATTTTGATCCGCTTCCCCTAAAATATCACTCAAATTCTTTCCAACCTTTGTACCTGCTTTACCTATAATAGCTTTTAAAGCAATAGAATTATCCACCACTTCCTCTACGTTTTGGAAATTAAAATTATTTATGTCGAAATAATCTCTTGTCTCCCTATTTATAAATTCTTCTTCTTCCAATATACCCATCCCCACCATAGGCAATAACTCAATTTCGATACCATCATCTGGACAAATAGATCTATTTTCTATTCTGCTATCATCAAGCACAGTTGAGAGACCACCGATGTGAAGTAAATTTTGCATATTTATCTCATCCTGTACACTGGTGCCATAATGTACATTTATCCTTTCAGAGGTCTTAACATAATCTGTATGTGTATCAGTGATACTGGAATCATAGTGCAAAACAACATAAGCAGGCTCAAAACAGTAATCCATTTTCAAACTGATATCGATCTCCATAATCTCATCTAGTTTAATTGTGGGTGTCAATGACCATAATCCATCGAAAATCTCTCCCATATGAAACTCTACCACTTCATTTAAGTTATCTAAAATTTCCTCTTTCGAGCATAATCCAGCTGAATCGCCCAAAACATTAACATTTTCATAGATATCTGAATAATGATGTGCTTCATCATCACAACATTTCAATTTCTTATCAATGGTATTAGCTAAACCATCATATATAGTCTCTTCTATCAGATTAATCGTATCGAAGCTCTTAATATCATCAGTTTGTGTACCAAAGATATTGGTGCCATAGTGCACAGCAATAGAAACAGGCTCAAAACAATATTCCAAGTTCTTACTAATATCATGGTCCATGATCTCATCCAATTTAACTCCTGGTGTCGATGATAGTATTCCATCAAAAGACTCTCCCAGTTGAAAGTTTGCCACATCTTCTATAGTTTCAGAAATTCCATTTTTTCAAGTATAACCTAAAAAAATCATCCAAAGCATTAAGATTTTCAGAAGTATCTAAATTATACTGGATTTCGTCATCTTCGAGTTTTGATTTTAAAACAATGCTATTAGCTAAACCATCGTCTATAACCTCCTTAATTAGATTAATCCATTCAGATTCTTAGTATAATCAGTCTGAGTAACTACTGCACTTCTACCAGAAGAAATCCTACTACCTATTGTATCATATGAACGATTCACTTTTAATTCTAAATCTACTTTGTCTTCATCTACCAGGCAATTGAATCTATTACTAGTCTTTATCTCGAAAAAATCTTGGGATTTTATTCTTTTGCCTTTAACTCGAGTGAATCCATTGATTATATCATCATCATTACTCTTAACTGTAACATCCAAAATAGAACTCATCTTTTTATTTGCATTAGAAAAATTTAGATCCTTAGAATATTGGATAACAGAACAATCCATTAGAATTGGATCAAAGTCCAAAATCTCATCCTTTTTAGTATTTTCCGATAAGACACAGTTCAGTTTTCTGTTATGGTCCAAGAATTCATCAGTTATCTCGACATTATCGTCTGATTTGTTAGTCAAGTTATTAGATTTACCAAAATAATCTTCCGAGTCTCCAAATCTATCCCTATATCCCTTACCAATGTTCGAACAATTAATCACGTTGAAATGAGAAAACAATTCCTTTGAAAGTTGAATCCCTTCTATTCTTTGTTGCCATAGATTATCTAGTAAAATTCCTTTGAGCAACATACACTTTAAGGTAAATTGAAACCATGATCGATAAGTTGCAGTCCAGAATCGGTAAAATTCGATTTCAACGAACAATATTTCTTCTCAAGACATATATTTCCACTAGAGATAGAAACGAAATCAAATTTTTTAGATCCATTGACCGCTAGATTAGTTTTCATCGAACGAGAAAACTTCTTGTGTCCAAACTTTCCACAAGAAATACATCTAATGAGGTCTCTACAATGGATAGCAAAGTGGCCTCGATCCCCACATCTAAAGCAAATATTATTTCCTTTCTTGGTAACCCAATTTTTGATACGTTGACGATTCCAAGAATAAGGGAACAATGATAATCCCTCTTTAACAGCTTGGGCATAAGAACGGTGAAGGGGAACTCGATCAGGATTGTGAGCTAGAGAAGACGAATGCAATTTGGAATTGTTATTCGATAAAGAAAAGTTTGATAGAAGACAAGGAGCTAAAGATGGTGTTGCCATTGTCTTTTACACAGTTTGCATAATTTCACTTTCCTCTTTTAAAATAATGTAGATTTATTTCAGATTATTACACTTGAAAAGAAATCCAGGAGTAACTTCTTAAGGATCTAGCAGCCACTTTCTGCATATCAAAAGAGAGTAAACTCTAAAGTGCCAAATACTACCGCCTTCAGTAATCACTACGATTTAACCAATACGTCTCACATCGAAAGGTGAAATCTAAGTATCTACTAAAAGCTAGTAAATATTACTTATTACGAATACCACCGGAAAACCTGAACTATATTCTCTTAAGGATCTAGCAACCACTTGTCGCATACCAGAAGAGAATACAACTCTAAGGTGTTAAGTACTTTCCCAAATAGAATCACAAGAATTTAACCCAAGGCATCTCATATTACCCGATGGAATTCGAGTATTTTCTAATGGGTTAGTAATTTTCACTCAAACATTCTATTCAATGAGTTATACCATATTCGACGAAGCATTATTTAAAAGTGTTTAAACTAATCGATAACACTAAGTCGATTATTAGTACTCCTCAAAGTATAGAATTAAGGTTCTTAAAACATTTTTCTCTTTTGATTTTATTATTTAAACACTTATTATAATTTTATACAAATCCATTTATTATTTAACTTTATAAAAATATTCATAGATTTGCTAAATATTCCATAACTCTAAGTTTTTTCAAGATTTTACTTATATACACAAGTTGTCTCAAATTTCCATATAGTTGTATTATTCACAAAACTATATTTTAAAACCATATTTAATTACTCTTCTAAATCCATATTAAAATATAACCATTTTATTTAAAAATAAATTAAGTTTATACTTTTCAAAACTACATTTCCAAATTCCATGAATCCTATATTATTTATTTAATAAAATCGTAATACTTATACTCCAAATCCATAATCACTTTTATGTAAAAATAGATTAGATATATATTTCCAAAGTCATATTTCCAAATCCATAAATATTTTACTAAACATGCTTAATATATAATATAACTTGCTAAAAAAATTATTTTACTAAACATCCTCTCCTAGCCAATAATTTCACAAATTAAAACCTAACCAAAACCTCAAATTGATTATATGATTAGGTGGAGAAGAGGCCATAAAACTATCCTTATTTTGTTATAGTCTATAGAATTTTCTTTGATTTTCTAAGATCAAAATTAGGGCTGAAATGAACTTTTTCTTATTTTTGGTTTCCTGCTGAAGATAGGAACGTCAATGAATAATGAGAAATTTTATTTACTAATTGGCTAAGAAATTAGAGTGTTAGAATAGCTAATGGGTTAATGAGTTTGGAAATGAAAAACCCAAATTAGATAATTAAATTCAATTATCTTAAATCCTTACTTAGCCTAATAAAAAAAATGAATAACACAATACTCTCTTTAGTACAAATTTAATTAAATTAGCCCAACAAAGAAAGTAAACCAATTAATCAAATTTTAGCTTAATAAAATGATTAGATCATTTTCAACAAATAATTCCCTAAACCAAATTAGTTAAATTAATCTAAATAAAGTTCTTCTTTAGCTTAACTCTAACATTAGAGAAATTAAATTCTTAAACCAATTAAATTATGAATTTTTGAATTTTAGATGGTTAACTTAATTTATAAATATAAAAATCCAATAATTGATTTAAACAACATTTCAAATAAATTGAAATCGATTTTTAGGAAATGATAACCCATTTCCTTTCATAAATTAAATCAATTATCCAAAACTAAATTATCCAATTAAATTTCACAAATCCCTGATTCAAATTAATTAACACTAATTAAACATAATTACTTAGGTCATTAACAACAGGGTTGTTATAGATTTCCCTCTTAAAGAAATTGCATCCCCCCAATTTCCTTAATGAAAGAAATCCATAATATAAATTTCTTCTTAAAATAATTATTTGCTAATGGGTTTCTAATTTCATTTCCAAAATCTTCCAATTGATATCAGTCCAAATTATAACACTAAACTCAAATTTTTGGTTATCAAAATTTCTCAAATTCTTAGAAATATTCTAATGCCTCAAATTTACGGAAAATTTTGCCAACGCCTCCTATGCGCAACTAGTGTTTCGAAAATTTCCAATAGGTATATAATTACATAATATACATCCCATCTCAAGGATGAGGCATCCCGTAGGGGAAAACATAAAAATACAATATGTAATCTAAGATAAGTAACTTATATTTGAAATTTTAGCGAGTCCACTAATATTCTTAAGCAAAATAATTTATAATCTTTTAAACGATATCTATTTAACTTCAGATGCCCGCACCTATCTAAAAATTCATATTAGCATTTAATCAATTCATATCATACGGTAGATATTAATAATTCATGATTACACTTTAATTAGATTGACGTCATAATATTCCATAGCGAAAGAAATCTGTACTTAAATTTCCATGTTTTAATTATTACTTATGTCAAAATGTCACATTCAATGTTTAGGAACCCCTATCGATAACATTGCATCCTACATATGGATTAGAATCCATAAACAACATCCGTGTAAGTCAACACAATAGATAATCTCAACGTTAGATATATTTATCTTATTATCACTAACATCCATGCATCCAATTTTAAATAAATGCAACTAAGCAATCGATTCCTACCAACTAATCAACCAGTCAACCAAAACATACATGATCACTTACAACGGAACAATTCAATGTCTGAAATTCTGCTGCGCAACTTTGATTATTCATAGATTATTTAAATATTAAACTTATTTACTCAAATTTTTCAAATTTTCTATTAAAAGAAAATAGTTCACTTTAATTTAATTCATTCCAATTTAATTCCAAAATCTTCTAAACTCTAAAATATTTTACTCATTAATTTCCAAAAGTTTTAATGCCACAAATTCCAATTTATCAATTTAAAATTTTTAAATCAATTTATGCCCCTAAATGATTATCCCGATAATCATTTTATATTCCTATCCCTGATTAGATAACTAATATAACTATCTACCACGCACCCCAAGGGACAGGACTCTAAGTCTTCTAGGTTTCAGATCCGTAATATTATATACTTTAATGTTCTGACATAGCTCTGATACCTACTGTAATGACCCCACCGCGATATCTGGTTTAGTAAAGAATATTACAAGTAATGACATATGCTAATCCGGAACGGCTTGTTAAGGGCGATCGAATGTGAAAATATCTTTATATTAACATTGGCACGTCATTTATACATTTTCACTCAATATCTGAACTGAAATTTGATGTGTAAATTATTAATACAAAGTAATAGACACGTCGATTTCTTAGAATCAGAACAATATATCATATAAACAACAGTCATAGATCATAGCAGAATAAATCTCAACTTACACGTAAACAAATTTTGAGTTTACAAAATGAAATACTAGATTGTTATACAAGTTTAACAGTTCTCTAATCTCAATTGTACATATTAAAAACATATTCACAAATTTCCTAAATGAGACAAACTAAAAAGTCAAAAGTGTTTATCTCCTTGCTAGCCCAAACATCCAAAGGTTAGCTTATCCTGTAACCTAAAAAGTCTCAGCTTAACCAGCACAAAATAACACCCGAGTCAAACTATCTCTAAATATCCAATAGGGTGAGCAAAAAATATAACAGAAGAATAAATAACAGATAAGCAAATACCGATGTCCAGGATATAACATGTTAGGAATTAATTTAACTCGAAATAGAGTTATAAGTTTAAGTCACATACAAGAACTAGTCCCTAAACACAGAATAATAGAATTAACTTAATTTAGCGTCCATCACAAGACATAAGAATATATATTTATTTCAAAGCACAAGAAAATATATTTATTTCATGGACATAAGACACAAATATATATATATATGTATGTATGTATGTATGTATGTATGTATGTATGTATGTATGTATATAAGGCCATTTTACTATAAGAACAAATTTTGCGGTCCAATTAGTTTCTAGGACACACATCCACAGAAATTAATTTCAAGGCCAAAATTAAAAGAATAATTACTTTTAAGGACAAAGTCAGCTGTCCAATTACTTTCAAGGACATAATTTCAAAGTTTTTTTGGCCTTAGAAACTAATTATTTTACATTTTGTCCTTAAAAGTAATTATTTCAGTTGTGTGTCCTAGAAACTAATTTCACTTTCTATAGAGGCCCTTGTGGCTAATTTCAATATATATATATATATATATATATATATATATATTTAACTAACATGGGGCACAAGAATATATATATTTATTTCACGAACACAAGACCCAAGAATATATATTTATTTCATGAACATAGAATAGTCATAGAATCCAAATATCCAAAATCCAAGAGATCTTACTCAAAATGATCGTAATGATCGTATACAGAACTATAACAAACCAACAAACAATTTGGTATTATATGAACCGATCCGATACCAGGGATCATGTTAATCCTTGAGATGATGGTTTTGATGACAACAACCTTAGGACTTGTTATAAAATATAAATACTAACATTATGCTTTAGATATATATATATATATATATATATATGTATATATATATATATATATATGTATATGTAGGATATAAACATGCAGGTGCCAAGAATGAAGACTGTACAATATAGAGACTCAAGACTGAAGATATCAAAATTGAAGACTCATGAGTATCAAGATATCAAGAGTTTAAGATTTCAATGGTACAAGATAAGTATTAAGTCTAGAATTATGTTAAAACTATTTGAAAGCACTTACATCTTTATTCGAAACTTATTCATGGAATGGAATCCACTTCGAGCCTTTTAAAGGGATGGAACCCTAATGGGATGGAACCCACGGCAATATCTGGTGGAACAAATAGTGGTCCTATTTGATATCCACTAATTTTATAAAAATGGTTTTCAAAAATATATCTCTTGTTTTTAAAATGTTTTCAAAATTTTCTTTTCAAAAAGACATCTCTCTTGGTTTTAAATATTTTAGCCTCAAAACTATTTTTATCATTTTTAATATTTTGATTTCAAAATTGTCCTTGTTTTTTAAACCATCTCTTGTTTTAAAATTTTAGCTTTAAAATATTTATATACTCAAATTTTAAATCACTTTATAAATTAATATTATATATATTAAAAATTACTTTCTAAACTCTTTTATATGCTTAAACTAAATTCAAATATATTTACAAAGTTTAGAAATTGTTTTGACAAATTATAGAAACCAATTTTAATAAAAAATCAAAACATTAATTTTGCCTTGAGCATGTCGACATCCCTCAACCCCCCATGTCGACATGATGTTCGTTATTTTCATATTTCAATTTTTAAAAGAAGTGTCTATTCATCGTATCCTTTCATGAATAGATATGGCCGTTGCTATACTATAAATACCAGTAACTTCTAAACGAATTTTACACCAGATTTCATTTATTTTCTCTCCTCTTCATCTTCGACATTTATTCTAAAGAATCCTAAACTATACTCTGTCGAAATGCTAGGTGAATCAAACTTGATTATCTTTTGTTTGATTCTCTGCCACTCTCCTCATAAGATCTCAGTGCTATTCAGAGTTGTAGAATCTTTTGTAAATCAAACTGTTGAGTAAAAGGTGCGGTTGAGCCTAGAAATCAATTGGTTGTGATTGTTGCCTCGAAAATCAATTAGGTGATCTTGTAACCTGTTTAAATCAAGAGAGTTTGCCCTAAACTCGAATATAGAAGGGTGTACCTCGTAGCCTTGAAATGATGGTGTAATCTGGGAGATTATTTTGATAAGAAATCCGTACGACTGTACGAGACTAGATGTAGGGTAACTCCAAACCAGTATAAAATCCTGGTGTGTTCTTTCCTTTACTGCTTATATTTAGTATTTGCATCTGTGTCTGATTCTGTGGTTATATCTGTGTCTGTGAATTGCATTTGTTGGTGATTAAATTACATAAATTTAAAAAATATTTAGAAAATCCACAAAATACTATTCACCCCCTCTAGTGTTACTCCAGCCTTAAGATTCGTAACTCGCATTTCTCACATTTGGTATCAGAGCGAGGTTTTCAAAATTTCCATAATCTAAATTTTGAAAAGTTTTAAAAATGCCTACCAACACTGGTTCTGTTAACACTATCACCAATTCATTTGTGGAGGGTCAGTCTACTGCCAGACCACCACTTTTTAATGGTAGTAACTATGCATATTGGGCATGTAGAATGAAAATATATTTACAGTCAATAGGATTAGACACCTAGAATATCACACAAATTTAATATTCTAAACCCGCAACTTGTTTTGCATAGTGGATTGCTGAGTAAAAGACTATTGCACAAAATAATTCCAAAGTCATGAATATTTTGTTTTGTTCACTTGATATGGATAAATTCAATAGAGTATCTGTTTGTAAGTCTGCATATGATATCTGAAAAACTTTGCAAGTTACTCATGAAGGAACAAGCAAAGTCAAATAGACCAAAATATCCATACTCACAAATCAGTTTCAATTATTTAAAATGAATTCTAATGAGTCCATTTCAGATACGTATAGTAGATTTCAGCATATTGTGCATTCTCTAATATCATTGGAAAAAAGTTTTTCCGAAGAAGATCAAGTCGGAAAAATTCTAAATTCTCTTACTCCGGAATGGGATCGGAAAACTCTTGCAATCGAAGAAGAAAATGATATCGGCACTTTAAAGATTGAAGAATTGATTGGAAATCTAATGTTGTTCGAAGTACAAATGCAAGGGAGAAGAGATAGCAAGGAATTCGAAAAGAAGTCAATTGCATTCAATGCATAACAGATGGTTCAGACTTGGGAAGTGATGATGACGAAGAAATAGCTTTCATGACAAAGAATTTTCGAAAGTTTCTGAAATACAGAAAGATGAACAACTTCAAAAATAATGATCACAAGAATTCTGAAAATCATAATGAAGTACCAAACCATGTCATATATTTCAACTGTGACGAACCAGGCCACCTCAAAAGAGACTGTCCGCATCTTGATAAGCAAAAGTTTTCTGCAAGCAATGATTATACAAAGAAAAGACCGCATACCGCTACGCTAGATAATTCAGACTCAGACTCATCCTCAAGCAATGATGATCAGAAGAAGAAAAATTAAAATATATGCTTTATGACTATTCATGATTCCGATGATCTCGGAGATACGAATCTAGAAAAAGGTAAACGTTTACACTATATTGGTTGAAATTGTTTTGTTAAAATTGTTTGATTATTTTTAAAATTATGTGTTGTTTGAATTTTAATTTTTTATTATTATGTTTATTTTAATTTTTAATATTATAATAATTTTTATAATTAAAAGAGTATTGTTACATTTAATATTACTTCAGAAAATATATATAGACACTACAAATACTATATGTATATAGATATTAAAGTATATAGGAAAATATTAGTCACATGAATTCTCTGACCCATGTCGACATGGCCCTACCCATGATGTTGACATCCCTGTTAGAAATTCGATATTCAAATTTAAGTTCAAATCTTTGAATTTCCCTCCACCTTTTCACCAAATCCAATGTTCTAAAAAGGTACCCCTTGACCAGAGAACATGTCCATTGAATATCTATTTATTTCCCTTATGTTATGCCTTTTTACTTTCATTTTAAAATTCAAACTCTCTTTCACTCTTTCAAACTTTCCACTCTCTTCAAAAATAGCTCCTTCAAGCACCTCATCCACAATGAGGCTGTCTAAAACCATCAAAGAGTATCTCTACAATGATCCAGAAGCAATCAAGGCTTATATAAACTATGCTAATTATGGAAAAGTTCATATGGCAAAATTTGCTATCTTTAGCGATTTCTCTACATATGAAATCAATACTCTTCTTGAAGAGAATCGTATCCTTTATCTTTTTGAAAATTCTAAAAATGATTTTGTTTGTTACCCAAATCTTGTTAAAATGTTTTATGCGAATTTGAATCGCGGTTTTTATGAAGGAGATGAAGATGAAATTTGGAGTAGTGTTAAAGGCACTAAAATTGTTTTAAATTATGAAATTTTGGGAAACATTCTAAATTGCAAGAATTCGGTAATAGATCTTTCTACTTTTAATATTGATGAACATGATCGTGAGACATTTCATCACATTGTTGAAGGAGACGACAATTTTGAATTTAAAAATCGTAACTTTCGTCCGAAAGCACATATTGTCAATCTTCTGTTGCAACACACTATCACTCCTAGATCGGGAAATTTCAATAACCCAACTTTAAAAGTTTGTAAAGCTCTTTTTTCTATCTTTGATCATTATGAAATTAATTGGGCGTAAGTGATTATGGATGAACTTTGTCCTAAGAATTTGGAAATGGGTGAGAATACCTCACATTATGGAATCTATCTCACTCAGATTTTTAATTATTTTGACGTTGATTACAAAAGGAAAGAATTTGTTTCAAGAAAAGTGTTTAGCCATGCCAACATTTCTCCCATGAAAATTCCTTTCATATTTCAATAATATGAATCTCTTGACGAAAAGAATGAAAGATTGGCATATGAAGATATGGAGGAAGAAGAAGAAGAAGGGGAGGGAATGGAAATTGAAGAAGAAAATGAAGACGCCTCCTTGGAAAGTATTGAATATCCTACCAATATTAACAATCCTTCCAACAAAACTCTCCTCAAAAGTCAAAAGATAGTAGTGGAAAATCAACGGATTCTCAAAAGATCCGTTAGTGAGAAATTGGATAAAATGTCCACTAATATGAACAAATTCTTTGCTTAAGTTGGTCGGATACTTGGCTTATCATCATCCTCCTCATCCTCTAGCACATTCTAAGAACTAGGTTTGTGATGTATTAGTTTGTTTTGTGTGAGCTTGTATTGTTTTTTATCATATTATGTAGTATCTTGTGTATCATCTCATCTATTTATAAAAATCATCTATCTTATGTTTTTCTACCTTATCATGTCTCTGGAATAAATGTCAGTATAGTATATAAGTTTATATATATACATACTTATTTAAAAAATAAGACATATAAATTAACAGACCCATGCCGACTTGCCTCTACCTCCTATGTCGACATATAACTGTTAGATTTGGTTATTTTTAAAATTTTGAAATTAAAATAACTAATTCGTGTCTATTCATTTTAAACGAACTTCTGCCTATTTAAACACCTATTTCTTCCAAAAATTTGTAATCTTTTCATTCCTACTTATCTCTATTTGCATCTCTTCACTACTTATCAAAAATAGCTTCCTCTTCTCGAACTCTAAGTGATAATCTTGAAGAAACTCTCAATTTATTCAAGAATATACTTACTTTTATTCACCGCAATCAAAGGCACTTAGAACTAAGTCAAATGCAGGTGATAAAAGAACAAGAGAAGCATTTCGATGCCCTCCATTGGATGATTTCTGCACTAAACAAAGATGATCTCGATGCAAATCCTGTAGGAAATTTGATTCAAGATAATGAAGATTGAGAAGATATTAAAAAGGATCTTATCTTTGGAGAAGAATGATGAGTTGAAGTTCGTAGAAATATTTGATCTCCTTATGTTTTAAATTGTTTGTTTTTAAATTGTGATTTGATTTGATTTGATCTGCTTTGATTTGATTAGAATTGAATTGGTTTGAATGGATTGTATAACATTATATGAAACTATTGGGTTTAAACTTTCATATTTGTCATGTCTTTATTATTAACTCGTGTTATTTTATACACACACAGACACACACACTCCATCGTAATTTGTCACAGGTACTCTAGTATAAGACTAAGGGGGAGTTATATTAGTTTAGGATAAGTTTTTGTTGATGACAAAGGGGGAGAAATATAAAATAGAGTAGTTAGGCTTAGATTAAGGTGGAGTTATTAGTTTTAGGGGGAGTTATTGTGAAGGTGGATCATATTTTATAAACAAAGGTAGTCACCATCAAAAGGGGGAGATTGTTAGTCCTTGAGATGATGGTTTTGATGACAACAACATTAGGACTTGTTATAAAATATGAATATTAACGTTATGGTCTATATATACATACATACATACATACATATATATATGTATATGCATGATATAAACATGTAGCTACCAAGAATGAAGACTGTACTGTATAGAGATTCATGACGGAAGATATCAAGATTGAAGACCCATGAGTATCAAGATATCAAGATTTCAATAGTACAAGATAAGTATTGAGTCTAGAATTATGTTAAAACTTCTAGAAAGCACTTACATCTTTATTCGAAATTTATTCGTGGAGTGGAATCCACTTCAAACCTGTTAAAGGGATGGAACCCACGCCAATATCTAGTGGAACATATATTGGTCCTATTTTGATATCCACTATTTTATTAAAATGCATTTCAAAAATATATATCTTGTTTTTGAAAATGTTTTTAAAACTCTATTTTCAAAAAGGCATCTCTCTTGGTTTTAAATATTTTAGCCTCAAAACTATTTTTATCAATTTTAATATTTTGATTTCAAAATTGTTCTGGTTTTTTAAACCATCTCTTGTTCTAAATATTTAGCTTTAAAATATTTATATAATCAAATTTTAAATAGCTCTATAGATTAAGATTATTTATATTAAAAATTACTTTCTAAACTCTTTTATATGTTTAAACTATATTCAAATATATTTACAAAGTTTAGAAATTGTTTTGAAAAATTATAGAAACCAATTTTAATAAGAAAATCAAAACATCAATTTTGCCTTGAGCATGTCGACATCCCTCAACCCCCATGTCGACATGGTGTCCATTATTTTCAATTTTCAATTTTCAATTTTCAAAAGAAGTGTCTATTCGTCGTATCCTTTCACGAATAGATATGGCTGTTGCTCTACTATAAATACCAATAACTTCTAAACAAATTTTACACTAGATTTCATTTATTTTCTCTCCTCTTTATCTTCCATGTTTATTCTAAAGAATCCTAAACTATACTCTACCGAAATACCAAGTGAATCAAACTTGATTATCTCTTGTTTGATTCTCTGCCACTTTGTCTATAAGGTTACAGTGCTATTTAGAGTTATATAATCTTTTTAAATCAAACTACCGAGTAAAAGGTGTGGTTGAGCCTTGAAATCAATTGGGTGTGATTGTACCCTTGGAAATCAATTAGGTGATCTTGTAGCCTGTTTAAATCAAGAAAGTTTGCTCTGGACTCGAATACAGGAGGGTGTACCTCGTAGCCTTGAAACCGAGGGTGTAATCTGGGAGATTATTTTGATAAGAAATCCGTACGATTATATGGGAGTGGATGTAGGGTAACTCCGAACCAGTATTAAATCCTGGTGTGCTCTTTCCTTTACTGCTTTTATTTAGTATTTGCATCTAATGTCTGATTCTATGATTATATTTATGTTCGTGAATTGCATTTGTTGGTGATTAAATTACATATGTTTCAAAAAGATTTAGAAAATTCACAAAACACTATTCATTCCCCCTCTGGAGTTATTCCATCCTTAAGATCCGTAACCCGCATTTCTCAAAGAACGTACATAGGACGGGAATCACATGATCACAAGACGATCTCAAGGACAGCAGCTATGAACAAATCTTCCAGACTTATTTTAGATTATTACACGTGAAAAGAAATCCAGGAGTAACTTCTTAAGGATCTAGTAGCGACTTGCCGCACACCAAAAGATAGTAAACTCTAAAGTGCCAAATACTACCGCCTTTAGTAATTAGTACGATTTAACCAATATGTCCCATACTATATGGTGAAATCCAAGTATTTACTAAAAGCTGGTAAATATTACTTATTACGAATACCATCGAAAAACTTGAACTATATTCTCTTAAGGATCTAGCAACCACTTGTCACACACTAAAAGAGAATACAACTCTAAAGTGTTAAGTACTTCGCCAAATATGATCACAAGAATTTAACCCAGGCATCTCATACTACCCAGTGGAATTCGAGTATTCACTAATGGGTTAGTAAGTTCCACTCAAACATTCTATTCAATGAGTTATATTATATTTGACGAATCATTATTCGAGAGCATTGAACCAACTGATAACACTAAGTCGATTATTAGTACTCCTCAAATTATAGAATTAAGGTCCTCAAAATATTTTTCTCTTTAGAGTTTATTAATTAAAACACTTATTATAATTTTCTATAAATCCGTTTTATTATTTAACTTTATAAAAATGTTCACCTATTTGCTAAAGTATTCCATAACTCCGAATTTTTTCAAGATTTTACTTATATACACAAAGTTGTCTCAAATTTCCATATAGTTGTATTATTCACAAAACTATATTTTAAAATAATATTTAATTACTCTTCTAAATCCATATTAAAATATAACCATTTTATTTAAAAATAAATTAAGTTTATACTTTTCAAAATTACATTCCCAAATTCCATGAATCCTATATTATTTATTTAATAAAATCATAATACTTATATTCCAAATCCATAAATCACTTTTGTGTAAAAATAGATTAGATTTGTATTTCTAAAGTCATATTTCCAAATCCATAAATATTTTTCTAAACATGCTTAATATATAAAATAACTTGCTAAAAATACATTTTTAATATTTATTAACCTAATATAGAAATAATTTGAAGATTTATAAATATAAATAATTCTTTTTCATAAAATTACTTGTATACGAAGCTTATCTATTTATTTCATTTAACTCAAATTTATAACTGAAAGATCTGAAATTTCGACCATATAAATCTCATAATTTTACAAAACTTAAAACATAAAAGTTGTAGATAAAAGTCTCAGCTTTCAAATAACTAAAAGATCATCAAATTTGGATTTACGGTTTAAAAGTTATGACTGAAATAATTTCCATATTTAATTTATTAACTCTGTCTTTCATTGACGGGGCTACGACAAAGAAATCAAAATTTTGGCCATCTAAACTTCAAAATTATGCAAAAATCAAAATCCAAAAGTTATAGAATAAATTCTATGATTTCCATAACTTTAAGAATTATAAAATTCCAATAAGTAACGAAAAGTTATGGGCAATTAAATTTTAGGTTTAAACTCAGCAAAGTACGTAGGGCAGTGCAACACCGTCAGTTTCAAACTCAATTTTGACCCCATAAACTGTTGAATTTCGACAAGTGATTAAAAGTGGACTTATTGCTAACTGAAGGAACTTTCTTCCAAAAAAGATTAAGTCAATTTGGAGCAATTTACACTAAGTTATCGCTGTTTTACTACAGCGATTTACATAACTTATTTTCAACAAGCAATCAAATAATCACTCAAATTCAAGCAACCAATTCACAATCAAATTAAAAGCAATTCAATCAAAAAACCTTCCAATTCAATTCAAACAGCAACTAATTAAATATACATATGAATTAGAAATGGTAGGGTGAATGTTCAATGCAAAGATTACAAGCTATCTTCTCAAATATGCTATGCTAATCGCCTCCTTCTCCAAAACACCTAATTTCCTCTCCTAGCCTATAATGTTAAAAATTAAAACATAACAAAAACCTCAAGTTTGTTATATGATTAGGTATAGAAGAGGCTATAGAACTCATACCTTATTTTCTTATAATTTATAGAATTTTCTTTGATTTTCTAAGATCAAAATTAGGGCTAAAATGAACTTTTTTTATTTTTGGTTTTTTAAGGAAGATAGGAACGTGAATGAATAACGAGAAGTTTTGCTTACCGATCAGCTAAGTAATTAGAGTATTAGAATAGGCTAATGGGTTAGGAAACAAAAACTCCAAATGTAACAACCCACATATTTTACAATTGAATATTTAAATATTTTATTTTAATATTTTATCGTTAGTCGGATTTTAGTCCGAAAAGTTACTTTTTGCATACGGTTGAATTAGGACTCAGGACCACTTCCATTGGGTTCAAAACACCGTTCGTGATCCTTTTGAGTATAAACTTTGATATGTTTGGAGTTAGTGGAATTTTGCCACTTTTTCACTTTGGGCTTTGGGTTTGGTTTAGCCCATTAGCCTAAACTATTAACTCTAGCTCAACCCCCTCATCTCTTCATTACTTCACTTTCATTTCCTAACACTCAAGCTTCATCAAAAATGGAGAGAGGAATGAGAAATTAAAACTCCAAGCCCTAGTTCATTTGCAAATCCAACATCTAACTCCAAATCCAAAGAGAAGCCATTGATTCAAGCTTCTTGTGTTGAGATTGAAGTGTGGTTGATTCTTCCTTTGCTTTCAAGCTTCTCCTTCATTGATTTTGTGAAAATGTGAGATTTTTATCTCACATCTTTGTCTATAACTATCTTTGACTGTTGGGTATGAATTCCTAGCACTTATTCATATGCATTTGCTTTTGGTTTGGATTGAATTGATGAAAATCCCAATTTTTAGTGTTTTGGGTTCAAATCCTAACTTTGATGATTTAATACGTTTTTGGTGACGCATCGATGAGCCAATAGGACTAGGTAGCCGATGGTCGTAATCCCCTAGCGTTCGTGCTCGACCGGTTGCAAATTGAGAGAGTTTTTGCACTTCTGCTCCTTAGGTCGCTCGGCCTGCACCATTTGAATTGCTCGGCCTACATATAGGGCGCGCCATGCTTAGGTCGTGCCATGGGATAGGTCGTTCCACCATTTAGGTCGTCCTATGCTTAGGTCGTGCCATGGGATAGGTCGTTCCACTACTTAGGTCGCGCCATGTTATGTCGCGTTCCTTAGGTCGCTCGCCTTGCTAATGAGTCGGCCTGCACATTTAAGTCACTCGGCCTGCAGTTAGGTCGCACGCCTTAGGTCGCGCCATGCTTTATCTCGTAACCATTTAGGTCGCTTGGCCTGCTATATCCCGCACCAACTTAGTTCACGCCATGCTATACGTCGTGCCAAGCCATACGTCGCGCCATGTTAAGTTGCCTTGTTAGGCCGCATGTTATTTCTTAAGTCGCTGATCTCTTAGATCGTACGCCGTGGAGTCGCATGTGTTGAGCCGATGATTTCTTGTGTTGAATTATGTTAAGTCGTAAGTCGTGACTATTAAGTCGCAAGGGTATTTCCACTAATGGATTTGGAATCGAATTTTTCGGATTTTATTTACGTTTTCGAATGTGAATTTTTGTGACTTATTGTTTCTACAATCATTTTTGTGATTTGTCATTTTAAAAATATGAAGGTTTCAATACTAGCAGTAAATATCAAAACTCTTTCATCAAAACGATTTCAACCTTATTTTACTACAAAGCTTGTTTTTTAAACCGTTTTCCAATCTACTAGTATATATAAACCTTTACCTCACTCGTACGAGAAATCTAATTAAACGGCTTAGTAAAACTAGTGGTATGAAACGCTTGCGTTTACTTCGCCGGTTAATTCTTGGACTTTTTCGATTGAATCTCTTATGACAATTTTCGATGGTGATCTACAATTTGTTCGTAAATATTTAAGTTAAGCTAGTAGTTATGGGACATGAGGCTAAGCTTATATATTTACTAGCTTACTGTAATTGACACTTCTTGATGATGTTGATGATCATTTTTGCGATTTAGTCTAGCAAATGTGCGATGTCTCTTTGTCTACGAGGGAGACTAAACCCCGTTGCTGTGGAGCTTCGGCTCAACTTGGTAGGGTAGCGACCCATGGTCTTCGGGCCGTTTTGTGGAGCTTCGGCTCAAAATTAATGGTTAGCAACCATGGAATAGCGTTCCATTTTGTGATACACGTGTTGATGAGTTTTCATGCTCCCGTTTTGTGATAGGCCTCCCCCTTCTTGTGATTTCTGGATTTCCTTTGATGAATTCTAGAATTGGTGTTTCACCATTTTTCGTGATTTACATTGATATGTTTTATCAATATTTGTGCATTGGTGAATTTGTGTGTCATTAACTTTTGTGATTGACATTGATATAATTGTAAATACTTATGGTTTTAGTGAATAAAAGTAAAGAGTATGACAATTTTTTTGATCTTTGAGAAGATTCTTGTGATATTGATTAATCTCTTGTTGATTTTCAATTACATACTTATCACAATATGGTTTTATGGTTATCATACGTTTTTGTCATATCTCTTATTCTATATCATTTCATCTGATATTTATAGGTAGACTGATCCGTTTATTATTTTCTTATTAAATAATACTCGGGTCAGACCGAGATGTTACAGGTGCTTCTGCTTGACTTCACAGCTGGGATTATCACCCTGACTTTTGGCTAACTACTTAGATTAGTAGTTTTTGTTGTATACATTTGAGATATAGACTCATTGATGTATCCATATTCTTTTGTCTAGCACTTGTAGCTATTCTTTTGTGATATTGTGGATCTTGTCTGACCACTACTCTGATGAACACTTTTATGTGTTATATATTCATATCTATTTCCGCCTTTGTGATATGGATGTCTATGACTGATTTGTGTTATGTTTATTTCTATTTTTTTTTCCGAAGAATATATATAGCCACCGGGTAGTAGCTTTGAGTTTGTATCGGTATGTCGGATTTCCTCCTGAAACCAAATGCATGTTGTACTATCTGACATATCTGTGCTCGCACAAAGCAATTACGCGGAGGGTCGCTCCTCAACAGCCTTATTCTCCACACTAGTTGACGGCATTGCCCCGTAGTGTCCTTGGCTAGAGTGGGTATAGAGGTAGGGTGTCACAGCTTGGTATCAGAGCGAATCTTCGGAACAATGTAGAATAATCTAGCAAGGATCATCGTCCTAAGTCCTTCTTAGGAGTCATGGTTTAGGATTTTATTCGAGTCTTCGTACCGATTCATCCTATTTTCTTTATGATTCCTTGTTTTATCTATCAAGATTGCTTGATATTCATTTGGTGAATAACCTTATCCTTCTTCTTTCTTTCTTTCTAAAGGAAGAGAAATGGTTAGACCTAGCCGTCCCAGCGCCGGTCAATCTAGTGCTACTCCCCAAGATGGAGTATTTATGTCTGCCCAGCAGCTTCTTGATCTAGTAAAGAATGCTCAAGCAACCGGATCTAATCCAGAGTCTACTCACCCTAAGTCTGGATTTGCACGTTTGTGCAACAATTATACCAATTTGGGTGGGAAGCCATTCAAAGGATCTGAAACTATTATTGAAGTCCAGGCTTGGCTGAGAACGTGCGATCGAATCTTTTCTCGCTTGAATCTTATTTATCTTCACCGTGTTCAGGTGGCCTCTAGTATGCTCCAAGAAAGAGCATTAGATTGGTATGAGCTTCTGATTTCTGAAATAAATGAAGCGGATCTTACTTGGGAGAAATTCCGGGAACGCTTCGAGTTAAAATTTATGCCAGAAGCTGAGAAGGTGACTTTGGTTCGTTGTTTCATAGACCTTGTTCAAGGTGAATCCTCTGTGGCAGACTATGTCGCATCATTCGAGTCACTTTCTAAATACGGGGTCGAGTACATAAACACCCCATTGAAGAAGAACCAAAGATTTGTCTATGGCTTGAACAAAAATCTCAAAAAGCCATTACTTCTAAAATTATAAGTTTTTTAATCAACTTTTTGATATCGCTCTTCGACTTGAAGAGGCAGATAAAGAAAGTGGCGTTGAAGTAATGGGTGCCAAACCAAACTTCACCAACAAGAAAAGGCTCAATAAGTTCAAAGGTCCTTATCCCAATAATAAGAAAGGGAAGCAAGCCTCTCCGGCAACTAAGACTTCTACCTCTAGTGGTGGACAATGCTACAACTGTGGTTAAGTGTTCAAAGCCCCGAGCTTGCCGCTATTACAAAAGCCCGAACCATTATATATCTTCGTGTCCCAAACTTCAAAATAGGACGGAGGGAAAGCTTAATGTTGCTCAAGCCCCTGGCAATACATCTCGTGGTCAAGGTATTTCTCATTCTATCCTTGATGGCATTATTTTATTTCGTGATCATCCTATTTGAGTTCTTTTTGACACGGGTGCGTCCCACTCTTTTATTTCAAAAGAACTTGTTGATACTTTTTCTTTAGATGTTTTGTGTTTAATGACTTCTTTGAGAATTGTGAATCCGGTTGATGGATCCGCAACAATCAGTTTATTGTGTAAGGATGTCGAGATTATTTTGTGTGATTTTTCTTTCCGAGCCGATTTGCATGTTACGCGCTACTTAGGCTTTGGAATGATTTTAGGAATGGATTGCCTTAACCGCTACGAAGCCCAAATCCGATGTCCCTAGCGGACAATTCATCTTCGTTATCCTCAATCTGTTAAGCAGATTTCTATTAACCTTAAAGATTCGGATTCCATCTTGGTTGCATCTTTATATTCTTTAAATCCTCATGAGACGATAATGATGATGAGGAAGATATTATTTCTCTTATTCACATTGTTCGTGAATTTTCCGACATATTTGAGCCTGTTTTAGGATTACCACCTAAGCGAGCAATTGAGTTCAGAATTAATCTCATCCCTAGCTCAACCGATCACTCGTCCTCCTTATCGCATGTCCAATAAAGAAAATGAGGAAATGCGCAAACAATTATCCGAACTGGAGACGAAGCAATTTATTCACTCTAGTCCCTCGCCTTGGGGAGCTTCGGCTATTTTTGTGAAGAAATCTGATGGTACACTTAGGCTTTACGTTGACTACCGCAAGCTTAATGATCTTACTATCAAAAATAAATATCCTTTACCTCGGATCGATGATATATTTGATCAACTTAGTGGCGCTAGAGTCTTTTCACAATTAGACTTAGCTACCGATTTTCATTAGCTTCGTATTGCAGAGGATAGTATTCCTTTGACATCGTTTCGTACTCGTTATGGATCTTATGAATGGCTTATTATGCCATTTGGTTTAACGAATGCTCCGGCTTATTTCGTTGACCTTATGAATAGAGTTTTCAAAGACTTCCTCGATCGGTTTGTTCTTATCTTTATTGATATTCTTGTGTATTCAAAAACCAAGGAGGAGCATGAAAAGCATCTTCGGATTGTGTTGGAAACTCTTAGGAGTAATCAATTAAAGGCAAAATTTTCTAAGTGCCACTTTTGGTAATCTCGTGTGAAGTTTCTCAGTCATATTATTTCCGAATCCGGAATTTCTATGGATCCTTCAAAGATTGAAGCGATTTAAAATTGAAAGAGACCGGAGAGTGTGACGAAGATCCATAGCTTCCTTGGATTGGCGGGCTATTACCGTCGTTTTATCAAAGACTTTTCTAAAATTGCCGTGCCTCTTACTAGTTTGACAAAGAAGGGAGTTAAATACTTTTGTTCGGACAAACGTGAAGCTTCTTTCCAGAATTTAAAAGAACTCCTTTCCGATGCTCCTATTCTGGTGATTCCCGAGGGAAACCAAGATTTTACTATTTATACCGATGCTAGCCACATTGGTTTGGGTGCCGTTCTTATGCAAAGAGAACGTGTTATTGCTTATGCTTCTAGGCAATTGAAGCCAGTCGGGACTAGATATGCCACTCATGATTTAGAACTCGCGGCTATTTTTTTCGCCCTTCGTATTTGGCGTCATTATCTTTTGGGAGAAAAATTTATTCTGTACACCGATCATAAATCTTTGAAGTATCTATTTTCTCAAAAGGAACTTAATTTGCGTCAACAACGTTGGCTCGAATTTCTTGCAGCTTATGATCTTGATATTCTTTATACTCCCGGAAAGGGAAATCGTGTTGCAGATGCACTTAGTCGTAAGCAACAAGCGGTTGTTTCTATGATGATATCCGAATGGAATGATCTCGGAATTCTATCCACTTGTGAGATTCGAGATCGTATTTCCGATTTATGTTCATCTCTTGTTTTATGTAGCCTTGAGGCTCATCCTTCTCTCTTAGACCGCATTCTTGAAGCTCAAAATCTAGATCCCGAATTGGCTCTTCTTGGCCAAAATTTTAGGGATAAATTGATATTGAAGGTTTGAAAGACTTTGATATTGATTCTCGTGGCGGTATTCGGAAATTTATCGTGCCAAATATTAGTAATCTTCGTAAAGACATTTTAGAAGATTCTCATCGTTCTAAATTTACCATTCATCCCGGTAGTAGTAAAATGTACGCGGACATGAAGCGACTTTGTTATTGGGAGGGAATGAAATCTGATATTGCTAACTTTGTTAAGTGTTGCATGACTTGCCAACTCATTATGGTCGAACATTAAAGGCCCGGTGGGTTATTGCAACCTTTAGAAATTCCAATTTGGAAGTGGGACCAAATTTCCATGGATTTTATAGATGGCCTTCCCCATCCTCGTTCGGGTCATGATAGCTTATGGGTGATAGTTGATAGACTTACTAAATCCGCCCATTTTATTCCCGTTCGGTCTAACCGGACTGTTCCTCTTTTGGTCAAGCTCTTTATTAAAGAAATTGTAAAATCGCATGGAGTTCCTTCTTCTATTGTTAGTGATCGTGATCCATTGTTTACTAGAGGATTTTGGAAGAGTCTTCAAAAAGCTTTGGGAACGAAGCTTAATTTTAGCACCGCTTATCATCCTCAGTCCGATGGACAAACTGAGCGTGTGAATCAAACTCTTGAAGATCTTCTTCGTGCATGTGTTCTTGATTTTGGTGGAAGTTGGGAAGATCATATTTCTCTTGTCGAGTTTTCCTATAATAATAGCTTCCAATCTAGCATTGGTATGGCTCCTTTTGAGGCACTCTATGGAAGACCATGCCGATCTCCTTCTTGTTGGCTTGAGGCCGGTGAGAAGCTGGTTTTAGGTCCAGATTTTATTCGTGATTCCGCAGAGAAGATTGACCTTATTCGTCATAGGATGAAAGAAGCCCAGAGTAGACAAAAATCCTATGCCGATAACCGGAGAAGGAAATTAGAATTTTCTGTGGGAGATCTTGTATTTATTCGTATTTCACCTATGAAGGGTGTTGTACATTTCAGTCGATCGGGAAAGTTAGCACCTCCATATATTGGTCCATTTCCTACCACCGAACGTATTGGTTCCGTGGCTTATCGTCTTTTATTACCGGCTTAGTTTTCTGCTATTCATGACGTGTTTCACGTTTCTCAATTACGGAAATGCCTTCGAGATTCCGATTCTATTCTTGAGCCCGGTGTTGTGGAAGAGATTGAAGTTTCGCCTAATTTAACTTATGAGCAACATCCTATTCGTATTATTGCTTCGGAGGTCAAGCGCCTTTGAAATAAAGATGTTCCGCTTGTTTAGGTTCAATGGACCTCAAATCCTAAGGATTGCTCTTGGGAATCTAGGGAGTTCATCGAGCGAACACATCCGGACTTACTTTCCCGTGCTCTTTGAGGTGAATTTCTTATTTCAAGTTTCTTTTGTGTTGATATGCTTTTATGGTTGTTACCTTATATTTTCTTCTTAAATATTGTGAGGATACAATTTCTTTAAGGAGGGGAGTCTGTAACAACCCGCATATTTTACGATTGAATATTTAAATATTTTATTTTAATATTTTATCGTTAGTCGGATTTTAGTCCGAAAAGTTACTTTTTGCATACGGTTGAATTAGGACTCGGGACCACTTCCATTGGGTCCAAAACACCATTTGCGATCCTTTTGAGTATAAACGTTGATATGTTTGGAGTTAGTGGAATTTTGTCACTTTTTCACTTTGGGCTTTGGGTTTGGTTTAGCCCATTAGCCTAAACTATTAACTCTAGCTCAACCCCCTCATCCCTTCATTACTTCACTTTCATTTCCTAACACTCAAGCTTCATCAAAAATGGAGAGAGGAATGGGAAATTAAAACTCCAAGCCCTAGTTCATTTGCAAATCCAACATCTAACTCCAAATCCAAAGAGAAGCCATTGATTCAAGCTTCTTGTGTTGAGATTGAAGTGTGGTTGATTCTTCCTTTCCTTTCAAGCTTCTCCTTCATTGATTTTGTGAAAAGGTGAGATTTTTATCTCAGATCTTTGTCTATAACTATCTTTGATTGTTGGGTATGAATTCCTAACACTTATTCATGTGCATTTGCTTTTGGTTTGGATTCAATTGGTGAAAATCCCAATTTTTAGTGTTTTGGGTTCAAATCTTTAAAAATCCTAACTTTGATGATTGAGCATGTTTTTGGTGATGCATCGAGGAGCCAAGAGGACCGGGTAGCCGATGGTCGTAATCCCCTAGCGTCCGTGCTCGATCGGTTGCAAATTGAGAGAGTTTTTGCACTTCTACTCCTTAGGTAGCTCGACCTGCACCATTTGAATTGCTCGGCCTGCATATAGGTCACGCCATGCTTAGGTCGCGCCATGGGATAGGTCGTTCCACCATTTAGGTCGTCCCATGCTTAGGTCGCGCCATGGGATAGGTCGTTCCACCACTTAGGTCGCGCCATGTTAGGTCGCGTTCCTTAGGTCGCTCGCCCTGCTAATGAGTCGGCCTGCACATTTAAGTCACTCGGCCTGCAGTTAGGTCGCACGCCTTAGGTTGCGCCATGCTTTATCTCGCAACCATTTAGGTCGCTCGGCCTGCTATATCCCACACCAACTTAGGTCGCGCTATGCTATAGGTCGCGCCAAGCCATAGGTCGCGCCATGTTAAGTTGCCCTATTAGGCCGCATGTTATTTCTTAAGTCGCTGATCTCTTAGGTCGTACGCCATGGAGTCGCATGTGTTGAGCCGCTGATTTCTTGTGTTGAATTATGTTAAGTCGTAAGTCGTGGCTGTTAAGTCGCAAGGGTATTTCCACTGATGGATTTGGAATCGAATTCTTTGGATTTTATTCACGTTTTCGAATGTGAATTTTTGTGACTTATTGTTTCTACAACCATTTTTGTGATTTGTCATTTTAAAAATATGAAGGTTTAAATACTAGCAGTAAATATCAAAACTCTTTCATCAAAACGATTTCAACCCTATTTTACTACAAAGCTTGTTTCTTAAACCGTTTTCTAATCTACTAGTATATATAAACCTTTACCTCACTCGTACGAGAAATCTAATTAAATGGCTTAGTAAAACTAGTGGTATGAAACGCTTGCATTTACTTCATCGGTTAATTCTTGGATTTTTTCTTCGATAGAATCCGTTGTGAAAATTTTCGAGTGGAGATCTACAATTTGTTCGTAAATGTTTAAGTTAAGCTAGTGGTTATGGGACATGAGGCTAAGCTTATATATTTACTAGCTTACTGTAATTGACACTTCTTGATGATCGTTGATGATCATTTTTGTGATTTAGACTAGCAAATGTGCGATGTCGCTTTGTCTACGAGGGAGACTAAACCCCGTTTCTATGGAGCTTCGGCTCAACTTGGTGGGGTAGCGACCCATGGTCTTCGGGCCGTTTTGTGGAGTTTCGGCTCAAAATTAATGGTTAGCAACCATGCAATAGCGTTCTATTTTGTGATACACGTGTTGGTGAGTTTTCATGCTCCCGTTTTGTGATAGGCCTCCCCCTTCTTGTGATTTCTGGATTTCCATTGATGATTTCTAGAACTGGTGTTTCACCAATTTTCGTGATTTACATTGATATGTTTTATCAATATTTGTGCATTGGTGAATTTGTGTGTCATTAACTTTTGTGATTGGCATTGATATGATATAATTGTCAATACCTATGGTTTTAGTGAATAAAAATAAAGAGTATGACATTCTTTTTGATCTTTGAGAAGATTCTTGTGATATTGATTAATCTCTTGTTGATTTTCAATTACATACTTATCGCAGTATGGTTTTATGTTTATCATACGTTTTTGTCATATCTCTCATTCTATATCATTTCATATGATATTTATAGTTAGACTGATCCGTTTATTATTTTCTTATTAAATAATACTCGGGTCAGACCGAGATGTTACAGGTGCTTCTGCTTGACTTCACAGCTGGGATTATCACCTTGACTTTTGGCTAACTACTTAGATTAGTAGTTTCTGTTGTATACATTTGAGATATAGACTCATTGATGTATCCATATTCTTTTATCTAGCACTTGTGGCTATTCTTTTGTGATATTGTGGATCTTGTTTGACCACTACTCTGATGAACACTTTTATGTGTTATATATTCATATCTATTTCCGCCTTTGTGATATGGATGTCTGTGACTGATTTGTGTTATGTTTATTTCTATATTTGTTTCCAAAGAATATATATAGCCACCGGGTAGTAGCTTTGAGTTTGTATCGGTATGTCGGATTTCCTCTTGAAACCAGATGCATGTTGTACTATCTGACATATCGGTGCTCGCACAAAGCAATTACGCGGAGGGTCGCTCCTCAACAGCCTTATTCTCCGCGCTAGTTGACGGCATTACCCCGTAGTGTCCTTGGCTAGAGTGGGTATAGAGGTAGGGCGTCACACCAAACTAGATAATTAAATTCAATTATCTTAAATCCTTACTTAGCTTAATAAAAAAATGAATAACACAATACTCTCTTTAGTATAAATTTTATTAAATTAGCCTAACAGAGAAAATAAACTAATTAATCAAATTTTAGCCTAATAAAATGATTAAATCATCTTTAACAAATAATTCTCTAAACTAAATAAAATAAATTAATCTGAGTAAAATTCTTCTTTAGCTTAACTCTAACATTAGAGAAATTAAATTCTCAAACCAATTAGATTATGAATTTTTGAATTTCAAATTGCTAACTTAATTTATAAATATAAAATCCAATAATTGATTTAAACAACATTTCAATTAAATTGAAATCCATTTTTAGGAAATGATAACTAATATCCCTTCATAAATTAAATCATTTATCCAAAATTAAATTAAATTTCCCAACTAAATTTCACTAATCCATGATTTAAATTAATTAACACTAATTAGTCATAATTAATTAGGTCATTAACAGCAGGGTTGTTACAGAGACTTTGTTTGTTAATATCTGAACTCAGATCTAGTAGATGGATCCTTCCTTATTGAAATCCACTTGTAAATGATGATAAATATTGATCGTGGTAGTCCCATCTAGAGAAACCGGGCGATGACTACAAGATTCAAGATCCTTTACCAAAGAGCAAGTGGATGGATTCATACAATATTGATCGCACTGAGTCTCGACTAGAAAGTGAGGATCAGATTGCAAGGTATAATTTCCTTTGCCGAATAACAAGCAAATGGACTTGTTTGATCGCTTTAAGTTTCAATCGAAAGCAGGGACCAGAGTGCAAGAAGTAAGTCACCTCGTTGGAGCGTGAGCAGATAGGCTTGCTTTAGTCATTGAGTTCCCTCATCAGAGAGAGAACATATTGGGTTCAGCAAGGGTCCGGAGAGACCATACATTTACTTACATCCCTGAATTGTTATCGAGTTTGTTGGCAATCCGGAGGGATCATAGATCTACCTATCGAGCTTTCAAGTAATGATCCAGAGTAATCAGGAACTGAATAAAACATCGAATGCATAACCCGGAGACAACAAAATCTAGACTTTGGCTTTAAATGCCACTAGACCTTGAAACAACTCCTTAGCTATCATAGCCTAGAATGACCTTCAATTTACAGACGAATCCAAAGGAACATGATGATTCACAACAATTTGATTGGCTGACAATGACAAATTTCAACTATTGACCCATCAACTTCGATACTTGTTCTTGTACAAAACACATCTTCCATTCACAAGACATGCTTTGGCGGGAATATGTTAGCTCTCTTTTTGACTAGGCAACATTCAATGAACTTGACGAATCAAACTTGAAAGTTATTAAGATCATAAACCCGAAGAAATAACTGCAAAGAAGAAAAACTAAACATAACTAGAATAACAAGATCAAGAACAAGTCACTCCAAAAATTCTAAGATCAAAAATCAAGTGATGGATCGTCACTGATCCATATATTCTTACCCAAAGTGCACCAAATTACTTGCACTCCTATGTCGTTATGCCAATAGCCATCTTCAAAATTCAGACCATTAATCTCATGCAATCTATTGTCGATATCCTCAACACTTGAAACTAACAACTCCACTCCATCTCCAATCCATCACTTTGTCTAAGAAACCAGCTCCAAACATTACAAACAAGATGAGAAATAAGAAACAAATAACAAGTTTCTTCATCATAAAGAGTTCAAACCAATCCACAAGCAAGTCTTATGGATCGGTACTGATCTGTGCCTATGGATCGGTACCGATCCATAGTAATTGATGATGTAGCCACGCTTGTTAGTGGAGAGTTGATGATCGTACGTGGGAGAAGTGATGGAGACTGTAGGAGAGCGTATTTTAATGGTCTACAACTATAAATAGAGGGATAAGGGCTCATTTTGGAAGATTTTTTGCTTCCTTGCTTTTTTCATACTTCTTGTAATCGGCTATCGAGTGGTACCGAACCATAAGAACTATACCTGAAAATATCAATAAAATGACCAAAAACTCTAAGTGGACATAGGCACCGATTAGCCGAACAACTAAAACCTTGTGCGTATTGTTCTTAATCATTTTAATTTGCTTTTCTTCATTTCTTTCTCTACTAAATCTATTGGGTGTTTGTACCATTTTTGATTCAAACAGGTGATTAGAACAGTAACTATTTAGTAAAATCCTAGGGTAAATATTTTTTTTATGTCCTTGAAACCAAATTCTTTATAAATGATTGACCCTTGAAATGATACTTAAAAACAAGGAAATCATAACCCTTTACTTTATTTAAAATTTTATGCCAAGATGTAACATGTTTTTGTAAAATAACTTTGATGAACTATGAAACCATTTAGAGGTTGTCACACCTCAAAACCTTAGGCTATGAAGCAATATATAATAAAACCGTTTGAATTGATAAAGTGCGGCATTGATAAGCCGTTGTGGGTTATCACATCCCTTTATGTCGCTATCGGTTGAAGCATTTGATTTAATAAAGCATAAGGCCATAAGGCCAAAATCATTTATGTTGCATAGCATAACTATATAGTTTGCTGAATATAAGTGGCATAGTCTTTTATTTGCATAGTATAAAGCTTTAAAACTTGGAAATATGGGAATGTAACATTTTTGCTGACATTGATGACCTTCGGCGTCAATATCATAGAGTCAATAATATCATTTATGTCGATATAAAAAATAGTCGGCATCATTGTCATTTATATCGATGTCGAAAGTAAGGTTTACATGCGGCATTACTACGTAAAGTAATAATTCCGAAATTATATATATGCGACATCAAGCCCTTTAATATCAATGTTGAAATCGCGGCATTGCTGCCTTATAAAATTGATGTTGGTATAAAACATGTGGCATAGGAACATGCGAAATAGAAAATAGGCAGCATGGAAAACATGCACCATCATTAATAGTTGCGGCATAGATGGACGTCGGCATTGATTAATAACGACGTGACAATCTCGTATTAACATAAAAACTGTTTTATTCTTTAAAAAACAATTTCTTTTCACCAACTCCAATTCTTTGTCAAATTGCTATTGGATAAGAAACTTATTTATCAAATCCCTTTTCAAAAATTCTCCTATGAATCGGACAAATATTCTCCAAAATAATTTTGTAAACCAATAATTTTATATTATTATTTTAATAAAATTATTAAGCTTTTCTAGCCTAATAAATTCATAATAAGTCATAAATACTTGGGAAAAATCCCCAAAAATCATAATAAATCAGAATTTATATATTCTTCAATAAATAAAATTTTGGGACCAAAAACATTATTTAATTATCTTTAATAAGTAAAACTCAAAATAAATTAAATTTCTCTTTTAGGAAATTCATAAAATATTCATACTTTCTTAAAAAATTATGAAATTAAAAACCCACTTCTAGAATAATGTTTCTAACATCATATCCAAATTTCAAGTCAAATTGATGTTATAAACTAGGTTTTCATTCTTAAAACTATTAAATAATTCCATAATGAATCCAATATTCCATCATTCAAGCATATAATCAACTAATCAATCATAACATGGCACAATAACAACATATGATTCAGGTTTAGGCATAAAACCGAAATAAACATGCAGTAGGAAGATGGATAACTATTATTCACCTTGATTTGATAAAGAGACGTGAGATCTAATGTTGATTTGATTTCCCTAAGCTTCTCTTTGGTTTCCCATCCTTTTCTCCCCTTAGATCTTCTAGCAATGGCTGGCCTTGGTCTTCTTTAGTTTGTATGAAGTGATTGTGAATGAGGAAGTGAGAATGGAAGGGTTTAGATTTAGGAAACATAGCCTTTTCCTATTTTGCGCATCATATTATTCCTCCTTTTTAAGTTATAATCAATTCTATTAACTTATTAATTAAGACATGACCAATTTTAATTATCAAATCTCATTCTTCTTACCACCATACAATATTTTATTTAATCTACCTAATTAAATATCTTAAATAATGTTAATCAAAATTAGGGATGTTACATTACATCTTATAGTAACAATTCTGATTTCATTTATTCATATATTCACCTTGCTTGTTTGAATATACGCTTGTTTTATTACATTTATTAGATCCCCTTTTGCTTTGACTCGATTAATAACACATGTTCTTCTTGTTAATTTTTATTTTGATCCATTATACGATATACTTTAATTATCACATAATTATCTTATTAACATTAGATCTATCACATGCAACAACTCATTTAATCTATTGTTTATGTAGTTTAGATCTAAAGCTTTTATCATGAATTTATACATGGATAAGTTGTCCTAATTAATTTTGTTATTATTTAAAATATTGTTTAACAAAACATGGTTTTGATTAAAGTCTAAGTTATAACTAATTATATCTTGTTAAATACACAAATATAAATAAAACACATATATTATCTATTTACAATTCTTTGGAAATTGAATGTATGATTTTCATGGTTGTTGTTTTGATTATAATTTTGTCATTGTATAGTTCTGTTTGAAAGTTGTTTTAGAAAATAAAGCGGACTGTTGTGCAAGACATCATAAACCTTTTCATTTCCTTTTAAGTTAAACTTAGGTTCTAATTTATTACTTTAATTAAAACTATATAAGACTATAAACTTTATATATAAGGGATTTTCAATCAAGGGGCTATTAGTTCAAAATAATAAGTTTTAAGGATAATACTTCTGAAAAATTAGTTTTAAGGATAATTTATAGGAAAATGATAGACAAAGTTACATTTTCAATTATACAGAAAAAACAATATATGAATTTATCGTTTTCCTATATAACTTAAAAAGATAAATGAATTTATCGTTTTCCTGTAAATTGTCCTTGAAAATAATTATTCAGTAGTGTTGCCCTTAAAACTTATTATCCTAGACTGAGAAGCCCTTCAACCTAATTTTCACTATTTTTGTGTGTGTCTTTGAGTTCTAGTTTTAAACATAGTTTGCAATTGTTTGTGTTCATGTGTGCATGTTTATATATATGTTATTTATTATATACATATTTTATAACAAAATTATCGACAAATTAAAGGCATATATAATGGGCAAAGCAATTTTTGAGGTGTAAATCCCAACACCTACATATGTACACATTAATTATGTGTACTGCTTATATGTTGTACTTACATAATATGCACTAGAGTATATTTGAATATACTTCTAATTTATTCTACGTATAAATTTCTCATTAGTGACATTTAATAAATCAATCAATTTAATTAAAGAATGAAAAATGAAAGTTTCTTTTCCCAAATAAAGCAAAATCTTCCCTCAATTAGTTGCACAACTTTTATGTAACGACCCAAAATTCTGGTCATTTGATTTCAAATGTTTAATTAATTTTAATATTTAAATAATTGGATTTTGGAATTTAATAACTTATAATTCAAATGTAGGGAATGATTAAATATTTGAATTATGAAACTGAATGTTAATTAAATGGATTTAATATTTTTATTCAACTTCTTTTAATTAATAAATAATATTGGTGAATTCAATTTGTAAATTTATTTACAAATATAAATAGATAGGATAAAATATTGGTCATTAAATATAAAAATGATATTTCAATATGGGGAATTATCATTCTGGGGCACTGCAATGACCCGTGATTTTTATCGTCTTAAGTTATTAATATTTATTTTTAATATTCAATAATACGGTCTTTTAATCAAAATATAATCCTTGTTAAACAATACTTGGTAATAATAGATAGTTTTAAATCAAGATAATATTTTGAATTTTCTAGATTTTATTTATTAAATAGAAAATTGACTTAATTTGGAATTTCTTATATATATATTCATGACAACAAAATCAATATATAAATTTAAAACAAATTCATATCAAATAAATATGAATGATAAGTATATACATATAAGTTCAAAAAGATATATATAATATTATAAACTAAATAAAAGTTTATATTGAAAATAATGTATGATGGAAAGTAAAGAAAAGAAGTGTGTGTATATATATATGAAAATACAATATGATGGAAATGAGAGAAGATTAAATAAAACTATTTAACCATTTTAAAAATATAAAAGTACATGGATATGATGACTTAAAAAAACTATTTATATTTAAAGTACCACTTTATATGATTTTGTTCTCAAGATATAGTAAACTAGCTCCTAGAATCAAATGGAAGTTTAACTATGTGAGTAAAGAGCAAAACATCAAAAAGTTACGACCAAAAGTGTACATGTAAAAAAGGAAAGAAAAAATCAAACACATTGCCTGGTCAAAGAAGAATGCAGGTTGAAAATTAGACTTCATCTTAAACTTCCTATCAAGCCACCAAAACTTAAACTCAGGCCACCAACATTTCATTTCAATCTATCACAAAACTAAGTACAGTAGACTACAAATCTCTTGAGCCCCAAAATATTGTACAAAGTTATCATTATATTTTGGATAAACATGTATATATCGGGGTATGTATGTGTGTATGTTTTAGTTCGTTCGAACCTGTAAACATTCTATAAAATAAACACTGAGAAGAAAAAAAAGAAGAAAATAACAAGCCTGCTCTGTCAAGATAAAAAACAAGACAAGTGAGCAAGTATGCAGATTGTAACATCCCGCCTTTTTATACGCTTTAAATCGACCCATGTGCCAATTCAAACCATACGGAAGGGCGGATTGTTATGGGGTAAATAAGAAAAACAAGAAAGAAATAAAACAAACAGAATCTCACATCGGAAGGATAAAATATAATAATCAAATATACATTTCATGAAGCTGTTTTTCAAAATATTTAATTATACTTACAATATATATATCATAGTTATACATACTATAGAATATCAATAATGCAGTGGAATACAATAGTGTAGTGGAACAATATAATATATATTAATAATAATACTGAAATCTTCGTCTTCGTCCTCCGGCGATAAAGCCTTCAATCCTGAAATGCTCGGACTGACCCGAGCGAATTGAAAATACAAAATCCTCGAGTCATAACTAAAAGCTCTTATGTAAGTTAAATCAACAGAAGTAAATATGAGTGCAGTAACTCAATAGATGCTCGGGATTTACATCTCTTAAGGATCCGTTAAACTATTTGCTATGTAGTATATTTCGCTATTATAATAGTGTCTAATTGTAAAAAAAAACTTACTTTTAAATAGCGTTAAGGCTTTACAATTTCCACCTTAACACGTTTATATATTCCCATAGTCTATACAGTATCGTAATCTCCCCCGTACTAGGCGTCGTCATAGGGCACTCCATAGGTATGGTACAAAACCAAAATCGTATAAGGCGCGCTAGGGTAGGTGACACGACACAACTAGGCAATGCCAGGGTAGATATATCAATTACACTTTCGGGTCGGTAACACGTAGCTGCTACTACCTCCCACCTCGAACAACACCCCCAAATGAAAGAAATCAAGAGTGGCCACCGAATCAATCCAAAAATCAAAGTAGAATATCGAAGGGATGTGTCCGATCAAAGGTGCTACCTCAATTAACCCGTCAATCGCTCCTGTTTTAGCCACCTTATACCAACTCATGGGAGTTGGGTCCACGTATTTACCTCAAAGGAAACGCCGCCGCCATCCTACTTCATTCTAGAATCTCACCGCGTACACGATTGTTAAAGTGGTTTTCAGAGTTGGCAGAGAGTATGACAACTTCCGATCCCGGTCTCTTCAACAACCAAACGTTATTATAACATCGCGGTCTCTTCAAAATAGTTTATACTTTAAAACCAGAATATAATATCCATTTCAAATCCATATAAATACGATATCATTTCCTCTTTGAAAAACCCAAATCAATTAGATACCCTTTTCAAATATATCCCTTTCTAAACCCATAATAATTTCAAAGTTATAATATTTCTAAACCCAACGCTTGAAATATAGACTTTCAAAAATATAAACTTTGAATTTCATAACTCTGGAATGTAACCCCACCACTTAATGGGTTAAATATAATTACTTTATATATTAAAATAGTTTCTTCACCTTCACAATTCAATTCCAATTATAGATTTTAAATTTCCAAATAAACCATTTAAATTTCCATGTATTTCAAATCTTTAAATATTACACCATTTCAAAACGTATTCTTTGATAATTTCGTATATACCCAATTTCCATTTCTATTATATCGATCTGAAATATTTAATAAATACAATATAATTTAAGTAAAACTTTTACTTCACCTAACTGGATATTCTTTCAATTTATTAACTTAGCATATCAACTTTATATTCATTTAAATCCCTCTAAACCAAAGTTAATTATAAGAATCATACCCTTTAAAATCTCAATTTTATTTAAGTTTCAAATCAATTTATTCGAGTATAATTCTTAAATAATTCAATTCAAACTAGTTTTATATTTTTATTCCAACTTAAATTTTTATTTAAGTCATTAAAACTTTATATATATACAATATTTTGACTGGTACTTAACCATATAATATAAACAATCTAACTCCATAAATAAACTTATTGTTATTACACAAATTTATACATAGTTTGAATTCAAGAAATTAACTGTATATATAAAATAATATTTATATAATATCAAAATTAAATTTATTAAACCGTATATTTCTTTCCAAAACCATAGAAAATCATTAAAAAATATATTTTATATATATACCGCGATGCCTGTATATAATTTTCTATCCTATGGTCAAGTGATACGGATATTTATCATTTCAATCCACAATTTAAAAATAAAAATTGCGGTTGTATATCATTTTAAACCGCAATCCTGAATGAAATGAAAATGCATAATAACTTGCAGTTTATAAGAATATAAAATACACATTCATTCATCCAATATCAACCATCAACCATTTATCACAATCATCATCCAAATTCAAACAGTACATCAATATATAACAGGTGATAATAACAGGTATCAACTATCAGTTTATATTCAAAATAAATTATAACTGTTTAACTGGCACTTTATATAAAAATAAATAACAATTTAACTGGCAGTTAATATGAAATAATGAATTAAATAATAAGTTAATTAAATAAATGCAAATTAACTGAGATAATGATGAAATATATGCCAAACAGCTATAAATAAATTTCAAATCACATCATAAATAAATTTAACAAACATAAGTAATCTTAGAAGTCGTGAGTGGGTTAAAACACTCACCTTTTGAATTTAAATTGAATTTAAATCCAATTTAAACCCAAAAATTTGACCTTCTCAGAATTTGTCCAAATCAGCGTCATTAAGTCCAGAATTTCAATACGATCCTAACAAAAGAAACCGCGCGTAAAACGGATATCGCAGGAGAAAGTTATACATTAAAATGATGTTGAAATTAAATTTAAAAAAATAAATAAAAGAGAGAACACAACACTCACATGGCCACGTCACCCTACCTCTTCTAAAACCCTACTGTACGCATGCGAAACACAGATGGAGCCGCCTCCAGCTTATCAAACCCCACTAGCCGCCGCACGACGCGGTCCACGCCGCCGCTTCCTCGGTCACCACTATGTCTCCTGCTCACTGTCCCAATCTCTTATTCGTGACCTCCATACGATCGACCACCGTTTGCACAAAACAAAGGCAGCCGCCGCCTTATTATTATTAACCCTAATCGAATTAACTTGCTAGATCCAACCGTTGATTTGACGAACGAATCTCACCGATGTACTCCCCATCGTCCACTCTACAATACCCAGCAACGATTCGACGATCCGACTAGTTTGATCGCGGCGATGGTGAACGGCCATGGATAAACCTTCAATTTCTGGCCACCCACAAACTTAGATCGAGAAATAGACTGCAGATCTGAGATGCGTACATCAAGAGCTTCGATATATATTTTTTTCAAATTTTTCTGAGGAGTTTGAATTTTCAGCTTTGGATTTGATTTGGGGTTGCAATCGGAATTAGGGTTTTTCTGCCATTGGAAAGGAGGAGTTGAGAAGAAGATATACGTACAAACAAATGAAAATTGGGGAGGCTAGGGTTTATAACATGATATTTATAGGCAGAATTGAAAATAGAATGGATCAGATAAGATAGATGTACGCGCTAACGACAAAGTGACCCAAAAAGCTCGTTCTGACTCCGGAACGAAATTGGGTCAGCCCATATATCAAAATATATGTTTAGAAATATTTTAAATGCAATGGAAAAAGTTTCAAGTCCAAATTCCATCGTATGAAGAACTTATGCTAAAATCAATATTTTTCAAATTGATTCCAATTGCATTAATTTCAAGGCGTTTCGGTCCGTACGATCAAATGACATGTATGATCGCTACGAAACTTGAAATCCTACAATAATTCACCATTACGAATCCGATGAAACTGGTTTCGTTGAAATCCGAGTCAGTGGCCAAAATGGCTATTTTTACATTAATTTTTTTTAATATTTAGTTAATAAATTCCAAATTTTAATTTCAATTTTAAAATTGGCAATTTTTATCACTTTATATTTCTCATTCCTTTAAAATGAATTTTAAATAAATTTAGATGTCAATTTAGAGTTTATTAATTTATCGATTCCAGTATTAACTTCTAATTTTCATTATATTCCGAAATTTAAATTAACTTTCAATAATTCTATTAAATTTTACTTTCTCTCTATTATTCAATTCATTACTATCAACTGGATGAAATTAGCATTGGATTCAAAATATATTACATTGGATATCCTCACATTCCTTCTTTATTTCAATTAACGTAAAATTTTAAACATTTTATTTCATTTAATTTCAATAAATCCAATTTATTAAAATAAAAGTAATAAATCTTGATTTCCGTTCTTTTTATTTAGTCACTCATTATCTTATGGGTAAATTCAACCTTACTGTAAATCAAAGTTCCCTAATGTTTTCCAGTAATCAACTAAATTGATATTAGTGTAGTATTTAATTATGTTTAATTTCAATGGATTTAGATCTAATTTACTAAATTCAATAAATAGGCAAACAATTAGTAATTATTACAAACTGCCTAATTATTTCCCATTCATATTCTATTATCAAATGACCCATAATAAAATTACTTACCTAACTTTGACTATGTCAAATTATAGTTTACAGCGTATTATTACATTAGTTAATATAATTTTAAATTTATTTCCTAAATTCTATCAATTCGTTACTATTTTAATTTACATTCATCCTTTTCCGTTATTATATAAATTGTCACTAAAGTAACATTTAATCACTTTTATTTAATTTTTGGTAAATTACTGGTAATGGCTACCTTTGTCACCATTATATCTCTTTATAGTACTTGTATGTTTATCCTTCATAACAACTACTATCTATTATTTTATTTCACTCGTTAATACAATAATTGCAATTTCTCTTATTATATTCCATTTATACTAAACATTTGCGTTATTTTATTAAATTGGAAATGTTCATTCAAGTTTATAAATTATTAACTTGCATTAACATAATTCCTTAAGTTATCCCAATTACTGTTAACAATGTTTTATTACATTAATAAATTTAAGACTTTCCTTTAATTTCTCAATCCATTTATTTACTGGTGTACAATTTATACTCAAACATACATTTTAGATTATTTTCTATAATTGGAATTTTATGCAAGTTCATAAATCATTAACTTTAATTTCGCATTGTTTCTATTAAATTTTCATTCATACTTCCGTTACTAGATTAAAAATCATTAAAATAACGTTTATTATCAAAAACAACATTACAATTACTTAACTTTTAAATGAACTTTATTTCCAAATACACTCTAGTTTAACAACCTCTAAACATTGTATTACTTCTCACATTAATGTAACTTATATATATTTTATTAACATTTATTTCAAATTCAAATTCCATCAACTAATTAAACGGGTAACTTATAATATATGCTTACCAGCCAAATATTTCACCAATTGTCATATTCTAAATAGAGTTAGCATTAATTTCAAAATTTATCTAAATTTTACATTAAGATAATATTTAATTACCTTTAATGAAATTAAATTCCCAATTTATTTAATGCAATAAATTTTGACCTTTACCAATTTAATACATTCATAAATTTTTACCTATTTTATATTTTATAACTAAGTGCAACATTGTACAATTATTTCATTCTAAATCTAATTACAAAGATCCAATTAAATTAACCAATTTATTTATTGAAAATTTACGGGTCGTCACACTCTCTCCCACCCAAAACTTTTCGTCTCCGAAAAGGGAAAAGAAGGGAGAAGAAAGATTAAGAAATCAATATATATTATTTCGAAATATTAAATTTTATAACAATAAGTTTACAAAATTAATTAATTTAGATAAAATATATCAATTTATAGCCATTAAATCCTTTTATACTTAAATTATTAAAGTTTGGAAATTATTTTCAAAAAATTTCTAAGTCCAAAATTTACGGAATTTTTTTGGCAGAGTCTCCTTTGTACGGGGAGGCCCGGGAGAAAATATAATATCAAATATAACGATATATAACATATATTTTCCATAATAATATAAATCCCAACACGGGAAAGCAAAATAATAACGCTATAAACCGTAATCCGAAAACGTACCTATTGGTCGGGCAATTAACGCTTATTTTATGGAACCAAAAGCAGTAGCAATTACTTCCATAACCTGTATTTCACTTATATAATCTAAAAGGTTAACAATTATATAAAATGAAATATTTAAAGTTGTTTTCAAACAATAAGAAACAAATCAATACAAACATCAGTCACTTGCAACAAGTCATACAACCATCATAAAAAGAATCAACACTAATCAATCATTCATTCATATCAAACAAAGCAAATAGTTGTTCGCGTTTAAAACTTTAAATTGTACAAAATGTAAAATAAACTACTAAGTGCACCATTAACTCAACAGTCTTAGATGAAACCAATAGATTATTCGTCCATCCAATCCAAATTTAAAGTATCCTTACCCAAACCATAAACCAAAACAAACAACAAATCCAAACAATAAACTAAGTTTATTCTTGTCAATTTCATTTCATGCTATTGTTGTTTGACTTCCTTTTTATACATATAATGGTTTATCCCTTTTTTTTACTTCATTTATTTGCAGTATTCATCTTTCTGCTTATTTTATTAATATAGCTTCAATCATTTACTTAAGTTATTATCTTTCATATATCTACTTAATTTCATTTATTTACTTTCATTTATTACTAAATTCCATTTACAATGCTTGCCTTTCTATTTTAATTAATAGCCTTCCAATTTATACTTAAGTTCATCACGACTCTAACCCTAAATTCTTATTATAGTAAGAATTCCATTAACTTAAGTTTATATCTCTATAACATCAATTCTTATAAATAAAAGCAATTGACCGAACACTTTCATTTCATACTTTTACTTGTACAATTTCCATTACATTTCTTATTAAACATTTCAACTTTTAATATTTGGTAAATTATATATATGCTTTTAAAGAATGAAATTGAAGTTATACAAGTATTCTCATTTCTTTTAATTAATTTAATGTTCAATAATTATATCCTTTATTTCATAGGTTATAATTTTAAATTTCATTTAATGCCGTTTATAACCTAGCATTAAATCTCTTATTTCCTTTAGAGGTTTCAATTTATTAATTACCCACGTTCCAATTCACTACAGTAATTAAAACTATTAATTAATGGAAACTTAAGAATTAAATACCAGTTTTATTCAAAATCATTTTAAAATAACAGATAAATGTATATACTTACACTTTATATATCCAATTATATTAAAACAGTTTAAAATTTATATTTGTTTATCAAAATAAATATGTAGTAAAACTACTACAGTGGCCTTTCCACTTCGAAACTCGAAAATGAATGTCGATGATGCGTGCACTCATCACCAAAATTATTTTCCAGCGACAGAGAGGGGAGTACAACTTTATCTTTCCAAAATTTCTTTTAAAACATTTATTTCAAATTATATTGTAATACTTATATCAGAAAATACTTCTTTTAATAATAATATTATTATATTTCAAAATCATTCAAAAGAAATTTCAAAACCCCGGAACTTAAGTTCTAAATTTTCAATTTTCATTTTCTTTATTAGAAACTTTATTTCAACTATTATTTATAGTTTCATTACTTAGCAACCAATATATAGCAACCAAATATATATCTTATTTATAAAAATTTATTATATATATAGAAAATATAATAGGCAAAATTATTTCATTCACCTATATTAAAAACAAATATTATATCGGTCTGTCCTATTAAGTGTTTAGAAACCCCTATTGATGTCACAGCGTCTCATGCACCAACCAGAGTTTATAAATACAAAACGGGACAAATTAACACAATATTAAAACCTTTTATAACACTAACAAATACGCTCTCTCATATATATACACTCAGCGACTCCCCGGGTATTATTACCCTATTAATAAAGAGTCAGACCCCACAAAGCTAAGGTTTATTGCTAAACCAAAGCTCTGAAACTAGATGTAACATCCTGCCTTTATATACGCTTTAAATCGACACACGTGCCAATTCAAACCATATGGAAGGGCAGATTGTTATGGGATAAATGAGAAAAACAAGAAAGAAATAAAACAAACAGAATCTCACAGCGGAAGGATAAAACATAATAATCAAATATACAGTTCATGAAGCTATTTTTCAAAATATTTAATTATACTTACAGTATATATATCAGAGTTATACATACTATGGAATATCAATAATGCAGCGGAATACAATAGTGTAGTGGAACAATATAATATATATTAATAATATTACTGAAATCTTCGTCTTCGTCCTCCAGAGATAAAGCCTTCAATCCTGAAATGCTTGGACTGACCCGAGCGAATTTAAAAGACAAAACAATCGAGTCGGAACTAAAAGATCTTATGTAAGTTAAATCAACAGAAGTAAATATGAGTGCAGTAACTCAAGAGATGCTCGGGATTTACATCTCTTAAGGATCCGTTAAACTATTTACTATGTAGTATATTTCGCTATTATAATAGTGTCTAATTGTAAATAGACTTTTAAATAGCGTTAAGGCTTTACATTTTCCACCTTAACACGTTTATATATTCCCATAGTCTATACCGTACCGTAATCTCCCCCGTACTGGGAGTCGTCAGAGGGCACTCCGTAGGTATGGTACAAAACCAAAATCGTATAAGGCACGCTAGGGTAAGTGACACAGCACAACTAGGCAATGCCAGGGTAGATATACTAATTACGCTTCCAGGTCGGTGGTAACGCGTAGCTGCTACTACCGCCCACCTTGAACAACACCCCCAAATCAAAGAAATCAAGAGTGGCCACCGAATCAATCCAAAAGTAAAAGTAGAATATCGAAGGGATGTGTCCGATCAAATGTGCTACCTCAATTAATCCGTCAATCGCTCCTGTTTTAGCCACTTTATGCCAACTCACGGGAGTTGGGTCCACGTATTTACCTCAAAGGAAACGCCGTCATCATCCTACTTCATTCTGGAATCTCCACCGCGTACACGATTGTTAAAGTGGTTTTCAGAGTTGGCAGAGAGTATGACAACTTCCGATCCCGGTCTCTTCAACAACCAAACGTTATTATAACACCACGGTCTCTTCAAAATAGTTTATACTTTAAAACCAGAATATAGTATCCATTTCCAATCCATATAAATACGATATCATTTCCTCTTTGAAAAACCCAAATCAATTAGATATCCTTTTCAAATATATCCCTTTCTAAATCCATAATAATTTCAAAGTTATAATATTTCTAAACCCAACGCTTGAAATATAGCCTTTCAAAAATATAAACTTTGAATTTCATAACTCTGGAATGTAACCCCACCACTTAATGGGTTAAATATAACTATTTTATATAATAAAATAGTTTCTTCACCTTCACAATTCAATTCCAATTATAGATTTTAAATTTCCAAATAAACCATTTAAATTTCCATGTATTTCAAATCTTTAAATATTACACCATTTCAAAACGTATTCTTTGATAATTTTGTATATACCCAATTTCCATTTCTATTAATTCGATTTGAAATATTTACTTAATAAATACAATATAATTTAAGCAAAACTTTTACTTCACCTAACTGGATATTCTTTCAATTTATTAACTTGGCATATCAACTTTATATTCATTTAAATCCCTCTAAACCAAAGTTAGTTATAAGAATCATACCCTTTAAAATCTCAATTTTATTTAAGTTTCAAATCAATTTATTCGAGTATAATTCTTAAATAATTCAATTCAAACCAGTTTTATATTTTTCTTCCAACTTAAATTTTTATTTAAGTCATTAAAACTTTATATATACAATATTTTGACAGGTACTTAACCATATAATATAAACAATCTAACTCCATAAAAAAACTTATTGTTATTACACAAATTTATGCATAGTTTGAATTCAAGAAATTAACTGTATATATAAAATAATATTTATATAATATCAAAATTAAATTTATTAAACCGTATATTTCTTTCCAAAACCACAGAAAATCATTAAAAAAATATTTTATATATATACCGCGGTGCCTGTATATAATTTTCTATCCTATGGTCAAGTGATACAGATATTTATCATTTCAATCCGCAATTTAAAAATAAAAATTGCGGTTGTATATCATTTCAAACCGCAATCCCGAATGAAATGAAAATGCATAATAACTTGCAGTTTATAACAATATAAAATACACATTCATTCATCCAATATCAACCATCAACCATTTACCACAATCATCATCCAAATTCAAACAATACATCAATATATAACAGGTGATAATAATAGGTATCAACTATCAGTTTATATTCAAAAATAAATTATAACTGTTTAACTGGCAGTTTATATAAAAATAAATAATAATTTAACTGGCAGTTAATATGCAATAATGAATTAAATAACAAGTTAATTAAATAAATGCAAATTAACTGAGATAATGATGAAATATATGCCAAACAGCTATAAATAAATTTCAAATCACATCATAAATGAATTTAACAAACATAAGAAATCTTAGAAGTCGTGAGTGGGTTAAAACACTCACCTTTTGAATTTAAATTGAATTTAAATCCAATTTAAACCCAAAAATTTGACCGTCTCAGAATTCGTCCAAACTAGGGTCATCAAGTCCAAAATTTCAATATGATCCTAACAAAAGAAACCGCGCGTAAAACGGATATCGTAGGAGAAAGTTACACATTAAAATGATGTTGAAATTAAATTTGAAAAAATAAATAAAAGAGAGAACACAACACTCACATGGCCACGTCACCCTATCTCTTCCAAAACCCTATTGTACGCACGCGAAACACAGATGGAGCCGCCTCCAGCTTATCAAACCCCACGCGCCGTCGCACGACGCGGTCCACGCCGCCGCACGACGCGGTCCACGCCGCCGCTTCCTCGGTCGCCACTACGTCTCCTGCTCACTGTCCCAATCTCTTATTCGCGACCTCCATACGATCGACCACCGTTTGCACAAGACAGAGGCAGCCGCTGCCTTATTATTATTAACCCTAATCGAATTAACTTGCTAGATCCAACCGTTGATTTGACGAATGAATCTCACCGATGCACTCCCCATCGTCCACTCTACAATACCCAGCAACGATTCGACGATTCGACTAGTTTGATCGCGGCGATGATGAACGCCGTGGATAAACCTTCAATTTCTGGCCACCCACAAACTCAGATCGAGAAACGGACTGCAGATCTGAGATGCGTGCATCAAGAGCTTCGATATATATTTTTTTCAAATTTTTCCGAGGAGTTTGAATTTTCAGCTTTGGATTTGATTTGGGGTTGCAATCGGAATTAGGGTTTTTCTGCCTATGGAAAGGAGGAGTTGAGAAGAAGATATACGTACAGACAAATGATAATTTGGGAGGCTAGGGTTTATAACAGGATATTTATAGGCAGAATTGAAAATAGAATGGATCGGATAAGATAGATGTACGCGCTAACGACAAAGTGGCCCAAAAAGCTCGTTATGACTCCGGAACGAAATTGGGTCAACCCATATATCAAAATATATGTTTAAAAATATTTTAAATGCAATGGAAAAAGTTTCAAGTCCAAATTCCATCGTATGAAGAAGTTATGCTAAAATCAATATTTTTCAAATTGATTTCAATTGCATTAATTTCAAGGCGTTTCGAGTCCGTACGATCAAATGACACGTCCGATCGCTACGAAACTTGAAGTCCTACAATAATTCACCGTTACGGATCCGATGAAACTGGTTTCGTCGAAATCCGAGTCAGTGTCCAAAATGGCTATTTTTACATTAAAAATAATAATTAATAATTAGTTAATAAAATCCAAATTTTAATTTCAATTTTAAAATTGGCAATTTTTATCACTTTATATTTCTCAATCCTTTAAAATGAATTTTATATAAATTTAGATGTCAATTTAGAGTTTATTAATTTATCGATTCCAGTATTAACTTCCAATTTTCATTATATTCCGAAATTTAAATTAACTTTCAGTAATTCTATTAAATTTTACTTTCTCTCTATTATTCAATTCATTACTATCAACTGGATGAAATTAGCATTGGATTCAAAATATATTACAATATCCTCACATTCCTTCTTTATTTCAATTAACGTAAAATTTTAAACATTTTATTTCATTTAATTTCAATAAATCCAATTTATTAAAATAAAAGTAATAAATCTTGATTTCCGTTCTTTTTATTCAGTCACTCATTATCTTATGGGTAAATTCAACCTTACTGTAAATCAAAGTTCCCTAATGTTTTCCAGTAATCAACTAAATTGATATTAGTGTAGTATTTAATTATGTTTAATTTCAATGGATTTAGATCTAATTTACTAAATTCAATAAATAGGCAAACAATTAGTAATTATTACAAATTGCCTAATTGTTTCCCATTCATATTCTATTATCAAATGACCCGTAATAAAATTACTTACCTAACTTTGACTATGTCAAATTATAGTTTACAACGTATTATTACATCAGTTAATATAATTTTAAATTTATTTCCTAAATTCTGTCAATTCGTTACTATTTTAATTTACATTCATCCTTTCCCATTATTATATAAATTGTCACTAAAGTAACATTTAATCACTTTTATTTAATTTTTGGTAAATTACTGGTAATGACTACCTTTGTCACCATTATATCTCTTTATAGTACTTGTATGTTTATCCTTCATAACAACTACTATCTATTATTTTATTTCACTCATTAATACAATAATTGCAATTTCTCTTATTATATTCCATTTATACTAAACATTTGCGTTATTTTATTAAATTGGAAATGTTCATTCAAGTTTATAAATTATTAACTTGCATTAACATAATTCCTTAAGTTATCCCAATTACTGTTAACAATGTTTTATTACATTAATAAATTTAAGATTTTCCTTTAATTTCTCAATCCATTTATTTACTTGTGTACAATTTATACTCAAACATACATTTTAGATTATTTTCTATAATTGGAATTTTATGCAAGTTCATAAATCATTAACTTTAATTTCGCATTGTTTCTATTAAATTTTCATTCATACTTCCGTTACTAGATTAAAAATCATTAAAATAACGTTTATTATCAAAAACAACATTACAATTACTTAGCTTTTAAATGAACTTTATTTCCAAATACACTCTAGTTTAACAACCTCTAAACATTGTATTACTTCTCACATTAATGTAACTTATATATATTTTATTAACATTTATTTCAAATTCAAATTCCATCAACTAATTAAACGGGTAACTTATAATATATGCTTACCAGCCAAATATTTCACCAATTGTCATATTCTAAATAGAGTTAGCATTAATTTCAAAATTTATCTAAATTTTACATTAAGATAATATTTAATTACCTTTAGTGAAATTAAGTTCCCAATTTATTTAATGCAATAAATTTTGACCTTTACCAATTTAATACATTCATAAATTTTTACCTATTCTATATTTTATAACTAAGTGCAACATTGTACAATTATTTCATTCTAAATCTAATTACAAAGATCCAATTAAATTAACCAATTTATTTGTTGAAAATTTACGGGTCGTTACACAGATCATAAACTAAGCTTTAGGTGGAAGTCTTGGAAGATTTCAACATGATTAAGGTGAGAATTCAAATTGGATGCTTGGAATGCTAGAAAATTTTGCTCTGTCATGTTCAACAGAGGGCAAACATATATATATATATATATATATGCTTGTTTTTAAAAATCATTATCTCTCGACTCAACTCGATTAGCCAATGATATAACAGATTAAATGTTCATATCTGAGTATAGATTACACTAAAAATTAGTTTGAAGCTCGATCATGCTATGTATTATATGAAATTGTAATAATACAGTAGACAACTCAGTTTTTGACAAAGTCCAAAATGTTCAAATCATCGAATCAAGACCATGTGTGTCATTGTCATATGAAAATAGGAATTTTAGTGAAAAATTTATGATTATTGGTCTAGGTTGTGAGGAATTGGAAGTTGATCGGAATCATAAAAAAATTATTTTCCTGTGATAGGGTCGACGTGGGAAGGTGCGATAGGTTCGAGGAGGGGCCGGGTGATGTGGAGAAGAGGTCTACCATGGCCAAAGCTTGATTTTCGCTTTGGGTTGGGGTGACGTGTAAGGCAACTGTTGGGTGAATCTCGATTTGGGGGTGATCGCAGCCAGGGAAGGTGACCGGTCTAGGTCGCAGTTGGCATGGAGGCAGAGTCGAGTGTGGCGATGGTTATGGTAGTGGAGTTGGAGGCTTAGGTTGACCAAGGCACGTTTTAGTGGTTGGGTTTTGAAACTGGAGGGTCATCGTCGTCTTTGGGGCTCACAGTGGAATCTGGGAGGAAATAATAAATAAGCATACAAATCAAACTGGAAACAAAGATCACACACACAACACTAATTTTTTATATAATGCAAATTAGCACACAAAATGAACACACAATAAAATCAAACAACAATAATTCAAAGAATAAAAAATTAAAATCAAGTTAAATTCCCCGGCGACGGCGCCAAAAACTTGTTTGACGGCTAATTTTCTATCGGATTAGAAAAAAGCCGATCAAATTTAAAATTAAAATAACCGCAAGATGTATAACGTTAGTAAGTGGTGAGTACGGCTCGATCCGTATGGAATTATTTAGATTTTAAAATTTTTCTATTCAATCAAACTAAACTAAGAATTAAAAGTGTTGTTGACTACAAAAAATGGCAAAAACTAACTACTATAAAAGTGAATGAAAACTATGAGATAGAAGGACAATTTAGAGATAAATCCACTATCATGATCACATAAATCAACATAACATGAAATTATGATCTCTTTTTTTGGTCATTAGTGAATTTAATTGATATGTTTATCATAAGTATGAAATATTTATGCCATTAATTAGCCCAATATAAATTATCAAATTATAACATATCCATTAAACCACTTGTTAACTTTCATGAAAATTGACAATGAACTTGAAAATAAAATCTATACTAAGCATGTTTATTAATCATTGATTAGAAATATAGACCATCAAATTTTGATTTTAATGTTCACTGTTCACTTCATTACCATAATCATATGTATCGAAGATGTAATTTGTGTTTGTTTAAGCATAGCTAATTTGGTATCAACAACATAGGCTATCAAATTCAAAGCTAAACCAACAAAGTTTTACCCATTTAAACATTGTCACAAAAAGAGATCAAAAATTATAAAAATATTGAATTTACATGATTAAGAGAGCCTCATTATCCATAAATTGAAGGGGTTTAGCCTTTCATATGTGTTATCATATCAACAAATTAAATTGCCACATGAAACAAAAGCAAGAAGAAAATGCAAGCTAATTAAAAAGAGAGCTAATTAAAATGAAATAAAAGCTAATCTATTTGCATAAGAAATAAAACTAAGCTATTAATATGAAAGGAAAAAGAGCATGTAAATAGAAAAGAGAATGAACTAAAATGCATAAAAAGGAAAATTACATGAAAGAAGAAAATGACTAAATAGCCATGAAAAAAAGAAAGAGAGCTTATATAGAGCCTAAAACTAAACTAACTTAAAACGATGCTCGAAGGAAGCTAAGGGCTTGATTACATGAACATATGTGGTATTTATACATGTTTTGAAACCCTAATCATATTTTTTGGGACCATTCGAATTACCCTTGAGGAAGTGTGACTACCAAGTTATCAATAGAATGAATTAATCCTCCGCTTAAATGTGCATGAAACTTTAAACTTCATTAGCATTTGCATTAGCTCCTAATAAGGGATCATGGTAAGTGGATAGGTGGGGTTCTCCATGTTGTCATGAAATGATTTATTTCCATCTTCATTTGATTGTATTCTCTTATGAACGCATATCATCCATGAAGCCTTCATCATACTTCTATTCAAATTCCTACAAATAACATTAAAATATCTAAGTAAATTTCCTAAAATTAATATATGCACGAAAATGACCATTTTGTGGAAGATATATTGATTTGAAAATAAATGATTATTTGAAAATAATTGAAATATTGATTTAAACATACTAAAATACCATATATGCTCATTTATTTAATTAAAAATAGATTAATATGGAAGTAAAAATATGCATATTTACGTGCACATCATTAGTATAATCTAAATAGTTGAATAAGATATTTAGAGAATAAATATTTTTGATAATTCTATTATATTAAACAAGAATTATTATCTTATTAAACAACTTTATATAAAAGAGTTTTATATAAATTTAGTTTATAAAATATGTTTAGCAAGGATTTTTAAATCTAAATCTTGGAATTTTAATAATTTTAAAGGAACTTTTGAGAAATGAAATAGTAGTACTTTTGATAGTATTTAACGGTATATAAATATTTTAGGAAGTAAAATTTTGAATGAAATGAATTTTCCTTGGAATAACTAGAAGGAAACTTTTTTGATTATATTTATGGTAATTTGAATAATCCACTAAGTGACGGTTGGACGTTTGCTTACGCGAACGTTGTGGAGTACTCAATAAATTATTCTCTTAATCATTATGCGATCGAAGTGAGTTCAAATCCGAATGAACCATAGTGAGTTTTTAATAAATAAATTGTTTGAAGTATTATATATGAAAATATATGTAGTATGCTTTCAAGGATGTGTTTTTGAAACTAAAACCAAGTGTTTAATTTTTGAGTTCCCTTAAAGGGAATTGGTTGCAAAATAAAAAGTGTTCCTAATAAGAGATTGTTTTGATAAATGGGATTTTCCCCTTAAATAAGATAGAGGATAATTTAACATAGGTAAAGTGGGTTAAATTGAATAAGAAAGTTTTGATAAACATTGTTGCATTAAAACCATAAAATTGCTTAAAAACATCTAAACAGTGTAAAACTATTTGTTGATTAGATCATCCTATAAATATTATTATTTCTAACAGTAAAGTTAAAAGGTTAATATATTGACTTGGTTTTAAGAAAACAAAAAATTAATTTGATCCCCATTGAGATTTTTAAAGAGGTAAATAAATTTTTTATGTACTCTTGGAATATAGAAGAGTATTATACAAGTAAATAAAGTGGAATAAGTTATCATTTGGTGTTTTATAAAGAGACGACTTTACAAAATATTTTAAACTTGGGTGAGAATTTATGTAATAATTCATAAATAATTTTAGTATTGAAAAAAATGCTAAGTGAAAATACTAGTGATTTGGATAATTATTTGAGTAGAACTTTAGAAAAATTTAATGTAATTAAGAAACTAATAAAATTTAGAGTATAAATTTCCATTTTGTCTAAGTGAGTTTGGATAATCTTCTAAGAAATAACTAAGGCTAATTAGAAAAACGGTACACTCTGTTGATTATACGTATGTTTAGACAATCAAAAAAGTTTTTGAACTAAGTTAAGATTTGTTGTTAGTCATTTGACATTTTAAAACGATGATAAGCGATAAGTTTTCCCTTATGAAATTTGATTGATGATTAGTGTTAGTTTATTCCTTCATCGAATTCGATTGATTTGGTTTGACTGAATTGAATTATTTGGTTGCGTGATTATATGTACCATTGTTGATAAAGTTTAAATTTATAGACAAAGGATTTTGAATTGTTGTTATTAGGACCTTAACCTGGCGATTTAATTTTTTTTTAAAGATTTTAGGAAAGGAATGATAATTATCCACTCTAGCTGTTTTTAGAGGAATTGAAATACTACTGGATGCCCATGTTATTTTGATTCTAGAGTTTCACCATACTTTATTAGGAGGAAACCCCTCCTTGTCATTTTGATTTTTTTTGTCTTTGATTTTTATTGTCTAAGAGATTTGAAAATTAATTTTAAGAATTGGGAAACCTGAGCATTTAGATCTAAAATTATTATTTTCAATAATTGGATGCATGATACCTGTTACGAAATATTATTTGTATTTTGTCACATATGAATGAGATATGGTTATTGATTGCACGTAAATTTATATCATACTAGTTTTTGCATATAGAGTTACATTACATTGCTTATGTCAACCTGATGCTCTTTTAGATTATATAAGTGCAGCGTAGCAAGAGATTCCTACTTGACTTCTTACGTACCTGCATTTGCATAGAAATAATAAATTACTTACCAAATTATAAATTAAACGCTAAAAGGTACATGATAAATCTAGGAATTTAAACTAGTTGATGATTTTATACCCCAGATATGGGAGCGTATTTGGCTTTTGTTTTCTTTGGCTGGTTTTAAGCCCATAGAGGCTATTTGTAATTGTTCCAATCAAGCCGTGCAAAGGAGACGCTGGCGAAATTTTTCGTAAATTTAAGAGTTATAATTTTTTTTAAAGAATTTTAGTAAAATTTTCATAACAAAATTTGATTTTTTAGTTATATCTTCAAATGAATAAAGGGAAGGGAAGTAGTTGGTATTGGTGGGCAGATTTAAAAGATTTGGATACTTTGGAAACTATTCCAGCTAATTAATTTTGAAAATAAGTATAGTAACTCATTTTCATTAATAGTTTTAAACCTAAGAGTTTGGAAACATTTTCTTCCTTAGGAACCCAAGGACGAAATTCATTTAAGGGAGGGGGACAATGTAACAACCCAAAATTCTAGTCATTTGATTTTAAATGTTTAATTAATTTTAAATATTTATTAATTAGGTTTTGTAATTTAATAACTTATATTTAAATATAGGGAATGATTAAATATTTGAATTGTGGAATGTTAATTAAATGGATTTAATAATTGTTTTCAACTCCTTTTAATTAATAAATAATAATGGTGAATTCATTTTGTAAACTTATTTACAAATATAAATAGATCGGATAAATTATCGGTATTTAAATCCGGAAAATGTCATTCCGGGGCACTGTCTCGGATTTCGACAAAACCAATTTCATTGGATCCATAATGGTGAATTATAATATGCTGTTGAATTTCATGGCAATCAGATGTATCATTTGATTGTGTCAGTTCGAAACGTGTTGAAATTAATTTCGAAAACTTAATATTATAATTAGGTTCAAAAGCTATCATCTACATATGATAGAAAATTAGGCCTCAAAAATAGTTCCATTGTGTTCGAAATAGAGGTATACATCAACAAAAATGTTGTTATTGAAACCTTTGATCGTTCTCATCCACTAATCAAAAGATGCAACGCTCCTATCTATTCATCGTGATTGCTACTACTACAACCGTTGTGTTTTTAGAATGCCAAGCGGCATGTATCATTGGAGTTTGAGATTTTCGGACGTTTTAAAGCTTGATATTTTAAAATTTAAAATTTTATATATATATATATATATATATATATATATATATATATATATTATATCAGCCATACACAGTGCTTATACCCAAGCATGCATGCCCGTACCCCCATGTACTCGTCCATACCTTTTCCCCTCTATTAAAACTTGCCTGAGAATGAAAATTTGAGCTTCCCCACTTGAATTCAAACATCAAATTTAAATTAAAAATCCCATACTCATTCTAAAATCATGAAACTTGGTCCAGAGGGGTGTAAAATTGGAAGCTTCGATCTATGCATTTTTGGTGATATTTGATCGTGATTTGGAGGAGACCATATGCTTGGATAGCGTTAGGGTTGGAGATTCTAGAGCATGTGGCCGTCGATTCGATGAATGAAGCTCAGATTTGGTTTCGGATTGGAGTTTATCACGTAGGAGCGAATTTTTGGAGGGATTAATGGCAACTTTTGTCGCGTGATCTGATGGACGACGCGGGTTAGAGGAGCAGGTCGCGTTCTTCTCAAGGGAGGCAGAAGTTTGTAGTGGTGACGAGCAAGTAGAGATGATGGAGAGAAGCTCGTTGGAGTTGTTGGATTCGAGCTTCGACAACTGGAGCTCCGTGTTAGTGATTTCTTGTGCATGGCCATGGCATTTCATAGTGAGTTTTTGAGGATTTGTGAAAGAAACTGGTGAGGGATAAAACTGTAAATAAATATAAAAAGATTATTATTTATAAATTTAAATTTATCGATAAATTATAAATTTTGTGTCTCACTCATACGAGGTCGGATTCGTACGCTGTTTTTTGTGTTGGACTTGTGACGTCGAGATCTTCACAATGGAGTTTGTTTGGTTGGATTTGAAGCTTGTTGGATTTTATGATAAAATCGAATGGTCGTTCGGTTTTAGTCCAAAATCTGAAAGTTTCGGCGAAAACGAAAATTAATGTAAGTATAACTCACATTAAATTTTATTATATCATATCAATGATGTTATAAATGTTTATTAATTGCTTGGATGTTGGTTATATTGTTTGATTGCTTGTTTGGTCGAAGTTCTGTTTGGAAAGTGGATGACACATTAATTTGATCGCTATGAACCCATATGATTATCTATATATTATGCATAACCATTGTTTTGCAGGGAAAATCTGTAGAGAGACCCAAAGAGGTTTCTCACCCATTATTATTTATATATATCCATATGCTATTATATTAGTGGTTAATTAAAATAAATCCTAATATTCCATTTAACTTGTTAATTGCCTTTATAGCGATTTTGTTGTATCATTATTTATTAAATTTCATCCCCAAAACCCTGTTGTATGTTTCGAACTTGAGCTTGTGTTTTCACTAAGCAAATTTTTTAAAATTAATTAACCATTTTGATTAATGACAATTCAAAATAATTAATCATTTTAACTAATGATTTTGAAATTAATTAACCAATTTAATTAATGGTGTTATGAAATTGGTTTATCTTTTAATTTAAATGAGATTGGATTTAATTAATCATTCAACTAATGATAATTTGAGTCTAATAAATTATTTTAGTTATTGGAAAGGAAGTTTAAATACTCATTTTAATTAATGATATTTGGAACTAATATTCATTTTAATTAATGATATTTAAAAGTAATGAATCATTATAAATAATGATATTTGAAGTTAATTAATAATTTAATTAATGATTGTTTTAGATTTAACAATTTTTTTAACTAGTGATATTGTAATTTAGTTAAATCATTCTAAATAATGTTGTTTTATAATTAAATAAATCATTTTAATAAATGATATTTTAATTAATCATTTTAATTAGTGAGGCTTGAATTTAGTTAATCCAATTAACTTATTAAACTTAATTAATTGTTTAATTAATGGCATTTAAAATTATTTAATCACTTTAGTTAATGATTTTTGAATTTAATAAATCGTTTTAACTATAGACAATTAAAGTTCAATAATAGATTTAATAAAAAAGTGAAGTAAGTAAGTTAACCAATATTATAATTTTTTTTTAAAGTAATAAAGGTTTAAAAGTTAATTTTATGATAATGTAAAAGTGTTTGGAAATAATTATCTATTTTATTAATGATCATGGATTTATTTACCCGAAAGAGATTATAAATGTGATATGTTATCTTTCGGGATAATTAATATTGTTTTTAAATTGATAAAGGTATTTACATTTCTTTATTATCTTTTGGGATGATAAATATTGTTTTAAATTTATAAACAATGATTTATAAATGAGAAAATCCTTTATAAGGGGTTATTTATAAATAAAGCAAGTGTGAATTGTTTTTAGGTTTATAGTAAATAATGTTTTAAAGCCATTTATTTTTGACCCTTGTTTTGATTACACTTAGTATTGTAAAATTTTGTCTTATAAAAGAACATTTTGAAAGAGTATTTCTAATAATGTTTTACCAATATTGAAATATGGAAATCAAGCACAAATTTAGTTTTTAAAAGTTAAAGTTCGATTCGATTATGGGAAAATAGTTTCGTAATCGATATCGCTTATATGGAAAAGATTTGGTCATGCTTTTAGCGCTAAATGTTGAGGTTTGGACTCATTTCTATCTTGAAGATAAAAAATGTCATCAAGGCGATGCCTAGAGGTAACATTACCTCAACTTGTCCGGCTTCATTTTCAACCGAGAGATAGGACTTGTTTGGAATCAACGAGTACTGGTAAATATATGGTATTTAATTTCCATATACATCCATTTTAATTATCCCCGATAGTTGATTTATTAATTGTCGAATTCAGCTTTTCCCATGGTGTATCGTCACCTTAAAGCAATTTGCTGCTTTTGAGCTTTGTTATCCTTTGTCTAAAATGACTAAAACAAAAGTGTGAGTGGACGTCCAGCTATGCGGGGTTGCCCCCATTAGGGTATTTTCACATCTCATCTAGTTTGGATTCGGTTGTGCACTTAGGTGTGGAAATATTCGGATACTCGGTAAGGTCTGTCGGGTATGGCTGGTACATTTCCAAGAAGCACCACAGAGTATATGAGCTTTTTAGAAATATATTACTGGAGGTATACTTCAAGGGGGTGCATCTTCCTAGTCATTTGTTGGAAATTTCCTTTCCTTATTTGTATCGAATCCCTGAATCCATTTATCTTTAATTTGCCACGAAAAAAGTCAACCACTCTTTGTGGCATTTAACTATCTATTTAGTCCATTCTATCAAGTTGGACCTTTAACTTGTTCTATCCATTCTATCAAGTTGGACTGCTACCTTATTCTATCCATTCTATCAATTTTGGACTGCTACCTTATCACTCCTAGAATCCAGTCGATAAGAAAACTCAGCCTCCAAATATGGACAAACTTCTCATAGCTCAAGAGAACACTCAAACTATCGCAAGTCACTTTTGCGATCAACCAGTCCAATATCCAAAGAAATATGTTCTCTCTTTACCAATCAGAACAGCATACGCTTAACTAGCCAATCCATCGTAAAAATGGAATCCATTCTGCTGTTTTCTGAACTCTACCTTCAGAAAATCTGCTAACCAGAAAATCTCCTTGCCAGCACACAAAACACTCCGAACCGCACTGCTGACACCGACGCCAAAGACTTCCTAATCCAAAACTCTTCGAGAAATTCAGGCTTCAAACCGAACAGAAACATCCTGCTGAATCCAGCCACAACACTGAAGCAGACTCACCTCCTTAATATGTTCCAAAGCAAAAATCTTCGGGAACATCCATAGTCACCGTGTCTCATCACGCAGCTACTATTCCCTAAGGTATCAAAGTACCATTATACTCTTCTACCTAGCCAATAGATCCAAATTCAACTCAAAGATAGACTCCGAACCTTAACAGGTTACCTTCAGAGATCTACTAAATCCTTACTCCAAGAAAACTCACTTGAGACGGTATTCGATCTACATTCTCGATAGAACCACTTCCAACCTCAACACTCAAAACTCCAACCATTGGTAGTAGCCGTGTTACATACCCCACTACCTTATCTACCTTTATAACCTATATTGGAAAACCCGAACAGGTAACCCAACAAATAGGTAGAAGTAATTATATAAATATATATAATAAAAATACAAATACGCTCTCTCAAGATAGACACCACTCTAGAGCCTAGGTATTCACTCAACCTAACGCTCTGATACCAACTGTGACGACCAAACTTTTTCTCCCCAGAAAAGTCGTATCATCATGAAGAAAGAAAGGGATAGAAAAGAGAAAGAAAGAGAAGAAGAAGAAACAACACATCAGAATCTAAACAGCGGAACGAATAAATTATATTTATAACATAAAATATTACATAGTTTACAACCACTATCAGAGTACACAGATATATAACACATACTAGACAGTTATAAACACCTGTCTAGTATTTACAACATAATACAACTCTGAGACAACACAGAACACACAGCGGAATACTATATATCTAATGCAGAAGCCTCCTGCTCCATAATTCCTCCAATATTCGTCAAAGCTAACCTGAATCCCTTGGCTACTCGTAAAAATTTGAGTACCCAAGAGTTTAAGAAAACAAAAGATAAACTCCGGGTCAGACATGGGTCTGGTGTGAGTAACAGGTTAAAGTTGCTTAATTTTGAAAATCCTTTTGAAAAGGAAGGTATCACGTAAGACTTCCCACACATAAACATGGAAAAGTTTTTACCTTACGCTAACCAAAACATTTGATAGGAAATCCAGTGATATTATAATAGTGTCTAGGGTTTTCGAGTAAATAAGAAATAGCCGAAATTGTTACATTATTAAATTCTAGCTACTAGCCACAAAAGTGGGTAATACAATCAAAACCGTTGGCACTTATTGGATTGTGGATTCTATACAATGGCAGGGCTACTGGGGTACCGCCCGTCACAGTACGTGGCCTAGATCACCGTACCGAGGAGTACTCCCACTCCCCTGCAATACAAAGCCGGACCCATTCCTTACTGAACAGTTCCGAGCAAGACAACCCCGCAGTTGGTGTACATCCAACTGCCCACACAGCCGAAATAAAAAGGGACCTCTAGACAGGGATCAATCTTGCTCTCCAGTGGGAGCTACCCACGAAGCCTTGCTACACCTCCCCTGTTTTAGCCATTCCCGGTTGATGAGGCTTGAGGCTACGATTACCTTTAGAGGACACATCTCTTAGAATGCTCATCGTCTACCTGACGATTTTCTGAAAGCATTCAATCCATACAAGTTCATTCCGGGTTCGAACGAAACCGAAGGCATTATCTCGTTACACTCATTTTGGAATCACCCTCAGAGTTAACGACGATAACCCTTGCACTCTAAATCACCATCTCGAACCTATAAGCACTATTCCGTCAACTCATTACGGAATCACCCACAGAGTTATACTGACGTATAGCCCTTACACCTCGAGTCTTCACTTGCTCCACTTAGATTCACGACCTAACGTAAATTTGGATCGATGTGGTTTTCGGATATCCAAATATGGAAACCCGATCCCGGTCTCATCGAAATCCAAAGCGTGTCTTTTAAGGCCAAGTTGTTTTAAAGGTTTAAAACAATTCAATTATCTATATATCCAAATAGATAAATCACAGATCCACAACATTATCATCATATCAGATAAACCATATTATCATTATCCAAAAAGATAATCTATATCAATCATCACAATGCAACCAATGCATCCAAATCACTCAACATCATCTATCTCATATCTGAGATTCAAACCAATCAAGGCAAACAACACTATCCAACCATATAATCAGTGATTAACCACGCCCAAATATAATTAATTTAAAATGAATTAAATTAATTACATCATTCCATTAATTTAATGTAAAATAAATTAATTACTTTACCAATATCATCCTTGCTTATCATTATTAATTAATTATCAATCAAATAATTGATCATCATCCAATTATTCATTTTAATTAATCATCCCTGATTAATTAACTCTTAATTACATTCAAGTACTTATTTACTAATTAATTTCTCGAATTAATTATATTTAACCAAATACAGTAATTAACCCTTAATTACTTCCTTAATTAATTACCTAAATTAATTACCTTTAATCACTTATTATTGATTAATTAATTTTAATTACATCATTAATTATAATAATTAATGATCTTCTAATTACATTTTCAAATTAAATTAATTACATTAAGTAATTAATCTTTATTTAAATCATAACTGTTAATCACCCTTGATTAACTCCATTCAGTAATTATCTACCCTTAATTACTTCACCAAATAAATTAATTACTCATTAATTAATTATCTCTAATTAATTCCTTAATTAATTTACAAGTAATTATACTCAAATTACTTTTATCAATAAATCACCTTCAATTTATTACATATAGTAATTACTCATTAATTACTTTCCTAAGTAATTTCTCTTCATTTAATTACATTAAGTAATTATCCTTCACAAGTCATCAACCGATTAATTTAAATTAACTAAACTAAAATAATTAACTTAAACTAATCAAATTAACTCAATTAATTGCAATAAGTAATTAATTCCTTAATTACTTCCATAGGTAATTATACTTAACAATTTACACAAATTAATTATCTTTAAATTAATTAATCTAATTAATACTTAAAATTAATCACATTAATTAATTATTAAATAATACTTAGTTAATGACCTTCATTAACCATTAACCATTCATTAATTATTTTCTAAAATAATTAGCTTATTTTAATCATTATTAATTACAAATTAATTAATCATTAATTAACCTATTAATTAACCCCTAATTAATTAAATAATTAAGTGTTAATTAAAACTTAATAAATCCATTATTACTTGATTAATTAATTATTAATCATTAATTAAAAACTAATTTTATTTAATTAATTATTCTTAATTACAAGTTAATTATTCAAAGAATAATTAATCCTAAACCCTTAAGATTAAACCTTAATTACTTTAAGTAATTATTTATTTCATTAATTTTTTAATAAATTAATTATTCATTTAATTACTCTAATAATTAAATGAAATACAAAACATTAATTTATTATTAACTTTAACAAGTTTAAAATCAATCTAAAATCCTTAATTGACAATAATTCTTTTATTATAAAAGAAATTTTACAAAAGTCAAACAAATTTTCGTTTTAAATTAAAACCATATAAATTTTACATTATCATTCAAATTTGGTTTTAAACACTTAAATTTATAAAACTTAAATTTATTTTTAAACCAAAGATTCAAATCCAAATTTGAATCAAATTTAAACTTGGTTTTACATTACTTTTATGTTTCAATTTCAATTTCAGTTTAAATTCTTTAAAAACATTCTTAAACAATAAACTTCTTTTAAAGTTAAAACAAGTTTAAATTTAAAAGCTTATTTATTTCCAGACATGATTCAAAACAAAACTTGAATTCACAATATAAAGTTAGATTTAAAACTCAATTAAATTCTTTACTTGGTATTTTGAAATTCAGTTTAAAATTTGAAACACAACAAATTCTAAACTGCAACAAATTAGCTCGAACAACTCGAAATCACTCGAGTAACTCGAGAATCATCATTTTTTTTCAATTTGTTAATTAAGAAACAACTCAGGTTTTCATAAACCTGAAACAATAACCCACCCGAGCCTACTTGATGACTGCTCCGAGTCAACCATCCCAAAGCTTCGAGTCCAACGTTCAGGTAATTCGAGCAAAACATAATACTACCCGAAACAAAACACTGGAAATCATCTTCCCCAAACACTGATACGCCATTAAAAATCGTGCACCTGCACCACCGCAGCGACCATCTCCGACCCATCGCAACCCCTTATGCAAGTCAACGGCCATCCCTCAACTCCATTCCGATCATCAAACTAACTGAAAAACCCCAAAATCAATTTTAAGCATTCGAGCTCAAAATACTGAAACAATGTCGCAACTTGGAAATTTCTTCAATACTCAAATTCCAATCATCGGTGGAGTTCCACCTCCGGCCACAACTACTTCCACATCCCACCAACCACCTACTTGAATTATGGAAGGCTCGGTCACTTCTAGAATTAACATTGACCAAATTTCAAATGAACAGTTAACTAGGGCTTATAATTTTGATTCAAAATTCCAATCACCTTACTGCATAAATTCCTCCTCCAGTATTTTTCCCTACTATATAGTTCATAAATCTATCATCAGAAACTAAATTAGCTACTCCGGTCTCCTAATTTGATGTGTCAAACCCAAAGTAAGTTTCTGCTTAAAACAGAATTTCCAAATCAATCTTAATCTAAAAATTCAAATTTTAGTTTTAGAATTCACATCTTTGATCTTGTAACATGTTCATATACTTAAATTACAAAAATCCAGATGGTTTGATTTTTACTTATATAAGAATTTTCTGCAATTTCTAAATTTACAGATAGTGATTACAGAAATTTCATACTAAATACAATTTTAAACTTAGCTTATGTATCTCCACCATATTGTTTTTGAAACTTAAATCTTACACATACTAAATCACTTGAAATGAAATTTTAATTCAAATCTAGAACCTGCATTTTAATACAAATTCCCTACAGCATACATTACAACAGACATACATTTATATTTACCAGAATAAGCTTCAAAAAGGCAGACATGCATTTACTTTCTAGAGTGAATCAGCAACTAGATTCCTACTTAAGTTCATTTAGTATAAATTGTTACTCACCTGGTATATGAGCAGAGCACAAGTTTTGACAAGCTTTAGATTAATAGATGCATGTTTCCCCTTTTATTTTATACTGCAGTTGCTTATTTAAAGTCTCATCTTGTATTTGCTTTAAAACTGCATATTTATTTCTTTGTCCCCTTGATTCATGCGGTTACCAGATCCATTTGCATGCTTCCCAGAAAAAGAAATATGCAGGTTTGGATATGGTTTTCAAACAGAGGACTGCAGGCATAGTTGCATGCAGGTTTGGATTCTTTTTTTCCTTCAGAGTTGCAAATTGATTTCAGGCCTTAGCATTGAAGAACTACAGGTTTAAATGATCTGCATTATGTATTTCAGAGGGTTTTGGTTTTGAGGGAAATAGATTTGCAGGTTTGATTGATGATTTCAGGATTTAGGTTGTTTGAAGAAGATGATTTTCAGCTGAAGATTTCTTAAGTCATAAAGAATAGAAAAAAAATAGAACGAGGAGAAATGTTTACATAAACAAAATTTTAATTTAATTAAAATAAAAGAAAAAGATAATTAAAGAATACACTAGCTCTTACCTTAACACTTGTCACTTGGTTTAATTAATGGCTTACACATGTAAATTAAATGTCTTAAGAGACTTACACATGTAACTCTAAGTATTTTTAATTTAAATTGAATTTAAAAACTTTTATATCTTAATTCATTATTTCTTATGTATAAATAAATGAGTTTCTTCCCTTTTTAATTTATTAAAAAGAAATGAAACAAACAAATTATAAATATAAGCTTATTCAAATATTTCTATGTATTTATTCTTTTAAATTTTCAAAACATTGAATTCCAATTTATATTAAATTATAAACTCCAATTTAAAAATCAAGTTATATATATGCATATATAACTCTTATTAAATTTTAAAATAACAAATCCTATTTCTAGCAAAATTTATTTATGTTTATAAAAACTAGGTATTATCAGTTTTATTTAAAAATAACAATTTAAACAATATTAAAAATGTTTTTATGAAAGAGATTGTAAACAAATTAAGATCATTTTGAGATTTGTATTTTAACTCATATATATAAAATAAAACTTAGCTTCTATATTTATCTATTTTAAATTCATATTTTTTTTAAGCTAAATAGAATTTCAAAATAAATAAGATTTATCATAGTATAAACCATAACATTATTTATTGAATTGGTTTGAAAAGCCAATTCTTAAATCAAATTTTTAATTTACTAAAAATAAACTAGAATTAGAAAATCAATTCATTTACTAAATTCAAAATCAAAGTTTATCAACTTACAATATATACAAATATATATTATAAACAGAAAACAGTTTATTTACTTTAAAAAGATAAAATCTTTTAATTTAAATATTTATCAAAACATGATTATTAAATCAAATTCCAAATTTGTTATTAAAATTATCAAATCAAATTAAATTTATAAGACAGATTATTGAATTTATATTGCCCAAATTTTCTGAGATATCACATTCCACCCCCCTTAAAAGAATTTCGTCCCCGAAATTTAAAAGCAAAGGTAATTTAATAATCTATCTTAAGATTTTATTTTAAAACACAAGCATATATTATCAAACATATGCTAACAACCATAACAACCAATTCAAACAAAACAAATTTATTTATCCAAAAAAAATTCTGGATAAAATTTTCACGAGTTTCCCCGGTATAAATATCGGGATACTCGCTCTATAGAATCTAAACAATCAATACTATTAAACTATAGAGCTCCTATCCAACTAGATCTACAGAACTAAACAGGATACCAGACTACAGACGAGTCTGAATCAACAATCACATCCTCCTGAACTGCTGGTTCCACAACCAGAGATAAACCATACACGTACTCCCTCAGAGATACGTAAAACACATCAAATCCCAGTCATCCAAACCGGCAATTCAACCTGAAAACCAATCACCAATCCTCACAAAACACAGAAAAGGTCCAAAACATCTCGGAGCTGACTTACCCAGTCTTACTCAATCTATAGCTCTTTAGATCGGAGAAAACTTATTCAAGATCAAATCTCCGACTCTGGAATCCAAATTCCTTCGACTCTTACCCACAGAACTCTTCTGATGATCCTGGGCTGCCTTCAACTCTCCTGATCAGCTCAACCTTTGCTGATGTCTCTAGAAACAACTTGACCAAAACAATCCAACAAAAATGATATCTTCAAGATCAATCCCAAACCAAGAACACCAACTCTACTCCACAAATACCAGAAAACTAACTTTCTTCTCCTATCCGGGAAAGATAAAAAAAAGCATTCCCAATCTGCTTCCGCTGCACAACTCTGATCTGTAGCAGAAGAAAAACTCGAGCACAAACTGGACAACACATCATAGAAATATGGTTCAATAGATCCATAAAAGAAAACTCAGATGTCCCATCTGATTCAAAGCTGCTTCACTAAACCTCCGGTATCACTCCTAGAATCCAGTCGATAAGAAAACTCAGCCTCCAAATATGGACAAACTTCTCATAGCTCAAGAGAACACTCAAACTATCGCAAGTCACTTTTGCGATCAACCAGTCCAATATCCAAAGAAAACCGTTCTCTCTTTACCAATCAGAACAGCATACGCTTAACTAGCCAATCCATCGTAAAAATGGAATCCATTCTGCTGTTTTCTGAACTCTACCTTCAGAAAATCTGCTAACCAGAAAATCTTCTTGCCAGCACACAAAACACTCCGAACCGCACTGCTGACACCGACGCCAAAGACTTCCTAATCCAAAACTCTTCGAGAAGCTCAGGCTTCAAACCAGACAGAAACATCCTGCTGAATCCAGCCACAACACTGAAGCAGACTCACCTCCTTAACATGTTCCAAAGCAAAAATCTTCGGGAACATCCATAGTCACCGCGTCTCATCACGCAGCTATCATTCCCTAAGGTATCAAAATACCATTATACTCTTCTACCTAGCCAATAGATCCAAATTCAACTCAAAGATAGACTCCGAACCTTAACAAGTTACCTTCAGAGATCTACTAAATCCTTACTCCAAGAAAACTCACTTGAGACGGTATTCGATCTACAGTCTCGATAGAATCACTTCCAACCTCAGCACTCAAAACTCCAACCATTGGTAGTAGTCGTGTTACATACCCCACTACCTTATCTACCTTTATAACCTATATTGGAAAACCCAAACAGGTAACCCAACAAACAGGTAGAAGTAATTATATAAATATATATAATAAAAATACAAATACGCTCTCTCAAGATAGACACCACTCTAGAGCCTAGGTATTCACTCAACCTAACGCTCTGATACCAACTGTGACGACCAAACTTTTTCTCCCCAGAAAAGTCGTATCATCATGAAGAAAGAAAGGGATAGAAAAGAGAAAGAAAGAGAAGAAGAAGAAACAACACATCAGAATCTAAACAGCGGAACGAATAAATTATATTTATAACATAAAATATTACATAGTTTACAACCACTATCAGAGTACACAGATATACAACACATACTAGACAGTTATAAACACCTGTCTAGTATTTACAACATCATACAACTCAGAGACAACATAGAACACATAGCGGAATACTATATATCTAACGCAGTAGCCTCCTGCTCCATAATTCCTCCAATATTCGTCAAAGCTAACCTGAATCCCTTGGCTACTCGTAAAAATTTGAGTACCCAAGAGTTTAAGAAAACAAAAGATAAACTCCGGGTCAGACATGGGTCTGGTGTGCGTAACAGGTTAAAGTTTCTTAATTTTGAAAATCCTTTTGAAAAGAAAGGTATCACGTAAGACTTCCCACACATAAACATGGAAAAGTTTTTACCTTACGCTAACCAAAACATTTGATAGGAAATCCAGTGATATTATAATAGTGTCTAGGGTTTTCAAGTAAATAAGAAATAGCCGAAATTGTTACATTATTAAATTCTAGCTACTAGCCACAAAAGTGGGTAATACAATCAAAACCGTTGGCACTTATTGGATTGTGGATTCTATACAATGGCAGGGCTACTGGGGTACCGCCCGTCACAGTACGTGGCCTAGATCACCGTACCGAGGAGTACTCCCACTCCCCTGCAATACAAAGCCGGACCCATTCCTTACTGAACAGTTCCGATCAAGACAACCCCGCAGTTGGTGTACATCCAACTGCCCACAGAGCCGAAATAAAAAGGGACCTCTAGACAGGGATCAATCTTGCTCTCCAGTGGGAGCTACCCACGAAGCCTTGCTGCACCTCCCCTGTTTTAGCCATTCCCGGTTGATGAGGCTTGAGGCTACGATTACCTTTAGAGGACACATCTCTTAGAATGCTCATCGTCCACCTGACGATGTTCTGAAAGCATTCAATCCATACAAGTTTGTTTCGGGTTCGAACGAAACCGAAGGCATTATCTCGTTACACTCATTTTGGAATCACCCTCAGAGTTAACGACGATAACCCTTGCACTCTAAATCACCATCTCGAACCTATAAGCACTATTCCGTCAACTCATTACGGAATCACCCACAGAGTTATACTGACGTATAGCCCTTACGCCTCGAGTCTTCACTTGCTCCACTTAGATTCACGACCTAACGTAAATTTGGATCGATGTGGTTTTCGGATATCCAAATATGGAAACCCGATCCCGGTCTCATCGAAATCCAAAGCGTGTCTTTTAAGGCCAAGTTGTTTTAAAGGTTTAAAACAATTCAATTATCTATATATCCAAATAGATAAATCACAGATCCACAACATTATCATCATATCAGATAAACCATATTATCATTATCCAAAAAGATAATCTATATCAATCATCACAATGCAACCAATGCATCCAAATCACTCAACATCATCTATCTCATATCTGAGATTCAAACCAATCAAGGCAAACAACACTATCCAACCATATAATCAGTGATTAACCACGCCCAAATATAATTAATTTAAAATGAATTAAATTAATTACATCATTCCATTAATTTAACGTAAAATAAATTAATTACTTTACCAATATCATCCTTGCTTATCATTATTAATTAATTATCAATCAAATAATTAATCATCATCCAATTATTCATTTAATTAATCATCCCTGATTAATTAACTCTTAATTACATTCAAGTAATTATTTACTAATTAATTTCTCGAATTAATTATATTTAACCAAATACAGTAATTAACCCTTAATTACTTCCTTAATTAATTACCTAAATTAATTACCTTTAATCACTTATTATTGATTAATTAATCTTAATTACATCATTAATTATAATAATTAATGATCTTCTAATTACATTTTCAAATTAAATTAATTACATTAAGTAATTAATCTTTATTTAAATCACAACTGTTAATCACCCTTGATTAACTCCATTCAGTAATTATCTACCCTTAATTACTTCACCAAATAAATTAATTACTCATTAATTAATTATCTCTAATTAATTCCTTGATTAATTTAGAAGTAATTATACTCAAATTACCTTTATCAATAAATCACCTTCAATTTATTACATATAGTAATTACTCATTAATTACTTTCCTAAGTAATTTCTCTTCATTTAATTACATTAAGTAATTATCCTTCACAAATCATCAACCGATTAATTTAAATTAATTAAACTAAATTAATTACCTTAAACTAATCAAATTAACTCAATTAATTGCAATAAGTAATTAATTCCTTAATTACTTCCATAGGTAATTATACTTAACAATTTACACAAATTAATTATCTTTAAATTAATTAATCTAATTAATACTCAAAATTAATCACATTAATTATTAAATAATCCTTAGTTAATGACCTTCATTAACCATTAACCATTCATTAATTATTTTCTAAAATAATTAACTTATTTTAATCATTATTAATTACAAATTAATTAATCATTAATTAACCTATTAATTAACCCCTAATTAATTAAATAATTAAGTGTTAATTAAAACTTAATAAATCCATTATTACTTGATTAATTAATTATTAATCATTAATTAAAAACTAATTTTATTTAATTAATTATTTTTAATTACAAGTTAATTATTCAAAGAATAATTAATCCTAAACCCTTAAGATTAAACCTTAATTACTTTATGTAATTATTTATTTCATTAATTTATTAATAAATTAATTATTCATTTAATTACTCTAATAATTAAATGAAATACAAAACATTAATTTATTATTAATTTTAACAAGTTTAAAATCAATCTAAAATCCTTAATTGACAATAATTCTTTTATTATAAAAGAAATTTTACAAAAGTCAAACAAATTTCCTTTTTAAATTAAAACCATATAAATTTTACATTATCATTCAAATTTGGTTTTAAACACTTAAATTTATAAAACTTAAATTTATTTTTAAACCAAAGATTCAAATCCAAATTTGAATCAAATTTAAACTTGGTTTTACATTACTTTTATGTTTCAATTTCAATTTCAATTTAAATTCTTTAAAAACATTCTTAAACAATAAACTTCTTTTAAAGTTAAAACAAGTTTAAATTTAAAAGCTTGTTTATTTCCAGACATGATTCAAAACAAAACTTGAATTCACAATATAAAGTTAGATTTAAAACTCAATTAAATTCTTTACTTGGTATTTTGAAATTCGGTTTAAAATTTGAAACACAACAAATTCTAAACTGCAACAAATTAGCTCGAACAACTCGAAATCACTCGAGTAACTCGAGAATCATCATTTTTTTTTTCAATTTGTTAATTAAGAAACAACTCAGGTTTTCATAAACCTGAAACAATAACCCACCCGAACCTACTTGATGACTGCTCCGAGTCAACCATCCCAAAGCTTCGAGTCCAACGTTCAGGTACTTCAAGCAAAACATAATACTACCCGAAACAAAACACTGGAAACCATCTTCCCCAAACACTGATACGCCATTAAAAATCGTGCACCTGCACCACCGCAGCGACCATCTCCGACCCATCGCAACCCCTTACGCAAGTCAACGGCCATCCCTCAACTCCATTCCAATCATCAAACTAACTGAAAAACCCCAAAATCAATTTTAAGCATTCGAGCTCAAAATACTGAAACAATGTCGCAACCTGGAAATTTCTTCAATACTCAAATTCCGATCATCGGTGGAGTTCCACCTCCAGCCACAACTACTTCCACATCCCACCAACCACCTACTTGAATTATAGAAGGCTCGGTCACTTCTAGAATTAACATTGACCAAATTTCAAATGAACAGTTAACTAGGGCTTATAATTTTGATTCAAAATTCCAATCACCTTACTGCATAAATTCCTCCTCCAGTATTTTTCCCTACTACATAGTTCATAAATCTATCACCAGAATCTAAATTATCTACTCCGGTCTCCTAATTTGATTTGTCAAACCCAAAGTAAGTTTCTGCTTAAAACAGAATTTCCAAATCAATCTTAATCTAAAAATTCAAATTTTAGTTTTAGAATTCACATCTTTGATCTTGTAACATGTTCATATACTTAAATTACAAAAATCCAGATGGTTTGATTTTTACTTATATAAGAATTTTCTGCAATTTCTAAATTTACAGATAGTGATTACAGAAATTTCATACTAAATACAATTTTAAACTTAGCTTATGTATCTCCACCATATTGTTTTTGAAACTTAAATCTTACACATACTAAATCACCTGAAATGAAATTTTAATTCAAATCTAGAACCTGCATTTTAATACAAATTCCCTGCAGCATACATTACAACAGACATGCATTTATATTTACCAGAATAAGCTTCAAAAAGGCAGACATGCATTTAATTTCTAGAGTGAATCAGCAAATAGATTCCTACTTAAGTTCATTTAGTATAAATTGTTACTCACCTGGTATAGGAGCAGAGCACAAGTTTTGACAAGCTTTAGATTAATAGATGCATGTTTCCCCTTTTATTTTATACTGCAGTTGCTTATTTAAAGTCTCATCTTGTATTTTCTTTAAAACTGTAGATTTATTTCTTTGTCCCCTTGATTCATGCAGTTACCAGATCCATTTGCATGCTTCCCAGAAAAAGAAATATGCAGGTTTGGATATGGTTTTCAAACAGAGGACTGCAGGCATAGTTGCATGCAGGTTTGGATTCTTTTTTTTTCAGAGTTGCAAATTGATTTCAGGCCTTAGAATTGAAGAACTACAGGTATAAATGATCTGCATTATGAATTTCAGAGGGTTTTGGTTTTGAGGGAAATAGATTTGTAGATTTGATTGATGATTTCAGGTTTTAGGTTGTTTGAAGAAGATGACTTTCAGCTGAAGATTTCTTCAGTCATAAAGAATAGAAAAAAAAATAGAATGAGGGGTTTACATAAACAAAATTTTAATTTAATTAAAATAAAAGAAAAAGATAATTAAAGAATACACTAGCTCTTACCTTAACACTTGTCACTTGGTTTAATTAATGGCTTACACATGTAAATTAAATGTCTTAAGAGACTTACACATGTAACTCTAAGTATTTTTAATTTAAATTGAATTTAAAAACTTTTATATCTTAATTCATTATTTCTTATGTATAAATAAATGAGTTTCTTCCCTTTTTAATTTATTAAAAAGAAATGAAGCAAACAAATTATAAATATAAGCTTATTCAAATATTTCTATGTATTTATTCTTTTAAATTTTCAAAACATTGAATTCCAATTTAAATTAAATTATAAACTCCAATTTAAAAATCAAGTTATATATATGCATATATAACTCTTATTAAATTTTAAAATAACAAATCCTATTTCTAGCAAAATTTATTTATGTTTATAAAAACTAGGTATTATCATTTTTATTTAAAAATAACAATTTAAACAATATTAAAAATGTTTTTATGAAAGAGATTGTAAACAAATTAAGATCATTTTGAGATTTGTATTTTAACTCATATATATAAAATAAAACTTAGCTTCTATATTTATCTATTTTAAATTCATATTTTTTTTAAGCTAAATAAAATTTCAAAATAAATAAGATTTATCATAGTATAAACCATAACATTATTTATTGAATTGGTTTGAAAAGCCAATTCTTAAATCAAATTTTTAATTTACTAAAAATAAACTAGAATTAGAAAATCAATTCATTTACTAAATTCAAAATCAAAGTTTATCAACTTACAATATATACAAATATAAATTATAAACAGAAAACAGTTTATTTACTTTAAAAAGATAAAATCTTTTAATTTAGATATTTATCAAAACATGATTATTAAATCAAATTCCAAATTTGTTATTAAAATTATCAAATCAAATCAAATTTATAACACAGATTATTAAATTTATGTTGCCCAAATTTTCCAGGATATCACATAAATTATAGATATAAATAAATCATTCACTTATAAAATCATTTCTTTACTTTAAATAATTTTTATAAGTACTAATTAAGCTTCATTAATCACTTAAATTAGCCTACTAACATTTCTAATTCATTTATATTAGTTTTGTTTTTTCTTACAATTGACATGGACCTGATTATGTCATTTGATTTATCTCTAATCCACTGCAACATTACTTAAAATCAATTACTTAACTCATAATCCAATTTGGAGCTTCCAAATGTGATAATTTGGAGTTCAAATAAATAATTAACTAGTATAATCATTTTTATAACAAAGACAAAAGCCTAAATCATCTCCTAATATTCTCTAAGTTACTTCATAATACTCCATAATCGTGCATGAACAAATTAATGAAGTAAAATATATAAATAAGGTAGGAGAATCATCCCACTCACCTTCTCTTCACCAAATCAAGCTTCAAATCACCAAAACCCACTCTTTCCTTCTCCTGAAATCCGAGATCTAGCTCTAAACACAATATCTTGCTAATTTCTTGATGGGTTCTATAGAGAATTAGCAGCAAGGAATTATAGTGATTTTTTTGGGATTTATACAAATTAGTGATTTAGGATAATAGGGTCAAGGGTGATTAGTGGAGTTGTTAGAGAAAGAGAAGAAGAAAACATCGAATGAAAAATGAAAATGGAAATGTTAGAAGAAGGCAAGCCACTTATAGGCAAGTAATGTTCTTAGTCCAAATTCTCTCCATCTGATGTTATCCATCCTTGAAAATTATCGGCTCCAAACACATTCAAGTATATACCTATTTTTCTCATGTCGAAAAAGCGGTCTAAACCACGGATTTCTCGAATCCCAATTCATCTGTTTCTAAAAAATCGGGTATAATGGACGTTCCTTTAATCATCAACCTAAAATTTAAATTAATTATTTAAATATCAAATCATTAAAATGTGGTTTGTTACATTCTTCCATCTTAAAAGAATTTCATCCCTAAAATTTCTAGAAGCAGGACAAAGTAACAAGACTGACCAAAACTCCTGAATCATCAACTTCGAAAAATCTCGGTAGCACCTCTCTCTTGCACTAGCATTATGGAAACTTGAAAAAATTAAAATGCATCATGCAATTGGGAAACACTTGATAATATACACTATTTCATTTTTACCAAAGCACATTTCTCTTTTTAAGAAAGCTTCTTGCCTTTAAATGCAATTCTAAGCAAGTAAGCATCTAAACAGCCATAATTCTGCTCTTCAGTCCTAATTGTAATATAGAAAGAAAATTACGCACCAATATGACAATAACACAAAATTCGAACGTATATAACTTTTAGTGCAGTAACTGATATACTTTGAGTCACATCAGAAGGTAGTAGACTTGTATAGATCCCATCTCGACTCATAAGCGGTTATGGATGATATGCAATCTATTTCAGATAGCTATTGCTATCACTCTCCGAAGTACTCTAACTATGAAATTATAACTACCATACAAGCAATCAAACACCTGAAACAAGAAACATCAATTAATAACAATCAACAATAATAAACAATAAGCAACCATCAAATAATAACTAACAGCAACAAATAGTAAGTAATCAACAAGCAATAATAGCCAACAGGGAATGATCAACCAATAATAAACAATGATATGCATCTATAACTAGCATACAACCTATCAGACCTATAAACGAGTAGCAATATTAACAACAACCAAAATCAGCCAAAAGAAAAATCAAACAACAACAAAAAATATCAAACATTAGGAAGAAAACATGAGCAATTGCAAATAATAACAAGCAACAACAACCATCAAGAATAAATAATCATCATATAATCAACATCCAAACAACCAATCAACAAGCAGCAAGAAGCGTACAGAGCAGTGACAATCATCAACAACCAATCATCAAGCAACAATAAGCAATATAAGAAAAAATAACTAGCACACAAAAAGGGTGTATACCAGCACGCACGGTAACTAACAATGGTTGAAGCATGCATATTAAACTATAAACTTTCATGAGTTTGCTCGACATTCAAGATGAACAAAATGCTTAAGTAATGTAACCCTTTTCATGGATACAACACATGAAAGACTATTGCACCTCACGCCATGAAAAGAATTTTTTTTGTACGATATATAAGATCACCGAGTCTCGAGACTCTCGAATAAATCTGGCAATCTAAGCCTCAACTTTGCTATTTCTTTAGAATAGAACCCATTATCTAAAGGAGAAAACCCTATTAATTAAATCATCATTAAATGATGATATACTAATGCTTGGGTTCACTCGGGTTCAAACTCACCTCAATTACATAGTATTAATATGGATAATACACTAAGTGCACTACAATACTCGCCTAGGCAAGTATCATGTCATCACTTAGAAGATTATCCAAATCACAACAATAATCGAGAAATCCTTCCTTAAACTCTCCCAAGCAACCTTAACTATACCATACTAAAATTTACAACAGCTAAAGATCATCCAAAATGACACAATGTCCGTTCTAACCCTTCGTTTGCTCATAAGATTTCTTTGTTAAATTAGGGTCATCCATCTGAATCTTTTTATCCAAACCTCGATCTGATTCCTTGAACCAATTACTGAAATCTCCTTACATGACCAAGGCCGCGCTTTGAAAATCTCCCAATCACCTCAAGAATCTGAATCAAGTGCCTGCCTATAAGAATCAGGTGAAAAATCCTTTTCCAACTGGTGTAAATCATCTAGAAACTCTATGCTTTAACTAATGGTAAGAGTTGGCATATGAACGGTCCAACCTTTAAAAAAAATTCTTCTTAACATATTGGGTTACTCCCATCGCCTAAGATTTACTAACCCAAAGAAAAATAATTTTAACTCGAATGACTCTAGGCAAGCGCCTATAAATCATTCGCTCGGTCTTTGATCATTGTCGGTCATCCATCGGAACCCTACTTGGATACAAATCCAAGTCACACTCCATCGACCAACCCTACTCAATTTGAAAGCTTGTAAATAAAGTTCGAAAGGTAGTACTCTCAGTTTCTTCACCTTAACTTTACAGCTAGGGCTAGTCATACAAGGCTTATTTTTATAGAAGAATCTAGCTACTATGAAAGGTGTCAAGTTTAGCCCTATCGAGTAACAACAATACATAAAAATATACCTTTTAAGTGTCGGAAGGAATATAAGTGCGCTCACCAAAATAGAGTATAGCTCACTACATAAGCTCCTTTCATTTCCTCTAAGCAGTAAGCTTGTTTGAACCCGGTGATGCACGTAAGGCATAAGTCATCATCACTCACCCACCCTTTGAAAATATAGGATAGTCCTTCTTAAAGTTATCAAGCCGATCGCAATTAAGGCATTTATGCTTCACCTTAACTATAATATTTCATAGTGAAATTCCTCCATTTTCCATAGAAGTGACATACTAGGTCAGGTCCTTTCATACAAGCTCGATCCTTCCTTGTATCACGGTCTTTGCACTTTGGTTAGAGCTACGGTTTGCTTTCGACTTTTGCCGCCTCCAACGATACCTCGCGGGTACTTTCGCGGAGGAGAACCATCCCAACAAGACTTTCTAAAGTGGCCCCTAATTAGGGTAAGAGTAAGAAATGAATCTCTAACTTATGCATTAAGAACCTAGGAAAACTCCTTTCCCGACACCAATGGAGTACCAACCATCTAAATCCTCAAATCAAGTGAAAAGATTAAATCGGTCAACATACTCCCCACTGACAAGCTGCCCTGCACAAAATGGATTGAGTGCTCAAGCTACACACCCTTCTTAATCTCAGAAATGAACCGAGAACCAAAGTGACGCCTGAATTCATTCCAAGTCACGGGCCTGCTCATTAGGTACTCAAACACTATGTCCTACCCAACCAAAGTACTCACTTACCAAATGCGGAGAAGCAATCTTCTTTAAAAGAACATTCTTTAAACCATATCGATGGAAGCCCTCTCATATGCACATGTCTAAGGTTTTGTCTCAACAATAGTCTCAAAATTGAAATATAGCTTCCTTCCAAGGCCAAGGAAATTCTGGTACAGTTTCAAAGACAATAAAGCTAGTGGAACAAAATTACCGGTGCCCCAAGGGCCACACCATCTGACGCCAACTGCATTTGTAGGAATTGTTCGAGGGTGGTGGAACATCCCTTGTAGTAGCTAAATAGCCTCTGAACTAATCAAGTATCCCTGATTGCCTACCTGTAATCGCTCGTGCACTCCGTCTACTCATACTAACAGCCTGACAAAGATAACTTAGCAACTAGCTATAGATATAAATCAAACTCCAAAAGTTAAATGGTGCTTACAGTATAATATAGTTGAAAAATACAAGTACGCTCTCCTAACGTATCTTCTTTTACCAGATTGATTAAATCGAACCGATCTACTTGGTCGACTAAGCTCTAATACTAGAAGTAACAACCCACCCTTTGTAATACCCTAAAATCATCACTGAATGACAATGTCTGACTTTCGAATACCATAAAAGATAGATTATCGAGAAAGAAATTTAAAACAAATGCAATGCTAAGGCATATCGATAGAATCTTACAACGAAATGATAATATATAATATGTTGAATATACATGAACATAATAGCATAATAATATATATAAGAGACTGCACTAATAGAAATAATTGATAAACGAATATCAATACAAAACGTCAGAATGCATCAAATTCCATACGGACATAGTCCTGAATACAATATCTGATAGAGCAAGCCTCATGTATAAATACATATTTGTCATGTACTGCTGTAATATTAAGTATATATATAGAGTATCAACATTGCCTCTAGGGAATGCTCTAGCTATCCTGAAAACATATCCCCAAAAGAACTTGACTCTCAAACTACTCAATCGAGTACCTGAGAGTTATCATGACAAAAACAGATAAAAGCAAAATATGGGTCCGACATAAAGCCTAGTGTGGGGGGAAGTATCTCAAAATACTGTAAATTAAAACTAGATATAAACAAATATAAAAAACTAAGGCACAGCTGATCCTCTCCACAATCGTGGCTTAAGGGTATTCCGTATCATCCATAGACAAGTAAAGTAAACCTGTCCAAAAGATATAAAATAATACCATAACCTGCTCTCCCTTAGTAATCAACAGGTCAGCATAACTAATATAATGTGATCGATACGTAACAGTACATCATGATAAAATAACCCAATATACAAATGCCAAGACAATATAAGTATTATAATATAATCATATCCTCAAACACACAATAATATCATCAACCAACTAATATAGCACGCACAGTCATAATGATACACGAAGAATAGGGTATGTAAACTGATACTCACCATTGCCAATGAGTGAAGTCGTAAGTGCAAATTAGCAGTGATTTAATGATTGCTATGTAGGGTCCAAATAAATAGAGTAATACCTAATTATGCCATAGACCCCGAGCCGCATCCAATATGATCGAACTCATGTAGAACTCACCGTACCCCATGTCAAGCATAAGTGATGTATGATCTACTCTAGATATATGACACCTATATAGATCTCACTATAATCCATTGATTCCCGTTGAGCATCCAAAATAAAGTTGGTACCTGACCATACCATAGACTCTGAGTCGAGTCTTGATTGATCGAACTCATGTGGATCTCGCCGTACCCCATATTGAGCATGTGATATGACTTACTATAGATATTTGAAACCCATGTAGACCTTATTGCATCCTACATCGAGCATAAGTGATAAATGATCCACACATAGATGATCGTCATCATGTCCCTTTTAGTCATTAGGGATTTCTAAGTAAACTCACATAGTGCCTTTATAAAAGAGAATAACGGGCATGTACCGTATAATACGCTCTCGGAGCCACAGAGGAACATCAATACTGTATAGATATATATTAAAATATAACATCACGTAATCAAATGCGCCTACCACAAACGAAGATTGGTATCTCATCATTGCCTATCTATATGGACGGTTACTACTAAAAGACCAATAATATGCATGGCCAGTAATATAAGGCCAAAATGATGTATGATCACCAGTATAAGATCAATGTTGTGCACAGTCACTAATATAAGACCGATGCAATTTATCAAACTATACGTACTGCAAGATCAAAGCCCGAAGGTATTAATTTACTCCATTCGATCGTACACGCTAGTAAGATGTGATCGTGTGACCAATGGTTGAACCATTTCCATGCCTGATCGTTGTTGATCCATAGAAATCGCTTAACATTAACATCCGAATCCAAAGCTTTGCCTTCCTTTTTGCCTCCTCGAGTATCCCATAGTCATCCCCAATGTTGCATCGAAGCTCTGCATGAACCCACACCCGAAATAGGGAAGAACTCCCAATAAAATGGCACCTGACCTCGGCATTATTACCAAGGTCAGTGCACCACTGGTGCACCGGTGGTCTACCACCAGTCCACCAATGGTAGCCTGTTGCAAGTAGTAAAGCCTAGGGCAGGTGCCACCCGATCACTACGGCTGCCAATTCGCACGTCGTTTCCTCCATTGCTTCACCCGAGGACCTTCCAAGCTTCCAAAGCCCGCATCCACCCCATCAAACCTCTTCTGTAGTTCATTGGGTGGAATTTTGAAAATAGTTCCTTACGTGTCCAAAAATCGATTTCAACACGAAATCCACTCTTTGCACGTATAAAATTTAATAGGAAAATCTGATGACTCGACATCCTCTAGTACGCTAAGAGGAACTCAATCGGCCTTCCTATCTTGTAGGTTGCTCGCACATGTGGCGATGCTCTTATTCATGCAGACCTACATGCAAACACACCACTAATATATAAATCACATTTCGGGCTTCACCAGAGTGATTACTCGACCCGATACCTTCTCATGCAACTCAGCGCATATGATGGTCACTATGGCTACATGAGACGCTCGCCACATGCTTATATACAAATTTAGATATTCACAAACATGCGCACGCACTACATTCAATGATTCTAGTTACGACACAAGAAGTATCTTGATTGTTATACTACTTTAATTACAAGTAAAAACCCGCTCGTGTTCATATGTGTACACGTATATTCGAGTAAGTAATTCAGTTATTACTTAAATCAAAACTTCTATTTACTAAATCTTTTCAATAAAGAAAACATCATTTTATATCATTTCATAAAATCTTATACCATTTTATAAAATACAATACTAGTTTATAAATCCATTTAAGCCTTTGAAATACTAATTATCTTCATTTAAAATTAAATATTACTTTCATAAATATTTTACAAAATCTTAAAACCATTTTAAATAATATCTTATTCATACTATTTTATAAAATGTCAATTTTTTTACTATTATATAAAATCGCTTATTTTATAAAATATCACTTTTGTTTAAAAAAAATTATTTCTTTACATCAATAATATTTAGAAATAAACCATTCACTTATAAAATCATTTCTTCATTTTAGAGGATCTTTTACATTTCTCTACAACTTTTCTATAACTCACTTGTACTCCTATGAATTTATACTGATATGTAAGGACAGAAGTGTAAACAGCATTATAAACTATCAACAAAGTTAAGCGACGAGGCCAAGATTAGTCGAGCCAATATGAAGAGTTATGCGTTCTTTTCTTGCTCTTTTTAGTTTACTTTTCTTCACATTTTATTCTCTACTATACTCATTGTAGTGTTTGTCCCATTTTTGGCTATGTGGGGATAGTATGAATATGGAACCAGTATTCGATGGAGCGTGATTTATCCAATTCCGACCAACTTTGCCTCCAATTTGCTCAATTCATTGCCCTAACTTTCTATGCAATCACAACAATAGCAAAAAACATTAAATCATACCATCCGAACATAGAATATCAAGCAATTTCATCCAATGAAACTTGCAATCCAACAAAATAAGTTAAATAAGGCAATTTCCAACATAGATCTACATATAGTATGAATATATGAACATAAATCAAGGTGATTTCTAATCAATATACATCGTATGCATGGATTAACATGTCATTAAATTTAGAAAATGTGTTTTATTGCCAAATCAACTTAAAACATGTTAAATCCTATAATTCTACCATATAAACATGTATAATATATTGAGAAGGCATAAACCACTCAACAATTACCAAATTCAGCCAATTCGTATGTAGATCTAATCCGGACAGCAAAGAAAAGCAATCCAAATCAAGTAGTTTGATGATCCCTAGCTTCTAACTGAGGGTCTAATCTCTGATCGCAATTTAGTTTAATTTAGAGAGCAAGTTGGTGATTTTAGATGAAATTAGGATGGATCTAGGGCTAAGTAGGGTTTAGACCTGATTAGAATGAGAGGGGAAAGTTTTAGTTTGATTCTTCATCCCTCTATTTTTAGTATTCTCTAATTAGACTAATAAGTTCACTAATGGGCTTAATTAATTATATACTACTCCTGGCCAGCAGCTTTAAATACTTAAAACAGACATAACTTTCTAACCGTAAGTCAGTTTTTCTATTATTGCCATCTTATGGAATGTGAAACCATCCTCCTGAAGTAATGGAATTGGTTTGAGCTCCTAGTTTGACTCTTATCAAAAATTATAGCCCAAAATATTTTTTCAAGGTCAAAATGGTCACTTAGAAATTTGAAAAAAATCATAGATTTGTAAATATCCCTAAGAGTCATATTCTAAAATTTTGGAATCATACAACTCGTACGAATAAAATAATAATATTTTACAATCCTTCGTTACGTAAAATGCAGATCGTTATATTCTCCTCCTTCAGGAGTTTCACCCCCGAAATCCCCAAACAAGCCAAAGCATAAGCAACCATGGTCATCCTGCATGTCTCTCAATCATAAGCAACCATCAAACATCTCAAACAAGCAGTGCAATCAATAATACCGGTGACCTATCCTAGCATGCAAAATACTAACCTATTTAATATATCATTCAGTGAAAGCGGATACGATAAACAATGGATCTTACCATTCAAAGAGTTTCGGACACGTAGTCCTCATGCTCACCTCCATCTCCCACATGTATTCGTCATCACTTTCGCTCCCTTGTTCCTTCACTAACCTCAATTTCTTTCTTCTAAGCTGTTTTGTATCGTACCCAACAATACGAAATTGCCTACGAGGCATAGGAACTTCTAGTTTTACCTTAACATTTTATAGCTGATCTGGTGTGATCATCATGCCTGAGTCATGCACAAACTTCTGTAACTAAGAGACATAAAAAAATTATTCATGCATTCCATCTTCTGAAGTTATTCGACCCTATATGCTAGCTTTTCGATTCTCTCGACTATCGGAAAAGGACCTATGAATCTCGGTGTCAAATTCCCCTTTCTATAGAATATAACTACATTCTTTGGAGGAGAAACTTTTATTAACACCATATCTCTAACAGAAAACCCTAACTCTCTTCATCTCTTATCCCGTTAGCTTTTATGTCGATCTTAAACGGCTTTCATTCGTTTTCGAATGACCTCAATATTCTTTGAAGTCTCTCTAATCATATCTTACCCAAGTATTAGTTTCTCGGCCGCTTTCCACCAAGACGAAGGAGTATTACATGGTCAGCCATACATTGCTTCATATGGAGCCATAACAATACTCGACTGATGACTGTTATTGTATGCAAACTCCACCAAATACAAGTGATCATTCCATGATCCATCAAAGCCTATAATGCATGCTCACAAAAGATCTTCCAATATACGATCTACTCTTTTGGTCTTCCCATCCATTTGCGGATGATAAGATGTACTAAGATGCAGCTCCATCCCTAACATCTCTTGTAAGCTCTTTTAAAACCCACCAGTGAACAACGGGTCTTGATCGCTCACAATGCTCCTTAGCTCATCATGTAATCATACTATCCACTTTACATTCGACTCCGCTATCTTGGATGACGTTCTACTTGACTTGATGGGTATAAATCTTACACTCTTTATCAACCTATCTACCATGACACAAATGCCATTTTATCCTGCTCGAGTCCTCGGCAGTCCATCTATAAAATCCATTGATACTTGTTTCCATTTCCATTTGCAATTCATAAACTTTAAGATAAATCCCCCCAACATCCTTTTTCATGCCTTTCCATCAATAGGTCCGCTTCATATGTCGGTAAGTATTATTACCGCCGAGATTAATGGTCAACTTGGAATGGTGACACTCTCGTAACACTTCATCTTGTAACCCATCAACATTGGGAACAAATAGTTTTCCATCCTTACGAAGCCAACCTTCTCAGTCACGTTTGTATTGCTTCTTTTCTTTAGATTCTGCTCTTTCTACTATCTTTTCTATGATCTCTACCAGCATAACATCTCGCTTTTGATTAGTACCAATCCTTTCTATTAGAGTAGGTCTAATAGATAAACTTGCCAATATCTCTGGTTCTAGCTCACAATGAGGTCTAAAATTATATCCAATAATATACTCTGTATACTTCCATTCCAAGAACATTGCTCCTAAATTTGCATGTCTTCTACTCAATGCATCGACGATTGCATTTCATTTACCTAGTATATAGAAATACCAAAATCATAAGAGCCCAAGAACTCCAACCACTATTGTTGTCGAAGGTTGAAATCCTTCGATAGATAAGGTACCTTAAGGATTTACGATCCGTAATAGCTCGAACCTCTCTCTTAATAGATAATGCCCTGCATCTTTAGAGCAAAAACAATTGCCGCCAATTCAAAATCCTGAGTTGGGTTATTCCTCTCATGTGGCTTTATCCAACGATTTACATAGGCAACAACTTTTCCTTTTATATCAACATCACACCCAATTCAGTATGACTAGCATCGATGTATACTATCAACTCTTCGTTTCAACTTAGAACCGTCAATAGTCAACACTAGTGCACTCATCAACCTCTCTTTCAGACTCACAAATGCATGCTCATATTTCGCATCCCATACAAAGGTATGATTCTTCTTCACTAGATTGGTCAACGGTGCTCTATCTTCGAGAAGCCCTTTATGAAGTGACTATAGTATCTCACCAATTCTAGAAAACTTCTCACATCCCTAGCATTCTTATGGTGATTCCAATATCGAACCGCTGCCACCTTCATAGGATCCACAGCTATACCCTATCCCAACATAACATGACTCAAGAATCTCACTTCTTCTCTCCAGAAGTGACACTTATATAACTTCTCTCTCAATTTGTGCTTCCTCAATATTTCTAGCACAATCCTCAAGTGCATCTTGTTCTCCTCTCCAGTTCTGGAGTAGATTAGAATATCATCCACGAGAACAAGCAGGAACTTATTTAGCTAGTCTCTGAAAACCCGATTTATGAGATCCACCAAGTATGCCATAGCACTGGTTAACCCAAATGACATCACCGACTACTCTTAAAATCCACCAAGTTCTAGAGTGGTCCCTAACCCCTATAAATTAACACCTGGGCTAACCCTAAATTCACTAGAAAATTCGCAGAGTATCAAAAATTCGCCAAATTTTCATCTTTCCACATATAAACTTTCTTAAAAACAAATTAAAAACCAAAGCAAGCACACTCTAGTGATTAGATATAGAAGGTGGTAAGTTAACGGGTCAGATTCTTCGACGGAGCATGTTGTTGGAGCTTGGATTAGAGGTGAGTGGAAACAAGTTTAATAAGCTGATTATTTATAGTTAATTAACCCATACTATCTAACCTAGATACTATAAACTAAATTATAAACTATAAGCCCTAATTATAAATTTTGATTAGAAATTGAAATTGATGTCAATTGGTAAATTTGATTCTAACCAAGTTGAACCTTTTATTATTGAATGAAAACCTTAAATTTTGGTTAACCCTGAATTGAACTTGTATAGTTAATATGTTAAATCTAATGAATTTGAAACCAAAGAAAGTAGGGTAAAACTTCGAAGATTGGTCACTATAAATCACTTAGGGTTCACCGTGTAAATCAAACTAACAAATAACTAAAAATAGGATTGCTAAAAAAATAGAAGACCGTAAATTTTACCATGCGACCGACCGATTATTCACCCTAAATGTATGATCGATAGGGCTTAGCAATTGACTTGTGGAGGCCTAAATCGCAAAATCTAAACCTTGGCCTATAGCCCAATTTAAAAATAAAATTAAATAGTTATTGATTCTCTATGTAAGAATATTGTATGCATATGTGTGCATGTTAGAAGAAGTAGGGAAGCCAGTTCCCTATGAGATGATGTCAGGACATTACACAATTAGGTAAATGCACTTTACCCAATCGGGGTTGATTGTTTGACTAGGGGCGATTTTATCACAAATGACACTCCCTGGAGGTTCTATAGTGGATGCGAAACACTGGCTGATGCCTAAATAAGTGTATGGGCGCGACACAACGAAACTCCTTAGTATGCACGATTCTAACACGGTGTGATACTGTGTCGTAGATGGAGCTCGACGCATGCAATAAGAGGCGTACACTACAGTCGAGAGGTGGATACAAATGTAAACGATGAGACATGTAAGGCTCTGGAAATTTAATAGAAATTTAATAAGAAAATTAAATTATAATAAAATAAGGACTTAAAAATAAATTTTCACAAACGTTTGAATTTGGCAATGGAACTTGTGTCATTGGGCTCGTAGCGATTTTACAGTTGATTTTCATATATAACACTATAATTCAAGTTAGTATGAAGAATTTATAGGCATCAGATTGAATTAAAAATTAAAAAAATTTAAATTTAAATGGCCACCGGTCGACCCTTAGGGGTTTAAGGTTGATCGACAGCAGTCGACCGTGGTAAAGGGCGATCAACCCAAACAAGAATAAAGTCGTGCATTATTGATTTTCTAAAGATGCATTGAATGAATGAAATTAATTACGTTAGGATGATGGCTTTGATGGGAGGGCCCAATTCTCTAAAAATGTTCCCTAAACTAATTTAATGGCCTAAACTAAAGCCTTACCCGCGTGGATACTATGCTAAGGAAACCCTAATTCTTAATCAAAAGTTTGTTGTAACTAAACTTTGATAAAATTTTCTCTCAACCCTAAACCCTAAAATTATAAAAAATCAAATAAATCGAAAATAGAAGGGTCTAAATCAATGTGGGGCTATTGATTTGGGGGGACGATTCTCAAGCACAAGTAATAGGAAGAGCTTAGGCTTGAGATGAGTGGGCAAAAATTTGATAAGTTAGTTATTGTAGTTAGTTTAACCTATTTATTTGACTAGGATGCTAAAAAACCCTAAATTGAATACGTTAAAATTAATTTGAATTTGCTAAAATTCTAGACTTGAATCTAAAACCCTAGTTTAAATTGTCAGTAAACTGTTAATTTGAGATTGATCATATACCTCTTTCTGTCTTGAAATTAGGAACCCTAAATCAACAGACCCTAAACTAAATTACAGATTGTTGCTTAGATTGTAATTAGGGTTCATCAATCACCGCACAACTTGATGATTAACCTGTAAACAATCATAAAAGGATGTTGAAACCCTAAATTTAAAGCACGAACGGTCGACCCTAGAACCCTAATGGTCGACCGTGGGGAAACGACAGTCAACCATTTAGATCAAAACTAGCAAATTAAACCTCAACCAAGGTCCAAAATTCTAAAAAAAAAAATATGAATTGTCAAGGGCTCATTTAAGGGCAATTGGATGCATAGACTTGTAGGGAAGCTAGTTCGAGCGAACGCTAGGCCGTAGCGGTGTTGGGTAAATATTGTTTACCCAATTTAGAATAGTAATAAACTTGAAGTGATGTATTTTCACAAATGGCACTCACAGAAGGTTCTAACAGTGGGCATGTAGATGGTGCAGATGCCTGATGGAGTGGGTCCGGCCGCCGACGATGTGCATTCCGAAAGTTCGACATTTTGGCTTCTTTCTCTCCAGGCATAGTGATGGGGATTCATTCCTAGTAGCTCGGTGGAGATGACAATAGTGGGAACTTACTTCTATAGTAGCCTAGTGGCGGTGTCTTCCGTTGTTAGTAGCCAAGAGCATGATGTTTTACAGATTGAGTTTCTCTAGGAGTGGCTCCTGATCGTTAGATATGAAATTCAATCCTCAGTTCGATCCATTAAATTAGCCTATACAAATTATGGTGTAGGAATGTACTAGACAAAAATCCTTAAGTAACAAATCTAAGGAGTTCACAACACTTGTATCATACCCTATATCATTTAGAGTAATTTTGAAGTAACTACATATGATCATTATATTAAACTTGTTCTCGTTCATCAGATTTTAAGCTTGATCTGTTCTCTTTCCTTCTTTTTCCCCATTATAAATGGACAAGGTGGTAAGTAATCGACCCATTCTTGATACTTAGAGAGTCGAGCTTATCTTTGGAGGCTGCTTTTTACCATATTTTCTCTCTATGTATTTATCTATCTTATCAGTTCGGTTTATCTCTTTTGTCATACTTGGAGTGAAATTTTCAATGTACTTTGTATTGGATCTTGTACTAGTTTTCTAAGATTATGATTTGGATATTCACTAAGATGGATATTCTTTTATGTTATATGTTTTACTCCTTTCGCTGTAAGTTCTGAAAGTGTAGTATATCTTAGATTATATCCACTTGTATTAATCTTTATGTTGTGAATGTTATAAACCCCGACGATTCGCGTTTCTTGGCATGATGTGAGTCCAAAAGTCACACTAGTTTTTGGATCGGCAAGTCAGGAGGTGCAAGTTGTCACAAGATATCTCAGCGAGTCGATTTTGCAAGCTTTCTCTCAATGTGTAGTTGGGTTACATGTAGTTAGTGATGGGAATTTTGTTCCCAAATAGTCTAGTGGTGATGTTTCCATATTGAGTAGCCTAGGGGACGGTGTTTCCATATTTAATACCCTAGGGGCAGTGTTTCCATATTTTTAGCTTAAAGGGGTTGTATTTCCATGTTTAGTAACATAGTGGCAGTGTTTTCATGTTTAGCAGCCTAGTGGCGGTGCTTGTATATTGAGTAGCTCTTAGAGCGGTGCTCGATCATTAGATGTTGAGGTTCGACACTTGTAGTAGCCTGCACCTAGTGATGTAGGTGTATGATGATTAATACACCTATGTAAAAGACCCTAGGACTACATGGATACTTGTAGGATATTCCAGGACACTTAGAGTAGAATTTAAGTTAACTGCATATGATCACCATATATTAAACCTGTACTCATTCATTAGACTTTTGTCTGACCTACCCCTTTTCTTTTCATTTTCCCCCACTACAGGATGATGGATTTGTAGTTGATTGGGCATGGTATCAGAAGAAAGGAGCTAAAGTTGAAGTTCCCATATTCTTCATTATTCGTTATGCAACTCTTCATTGTACAAAATGTTTATTAAGGCTTATACCGTACTTTGGAATAGTGTATATGACAATTAAATATTTTGGACTATTTTCTGAATTTTCTATTTTCAGTACTTGTATTTAAATTTCCTTCAACCATGAGATCTGAAAGTATAGAATGTGTTAGATTTTACACTTATAATTATGCTTTGAGATTTTATAAAACCCAACAGCTCGTATTTCTTGATATGACGCGAGTCCAAAAGTCACCCTAGACTTAGGATTGGATTGTCGGTAAGTGAGAGTTGTTATATTTTGCATCAGAGCCAAGGTTTAAGATTCCCTAGGATTAAGACATGTATTGAGCGGCCTCCTTGAAAAAGCTTTTCAAAAGGTTTTTCAATAAGTTTTTTAAGTGTTTTCAAAGTGAACACACACACACATATAGTTTTTTAAAGATTTATTACAATCCCAATGAATTATCCATGTTAATATTATTTATGGGAAAGTTGAAATAATTCCCAATCGTAGATAGTGAGAATGGGTAATTTTTGGAGGAATGACTCTGGTAAGGGAGTTAAGGTTCGAGGCATGAATATCCCTATATGGTTCCATCAGTATCTACAAGTGAGGAGACAAGTCGAGCTTAACTCGACTGAGGGTGTGTAATTATAATTTCCTAACATGTTGATTAATACACAACACTGTATATATTTTGACTCATAAGGTAGTTGTTGGCTTATCCCTTATATAAGCAGACAATTGTGGGTTATAGTAAAGGTTAAGGTTATAATAGTTGAGGTAAAAAATAAAATTTTCACATTTATTGGATTTGCCCCATAAAGAAAGATTAGTAGAGGTTTTATATACTAACTAGCAGTAGCAAGTAAATTATGGATTTAAGGGTGAGTAAAGAAGATTAGTACTACAAGACCTATATAATAGGAATATGATGCTGATAACATAAGGCAGATATGAAGGAGGACTTTGCAAACCGAAGGAAAATTCTCCTAGTTAAATTAAAACTCTTTTCTTACATTAGTAGTAGTTACAAGGACTCCTATTTACTTAAAGGTATGGCTAGAGTATTTCTGTATTGAAGTTGGGCATTGTATTGGAAAATAAACTTGAGTTAACAATCTTAGAAACAGAGGATGAAAATCTTATGCAGTTAAAAGCATTGTTAGGTATAAGTGGGCGGGGATATTTAGATTGCTATTGTCTACTCCGATTTAAGTGATAAACCAATGAATATGTCTTCTAAAAGATTGAAACAATAGATGTTTGGTACTTAAATAGAAAAGAAATTGGTTCGTGATCTTATATAAAATAATCAAACAAACTTAACGGAATTTATTGGAAAGTAAAATTAGAGAATTGGATAAAAAGCGATTTTTTAATAACTGTTTTAAAACTTTTGTTTTGTCTTTCAGGCACATTGTTACACTTACCCTTAGTGTATATTTTGCTTTTAATAATAGAACTTCAAATAAAAAATTGAGAAGTATGTAAGAATCAACTTTTAAACTTTTTTACAAATAAGAAATGGTTAGTACTTGAAAATATCTTTTATCGGCATTTATATTGAACTCTAAAATAATAAGTTAAAGTACTACGTTTTGCTTAAAATAAACTTTTATGAAAATTTCTTATATATGAAAGAAAATTTTGAAATGATGTACTTTATGTACATTTTGCTAAGATAAGCTTAGCTGTTTTTGATAATTTAATTAAATAAAAATGTCATGATCCTAGTATATAGGAAATGCTTGTTAAAAACGAAGAGGGTTTTACAGTTTAAAAACTTACTATCTTTATGGAAATGATGTTAAAAATCGAAAGGTTTTGATTTAAAAAGTTAATGTGAAAATATTATGACTGTGACTTAACATTAAAGAGGAAAGAAATAGATTGGAGTTAGATATATATGATTAAACAACCCACTAGGAAAAAAACTTACTATGGAATTTGGAGGCATTAAAAAGATTGGGACAGAGATAAAAAGTAACATGGTATTTAATAACCTTTCAATCAAAAATTGAATTGGAGGGATATAGTATTAGTTTGAACTTCCGGTAGTAGTGAAGGGTGAACACCACGTTGTGTCTTTCTACAAAAGTTTGGTTTGAACCGTAGAATCTTTATGCAAGGAAGTTTGGAATGTATGATTGGTAACTTATTTCCAAATAGGGAGAGAGCAAGCCATGATGCTTCGTTATATCAAAGAATGCCGTAGATGGATTTTTTTCCACCTGAAGTGTAAAAAGGGCCGAGTAAGGTCTACTTCAAAACTTGAATAGTTGTTAAGTGACAAAGGAGAAAATCCTTAATTGTATTAGGCAATCTAAATAAAACGGTAAGTGTAGCCTTGGCGCCATGTCATCAACGTTGGCACCGTATGGGTAAGGGTATGATAACTATAGGCTATGGACGATCCAGGTATTGTGTTGTTCCCTTGAAGGCTACAGGCATACCATGTGGACATAAGTGGAAAATATACATTTTATATATGTTAATGGATTATAGCATAGTAGATGTGTTCCACATATGCCTATGTAAATATTGGGATTATAGAGTTGTGTATTGCATGTATGTGAATCTAGAAAGTATTGGATGGTAGCGGTTCTTATATTCAGTATTAGGTAGTACTTATCCGTGAAACTTGTAGATTATATGATAGTTCTAGATTTGTAGATTTAAATGATGGGTGAAAATAAAATATGAATTAAGTTATTACGGTAAAGCATTGGGATTTAGGTAATATTTTAATTCATTGGAGTGTAGGGGCTGTAATATAAATTCCTATATATTATCAAGTTCATATTTACAAATAAAAGTCTATCGTTTGAAATGACAAGGAATACGCCAAAAGAAAGAGATGTATAAAATAGGAATATTTACCGTATTTTATACCGTCTGTTTCAATAACTATAAATAAGATAATTCCTTATAATTTCAAATGTAACGCAAATTATTCTTTTGGAGAAGACATAGACATTTACATCGTCAACCTTTCCTTTGGGAGAGGTATAATTCCCATGCATTAAAATACATAAATCCCTAAGTATAAACCAAAGAATTGGTCATTATGTCTAGTGGATTTAAATGGCAAGGCATCGTTCCATATTGAGTTGTCCCAACCATGAAATAATTGGAATTATTCCATACCGGGCCGAATTTATGGGAGGATAATAAGAAATGGTAAAAGTTTCGGAAGTTCAAACCACAAAAGGTATCCTAGATAAAATTATAGTCAAGATTGGGAAACTGATGATTAATTTAGGGATTTGGGTCTCTGTCAAAAGCAAAATATTGTATTTTGCACGCATTAAAAATGCCAAGACGATTTTCATAGCAAATAAGATCGAGAAATTTTTGGTAAGATTTGGAGGAAGGGATAAAAATGATTCTGGTAACACCCCACATTTTTATAACATCATTTGGGATATTTAATTAGCTAAAATTAAATAAAATAATGTGGAGATTAATGGATTGAGATTTGTTTTACTTAAGAGTAGCCTGCCATGATAGTGTGTTAATTAATATAAAATAATCTAAACAAAGGTGTTACAAAATGACAAGGGCAATAGGGAAATATATGGAGCTTATACCCTAAACCTTTAGGAGATAGAATGCTCGCATTCATTCTCATTTGTACCAAACTAAAAATACTAAGGCCTGCCATTTTCACTCTTAATAAGAAGATTAAAGCTAGGATTCAAGAGAAGGGAAACAATCAACTAAATCAACGTCAAATCTCACATCTATAATCTCAAAGCTAAGGTGAATAATTACCACATCCCAATTTATTTTATTTTTTAGTTTTAAGATTAGACTCAAAATGATTCTGCAAGTATATGCCAGATTTTGATGATTAAATGTATATACATATATGTTATTGATGGATAATATATGTTCATGTTATTTTCTATGATATGAAAACCCTGTTAAGTGATATCCAAATGCCTTGAAAATTTAAATGTAGGTCAGAAATGATATTTTAGAGACAGGGTTCTATTTTCATAATTTTATGAATTAATATGGATTTTATATTAATTTCCTACTGAAGGAAATTATTTATTGGGTTCTAAATTATTTTTGGCAAAAGTAATAATTATATGGAGTTGAAATTTTCATATGTTAGGCAATTTCTTAAAATAGATTTTTTGGGATTTTTTCTAAGTTATTTGACGAATATATAAAATTATTTAAGGTATGGGACTTAAATGTTTTATATATTTAATTAAGGAGAATGGGCATTTTATAAAAGGAAATTATTATTTAATTCTAAAAATAGTGGCAGCATATTTTTGAAAATAATTTGTTAACCAATGAAAATTGACAAACAAAGGCAGGTTAGTTGAAAAGTATTTTTTTTTAAAGTTAAAAAACGAAGAAAACATACTTTTAGCATGTTTCAGCCTTTACGGCAGCAAACCTTTCGACCAAGACCTTCCGACAAGGTTGAGAGTAACTAAGCTTTCCGATAAGGTTGAGAGGTTCTAAGCTTTTGACTATCGGTAGTTTGGTCTTGGATCGATGAGGAAGGGGATCGATAGTTTGGTTTTGGGCCCGTAAGTATGGGATCGACAGTTTGGTCTTAGATCGGTGAGGAAGGGTAGTTTGGTTTTGGGTCGATAATTATAGGATCGACATATTGAATGGGGTCGGTAGCTTCGAGTCAATCCTCACTTACTTCGGGTCGGAATCCTCCAGTCTTTGGGTCGGCGTGTGTAAGTCTTCGGGTCGGCATGAATGGAGGGGTCGACATTGAATGAGTTAATGGGATTGGCATATTGGAGTCTGGTGTGGATCAGCATGTTGGAGTTTGGAGTGGGTCGACATGTTGGATTTTAGGTCGGCTATAGTTTTGATGAGCCTGGATCACTCAGGAAGCCCAGTAACTCGGATTTTGCCTATAAATACAACATGCAAGGCTTTAGAAAAGTGAATCTTCATTCTGCTTCCCTTCTTCATCCTTATTAAGGCAAATTTTCCATTATAATTTAAAAAACTCTGAATTGTGAGTGTAATTGATTCACATATCAATAAAAAGGAAATTTCTAGGGTGGATGTAGGCCGGAGTCAGCCGAATCACTATAGATCTTCTGTTATTACCACTTTCTTTTTAGTTTTGATTGTTCTTCATATTGAAACTCTCAACATACATTTTATCTGTGATTTATAACCGTGACTTGGTGCTTTCATATGGACTTAGGTGTTAATGACCAATTTTGGCGCTAACATTTTGGTGCTTTCATTGCGAGAGCTAGCACTTAAGGATTCAAAAGCTTGGATTTTGGATTTAAAGGCTTAGGAACTTGGATTCTAGAGACTATGATAAAGCAATCAAGTAGGAGACAAAGGACGGAAAGGAGTCAGCAAGAGGGAAGTAAGGAGGCTTCCTATGGAGCTAATCAAGCCTTGATCTGTATCACGAGGGACAAGATGCAGGTCATGATGAATTCCACGCAGGAGCAGTTGATGAAAAGGCAAGAAGAAATAATGCTCAGACAATTTGGACAAGTAGGAGCTGCAGTGGCTCAGATCCATGGAGCTGGATTAGAAGGACCCAACCGGCAAGCAGATGGAGTGGTTTAGCAGGGGGTAGCCCTTGATCGACAAACACCTATCAACTCGGAGGAACCTAGTCTTAATGGTACACCACCGAGTAATGCTGGACCAATCCATGGAGGGATACTAGATGACGCTGCGTAGCCCAGCGCTAACAGGAATATAGGAGTATGTGACGAGAAGCATATGCCAGAATTCCCTCGTGGACTTGGAGGACAGTTAGGAAATGTAGATGGGGGCAACCTCGACAGGAAACAATGGATTAGCCAACGTTATCAGACGAACTATTTATGATGGTCTGATAAACAAAGATTCGGAGGGAGTCAACAAAAGTCCGTTTACCCATAATATCAGGATAGCTAGGAATCCACCCGATTTCAAGCAACTCACTATGGAAGTATACAACGGTAAGACGGATCCCACTGACCACTTGACGATGTACACAAGACATATGGAAGTGCTGGGGGCATAAGAGGAGATTATGGCCTAATGTTTCCCCCTGTACTTGGCAGATATAACTGCTATGTGGTTCAGACAAGTGGAAGATGGATCTATTAGAATATGGACAGAGTCGGTGGATACGTTCTTGAAGTAGTTTTGAGTTCACGTAAAAAGGCCGAAGAATGTGATGACACCGACGTCAGTTAAGCAGAGGGCAGATGAATCGCTCAGGACTTTTTCAACTCGGTTTAATGCAGAAGTTGCTTCAGTGGATTGGTCGGATCCATTAATGGTTCTAATAGCAGTGGTGTCAGGAGTCGGGGATAATTCAAATTTCGAAGTATCGTTGCTAGAGACCCGCCAATGGATCTTAGGGAATTCTTTCACGGATTTGAGTGATTTCTTCGACAAGAGGATGCATGTTTGGATATGAGTCAAAGAAAGTAAACATGGTTAAGGATGGAGAACTGTCCAGTGCAAGCTCAGGTAAAGATAAGGATAAAGGGAACAGGAAGCGCTGAGATGAACCAAAATTCTCCACTTATACAATACTGAACGAGACGTTAGAGAGGATATACTTGAATATTCAGGATCGCCTTCCTTTCAAAGCTTAATAAGGAGGTAAACCTCAGAGTGCAAAAGGGCATCAGGAAGGCACTGTCTCTTTCATGACCTGGATGGGCATGATACTAATAGATGTGGGCATCTAAAGGATATAATCGAGGAACATGTAGGGAATGGTCAATTGTGGTAATATGCTGAAATTCAAAATGTGATGGTGGAACAGGTGCAGCCACCACCAACCTTGAATGACGATGGCACAAGGCCCATGAATGGTAGTCGGTTGGTCACGACTAATCGTTATGGTTTGGAATAACAACAAACTCCGGGCAAATGGCTAAATCACTTACTCATGTATGGGGATGGAGATAACCCTTAGGCATGCTCTAAGATGATGATAGACTGTGAAGCTCTAGTTTGAAAATCTATTTTTTCTTTTTGGCTTAGACACTTGCTTTTTCTGCTTCGGTTTTTGAGTTCAGTTTGAACTCCTGGTTTTTGTTGGTTTTTTGGGTTGGATTTTGGTTTGGATGCTTGATTTTTAATTTGAATCTCGATTTGGACTTTTGCTATGGATTTCCAGTTTTTTGGTTTGAATTTGGATTTTGGATTGGACTTTGGTTGACTTTTTGCCTATTTTTTAGCTAAAGGTCGTCGAGCATGGGCTATGCTCGGTAAGGGTCCGGAGAGACCAGGATTCAGCTAGGACTTAGGCTCCACATTAGTTATCGGTTACTATTTCAAGATGTCGAGTATGGACTATGCTTGGCAAGGGTTCGGAGCAGCAAGGGTTCGACTTAGGGCTTAAGCCATGGCATTTATTAGCATTCAGGGACACCGAACCAAGAACACCACGACATTACTTAACCAGGCCGCCGAGTGTGGATTACGTTTGGCAAGAACTGGGAGAGATTACAAATTTAGATATTGGTTATGAACAACTAAGGATTTGGGCATGGACCTGGAGTGGTCTCGGATACGGATATCGACCCGGAGAGGTCATGAATGTGGTTATTGGTTATTGGATATGGATGGATTAGAACTCGATTTTCAGGTTTGAATGGATGTGGAATTTGATAAGGATTTGGTTACTGGATAGGAATTCAATATCGACTAGGAGCAGTCATAGATTTGGATAAGGATATGGAAATGGCACTTGGATAAAATAGACTGAATTATGAATCAAAAGGTATGGCTGTGGATAACATATGGACATCGGATATCGGATTTGAGATTATTCAAAACACACCTTCCAATAGCAAGGCATGTTTTGGGGGGTAAATGTTAACTCGCCTTTTAGCAAGGCTGTGGACAAGCGGATTTAACTAAATCGCCTACTCATTTGTCGAGATTGGAATACGATGAGTTTGAGTCAACTGGATGGATAGACAATCAATCACGGATGATGATCATGATTACGAAGTCGGGATTTGGCATAGTTAATGGACAAAAGTCACGGGATACTCGAAGTATGAGTTTCGACAAAAGTCAAGTTAATTGGAGATGGTTAAAGTTTGTTCGAGTCGCTTGTGGGTTTACTTCGGGTTTTCACCTATGTTGCTTCGAGTCATTCCAGGCTTTGCTTTGGATTTTCAAGCGATCGACACATCCACAGGCTCAGGGTCGATAGAAATTGGATCGGCATATTTGGTAGTGGATCGGCATGCTTGAGAGGTATAAGAATTGGGAGTGGCTCAGTGTTGGAGTACAGATATGGTTCAGTCAAGGTAGATCGACATAAGTCGATTGGCATGTGTGGGTCGACATCTCATTCTGGGTTCGGTAAGCATTTGGAGACAGGATCGACAGTTTGGTTTTGGATCCATGAGGAAGGTGATCAACAATTTGGTTTTGGATCGGTGAGGAAGGGGATTGGTAATTTGGTTTTGGGTCGGTAAGTATGGGATCGACAGTTTGGTCTTGGATCGGTGAGGAAGGGGATCAATAGTTTGGTTTTGGGTCTGTAAGTATGGGATCGGCATTTTGGTTTTGGATCTGTGAGGAAGGGGATCAGTAGTATGGTTTTGGTTCAGTAAGTATGGGATTTTCATATGGAATAGGGTCGGTAGCTTTGAGTCATAGCTCACTTACTTAGGGTCGACATCCTCCAGTCTTCAGGTCGTTGTGTGTAAGTCTTCGGGTCGGCACGAATGAAGGAGTCGGCATTGAATGGGTGGATGGGATTGGCATGTCGGAGTCTGGAGTGGATCGACATGTTTGAGTCTGGAGTGGGTCGGCATGTTGTATTTAGGGTTGGCTATAGTCTTGATGGGCCCGGATCACTCGAGAAGCCTAATAACTTGGATTTTGCCTATAAATATAGCAGGCGGGGCTTCAGAAAAGTGGATCTTTATTCTAATTCCCTTCTTCTTCCCTACTAAGGCAAATCTGCCATTATTGTTTTAAAAACTTCGAATTGTAACTGTAATTGATTCACATATCAATAAAGAAAATTTCTGGAGTGGACGTAGGTCGGAGTTAGCCGAACCACTATAAATCTTCTGTTATTACTGCTTTCTTTTTAGTTTTGATTATTCTTCATATTGAAACTCTCTACATACATTCTACCTGTGATTTATAACCGTGACTTGATGCTTTCATCTGGACTTGGGTGTTAGTGACAAATTTTGGCGTTAACATTTTGGTGCTTTCATTGAGAGAGCTAGCACTTAAGTATTCAAAAGGTTGGATTTTGGATTTAAAGGCCTAGGAACTTGGATTCTAGAGACTATGGCAAAGCAATCAAGTAGGAGACAAAGGACGGAAAGGAGTCAGCAAGAGGGAAGTAAGGAGGCTTCCTCTAGAGCTAATCAAGCCTCGATCTATATCATGAGGGACGAGATGCAGGTCCTGATGAATTCCACGTAGGAGTAGTTGATGAAAAGGCAAGAAGAAATGATGCAGACCCTTCTCAGACAATTTGGACAAGTAGGAGCTGCAGAAGCTCATATCCATGGAGATGGATTAGAAGGACTCAACGGGCAAGCTGGTGGAGTGGTTCAGCAAGGGGTATCCCCTGATTGACAAATAGCTATCAACTCGAAGGAACCTAGACTTGGGGGTACACCACCGGGTAATACTGGACCAATCCATGGAGAGATTCCAGATGACGTTGCACAGCCCGATGCTAACAGAAATACAGGAGTACTTGACGAGGAATATGTGCCAGAATTACCTCTTGGACTTCATATATCGTTCGTTTTAGGTCTGTTATGACCATATGACTCTGATTAACCAAGTGGTAACTTCATATATCGCTCTTGGCATATAATTATATTTGATCTGTGCCTGGGAACGATTTAGGATTATGTGTTGTGAATGTGAAACATTTGATTTTGAAATGTAATAAATTAAAATTGGTTTTTGAAATATGTGTTTTGTTTCATATTCAAGTGCTTCTGATATTATTGTTACCATTAACATAGCCGTATTTAGTCGCCGGAAACTAATACTATAGATGACTACCACATCTGTAGCGCATAGTTTTGGGCCTCTAGGTGGAGGATGTTACAGCTTGGTATCAGAGCATGGTTTATGAAATACTTTAATTAAAAATGATATTTGAAAACATAATCCTTAGAGATTAGAATTAAGATCGCGGTATAGGATAACGCTATAGTAACATATTTGTATTTGTTATATATATATATATATATATATATATAAGTATACGCTATCTCTTTAGACTCCTATCTTAGTTAGGCTATTCATCTGTGTCTCACGAGGTTTGAATACAGATATAGAGGGAAGAAGTGGCGGAGTAAATCTTGGTGGAGATAGCGCCACCACTAACGGAAATGCCCGATGAAATACTAGGAGAGGTCCCAATCAGGCACCAGATGAAACTGTTGGTGCAGGGGTTCCCCAGATGGACATGGGAGCAATGTATTAGTTCTTTGTAAACATGATGCATGTTGGACTAGCAGTTAGAGTTGTCGGAGGAAATGCTGCTGGAGGTGGAGCTCAGGAAGTTTCGATAGTCAATCAGTATGCTATCTTGAGTAAGGATTACATCAGGCTTGAGGAAAGCCGTTTATTGGTACTGAAGATAGGATCGAGGTGGAAAATTGGCTACTGCATTGCTAGAGAATTTTTGCTGACTTAGGATTGAATGATGCATAAAAGAGGTGATTGGCTTCGAGGCAGCTGTAAGGAACTGCTCTATTCCGGTAGAATATTGTTACTGCTGGAGTTGATGAGGAGACCATAACTTAGGAGGAGTTTAGGAGAAGGTTTTCAGAAAGATTCATGCCTATTATGGCGTATTCGGTGTTGGTGAGGGAGCAGAGTTGGTACAATGAGATATGTCCGTCTTGGAGTATGTGAGGAAGTTTGAGGAGTTGGCACGATACGGGTATGCTTTGGTGGATACTGTGATCAAGAAGAATGAAAAGTTTATAAGGGGCTTGAGGCCAAAATTTTTAAGGCCCACTTTACCACATTTGAGAGATCCTAGTGATGTAGTGGTTGAAATGGCATTAAGATAAGAAGTGGCATTGGCTTGCTTGAGGAAGAAGATGAAGGAGGTCCAGATTGGACAGGGCTACAAAAGGATTCCAAAAAAGAATGCTCAGAAGGGAGGAGCACAGAAGAAAGGAAAGGATGAAGTGGTTTGCTACAAGCACGACAAGAAAGGACACTATGCTAATGATTTTCGAACTGGTAAAAGAAAGGGAAAATAGGCTGGTGGATAGAAGAATGTTAGATGTTTTATTATGATCAGATCGGTCATTACAAGAACAAGTGTTAGGAGCCCGCAAGAGAAGGAATGGGGCAAGTTTATGCTTTGGGGCCCACAACCTTTAGGCCAGTTGTGCAGGGCAAAGGAAAGGCTGTTTTGAGAGGCTCACTGTCGATTGACGGTATGTCTGTTAGTGTTCTATTTGATACTGGAGCATCTCATTCTTTTATTTCTCAATGTTTAGTAAATAAGCTTAACCTAGAACCCTCATACCTAGTTACTTCCTTAAGGGTTGCAAATTCGATGGGGGGTATGCAACGATTGGGATGTGGTGTGACCATTTAGAATTTGATTTGCTAGGCCATATTTTTGATTGCAGTTTTCATGTGTTTGACTTTGTGGGTTTTGGGATTATCCTTGGGATGAATTGGTTAAGTAAATATGATGTAGGATATTTTCCATTATAGGAAAATATCACTTAGTCACTCAGATTGTAGTGATTGGATAGTTTATATCGTAGAGGATCTTAATTGTGAAATGAATGCTTTATTGGGTGTTATGAAGATGGAAGATGAGTTAAGTCGAGTTTTTATAGTTAGAAAATTCGCAGATGTGTTTGAGCTAGTACCGAGTTGCCATTGAAACGAGCCATTGAGTTTCAGCTGAAGCAGAACTGATGAGTAGACCGCCAAGTAGAATGACTCCCATCGAGATGAGTGAGTTAAAGGTGCAGTTAGTGGATTTGGAAGGCAAGAGTTTTACCCGACCAAGTATTTTTCTGTGGGGGGCTACCGTAGTGTTTGCTAAGAAGCCGAATAAATCGTTAAGGCCGTGTATCAATTATCGTAAGTTGAATGAGAAGGTGATAAAGAATTGATATCCATTGCCAAGAATAGATGATTTGTTCGATCACTTAAGTGGAGCCAAGGTATTCTCTCAACTGAATTTAGTGACGGGATTTCATTAGCTTAGAGTGGCAAAGGATATCATTCCTTTAACGGTGTTTAGGACAATATATGGATCGTACGAATGGTTAGTTATGCTGTTCGGACTAACTAATGTGCCAACATTCTTTGTAGTTCTGATGAATGGATTTTTTCGAGAGCACTTGGATAGATTTGTGTTGGTCTTCGTAGATGACATTTTGATGTACTCTAAGGATGAGAAGTAGCGTGAAATTCATCTTAGAGTTGTGCACGTAACACTAAGGGAGCATCAGTCAAAGGCTAAGTTTTCGAAGTTCCATTTTGGAAGAAGGAAGCGAAGTTCTTTGATCATGTCATCTCAGAGAAAGGGTTACCTATAGATCCGACCGAGGCAGTGAATAATTGGAAGTGACCCAAGACAATGACTGAGATTAATAGCTTTCTTGGATTGGCTGGATATTATCGAATGTTTACAAAGGATTTTTCATGGATAGCTGCACCGATGACTAAGCTTATGTGAAAAGATATGAAGTTCATATAGAATGATAAGTATGAGGAAGCATTCCAGAGCTTGAAACACTTATTGGCTCATGCGCCGATGTTAGTGGTTCCGGAGGAAAATCAATATTTGGTCGTTTATACTGATGCATGCGGAACTGGATTGGGGGCTATGTTGATGCAAAGAGTTAAAGTGATTGCTTATGCTTCTATGCAACCCAGGCCACATGAAGTTAGGTATCTTATGCATGATTTGGAGTTAGCTGCTATTATATTTGCTTTGAAGGTGCAGATGCATCATCTTTTGGGAGAGCGATTTGAGCTTTATAATGATCATAAGTCATTGTAGTACTTGTTCTCTCATAAGGAGTTAAACATGAGAGCGCAGAGGTGGTTGGATTTTATCGCTGCTTATGATTTTGAAATTGAATACACACCCGGATAAGGGAAAAACTTGGCGGATGCACTCAGCCAGAAATATCAGAATGCAGTATTGGCTATGATTGCTGAGTGGAAAGATTTGGAAGCATTGTAAACTTTTAGTGTGCAGTTTAGATCCAAGGTAAGTTCTAGTGCAGGAAGTGCTACGTTGGCTTGTTTAGAAGTTTGACCGGTAATGATTGAGAAGATTGCTTCTAAACAAGAGGAGGATCCAGTTTTGGCTGAACGGATTAGAAGGTTGAGGGAAGCAATAGAAAACGATGACCTAAAGGATTTCAGTCTTGACCAAAATGGGTGGTTGAGGAAGAAAGAAAGGTTATGTGTTCCGAATGTAGGAGACATGAGGAATGAACTTTTGGATGAGTGCCATCATTCGAAGTTTACCATCCATCTAGAAGGAACAAAGATGTATCGGGATATGAAAAGAAGTTTCTTCTGAGAATGTATGAAATGGGACATTGGTTTGTGTGTTAAGCATTGCTTGAATTGCCAACAGACAAAGGCTGAACACCAGAAATCTAGTGGTTGCTTCAATCGTTAGAAGTTTCGTTGTGGAAATGTGATTCCATCTATAAGGTTTTATTGATGGGTTGCTAAGGTCTAGTAGAGGATATGAAAGCATATGGGTCATAGTAGATAGATTGTCTAAGAGTGCTTATTTCATTCCGGTAAATTCAACTAGGATGACACCTATTTTAGCGAAGTTATTTATGAATAATGTAGTTAAACTACACGGGATTCCTAGTGGTGTTGTCAGTGATAGAGATTCTTTATTTACATGTGAGTTATGGAAAAGTCTACAGGAGGCATTAGGAACCAAGCTCAACATGTGTACCACTTACTATCTGTAGACTAATGGGAAAACATAAAGAATTAACAAAATCTTGAAGGATTTGCTAAGGGGTTGTGTATTGGATTTTGAGGGATCATGGGAGGACCATCTTCATCTAGTTGAGTTCTCGTATAACAATAGTTATCGGACTAATATTAGGATGGCACCGTTTGAAGCTTTGTATGGATACCATGTAAGTCTCTCGTATGTTGGTTAGAGATCGGGAATAGATTGGTTCTTGGTTCGGATTTGGTGAAGGAAGCTGCGGAGAAGATTGAGTTGATCTAAGTTAGGGTGAAGGAAGCTCAATCTAGGTAGAAAAGTTATGCTGATAAAAGGAGGAAAGATTTGGAATTTTCTTTCAGAGTCTATGAATTCATTAAGGTATCACCGATGAAGGGTGTGATTAGATTTGGAAAATCAGGAAAGTTAGCACCTAGTTTCGTTGGACCATTCCGCATTGTTGAGAAGATCGAGAAACTCGCTTATAGAATAGAGATACCGAGTAGCTTGGCTGGAGTCCATGATGTTTTCATGTTTCTCATCTTAGGAAATGTGTTAGAGACCCGGAGACTACTATAGCACCTACAGTTTTAGAAGATTTACTAGTAGAACCAAAATTGACCATAGTTAGAAAGCCGATTCAGATTGTGGCCAGAGATGAGAAGAAGTTGAGGAACAAGACAGTCAAGTTAGTAAAGGTTAAGTGTAGTGATGATGCTAGATACTGTACTTAGGAAACAGAGATGTATGCTACTTAACATAATTATTCCGGGATGTATAATATTATTTACACTATGCTTTATGTCTAACTCGAAGTTCATGTTTTCTCCTTAAACTCTTGGGTGCTCAAAATTAATTTGAGTAGACCGAGGGATTAAGGTCTTTTTAAAGTTTTAGTAGGATGACAAATAAGCTACCGAAGGCACGTAGGAGGCAAACACATATCTTTTTAGGAGTTTCAGCTCTTATTATGTTTTATTGGATTTTCCGTTATGTTGTTTTATATTAGGTCTATTATGACCATATGACTCTGATCAACCAAGGGGGTATTTTCATATACCGCTCTTGTTATATTTTATAATAATTATATTTGATCTGTGCCTAGGAACGATTTGAGATTATGTGTTTTGATTGTGAAACATTTGATTTTGAAATGGAATGAAGTAAAAGTGGTTTTTGAAATCTATGCTTTGCTTCATATTCAAGTGCTTCTAATATTATTGATACCATTAACATAGCCGTATTTAGTCATCGGAAGCTAATCTCATAGATGACTATAGTATCTGTAGCACTTAGTTTTGGGCCTCTAGATAAGGGATGTTATAATTCTTTTCAATCATCCCTTGGATCGAAAGAAGACAATCTACCTTAGGAAATTGAGGAAGACTAACTTAGAATAGTTTATGCTACAAAACAATTACATGCGAATGAAGTACTACTTAGGTGATTATAATCAATGCTAGAATGATTGAATGAGAAGATAGATCAAAATTTCACTAATAAGACATTTGAGTACGTAATTGTAGAACTTAGGATGGATCCTTACAGATTATAAATATGATATCTTGGTCCTATGATTTTTGAAAGACTATAGAAACAATTCAGAAACAAAAAAAGTTGATTTAAGTTGAATCGAATTGGAAAAGAAATTATTCTATTTTTATATAGTTAAGAAATCAAAAGTTTGGATATCCTTGGGTGAAAATGGAGAAGTAACAAAAAGGCCTAAGTAAAAATTACTAAGGGGAGGACTCCATCCACTTTCACGATGTCTTGCCTTACAATCTAGAAGATGAAGTGATTAAGTATACCACTGGATGATTTAAGGTAGTACGAATGTGCATCGAGGATTACACAGGGCTACCGTTTCGTGGGAGTATACTTATGATTAAGTTATTTAGCATGATGCAAATTAATATCAATTGAGTTGGTAGCAAGGATTGAAGATACAATTGGATTGAAGATTTATGCCAGTAGTAAAGGTTGATAAGATAGTCAGAAGGACGGTCCGGTTAGAAGAACCTAAAAAGGAGGATTCGATTTGTAGGACAAGGACTGCACAAGATAGGCAAAAAGTACATATTGATAGGAGATACATGGAGTTGTAGCCTATGATGATGACAGTCCATGTGAACATCTTTCCACTTAGATACATATTAGGTTGGTAGTTCGAAAAAGTTAGTACCGAGTGTATAAGGTTTTAGGGTTTTGGATAGAGTAGGGAAGTTAGGCTATAGGTAGAGTTTTTAAGAGTGTTGGCGAGAGTTTACAATGTTTATTTGGTATCACACTCATGGAATTAGTTATGCGATGTAGTTACCACAGTCAAGCCGTGTCAGTTAGGGGAAGTTAAAAAAGGTAGATGAGTCTCTTGTTCACTATGCACCTACCCGTATTTTTGGGCATGTGACAAATCGACTTTGTAATGAAATAATTAAACTGATTAGAGTCTAATAGAGAGACTATCCAATGAAAGCACATGGGAGCTTAAGGATAAATTCTGAGCTACCAATCCTGAACTCCTTTCTGGTACGTTTCCATTTTAGTTAGAAAAGTGAATATTACCTTTGTATTTAGGCTCTATTTTAGATAGAGACCAGTGGATGGTAGGAATGGTTGTCAACATGTCAATAGGACATGTAATGGATGATGGATGAGAGTGGATGTATTATTTGGATTGTTTCTTTTACACTTTTAGGACAATATTCCTCTATATAGCATACACACTCACATTATCTCTTGCTTATTGATTAGCCCATTGGATATTATGCATATGGATTCTTGGTTATTGTTTATTTTATTAAACATTATGCACATGGATGTTTCATATGAACTGAATGGTTGCACATACATGTAGAATTGCAATATGTTTACTTAGGATATTGCATACATTTTGGATCAATGGCATGCGCACTTGCATGATAGGAGGTCGATTGGATCAGGAGACCGCCTACTCTTTGCATTAGTATATGTTCATGCGCATTTCACATTGCCTACACACACATATTGCATTAGAATATGAATGAGGATGATGATTTCCCATGGATGATTAGATGGTTTAGGTACTGATTATTATGTATATAAGTTACATTTTTTCATCCATAGAGATTCCGAGGATATTAGGGGAGAGAATGTAAAACCCAAAAAAATAGAAAAAATTTAATAAGAAAAATATTTTTAATAAACAAGTGCTAAAATAAAATTTTCATAGATGTTCGAATTTTTCTACAAAACATGCATCATTGCGTTCGTAGCGATTTTCTGGGCAATTTTCATATGAACACTTCAAAATCAAAGTTTGTATGGAGAAGTTACGAACATTTAAAATTTGAAAATAAAATAAATTCAAGAATTAATATATACCAAAATTAACATTGGGAGCAGTCGGCCATATGGATTTGATGGTCGATCGATGGCTGTCGACCATTGGCCAATGATGGTTGATCATTCATGTGTAAACTCGAGGACTCTAGAGCATCCTTTGAACAACTGAGATTGATTGAATCATTTTCCTTCATGCCTAAGATTTGATGTGCATGCAAGATGATAGCAAAGATTTTCCAGGGCAAATCCATCTCTCTAAAGTGGTCCTTAAATGCTCCAGGGAAAATACAACGGTCCAAATTTTCTAGGGGAAAGATTTATTCTCTCCACCTATGAACTTTACCAAAAAACAAATTAAAAATCAGAGCAAGAGCACTCCAGTAATCATATATAGGATTGGGCAAGTTAATGGGTGATGATTCTTCGAGGGAGCGTGTTGTTTGAGCTTGAATTCGAGGTGAGTATGAATAAATTTAATAAACTGATTATGTTTTCGCCAAAACTGGTCACAAACACCCAATTGCAGATGAAAGCACCAAATCATAGTCACATATCACAGATAGATTGTATGTAGTAGAATTAAATATGAAGAACACTACAAAAATTAAAATGAAATTTGTAGAAAGACAATATTTATAGTGGTTCGGCGTTGTAGTCTTTGTCCACTTTGAAGAGTTGATGTTTTATTGATGATTCTCGCTGGTTACAATTGATTACAACAGTACATTCAAGATACAATGGAGATTTTGGCAGAGTATTGGTGTAGAAGAGACTAGAATCCCTTTTTTGAAGGCCTAGGGCTGCTATTTATAGATGTAGGCTAAAAAAATCTCGCCCAGATCTCGAAAGACTCCTTCTCTAATGTGGGTGGGCACACATGATCGATCCCCTGACATTTCGACTCGATCCATGATCAATACGTACCAAATTCATATCGATCCAAAATTGTTCTTTTTGGGTTGGGATCGATCATGGACATTCTTGAGGTTGTACACAAGCTCCTATGTAAATTTGGTGGCATTTGGACTTGTAGATTTGAGTTATGATCGATGCAAGTTTGGATCTTCATTGTGCAGCCGAGCTTCATATCGATACGTTCGTATCGCTCTCATTCGTATCCATGGGATGCACGTGATGTCCAGATGACGTGGTGCTATCTTCTAGGATCGATCCGCTTTTCATGCTGAGTGACCGAGTCCTCCTCTCTTCTAGGCTTTATCCACATCCATTGGTGTTACCTCTTTCATATCCATCTAGTGTGCATCAGTTCGTATCAATTGTATGAAGGCATTTTCGTATTCATACCCATAGAATGTTTCGTATCGATCGATGCTGGCACGTGTATTTCATGTCGATCATTTTAGTAATGGATTTCGTATTGGTCATCTGTTGATCGATATGAAACATGTTGATGGGGGGATCGATACGTAGTGGATGTTTTATGAACCTAGATTGATACTTGAGGGATACGAAGGAAGAAGGTGTTGGATATGAAACTACATCGATACGAATAAAGGGAATGTATGATGGATACAAAATGATATAATCCCATGGTCGTTGATCGATCCTTTCAAAGTAGCCGCTTGTCTGACCCGAAGTAGACCCTCTACTGACTCGAAGTAAGTGTTGAGGCGACTAGGAGCAACTTTTAAACATGCCACTCTATCCAAAATTTGAAGCGGACCCTCCTTCGACTCGAAGCCAGCTATCTAAAAACCCAAGGCAAACAGGAAAGCAACCCGGAGTAGATGCCAAGTAGTTTAAAATGACTCGATCTTTTTTGAAACTTGAAACCATATTTTAAGCATATTATGGTGTTTGTTTGTTGACTATGTTTTATCTTGTGTAGTTGATTGGGTTAAATTCGCATGTATGTTGCCTTGCCAAAAAGGTGGGTTGATTGATTATTTATGGTTACTTTTAACATGTTCTTTATGATCTAAGGTACTAGAAATTAAGTTGTAAACTATAAACCCAAATTGAACCCTTTTATTATTGAATGAAAACTCTAAAGTTTGGTTAACCCTGAATTGAACTAGTATAATTAATCTGCAAATCTGTGAATTTGGAACCGATAAAAAGCAGGGTAAAGCCTTGAAGACTACTCACTGTAAATTACTTACAATTCACTTTGTAAATCAAATTAAATAATAATTAAAAATGAAATTGTAAAATAAAATAAAAAAACCTAAATTTTACTACGCGATTGGTAGACCTTTCACCATGAGTGATCGATCGATAGGGTGTAGCGGTCGACTGGTGGAGGCCTGAATTGCAGAATCTAAACCTCGGCCTAAGGCCCAGTTTAAACATAAACAAAATAAATTATTGATTGTATGTATAAGCATATTGTATGCATATGTGTGTATGTTAGATGTAGTAGGGAAGCTAGTTCCTATGAGATGACGCTAGGATGTTATAGAATTGGGTAAATGCACTTTACCCAATAGGGGTCGATTGTTCGAGCATAGGCAATTTTACCGAAAATCTCACTAATAGGACGTTCTATGGTGGACATGCAGTATTGACCGCTGCCTGTGAACTTTGTGGGCCCGACACAATGAGACTCCTTGGTATACATGATTCTGATGTGGCGAGATACAATTTGGTCGATGGAGCTTGGCACATGCAATAAGAGGCGTATAATATGGTCGAAAGGTGTACACGGATGTAGACGATGAGATACCCCGACGAGTTAGTATTGCAGGCCCCTCCTCGATGTGTAGTTAGGTTATATGTAGTTGTAGTTATGGGAAATTTGTTCCTACAGAGCCATTGGTGTTTCCATATTTAGTATCTTAGGTGGAGGTGTTGCCATGTTTAGTAGCCTAATGGCAGTGTTTCCATGTTTAGTATCCTAGTAGCGGTGTTTATATGTTGAGTAGCTCTAAGTGCGGTGGCCGATTGTTAGTTGTTGAGGTTCGGTCCACAGTTCAACCTTCATAGTAGCATGCACATTTTAGTAGTGTTGATGTTTGATGATTAAAGCCCTTAAGTAAATGACCATAGGAATACACGGAAACTTGTAGGACATTCTAGGACACTTAGAGTACAATTAAAATCATCTGCATATGATCGTCGTACATTAAAATTGTACTCATTCACCAGACTTTTGTTTAACCCATCCCTATTCTTTTCACTTCCCCCGTCATAAGATGGCAAGTTTATAGTTGATCGGGCACAATTCAAGGAGAAAGGTGCTAAATGTTGGAGTTCTCATAATCTTCATTATTTCTCATGCACCTCTTTGTTGTACAAAATGAATATTAAAGCTTATATTGTACTTTGGAAATAATGTATATGACAATTAAATATTTTGGAGACTATTTTTCTAGATCGTCTATTTTCAAAACCTGTATTTTAATTTCCTTCTGCTGTGAGACCTATAGGATTTATTAGAATTACCCTTATAATTATACTTCCAATGTTATAAAAACCAAATAACTCATATCTCTCAGCATGACGTGATCCGAAAGTCACCCTTGACTTTGGATAAGGGTGTTGGAAAGTGCGAGTTGTTACATAGAAGAACTTGCACCAAAAATTAAATTGCATGAATGCTCTTCTCGCCAAATATAGACAAGCTCGAGTTTTGATCCTATTTTCCAGAAGGACGGCCCAATTTAAGCACTGGCTCATGTTGTCATTAGGTATTACATAAGGCAAGCTCGAGTTTATTCTAGTGATACAAATGTTTGTGAAAAATTCTTCAAAATGTTCTTAGAAAATTATAAATGGAATTCTATAGTAGAATTTGGTCGAGTCATGGTTGATGATACACGATCAATTGGGATGGTCAGCAATGATGGTCGCTTTGCATAATAAACAAGTGCTTGAATGAACTGTGTGCCAATCGATCTATCGAATGATAAAACTGAACTACACAATGTTAGAAGCACACACTACACAATTTTAACTGCGCTATATTTCCCTCTGTTGATACATGAGACTTGATCGATGAACATACAATGATATCCATCAGGTTTTATACATTAACTTTACAGGGCTCTCTTTCCAGGGCTCTCTTTCCAGCATGACGATTAGTGCTTTTAATATGTCTGACATCACTTATGTTTGAAGCATTGATAGTTATGGATCACAGACACTCCAAGTGTCTCTGTTCCATTTCCACAAGTCCTTCGATATCAACATATGCTGAACCTAACACAAAATCTAGTTCTACTACCCTGTCCATGGCAAGTTATACTTCCACACAATCCTGATCCCACTAAATTAGTCATCAAGTAGAACAACCTCTTTTAATGGTTCCATTTGTGCTGGATGTGGAGTCTACAGTCGGTGTTGCCCTTGATATCGATACAAATGACGTTGTTATTTTAGATGATCCCTATGATTCCCTTGCCTCTAAGATTGATAAGGCATCTCTTCGAAGAGTATGCAAGAGGCACGACATTCCATTTGGAGATGTGCTAGTTCCCTCATGTCCTCAGCGAGTGCACCTTCCACTAGTGGGATATACAGCCTGTAATCAGTACATGTGCATAGCTGGCCGTGTCCCATTGTTCAATTATTTTATCCGTTCGATGCTGCAATGCATGAATCTTGCTCTATCCCAGTTACATCCAAATTGCTATGCCTTCTTGGATAGTATGATATAATCTTTGTTTGTCATACTGACCATAGACTAATGCTAAGTGATCATTATTTATACAGTTCAAACACCGGGAAGGATCTCCTTCACTTGCATACTCAGATCCCTCCAAAGGTTGCCGAATGTAACGAGCCTCTGGAACAAGTCAAACAGTTTCAAAGGTGAGTTCTTTTTCTTACGTTACCCGCTTGGTTTTGCTTCAAGGTGGATGTCTAGACGTAAGTCTTATTCTCATATTTTTTATGATGCCGATGTTGTAGCTTCAACTACTCATACAATTATCCCTTGCTTTTGTAGACAGCTCAAGAAGACCTAGTGGCGTGACCTTGGCGAGTACACTCCAAACTTTTCACCAAGTCCCTCTTGAAGAAATAGAGATGAAGGCACTCTTCGCTGATGAGAACATAAGGGTCTATAATCTTTTGGAAGAGGGGTGCAGCTTTGGCCACCTTCTTGAAATTGGAGACTAGGATGATGAGGGGTGCCTCGGTTCCAAGTGCCATCATGGAACTTGGAGGGAGGAGTGCACATGTCGAGGAAGGCAGAAACGATGGAGAGGATAATGGCGATGACAATATTGGCGACGAGTCTTCCAATGATAGGCGTGGCGAGATTAACATTTCTCATAGGTCGTCTACCAAAGATAAAAATCTTTTCACCTCGAATATGTGTATAACCTCCACCAGTCATCACTACAGAAGAGAATTCCATTCTACCCTCTAGTGACATCTACGGGTCTTTCAGATGGATCTCAGATGAATTCAGTTCTTTTAGCCTAAGCAATGTTAGCATTTGGGATATTGGATCCCTTATCCATCTACCCAATGAAGTGCTTATCAATCGCATTGGGGAAGTCATCCTCGTTAGCAAACTTCAAATCCATGGCTTGTGGAGGGCACTAGGGCACACCTACACTTACATGACACTTCACTATGCTCCATTTGCATCATATTTCTATCTTACTATTGGTGCTAACTCATTTTCATTTTATATGTAGATTCAATGGAGCATAGGAGTATCTATGATACTATTCAAACCCAGGGAAGCAAGTATAAAAGGCATGGATCATCTGGTTGTACCGTGGCTCACCTTATGATTCCAACTCGAGGAGGCACTTGGGTCGATATCATAGGAGTCATGAAGGGAGTCACCAATCTTTCGAGTCACCTCTGTGGCATAGGTCTCATTCACTCTTGCTCGTGGCTCAGACAAACATTCATCGAGGAATGATTATGTCCTATCTGTAGAGGTACTAACCTTTATCAACACAACCTATAATATCCTCTCATGCTCCATGACACTACGAGAAGTTATCGAGGTTGGTTACTTCTGATATTTCTCATTTAAGACCTGACAAGCAACTAGTTCAAAACTCCTACTATTGCTGCAATTAAAGAGATCGCTTCTAACCTTTAGTTTGAGGCCTTGAAGCGCAATTTCCCAAAATTCATCTTTGATGATGGCATGTTCATTGTTCACTTAAAGGATATCTTTGTGAGGGTTAGGTCGAATGTCGTGGCCTATGTGGATGATGTATATGATCAATATTTTACTTGGAGGAAACTTATAGAGACTATCTCCGACGGTGCATATAAAAGGAAGGTGGAGCTTGATGGAATCAAACTTGAACAAAAGCAAGACAAACACATCTTCTTCAACCTCAACTAATAGGTTGAAAATCTTAACGTGGCACTAGCTAAAGCCAAGGAGCAGGTGAAAGACTTGACCAAGTCAACTGAATTGGTGCGTCAACACCAGCAAATCAAGTTGAGGCTGCTCATCATCAAATCCCCACTCTATCGCTATAGAATGAACGGCTTAAGAAAGAGGAGCTAAAAAAGTAGTTGGAAGATGAGAAGAAAGAAAAAGGCGATGCTCTTGCCCAAGCCCAGGTTAATGTGAAGAGTTACTTGATGCTCACAAGGCGAGAGACAATGAAGAGACATGGGCGAGGGATGTTGAGAAGAAAATCAAAGGTGCAGTGAAATGAGTTAAGAATGAGCCTGAGCTCATGCTCATTCGTTATAATGGTAATGTCATCAAGTTCAGAAATTTGAAGTGGTTGGAAGAGGGGTATCCTGAATCCCTGGCTCTGGCGTAGTAAGAGATTGTGAATCAAGAGCAAGCACATTTTGGTGGAGCTGAGGTTGATGTGGAATAGTTGAAGCTTAACCTCCTTGATGAAGAGGATCTGATAGCGCTCAAGCTGGTGAGCTTATTTTGCACCCAGAATTAGCTACCGAGAGTTTTGGGCCTATTCTTTATGATCCGACAGTGGATGTCACTTTTGAGACCTCATCTGAGACCTTAACTGCTTGGGTACCTCCTTAGAAGCTCAATACAATCTTAGTGACCTCAGCTTTAAAAATCAACTATTTATCTCCTATTCTGGAAGAAGGTTCTGGTGGCACTCTAGCCTATGTTGAGCTCATACCACCTGGAGGTATATCACTGATCTTGCCTGTTTTTAAGAGGGCTCACATGACATCAGCTGATGTCATTGATCTCTACTTCTGTAATTTTCCAATTTCAAGGTATCCTTCAATTGTCTCTTTGCTAGAGGAAAATCTGACAGCGAGGACACAAGCTACATTCACTAAATAAACTACCTTGTATACCTCCCAAACAATCCTTGATATTCCAGCCAGCAAGACTCCTAGTCTCAGCAATAAAAAAATTCATGCCTTAGAAAAGCTGATAGGTGATCTTCATATGGCACATGAATAGGAGGGCGTCACTATAACTGGGCTTTTATCCCTCCTCGGGCCACACAATAGAAGAGATGCTTCAAACTCAAATCTTGATGTCCAAGAAGTTCAAGATAGAAGAACACGTTGATATACTTCTTCCCCTGTTGATCTCATTGCCAGGTCAGACAATTTTTGGCCCGGTCGCTACCTCAACTTCTATGGGTGTTCAAAATGTTGCTCCCTTTTCTTCATAGAGTGACCTTCCGAAGGGTGGTAAAGGTAGAAAGAAGCATGTAGAGACCACACTCTATCACGGAAGGAAGGATCTGAAGAAAAGGAAGAAAACTTAGCTCTGTTTTCTCGTCTTCATCACCTTTTGTTTTGTTCAAATTTCACACACATAGGCTGAAGTTGTGCAAGTGCAGCCCTCAACTTTTGCTTAAGTTGTTTGTTAATAAAAGTAGACTTATTCTTTTTTCAAGCCTCGTGTCTACATTTTTAAGCATTGAGAAATGTGTTTGTAATTGTTGCTTACATGTATGTGAATCATTTTCATATCATCATTTAGCCAAATTAATAGCTTTTTTGTTATCTTTTAATTAAGTTCTATTCGACCAATGGTAATTTTCAAAATTACATTATTCCTAATCTCAAAGAATAGTGGCCTGGATGCGTATTGTCGGACATTCTTGTTCAGCCAAGCCTAATTTTTGGTCTTGACCAGAATTGGTTGCTTAGAGTAGTAGTTTGAACAGCCATTTCATGGATGTTTTTATTTGTTCTCTCCTAACTATGGGCATCGACTAGGGTTGATTACCTAAAGCAGTGATTAAAGCATCCATTTCATGGATTTTTTCATTCGATCTCGCCTAACTCTAGGCGTGGATCATGATCGATCAATTGCAATGGTGGTTAAAGTGTCCATTTCTCAGATACTTAAGGAAGCTCTCGCCTAAATCTGAGCGCGGATCTTGGGCCACACCATTTTTCGACCGAGGAGTTTACGCCTTACCAAACTCTAGGAGAGAGCTTTGCCAGGATGTGAATCATTTAATTTGCCAACTTCGGGCTATAGCTCTTAGGGCTAACTATGTCGTTTGATCTCCTATGTGTTTATGCTCTAAAGCCCAAGTCATGGGTCGAAGGAGCTATTTAACTTCTACTACGGATGCTCGGAACAATCACGTTCCTTAGGTCCAATTATAGACTACAAAGTTAGATTAGCACCCATCCCCAAGTACCTACATACATGTATTATGCGAGTATGTATAACTCAATTATGCCATTGTTCAAGATGCAAAATTTAGCTAATGAGAATGCAAATTCATCGACCCCCAACCCCATTTCGTTTCACATATAAGAATGGAAAATCATGCCACTTTACATTGAGATTAACAGGATATGTACAAAGATAGTTCTAGGTAAAATAACATCGTAAATATTCACCATTCCTTGCCCTCGGAAGTGAAATTCCATCAGTTGTCTTTGCTTGAATGCTCCATCTCCAAGTTTATGTTCAATAGTGTATGGATCTTCCCAAGCTGGTTCTACGTTCACTAGACTAGGGAAGATTCATTTAAGAATGAGATCACTAATGTCAAAGGTCTGATCCTAACCTTTACATTGTAATGTCGGCCTACTTGCTTCCGATTAGCAGCGACTCTCAAATCAGCTTCATCGCGCCTCTCATCGATCATATCAAGGGACTTGAGCAGTAGTTCCTTGTTCCTTTGGTATTATAATGGATTTTCGATGAGAGTGCACTTCCACTTCAACTAAAATCATGGCCCCTGACCCATAGGTCAAAGAGAACCGAGTGTGACCAGTCATGGATTGTGAGTCATTTGATAGGCCTAAAGGGCCAGCGGTAGTTCATCGACCCACTTGCATTTAGCCTTTGTCAATTGCTTTTTCAGAATGAACTAGATGATTTTGTTCATTGCTTCCACACGTCCATTCGCCTATATATGTGCCACCGTAGATAATTTGTTCTCAATTTGATACTTACCAAAGAAGCTTTTGAATTTCATGTTATTAAATTGGGTCCCATTGTCGGAATAATCCTTTGTGGGATCCCAATCGACAGATAATGTTCCTAACAATGAAGTTGATCACTTTCTTCATGGTGAGCATGGAAAACAGTTCCGCTTCGACCCACTGCGTAAAAAAATCAACTGCAAAGATGGCATACTTTACACCCTTCGACATTGGCAACACAAATAATGTCAATTCCCCATACCGCAAATAGCCATGGGTTAACAATTTTTGTAATCCTTATAAACAGAGCTTTGAGAATTTTGATGAATCTTTGGCATCGACCACACCTCCTGGTGTAGTCGGCTACATCAATGTTGGCAGTTGGCCTAAAGTATCATAGTAAAGAATCTTCTTTGCTAATGTTTTCCCCTAATGCAATCATCATAGGCTCCTTTATGGACATCCATGAGGATCTTTTTGGCTTCTTCGTGGGCGGCAAACCACGACAAGGGAATAAAAAAACCTCCTTTGTATAATAGCCTATCTTGGATAATAAATCGTGAAGCCTAGCACAAAAGTTTCCTCCATTTGCTTTGTCCATTTGAAAGGGTTCCCATTAGCAGATACTGCTTAATTGGAGACATCCATGATTCTTACTCTAATTCAATCTCTAAGATACAATCGACATCTATCTGGTCGATGCTTGAAGTTGGTAACACCTCCACCAAAACTAAATCCATGAGTTGCACATCCTCGAAGCAAGCTAGCCTGGCTAGAGAATCGGCCTTTGTGTTTTCCTTCCTATTATGCCTTATTGTGCAATACTCAAAATCGTTGAGCAGTTCCAGAACCTTCATCAATAAGAGGCTAGCCTAGCTCCCTTGCCTTGAATTACTTCCTCACTGGCAAACCACTAATTAGGAGTCACTATATATGTGGAAGTCCTTGACTTCCAAATCCTTTGCTATCCCGAGTCTCACAACAGGCGCTTCATACTCGCCTTTATTGTTCGTTGCGAAGAAATTAATTTTTAAGTCATAGTAAACTGATCGTTCCTTGGGGGTTACCAAGACTATTCCTACCTTCGAAAATGTTTGTTGGACTCTCTGTCTGTGTATAACTTCTATTGAGCATTCTGCTCTGTAATATCCTCCCTTCCATCGTCCGAGAAGTTAACTCGGCAATGTATTCGGCCAACGCTTGGCTTTGGATCGCCCTCCAGAGATGGTACGATATATTATACTAACTTAGTTCGATATTCCACTTTAATAATCTCCCAAAGGTCTCAGGCTGTTACAGGACCCGTTTTACAGGCTGATCAGTTAACACCTTGATGGGATGAGCTTGGAAGTATGGACGAAACTTCCTCAATGTGATCAACAAGCAATATGCTTGTTTGTCCAATTTTGGATAATTTCTCTCCTCTCCTGCCAATCATTTGCTGATATAGTATACTGGCCTCTAAAGTCTCATTCCTTCTCGTATGAGGATAACGCTCAAAGAATGAACAGACACTGCCAGATAAATGAATAACTCCACTCCTTCCAAAGGCTTCGATAAGACAAGCAGCCTTTATAGGCGATCGACCAGGGCTTGGAAAGCATCCTTGCATTCTTGCATCTAGATTTTCTCTTCCCCACTTTGAGGACATCAAAAAACAATATGCATTTGTCTATAGCCTTTGAGATGAATCGGCACAACATGGCTACTTTCTTGTTTAGACTATATACCTCCTTTATCATCTTTGGGGTTTTTACATTCCTCAAGGCTTCAATCTTCCCTGGATTGGCCTTGATTCCTCTTGAGTTCACAATAAAAACCAAGAACTTCCCTTATGCAACTCCGGCTGAACATTTCCGTAGTTTGAGCTTCATCACATATTTCCAAAGCATGCCAAACATTTCTGACAAGTGCTCTAAATGGCTCGTCGATTGTCGTGACTTTATCAATATATCATCTACATAGACCTCTATTGAATGTCCAATCTAATCTCTAAACATTGAATTCACCAATCTCTAGTAGATGGCTCTAGGGTTTTTCAGACTGAACGACATGACAAGGTAACAATATAGTCCTAGATTGGTTATGAAGTTGGTATGTTCCTGATCTAGAATGGGCATTGGAATTTGATTGTATCCGTAATAAGCATCCATGAATGATAGTAACTCATGGCTAGTGGTTGAGTCTATCAGCTGGTCGATCTTCGGTAATAGGAAACTGTCCTTTAGGTATGCTTTTTTTAGGTCCAAATAATTGATGCACGTCCTCCATTTTCCATGGATTCTTAACTAGGACTAGATTGGATACCCATTCTGCATATAAAGCATTGGGGATGAAGTCGTTGTCATTTAGCTTATCCATCTATTCTCTTAACGAAGCGGATCGCTTCGGACCCAAAATACACCATTTTTGTTTCGCGAAGAGACACCTAGGGTTCACATTCAATGCATGACATGCTTTCTTCGACAATATTCCGCACATATCAGAATGTGTCCAGGAAAATACATCCAGGTTTACCATAAGAAACACCATTAATTCCTTTTTTATCTTCATGCCAGGTTGAGAGTTGATTTTCAAGATCTATATAGGATCATCCTAACTGACCAAGATGCATATCGTTAGCTCAGCAGGGGCGGTCTTGCCTCCTCTAGCTCTTTCCTCACATCTATGCTTTGTGGAACATGTTATGCCGATAGAGGCAGGGCTTATGCGGTGGTTGCTATGCATCCATCGATTTGACATAGAGAATCTTCACTACGTCCTTTTCCTTTTTGCACCACTCTGCTTCCTTTAGCTCTGCGATGTAGCACTCATGTTCGACTCTTGGATTTCTTGGAATGACTCCTAATCCATTCTCTATAGGGAATTTCATCCTTAGGAACCATAAGGCAACGACCACTCAAAAGCTAGCCAGGGCTAGTCAGCCCAACAAAGCATTATAGGTAGAAGAAATGGCCATTGCCATGAAGGTCAGAACCTACACTCTTTTGCCGTCACCTTCACTTAAAACCACTAGTAAATCCACACAACCCATAGGCACTATCACCACTCCGTTAAAGCCCTAAATTTAGAAGTTTTAGATCCTTGCCATCCATCAGTATTTGGTCGTAAGCTTTCTTAAAATGAATGTTCACCGAACTACCACAGTCAATTAACACCTTCCTTATATTCTTCGATCCAATCGTGGTTGATATCACTAAGGAATCCAACATAGATGCTTCGACCTCATCGGAATCCCTATACCTAATACAATATCATCGGTCATGGTTTTGAGTTGCTTTGCCAGAGCTCCATCTTTGACAACAAAACAACTCTTACTCACAGTAGGCTTCAAAGAACTTGCGTACCTCTCTATATCTTTGCAGCTGGATGAGGTCCACAAGAAATTATGTTGATAACTAATCTTTTCCCAAGCTGCAATGGCTCATCATTGCTAGGCCTAGCTTGAGCCCTTTGGAACAGTTACTCCTGGGTTCAACATGCTCTCCCTTTCCATCCTGTGGGACCTTCACATGCTGCTGAAGCTTCTTATTTTGGATCAAATCTTCAGCCATTTCTTGTGAACGTCAATATTCATTCTGTTATGCCCATGGGTCTGTAGAAGCAACAAATATTCCTAAACCACTTCTTTCTCTTAGTCGACCCCCTAGGAGCCGGCTTCTTATATTGTTTAGTACCCCATGCCGCAAGGTATATATTCTCAGCCGAATTGCTTGGTGATGTATAATTTTCATATTTCAGACGTCTCTTTAAATTAGGCTTCCTACTTCCATCACCTTGATTATTTTTCTTCTAGTTATTACCTTATTTCCCCTACATTCACAACTACTTTCCTAGAATTTTCATCGAATTGCTTCAAAGCCACATTACTCTGCATTACTCCAGTCGATTAGTCACCATCGGCCTTCCTGGCGGTCATGCTTGCCTCTCCTAAGCATAAGAACTAAGCCGCCTTTTCATAAAAAAACATCCATGGTCTATGGGGGTTTCATTTTCAACCATCTTCCAATGTCAGTATCTCGGTGTTTCACCTTGTTCAAGGTCATTCAACATTATGTCTTCCTTAACGTTACTCACTTCCATTACTGCCATATTAAACCAGCTCAAAAAGTTCTTCAATGTCTCCCAGGTACTTTGGAAGAGATTCAATAACAACATCATATCCTTCGGACGGGTAGTGTGCTGCGAAACTATTCGAGAAACCTCCTTGCCAACTATTCAAACGAGGACACAAATCTCAACAAAAGCTAGGTAAACTACATCGTAGTTACACCATCAAGAAAGATCAAGAAACATATACATCTCATGGAATTCGTCGCCTTTGCAGTGTCCATATGCCACTCATACTTCAACAAATGCTGCCTCAGATCCATCATTCCATTATAGAATGGCATCATTAGCATTGCGAACCTTCGAGAATATTCCTCATGCAGTATCTCATTCATGAATAGGTTTTTGCTAGGGGAAGAGCTCTACTCATTGTTACTTCTAGTCAGCTTTTGCTCACCAATTATTTCACCATCTACTAGTGAATCTAGTACAACTTAATCTACTGGAGGATGATAATCATGGATATCCTAAATGTTTGGCACTGTAAATGGTCTCGGTTGGTTCCATGATACCTAGGTTCCTCGGTTTGGGAGAACCGTTCGTCCAATTGACTCATTCCTATGATTTTTACGAGGTGGATCAGCAACAGCCACCTAAACATCCATATTTTGGACATCAGCAACATGACTAACATTACCACCAACATTACTATCCAAATCAATAGAACCTCCATCTCTTGAGCTACGATGAGTGAGTTCGTTATCGATCCCTATGTATCGATCTGTACCGATCACTACAACAAAAATAACATATTACAATGCCCTTTTTACAATGGGCATTGATTGTCCGTTGTAATAGAATGCTATTACAATGGTCCTTTTAGGCCCGTTGTAATAGATGCCTATACAACGCTCTTTTTACAATGGGCATTGACTGCTCGTTGTAATAGAATGCTATTACAATGGTCCTTTTAGGCCCGTTGTAATAGATGCACCCTTTTTATAATGGGCATTGACCGCCCATTGCAATATAATGCTATTACAACGGTCCTTTTAGGCCAGTTGTAATAGATGCCCTACACAATAGTAATATACTTTCCCCTTAACAATTTCAATCCCGGCCTTTCTACAAAAAATCTATTTTCCATCTGCCGGTCCTTTTCTTCTCACTTAAACGCTAAAATCTTTCTGAAACCCTATTTCCCAAACTCGAATTCCACGTTTCCAAATCCGCCTCTCACGTTCCTAAACCCTCATTCCCAAATCTCTCCTCTCGTCTCCCTATTGAAATAAAGTTTTCAAAGCTTTATTATATTGAACCCACCTATACACTCAGGCATGTCGGCTCATGGGAAATTCTCAGGTTGCGAGTTGGATGCGAGTTTCCAAATTGAATGCAGCAATTGGATCTAGAGATAGCAGTTTCTAAATTCGGTTTTTGCTACTTCAAAATTTGGTGCAGCAGTTGGTCGCAAGTTGCAAGTCGGATCCGGAGGTCATGGGTTTCAGAAGTAGAGATTGTGAAGGTGAGATATTACCAACATGGTTTATGAATTCAGTTCGTGGTCATATTTCTCAGCTGTATTAGGTGACATGTTTTATGTTTTTGGGTGTGAATATGGCAAGTCATGGTTTAGTTCAGGAATCATTAATTTTCAATAACCTCATATGCCATTGATTTATACTTATTATTTTGTTCTAAAAGCCGATGAGTTTTTATCTACCAAGTTGAGTTCTATAATCCAAGAAATGAAAGATGGACCTTATTCTTGCCATTTACTCATGATAAAGGAAGTCTTGCTGGAGCCAGTTTGAATGATAAAATATACACACTTGGAGGAGGAAGTGGATCTGTTTCTTTCTTAGATGTTAAGATGTTTGCTCCATCTATCGAGAAGTGGATTTATCACCAACAAATGCTTTTAAAGGTAATTCTTATATTCAAAATACTTGAATATATTATTTTCTTTAAAAAACTAATTTTATATTTCAAATACTTGAATAAACTGTATGCTTTGTTGACATGCCAGTATGGAGAAGTGACCAATAATTCAAAGAAAATACATACAGAACATATGAATACAAATGTGATGCCAGCATTAGTTGCATTAAATTATTTTATATACATTTAATTCACAATTTATAAATTAATAATGTAGGTAATCAAAATACTGATTTACAGAAAATACATGTATATGTCAAATATGCAAATTGTTGTTATGTCACTATTTGCAGCATCCTTTTAATTGCGTAGACATATATTTTTTATCCAACATTACCGGCTAGTACTAGGGTGTGTGTATGTACAGGTCAAATACATTACCGGCCAGCACTTTTGAATGGTGTGGTGATGACAGAGCATACATGAAAATGTATGTACATACATGCAGATTTGTTGCTTAATAATGTTCACGCTTCACACATATTATATACTAAAATTTATAAATTTAATTTGGAGGAAAATAATAGATTAAGCTTGGGAGAAACTCATAAATTTAATTTGTATATTTTTATTACTGGATAGTATGAAGTATGGCTAAATGAAGTGTATAAATTGGTGTATATAGGCTTGAATTCTCTACCTTTAGGTGTAGAATTTGATTCTAGCACATATCAAACACATTCGGTCAGTTTTGAGTTAATAATATTTAAACTCATGGTAAACTGATGCATCCATTTGTTTGACAGTTAATTAATGAAGCATATGTCAAACAAAATCAGTCAGTTTTGAATTCTCTATCATAATTTCTATTCTAATTTAGATGCACATGATTCTTTAATTAGAAAGTATGATGTATTTCTTTCGCTATAGCATGTAAATGACATAAAAGGTAGAAAATGCTTAAGATATATGCATCTGCTGGTGCTAGATTCAAATCAAGATACATTATCTTTACCTCATATGTATGACTGCTGCTTTTGTGTAGGATAAAAGTGAATGCTTGAAAGATTCAAGCATAGTATTACCTGTTCGGCTTAATGGTAAGACTAAAGGCACAATTCTAGTGTATGAAGCTTGTTTAGAAGATGAAGCTTTCAGATTAGCTTTAGAAGCCAAGAAACTCTCAAAATATTTAGATGGAAGCACGATAAAGAAAAGAATATATGTTTCAGGAAGGACCATTAATGTGATTATTATAGACCAACAGAAGGTGCGGACATGATAAACAAGAGCAAAGTCTGGTATGTTGCAACTGTTTCTATTTATACTTCTATCTGATTGTCATTTTTTATAATGGGTATTGAGTACGGTTAGTTATATTTGAAACATGAAGTTAATTAAAATAAAATAAAAAATTATATATTGTTTGAAATTGGTTAAGATCTATATTGTTTTGTTTATCATTTTGTCAAGAAAATGTTTAGGTGATCATGACTGATTGTCTTGCTTGTAAAATGAGATTGGATTTGCTATTGAGTCAAAGACATAACAAATTATACAATTAATTCAGTCCTAATTGATAATCATATAAATCTAAATTTCTATCTAAACGCATATTAATATGCAATTTTAGTTTTAAAGACCTGAAATTAGAAAATTTTAGTTTCAAGGGCTTGAATTGTCTTTTATGTAAAGTGCTTTAATTTACTTTTTAAAATTTTAGCTGCAAAAATAACAAGTGCGAATAATTTCAAAATATTGTCATATATAGCGTATATTAAAACTGATTTTCATAGCTAGTACCATTTTTTGAAAGAGTCATAAAATCATTTATTCGATTAGTTAAAAATAGATAAATGTGTTAACATTGAAAAATGATGAATGCATCTAACTGTGTTCAAAACTCGGTAAATGTGTGTTAACATATTTAAAAAAGTAGTAAATGTACATAACAAAGTTTAGAAAATTGATAAATGAATGCTAAGTATAACTTAGAAGTTTGTATATTTTTGTTATTTGTACTGGTTATAATTTGGAAGGCATTGAATAAATTTATCTATGTATAAAAAAAGTGATAAACAATTTTGTTATAATTATAGAAATGATAAACAGATTGTCTTGTTTGATGGTGGTGAACTGGGTAATATATGGATGAAAATGCTGATCAGTTTGAATTGAAAGGATATGGAAATAAGGATAATAGTATTTTTGTTTTGATTAACGCCGGTTAAAAAAATATTGATGAGCTGAAGGAGTGTATATATCAATCTGAAAAGGTATGTAATGGAGTTTCTAGTTCACTTAGTTTAGATTTGGATATTTTTAGTTCATATTTGATCTATATGTATGATTATCCTCTCGTATATAAATTGTGAAACACTTTGTGCCAAAATATTATGATATATTTTAGCAAGGATTTAGTAGTGATAATCACATTTTGCAGCACTGTTAGTTGAATAAAGCAATCTTTAATTTCATGTTTTGTACGTTGAACAATTTTTTAGTATTGGCATGTGACATGAACAAATTATAACCGACGGTTTAATGCTTGGGTTTCTTTAACAAGCCTGAAATATTTCGTTAAAGCTTTCTTCCAAAACTAACTTGATGAGTTGTAAATGCAAGGCAGATACGAATTCAAATTCAGATGATTCTAACAGTGAAAACTATGACTTTACAAGTCAGCAAAGGCAAATAAATCTGTACAAAAATCGAATTCGCCTCTTTCTATAATTGACCAAATCCAATCCACGAAACGAATTAAAAAAATGAATACGAATTTATTCTCGATTCGTGGTTGGTCTTCGTGAATTTCTGAAGGGTTGCATGATTGTTTGAGGTCGCGATTTGGGTTTTGAGTTGAGTTCGTGGATGGAGGCGATAGAACTGGGTCGAGGCTGAGGTTTAAAGGTCAGGCAGAGGATTCGATTGTTTTTTTTCTTTTATCTGTGATGGTCTATGGTGTTGAGGATTTGCACTTGTATGTTTGGTTTTGCACTTGTATGTGCATAGCTTGAAGGAGTATCAGTGAAGTTTAGAAGATGCATTTTGTGGTTTAGATGGTTGTTATATCACTGTTCAGGAGAAGGCACCGTGCACTGATATTTGTGGGTTTGGCAAGGAGAGGAAGTTTGGTTGAGACAGAGTGTTTGTGGAGTACGTAGCTTGCATGAAGATGGAAGAAGAAGTGGGTGGTTCGGCTTTCAATAGAAGATGATGCTTGGTCTGTGATTAGAGAGGGAGGGTGATTGGGCAGAGATGAGTATATGTATAGGATGAATGTAGGAGAGGAAGTAATGCAAGGCAGTGAAAATGTGGATGTTTTAGTTTGTGGTTGACAGCAATGAGGGTGGTGTGTGTGGAGGAGTAGTTAATGGTGACTGCAACAGTGAATTTTTATGGGTTTTTTTTTATGTTCAGGAAGAAGTGTTAGTGGATGGTGATATAGTAGAACAGTGATGGTGGATGGAAGCAAATAGGAAATGTAGTAGTTTGGATGGAGTGGTGGTTAGATGTTGATGCTGTGAATAACAATGAGTGAAGTGGGGGAGTCACTAGGCTAGCAACAATAATTGTGAATGGATGAAATGTGGTGGTTGTACTTGTATTGCAGTGGTGAGTATGGTGGGTTGAATGTATATGCAGTGGGAAGAAATTGAGTGTATAATGGATGTTATGATAGGATGATGATGAATGGATGGGGCGGTGATGAATGCTGTTGTTTTGTTTGCGGGAGGAGGAAGATGTGTATGTGAATTGCAGCAGTGGTATGAAGTTGTGGTCTTGTATGATGAAGGGGGACATGATGGGACTGCAGCCAGTTGTTGTTGTGGAAGTTGTTTCGGTGGTGAATAGGATTGTTGATGGAAGAGATGTTTGGCAGAAGTAGTAGAGGAGGTTATGGTTGTTTGTGGCAGTGTTGTGGAAATAGTGAGGCAGAAGTGGGTTGTAGATGAAGAGGATGTGCATTGTATTGCAGTTGCACAGTGACAGTAGACAACAGAAATTAGCAGAAGTTAGTAGTTGTAGATGTAAAGCAGTAAGAAAAATGTGTACAGAGATTTTTTTTTTAGATTATGAATAGGACTGTTATGTGTTAATGCTTTATGTATTTGGCATGTAAACTTATCTAATTTTTTGGAATGTTAGAATTCTATGACTCTAGCTTTTAGTCTTTTCGCATGTGATTTTAATTATTTTACGAAAATATTTAGTATTAGTATGGATGTATTGCATGGATGCTACTGTAATTTTTTTTAAAAATTTGCATTTATTTTGCAACGGGCAATGTGCGTTGTTATATGAGCTTCTTACAATGGTCACTGCACGTTGTTATATAAGATTTTTACAATGGTCAACACATGTTATGAAAAAGCTATGCAACTAGTATGGTTAGTTTATTGCAACGGGTTATGGCCGTTGTATTATAGTCTAATTACAACGGTCATAACCCGTTGTAAAAAGCTATACTGCAACTGTTTTTACAACGAGCATTTCCCGTTGTAAAATATGGTGGATCTATTACAACGAGGCCTATTAAAACGGGCACATGTCCGTTGCGAAAACCATATTACAACAGTCATTGCCCGTTGTAAAATGACTGTTTTGTTGTAGTGGATCCATATTCTTCCATTACGAGAATCATCCAATTTAATCTTCGAAGTACCTGTTTCTTTTCACTTCATTTTCTACTTTTCCATCACAATGTTTTTCAGTAGATGACGAGGAACATTCTCGTTCCAAGTCAGAAGGCGATAACTCTCTCATGCTCCTTCTATGACTATGGGTTAACTGAATTAGTAAGTCAAGACTCTCCTTCATTTGCTTCCTTAATCTGTCCTGACTCTCTTGGACCTTGTCATTCATCCGCTTCATCATCCTGTCCATCTCAACCCATGTTATCGTATCTGAGGGATTTTTAATTTCGACAGTTATGGGTTAAGCGACTTCTTCGACATGCTGAGAGCCAACGTTCTCAATGTTAGCAGTGGGTCTAGAGGCGGTAGATTTCTCCTTTCGTGGAGCCATGACTTCACTTAATCATGTGATAGATTTTTGGAAATCTTAGTAGTAATGGCTCACATCAAAAAAACTGATATATCTACTTCATGATTTAGTTAACTTAAAAGTGGAAAATAAATCCTAATAGCCCAACATTGACACGTTCTCAATGAAAGCACCAAAACGTTTATGCCAAAAGATGGCATAAACACCCAAAGTTTAAAAGTAGAGAATAAAACAAAGAAAATGAATTAAAAATGAGGAAAACAACAACACACAATAATTATAGTGGTTCAGATAATTAGAGGCCTACGTCCACTTAAACTTTGTTGAAGTTTCTGATGAGTTTTTACACAGCTGTTCTTAGGGATCGATGATGATCCGTGAAATTATAAAAGAATACAAAGATCCATTAAATAAGCTAAAAGATTCCTTAAACAATGCCCTTCTCCGCTATTTATAGCTATAGATCGAAGAAATTGTCTCCTCCACATTCTTGCCCACGTTTCTCACGTCCTAGAGGAGTTAAACCGAAAAGATCATGACCAACTCAGTTAGTTTAGGGATCAGTACTGAACCATGCCTTAGGGGTCGGTACCGATCTGTAAGATTGATTATGAACCATTCCACATGGCCAGTGCTAATTAGTGAACACTCTTACTTGATGTGCCATGAGGCATATGACAATTTTGGGCAAGTGCTAGGATCAGTACCGACCCATGATCAGGGATCGGTACCGATCCTTAACTTTATTGTGTACTTGGACCTTGGGCTTAAGGTTAGGGTGTGTTGGTTTTTATTAAGCATTAATTTGAAGTTTCTTGGCAAGTTTATGACTCTACTTCTTGGCTTCTCTTGAAATCTGAGCTCGAGAGCAATCGCATTGGGTCCTAATTTAACCGATTTGACTCATCCGAACATAGCTTGGTCACAAGTCTAGATAACAGTGACTATGTTACATTCATACTTGGGTACACATTGAACTATTTGAAGTGAAAAGCTACTCAATAGAGGATTTGTCTCATTTACTGTAGTTTATTGATGAAGGTTAATATCACTGTAATTGGTAGTGAATTTAAAGTAAAAATCTCTGGTTAGAGTAAGTCAGTTAATTGGTAAATGTTATTGGATTAGACCAATGATTTTGATGTAGTGTACGCACTTAACTACGAATATTATTAATGTACTTGACCTACCTAACTCTAGACATATTAGTAATACAATGACGATGAAAAGAATACGTGCATAAAATATCATTACTGGGTGTAGATTAATATAGATTAAAAATGAATTTTGAATATATAAGCAACAGAAGTTGTGCTCGATACTATACTTCTACGTAGTCCATATAGGATTCAGTATTTAAATCATTTAAATATTGACTGACGATCGATTTTACACCAAAGAGTCAACACATCCGTGTTGTTAGTTAATTTCAAGATTCGACCAAAGTAAAATCAATTTATTAATGATAAAAACTAATAAAAAAATTTACTAAATTTTTATGGCATTTTTTTTGAAGCTAAAAATAATAATTAAAACAATGTATAAAAGTTACACATTGATTTGATTGAAGAACATGCTTACGTAAATTTATTAATAATTGATTTAACTTTTAAATAACGAGGTCCAAAGTCTAACAGCCAGGACATCAAGGGGAGTGAGGCAAAGCAAGGGCAGGAAGGGTGGAGATTTAGAGTGAGGGGAATGAAAGGGGAATGTGTTTCTTATGTTACGAAAGGATCTTTTGAAAGGTATGTTTAATTGTTTTGTTATGAACAATTATTTTCTTATTATTCTATTTTCTTTTAAGTATGTTTAAATAACATATTTAAATGATTTATATTATTTGTAAATTACGGAATAATAGAAAATTTGTAATAAAAATGACATTTATTGCTAAATATTAGTGCTTTAGAATACATATACAAATACACTACTACACCTTTTTCATAAAATTACTTACTAGATATTTAAAAAGCCACCTAAGCACGTCAGGCTTATCTCACATTACATGAAAAACTAAGTAGTCTAACTCCCAACTCGACAGAACGTACGTGATTTCTCATTCTTCAAATGGATCATCCTATTGCCACAGCCATCCACTTAACAACTGTGCATGTCATCTCTACCTAATGTGAAGAACCTGCACTCAAATAGCGTGTCCAAGGAGCGAAAGTAGTAGAAAAGTGATGAAGATGTGAAGAAGTCTAGGAATGAGAACTATACAAGGAGGGTAGGAGTGTGGAACTCAATATGATTATATAAGAGAAATTATGCATACATCTATGCATTGAGGTAAACTATGGCACGTGGAGTCGTCGGCACTAAGTACTTGCATTAGTAGTTCTAATACCACCCTCAAACATCCTGTTCAACTCCCTAAATTTTAATGAATTTTTTTTTTGAATTTTTTGCAGTTCTTTTTTATCTGATTCCACCACTCTTCACCTTTGCCTACAGTGTCCTTCTTCACATTCCATAATCCACCTTCAATATGCAATAACCAGTTCAACAGGTTCTAGTGGCGTTTCAAGTTATAGGACTTGTTCTTTATTTGGCTAGCAATATACTCCTTGCCCAACCATGCATTACTCTTCAAAAATAATCTTGTACCAATAGCTAATGCGGCATAGCATATGTCAATGACGCCAACGTCAGTTTAGCAGTGCAGTCTACAATGTTTCTGGTAGACAAGGTAGAGGATTCATTTGTTGATATTCTTAAAAGAAAGACAAAAAGATAAAGAAAAAATAGAGATGGTAGGTAGAAGTATGAAAAACACGATTATAAAGAAATTTACCTCAAAAATTGTAGCAGAAGACACTAGAGGGCCTTGAATTTTTTTGTTTAGAGGTGTGTAGAGGAGAGTTGGTTGAGGAAAATGAAGGAGAGAGGTGGTTTATATAGTGGATTAATCATTGCTTATGGGGGTGAATAGCTGTTGGCGTTCAACGCCAGTGGTTCATTTCCAATAGCTCACAAGAAAGGACCATCTTTGTAGACCCCATCATTAACGTGTCGAAAATTGTGGACTGCTTAAACTTGACCAAAGATGCTTTTGGCTACGACTAAACCCTTAGTCTTTAAGGCTAGAGAGAAAGGTGCTAGATATTTATGATCTAGTTGGATATAAATAGCCATCCTATTCATTCTCTCTTTATACTGTAATGGATTCTAACCCTAGTATTTGTTTTTTAACATTGGTGATGCCTTGTAGACGGAGTTACATTCTGTGGTCATGGAGAAAGAACCAAGGAGTATGGAGAATGAAATGAATAATAACTAAGGTGTTAGCAATCTAAAAAATCTCAGTAAGGTAAAATTCCATTTTAAAGTCTAACTCATAATTATATATATATACATATGCTCCTCATATTATATTTGGCTATAACTAAAAAATCAATCTTATTTCAATATTTTAAGCTATCAAATAAAAAATATTTAATATAAACATGTGTACATATATTTAATCTGGATTTAAATCAAATTTACTTATGGAATGCAATAAAAAAATTATTAATCATATATATATGTAAATTTTTGAATTATATTCAACTTAATTACTTTCGGTTTAATTTAAATAAATAAATAATTTATTTTTATTGATTTAAAAAAATCTTTTTTTGGTATATATATTATCATGCATAAATATTTTTGAATTACTAAATTACAACATATATATATATATGTTATGTACATATAAAAAATTAACTAAATTTATTTTTGCTACCAATACTGTTAATTAATTTTTTTCAGTCAAGTCATATGTACATTATATATTTAATTAGTCAAATGCATACTTAAATTTGAATTGAAAGCAAAATATTTCATATTTTATGTAAATAGTTTTCAGCTTTAAAAATAATTATTTAAAAATCCAAACATAGATGTAAAACTACAAAACACATACAGAGGGATATATATATATATATATATATATATATATATATATATTTAAATAATATATAATCTTATATATAGACATTATATTTAAACATGGTCGTAAAAATAACATTTACACTGTGCATCTTTATTCATTATACATACATACATACAAATACACATACATACACATACATGCATGCATGCATGTATATATGTGTGTATGTATGTAATATGGACCTGCTAAATTAACATTATCTTTAACATTATATTATATCAAACATATATTTCAATGGTTTATTATTCACCTATGGCACAATAACTTATCTATTAACCATAAATCTCAATGGTTAATGTTTATCTATGCATGTGCTCATCATATTTACCCTAGGTAGATCTCTACATTTATTTATAGTGTTTGCATTATGAATATGAACATGCCATAAAAGTATAAAATTAAATTACATTAAGTTAAAAAATGATAATCCATATTACAATTAAATCATAAAAATAAATATGAAATTTTAATATACCAATTGACTGAATTGAAATAAAAATCCCAAACTCTTTTATTAATCGTTACTAAAATGATTTAGTAAAAAATAATTTTTCATGTAAATACAAAATACGTCTTGTGCAAATTGATAAAAAGATTTTTTTTTTAATTTCTCTTATTCACCCTGTTGCCAGTGCACCTAATCCAATGGAGCTTAAACGATGAAATATATGGTTTTACTTAGATGATCAGTAAGAAACCGATCAAAGAGTGTTAAGGATATTCCCTAGTGGAAATTTTGTAATTTACTATAAATTATTAATTCTGCAATAAAATCTCTTTTGAAATAAAAAAAGGAAAAGGAATTTTTTCTATTCATAATTATTATATACCACGATATATTACTTGAGCAATTAATTTAAGTATATAAAAATAGAGAATCCTTTAATGATATATTATGTGATAATAATTTTTGATCGTGAGAAAATTACCGCAATATAAAATGTTAACCAGTCTTTTAACCCAGTATAATTCAAAAGAAATTAGAAAATCCATGACAAGTTGAAATAACTCAAGAATCAATCAAAAAGACCAAAAGATCAAGTTAAGAAAGAACCAAGAAGATGGATGCAAGAATATGCTAATGGGATGGATCGCTAGTAATCCATCACCTATGGATCGTTAGAGATCCATAGGGCTTGCTCATGGACCCTCCAAATTTCTTGCATCATGATCTAATATCCTTTCTAAGGAGGACTGCCAAGTTTCATGGTATTCCAAGCAAACTAGTTCGAAAAGTAAGCATTCATCTGATGCCAATCATAGTTCAATGTAACCTATATATGAATCACCATAAAAACAAGGCAACTGGTAACCAAATTAAATGAAGATCATCTACATAAGGTAAGGAAAACAACCTAAGTGAAATGATCTAAGAAATTCCTAACCACATGGATAGCTAGCGATCCCTGCACTATGGATCGCTAGCGATCCATCATATCAAGCCAGGTCGTTGTGAAGTTTCTGGAGCACCTTCGTATCATTTAGTTTAGGTCTTTGACAAAGCATCCTAGCCCATCAGGTCTCCAATCTCTATAAATACTCACCTATTTGCAGCATAAAAAGGATCTTCTAGATTGGCCATTGAAAGTCTGCAAAAACTATTCTTCACTCTCTTCCTCCCACACAACAGTCACCTAGGGGTTCACTGTGATTTCCCAATGAACTCTTGGACTTAGGACTTGAACTAACTTAGAAGATTCAATCATATTGTAATATGATTCAATTTGTAACAATAGTCAGTTAATAGAAAGTTATAAAGTAGACTTAAGCTTAAATCAACAGCCGAACCACTATAAAAATCTTCTTATTCCATTACTTTTTCTATGATCCACTATTGTTTTTTCTATTTTATTTGCCTCGATAAAAAGGGATGGTGCTTTCACACTCAACTCAGGGTGTTGATCCATTTTTCGGGTTAACATTTTAGTGCGTACACTGAGAATCCAACTCAGGTTCAGATCTAGTTATCTACTTTGGATCAGGCAGGTTCAAAAGCTAGATCCTCAATCTCTACTTAGAAAATTTGCTGTTCGGAATCAACGACACTAGAAAGAAAGGGAACTTCTTCAGGAAGATTCGTAGAAGCTGCAATAGCTGGAGAGGAAACTATCCTCAACAAGTTGAAGTTAACGACACCAACACAGGATACTAGACGCCGAGATCTTCGATCTAGCTTGATGTTGTCACTAGAGGCGAGTTAAACAAGATGGTTGATGAAATCAATCAAAAGATGGAGAATAGACAAAAAGCTCTTATAGAAAAACTAAATTCCCTCATGACTTATTATCATTGGCCGCTCTGAGAACCATACCAGAGCCTATGGCTGCCATGGAGAAGGAAAACTCTTCCATTTCTGGCTTAAACAGGAGAAATGGAAAGCATCAGCGAAAAAGGTTAGTAGGTGGAGTTGCAAGAATCGCCATAGAAGGAAACACAAGCACTCCACCAAATGCAAAGTAGCCCACCATGAACTTGAATGTGGGGACGAAAACCCCACAGGAAGATATAACAGTGGATTTCTCTGACTTTGAAGATTGTAAATAACTTGACGATGACAACTTGAAAGAAAAAAATAACGCACTCAGTACCGACAGAAGCTTCCCCTATACAACCAGCTGCAAGCCAAGGGAACTCCGATGAAGTGGCTCTCCCGAAGATAGGAGAGCCTAGGATTTATCCCAATTAATAAGACCGTTTGCAAAATCAAACACATGGTATAGTTACAGATAGTCAACCCATACCAAAAATCCAAGGCATATATCACGGACATGATCAAGCGCCTAATGGATGAAAGTAAGAATTGGGAGAGATGTTGAATGGGGATCAGCCCCAAGCCAAACTCTATTCGCTGATGACATTCTAAATGGACGATATCTTAAAAAGTCCATTATGCCGACTATTCCATCTATGATGGAACTAGAGAACCAAAACCTCATTTGTACAAGTACAGTTGGTACATGGATGGAATGAATGCTTCAAATGCTGTTCGGTGTAGGGTTTTTTCCAATTTTTCTAGAAGAAATTGCTTCCATGTGGTTCACAGGCTCCCATCTAAATCCATCTCCACTTTTGGTGAATTAGCAACAAAGTTCCTTGATCATTTTTGGCTTCAAACAACACAACCGAAAGATGTAATGTCCTTATCGGGCCTATTCCTAGGACAAAATAAATCTTAAATCCTTCATGAGTCGGTTTAACACCACGGTCATTGAAGTTACCCAAATAAATATATGGTCTTAATAGCCATGGTCCGCGCCATCCATCTCGACACTATATTCGAAAAATGGATCAAGATGAAACAACCAACTACCAAGAAGGACTTTAATCGGAAGGCGAGCTAGTACTTGAGATTGGAAGAAGTAGAGGAGCTAGAAGGAAAACATGTTAAGCTACAACCAACCAACATTGGGAAAAATGGTATGGCGATGAACCAAGAAAAAAATACCTTCAAGAATGCTGCTAGAAAGGATGGGAATCCGAAAATAAAGAAAAAAAATTCCAACAAGCGAATTGGAAGTAGCATGGACTTAAAGGCTTGAGGCCTAAAGACTGCACTCCACTCAATGATACTCCAGAGAACATCTACCACACGACACAAGGGATGGACAAGAAGCCACCTAAAAAGGAAGTGACTGAACAACAAAAGTATTCCAAAAAGTAATGCCACTTCCATGAAACACATGGTTACTAGAGAAGGGGGATCTAGACGAACCGACCTGAGACTCATTATCGAAACAATATTTGAAGGACCTCATCCCATGCAAAGGAGTTGGGTAGAAATGGAGTGATGTGCAAGCTTACCAAGACAAACTCCGAGAAATTTGTGCTTCGCGATCGCAGATGGGACTCCTGCCAAGTAGTAGAGAACCTTGAAGAATGACATAGTGTTACAGAATCGAGACGCTATAGGAATAAAAGCTCAAACCCTTAACTCCATGGTCGTGATGGTAGGGATCTGACCAGCCATAGTCCGGATTATATTGGTGGACAGTGGCAGCTTTGTGAATATCAAATTCAAACACATGTTTGACTAAATGAAAATCAGTATAAGGGACATATCCGCTTGCCGAACGAAGATCCAGGGATTCACTGGTGAACCTTAGAAACCTGTCGGAACAATCGATTTACCCATAGAACTGGGAGAAGGTGACCGAAGAGTCCTCCTCAACAAAACCTTTGTGATTGTAGATGGAATATCCACCTACAATGCTTTTTTGGATCGACCCGCTTTGGCACATTTCAGGATTGCTTTAGCTCTGTGGTGTCTAACCATAAAATTCTCAAGAGAGAATGAAGTTAGGGTGATCAAAGGGGACCAAAGCACCATTAGAGAATGCTACGTCTCAGAGCTATGTGAGTCTGGAAGTAAAGAAAAGGGGAAGAATTTGGGGAGAACTATTCACATTCATGAACCTACCGAAAAACAACTATAGAGTCGACCTTGGCTTGGGGACCATAGCCAATTCGACAAGGCTTTGGACCCTAGAAAGAAGATCTCAGGGGAGGAATGGGAAACACTGGTAGAACTGATGGTGTCTGTCCCAGTCGATATGGATGACCCAACACAGGTCCTGAAAATTAGATCATATCTTGGAAATAAGATGCGTTGGAAACTCATCGAATTTCTTCACGCCAACTTGGACGTATTCACTTGGACACATTCTGATTTGTGCGGGGATTCGCCGAAGATTGCATGCTATGCACTTAATATTGATACCAAGTATACACCAGAGAAGTAGAAGAGACGTAGCCTAGGACTCAAACGGTCTAAAGTGCTGAGAGAAGAAGTGGATAAGCTGATGGCGAATGGTTTTATTTGCGATGAAACTTACCTCGAATGGATATCCAACCCAGTCTTGGTCAAGAAGTCTAATGGAAAATAGCGAACATGTATCGATTACTCGGACTTAAACAAAGCTTGCCTAAAAGATAGCTTTCCTCCGCATAGAATTCACCAACATGTGGACAGGACATCTAGACTTGAACTACTATCATTTATGGATGCTTATCCGGGGTACAACCAGATCATGATGCATGAACCTGACCACGAAAATACCAGTTTCAATACTGATCTAGTACTATACTACTACAAAGTGATGCCATTTGGCTCAAAGAATGCTGGGGCAACCTACCAACGACTAGTGAATGCCATGTTTAAACATCAGATCGAGAAGACTGTGGAAATTTCTATAGACGATATGTTGGTTAAATCACGCGTAGCTACAAAGCACTTGGACAACCTCATCGAAATGTTTGAAATACTCTGCAAATATGGAATGAAAATCAATCCACTTAAATGTCACTTCGGTGTAGCCTTTGGAAAGTTATTCGGATTCATAGTAAGCACTAGAGGCATCAAAGCAAGTCCCGAACAAATCGCCATAATGCCCTGAGGAATAGCAAAGAGTTACAAAGCTTGAATGGAAAGGTTGCAGTGCTGAGCCGGTTCATCTAAAAAGTGACTGACAAATGTATACCGTTTTTTGATGCACTAAAGAAGGGAAAGAAGAACTTCAGATGGAACCAAGCTTGTCAAACTTTATTCGAAGAGCTTTTGCGACATATGGAAACCCCGCCAATCTTGTCCGAGCCGGTAGATGGAGAAGCGTTGCACATCTACTTAGCAGTATCGCCCTATACAATATGTGTCATGCTCGTACGAGAAGAACTAAGATCCAGGGACCTGTATATTTCATCAGTAAACAATTCACTTGAGCAGAGAAGAACTATTCAAAATTGGAAAAACTAGTATACTGCCTCTTGTTCGCATTCGAAAAGTTATAACCGTATTTCCAGGCATACCCGATCAAAGTGCTGATCGATCAACCCTTGAAGCCAGTGTTACACCACCCTGAGACCTCTGGATGGCTTATCAAATGGAACGTCGAATTAAGTCGGTACGAAATCACATACTATCCTTAAAAGGCGATCAATGGGCAAGTGCTGCCAGATTTCATTGTCGAGTTAACAATATAAGATAACGAGTAAGAGATGATGTCGAAAGTGGAGACACGTTGGAAGTTGTTCATCGATGGTGCATCTAATGACTTCTGCTTAGGGGCAGGAGTAGTGCTTGAAACTCTTGAGGAACAATCCGTTTGCTATGCCTTGCACTTGGAATTGCCTATAATAAATAATAATGAAGAATACGAAGCATTGTTAGCTAGGCTGAAAGTTGTGAAAGAACTCAGGATAAAGTCCGTACACATTTATACCGACTCTCAGCTAGTCGTCTACCAGGTGAAAGGCAAATACCAGGCTCGGGGAGAGAATCTTGCCCTGTATCTATCTAAACTCCAGGAACTACTAAATGACATCGATCATACCACCATAACTCATATCTCGAGGGACAAAACATGAAAGCAGATTATCTGGCTAAACTGGCTTGTTTCAGAGAAGCTCGGTCATTGGGATTGTCCCGATCGAAATGCAAACTGCTCCAAACTTAAGCGAGATGGATCGATTGGATCTTTGAAACAGTTGGAGAACCAGAAACATGGATAACACCAATCAAGGACCACCTACTCAAAGAAACACCCCCCAGACAATAATCAACGGAAAAAGCTCATTCGAAAGGCGCCGCAATTTGTAGTATGGGATTGGACGCTCTACTAAAGAGGGTTCTTTACCCCCTTTCTCAAGTGTTTGACCAATGATGAAGCCTGAAGAATCCTCAAGGAAATTCATGAAGGCGATTGCGGAGATCACACTAGGGGAAAACCCTCGCAAAGAAAGTTCTCCGATATGGGTATTTTTGGCCAAGGGTAAACCGTGATGCGGCAGATTATGCTAAACGGTGTGATCAATGTCAAACATTTAGCAAGATCAAAAGAACTCCTTCGATAAAGCTGACATAGATGGTCAGCCCATGGCCATTTGTGGTCTAGGAAATTGATCTGATTGGAGCAATACCTATAACCAAAAGAGGAGGCAAATAAGTTATTGTTGTTATTGACCATTCAACAAAATGGGCTGAAGTGGAACCGCTGGTCACTATTACCTTAAAGAAAGTTATTAATTTTGTCACTAAAAACATTATTTGCAAGTTTAAAGCGCCACAAAAAATCATCATGGATAGCGGGACTTAATTCGAAAGTGTCGAGTTCAAAGACTTTTGCAAATGCCTCCACATCGAGAAAAGCTTTTCCGCTATTGCATATCCATAGGCAAAGGTGCAAGTGGAAGCCATGAATATGATCATTAAGTCCACCATCAAAAAGCGACTGACTAAAGCTAAAGGAAATTGGGTTGACGAACTTCAAATGGTGCTATGGGCTCACAAAGCAAGGCATAAATTTGTAATCGGGCTATCCCCATTCGCTCTGGCATACGGTTTAGAAGAAATGATCCCTGTCATGTTAGAAGTCCCCTCTCACTGAAGGTGAAACTTCAATCAAAGGCAAAATTAGCAGCTCCTACTCGAGTTGTTCGATATGGTCGATATGAAGAGGGAAGAAGCCGAGTTAAGGACTGCCGCTCACCAGATAAGGTCGCATGATATTTCAATTCCAAAGTCTATAACTGTATTTTTGAAGTAGGATAACTTATCCTCGAACGGGTCTACCCTATACCAGGAACATTCGGAAAAAACTGCGAATGGCCCTATATGATTGGCTAGAAGCTGAGGAATGATACGTTCAAGCTAACAACCGTTAACGGAAACAAATTCCCCGAGATTGTAATAGAAAATAGCTGCATCTTTACTTTATCTAAGGCTATCTTATATATTTCATATTTCCTGCAAATAAGCCATTTCGGAATACCAAAGGCATTGTAAATAGGCAGAACTTGCCCAACTTTTATTAATAAAATTGTTTTGCCTTTTGAACCAATAAAACCGTGTTGATAAAAGTAACCTGCTGAATCAACGGGGTCAAATCGACTCAAAACCATCCAAATTGCTGTTTGAGATAGTGGAACTATGCTCAAGTATGCCGCATCCACATGCCAAATCGACGAAAGCAAATCGACTCAAATCATTGGATCGAGGAAACTCGATCCCTGCCTTTTGAGAACCAGCATTGCTACGACAACATCGAAAAGGCCCAAACCAAAGCCATGCACTACTTCTTGGGTTGTGGAATCATGCCAATCAAATATAATTACATAAGCCGTTCACACTCATAAGCCGTGCATCACTTCTTGAGTCATGGATCCATGCTCTCGAAGCATGAATTCCTTACATTACTCGAAGATTGGTAACATCGAGAAATTCCAAATGGTTGGATCTACGGAACTCGATCCCTGCCTTTTAAGAACGGGCGTTGCTCCGGCAACACCCGGATAGCCTAAACCAAAACCGTGCATTTCATAAGCCACGTATCACTTCTTGAGCCATGGAACCATAGTCTTGAAGCACAAACTCCTCATGTAACCCGAAGATTAGTAATGTCGAGAAATTCCAAGCCGTTCTGGATCGATGGGTTATATAAATCCCATGAGCCATGCATTTCGTTAGCAACGCACTCTTAGAAAGCGACACATTTCATAACCCGCACACTCCTAAAAGCCGCGCACTCCACGCGAGCAATACTCAATGTCACCCTAGCACCATCTGGAAACCATTAAGATCTTGTAAGTACTGGTATTTTTGTGACAACATCAGGAAACTCGTCTATTGCAGGACTAACTAAAACCCACAATAAGAAATCGAAAAAGATTTCGGATCGTTAACTGATAAAATCTCAGAAATCGAGATGCTCAAATTATAAGTTCCAAAAGATAGGAACCACAAAGTAATTCAGTTAGAGACGTCTAAGGAATTGCTCGGATCAACCAGTCATTTGTCAAGTTCTCAAAGAAAACAACCCTTTAAAGTAGCAGGCACACACATAACTGCATTAAGTTGGATAGAAAAGTACTCCACAGGCCCGTTTCTCTAAACAAAGAATTTTGGCAATTGTGCTATGTGCAAACATAAGCAGTATTAAAAACAAGCTAAGTACATGATAAATAAGGAAGAACACATAAGAGTTGACAGTTGAAATATTAATCTTTTCATTACTTATACCACTTTATGAACAATATCAAACAGCAGGGGCCATTCCCACATAATATCAACAAACAAAAAGAAAAGTACAAACGCAACAACAAATACAATAAGTGCAGACTCTGCACTTGTACAAAATAAACAAATCAGAAGGTTCCAGTATCTGGGTCCACTACCACTCGAGCCTATTAATGTTTCTTTCCACCGCTTCCCTTCCCACCTTTGGTCATAAATTTCTTCTTCTTCTTAGAGTCCCAACCAGGAGTCGTGTCACTATCTGAAATATCAATTATTGACTCCGTGCTCCAAGTCTTCTCCTTGTCCTTCGAACTCCACAGAAGACTTCCCCTTTGTCTTGCGCTTCTAGGACTTGCAAGAGTTCCTTAAAGACTTTCTCTCCTTAATCTTTTCCTTCTAAATGGCTACCGTCTGCTGTTTGGATTTACTTGGCTGGCAAGCCTTGTCTATCTACTCTCGAACTTCAACTACTATTAAATCTCCCTCTAGAGATGTAGAAGGGTCATCCAGGCCATGTAAGGCAGCAATCTTCTCGAATTTCGGCTTTGCTTATGATCCAAACATGGGCATGGTGATCGAAGCAGCTACAAAAAAAAGTGTCGAAGCGGTCGAAATAGCAACGGGCCCCGGTACAGAGGAAATTGGCAGTTCGATAGGCAAGGAAGACGGACCTATAGGATCGAAAATGAAAGCATTCAATTCGTCTTATTCTTGCGGCATGAGTTGAAAGTTCTCAAACTCAGAAGAAATTAGAAGTTTACCTGCATCGGAAGTGTGACTGAGAATTTCGGTCCTGGTTGTGACCTAGGCACAGACATGGTGATCGAAGCAAACCGAGAATTTCGATCTTATACGCCTCACCGTTTCCGTCTTTGGATGGCTGCACGATCTTTGGCGAAGTTCCAAAATCACCAAAGGCTTCCATAATAGCTGTTGAAGAAACAGACACCAAAGCAGTACTGGCTGAACCCAAAATAACCCCTGGCTGATCACGAGGCTTCCTTGATGATTCACTAGGCCTAGAAATGAAAGGTTGTGATAGCACTTCAGTAGTTGTAGGTGCAATAGGATCGGTGGCCTCTTACTCCTTCTCAATCCGGATAGTCTCATGGCCCTCTTTCAAAGCCTTCTTTGACTCTTCGTTAAGATAGACGTCCTCCAACTCTTGCTTGGTGTATACATACCCGTTTCTCGAAAATGGGCCAGAAATTCTTCCAAAACCATAGCAAGAGTAGGCGGGAATTTAGGGCCCAAATAACTGATGCTGCATTTAGTAATTCAAGATGGTGTCATCCATCTTCTTCATCTTCCATTCAAAAGTATCCTGCAGCTTCAAGTAGTGCGTCATCACGACGGCCTTTTAAACTTCAAAATGGTTTTTAGCCTTAAGTTGTGCGACTTTTTCCCAAAGAGAAGAAATCATTTGAGCCTGGTCAGAAATGGTCTTATCATGGGATTCTTGTAACATACCTAATTTTTGATAACATTATTTAGATGATTTAATTAGCTAAATTAAATAGAATAATGAAAAGATTAATTGGTTAGGGGAATTGAGATTTGTGTAATAAGGGTGTAGCCATGCCTAATTGAATTAATGAACTAAGGAAAAACAAAATGAATTAGATAAGGCAAAACAAGAATGAGTCATATTCATATACTCTAAGCCTTCATACCATTTCATTTTACACGTTCATTTCACAAGCTAAAAAAAAGCTAGAGGCCGGCCACCATTAAGGATAAGTAAGGGGAGAATTAGCTAAATCAAGTGGAAGAATCCAAATCAAAGTAATCCAAGATCAAGTCCCAACTCCTTAACATCAAAGAAAAGGTGAATAATAGATTATATCTTATGTTTTCCATGTTTTGATTGATTAAAAATGGATATATATATATATATATGCTTGTTGATGATTTTGGCTATTTCATATGAATTTTATGACAAGAATTGATTTAGAAAACCTATTAGTTGACATCTAATAGACTTGCGACTTTAATCCGAGGTCAGAAATATTATTCTGGAAATGGGTTTCAAGTTTCATAATTTTTTGAATTATTGTAGAATTATTAATTTTCTAGTGAAGAAAAAGGTTAGTCGGGTTTAAAATTAATTTCGACAATAATGTATATGTTTTGGGTTAACATGTTAGAAAACATATTAAAAGAGATTTATGTGAATTTTTGTAGAATTTTTCTAAGTGTTTTAATAGATATATAAAATTATTTAAGGTATGGAACTTAAATGTTTTATATGTTTATAAAAGGAGAAGATGCATTTTGTTAACAATTTAATTAGTTTAATTATGAAAATTTTGGCAGTACTTTTGGAAATGAAAATTGGCAACCAATAATATTTTGACAAACAAGGCAGGTTAGTTGAAAAAATTACTTTAAAAGGTTAAAAATCAGTTTAAACATGCTTTTAACATGTAACACCACTTTCGGCACCTGGCTTTCGACCTTATTCCTCAACTACCATCACCATTGAAACCAATACACAAGGCATCAAAGACTTGGCGTGCAGCGAATTGGATATAGGTGGAAGGTATGCATTCGAAACAAGGGGTTCCGATGGGGTTAAAGCACTACTCGGCTTTTAAATGAAAATACGCCTGCTTTGCTTTTGATAGTAATATTTTCGACTTTATTGGCTTCCGACTGGGTCAATTCAAAGGAATGGTTTCGAAAGAGGTTGCGCTGTTTGTTTTAAGTATATGCTTTCGAAGGGGCCGAATCCCCTAACTGCCACCTTTTTACCTTTTGATCCGGATTGATTTCGAAAGGGTTACTTTGTTTTTAAAAATTAACCTCTTCTCCAATGCTTTCAAAGGGATATGTTTTGACACCATCCACTTCTTTTACATAAGAATGTCTTTCAAAAGAGTTGCTTTCGACTTGGTTGTTTATGACCCTTTTTTATATTTGAAAGTTAAAACCAAAGGTTTCAAAAGGAATGGTTACCAATAGTTTCGAAAGGTTTTCCACAAGCTTTTACTTGAACCTAATGCTTTCAAAAGGTTTTTTAACTAGTATACTTTAATTATTTCGAAAGGTAACTAATATAGAAGTCAAGGGGAGGCTCCCCAATGGTTTTGAAGGGCATTTAAAGCATTTTAAATGGAACGTTTTCAATTGCTTTCAAAAGGCAACTTTGATGTTTTGAAAAAAGGATGCCTAAAGTTTATAAAGCTTTCGAAGAAGATATTTTCAATGGTTTCGAAAGGTATGTTTCATGTTTAGAGACCGTTTCCTTCGAGTTGACCTCTTCCTTCATATCCATTCTATACATTGCTCCTCGTATTGATGGTAAGTCTTTGTTTTCGTATCGATGCTTTTTCTTTGCTTTCGTATTCATTCTTTGTCTATGGTTTCGTGTCGATGCCAAACATCTCTGGCCCCTCTCTTCGTATCGATCGAGTAGTTGATCGATATGAAATATGTAGCAGTTGGTCGAATGAAGTGTGACCGATACAAAATGTGAAGTTGTTGAATAAGTGAACTATGATCGACCCGGGAAGTTCCAAAGTCCATTGAAATCTTAATGGATACGAAACAGATGGATTCGAAATGGATGGATATGAAATGAACATGTCCCATATGGATTTTGATCGATCCATAACTTGAGCATACGAACTCCGATTGACCTAAAATTTGGAATGTTGCATTTCATAGCTTTGCTTGTCATACCATGCTAATTTTAGCTCGATTCGAACTCATACCATGTTCGCATATGTCCATCGTGGACCTATAGATAACTGATCTCCGAGGCAGATTGTCTTTAATCTCTAGTCAAGTCCTTGGTGTCACGGCCTTGCCAAAAGGCGGGATAACAAAAGTACCGCTTAAGAAAATATGAAATTGAATTTTACTAAAAAGATCTACAAGCGATGAATTCAACGACACCGTCATAAAATTAGCTAAGGCGACATGTGAAAGTTAATATTTAAATTATTTAATATTAACCACTAACAGAATTCGCACCTTTGAGTCTTACAATCGAACTTGTGAATTCTCCAAAAAACCACACTATTTTTTAGTTTACAAAGCATTATAAATCAATTAGTATTTAAGAAATATCAACTATCAATAATTTATTTGATGTTTTGGGTGTCAATAATAATAATTTGCATGCATATATAAAAGTTATATATGAATGTAAAGATGTACGATATTAGTATATATTTAAATAGACTATAAATATATAGTAAAATACTTAATGGGCTTTTTCAAAAGTCGATCCAATTAGGAGTACATGTTTGGCCGGCCATGCAAAGGAAAGAGATGAATTGGCTTAACTCAAACTGATTTGGAATTAAAAAAGGGGAATGTTTTAAATAAAGAATAAGGAAGGTTTTTGTTCTACCATTAAAACAACTCTTATTTATTTCCTCATTCATTTTCTTTTCTCTCGTCCTCCTCATCCATAGCCAAAAATTCCTTATGCGACTTATAAACTTTTTTTAACTCCAAATCAAATTGAAACATCAAATGAAATGAATATATACATGATGTATCCATCTCTTGCGTAGATTGGATATGGATTCAAGAATCTAAAGAGGGATTTCCAAATCAAAGTGTAATTTATTAGCTAGATTTGAAAGGTATGTTCTAATTTTAATTATTTTTTTTATACAATATGTTTATCCCAATTTTATACGTACATGTTATTAGCACAATTTGATTTAAAATTAGTTATGCAATTTAAATAATTTGTTAAATGATCTGATTTGTTTTGAATCTGATAAATCAAAATTGAGTTTTATACAAGATTGAAAAATGCTTTGGTTATTTTAATGATAAGCCTTTTTGATCCTTGAAAGTCGATACTAATACATCCATGGTATTCATGTGCCGAGCATCCAAGTGCAAGAAAGACAGATTGTTGGGGGTGAGAGAAAGAAAAGATAGAACAGAACCTCACAATGTGACGAGAAATATATAACATACTAATGATCTTTACAAAAGAAAACTGTGATATAGACACATAAACCATAGTAACTAACCTATCATCAGCCTGGATAGTTATAACTACCCTTCCTCATAATTACTGATAAATACAGAACAACAACAATGCAATGGAAATAAAGAATACTTGAATACATCTTGGAAGCATGCAGCTCATTTCCTGAAGCTCCAAAGCATCCATCACTAAATCTAGAAATATGGTCAGGCTGACCTGAGTATTATAAGAAAATAATGCCTGGATCAGTTTAGTTAAACTAGCATGAGAAACACAATCATATGGATTTAGTATTATAAAACTCTTTTAAAAATAAAGGTATCTCATAAGACCATGCTGTATATAAACACGGGTGCGTTGTTACCTTACGGTAACCAAACCATTTTTATTAAGAAACCTTGTTATATTATAATTATATGTAGGGGTTGAAAATAAATATATAAAATAGCTAAAATGCTTGCATCTCACAATCCAACATAGTTGGGCATAACTAAGTCTGTAAAGGCATGTATTGGTGGTTGGATTCCAACATGGCAAGGTAAGGGACTACATTCCATATTGTATACCTCTAAATAAAATGTACCCGAGGTCAAACCTATTGACTCCTGCGAACAAAGTGCTAGCTGCCTTTTTAAGATGACATACTGGACTACATCGTCCCTTAGGCACTGGTCTGCAAAAATTCCCCACGGTCGCCGTGTGCACATACCAAAATCCATAAAATCAAATCTGGATAAAGGAAATGATGCTCCTAACGGTAGCACACCACATAGTTTATGAGCATCCCTTGTTTTAGCAATTACTAGGTTGTGAGGATTGTGAGGTTACACTTTTGCCTTTTCCTCCTAGCAATTCCCACTTGGAATGCTAACACTGTCATCCAGGAAATAATGAAATGCCAATATTTATCCATACAAGCTGTTCATGATATGAACAAACCGAGTGCACTGCTTCTACTACATCCATTTTGGAATCACCATCGGGATTAGTAACAAGCAGCTTTTGCACTTCAAAGAACTCCATCTTCGATTCCATCATCTCAAACCTGTCTCGAACCCACTTCCAAAGCGTAGAATGCACATATGGTTTTGGAGTGGTTATGGTTTTGAGTCGTCTAATATAAGTACACTCCCCCGCTTCCCTGTCGCTCCAAAATCAAATCGATAGTTTCGATAAACTTAACTCTAGTTATTTTGGAAATAATCAAACAATACATATGAGCTGAGATCACCTGCTAATCGTTTGAGCGACTTATTTCGTTATCATTTGTCCTAGAATAAACAATCAAGATTTATATGTACAATATAGCTCCATCAAAGATAACTGTGCCACATAATCCCATGTTTCTCGTAGATATTTCCAAAATTATATTTTAGCCAGGATTTGATATTCGATTATTTAACTATAAAATAAATAACAATCAAACATAGATTTAATTCTATATGGAATCCACTAATCCTTCATAAATAAATCTTTCGTTTATTGAATCTCTTTTACAATAATTGATTCAGAAATACCTTTACAGAAGTGAAAATTATCCACAAGGGCCTCTTTAGCAAGTGCAATTAGTTTCGAGGACACGTGACTGAAATTATTACTTTTAAGGACAAAATGAAAAATAATTAGTTTCTAGGGCCTAAAAACCTATGAAATTATATCCTTTAAAATAATTAGACTGCTAACTTTGTCCTTAAAAGTGATTATTCTGCTGACTTTGGCCTTAAAATTATTTTCTGTGGATGTGTGTGCTAGAAACTAATTTCACAAATCCCTCATATTTCTTTTCAATTCTTGGAAAAACATTCATATACTTACCTCATCGGTACAAGTATATTGACAAAACATTATACTTTCAATACTTAGCAAATATACCCATACACTTATCTCAATGGCATAAGTATATTACAAAAACTTAAGAAAGATTTTCTCTTTCAAAATTCATTTTTAAATAAGCCAAAAAAATGTCCTTTAAAACATTGATTACTACAAACCAAATTACTATCCTTCAGTATTAAGTATGAAAAGAATGTTTCCATACCTTCTTAATTAGGAAGGATTATTTATCAAAATCAAATCTCATTCCTTTTATAAAAATCCCTTTTTATAAACTCATTCCATATTTACAAATCCTTATATAAATCTTCAAATTAATTTATAAAACTTCTTTTATAAACCTCCAAAATTATCTATAAAATTCTCTAAACCCTTTTCGATTTCTTCCTTTGTAGAAATCTTATAAAAATTCTTCTATAAAAATTCTTTTATAAATCTAAAACCCATTTTTATAAATCTTACATATTTTACACAAATCTTTGTTATCTTCAAAATATCACCTATAAACCCCTTCTTTATTTATAAATTACCATTTATAAATCTCTTGCAAAATATTTTCTATAAACTCGTTTACAAAGTATAGTTTATAATCTCCTTTTCGAAATATCATTTGTAAATCTCCTTCAAAATATATCATTTTAAAGTAAAATTCTTTTATAACTCTATTTATAATTTATAAACACCTTTAATAAATCACTTTATTAATTTAAACCCAATTAATTAACTTTAAACATCATCAATACATTGATTTATTAACTTTAAAATATATTAATTAACTTAAAATATCATCAGTAAATAATTAATTACTTAAACACTATTAACTAAAATAATTAATTAACTTAAACCACACTAAAAATATAATTAAATAATTGAAGTTAATTTAAATCTATAATCTTTCAGATTCAGAAAGGGGCATAGCGACCATAATGGTACTAAATCAAGCTATCATTTAATTCAATTTGACTTTCAAGTCATATAACTAGTATAACATAAGCAATATATATGAAAATCAAATCCATAATTAGCCATCAGTAGTTAAAACGTCATTTTTTCTCAATTTTAATTAATCCATTGAAGTATGATTAATTAACTACATTAATAAAGTAATTAAAATTTAACCATTATTATTATATCATAAAATTATACTTCATTTAAACTATCAACTGCTTATACCATAGTGTTTTAGATGTCATTACCAATCCAATGCAAAAATCCGTAGGTTAAACGGATTTAAATTGAGCAAGATATTAACTTCCAAATGTTAATATACTTAATTCATTTGAATAAACCAAACATATGAATAAATATCCTCACCCGAATGTTTGGGCCTAGAGCCCAACACCAAAATTCAAACTCGCTTTGCAAAGTATCTTCTCCATCCTCTCCAATTTGAACTCTAGTATACCCAAACCCATGCACCTATCCATGCGCACCTCCACACCACCTTTCGACCATCGCTCACCCATCCACCACTGCCGATACATCCCCCTTGCTCAGCCCAAGCCCACTGCCTTCAACCCCATGAACTTTGGGCACCTATTATAGAATATGACCCTCCATCCCAATTTGATCGAGCCTAGAAAATTCAAAAAATAAGATTCGCCTATCCAACACCCCTTCACTGATGCTCTAACTACCGATAACCATGCCAGCCCCGCTATCAACTTTGCCATCTTCTACCACATCTTTGCCTCCACCTGCATTAAACTCACTACTGCCTATCGCCATCCGCGTCCAGTTTAAGTTGAACCTAAGAAAACCTGCCCTTAAACCAAATCGAGCACGACCATGGTCCGTCGAACCACCTTTGATTCCCACCATGACTCTCGCCAGATCAAAGGTGCCTCTAGTAACTGCCATTCCTCCCCTCGACATCTGATTCACCGAAGATAAATAGATGATTGGAAAATGATCATTTATCTCCCTACGATGATTCTATCCACCTAAATTCACGAGACCAACTCTAAAAATCTCAACTTGGCCATACGAACCCGTCCATGCTCTCCGTTCTTTGATTCGTGCTTGTTCAAAAATGATTAATATCAAAACACCCTTGAAATAGGGGAATTCCAACCACCCCACTCAACAAAACGACGAGCAACTATTTTTAGAAAATACCAAAGGAGAAAATGAACAACTTTGATATTAGGAGATTTAGCTAATTGTGATCATGTTAAGAGATATTGATTTCTAAATTAAGGAGGAGGTTTAAATTCCTTTGGTTTTTATAAAATAAAGAAGGTGAAGGAAATGGAAACAGAACAGATGTTGGTGTATTTCACTAGGAAGCAAGCAAAATAAAAACGACGAAAATCGAAAAATGAAGATTTTCAAGCTATTCAAAATCAATCAAATTACTTCAGACTCAAGTTAACAAATATTCATACTCCACCATCAAATCCAAATCAAATCACATAATGGTTTGGTTAAAAATCATGTTTTAAGATTTGAAAAGAGTATTTATGGTACTCTGCTGCACAATATCTCATTCGCGTATGGGCTGCAAACTACAGAAATAAAACACGATTGCGTACAATAATGCGACAAGATCACAAAACAATAATAAAATACACTGGTTATTTTATCCTATAAAGTTTCAAAAATACCAATGTTTGCCCTAAAATACGTCAACCGATAATTCAGATATTTTTCGAACTAACAATTATGGAAAATCCAATAAAATCATTTAAAATATGTTATTAAAAATTAAGTAAATTTATCATATTTTGGTTTTCTTATTGTAGATTATATTCGCATCATATTTGAATATTTAAATAATTTCAATATCTACATTCGAAACGCTAAAAAGTTCGAGTAGTTACAATTATGGATCTATGTTTTAAAATTAATTATATTAATATTGTCAACATGTCATACAATTAATTTTTTAAATGTCTCCATTTGAATGTTCTAAATGGTTGTTAATTCTTGTTTGATTTGTTATGTCAATATAATATTTTAACTATTTAATACTAAAACTAATTTTTATTTTGGGTTGAAACTTTGTGTATATATATATATGTATTTTATCAATTAATTTAAGTATACATATATTTGCAAATACCTTAAATTTTTTAACTTAATATGGAAGTTTGTTTTTGCATCAATTGGAAAATTGAGGATCAAATGTTACACACACATATACATATATACCTATGTATGTAGAACTTTATACTTTTATGTTATTAAGGCATGTTCTATAATCATTTTGCAAATTTTATTGAACAATTTAAAATTGAGGCAATGGTATATAAACATATAAATAATGAATATATACATGATAGATATAAACCACTTGTATATAGTGAACATGTTTTTATTTGTTGTTTTTTTTATTTTGTTTTATAATATCGTCTCTTGTATGTTAGTTAGATGTCCCGTCAATTAAATTTTGCTTAAAAGGAAAGGTAGAATCAATCAATGATGCTCCCTTTCATCTCCTTCTTTATAATATTTTGATGTGATTACATCTAGTTTGGATTACATGTTTCTCCTTATACTTCAAAACCTAACAATTACACCTACTTTATGTTTCACACGTTTATCACACAAATTGAAATATTAATATATATATAATATATTTAGACCTTTTCAAATTTACACTTAATCAACATGGATTTAGTTAGTTATGAATAAAAAATATATTAGTAAAATATGATTTTATTAAAAATAATTAAAATGGATCTAATGAAGCCTATTAGACTTCATAGACTCACTAAGACACAAATACAGAATTTTTTTGAAATCTACCCATTTCACCTATTGCAGACGGATAAGTTCCTTTTTGGGTATCAGAGCCCAAATGGTCTATGCCATCTAATTAACGACTTTAGGGCCAACTAATTAATCACACTTATCTTATGGGTGTTTAGAAAAGTAGTATCTAAGCTTGGGGTTGAATAGTCAAGTATTCTCCCCTCCGTACCTACCGGCTTGGCCTAATGGATGGAGTAAGCTAAAAGGTTAGCCCAGTTGCGTAAGCCCAAACTGATTTGAGCCTGGGGATAATTTTCAAATTTAAGTTTGAAAATGTAAAAGTATATTGTAAATTTAAAAGCTAATTGTAAAATAAAAAAATATAATGTATTCAATTTTTTCAAAATTGCTTTTGAGAAACTAAAATGATAAATTTTGAAATTTTGATATATTTAATTATTTTTATTAATTAAACTAAACTAAATAATGAATTAAAAGTCAACTAATTAAAACACATACATATTAATGAATATATGTAACTATAATTGTTAAGTTGTATATCTATCTTAAATTTGCTTAAGATAAACTAGATTAAAATTTTGGAATTAATTAAAATATTTAATCATATAAATTAATTTATCAAATAAAATTATTTAAAAGTTAATTAATAAAATCTACACATATATTGGTATGTATATGTTGACAAACTATAAATGTCATATGTTATTATCTACGTTAAATTAGTTTTAAGATGAAAAATATAAAAAAATTGAAATTTTATATAAAACAAATTAAATTGATTAAATATGATTTAACTAATAAGAAATAAAATTATTTAACATGGCTTCATTGATAGTATACATATATATAATGCATAAGTGAATTAAATTATAAAAGTTGTATATAAATTAAAATATATTACTATATATGTATAAATATAAATGGAATTGAAATGAACCCAAAGTAAATTTTGGAATAAATACATGCGTAACGTACATATACCATGATTTCAAATGTGTCCAAGATTTGAGTCACAAGGATGTTTCCATAAGGAACACATTGTTTCTTAAATCGATATCAGGCAATATATATATATATATATATATTAAAGATTGAATCCTTAATATATAAGCTGTCATATATCATTAATATATTAATAGGTTACTTGCATACTCTTTAGTTACTAAGAAAAATTAGTCTAGAGACGTTTCGTGTACTACTATTAATATATTATTGGACGAGGTGAGATAAATGCACGTGTTGTTATAACAAACTCAAGCTGCATGCATTATACTTATGCCATCGTGAAATGGTGGGTATGAGTGAACAATATCTTTCGATTTGTTGAGCAAACTCAAAGTAAAGATTGAGATTAGAACAAATTCCATGGGTTAGGAGTTGTATATGATTCAACCAATAAAGTGTTATCCATTACTAGTAGGCCCATGATTATTGAGTAAACTCATGGTCAGAATTCCAAGACAAACAAGTCCTAACATCCAGTAGAGAAATCAAGAGATTTCTATGTTCTTCTTAAGGTTTTGAGAAAAATAATAATCTAATAGGTGCCTTATTAGAAAAATGAAATGGTAACATTTAACTATTATAACAACGTAAGAACATATGCTATTAAAGTTAAAATAATCCACATCGATAAATTTTTGCAACTACTTGTAATAACTCGCCATTTTCGACTCTCTTACTTAACATAACTTACAGTATGTAAATCCTAAAAGCTGAAAATAATGTGTCATTGGTGATTGATAAAAAGAGATAAAACAATAGATGTATTCTATTTATCTTTTTATGAACTCATAGTGAAAAGTAACAATGTATAACATAATCAAATATCTCTTTATTTCAGACCAATATTAGAAAGTAAGCATAGATCATATACAAATTCACCCAAACAAATCCAGACCCATGTATATGTACAAATCAATATCGATTCAGATGATTATTTATGCACAGAATTGTATACCCTAATAACGCCTTTATCATCTACACCTTTACATGTTACTAGATATCGCATACCAAGTCCATCAACCTACTTATGAAGAAAAAGGGAAAAACAAAGAGAGGGTCAGATTACAATTTGGCGAGTGATGTACATCTACTCTACCATATACTCTAATCATTCCTGAATAATACTAAGATAACTGTGGTAAACACCATGTCTTAAACTTGTTTCACTACAACCAATAAGTTAGTCAAACTATACAACAAATATGATTATTTTGTGAAACAAGGTTTAAATATAGTATAGTTACAATGGTCAATGATATGGTCTATCCCACATAAAAGGTTGAGCCTACCCCTATTTCACTAACACATTGTTGAATCACGAATGGACGCAGTTCCATATACGGCTTACAAACTCTTTTTTGTAATACAACACTCAACTTAGAAAATACTCGGATAACCATGCAATTATTTTACAATGATAATTAATAGAGGACACAACAATCAAATGTCAAACAATCACAAGCAATATCAATTGACTATCTATACATTTGTATGTGTTTGTATACACATGCATATACGTCCAATCACTCAAGTCAATTAATTTGGAAAAGCACATCAAAACCTTGCCAAAACGATACCCAAAGAATCCCTAGGAAACCTCAAGTCGACCCCCCTACAAGCCATGTTGAGTCTAGGTTTGGCCACCAAGCTCCATCTAGTCGATCGGTTGGAAATCAACTTGTCGATCGCTTGACCTGTAGCCGAAGCAGTAGGAACTGCTACTTTTATTTCGTTTCTTTTTGATTCGAACTTACTCGTTTTTGATTTGATTCTTAAACTTTTTTCTCTTAGATTTAGTTATGCCCTTCTACTATTTTTCTATTTGAAGTTCATTAAAAAAATTCATAAAAACCATTTTGAAATTGCTCGAGAAATCAGTGTTTACGAAATTGATTTTCGAATAATAAAAAAAATAATGTTTACACATCCAAACCACTTCTGAAAATCATAATAAATTCAAAATAAATTCCTATTATCACTTGAAATGCCATAAGAAATTTTATAGACATTTTTATGTAATGTAATATACATTATAATGTATATTTCCAATAAGATCATATTTTTGTTACTAAAATCACTATATATTATTCTTGTCCAAATTATTCCATAAAAATTATTTTAAATATGATGTAAATCATATTTATTTCCTAAAATGCATCATGTTACCTCCCAATTATTTTATAATACTTTTGCATGATTATATAAAGTGATTTTCATATAATATATTTGAATATCACTCTAAACTCTCATTTTTGCTTTTCTTTTGCTTGTATGCACGTGTGTGTGTATTACACATAAATTTTGAAATTTATCCTCTATAAATAATGAATCACCTTTTCTTATTTTTAACTTTATTCATTTTTACATACTTATAAGGATACAAGCCTTATATTATCCATACTCTATTTTCTATTCAAACAATTCAATCTCATAACAATAATGATCTTTTTCACGAATTCTATTATTCAAGCTAACTTTTATTTCAGATTTTTATTTACTCTAGTTACTCTCTAATACCTCAATTAACATTGCTAAATCCAGTTTTTATTCTTATGCCATAGATTATTGTAGAATCATCCAAGATGAATAATTATGTGATAGAGAAGACGAAAACCACTCATAAAGATCTAAACTGCTCTTGATTGCTCATTGTTTGGAATTGGCCCATCTCTAATCTATTTATTGGCTCCTCTAATTTGTATTAGAATATAGGCCCTGACTAGATCTTCAATTTTACAATTGGGTTTTGGATTTCAGTAGAGAATTGAGAGAGAAGTTAACTTTAAATTGAAAGAGGGGTTTCTGGTTTCTGAGATGAGCATAAGGAGATAAAGTAACGTATGAAAATGAGAAATTAAAATTCTTTGATCGAACATCCATTTATAGACTAAGATAAGTGTCCTTTTATTTTAAGTGGGCTTAGCCCATTTAAATTTTAGAATCACAAATTACGAAAACAATGACAACTCCATCATCTAGACTCCGACTTGGACAAAAATTACATGCTATGCACCAAGAAAGCAAGAATCTTGTAATGGCGCTAGTTCAAAACAAGAAGAATTTTTTTTTACCCTATAGTCTAAATATTTGATTTGATTTATTTTTAATTATCGAAAAATACGGGTTTTTACATTCGCCCGCTTAAAAGAATTTCACCTATGAAATTTCTAATGTAGCATCCAAGTCAAACAATTCACACCAAAGATCCAATCAAAATTATATTAATACACATATAGCATATAAATGGAAAGATAAGAATGCATGATCATGGGATATAATACTTAATTAATGCAAAAATGCAATAGGGTAGTTGGCCTACTGAATGTATGTAATATAAATGACATATTGTCATGATGCAATACAATCCTAGTAAACAACATAAATGGAGTCTGTATAGAATGCAACTGTTAACATCATATCATTTGTCAAAGGTTTATCCATCCTAACAGTCTATACTAATCTAAGTCAACCACTAAGCAATGAATTCTAAGCATCCAAAGTCTAACTTCCAAAATTAAACCCTATGAAAATTAAACAGCCTTAAGGAACATACCGTAAAAAGATGATAAAAAGGAGCCACTATTTTCTCTTTGGGCTTCTATGTGCTCTCCACCGGGTTGCTCTCGTATTGCACTCTCACCAACTTCACTACCTTATTCCTAAGTTTCTTCAGTCTATGTTTGATAATATGGACAGGACCATGGGATGAAATGGGTTCATGTTTTTACTCCACATCCTTCAACCGACTTGGCTTGATAATAGTTGTCGAGTTGAGTATCCTCACTTTGTATATTCCTTTCTGTGTGTAATATCATTTTAGTCATACCTATAACAAAGCCCTACACACTGAAATTTTGGAATAAATTAGCTAGGGGTTAATAGCTAATGTATAGGGAGCGAACCTATACCATTCTCATCTGGTATTTTAATATTTGAGTCATTTTACTTAAGGTCATCTGCCCACAAAATTTTCATGGAAAACATTTTCTTTCAACTAATTTAAACCTTTAAATCATACTTTAAACTAGGAAAATATACTCTATGCTTTACTCAAATCACTTTGCCATGTTATATATGCTTTACACTAAACTTTGTTGATGAAAACATTTAAACCTTTGAAAATACCCCTTTCTAAACCATTGAAAGTACCCCTTTCGAAACCAAGTAAAACTTTAGGTCGAAAGGCCAAAACATACCTTTCTAAACCATTCTTAATAAACCTTTCAAAAATCTTTCTTTAGAAAGCTTTAAAACCTTAACATCCTCTTGTCAAAGCACTAAAAACATTGCCTTCCGAAAACGTTGGAAGCTCCCATCCAAACCTTTTGAATCCTTTGGTGAACCACCCCTTTGAAAACTTTATCTTAAACCTTTCGAAAGGATTAAAGTGTACTACTTAAAACAAACCTTTTAAAAGCATTAGGTTCAAGTAAAACATGTCGAACGACCTTTCGAAACTAGTTAAAAACATTTCCCTTCTAAACCATTGGGTTTTGCTTTCAATACAACAAAAGGGTTATAAAACAACTAAGTCGAAAGCACTCTTTCGAAAGCCATTTCCTAAGTAAAGAAGTAATTATGTCGAAACCAGTCCCTTCGAAAGCATGGTAGAAGGGGCTAAGTTTGAAAAACAAAGTAACCCTTTCGAAGGCATTCCTTCGAAACGTAAGATGCGACCACAAGGGGTTTCGGCCCTTTCGAAAGCATTTACTTAAAACAAAAGATGCAACCTCTTTCGTAACCATTCCTTTAAAACAATTTGACCCAGTTAAAAGATAACTAAGTCAAAAGCAGAAGCAAAGCAGGCGCATTTTCATTCAAAGACAAAGTAAAGCTTCGACCCCATTGGAACCTCTTTTTTCGGCTTCATACCTTTCGCCTATATCCAATTCGCTGCATAGCAAGTCTTGATACCATGCGCATTGATTTCGATGGCGATGGAAGCGGAAGTATTGGGTCGAAATATAGGTGTCGAAAGTGGCAAAATATGTAAAAAGTGTGTTTAAACCACTATAAGAAAAGTACATATTAGCTGCACTATATCGTAGACTTTGTTACCAAAATGCAACTATAGACATTTCTCTTGTCTTAGGCCAAAAGACACACAACTAAAAATGAATTTAAGCATTAGCAAACTATGACCCATAATTTTTTTAATTCTTGCACTTTTTCATTTCTGCACTGTTTACTTTACATTACCCTCTTCTCATTTTTCTTCCTTAACCCTATTTCTCATCTACTGCCACATCCACCTATACCTCCTTCTCCACTTCCCTCTTCTACCTTCTCTCCGCTTCCACCTTGTGGTTTCTTTCACCCATCTTAACTTTCATCCTATCTAGGTCTACCTATCGTTGCCTTCATTTTCCTTCCCGATCAGATCTGAATATTTCCGCCTTCCGTCCATGTTTCTCCCACCTTCTATCTAGCATACCTTCTCCTTCATTTCCTACTCCCCATCTTCATCTTATTCGCTCAATATCCCTAATCTTGATCTGAGCTTGCCCTAAATTAGATCTACAGAGAAGAAATAAAAAGTGAACATGGTGACCACACCAATGATGTGGAAGAAATTTGAAGAGCATGTGGTAATTTCACCGTAGGAAACTAAATTGGTGGCGATAATGGTACCCATTGGTCCAAAAAATAAAACCAATGTAATGTCTTCACTGCAAGAAAATGAAATAAATGCAGTGAGGATACCGTAGGCAGTGGAAAAAGAATATTATGTAGTGACCACACTAAAGAAAGGGAAAGTAGAAGCACTGATGAAATCTGATGATAAAGGAGAAGAAGCGATGATTTTATAGGAGGAAAAGAAAGTATTAGAAGAGACTATTACACCGTAGGAAATTATGATGGTTGCTGAATCCTAGTTGAATTGCGATTGCTACGACCACTGTAACGACCTAGAAATTTTAACGATTTAAATATCGTAATTAACTAATTTTTTTATGACAATAAATAATTAAATTTTAGCAATGAAAATTTGATATTCGTCTATTGAAGCATAGCAAGTGGTAGATTTTCATCAGAAAATTTGTAAGTTTGTTCTGTTGTGAAATTTCAATTTAAAAATATAAATCTGTTAAAATTTGATGGAAATAAAATAATTTCGAAATCTGAATATTTTTACACAGTAAAATGTTGAACATTTTTTGAGTGATATTCATATTTCGTTTCATCAAATTTGGACTGCTCTAGCTTTGTTTATATTATTTTCTGCGTTTTAGTAGCATTTTTAGCAGCGAATATCGAGTTTTGATAGGTTGGTCGTGTCACTCATATGTGTGTACTATCTTGTTCATTTCATCATTTTAATCTCCTTAGTATATTCATTTGTGCATTTTGGCGTCCGATACATGGCGAAATCTACCAAACGGTTAACCGTATCGGTACCCATTTTGAGAGTAGAGTGTTCTATAACCTTTCGTTTATCCATCGTTTGGAAAAAAATGGCGAATACCTGTAATATTTCTAGAAATTTAAGTCTTTACTTCACTATTCTACCATTTCAATATATTATTCTCTGGTTCGTGCCATTTCCATTTCTCTGCCATTTCGTTTGTTCTGTGCTCTTTTGAAAAAAAATAACAGTTCATATATATATTTGTAGGTGAAAGCTTATTCATCCCTTCCCACCCTAAATGCCACACAACCCATCCTCACCTCTGCCTCCATTACACAGTAATCTTCTCACTTGCCGAACCACCCTCGACCATTCCCTCTCCCTCACACAACTCGACGGCCACCTCCCTCTCTCTATTTCAACCTTACCTATCTTCTTCTCCAATAGCCATGTCCCTCCAGACCTGCTTCGATCGCCCAAGCAACACCAAATGCTGCGAACAGCTACCATCATCGCACGCCTGTCCTCCTCCTCTACGCCTCTATACCAGCTGCATCAAACACCTAGTACCCTCTGCCCTCCATCCCTGACCGTGCTTCCACCAAACCCTCCAACGCAACAACAGCCTGCCGCCATTCCCCTCAACTCCGCCACCCTTAGCCGAACGCAACTCGACCTGACCCCACTCCAGCCACTTCTCAACCACTCTGACCTGCCACCCTCCAACGCAACCTACAACCATCCTTAGCTTCCCATCACCATGCACAGCCCACACACCTTCCAATAGCCACAACTCTCATTTTGCTCCACCTCCTTGCCCCGCATGATGGCTTGCTTTGACCAAATCCACCTTGTGCCGCCTCCATCTTGTACTCCAGCTGCAAACATCCATGGAGCAACAAAGCAAAACCCTTCCCTGCCAAGCGCCTGTACACCATTCCTCCTCTCAGTAGCCGACCCGAACTACAAAAGGCCGCTAATCATTTCTCTTCCTCATTTTATAAGAAAAGAGAGAGAGAAATATTATATATATAGTTGATTCTCGAATTCATGTTCGCCTTGCTTTGCTTTGAAAATTATCATTTGGATTAGTCGATTGTCGAGCACAAGATTCCGAATCATAGCTTGTTATGTTGTCTATTTTCTCTAGCCTCGAAAGGTGAGCGATCACTTATGATTAACATTCTTATATTTAGTGAATTTAATTTACATGAAATGATGATTGAAATATGTTGTTAAATTTTGAATTGGTTAGAAATGTAATTGTTAAGTATGATATGTTATTATCTACATTTGTTAACCTTTGTTAATTGACATATGACACCATAAACGTTGTGTGTGTGTGTGTATATTATATTTTAAATTGTTAGTTACGATCCATGCTTGTAATTGATATTTAATTTTTATGCTATTGTTCTCTCACTGCAAGTTCCCTGTTAGTTTAGGAAATCTCTATGGGTTGAAATGATACATACACGAAAGATATTATGGATAGGGAAAATCCTTATGGGTTGAAATGATAAACCCAAGCGATTTTATTGATTTTGAAATTTTAGGATTGCAGGTTGAAATGATATATACTCGTCAATATTAAATTATTGTCAATTGAAATGATAAATACCCGTATCACTTGACCATAAGATAGAAAACTATAAACGGACACCGTTGGTCTATTTTTAAATGATTTCCAAATTTTTGAGAAAAGGAAATATATGTGTTTTGATTTTAAATATAATATGAAGATTTTATTTTAAATTTTAATATGGGTGTAAAATTTAGATTTTCAAATTATATGTTTGGAAATTTAAAAATTATAAATTAAGTTTTGAAATATAAATTTTAGGATTTTACTTATAACTTTATTATTTTTAAATATATAAATAAGATTTAAAATAGATTTAATAATAAAATTTAATAAAAATTTAATTTGACTAATATATATAATAAGTTTAAAATATTTATTTAGATTTATGTTAATATTTTAATATAAATTTTTGTAATAACTTTATTATATATATAATTTGTTTAAATATTTATTTTAATTTATGTTAATATTATAAAAATAGATTTTGTGATAACTTTAATGAATAAAAGTTGGAAAGATAAATTAAAATTGATTTATAACCAAATTTTTTTAAGAATTATATTTAAATAACAGTTGATTTGAAACTTATAAATTTTAGGATTTTAAAGATATGATTTTATAATTTGATAACTTGATTTTGATTAAAGGTGGTTAAACTAATATTTCACATTTAAATAAAATTGAAATTGAATATTTAATTTTGATTTAATTTGTAATTTGAGATTTTATTTAAATGTTCATAAAAACATGATTAAATGAATATTTTCAAATTTAAATAAATTTGAAATTGAATATTTAATATTTGATTCAAATTTGTAATTTTAGATTTTATTTAAATGTTTATGAAAGGTGATTAAGCGAACATTTTCAGAATTAAATATAATTGAAGTTAGATAATTAAATTTTGATTTTTGATTTAAAATTTTAATTTGAGATTGTTTTGAATGTTTATAAAAATTATTTTTATAAAAATGACCACGGTGTGAAATAAGTGTTTGGTTGTTAAGGAGACCAGGATCGAATATTGTCATACTCTCTGCCAATACCGAAAAATACTTATGTTCAGAAGAATCCAAAACGAAGTAGAATGGTTTGGCGAACGATTCTATATGAGATATGAACACAGCCCTGACACCCTCGGGTCAACTTGATGTGACTAAAACATGAGCTAAACCTGGGCCAAGTGTGGTCGCACCTCGGATTGAGCATGCTTCTTCGATACCATATCTTTACTTTGTGATTTGATCGGGTGCACCCTTGACTATGGGAGCGTGTCTCGAGGTGGGCGGTAGTAGCTGATATGCATTACCACCAGCCTGGTTCTGCAAAACAGTAGTATCCTACCCTGGGGATTGCTTCGCATGCCTTGTCATATGTCTTATCGAGCCCACTATGAGTTACCTATGGGGTGCTCACTAAGTATCCCACCGGTTTGGTGGATCTTACAGTATCTGTATAGACTATGATATTTATATAAAAATGTGTTAAGGGGGATATGGGTAATGCCTTAACACTATTTTAATATTCTGCTTTACTGTAGACATTATCTATGTAGTGTATTGTACTATGGATTGGATAGTTTAATAGATCCCTAAGGGATGAAGGATGGACCCCAACATCTTTTAAGTTATATTGCATTTCACTTGACACTTCACTTGAGTTGATTTACTTGCATAAGAATGTTAATCCTGACTCGAGTGTGTTGTGTATTGCTTTATGCTCGGATCAGCCTGAGTGTCACAGCATTTGAGACTCACCTTTGGAGCTTGGAGTTTTCCTTGGAGATCTATCTTTTATCTATTCAACTTTCAGTTATTTTAGTTATTTCTAGTTGTTTATGTTCAGAATTTTCATTTGCTTTTGTATTAGAGACTTCTATGTATTTGGGATTTTTTTTGTATTTTGTTTTAGACCCTAATGATTTGTAGTAGCTTCATGAACTACTATTTATCTATTCCGCTGCGTATTGTTGTATTAATCTATGTCTGTGATTCTGTAATTGATTTATTTACTGTATATTCTAAGTTTTTCCAAATATAAAATAACAATCTATTGTTTGAGCAATTCGAGCCTGACATGTGTGTCATCTTTAGCACTAGGAGGGTGCAGCATGATAGGGGGTTCTCGCATTTGGGTTTGGTAGCAAGAAATGACCTTACCCCTACATGTCCTATGGGGTTGGCGTAATCGAGAGGCTGGTCTTAAAAGTATAGCACAAGTATGGTTGTATTCTATGGTGGGCGTTAACCCACTGGCGACGTCTCGTTACATGTGGTATCAGAGCTCTAGTTTAGGCAAAAGTTAGCATATAGAGTAAAAAATCATTAGAGATAGGGTAATAATACTCTGGAATGAGTAAAATTAACTATAGAATCATCTTTGTTCGAGCTTGAAATTCTTTGTTAGGATCCTTTTTGATTTGGATTTCTTTTGACTTTTGGATTTGTTCTAAAATCCATTCTTGTCTTTACCTGTTCGTTATCTTTTTCATACTGGAGCATCTCATATCTTTATTTCTGTTGGTCTCTGTAATAAATTTGAGCACATCTTGCAACCTCAATTGGCAACTTCATCCTTTTGTATGACTAGTCCCATCGACGGTCCCTCCAACTTTAGTATGATTCGTAAAAGGATGGAACTCCTTTACAACGGGCGTCGATTCACTGGAGATTTCTATATTCTGGGTTTCGATGCATTTGATATCATACTTAAGGGTGATTGGTTAAAGCGCTATGATGTTCTCTTGTAAAGCCCAAACCGTTTCTTTAGTAGATGACCAGGGTAATTCTCTTGTGATTGTATGTCGAATGACTTAGGATTATGCAAGCAGTTTTAACTTTTCGCCTAATGCTCAGCCTAGTAATCTTGACTCCACCCTAATAGTTAGGGATTATCCTGGTGTTTTTGGTAAAGTCACTTCTCTACCTCCTAAGCGGGAAATTAAATTCTGCATCGATCTTATTCCTGGAGCTCAACCTGTTGTTCTTCCGCCTAGATGGATGGCACCTAGAGAGAAAGTCAAGTTAAAGAAGCAGACTAAGAACTTACTCTCTACGGGTTTGATTTGACCGTGTTTTTCTGAGTAGGGAGCAGTAGTGGCTTTGTCACCAAATCTAATGGTTCTTTAAGGATGTGTGCTGATTATAGAGAGATGAACATGCTTAATCTTAAGAATAGAAATCCTATGCCTCATATCAATGATATGTTCGCTGAGCTCTATGGAGATAGTATTTTCTCAGCTTGATCTTGCCACCGGGTTTCACCAGTTTCGTGTAGCCGAGAAGAGCATTTCTAAGATAGCTTTCCGAATAGAGAATGGTTTCTATGAATGGTTAGTCATGCTTTTTGGATTAACGAATGCTCCTGCCTCCTTCATCGATCTCATGAATCGCGTTTTCCACGATGTTCTCAATAAGTTTGCCCTGGTTTTCATTGATGATATTCTCGTCTTCTCTAAGTTTGAGAAGGAGCATGAGTCACATTTGGGCTATGTGCTGGAAACTCTTAGGACGCCAGTTGAAAGCCAAATTTTCTAAATGCCATTTTTGAAGGGATGAAGTCCAATTTCTTGGGCACATCATTTTTGAAAATAGAGTCTCCGTTGATCCGGTTAAGGTCGCCGTGATTACTATAAGTCTATTCATCTTTCCTCTTTTGTAATTTAAATTGTCTTATCTTCCTTTCAAGCCAATCTTTTTAGTTAGAATTCTCTTTGATTAGCATCCTTCTAAATTTGAATCTCTATCCTTATTCTGAAATCCATTCTTGATTCATCCTATGAGGGAGCGTATTTGTAATTGATACAAAAATGTTTTAAATTATGTTGTTTGAGTTGTTAAGTTTGAATTTTGGTTTTCGATTGATTCGTCTAGCTAACGCTATCGATAGGAATTCCAAAACGCTTGAACAGAGAAAACTAACACAATATTGTTTTCAAAATTAGTAAATGAAATAATTTTATATATTATTATATTTTATGAATAAAAGTTTAATTTTTTGAAATTAGATAGTTAAATGAATTGGTTGTTAGAAATGATAATACTAGATTATCAATTATTGTTTTGTCAACATTCCTAAATCATTAACTATTGTTGTATGTTATAAGAAGATGAAATATTTAAACATGGTTTATAAATCTAATTTGCTAATGATATGAATTTAAATTAAGTATTTGAGAATTTAATTTTTCGATGCTTTTCAAAATTTGGTTTTCAAAGTTTTGAAAAAAATATATTATTTGAAAGTATTTGCGAATGGGGAATGTTTCCAAAGAATTTTAAAAGATGTAAGTCAGTACTTTCCTCTTATGTCATTAGAAAATAATTTTGATGATGACTGTAGCATTATCGACATTAATTATCCAGTCTTAAAGTGGAGACCACTTAGTAGCTTTGCTACACTCTTATTTTGAAAAATGGATTTGATTTGAATTTCTTGAGTACGATTTGAATTACAATATATATATGTATGTATATATTTATTTCAAAATGGTTTGAAGTGAAACCGAAAATTTAACTCTTAAGTTTTATGTTAAGTAATGGTTCTCAATTATTGAAATGAAGCAATTTTTTTGAATAAACTGGAGTGTCTAAAATGAGAAATGAGATTGGAACAACTTGAAACAGTTGAACTAGGATAAAATTTATTTGTATAATACTCAATTGCATTCTAAAACATATATAACTTACCTGAAATATTCCAAAGGCTAAAATGTAATGTGAATATGTAATTGAAGGTTATACAAAAGAAAATTTAAGTAACAAAAATGTTCAAACCAAATTTTTCTTAATAGAAATGTTGTAAATAAAAGGTAAATTTGTATAGTGCTCATTATATTCAGAAGCATTACTAAAACTTACCGGAAAAAAAGTTTGGATGCAATGAGAACATGTAATTAAATAGTATACAATATAAATGTAAGTAATAAGATGTCCAAAAATGAATTTTTTTAAGGGAATTTATAAATAAAATTGAGTGGTTATAATAAACGTTTATACACTTAATCTATGTTGCAAGATATGTTAAGTGAAATAAATTGAATAATAAAAAGAGAATGCTATTTAAGTAAATAAATATGGATTAAAGAAACTAAACAGGTAATAAATAAATTCATATCTTTGTAAATCGTGTAAGATACAAAAGTAAATTACAAAGAATAGCTGAAATTAAATTATGAAGTGGAATTAACTTAAGTGAAGTCAGATGGATTTAATAAATGAGTTATATATAATAGAATTTGTTTTGAAAAAAATGATCTTAAGTTATAAAGAAAAGGTGAATGCAAATAAATTTGACATGAATTTAAATTAATTAAAAGTGAGTTAATTAGAATGATAATAATAAATGGATGTTAATAAGTAATGAGATGTATAATGTTAACACTTGAAATTTATATGGCTTTGAATTAATTTTTGTTTATGGTACTATGTATTTCGAATCTATCTTTGCATTTTTTTGCTTCTATTCTCCTATCTTGTTCCTTTTTGGGGACGAAAAGTTTTGAGTGGATGAGAGTGTAATAATCCAAAAAAATTAGCGATTTAAATAACATAATTAACTAAATTTTTTATAAAAATAAACAACGATATTTTAGCAATGAAAATTTGATATTTGATATGCGTCTATTGAAGCATAGCAAGTGGCAAATTTTCATTAGAAAATCTGTAAGTTCGTTCTATTATGAAACTTCAATCTAAGAATTTAAATCAGTTAAAATTTGATGGAAATAAAATATTTTTGAAATTTGAATATTTTTACTTGAACATTTTCTGAGTGAGACGTCATATTTCATTTTGTCAAATTTGGACTGCTCTAGCTCCGTTTATATTATTTTCAGTGTTTTAGCAACATTTTTGGCAGCAAATATCGAGTTTTGATAGGTAGGTTGTGTCACTCATATCCATGTACCATCTTGTTTGTCTTATCGTGCAGATCTCAATAGTATATTCATTTGTGCATTTCGACATCCGATACGCGGCGAAATCTGCGAAACGGTTAGCCATATCGGTACCCATTTTAAGTCTCTAGAGTGCTCTATTACCTTTCATTTATCCACCGGTTTGAAAACAAATGGCCACTACCTGTAATATTTCCAAAAATTTAAGTCTTGACTTTCACTATTCCACCAATTCAATATAATATTCTCTTGTTCGTGCCATTTCCATTTTTCTGCCGTTTCACTTTTCTGTGCTCTTTTGAAAAAAATAGAATAGTATATATATATATTTACTAGTGAAAGTCTACTCTGCTCAGGAAGTTTGTTGAGCCAGAGTAGGGAGACATGACTGTGCTTGAGTATGCAGCAAGATTTGAGGAGCTAACGAGATATGGTTATGCTACGGGTGAATACTCTGATTAATAGGAATAAGAAGTTCATCAGGGGGCTGAAGCCTGAGCTTAGTAGGGCTTTGTAATTGCACTTAGGGATCCATGTGATGTTTGTAGTCGAAATGGCTTTGAGGCATGAGGAGATGCTTGCTTTTCTGGAAAGAAATAAGGCAAAGGAAGTCCAAGTAGGGCAGAGTCAGAAAAGAAAGTTTTTCCATATGAAAGTAGCTCAGAAGGGTGAAGCTGTTAAAAAGGGAAAAGTAGAGGTTGTCAGTTATAAATGTTATAAGAAAGGGCATTTTTCAAATGAATGTCGCTTAGGAGGGGGAAAGAAGGTGACGGGGAAGAAGAATGTTAGGTGCTTCAACTGCGATCAAATTGGACATTATAAGAACCAATGCAAAGAGCTAGCTAAGGATGGAAAAAGAAAAGTGTTCGCATTGGAGCCAGCTACCTCGAAGCCAACAATAGACGAAAAATGAAAAGCTGTGTTATGAGGTACGCTTATGATTCATGGTATGTCAGTTAGAATTCTATTTGATACTGGTGCATTGCATTCTTTTATATCTCATTGTTTGGTAGATAGCTTAACCTAGAACCCTCATACCTAGTTACTTCCTTAAGGGTTGCAAATCCAATAGGAGGTTATATGACTCTTGGGATGAGATGTGACCACTTAGAGTTTGATTTGTTTGGTCATGCCTTTGTTTGCAGTTTGCATGTGTTTGATTTGGTAGGGTTTGGAATTATTTTGGGTATGGATTGGTTAAGTAAATAAGATGCTGGGATATTTTGTCATGATAGGATAATATCAGTTGGATACCTTGGCTATAGAGGTTGAATAGTATACTCCGTAGAAAACCCTAGTTGTGAGCTTAACGCTTTGTTGGGTGTTGTGGAGGTAGAAGATGAGTTGAATAGAGTTTACTTTGTTAGGGTTTTCGTTGTTAGAGAATTTGCAAATGTCTTTGAACCCCTATAGTAGGACTACCACCGAAATGAGCCATTGAGTTTCGAATAGATTTAGTACCTAGAGCAGAACTAGTAAATACACCGCCAAGTAGATTGACACCTACCGAGATGAAGGAGCTAACAGTGCAGTTGATGGATTAGGAAAGGTAGAATTTTATCAGACCAAGCAGTTCACCTTAGGGAGCAACTGTAGTATTTGCTAAGAAGCCGGATGGATCGTTAAGGTTGCGTATCGATTTTGTAAGTTGAATGATAATATAATAAAGAATTGATATCCATTACCTAGAATTAAGATTTGTTCAATCAGTTGAGTGGAGATGAAGTATGTTTCCGGTTGGATTTAGCGATAGGGTTCCATCCGCTTAGAGTGGCAGAAGATTATATTCCTTTGACAGCGTTTAGAACCATATATGGATCATATGAGTGGTTAATAATGTCATTTGAACTAATTAATGAGCCACATTCTTTGTAGATTTGATGAACCATCTTTTCTGAGAGCACTTGGATAGGTTCATTTGGGATTTGTAGATGATATTTTGATATACTCTAAGGATGAAAGTGAGCATGAAGTTCATCTTAGAGTGGTGCTTGAGATGTTGAGGTAGCATCAACTGAAGGCGAAGTTTTTGAAGTGTCATTTTTCGAAGAAGGTGGTGAAATTTCGTGGTCATGTAGTTTCTGAAAAAGGGTTTCCTATGGATCCAGCAAAGATCGAAGTAGAGAATAGTTGGAAGAGACCCGAGATAGTGACTGAAATAAAGAGTTTTCATGGATTATCTATGTACCATCGAAGATTCATTAAGGATTTCTTACGGATAGCGGCACCGACGACCAAGCTAACGCGAAAGGATGTGAAATTTATTTGGACTGATAAAGGCGAGGAAGCATTCCAGAAGCTGAAACACATATTGACTAATGCATATGTGCCAGTTGTTCTAGGGGAATCAGGATTTAGTAGTACTTACAGATGCATGTGGAACAAGGTTAGGAGCTATGATAATTCAAAGAGGTAAAGTGATTACCTATGCATCTTGACAGCTTAGATCGCATAAGATTAGGTACCCAACTCATGATCTGGAAATAGCTGTGGTGATTTTTGCATTGAAGGTGTAGAGACATTACCTTTTGGGAGTGAGATTCAAGTTTTATATGGATCATAAGTTGTCGAACTATTTATTCTCCCAAAGGGAGGTGAGTATGAGATGGCAGTGTTGGTTAGAGTTTATAGCCGCTTATGAATTTGGTATTGAGTACACATCGAGAAAGGGCAATAAGGTTTCAGATTCACTTAGTAGAAAACATCAGAATATAGTGTTGGCTATGATAGCTAAGTGGAAAGATTTAGAAGCATTGACGACGTGTAGTATATAGTGGAGATTTGAAGCTAGATCTAGTAAGGAAACTGCTATGTTGTCATGTTTAGAAGTTAAACCAGTGATAATCGAAAAGATTGCTTCTAGGAAGATGGAAGATCCAATATTAGTTGAACGGATCAGAAGGTTAAGGGATGGAACTAAGAGAGATGACTTGAAAGATTTTAGTCTTGACCCGAATGGGTAGTTAAGGAAGAAAGGAAGGTTATATATTTCGAATATAAGAAGCGTTAGGAAGGAAGTTCTTGAGGAATGTCATCGTTCGAAGTTCACTACTTATCCAGAAGGAACTAAGATGCAACAGGATATGAAGAGAAGTTTCTTCTAGAAAGGTATGAAGAGAGATGTATGCTTATGTGTAATGTAGTGTTTGAAGTACCAATAAGTAAAAGCCGACCATCATAAACCAAGTGGGTTGCTTCAGCCTCAAGATGTACCAGTATAGAAATAGGATTCTATCTCAATGGGTTTTACAGACGGGTTGTCCTGATCTAATAGAGGAATGAAAGCATATGGGTCATAGTGGATAGGTTAACCAAGAGTGCCCATTTCATTCCAGTTAAGTCAACTAGGACGACACATGTTTTGGCTATGTTGTTTATGAAGAATATAGTTAGACTTTATGGAATTCCTAGTAGAATAGTAAGTGATAGAGATTCCTTATTCACCAACGAGTTTTGGAAGAATCGACAGGATACTTTAGGTACCAAGTTCAAGATGAGTACCTTCTACCATCCACAGACCGATGGCAAACAGAAAGAGTTAACAAAGTATTGGAAGATTTGTTACGAGTTTATGTGCTAGATTTTGGGGATCATGGGAATACCATCCACACTTAGTCGAGTTTTCGTATAATAACAATTATCAGACTAGTATAGGGATGACACTGTTTGAAGCTTTGTATGGAAAGCCATGCAAATCTCTGGTTTGTTGGTTAGAGACCGGGGATAGGTTGGTTCTTGGTTTGGATTTAGTTAGAGAAGCTGCAGAGAAGATTGAGTTGATTCGAGCTTGAATGAAGGAAGCTCAGTCTAGGCAGAAGAGTTATGCTGATAAAATATGGAAGGACTTAGAGTTCTCAGTTGGAGATCATATTTTCATTAAGGTATCACCAATTAAAGGTGTAATTTGATTTAGAAAATCAAGAAAAATAGCACCGAGATTTGTTGGACCATTTCCTATTGTAGAGAGATTGAGGAAACTCACATATAGAGTGGAGTTACCAAAAAGTTTGGTAGAATTCCATGGTTCTTTTCATGTTTCTCATCTAAGGAAGTGTATTCAAGATCCAGTGACTGTTATAGCACCGACTATGTTAGAGGACTCAGTAGTAAAACCAAACTCGACTATAGTTAGAAAGCCAGTTTGTATAGTCGCTAGGGATGAGAAGAGGCTAAGGAACAAGATAGTCAGATTAGTTAAAGTTTAGTGAAGCGACGATGAGAGAGACTGTACTTGGAAAATTAAGAGCAAGATTAGAGATTCTTATCCTAATTTGTTTCATGGTTTGTTTTACCTTTATGTTTATTTGTATGTGTACCTTATCGTAATTTCGAGGACGAAATTCTTTAAGGAAGGGAGTCTGTAAACGACCCTAATTTTTAGTAACATTATTTAGGGCATTTAGTTAAATTGGATTAAATAATGTAAATGATTAAGGAATTGGGTTTGTGTAGTTAGAAGGTAGTTGTGCCATCTAAATAAATGGATTAAGGGGAAATGAAATAGAATAAGTTAGGGTAGTTGATAAGGGAAATATAAGAAGAATTAACATTCTTATACACTAAACCCTCACTCACGTTCATTGTTCACGTTCATAATCAAAAACCAAATATGAAAGTGGCCAGCTGCCATTAAGGGAAAATAAGAAGAAGATAAGGGGAAGAAGCTTAAGCCACTTAATCCAAGATTGAATCTCAACTCCTTAATGCAAGCTAAAGGTGAATAATAGGCTACATCTCATGTTTTATTATTTTTTGTTTTAGACTGAAATCCAAATTATTTTGCAAACATTTTTCCGTGTTTTTTATTGTTTAAATGGATGTATATGCTTATTGCTGATTTATGCTATTTCATATGGATTTTAGGATAAGTTCTAATGTAAAAACCTTATTAGATGACATCCAAATGCCTTGCAATTTTGAAATAAAATCAGATTTAATATTTTAGTGACGGGTTTCAAATTTCACAATTTTCTAAATTAATATTGAATTACTATTTATTTTCTAATGAGGAAAAGATTAATTGGGTTTAAAATTAAATACGGTTAATTTATATTGTTTTTGGGTCAAAAAATAATGTATGTTAGAAAGCATATTAAAAATGATTTTGGGAATTTTGTAAAAATTTACTATGTGTTTTAATAAGTATATAAAATTATTTAAGGTATGAGACTTAAATATTTTATATATTTATAAAAGAAGAATGAGCATTTTGTAAATCTTTTAAATTATTTACTTCTGAAATTTCGGTAGCATTTTTAGAAAAGAATTTGGAAAAGAAATTAGCAACCAATCATATGTTGACAAACAAAGCAGGTTGGTTATGAAGAAATTACCTTTTTAAGTTAAAAATCAATTTTATAAGATAATGCTGTTTTTCCACTTTCAGCACCTACCTCTCAGTTAGATACATCTGCCTCCATCTCCATCAATAACAATGCGTATGGTATCAAAGACTTAGTACGTAGTGAATTGGACATAGGCGAAAGGTATATAGTCGAAACAGGAGGTTCTGAAGAGTCGAAACCTTACTTTGCTTTTAAAAGGAAATGCATCTGCCTTGCTCTAAAAAAGAATGCTTTCGACTTAGATAGCTTTAGACTTTGTAAAATGGTTTTAAGAATAGTTTTGGAAGAGGTTGTGCCTTTTGTTTAATAAAGAAGCTTTCGAAGGGGTCGAAACACCTTGTTGTCGCATCATACCTTTCGAAGCAAAGCTTTCGAAAGGGTTTCTTCATTTTAAAACCGAATTCTCTTCTCCAATGCTTTCGAAGGGATTGGTTTCGACACCATCCACTTATTTTACTTAGGGAATTGTTTTCAAAAGAGTGCTTTCGAATTAGTTGTTTTAAGACCCTTTGTTCTATTGAAAGTTAAACACAAAGGTTTCGAAAGGAATAGTTTTGAATGGTTTCAAAAGGTTGTTCCATGTGTTTTACTTAAACCAAAATGCTTTCGAAAGGTTAGATTTATATAAAGAACTTAATGCTATCGAAAGGTTTAAGATAAAGGTTTCGAAGGGGTGGTTCCCTAATGTTTTCGGAAGGTATTAAATGGAAGGTTTCCAATAGTGTCGAAAGACATGTTTAATGTGTTTTGAAAGGGGATGTCCATGGTTTTATAAAGCTGTCGAAAGAGATGATTTCAATGTTTTCGAAAGGTTTAATGTAAATGGTTTTGAAAGGTATGTTTTGGCATCCGGCCTAAGATTATGAAGCAAAGTAGTGTACTTTTATCAAAATGGGCACTTTCAATGGTTTCGAAAGGGGTACTTTCAATGGTTTCGAATGTGTTCATCAACATTGTTTTGTGTAAAGTATATGTAACATGGTAAAGTGATTTATGTAAAGCGTAGAGTATATTTACCTTGTTTAGTATGATTTAAAGGGTTAAGTCAATATGAAAGAAATGTTTTCAAGGAAAATTTCAAGGGTAGGTGACCCTAAGTAAAATGACTTGGATATTAGAATACCTGATGGGAAAGATATGAGGTCGCACCCTATACTTTAGCTAGTAGACCCTAGCTAATATAAGTCTAAATTTTCAATGTGTAGGGCTTTGTCAAGGATAAGACTAAAATGATGTTACACACAAAAAGGAATATACAGAGTATAGAAAGGTTATTGGTGAGCCTGCCAAGCCATTAGGATCAGTTGACCCAGGAAGTAGTAAGTTAGGGACAAACCGCCGAGAAGAATATCTGACAAGAGTTAGGCAATTTATTTATTTTGTCTACTAGGCTCGAGTCAACCAAATGTTAGTAGTTAGCCAAACAAAACTATAGTGTTCGGACTTCTAGTCCATTTATTACCGGATTTGTATGCATACATGATATTTCTATTATTTTTTTAACCAGTTTGGTTGTAGCTTTCGATTTGCAAAAGATAAGTTTTTAAAGGATATTAGTGAGGAGAAACCCATTTCGCTAAGCGGCGTGGTCTCACTTAATATCAGATAACCGAAATGTATAATATTATTCACACACCAAACTTTATGTCTGACTCGAAGTTTATGTTTTACCCCTTAAACTCTCGGGTGCTCAAAAATTGAATTGAGTAGACTGAGAGTTGAGGATTTACAGGTTTTAGTAGGTGGATGAATAAAGCTTTCAAAGAGGAACATGAGGCTGAAGTTAGCTATTTAGGAGTTGTTATGTTTTATTTCCGCTGAAGTCTGATATAACTATTTAGTACTCTAGTCATTTAAGGGGGCATCTACATATATCGCTCTGGGCGTATTTATGTAATAATTATATTCGATCAGAACCTAGGAAAGGATTGGGATTATGTAACTGGATATGAAACATCTTTTATGAAATGTAATCAGAAAAGTTGCTTTTGAATTTGTGATTTTGTTTCATATTCACGTGCTTCTAATATTATAGATGCCATTAACATTACCGTACTTTGTCGTCGGAAGTTAATACTATAGATGACTGCAGCATCTGTTGCGCTAAGTTTTGGGCCTCAAAATAGGGGATGTTACATTTATATTCTTCCATTTACATGATTCCCTTTCATTTATTTCCTCATTAATTCTTCTTTTTAATCTTGCTCCTCATCCATGGCTAAAAATTCCTTTTCCATTTCTAAAAATTATCAATTCCAAATCAAATCAATACATCAAATAAAATAAAGAGCTACATGGTTCATCCATCTCTCGCAAATATTGGTTGTAGATTTAAGGTCTAAAAGGGATTTTCAAATCAAAGTGCAACTTGTTAGCTATACCTAAAAGGTATGTTCTAATTTTAATTATTTTTTTGATATATTACATTTTTCGTGGTTTGATATATAACGACCCAGAATTTTAGTCTTTTGATTTTAAAATATTTAATTAATTTGAATTATTGAACAATTAATTTTATAAACTAAATAGCTTGAATTTCTAACATTATGATTAATTTGGAAATGTGAATTATTAATCTAACTTTGGAATGATGATTCAAACATCAAAAATTATTTAAATAATTAAATCTTAGATTTAATTTGAATAAATGGATTACAAAAGATTATTAAAAATTCAATTTAAATAATAAATGGTTAATGTAAGCTTTAAATTATAATTAAAGTGAATAAAATGGTTTAATAATAATTCGTTTTAATTAACGTGTAAAAATGTCATTATGGGGCACGATCTTGGATTTTGATGAAACTATTGTCACTAGATCCGTAATAATGAATTATTATACGTCAACCAATTTCATGAAGAATCAGACATATCGTGTGCTCGTTCGAGTTTGAAACGCATATAGATTAATTATAGAAATTAATATAATACGATAAGGTTTGAAAAGTTAACTTTTGTATGTTATCGAAGTAGGTCTCAAAACTAGTTCCATTGTATTCGAAATATGGGTATTTAGTATAGAACGCTAGTCGGCACACTTCGATAGGAGTTTGAGAATTTTGGGTATCTAATGTCGGATTTTTTAAAAATAAAATAATATATATACACTATTACATACCCATACCTACCCCGTACCCCATCATATCTAACCATACCTACTTCCCCTTTATAATCGCACGTAAACAGAGAATGATTTGTTCATTTTTTTAAATTCTCCTCCTCATCAATCGAACATGCTCGATCAGAGCCACTTAGGGCTGAATCAACCAAAGTTGTCAACTAGACTTTTTTCTGAAGGCCAAAACGAGGAAGTTCAACAGCGGGCTCATCGTGGTTCGTCACATGGTGGCCGCATTTTGTTATTGAACGTGAAATCTACTTTCACGAATTGCGGCGATTTGGGTCCTCGTTGGGTGATGGTGTATAAAGGGATGTCGTAGAGGATGCGGAGGGTTAGGCATGGCTGAAGTTTAATGGTGAATGGACGATTGTGGTGATGGGAAATTGGAGATGAATGATGGTGGTATGGGTTTGATTTTTCAATGAAGGCAATGATTTAGAGGGTCGGACCAATGGGGATAGGCGCAGCAGGGATGCGATGCCCTTCGGTGATCTTGCAGTAATGGCTAGATGCACGAGGCAGTGGCAAAGAATGTTGAAATGCAATCAAGTTTGGGTGGCATGGCCTAGGTTGTTAGCTTGAATGAGTGGGAAAGGTGATTAGTTAAAACTTAAAATTAATTTAAGTTAATTAAGGTTTAATTATCTGAAACGTTTATTAATTTGTATCTTGTCCATATGAGGTCGGATTTGAACATGACGAGCTAGGTTGCTATCTTATCGATGAATACTACGATATAAAGTTGGATTGGATGTATTTAGAGCTAGTAAGAATTTGGGTTAAAATTTAACGCCTGTTCGATTTTAGTTCAAATAGGAATGTTTCAGCAACTGCTGGGATTCCGGTGAGATAAACTCACCTTTTTGGTTAACCAGTATGCCATACAGTTGATAAATTTTTTAGATTTGATGTTTGGGTGATTTACTATTTTACCATTTGGTTTGGTTTTGCTCCCGCCCCTGGAGCAGGTGACCATTTATATATACCCGCTTAATAGCGAATAACCCATATTATATGAGAATATATATGAGTTGTGATGCAGAGGGACAGGTATGAGGGATCCAACTGGATTCCTCATCACTATTGAACAATATATATGTATGTATGTATATATATCTGTGTGTGCGCATGTGCGCGCGCGTATGTGCTGATATATATGAGTTGTGATGCAGGAGGGACGGGTTGGAGAGATCCAACATGATTCCTCGCTATTGTTAATGGATATTAAACCTGATTGTTGACTCTGTTGATTATGACATTGTTATAATTTCAAAACGTAAACCCTATAGTGATAGAATATAAATATCCATATCGGTTAAATGTTAGGTGGCTATTGGCCTTAAATTATTATTTTTAAAATACTATAAATTTCCAATTGAGTTGGAATTGGTTTATGAGATAGGAATGATTTAATCTGAAATTGGGTTTCTGAAAATATTTTATTTTAAAGAATTTAACTTCTAGTTTACTCCAACCTTTTTATTTATCCTTTCTAAGTTATTTATTTATATTTAATATTGTTTTAAAAATTATTATTTTATATTTAATGTTGTTTAAAGTTATTTATCAATATTTAATATTTTGAAAAGTTAATTATTTAAATAATTAGGTTTAAAATTCATAAAATTATTTATTAATAATTTTTGGAAATTAATTTTTATTTTTTGTAAAAATGTTGATGATTTATGTATAGTGTCTCCCATGCCATAGGGCTATTCGTGCGCTTAAACTGTATCTAGGGTTTCTCCACAACCTATTTGGTTGTATATGGTCCAACGGATGTAACCGTGTCTTCTAGGTAATTAAAACGTGGGAAAGTCTATCTCTTTAGAGATTATATATATTAAGGATTTAAGATACTCGGTTCTCCAGGTGTCGAATCTTTGCTTGATTCAAGTCGGCTTTTGATTGATTGCGAGGTTGGTTCAATTTTGACTTAGTTTCTTTGAGTGACTTTGAAGCATTGGAATTCAACAACGTTTGCCTCATTGGTTGTTGGAAGTGATTTTGTTAATTTTGAAGAGTGACTGATCTTCCAGTTATGGATAAGATGACCGTTGATCTTCTAGTTAGCCTTCATGATGCTTTAGTTCATGAAGGATTTTTGCATCAGATGACTTCTCTACCATTTTTCCTTCATGACACTTTAGTTCATGAATGAACTTCACGACGCTTTAGTTCATGATGGAGTTTTTTTGGTCAAATGTCTAGTAACCAGATGTCTCTGGAACGATAATCTATCGATTCCTCTCGGAATTTAGGTCGGATGTCTAGCGGCTAGACGGCCCAAGAGTGATTATTCATCGACTCTTAGAAGAGTTTGGGTCGTGTGTATGATGGCTCGGCAGTCTTAAAGCGATGATTCATCGACTTCAGGTGGAATTTTGGTCGCATGTCCGACGACCAAACAGTCTTAGAGCGATTACTCATCGACTCAAAGAAGCGTTTTAGTCATGTGTCTGATGGCCTGGTGGTCTTAAGGCGAAGATTCATCGACTTCAAGAGAAATTTTTTGAGATTCGGCTCACATGAACACAATCCGTTCTTGAAGACTAGGGGGTTGGATCTATTTATTTGATGATCCTTTGGACAAGCCTTCTCGATGCTACCAGAGAAACGTCGGTTCCCAGAAGGAAGATCGACATGGCTTGTCGAGGGCGTAAAAGCACTTCTTTCATCTTGCCATCTGCAATTCCCCTAGTGTCAAGGTTTGGCTCATTTGGAAAAGGAAAGTAGACAAGGATGGATGAGAAGGCATCACTTTAGGTTGCTACCCCATTCCTTAGTAGCTAGCCAGCCAGTGTGTTATTTGATAATCATCCTTTCGTCTCATTTCATCATAAGCCGGGGCGATTTTCTAGTGGGTCTTAGTGACCTTGCTTAAGCAAAAGGTCCCTGAGGTACTATAGCTCCTTCACCATTTGGTATGTTCTTTGGCAAATTGCTCGGTTTTCTCTTTGCCAATTTCACTACTTCTAGTCTATATAATTGATTTTCCTTCCCATAAAATTCTTCTAGGGTAGTAGGTTGTTTCATCTTTTAACGATTCCTGAGGGCCTTGTAGTAGACTGCATATGTCGCCCCCGCTTCGCCCATATGCTGTCATACTTGTGAAAAAACAATTTTGAATCACTTATACAGTTGTAGGAAGGTATAGTTGGCATGATAAACTTCTTTGGATATTCTACATGTTGAAAGACTTTGGTAAGTGGGTTTGATTGGGGAAGACACTCTACATAGTCAGTCTAGTCTATTTTCAATTTACAGCTGTTTATAATGCTTGAGAATGATATAACATGATTATCCTATGCTTGAATGGTTGGAAATGCCAACTTAATGGCAAATCACTTAGGATAGGGCCATGTATCAGTGACGATCCCCAAAAATTTCAAATTAGATGAGATCGGTCTAGGGCGACAAGGAAGGTACCATAAGGTTGCAATCCAAATTTCAAGGCATTTGGAGTTTGCATGTTCAAGTTATGAGCAAAAGAAGATGGATTGGCTTTGATGGATCAGTGGTATTAAACTTGGAGTCCGACTCGTGAAAATTTTCCATTTGCTTGGAGTCAGCACATGGTTCACTTGAAGTCACAGAATTTGAAGTGCTGAGAAAGTGACGAACGGTGCTTGGAGTCATTTTCATGTTTGCTTGGAGAAAATCTTGGTTTTACCCGAGTCTAATTTTGGGCCAGAATTTCCTAGGTTTTCTTCAATTCAAATAGGTGATTATCCGAGATTGACTTCGAGTCAGGACATCCAAAACCTACTTCGAGTCAAATAGACAATTATCTGAGTTTAACTTCGAGTCATCCCAATGTCCATGTTGATGATTTTTGATGATTTTCGACGACGACCATTCATGATTCGACGATGAGAGCTCCATAATGGATTGGAAGTTGGTCAGTTAGGAGTGGTCACAATATATCACGGGAGCTTGGCTTGTAATCAATTCCAGTTTATGTCATATCTTCTTAGTTCTCTTGCCTCTGGGAGTACCGATTGAGTAGTAGTTCCTCGTCCATTATTTGGCGTTGTGCTGCGGCATGGGTTTTAGAGCTTCTTCTATGGTTTGCATGTTTGCATTTTCATCCAATTTGTCTTCCAAAAAACGTTTATCATCTTTAGAGCTGGAGAGAGCCATCGTTATAGCTCCCTGTGGGGTTTTCACCCTTAAGTTCGGGTTGTAGTAAGTGCTGCAGTGGGTGAAGTGTTAATGTTTTCTTCCGTCATTATTCTTGGAGCTCCGCCCACTACTTCCTTTTACTTTTGCCTTCTGTTTCTTTCGTTCAAGCCAGAAACAGAAGAATGCTCTTTCTCTATAGTAACCATGGCTTCAGGCACCGTTCTAGGAGTGGTTAGTGATTGGAGCACTAAGAGAGCATCTATCTTTTCCATAAGAGTCTTTTGACTATTTTCTATTTTATGCTTAATTTTATCAAACATCTTGTTCAATTCTTCCTTAGTCACAACTTCATGCTGTATGGAGGATCCTGAAACCTGATCTTCAAAGTCAGCTCCTAACAATAGGTTGTTGGGGTTGTTGACTTCAATTTGCTGAGGGTTTGTTTCTTCTTCGGCAATAGTAGCTTCTATGGATCTTTCAGAGGTAGTTATCTTAGTTCATGGTGCCATTGATTCTCAATAGAAAATCTTCTAAGCAAAGATTGAGGATCTAACTTCTAAACCTATCTAATCCAAAGCATATATCTAGATCTAAGCCCGGGTTTAATTCTCAATGAAAAACACCAAAATGTTAACCCAAAAAAGGATCAAAACCCTGGATTGAGTGTGAAAGTACCATCCCTGTTCTTTAGAGCAATAATATAGAAAATAAGTATAAAAAGAGCAGGGACAAGAAGATTTTTATAGCGGTTCGACTGTTAATGAAAACTACGTCCACTTTATAACTTTCTGTTAACTGACTACTGTTACAAGTTGAATTGGATTACAACACGACTGAATCTTCTAAGTTAGATGAAGTCACAAGTACAAGAGTTCACTGCAGAATCACATTGAACCCCTAGATGACTATTGTATGGGAGGAGAAGATTGAAGAATAATCTTTACAAAGTTTTAGCAGCCAGTCCAGAAGATCCTCTTTATGTTGTAGATAGGTTAGTATTATAGGGGAATTCAATGAGTACTGGGCCAGAAGTCCAAGTGCAGAAGAGTCCAATGGTCATGCTAAGTCATGACCGAAAATCTCAAATCAATCTGAGTCATTTCTATGAATCGCTAGCTATCCATAGGGGATGGATCGCTAGCTATCCATAAGGGATGGATCGTTAATTATCCATCAATTTAGCATATTTTTCTATAGAAGCTTTTACTTAGTGCCACGAAGGAGCTTGGAAAGTTTGAGGACGATCCAACCTATCTTGATGGATCGCTAGCTATCAATAGGGGATGGATCGCTAGCTATCCATAGAGAATGGATCGCTAGCTATCCATCTACTTAGCATATTATTAAGTGATCTTAGTTTGGTTGTCTTCCTATCTTCTATGTAAGTGCCTTATCCAAATATCAAGTTGTTTGGAGTTCGCTTGATCATCCTTTTTATGGGTCATCAGGTCCAGAGGAACCATCTATAATCATTCAATACTTAACCAAATCACATAAAACTTCACATATGCAATGTAGATGAGTAGGAGAGCGTCCTTTATGGATCATATGTCATGGGGCCTACTCCTTATAGGTCGGACATAATGGATCAATCTGGCCCAATTCGGAGAAGAATCATCCATAACTCGCTCAAAACTTAACAAAACTAGAAGAAATTTTGTAGGTGCTCTCTCTAAGGTTTATGGGACCTACCTTATATGTTTCAGGTTGTGGGGCCCAACTAGATGAATCGTTAGCTATCCATCTATTTAGGTCGCTATTGATCCATCAAACAACCTCCAAATAATCCTATTTTTTCTGTGAGCATTATTTTATTTCTTCTACGTGCTCTCCTAAAATTTCAAATCAATCAGAGTCCGTACGAGCTCTTTAGGTCTATTTTAGGTCAGCTACTTTTGGTCAAACAGCTTGAATCAGATGAATCTTCACTTCTCGAGCTAGATTGTTTGGCATGCTATGAAACTTGGCAAGTATTTCTAGATTAGATAGTAGATCATGATGCAAGATGTTAGTATCACTCGTAATGCATCCTTTTGAATCCCTAGCGACCCATAGGTAATGGATCGGTAATGATCCATCCCCTTAGTGAATTTTTGGGTAATTCTTTTGAGTCCCTCTTAGTCTATTCCTCCGATCCTTTTGCTTGAGTCTTGAGTTGTTTTGACTTGGCCTAGATGTTCTAATTCATCTGGAATCCACTTAGATAAAACCCAGTTAATTAACATGACTATCAAATTTGGACCCAAAATGTAACTTTGGAAATATCTAGGAAAAACATGTAAGTTTTATGGTACCATCATCTCCGATGATGTTGTACTGTGCGTATAAATATCGTTTCATTCTCCTCAGATAAATGATAAGGAAATTCATCCACTAACATTTAGGAGGTGATCTCCACCCTTATTTTTAACTGTTTATTTCCTAAAGAACCGAGGTTGAGTTCAATAGAAACTATCAAATGTTGTTTTGAAGAGATCGAGATCAAATATGTTTTCTAAAAAACCACTTTGACCCAACTTAAGCATTTCAAAGTGAAGACATCTTGAAGAATATGGAGTGGAAGATGGAGCTCTTTGAAATGCAGGGGCTTCTTGTTACTAATCCTAAGGGTGCTTCCAAAATATATGTAGTAGAAGTAGTGCTTTCGATTTGTTCATGTCCTGAACAACTTGTATGGATGAATGCTAGCATTTCATTGTTACCTGGAGGGCAGTGTTAGCACTCCAAGTGGGAAGGGCTATATATAAAGTTAAAACATAACCTCAAGCCTCATCAACTAGGAAATAACAAAAATCGAGCATGCAGCAGGGCCATGTGAGTCGTTCCATCAGGGTATGCTCATCCTAAATCTAGATCAATTACTATCTATTCATGTATGCTTCGAGTCCCAAACTGGAATGATCATATTCAGTACTACTAGTTAAATGATAGGCCAGTCCTGTGTGGCAAGGGTACAAGATGTTCATGTCAGACCTCGGTGCACTTTATCTAGAGATGTACCATCAAAAGGAGTCTCTTACCATGTCATAGTATGGAATCCATTCTCTAATTAGAACTTTACGGATTTAGTTATGCCTAAATATGCTGAAACGTGAGGTGCAAGCATTTCACCTATATTCATATTTTACTTTGACCCTAGACATTATTATAATATCAATGAATTTTTTATAGAAAATGTTCTAGTTATCATAAGGTAAAAATCCGTCCATGTTTACATAGGGCGTGGTCTTATGAGATACCTTTATTTGAATGGTTTTCGATAAACATTAAATTTCCATTTGGGTGTGTTTTTCTCATGCTGGTTTACCGAACTGATTCGAATGTTCTTCCCTTTCAATGCTCGGGTCAGACCAGGCATATTTACAGATTGCTTTGGATGCATTGGAGCTCAAAAGACGAGCTGGAGGTCCATGATATATCTATGTATTTCTTTGTATTCTACTGTGTTGTTTATTGGTTGTACTTATAAGTAATTGTAAGGACAGGCTGTTATAACTGTCAGGGTTGAAATAGGTCAGTATACTCTGATAAGTGTATGTATATTACATTTTCTTTAGGTAAAGTTTTATTGCATAATATAGATTATTCATTCCGCTGTGAGATTCTGCATTGTTTAGTTTTCTTCCTATCTTCTTTCTTTTCCCTAACTATCCGCATTTCTATTCAAATTCAGTGGATCATGTGTGGTTGATTGTCTACTTAAACTATATGGAAAAGTGATTCATTACATCATGGTATCAGAGCGAGGTTAATCGAGAATCTTGGCTTTGGTGGGGTACTCATTATAGATAGGGTAAGTAGCACCCTAGAGTGAGTTTGAGTGTATGTATATATATGTATATATGTGTGTGTGTGTGTGTGTGTGTGAGTGTGTGTGTGTGTGTGTGAGCTCTTACTTATTAATGATATAAAAATGTTTGATGTTGTGTTGATTAATCAGTTGAATGGCCTATAGATTCTTGTCAGTACGAGTAATTACCGTTATTGATAGGAGTCTCTAAATGCTTTAACAAGGCTAATTGATGCAATATTGCATTGAAATCGGGTAAATGAAATAATTTTACCTTGATAATATTTTATATATAAAGGAAAAAATTTCAAAAATTATTATAGTATATACGGCGTATTTGGATATTAGTGAATGGTAATATTTGATTATTATCACTTGTTGTTGGTGTTCTAATAAAAGTTGTTATTATTATAATGTAAACAAAGATAATAAGAAATGGTTTTATATAACTATAGTGAAATTATATATATAAGGAAAATTGTTATATATGATTTGTAAATAAAAAGGACTTAAAAGTTGAGAATTTGAGAATTTTAATCTTGTTGATTTTGAAAATTGTTTTTCAAAGTTTTAAAGAAATAATAATGATATTATTTTGGAAGTATTTTGTCTGGAAATAAGCACTAAACTTACTTTATCGTTGGCAAATAATTCAGGTAATGACTACAGCACCATCGACATTCATTTTCGATTTCTAAGTGATGGGTTGCTACCATTGAAGTTGTGTTTTGGTAAAACAAGTTTTGATTTTGAAATCCAAAGTAATTTGATAAATATAAGAAAATAATTTTTATAACTTATAAATTTTGAGAATTAGTAAGTTAAAAAAAAAAATTAAATTGTTGAATATAAATGTTAAGAAAAGTAATTTTGAAATTGAAATATGAAATGAAACTTAACTTGAGTTAAGTTAAATATAATAATTTTGAAATGTGAATTTGACTCAAGTAAAGGTGAATGAAGTGAATTAATGAAATGATTTAAATGAATTTGAATTTGATTAAAAATGGATATGAACTTAAGTTGTGGAGTGATAGTAAAAATGAGTTGGGTTACATAAAATGTTCATAATAAACTTAAATAAAATTTGAAGGAATGGTTCTTAAGTGATATTAGTGTTGGAATTAATAGACTAAGTAATAAATGGATGTAAATAAAAGAATCTGAGTAGAAAATGAATGGGATATAATAAGAAACCAATTGAAATAAATACATAAGTTGTACGTATATTATATTATTCGCATAACTGTTTGATCCAGATTCAAACATACGATTTTAAGGTGATTTATACCGATCCGGGTTAGCATTTTTCATTCAGATCTCGACGGCGAACATTGGATATGGATCATTGATTGATTCTGGGATTCTCTATCATAGCATATGGTAGTGCAAGGAGGATGGAAGTTTCTAATCAAGGAACTAGATATGAGTCTGCACTAGAGTGGCTGTGTGAACAATACTAGTTCATAAGTGAAATTCGACCGATCAGATTTGGTATTGCATACATATGATACATCATACAAGCTTTAATAAATAAAATGTTGATATTGAAAAATTCAATATGATATGGTTATGAATTAACTGGATGGATATTACTTGTTGATGGTTTTCTAAATACATTTGTTACATTTGTGTATAGTTATTATATTAATACATGTTATATGTTGATATTACTTTCCCTATACTTGTTCTCATTAATTGTTGAGTGATTATTAGGTAAGGAGCAGTATGCTTCACATTTGGAGCTCCCTTTCGCATTATATATTGATTATATATGCTCGCTAATTCTAATAAAAGATACACGTCTCGGATTACATATCATATTTTTATATTTTTCCCTACAAGATGCCTCATCCTTGAAGATGAGATGTATATTTGTAAATTTACAATATATATATATATATATATATTGTAAAAATTTTCAACCAAACCGTGCAAAGGAGACGGTGGTGAAATTTTCCGTAAATTTAAGGCGTTAGAATGTTTTTGTGAATTTTAATAAATTTTGATAACTAATGTTTAATTTTGTGTAATAACCCAGAATGATTGAATGGATAGAAATTAATTGGTATAGGCGGATGAATTTAAAAGACTTTGAAAATTTTATAACCTATTTCAACTAATTAGTTTTGAAAAGTAAATGGCTTGAGACATTTTCTTACCTTGAAAATTTCGGGGACAAAATTCTTTTAAGGGGTAAGAATGTAACGACCCAGAATTTTAGTCCGTTTACTTTGAAATATTTGGTCAATTTCAAATATTGAACTATTAGTTTTATAGACCAAACAGCTTGAATTTCTAACATAAGGATTTATTTTGATATGCGAATTATTAATTTAATTTTGGAATAATAATTTGAACATTAAAACTGATTTAAAAATTGAATCTTAGATTTAATTTAATTAAATTGATTTCAGAAGATTATTAAAAATTCAATTTAAATAAATGATTATTGTAAATTTTAAATTTTAATTAAAGTGATTAAAATGGTTTTAATAATAATTTGTTTTAACTAACATGTGAAAATATCATTCCGGGACACTATCTCGAATTTTGACGATACTACTGCCATTGGATCCATAATAATAAATTATTATACATCAACGAATTTCGTGACGATCAGACGTAACATGTGGTTATACGAGTTCGAAATGCATAAAGATTAATTAGTGAAATTAATATAATATACTTAGGTTTGAAAAGTTAACTTCTGCATATGATCGAATTAGGTCTCGAAAAAAGTTCTATTGTGTTCGAAATATGGGTATTTAGTATAGAACACCAGTCGGTATGCTTCGATTGGAGTTTGAGATTTTTAGATATGTAATGTCGGATATTTTAAGGATAAAATATATATACCCTATTATTTGCACTATTACATACTCATACCTACCCCATACCCCCATTATATCTGCCTATACCCATTGCCCCTTTACAATCGCATGTAACCAAAGAACGATTTGTTCATTTTTTATGTTCTCCTCCTCATCAATCGAAAGACCATGTTTGACCAAAACCACTTAAGGCCAAATCAAGCGAAGTTATCAACTAGACTTCTGTTCAGAGTGGTTAGTCGTTGAACGTGGTATCTATTTTCATGAATTGTAGCGATTTGGGTTGTTGTTGGATGATGGTGTATGAAGGGAAGTTATAGAGGATGTGAAGGGGTAGGCATGACCGAAAGTTGATGGTGAATGGACGATCAAGGCGGTGGAAAATTGGAGTTGAACGGCGGTGGTATGGGTTCATTCTTATTAATGAAGGCAGCAATTTAGAGAGTAGGACCAGTGGGGATCGACGCGGTAGGGATGCGGCAGCCTTCGGCAAGCTTACGGCGGTGGTTGGATGCACAAGGCTGCAGTAAACGTTGAAATGCGGTCGAGTATAGGTTGCATGGCCTAGATTGTTAGCGTGAATGGGAAGGAAAGGTGATTAGTTAAAACTTAAAATTAATTAAGTTAATTAATGTTTAATCATCTAAACGTTCATTAATTTGTATCTTGCCCATACGAGGTTGGATTTGAATGCGCCAGGTTTGTTGCGTTCGTATCGGCGAATGCTATGATATAGGGTTAGATTGGGTGAATTTGGAACTAGTAAGAATTTGGGTTAAAATTTAACGCCTATTTGATTTTCAAATAGGAACGCTTCAGCGATTACTAGAATTTCGCTAAGTTAGACTCTCCTTTTTGCTTAACTAGTATGTTATATAGTTAATAAAACTTGTTGATTTAATATTTTAAATACCGTTTTATTAGTTGGTTTGGTTTTATTCTCACCCCTGAAGCGGATGACCTTCTTTATATACCTACCTAGTAGTGGATTAGCCATATTATATGATTATATATACGAGTTGTGATGCGGGGAACATGTTGGAGTGACATAATAGGATTCCTCACAACCGTTGAATTATATATATATGTGTGTGTGTGTGTTCATGCACGTGCGCACACGCTGATATAGATATGAGTTGTGATGCAGGGGGAGCAGGTTGGAGGGATCCAATAGGATTCATCGCCGTTGTTGATGTTAATTTCAATAATATTCCTATCATCTAAATTATTTGATATTAAACCTGATAACAAAACTTAAACCCTATAGTGATAGAATATTAATATCCATATTGGTTAAATGTTGGATAGCTATTGGCCTCAAATTATTATTTAGAATACTATAAATTGCTAATTGATTTGAAATTGGTTTTTGAAACAAAATTGATTTTAAATCTGAAATTGGGTTTTTGGAAATATTTTATTCAAAGGATTTAACTTCTATTTTACTCCAACATTTTTATTTGTCATTCTAAGTTATTTATTTATATAAATACTGTTTCAAAGATTATTATTTTATATTTAATGTTGTTCTACAGTTATTTATCAATATGTTGATATTTTGAAAAGTTAACTATTTAACTGGTTTGAAAGTAATAATAATGATTTTTTAATAATGTTTTGGAAATTAATTTTTATTAGTTGTAATAATATTAAAGATTTATTTATTATCATTCTATTAATAATGTTTTGAAATTATTAATTATTATTTTAAGATGTTTTAAAGTTAATAATTATTATTTACTTATAATTATATAATAGTGTTTTGAAGTAATTTATTAATAATTGTTTTAGATATTTATAAGAAGTTCATAAATTATTTTAGAAACGAATAAAAAGAAAATCTTTCTTAGTTTTGTAGATATATTTATACCGTTGAGATAACTGTATGAGTACATTTTCTAAGTTATGAAGTGTAATGTTTGTGAATATACTTATATCGTTGAGATAAGTGGATATTTTTTCAAGTATTGAAATATAGGGATTTATGGGTATATCTTTGTAATGGTATTTTTATATATGTAATTTAAAAGGTGATTTTAATTAATGCAAATATTAATTAAAGAGGTTAGTAGGTGCTTATGTGTTTAACCAATGTTGGTTTTCACTTTTGAAGTAAATCCCTGATTTAAGTGTTTGTTTATTCGATAATTAAGTAACCGACTATCGAATTTGGACCTAAAACATAACTCAAGAAATATCTAGAAAAAAACATGTAATTTATATGGCATAGTCACCTCCGATGTTGTTGTACTATGCATATAAATCTTGTTTCATTCTTCTTGGATAAATGATAAGGAAATCCATCCACTGATGGTTAGGAGGTGATCTCCGCTCTTATCTTCGACTGTTTATTTCCTAAAGAATAGGGTTGATTTTATTGGAAACTATCGAATGTTGTTTCGAAGAGACCGGAATCAGATATGTTATTTGAAATCGACTTCTATCCAACTCAAGTGTTTCGAAGTAAAGACATCTTGAAGATGATGGAATGGAAGATGGAGAACTTTAATATGCAAGGGCTGCTTGCTACATATCTTGAGGGTGATTTCAAAATAGATGTAGTAGAAGTAGTGTCTTCGGTTTGTTCATATCCTGAACAGCTTGTATGGATGAATGACGGCATTGCATTGTTTCTTGGAGGGATGTATTAGCATTTCAAGTGGGAAGTGCTATATATTAAGGTAAAACGTAGCCTCAAGCCTATCAACCGAGAAATGAAAAAAATCGGGCATGCAGTAGGGACATGTGGGTTGTTCCCATCGGGATATGGTCATCCCAAATCTAGATCGATTACTATCTTCTTATGTATGCTTCGAGGCCCAATGTGGGGTGATCATTTTAATGCTACTAGTCAAGTGGACGGCCAATCTTGTATGGTAGGGGTAGAAGATGTTCTTGCACACCCTGATGAATTTCATCTAGAGATGTACCATCGAAAGGTAGTCACTTACCTTGTCATAGTATGGAATCCATTCTCTAGTACGAGCGTTATAGATTTAGTAGTGCCTAACTATGCTGAAACGTGAGATGCAAGCATTTCAGCTATATCCATATTTTATTTTGACCCCTAGACATTATTATGATACCAATGGATTTTCTATTGAAAATATTTTGGTTATCGTAAGTAAAAATCCATCCATGTTTATATGTGGCGTGGTCTTACGAGATACCTTTATTTGAAAGATCATTGATAAACATTAAATTCCACTTGGGTGTATTTCTCTCACGCTGGTTTACTGGACCGATCCAGGTGTTCTTCCCTTTCAACACTCAGTCAGATCGAGAAATTTACAGACTGCTTTAGATGCATTGTAGCTCAGAAGACGAGCTGAAGGTCCTCAACATTTCTACATATTTCTTTATGTTCTGCTTTGTTATCTATTGGTTATACTTGTCAACAATTGTAAGGATAGGCTGTTATAACTGTCCGGCCTAAAATAGGTTAGTGTACTCTGATTAGTGTATGTATATTGCATTTTTCTTTGGGTAAAGATTTGTTGTATATTATAGATTATTCGTTCCGCTGTGAGATTCTGTGTTATTTAGTGTACTTATCTTCTTTCTTCTTTTTTTCCCTAATCATTCGCCTTTCTGTTCAATTTGAATGGGTCACGTGCGATTGATTGTCCCCTTAAACTGTATGGAAAAGTGATTCGTTACTTGACATGTACGTATTGTTGCCTCACTTTGATTTTAAATTAGTATGCAATTTAAATAATCCGTTGAATGATTTTATTTGTTTTAATCTAATATATAAAAAGAAAAAATTTATATATAATTTGAAACATTGTTTTGGTTACAAATTTATGTTTTAAAAATAAATATTTAAATTTTCTAAACATGTTATACAATTTAATATTTTAAGCTTCTCCGTTCAAATGTTTTAAAAGATTGTAAATATCTTGTTTGATTTGTTGTGTGCAATTTTTTTATATAATATTTTGATCATTTATTATAGAAAAGTGAAATTTTTTATGGGTTTGAACTTTATGTTTATGTATATATATTTCACCAATTAATTTAAGTATACATATGTACGCAAATACATTAGAGAATTTTAACATAATATGGATATTTGTTTTCAGATCAACTAAAAAGTTTTGGATCAACCATTATATATATATAAATATTATATATCGGTGTGTATGTAAGTGTGTAAATTTTTTTAGTTATACTTTACATTGTTAAGACATGCTATGGAAACTTTCTTAAATTTTATTAAACAAATTATAATTGAGGCAATGATGCCTATACATACGAATAGCAAATATATACATGATAGATATAAATCCTAATATCTACGCATGTATATGTTGGCTATGTCACTTTTTATTATTTTATTCATTATTTTATCATATCATCCCTTGTATGTTAACTTGATGTTGTGTCAATTAAATTTTCCTACAAAGGAAAGATAGAATCAATAAATAATGCTTGTTTTCATTTCTTTCCTTTTCAGATCCCGATGTGATTACTTTTAGAAATAATTTCATGTTTGTTCCTATCCTTCATCAACTAACAATTAAAATTGCTGTATGTTTCACATGTTTGTCCCACAATTTAAAACATGAATATATTTGATATATTCAAACCTTTTCAAATTTCACACTAAATTAACATGGATTTAATTAATTATGAATAAAACAAATTAATTAAATTTGATTTTACTAAAAATAATAAGGTTCGATCCAGTGAAACCTATTAGATTTCATATGCCTCTTATGATCTAAATACAGAAACTTTCTAAAATCTTCTATTTCACCCGCTGTAGATCAGGCTAGTTTCTTCCTAATCTACCTGTCTAATTGTAACGACCTTGCTTTTACATGGTATAAATTAATAAATTTAATTAAATAAAATTAATTGAATTTGATAATTTAAAATCCAAAAATAAAATTTTAAGATTGAATTAAATTAATAAATTTCTTTTAATTAAATTATATTAAATTAAAATCCTTTATTAAAATCTTATATTAAATATAATTTAATTAACTAAAATTTATTTTTCTAATTATAAATTATCAAATTCGAATAATTTTATTTTAGTTAATTTATTTGTTTATACGACATAGAAAGCGGGATAGTTACACTAATGGGCATCCCCACCGGATCACTATTGCATAAGGTTGTTCATAATATTTTGTACAATCTGGATTGCTCGATTAAATCTAATAGACTTGGTAGCCAGAAAATAATCTAAATAACATAATACATACGAAACATTATGCTAACAGACCTAGAGGACATTAGGGTCACCGATGATCAAGAAAATAAAGTCGGTTTATAGTCATCAAAGCATACTACATTGTTCAATAAGTTACAATGAATCTGGCATTTGAAGCGTCATCAAAAATAGTCCAAACAAAGAAGTTATGGGATTTTGAAGATCACATCGAATCAGTCAAATAGGATGGTTGAAATTTTTGATACAACAGCCAAAGAGGGATGCTTAAGTTGAACATGACAAGGTGGTTGAAATCAATCTCCAAGAACTATCAAAATACTAAATAGGCGGTCAAGCTCAATAGCATTCGATGCATAGGTTCAACATCAAAAACACAACGTTCAAATTTAGAGGTTGTAATCGAAATATAGGGTTTAGTTGCATATGTTTTCGTTCGAAGTAAGAGGTGCCCAAGAAGGAGTTCAAACCTACCAAAATGGAGTTCACTGGTCCAATTAAAATGGTTTATATCTCCCAAATTCCCTTTCTCCTAAACGCCTTTCCAACGAGCTTTCTAACCAGCCCAACTTTTCGACAATGTTCTCTAACCAGACATAAGTGCGATATTGCCACCAAAAACGCTTATCTCAAACTTACATACTCATAATAGCATGTTCTCAAACTCTTTATGTTCATATGTTCTAACTAGATCTAAACAACCATCCTGACATCGTTCATTAACCAAACAACTAAGAATAGGTATTTTAATTATACATCAACAAAAAAAATCAATGTATAGTATTAACCAAATATACTATATTTGTTTGTTATTCACTCACCATAGGATGATTTAAGTGCTTTACATCTTGAGAAAGGTGTTCATTTTCTTTTACGTTCGATGAAATATATTCAAAGTGCTTGAATCCCTCTTTATGTGTATAGGATTGTATCTCTTTGGTTTATGAGATGTATTTTAGATAATATGAGTAGATCAAAACTTGAGAGGAGTTAGAGAAGATGAAGAAAGAGTTTAAACTATTTTCAAAATGGAATAAAGGTTGCAAAAGGCTTTAATTATTTAAGTGGATTGATTTATCATTTTGGACTTTTGTACAGAATTGACTTCCTATCATAAAATATTAGTTTCTTAATTATTTCATATTTTCTTAACCATTGTACCAAATGAGTAATGTAAATACGAAATAATCATATAGTTGACCTGCTATATGCAATGAAAAAGGTTTTAGGTCTTGATTTATTGAATTTAAAAATTCACTTTTTATATCTTTAATTAAATCCAAATTTTAATTGATTATTTACATATATACATAATATCCAATTGTTAACTTTTATTCAGTGTATAACATAATTTAATCTATTGAGTTTAAATTATGGTTGTTATATGTAGGGGCATCGCTTGTCTAATATTACAAATAGCGATGGCCACCCACCATGATGTTCAATCTAGTACACAATCCTCAAATGTAAACCCTAGAGGGCAACCGTAAGTTTGATTTAGATTTAATTTTCAATTTGACTTTTTTGATGTTATTTTTCATCAACCTTAGAGTTATGATAAGTTTTGAAGAGCAAAAGTTACCTGCTAATCACCAGGTTCAAAGATGGAAAAATGCGAGAAAATGAGCATTTAAAGGTAAATGACGCAAGAGACGAAGTGGTTTAATGAAACTGTCGACATCCAATGTGAAGTCCTCTTCCTATATGGCTCTCTATAATTACAAAGAATTACAAGAGAATAATAAGAAAAGGTAATTAGCCTAAGAATAATCAAGCTGGTAATCTCAGGGAGCCGCTGTATCATGAGATTTGATTTTTGAGTAGTGGATTACAAGTTCCAACATTTTGGGTCCCATCCTTCCGAGGCCTAACCTTCTAGGTCCAAACACCATGGCCCCAACCCCCTTGAAGTGGTCGTGCGTGGAGTTCTTATATTAGTTGAACTAGTGCTTGGACGACTAAGATCGTGTGTTAAAACAAGCATGAAGTGAGCCTGACCATTGATATAGCGGAATGGACTTGATGAGAGACAGCTAATGAAAGAAAGGAATGCGTGCCTGATATGAAGGTCAACAGGAGAACTAAGCATGCTCTACCACGCTTTGCCAAAAATGCGGTTGTACTTATAGGATGCTTGTAGATAATTAAACATATTTCTTGTCAGATGTAGATATGATGGTTGTACCTCTTGTCACTTTGCTACTACATGCCTAGGTGGAAAGACTGGAAGAGCTGCTCTAATGAGACCATAAAGAGGATGGAGAATAGATGAGAGCCAAGGGCATTCTAAGCTAGGCAAGATGAGGCAGACTGTAAGTCATAACTAAAGGTATTGAAGCTGGATCAATGATGGGCCACCTTTGAGATAGTCTCAAGCTATTCCTATGGAGATAACCAAAGGAGAGGTGCATGAGTAAGTGGGTTGGACTGAAGCCAGCTGTAAGTGGTCCGTAGAGAGAGTCGATCGGCTAATGAGAGATGGGTCGAGCAGAGTGAGTGCCTTATCTTGATGGATGAGCTGGTCGCCAACGCTGTTGTGTGGGAAGGCTCAGTCAACAGAAGGCTTGACCTGAAATTGAGCAAAGGAGCTAGTGCGGGCCTAGGATGGGTTTGGGTTATCATCATACATAATAGATCAAATTATCCTACTCTTAGTCGTGGCTAGTTTGCAAGCTGACCTAGACCCAATCGGCCTGGACCAGACCATAGTAGGCTAAGATATCTTGATTAGTATGCCATCTTACTTCCAAAAAAATCGAGTAACCTGTTGTTCCCCAAGTCCGTGCCCATGAGTGAGTGTAGGTTCGTAAAATCATGAAGACTCCATCGATTGACGGTAATGCCATGCAATTAATGCACTACCCACGTGGCATTGTACCATTGGTTGTGCTTCTCGAGACTTGGTAGGGGTATGTCGTTTCACCCACAAACATGGTGTGAAACAACAATTATCGCTCTTCGACAGTTGAGATCATTTTTGGCTTTTTGATTATAATGGCTTCGACTAGAGAGAGAGATGTACAAATAACCCCTTCTTCTTCCCCTTTGAACTCATGGGGTTATTTCCATGCAATTTCTGTAGAAAACTTGAACTTTGTAGAATTTTTCTATTGGTTAAAATAGTTAACATTGTCTTCCTCTTGCTCTTGAGCGCTCGGATTTTTATCAAACTTAGTTGGGATTAAAAGGAAGAAGGCAGCTCTTCAAGTACCAAACTGTGTTTGTTAATTGCAATTCAGACCACTGCTTGGATTTTTGCTTCTTGAGAAGGATCTTGTCTTTGTCTTAGACACGTGCTTACACTTTTTGACCATTTTTCCAATGATGGTTGCTCATTGGTCTTTGACTAATGATCTAGGTGAAACTAAAGTGTTTCCTTGCTTTGATGCTCTGAAATTCCCTACCTCAGGTCGGTTTGGATACTTCGATGCCTTCCTGGAAAGAGTAATGATTGTAGTCTCTGCCTCTTCTGTCATGGTTGCATATTTAGTTTTCTTCTACAAGTTCTTGATTGTCCAAAGTGCTGGGGGAGTGCCATCTATGTAATTAAGCATGGTTAAGGAGGTGATAAGAGCGCAGGCCGACATGCCTGCAAAGAGTGCAGTTGGCATGCTTCTCCCTCTCCTTCTCTTTTTCTTCTTTTCAATTAATTAGCAATTGAAAACCTTTGTAAGCATAGCTGGGTGGGCATTATGCCCCCGCATTCTTTTGAACAGAATAAACACAAACATTTTGTTTCAAACTTGTTGTCTATGAAACTAGATGTCTTCTTTGATTTTTTTTGCATGTGCTTGGCAGGGTAGCATATCTTAGATTGCTAGGAAAGTCCCTTGTATTGGATTGACTAACGTGTTTTAATTTATATGCTAGGTAGATTAATGGGCTTGGAAGCAATCATTGATCGAGCAACCTGATGGTTCTTCAGGTGTCGAAGTTGGCAAATGACAGTTGAGTTTTACCATACTGCTTTGTTTATGAGAAGTCCTAGCACAAACCTGAGCACTAAGTTACTCGAGGTTCTCTTAGGAGACAAACAGTCAGAAGTAGTTCCTGCATTAATTTTAGAAAAAAAATTCTTGTTTACGACATGCTAAGTAGTAATATTGTCATGCGGGGCTGAACTCGGGCAGTGAAATGTGGCATGTGTCGGCCAGGTACCAAGTGGTGTGTAGCACTGGTGTAGAGTGGAATCACATGGCAATCCAGGTACCAAGTGGTGGGTAGCATTAGTGTAGAGTGGAATCACATGTTGGCCGTGGGTTCTCTAGGGTGACAAGTGGTCATTGGTAGAGTGGCGGATGGGTTTGGCTCGAACTACAGTGCATGGAGGCTCGAGGGTTCTCTTTAGTGATATGTTGCCTATCGTTAGTTGTGCCTACGTCTAGGCTCCAATCGAAATACATGGTTGGCTCAAGCACTCTTATGTAAGGGTGTGACATAATGGTGATACGAGAAGCATGTGACATATTTCACATGAATCTAGTAGACAAAAATGTACAAGGCGAACTTATCTGTGCATCACTCTATTGTTGGGTGGTCGCGGCATGGACTTAAGTACCAAGCACCTTGATGGTTCTCCAGGTTGATGTGCTATAATAAGAAGAGACAGGTGGTCCAAGCTCAAATCTACCCGAAGGGCTTGAAGGTTCTCTAGGGGACACGCTACAATAAGAAGTGACAGGTAGTCCTAGCTCAAACTTAAGCATTGATGGTCTTGAAGGTTCTCGTGGATGACATGCTGCGATAAGGAGTTGACAGGCGGTCCCAGCTGGGCTCGACTTATTTCAATGCAGGCACACTACGATGTTGGATTTCAACGTCACTCGAGGTAATGGCGCTGGTCCCAACAAGTATCCCATATTGTACGGAGGATGAGCGGCATCACGGGCAAGAAATATGGACTGTTGCAGTCATATATCTAATCATCTATGTGCCCTAACATGAAGTGGAGATAAGTCCCACTCAAACTCGCATGGCAATGGCAGTCCTCGAGTAAGGAATATAATGCATGGTGATCCAATCTTTTGGATAGCTTGGCACTTTCTGACAAGGAAATGAATTCTTGGTAATCCACCCTTGCAGATAACTGGCTGGATAGGAAAAGAGCAATGGCTTGCACATTCCTTAGCGACAAAGGTTGGCAGTCCTCAAATAAGTTAATGAGAACATGATAACTCATCCTCATTAGATAGCCTTAGTAAAGATGCTGAACGATCTAGGATCTGTAGTCTTGGACTCTTTCTTTATAAGAGGTTACGAGTTCGAAAGTAAGCTTTAGAAAGGCACTGGTAGGGAAGTATGGGCATCTTGAGACATGCCGACAGACGTTAGGCCACTTTTGAACACCATTGAGGGCGAAGACGAATAATAGAACTATTTAGCGACTCATAGGAGTATGCTTCGGGCAGTAACAGGAGTGCTGGATCTCTTGGATTTCTATCTAATGATGCTTGGTGAGTAGCCAAGATTATTAGAAGGTGACCCAACCCCTAGGTTTTGCCATGAAGTAGGATGAACTGTATGTTCTTCTGGAAGTAGATCTTTGAGTGGTTGAGCATGGCCCTCACATAGGGTCACATATAATAGTCATATTTTAGTTGATAGTAGCAACAATGTGAGGAGATAAGCAGGCGCATACAACAATTGTGCATGACATAAAGCCAAACTGAGCTAGTTGAGGTATCTTCTTGGTGACTGGAGGAGGCGGTCGATAGAACACTATCTAATTTTTCACTATCGATGCTGGATACAAGATACCAAGCATGGAAAGAGAATTCACAAGAGGCTGCTATCCACAAGATTGAAGGTTCGCCCTCCTTCAAGCGCTAAAATGCTGATGATATTTTTCGTCAATATGATAATGCGTTATGAGGAGTAAAATTTACTTGCTAATCACTAGGCTTAGTGGTAGAAAAATGGATGGAAAAGAGCATTTAAAGTTAAATGACACAAGAGGTGAAGTGGTTCGATGAAGCTGTCTACATCCACTTTAAAGTTCTCTTACTACATGGCTCTCTTACATTGATAAGGAATTACAAGAGAAAAAAAAGAAAAGGTGATTCGCCTAAGACTAATGAACTTGCTGATCTCATGGAGCTACTGTATTAGGAGATTTGAGTGGCGGATTACTAGTTCTAACCTTCCAGGACCCAACCATCCAAGGGGCAACCATAGGCCCCAACCCCCTTTGAAGTGGCCATGCATGGGGTTCTTATAGCAGTTGAACTAACGCTTGGATGGCTAAGATCATGTAGCAAAACAGGTGTGAAGCACGCTTGGCCATTGATCTGGCTGAATGGACTTGATGAGAGACAATTGGCAAAGGAATGTGTGGCTGAGATGAATGTCAATAGGAGAACTATATCAGAAGCATATTCCACTATGCTTTTCCTTAAATCCGGTTGTACTTAAAGTTTGCTTGAAGAAAATGGAACATGCTTCTTGTTAAAAGTAGGTACGTTTGGTTGTACCTTTTGTTGTTTTGCTTCTATATGCCTAGGTGTCCAGACGGGTTAAGGTGGCCTGATGAGTCCAAAAGGAGGATGGGGAACTGTGAATTCCAAGGGAGATAAAGTTACGTATTTGCCCTAAGGGAAATTACGTAATTTGTTACATATATCTAACTCGATAACCAATCTTGTTCAAAATAGAAGGTGTTTCTTTCTATTCTACACTTGATACCATGCTATATTAATTATTTATTTAATTAAAAGTACATTTATATGGAAAATTGATAAATGATATGTTTTGTGATAGTAGTTAGAATTCGTTTGTAATCATAAGTGATTTATCATAATAAAATAAACATATCGTTTCAAATATTCCTAGTCAAGATGTATCAAGACTGGAAATCTATACATCCATTGAGACTAAAGTATATAACACTTTCTAAATATTAGGTAGTGTATTACTCATGATTGTTAGAGGCAACAAGAAGTTACATACTGATTGTTATTGGATAACTATGGATGACTAACTTGAGAGTTTCTATTATTAAATATAACTATGGTTAAATAAAGAATCTCGAAGTCATGATGTTACACAGTTCCCTTGACTTGAGAATATCGTGGAACTTAAATATGGACACTCCACTTTGATAATAGTTAAATTGTGGCATGGTGTATAACGAACAACTGTAGTTGGGTCTTAGTTGAAGCATTGCAAGTAAAATGCTAATTAATAGAGAATTTGTCTCCTCGCTAATATATGGTTAGTATCATGCTCAATTGTAGTCAATATAAAAATAGTATAGCTAATAATAACTGTTACTACTAAACCAAGAATTTTGTGTTTGGAATTACAAAGTTGAATATGGACGATGTTGGAATTTTAATTAAAACAAAATTTCGTAAGTCCAAACGTATATAGTGTTGACGAAGAGAATCAGTGCAAATAATCGTTACCACCGGGAACCTGTGACGACCCATATTTTACGTATTGAAGGATCATAATTTTTTATTTTATTTTATTCATATGAGGTTGTATGACTCTATGATTACGCTAATTTCACCAAAAATCACCTCTTTTCCTTACTAATCATAGCCAAATCATTGAATAAAGAGGGGATTGGCATATAAAATCTAGAGATGATCATTTTTACTATTTAGGTTTATTTCCCCTACTTTAGATTTAGGGGGAAAATTTTGTATTTTAGGTATTTAGTGAGCGATTCTTGAGCTCTCGCATATCTATACTTTTTTATATAGTTAAAACGGTTGTTTATAACATGATTTTGATCTAAAAAGACTTTTCTAACTTTAACCACTCATTCATACATGTTTATGACCAGAAATTAGAGATTTTAAATTTGGTTTTGTATTCTATTTACTCACATTCACATGCTAGTGTAACTCCCTCCATTTACACTTGCGTATGCTAATGTAAAATTTAGATTTAGAGTCAAACTAGTTTGATGTTACATTCTCATGTATTGGTTGTATAAATGGATGTATATGCATGTTATTCCATAATTGTATGTTATGCTTCGATGTTGTTTGCTAGTGTTGTGATTGCATAGGAAGTAGGGATGGAGAATCAAGAATAATAGGGGCAAAGATGGTCGGAATCGGATGAAACTTGGAGGACGTGCTCTGGAGTGTAAGTTGAGCTCGAGGTCTAAATCATGAGCTCCAATTATTTAAGTACACATGTCGACACTGACATAAGAGGTCGATAACGACATGTGAGGGTGAGTCCATGATGGTGGCGACTATAGCGAGGGCAATGATATTGCTAGTGGAGATTGCATATGGTGTTGGACTCAAGATTGGCTAAGTGCTTGCGGCTATGATGATTTTTTTCTAGGATTCGAAATAGAGTGATTTGAAGACATGTGATTTGATTTAGAGCAGAGAGATCGGGGTCAAAGCATATGGGTAAGGAGCACTAGAAGCAAGGAATGGGAAGATACTTGGCCACAGATAGGCTAAGTATAGAGGTCGGTACCATGCTCTCCTACTTGGTCCTACGGGGATGGAACTTCCGGAGGTTGGTACAACGGTTCGAGAGGCCAGGCTGGAGATGTTGGCTGATTCACATGATGAAAGTTAGAGTCTTTGGATGGTAATTGGATGTTAAATGGAGTTCGGTTATGTAACACCCCTAATTTTAAATAACATTATTCAGAAGATTTAATTAGATAAATTAAATAGAATAATGTAGAGACTAGAATGATAAGGGAATTGAGATTTGAAAACTAAATATAGGTCGCGCCTTAACTAAATGAAATCATAAGAATGGGTTTATAAAATGGTTTTATAAGTTAACTACTCAAGAGAATAAGGCAATGATATTATGGGAAACAGCCATATACCATAATCCCATAACCCTAAACCTTTACTTCATTCTTCTTTCGTACATTCATAAACCAAAAACAAAAACCAAGGAGGACTAAGGCCGACCATAATCCTAGGAGAAAAAGGGATCAAAATTAATTAGAAGTTAAGGATTCAAGCAAGAAAGAATTAAGTAAGATCAAACTAAAGTTCCTTATCCAAACAAGGTGAAAAATAATCCAAACCATCTCATATATGTTTTAAAGAACATACTAATTTCAGTTTAAAATTATAATTCCGTTTAGATAATTTGAATGATAATATGCTTTGATTATATGCCATGTTTGATTTAACAAGTATGTTTGTAAAAGGTTTGATTCGATTTTATGGCTAAAATCATGTAAAATGGGTTTCGAATGCCATAAGGATATACTATGTTATGTAAAATATTTTTTGGAGATGGTTTTAAATTTTCATATAATTCAACCTATGGTTAATTTTTTACGAATTTTCAATGGAAGAAATATATAATCTGGGTTTAAAATTAATTAATGTAATTATATAAAGTATTTCGGGCACGGAATTTATATATGGTAGAAACATATTAAAAGTGATTTAAGATGATTTTTGAGGATTTTTCCTAAGTAATTTGCTATAGAAATTAAGTAATTAAGTTTGAGGACTTAAATGCCTTAACTATTTTGTTAAAGGAGAAGGCTTCACTGCTAAAATATTTTTACTTATTAATTGATGAATTCGGTAGCCTTTTTAAGAAAGGATTTTCGATAAATGATTGACAACCAATCATATTTTGACAAATAAGGCAAGTAAGGTATAAAGGAATTTCTTTTGAAGGTGTAAAATCAGTTTTGCTTTGAATTGCAAACTTGCCACTTCCATTTTCTTGCTTCCAAAATCATCGCAGATGGCCTTTCGAACCCATTTGAAACCAATACACATGATATCAAATAGTTGGTATGTAGCATATTGGAGAAAGGCGAAAGGGGGGCGTTGAAAGTTTGCTTTTGAAGGGCTTGGTGTCATTTTTAGCAGCTTTCGAATCAACCCACTTGGCTTTGTTTTTCTTTCAAAAGAGATGCACTTACTTTGTTTTTAAAGAAGCTTTTGAAGGAGTTGTTTAGGAAGCATTTGAATAGTTGTCGCTTGTTTTCCAAGAAGCTTTCAAAAGGATAAATGCTTTAGAATCCATTCGAAACCTAGCCACCGTATTCACGCCTTTTGCATTAGAAAAAGGCCATTTTCTTATAACTATAATTCAATACTTTCGAAAGAGTTGTTATAGCCGCTTTAACAAGTGTTTTGGGAGGCAATACTTTCGAAAGTTTTTCCTTGAAACTACCTTTCCCCCAAATCCTTTTACTTAAACGTCAATGCTTTCGAAAGGTTCCCTGCGGCCGCTTTTATCAATACTTTCAAAAGGGTGGTTTCGAAGCCATTCTTTCCCCAAGTTCTTTTTCTTAAACACCAATGCTTTCGAAAGGGGTACTTTCACTTCGGTTTTCCTTGACCCAATAACCATGTTAAGTGTTAAACCAATGGTTTCGAAAGGAACATTTTAAATAGTTTCTATGATGCTTTCGAATGGTCTTCCCTAAGCCTTTTGAAGGTTATGTTTTAGGCATTTAAAAAGGTGTGTTTAAAGTATTTCGAAAGATAATTTTTAAGTGTTTCAAAAGGTATATCTTTAATGGTTTCGAAAGATAAGTTTAAGTATTTTGGAAGCTATATCTTCAATGGTTTCTAAAGGAAGGTTTCTATGCTTTTGAAAGGAATGTTTTGAGTGTTCCAAAAAATATATCTATAAATGTTTTGAAGGGAAGGTTTGAATACTTTCAAAAGATATGTTTTGATGGTCTTGAAGGAGAAGGCCTAAGGTTTCTAAAGCCTTAGTTTTTCAAATAAGAAACCTAATCTCAATTTTAAAGATGAACCCATTGCAATATGAAAGAGTTTTGAAATGGCATTTAACTTTGGTGTTTTTGAAGAAGATTTCCTTGCTAAAGATAATAGGTTAAAAGCATTAATCATATTTCATTGAAAATGATTATAATGATATGAAACTATAGATGTTTATATTATTATGCTATGATCAGTTATCATGTGTACTTCTTCTTTAAATATATTTACTTTATAGTTAACCCATCGCTGCATTTTGGGAGGTTAAAGGCAGAATAACCAGCTAGGTTGACCCAGTAGTAAATATATATTGAATTAACTCCAGTGCGAGTAGAATTGCATCTAGGAGGTCAAACGGACCAGAATATAGGATGCCCAACGACTGATCAAAGATTATTGGTTTAGACAGGTTCACAGTAAGTGAATGAAAACTATGCATGGAAATAGTTATTGGCAGTAGGCTAATAGGTTCTTAGTGATCCCATGAAACTATATCCTGATTAAGTTATCAATAGAAAATTATAGGTTTATAATTAACCCATGAAAACTATGACATGAGAAAAGTTTTTGGAGGACCCTAGGTTCATAGTGAACCCATGAAAATTATAACTGGATGAAGTTATTGGTGGATACCAATAGGTTCTTAGTGATCCACTGAAAACTACGGAATATGATAGATAGTCTGTAAGCTTGGAATAGGTTGCTGGTCATCCCATGAAAACTAATGGGTAAATAGTGACCTTAAATACTATAACTTAAAACAGATAGTCAGATAAGTGGAGGAGTGTAAATCTAGGACACATTACATGTTTGCATATCATCATATATTTTCTTATGTTATGTTTTAACCATTATGGATGCAGGTGCATAGTGTATGGTTATTATAAATTTTGATTAAGATACTAATCAGGGGAAAACCTGTTCCACTATGTGGCGTGGTCTCACTAGATATTTGTATGGTTCAAGATGGTAGGTTATTGTTAACACAAAGCTTTTTTTCTAACTCAAAGTTTATGTTTTCCCTTTAAACTCTTGGGTACTCAATCAATTTTGAGTAGTTTGAGAGTTGAGTATTTCAGGTTCTTTTTATACGGATAAGCTTTTGGAGACGTTCAGGAGCCATACTAGCTATTAGGAGTTCTTTCTGTTTGATTTCGCTGTGTTTTGATGTAATGGCAAAGTTGTTAATTGCCAATATTTAGATTCTGAATCAAAGGGGGCATCTTCATATGTCACCCTTAGCGTATTTTGTAATAATTATATTTCTCCGAACGTGGTTTACGAATTAGGATTATGTAATAAATCTAAAACATGATTTGAAGTGGAATGAGAAATCTGTTTTATGATTTTAAATATTTTTCATTTTCATATGTTTTTGTTATATCAATATATCTAACATTACTGCATTTGGCCACTAAAAATTAATAACTACGGATGACTGCAGCATCCGTAGCCATTAATTTGGGCCTTCAAATGGGGGATGTTACAATTCGGTATTGGAGCATAGCTTTATGAAAATTTAAAAAGAAATTTAAATCTAAAAGATTTCAAAACATAATCCAATGAATTAGAAAATAATATCGAGGTTTGGGTTAACGCTGTTGTCACGTACTTGTATTTGCTATATGTGTGTGTGTGTGTGTGTGTGTGTGTGTAAGTTCATACTCCTCTCTCTCTCTCTCCTAGACCGTTCTTTTGTATCTTACTAAGCGTCATATGTAGATTTACGAGAAAGGAAGGTGGAGGTAGGAAACAAAAGAAGAAATCTAGGTAAAGGAAGCACTACAACTAATGGAAATGCTTGACCCAACACTAGGAGAAACTCGGTTCGACAAGCAAATGTTAATTCAAATGAAAATGCCAACGTAGTTGTTAGAATCTCGCTAGTAGATACAGGGATATTGTATTGGTTCATTGTTAATTTGATGCAAGCTGGAGCAGCTGCATGAGTAGTTGGGGGTAATGCTGCAAATGTTGGAGGAGCTAATCCTATGGCCCCACTTGGCAATAACTATGCTAAGTTGAGCAGGGATTATACAATCTTGGTGGGAGGTCGTTTTTAGGAACAGAGGATGATATAGAAGTAGAGAATTGGCTTTTGCATTGTGAAAGGATCTTCAATGACTTGGGATTAAATGATGAGCAGAAGAGGAGACTTGCCTCTAGACAATTGTAGGGAGCAGCACTTCAATTATGGAATAGTGTTACAGCGGGAGTTCCCGAGGAGGACTGACTTGGGTGGAATTTCCAAGGAGATTCAGAGAGAGGTTTTTGTCTGAACTTTCCAAATCAGTATTACTGAGAAAGTTTATGGGCTTACTACAGGGTGAGATGTCGGTGATTGAGTATGCTACGAAGTTTGATGAGCTGTCCAGATACGGATATGCTAGTATTGACATCATCATCAAAAGAAACAAGAAGTTTATTCAAGGGTTAAGACCAAAGATTGCTAGAGCAACAATGCCATATCTCCGCGATCCATGTACAGTTGTAGTGGAGATGGAAATCCGGAATGAAGAGATGCTTTGTACTTACGGGAAGGAGAAGCAGGTTGAAACCGGGGTTTTCAGTGTAAGAAAAGGAAATTCTTTAAGAAGAAGGGAATCCAGAAGGGAGAAGCTACCAAGAAGACGAAGGCTAACTTAGTTTGCTTTAAGTGTGATAAGAAGGGACATTATGCTCATGAATGCCGAACTGGAAAAGAGAAGAAGGCTATAGACAAGAGAGGAGTGAAGTGCTTTAACTGTGACCAAATTGGGCATTATAAGAATTAGTGTCCAGAACCGGTCAAAGCGGACAAGGAAAAGGTCTTTGCTTTAGGACCATCTTCTGCTAGACCAACTGCTGCTGAGAAGGGAAAGATTATGATGAAAGGTACGCTTTTGATTCATAGTATGCCAGTTAGGGTATTATTTGATATCGGTGAATCACATTCATTTATTTCTTAGTGTTTGGTAGATAAGTTGTGTTTGGAGCCTTCATACCTTGTTACTTCCTTAAGGGTTGAGAATCCGATCGGAGGGTATGCAACACTGGAGATGAGATGTGACCAGTTAGAACTTGATTTGTTAGGTCATAAGTTTGCATACAGTCTATATGTTTTTGATAGTGTAGGCTTCAGAATTATTTTGGGTATAGATTGGTTAGATATATATGATGTTAGAATATTTTGCCAAGATAGGGAAATATCTCTTAGACACCCTAATAGTCATAACTGAATTATATACTAAGTGGATAAATTAGACTCAAGTGCTTGTGCTTTGCTGGATGCAATGTAAGTAGAAGAAGGTTCGAACTAGTTTTTGGTAGCAAGAGAGTTTGTAGATGTTTGGAGCCAGTCATGGGTCTGCCATCGAAACGAGCTGTTGAGTTTCGGATAGATCTTATGCTGGGAGCAGAAGACGTAAGTAGACCACCTAGTAGGATGACACCGACTGAGAATAAGGAATTGAAGGTGCAACTAGTGGATTTAGAAGGAAAGAATTTCATTAGACCAACTAGTTCATCTTGGAGAGCGGTTGCGGTGTTCGTAAGAAAACCGGATGGGTCATTAAGGATGTTCATGGACTATCGCAAGTTGAACAAGAAGATGATCAAGAATAAGTACCCTTTACAAAGAATCGATGATTTATTTGATCAGTTGTATGGAGCTAAAGTATTTTCCCAATTGGATTTGGCAATAGGTTTCCATCAGCTAAGAGTGGCAAAGTACATTATTCTATTGATGGTGTTTCAGACTAGGTATGGTTCGTACAAGTGGTTAGTAATGCCATTCGGGTTAACCAATGCGCCAGCTTTCTTTGTGGATTTGATGAACCGAATTTTCCAAGAGCACTTGGATAGGTTCGTATTGGTATTTATAGACGACATTTTAATATACTCTAAGGATGAAAAAGAGCATGAAGTTCACCTTAGAATAGTGCTTGAAATGCTAAGGCAGCATCATCTCAAAGTGAAGTTTTCAAAGTGTCATTTATGGAGGAAAAAGGTTAAATTTCTTGGTCACATGGTTTCAAAGAAAGGTTTGTCAGTTGATCCGAATTAGATCGAAACTATTAACAATTGGAAGAGATCAGAGACGGTGATTGGGATTATAAATTTTCTTGGACCGGTTGGTTATTACCGGAGATTCGTTAAGAATTTCTCATGGATAGCAGCGCCTTTGACTAAGCTAACTGAGAAGGATGTGAAGTTTATTTGTTCTAACAAATGTGAGGAAGCATTTGTTAACCAGCACCTTTATGTTAGTAGTTCCAAACGGAAACCAAGGATTAGTAGTGTATACTGATGCATGTGAAACCGAATTAGGGGTTGTATTGATGCAGAAAAGTAAAGTTATTGCCTATGCTTCACGATAGCTTAGACCGCATGAAGTGGGATATCCAACTCATGATTTTGAGTTGGCAGCGATTGTTGGCATCCAAATTGGCCACCTAAACCCAGTTGTATGTGAAAGCACCAAATTACCATAGTAATATCCAAATAGAAAGGCAAACACACAGATCACATAATTAATAGCAGAAAACGTAAAGAAACACGCAAGTTTTTTGATGGTTCGGGTAACTCCAGCCTATGTCCACTTTAGAACAATCCTTTTTATTATACTGAAGTTTGATTACAGTTACAATCCAAAATTCCAAAATAAAAAGGGCAGAGTATCCCCTAGGTAGAAGATGAAGAGAAACAGAATGAAGGTCCCTTTTTTAAAGCCAAGCCTTATGTATTTATAGGTGAAACTTCGGCTATAAGGCCTTTCCACCTACATGGGCCCACCATAATGATCGTCATGCATGATTCGTCCATAAGTATCGATCGGCTAACATACTACCAATCCTTTTTCATTCGTCCAATTCAAGACCGAGCATCTTTGAAGAGTCCTTCATGCTGATCCCTCCTTTCCCTGTTAATACACCGATCCATCTCCTTCCAATATCCTACACCAATCCACCCTCCACGAAGCATGCCGGTCCTCCTCCTTCTTGAGGATACGTCGATCCTTCCTAATGTCGCCTGGAATGTACACGGATCCCTCTAGATTTATAGTGCATACCGACCCATCTTGCTTAGGGTGTTATGCCGAACCTTCCCATCCAATCCATACTCGTTCTTGCATAGCCCTTAACTTGACATGCCAATCCCTTTAGCACAAGACACATATTACGAACCCCCCATAACCTAAATGTTACATCGAACCAAACTTTGCCAATCCATGTTATGCCGATCCTTCCCATGTCGGTCCTTGCTATGCCTCTCCAAACTATGTCGATCCTTTCCCATGTCGATCCATACTATGCCAATACAAAATATGTCGAACATATTACGCCGATCCAAGTTATGTCAATCCTTCCCTCCCAAGCATATATCCATATTTCAAGCATCTTGCATCATTTTCATACTGCCTACGTTTAATCCTGGTTTCATTTTATTATCTATAGCTGACTTATGGACTCCACAATCATCACTCTACACTCGATAATTGTGAAGTCTGTTGGGTTAAATTTGCCTGTATGCTATCTTTCCAAAAGGCTGGTTAACACTTTTCCCCCCAAAACATGCCTAGAAATAGGAAGGCATGTTTTGAATTGCCTTAAATCCAAAATCCATAGTCCATTGATCGCCATGTTTTCCAACCTTGAATCCAATCTATTGCTAATCTTATTCTTTGATCTCTCCGAATCATTAGTGGAATCCATGACTGTTCTGAGTCGATATCCAACTCCAAATCCATTCCAAATCTATTAACCAAATCTACGATCTCTTCGGATCGTTTTATCCAAATCCAGGACCGGTCCGGGCCTAAATCTAAATCCTTAGACCCCTTTGGGTCATTTATCCAAATCCGGGATAGCTTCGGGTCCATATCCAAATCCTTAGACCTCTCCGGGTCGTTTTATCCAAATCTGGTACCCCACCAAATCCATATTAAAATCTTTAGACCTCTCCGAGTCATTTTATCCAAATTTGGTTTCGGTTTGGGTCCGTATCCAAATCCTTAGACCCCTCTGAATCATTTATCCAAATTAGAGATTGCTCCGGGTCCTTATCCAAATCCTTAGACCTCTCCCGTTCGATTTATCCAAATCCAGGACCGTTGTGGGTCCATATCCAAATCCTTAGACCTCTTTGGGTCGTTTTATCCAAATCCAAGACTTATCTAGGTTATATCCCAATCCTTAATCCTCTCTGAGTGCTTGCTGATCACAATCCGTACTCGATGATCTGAGTAGGCCTATCTTGTCGCTCTTTAACGACGGCTTACGCCTTGCCAAGTATAGTCCATACCCGACGATCTGTTGTCTTCTATTCTCTGTGCTCGATTCTTCGGTCAAGGGATTAATCCATGGGGATCCTACTCCAGCCTTGACTCTCCGATCAAGGACTTGTCCATTTTCGAGTCCATCATGTCACTCTCTGGCGAAGGGACTCGTAACTTGCGATTATTGCCTCGTGTCTTCGGTCGGGGCTATAACGGCGACTTGTTTTATTTATTACATTAATCCAAATTTAATCATTCCAAATTCCATGTGGTAAAATATAAAATAAAAGTCTGTACAACCAAAAAAACTAAATAACTATAGTCTCAGAAAAACCAGAGTTCGTGGAGAACGGGAAAAAACAAAATTTCACAAAACTGACCACTACGGTTCATCGTCATCTCAGAGCATGCCTAGGGACCATTCTCGATCCCGTACATGTGTAAGTGACTTAGTCATATTACTGTAGGGTTTATTACTTATTCCATGCCATAAATCCAATCAATTAATGATAAGTTGGCAATGATGCCTTGATCCATTGTCTTCATTCGAAGCGGACAGTGGCTGCTCCTTTTCCACCACCACAGACTGAGTCCTTATATATTGTTGTAACTGACCATTCCTCACATGTTCCTCAATGATATCCTTCAAATGCCTACAGCCATTTGTATTGTACCCATCCACTTATGGAATAGGCATGATTTCCTGATGCCCGCTCGTATTCGGAGGGTTCCCTTTCCACCGGCCTTCGATACTAGAGGTGTCTTCGAGTATCCAAATAAATCCTATCCAAAGGTTCAGTCAAATCTATGTAAGAAGAGAATTTCGGTTCCCTCCATTGGCTTCTCGACATATTACTGTCATCATTCATTTTTCGTTTTCCTTTATCATTCTTGTTTTCATCTCCTGATGATCCTCCACTTTGCACAACATTCACCTCCGTTTTGTTTGCCTATACGTCTTCCAATCGTAGGAATCTTACTGGTTCATGATGAAACTCCCCTAGGTCCATAGGTGGATCCCATTCTCGTGAGTCCTTAAACTCTATGCATTCAGAAATTCAAGATACAACTGCCATCAAAACCATGGATGGATTTGGACGATCCACTGATGTTTCTACAGCATTAAACCATGTTAGAAAACTCCTCAGGGACTCTCTGGTCCTCTATTTCAGTGTTTCCAAACTCGTCACATTTTTGGGTCTCATGATTTGAACCCTTAACTACCTCATAAACCCTTCGATCAATTCCGTCCAAGTACTAATAGAGCCGCTTTCCAACTATCTGAACCATAGTGCAGCTATATCTGTCAAATACAAAGGGAAACACCATATCATGACTTCCTCTAGTTCCCTCGGTACTTCCCTATGTCTCATATATCTTGTCATAGGAACAGCGGGATCTATCTTTCCATCATATGTCTCAAGCGTTGGTAATTTGAATTCCGGTGGATTCTTAGCTTGCTCGATCATAGGAACGAAGGGGCTTTTATTCACATCTTCCAGATCTCTATTTACTAATCCTTCTCTCATAGCCCGTCTGATCACTTCTTCCAACCCTGTCGTTATCATCAAGTGGTAGTCTTCGCTCGTAATCTCTGACCTACCCCCCGAGTCTTTGAGGGAATCCTGAAATCTGCTCTTTTGAATGAACATCCATATTTCAATCAACTCCAAACTGCATATCATCACCTGATATCCTGCTTGTAATCGAGCCAACATGACCCAGGGGCTTGCCCCTAAGTGTGGAACGATTGACTATAGTTTCGCCGATCGTTCCAGGTCGGTCAGGAGCTGCTCCCAACGGTTCAACTCTATCCTGCATCCTGTTTACTTCGTTTCTTTGGTTTTGATTCTGTATTTCCTCAGCTCCTGCTACTTCAACTCCATTATCCATATTTCTAATATTTCCTGCTACGTCATTTCTTTAGTTTTGCACTCCAGCTTGTCTAATCTATCGGAGTAGGTTCTGCACCATTTCCTCTTGTCTCTTCAGCATCCGTTCTGCATAGCATGCATTAGTGCTTCCATCTCATCTTTGGTAATGAACATTGAGGTTTGATTAGCTCTTGAGGAGCCTCCTAACTCTCTTCATGATGGCTCCTATCTTTGTCTCCTTGTTGATTGCCTTGCCATTGCTTCCTAGATTCAAGTATCACGCCTCTAAATCTAAAATCTTAGTTTCCAAATCCACGAATTCAAGTCCTTCTTAGTGAAAGCACCAAAATATTGGCGTCAAAATTGACCACCAACATCCAGTTGTACATGAAAGCACCAAATTCCCAAAACAATATCCAAATAAAAAGAGAAACATGTAGATCACGGAATCAATAGCTGAAAAAGTAAAGGAATGCGCAAGTTCTATAGTGGTTCAGCTTACTCCGGCCTATGTCCACTCTGGTACAATCCTTTTTATTATATAGAAATTTGATTGCATTTACAATCCAAAATTCCAAAATAAAAATGATAGAATATCCCCTAAGTAGAAGATGAAGAGAAACAGAATGAAGGTCCCCTTTCTGAAGCCAAACCTGCTGTATTTATAGGTGAAACTTCAGCTACAAGGCCTTCTCACCTACATGGGCCCACCATAACGGTTGGCATGCATGATTCATCCATAAGTATCAATCGGCTAACATATTACTGATCTATTTCTTTCCCCAAATTCAAGGCCAAGCGTCTTTGAAGAGTCCTTCATGCCGATCCTACCCTTTCCATGTTGCTATGCTGATCCATCTCCTTCCAATACCCTATGCCGATCCATCCTCCACAAAGCATGCCGATCCTCCTCCTTCATGAGGATACACTGATCCTTCCTAATGCCTCTTGGAATGTAGACCAATCCTTCTAGCTTTATAGGTGCATACCGACCCATCTTGATTAGGGTGTCATGACGATCCAAAGTGCGTTGATCCAAATTATGTCGATTCATATTATGTCGAACCTTCCCATCCAATCCATACTCGTTCATGAGTAGCCCTTAACTTAACATGTCGATCCCTTTAGCACCATAGACATATGCCGAACCTCCCATGTCCTAAATGCTATACCAATCCAAACTTCGCCAATCCATGTTATGCCGATCCTTCCCATGTCGATCCTTACTATGCCGATCCTTTCCTATGCCGATCCATACAATGCTAATCTAATCTATGCCGATCCATATTACGTCGATCCATATTACAACGATCCAAGTTATGTCGGTCCTTCCTTCTCAAGCATATATCCATATTTCAAGCACCTTGCATCATTTTTCTACCAACTACGTTTAGTCCTGGCTTTATGTTATTATCTATAGCTAACTTTAGGACCCTATAATTATCACTCTGCACTCGATAATTTTGAAGTCTGTTGGGTTAAATCTGCCTATATACTGCCTTCCCAAAAGGCGGATTAACAGTAATGATCTTCGCATTGAAAGTGTGGAGACATTATCTCTTAGGGGAGAGATTTTAGTTATACATAGATCAAAAGTCCTTAAGATATTTATTCTCTCAGAACGAGTTAAATATAAGACAACAGAGATGGCTAGAGTTTTTAGCGGCTTATAATTTCGACACAGTGTATACACCTAGAAAAGGAAATAAAGTAGCGGATACTCTTAGCAGAAAATATCAAAATATGGTGTTAGCCATGTTGGCAGAATGGAAAGATCTTAAGGCTTTGACAACTTGTAGTGTACAGTTAAGATCGACTGCTAGTTCAAGTCAGAGCAACACCATGTTGACCTGCTTGGAAGTTTGACCCATACTGATCGAAAGGATTGCTTCTAAGAAGAAAGGGGATCCATAATTAGGTGAGAAGTTTAAAAGGCTAGAGGTTGGATTGGAGATTGAGGATCTAAAATATTACATTCTTGACCAAAAGGGATGGTTTGGAAAGAAGGGATGGTTATGTGTTTCAAATGTTAGAGACTTAAGAAGAGAAGTCCTTAGGGAATGTCATCGATCCAAATCTACGATTCATCTTGGGGGAAACAAGATGTATCAAGATATGAAGAGGAGTTTCAACTAGGAAGGAATGAAGAATGATGTTGGCCTATGGGTAAGGCAGTGTGTGAACTGTCAATAAATGAAGACCGAGCATAAGATGCCAAGTAGGTTGCTTCAACCATTGAAGATACCGGTTTGGAAATGGGATTCGATATCCATGGATTTTATAGATGGGTTGCCAAGGTCAAATTGAGGAAATGAAAGTATATGGGTTATAGTGGACAGGTTAACCAAGAGTGATCATTTCATTCCAGTTAAGTGAACCACAACGCCACCTATAATAGCTAAATTGTTTGAAGAACATAGTTAGACTGCACGGAATCCCAAATAGTATAATAAGTGATAGAGATACTTTGTGTACTAGTGAATTCTGGAAGAGTCTACATGACGTGTTAGGTATCAAGCTCAAGATGACACCCTCAGAAAAATGGGAAGACAAAAAGAGGCAATAAGGTGCTTAAGGATTTACTGAGAGCTTGTGTGCTAAACTTTGGAGGATCTTGGGAAAAGCGCCTACACTTAGTTGAATTTTCCTATAATAACAGTTATCAAACTAAATAGGAATGGTGCCTTTCGAAGCTTTGTATGGAAGGCCATGCAAGTCACTAGCATGTTGGTTGGAAACTGGAGACAAATTAGTCTTAGGTCCAGATCTGGTTAAAGAGGCAACATAGAAGATTGAGCTGATCCACGGTAGGATGAGGGAAGCTTAGTCTAGACAAAAGAGATACGTAGATAAGAGGCGTAAAGATCTAGAGTTCTTAGTTGGAGATAGAGTTTTCATTAAAGTATCACTGATGAAGGGTGTGGTACGATTCGGAAAGTCAAGGAAACTGGCACCGAGATATGTTGGACCATTCCCATTCATGGAGAGGATCAGAAAGCTCGCATATAGAATAGAGTTGCCAAGTAGCTTGGCTGGTGTCCATAATGTGTTTCATGTGTTCCATCTTCGTAAATATATGCATGATCCAGAGACTACTATTCCTCCAACTACGTTGGAAGATTTAATAGCAAAACAAAATTTGACTTTTGTTCGACAACCAGTCCGAGTTGTAGCAAGAGATGAGAAGAGGTTAAGAAACAAGCCATTCAAGTTGGTGAAAGTTCAGTGGAGCGACAACGAGAAGGAGTGTACTTGGAAGACAGAAGAAACCTAATCTGTTGTAGGGGTATATTCTATATTTACTTTATATAGACTGGTTTCTAGTTAGGTAACCTAGTGGTAGTTAGGAAATGTTACAGATAATTGCTATGTTTGGTATTTAGTCTTTACTGAACTACGAGGATGAAATTCTTTAAGAAGGGGAGCTAGTAACACCCCTAATTTTAAATAACATTATTTAGGAGATTTAGTTAGATAAATTAAATAGAATAATATAGAGACTAAATAGAGGTAGTGCCTTAACTAAATGAAATCATAAGAATGATTTTATAAAATAGTTTTATAAGTTAACTACTCATGAGAATAAGGCAAGGGTATTATGGAAAATAGCCTTACACCATAACCCCTGAACCCTTACTTCATTCTTCTTTCATACATTCATAAAATAAAATAAAAACTAAGGAGAAATCGGGCCGGCCATAATCCTAGGAGAAAAGGGGATCAAAAACATATTAGAAGTTAAGGATTCAAGTAAGAAAGAATTAAGAAAGATCAATTCTCAAGTTCCTTATCCAAACAAGGTAAATAATAGTCTAAACCATGTCATATATATTTTAATGAACATTTTAATTTTGGGTTTAAGATTTTAAAACTATTTGGATGATTTGAATGATGATATGCATTGATTATATGCCATGTTTGATTTAAACAATTATGTTTTTAAAAGGTTTGATTCGATTTAAGGCTAAAATCATGTAAAATGGGTTTCGAAAGCCATGACAATTTAATATGTTATGAAAAACATTATTTTGGAGATTGGTTTAAATTTTCATAATAATCCAAGCTATGGTAGTTTATTATGAATTTTGAAAGGAAGAAATAGATAATTTGGTTTTAAAATTAATTATGATAATCATATAAAGTATTTTGGGTCCGAAATTTATAAATGTTAGAAAACAAATTAAAAATGATTTAAGATGATTTTTGGGGATTTTTCCTAAGTAATTTACTATGGAAACTAAATTAATTAAGTTTGAGGACTTAAATGTCTTAATTGCTTTGTTAAGGGGAAGGGCTTTATTGCTAAAATATTTTTAATTATTAATTAATGAATTCGGAGTCTTTTTAGAAAAAGGATTTTTGATAAAGGATTGGCAACCAATCATATTTTGACAAATAAGGCAAGTTGGGTATACGGGAATTTCTTTTACAGGAAATTATTGTCAAGGACAAAATTTCACAGCCTTTTAGCCTCAAGGACAGACCTTCAATATTTTATCCTGAAGGACAACTTTCTGTAGGTATCAGTTTTTAGTTATTGATAGCAGTTTTTAGGTATCAGTTTGTAGTTATCAGTAGCAGTTTTTAGGTATCAGTTTTTAGCTCGGTAGCAGTTTTGTTGTCCTTATGAATAATTTTTGAAAATGTTTGTCCTTATGAATAATTTTTAGAAGAATGTTTGTCCTTGTGGTAAAAATATTGAGGTCGTGTCCTTGAGGCAAAAAATATACAAATCTTTGTCCTTTAAAATAATTTCCCATTTCTTTTAAAGGAATAAACTTAGCTTTGCTTTGAATTACAAACTTGCCACTTCTATTTGCTTGCTTCTGAAATCATCCAAGATGGACTTTTGAACCCATTCGAAACCAATACACATGATATCAAATAGTTGGTACGTAGCATATTGGAGAAAGGAGAAAGGGGATGGTGTCAAAAGTTTTCTTTTGAAGAGGTTGATGCCATTTTTAATAGCTTTCGAATCAACCCATTTGCATTTGTTTTGCTTTCAAAAGCGATGTCGCTTACTTTGTTTTGAAAGAATCGAAATAGTTGTTTAGGAAGCATTTGAAAGAGTTGCCGCTTGTTTTCCAAGAAGCTTTTGAAAGGATAGATGCTTCAGAACCCATTCGAAATCTAGGTGCAGCATTCATGACTTTTATATTTGAAAAAGGTCATTTTCTTATAACTTTAATTCAATACTTTTGAAAGAGTTGTTATAGGCGCTTTTGACAAGTGTTTTGGGGGTAATGGTTTCGAAAGGTTTGTTTCGAAACTATCATTTTCTCCAATTTCTTTTACCTAAACATTAATGCTTTCGAAAGGCTCCCTACAACCGCTTTTATCAATATTTCGAAAGGGTGGTTTTGAAGCTATCATTTTCCCTAAGTTCTCTTACTTAAACACCAATGCTTTAGAAAGGGGTACTTCCACTTCCATTTTCCTTGATGCAATAACTATATCTTTAATGGTTTCGGAAGGTATATCTTTAATTGTTTCGAAAGATAAATTTTATGTGCTTCGAGAGGTATATCTTCAATGGTTTTTAAAGGATGTTTTCTATGCTTTCGAAAGGAATTTTTGAGTGTTTCGAAAGATATGTCTTTAAGTTTTTTAAAAGGAAGGCTTGAATACTTTTGAAAGTTATGTTTCGATGGCCTCAAAAGAGAAGACCTAAGGTTTTGAAAGCCTTAGTTTTTCAAACAAGAAACCCAATCTTAGTTTTTAAAGATGAACCCATGGCAATATGAAAAAGTTTTGAAATGACATTTAGTTTTGGTGTTTTTAAAGAAGCTTTCCTTGCTAAAGATAATAGGTTAAAGGCATTAACAATGTTTCATTTGAAAATGATTACAAGGATGTGAAACTATAAATATTTATATTATTATGCTATGTGCTTCTTTTTTAAACATATTCACTTTATAGTTAACCCAAAACTGCATTTTGGGAGGTTTAGGGCAGAATAACCGGCTAGGTCGACCTAGTAGTGAATGCATATTGAGTTAACTTCTGTGCGAGTGGAATTGCATGCAGGAGGTCCGATAGACCAGAATATATGATGCCCAAAGACTGATCAAAGATTGTTGGTTTAGATAGGTTCTTAGTAAGCCCATGAAAACTATGCATGGAATATTTGGCAGGGAGCGAATAAGTTCTTAGTGATCCCATGAGAACTATATCCGGATTAAGTTATTGACAAAAAATAATAGGTTCATAGTTAACCCATGAAAACTATGACATGGAAGAAGTTATTGGAGGACCTAATAGATTCATAGTGAACCCATGAAAACTATAATTGGATGGAATTATTGGTAGATACCAATAGGTTCTCGATGATCTCATGAAAACTATGAAATGTGACAAATAGTCCGTAAGCTTGGAATAGGTTATTATTTAGCCCATGAAAACTAATAGGTAAATAGTGACCCTAGAAACTATAACACGAGACAGCTAGTCAGATAAGTGGAGGAGCGGAACTAGGACATATTGCATGTTTTCATATCATCATTTATTTTCTTATGTCATGTTTTAACCATTGTGGATGCATGTGCACAGTATATCGTTATTACAAATTTTGATTAAGATATCAGTGAGGGGAGAACCCGTTCTGCTAAGCGGCATAGTCTCACTAGATATCTGTATGGTTCAAGATGGTAGGTTATTATTCACATTAGGCTTTTTGTCTATCTTGGCGTTTATGTTTTCCCCTTAAACTCTTGGATACTTGATTGATTTTTATAGATTGAGAGTTAAAGTTTTTAGATTCTCTTTAGAATAATAAGCTTCTGGAGACGTGTAGGAGGAAAATAACTATTAGGAGTTCTTTCCATTTGATTTCGCTATGTTTTGATGTAATGGCAAAGTTTTTAGTTGCCTATATTTAGACTCTGATAATCCAAGTGGGCATCTTCATATATCGCTTTTGGCATATTTTGTAATAATTATATTTATCTTAACATGGTTTACGAATTGAGATTATGTAATGAATTTGAAACATGATTTAAATTTTAATGAGAAATCTGTTTTATGATTTTAAATATTTTTCTTATTTATATGTTTCTATTATATCAATGTATGTAACATTACCGCATTTGGCTACCGAAAATTAATAACTATGGATGAGTACGGCCGCCATAGCTGTTAGTTTTGGGCCTCCAAGTAGGAGATGTTATAGATTCCAAAGAAGACTGCTCAATATAGAAAGGATCATAGAATGAGGAATGTAGAATGGTTCCTCGAAGGTGACGACTCGTTGTTGAAAGGAGTCATCAAGTAGAGCAATGTATAATGGTTCCTCCGGGATAATGAAAGCTAATTGGAGCAAAGGAAAGGGCTCAGATATGTGCATTAAAGGATCGTTCATACTCGAAGTGTTTACTGTTGTACTCAAAGCCGGGGTATCATGAGGATGCTTCTGGGTATGTTGAAAGTTACCCTAGATTGGTTGAAAGGATCCATACACCATGGACCGGTTGAATGTGTCTAGTACCAACTTTAGGCTGAAGAGAGTACACTGAAAATTAGGATTTCCATTAGTCCCTAGAAGTAGAATGGTTGTACGAGTTATCATGTACCTACAGTACATCGAGTGGCAGTGATGATTGTTTAATGGATGCAATGGTTGCTTTGATTTCTTTCCCTACAGCCTATCACTCTAGGTTAGTCATTGAAGACAGGTATTGGAGATAGGGATGCTTGGACACCCATTATCATACTTATTCGTATTAAGCCTTTTTGACACTTAGAGTGCCATATTATGTTATTATGTGCTAACTCTTTGGTTGTAGAGATAGGTCAGGTATGATTCGTATACCTTTGTTCCCTACTATATCAACCTATATGGTGTTTTGAGATTCAATTACCGCTTACACCAGACTGTTATCTGATTCAAGGTTTTATGCGTTGCTTCTTATTATCTCGGGTGCTCTTAAATGAGTAAACTAGATAGTAGGTCTAGATATGACACAGTAGCTATGCGGAGGACGAGTTAGAGGGAGGCATTTTGTATTATATATGGATTTCTATGCTTACTCCACTGCAAACAACATGGAATCTTAGCAATGTTGCTTATTAGTATTAGTATGAGATAGTCTTATGAGTTGCTTCTTTTGTATAAACTCTATATCATCATGTATAACTTTTTGTATCTATACTTTGATATCTAGATTAATTAGTTATTACTACCTCTTCCATATTATATATGTGATATTATATTTTATTCCACAGTGGGATATACTAGAGGTTTTGTGATGTTTTGTTTTATTTTAAACCTTGTTGATTACTCTACATCAATCGGCACGATAATAAAGCACTATCTTATGTATATTGGATGCCGGTGGTATAGGTTGGTGGTCACATTTGGTATCATAGCTTAGATTGCGCTGTTTAACCTAACAGATACCGTGCTTCAATAGAGATAAGAAAGGAGCTCTCACCCTAGACTGAATCGGGAGAAGTACACATATATACACGAGAGCGCATACTTGTTAGATATTTTGATTTTAAAACTACATAGTAGTATATATAGCATATAAGTCACATATGCACACACAAGTACCATTGGCACGGTTTTCCTTATTGAGAGACCGATCATTCTTGTTACAGATCAAGAATGAGCCGGCAAACAAGAAACACCGTTAGGAACTCCATCTCTTGTAGTTGAGCAAAGAGCAGGTTTAGGGGCAGCTAATCCTACTTGGAAGCTACTCAATGTGATGATGGCAAACATGCTTTAAAATGCCCAAGTGGTCGCTCCGAATGTTGTTGGTAGTGGTGATGCTCAAATACAAGCACTGAGGGTTAACTTGGCCAAGCTATGCAAAGATTACTGTACTTTGGAAGGTAAGTCATTTCTAGGAATGGAGTCTACCATCGAAGTGCGAGATTGGTTGGACACCTGCGAATGTTTCTTTGGTGATATAGAGATTGATGATGCTATAAAGAGGATGCTGCCCCCCAGGCAGCTTCAAGGGTGGGTCATGAACTGGTGGAATGCCATCACTATTGCTACACTCGAGGATTAGTTCACTTGGGACCAGTTTAAGGCCATGTTTGAGGAGAAGTTCGTTCTGGTTGATCAAAAGTCGGTGCTATTAAGGAGATTCGCTGATTTAATGCAGGGAGATATGTTGTTTTTCGAATACCGAATTTGACACTTTGTCAAAGTATGGGAAGCCTTTTATTGACACTCTACTAAAGAAGAATGAGAAGTTTATTATGGATTTGGACAACTATTTAGGGGAGAAGCTAGTGAGCCATCTCGATGAGCTTTTTGAGAGACTCATCGAGAAAGCTCTTTGCCAGGAGAATTTATACCCCATGTCCAAATCAATTGTTTTCGTTAAGGAATAGCGAAATCACAACAAAGCAGTGGAAGCAAGAAAAACTAGTGGAAAAGGGAAGTAGCCTCGAGGAAAGAATGAGATTAAGGTGCTCAATAAAAGGTTAAATGGAATCTTATTTGTTATGATTATGGAGTTAAGGGTCATCTGATCAGAGGCTGTAAGATGGGAAGTAAAAGTGTTACAATTGCAGTAAGCCTAGGCATATACTAACGAATTGTCCAGAACCAATGCACCAGAAATAGGCTGTGAAGGCATCTGCTTTAGACGCGATTCCAACTTCCTCGTGTTCTCCTTCGGAGAAGGAGAAGTGGAAAGGCATTGTCATTCAAGGTTTATATTCCCTTTATGATGTTCCCATACATGTTCTATTCGATAACGAGGCTTCATATTTCTTTATACCTAGTGACCTAGTAGATAAACTAGGATTTAAACCCAAAATAGTTGAATGATCGTTGATTATGACGAACCATGTTGGAGGCTACACTAGCTTGTGTATGGCTTGTCATGGTTTGGTCATATCGAGTCATGGATGCTCTTCTGCTTTTGATTGTTTCATTTTAAATTTCATTGGGTTTGGGATTATCTTTGGAATGGACTAGCTAAGGAGTTATGCAGAAGTAGTGGATTGCGAGAAGCTAATGGTGACAATACGGGTTGTGAAAAGGTAGACGGTAGTAATTGGCTGCCTGTCGAAGGATGGGGTTAGGGTCAGCTTTCTATATACGCTTGAGATTTCACAAGATATGTTGTCATCTGTGCCTATCATTAGACAGTATCTAGACGTATTTGACGAACGACGCCAGACCTATAGTCATGTCGTTGAGGCATATGGCACCTAGAGAGCAGAATGAGTTAGAGGTTCAAGAAATGACCTATTGAAAATAGGGTTCATTCGTTGGAGCATATCTGAGTGGGGTGCACCCGTAGCATTTTCCACTAAGGTTGATGGCTTTCTAAGGTTGTGTGTGGATTATTGTGAGTTGAATAGGGTGATAAAGAAGAATAAGTATCCACTTCCACATGTTAATGACTTGTTTGATCAGCTCCAAGGTGCAAATGTGTTCTCTTAAGTGGATTTTGCCATGGGATTTCATAGTTGAGGGCAGTAAAGGAGAGTGTGCCAATCACTGCATTTCGTTCGCCTTTTGGTTTATCCAAGTGGTTAGTTATGCTATTCGGCATAACCAATGCTCCAACATACTTTGTTGATCTCATGAACTGTGTCTTTAAGGATCCGCTGAACAAGTTCGTATTTGTATTTGTGGATGATATTACGATCTATTCCAGGACAAAGGAGGAATACAAGGCGCACTTAAGGATTGTGCTTGAAGTATTACTGAAGCATAAGTTGAAGGAAATTTTTTCAAAATATTACTTCTAGAGAACGGAAGTGATATTCTTGGGACATGTCATCTTCGAGTAGGGCAAAGCGAAAGATCTTGCCAAGGTGGTAGTGGTTTAGGATTGGAGGCAACACAAGAATGCTACTGACGTGAGGAGATTTTTAGAACTGGCAGGATATTAGAGATCTTTATCAAGGATATCCCAAAGGTAGTTGCGCCATTACCTAATTTGATAAAGAAAAATCAAACTTTTACTTGGGATGTGGATGTGAGTAGGCATTTGTGAGTTTGAAGGAGAGGCTGACGAGAGCACCTGTATTAACCATTCCAAGCAAAAATGAGGAGGTGACAGTATACAAAGACGCCTGCGGTACTGGATTAGGTGCGATATTGATGTAGAAGGAAAAGATTGTTGCTTATGCTAGTCGACAGCTAAAGCCACATAAGAAGTGTCCAACTCATAATTTGGAGTTGGTGGCGATAGTGTTTGCATTGAAAATTTTGAGGCACTATTTATTAGGGGAAAGGTTGGAACTATTCATGGACCATAAATCCTTGAAAAATCATTTCTCACGGAAGGATCTCAACCTTCGATGGAAATTATAGTTGGAATTCTCAGCCTCCTATGACTTTGGCATTTCCTACATGCCATGTAAAGGGAATGCGGTCACCAACACATTAAGTAGAAGACATGCCAGTTTGGAGACGTTGTTCCTAGAGTGAAAACTTCTAGAGTATATTGTTGGTTATGACTTTATATCTCATTGCGAGTTATAACCAGAGATGTTGACAAGCTTGACAGTCAGGCCTACTTAGATTGAGTGGGTCGATGCCAGTCAGAAGTGAGATGCTAGATTGGCCGAGTTCATGGCAAAACTTGAAGGAGGAGTAGATTCTGAGAATATGAGATATTATGGACTTAACCGAGACCGCTTGGATTTATAAAGACGAGAATTTTTTTGTACCTGATAGGCTGAGGGATGGGGTGCTCAAAGAGTGCTACCATCAAAATTAACTATACATCCTGCTGTAATAAGATGTACCATTATATAAGGCAAACCTACTAGTGGAAAGGGATAAAGAAGGATGTTGGGACATTCATCTCAAAGACCTGATAATTGGTGATGGAAGAGCAAAAGAAACCTAGTTGCCTATTACAACCACTCGAAGTTCCTAAGTGGAAGGGGGTGAAGATATCGATGGAAGTCATTGGTGGACTGCCAAGGACTCATGCTGGGTATGAAAACATCTGGGTCATTGTCAATTGATAGATCAGGAGTGCCAGATTTATACCCATCAGTTCAAGTAGAATGGCCGCTAACTGGCTGAGTTATATGTGAAATGGATTGTACTATTTCATGATGTGCCAAAGAGCATTATGAGCAATCGAGACCCATTGTTTACTAGTGGGATTCAGAAGACCTTGCAGGAGGCGTTGGGTATCGAGCTACATCTTAGTATGGTTTATCATCCACAAACGAATGGGCATACTGAGAGAGTGAATCGTACACCAAAGGATCTCTTGCCAGCTTGCATATCGATTTCGGAGGCATGATCACTTGCACTTGGTAGAATTCGCATATAATAATAGCTATAAGTCTAGTATCAGTCTGACACCGTATGAAGCATTTTATTGCCGACCGTGTAATGCCTCTTCTTGCTGGTGGGATGGGGGCGAGAAACTGATACTCGGGCTAGATATGATTAGAGAAACATCGAGCAAGGTAGAGATCATTCGGCAACGAATGAAAGCTGCTCAAGATAGACAGAAGAGTAACACTGATAGAAGGCATAGAGATTTAGAACTTTCTATCGGAGATATGGTATTCATGAAAATTTCTCCATCAAAAATGTTATTCCATTCGGTAGCAAGGGGAACCTGAAACCAAGATTCGTAGATCTTTTTTCGATGGCAAAAAGGATTGGGAATCTAGCATAACTTACCTCTGAAAATGGAAGGTGTGCACAACGTCTTCCATTTCTCATCTGCGGAAGTTTTACATGGCTCAGGCATGGCGATTGCATAGGATCAACTTAGTGATATCGAGATTGAACTAGAAGCTTCGAGACTTTGTTGGCCGGTTCATATTGTCGGATGCGATATGAAACAGCTTAGGAGAAAGACGGTGGAGTTAATGAAGCTTTAATAGGGTGAAAGTGAAGATGATTGCGTATGGGAAACCGAGGAGAGTATGAGGGCCACCGTCCAGAGCTTTTCACATGGTTTAGCCCATTATTTATCATATTTACTTTCACTTTAGATATCATATAGGGTAGTTTAGAATCCCGCACGCTAGGATAGGTTTGCCTACATTATTGGTTGCATGGTTGCCTGTTTGACATGTTTGATGATATAAATGATTGTTAGGAATGCAGAGTAACTATGAATGATTTTCGTTGTTTCTTTGGGAGTTCGGGGGCGAAATTCCTAAAGGCGGGATAGTGTAACGACAAGTGTTTTACGTATCAGAGGATCATGAAACATTTTTATCTTATTCATATTAGGTCATATGACTCTAAGATTTTGGAATTTGACCCTCAAGGAGATTTCCACACCTATGAAATTTGTCGAATTTCTATGTCACCATTTTAACTCTGAAAGTCTTGTTTGGAATATAATTTTTGATAAGAACCAAATTAGGGTCTCAAACCACTTCCATTGCTTCAGGATGATGGTTTCCCATTCCATAGAATGGTCATTATAGAAAAATGGATTTTTCGTTTGATTTTTATTGCATTTTTAAGATCTGACTACTACTGGCTAGTTTTAATTGGTAATTAACTAAGCTCGTACTTAGGTCCACTAACCCACTTTGAAATTTGTGCTAATAGGAGACTATAGGAACTAACCTAAGCCATTTCCTTCTTACCCAATTTAAATCTTCATTGACCCCAGTTTCATCAATCTTTTTTCTTACTAATCTTAGCCAAATCACAGATTAGAGAGGGATTAGCATATAATAGCTAGAGATAATCATTTTGGTATTTAGGTTATCCGTTGGTGGTTCTTGACCTCTCACTCATCTATACTTGTTTATATAGTTAAAATGGTTATTTTTAACATGATTTTGATCTAAAAAGGCTTCCTAACTTTAACCACGTACTCATACATGTTTATGACCAGAAATTGAAGATTTTAAACTGGCTTTAAAATTGGTTTTGTAATCTATTTACTCATATTCACATGCTACTGTAACTCGCATCATTTATGCATGCATAAGCTAATGTAAAACTAAGATTTATAGCGAAACTAGTTTGATTGTCACATTCTCATGTATTGGTTGTATGAATGGATGTATATGCATGCTATTCCATGAGTATTTGTTGTGCTTTGATGTTGTTTGCTAGTATTGTGATTGCATAGGAAGTTAGGTTGGAGAATTAAGCATACTGGAGGCAAAGATGGTTGGAATTGGATGAAACATGGAGAGCAAGCTCTGAAGTGCAGGAGGAGCTCGAGGTCCAAATTGCAAGCTCCAATTCTTTAAGTACGCATGTCGGCTACAACATGATAGGTCGGTACTAACATGTGAGGATGAGTCCATGATGGTGGCGAATTTGGGGAGGGCAATGATATTATTAGTGGAGGTTACCTATAATGTTGGATTGGAGGTTGGCTAAGTGCTTGAGGCTGTGATGACTTGTTTCTAGGATTCGAAGTAGGGTCTATAAAGACACGGCAACTTGATTTAGAGTAGAGAGGTTGGGGTCAAAGCATATTGGCGAGGGGCACTAGAAGCAAGGAATGGGATGGGAAGAGACTTGTCCACTAGTTGGCCAAGTATAGAGGTTGGTACCATGCGCTCCTGCTTGGTCCTATGAGGATGGAACTTCTAAGGGTTGATATAGGGGTTCGAGAGGTCGTGCTGGAGAGGTTGGCTTGTTCACATGATGATTGATGGCGATGTAAAAATATGATGAAAGTTAGAGTCTTCAAATGATAATTGAATGTTGAATGGTGTTAGGTTCTGAAGAAGGCATCTCGATGTAGAAAGGATTGTAGAATTGGGAATGTTGAATGGTTCCTCGAAGGTGAAAGGAGTAGTCAAGTCTGGAAATGTAGAATAGTTCCTTCAGGATAATGGAAGTAAGTTAGAGCAAAGGAAAGGGCTCAGATATGCGTACTAGGAGATCATTGGTACTCAAAGTGTTTTCTGCTATAGTCAAAGCAGGGTTACCGTGAGAAGCTCACGGGTGTGTTGAAAGTTACCCCAGATCGATTGAATGGATCCATGTACCTTGGACAGGTTGAATGGGTCTAGTACCAGCTTTATGCTAAGGAGAATACACTGGAAACAGGGATTTCCATTAGTCCTTGGAAGTAAAATGGTTATACAAATTATCATATATATAGAATATATCGAGTGATAGTGAGGATTATTTGATGGATGCAATGGTTGCTTATATTTCTTTCCCCGCAGTATATCACTCTAGGGTAGCCATTGAAGATAGATATCGGAGATAAGGATACCTGGACAACGGTTATCATATTTGGTTGTATTGCACCTTTATGACACCTAGAGTAGCATATTATACTATTATGTGCTAACTCTTCTGTTGCAGGGGCAGGTTAGGTATGATTCATATACCTTTGTTCCTTACTATATCGATTTGTATAATATTTGAGATTCATTAACCAATCATACCAGACTATTGTCTAACTCGAGGTTTTATTCTTTGCTTCTTATTATCCTTGGTGCTCTTAAATGAGTAGACTAGATAACAGGTTTAGGTGCGACACAGTAGCTATGCAGAGGACAAGATGGAGGGAGTTATCTCATATTATATATGGATTTCCATGCTTATTCCACTGTGCAACACTGTAGAGCCTTGGCGGTGTTGCTTATTAGTATTAGTATGAGACGGTCTTATGAGTTGCTTTTGTTGTATAAACTGTATATCATGATGTATAACTTTATGTATCTATACTCTGATATTTGGATCACTTTGCTATTACTATATTTTCTATTTATATTTTTGATATTTTATTTTATTTCGTCCACTTTTGAGATATACTATAGGTTCTGTGATGTTTTGTTTCATTTTAAATCTTAACGATTGCACTATATTGATCGGCACGATAGCAGCTCACTATGTTATGTATATTGGGTGTAAGTGGTGTAGGGTGGTCATCACAGTCTCGCTTATAATAAATTAAATTCGATTTATCATTTGATGTGTAAGTGATAAATTCAGTCAAAAATGTCACATCACTGGCTAGGTGATGCGCGAACATTAATATTTTAATAGTTCAATAAAGAATCATGACTGATTTTACATCTTTAAGTCGCACAACCGAAATGTTGAATACACCAATTGAATACACGATTTAATTAATTTATAATCGTTTTAAATTAGTTGAATTAATTAATATTTATGAAATATTTATCATTAAATTTTATTTGAATACTTATATACCATTAGAATTTAATAAAGTACCAATATAAAAGTTATAAACGTACGTATTGATATATGATATCTGTATAATATTTAAATTGGGTTTAAATAGAATAAATGCGAAGTATGTTTTTAAATTTATTAATTAAATATAAAAAAATTATTTTATTTATTTGAATACCATTTGTATTTAATAAAGTGTGTAAATATAAGTTATAAACGCACGTATCAATAAATGATATTGATAGAGTATTTAAATTAGAACTAAATGGAATAAATAATAAATGGGTTTGAAATTTTTTGTGTCCCATTCCCTTTTTGACATGGCTAGTAAAAATAGGGAAGAGGAGAATTTTTCAATTTTTGAAATGAAGAGGCAAAGAAGATTTTAGAGAAATAAAAAATTACTCTATCTTTAATGAATTATATATGCATCACTTATGCCATTCTTTTATTCAGACTTTTTTCTACCTCTCCTATCATGCCATGAACAAAATTTCATGGGGAAAAGGATAGAAATTTTCGAAATCAATAACCAGATAACATCATAAAAATATATGGTTCTTATCTCGTGATTCTTACAAGATCTATAGATTGATTCAATAGAGTCTAGGAATTTTTGATTCATCGAATCATGGTTAACACCTAATGTAATTGTTCAATCAATATATTTATGTACATTTTTTCATTTATATGCTTGGAATTTGTAAGGTTTGTCATATGTTCAATTGATCCTTTTGAAATTCTCTTTCATCTTAACCGATTAGGTGACAATTATATTGTTTTATTTTAGATCCACATTTGTTCTTCATGCCTCAATTATATATGTTTATTTCAAATTGATTTGATCGGATTCTTTTTCAGCTTTTCTTATTTGTTGTTATTCTACATAATATTTAGATCTATTTGGTCTTATAACAAATTTAGATATGCCTAATTCAGCTAATTTGTTTCCTTTAGTTTTAGAGTATTTATTTCAATAAAAGGGAATTTGAAAATTTTGATTTAGATCTATTTTATACTTTTATAAAAGTGATATAAAACTGTAAATGAATAATTTACGCTAACTATTTATTGTTCCTTGAAGGTTAACTCTATAATCGTATGGTTAAATTTCAGATACAAACATTTGAATATTATTCATGCAAGAATGTAAGTTTTTGGATTTAGAATTTTCAAGTGAACTTTTGTGCAAATTTTAAATATTTTTTCATCTTCTAAAATTATTGTTTAAAAAAAAGCTTTCCTAAACTATAGCTTCATTCCTAATTAAAACTTATCATAAAATAGTTTACTTTGAAATCTAACTTATTTACATATATGTTTGTATATGTATATCTATCAATATATATAGTATAAATACAATATTCACAAATATATGTTGTTTTAAATCTAGTATGTTAAACAGTAATTTTTCATAAATATGTGGAATTATACATATGTTGTTTTACTTCAAATTTTAAAGTAAGATCTTATATAATTTGATAACCTTTTATTTCAAACCTTTCTTTAATTGAAACTAAATTTATTAATGTCAATTTTGGATTTTAATTACATAAAGTTATCTAACATGACACTAACACATAGACATATATTTTAAACCAAAATAATGGACGATAAAGGCATATGAAAGGGGAAATTAGTCCCTTACGGTGTAAATCACATCGTCTATGTAACAACCCTGTTTTTCCGTTGAAATAAAAATTAAAATAGAAATTTTAAATTGAAAAAAAATAAAGAAGAAAATGCAATTCAATTGCTAAGTCAGATGAACTCATCTTGGTGATAGCACATTTGAAAAGAATTTGCGAAATTGGATGCAAAGTCAGTTGGAAAAGAACTAAGTTAAGTTGTAAAATCTTTTTGCCTTCACGTGTAACAAGTATAGTCCAATTTAAAAACAAAAAAATATGAACACTTTTGCTTGCTGTCACTAAGATTTTTTAGAACAAAGTTGAACTCTTTGCTTTGTTTTTTTCCCATCATCATAAATGATGCAGTGTGTCCTTTTATCTCCACTGGTGCACGTTGTCTTAAATGCTATTGTACCAAAATTGTTTGCCAGCACATTCATTCCTTGACTTGTACACAATATTTGAAAGGAAAAGTAGCACTGTATCATTATTTTGTTCCATCATTTTTCCAGTAGCTCGGTAGAAGTGTTAATGGCGGTTCATTTCTTACTCCACTCTGATATTGGGTGCTAACTGATTTTGATACCAATTAGAGGTGAGTGCAAACTCACACATCTATTTAAACTATGCTGCCTGGTATTGATATGCTTTTCTGTTGTTTACATTGGGCAGAACAAAAAAACCGAGTCATTTATTTCTATCAACTTCATTATTTTTGCATGCAATATATAGCACGAATTTGCATGTAATTCATTTTAAATTTCATAAAAATTAAAGTATGTTGTCCAGACCAGTATATTGTTTATGCTTATAAACTATGGTCTTCATTGTGAAAAGGAGTATACAAAAATTTGCCAGGTCATTGTATCCTTTGCATTTTTCTTGCGTGCGTGAAAATTATAATGCTCAGGCCTTTCTTTAAATTTTTTGTGTGCATGCGAAATTTTATTGCCTACCCATCATCTATTTTTGTCAACCTCATTTTTATGTAATATTTTATAGTATAGAAACTATCCAGGTTATATTTGGTCTATTTTGTTCGTGTGCATGCATTGTGTAGTGTTGCCAGGTAATTGTTTTAGCTACCTATTTATTACCTATGTACAAGTGTAGTATACGTAAGTTAGTGCCATCTTTTTCTTAAACATATGCATGAAAAAAAATATAAGTCCAGACAAATTTTTTCCATGCAAGCATGTATTGCAAGAAATTCAAGTGCCAGGCCTTTCTTCATATAGTGTGCATGCGTGAAAAAAATTAATTGCCAGGTCATCTATTTTTGTTACTTCATATTTGCATGCGCATATGTAGTATTGCACAGTTCACTTTTTTGTTGTTTTGCATTTTTGCCATGAGTGCAAACTATGTTGCTTATATATATATATATATATATATATATATATATATATATATATATATATATATATATATTTGTGTGGTGCGTGTAAATGTATAGCTTTGCCCAGGCTACCATTTTTATAGATATACACGTATTGCAAGAAAATGTAGCCCAGACCATCATTTTATTATTTGCGTGCATGAAGTATTAAGTGCAAAGTATAAGCTGTCTAGGCCATTTTCTAACTTATTTGGTGCAAGTCCAGGCAATGTAGCTTATGTATTGCATTACGTGTGGGCATGAAATATATTGTCCAGGCTATCCAATATTATAAATATTTTATATCAGTAGTGCAGTCTGATGTTTAATTTACTTTGAATCGGTGTTTGGTTCTGAAACGAATTTTGTTGCCGTTATTTTTACAATAGATTTTTACCCCGGTGTTTATATTTGAAGTATGTTGATTTGATGAGATTTTTGATGAAAAAAATTACTGTTGTTTTGACTTCAGTAACCGTCAATTTAAAGTTAATTTTCAAGCGGCTATCTTGCAACCAAGAAAACCCGCAATGCTTATTTTTATATCCGTCTCTACGGTGTTTTGTGAAGCGCAATTTCTTTGTCGAAATTGCTATAGAAGTTGTTGTTTTAATCACGTGTTTTTAAATCATTTTAAAATAATATTGTTTTCAAAAAATTTACAGTTTACGCTTTCAAAAGAATGAGGAATCGATTTAAACGCTTCAGCAAATTAAGGATTATGAACCCATACTTTTACTGATTCGATTAATTCCGGACTTGTCCGTTTGAGAACGTATAAATTATTTATATAAAATGCACAATTTTGCATTTTCAAAGAAACGATGAAGAGATTTAAAAGATTTAGCGAAAGTGCGGAATATGAAACCACGCTTTTACTAATTTGGTTAATTCCGGACACGTTAATTGAAATATTTGCCGTGGAGTTGCTGTTTGAAAATTTTGATGATTTTGTTAGGCTTTCGAGCCACTATGATGGACCTTTGGGTTTGTTTGCACAAAAAATGGGCAAACACCTCCAAGTCGTATGATTTAATCGATTTTATGTTGTTCTTAGTGATTTGGGTGATTTATGCAAATATGTAAAAAGCAGGGGCTAAACTGTAAAAGACACACAGATTTATAGCGGTTCGGCCAGAATGTGCCTACGTCCACTTCATATGCTATTCTCCTTCACTATCCGGATTACAGGTACAAAGCTTTCATTACAAGTGTAGGAAAGTCGTTTAAAAGTTCTGTCCGTGCTTTCGTTTTTCTTCTCCCATTGTTGTACCCCTACCCCTCTATTTATAGAGTGAGGCTGGGGATAGGGGTCTTGGATGTCTATAGTTGCTGGTGGGCCTGGGCTGACGTGATCTGGCCTGGCAATGTTGGTTCGGTAATGTCTTGGTCCGGTGGTGAGAGGGGCGTGATTTGGTCCAGTAGTGAGTGGGGCGTGGATTGGTCTGGTAGTGAGTGGAGCGTGATTGGTCCGGTAGTGGGAGTAGGCGATCCGGTTCAGTAGTGGGAGTAGGTGATCCGGTTCGGTAGTGCCCCGGTTCGGTCGTGCCTTGGTCCGGTCGTGCCTTGGTCCAGTGGTGAGAATACGCCCAACATTTTCCCCCCAAAGTGGGGCATATGCCTGCATATGTCGCGCTTTGTTTTAGATCATTCAGTTTGGGCACTTTTATTCGGCCCAAGTGCCGAACTAGTTGGTCCGGTCATCCTACGCTCGCCTATAAGTATGGGCTTCATACCTCTGTTATTCCTTACTGTTTGAGATAGCCGAACCAAACTTTTGTCTGCCGAATCAATCATATCACCGAACCAAATTTTACTGCCGGACCAGGTGAGGCTTTCTTCTGCCGAATAAACTTTATGTTTGAACTACCGAATGAACTTTAGGGAGTATGAGTGCCAAATGGACTCTTAGTTTTGAACTACCGAATGTAACCTAGGGAGTACGAGTGCCGAATGGGTTTTTAGACTTGAACTACTGAATGAAACTTATGGAGAATGAGTGCCAAATGGGTTTTTAAACTTGAACTATCGAATGAAACTTATGGAGAATGACTGCCGAATGGGTTTTTAGACTTAAACTACCGAATGAAACTTAGGGAGAATGAGTGCCAAATGTGTTTTTAAACTTGAACTACCGATGAAAATTTTGTGCTTTAAATTATGAATGAGATTCCAGATTGTATGTACTTGTTTGTTTTATATCTCTATATTCCTGGCTCTAACGACATGCTTTTTCATGTTGCAGATAATGTCTCATAAAGTAGAAACTCGCTCTGATAAGAAGAAATCCAAGGACAAAGGAGAGTCCTCCATAGTGTCCCCGGTTCAGTCAAAGCCAGAACGACATGGACCGTCCCCGTTATCATTAGTAGATGGGTACGACCCTCAAGAGCTCTTGGACTCACCGCCTGACTGCTTTCCCAGCTCCCTTAAAGATGAGCAGCTTGACGTTATATCTAGATCCTTTGGGATTAACAGAGCGCATATGATGTTTCCAGGGAAAGGAGTGATGCCGAATAACCCCCCTGAAGGATATTTTGCTTATAGTAGATATCATTGCAAGTGCGGAGCCATTCCTCCGATCAACGCTTGGATAGTCAGCTTCATCACATACTTGAAGGTGGCCCCTTACCAGCTTCAGCCCAACTCCTATGCCATCTTGGTGAGTCTGTTCATTATCTTCCAGAGAAAATACAGGCGTCCCCCTTCCAACCGGGAGATCCGGTAGTTGTACAACTTGAGAGGCTACAAAAAGGGGTCTCCATATATTAGCTTAAAATCGGCCGTGTCTTTCAAGCCAGTCCTAGACTTATATTCAAAATTTAGCATGTTCAAGAAGGAATGGTTCTTTGTCAAGGATGACTCTGTTTCTTTCCACTGCTTCACCTCTGGTTGTAAGTTGAATCTCATTTATAATTTCCATTCTTTACAATGCTCCTCCTTATGTGCTTTATTTCTTGCTAGCGACAGGTGGCTTTGTGGTTGTAGAGAACGATCGTCTGGTTCAGATGGCTGCGGAAATAGAAGCCATTCCAGAAAACGAGAGGGCAGCTTCTTATTTGATCAGGAATGCTACTCTTTTGGGGCTCAACTTGATTCTGCCACGCCAGTCTGTGGTCAAGCAAAGAGACACAGTTGAGGAGAGGGCCGCCAAAGCTAAAGGAGGGGCTACAGTGCAGAGCGGCAAAAGGAAACCCTTTTCGAAACATCCAATTGCCGGGGGGAAGAAACTTAAGAAGTCCGATAGACCCTCCCCCAGCACATGTCCATACATCCCGGAGGAGGAATATGTGGAGGAGGAAAGAGGCGAGGATGAAGGAGGTGAGGTGGAGAGTGGAAGTGGTGGAGAAGGTGATGGTAATGGTCATAGCGATGATGGTGGCGACGGACAGAGTGGCGATGGCACTGGGGCTTTGTCTTCTAAGCAAGCAGGTGTGATCCAGGAGTGGACAGATGATGCTTTCCGCCTAGATTTTGAAGGGTTGGAGTATGGATCGGCTTTAGTGAAGAAGTCTACGACAGCTGACAAGGCCGACACCGGCGCTGATTCATCTTTTAAGAGTGCTTCAGCTGAGGCAATTCCTGTGATTCAAGGTGAATTTTTGACTCCTGCAGACTCCATTTATGATAAGGATTTAGGAATATTTTATGGTCAGCTCCCGTCCTGGAATGAGATCCAGGACTTATTGCAGTATCCTACTCCTCCCCAGGGTTTGTATGGCAAAAGCGTCTCTTTACTCTTCTTATCTTGATATATTTCTTGAATTATAGTTCTTCTTGTAACGCTTGGTTTTTATCCCACAAGCGGGTAAGGAGGCCAAGACATCAGATGTCCGCCACCGTCTTGAACAATACAAACTTCTCAAGGCATCTACTAAACCAAAGCCTCCAACTGACCGCCCTGGAGACGTAGTCGGCTATCGCCCTCTTCTTGGAGTTATCGAGGAGGATATCCAAAGGAAGAAGAGGAGTCGTTCCTTGTTTGAACCCTCACCTGGTCCTCTGTCCCTAACTCAGCCTCTTCGGGATACTACGAAGAAGAATACTGAATTTATACCTCCTCCGCACCCGTCTGAAAATCCTACTGTTACCCGGATAGGCTATCCCGTCTTGGCTCGTAATCCGTTTGTAGGACATCCGGATCTGGATCCGGGTTCTTGTGATATTACCTTTGATGAGGCTACCGGTGAGCACCTTCTTCCCTGTAATCCTATGGTAAGAGTATTGGATGAAGCTAAGTCTCTGGACCTTGATTTACTTACCACTCGGGTTGTAACTTTAGGGGACGAAGCTATGGAAAATATTGACCAGGTTGCTGAGGAAACCAGAAAGCTGATGGGGCACCATGCCCGACTGGTCAAGGCTGGAGAAGAAATTGGGAGTGCTAACATTCGACTGCGGCTAATGGTTTCCGACCAGGCCAAACAACTTGCTGATCAGGCCATCCAGATCTCTTAACATGAGGCCGCCTCAAGACAACTAAAGGAAACCCTGGAAAAGGCCAGTCGAGCAGAGTTACGGAAAATGGAGGCTGCTTGTAAGGGATGGATTGATATGGTTATCCGGGAAAGTTGAAGCCGCAGAGCTTACTCAAACCAACCTGAAGGAGGAGATGGAGGCAATGAGGAAATCTTTTCAGGCTGACTGCTCGCGATACCAATCGGAGAGGGATGCTGCTACTGTAAAGTTGTTGGCTTCTTAGGACCGAATAAGGGGGTTCGAGGAGAATGAGTGGATAATGGATGAGATGCTTCAGGACATATACTTTCGCACCTGGAAACAGGGTAACTTATCTTGGATGGATGATTATCCTCGAGTCATGGCCAGGATTTATCTCAGGGCCCTGGAGGAGGCTAAGGCCAATGCAGATAGGGAGGGTGGCGTGGCCTTTAGAATGTATGTGGTCATGGCTCAATTCACCAAGGAGGAGAAAGCGGCGGTGGAAGAGGGTATGCGGCTTCTTACTGTTGAGGAGGTTGGTGTGCAGTTAGAGGATGATGATCAAGGAGCAGATGCTGGTAAGTCTACCCTTTCAGCTTCTCGTAACTTGATTGCTTATTGTTTTATGACTATTAATGGATTCTCTCCCGAATTGGATAGGCGGGACCTCTGGAGCACCAACCACCTCTGGTTAACATGTTGAGAGTTCCAATCCCGTGGGCAAGTAGTTCTCGGAGGGCCAGTAGGATAGAGGTAAAGCTCCGACGCAGCCGATTCCTTGACTTGATCTGGATATCTTTTGGTTTGTTTGGCATTGCTGCCTATGTCAATCCTAAAACATTCTTGTAACCTTTAAACTGTAATTGTGTTATTGGTAACGAATGACTTTACTATGTAATTTCAAACTTAGGCTGATTCTGTCATATTTGAATGCTTTTGTCATTTTGGTGTGTTGCATAAGAAATACAGCTGTGCACACTCCCGTGCTTTTATTGTGTTTGATGTCAAGTTCTTGCTTAAAACATGATTTCATATCTTGCAATATTAGTGTGATGTGCAAATAAATTATAGCTACGTACTCATATACAAAAGAAGAAAGTACCGCCCTTCATGTTTTAGTTATAGATGGTTGCTTCGAATGCTTTGTCTGACTGAGTATGCAATGCAGCTGAGTGACTTGTCATCCAATTGTGAGCTTCTATCCCCATTAGTGAGCGTTTCCTATTTCGCGTCCTATACTTTAGGGATCGTCATAGAGGATAGGAGGAAAGTTTTTAAATAAAATAGAAATATAAGAAACAGTAAAACTTCCAATCACGGAAGGCCTGTGATGTGCTTAAGTTCGTGGCAAACAGGTTTTGTAGTCACTTTCCCTAGCTGTGGGTCTTAGTGACATTTGTCACCCATCTTACGCCTCCACGGGGAGTTTCTCTTTTTTTTTTACCACAGCCGTACTTAAGACACTCGGAGCCGAGATCGCGCACAGTAACTACCCGAGCCATTATGGCCCGTAATCGTGGGTATTATTCGATCTACCGTGGCCGGCTAGCGTGGGTGCCGATCGTCAACTGTGAACTACCCCTGGCTGGCCACACCTTATGTTGGTGTTTAAAGTAGGTTCACGGTTGCCGGCGAGCCGAACGCCGTAATGAGCTGCCTAGGCTACAGTCGGCCTACTCGGTGGCTTATAATCGGCTCATTACAGTTGGCTTTAAGGGCCGATCGCGAGCAATGAGTTAACCCGCAGCAGAGGGATGTTGGAGCAAAAGTGTGCCATTAGAGAGGGCATAGATTCGTATAGTATCTGTTAGGTCTTATCCAGGTGAAGTTGCGCTATGATGTGTCTTGAATGGAAATGCCATTACACAGGATTTTGTTCAACAGAAAAGGATAAAGTTAACAAGCAGCTAAGACATAAAGGAACAAGTTTAAAAAAGTGACAAGTTTTTAAAGTGGTTCGGCACGAAAATGCCAACGTCCACTTATTCTCTTTGTTAATTCACTTCATATGGGCAGTACAAGTTAAGAAAAGTATCGACGAAGGTGTTGGATGTTCCATGCCCTCTGGAACACCTCTCCGTCCACAGTTGACAAAATACAAGCTCCGTTGTGGAGATCTTTATGAATTACATATGGTCCGTCCCAGATTGGATCTAGTGCTACGGGGCGCGAGAAGACTCGCTTGAGGACAAGATCTCCTTCTTGTAAGCTACGATGCTTGACTTTGGAGTTGTATTATGCTGCCACTTTTTGCTTGTGAGCTGCTGCTTTGAGTGCTGCATCGTTTCTTCTCTCTTCAATTAGATCTAAAGACATGTGAAGGAGCTCTTCGTTTTCTTCTGGGTTATAGTGGATCCTACGGTGGGAAGGCACTACAGTTTCGACTGGGAGCATGGCCTCCGATCTGTATGCCAAAGAGAAAGGAGTATGCCCCGTTGATGTTCTGAAAGGTGTGCGGTAGGCCCAAAGTGCCGTAGGAAGTTCATCCACCCAAGCGCCTTTCGACTTTCCAAGTTTCTTCTTGATTAGAGTTTTGAGAATTTTGTTGATAGCTTCGACTTGTCTGTTTTCCTGGGGGTAAGCTACAGATGAGAAGCTTATGTGAATTCCGTGCTTTTGGGACCAGTCGGCGAACTCTTCGCTATCAAACTGAAGTCCATTGTCCGATATGATTTCGAATGGAACCCCGTACATGCATAGAACATTTTTGATCAAGAAGTTAATAACTTTTGCCAAGGATATTTTATTTAGAGGTTCTGCTTCCACCCATTTGGTGAAATAGTCGACTGCCACAATAGCATATTTGGCTCCGCCTCGGCCCACCGGCAGTTTGCCAATCAAGTCAACTCCCCATACTGCAAAGGGCCAAGGGCTGGTCATTTGAGCTATCTCATTTGTTGGTAGTCGAGGAATCTTAGCGAACTTCTAACATCTGTCACATTTTTTGACGAAGTCTAAGGCGTTCTTTTTTAAGGTGGGCCAGAAATAACCATATCGGAGTATCTTCTTTGCCAGAGTCTGCCCTCCAGTGTGATCTCCGCAGCTTCCTTGATAGATGTTTGATAAGATTTCCTTGGCTTCCCTTCCAGCGACACACCTTAATAAGGGGTTAGAGAGGCCGCGCCGATAGAGGATGCCTCCCTGTATTGTGTAGCGGGAAGCTCTCCTCAAGATTTTCTTGACTTCGTTACGCCCATCGGGCAGTGTGCCATCTTGTAAGAATTTTCGGATGGGAGTCATCCAAGTTTCCTCTTCGATTGCAGCTATCAGATTCACTTGCTCGAAACTCGGGGTTAGTTGCTTTGAGATGGCTACTGTTTCGAAAATGGTGCCGTCTCTCATGCTAGCTTGCTTTGCCAGTTCGTCGGCCTCTTGGTTCTCTTCTCGAGGAATGTGTTTGATCCAATTGATCGAGTAGCAGCTTGGTCTTCTTCAGATATGCTGTGAGTCGTTCTCCTCGAGCCTGAAATTCTCCTAGTATTTGATTCACAATAAGTTGCGAATCACTATGAAGACATAGAGAACTGACTCCAATCTCTAGGGCCAGTTCTAATCCGGCTATTACTGCTTCGTACTCTGCATCATTGTTGGTGGCAGCGAATTCCAACCTTAGAGCATAATGTAGCTTCCTTCCCTTAGGAGTGATTATTACAACCCCTGCCCCCGAGCCTTGTTCGTTTGATGCTCCATCCACAAAGAGGTTCCACTTGATGTCTTCTGCTATTTCAGATTTCTCTTTACCTTCGTTGGCAGTGAATTCGGCAATGAAATCAGCCATGGCTTGTCCCTTGATGGCGGTGCGAGGATGGTAGGTGATATCATATTGACTCAGTTCAATGCACCATTCAAGTAGTCGCCCAGAAGTGTCAGAACGATAGAGTACCTGCCTTAGCGGTTGATCGGTTAGAACTCTGATGGAATGGGATTGGAAATAGTGTCGCAGTTTCCGTGATGTGATTAGCAAACAGTATGCTAGCTTCTCAAGTTTAGGATATCTGGCTTCTGCCCCCGTAAACCCCTTGCTCACAAAGTATACTGGCCAATGTGCGCGGTTGTCTTCTCTCACCAAAGCGGCGCTCAGAGCATGAGATGACACAGCAAGGTATAGGTATAGCTCTTCGCCTTCGTTTGGAGTTGAGAGTACTGGTGGTCTCTGGTGGTGTTCAATTAGGTCGAGGAAGGCTGCTAAGCATTCGTCAGTCCATTCAAACTTTCCTTTGTCTTTCTTTAGAGCTTCGAAGAAAGGGATGCACTTGTCAGTCGCTTTAGAAATGAATATGCTTAGGGCGGCGACTTTCCCATTTAGGCTTTGCATTTCTCTTCGAGTGGAAGGTATCCTAATATCTCTCAGAGCTCGGACTTGTTCGCGGTTTGCTTCAACCCCCCGGCATGGACGATGAATCCCATGAACTTTCCTGATGATACTCCGAATGAGCACTTTAGAGGATTCAGCTTTATTCCATATTAGCGAGGTACTTAAAACATCTCGCCCAGGTGGCTTACGTGATCGTTGGCTTTCCTCGATTTTACTAGCATGTCATCCACATAAACCTCCATAGTTCGTCCTATAAGTTCCGCAAACATCTTGTTGACGAGGCGCTGATAGGTAGCTCTGGCGTTTTTAAGTCCAAAAGGCATTACTCTATAGCAGTACAATCCCAAGTCAGTGATGAAACTAGTGTGGTCTTGATCGGGGGCGTGCATAGGAATTTGGTTATATCCTAAGTATGCGTCCATAAAAGATAAGAGTTTGTGCCCGGCTGTGCTGTCCATTGGCTGATCGACTCGGGGGAGTGGGAAGCAATCCATCAGGCAAGCGTCATCTAAGTTGGAGAAGTCAATGCATGTTCGCCACTTTCCATTAGCCTTCTTTACTAGTACCGGGTTAGCGATCCACTCTGGGTAGATGGCTTCTCGTATGAAGTTATTGGCAAGCAAGTTCTTTACTTCTTCATCGAGGGCTGCTGATCGTTCTGCCCCCATACTTCTCTTTTTCTGCTTTACTGGCACCTTGGTAGGATCGATGTTTAGTACGTGGCATGCCACGTCTGGGGAGATTCCAGTCATGTCAGCGTGCGTCCATGCAAATACATCCAAGTTGTGGCGGAGAAAATCAATGAGTTGATCCCTCAATTCTGCTCTTAGCTGAGATCCGATTTTCAACAGTCTACTCGAGTCGTGTTTGTCTACAGATACAAACTCCATAGCCTCTACAGGCTCGGCAGTGGCCTCCTCCTCTTTGTCTCCGAGGTCTAATTCATTGAAAGGATTACTAGTATATCGAAGAGGAGGGGCTTTCTTTAGTTGCTATGCTTTCAAGTTTTTCATGCAGAGAGTAGCCTCTATATTCTTCCCTCTATCCTTCCTGCGATTATTGCGAAGTTCAATTACATAGCAATCTCGAGCGGCGTCTTGATCTCCCTCTACTTCCCCTATTCCTTTGTCTATTGGAAATTTCATCTTCAGGCACCACGGGGCTAGGACAATTTGGAAGTCAGACAAGGCTGGTCTTCCTAAAAAGGCGTTGTAGGCCGAGTGGTTATCTATTAGCACAAATGTTCGTTTCTGCACAACGGAGCGGGGGTGACTTCCTATTTCGACAAAGAGGTCTAATTGCCCAAGGGTCATCTTCGCGTCTCCAGTGAAACCGTGTAGTGGTTTGTTGCAGGGAGACACATCCTTCATTGACAACTTCATTCTGTCGAAAGCATGCTTGAATAAGATATTTACTGAGCTTCCAGTGTCTACTAGAATTCGGAAAACTTCGGCTGGGCCGAACCGGGCAGAGATGACCATAGGATCCATGTGAGGGTACCGCCTTCCTTCTAGGTCACGCCTATTGAATGTAATGTCATCATTCTCTCTTTGCTTCGGGTGGCGTTCTTCCATAACAGAATTAACGCAGCCTTCCTTGTTTCTATGTGACTTTCCGTATCTTTCCATCTCTGTCCAGTTCCTGTCGGCGATGTGTGGCCCTCCCGATATGGTATGGACCACTATCTTCTCTTGACTGAAGTCGCTGGTGTTACGATTTCACCCTCCTGTTTCTGGGAGGGGTAGCCTTGGTTTCTCATTGGCAGGAGCTGGGGTCCTGTTCTGACCTTTTACATAGCGTTCCAGCCTCTTCCTTTTGATGTGTTCTTCAATTAAGTCCCGGAGATGATGGCATTCATTGGTATCATGCCCATAAGATTCGTGGAAGTGGCAGAACTTTCCAGACTTAATTGCGTTATTTGATTCCTTCTTGTACGGGGGCGTCTGTATTTGATTTCGTCTTGGGTGGCCAGGAAGATATTTTCGATTGTTTCATTCAAAGGAGTGTAAGTGTCAAATCTCGGTCCTGGCCGATATAGACGTTTTTCTCCCTTCTTACCCCCAGCATTGTCTCTAGAGTCATTTCTTCGAACGTCCTTTGCTACGGCGGGTGTGTTGCCATGAGCTGCCTTAGTTTGTTGCCCTGTATACCTTTCAGTGGCAGCATCTTCAAGTCTCATATACTTCCCGGCTTCATGGAAGAAATCAGGTAAGGTAGCTGGTTTTTCTTTCGTTAATCTTCTAGAAAATTTAATATCCGGATGCACACCACTACAGAGGGCCATTAAGATAAGTTTCTCATCGGCATCTTGGACTACGGCCGCTGCGGCATTGAATCGGGTTAGATATTGTTGCACTGTCTCTCCAGGCTTCTGTTTGATATTGCATAAGGAATAAGCGTCCTTGGGTTGTTCCACACGAATGCGGAACTGGCTGATGAACTTCTCTTTCAACATTTCCGATGAGATGATGGATCCTTGGGGTAGATGGCAGAACCAGGAGGTAGCTAGATCTGGCAAGAATAGTGGAAAGCATTTGCACAATACTCCTTCTGTGCCTCCGCTCATGAGCATATGCGGTGTGTATCTCTGCAAGTGTACAACGGGGTCAGAGATTCCCTTGTAAGGTTCCATTGTTGGCATTTTCCATTCTCGGGGGGTGATGGCAATTTCGATATTGCGGGTGAAAGGGCCGGTTACCCTAGCGCCCATCCCTCAATCTCTTTGGTCCCGTTGGACGCACTCCCTGAACAATCGCGCCATCCTTTCATCAGAATTTGGAGTAGATAGAAATGAGTTTGTTTCTTCTCTGCGAGATTGATTTCGTCCAGATGACTTGTAGGGATGGTATCGTCTATCACTCCTAATATTTTTCAGTGGCTGTCTCTGGTCTTCTGGGAGCATGCTAGGGTCAGCTATAGTTGGCCCTTGCCTTGATCTTCCCCTGCTGGGTTCTGTTCCGAGCACTTCCTCGGGTCCAACATCGGGCTGGACTCTAACTCGGCCCCGTTCATTGGTGTTTCCATGGCTAGGTAGCATGACAGACTCAGCTACAGCCGACTCTCGCCTGGTAACTCCCCCGTTGGGTTCGGTTCCAAGCGTTTCCTCGGGTCGGAATTCAAGCTGAGTTCGGGCTCGGCTCCTACCATTGCTGTTTCTGTTGTTAGCTTCTTCGAAGAAGAAAGATCTTTGTCGCCTCCGAGATCCTCGAGACTGGGACTCATCCCATGATTCAGTGTTGCGGTTGGATTCTTCAACATCCCTTAAGCGTGACATTAGTCGGTTCACCAAGGCTTCTTGTTGGGATGTGAAGCGGTCAGTCACTTCAGCCACAACCCTGTCTATATCTGCCCTAGTAATTGCTGTCGGCTGTTCCGTGGCGGAGGCTGTCGGATTTGCCTGATTTTCATTTGGTACTGCTGTTGGAATGGGACGATTCTCTTGATCTGGGATCACTGGACCTGGAATACTATTAGTTGTGACGTTCTTTCCTTTGTTAACATCTTTCTTCTGTCTGGGAGGCATGTTTTCTGAGCAATGAGCGATGCAGTTAGGAAGAAGGTTAAGTGGGAGAAGCTGAAGCTTCAAGCTCCCGTTCTCAGTGAAAGCACTAAAAATGTTTGCACAAAAAATGGGCAAACACCTCCAAGTCGTATGATTTAATCGATTTTATGTTGTTCTTAGTTATTTGGGTGATTTATGAAATATGTAAAAAGTAGGGACTAAACTGTAAAAGACACACAGATTTATAGTGGTTCGGCCAGAATGTGCCTACGTCCACTTCATATGCTATTCTCCTTCACTATCCGGATTACAGGTACAAAGCTTCGATTACAAGTGTATGAAAGTCGTTTAAAAGTTCTGTCCGCGCTCTCGTTTTTCTTCTCCCATTGTTGTACCCCTACCCTTCTATTTATAGAGTGAGGCTGGGGGTAGGGGTATTGGATGTATATAGTTGTTGGTGGGCCTGGGCTGACGTGATCTGGCCTGGCAATGTTAGTTCGGTAATGTCTTGGTCCGGTGGTGAGAGGGGCGTGATTTGGTCCGGTAGTGAGTGCGGCGTGGATTGGTCCGGTAGTGAGTGGAGTGTGATTGGTCCGGTAGTGGGAGTAGGTGATCCGGTTCGGTAGTGGGAGTAGGTAATCTGGTTCGGTAGTGCCCTGGTTCCGTCGTGCCTTGGTCCGGTCGTGCCTTGGTCCGGTGGTGAGAATACGCCCAACAGGGTCAATTACCAGTACTAGGCCTTCGGGCTATTTGTTGGACCTTCGGGTCATTCGTTGGGCACCAAATATTATGATGACAGTACTTGGTAGGCTTCGGCCATATGAGATGCACGTGCGGCGTAGCTTAGAATCGCCATATGCTGGGATCGATCCACTTTTATGCTGATTTTCTAGTTATTTTATTTTGATTTCTAGATTTTTGGGTATTGCTGTTTTGAATTCAATTTTGAATTTGGAAGTTGATTTTGATGGAGTTTAATACGTTGATTTTGATGGAGTTTAATGAGATTTCTTCATTTAAACTATGTTGATTATTTATGTTGAATAATCTCATTCGAGATTTTGATTAACTTACTTTGGTGTTGTTTATCCTGTATTCATTTCTAAGTTTAAATTAGATTGGTCCATTTATTAGTTTCTTTTAAATAATACTCGGGTCAGACCGAGTTATTTCAGGATAATCTCTATCTCTGATTCAGTTGTCGCTTCATGTTTTGGGATTTCACCTCATTTTTTATATAGGCTTCGAGGTGTTACTTTTGGTGTATTGACTCTCGTCTCATGTATGTTATGATGACATGTATATGTACATTTGGTTCATGTGAACCATCGAGTGTTGTTGCATGTATCCAGACTTACCTTCCGCTATATCTGATATTTCTGTTTTGATGTGATTACTCTTATCTGTGTTGTTGTTATTATGAGTTGTTCTGAATTTTTCATAAGCCACCGTGGTTTCGTTTTAGATTTGGATTGAATGTATATCGTTGGGAGTAATTTACACAACTCCTATCGATGTAATCAATACTTGTCTAAGGCATAACTTACGGATGGTCGCTTCTAACAAGCCTTATTCTTCGCAATAGTAGTCGGTATTACCTTTTAATATCCTTTGTTATTGTGAGCATAGAGGTGGGGCATCACAGCTTGGTATCGAAGCTGTGATGCCCCACCTACATACTCATAATAACAAAGGTTATTATAAGAAATAACGTCTGCTATTGTGAGTATAGAGGTGGGCGTCACAGCTTGGTATGAGAGCCAGATTCAAAAAAATTATAAAAAACACGAAACAGAAGCAGAATGGAACATGTGTTACAACTATTCGAGGGTTTTATTCATGTCTTTCTAATCTATTCCTTTGTTGTTCTTAAACTTTTGTCTTCTTTAACATGTTGGAATATGTCTAGGAATGAATCTCATTTTTACGTAGTATTCCATTTGTTAAATTCCTTATCAATCTTGTGTTGTTTTAACTAATCCTTATCTTCTCTTGTTCTCTCAGCCTATGGATGGAAGAGGTAGAGGGAAGCGTTCTACTACAGGTCCGTCTAGTGGTTCTCATCCAGACAAAGTCTATAAGTCAGCTGATCAGTTTATCGAGCTATTTCGGGGTACTCAGCCTTCTGTTGCAACTCCCGTAGCTCCTACTCACAAGTCTGCCTTCGCCCGCATGTGTAGTGACTATTCCCGCCTTGGAGGCAAGCCTTTCAAGGGATCGGAAAGTGTATTGGAGATTCAGACTTGGTTGCGCACTAGTGAGCGTATATTTTCTCGGATGGATCTTTCAGATCATCATCGCATTCTCGTGGCATCTAGCATGTTGCAAGAACGTGCACTTGATTGGTATGAGCTTTTGATTATGGAAGTTGATGGGTTCTCTCTCTCTCGTGGATTCAGTTTAAGGAACGTTTCGAACAAGTTCGTTCCTGAATCATAAAAAGCTAACCTTTCTCGTTGTTTCCTTGAGTTAAAACAAGGAAAGTCCTCTGTTTTTTATTTTGTTGCATCTTTTGAAGCCTTGTCCAAATACGGAGTTGAGTTCATTAACACTCCGTGTAAGAAGAATCTTAGGTTTGTTGAAGGTTTGAAGAAGTATTTGAAGAAATCCCTTTTGCTTCAGCTTAAGCTTCCTTTTGAGGAACTTGTTGATTCGGCACTTTGCCTTGAAGCCGTCAAAAAGGAACGTGATAGTTTTGACGTGGTTGAGGTTTCTAAGAACCCCAATGAGAAGAGGTTTCCATTTCATATGCCTAATTCTTCCAACAAAAGAAGAAGCAAGCTACCTCTTGTTCTCAGCCTAGTAGTGCACCTTCTAATCAGAGGGCGTGCTATAATTGTGGTTCTCTGGATCATCTTCCCCGTAGTTTTCCTAAACCTCGTATTTTCCACTATTGCAAGAAAGAGGGTCATTGGGTTTCTGATTGTCCTACTGCTCCTAAGGGTTTCAAATCTGGGAAGCTTAATGTTGTTAAAGCTTCTGCTGATTCTTCTCAGCCTAACGGTATTCCTCCTTCTATTTTGGAAGGTTTTATTTTATTTCATGGTCATTCTATTAGAGTTCTTTTCGATACGGGTGCATCACATTCATTCGTGTCAAAGGAGCTTATTGATATTGTTCCTTTGGATGTTGTTAGTCTTTGCGACCCTTTGAGGATTGTAAATCCTATTGGTGGATCCGCTACTTTTGGTTCGTTATGTGTTGATGTTGAGATTATTCTATGTGGTTTTTCCTTTCATGTGAATATGCATGTTATGGATCATCTTGGTTTTGATATGATTTTGGGGATGGATTGGCTCGTCCGTTATGAAGTTCAAATCCTTTGTCCTGAAGAACTTTATATCTCAAGCATCCCGATGCTTTCGAGCAGTTATCTATTGTATTTCGAGACATGGATCATGCTTCGAATGCTCTCATTTCTTCCTTCGAATTGGAGGATGTCATAGCTAATATTCCTGTTGTTTGTGATTTTTCTGATGTCTTCGAGCCTATTTCGTGTTTGCTGCCGAAGAGGGCAATTGAGTTCCATATAGATCTTATCTCCGGTGCTCATCCTGTCAGTCGTCCTCCCACGAGGATGTCTGCTAAGGAAAATGAGGAACTCAAGCAATAATTATCTGAATAGGAAGCCAAACAATTTATTCGTTCTAGCTCATCTCCTTGGGGCGCCGCCGTTGTATTTGTTAAGAAGCCAGATGGTACTCTTAGGCTTTACATCGATTATCGCAAGCTTAACGAGCTCACCATTAAAAATAGGTATCCATTATCTAGGATCGACGACATGTTCAATCAATTAAGTGGCGCTAAGCTCTTCTCCCAACTCGATCTTGCTACCGGTTTTCATAAGTTACGAGTTGTGGAAGATAGCATCCCTCTTACCGCATTCTGCACTCGTTATGGTTCTTACGAATGGCTTGTTATGCCGTTCGGTTTGACGAACGGTCCAGCGTATTTTGTTGATCTTATGAATCACATATTTCGAGAATATCTCGATAAGTTTGTCTTGGTTTTCATAGATGATATTCTTATTTATTCCATATCTGAAGCTGATCATATTCATCATTTGAAGATTGTTTTGAGCACTCTTCGTCAACATTAGCTTTATGCCAAATTCTCCAAGTGTCACTTCTGGGAGAATAAGGTGAAGTTTCTAGGTCATATTGTTTCTTTCGATGGTATCTCTGTCGATCCTTCCAAGATTGAATCTGTTCAGAATTGGAAGAGGCCCGAGACCGTTACTGAGATCCGTAGTTTTCTTGGATTGGCGGGATATTATTGCCGGTACATTAAGGACTTTTCTCGTATTGCCTTACCGCTTACCACTCTTACGAGAAAAGCTGTTCCTTTTATTTGGTCTGATAAGTGTGAGATTTCTTTCATGAAGTTAAAAGATCTCCTTACTAATGCTCCTATCTTAGTGGTTCCTCATGATCTTGTTTTTTATACCGATGCCAATGGTTATGGACTCGGTGCTATTCTCATGCAAAAGGATAGAGTATTTGCCTATGCTTCTAGACAACTAAAGCCTAACGAGATTCGTTATGCTACCCATGATTTGGAGTTAGCCGCAATAGTCTTTGCTCTAAAGATTTGACGACATTATTTATTGGGAGAGCGTTTTGTTCTCTTCACTGATCAAAAATCTCTGAAATATCTATTTACTCAGAAGGAACTTCATATGAGGCAACAACATTGGCTCGAATTTCATGCTTCATATGATTTCGATATTCAGTATACCCCTGGTAAGGGTAATCGAGTTGCTGATGCGCTTAGTCGCAAGCAGCAAGTTGTCGTTTCCATGATGCTAGCAGAGTGAAATATATTGGAAGCTTTATGTCATTATGATATAGATACCGTCCTTCAGTTTCTGATTCTCCCATGCTTTTATTTAGCATGAAAGCTCGTCCTAGTTTGTTGGATCGTATTGCCGATGCCCAGAAACAAGATCTAGTTCTTGCTTATCTTATTCAAAGTTGTAAATCGGAATCCCAAAGTGATAATCTAAAGGATTTCGATATTGATATTCATGGTTGTATTCGGAAGAAGGGAAGGTTGATCGTGCCTAGTGTTCCTAATATTAGAATTGACATTCTTGAGGACTGTCATCGTTCTAAGTATACTATTCATCTGGGCAGTAGTAAGATGTATGCTGACATGAAACGCTTATACTTTGGGAAGGTATGAAGCGTGATGTTGCAAGTTATGTGAGTCGTTGCATGACTTGTCAACTTATTAAAGCGGAACACCAGCGTCCTAGTGGTCTTTTGCAGCCTCTTGAGATTCCAATATGGAAATGGGATCAAATTTCTGTGGACTTCATTGATGGTCTACCTCGTTCGAGATCGGGCCTTACTAGTGTTTGGGTGATTGTTGACCGATTGGCCAAATCAGCCCATTTTATTCCTATCAAGTCCAATCGGACTACTCCTTTGTTGGCTAAGCTTTTTATTAAAGAATTCGTTCGACTTCATGGAATTCCTAGCTCCATTGTTAGTGACAGAGATCCGCTTTTCACCAGTGGTTTCTGGCAGAGCCTTCAGAAAGCTTTGGCTACTAAGCTCAATCTCGGTACAGCTTATCATCCACATCAGACGGTCAGATTGAAAGGGTGAATCAAGTCTTAGAAGATCTCCTTCGTGCTTGTATTCTTGATTTTGGTGGTAGTTGGGAAGACCACTTATCTCTTGTTAAATTTTCTTATAACAACAGTTTCCAATCCAGTATCGGTATGGCTCCTTTCGAAGCTCTTTACGGAAGGCCGTGTCGATCACCATCTTGTTGGTTGGAATCTGGGGAAAAGTTAGTTCTAGGCCCCGATTATATTCGTGAATCTTCTGAGAAGATAGATATTATTAGACAGAGAATGAAAGAGGCTCAGAATAGGCAGAAATCTTATGTCGATCATCGTAGGAAGCCTTTGGAATTTTTCGTTGGCGATCATGTATTCATTCATGTTTCTCCGATGAAGGGTGTGGTGCGTTGTAGTAGCTCCGGGAAATTGGCTCCTCGATATATTGGACCATTCCTATTACGGAACGCATTGGCCCTGTTGCTTATCGTGTATCGCTACCTATTCGGTTTTCGGGAATTCACGACGTATTTCATGTATCCCAGCTTCGTCGATGCCTTCGAGATTCAGATTTTATCATTGATCCTCATGTGTTACAAGATCTTGAGATCTCACCCGACTTGTCTATGGTGCAAAATCCTATTCGTGTGCTAGCTTCGGTGGTTAAACACCTTCGGAATAAGGAAGTCCCGCTTGTGAAAATTCAATGGTCCACAAACTCCAAAGATTGCACTTGGGAAACCAAAGAATTCATCGAGCGTTCTTATCCCAGTTTTCTCTCCTCTTCGGGTGGGGGTGAGCATTCTTAATTCATTTTTCTATTTTAAATCTTTGTTGTGATGAATAATTAGTGTTATAAACAACTTCTAGTATGAAAATTGCGAGGATGCAATTTCTATAAGGGGGAGTTTGTAACAACCCTGTTTTTTCATTGAAAAAAAAATTTAAAATAGAAATTTAAAATTGAAAAAAAAATAAAGAAGAAAATGCAATTCAATTGCTAAGTCAGATGAACTCATCTTGGTGATAGCACATTTGAAAAGAATTTGCAAAATTGGATGCAACGTCAGTTGGAAAAGAACTAAGTTAAGTTGTAAAATCTTTTTGCCTTCACATGTAACAAGTATAGTCCAATTTAAAAACAAAAAAATATGAACACTTTTGCTTGCTGTCACTAAGATTTTTTAAAACAAAGTTGAACTCTTTGCTTTGTTTTTTTTCCCATCATCATAAACTATGCAGTGTGTCCTTTTATCTCCACTGGTGCACGTTGTCTTAAATGCTATTGTACCAAAAATGTTTGCCAGCACATTCATTCCTTGACTTGTACATAATATTTGAAAAGAAAAGTAGCACTACATCATTGTTTTGTTCCATCATTTTTCCAGTAGCTCGGTAGAAGTGTTAATGGAGGTTCATTCGTACTCCACTCTGATATTGGTTGCTAACTGATTTTGAAACCAGTTAGAGGTGAGTGCAAACTCATACATCTATTTAAACTATGCTGCCTGGTTTTGATATGCTTTTCTGTTGTTTACATTGGGCAGCACAAAAAAAACTGAGTCATTTATTTCTATCAACTTCATTATTTTTGTGTGCAATATATAGCACGAATTTGCGTGTAATTCAGTTTGCATTTCATAAAAATTGAAGTATGTTGTCCAGACCAGTATATTGTTTATGCTAATAAACTATGGTCTTCATTGTGAAAAGGTGTATACAAAAATTTGCCCGGTCATTGTATCCTTTGCATTTTTCTTGCGTGCGTGAAAATTATAATGCTCAGGCCTTTCTTTAAATTTGTTGCGTGCATGCGAAATTTTATTGCTTGGCCATCATCTATTTTTGTCAACCTCATTTTTATGCAATATTGTATAGTATAGAAACTGTCCAGGTTATATTTGGTCTATTTCGTTTGTGTGCATGCATTGTGTAGTGTTGCCAGGTAATTGTTTTAGCTACCTATTTATTACCTATGTACAAGTGTAGTATACATAAGTTAGGGCCATATTTTTTTAAAACATATGCGTGAAAAAAAAATATAAGTCCAGACAAATTTTTTCCATGCAAGCATGTATTGCAAGAAATTCAAGTGCCAGGCCTTTCTTCATATAGTGTGCGTGCGTGAAAAAAATTAAAGGCCAGGTCACCTATTCTTGTTAATTCATATTTGCATGCGCATATGTAGTATTGCATAGATCGCCTTTTTTTTGTTGTTTTGCATTTTTGCCGTGAGTGCAAACTATGTTGCTTATATATATATATATATATATATATATATATATATATATATTATGTGGTGCATGTAAATGTATAGCTTTGCCCAGGCTACCATTTTTATAGATATACATGTGTTGCAAGAAAATTTAGCCCAAACCATCATTTTATTATTTGCGTGCATGACGTACTAAGTGCAAAGTATAAGCTATCTAGGCCATTTTCTAACTTATTTTGGTGCAAGTCCAGGCAATGTAGCTTATGTATTGTATTACGTGTGGGCATGAAATATATTGTCCAGGCTACCAATATTATAAATATTTTATATCAGTAGTGCAGTCTGATGTTTAATTTACTTTGAACCGGTGTTTGGTTCTGAAACGAATTTTTTTGCCGTTATTTTTATAATGGATTTTTACCCCAGTGTTTATATTTGAAGTATGTTGATTTGATGAGATTTTTGATGAAAAAAATTACTGTTGTTTTGACTTCAGTAACCATCAATTTAAAGTGAATTTTCATGCGGCTATCTTGCAACCAAGAAAACACGCAATGCTGATTTTTATATCCGTTTTTACATGTTTTGTAAGCACAATTTCTTTGTCGAAATTGCTATAGAAGTTGCTGTTTTAATCACGTGTTTTTAAATCGTTTTAAAATAAAATTGTTTCCAAAAAATTTACAATTTACTCTTTCAAAAGATTGAGGAATCGATTTAAACGCTTTAGCAAAATTAAGGACTATGAACCCTTACTTTTACTGATTCGATTAATTCCGGACTTGTCCATTTGAGAACGTTAAAATTATATATATATATATATATATATATATATATATATATAATACACAATTTTGCACTTTCAAGGAAACGATGAAGAGATTTAAACGATTTAGCAAAAGTGCGGAATATGGAACCACGCTTTTACTAATTCGGTTAATTCCAGACTCGTTAATTGAAATATTTGCCGTGGAGTTGTTGTTTGAAAATTTTGATGATTTTGTTGGGCTTTCGAGCCACTATGATGGACCTTCGGGTCAATTACCAGTACTAGGCCTTCGGGTCATTTGTTTGACCTTCGGGTCATTCGTTGGGCGCCAAATATTATAATGACAGTACTTGGTAGGCTTCGGGCATATGAGATGCACGTGCGGCATAGCTTAGACTCGCCATATGCTAGGATCAATCCACTTTTATGCTGATTTTCTAGTTATCTTATTTTGATTTCTAGATTTTTTGGTATTGCTGTTTTGAATTCAATTTTGAATTTGGAAGTTGATTTTGATGGAGTTTAATGAGTTAATTTTGATGGAGTTTAATGAGATTTCTTCATTTAAACTATGTTGATTATTTATGTTGAATAATCTCATTCGAGGTTGTGATTAACTTGCTTTGGTGTTGTTTATCCTGTATTCATTTCTAAGTTTAAAATAGACTGATCCGTTTAATATTTTATTTTAAATAATACTCGTGTCAGACCGAGTTATTTTAGGATAATCGCTATCTCTGATTCAGTTGCCGCTTTAGCTTTTGGGATTTCACCTCATCTTTTGTTTAGGCTTCGAGGTGTTACTTTTGGTGTACTGACTCTCGTCTCATGTATGTTATGATGACATATATATGTACATTTGGTTCATGTGAACCATCGAGTGTTGTAGCATGTATCTAGACTTACTTCCGCTATATCTGATATTTCTGTTCTGATGTGATTATTCTTATTCGTGTTGTTGTTATCATGAGTTGTTCTGATTTTTTCATAAGCCACCGTGGTTTCGTTTTAGATTTGGATTGAATGTATATCGTTGGGAGTAATTTACACAACTCCTATCGATGTAATCAATACTCGTCTAAGGCATAACTTGCGGATGGTCGCTTCTAAGAAGCCTTATTCTTCGCAATAGCAGACGTTATTACCTTTTAATAGCCTTTATTATTGTGAACATAGAGGTGGGGCGTCATAGTCTACATACGTATTCATTAACCATGCAAATTTTTTATATGTTGCACTTACACAATATACACTGTTACTATATTTGAATATACTTATATTTCTTGCCATGTTTAAATTGATTGCCGATGACATTTAATAAATCATTAATCTACTGAAAGAGAGAGATACGAAAGGTTTCTCTCTCCAGTTGAAGCTATTTCTTCCCTTAATCGATTACAAAGGTTTTAAAGAAGAATATAAAAGGTTTTCTTCTTAAATTAAGTTTAATGAGTAACTGCTACATCCATGTGTGTGTTTGATAGAGTTAAGGGGTATGTCCTAGGGACGAATACTATCCAAATGTTGGGCAGTGTATTACTGATGACTGTTGGGACACCAAGAGGTTATGTATTGTAACGTTTTTTTGACTATCGAACGTCGACACTCAATGCATGTATGGTATTCAAATGTCGAACATCCAATCGTCAGAAAGGCGAATTGTGAGGATAAAATAAAAAGAACAACTGGGGAAATGGAATCTCATAGTGGAAACGACAACATATAATATAACATAGACAATATAAACTGTCACTCCAAGATAAAAGGTACATTAGAGTTAAAAACAAACCACATCAGCTGATAGTTATAATTTCCTGACCTTACGATTGCCGATAGGTATATTATATTATACAGCGGAAAATAAAATACTACGGTAGGTGAACATCCAGCTCTTCTCCAAAATGTCAACCTGGAAAATACTTGGCCTGACCCGAGCATTATAATAAAATAACAGCTAGATCAGTCTAGAAAACCAGAGTGAGGAAACTCAAGGGATATTGTAAGCATAAAATAATTGATGGGACAAAACGTGGAATGGAGTTTCACCATATAAGAACATCATCCATACATAAGAGAATGGTCAAACAATTGAAACAAATCCAAACACGAAGGATAGATATAAGTAAGGACAAATCACGTACTTGAAGAATGTACAAAATCCAGACTTGAAGAATGGAAAAAAAATTAAACACAGAGAAGGTCACAAGGCACTTCTCGATGCAATTAAGAAAGAATCAACTCCAAGGTTCGAATTAAAACAAGGACAATGAATTTATCCAACATGACTAGGAGGATGCGCCTCCTACACTGAAAGTATCCTCTAGATAAAATATACTTGAGACCCTACGCTAAACAAGCAACACTTTCAGGATCTTCCAAGCTAGACCCCATTAAATCCACATGCATTCAAATATACCCACGTCACCGGATGCATGCTACCAGCAACTTTCTAGATAAATATGATTGTACCCCGATGGGTTTGACCCAACTGGCTTGGCTCACTGTGACGACCCGTCTTTCATTCCACAGAAAGACGCATCATCAATAAGAAAGAAAAAGGTAGAATCAGAATAGAAAGAAGAAAGAACTCAACCATATCAGAATCTCACAGCAGAAACGGAACAAAATATAATATAACAAATAGATATTACATAGTCATTTACATCAGAGTGACACAAATACACATCATCATCACATTAGACAGTTATAAGGTTCTGTCTAATACATTACATTCCATTACAACAGACAAAGTCTACAACACAGCTTAGCGGAAATATAGATATAGCTACGTCTGGACTCCTGCTCCATGCTCTCTAATATTCGTCAAGCCAAAACATGATCTCTTGGCTACTCATAAAAATTTGAGTACCCGAGAGTTTAAGAAAAACAGAAATAAACTCCGGGTCAGACATGGGTCTGGTGTGAGTAAACGGTTAAAAGTTGCTTAACTTTTGAAAACTTTTGAAAACAAAAGGCATCATGTAAGACTTCACACACATAAACACGGGTAAGTTTTCACCTTAAGCTAACCAAAACATTTGATAGGAAATCCAGTGATATCATAATAGAGTCTAGGGTTTTCAAGTAGAATACAGAAATAACTGGAATGCTTACATCTCACGTTCCAACATAGTTGGGCACAATCAAAACGTACGGCGCTTATTGGAGATTGGATTCCTTACAATGGCAAGGATACCGGGGTACCGCTCATCACAGTACGTGGCCTAGATCAATGTACCGAGGATCCACCCTAAATCCCCTGCAATACAAGACCGGGACAATTCCTTACTGAACAGTCCCGAACAAGACAACCTCGCATTTATCTGCAGATCCAACTGCCCACACAGCCGAATAAAAAGGGACATCTAGACTGGGGAATCTATCGTCCTACTTGGGCATGACCTACTTAGCCTTGCTGCACCTCCCCTGTTTTCGCCATTCCCGGTTGATGAGGCTTGAGGCTACGATTACCTTATAGAACGCATCTATCTTAGAATGCTCATCCTCCACCTGACAGTGTTCTGAAAGCATACAATCCATACAAGTTCGTTCCGGGTTCGAACGAAACCGAAGGCATTATCTCGTTACACTCATTTTGGAATCACCCTCAGAGTTGATGACGATAACCCTTGCACTCGGAAAACCGTCGGCGGCCGTCGGAAAAAGCCGTCGGAAATGAAAACCGTCGGAAATAACTGTCGGCTGTCGTCGGAAAACCGTCGGCGGCCGTCGGGAGGGGGGATTTCCGACGGCTGAAAACCGTCGGCGGCCGTCGGAAGCCGTCGGCGGCCGTCGGAAAAAGCCGTCGGAAATGAAGGCGTCGGGGAGCAGTATTTCCGACGGCTACCGACGGGTGATGCCGTATACATTATCGACGGTTTCCGGCGGTTTCCGGCGGTTTCCGACGGCTTCCGACGGCCGTCGGAAACCGTCGGAAACCGTCGGAAATCAGGCCAATAAGCCGTCGGAACCCGTCGGAAACCGCCGGAAAATTTCGACCAATAAGCCGTCGAGAGCCGTCGGAAGCCGTCGGAAACCTGTTGTTTTTTTTTAAAATCTGCTGCAAATAGAGCCTTCCAACCACATTTCTCTTCCAAACACTACAATATCAATACTGCACAATCAAATAAACAATAATCCAACCAAACATGCAAACCAATACTCCAAAATATTCAATAGACACAGAAATAAACTAAATTAGAATAAAAATAAAATACAAAATATACATAACATTCCAACATTAACAATAATACTAATTAACAATAACTGTTCTAATCATGCATATCCTGATACAGCTACAGAACCAAGTGTATTATACATAATTATACATATCAACAATTAATTGTTCCTTCTACCAAATCATTGTAAACTAAAACTAAACATACCTGCACGAACGAATTAGAAAGCAATGAATCAATCTGCCCCAGATCCAGAGCCAGCCGATGAAGGGAAGCGGCCACCAAACTGCTGCATGTACTCAAATAACTGTGCCGTCTGCATGGCCTGTTGGCGGTTCTGCTCCTCCAACTGCTGAACTCTAGTCTGTAATTCTTCTATACTTGCTAGCTCGCTCTGAGGTCTACTCCGCCGTCTCCTACTCTGACTACTGGACTGCAATAATTGAAAAATAAATAAAATCAAAGTTTATTGTTTTGAAAAGGTAAGAATATCATATTTTAAGTATTTTAAGAAAAATTAAATTATTTACCGCTAAATTGCCAAATCCGTATCGTCGACCATGCTCTGGTGGACTCATAACGGACTCAAAAATAATGTCCTCTTCATCGGTCGTCAGCTGCTCTCGACCCGTATCAGAAAGGAGTTTCTGTCGCTGCTCCATAAACATCTCCTGCATTGACAAATTAATAATATCATATCTTATTTCATAATAATTTGACAACTAAAACAATTACTAATACTGAATAAAATGAAATATGCTTACATGGCTTTTACTGGATTTATCGTCCTGCCATGTGTACGAAACAGTCCCGTCTGGATTAACATGCTCAACAGCATGCGTACGGGTGAACACGTCCATATAGCTGACAGGACCATGTGCCTCGGCTTCCTGAAGTTGATTGTTACATACAATTATTATACATTTAAAATCATATAGCATAAACTATTTACATTTATTATTCAGTAATTAAATTTACCAACTCCTGCCGATACTGCTGAAACGACTTCGATCCTCCGCGATGAGTAACGGGATTCTTATTTCTATTTGCAGAGTTTCTATCTGACTCTGCCTGTACATTCAAAATTTGATACATTATTTTTCAATCACGTTAAATTAATAATTGAAAAAAAATTAGTATACTTGCCTTCGCCTCGTCCGTCTCCCAGTAGCTCAACCAAGCTTGCCACACGCTCTCCCCCATCCACCGTGGTCTCTTCCCGGATTTCTTAACCTCAGATATCGTGTCTCTGTAGTTCTTTCGCATCTTCCTCATCCAGTATGCTCGTGCCAGCTGCATATCATCTGTCTGGATGTCTATCTCAGCCTGTGTTAAAAAAAGATTACACTTTAAACGATAAACGGTAGAAAAACGACAAAAACGAATTAAAAATGGAAAACATAAAAATTACACATACTAGGACATCCTGCCATATGCACTCTATGATGTGCGGAGGGATGGTATCCCACTTTGGCCAGCACGCACTCATCCTACTACGATATGCTGCTCTGGAGACGTCCAACACTACCTTAGTGGGTAGTAGCTCGAACCCCCTGTTTTTAAGTACGATACAGATAAGTACATACGTATAGTATAGAAAAAATAAGATGATGAATAAGATTTAATTTTTACCCATCTGCTTTGGGGGCTAACGTAACAACTGGACGGTGTGGCGCTTGCGATGGGCCACTGCCATCGCCTCCTGAAGAACGGGAAGAGCTCCTCCCTCTATGTGACATAATGATAAACCTGTGACGTTTACACATCATTATATAAGAGAATAAAAACATGATAATGAAATATATTTCATATGAACATGACATCAATGGTATAAATTGCTTAATTATAATGACTGAAATGTAAATAGACATGTAAGTTTGTTATACCTGATTCATGATGGGTGTACTCTTCCTACGATAAGCAGAGTTCATTGCATTTTTAATAAAAATTGCTAAATAAATGACAAATTGAAATAACATAAAACAATAGTAAACGGATTTAGTTTCATAGTTACATCAATTTCATAATACATCAAGAATTCAACATAGTTACATCAATTGCAAAAAAACAGATTCAAATTTATATCAGTCATCATCGTCTTCTGATTCAGATTCGGTCTCGTTTTCGACGATATTTTCCTCTGCACTGTCAAACGCTTCTACCAAAACATTTGATTCATCGATCAAAGGACCAAAATCTGTATGATCGTCTGTAATTATTATTTCGTTATTTTGCTCAAGATCTGCCTGATAAGCTTGTTCGTCCGGAATATTCTTCCCATCGAATGTGAATCTGGCCTTTGTTTTAAAAACTGCAGACCAATCTGCTTTATCTCTTTTTAGAGACGGATAAGGAGCGTAATAAACTTGCAATGCTTGTTTGGCTAGTACAAAAGGATCATACTTGTGATAGTGCGATGTATGCTTTATTTCGATAAGATTATAATCCTTATGCACATTAATTCCAGAACCTGGAACATTGCTAAACCAATTGCATCTAAATAGAAACACCTCCTCCGCGGGTCTTGAGAAATATGTCAGTTGCAAAATTTGTGTTAGAACGCCATAAAAATCATTTAAATGGTTTTCTGGATCGTCACTACCTTTAACAAATACACCAGTATTATTTGTTAATTTTTCTGCACCGTATTCTTTAGTGTTAAATTTGTATCCATTGACGAAATATATTGGATATGTCTTGACCACTCTTTTTGGTCCCATTGCAAGATGTTTCAACCCTTCGTCAACAACACAATTTTTCGGCTCATAAACGTAATTTGAAAACCAACGGGAAAATTCTTTACTGAGATCTCCGTTCGGATGTTCCCGTTCATAAACACTGTTTATATAAACAAATTATTACATTAGGTTATACACGCGCATGCATTACAGAAAAGAATAAAACAAAAATTATTATTTCAGATTACCTAACAAACGGTGCAACCTCGGCACAATTTAGAAGAATATAAGTGTGTGCTACACGAAGATCTCTATCGTCTAGCCATATTTCCACACATTTTCCAGAAGGCCGACCATGTTGTCTAAAAATAGATAACATTGCTTGAGAGGACTCTTGTTCGTCGCCTTCATCATTACGAGGAACACTTTGAAATGAAATATTCACATGGTCACTGAAATAGTGAGAGAAAAAGAACGAAGCTTCTTCTTCGATGTAAGATTTACATATCGAACCTTCAACTCGTGCTTTTTGTCTCACTTTTTTCTTCAGATGATTCAAATATCTATGCAACATTAATTTATATTAACTTCATCTTTCAAATGCAATTAAATTACGTTATAACATATTACATACCTCTCAAATGGATACATCCATCCGTATTGGACAGGACCTCGAAGTCGTGCTTCAGATGGAAGATGAACAGGTAAATGTTCCATCACATTAAAAAAACCTGGCGGAAATATTTTCTCTAATTTGCAAAGCAATATAGGAATGTCCACTTCAAGTTTACGTAAACGTTGCACTTTTAAAGTAGTCGAACAAAGCTCTTTGTAAAACATACTAAGCTCCGTTACTACCTTCCAAACTTTTAACGGCAGTAGTTCTTTAAACATAACGGGAAATAAATTTTCCATCATTATGTGACAGTCGTGAGTTTTCATTCCGCTCAATCTACTATTTTTAAAGTCAACACATCTACGAAGATTTGATGATATCCCATCAGGAAATCTTAACCCTTCCACCCATTTTAACACAGCTTTAACTTGATTATTATCTAATTCGTAACAAGCTTTTGGTTTTTTACTGTCATTTGGTTTCATATGAAGCTCGGGACGTTTGCATAATTCTTCTATATCACGTCTTGATTTCAAATCATCCTTCGTCTTCCCTTTCACATTCAAAATTGTGTTAAACACATTATCAAATACATTTTTCTCATTGTGCATCACATCTATGTTATGGCGAAGCAGAAGATGTTTCCAATACGGCAACTCCCAAAAAATAGTTTGTTTGCACCAGTTATGAACAACTGATTTGCCTTCAATTTCTGTTTGCTCCCCCGTTTCATATATCTTTGGATAGTCCTTAACAAGTTCATATATGTCTTCGCTTGACCATATCGTCGGTGGTTGTCTATTTTCTACTCTATTAGCTAAAAAGTTTTTCTTGTCTCCTCTGAAGGGATGATTTACATGGAGAAAATATCGATGACAGTCAAACCATGAAATTTTCTTACCATGAGGTAAAGAAAACGCTCGTGTTTCATCCATGCAATATGGACATGCTAGACGACCGGCAGTACTCCATCCCGAAAGCATTGCATAGGCAGGAAAATCACTTATAGTCCACAACAAAGAAGCAAACATACGAAAATTTTTCTTCTTTGACACATCGTATGTTTCTACTCCTTCGTTCCACAGTATTTTTAACTCCTCAATCAACGGTTGTAAATATACATCGATTCCTTGTGTCGGATCGTCGGGGCCAGGAACGACAACAGTAAGAAACATATATTGCGTTTTCATGCACATCCATGGAGGTAAATTATACGGTGTGACGATAATGGGCCAGGATGAATATTTAGAACCAAATTGAGAAAATGGAGAAAAACCGTCCGTACATAATCCTAATCTAACATTTCGACTCTCCGCTGCAAAATTTGGATACGTTTTATCGAAATGCTTCCATGCTTCTCCATCGGCCGGATGTGTCAACGTACCCTCTTCCTCCGTTCTCACGCTATGCCACCTCATATTAGACGCAGTTACAGAAGATGCGTATAATCTTTGAAGTCTTGGAGTTATGGGTAAGTAGTGCATACGCTTGTACGGAACTTCCTTACCCTTCTTTTTTCTTGGTTTGTATCTCTCCTGGTTACAAACTTTACAATTTCTAAGGTTTGCGTCTTCTTTCCAAAACAACATGCATCCTTTTAAACATGTATCTATTTTCTGATACGGTAAACCAAAAGCCGACATAAGTTTTTTAACTTCGTAGTGATTTTCACACATTAGATTATCGGGCGGCATATGTCTTTTTGCAGCTTGTACAACAGCCGTAAACCCAGCTTCAGTGATGTTGTATTTTGACTTCATCGCAATGTATTCTGCGATTACTGACAGCTGCGTGCCGCTTTTACAACCATCCCAAATAGGTTTTTTAGCTGCATCTAGTAAATCATAAATTTTCTTAGCTTCAATATTTGGTTCTTCAACATTTACATCATCGTCGTCAACTTCAACCATAGGAAACATTGATCGTGCTGCATCTTCGACCATATTTTCTATACGGGTCGTTGAAACTATTTCGTTAACGACACTTTCAGACTCTACAGAAGTATTTGCTACAACTTCTCCATGCCGATCCCAAACATAATATTCGGGTGTGAAACCGTGTTGGCACAAATGAACTTTCACAATATCTGGTAACAAAAACTTCAAATGTCTACACCTACTACACGGACAACGAATTTCTGGATCGTTTCCGTTATTACTTAAGGCGAATTCAACAAACACGTTTATACCGTTATAAAAATCTTCTTTTATTGAGCCCCTCATTCCTTTTCTTTGGTACATCCATCTCCTTCGATCAACAAAATAATCAATCATTTTTCCTATTTGACAAAATGAGAAGTTCAAAATTTAATATTTATTTTGAAGAATACACATTCGAAAAAGATTATTTTCATGTTCGTATAATATTTTGAATTTAAAGAACAACTTCACAAATTTAAAAATATTTTCAAATAGGGCACATTTCATTTTTTAACGTACGTAACGATTAAAAATATATAATTTTTTTTCATTGGTCAGACATCCTACCTCCCATTACAAACACAGTAAGCATTTACATTTCGTATATTACTTCGTCCCAAACGATTCAATAAAATTTCGGCAGCATTTCCCTTTTGTTCCCTGCATTGTACACAAATGCGTGTACGCAGGAAACAAAAAAGAAAAGTTAGGGCGAAATTTTATGAACCGTTTGAGACGAAGTAGTATACAAAATGTAAATTCTTACTGTGTTCATAACTTGTCCAATACAGGGACAAATCCGACAAACATTGTACCAGATGAATATAAATGGTCGTTTTTCGAAAAAAACGACTATTTATACAACGATCATGTACAACACTCGTCAGACGGGGCCAAAAACTCTCTAAGGGACATTTGTCGGTTAACATGCGCGCATTTTACTCAAAAATACAGTTTTACTCACTGTTCACATTTATATATTAATTTCACACATTTATTCGACGTATTACGCATCAACTTAGGGCTGGTTTAACATTTTGTCATTTTTCAATACACACAATTATAATTTAGAGTAATGCATTTTTTTTGTGTCATAAGTAAAAACGTGCACAATATAATACTCCTAGTTCATTCAATCATTTTATCTTATTCCAAATAACGTATACAATCGTCGAATCAAGGCATACACAACAAAATACATATACATGAACATGCACAAATTATACGTGTTTATCACAATTTCACGATAAAAGATGAAATTGGTATACCATGTGATGCTATAAACCGTTATTACGCTAGTGGAAACAATTGCAATCATTAATTCGCCCTAATTTATCAATTTATGCAAATCTATAATTAGGGTAAAAACTGAATTTTTCATAAAAATAAGAGATTATACCTGAGATTAAGAGTACTGAAGCTTGATTAGAGTGCGTTGGAAGATCCGGAAGCTAAAAATTAGGGATTGGAAGCTTAGGGGTTGAATTTGGGGGGTTTTTTGGGTTTTTTTCGTATGAAATGGAGGAGGAAGAAAGGGCTCGGCTGGCTGGTATAATCGCAAATTTGCGACGGCTTCCGACGGCCGCCGACGGCCCGTCGAAAGCCGTCGGAAAATGGCCGTCGGAAGCCGTCGGTCTTGGCTGTCGGTATTCTGCCTTTTTCTTGTAGTGTTGTTGTTTTGCATTTTTGCCGTGAGTGCAAACTATGTTGCTTATATATATATATATATATATATATATATATATATATATTTATGTGGTGCATGTAAATGTATAGCTTTGCCCAGGCTACCATTTTTATAGATATACATGTGTTGCAAGAAAATTTAGCCCAAACCATCATTTTATTATTTGCGTGCATGACGTACTAAGTGCAAAGTATAAGCTATCTAGGCCATTTTCTAACTTATTTTGGTGCAAGTCCAGGCAATGTAGCTTATGTATTGTATTACGTGTGGGCATGAAATATATTGTCCAGGCTACCAATATTATAAATATTTTATATCAGTAGTGCAGTCTGATGTTTAATTTACTTTGAACCGGTGTTTGGTTCTGAAACGAATTTTTTTGCCGTTATTTTTATAATGGATTTTTACCCCAGTGTTTATATTTGAAGTATGTTGATTTGATGAGATTTTTGATGAAAAAAATTACTGTTGTTTTGACTTCAGTAACCATCAATTTAAAGTGAATTTTCATGCGGCTATCTTGCAACCAAGAAAACACGCAATGCTGATTTTTATATCCGTTTTTACATGTTTTGTAAGCACAATTTCTTTGTCGAAATTGCTATAGAAGTTGCTGTTTTAATCACGTGTTTTTAAATCGTTTTAAAATAAAATTGTTTCCAAAAAATTTACAATTTACTCTTTCAAAAGATTGAGGAATCGATTTAAACGCTTTAGCAAAATTAAGGACTATGAACCCTTACTTTTACTGATTCGATTAATTCCGGACTTGTCCATTTGAGAACGTTAAAATTATATATATATATATATATATATATATATATATATATATATATATAATACACAATTTTGCACTTTCAAGGAAACGATGAAGAGATTTAAACGATTTAGCAAAAGTGCGGAATATGGAACCACGCTTTTACTAATTCGGTTAATTCCAGACTCGTTAATTGAAATATTTGCCGTGGAGTTGTTGTTTGAAAATTTTGATGATTTTGTTGGGCTTTCGAGCCACTATGATGGACCTTCGGGTCAATTACCAGTACTAGGCCTTCGGGTCATTTGTTTGACCTTCGGGTCATTCGTTGGGCGCCAAATATTATAATGACAGTACTTGGTAGGCTTCGGGCATATGAGATGCACGTGCGGCATAGCTTAGACTCGCCATATGCTAGGATCAATCCACTTTTATGCTGATTTTCTAGTTATCTTATTTTGATTTCTAGATTTTTTGGTATTGCTGTTTTGAATTCAATTTTGAATTTGGAAGTTGATTTTGATGGAGTTTAATGAGTTAATTTTGATGGAGTTTAATGAGATTTCTTCATTTAAACTATGTTGATTATTTATGTTGAATAATCTCATTCGAGGTTGTGATTAACTTGCTTTGGTGTTGTTTATCCTGTATTCATTTCTAAGTTTAAAATAGACTGATCCGTTTAATATTTTATTTTAAATAATACTCGTGTCAGACCGAGTTATTTTAGGATAATCGCTATCTCTGATTCAGTTGCCGCTTTAGCTTTTGGGATTTCACCTCATCTTTTGTTTAGGCTTCGAGGTGTTACTTTTGGTGTACTGACTCTCGTCTCATGTATGTTATGATGACATATATATGTACATTTGGTTCATGTGAACCATCGAGTGTTGTAGCATGTATCTAGACTTACTTCCGCTATATCTGATATTTCTGTTCTGATGTGATTATTCTTATTCGTGTTGTTGTTATCATGAGTTGTTCTGATTTTTTCATAAGCCACCGTGGTTTCGTTTTAGATTTGGATTGAATGTATATCGTTGGGAGTAATTTACACAACTCCTATCGATGTAATCAATACTCGTCTAAGGCATAACTTGCGGATGGTCGCTTCTAAGAAGCCTTATTCTTCGCAATAGCAGACGTTATTACCTTTTAATAGCCTTTATTATTGTGAACATAGAGGTGGGGCGTCATAGTCTACATACGTATTCATTAACCATGCAAATTTTTTATATGTTGCACTTACACAATATACACTGTTACTATATTTGAATATACTTATATTTCTTGCCATGTTTAAATTGATTGCCGATGACATTTAATAAATCATTAATCTACTGAAAGAGAGAGATACGAAAGGTTTCTCTCTCCAGTTGAAGCTATTTCTTCCCTTAATCGATTACAAAGGTTTTAAAGAAGAATATAAAAGGTTTTCTTCTTAAATTAAGTTTAATGAGTAACTGCTACATCCATGTGTGTGTTTGATAGAGTTAAGGGGTATGTCCTAGGGACGAATACTATCCAAATGTTGGGCAGTGTATTACTGATGACTGTTGGGACACCAAGAGGTTATGTATTGTAACGTTTTTTTGACTATCGAACGTCGACACTCAATGCATGTATGGTATTCAAATGTCGAACATCCAATCGTCAGAAAGGCGAATTGTGAGGATAAAATAAAAAGAACAACTGGGGAAATGGAATCTCATAGTGGAAACGACAACATATAATATAACATAGACAATATAAACTGTCACTCCAAGATAAAAGGTACATTAGAGTTAAAAACAAACCACATCAGCTGATAGTTATAATTTCCTGACCTTACGATTGCCGATAGGTATATTATATTATACAGCGGAAAATAAAATACTACGGTAGGTGAACATCCAGCTCTTCTCCAAAATGTCAACCTGGAAAATACTTGGCCTGACCCGAGCATTATAATAAAATAACAGCTAGATCAGTCTAGAAAACCAGAGTGAGGAAACTCAAGGGATATTGTAAGCATAAAATAATTGATGGGACAAAACGTGGAATGGAGTTTCACCATATAAGAACATCATCCATACATAAGAGAATGGTCAAACAATTGAAACAAATCCAAACACGAAGGATAGATATAAGTAAGGACAAATCACGTACTTGAAGAATGTACAAAATCCAGACTTGAAGAATGGAAAAAAAATTAAACACAGAGAAGGTCACAAGGCACTTCTCGATGCAATTAAGAAAGAATCAACTCCAAGGTTCGAATTAAAACAAGGACAATGAATTTATCCAACATGACTAGGAGGATGCGCCTCCTACACTGAAAGTATCCTCTAGATAAAATATACTTGAGACCCTACGCTAAACAAGCAACACTTTCAGGATCTTCCAAGCTAGACCCCATTAAATCCACATGCATTCAAATATACCCACGTCACCGGATGCATGCTACCAGCAACTTTCTAGATAAATATGATTGTACCCCGATGGGTTTGACCCAACTGGCTTGGCTCACTGTGACGACCCGTCTTTCATTCCACAGAAAGACGCATCATCAATAAGAAAGAAAAAGGTAGAATCAGAATAGAAAGAAGAAAGAACTCAACCATATCAGAATCTCACAGCAGAAACGGAACAAAATATAATATAACAAATAGATATTACATAGTCATTTACATCAGAGTGACACAAATACACATCATCATCACATTAGACAGTTATAAGGTTCTGTCTAATACATTACATTCCATTACAACAGACAAAGTCTACAACACAGCTTAGCGGAAATATAGATATAGCTACGTCTGGACTCCTGCTCCATGCTCTCTAATATTCGTCAAGCCAAAACATGATCTCTTGGCTACTCATAAAAATTTGAGTACCCGAGAGTTTAAGAAAAACAGAAATAAACTCCGGGTCAGACATGGGTCTGGTGTGAGTAAACGGTTAAAAGTTGCTTAACTTTTGAAAACTTTTGAAAACAAAAGGCATCATGTAAGACTTCACACACATAAACACGGGTAAGTTTTCACCTTAAGCTAACCAAAACATTTGATAGGAAATCCAGTGATATCATAATAGAGTCTAGGGTTTTCAAGTAGAATACAGAAATAACTGGAATGCTTACATCTCACGTTCCAACATAGTTGGGCACAATCAAAACGTACGGCGCTTATTGGAGATTGGATTCCTTACAATGGCAAGGATACCGGGGTACCGCTCATCACAGTACGTGGCCTAGATCAATGTACCGAGGATCCACCCTAAATCCCCTGCAATACAAGACCGGGACAATTCCTTACTGAACAGTCCCGAACAAGACAACCTCGCATTTATCTGCAGATCCAACTGCCCACACAGCCGAATAAAAAGGGACATCTAGACTGGGGAATCTATCGTCCTACTTGGGCATGACCTACTTAGCCTTGCTGCACCTCCCCTGTTTTCGCCATTCCCGGTTGATGAGGCTTGAGGCTACGATTACCTTATAGAACGCATCTATCTTAGAATGCTCATCCTCCACCTGACAGTGTTCTGAAAGCATACAATCCATACAAGTTCGTTCCGGGTTCGAACGAAACCGAAGGCATTATCTCGTTACACTCATTTTGGAATCACCCTCAGAGTTGATGACGATAACCCTTGCACTCTGAATCTTCATCTTCACTTGAGATTCACGACCTAACGCTTCATTTGGATCGATGTGGTTTTTGGATATCCAAATCTAGAAACCCAATCCCGGTCTCATCGAAATCCAAACCGTCATCTTTTAGGTCCAAGTTGTTTTAAAGTTTAAAACAATTCATTTCAATTCAATTCAATACTTGAATCCACACAACATTTGACATAGATAAATATCATATATTTATCATGGATACATCAAATATCATATCACAGAATATCACAACATATCATCCAATAAATATAATCCAATAGATATCATCCAACATATATCATCCAATGGATATCATCCAATAGATATCATCCAATAGATATCACCCAATAAATATCATCCCATATAGACATCCTACACAAACAATCGTCCATAAACTGGAATTATTAATCCACGTTATAATTAATTTAATCACCTTAAATTAAGTTAATTACTTAAGAATTAATCTCCTAATCCTGCCTAAACAATCATTAATTAATTACAAACATTTAATTAATTAATCACTTCTTGATTATTCTTTCAATACATTATTAATCTCCATCACAGATTAATTATCCTTTAATTATCAATTGATAAACCTCAATTTATTAATTAATCTCCTGTAATACAAAGTAATCAACCTTTAGTTACTTTTATAATCAATTAATTAACTTTTAATTAACTGATCAATTATCCATTAACTATTAATTAATAACCTTAATTATTAATCAATATCTCTCAATTACAAATTAATAAATCCATAATTACTCTTAAAATTAATTAACTAATCATTAACTAACTAATTAATTATCTCTTAATTATTAATTAATAAAACTTAATTATTAATTAACAACCTTAATTACAAATTAATCAATCCATAATTATCAATTAATCAATCCTTAATTATCATTGATTAATTCTTAATTACCCTTGATTAATATTTAATCACCTTCGATTAATCCTTAATTACCCTCTGATTAATCCTTAATCAACTTTTGATAAATCAATTAATTAATATTTAATTATAGATTAATCATCCTTTAAGTATTAACTAAATAAACCTAATCATTAATTAATAAAACTTAATTACAAATTAAGTATATCTTAATTATTAATTAAGTAACCTCTAATTACTTAATTAACAACTCTCCACTTACTAAATTAATCAAATCATAATTACTTGATTAATTCATTCTTAATTACTTAATTACTCAATTAATTAATCTCTGATCATTAATTAACAATCTTTAATTAATAATCCTTAATTATAATTAATTAATCCTAAATTAATTAATTAATAACCCTTAATTAATTATTAATTAAACCAATTAATTACTCTTGATTAATTACTTAATTAATCCTTTATAATTAAATAAATCAAATTAATTAATTATACTTAATTTCGATAATTAACCTAGTTTATCTCAAGGCATTAAACCTTTAATCATCTCAAGATAAAATATTATCTTATTAATACCTTTATTAGCATTAACATTTAAAAACATTATAATTTATCTATAATTAGTTACATCATTAATTAAGTTTTAAAATGAATAAACATTTAACTTGATAATTTTAAAGTTATCAAAGCTTTATTTCCTAAAAAAACTTAAAACATTTTCAAGTAAAGGTTTCAAAACTAATTACAATTTGTATTTTAAAACTTACTTTTATATAATCTTAAACTTACATTTTTAAATTAATGTTTTAAAATCACTTTAAATTTCATTTAACAAAATATTAATCTAAACATCTTTTAAAACTTTATAACCAATTGTTTAAGAAATAATTATTATACATAAAGTAAGTTTATATAGAAGTTTAAACTAGATTTAACTTCAAATTTCAAAAATATTTGATTTTAAAATATTCTAAAAACTGTTTTAAACAGTTGCTTCGAGTTTTACCCGAAGGCCACTCGGGCCTATCCCCGAGTCAATCCACTTTTCTACCCATTTTTAAAATTTTAGTCTAAAATTTAAGTTTTAAACTTACAGGCCTAATCCTGCAAATTACTCAAGTTCAAACTCGAGTAATCTTCCCAAAAACACGACATCATCTTCGAGTTCGAATCACTACCCAATCACAAACTCAGACACCCAAATTTCCTTGTGCACCTGCGCAATCAACATCGACGCCGATGATCCCCTCTGGTGACGCCGACACACCATCCATCACTTCAACATCAACGCTCGATCATCCAAACACACTCACAATTCTAAAACCAAAATCGAGCATAGAAGATGAAACGCAACAAGAAACGTTGCCAGGAAATTTTCTCGCAGCCACTACTCCGATCATCGGAGTTGCTACCCCTCCGGCTACGCCATGCTGACACCCCAAGCTACCATTACCTAAAATTCCAAGCCTCTCGATGCACCAAAGAAAATGAAGAAACCAAATCGTCCAGCGCGACCAAAACTAGGTTTAGAAACCTATTTGCTTTGCCGCCGACACCACAATGATCAAACACCCCATCTTCCATTTTTCCTCGCCTCACCGCACAGTCCTCCGCCACCAGACAAAGCCCCGACCATCCTAGACCCTTAGGCCATCAATACTTGCTCAGAAACCCAAATCCAGTCATCTTTAAAATACTCAACTAATACAACATTATAAATCATGATTTTCATTTTAAAAATCATGTTTTCCTAAGTCAATTCAAGATATAAACTTGAATCATCATCATTCAACACTTGATTTTACCATGCATTTTAAACTGTTGCTGCATTCCTTGGTTCCAGAACTAAATTTAAACCTATATTGTTTTAAATAATTTTTAAACTTCAATTTATGATTAAACAAACATATATTGTTTGTATCTCTAAACCTAACAAATATTGAATGATTAGATTTTGATTTTTGATCAAACTTTTATTTCCTGAACCAAGAACAGAGATATAAAAGTACAACAGACATGCACATATACAAACATTCATATCATAGAGATAACTCACATATATGCTCAATCAAGCATTATTCATCTTAAACTTCACAAGCAAACAGAAGTATATTAACTTAAATTTTAATTTCATTTGTTTACTCACTAGATCTTTAAAAAGCAGAGACTGGAAGCTTGAATTGCTTAGATTTCTTTGAAGCTGGAAAGCTTTGAACACTGAATTTTCTATTCTCTTTTTAGAATTGAAAAGATTTTGATTTAAACCCTGTAACTTCATAATTTTTCTTGAAAGGATTGCTTGAAATTGAACTTTCTGGTTGCATTTAAAAATCTGATACAGGCTTGCTTACTGTTTTGATGCTTGAGTTTGAGGAGTTTACTGGTTTGCATTTGAAAATCTGAAGTTCTGTATTTTGAAAACCTACTATAATACTTTCAGGATTCGATTTGTTTTGAGGAGGTGATTTTAGATTTGCTTGCAAATCATTGATTTGAAAAATGGCTACAGGTTTTAGTTTTATTTAATCTGAGATTTGAGAAAATATTACAGGTTGAATTATTTTGGTTTGAAGTTTCAAATCTGAAAATGGTTCCAGGCTAAATACCTCAAGATTTTTGATTTGAGAAAAAAAATGTGTTTACATGTTGAAAAGAAACAGGGTTTGATTTTGATTCGAGGAGTGTTTGATTTGAGTTAGAGGATGGGTTTTCAGGTTTGATTCTAAAGAATCTCTGGTTTGTAAAGATAGTTTACAGATGTTGAGTATCTTTAGAAATAAAATAAGAAAAAGAGATGGCAAAAAGAAGAGATGGGTTTATAAAATGTGGATTTAGGATTTATTTGGAATTAAGGAAAAATAAAAATTAATTTTTCCACTTGTCTCAATTATCAACACTTGTCATTACTAATTTTAATTATCTTACAAGTGTTTTTGTAAGCTTTATTATCCTATCACTTGTAATACTTCATTTTTATTTATCTTTAAAAGATTTTAAAAAGCTTTTTAAATTAATTTTCGTAGTAAATAAATACGTTTGTAAATTAATAAATGCTTCTAAAATTTATATAAATAAATTTTTTAAACAAAAATAAAGTATAAACCAATTATATTTTAAATAAAATCATATAAAATATTTTTAATCCATTTTAAAATGTTAACATAAACCTTTTTCTATTTATTTTACAATTTAATAAACACTATCTTAATTTATAGAAATTAATTCTTTTTTAGGAAAATAAATTCTGTTTTAAATAAAACTCATTCGTATATTTTATATCAAAATAATTTCAAGATATATATATATACCCTTTTAAATTCATATTTAAATCTAAATGCAACTCAAATTCAAAATCAATTCAAATATATATATATATATATTAATTATAAACAAACACATTATTACTTTTGAAAATAATAACTTTATTTAAAAAAATCAATTTTAGAATTAATCTCAATTATATATATAAACTCCTTATTAACTCAAAAATAATAATTCTATTTCAGAATTCATTTATAAATCAACACCAACTATATTTGAAAATAATTATTTCATTTAAAAATCTATTTATAAAACATTATCAATTAAATTTGCAAATAATTATTCTATTAAGAATCCATTTATAACTATATTTAAAATCATTATGTTATTAATTATTTTGGTTATTTATATTTGAAAATAACAATTTTATAAATTTTAATTAATTTATTAAGAAGATTATCACATTTTAAATTCCTCGAAATTTCGGGATATCACATTTCTCCCCCCTTAAAAGAATTTCGTCCTCGAAGTTTAAAACAGAGATAATCCAAAATCTTTTATTTCATTTAACCATCCAAACATCTATATCAACCATACACTATTAACTAAACAACAATTCATTCGAATAAATAATTTATTCGAACAAACAATTTATTCAAACAACCAATTTATTTGTATAAACAAATTATTCAAATCAAACAACTCAAGCTATCTGTACACAGGTCCGGATAAGCCTTCCTATAACTATCCAGAGTTTCTCAAGATAAACTCTGAAATCCTAGTTCCACAAAACCTAAACCAGCTAAATCACTATGACCTACAGCTTCCTCTTACTCCGATCAAAAATCTGAACCAAAAATCAGACCAGACTTAAAAAAAACTAGCTCAACTACCAGATCATACTGAACTACAGATCCTAAATAAGACAGATAATTCACGTATTTCCTCAGATGAGATACGTGAATAACAACATGAATTGCAGCCATCCAAACTGGCAATACAATCCTGTAGACCATAACACTAGTCTCTACAAGCATTCGGACAGACTAATACATCTTGGAGCAAGTTATCCCGTCTTTCCAAATCTGATAATTCCTTTAAAATTGGGAATCTTTGACAAAGACTAAATCTCCAATCTCAAATTCTGTCTTTGTCTCCTGTCCACAAATCCTTCTGATGATCCTGTGTTGCTTTCAAACTCTTCTAGATAATCTCCACCTTCGCAGATGCCTCTCGGATCAAACTGGACAAGAGCAAGGCGATCTCTCGACTCTACCCAAAAGAATGGGAATCTACCAGGTCTTCCATACAAAGCTCCATAGGGTGCCATCTAGATACTCGCCTGATTATAGAACGAGAACTCCATTCAATACAGATGGTCCTTCCAAGACTCATCAAAATCCTAAACACAGCCCTCAACATAATCTCAAAAAATTTATCAGCCCTTCTGTTAGACCGTCGATCTGGGAATGATAGGCTAAACTCAAATTCAAACTCAAAGCTGATCACAAAGTCTTCAAAAATTCTGCTGGAGAAGATAGGATCACGGTCGCTAACAATCCTGCCTGAAACACCCTGCAGTTGGACAAACTCCTTCAAGAAAACTCATCCAAAGATGCTACAATACGGGTTGCCTTGACCGGAATAGGATGGGTGCTCTAAATTAACTGATATTCAATTACCCATATTCCATTTCCCTCATTAGTCCTTGGCAAACCATGACGAAATCCAAAGAAATCATTTCTCACTTCACTTTAGAACTTCTAAGGCTACAATAACTTACGATCTTCTGCTGATCACCTTCACTTGTTGATTGACCACACATCTTCTGACGAAAGCAGCTACATCCTTCTTCATGCTCAGCTACCAGAAGATTTTTTGATAAAACTCCTTGCCACAAATCCTTCCGATGATCTTCAATGTTCCTTGACCATCAGTCCATCCATAACAGGCACACACGCATCATCCGCGTAGAACTCAACTTACTCTTGCCATCCAGAATAGCTAGAACAGGCACACTGGTAAGCCTTGCCTTCAAATACAAGAAAGCCTCTTCACACTTGGGTCCACTAAACTTTGTTCCTTCCTGAGTCAACTCAAAGAAATCTTGGGTCAGCTTCTCCAACTCTTCTCTCCTCCTTCGGCGCAATCCTACTACTAGGCCAAACAACAAGCACTGCTTCTGGAACTGAGACGATCCGAAACTCTAACTCTCTTGATGAAGGCAAACCTTCACTCCTTCGAAAACATCCGGACAGTCTCAAACCACAATGATGGACTTTACGCCTCCTGGAGATGCCTTGCTTCCAAGCAACAGATACTCAAAAGAATTCCGGAATCATCGCAAGTCACTTTTGCGATTCCTCCCAACTCAGCCTACAAAGAAACAATCCTTACTATCCATCCAATCCAGAATAAGATCAAAAACTTCGGGATCCAATACCAATGGGTCACAAGAAATCTATGGGGGAGATAAGAAATCTTAAGCTTCTGCAGATCTTATCTATCTTGGTTACTCCACCTATAGGATTAGATACAAGGATAGGACGGTCAACCAAACAAAGAGAAAGAGATGAAACTCCTCTAGAACTCCTGTTGGAAATCCGAACAGATACCCAACAAATTAAGATAGGTATATACTTATATAAAAATTACAAATACGCGTTCTCAAGATAGATAACACTCCAGAGCCTAGGTATTATCTCAACCTATGCTCTGATACCAATTGTGACGACCCACATTTAATTCCACAGAAAGACGCATCATCAATAATAAAGAAAGAGGTAGAATTGGAATAGAAAGAAGAAAGAACTCAACCATATCAGAATCTCACAGTAGAAATGGAACAAAATATAATATAACAAATAGATATTACATAGTCATTTACATCAGAGTTACACAGATACACATCATCATCACATTAGACAGTTATAAGGTTATGTCTAATACATTACATTCCATTACAACAGACAAAGACTACAACACAGCTTAGCGGAAATATAGATATAGCTACGTCTGGACTCCTGCTCCATGCTCTCCAATATTCGTCAAGCCAAAACCTGATCTCTTGGCTACTCATAAAAATTTGAGTACCCGAGAGTTTAAGAAAAACAGAAATAAACTCCGGGTCAGACGTGGGTCTGGTGTGAGTAAACAGTTAAAAGTTGCTTAACTTTTGAAAACTTTTGAAAACAAAAGGCATCACGTAAGACTTCCCACACATAAACACGGGTAAGTTTTTACCTTATGCTAACCAAAACATTTGATAGGAAATCCAATGATATTATAATAGGGTCTAGGGTTTTCAAATAAAATACAGAAATAGCTGGAATGCTTACATCTCACGTTCCAACATAGTTGGGCACAATCAAAACGTACGACGCTTATTGGAGATTAGATTCCATACAATGGCAGGGCTACTGGAGTACCGACCGTCACAGTACATGGCCTAGATCAATGTACCGAGGATCCACCCTAAATCTCCTGCAACACAAGATCGGGACCATTCCTTACTGAACAGTCCGAACAAGACAACCCCGCAGTTGGCTGCAGATCCAACTGCCCACACAGCCGAATAAAAAGGGACATCTAGACAGGGGAAGCTCTCGTCCTACTTGGGCATGGCCCACTTAGCCTTGCTGCACCTCCCATGTTTTAGCCATTCCCGGTTGATGAGGCTTGAGGCTACGATTACCTTATAGAACACATCTATCTTAGAATGCTCAACGTCAACCTGATGATGTTCTGAAAGCATTCAATCCATACAAGTTTGTTCCAGGTTCGAATGAAACCAAAGGCATTATCTTGTTACACTCATTTTGGAATCACCCTCAGAGTTAACGACGATAACCCTTGCACTCTGAATCTTCATCTTCACTTGAGATTCACGACCTAAAGCTTAATTTGGATCGATGTGGTTTTCGGATATCCAAATCTGAAAACCCAATCCTGGTCTCATCGAAATCCAAAACGCCATCTTTTAGGTCCAAGTTGTTTTAAAGTTTAAAAAAATTCATTTCAATTCAATTCAATACTTGAATCCACACAGCATTTGACATAGATAAATATCACACATTTATCACGAATACATCAAATATCATGTCATAGATATCACAACATATCATCCAATAGATATAATCCAGTAGATATCATCCAACAAATATCATCCAATGGATATCATCCGATAGATATCATCTAATAGATATCACCCAATAAATATCATCCCATACAGATATCCTACATAAACAAGCATCCATAAACAGGAATTATTAATCCATGTTATAATTAATTTAATCACCTTAAATTAAATTAATTACTTAAGAATTAATCTCCTAATCCTGCCTAAACAATCATTAAATAATTACAAACATTTAATTAATTAATCACTTCTTGATTATTCTTTCAATCCATTATTAATCTCCATCACAGGTTAATTATCCTGTAATTATCAATTAATAAACCTCAATTATTAATTAATCTCCATTAATACAAAGTAATCAACCCTTAATTACTTTTATAATCACTTAATTAACTAATTAATTATCCATTAACTATTAATTAATAACCTTAATTATTAATCAATATCTCTCAATTACAAATTAACTAATCCATAATTACTCTTAAAATTAATTAATTAATCATTAACTAACTAATTAATTATCTCTTAATTATTAATTAATAAAACTTAATTATTAATTAACAACCTTAATTACAAATTAATTAATCCATAATTATCAATTAATCGATCCTTAATTATCATTGATTAATTCTTAATTACCCTTGATTAATCCTTAATCACCTTTGATTAATCCTTAATTACCCTCTGATTAATCCTTAATCAACTTTTGATAAATCAATTAATTAATATTTAATTATAGATTAATCATCCTTTAATATTAATTAAATAAACCTAATCATTAACTAATAAAACTTAATTACAAATTAAGTATATCTTAATTATTAATTAAGTAACCTCTAATTACTTAATTAACAACTCTCTACTTACTAAATTAATCAAATCTTAATTACTTGATTAATTCATTCTTAATTACTTAATTACTCAGTTAATTAATCTCTGATCATTAATTAACAATCTTTAATTAATAATCCTTAATTATAATTAATTAATCCTAAATTAATTAATTAATAATTAATTATTAATTAAACCAATTAATTTCTCTCAATTAATTACTTAGTTAATCCTTTATAATTAAATAAATCAAATTAATTTATTATACTTAATTTCCACAATTAACTTAGTTATCTCAAGGCATTAAACATTTAATCATCTTAAGATAAAATATTATCTTATTAATACCTTTATTAAAATTGACACTTAAAAACATTATAATTTATCTTTACTTAATTACATCATTAATTAAGTTTTAAAATAAATAATCATTTAACTTGATAATTTTAAAGTTATCAAAGCTTAACTTCCTAAAAAAAACTTAAAACATTTTCAAGTAAAGGTTTCAAAACTAATTACAATTTGTATTTTAAAACTTACTTTTATATAATCTTAAACTTACATTTTTAAATTAATGTTTTAAAATCACTTTAAATTTCATTTGACAAAATTTAACTTAAAAATCTTTTAAAACTTCATAACCAATTGTTTATATAGAAGTTTAAACTAGATTTAACTTCAAATTTCAAAAATATTTGATTTTAAAACATTCTAAAAAACTATTTTAAACAGTTGCTTCGGGTTTTACCCAAAGCCACTAGGGCCTATCCCCGAGTCAATCCACTTTTCTACCCATTTTTAAAAATTTAGTCTAAAATTTAAGTTTTAAACTTGCAGGCCTAATCCTGCAAATTACTCGAGTTCAAACTCGAGTAATCTTCCCAAAAACATGACATCATCTTTGAGTTTGAATCACTACCCAATCACAAACTCAGACACCCAAACTTCCTTGTGCACTTGCGCAATCAACATCGACGCCGATGATCCCCTCTGGTGACGTCGACACGCCATCCATCACTTCAACATCAACGCTCGATCATCCAAACACACTCACAATTCTCAAACCAAATTCGAGCATGGAAGATGAAACCGCAACAAGAAACGTTGCCAGGAAATTTTCTCGTAGCCACTACTCCGATCATCGGAGTTGCTACCCCTCCGGTTACGCCATGCCGACACCCCAAGCTACCATTACCTAAAATTCCAAGCCTCTCGATGCACCAGAGAAAATGAAGAAACCAAATCTTCCAGCGCGACCAAAACTAGGTTTAGGAATCCATTTGCTTTGCCGCCGACACCACAATGATCAAACACCCCATCTTCCATTTTTCCTCGCCTCACCGCACAGTCCTCCATCACCAGACAAAGCCCCGACGATCCTAGACCATTAGGCCATCAGTAGTTGCTCAGAAACCCAAATCCAGTCATCATTAAAATACTCAACCAATACAACATTATAAATCATGATTTTCATTTTAAAAATCATGTTTCCTAAGTCAATTCAAGATATAAACTTGTATCATCATCATTCAACACTTGATTTTACCATGCATTTTAAACTATTGCTGCATTCCTTGGTTCCAGAACTAAATTTAAACCTATATTGTTTTAAATAATTTTTAAACTTCAATTTATGATTAAACAAACATATATTGTTTGTATCTCTAAACCTAACAAATATTGAATGATTAGATTTTGATTTTTGATCAAACTTTTATTTCCTGAACCAAGAACAGAGATATAAAAGTACAACAGACATGCACATATACAAACATTCATATCATAGAGATAACTCACATATATGCACAATCAAGCATTATTCATCTTAAACTTCACAAGCAAACAGAAGTATATTAACTTAAATTTTAATTTCATTTGTTTACTCACTAGATCTTTAAAAAGCAGAGACTGGAAGCTTGAATTGTTTAGATTTTCTTTGAAGCTGGAAAGCTTTGAACACTGAATTTGCTAATCTCCTTTTAGAATTGAATAGCTTTTGATTTAAACCATGTAACTTCATAATTTTTCTTTAAAGGATTGCTTCACATTGAACTTTCTGGTTGTATTTAAAAATATGCTACAGGCTTGCTAACTATTTTGATGCTTGAGTTTGAGGAGTTTACAGGTTTGCATTTGAAAATCTGAAGTTCTGTATTTTGAAAACCTGCTATAATACTTTCAGGATTCGATTTGTTTTGAGGAGGTGATTTCAGGATTGCTTGCAAATCATTGATTTGAAAAATGGCTATAGAGTTTAGTTTTAGCTAAACTGAGATTTGAGAAAATATTACAGGGTTGAATTATTTTGGTTTGAAGTTTCAAATCTAAAAATGGTTCCAGGCTAAATTCCTCAAGACCTTTGATTTTAGAAAAAAATTGTGTTTACAGGTTGAAAAGAAACAGGGTTCGATTTTGATTTGAGGAGTGTTTGATTTGAGTTTGAGGATGGGTTTTCAGGTTTGATTCTAAAGAATCTCTGGTTTGTGAAGATAGTTTACAGATGTTGAGTATCTTTAGAAATGAAATAAGAAAAAGAGATGGCAAAAAGAAGATATGGGTTTATAAAATGTGGATTTAGGATTTATTTGGAATTAAGGAAAAATAAAAATTAATTTTGCCACTTGTCTCAATTATTAACACTTGTCATTACTAATTTTAATTATCTTACAAGTGTTTTTGTAAGCTTTATTATCCTAACACTTGTAATACTTCATTTTTATTTATCTTTAAAATATTTTAAAAAGCTTTTTAAATTAATTTTCCTAGTAAATAAATACATTTGTAAATTAATAAATGCTTCTAAATTTTATATAAATAAATCCTTTAAAAGAAATAAAGTATAAACCAATTATATTTTAAATAAAATCATGTAAAATATTTTTAATCCATTTTAAAATGTTAACATAAACCTTTTTATATTTATTTTATAGTATTTAATAAACACTATTTTAATTTATAGAAATAAATTCTATTTTAAATAAAACTCATTCATATATTTTATATCAAAATAATTTCGAGATATATATATATACACTTTTCAATTCATATTTAAATCTAAATGCAACTCAAATTCAAAATCAATTCAAATATATATATTAACTATAAACAAACACATTATTACTTTTGAAAGATAATAACTTTATTTAAAAAAATCTATTTTAAAATTAATCTCAATTATATATATAAACTTCTTATTAACTCAAAAATAATAATTCTAATTTCGAATTCATTTATAAATCAACACCAACTATATTTGAAAATAATTATTTCATTTAAAAATCTATTTATAAAACATTACCAATTAAATTTGCAAATAATTGTTCTATTAAGAATCCATTTATAACTATATTTAAAATCATTATGTTATTAATTATTTTGGTTATTTATATTTGAAAATAACAATTTTATAAATTTTAATTAATTTATTAAGAAGATTATCGCATTTTAAATTCCTCGAAATTCCGGGATATCACACTCCCACTCGCTCTTTGGTTTTAGTTATCCATGGTGTTTGATGCCAATGTTCAAAATGAGCAACAATGCATCTTAGATCGACGAAACACAAAGAAGGATATCAAAATCTATAGTCGATGAATCAACTATCGAAAACAAACTAATGCTACTCTAGGGAAAAATGAAGTTGGATAAGTTATGGCAGTGTCGCTTCCTATCTTGACTCAACGGTATTCTTAGCTTAAGAATAGCAAGAGTTCAAATGCCCCAAATGAGCAAAAAAATCATCTTGAATCGACGAAACACAAAGGAGGATATCGTAATCGACGGTCAAGAATTCAACTATCAAGAGTAAACAAATAATTCTATATGGAAATTAGATCACATACACTTTTCACCGATAAAATAAATCATGCTTTCAAAACATTTGATTCATACTTGTGCTTGATTTTCACATCATATTTGTAAAACACTTTAAAAATACCCTTAGCTTGATTTAAAAAGAAGGGTAAAAAACAAATGTCATTAAAATATTGTTTACTACAAATCCATTACAATTTACACTTATCTTGATTTTTAAACATTCCTTTCTAAAGATTTCTACATTTATAAATTATCATTAAAAACAACGTTTATTATCCTAGAAGGTAGTAAATCAATTTAAATACTTTTACTAATTTTAAACAATGTCAATCATCTTGAAAGATATTTGATATAGTTCTTTTATAAATTTTAAAACCACATTAATTATCCCCAAAGACAATAAATCAAATTACACTCTACTTGTATACTTAAAACAACATTAATTGTCCCTAAAGATAATAAATGAAATTTGTAGTCTTTTTGTAAATTGAAAACAATATTAATTATCCAGAATGATAGTTAATCAAATTTATAATCATTTATAAATTTAAAATAACATTAATTATCCCAAAAGATATTAATCAAATTTATAAATTATGTTATAAATTTTAATCAATACCTTACCTTTATTTCCAAAATCCTCAAAATATTTGAAAATATAGTTTAAACAACTTTCAAAGTGCAAAAACGCGATCAAATGTTTATTTTGTAAAAATACAAGCACAAGTTCAACACATACAAGGGTTTAAGGAGATGATGTATCATAAGTGACGGTATATCAAAAATTGTTATAAAGACACTTACATAAATCAAACAGTATGTCAAAAATATTTCAACCAAATCAACATAAACAATATAAGAACATAAATATATCAATAGTAGCGAGAAACCCCTTAGGGTCTCTCTGCAGAAATCTCCTATAAGTCTCATATATATGCACTTCGAAGTGTCCCGTTGTGACTTATGTGCTATGAAAACACTCTGATTTCTCCTTTTTGTCCCTTGTAACAAAATAATATTTATGCCATCTACCATCAGCCATCAAGCAGGAACTCCGATCCGAACAAACAATCAAGAAATAATAACAAACATATTATTATCAACAATTAGCAATCAATATCTAACCTTCATATATTAATTAATTCTCATTTTAGTTAACTTCAAAAATAATCCTTTTTACTTTGCAAGCACAGAATGGTGATTTATTCTCTCGATGGATGTCTAAAATAATCTATTCAATTTTATTATAGTGAAACTATATTTTATTCTACTAAATAGATATCCCAAAGTACAACTAGTCTAACCACGTTAAACGTGATTAATTTAAATCGCTATAATTTTATCATTAGTTTATACTTCATTAAAACTACCAATTATCAATCAAACATTGAATAATAATCTATAGTAACAAAGATAACATATAGTTTAATTAGAGAAGAGTAAACTCGTTACAATTCCAATTGATGCTTTCGCGTTTTGGTTTGATCTAAAATCGAATGACGTTCGATCTTAGCTCAAAAACCTACTAGCTTCAATTCAAGGAACCCAAAACCGATGTGTAGATAATGTCGACATGAATCCAACGCAAAAACCCACATCCAAATCTGACCTTATTGAGAAAGATATTGTTTTTATAAGAAGTTGAATCAATTAAATTTTTAATTAACCAATTAATCACTAATTACTTAAATAATCTTCTTTCCCAAATCAAATAAATCCCACCACTGACATTCGTGCATATGGATATACCCATCAATGTCGATCTTCCTATGTCGTTTTCTCCACCTACACGCCACTAAACAATGCACCAACTTCACCATGCAACTCCACATCATACATTCTCTCCATCCATTAACATCAATCGAAGCTCGGAAGCCACTACAAAAATGCGACCTGACATCACTTATGAGGAACCCTAATGTCGCATACTAGAGGAGATGATCAGAGCTCCAACTAATGATGTATCTAGGTGCATCTCCCCAAAAGAAACACAATCCTACTCTTTGATTCGCCTAACCCGACCTCGACCACCACCACCACCTAACCCTAGACCACGACCTCAAAGTCGACCACTCCAAATGTTGATTGCAACCATCGTCGAACACACCAATATGTAGATCTCCCCACCTCATCCCAAACCCAAAGAATCCAACTTCTTGATTTTTAGTTAAGTAAATTAATTGATTTAGAATTTTGAGATAAGGAGGCATTTTATTTTTATAGGAAACGAGATAAATAAAAACATGAAGAGGGAAAGTGAAATTTTAAAGGGGAAATGAAAAATGGCTTAAGAGTTGAGTCTGTTTGATTTTATAACCAAATACTTTACTTCAACCACACACTAAACAAAATTTCAAGCAAACCAAAATTCCCAAGCCGCCCATCAAATCACCATCAAGATTTGTTTAAAGTTTTGAATTTGATTTAATTTGAAAAGGTTTGAAAAGAGGGTCTTTATGGTATCCCGTTACACGACATTCTTGTGCATATGAACCGGAAACCAAAAAAATAAAAATACGACCGTGCATCAAAATGTGTTACGATCACAAATCAACAATAAAATACATAGAGTATTTAATTTTGTGAATTTTCAATAATACCATCGTTTGCCGTAAATACATCAAATGAAAATATAATTATTTCTCAAATTAAAATTTATGAAAAAAATCAAATAAATTCATTTAAAAATATGTCATTAAAAATCAAGTTTTTTTATTTACAATTGATTTCCTTGTTATTTATTCAAATTATTTATTATTGTAAATAAATTTACAAAATGAATTTACCATTGTTATTGAATGATTAAAAGGAGTTACCATTTAACGAAATTTTATTTCACAGTTTAAGTATCTAAATAATCACTGTATTTGAATATAAGTTATTAAACTTAAAAAACTAATTGTTCAAATATTTAAAATAAATTAAATATTCAAAAATCAAAACGATAAAATTTCAAGATGTTACATGTACTGATAGTTATTAAACAACCATGAAATGACTCATTCCAGAGTTTTCTGTTGGTTAATATAACTAAGGTTAAATAGAAAATCTTGAAATGACGATGTTACACAGTTTCCCCGACTTGAGAACACCGTGGAACATCAATGTGGATACTTCACTTCGATTATAGTTAAATCTTGGCATGGCGCCCATCGAATGACTGTAGTTGGGTTTGAGTTGAAGCATTGGAAGTGAAATACTATTCAATAGCGAACTCATGGTAAACTGTTGTCAACTCAAAACCAAAGTCTTTGGCTAAAGCACTACGGTTGATAATAATTGTTATTATTGAACTAAGGATTTTGTGTTCGGAATTACGAAGTTGAATGTATACAATGTTGGAATTTTGATCACAACTAAAGTTTATAAGTCCTAATATGATATAATATTGACGAAGAAATCGGCTGTAAATAATCGTTACTACCAGGTATCACTTATAATAAATAAAATTGGATTTTACTGATGGATGTGTAAGCGATAACTTCAACCAAAATATCACACCACTAAATAAAGTGATGTGTAAACGTCAATATTCGAATTGTTCAATAATTAATCACCGATTGAATTTACACCTTTGAGTCACACAACCAAAATGATGAATACACCAAATGAACCACATGATTTAATTAATTTATAATTATTGTAAATTAATTCCATTAATTAATATTTATGAAGTATTAATTGTTATATTTTTTAAATACCATTGGTATTTAATAAAGTACTTATATATAAGTTATAAAAGTATGTATCAATATACGATGTTGGTATAATATTTAAATTAGATTTAAATAGAGTAAATAATAAGTGTGTTTATAAATTAAGTAAATTATTTAAATAAATTTTAATTAATTTAAATAAATATATTTATATTTTATGTAAATATTTAACACTGCCTTTTTTGTAAATACAAGAACTATTTAAAATTGCATAGGATAGTAAAATATGCATTTTAAAGCAAAATAAATATTATAATAATTTACATATGTTTGTTTATTTTTATCCACGAATTTTTTAAACCCATATTCGAAGCCACTTTATTATTAAAAATAATAAATTAATATGTTTGCACACACACACACACACATATATAAGTACAAACACCATTGAAAATTATTAAACGTAAATATAATAGTATTATATTAATATAAGTTTGGGAAAAAAAATTTGAAGGATGAAACTTATTTTTATATATATTTATTTTTTATATGCTATTTTAAATACGTAATATGTATATGATTAAAATAGCAAATCTCATTTAAAATACTAGAAAATCAATTTTGATATTTATAAAATTAATATATTAATATGTTAAACTATTCAGGCAAAAATGATCTTTTTTTAAATTGATTACAAACTTAGATTTAATGAAAAATATATATCTCATTCAACGTAAATATTTTAATGTGATATAAACATAGATAATTTGGGAGACAACATATGTACATGCAAAATCATTCTATAGGGATTGTATGACACATTAAATATAAATTACAAAGCATAGATTCATATGTTGAAGAGATGATCCTTGAGTGCACCACCTTTGAAGAGATCTCCTAAATTTTGAAAGAATCAATCACCATACTTCGCAACGATCCAAAGTAAAACTTGTATTAATTTTTAGTGTGTTATTGCTAAATGGAAGCTTGGCAATGGAGGGGCTGCTAGGTGAGTTCAGCCATGGCTTAGGGAGAGGATAAGAGGGAAATAAATGATGGGGCTGACATGATTTAAATAAAGAATGTGGAGGAGGAAAACTCTCCTCCTTTTACTCTTTCTCCTCTTACCAATTCTTATATCTAAATTAAGAATTCAAAACCCTTCCCCTCTCTTTCTAGGCTAGACACATCATAGGCCCATATGGCCTAATGAAACCTCAAACCCATTTAGCAATTAACATTATTTAAATTGGACTTAAATGCGTATTGATATCATATATCGATACGAACATATATAACTTTTACATATGCACCCAATTAATTACTTATGGCACCCATAAATTAATAATAACATTTAATAGATAAAATAAATAAATAATATTTCATAAAAAATAAGTAATATAAATAATTTATAACAATATAAATCAATTAAACCATGTGGTGAAGAAGTCATCAATGCAGTTTTGCGGTTTATTTATGTACACTCAATCAATGATTAATCTCGAACAGTTCAAAAATAATGTTTACATGCCATCTTACCTAGTGGTGTGATAGTTTGATCGAATCTACCGCTTACAAATCTTCAATGGTAGACTCCAACTTACAATTTAAGCAGTACCTTTTAGTAACGATTATTTATAGCAATTCTCTTCGTCAACATTGTATCACTTTATGATTTATAGAATTGGATTTTGGTAGAAATTCCTATATCATCCACAATTAATTTGGTTAGTCCATAAACAAAGTCATTGGTGCAACAATAATGTTTATTATCAATCGTACTACTCGGGCCAGATATTTTGACTTTGAGTTGACTACCGTTGACTGTGATACCAACCTCATGCAACTAAGGAGAAGAATTCTCTAGACTTCCAATGTTCCAACTCGGACCCAACAATAGTTGCTCAATGGTTTCCATGCCATGATTTAACTATAATCAAAGGGGAATAACCATCTTAAAGCTTAATGTATTCTCTGTTATCCCACTTTTTGGGAAAATTGAGATATCCAAAATTTACTGAAAATCGATGATTACTAGTCTTGAATATCGACTATGCATTGCAGGTTAACCATGGATATCGATGAATTTTGTCCGAGTCCGGATTGGGCTGTAATTGACAAGACATGACAAGCAAAGCCATGAAAGTCAGCAGTTAAAATTTCAGGTTAATCGGAGTTCATATGAATGAGATATGATCGATACAAGTTAGACAAAATGTGTCGTTCGTATCCATCAGCGTTGCTTCCTTCGTATCCATCGGCCGGGTCATGTCCACAACAATCAAGTTCGAATCCATCAGGTTCTGCGTACTTCGAATCGATCGTGTTCGAATCGACCAATAACTGATATCAGTCCATTCGAATCGATCGGTTTCGAATCGATCAGATAGGCCTCGCCTCGGCTCTTTTCGAATCCATCAAGTTTTGCTTTGTTCGAATCCATCAGAGGCGAGCGACTTCGAATCGATCATCTTCGAGTCGATGACGCTCGAATCGATCCGTGATCATGCAAATCATGACCACCTTATTCGTATTGCTCTAGAGTAAAGCTTCGGTGTTGTTCGCATCCCTCTAAACTATTCAGTTCGTATCGATCACCTTCGTATCCATCGATAGTCGATCAATGCGAACAGAACCACAATTGATCGATGCGAACAGGGGAACCAACAAATCTATCAATACCAGGTCAATGCGAACAAGATGGGATATAGTTTAGATCTTGGAACGAACAAGGCGCATACCCAGTCAACGCGCCACGAAGAGCGGATCGACCCAAGGACTTCGCAACACGTCATCGCACGCGCACGTGCTTCCATCGAGTCGAAGGTGATGGATTCGAACAGATGGATTCGAACGAGACAGTGTACACAAAAACGTGATCTTGCATCGATCATATCTCCTAAATCATAGATCCAAATGGGATGAATTTTTCATAGAAGCTTGCATACATGTTGAAGAATGTCCACACCAAATTTCACCTCGATTGGATGATTTTCTGATCGATTCGAATGGAGTTCGAATCGATCCCAAAGTGGGCCCAAATTTCCTGAGGCCGGGCATGTGGGCCCCCTCACGTGCCAAAAGCGGTTCCCAAATTTTCAGCAAAATATCAGCATCCTACGCCTATAAATAGAGCCCAGAGCCTATAGAAAAGCGAAATTTTGGCCATTCATCGTCCAGACTCTACCGGATTCGATTCTACTTCCTTCCATCACTGTTTTAGTCGAAATTCAATCATTGTAACTACTACAATCACTTGTAACCAGCAAAGAACATCAATAAAAGTTAAAACTTTGAAGTGGACGTAGGCCGGAGATAGCCGAACCACTATAAATCGTGCGTTTCTAATTGTTATCTTTGTATCGCTGCTTGTTGTTTGCTTGGATCTGAGATTTGTGCCTGAATATTGCTGATTTATATTCGTTGTTTGGTGCTTTCACAATACTTGGGGTTTGTGACCAATTTTGGCTCAAACACTTTGGTGCTTTCACTGAGAAGAACTAGCACCCGCTACACCAGATTTAGAATTCAGATTTAAGAGCTTGAAGAATCCCGACTCAGAGACAATGACTCGACAAACAAGACAAAGAGATGATCGGAGCCAACAAGGAGGAAGCCAAGAAGCATCCTCTAGAGCTGGAGAAGGACAGGCTTCGATGTACATCACTAGAGATGAGATGGAGGCTATGGCTAATTCGATACGCGAAAGCATGATGAAGACATACCAAGAGATGATGCAAAATTTTCTTGAGCAGATAAGGGCAGCGAATGTGCAGAACCTTGGGCCGACTACAGCGGCTGCAAGTACAGGACAAGGAGTCAGGATTGCGGAGGCCAATGAAGGTCAGGTTCAAGACCGTAGTGCAGGACCAGAAGGCAATCAACAGGGACTTGGGGGCAGACCCTCAGGATCAGACGCTGGGAGACCCATAGATGAAGCTCAGTAGGCTGGAGTCAATACTACTATTACTGAGCCACATGAAGAGTATGTACCGGAGTTCCCTTCAAGACATGGAGGGCAGGATAGGAACATGACAAGGGGGCAACCCCCGGATGGAGATGAAAGAATGATTGGTCTAGTGCGATGAATCATGAGAGGAGGATTGTCAAGTGGAGGATTGCAAGAAGTCAGTTGGAGTCCGTTCACTCCGAATATCAGGAATGCAAGGAATCCTCCGAAGTTCAAACTGCCTACGTTGGATCCTTATGACGGGAGGTCAGACCCAACGATGCATATTACTAGATACATCAGGCACATGGAAGTGCTGGGGGCACCCGAGGAAGTGATGGCTCGATGCTTCCCTCTATACTTGTCAGATTTAGCTGCACTCTGGTTCGGACAACTAGAGACTGGATCAATCGGGACATGGGGCGAGCTTGTAGATTGCTTCATTAGACAGTTTAGGGTCCATGTGATGCGACCCAAGAGTGTGATGACTCTAGCTTCAATCAAGCAAAAGACCGGAGAGTCCATAAAAGATTTCTTATTACGATTCAATGCAACGGTGGCTTCTGTAGATCGCCCGGATCCATCGATGATTTGATGGCAGCGGTAGCAGGAGTCGGGGAAGGCACGGAATTCAAAGATTCTTTGGCGAGAGATACCCCACAAGAACTTGGAGAATTTTATCATGAAGATGAAAGATTCATTCGGCTGGAAGAGCCACGAGCCGAGAGGAGAGAAATAAATGCTGTGCGGGGCAAAGGAACCACCAGGGAACAGTCCAGAGCGGACAAAGGAAAGAAAAAGCAGGACGACGGATGTGATGGTCCTGATAAACGGAAGAAATTCCGAGAGCCTAGATTCAGACAGTACACGAATCTGATGGCAAGTCTAGAAAGAATTTACACTAAAACTCGGGTTCAACTCCCCTATCGAAAACCACCCAGGAGGGATCCCACAGAGCGGGAGCGCAGAACCGGAAAATATTGCCTATTCCATGAGCTGGATGGGCACGCTACGGATGAATGTCATCACCTAAAGGATGAGGTGGAAGAACATGCCAGGAGTGGTAGATTGCCACAATATGTCAGAGAACGGACAACAGTGGTAAGGCCTGAACAACTACCGCCTCCACCTAACAGGAACGATCCTGGATCGGGAAGTCATCCACTGATTAAAGATGGCAGGGGCCAAGTCCAGGATTTGGACTTCGGTCAAATAATTTCATTAGATTTGTTTTCAGAATAAAACGGCTACTCCAATTACTCATGTACGGGAACCGGAGAGATCCCTAGGCATGCTCTAAGATGGAGATAGACCAATATGCCCGGAGAGGCTATGTTTAGCTTTATCCTGATGTTTGAGATTGAACATCTAGGACCTTAATTTAAATAAATAAATTATAATTTCTTGAAATAAACCTTTGACCGGAGAGTCAAAGGATGAATATTGAATACCAATATGAAAATGATTGCTTTATGACCCTACCCGGAGAGGCGGGGTCCGGAGTGCAAGAAGTGAGTTCTTCGCCGGAGAGCGACAGGATCGACTCACTTAACATCGTTTTCCATTCACCGGAGAGTGATTAGATCAGGATTCGATAAGAGCCCGGAGGGGCTATGATCAGCCCACGATTTTGGCCATGACATCGCTTAATGTTCAGATACACTGAACCAGAGTGCAAGGAGTGAGTTGCTTCGCCGGAGAGCGACAGGATCGACTCACTTAACGCCGCCTCCCCTTCACCGGAGAGTGACAGGATGGGATCTAGCAAGAGCCCGGAGAGGCTATGATCGGTTTAGAACAACCAAGACATCGCTATATGCCCTAGCTGGGGCCAGAGTGCAAAGGATAGAAGGCAACGCCGGAGTGCAATAGGATCTTTCTATTTAATCGCTAAGCCTGAAAAGGGCTTGGCAAGGGTCCGGAGTGACCATCGATAGTCCAGAGAGACTGAAGAATTTCATTCTTAACTTCCACCGGAAGGGATTGATAATAATTTGGCTCCGAACAGCCATGAACTTAATTGATAATACTGCAGCTATGAATAAAACAAGGATTTACTACACTCGATTTAAACTGTTCAAAACAAACCTTTTATAAAAAAGCAAGTTTTGGGGGGCAAAATGTTATCCCACTTTTTGGCAAAATTGAGATATCCAAAATTTACTGAAAATGGATGATTACTAGTCTTGAATATCGACTATGCATTGCAGGTTAACCATGGATATCGATGAATTTTGTCCGAGTCCGGATTGGGCTATAATTGAAAAGGCATGACAAGCAAAGCCGTCAAAGCCAGCAGTTAAAATTACAGGTTAATCGGAGTTCATATGAACGAGATATGATCGATACAAGTTAGACAAAATGTGTCGTTCGTATCCATCGGCGTTGCTTCCTTCGTATCCATCGGCCGGGTCATGTCCGCAACCATCAAGTTCGAATCCATCAGGTTCTGCGTACTTCGAATCGATCGAGTTCAAATCGACCAATAACATGATATCAGTCCATTCAAATCGATCAGTTTCGAATCGATCAGATAGGCCTCGCCTCGGCTCTTTTTGAATCCATCAAGTTTTGCTTTGTTCGAATCCATCAGAGGCGAGCGACTTCGAATCGATCATCTTCGAGTCGATGACGCTCGAATCGATCCGTGATCATGCAAATCATGACCACGTTGTTCGTATTGCTCCAGAGAAAAGCTTCGGTATTGTTCGCATCCCTCTAAACTATTTGGTTCGTATCGATCACCTTCGTATCCATCGATAGTCGATCGATGCGAACAGAACCACAATTGATCGATGCGAACAGGGGAACCAACGAATGCTATCAATACCAGGTCAATGCGAACAAGATGGGATATAGTTTAGATCTTGGAACGAACAGGGCACATACCCAGTCAACGCGCCACGAAGAGCGGATCGACCCAAGGACTTCGCAACACGTCATCGCACGCGCACGTGCTTCCATCGAGTCGAAGGTGATGGATTCGAACAGATGGATTCGAACGAGACAATGTACACGAAAACGTGATCTTGCATCGATCATATCTCCTAAATCAAAGATCCAAATGGGATGAAATTTTCACAGAAGCTTGCATACATGTTGAAGAATGTCCACACCAAATTTCACCTTGATTGGATGATTTTCTGATCGATTCGAATGGAGTTCGAATCGATCCCAAAGTGGGCCCAAATTTCCTGAGGCCGGGCATGTGGTCCCCCTCACGTGCCAGAAGTGGTCTCCTGAATTTTCAGCGAAATATCAGCATCCTACGCCTATAAATAGAGCCCCAGAGCCTACAGAAAAGCGATCTTTTGGCCATTCAACGTCCAGACTCTGCCGGATTCGATTCTACTTCCTTCCGTCACCGTTGTAGCCGAAATTCAATCATTGTAATTGCTGCAATCACTTGTAACCAGCAAAGAACATCAATAAAAGTTGAAACTTTGAAGTGGACGTAGGCCAGAGATAGCCGAACCACTATAAATCGTGCGTTTCTAATTGTTATCTTTGTATCGCTGCTTGTTGTTTGCTTGGATCTGAGATTTGTGCTTGAATATTTCTGATTTATATTCGTTGTTTGGTACTTTCACAATACTTGGGGTTTGTGACCAATTTTGACGCAAACATTCTCAAGTCGAGAGAATAGTGTAATATCATCACATCAAGATGTCATGTTTGATTTTAGTTGTTATTAACCAATAGAAAAATCTCATGTGAGTCGTTCCACATTTATCTAATTACTATGATTACATATCCCATTGGTGCCTACAGTAGCATGAGTAATACATTATCCAATATTTGAAGAGCATTACATACTCTAGTCTTAACAGATGCATCGATATTTTTTCTCAAAGCATCTTGACCAAGAATTTTTAATATAGTATGTTATTCTATATCGGGGTAATTTTCTCATGATTATAACTCTTTATAATAATTATCACATAACATGTTATTCAAGGATTTTCTATTTAATATACTTTAAATTTATTACTTAATTATTTGTATCATAACTGTTTATCCTGCCTTTTGGCAAGGCCGTGATACCAAGAACTTGACTAGAGACTGAAGACAATCCGCTCCGGAGATCGGTTATCTACAAGTTCACGATGAACTTGGTTCGAGTCCGGATCGAGCTACAATTAGCATGGTATGACAAGCAAAGCTATGAAAGGAAACACTCCAAATTTTAGGTCAATCGAAGTTCATATGCTCAAGTTATGAATCGATCAAGATCCATGTGATACATGTCCATTTCGTATTCATCCATCTGGACGCATCATTTCGTATCCATCGCCATCGATACAAAGTGAATATAACTCCATCACTCGGCGTTCATCATTTGTATCCATAAGGTTCGAACCAATATCGATGGACTTCAACACTTCCTGGATAGTTCACACTCCATTTGACCATAAGCTGCATGTTTCATGTTGATCACCTACTTGATCGATACAAAGAGTAGAGTTGGTGATCGATACGAAGGAGGGAGTAAAGCATCAATATAAAAAGTAGAGCATCGATTGGACATGAGGGGAGCAACGGTCCTTATGCATGAATTTTGGAACTCCACAAAGCACGCACGCCACGTGATCAATACGAATCTATCGATACGATGACTTCAGCTTCACTAGAAAAATAAATCTTGGATTGATCATATCTCTTAAAACACAATTCCAAATGTCATGAAATTTTCACAGAAGGTTGCATATCATCTCAGGAACATCCCTGATCGATCGCAGGGCAATTGAAGAAATTTCCAATCGATACAAAGGCTGTGTGGATTGATCAGGAATCAATCCCAAATGACTCTAGATCGATCTTCTGGGCCTACTAAGCATAGGAAAAGGTATTATGAGGTTCAAGGAAGATATTTCCAGCTTCACACCTATAAATATCACCCTAGTTGCAACTAAAAGAGGAGTTTTGTGCTGCTTCTCAGGTTAAACTCCATTGTAATTCGAGTGTTAGTCATTGTACTATTGTAACTCAGTTTATAATCAGCAATAAACATCAAATCCTTCAAACGGACGTAGGCTATAACGCCGAACTACTATAAAAAATTCTTTCCGTTACTACATATTTTCATTGTGTGATTGTTAGATTTGCCTCATTTTCCATTTTACTTCTTCATTCTAATCTCTTCATTTACTTCCGATGAGTGTTGTGCCCATTTTGGTACAAACACTTTGGTGCTTTCACTAAGAACACTCTGCTTTTTCTCTGATTCTGTGGATCCTCTGTCGTCGTTACTAAAATCTAAGAAGGAGATCCAGATCTATCTTCTAGTGGTTCCATCTATCCTATTTATATTTTTTCAGATCTAAGAAGAACTATATCTAACATGGTGCGCAATACCAGAGCTGCTTCTAATGTTGCTAATCTAGAAGGAAGGGATATGTAAAGTCCCGTGCAGCTAGTACTACAAGACAAACATTAGCTGGAGCTCCAGATCTACCCAGTCCAGTAACTAGAGAGGAATTCTAGACCCTCATGCATGAGCTCACTCAAAGCCGTCAAGAGCTGACTCAATAGATCTGTGCCAACACAGAACTTGTGAACTAGCTGAATGAAGAAAGACGAGGGAGATCTAGAAGAGAGCATGCCTCTTATTCCATGTCTGAAAGCTCGACGTCGTCTAAATCATATCACAGATCTATGAAATGCCGATTAGATGAGAATTACGTGGAAGCCTTCGGGCACCCGTATGCTGCTAATTTTGGACAGGCCGAAATATGTCCTTCTACTAAGCATCAAGCTGCATCCTCCTCCCGAGGAGGGACGCTTCCTCATAACACAACTCATGACAATGCAGCTGCTCCTATAAATCTGGATCCTGAGGTCCAGAACCAGTTAGATCCATCCCCTTGCTAACGCATTCATGCTCAGGATCCTCACTTCCATGAAGCTCAAGGGCTAAGGAGGCGTGGAACGAACCGTAGACAGCGATCGAACCGTCCTCGTAATAAGGAACCCGACCATGCCTTCGCCTCGAATCCCCAAATGCCTAATATTCGAACTATAATTGCCAGATGATAAGAGAAAGTCAAGGCCTTACTAATGATGACGGGAGGATTTCTAAAAGTCACACCGCGTTCACCAATGATATCTTACATGCGGAACCACCCCGTCAATTCAAGATGCCGACTTGTGGTGTATGAAGGTAATTCGGATCCCATCCAACATATTTTGAAATATGAATGGCTTATGAATGCCGCTCAAGCTAATGATGCAGTTAAGTGTAAAAGCTTCCCTATCTCCTTGAGAAGCATTGTGACTATGTGGTTCACCCGTATAGTGCCAAGATCTATTTCGTGTTTTGACCAGTTAGCTAATAAGTTTGTTAAGCAGTTGCGTATGCATGCTGCGAGACCTAAGGATGTAACACCTTGTCCAGTGTTACTCAACCTCAAAGAGAGACTCTAAGGCATTATCTGGAAATGTTCCACGCTGCTTATGTCAAAGTCAGCAATCCCAATGATAACCCTATTCTAATAGCATTGACTAAAGGGATTGATTCTTATTTTGAATTTGGTGATTGGTTGGCTGGGAAACCCCCTGTTTTATTGGACTGTTTCTATGCAAAGGCAGCCTAGTTTTTTAGGAGAGAAGACTCTAGATGGTCTAGGAAGCAGGACATCGCGGGGCCTATTAGTGAAGGTATATAGAGTTATGTTGTGGTGAAGCAGACCGGGTAGAGCTTCCGTAAAGTACAGTTAAATATTCAAAATAAGCAAAACCAAAAGAAGGGTGACGGAGGTCAAGGAAAGAAAAGAGACCCTCATTGTGGGAGAGCCAGAGCTCTTATGTTCGATTGATATACTCCTTTGAACACATCACTAGAAAATATTTATCTTTGGTCCTGTAGTACAGGGCAGTACAAGAAGCCAGCTCCGAAACCGTCATCGGAGAAGCAGATTCAGAATGGGAAGTTCTGCAGGTTCCATGATTATTACGGCCATAACACTAATGAGTGTCGCCATTTGCAGGATATTATTGAAAAGCTGATTAGAGAGAGAAAGTTAGAGTAGTTTGTTCAAGCTCCATAGGATGACAGAGCGGGCCCATCTAATCCCAATCAGGACCAAGGCCAAGCTAGACCTACAGAACCCGCACATACCGGTGGAGGTGATTAATATCGTGGGTGATGATCCTCCTCTGGCTGATCGAAGCTAGAAGGAAATGGAATCATATGCTAGTTAGATTAAGCATGTGGATTTCGAATGTTGTAGTGGTACGGACGAAGGGGCCCCGACAAAGCAACAGAAGACGATGGCAGATGACATCATTTTTAGAAACTGTGATGCCAACAGAGTCGAGGCCCCTACTATTGATCTGTTCGTTATTTCTGCCCAAATAGGTCCTGCTTGGATGAAAAGGATCTTAGTTGATAGTGGAAGTTCTATGAACATATTTTTCAAGCGTGCATGCGATCAAATGCTAATGGAAGCGAAGGATTTGAAACCGTGCCAATCGCATATACATGCTTTCAATGGCAGTGCAACCATACTAGCTGGAATGGTGGAGTTACTTGTTGAGTTGGGTGCGCCGAAGAGTCCGGATGTTGCAGTTCATTGTTTTTCTGGGCCATCCACCCTTGTAGACTACAGAGCAACGATTGCCCATTGGTGTTTGACTCTGAAGTTCACTGTTGATAATAGAGTTGGGGCGGTACATAGTGATAAGGCAGCTGGACGCGCCTATTATGTTGCGAAAATGTGGGATGCACAACAAAAGGAGAAAGGTAAGGGCATGGAGGAGTCACTCTGCGTCCGCTTAATGGAGAATTGACAATTAACGCCTGGGCCTAGGCTCGGGCGCCATGACTAGTTTCCTAAGGATCTTAATCCTAGAGACAACGATGATGAAGGGGAAGTCAAAGAATACCAGGTTTCCCCAGCGGAGTTAACGATTGATGTTCCAATCAATGATGATGATGATTTCGGAGTGGTAAAAGTCGGATCTCAGGTCAGCCCCCAGATGTGACAGGAACTGGTTGATTTTCTTCAGGCAAACCTTGATGTATTTGCTTGGACTCATTCAGACATGAGTGGGATCTCGTCGAACATCATGAGCCATACATTAAATATCGACCTACGGCATGTCCCGATGAAATAGAAAAGACGTGGTATGGATCCAGAGAGATTTGCAGCCCTAAAGGAAGAAGTGGATAAACTCAATGCTAATGGATGTATTCATGATGCTTTATACTCGGAATGGGTATCAAATCCAGTGCTTGTTAGAAAGTCAAATGGAAAATGGCGAACATGTATGGACTTTTCAGATCTGAACAAAGCCTACCCAAACACAGTTTTCACTCCCCAGAATCGATTAACTGGTGGATTCAAAAGCTGGACATAAGCTCTTATCTTTCATGGATGCATATTCCAGCTATAATCAAATCCCGATGCACCTTCCTGACCAGGTGCACACTAGATTTATCACTAATATGGGACTTTATTGTTACAAGGTAATGTCGTTTCAAAAATGCTAGTGCAACTTATCAGAGACTCGTAAACCGAATATTTGCAAACCAGATCGAGAAGACTATGGGGTGTACATACATGACATGTTTGTGAAGTCACGATTATCCCGCAACCATATTGGTGATTTAGAGACGATGTTCAGCATTCTACGATAGTACAGAATGAAGCTCAATCCACTGAAGTATCATTTCAGAGTTTCATCTGGGAAGTTCCTTCGGTTTATTGTCAATGCCGGAGGAATTGAAGCTAACCCTGAAAAAATCTGTGCGACTCAGAATCTCGAAACTCCCAGAACGATTAAGCAGGTACAAAGTCCTAATGGGAAGGTGGCAGCCTTAAGCAGATTCATTTCCAGATCCACGGACAAGTGCATTCCCTTATCAGATTAGAAAAGGGAAACAAAATTTCGAGTGGATAGGGGAGTGTGAGGTCGCACTCCAGGCACTAGTACAACATCTGGCAACACTCCCATCAATTCGAAGTCGGTTGATCACGAGAAGCTGTATGTCTAACTGGCGGTCTCAGAAAATGTAATCAGCGCTGCACTAGTTCAAGAAGAGGATCAGATCCAACGATTAATCTATTATATCGGCAAAATATTGATTGAGGTAGAAAGAAACTATCCAAAGATAAAGAAGCTGGCTTATTATCTTATTGTAGCCTCAAGAAAGCTCCGTCCATACTTCCAAGCTCGTCTGATCACTGTTTACACAAGCCAGCTGTTATGACGAATCCTGACACAACCTGAGATGTCTGGTAGTTTGCTCAATGGAACATCCGGCTTAATCAATTTGATATCACTTATATCCCAAGGCGATCTATTTAAGGCAAGTTCTGGCGGATTTCATAGCTGAGTTCACCATACCGGAGGACTTTCCCAAAACCAGTGAACCTCCCAATTATATATGGAATCTATACACCGATGATGTATCAAACGACCGGTGATCAAGCACTGGAGTGGTGCTCGAAACCCCAGACGGGCAATCTGTATGCTATGCTTTGAAATTCGACTTCCATGCAACTAACAATGAAGCCTTACTCGCTGGACTGAGACTCGCCAAGGATTTGGGAGTCGTCGCTGTAGAAATTTACTACGATTCACAACTGGTGGTGTGCCAAGTTCGAGGAGAGTATCAAGCTACAGAGCAAAGGTTGGCCTCCTATCTTATGCAGGTCCAGGAAGTGTTGGACCGATTTGACTATTATACTATCCCCTATACACTCCAGAGCAAAATCAGAAGGTCGATTCTTTAGCAAAGCTGGCCAGCACTGGCGAAGTACAGCAGATGGGACTCATCCCCAAGGAGACGCTTACTGCTCCAAGTATTGATCGGGTGGAGAAGACCGAGTTCATGAGGCAACACTCGAGGGAGGGGGAGACGTGGATGACTCCAATCAGAAACTATCTTGAACATGGAATGTTGCCCTAGCGTAGGAGCGAGAAGAGATAGGTCCTCCGAAAGGCTTCACGGTTTGTTATCCAAGATAGAGGCCTGTACAGAAGGGGATTTTCTATTCCTTTACTCCAGTGTATCGTCCGCGATGAAATCAACTAGTGTTGCAGGAAGTGCATGAAGTAGAGTGCGGAAATCACACTGGAGGGCAAATCCTTGTAAAGAAGATACTCAGGTACGAGTATTACTGCCCAACCGTAAACCAAGATGCATCGGATTATGCCAAGAGATATGACAAGTGCAAGAAATGTGCCAAAATTCTGAGAGCGCCACCAACCATGATTACTCAAATGGCCAGTCCATGGCCTTTTTCCACATAGGGCATTGATATTATAGGGTTCTTACCCCTAGCCAAGGGTGGTGCGAAGTACGCCATCATTGCGGTTGACTACTTTACTAAATGGGCGGAAGCTAAGCCCTCTACTACTATCTCAACGACGAAAGTAATCAACTTTGTTGTCCATAGCATCATCTATCGATTTTTCCTCCCACAAGCAATTGTAACTGACAACAATACCAATTCTATAGTGTTGAGTTTAAGAATTTCTGTTCAACGCCATCACATCTAGAAGAAATTCTCGGTGGTAGCTCACCCTCAAGCGAATGGACAAGTCAAAGCTGTCAACAAAGTCATCAAGTCCATTTTGAAGAAATGACTAGAGAAGGCTAGAAGTAAGTTGGTCGATGAGCTTCCCATGGCCTTATGGGCATATCGAACTACCCACAAGTCAACAACTGGCCATATTCCATTCACACTTTCTTACGGATCCGAAGTCGTTATTCCAGTTGAGCTAGAACTATCCTCTTACCATGTGACTTATTATTATTATCCAAATATGAGTGCCATCCTACTTGTAGAATCTCTGGATTTATTAGGTTAGAAGCGTGAAGAGGCTACTTAGAGGGTAGCCGTACATTGCAACCGAGTCGCTTGATTATAAATGCCAAGGTCCGACCTAGAACCTTTGAAGTTGGTGATCTCACAATAAAGCAGGTCTATCCGGTCCCCTCACAACCGATGTGGGAAGGACCATATGTCATCCAACGGAGGCTAGGAGATGGCACATTAAAACCATCGACTGTTGATGGTTTCACTCTACCAAGAGCATGGAACAGCGGGAGTCTCTATCGCTATTACATATAATTGGCTTTCATTCATTTAGTCTGCTTTCCTTTTCAAGTTTGTTTACGCAATTTGATAATTTGTACTTGTAATAAGGCAACTGATTTTGCCATGATTTCCTGTTTTTGTAATAAAACACAGACTCATAAAGCCAATTTAGCGATTCCTAAATGCTCATGCAACCGCCAAGATGTACGAAGAGCCTAGTTCCATCTTACGGTGGAACTTGTTCAAATAGAGAGTGATTGGGATCCGACCGGTCACTCGCTGGATGAAATCTTGAGCTCGGGGGAAAACAACAATCAATTAAACGAGAATTGAAACACGACAATTCTCCAACAAACTTAAACTCCAAGAGTGCAAGCTGAAGTGCAAACTCTAAAATTAGGATGTGAATCAACCGTCCAGCTTGAGGAGGGTGGATCCATCCATCCAAGAACTCGCTTCTTTTCAAAGGTCGAGGAAAATGGACCCGTCCATCTACGACCTCGCTTCTTTCAAAGCTCGAGGAGGATTGATCTATCCATCCACGACCTCTCTTCTTTCCAAAGCTTGAGGAAGATGGACCCGCCATCTATGACCTTGCTTCTTTCAAAGCTCGAGGAGGATGGACCCGTCCATCTGCAACCTTGCTTCTTTCCAAAGCTCGAGGAAGTTGGACTCATCCATCTACAACCTCGCTTCTTTCTAAGCTCAAAGAAGATGGATCCGTCCATCTACGACTTCGCTTACTGGATTATAAAGGACGCGATCCGACCATCCCTGACCTTAACCAAATCCTTATTCCTAAAGAGTGAATAAGATCCTAATCCTTAAATAGATGTGATCGACCATCTTCCAACTGACTCTAGATTCCCGGAGTGTAACCTAGAGTATAAACATTAGACGGGTGTGATAGACCACCCATAAAATAACTTACATCCCCGAAATGTGGACATAATCCTAAACAATGAGCAGGTGTGATCGGCCAACGGCTTACAAACCTAATCCCCAGAGTGTGGATGCAAATGCTAGCAAATGAGCGAGTGTGATCCGAGCACTCGAACTCATGTTACTTTAACTTGGTTCCAACTAAGTTAAATCTAAGTTAGTGAAGGTGGAAGACGACTGCCAATTAACTTTTCCAACTATCCCCAAAACTTGAGGCACAACTCAAGTACCATTCGTTGACCGAGATAGTGTAACATTGGGACTCAACTCGACGTTTTACTATGATCTGAGGCCATGATCTCAAAACTTAAAGACCGAACTCGAGTTCGACTTAGAGACTAAGACTTCATGAGTATATTAAATGGGAATGTGAATGCTTAAGTACTCAAACAAAAAAATGCAGAGTTATGCCAAAAAGAAAAAATGGAATTTTATTCATACTATTCTTAAGAAAAGAAGTACAAAATCTGTCCAAAAAATTCCTATAAGCGGAGGGGCCAAACCCGCATCTATACATGGCCTACGAAAAGCTAAATAAAAGAAGCTTATTCTAACTATTTGCAAAAGAGGAAGTAAAAATGCTAATCTACGCCTTCGGTTCCTTGCCCTTCTTAACTTTCTCTAGCGTAGATCCACTTGAGCTGCTGCCCGGATGTCTTTTAAAATGTTTTCCACCTGGCTCACTCCAGCTGGCTTGTCTCCAGCCGGAGGAATCGATGCAGTCTCTCCCTGGGACCTCACAGGGACCGAAAATATCCTCTACGCGAGGAGTAGGTGGAATATTGGCACTTTCGACACCAAAAGAATGACGCACTCCAGTTTTAACTATGGTGCCACCCGGAGAGGGCACAAGGATCAGGGTAGGACCAAGTCCCACTATACCTCCACCAGCTCTACGAGCCTGCTCGATTTAAGCCTTAATATTTTCCATTATTTGTTCCTCTCTGTCCATATGCTCGCCCATCGGGAGACTGCTGGTCGGACCTGAGAAGCCCATGATAATAACATCCTCATCCACGTTAAAGAGCATCTTGATGCTCGGGTGGCTTTGGTGGCTGAGAAGTGCTTCCATCAACTGATCATCAAACACGTAGCTACTATCATGTATCTCCCCAGCCAAAGAAGTAATTATCACGGTTGTGGCCTCCGTTGTTAATGCCTCCTGCCCGTGATGAACCTCTTGGATTGGAGGAGGTTTGGCCGGTGCAGAATCTAAGGATGAATAAAGATAGGAGAATATATTAGTAATATCCTCTGATAATGTTCCAGCATATTGAAGAGTAAAATAACCAGAATACCTTCCTCGGTTTGGCTCCCAGGTTGGACGACCTGCCTTCTAAGTTGTGCTCAACGACTAGAGAGAGATGTGGCCTATCGGGGTCATACATTGGGACGATTAGAGGGTCAAAAGAAGATGTAGGTGCGGTTTAGATGCTGGGGGAATTTCAAAAGCAACAACATGGTGTTCAACCCTAGATCCTCCCCCCACCTTCGGGTATTTAGCAGCCAATGATTTGAATCATGATAGTCGTGTCATAAAGGACTTTAGGCTCATCTCCGATCAACGCTTGAGTTTCCAATTTAAACTCATCAATAGCTATAGCTCCACAGATCGCCTTTTCATCCTTAATCAGGCGGTTCCAGGCTTTATACAATTGAAAGGGATAGTCTTCACCGAGCCAATTCAAGTTGTGATTTTTTAGGAAATTTGCATTATAAGTGACCAGGAGATCTTCGAACTCACTTTCCATCTTGGCCTCAATGGCCTTTACTTCCCTCTCAACCCTGGTGTCGGCTTCTTCGGCCTTTTTATCTGCAATACCCCTTTCTTCTCTAAGTTTCACCACCTTCTCGCATGCTTCCTTGGCAACTTTGTTGGCTTCATATTTTTCTTTGATGGCCTAAGTTAGTTTTTCTTTTAGCTCGTCAACTTCTTTCAGCGCAGCATCCCTTTCTCGCACAATAACGGTGTTGCGGTGACCCATCTCCTACATTAAGTCCATGTGAGTTTTTCTCATTTCTTTCGTGGACTTCTTAGTTTCTTCCACTCTCTGTCCAGCCTCCATCTCAGTTTTCCTTGAAGCCTCCAGCTCATTGGTGAGCACCACTATTATTTTGCCTTTTTTGAGAAAGGTCGCCCTCCAGTTTCTTAATCGTCTTGGCTCACTCGAAGGACGGCCAAGACCCATTCTGCCATTTTAACCCACTCCCGATATTGGTTGTATGCGTTATGCACATAATCTTGCACTAGTTTTTCTATATCATTAGGGATTCTCTTCAAGTTGGGAGGAAAGTGGAAATGTCGAAGCAAATGTTGGGGAAGTCTTTCTTTAGTTTAGCAATATGAATGGCTCCTTCATGCGATGGCTCTATGACAGTTTACTCTACAATGATGGGAGCTTCTGTCTCAATTCTTCAGCGTTGATCGTCGGTTTTTGGAACATGGGTTGACGTTGTTTGATGCAAGAATTCCAAAAAAGGCCTGCTGGGGCCATATGGTTTCGACGGCGCTTTCAATAGCGGAGATCGTGACCTAGAACGACACCTACTTTGATATGATGTCTCTTTTTCTCTATCGTAGCGCTCACACTCCTAGATAGAATGGTAGCCTTGACCATAATCTCTCTTGCTTTCGTGACGATGTGATTTAGAATGCGATCTAGAAGAATGGCACAAAGAGCAGAGTTTATTAAGTCATGGATCCTTGCTCAACCATTGTATCTGCAAAATGAAAAGAGGGATAGAATTAGTAATAGCCAAATATTAAGGAGCACGTAATAGAATGTCGTGCGATGCCGTGAAGTGTGTGTGTGTATGCATGTGCAAACCCCCAATTGACTGATTGTAGTAGCTTTTCTTATTGGAGTTGGCTCCTCTATGTATATTGAAGGTAGGCCTGGCCGGCTCTTGATGGGGAGTGGAGCCACTCTGGCCCGAGATCAAGGAATGGCAATATTTCATCCGGGAATGGAATATCTTATAACCCTCTCAATGAACTTTCTGTTTGGCGGAAAGAGATCTTCGTACCTATGGAAGTTACAACAAGTTGAGTCGCTTCGGTGGTCTTTACCTTTTACTTTTGTAGATAGGATTTTTACCTTTTCTCTTCAACATAGATGATTAAAGGCCCTGCAGAGGCGCGACTGAGGGCTCCTGACCAGCTTTTGTACCCTCATCATTGCATGGTTCGATGATTATTACACCGGGCACAGCCTGAGCTCCCTCGACTAGGGGCACGATAGGAGCCCGTCTTCTACCTTGTCTTATAGGGGCCATCCTTGGTACCCCCATGAGCCCTATACTCTGTCCTCTACCTAAAATCCCGATGGCTATCAAGTTGTCATCGGTGAGAACTTCGTCTATTTTTCTTAGTTCAGCAGGCACCGCCTGGAGCATCCTCACGAGCTCTTTATATTGGGCTCCTTTGGGCCGTGAATAGTAGTTGTAAAAAAACATGACAATGAATTCAACATTAATCTATATTATCCAGTCATGGTTAACAATGAAACGAGTAATGAAAAGTACGCCTGACCAGCCACCGGCTAGCGAATCCTAGTAGGTACCTCATATAAAACCACTCCATTTTAAAGTAGCTCAACTTGCCTCATGTGCCTGCCACAACTTGGCAATTCCTAACAGCTTCTAGGAAAGTGTGTGACAGATTATCCGCCCGACTCTTAATATTAAATAAATATCTGATCTCGTCGACAGTCAGGAGACAGAAGATATGTTCCATACATATAATGTACAAGCTGTTGAGAAGCGCGTATCCTTTGGGATGAAGCTAAAAGGTGCGATCCTCAGAAAAAATAGCACATCCTTAATGAATTGGTTGAATGTGGGCATTGTTCCGGTCCAGCACATGAATCTGTTGCATGCGATGAACCCATCTGAGGGTTTGTGTGCCCTATCTTCTAGACCTGGCAATCGAACTTCTTCTAAAGAGAGCCTGCGTCTGAGGCAAATTCTTCCTAGAATTTGTTCTGTAATCTTAGATCGGACGGAATCTACCAAATTCAATATCACCACTGTGTCCGGCAGTTCGTCTGGAGCAGGATTCACTTTATTTATCGGGATATCCGGCCTTTCTATTCTAGGAATTGGAGGACTTTGAACTTCTTTCTGCTTTGAGCTTTGGGGATCCATAGCTATGGAACTTAGTCAAAACCATTATTAGATGGTAAAAAAGACCCGTGTCCACCCGATGCAAAGTGAGTGATCATGTTGCGTAGTGAAGTGTAGCATAATATTCTAAATATCTACAGGGTTAAAAGACGGTAGAAAGATAAGACTTCGAGATTCGACTGGAGTGACCGTCATCGCTAACCGTCTCAACCATGCCATTTTGACTTCTGAAAACAATCCATGTTAAAAAAATTTGTGTTTGACAAGTTACAGTTCCATCGACGAGCTTTGAAAGATAGTCATATATGTTGTTTTAACAATCAAGTCAAAATATGCAAGGCTAAAGCTCGTCGAGGTCAAGTGTTTGAGTATGCAAGAAATAATGAAATTCATATCCATCATGGTTCACTTTGGATCGTTCCCCAAAAGCTAATGTTCATATCGATCAATGACTTAGACCGACAACCTTTTCGTATCGATAAAACCTTCGTATTGATCACCTATGTGTATCGACCACTTTATATTGATCCATGGACTTTGGTCTCGGATCGATTACACCACATCTCATCCACATTGATATGAACTGCTCAACCTCAGATCGATCATTAGGCCACTCTTCCCAGATCGATCGTGGAAACTACTTCCCATTGCATCCACTATCTCCAAAACTCCAAGACCATCAATTCCTTTGGCTACTCTCCTTCTTCTCTAAATCGCCATTGACCATGCTCTTGACCTCACCCCAGCCGCTCTCCAGCGCCAACAACATCGAGGATGGCCATTGACATGAACGAAATGGCACGGAACTCGATTCTCATCATTTTAAGCATGATTCTATCAATTGATTACCTAGCTCGAAGAACCTAAGTTAAGGATATTTGGTTTGGTATTTGAAGAAGAAAGATCTACAATTTCTTTTTCTTCTCTGATCGATACAAAATAACAACAGGAGCAAGGTGAAAAAATATTCTATGTACAAAACGTATTTATACTCCTTCGTATTCAAAGCAAAAAACAATTCGTATGCCAATTACATTACTGATTGAAGCAGCCAACATGCCCATCGATACGAAGAACGCTGCATGCTTGTGTCTGTATCGTTCGTATCCATCGATATGATACGTATATGAATCCCAACATTTCATGTCCATCGATATGAAACACATAATTCGTATCCATCGATACGAATAGCCCATCGTACAACAACCTAAGCCAAACCGTATCCATCATTATGGATACACTTTTTATAAATCTATCTCATATCGATCCTCAACGACGCAAAATCAGCCTTGATGCACCCCAGATCGATCTAGGAGGGGATCGATACAAAGAAAGGGATCAAAACAACCATCATCGTTTTTACAACTTAGATTTCACATCGATCCAGGAGAGGATCGATATGAAACTTGATTCTAAAGAAACTATCAATCGATGGAAAAAACCTCTTTTCACCAAGATCAGTTTTAAACAAAAAAAGAGAACTTGACAACGACCCATGAATGTACATGCATGAATGGGAGTCAGGTTGAAATACATGCATGCATGATACACTAACATTTGAGCCTCAAGTTAACAGGAATTGAATGCTCACCTGATGATAGCCAGAACAATCGACAATGAATTGCTAGCACTTAATCTTTAGTTAAGACAAAAACTGCATGATCATAGGCAGTCTACAACTCAACATTTATACTACTGAAAATCTACCAAAGGTCACATCTTCTAATGAAGGGACAACAACTATTCAGCAAATCAGACAAAGCCCTTTCCAAATGAAGATTACAGCTTTTCAAAGCACGTCATGTTCACATAGGACGTACTGTGGGCAGCAAATGTTATCCCACCTTTTGGCAAGGCCGTGATACCAAGAACTTGACTAGAGACTGAAGACAATCCGCTCCGAAGATCGGTTATCTACAAGTTCATGATGGATACATGCAGACTTAGTTCGAGTCCGGATCGAGCTACAATTAGCATGGTATGACAAGCAAAGCTATGAAAGACAACATTCCAAATTTTAGGTCAGTCAGAGTTCGTATGCTCAAGTTATCAAGATCCATGTAAAACATGCCCATTTCGTATCCATCCATCTGTATCCATTATTTCCTATCCATCACCATCGATATGAAGTGAAAATAAACTGCATCACTCGGCATTCATCATTCTTATCCATAATGTTCGAAACAATATCGATGGACTTCAACACTTCCTGGATCAATCACATTCCATTTGACCAGCAGCTATATGTTTCGTATCGATCGCCTACTTGATCGATATGAAGTAGAGCCGGTGATCGATACGAAGGAGGGAGTAAAGCATCAAAACGAAAAGCAGAGCATTGATTGGACACGAGGGGAGCAGTCAACCCAACGGAAGCGGTCCTTATGCATGAATTTTGGATCTCCACAAAGCATGTACGCCACATCATCGATATGAGAGGATCAGTACGAATCTATCGATACAGAGGCTTCAGCTTCACTAGAAATATCAATCTTGGATCGATCATATCTCTTAAGCCACAAATCCAAATGCCATGAAATTTTCAAAGAAGGTTGCATATCATCTCAGGAATGTCCCTGATCAATCGTAGCCCAATTGAAGCAATTTTCGATCGATATGAAGGCTGTGTAGATCGATCTGGGATCGATCCCTAATGACTCCTGGTCAATCATGTGGGCCCACCTATGCATGAGAAAAGGTATTCCAAGATTCAAGGTAGATATTTCCAAATTCACACCTATAAATAGCACCCTAGTTACAACTAAAAGAGGACTTTGTGCTGCTGCTCAGGTTAAACTCCTTTGTAATTTGAGTGTTAGTCATTGTACTGTTGTAACTCAGTTTATAATCAGCAATAAACATCAAATCATTCAAAGTGGAAGTAGGCTATAACGTCGAACCACTATAAATTCTTGTTTTCTTCTGGTGCTACATATTTTCTCGGTGTGATTATCAGATTAGCCTCATTTTCCATTTACCTCTTCGTTCTAATCTCTTCAATTACATCTGATGAGTATTGTGCCTATTTTTGGTACAAACAATAACATAACAAAGTATATGATTGCATAACCAAATCTATCAACCAGTGTCTCTCCATCACTAATAAACTACCTTTATCATATGGAACTTTCAGAATATGTTTCTTGACTTCTAGAGAGCTCTAACTTCTTTTTTGCTCTGTATCATGACATTGTTATCGTTTGGAATCATCCCTAGCTTAGCGATAAATTTATATGTTTATTTATATATACATTGCTTTTATATTCCGCTTATCCAAAGCAATATACATAATCTGTTGGTTGAATTAGCCACAACCTTTCATTTAGAACATTTTCAACTCAAAGCTCCTTAATTGAGGTTGAATATGAATATAGGATCGATATTTTATGCTCGCTATCACTTATGAAGTTCGAGTCCTAATACCTAGTCGCAAGGAGTTCATTGTTTCTAAATAATTCTCTAGTCTATAAAAAATTCTTTAGTATTTCACAAATACTCAAGAATACTGTAACGACCCGAAATTTTCGAAGCCGAAAATTCCAGATAGTTATGAAAAAGAAGAAAGAGATAGAAGAAGAAGAAGAAGAACAGAAACATCCACATCTCATATTCGCAGTGGATAAAATATAATAACAAATATTAATAACAATTATACAAATGAAAACAATATCTGTCAATTTATAATTATATACATCAGAGTTACAACATCTCATAAAAACTAGATAGTATAACAACTTGTCCAGATGACAACCATAATACCCTAGCAGAATACTCTCCATACGCTCCTGCCATCTAGCTCGCCTCCTGAGCTCCAGAACGTCCTATCCTGAAAATTTGTAATACTCGATCTGACCCGAGCATTACATCAAAGTAACACCCGGGTCAGGCTGGAAACCAACGTGAGTAAACCCATCTAATATGAAATACACTAAAACAATAACAAATTTTTAGCCCGAGGTAACTCATAACAATTTTACAAATCCACAGGTTTGGTATAGACAACACTTATTATACTCATCAATTTCTAAGTGTCAAAACTTAGATTTTATGATCCAAATCACTTAAATCATTCCATGTCAGTTTATTGATTTCACAAATCAGTTTATAAAGAATCGAAGTGGGTTCGGGAATTTACTAATACCCGACTCCGGTCTCTTCGAATCCAATGTCATCTTACCTAAAATTATCCAATTAAATATATTTCAACTTTAATTACCAGATAACATTTTTATTCACATCAATTCATAATTTATAGATAATCACATTTTCATCATCCATTCAACATATCATGTCACAAAGCAATTCATATCAGAGGTATCAACCAGTCCACAACACGCACCATCATTCAATCATTAATAAGCAAGATTGATCACTTCATTAATATATTAATGAATGATCCTCAAATTACTTCCATTAGTAAATTATTATTAAATTTCATATAATAATTAACCTTTAACTTAATTACATTCATTAATCAATCTTGATTATTCATCAATATATATCAATTCAATAGATGTCATCCAATCCAGACATTCAACAACCAATCATCCATAAGCAAGCATTATCAATTCATATCATAATTAATTTTAATTATATAAAATAAATTAAATTAATTCCTTAAGAATTAATAACTTAATCTTGCTTGTACAATAATTAATTAATTACTAACCTTAATTAATTAATCACCTCCTTAATTAACTCAATTAATCAATTTATCAATCCCTAATCCCATATCAATTGTCCTTTATTTATCAATTAAGAACCTTAATTAACTGTTAACCCATCCTTAATTAACAGATAATCAATCCTTAACTACCATTTGATTAATCCTCAGTCACCATTGATTAATCAATTAATTACCACTTAACAACTTCTTAAGTAATCCTTAATTACGGATTAATTATTAATTAATAAAACCTTAATTACAAGTTAAGCTCTTCTTAATTATAGTTAAGTAACCTTTAATTACTTAATTAATTATTCACTAATTACTTAATTAGTGAATCTTAACTACTTGATTAAATTTAGTTTTAGTAACACTTAATTACTTGATAAATGAATCTCTAATCATTAATTAATGATCTTTTTAATCACAGATTAATTAATCTTAAATAATTAACCTTTAATCCTTAATCATTTACCAATTAAGTAAATTATTCCTTAATTAATTTCCTAATCATTCTCTTATAATTAAACTAATTAATTAAACTTAATTTCTTTAAAATTAACTTAATCAAAATTAAGATATTAAAACTTTAATTAAGATAAAACATTTATCTTATAAATGCTTTAATTACCCTCAACATGTTTGCATCATTTTCTTTATAATTATCTTTACTTAATTAAATTATTAATTAAGTTTTTAAAATAAATAATCATTTAACTTGATAAAATTAAAGTTATGAAAACACAACTTTAAATAGCTTAAATATTTTCAATTATTAGTTTTTTTAAAACTATTTCAATTTGGATTTAAAACTAATCTTTTATATAAACTTTTAAAATTACATTCAAAACTTGATTTTTTAAAATCACTTTAAAACTTCTTAGCCAAGTTTAAATTTAACAAACTTCACAATTTCTTAAAATATGTTTAAGAAAACGTTTATTAAAACATCAAGTAATTTATAAAAAAGTTTTAAACCAATTTAAAACTTTTAAATATCAAAAACAAATTTTTAAAAACCCTTAATTACTGTTTACTTTAGCTGCTTCGGGTCAAACCCGTAGCTTACTCGGGTCGTACCCGAGTTCTCTTTCTTCCCATTTTTTAATTTAAACTTTGATTAAATTAAGCTCCTAAAATCTACAGGCAACCAACCCAACATACTCGAGTTCAAACTCGAGTTTCCCATGCCAAAACTCGAATGCGACTTCGAGACTTCCATGAGCCAAAACTCTCTGACACCCAACCCATTACGTGCACATGCACGCCGCCGTTGGTCACCTCCGACCAACGTTATCGCCTCCGGCAACTCTCTCAACACCATAGCAATGCAACCCAACCACAATACTACTCAAACAGGACCTCGATCAAAATTCGATCCCCAGTTCGCCTGAACCCATCACAGCCTCACAAAATCTCCCTTCGTCCACCAAGCTCCGGTCACCAAAGGTCGCGCGGTGCTGACCAAATCTTGCCAAGCCGATACGGTACTCACTGCCAAAATTTCAAAGCACTCGAACCAACAGAGCTCACAAAGAAACCCAAGATCCAAACCATTCAAAAACTAGGGTTATAATCAAACTTCGATCATCGCCGTCGCCACAACCCTTTTTAACCTCTCCCGCCATTTTTACCTAAACCCCCAAGACCTCCTCCATCTCCAGTAACAATTCCAACCACTACAGTTGCTTCAGCCTCCATAAATTACCCAAAATCCATTTTCCAGAAAAACCCAAAATTCGCCTTCATTCCAACATTAAAATTTTTGATTTTTGTTTTAAAAATCATGATTTTCGACGATGATTTGGGATATATACACGCATCAATGTAACACAATATTTAATTTATTACATTATACAAGTTACCACTGCATTCCTCTTGTTTACAGAAAATTCTAAACTTACAATACTTAAACATGTTTTCAAAATCAAGATGGAGATTAAACTCGACAAATTTTTTTGAGAACTCAAGGCTACAAAGTGTTTATATGGGGAGTTTGAATTTTGTTTTATTTTTTTAGAACTCTGCAGTCAGGTATGAATAGAGAATACAAACTACAGGCATGCAGAAACAAATACATTCATAACTTACAGATTGTATACTATGATCCACACATGCAAGAATCAATAACTCAGAAATCACATAAGCAACAAATTTTATCCTACTTAAGGTTTAAATTAGTGGTTTTAAATCACCATTTAAAAACAAAGCTTGATTCCTAAAATTTATGTTGCTTGACTTTGCTTTTGACTTCAGAAAACCTTGATTTAAAAAGGAAATTCTTTGAAATTTGAATTTTTGAAGCTGAAATGCCTGACTGTACAGGAACAAGATGATGTTGTCTCAAGACTTTGAAACATTGATATTTCTAGATAGCATTATGAAGCTTAAAACTGGGTCGACAGGTTGAATTTGAGGATTTGAATATGGATTCAGCCCTTTAAGTTACAGGGTTTGGTATAAATTTTGTCACAAGTTTTGATTCCAGGTTTGAAATATTGAAACATGCTACAATCTTGAGAAAGAATTTCAGGTTTTTGAGAATTTTTAGTTGAGGATTTGCGACAATTTGTTTTAAGGCAATGCATGCAAGACTGACCATGGATTTCTAGAGGCAAGTTTATAGAGACTGAATAAAAGGGTTTACAGGATTTTAAAGAAGTGATTTTCAGGTTATGGCCATAAATTTTTTGAATTCAAAGAATAAAAATGAAGAAGGAATAGAAGTTTTATATGATGAAATTTAAGGTTTATTAAAATTAAATAAAGGAAAAACTAATAAGGACACTTGTTAAATCTTATTCACATTTGTCAAAACAATTGCTTAATTTATCACACATGTTAATCCATAAGGTTCAAAAATGAACACATATCATTCCTTATTTTTAAATTATTTTGAAATAATTTTTAAAAGCCTTTATTGTTAATTTTCTTAATATGTAAATACTTTACTAATTCATAAATACTTTTATAAATTTATAAATGCTTTCCTTTTTTTTCTTATTCTATAAAAGTAAAACTTTCAAAAGAAAAATAAGATGTAAACTAATTAGATTTCAAAAATAATATAAATTATTTAATCCATTTTTATATGCTAATTTAAATGCTTTTGCATTTATTCACTACTAAATATATATTTTCTAAATTTATAAAATTCTTTTGTTTTAAATTAATATAAAACAAATTTTATTTTGGTTATTTATATTTGAAGATAACAATTTTATCCATTTTAAATAATTTAATTAAGGAATTGTCACATTTTAATAGTTAAAATCAGATAATTATTCAATTATCTAATACCCAAAAAAAATATCCGGGTTATTGCAAATACTCTCAACTATCATTTAGCGGTCTTAATTCAAAATTTGATATTCACTTAATGTACCAAGTATATAAAGAAAAATGTGATATAGTAAACTACATAGCATATGTGAAAATTAATGTTGCGAGTCATAAGGAATCCATCTCATATGCTCCATATTAAATATTTTAATACGACGTATATGTATATTGTTTGGGATAAATCCAATATCCTTTTTACATTGTTAAAAAAGAGATCCTTTTCTAATCTAATATTGAGGATTTAACAAACAAACCAAAGTTGACCTCAACATGGTAAATCAATAATATTTTGCTTATAGTTTAGAAACAATATAGTACCTTCAATGTCCTTTCTTGTAGATGCACACTTCCTCTACATTTTGAGGAAAATCAAACTATTTGATTTCTCTATCAAAATATTTGTTTATTTCTGATGCCTACTAAACAACACAGTCGTAACGATTCTTGGATCTTAGCCATAACTCACAAACTCAGGCATTGTTCGTACTAACCTCGAGACACTCTGATTGTTATATGCAATTAGCCATAAATCGTTGTTTAGAATTTCTATTTCAACATATATGTACCAAACTCAAAATCATATCGGGTTATAACTTTGCAAGTAAAATTTGAATTAACCTTAGCACATTAAATGATGAAACTGCTAAGTTAATTTCAACAATTGAGATTTACGATGCTAGTCTCATCAGTGTCGCTTACTTCATTCTAACTGTATTGGTCTTGTAACACCCCGTATTTTTAGACAATTAAATAATCAAATAATGCTGAACGGTGAAAATTAATATTTGGGAATTATTAGAATATGGCCTTGAAACTTATACCATTGTGTTTGTGGCGATTTTCTAATTAATTTCCATATATAACTTGTCGAAATTCGAGTTAATACGAAGAAGTTACAAGAGAAACGAAAATCAAAAGAATGGGTAAAATAAAAATAAATAAGGCCCATGGGTCGACCCATAGGTTGACTCACAATGCACAATGGTCGACCCTAAGGTCAACCCCTAATGAACATAGGTCGATTCGTGTTTTCCCCTGGACGTTAATTCATCCAGGGACGTGCCGAGCCTATTTAATTCAATTTTGTGCAATGTCAAATGTTGGTTTCTAAATCCAACGATCTGCAACAAGCTTGTAATGTGGTTACACCAGATTCAATCCTAAAATCTGACAGTTTGAGATCCCCAAACTCCCTTGTAAATATAACCCTAGGCCTAGTTATTTTCTCACAATCAGGCTTTCTCTCAATTGGGTTCATTGCCTGAGGCTGGACCCTATATAGAAAATATTTCTAGGGAGAAGATCTTCTTAATAAAAATATTAAACACCTTAGAAAGGGATACAGGAAGGCAATGGAGCAGAGCTAGGACCATGGATCAAATCTAAGGATGATAAGTGAATGGATTTTAATTATATATCTTTTATATTTATGATATATTATCGTTAGACTCCCGTTAAATATTTTAATTCAGCATTTATTCAGTAATTAGTTCTGCTAATTAGTTATGTTGAAATTGTAAATTCTATAAGAGAGCTTATATTTAATTATTATATATATGGAAAATAAAGATAGGAATCCAATTAAATATGAATAATATTAGGCTTAACAGTTGTAGAGAAAGGCATAAGCCTAAAAATAAGAACTTACAGTAAATTATGCTAAAACGAGAGAAATAAATGAAAGAGCGGAATTTTTAACAACATTATTTGAAAGTTGGTGATAGATTAGTTAGTTGGTTTAGAAAAGAGAATACATTTCCATAGTTCAATATTGTAAGAACAACGATAAGCGTAATTGCAAGAATAAAAGATAGAAACGGGAATTAGTGTAAAATAGAGACATTTCTGTATTTTGCATTATCCAATAATTAAAGAAACTATAAAAGAAATATCTTGCAAATATGAGTTATTGTTTATAGCATTATTTAGTATTAAAATATGAAAATTGATTTTTAGCACCAGATTCACTTACTGATGACCTGGCCAGAATCACTTGCAACCAACCAAATAGAATAGAACTACTTTCTAGAATAAAAGAGAATAAAGTGAAGAGTTAAAGAAATTAAAGAAGAAATCAAGTTAATTATTTGACAAGACTAGAAACAATAAATAGAAATATGCCTAGATATGCGCTACTATGCAGATAGTAGAATAAAAACAAAGTAGTTATTATGATAAGTAAATTTGTGACATTCGGACAGAGTCCCAAGCCAAGACTGTCATACAATATAAGAGAACTAAAGAGAATTCAATATCATAATAAAAGAAGACCGACTAGAATAGAAAAGAGACACTTGAAATTATATTTATAACATGTAGATTATAAGAGAATATAGAAGTAATAATTGCAAGAATAATTATAATATAGGTGATAATTAGTGATAACTGAAAAAGGCGTATTTTAAAACTTATACAAAGTTAATAAGCAAACATAGAAGAAAGGCCCATACCAACAGCATTCCCTTTCAGTCAGGAACTGATGAACTCATAATAGTTAGGTAAGGCTGGGACACACTTATGCTGATTAGGGTAAATTAATAGCCAATAGAATTAGAAAAGTAAACTAAACGAATAATAAAAGATTAGACGTATGGTCTAATAAAATGGTAAGATTCATTCGGAGCAGCCCAAAGGATGAAGAGCCTAACGAAGCAGTTCATCACAGATTTTTAGCACAGAAATAGCATGTCCAGCATGGTTAATTTGGGTTTGATGGAAGTACGAGACTTCAACGGGACTTAAGGGTACTCTAGGATGGTCTTTTGGGGTAGGTCTATTGAAGCTGCACCCCCGGAGGCATGTGGGATCATTTGCACCCTAGAGGGGAGGGTGAATAGGGTCTACTAAGAATTAATGCAAAAATAAAAATAAAAATAGAAAGTAATGCAGTAGATATCACACATAGATTTAACCAGCTTTGGCAAAATTCTGTGTACGTGCTGCCCCCAAGGTTTCTACTAGAAATTAAGTAATCAGACGCTTACAAACACATGTAAACTTATGATACCCGCTTACTTGATTAACCTAACTCTATGCTCAAAACCCTGCCATAACTCGGCCATTGAGTTGCGAATTCCCAAAATTTGCCCCGTAGTTGGTAAACAATTTAAACTAGAGTTTGACTTACAAAAAAACAAAAGTACTAATAAAATAAAAACCCTAATACAAAAATAACTATTCGACCCCAATAAAAAGATAAACATCACGGCCTAAAAATAAACGTATTTCTCCTTTTTTTATTTTACTGCTGCCTTGTTCCTTTTCATTTTGGAAATAGGGCTTTTTGAATTTGAAGATGTTGATTCAAAACTGATCGATTGATGTGATTAATTCATTTTGATTTTCTTCGTCAATCAATTCTGTGGCTTTGATTGCTCATGGTCGCTTCAATTGTGTCGAGCTGGATGTTGCTTTGAATTGGTACGTGATTTTCCCTTTTTCAATTTTGATTACGCTTAACTTGATTCCTCTGTCGATGACTAATTGGGTGTATTTATAAGGATGAAAACCCTATAATTTCATTCATATATTTTGGTTTGAGTCTTTCATGATTTTATCACTTGCATTGATTTTTGATCGTACAATCTTGTGAATTCTGACTTGTTCATTGTGTACATGTTACTCCATATATTTCTGATGAATTCGAAATTGCTTAAACATAGTTAAATCAGCTCCATTCTTTACTCCTATGACTTGTTCATTGTTCGCTTATAACTTGCATTTGAATTTGATATAAATATATATATATATATAGGTTTGATTTTGACTTCCTGAAGATTGGCTGGTTCATCATGATATCAACTATGACTTTTTCCTCTTTTTCCTTAATTTGTTCTCTGCTTTGTTGATATGTTTTTGACTTGTTCATCATATTACCCTCTTGCTCTGCTCATATGCGTTGCCATTGATGTTTATACCCTATGTTGCCTTGTTGTCTTCTATGTTGCATATGTATATACATGTCACTATGCTAGTTACTTTGAGTTCCATGTCCAGTTCCAATGCTATGATGTCTCCATATACATACATACATACATACATACATACATACATACATACATATATATATGTCTGTATATATGTGTATGCTTCATTCTTGTGTTGTTTAAGTGAACTGCCTGAATGCTTGCATGTTAAATGCCTGTATGCATATCCATATTCATATGTACTGATGTATTATTGCTTTGATCAAATCTAATTGCCCTCGTGCATGTGCCAGATATTGTGCTTGGTTGAATGTTGCATATGTTGGTTTCATTTGAAGTCTTGTTTTGTTGATATGTTGTTTTCTATTTTGGTTTGGTCTGAAATGTTTTATGTGTGTTTCCTTGTATCTTTTTGCATTTGGAGTTTGCACTTGATTCTCGAGACAAATGTGTACATGTATACATGTGTATATGCAGGCTCTTACTTGATTGTTTTGATTGAACATTGAAATTGAAACTGAACAAGATTTCGTTAGTGTAGCATGTCTGGTTGGAGTCTTTGTGGTCACCACTGCTATGTTCTGGTCGGATTTGTTGTAGCCATTGTGTTGAGTCTTCATGTTATATGCATGTACACACCGGTCTAGTTGAGCCTTTTGGCTTACCACTGTTTGTCTGGTTCAATTATGCTCATGTGAACTGTATTGATCTAAAGAACTATGTTTGTTGTTGTTTTGAGAATTCATGTTGACTTTGTTTGAGCTTCATGCTCCAATATGTACATGTGTGCACCCCTTGTGTTCACCAATGCTTATGCATTACAGTGGTACCTTTTGAACTCTAGTTGCCTTTGAACTCCTGATTGCTTGAACATATTGCTGTTTTTTTTGCATTTGTACTAGATTTGAATCCAGTCTTGACTTGGGTTTGACATTGTGCTGACATGTCCCTGCAATTTTAGCAAGCAAGTGTATAACGGTGTGCATGACCCTATGGCATGTATAGTGATATACTGTGCATGTCACAAGTTGTTCGCGTAAGATGAATTAAGAAAAGTGATGATGAACAACCCAAATAACTGAGGCAAACAATATTTTCAAAACACACACTTTATTGTACACTGCAAAATGTTTCTTTTTCAATTTTACTGAGTCGGTGTTTATTTTTCAGATAGTTCAGATGCTGGATACAGGCTAGAAAGAGAGTTGAAGATCAAATACGAGTGCTGAGTGAATTATGTAGTGAGGTGAAATTATGAAGTGAATTTTTTTTTGTAATTGAAACTTGTATTTGAAGTTGTGTAAATATACTAAGAGCTTAAATTTGTACTATTTGAATTTGTAATAAAATATTTATTTGAATAAATGTTTGTTTAAATAAGAATTTCAAGTTATTTATTTTATTCAGCAAATATTCATTTAATTATGTGGAAAATTAAAATAGTACAATAACAAATACATTTAAACAATTATATATATATATATATATATATATATTCTCATTAGACAAAAATCATAGGATATTGCATTCTACAAGGTAGGTCTATAGGTGTACCATCAAAAGAGTAAGCCATAATTACTTTAGCATTCCAGTCCTAATGAAGGGGACCTTTGTAGGCAGTCAAAATGTTGTTGAATGGAGTAGGATATTCGTATGACACCGTACTCTAATTTGCGAGTAGGTTTTAGTAGGCAGGACCCAAAAGGATAGTCGCATGCAGAGATCAATCCATCATCAACCAAGAGCAAGTTTGGGAAAGACTAGAGTTAAACCAACAAGCCAATGACTCTTTCACTATCGAGACATTGGATGAGGGGTGCAGCCAATTGGATGTTTATATTGTTTGTAGTAGGGCACATCCATTTAGCCCTTTAGAGGTCTTTTTATTAGTTGAGGGGTGGCTGCATGGGGCCACAACCACGATGACAAAAGAGACAGACAAAGTAGAATATCTGTATGGTAGGCCTAACGAAGTTGTCCTTTACAAATATAGAAAATCTTCGACCGAGTTTCGTACAAGGCATACCTTGTTGGTGAGGATCAGGGAGTAGACAGAACGATTACGTATAGTCCCCAAAGTACGCACTGGGTGGAACATTATGGATGTCCGAGCATTAGGATAGGCTAATGCGGACGCAGTTTTACGTTTTCATAGTAGACGATGTATTGTAGGCCCCAGAAGCTGTCCTTTACAAATGTAGTTACAATATGCTCCGGCAGCAAGACGATGGAGTCCTTTTTGAGGAGGATACGGAAGGTAATATGTGTAGTACCTAGGACCGATGCGGTCATTGAACATGTAGCTACATATATATTTATTATTAGGTTTTAATCTACTATGTAGTAGATGGGTATGATTCACGCACAAAGGTGAGAGTATTATAAACCTAATAAACCTAACATAACTTAAAATGGAAATAAAACAGTATATGTAGAATTAAGCTTAGAAGTGTATAATTTGTCCATTCACCAGAACTTTAGTTCTAACCCCCTCCTCATACACCCCATAAGTTAGGCAAATGGTAGAGACTTTCCAGTTTTAGGACACTTGTTTAGAAAGTGTTATTATCATGGTGAGTATTTAGTTACCATTATATTTTAGTTCTTTCCGCTGTGAGATATTTACTTAAGCTCTGACATATTTGTCTTTACATATTTGTAGGATATTAGGTAGCCAACTCGAGCTTTAGTGGGCTTGGGTTTTAGATTTTTTGTGAAAAATCCAAACCCACTGGAATTTGGGTTGTTACATTTGGTATCAAAGCCTAGGTTTAGGGTTTCTAGGTAGATAATGTGTGAATGTATTTGTATTTTAAATAAAATATAAAAACATTATGCACTAAAATCCAAACAGTCCCCAATTATATATTTTAACATATGGAAAGCTTTTAGAAGTGCATTTTTGCATAATTTTCTTGTTGGGTTTAAGATGACGCAAGATTGTTGAGCCCTAAGTTATTATCACTTTATAGTGCACAATAAGCTATGTTTTGAGAGAAGATTATTATCCATATGTCACAAGAAGTGGGAAAGTTCCCTAGGGATAATAGGAAGGGTATTTTTATTTTGGAAGGAATAAGAGATTTTAGTAAAGGAATGAGATTTTCAAAGTTTAGGAAGGATATTCCTAGGGTAGTAAGAAGAAAATCCACTTTATGTCTAGCCCAATAAAATGAAACTTTTTGGAATTGAAACGTTGAAAAATATAATTGTTGATATGTTTGAAGTAAATATTGGATTTTTGAAAAAAAAGTGTTATGAAATTTAAATTGGTTTATATACGATGTGAATTTTAATTCTTTTTGAAGAATTATAGAGCATATATAGCTCACTAGTTTCCTTGTAGGCAAACAAAGATTTTTAAATATAAAAACCTAGAGTGTGTTAAGTATTGAAAATGTAGGTTACAACATCCATTATTGTAAAAGTTATTTTCATGAAAAATAAAAGAAGCATGAACTATGACACTATTGTTATAGTAGATGATTCCCAAAAGGAAATGTTTTAACATAGCATATGTGATTTATTGATATTCATTTTAACTGAATCCATATGCTAGTATTTTTGGGTTGTAGTAACGTTGTTTTACGCAACATCTATTTTAACCCAAATTAAAATGTGTTTTGAAGATAATTTCTAAGCATAGAAATAAAGTGGTTTGTAAGTACTTTAAATAAGTAAATGTTAATGTTTTTTTATGAAAATGTTAAACGGTTTTGAAAATGAATTCTTTTGAAAAAGATGTAAGTCAAATATTAGGAAATTAATAAATTTCATAGGAAATATCTGTTGTAAGTTAATATAGATTAAACATACTTTAATCCATTGGAATGAAATGAATAATGGTATAATTTTCTATGAAATCAGACTGCAAATGAAGATGTTTTGTGCAAGTTATAAGAAATATGTGGAAGAGATATACAAGGTATGGAAAGCACCATATTTTGTATAGCCTATTTTGATAAATTATAAAATAAGTTTCTTGTAATTTCACACAAACATGAAATCCTCTTTTAAAAGATTCATAGTAGGTTTTAGCATTAATGGTTTCGCATAAGAGAAAGTAGTTTCAATACATTAAGGTATAAAACCATTAGGTATAATGAGAAGTGTAATAATTAGAGATTGTGTTAGTTAGGAGGGATAATTTAGAGAGCCTTAGCAGGAAGCTAAGCAATGGAAATTTCATATTTTTTCATTGATTATGCGCATGGATTCCTTGCCTTTTTAGAAAATCCCCATTTTTAGTAAATTAGAAACTCCTCCAAGAGTACGTAATTGCAAAACTAGGAAAGTTAAAGGATTTTTGATAGAATAATTGTTCTTATCTAATCCAGTTTTTGTAAATTTGAAAATCTATGAAATGAAGATGTTTTGAAAACATGCGAGGACATTTTTGGAAGTCAAGAAAAAAATGTTTTAAAGACAAGCAAGGCATGTTTTAAAGAAAAATGGTTGGATGAAAAAGTAAATAATTTTTTGGGAAGAGAAAAACTTGGTAAATAGTTAAAGTTAAAATCTATTTTTTTTTTATGAAAAGCTGTTAAGGTCTTTAAAAGGAAAAGACGAATAAGCTTTGAGCTTAGAATTTGTAAGTTTTCCTCTCTAGGTTTGGGGAGTACCATTGAATTTAATAAAAACTTCAAAGTAACACTTTTAAAGGCAAGAATTTGGGTTTTAATGTTTCAAAAATTTAGAAGCTTTAGTTTTTGAAATGAAATGATAAATACCAAACTAAACTTAGTAGATAGGAATCATTTCCTATATATAATGGGAAAAATGTAAGGCTATGTAGGAGATAGCAGTGATTACTTTTAGTAGTAATAATAAAAGTTCCCATAAAGTGTATAGGACAGCAGTGGGAACCTAGGAATGTTGCTACATATGTGTAGACTATAGAAGAATAGTAAAGTGATGTTAGTAAGATAGTTAGACGCACATGATTAGGATAAATAGACCTTAATTGGAGAAAAATGAAAAGTAAAGGTAGAAGAGAATATTTCCCAAGCTTAGTTTCCTTTTTATATAGATACTGCATAGATTCAAATCTTTATTCATTGTAGTAAATGAGATTTGGTTATTCCATTTTGTGTACGGAAAGGAAGAGATGAATAGATCTTATTCATTGTGAGTAATACAGCATAAGTTAGTAAAAAGGAATTAGCGACAGGAGAAGCATATCAATTACTTGGATTCCTAGAGTAGGACATTTCTATGTTAAAGTGGACATGATTCTAGGCCTCCTAGCCCGAGAAGATGGCTATATTTAGCTGTTATATTAAAGAAAAGTAAAAGCAGATAAAAGTAATTAAAAGAAAAACAGTAAGATCGAAAGAAAGCGTCAGAAATGTCAACAGAAATAAATGAGAATTGAAAAGGAAAAATACACTTTTCCCATCAATTAAGCTTGGGAAAAAGTTTGAAAAGGAATGTATTTCTTATGTAAACCGTGCTTGGGAAAGCAAATAGAGATTTTTTATAGAATAGCGGCATAAGTTCTAAGTATGGGGAAAGAGGTGCACAAAAGTAAAATGGTGAATGTAAAGTTTTCTGTTTTCTACCTTCTTTCTGACATAAGAAATTGAGTTCGAAAAATAAGATTTTTTTTTTGAAATTCGAATATTAAAAGTTGTGTGGTAGGATTTGGATGTAAAATTCATTGAATTACGCTCCTATTCAGTAGGAGTAGGGGAAAAATTGGATGAAAAACATTTTTGAGCTTTCAAAAGACTACATTTATATTGAAATTGCAAGTATATTTAAGGTGTGTGCATCATACTTCAAAATAAATTTTTAAAAATGAAAAGCATTTATATAGGGGGTACCGCTGAGAAATTCATGTACATGCATATATTTCATGTAGAATAACACTTTGCACAAGGACACAAATGGTCGAAAATTGGATGTACACAAAATGGATTGATTAATGCGAGGAATTATATAATTTTACCGTTGTCGAATTTCGGGGACGAAATTTCCTAAAGGGTGGGAGAATGTAAACCCCCGGCATTTTTAGATAATTTAATAACTAAACAGTGAAAATAAACATTTTGGAATTGTCAGAATATGTCCTCGAAACTTATACCATTGTGTTCGTGGCGATTTTTTGATCAATTTCCATATATAACTTGTCGAAATCCAAGTTAATACGAAGAAGTTACGAGAGAAACGAAAATAAGAAGAACGAAAAAAATAAGGCCCATTGGTCGACTGATGGGTCGACCCACAGTGCACAAGGGTCAACCCTTGATGAACACAGGTCAATCTATAGGTCGACCCGCACTTTTCCCCGGATGTGAATTCGTCTAGGCACATGCCGAGCCTATTCAATTCAATTTTTGTGCAATCTCAAAAGTTGGTTTCAAAATCCAATGATCCACCGCAAGCCTGTGACGTGGTTGTACCAGATTCAATCCTAAAATCTGATAGTCTAAGATCCCCAAACTCCCCTATAAATAGAACCCTCGGCCTCGCTATTTTACAATCATATTTTCTCCCAATTGGGTTCATTGCCTAAGGGTGGACCCTAAATAGAAAATATTTCTAGGAAGAAGATCTTCTTATTAAAAATATTAGAAACCCTAGAAGGGGGGCGAGGAAGACCATGGAGCAGAGCTAAGACTATGGAGTAAAGCTAAGGACGACAAGTGAGTGGATTTAATTTATATATCATTTACGTTTATGATATATTATTGTTAGATTCTCGTTAAATACTTTAATTCATCATATATTTCAGTAATTAGTTCTGCTAATTAGTTATGTTGAAACAGTAAATTCTATAAGAGAGCTTATTTTTAGTTCTTATTTGTATGGAAAAGAAAGATAGGAATTCAATTAAATATGAATAATATTAGGCTTAACAGTTGTAGAGAAAGGCATAAGCCTAAAAGTAAGAAATTTACAGTAAATTATGCTAAAACGGAAGAAATAAATTAATGAGGGAAAATTTAACAATTTGATTTAGAAATTAATGATAGATTAGTTGGTTAGTTTAGAAAAGAGGATACATTTCTATAGTTTAATATTGTACGAATAACAATAAATGTAATTGCCAGAATAAAAGATAGAAAAAAGGGAATTAGTGTAAAATAGAGACATTTCTATATTTTGCATTATCCAATAATTAAAGAGATAATAAAAGAAATATCTTGCAATTACGAGTTATTTTTATATCATTATTTAGTATTAAAATATGGAAATGGATTTTTAGCACTTGTAACCAACCAAATAGAATAGAACTACCTCCTAGAATAAAAGAGAATAAAGTGAAGAGTTAAAGAAATTAAAGAAGAAATCAGGTTATTTTTTGACAAGATTAGAAACAATAAACAGAAATGTGCCAAGATCTGCATTTACTACATAGATAGTAGAATAAAAGCAAAGCAGTTATTATGATAAGTAAATTTGTGATAGTCGGAAATGTAGTCCCAAGCCGACATTGTCATATAATGTAAGAGAACTAAAGAGAATTGGATATCGCAATAAAGGAAGATAGACTAAAATAGAAAAGAGACCCTTGCAATTATATCTATAACATGTATATTATAAAAGAATATATAAGTAAAATTGCAAGTATAATTATAACATAGGTTATAATTAGAGATAATAGAAAAAGGCTTATTTAAAACTCACTAAGTTAATAAGCAAACATAGAAGAAAGGCCCATACCAACAGCATTTCCTTTCAGTCAGGAACTGATGATCTCACAATAGTTAGTTAAGGCTTTGATGCGCTTATGCGGATTAGGGTCTAATAAAATTAGATGTAGGGTCTAATAAAATGGTAAGATGCATTTGGAGCAGCCCAAAGAATAAAGAGCGTAACGAAGCAGTTCATCATAGATTTTTAGCAAAGAATTAACACATCAAACTAAGTTAATCTGGGCTAGAAGGAAGTATGAGACATCAATGGGATGTGAGGGCACTCTAGGATGGCCCTCTGAGTGCCCTCTGGGATAGGCCTAACGAAGCTACACCCCTGGTGGCAGGTCTATAGTTGTTCCATCAAGAGAGTATGCCTTAACTGCTTTTGCATTGCAGGCCTAACGAAGCGAACCTTTATAGGCAGTCAAAAGGTTGATGAATGGAGTAGGATAGTCGCATGCGGAGATCAACCCATCATCAACCAAGAAAGAGTTCAGGAAAGACTAGAGTTAAACCAATATGCCAATGATTCTTTCACTATCGAGACATTGGATGAAAGGCGCAGCCAATTGGATGTTTAGATTATTTGCAGTAGGGCACGACCATTGAGCTCTTTGGAGGTCTTTCGATTAGTTAAGGGGTGGCTATGTGGGGCCGCAGCCCCGATGAGAAAAGAGATAGACCAAGTAGAATATCTATATTTTAGGCCTAACAAAGCTATCCTTTACCGATATAGAAAATCTCTGACCGAGTTCCGTGCAAGGTAGACCATGTTGACGTGATTTAGGGAATAGACAGAACGATTACATATAGTCCTCAAAATACGCACTTGGTGGAACATTGTGGATGTCCAAGAATTAGCATAGGCTAGTGCAGATGCTGTTTTAAGTTTTCATAGTAGACAACGGGACATCTGTATTGTAGGCCTCATGACGCTATCCTTTACTGATGTAGTTACAGTACGCTCCACCAGCAAGACAATAGAGTCCTTCTCGAGGAGGATACGGAAGGTACTATGGGTAGTACCTAGGACTGATGCAGTCATTGGCCACGTAGCTACATGTCATTAGGTTTTAATCTACTAGGGAGTAGATGGATACGATTCACATACAGAGGCGAGAGTTTTATAAACCCAATAAACCTAACATAACAGAAAATGAAAATAAAACGATATATGTAGAATTATTCTTAGAAGTGTATAATTTGTCCATTCACCAAAACTTTAGTTCCAACTCCCTCCTTATACATCCCAAAGGTTAGGTAGATAGCAGAGACTTTCCAGCTTTGAGACATTTGTTTAGAAAGTGATATTATCTTGGTGAGTATTTACTTACTATTATATTTTAGTCAGTTCCGCTGTGAGATGTTTACTTAAGCTCTGATATATTTTCCTTTTCCTATTTTTAGGACACCAAAAACCCAACTCGGGGTTCAATGGGCTTGGGTTTTAGCATTTTTGTGAAAAATATAGACCCACTGGAATTCAGTTTGTTACAGGTCTTCTTTTTAAAGAAACAGTTACGGTTGATTGATCATATCTCTTCAGGTACAATTATCAAAAGCATATTTTGATAATGTACTTTGAAACAATTCCAGATTTGTGCATCATGTTATAGGGTAGAGTCAATACTCTTCATGACTTATTGATAGTTCAGTAAAAATTTCTTGACATCGATAAGAAATTCATAGTTTATGTTATTATGAAAGAATTCCTATTAGGCATTCTAACAAGCTGAGCCTGGCTTGGTTAATTTTATTTCACCTTATATAATCATTTTCTATGTTAGAGTCCTTAGTTCATATCTAAGTCCATTGTACTACCACTAATTTCTGAAAGAAATATATTATTTTCACGTATGATAGAATAGGATATACAAAACATTTTATGAACTGCCTTTGTATACATATAAAACTGATTTAGTTTTGAGTTTACAGAACTTATGTTCATGAAATAAAATATTCAACCAATATTGGTTATCCCAATCCCCATTGAGGCGGCCAACACAAGATAGCAACGTGTAGTCTCTTGGCTCACATAACCTATCAACTCCTTAAACATGGAAATGTAGGGTTCTTTATCAACTTTTATCTTATATGATCTCGTAAACAATGCTTTAGATGAAATTAAATTTAATCTTATGTACTTACTCTTAAGTACATGTCATGGCATAACTTTAACTCAACTTCACTCATCATCAATCATACTTTGCCCAAAAAATATTATTACTCATTATCAATACATCATTACGTACCATAGAAAGGAAAGACTTCTAAAATCAAATCTTATTCGTTTTAGGTACTTATGGAACCTTTTTCCAATACATTCGCTTATTCAATCAAGCTAAATTCTTTGTTTACTTTACATCTAATGTTTCGTACATCCATTTTATATTTAATGAACTTATTTTAAAAACACCAATTGATTATCAAATACACATGTTCATTTATGTAATAATTCATTTGTGAATTTAGCCATGTAAGTGGATCCATTTTGTTATCGTTAGACTTTTAACTATATACATCTATATGTATCAACCTAAGAGTTCACCAACACTTTTGTCCCTCTCAATGAATGAGTGTTTGTCTTTAGTAGTTTCAGATATGATTCGCTAATACTATGACTTATAAACATACAATTAAAGAATCATTCATCAAAAATATGGCTTAGTCCATAATTCTAAAATAATTGTAAAAGTTTCGGAAACTTATGTATTTTCTATAGCTAACAAATCACTAATGTTATGAAATAAATATCTTCATTTATTTCACAACGAACATCCATAATATTTCTAACAAAATAGAACTATATCTATTTTCAGTCGATACCGATAACAATTATTATTTCATAAATAACTTTAGGTATATTACGAAAATAGTTTTTCTTGACCTTATGCATACACACGTATTACATGCATGCTTATGCTATTTCTGCCATTTCTATAATAGCGTGTGAAATATGAAACTCCATTCAACTACTTATTAAATCTACTGTATCTAGTTTACAGTTGATAGTTTGAGATAAATATCCTAACTCAAAGAAAAAAAATTTACAGAAAAATATTTTTAATGATATGATACATTAGGAATAGAAATAATGCTCTTATTCCATATTAAGTATCTACTAGTACCTTACACGGCTCTCATTTTCATCATGTCTTCATGAAGTAAAGGTGATCATTCACTCCCTTTATCCCAACTATGCCTATATTTCATCCACTATCGTACATTCGCTTTACTTTCCAAGTCAAACTATTCAAATGGAATCCTTAAAACAAGATCGAAAGGGCATTTTTCTATAAAGGTGCATTTGGTCATCCTCAACATTTTAAAGATATAAAATAAGTTGTACTTCGCGTGAACATATCAAACTGACATTTTAGTGATCAAATTCATGGGTTCATCTTATAGCTCTTGGTCTATTGTGACATCTAACAAAACAAGATCCATTGTGTAATCAATCATGTTAAATACAAGATCTCTCATCTTAATTTACTTTCTTAATTTGAACGAACCAATTTAATCAAGATTTCATATATTATGAAAATGACTATTCACCATACAAATTTTGATGTGCACAAACATTGATCAAATATCCCATATTCTTGTATTAATTTAGAATTTAAAGTTCATTGAAGAGAAATCATATTATCAAGCTAGTAAATACTTAAGGGACCAAGGACCGAATGTATTTAGTTGTTGTATAATTTGGCTCTTGCATGGACCTTGCGGGAAAACATGCCAAAGATTTACTAATGAGCATATTTTATATTTCTATGTCAAGCTTAATTTTGTTCTTTTGTGTATTGTATGATAAATATTTTATCATTTATATTACTTGCATAAATTTATCGAAGATATTTTAGCTTTATATAGCATATTTTATTGCAATATTATAAAGGTTAATTGTGTTCATTTCATTTCTCTAATATGGCTCCCACTAGATTTTTATTTTCTATCTAGCAAATTTTAGGATCCACTTACCATGGAATTCTGACTTGATTTTTGTAACATCCCCTTTTAAAATCAGAAATCTTAACTTAAATATTTTGTTTTGTTTAATAAATTAAATATTGAGTTTTATTTATGGATTGATTTACAAGTTTAAATTTTAAATTTGATAGGTAAATTTTAAAAATCCAAATATTTATTTGAAAAATAATTTTGGTAAAGATAAATAACAGTTACAATATTTTGGAACAGTTTCCAGAAAATATAACAATTATTTTATAACTGATTGAAACTAAAGAGCGATATTTTAATAAAAGAAAAATCATTACTAAAATGGAATAAAAATTTGTAAAAATGTCTCGAATTGGATGGCTTTTAAAATAATTTTAAAATGTTGATTTAAAATGGTTAGATTTAATAGTGGTTTGAGGTATTAGTTTTAAGTAGAAAATGAAAGAGGATATAAAAAGGGTAAGATTCACTTAAAAATCTACCTTAAACATAGTCAATATGTTTTAATTAACCCATTCCATTTTTGTAATGGCCCTAACTCGACCTTCAAAAATCGGCACCGAATACTTCACCCATATTCAAATGCCGCAGATCCAAACGTCGAATCTAGTTCGCCGGAGCTTATAACACATTAAGTACAACAACATAGCGAAAGAAAAATGAATAAATTTATTGACACATGACAGATACAACATATGATACAAATGAATATCAACATATATATCAGAGATATAAGACAACAGTGGAAGAACAACAGCGGAACAATATCACCAATCTAATCTTCAAGAGAGAGTGAATCCAACACAATGCACCATCGCTCCAAAGTTCTAAAGACTTTCATATTCAAAACCAAAGCTTAAAGAAACTTCCAAACCAAAAAGCTCGATCCAACAGCAATGCCGAAGTTAAGCAAACCCGATCCACAATGCGATTGCCAAAATCCAAAGGCTGAAAGCTATCAACTTTATATCTACTAGCTGACTATCTGAAAATCTAACTCTATACTGTCTGTGTGGAAAATTATGGAAAACCAGAGTTTAGAAAGGGAAAAATAAACTCCAGGACAGTCATGCGACTGGTGTGAGCAAACGAAAACAGTTTATTTGAACACAAACAAACAAAAGAATTTAAAAAGAAATTCGCAATGCATTTTTGGAAAATGAAACTACCATAAGGCCTCCCGCCACACACACAATGTAAACGCACAATTGGAGGAGATTTCTCCTTATAATAGCCACATGCTTGATACGCGAAAACCTTTTGATATTATTGTTAGTGCATAGTGCAGAAAACCTTTCAAAAGTATAATATTAATCTTAGCCAACATACAACCATTATTGTATAGTTACTATAGCTACCATGTTCAATAGCAGGTTACCACCACATTCCATGGCAGGTTATACAACTAAAACTGTACAGGGCGCGTATTGTTTCTTTGGATTTCCAACAAATGATCAAGCAAAGGAACTTCTTGGGCCACATGGGTACACCTCTGGAGGGACGTCCCAAGAACTTATCCAGCTCTCTGCCAACACAAGGCTGGGTTACCTCTGTAACTAGGTAACTACTACACGAATATGCCATCCCCCAGTCGTTACCGACCTTTATTAGAGCGCTCAACACCAACAACCACAAAGTAATAAATTTGCAGCAACCACATAGGTTAAATATCTGGGCTCCATACCATGATACAACCCTTTTCAGAAGGAAATGGACATACCCTAGAGGGCACGACCCTCATAACCTTGCTGCATTCTTCCTGTTTCGACCATTCTAGGTTGTGAGGTCTGATGAGGTCTCGTCCACAAAGCTATGCTTTACACAAAAGACATTCTTTGATCAACAAATGATCAGCAGCACTTCGTATGCCACATTACCAAATTGGGAATGTATCACTAGTAACCATCAAATACATAACCTCTGAGCTCGTACTTCTAAGAGAAGGGTGTTAAACTAAGAGAATAAATTCTCCGCCACCAAACAGAAATGTATTGATAGAAACCTGCTTTACATCTCAAAGTGTAATGTCAGACACACATCCATACAAGTCTGTTCTGGGTCCGAACAGAACCGAAGGCACTTCAAACAAGCCCTTGCAATCTAGGTATTCACAATCCCGATCGGACTCCCCATCACATATGAAGATCTCTATACCGGCGTGACCCAGTGCAGAGACATTCGACGGGTAATCCTTTTGTTCTCTAAAATACTCGGTCTTCCCACCGGTCTTCAAATGCTATCCATTTCGTCGTATCATTATTCAAAATGGGTTTTATGACACAAGGTCATCCCCTGGCTAAACCGAATAATGAGAGCAATATTTAAAAACATATGGATGTTGGGATCTTAGTTAAGTCACAACTTAAAGCCCAAAACCTTTCTTTAAATGGTTTAAACAAATTTTCCACTTTTAATCTTTTAAAAAAAAGATACACCTTTAAGATCCTCTCAATTCAAAAAACTAGGTTCATCAAATCTTTCATAAAGATTCATTCACAATATTTAAACAAAAGATCTATCTTTGAGATCCTCTTTTATTTGAAAACAAAGTTCACCAAATATTTCACAAAGATTCATTCATAGCTTTCAAAAAAATTTCCATTTTAAACTTGAAATCTTTTGACAAAAACTGGAAATTCTTTTGTTATATGAAAGCCATTACCATTTGAAAACAAAAGGTTTTCGTTTCAGAAAAACCTGATCAAATATGCACAAGTTATAGCCTTTAAAGTATAAACTTGGGTTAAATTTAAATTCCGAAAATAATACTTTTAAAATACTTCAAAAATGGTTTAAGATCCATATGTGTATATACATTATATAACTTGTATAACCATAATTTCCAAACATATATTAATAGAACTCAACTTCAAATCTCGAATTCAAATTTAAATCAAACTATTTAAATTTCAATATTATCAAGTTATTCAAAAAAAATTATCTTCAAAACTCTTTTCAAAAGCTTTTCATATTTAACCCAATTCCATTTCCTAACTATTTTGGATTCAAAATTCAACTTAAAAATCATTTTGAATAAAATAGTATCATATTCAAATATCTGTGACTTAACCAATTCCACGTGGAATCCATATTTATGTGTGTATGGTGTAGTCCAGGGGTTTTACACAATAGTGCAACATCATCAATCATCATAATCCAAACACAGCAATATCGATAAGCGGTATAATCCTATAACGCTTATCTTCATTCACAAATTCACAGATTCATAGATAAACAATATAAATTCATCACAGATAAATTACATTCCTCACAGCTCAAATCAAAATAATTTACATCACAAAGCATCACATATCAAGGATATCAAACAATTCAGTGCATTCCATACAATCCAAACATCCATAAGTAAGACTAATTAATCATCTGATTAATTTAAATTAGATTTGTTACTTATGAAACTACTAATCCTGTTAATTAACATTAATTAATTACAAACCAAATTAATTATCCTTTTATCATCTATTAATAAATTAATTAACCTTTAATCATTAATTAATCAATCTTAATTAATAAATAAATCAACCTTTAATCATTAAATAATTAACCTTTAATCATTTAATTATTCTTTAATTAATTATCCCCAATTAATTAATTAACCCTTAATAATTAAATTATCCCTTGATTACTTTCATTAATTAATTAACCTTCAATTAATTAATTATCCTCAATTTAATTACCTTAATTAATTTATCACATAAATTAGTTACCCTTTAATTAATTATTCTTTAATCACTTGATTAATCCACTTTAATCATTAATCAGTTACCTTTAATTAAGTAATTATCTTCAAGTAACTAATTTCCCTTTAATTACTTATTAAAAAATTAATCAACCTTTAATTTATTTTATCTACTAATTAAGCTTTAAGTAATTAATTATCTTTAATTTAGTTACACAAAGTAATTAGCTTTTAAATCAATTACACAAAGTAATTATACCTTATTTACATTAAGTAATAGTCCTTTATTAATTACACTAAATAATTATCCTTAATCAACTTAATTAAGTAATTACTCCTTAAATAATTAATCTTTAATTATTTTCATTAATAAATCATTAATTACTTTAGATCTTAAAAGATAAAACATTTTATCTTAATTAATTACTTTAACATATTTAAAACATTTAACTTTTTTAACTTACTTAGTTACATTTAATTTAAGTTTTAAAATAAAATAAATATTTAATTTAACAAATTAAAGTTAATAAATTATAACTTCCTAATCAAATGTTTAAAGAAAACATTTAAAATTTATTAAAGAAAAGTTTTAAACTAAATTATTTAAATTTCAAAACCTTGCTTTTAAAAAAACTTTTAAAACTTGTTAAATTCTTGCTTCGGGTTCAACCCGATAGTTACTAAAGTCCCGCCCGAGTAAAACTCACTTTTCTTTCTTCTTTATATTTTTTTTTTCAAAACTTAGTTTTAATTGTAAGTTTAAAACATGTAGCGTGTTTAACTCTCACGTTCCCAAAGACAAACCCGAGCAAACAACTCCCATCCCCGAGCTTTCCTTCGAGATTCCCTTTTCTTCCTCAAACACTACAACATCCCCAGATACACCCATGCTCGCGTGCACATGCACATTTGGTCGGGACGTCTCCGACCAACCACGCTACCATCAGCAAGTCGTCGCTGATCCCCACTTCCCAATCTACTGTCCAAATCGATGAACTCGTGCAAAAATTTAGATCGAGCACATCAACACCTGATTGGAACCAACATAGTCAAAAAACCACCCCCTCGTCGACGATCTCAGCTTCGATCATCCACGCCATCCCGACCGAAGCTACTCCAATAACCCACGAACCTTTTCCCCTGATCCAGTGCAACTCGATGCAACGACGATGTCGAAATCGATTCGAGAACAATGTCGACAAAAAATGGCATAAAACATTACTCGACCCCGCACGGTCACCACAGCACAAAGTAACCTCTCCGACCATTTTTCCATTGACCTCCCTTACCTAAGCTCCCTCCAGCACCAGGCCTAAAGCCTATCTTTCTCCTGGCCATTGGAAATTGACAAGAAACTGATTTTCATTCATCTCAGTAATTCACCCCAACCACACTTTTAAAACTCATGATATCCAAGTTAAAAGTCATAATTTCCAAACACGAATCCAAATCTATAATCTAAACTAGGAATTTTAACAGTCGAATTTTTGACTTGAATTAATTCTTCACTATATATTTTTATTTTTAGAATATTTGCTCAATATTTTCGTTTAAACCTATTTTTAAAAGTGATGTTGAATACCTACAAAAACTTTTTATTCGGAGATCAAGATCCAGAATTTGTTTAGGTAGGATGATTTGAATTTTTTGAATCAGGTTTAAAACCTGTAAAAGGTTGAACAGAGGCATGCTTTGCTTGTTCTAGACATATCAACACACACATATATATACATAAAAATCATTTTTAAACCACATGCATAGCATAATTCAAATCATACTTCAAAGATCACCACATGCTAATCAGATATAACTCGCTTTAAGAATTTATAAGGGTGGTTTTCTCACCAGTAAAATGAAGACAGAGACTTTGAAAAGGGTTTTGAAATTTTGAATCTTATCTGCCACTTGATCCTGATCCTTGAATTGCTTCAGTTGAATTTTTTGCTTTGAGATCAGGTTTTGATTGAAAGCTTTCAGGTTTGAGTGGACCCTTGCATACTTTCAGGTTGAAAACAACATATTTTTTATTTTACTTGGGTTTTGTATTTTGATTTCTAGGCTTGATCTTTGGATTTGTTTACAGGTGTGCAAACTGATCTGGTTTCAGGTTTTAGATTTTGATTTTCTTTTGTTTTGAATATTAACATAGGAAATGAAAAGAAATTTTTATTTTTCCACTTGTTCGTTTAACTCAACACTTGTTAATGCATGACAAAAATTATTCTACACTTGTTAATTTCTTATATAATCATTTTACAAATGTCTTAATATAACTTAAAGTGGTTACACTTGTTAAAACAAATAATTTTATGTTTATACCCTTATTCAAATCATATTTACGCATTTTTATTTACAAATTTTTCTTTAAACCCCTTAATTAAATTTTATTAAATCTTATATTTAACATAGGTTTAAGTTCTTGTTAATTATATATGTTAACTATATTTTATGTTTTAAATATGTTTTATTATAGCTTCAATCTACATTTCCTTTTATATATGTATTATTTTAAAGAAAAAGAATATTATTCCTTCATTTATGTCTTATAAATTTTCAAAAGATATGTATATATGTATATTTTTAAACTTTTATTCATTCTTGTTTTATACTTGTATTCATACATTTTATTTATTATTTATACTTATCAATTTAAAGAAAATGATTTTAAGACTAATTATACTTTAATAAATGAACATATATATTTTATATATAATAGAATTTAACCTCTTGAAAACTATATTAAATTTAAATCATAATTTTCAAATCAAAATGCCTATTTAATATAATTAGAAAACAAATTAGTATTAATTGAAAATATAATGTTTTCAATTTCAACTTCTTTTTCAATATATTTATTTTTAGATTTTAAATTCAAATAAAAATCTATTTATACAAATAAACAGGCACATATTTTTATTTATTCTGGAAATTTTCAAATTAATTCACCAATCAATCCTAAAGTTATATTAATTATCAAATCTAATTTTGGCTCAAAACCGGGAATGTTACAATGTATAACCTATACTAAATTCTTATCATAACCTTGCTTCTACCTTTCAACTACCAAATCTTATAAATTCCTAAAGACCTTCTCACATTTTCTCTTTTATTCACCTTAAAGAAAACAATACAACTCTCATCAACTCATCAAAGAAACTAAGGTTCATAATTTCTTCACCAATTTAAATGGAAATCAAACAAGGATGTGAGTATATTTTTCTACTCCTCTAAGGTACCACCTTACACACAAATATTTTGATTTTAATGCATAAATAAATTTTGGAAAGAAATCAAATTAAGTTGACTTGAGTCATTTCTTGATTTTAGAGGATAGAACCATTAAGTTTAAGCTTGATAATGTATATAGTATGCTTATATGGATTGTTCGGAGAATTAAATTGTGATAAAGCATGAAGTGGTAGTTTTCGTTGATGAAATTAAAAGTTGAAGCCAAGTAAAGACATTATTAATTTGAGTTAATTGGTGATGATATAAGTGGAAACATATAGCTATATGATGCTAGACTTAATCATGGCTTAGAATTGAGTTTGTGTTTATATGGTTATTGTAACTTGCTGTTACAAACTTGATTCTACCAAAAAATGATTATATTGATTATATATGATTTTTAAAATGAAGGGAAGAATGTTTGAGTTCTGAATGAAAACAAAAAAATATAAAACCATAAATTTGAAACTCAAACAAAATGAAGGGATTTACAGCCTGATTTTAAATTGGAGGATCTAAAATAACCCAAATCTGATACAAAGAAGCCTACAAAAGCCAACATCGGAGGAGATATAGCACCTGCTTATGTAAGAGGTATACTACCCTTGGAAGCATTAGGTCAAATGTCTGATGTAATGGTTCTATAACGACCCTTCAAAATTTTATAAATTTATTTGGTTTGTTAATATATTTAATTGAAGTTTTATGAAATTTTAAACAATAAAATTTTGAAATAAAAACTTAATATTTGGAATACGCCTATTCAAATATAACAAATGGTAAATTTTCATCAGATAATTTGGAAATTTATTTACTTGTGTAATTCTATTTAAATTTATATCAGTTAATATTTGATGATAATGAAATGTTTTCCAAACCTGAATATTTTTCTATAGGAAATTTGTACATCATCATCGGAGTGAGACGTCATATTTTGTTTTTCCAAAATTTAATTCTATCGCTCCATTTTTCTTATTTTCGACGGATTAATAGCATTTTTGATAGCGATATCGATTTTTGTTTTGATGGTCATACCATAGATATCTATGTACCATTTTTATCGTCTTGTCGTGCTGATCTCCACGGTATATTCGTTTATGTGTTTCAAAGTCCGAGTGACAGAAAAATCAACTGGAATGATTTTGTATCGGTTCCGCATTCGACCTTTTAACTCCCCTTACTTTTCATATTCCACCCTTTAACCATACAGCCGCTTGATTTTTATTATTCCAAACCTTGTGCCCGACCTTTCACTATTTCCCTAGTTTTTTTGGTTTTTTCTTAGTCTTTGTTCTTTCATATTCCCTCTGCTTTTCGATTTAAATAATAATATTATTATTAAGTTATATAAATTGCCTTTTGAGATGAGATAACGGCTGGACTTTCATTTTAAACCTCTCCTCTAAACAAGGTAGATCAATGTAAATGTATCTGGATCATTTTTCTTTCTTCTCAAATAGAAGCCTGCTCATCGAAGCACCGTCCCATTTCCGCCCTCTCTCTCACCACCCTGGCACGCAAGTGCAGCAGCTACCAAACCCCAGTCCATCACCACCAACTGCGCCTAAGCCTCCCACTACCCCTGTCAGACCCGCCACCTACCTCATACATGTGCCGCATCCCTTCTTCACATTGGTCGAGCTTCTCATCTCGGGTCCATCGCCGAGCAAGCCTCGTGCACGAGTTCCAAGGCACCACCTCTCCAGCCTAGGCCAGGGTCATGCGTCCCTTTCTCTGCTAATTGGTATCAGAATGAGTCTTTGTATAGATAAGTTTATAAACTTTTATTTTTCTGGTTTTATGATATTTGCTTTTATTTATTTAGTTTATATAATGGTGATATGTTTACAAAGATATAGGTTTATACTATATATTGACTAAAAATATATTTATTATTTATATGATCATGTTAAATATATTATATACAGATGCATTTTATATATATATATATAGTTTCAACGAGTTCTTTTATTTTTCATAACTACCCATTTGATATATATAGATTATATAAGTTATATTATTTATGTTAGATTATATAAATTATGTTATGTTAGTTTAAACTATACTATTTTACATACACGTGCCGCAGACTTCTTTTACAGCAGTTGTATATATTTTAAATGATTTATCTGTGCTGTGGAAAGATTTAAATAAAAATACATATAGATTTCTTTTTGCTCTGTAATGGTTTTATGATGTGTTGTCTATATATATATGGTTATAAAGGTTTATATAAGTTGAAATATTTTGCTATATATATATATATATTTATAAGTCACGTATAAATCTATGATATATATATATATGTTTGTACACGTTTACATATTTCAATATATATATATATATATATATATATATATAGTTATATTAGTATGTTGTAGCACATATTTGTTGGATCTGATGTGTGTGTATATACACACACACACACTATATATACTATATATTTTTTACAATGGAAGATATACTAATATGTTAGTTTATGTTTTGTGTATGTATATATATATATATCATAGTAAGTATTTTTTTTTGAATATGTGTATGCAGAGCAATTTCTTTTCTTTTGTTTATATTTTTTCAGTTTGTATGGAGATGTAGTGTCAGGTTTAAGTAATATGTAGAAAAGAAATATTTAAGTTTTATAAATATATATAATGTTGTTTTGAATGTTAGTTATATATTGGTTTACAGTTTCAAAGTATGGAAGTTGTGACGACCCGCCCTTCTACGCCCAGAAAGACGTACCATCTTGAAGAAAGAAGGAGATGAGAAAATAGAAAAGATAGAGAAGAAAGAACAACAACATCAGAATCTCACAGCGGAATGGAACAAAATATAATAGAATACATAATTATTACATAATTTTACATATATCAGAGTTATATGGTCAATACATCACATACTAGACAGTTATAAGCACCTGTCTAGTTAATACAAGTCAATATACAATACAGATAAACAACTCAGAGATATCAACACAGCGGAACACTATATATATCTATCTACAACGCTGAAGCCTCCTGCTCCATTGCTCCTCCAGAATTCGTCAAAGCTAACCTGAATCCCTTGGCTACCCGTAAAAATTTGGGTACCCGAGAGTTTATGAAAAACAAAAATAAACTCCGGGTCAGACATGGGTCTGGTATGAGTAATAGGTTTAAGTTGCTTAACTTTGAAAATCATTTGAAAATAAAAGGTATCACGTAAGACTCCCCACGAATAAATATGGGTAAGTTTTTACCTTACGCTAACCAAAACATTTGATAGGAAATTCTGTGATATTATAATAGGTCTAGGGTTTTCAAGTAAATAGAAAATAGCCGAAATTGTTACATGATTAAATTCCAGCTACTAGCCACCGAAGTGGGTAATACAATCAAAACCGTTGGCACTTATTGGATTTTGGATTCCATACAATGGCAGGGCTACTGGGGTACCGCCCGTCACAGTACGGGGCCTAGATCACCGTACCGAGGATTACTCCCTTCATCCCCCGCAACACAAGGCCGGAACCATTCCTTACTGAACAGTCCCGAACAAGACAACCCCGACAGTTGGAGCTCACAACTGTCCACACAGCCGAATAAAAAGGGACATCTAGACAGGGGAAAATCTTGTCCTGCTTGGGCATGACCCACCTAACCTTGCTGCACCTCCCCTGTTTTAGCCATTCCCGGTTGATGAGGCTTGAGGCTACGATTACCTTTAGAGAACACATTTCTTAGAATGCTCATCGTCCGCCTGACGATGTGTTGAAAGCATTCAATCCATACAAGTTCGTTCCGGGTTCGAACGAAACCGAAGGCATTATCTCGTTACACTCATTTTGGAATCACCCTCAGAGTTAACGACGATAACCCTTGCATTCTGAATCATCATCTTCACTTCAGAATCACGACCTATCGTTAATTTGGAATCGATGTGGTTTTCGGACTTCCAAATGTGGAAAACCCGATCCCGGTCTCATCGAAATCCAAAACGTGTCTTTTAGGGCCAAGTTGTCTATTTAGTCTTAACAGTTTAATTCAAAATAATTCAATACACACAGATAGAAATTCACAATATCAGAGTAAATAGTCAACATCAACATAAATAGATAATCAATATTATCACCACAAACAGATAAGGCATATTATCATCATAACAGATAATTCATACTTAAATCAAGCATCCATATCATATAGCATCAATTTCTCATATCTGAGATCTTAAATCAATCAAGGTAAACAATTTCATCCATCCATATATAAGCAATCATATAAGCTATAATTAATTTAAAATGAATTAAATTAATTATATCATCTCTAATTAATTTAAAGTAAATTAAATTAATTACTTCATCATTTAAAACTTGCTTACATAATTATTTATCAATTTCCAATCAATTAATAAATCATTCACTAATTACTCATTTCAATTAATCATACTTGATTAATTAACATTTAAAGTAATCATTTTTTTATTATTTTCACAAATTAATTATCTTATCTAAACATATAAATTATCCTCAAATTACAAACATCACATTACTTCTGAATTACACTAATTAATTACTCTTTAATTTCTTATTATTGATTAATTAATCTAAATTTATCATCCCATCATTAATTATATCAATTAATGATTTCTAATTACATTTTAAATAAATTCCCAGTTTTAAATTAATTACTTTAAGTAATTAATCTTCAATTAAACCACAATTATTAATCACCTCTAATTAATTCCATTCAGTAATTATCTATCTTTAATTACTCATCAAATAAATCAATTACTCCTTAATTAATTTCTCTAATTAATCCCCCGATTAATTATACACAGTAATTATATTCCAATTACTTTCATTATTAAATCACCCTTAGTTGATTACATCCAGTAATTATCATCAATTACTTCCCTAAGTAATTATACTTATCACATCCTCAAATTGGTTATCTAAATTGATTAACTTAAACAATCCATAGAATTAATTACAATAAGTAATTAATTCCTTAATTACTTTCGTTAAGTAATTATACTTAACAATTCACAATTGCTTATCTTAAATAAATAATTTAACTAATTATTAAAAATAATCCTATTAATTGTGTGTTTCATAATTTTAGTTAATGACCTTCATTAACTAATTGAAATCCTTTAATTATTTTCCCAAAGTAATTAACTTACATTTTAAGTTAGTCTTAATAACTCATTAATTAATTAATTCTTTATTAATTTATTACTAATCATTAATTTCATATTAAACCAATGATTTCCTAATTACCAATTAATTTACCTATAATTTATATTTTTTCAATAAATTTAACTCTTCATTTCTGAGTTAATTAATTCTAGTCATTCATTATCCATTTAGTTAATTTGATAATTACAAGTCTTAAGTTTTTTTAAAACTCTTTTTCTATTTAATGACCAATTTATCATTATAAGCTATTTAATCCATTTAATGTAAATTTACATTCAAATTTGTTTAAAACAAATTTTAAACTTAAAAATCTTATTTATTTAAAAGCTGAGATTCAAACTACGTTTTGAATCCAATCTTATCTTGTTTTTCAACTTTGTTTAAAATACGTATATTTTCCATTTAAAAGCTCGTTTTAACAATTTTATACAAAGTTACATGTTTAAAACCCGAAGCTAAAAATACCCGAGACAAACAATCATTTTTACGAGTAAAACCCCACTTTTCTTCGAGTCCGACACTCGAATCACTCGAGTGAAACTCGAGTAACATTTCCCCTTTTTAAAATGGTTATGAATAATTTAAAATTTGAAAACTTAATTTTATTTTAAACTGAAATTCAAACTTCATTTGAATTCTGATTCATCCTTTACTTAAATATTCATGTTAAACATTCATTTCTCATTTTTAAACCCAGTTTAAAGAATATTAAATTTTACAGGTTTGAATGCCTGTAACAGCTTACCCAGGTTTTCCCTCCCCACATTACTCGAGTCAATCACGAGTTTGCTCCGATTTCGCATGCTACTTCCCCCGAGTCAAACCCCCAATAACTCGAGTAAACACCCGAGACCACACTAGCTTGCACAGACCAACCCCCTTCACCAGAACCAACTCACCGTGCACGTGCACAGTATCATTTTCCACATCCGACCATCTCCGATGGTTGCTTCACATCGGCAACCACCTTCTCCCTCACCCACGACCTTCATATCATCTTCCAAAACTCGAAATCAAAATAGAGACTTCGACCCCAAAACTGGAAACACACAGAGCAACGCCACCTTAACCTGTCACCGCCTTGCCTGAGAAATTTCGACCACCTGAAGTTCTGTAGCTCCGGCTACGCTTGCTTCCACGTCCAAACTAACATCCCTCAAAGTTTCATCACACTCGATCCACTATACTCATAGAAACGATCGATTACATACTTGAAACCAAAACTAGGGTTCTGATATAAAAACCACAACCGCAATCTCTCTGGTGAATTTCATCATCACCTATGATTTTTCTTATCATCTCTGATCAACTCACCATCACCATGTCGAAACTCATCAACCCCAGATTTATGAATCGCCAAAGAAACTCCGAAGTTCATATGCAGTTCAAACCAGCATTTCACCTTAACCCCCTTACTGAAAATTATAGTTCTTGTTTTAAAAATCATCTCTTTATTTTAGTATTCAATTTATGTTCATGAATAAATGAATTACAGTGTTTGAAATTTTACTAAAAACTTAAACTACCCTGTTGTTCCTGTTTCCAGAGCAACCTACAATTTATTTTATCTTAACCAAATTTTAAAACTTTCTTTAAATTCGAACAAACATATATTATTTGAATCATAAGTCATAACAATCAGTGGATCAAGAGGAAAGGGTTTTAAATTGAAACTGGAACATGAAATTTAGAACAGAGATGTTCTACAGGCATTTACAACATATACTTGCATCACACATCCATATATACACAAGAATTCTCTAATATACATACACAAATACAAACTTATATTATGCATTCATCAAGTAACCAGATTTATAATTGTGTATTAAAAAGTGTTACTCACCTTAAAATGAAGACAGAGCTTTTGAAAACTGTTTTGAACTTCTGAAATTGTAAAACATTTTTGCTTTAATTTTTCTGTTTTAAATGGATGATGCTTCAGTTTAGTTGTATGGTGTTGTTTATGGGCATGCTTTTCTTTTCTTGCTATCTGATTTTCTAAGTTATGAGAACAAACCAAAATAAGAACATGTATATATATAGAAAGATTAGTTTGTAAAGAGGTAGGCTTTTACTGGTTTAGGCTTTGCTGTAGGACAGAGATATTTTCTTCAAATTTCGGCTGAAATGAAAATATTAAATGCCCTTTGTGCCTTTTTTTTTTTTTTACTCTAGCTTACCTTATCTAATTATGCAGATAATCTAAGCTTTCAATACAAGATTCTTACATGTTTTCTTTTCTTGCCTGCATATCTATTTGCAGGCTACATATATTAATTTTTTTGTTTTTATCTAATCTTGCATTTATTACTTACAGGCAACATAATCATCACTTTGCCTGATTATGTTTTCAAACTTTACCTTACTTTGTTCTTTCCTGCATATTCATTTCTGACTTGTTTTATTCTTTAGCTTGTTCTTGCCTTGTATGTTATTTTGCAGGTAGAAATATTACTATGTCAGGTTGTTTTACTTTATGTTCTTAACAAATTTTATTTTTGACTGATATGCTAATGTACTTTACCCCCTTACTTGCCTGCATATGCTTTCATTCTTAAGTACAAAATGTTCTCCTTGTCTAACTTCTAAATTTTGATGTTGATAAATTTTTCCTTTATTTTAAAACTTAGCTATCAACACTTCATTTAGTGGTTATTAATTTATTTACATACTTATGCTAATATCATAAATATTTATGAATTTATACTCATTTTAATACCATATATTTAATTTATGTTTGAGTTTAATATATTTTAAGACTTGTTTTCATTTTAAACATGTTTGAAAGATGTTATTTCTAATTTACAAATCATTACTTCTCATGTGAATGTATTCAAATAAATTTTGAAATAGTCATTTCTATCTATATAAAAATCCATTTTTAAGAATATTACATTATTAATATTGTTAAATATATCTTATGATTAAATTAAAATAATTCACAAATGAATTTGTCTTCTTATTCAATACATTACTTATTTTATTAGCTATATTAAAAACAAATAAATCTTTTTATTTAAATTTAAACTTAAACTAAAATCAATTTTAAATAATTATGTTTTTAGTTTGGGTATTAAAATTATATGGTTATTTATTTAGTAACTTAATATCAATTTGAATCCAATTTTAATTTATCAAAAATGTTAGAATAAGAAAACAGGCTTATATGTATATATTAAATTTAAAACAAAGATTTATCTAGTTATAATATATACAGATATGTATACATTACAAATATAAAACAATTTATTTGCCTTTAAAATAGATTATCAGTTTAAATATTTATTTTAAAGAAGATTATTAAATTTATTTCAAAGTAATTATTAACAATATAGTCAATTCAATTAAATTTTGACATAAATTATTAAATTGTTATTGTCAAAATTTCCGGGATATCACATTCTTCCCCCCTTAAAAGAATTTCGTCCCCGAAATTTAAAACAAAGGTAATTTAATAATTTAATTACAGATTTAATTTTTAAAACACAAGCATATATCAATTTTATTCTAACAATCATAGCAATCAATTCATCCCATCAAACAAATCTAACTATCCCGACTAAATTCTAAATAGAATTTTCTCGAGTTTTCCCTAAATATAAAATTGGGATACTCTCTCTACAAAATTCAAACAAAACAATATTACTAAGCTAACTGAGTTTCTATTCATCTGGATCTACAATACAAAATAGGATATCAGACTGCAGATAAGTCTGACTCAACAACCAAAAATCTCTGAACTGCTGACTCTACAATCCAAGATAACTCTTACACGTACTCCCTCAGAGATACGTGAAACACTCCGAATCTCAGATATCCAAAATACTCTTTTGACGATCCTGAACTGCATATACTCATACTGATCAGCTCTACACTTGCTGATATCCCCAGAGAACAAATTGATCCAAAAACAATCCAAAATGATCTTTCTAAGATTAACTTTAAAAAATCAGAACACAACTTCAATTCCAAAATCAGCAGACTGATCTTACTACTTCTCATATGGGAAGGTAATATAGATGCGTTCCAATCTGGTGTTAAGATCCTGAAAAATTTCCAGAAGAAACTCTCTAATTCCAAAATACTACAAATTCTAGTTATTTCCCACACCAAACAGCTGCCACCATGCTTTTACTGTGCTACACTGATCAGAATAGGTGAGAATGCTGATGATGCTCTCGAGGACAAACTGGACCACACATCTAAGAACTATGGTTCAACGGATCCTTAAAAGAAACTCAGAAGTTCCTCCAAAACTCGAGCTGCTTCACTAACTCATTTTCCAAAAATCACCTTACTGAACCATCGATACCACTCCTGGAATCCAGTCGATACAAACTCAATCTCTAAACACGGACAAAATTCCAACTTCCTGAAGACATCCAGAAAAATCAGATAGCCCAAGAGAAACTCAAACAATCGCAAGTCACTTTTGCGATCAATCTAGCCCATTACCAAAGAAAAACTGTTCTCTCTTTACCCAACAGATCAACCTACGCTTAATTAGCCAATCCACCCAAGAATCGGAACCACACTGCAATTTCTGAACTCCACTGCTGATGCAGAAGTTAAAAACTTCCTTGCCAATACCAATGCCAAGAAATTTCTAACTCTGAGTTCTTCGAGAAATTCGGACCTCGAACCAAACAGAAACATTCTACTGAACCCAGCCCAACATCGAAACAGCTACACTTCCTTAACCGATTCCAAAGAAACATCTTCAAAGACTTCCATAGTCACTGTGTCTCATCACACAGCTACTACATCCAGAGGTAAGATATCCGGACTTACTCAAGCCAAACTGACGAGTCCAAACTCTAGCTCATCCAAACTTACACCTCAAATGAACTCCGAGCCTTAACAGATTTCCTTCAGAGATCAATGAAATCCTTACTCCATTCAAAGCTCACTCGAGACGGTAATAGGTCTACAGTCTCGACAGATACACTTCCAATCTCAAATATTCAAACTCCAATCATTGGTAATCGTGTTACACACACCACTACACTATCTACCTTTATAACTTATATTGGATAACCCGGACAGGTAACCCAACAAATAGGTAGAAATAAATATATCTATATTTATATATATTAAAATTACAAATACGCTCTCTCAAGATAGAAATCACTCAAGAGCCTAGGTATTCACTCAACCTAGCGCTCTGATACCAACTGTGACGACCCGCCCTTCTACGCCCAGAAAGACGTACCGTCTTGAAGAAAGAAGGAGATGAGAAAATAGAAAAGATAGAGAAGAAAGAACAACAACATCAGAATCTCACAGCGGAATGGAACAAAATATAATAGAATACATAATTATTACATAATTTTACATATATCAGAGTTATATGGTCAATACATCATATACTAGACAGTTATAAGCACCTGTCTAGTTAATACAAGTCAATATACAATACAGATAAACAACTCAGAGATATCAACACAGCGGAACACTATATATATCTATCTACAACGCTGAAGCCTCCTGCTCCATTGCTCCTCCAGAATTCGTCAAAGCTAACCTGAATCCCTTGGCTACCCGTAAAAATTTGGGTACCCGAGAGTTTATGAAAAACAAAAATAAACTCCGGGTCAGACATGGGTCTGGTATGAGTAATAGGTTTAAGTTGCTTAACTTTGAAAATCATTTGAAAATAAAAGGTATCACGTAAGACTCCCCACGAATAAATATGGGTAAGTTTTTACCTTACGCTAACCAAAACATTTGATAGGAAATTCTGTGATATTATAATAGGTCTAGGGTTTTCAAGTAAATAGAAAATAGCCGAAATTGTTACATGATTAAATTCCAGCTACTAGCCACCGAAGTGGGTAATACAATCAAAACCGTTGGCACTTATTGGATTTTGGATTCCATACAATGGCAGGGCTACTGGGGTACCGCCCGTCACAGTACGGGGCCTAGATCACCGTACCGAGGATTACTCCCTTCATCCCCTGCAACACAAGGCCGGAACCATTCCTTACTGAACAGTCCCGAACAAGACAACCCCGACAGCTGGAGCTCACAACTGTCCACACAGCCGAATAAAAAGGGACATCTAGACAGGGGAAAATCTTGTCCTGCTTGGGCATGACCCACCTAACCTTGTTGCACCTCCCCTGTTTTAACCATTCCCGGTTGATGAGGCTTGAGGCTACGATTACCTTTAGAGAACACATTTCTTAGAATGCTCATCGTCCGCCTGACGATGTGTTGAAATCATTCAATCCATACAAGTTCGTTCCGGGTTCGAACGAAACCGAAGGCATTATCTCGTTACACTCATTTTGGAATCACCCTCAGAGTTAACGACGATAACCCTTGCATTCTGAATCATCATCTTCACTTCAGAATCATGACCTATCGTTAATTTGGAATCGATGTGGTTTTCGGACTTCCAAATGTGGAAAACCCGATCTCGGTCTCATCGAAATCCAAAACGTGTCTTTTAGGGCCAAGTTGTCTATTTAGTCTTAACAGTTTAATTCAAAATAATTCAATACACACAGATAGAAATTCACAATATCAGAGTAAATAGTCAACATCAACATAAATAGATAATCAATATTATCACCACAAACAGATAAGGCATATTATCATCATAACAGATAATTCATACTTAAATCAAGCATCCATATCATATAGCATCAATTTCTCATATCTGAGATCTTAAATCAATCAAGGTAAACAATTTCATCCATCCATATATAAGCAATCATATAAGCTATAATTAATTTAAAATGAATTAAATTAATTATATCATCTCTAATTAATTTAAAGTAAATTAAATTAATTACTTCATCATTTAAAACTTGCTTACATAATTATTTATCAATTTCCAATCAATTAATAAATCATTCACTAATTACTCATTTCAATTAATCATACTTGATTAATTAACATTTAAAGTAATCATTTTTTTTATTATTTTCACAAATTAATTATCTTATCTAAACATATAAATTATCCTCAAATTACAAACATCACATTACTTCTGAATTACACTAATTAATTACTCTTTAATTTCTTATTATTGATTAATTAATCTAAATTTATCATCCCATCATTAATTATATCAATTAATGATTTCTAATTACATTTTAAATAAATTCCCAGTTTTAAATTAATTACTTTAAGTAATTAATCTTCAATTAAACCACAATTATTAATCACCTCTAATTAATTCCATTCAGTAATTATCTATCTTTAATTACTCATCAAATAAATAAATTACTCCTTAATTAATTTCTCTAATTAATCCCCCGATTAATTATACACAGTAATTATATTCCAATTACTTTCATTATTAAATCACCCTTAGTTGATTACATCCAGTAATTATCATCAATTACTTCCCTAAGTAATTATACTTATCACATCCTCAAATTGGTTATCTAAATTAATTAACTTAAACAATCCATAGAATTAATTACAATAAGTAATTAATTCCTTAATTACTTCATTAAGTAATTATACTTAACAATTCACAATTGCTTATCTTAAATAAATAATTTAACTAATTATTAAAAATAATCCTATTAATTGTGTGTTTCATAATTTTAGTTAATGACCTTCATTAACTAATTGAAATCCTTTAGTTATTTTCCCAAAGTAATTAACTTACATTTTAAGTTAGTCTTAATAACTCATTAATTAATTAATTCTTTATTAATTTATTACTAATCATTAATTTCATATTAAACCAATGATTTCCTAATTACCAATTAATTTACCTATAATTTATATTTTTTCAATAAATTTAACTCTTCATTTCTGAGTTAATTAATTCTAGTCATTCATTATCCATTTAGTTAATTTGATAATTACAAGTCTTAAGTTTTTTTAAAACTCTTTTTCTATTTAATGACCAATTTATCATTATAAGCTATTTAATCCATTTAATGTAAATTTACATTCAAATTTGTTTAAAACAAATTTTAAACTTAAAAATCTTATTTATTTAAAGCTGAGATTCAAACTACGTTTTGAATCCAATCTTATCTTGTTTTTCAACTTTGTTTAAAATACGTATATTTTCCATTTAAAAGCTCGTTTTAACAATTTTATACAAAGTTACATGTTTAAAACCCGAAGCTAAAAATACCCAAGACAAACAATCATTTTTACGAGTAAAACCCCACTTTTCTTCGAGTCCGACACTCGAATCACTCGAGTGAAACTCGAGTAACATTTCCCCTTTTTAAAATGGTTATGAATAATTTAAAATTTGAAAACTTGATTTTATTTTAAACTGAAATTCAAACTTCATTTGAATTCTGATTCATCCTTTACTTAAATATTCATGTTAAACATTCATTTCTCATTTTTAAACCCAGTTTAAAGAATATTAAATTTTACAGGATTGAATGCCTGTAACAGCTTACCCAGGTTTTCCCTCCCCACATTACTCGAGTCAATCACGAGTTTGCTCCGAGTTCGCATGCTACTTCCCCCGAGTCAAACCCCCAATAACTCGAGTAAACACCCGAGACCACACTAGCTTGCACAGACCAACCCCCTTCACCAGAACCAACTCACCGTGCACATGCACAGTATCATTTTCCACCTCCGACCATCTCCGATGGTTGCTTCACATCGGCAACCACCTTCTCCCTCACCCACGACCTTCATATCATCTTCCAAAACTCGAAATCAAAATAGAGACTTCGACCCCAAAACTGGAAACACACAGAGCAACGCCACCTTAACCTGTCACCGCCTTGCCTGAGAAATTTCGACCACCTGAAGTTCTGTAGCTCCGGCTACGCTTGCTTCCACGTCCAAACTAACATCCCTCAAAGTTTCATCACACTCGGTCCACTATACTCATAGAAACGATCGATTACATACTTGAAACCAAAACTAGGGTTCTGATATAAAAACCACAACCGCAATCTCTCTGGTGAATTTCATCATCACCTATGATTTTTCTTATCATCTCTGATCAACTCACCATCACCATGTCGAAACTCATCAACCCCAGATTTATGAATCGCCAAAGAAACTCCGAAGTTCATATGCAGTTCAAACCAGCATTTCACCTTAACCCCCTTACTGAAAATTATAGTTCTTGTTTTAAAAATCATCTCTTTATTTTAGTATTCAATTTATGTTCATGAATAAATGAATTACAGTGTTTAAAATTTTACTAAAAACTTAAACTACCCTGTTGTTCCTGTTTCCAGAGCAACCTACAATTTATTTTATCTTAACCAAATTTTAAAACTTTCTTTATATTCGAACAAACATATATTATTTGAATCATAAGTCATAACAATCAGTGGATCAAGAGGAAAGGGTTTTAAATTGAAACTGGGACATGAAATTTAGAACAGAGATGTTCTACAGGCATTTACAACATATACTTGCATCACACATCCATAAATACACAAGAATTCTCTAATATACATACACAAATACAAACTTATATTATGCATTCATCAAGCAACCAGATTTATAATTGTGTATTAAAAAGTGTTACTCACCTTAAAATGAAGACAGAGCTTTTGAAAACTGTTTTGAACTTCTGAAATTGTAAAACATTTTTGCTTTAATTTTCCTGTTTTAAATGGATGATGCTTCAGTTTAGTTGTATGGTGTTGTTTATGGGCATGCTTTTCTTTTCTTGCTATCTGATTTTCTAAGTTATGAGAACAAACCAAAATAAGAACATGTATATATATAGAAAGATTAGTTTGTAAAGAGGTAGGCTTTTACTGGTTTAGGCTTTGCTGTAGGACAGAGATATTTTCTTCAAATTTCGGCTGAAATGAAAATATTAAATGCCCTTTGTGCCTTTTTTTTTTTTTTTACTCTAGCTTACCTTATCTAATTATGCAGATAATCTAAGCTTTCAATACAAGATTCTTACATGTTTTCTTTTCTTGCCTGCATATCTATTTGCAGGCTACATATATTAATTTTTTTGTTTTTATCTAATCTTGCATTTATTACTTACAGGCAACATAATCATCACTTTGCCTGATTATGTTTTCAAACTTTACCTTACTTTGTTCTTTCCTGCATATTCATTTCTGACTTGTTTTATTCTTTAGCTTGTTCTTGCCTTGTATGTTATTTTGCAGGCAGAAATATTACTATGTCAGGTTGTTTTACTTTATGTTCTTAACAAATTTTATTTTTGACTGATATGCTAATGTACTTTACCCCCTTACTTGCCTGCATATGCTTTCATTCTTAAGTACAAAATGTTCTCCTTGTCTAACTTCTAAATTTTGATGTTGATAAATTTTTCCTTTATTTTAAAACTTAGCTATCAACACTTCATTTAGTGGTTATTAATTTATTTACATACTTATGCTAATATCATAAATATTTATGAATTTATACTCATTTTAATACCATATATTTAATTTATGTTTGAGTTTAATATATTTTAAGACTTATTTTCATTTTAAACATGTTTGAAAGATGTTATTTCTAATTTACAAATCATTACTTCTCATGTGAATGTATTCAAATAAATTTTGAAATAGTCATTTCTATCTATATAAAAATCCATTTTTAAGAATATTACATTATTAATATTGTTAAATATATCTTATGACTAAATTAAAATAATTCACAAATGAATTTGTCTTCTTATTCAATACATTACTTATTTTATTAGCTATATTAAAAACAAACAAATCTTTTTATTTAAATTTAAACTTAAACTAAAATCAATTTTAAATAATTATGTTTTTAGTTTGGGTATTAAAATTATATGGTTATTTATTTAGTAACTTAATATCAATTTGAATCCAATTTTAATTTGTCAAAAATGTTAGAATAAGAAAACAGGCTTATATGTATATATTAAATTTAAAACAAAGATTTATCTAGTTATAATATATACAGATATGTATACATTACAAATATAAAACAATTTATTTGCCTTTAAAATAGATTATCAGTTTAAATATTTATTTTAAAGAAGATTATTAAATTTATTTCAAAGTAATTATTAACAATATAGTCAATTCAATTAAATTTTGACATAAATTATTAAATTGTTATTGTCAAAATTTCCGGGATATCACAGAAGTTGTACGTGTTTCAATATATATACATAAATAAATGTCATAACAGATCTGTAATCTGTTTTTACATATGAATTTATACAAGTTATATATATTATCATTTTGGTCTTTAATTTCATATTTGTTATATATTAATATTTATATTGCATAAGGTTATAGTATATAGATAGTTACATATGTATATCTGGTAAAAATATATAGTCTATTTGTGTTATCGTCTGCAATTATGTGTAAATTTGAGTATAGATTTTTATATTATATATTTTATTATTGATTTTATGATATTTGGATATGGATTTTGATTATATATATATAGATATAGATTTTAAATGTGTAAATATTTTGCATTTTAATAAGATAATATAAGTATTTATTTAATTTAAAAATGCGTTTGAATTTAGAATTTGATTTATATATATTATATATATAGTTATACATAGTTATATATAGTTATAAGTAAGATCGCTTACACCATTGATCTTCGTCAATCCAGTTGATTTAATTTCGTAAATTCTGAGCTATCGGTTGTGCTCGTCAAACTTTTACGAATCTAGCTTTGCTTGGAAGTCGTGCTTTCATTTCATAGCTCAATTTATACGCCTATCCTCTCTAGCCTCGAAAGGAGAGCAATCACTGACGATTAATGTTCTTATATTCATTAAATTTGATTTCAATTGAAACGACAATTGAAATATGACGCTGTTAGTTATTTATATTATTATTTATATGCTATTATCTGTATTTTTTCACCTATGACGTCTGACACCATTATTTGTTATTTATATTGATGATATATGCCTGTCATATTATTATCATATCTATTATCACTCTCCAGGTTCTCTGTTAGTATAAAATTCACTATGGGTTGAAATAATACATACCCGAACGATTTGTAGAATAAGAGAAAATCATTATGGGTTGAAATGATAAACCCAAGTGATTTTCAATGAATTGAATTTGGGATTGCAGGTTCAAATGATATATACCCGTTTAAATTGTGGATTGAAGTGATAAATATCCGTATCACTTGACCATAGGATAAAAAAATATATACAGACACTGCTGGTCTATATATAAATATTTTGAAAATGATTTCTATGGTTTTGGAAAGAAATATATGGTTTTATATGAATATGGATTTTGATGTTATATAAATATTATTTTATATATAGCTAAATTCTTGATTTTAAGCTATGTATAAATCTATTTTAATATATAATAAGTTTAAAAATAAAAGTTTGATTTTATTAAAATATAATATGGTTAAGTATTTATTTAAATTATATTTTAATATAGAGTTTTAAAATGATTTTTAATAAATTAAGGTTGAGAAGATGGATTTTGAAGTTGATTTGAAATTGTATTTAATTAAAATCATATTTAATTAAAATCAATTTGGAACTTATTGAATTTGAGAATTTTTAAAGGATATGATTTTATAACTTGATTTGGTTTAAATGATTAGTGAATATTTCAGGTTTGAGTTTTATCTAAAGGGTATTGGATTTATTAAGTGAATATTTGCAAAGCTAAATAATATTAAATTGAATTTGAGGGATATATGAAGTTATCAAAATTTAGTTTTGAAATTGTTGAATGCTTAAAGTTTGAAATATATTGAATTTGAAATGGTTTATTTTGTGGATCAGATCTATTTTGAAATCGATATAATTTGGAATGATTTATCTGGAAACTAAATTGAATTGAAATTTATGATTTGAGATTTGGTTAAATTTAAATTTTGGAATTTGAATTTTTTTGGAATTGATTTGCGAAACTGAAGAAGCTATTTTATTATATAAAGTATTTTGATATCTAAACCATTTATGTGGTGGAAGTTATGTTTCAAAGTATTTTGATTTGAAAGTGTTATAATTTCAAGTGTTTTGATTTTGAAGTGTTACAACTTTGAATGTGCTTTGATTTTGGAAAAAGATATATTTGAAATGAAAATGATATCGTATTGATTTGGTTTTGAAATGGAAATGGTATCATATTTATATGGTTTTGAAATGGTAATGATATTATGGTTTTGAAATATAAACTATTTTGAAATGACCGTGGTGTTATAATAACGTTCTTTGTTAAAGAGACAGGGATCGAAAGTCGTCATACTCTCTGCCAACTTCGAAAACCACTTTAAAAACCATATACGCGGTGAAGATTCCAGAATGAAGTAGGATGGTGCGATGTTCTATCGAGGTATATGCATGGACCCGACTCCTGTGAATTGGCATAAGGTGTCTAAAACAGGAGCAATCGACGGGCTAATGAGGTAGCTCCTCTTATCGGATACACTTCTTCGATACCATTCTATTACTTTGTGATTGATTGGGTGCACCTTTGATTTTGGGAGTGTGGCTCGAGGTGGGTGGTAGTGGCTGCTACGCGTTACCACCGGTCCAAAAGTGCAATTGGTATATCTACCCTGGCATTGCCTAGTTGTGCCGTGTCACCTACCCTAGCGAGCTTTACTATGAGTTTGATTTGTGTCGTATATATGGAGTATCCTCTGGTAGCCTCCCGATCTGGAGGTATTACGGTACTGTATAGACTATTGGCACTATATATGTGTTAAGGTGGAAAATGTAAAGCCTTAATGCTATTTTTAAGTAAGTTTATTTTACTTAAGACATTATTACAATACCGTATATTACTACATAGTAGATAGTTTAACGGATCCTTAGATGATGATTATCCCAAACATCCTTTGTGTTACTTGTATTTCAATTGTTATTTCACTTGAGTTGGATTTATTGATATAAGAATATTAATCCTGACTCGAGTGTTTTGTATTTTGCTTTATGCCCGGGTCAGACTGAGTGGTTCAGCTTTTGAGACTCACCTGTGGAGTTGGAGCTTCGATTGGAGATCCAGCTATCTATCCAGTTTTCAGATATTCAGCTGATTATAGTGATGTATTCTAATCTTGTATTTGACAATTGTATTCGAAACTTCTGTTGTATCTTGTTTAACTCTGATATATGTATATAGTAGCTTCATGAACTACTATTTCTTTGTTTCCGCTGCATTATTGTTATATTACTCTGTGTTTGTGATTCTGTAATTATTTTATTTACTGTATATGCTGAGTTTTGCCTAATATAAATTAACAATCTGGTATTTTGAGAAATTCAAATCCGGCATGTGTGTCTGCGAATGGTTGAAAACGTCTGGTCATTGCACGTTCAGACTTCTGAACCTCTGATGTCAGGGCTAGTGAACCCCTGGTAGCAGCCTAATGCATCGATTTTATCCCATTTTCACTTGTTGCTTCTTTCTTCTGCATTGTGATCATTTGATACAAACTTTGGAAATGATAAGAAATTATTGTGAAATTAACTTGAATTAATTTTTAATTAATTTTAAATACAAATAAGAAATCAAAATGGAGTGGTAGCAAGGATCAAACATCTAAAAACTCCAACCAAACGTCTGAATTTCTGATCAGATGGCTGAATTTTTAGGCCGGACATCAATATGATAATTTAGACATTTAAATGAACTTTAGATCCCTAAATACTTATTGATACTTGAATTTAAACTGAATTTGAATTACTTTTAAAATAAAGATACATATGTGTATAAAAAGGAATTAAATTTAAACCTTACTTGATCAATAATTTAAAGTGAATAATTTATTATGAAATAGATGCTTGTTTGAATTTGATTACAAGTTGTATTATCTTTAAATATCCCTAACATTTCATATTTTATAAAAATCTATCTCATATATTGTTTTTATACTAATGCAAACATATGAAATTTATTTAGAATGGGATATTACATCATTTGAGAATAATTGATGTTAGAAAGTCATGCTTTTGAAAAGTAATTGATTTAACATTTGACAAGAAGGCATAATATATATGACTTCTTGACGTTAGTATCCATCCCAGAAGACTGATTCGAGGGTCATAACCCAAATCGTGATGACATTGTCCTTCATTACTATGTCCAAATAAGCACGGATATATGAAGAAGTTGAAGACTTTCGGAAGTGTAGTGCAAATAAAGAGAAATAGCACCATAAGATTGAAATTTAAAGTGGTGTATAGCACAGGTAAGATATATTACATTATACCAAGAGGGAAGGAGCAACTAAGGGATCTGGTGAAATGCACTTACAGCCGGTTATAAGTAGCGGGTGAAAGAGACCATATAGGCATTTCGAGGCATATAGTCCAGTAGAGATTAAATCCACAAAAGTGGTTTACCAACATGAAATCCCCTAGGATTCATAGTAGAGAGTATGATATAGCACTCTCATAAGAAAAAGTAGAGAATGCCGATCTCAAAAAATGAATGATTTGAATGATGACTTGAAGTTATACAACACAATAAAACTTACATATAAATATGGAAAGGCTAGAATATTCTAGTTGATTAGAGTAGCAACTGCGTATATTATTATGAATAGTGTCGTGACACATGCATTAGAACCATTTTGTTGAAATCGATTGTGGGGGAAAATTTTATGGTATGAGTAACTCTATGTGTAATTGTTATGACACATAAAAGCTGACTCAACACTTTTACTTGTCTTTATTTTTCAACTATACTCATAACTTGATTTGTAGCCTACTCGGGGTTTTGTTTTGGAACATCTCCTTAGGTAAAACTGAGGTTTGTTGTTTCAGGATGATTACTCTAGCACACTTTACCGTTACCATTTTAGGGCAATTAGTAAATAAGATTTTCCATAGCATATCATTTGTCACCCTTACACTTGTTCTAGAGTATCTCACCTTTACTATATAGTTTGACTTGCATTGCTCCATCAGGGTTACATGAAATAGGGATATCGTAGAGCTATATTTGAGCTAGAGTAGTTTCCCCTGTATCATTGTGTATATATATGTATGATTTGGTAGCAAGGCACTATTTCGATTAGCAAAGATTTTTGTTTGAATAATTCTGCTAATATAGATAGTATGATGTTTTGAAATGTGTGTGTATATATTTCTGTTTGATATATATTATTATGTTATAAGACCTTTATGTGTTCCTGATATGCGACCATACAAATTCTTGAACTTTTATGTATAGCTTTGTGTCGAGATGATATACATATTACTTCATATGTATTCAAGTATTATAATGTATCCATGTTGACCCAAAGTAGTGTAGATGAGAGATCTTTCCTCTTGAGTCCTTTGATCTAGGCTATTGGACCATGATTTCACTCTCTGATGATCTGGTTACTGGAATGGGGTATCATAAGTTTTATCAACAAATCATAGGCCCATAAGCGACGGATAACTACTTATTAGTTGTATCATATATAACACCTATTCATGGTCTTTGTCCTAATCTTGACCTCGACCATGGTTTTTCTAACTAATCGAGAGAGATTATTTGCTCTTTCTTACCATTATGCGATGGGCTAAGTATAATGCATGTATCATGAGTTTGCTCAATAAATACATGCATGTGTTTTACCTTGTCTAGGCGATATATTGATAACACTACACATAACAACACTAGTTTGAGTTTGCTCAACAACTATTGTACATGCAAGCAATCTGATAACATATAGATGGTAGATGAAAACTCTATATATTAAGTATTCAAAAAATTTAATATACGAATACACAAACATGCCGAGTGATATCAATTTAATGAATAATGTGCTTATTTTGAAACACCCTCGTGATTAAAGTGTTGAACACATCCAAAATCATGGTATACACACCTTACATATTGACTTATTCCTATGATTTATTTCAGTTCCACTTAAATTATCTTATACCTATATAGTTACATAAGTTTAATTTGCTTATAATTGTTATAATTTAAATAAATTATATAATGTTTATATGCACCATATTAATAAAATCATATTTAACTATTATTTATTTATTTCTTTAATTAACAAACTAAAGAAATAATATTAAAAATTAAAAAATTTGTTTTATTTATCCTAAAAAGATTTAGATCGATATAAACTATTACAATTATAGTTATATATATATGCATAAATTTATATTAATTAACATTTAATTAATTAATTTTAACCAAGTACTTTTAATAATTTTTAATTTTTTCAATTTATGTTAAAAAATTCAAGATAAATATATAGAACTATAATACTTATGGACATACACACACACATTAATATATATATATATATATATATATATATATATGTTTATTTAATTAATAAACTTTTACTTAACTATTTATTTAGTTTATCCACTTAATAAAAATATTAACACAAAAATATTAATTTATTTTCAAAACAACTTTGAAATTATTTTATATACTAATAGAAAAGACATAATTTGGTTCTTTGGCTAATTTCAAAATTGTTTTAATATTAAAATAGAAGTTTCAAATTTAAAAGGAAAAATTCAAATAAAAGAATATTGTGAACTTTATAATACAAATTTTCAAATTGTTTTGAAAATTAAAATAAAATTATAAAATTTAAAAGTTAAATTTGAAATAAATCATATATTATAAAGGGAGAATTATGCGAAAGGACAAACTTTGAAAAAAAAAAATTAGGTTAAAGGACATGGAATTTTATTTTTAGGCTGAAGGACAAATAATAATTATATTTAGCATTACATTCAGCTTTTACGCTATATAAAATGCTAGTTATAACCAGCATTATATTTAGTTTTACACTATACAAAATGCTAGTTATAAATAGTATTGTCCTTCAGCCAAAAAAGTAAATTTGCTGCCCTTCAACCTAAAAAAATTCTAAGCTTGTCCTTGTACCTGTTTTCCTATATTATAAAAGTTTTCATATAGTTTTACAAAATGTTTGAAAATATTACGTTATTAATTTCGAAATTATCATTTATTAACAAGATTAATATACTAAATGGATTAATTAAATAATCTAATTAATTAAATGTGTATACATGTATAATATATATAATGATATATGATATGTTGTCTTGAATTGTTTATGACAATATGAGTATACATGTGCATATAAGAGAATTTTTTGAAATTAATTAAATTTAAATAATTTTTTTTACTTAAATAAATAAATTAAAAGTTAATTAATAAATTGATATGTATATATATAATGTGTATTACTATAAGGGTTAAAGTATATATATATTCAATATAATATGTTATAATTGAATAATATAATAATTAATTATAACACTAAATAAATAAGATTTAATTAATAAAATGTTATGCATACAATAATATATAAGTTAAATAAAGTATAAAGTTATATAATAATAAAACTTATATATTATGAATGTATATATTATATAAGTTAAATAAAGTATAAAGTTATATAATAATAAAACTTATATATTATGAATGTATAAACTAAAGGTGGAACATTAAAGAAATCCTAAATAGAATTAAGGAATAAATATATACGTAAAAGTACGTATACCATGATATCTAATGCATCCGGCACTTGAATTACGATGGTATTTCATAAGAAATACATTATTCCATAAGTTGATATCACTCAATTAAATATATATGAAATATTATAAATATTTAACATAACTATTGTCCTATACCATTTTATATATTAACAAATTACTTGTATACTCTCAGGTTGTTGAGAAAACTCGAGCTAGAGATGTTATTTGTAGTATTATTAATATATTGACTAGATGAGGTAAGATAACTATATGTATTTGTTAAGCAAGCTCACGGTACATATATTATACTTAGGTCATTGTGAAATGGTAGGTATGAGTGAATAATTTCTTTTGATTTATTGAGAAAACTTAAGGTTGAAATGAGAGTAGCATAAGAAACCATGGGTTAGGATGTGTATATAATACAATTGATAAGGAGTTATCTATCGTATATAGGGCTATAAACTCAAGGTCAGAATCCCAAGACAAACAAGTCCTAACATCCACTAGTGAAGTCAAAAGATTTTTATATTTAGTATTAGGGTTAGTAGAAACATAAAAGACTAACGAGAGCCTTATTAGAAAAATGAAATGATAACATTTAACACTGTAAGAACGTTTGTGATATATAAAGTTATATTAATCTATATTAATAAATTTGTGCAATTAATATAACTGATAAAATGTTAATGAATCAAAACATACAAATGAACAGAATTAATATTGACAAATAGAAATACAAAATATACTTACCAATAAATTGTTGCAGGTTGACCCATGCAAGCGCTTAATTATATAACTACTAAATATGTTCGTAACATGGTCACTTAAGAGTTTACTTGCTCGAGACAGTGTATGGTCTTCAATGAGTTTCGAGCTTTAAAAGCACTACAATAATATGGATATTTGATCCATTTATGATCAAATATAATGTTATGTGGTGAATGATCATAATTCATAATGTACTAAAGCTCGATGAAATTAGTTGATTGAAATAAGAAAGTAAACCGTGTTGTGAGATCATGTACTCAATATGATTGATTGCAATAATGATCTTGTTGTGTTAAATGTAACACTAGACCAAAGGCTAGCTACAAGATAAATCTAAGAATTCAATCACTGAAATGTCAATTTTATCAGTTTACGTAAAGTGCAATTTATTTGATATCCTTAAAAGTTAAGGATGATCAAATGCACATTTGCAAAATGTTCATTATGATATTGTAGTAAAGATTTCCTTTGGATGATTTAACCATTTAGAAAGGAAATTGTATGTATAAGAGTGAATGTAACCTATGACACGGTTGGGATGAAGAGAGTGAATGATCACTTTTGCTTCATTAAAAAAAATTAGAAATGAGACATGTAAAATAATAAATGATACATAACATTGGAATAAAAATATGATTTCTATTCCAAAATGTGCTTTCAAATAAAAAATTGTTTTCTGTGAGGTTTATTTCTTTGAATTTAAGATATTTGATCTGAAAATTCTCAAATGTAAACCAGTTATAGTAGATGAAATAAATGCTTATATTAGGTGATTGAATGGAGATTCATTTTTTATATGCTACTATAGTAATGGCAGAAATTCTAAAAGCATGCCATATAACGCTTACTAATCGCATCAAGTTATGGAAAATTAATTTCATAATACGTTGCAACCATTATTTATGAAATAATAATTATTTTTCAGTATTGACTGAAAAGTAGGCGTATTTCTATTTCAATACGAATATTATGAATATACGTTATAAAATAAAACTATATTTGTGGTATATGTGATGCATTGGAAAGTACAAAAGTGTCTAAATTTATTTACAATTATTTTTGAAATTATAGGCTAAGCCATAGTTTGAGAAATAATTCTTTGAATATATGACTATAAATCATATGGAATTAGTGAATTATATCTAAAATAATTAAGGGCAAAGCACTAGTTCAGTGGGAGTGACATAGGATTCGATAAACTCTTCGTATTGATACATAAAGATGTATGCAATCGTAAGTCTAATCATACCAAAATGTTTCCACATACTTCATTGTATTAGCCGATGAGTTATAACAGACATGAACATGTGTATTTGGTACACATGTGGTATTTCTATGACAAGCTCATAGAATATAAAATGGAAGTAAATAACAAAATGTGAATAGAAAGTAAAAATGATTAGATTTTCTCTAATAGGTGAGTATATTGGAAAGTGTTCCGAATGTACCTAATAATGAATAAAGATTCGATTACAAAATCCACTCCTTCATATGATACATAATGATGTATCAATAAGGAGTAATCGAACTATATTGAACAAAGTACGACTAATGATGAGTGAAGTTGAGTGAACTTCCTACAAGGTCATAACTTCATCTAAAAAAGAGTTTACAAAATCATACAAGACAAGCATTTATAAGAAGCCCTAACATCTTCTAGGTCAAGGAGTTAGCGGGTTGTATGAGTCAGAAGACCATATATAATAATTGTATGTGAGGGATCTTGTATGAATTTGTAACATCCCCTATTTGGAGGCCCAAAACTAACAGCTACAGATGATGCAGTCATCCATGGTTATTAATCCTTGGTGACCAAACACGGCGATATTAGATACATTGATACACAGAAACACTAGGATATGGAAAAAAATTAAATAGCAAAACGAATTCCACATTCCATTTCAAAATATCCCAAGTTGATTACATAATCCTAATTCGGGAATCACGTTCAGAAAACACATAATTATCACAAATCACGCCAAGAACGAAGTATGAAGATGCCCCGCTTGGTAGATCAGAGTATATAGATAGGCAAGAAAACAATTTGTCTTTACAAACAAACACACAATGGAAATAAAAGAACACTAATAACAATATTGCCTTCTGCACGTCCTTATAAGCTTTTATTCGTCTACAAGAACACCTAAAACCTTAACTCTCAACCTATTCAAAATCAATTGAGTACCCGGGAGTTTAAGGGGAAAACAAAAACTTCAAGTCAAACATAAAGCCTAGTATGAATAATATCTACCATCTCAAACCATTTGGATATCTAGTGGGACCACGCCACTTAGCGGAATGAGTTTTCCACTCACTAGTATCCCAAAACATTTATAAAATCGTACACTGTGCTCCTGCATCCACAATGGTTAAAACGTAGTATTTCAAAACAAACCAATTCTAGATTACCCATCCCCATTCATTCTGACTATTTGTCTTAATTATAGTTTCAAGGATTATTATTAACCTGTTGAATGTTAAGTACTATCTGTCCAATTTCTTCGTTTTCATGGGATCACTAAGAATCTATTGGTAACTCCAATATCTTATCTCTTATCCTAGTTTTCATGGGCTAACTAAGAACCTATTGGCCGACTGCTAAAATCTAAATCTGAATATAGTTTTCATAGGCTAACTACAAACCTACTAGCTCCTTCCAGTATCAAATCATAGTTTTCATGGGTTGACCATAAACCTATTAACACTACCAATATCATACTGTTTTCATGGGCTTACTATAAACCTGTAGGCCCCTGCCAATAACTTGAAGTAAAATTTTCACATCTGCTAAGTTATATTCACTGTTGGATCAAGCTAACTAGTTATTCTGCCCTTTCCCAAAAATACAATTTTGGGCTAATAACAATGTGAATAGTATTTCCAAAATCTTTATTTATGCCATGAGTATTACTTTAAACTTAGATTGGGTTTAGATTTTGAAACCATGAAAACATCTCTTTCGAAATCTCTGGATAGCCTTCTTCTAAAGCAAGGACCTCTTTTCAAAACATTGTATACATACCTTTCGAACCCCTTAATAAACATTCTCTTTCGAAACCTATTATACCTCTTGATGGTATCAAATTTTCTTTTTTAAAATATAGAACTTCGGAACAAATGAAATTACCCCATTTGAAAGAATTGGTCTTATTCTTTGAAAACATCATTTAGGTCAAAATGATTATATACAACAGTATCACTTCCGAAACCAGCAAAAATTTAGTTTGGGGAAAATTTTATGGTGTCAAAAGCAACATCTTTAAAACAAAACTTTGAAGGATAGAGTCGAAACCCTCTTTAACTCCATCACCTTCGAAACCCTCAACCCCTTCGGAAGCATAAAAAGCTTAGGTTAAAACAAAAGTAACCCCCACAACAACATAGGTGCCTTCAATGTAGTCAAAAGGGGGATTAGCAGCTTGGTTTTGACTTGGACAAAACCTACCCTTTCGAAAGCAATTGTTTAAAGGAAAAATGGTACTCCTTTGAAAGCAAATACTTTAATAAACATGACAAAAACTAATTATAAAACCTTTTCGAAAGAACAGCTTTCATCTGTGTCGAAAGCTTTAAGTTAAATTAGGCAAGACTTTGATTTTTGAAAACGAAGCAGAGTTTCGACTCCATCGGAAGCTACTCTTTCGACACCATGGCTTCCGCCTTCCTTCTAATCAACTGCATACCATCTAAGTAATATCTTGTATATTGGTTTAGACTGTGCGGATTTTGACTAGGACGAGGCGGAATCAAAGGAGTTGAAAGCTTCTTACTATTACGGACAGAACACCTTTTTCTGGTTTAAAGGTTGAACTATAGCAGCTTTTAGTAATCACTTTCTAACCACATGCCTATTTGTAAACTATTGATTGGTTGTCATAACTTTTTTTCAAATACTTAACCTTTAAAACTACCACATCAATTCAAATCCAAATTAAAGGATTTAGATGTTAAAACCCTTCCATATAACAAAAACTGACGTTTTGCAGAAAAGCCCTTCTTTTAATATAATTTATTTCCCCAAATAAATCAACTGAGAAAAATCCCCAAAAATCACAGAAAATCAATTTCATCATGTAATCTAACATATTAAAATTTTAGACCCAATTTTTTCCTAAAATTCTCAAAACAAATTTTAAACCCAATTATATCATATCTTTCATCAAAAATTTATAATAAATTTTTCATGGCTTGGAAAATCTGAAAATACCATCTCCAAATCATGTTTTACTTAACACAAAAAATTTCCATGGCAATCTGAGATCTAATACTCTCAGTTTCATACAAAAACCACACAAATTTATGTGCTTATGAATTGAAACAAATCATCGTAATATAATTTAAGCATATCATCATCATTTTATCGCAAAAACGAATTTAAATCATAAATCTAAAACCATATAATCATAGAATAAAATAGAGATAGTAGAAGATTATTATTCACCTTAAACTTGATAAGGAATATAAGATTTGTTGTTGATTAATCCTCCCTAGCTTTTTATCCTTAGCTTGGATTAAAATTCCTCTTCTCACGTGTTAATGGCCGGCTCTATTAGGGTTTTTGAGTTTATTTTGACTTGAGAAAAAAAATGAATGTGAATGAACAAAATGAGAAGTTATAGCCGTGCGTAATTAATTGGCTAATTTACTAATATGCCTATGTGTAGTTTAATTAACCTTACCAATTTAAAGCCTATTTATCTTATTAACAAGCACGGCCTTATATAAGTTATTCAAACCTCAATATTTTTATCATCATTTTTCTATTTAATTTATCTAATTAAGTCCTTTGAATAATGTTATAAAAATATAGGGATGTTACAGGTTCTCCACTTAAAGAATTTCGTCCTCGAAATTCAGTAAAGACTAAATACTAAACATAGCAATCATCTGTAACAACTCCTAACAACCATACTTATCTAAGTGACTAGAGACTATCTTTATATATCTAATATAGACATACCCTCAAATAAGATCACGATAATTACCTATAATCATGTCCTCTTTCTCCCAAGTAGAGTCCTTTTCGTCGTTGCTCCACTGAACTTTCATCAACCTGACTGTCTTGTTCCTGAACCTTTTCTCATCTCTAGCTACAACCCGAAATGATTGTCTAACAAAAGTCAAATTAGGCTCTACCACTAAGTCATCCAACCCTTTCGGAGGAATAGTAGTCTCTGGATCATGCACATACTTGTGTAGATGAGACACATGAAATACATTATGGACACCTACCAAACTGCTCGGCAACTCTATTTTGTATGCAAGCTTTCCAATCCTCTCTATAATCTGGAATGGACCTACATATCTTGGGGTTAACTTCCCCGACTTTCCAAATCGTATTACACCCTTCATAGGTGATATCTTAATGAAAACCTCATCTCCAACTAAGAATTCTAGGTCCTCACGCCGCTTATCTGCATAACTTTTCTATTTGGATGGGTTTCCTTCATCCTTCCTCGGATTAACTCAATCTTCTATGATGCATCACTAACCAAATCTTGACCTAAGAATACTCTATCTCCAATCTCCAACCAACATGCGGGTGATTTACATGGTCCCCCATACAAAGCTTCAAAATTCGCCATTCCTATACTAATCTGATAATTAATATTATAGGAAAACTCAACCAAATGCAGGTGATCCTCCTAAGATCCACCAAAGTCCAATACACAAGCTCTCAATAAATCTTCGATTACCTTATTGACTCTCTATCTTCCCATCAGTCTGATGGTGATATGTAGTACTCATATTTGGCTTGGTACCCATCACTCCTTATAGACTCTTCCAGAATTCACTAGTGAACAGTGCATCTCTGTCACTGAGTATACTACTAGGAACTCCATGCAATCTAACTATGTTCTTAAAGAACAACTTAACTAAAAAAGGTGCCGTTCTGGTAGAATTAACTGGAAAGAAATGTGCACTCTTGGTCAATCTATCCACTGTAACCAATATGCTTTCATTACCTCTATTTGACCTTGGCAACCCATCTATAAAATCCATGGATATCGAATTCATTTGCAAACTAGAATCTCTAAAGGTTGTAGTAACCCACTCGGCTTCTGATGTTCAACTTTCACTTCTTGACAGTTTGCACACTGCCCAACCCACAAGCCGGCATCCCTCTTCATGCCTTCCCAATAGAAGCACCTCATTATATCCTAACACATCTTGGTTCCTCCAGGATGAATAGTAAACTTGGACCAATGACATTCTCTAGGAACTTCTTTCCTTAAATCTTCTACATTTGGAATACACAAGTGACCCTTCTTTCTCAGCCATCCACTCTGGTCAAGGCTAAAATCCTTTAAATCATCAATCTCTGTTCCAACCTCATGTCTTATGATCCTTTCTGCTAATATTGGATCCTTCTTCTGCTTAGAAGAAATTTTCTCAATAAATACTAGTCGATCTTTTAAACAAGATGTCTGGTGGAACTATAACTAGAACCAGCAGTTAATCTTAATTGCACACCACAACTGGCTAAAGCTTCTTAGTCTCTTCATTCCGCCGGCATAGCTAACACCACATTCTAATGTTTTCTGCTAAGAGCATCTGCAACCTTATTACCTTTTCTTGGTGTATACTCTATACCAAAATCATAAGCAGTCAAAAACTCTAGCCATCTCTGTTGTCTCATATTCAACTCCTTGTGGGAGAATAAATACCGTAAAGATTTATTATCAGTATATAAATTAAATCTCTGCCCTAAGAGATAATGTCTCCAAATCTTCAATGCAAAGATCACAGCTGCCAACTTCAAATCGTGAATATGATATCTAACTTCATGCGGTCTAAGCTGCCTAAATGCATAGGCAATGACTTTAGCACTCTGCCTCAACATCGCTCCTAATCTAGTTCTACATGCATCAGTATACACCACCAATCCTTGGTTTCCATCTGAAACTACCAACACGGGTGCATTAGTCAATAAATGCTTTAACTTAAGGAATGCCTCCTCATATTTATTGGACCAAACAAATCCCATCTCCATCCTGATTAGCTTAGTTAAGTGTAGGGCTATCAATGGATACTTGAAAAATTCGGAATCCATCTGCATCTGCATCCGAAAAGCAGATAAATATCTGATATTCAAAAAAACGGATGCGGATGCAGATATGAAGACATTCGCATCCGAAAATTATCTGTCCGATATTTTTCAAGATTCTAATTTAAATTATGTGTTTTTAGTACAGTGAAAGATATTTATTTATCATTTTATTAAGTTAGAAGTGTATATTATATGCATTAAATGCATATTAAATGCTCAAAATTATTTATTATCATTATATCTGTCTATTTTTAACACTTTTATAATTAACGAAATTAAAATAAGTTTATGTTAAACTAAATTTTTCTATTTATATATCTTAATTTATCATTCGTTAGCAGATATGATAACTATCCGATATCCGTCCATATCTGGAGATGCGATATTTGAAAATGATTTCGGATGCGGATGCGGATGCGGATGCGGATATGGCACTATCCGCATCTGAAAGTATTTGTTGGCAGGCCTAGTTAAGCGTGCTGCTACCGCGAGAAATCCTTAATGAATCTCCGGTGGTAGCCAACAAGTCATAGAAAACTCCTGATGTCGGTCATTGTCTCCGGTCTCTTTCAATTATTCACAGCTTCGATCTTATCTGGATCTATTGACAACCTTTTCTCTGAAACCATATGACCAGAAACTTTACCTCCTTCCAAAAATGACATTTGGTAAACTTTCCTTTAGTTGATTCTGCCTCAGCTTCTCAAGCACCACTCTAAGATGAACTTCATGCTCTCTCTCATCCTTAGAGTATACTATAATGTCATCTATAAACACTAGTGCAAACCTATTCAACTACTCTCAAAAAACTCGATTCATCAAATCTACGAAGAATGCAGGTGCATTCGTCAATCCGAATGGCATCACGAACCACTCATATGAATCTTAAAGACTATCAAAGGAATACTGTTCTCTCCTACTCTTAACTAACGGAAACCTATTGCTAATCCAACTGAAAATAACTCTGGCTCCGCTCAACTAACCAAAATAGATCATCTATTATTGGCAAAGGATACTTATTCTTAATTATCCTTTTATTTAACTTGCGATAGTCAATACACATCCTCAACGACCTATCTGGTTTCTTCATCTTGGTTGGTGTCATCCTGCTAGGTGGTCTACTTATAGGTTCACCTCCTGACACAAGATCTATTCTAAACTCAACAGCTCATTTTGGGGGTAGTCCATGTAGGATCGATTTCACCCTAGAGGGAGGTGAATAGGGCGATGTTATCAATTATAAAAACTTAATGCAAAAGTATATAAAATAATTTCAACACTGATAATAGCATAATAATAGCAGTATGGATAATAGCATAAAATTAAAAGCAGAGAATAGAACACACAGATTTATCCACCTTCGGCAAAACACTACCTACATGTTGCCCCCAAGGATTCTACTAGAAATTAAGTAGTCAGACGCTTACACATGTAAACTCACGACACCCGCTATCGACTAACCTAACTCTACCCTCAAAACCCTACCATAACTCAGACAATGAGCTGCGCATTCTCGAACTACACCACTGTAGTTCATCCCCTAGTCACACGACTAGACATTACAAAAGTTTAAAAACAAAATACCAATTAAAACAATAAAAACATGATAAAAACCCTAATTAAAAATAGAAGCCCAAAGATAATTAAAAGCCGGCCCAAAAACAAATGAGAAAACAATTATTCTCCCTTTTTCTTTTATTACTTCGGCCCGCTTTCTTGCTTGGTGAAAATAGCAACGATCGATTATCTTCGTGAAACTATGGTTCTGGAAATTGAGGTGCCGCTTCAATTGATCGTTCAATATATAATACTGCGTTGCTTTCTTTGTTGAATGATTGTCTCTTCGATTTTGCATATGTCTGCTTCAATTTCGTCGGGTTCGATATTACTTCGGTATGTAATTTCCTTTTTTCCTTTCTGATTGATTTGCTTAAACTTGATTCCTTATCTGCCGATGATGTTAACGGTTAAATAGGGCTTAATTCCCTTGATTTCCGTTCTTTTGATAATTTGTTTTGTCGTTCGACTTGAATGCTTGAGATGTTTCTGACTTGTTCAAATCGTATATCTTTGTTGCTTGATTGTCACGGCTTGTTTGATTTTGAACTTGCTCGATCCCTTGGTCACCACATCTTTGAATTTTCTTGTGCTTTGAATTTATATTGACTTTGGCACTTTGATATTTTTGAGATGAGAATTTTATTTTGACTTGTTCAATTTCTGTTATCACTTTGACACTCAAGACACCTTGCAGTGTTGATTGAACTGCGGCTTGATTTGTGATAATTTGAAATCTCCTGCGATGCTGTTTGTTTATTGCATAGCATCGGTTACTTTGATATGGTGAGAATATTTTTTTGCTCACTTGTTCATATTCGTATATTCTTTGTTACTTGATAGTTTTGTATTGCTCGATGAACTCCGATAGCTTTCAGTATTTGTTCGACTTTATGTAGTCTGCTTTGGAGTTGTATTCTTTCTTGAATGCTTTGACATGTTATTATTTGAGTTGCCCCCATATATGTACATACATACATATGTATGCGTTTGTGTGTGTGTTGTTGCAGTCCTCTTTGTTGTATATCATCATGCTTGTGTTTATAGTCTTCAAGTCATCCTGTAGTATCTGGACTTGCCTTTGCTCTGACCAATTCATTGAACATGTTACATCTTCGTATGTATATAAAGTGTTGTTTTGGTGCGTGCATGTGTGTTGGTTCCTCTTGGAGTCTGAGTTGTTGTATCATGTGCTTTGAATCATTTGTGTTCAAAACTGTTTTGGTACTGTTTCAATTTTGTGTGGTTCACTTTGAACTCTATGTTGGTTTTTGAAATTGCACCTGAGTTGAATCCATCTTATAGCTCGGGTTTGACCTTGTGCTCATATAGTGATTTTATTTGTATTTCACTTGAGTTGAACCCGGCTTTTGATTGGGTTTGACCTAGTGCTTACCTGCCCCTGCAATTTTATCAAATGTTTATCGGTGTGCACGGCCTTGTGGCATGTACAGTAATACACTGTGCATGTCACAAGCTGTTCGTGTATGATGATTTCAAATTTAAATGATGGCGAATAACCCAAATAACTGAGACAAATAATATTTTCAAATATACACATTTTATTCTATACCGTAAAATTTTACTTTTCAATTTTACTGCGTTATTGTTTATTTTGCAGGTTGGTCAGATGCTGGATTCAATCTGGAATAGAGTCGAAGATAAATACGAGTGAATGAGCGATATGTAGTAAGGATAGCTGCGTAAATTGAAATGTTGTGAAATAATCAAATTTGTATTGTAATTGAAATTGTGTATATATAGTGAGAGCTCAAATTTTTATTATTCAAAATTGTAATAAATATTTGTTTGAATAAAATATTTGTTTGAATAAAATATTCATTTGAATAAATGGAGGATTTCTCCTAGTTGTTGACTTTTGCACATATATTGCATCAAAGGTATTCCAGATTTCATGTGCATTTTCACAATGAGAGATAAAGTTAAAATTATCTTGATTAATATGAGAATATAATGTATGCATAGCAAGAGCATTAATTGAAGTATTTTTCTCATCTATCACACCCATTTTCAGTAATATTCCAACATTTAACATTAACAGATTTTAAATAACATTCCATTTTTAATTTCCAATTCAAAAAATCTATTCCATCAAAAACAAGAGGAATAATATTGGACTGAACCCTAGAAAAAGAATTATTAAAAGAAGCCATTTTAAAAATTCAAATTTTTAAAACAAAAATTGGTTTTCAGAAAATTGAATTTTTTAAACAAAAATCCATTTCTGTTCCTAGCTCTGGTACCACTTGTTGGATCGATTTCCCCCTATAGGGGGTTGAATAGGGTGATACTATAAATTATAAAAATTTAATGTTGAAGTATATAAAATAAATTCAACACGGATAATAGCATAATAATAGCAGCACATAGAATAACATAAAAGTAAAAGCAAAGAATAGAACACACAGTTTTACCCAGCTTCGACAAAACCCTGCTTACATGTCGCCCCTAAGGTTTCTACTATAAATTAAGTAAGCATACGCATACACACATAAAATCATGACATCCGCCATCAACTAACCTAACTCTACGCTCAAAACCGTGCCACAACTTAGCCACTGAATTGCGAATTCTCGAACTACACCACCGTAGTTCGTCCCCTAGTCACACGACTAAACTTTACAAAAGTTTAAAAACAAAATACCAACTGAAATAATAAAAACACAATAAAAACCCTAATTAAAAATAAAAGCCCAAAGATAATTAAAAGCTGGCCCAATAACAAATGATAAAACAATTATTCTCCCTTTTTCTTTTGTTCCTTTGGCCCGCTTTCTTGCTTGGTGAAAATGACAGCGGTCGATCGTCTTCGTGAAATTAGGGTTCTGGAAATTGAGGCGCCGCTTCAGTTGATCATTCGAAAATATAATATTGCATCGCTTGCTTTTTCGAATGATTGTCTCTTTGATTTTACATATGGATGCTTCAATTTCATCGAGTTCGATATGACTTCGGTATGTAATTTCCTTTTTTCCTTTCTGATTGATTTGCTCGAACTCGATTCCTTATCTGCCGATGATGTTAACAGTTAAAGAGGGTTTAATTCCCTTGATTTTCGTTCATTTGATAATTTGTTTTGCCGTTCTATTTTGCTTGAATGCTTGAGTTGTTTTTGACTTGTTCAAATCATATAACTTCATTACTTAATTGTCATGGCTTGTTTGATTTTGATCTTTCTCTATCCTTGGTCACCACAGCTTTGAATTTTTCGATGCTTTGAATTTATGTTGACTTTGATACTTTGATATTTTTGTGATGAGAATTTTATTCCGGCTTGTTCAATTTCTGTTATCACTTTGACACTCAAGACACCTTGCTTTGTTGATTGAACTGCGGCTTGATTTGTGATAATTTGAAATCTCCTATGACGCTATTTGTATGTTGCGTAGCTTCGGTTATCTTGATATGGCGATAATATATTATTGCTGACTTTTTCATATTCGTATATTCTCTGTTCTTGACAGTTTTGTATTGCTGGATGAACTCTGGTAGTTTTCGGCCTACTGTATACTCGTCGACACTGCATATATATATATATATATATATATATATTTGTTGAACTGTTGAGTTGTGTGTGTGCTTCATGGTTGATTTGGGTCTTCTTGGATATCAAAGATGCTTCATTGTGTTCGTAAGTCTTTGATTCAGGTTGCATAGCTCAAGTCACATTTCAATGTGTATGCACACATCTCTGTTTGATCATTAATGATGTTGAAACTGGTCTGTTGTCCTGTACCTTGCTCTGGCTCTGTTCACTACATGATGTACTTGTCTGGTGATTCTCTAGTACATGTGTATTTGATGCTTGCTGCTGCTTTGTACATGCTTTGATTTGAGCTTAGGCATGTGTATGTGTTGTTTTGGTTCAGTTGAGTTTTCATGCACTTTATATGGTCATTGAAGGTTGCTGTTTTGTTCTTGTTTGCTGCCTGGTCGACACTTGCATTTTGTTGCACTTCTTTACTGCAACCATATTATCACTTCTGTCCTTGGTAGCCTTTGGTATTTGTTCGACTTCATGTAGTCTGCTTTGGAGCTGTATTCTTGCTTGAATGCTTTGATATGTTATTATTTGAGTTGTCACCATATATGTACATACATACATATGTATGTATGTACATACACACACACACACACACACACACACACACACACACACATATATATATATATATATGTATATGTGTGTGTGTGTGTTGTTTCAGTCCTCTTTGTTGTATATCATCATGCTTGTGTTTGTAGTCTTCGAGTCATCATGTAGTGTCTGGACTTGCCTTTGCTCTAACCAATTCATTGAACATGTTACATCTTCATATGTATATATAGTGTTGTTTTGCCCTATGCATCTATGCTGGTTCCTCTTGGAGTCTGAGTCGTTGTATCATATGCTTTTAATCATTTGTGTTCAAAACTGTTTTGGTACTGTTTCAATTTTGTCTAGTTCACTTTGAACTTCATGTTGATTTTTGAAATCGCACCTGAGTTGAATCTAGCTTATAGCTTGGGTTTTACCTTGTGCTCGTATTGTGACTTTATTTGTATTTCACTTGAGTTGAAACCCGCTTTTGGTCGGGTTTGACCTTGTTCTCACCTGCTGCTGCAATTTTATCAAGTGTATATCGGTGTGCATGGCCTTGTGGCATGTACAGTGATACGCTGTGCATGTCACAAGCTGTTCATGTATGATGAATTCAATTTTAAATGACGACGAATAACCCAAATAACCGAGGCAAATAATATTTTCAAAATTTTATTTTATGCTGCAAAATGTTTTATTTTCAATTTTACCACGTTAGTGTTTATTTTGCAGATTGCTCAGATGTTGGATTCAATCTGGAATAGATTCAAAGATAAATACGAATGAATGAGCGACATGTAGTGAGGATAGCTGCATAAATTGAAATGTTGTGAAATAATTGAATTTGTGTTGTAATTGAAATTGTGCATATATAGTGAGAGCTCATATTTGTACTATTCGAAATTGTAATAAATATTTATTTGAATAAAATATTTGTTTGAATTTAAATTCTGTGTTATTTATTTTATTCAGCAAATATTTATTTAATTATGTGAAAAATAAGATAGTACGTTAAAAAATACATTTAAATGAGTATATATATTTATTATCATCAAACAAAAATCATATACTTGCATATTCAATAGTCTAGTGACTGGCAAAAACATCTGCAAATTTTCTTGCTACCTAAACCCGACTTAACACAGTTCCTACCTCCATAGCATTAAGCATAGCACTAACACTCCGGTCAGTATTCTCTACAGAGAATATCACTTCGTTATGACCATCAAGGTGTCTCGGTGATATTTCCTTATCCTTGCAAAATATTCTAGCCTCATACCTATTCCGCCAATCCATACCCAAAATAATCCCAAAATCTACGAAATCAATAACTACTGACTGCATGCAAACTTATTCTTGTAATGCCCAACTTGATCACATTTGAAGCATTTCATATTCTTCTTAACTGCAGCTTTCTTTCCATTTCCCTATCGGAATTCATTAGCAAAGTGACCCGTCTTGTCACACTTATAGAAAACTACCTTAGCCTTTGACTTCTTGGCAGTATCTCCCTTCCGGGTCCCCTTCTTCTTAAAGAACTTCCTTTTCTTTTCCTAAGAACCCTGAGTTTCCACCGACTTCTCTTTAACTAAATCAGCAAGCAACTCCTCATGGCAAATAGCCATCTCCACCACTATATTGCAAGGATCACGAACATGGGTCATGGTCATCCTAGCAATCTCAATCCTCGGTCCCCAATGAACTTCTCATTCCTTCTGATGTCAGTATCTATGATATCATATCCATATCTAGACAGCTCTTCAAACTTAGTAGCATACTCAACTATTAACATCTCTCCTTGTACTAAATCCATAAATTTCCTCATCAACTCAGACTTAACAAACCCTAATACAAACTTCTGCTCAAATCTCGTCTTAAAATTATTCCAAATTAATTGCTCTTCCGGCACTTTGGCAGTGACACTTTCCACCAATGCGGTGCTGACCCATGCAACTGCCAAGAGGTCAGCCTCCTCTTTTTCCCATCATTCAGACCCAAATCAGTAAATAGATGCTCACAATGCAATAGCCAATTCTGAACTTCTACGGTACTCTTTTTCCCAAGAATGGCTCCCACCCAAACTGGTGTAATTTCTACTTAGCAAAGAAATATTCCCAACTGGAGCCACATGATTAGCTCCTCCAACATTTCCAACAACACCAACACAGCTCCAGCTTGCATCAAGCCGGCAAAGAACGAATGCATCACCCTCATATCTACTGGTGGATTTCCAACACCTACACTGGCTTCAATATTTTGTACATAGCATTAGCCGGTCGACCCGGTTTCTTCTGGTAGTGGGTCAAGCATTTCCATTAGTGGTGGTGCTTCCTCAACCGAGATTTCCTCTTCTGTCTCCTGCTTCCATATCTCTTTTCTCGTTAATCTACATAGGAGCCTTAGTAAGATATAAAAGAATGGTCTAAGAGAGCGGGGAATATGTACTCATATATATATATATATATATATATATATATATATATATATATATATAGCAAATACAAGTACGTTACTGTAGCTTTAACCCAAATCCTAATCCAATTATCTAATTCATTGGATTATGATTGGAAAATATTTTAGGTTTAAGTTTCTTTTAAAGTTTCATAAACCTATGCTCTATACCAACTTGTAACATCCCCCACTTAGAGGACCAAAACTAATGATTAGGGATGCTGCAGTCGTCCATAGTTATTAATCCTTGGTGAACAAATATGGTGACATTAGATATATTGATACACATAAACATAAGCACATGGAAAAAATTTAAACAGCAAAAAAATTCCACATTTCATTTCATATATTCCAAATTTATTACATAATCCCCATTCTCGAACCACATTCAGATAACATATCATTATTACAAAATACGCCAAGACCGACATATGAAGATGCCTCCTTGGTAGAACAGAGTATATAGAAAGGCAAGTAAACTATTTGCCTCTACAAATAAAACACGTGGTGGAAATAAAAGAACTCTAATAACAAGCTTGCCTCCTCCACATCCTCAAAAGGTTTATTCGTCTAAACGACACTTGGAAACCTTAACTCCCAACCTAATCAAAATTAATTGAATATCCAAGAGTTTAAGGGGAAAAAACTTCGAGTCGGATATAAAGTCTGGTATGAACAATAATTTACCATCTCAAACCATTTAAATATCTTGTGAGACCATGCCTCTTAGTAAAACGGGGTTTCCCCTCACTAGTATCCTAAAACATTTATAAAACCATATATTGTGCTCCTGCATCCACAATGGTTAAAACATAGTATTTCAAAACATTACGATGATATGCAAAACAAATAACTCAATTATGGATTACCCAATCCCGTTTATTCTGACTATCTGCCTTAATTATAATTTCTAGGGTTACTATTAACTTGTTAAACGTTAAGGACTAATTATCCAATTACTTAGTTTTATGGGATCGCTAAGAACCTATTGGTAACTCCAATATCTTATTTCTTATCCTAGTTTTCATGGGCTAATTAGGAACATATTGACTGGCTGCCAATATCTTAATCCGGATATAGTTTTCACGGGCTAACAATAAACCTACTGGATTCTGGCGGTATCAAATCATAGTTCTCGTGGGCTGACTTTGAACCTATTTGTCCCTGCAATATCATACAGTTTTTTGGGCATACTGTAAACCTATTGGCTGCTACCAATATCTTTAAGTAAAAATTAATATTTGTTAAGTGATATTCACTACTGGGTCAACCTAACTGGTTATTCTGCCATTTCCCCAAAATACAGTTATGGGTTAATAATAATTTGAATACCATTTTCAAAATCTTTATTTATGCCATGGCTTTTCCTTTAAAAATGAGAAAGAGTTATTTGTTTTTGAAGCTTTAAAACATCACTTTCGAAACTATTGGATGACCTCCTTCGAAAGTCCTCTTTTCAAAACTCTAAGTATTTACCTTTCGTAACTGATGATACCTTTCGATGGTATCAAAAGAGCATTCTTTAAAATAAAGCATCGATACAAATAAATAACCACTTCGAAAGCATAAGGTTTACTCTTTAGAAACATCATTTGGGTCAAAATGGTTATATACGAAAGTATCTCTTTCAAAACCAACAAAAATTGGTTAGGGTAAAAATTGATGATGTCGGAACCATCTTAGTCGAAAGCAAAGACCTTTAAAATCAAAACTTCGAACGACAGAGTTGAAACCCCTTTTGACTCCATTGCATGCGAAACACTCATCCCCTTCGAAAGCATTCAGGAAAAAGGCTTAAGTTAAAATAAAAGTAACCTCTTCGACAGCATACATGGCTTCAATACAGTCGAAATGGAAATTAGCGGCTTGGTTTCGACTTGGTCGAAACCAGTCCTTTCGAAAGTTCCTATTTAAGGAAAAGGTACCCTTTTGAAAGCTAACTTCTTACATAATATGGCAACCCTCTTCGAAGGCTACATAAAAAACCCTTTCGAAAACATATGCTTCGACTATGTCGAAAGCTTTAGGTTAAACAAGGCAAGGATTTTAACTTATGAAAACAAAGCAGGACCCATCAGGAGCTACCCTTTCGACATCGAGACTTCTGCCTTCCTTCCAATCCACAGCATACCATCTAAGCGAATCTTGTGTATTGGTTTCGACTATGTTAGTTTTGACTGGGATGCGGCGGAATCAATGGAGGCGAAATGCCTTTTTCTGATTCAAAGCCAGAAATATAGCAACTTTTAGTAATTACTTTCTAACAACTTGCCTATTTATAAATCATTGATTGGCTGCCAAAAAACTTTTCAAATACTTTACATTTAAAACTGCCGCATTTTTATCGGTTTAAAACCTTTACTCTTCCATATATTAAAACCAATTATTTCAAAAATGTCCTTCTTTTAAAATAATTTATTTTTCTTAGTAAATCAATTAAGAAAAATCCCCGAAAATCACAGAATTTCAATTTCATCATGTAATCAAACATATTAAAATTTTAGACCTAATTTCTTCTTGACATTCTCAAAATAAATTTTAAACCCAATTATATCATATTTTCATTAAAAATTCATAACAGAATTTCCATAGTTTAGAAAATTCTAAAAATTAAAACCCATCCCCAAAATCATCTTTTACTTAACATAAAAATTTTCCATGGAAATCCAAAATCATATATTCTCGGTTTCCCATCAAAACCGTGAAAATTCATATGCATATGAATTAAAATAAATCAACATAATGTAACTCAAGCATATCATCATCCATTTTATCACAAAAACGAATTCAAACCATAAATCTGAAACCATATAATCAAAACAGAGATGGTAGGAGATTATTATTCACTTTACATTTGATAAGGAACTTGAGATTTATTGGTGCTTAATCCTTCCCAGCTAATCTTATCTTTTGATTGGAATTTCCTCTTTTCCATGTTAATGGCCGGCTATATTAAGACTCCTGCGTTTATTTTTGATTTCGAGGAAAATAAATGTGAATGGCCAAAGACGTAGAGTGTATAACCATGTAATATAAATTGGCTATTTGCTAATATGCCCAGGTATAGTTTAATTAACCAATAAACCAACTTAAAGCCCATTTATCTTATTATTAAGCAGGGCTTTATATATATAATTTATTCAAATCTCAATCTCCTTATCATCATTATTCTATTTATTTTTTCTAATTTAATTTTTTGAATAATGTTATCAAAAATTAGGGATGTTATAGGCTCCCCTTAAAGAATTTCGTCCTCGAAATTCAGTAAAGACTAACATTGTTATCCCGCTTTTTGGCAAAGCCGCGATACCAAAAGATTGATCGAAAGCGCAGGACAGTTCGCCTCAGAGGTTGATCATACTTCCGTTCGCCATGGATATCACTGAATTTTATCCGAGTCCAGATTGAGCTACAATTGATAGGACACGGCAAGAAAGACCACAGGAGTCAGCATTTCAAATTTCAAGTCAATCCAAGGTCGTATGCTCAAGTTATGATGGATTCAAGTTGAGAGAAATGAACCTTGCTCGGTTCGAACCCATCACCTCGAATCCAACCGAAACCTTCCCTAGTTCGAACCCAAGAAGCTTAGCCGTGCTTCGAATCCATCCGAGCAGGCACCGTGTTCGAATCCATAGCACAGTCACGCCACATTCGAACCCATCAGGTTCGACTCCATCTAGTTCGAAACCATCACAGAAGCCATGCTTCGAACCCATCACAGAGGCCTTCTTCGAACCCATCTGTGATACCATCTTCGAAACCATCCTAGGTAGCTTCGTTCGAACCCACTGGGTCAACCAGCCACGATGATGTGTCTTCCATCGGTTCGAACGCGCCGAGATACATGGAGTCGAAGCGGTCAACACGGAGTGAAGTCCGGATCGATTCGAAGTTTGCGCTCCACGTCACCACGAAGCCGCGTGCCATGATGGATTCGAAACCATCGTTTCGAATACATGGGTTCGAACCAGACAGCTATGCCAGAAACCCAATTTCGAATCCAAGATATCTCCTAACCTGCTGATCCAAATGCCATGAAATTTTCACCGAAGCTTGTGTACATGTTGAAGAATGTCCGCGCCAAATTTCACCTCGATTGGATGAATTCTTGATCGGTTCGAATGGAGTTCGAACCGATGCCAAAGTGGGCCCAAACTTCCTGAGACCGTACATGTGGGCCCCCTCACGTGCCAGACGTGGTCTCCCTAGTTTTCAGCGAGATAGCAGCAGCCTACACCTATAAATAGAGCCCCAGGGCCAACAGAAAAGGGATCTTCTGACTCCGAGACGCCGAGACTCTGCCGGATCAAGATCTCCATCGTCCTATATCATAACTTGATTGTTGATTTCGAATTTCCAGTTGTAACTTGCTGTGGATCGCTGTAACAACTTGTAATCATTGAAAGAGAATCAATAAAACATCAAAAAACTTCACAGTGGACGTAGGCAACACGCCGAACCACTATAAATCGCTTGTCTACGCATTTATTTTACTGTTGATTGGAGTTTTTGTTAGATAATATCTGTTTTGAACTTGCATTCTTGACTATTATCTCTTCAACGACTCCCGAAGAGTGTTGTGCCCAATTTTGACACAAACACTTTGGTGCTTTCACTGAGAAAACCCAGATTTTCTCCTGCTCGTTGGATCTGTCATCGATACCGGATTGAATAAATCTAAGAGAGAGATCCAGATCGTTAAATCCAACTTCTTTCCCTTCTATTCAGATTTGCATAAAGTCTAGGAAAGGAACTCAACTGTAAAGATGGTTAGCACAAGAACCACCTCAAACGCCGCCGATCAAGAAGGACAGGATAGACAGAATCCTGCCCCACTACCTCCTCCTAATCAAGATGCCGCTGGGCATTCAGAACCGTCGGGTCCGGTTACCCGACAAGAATTGCAGTTGGTACTTCAAGAGCTGACCCAGAGTCGGCGACAACTAGAAGAACAGCTACGCGCTAACGCTGAGCTAATCAACAAGCTGGATCGCCAAAAACGAAAGAGATCCATGAGAGATCGTGCTTCTCGTTCTTCCAGCGAAAGTTCTTCATCTTCTGATTATCATAATCGACCTCCACGACCCCGGTTAGATGAGGGTCGTATGCCACCCGCCGGAAACCAACCAACATTGACCGTTGGACAAATAAGAGTTGGTCCGTCAGCCAGTTTCCAAACCGGACCCTCCTCCCGAGGGGGTGTCATTCCTCACCACGCCGCTGAATACCGCACCGCTAGCGTTGCGGCTGAACCAGGGGTCGACGCTCGAGATCAGTCGGACCCGGACCGTCGTCAAAGCGGTCATACTCCTGAACCGTACGTCCCGGAGGACTATGAGCCGAGAAGGCAAGATGTGAACCGTCAACGATATCCGGTTCAAACCCGAAGTATGGAACGTGATCATACTCCGGCACAAATGCCGGATCTTTCAACTATGATACGTCACATGATCCGTGAGAGTCAGGGATTCACAAACGACGATTGGGGAGTTTCCCGAAGTCACACTCCCTTTATGGACGACATTCTTAATGCTGAACCCCCACGGCGATTCCGAATGCCCACTCTGCCCATGTATGAGGGAAACTCCGATCCCAATCAGCATATTCTAAAATATGAATGGTCGATGACGGCTGCCAGAGTCGACGACGCTGTGAAATGTCGTAATTTCCCCATATCCCTGGGGGGCATCGCCACCATGTGGTTCACCCGATTGCCTCCTCGATCCGTCTCCTCATTCGACCAACTGGCCACAAAATTCGTTGAGCAATTCCGCATGCACGTCACGAGGCCGAAAGATGTCAACACTCTATCTAGTGTCACACAAGCTCCCGGAGAGACGCTCAGACACTACTTAGAAAGATTCCACACTGCATGTGCAGAGATTAGTAATCCAAACGATAACTCCATCCTTATGGCGTTAACTAAGGGGATCGACCCCGATTCTGAATTTGGCAATTGGCTAGCTGGGAAACCACCTGCGTCATTGGACCGTTTCCATGCCAAAGCAGCTCAATTCCTGAGACGGGAAGACGCGAAACAGTCTAGGAAGCAAACTGACACAGGATCAAATGCGGGAGGAACCCAAAGCAATGTTGCAATAAAACAATCCGGTGAGAGCTCCGGAAAAGTTCAGTTGAACATTAAAAATAAACAAGCTCGGCGAAGAGAGAGCGTGAATCTACTTAAAAAACAAGATCAAAATCGCGGTCCGCAACGCAAAAATCCGAAGTTCGACAGTTATACTCCTTTGAATATTTCATTGGAGGACTTGTATTTGCGGACCCGTAATGCGATTCAATATGAAAAACCTGCTCCAAGACCGTCATCGGAGAGGCAAATCCAGACGGGAAAATTTTGCAGGTTCCATGAAGGCTACGGGCACGATACGAACGAGTGTCGTCACCTACAGGATCTTGTTGAAAAACTGGTCAGGGAAGGGAAACTGGAACAGTTTGTGCGGACACCGCAGCCCAGAGATGCGGGCCCATCCAATCCAATCAATGAACCCAGTCGACCGAGGCAGGAGGACTCGACTTGTCCCCGTGGGAGATTGGTGATAAACGCCATCAGTGGCGGGCCTACTCATTTAGAAGCCTGGAACGACGAAGAACCTCGTCACTGTCACACATGACAGGCTCCTTCGATTCATGAATACTTTACAATTTCTTTTATGTTCTGAATTTTGAATTTGTAATAAGGCACTGACTTTGCCACATTTTCTCATTTCAGCAAATAAAATGCTATCTCTTCAAGCTAAAGCTGTGATTCATCGAATACAACATTCAACAATCACGACACACGAAGAGCTAAGTTCCATCGAACAATGGAATTTATTCAAATAGCGAGTGACTGCGTTACAACCGGCCACTCACTAAGTGAAACCCCAGCTCGGGGGCAAGCCAACACATCGAAGGCTGAACTGGATCGACACACGACAGTCCATTCCATAATTCGCTCCCAGAGCGCGAGCGGACTCCAACTTCCCACATCGTGAATTGGAGTATAAACATTCCATAATTCGCTCCCAGAGCACGAGCGGACTCCAACTTCCCACAGCGTGAATTGGAGTATAAACATTCAACAATTCATTCCCAGAGCGCGAACGGACTCCAACTTCCCACAGCGGGAATTGGAGTACAAACATTCAATAATTCGCTCCCAGAGCGCGAGCGGACTCCAACTTCCCACAGCGTGAATTGGAGTATAAACATTCAATAATTCGCTCCCAGAGCGCGAGCGGACTCCAACTTCCCACAGCGTGAATTGGAGTATAAACATTCCATAATTCGCTCCCAGAGCGCGAGCGGACTCCAACTTCCCACAGCGTGAATTGGAGTATAAACATTCAACAATTCGTTTCCAGAGCGCGAACGGACTCCAACTTCCCACAGCGTGAATTGGAGTACAAACATTCAATAATTCGCTCCCAGAGCGCGAGCGGACTCCAACTTCCCACAGCGTGAATTGGAGTATAAACATTCCATAATTCGCTCCCAGAGCGCGAGCGGACTCCAACTTCCCACAGCGTGAATTGGAGTATAAACATTCAATAATTCGTTCCCAGAGTGCGAACGGACTCCAACTTCCCACAGCGCGAATTGGAGTATAAACATTTAATAATTCGTTCCCAGAGCGCGAACGGACTCCAACTTCCCGCAGCGCGAATTGGAGTATAAACATTCAATAATTCGTTCCCAGAGCGCGAACGGACTCCAACTTCCCGCAGCGCGAATTGGAGTATAAACATTCAATAATTCGTTCCCAGAGCGCGAACGGACTCCAACTTCCCGCAGTGTGAATTGGAGTATAAACATTCAATAATTCGTTCCCACTGCGCGAACCAACCCATCAATGCGGACTCCAAATTCCCAGGGTGTGAATTGGAGTATAAACATCAATTCAAAGTTCCCGGAGTGCGAACCGAAGTATCAACACCAACTCCATAGTCCCCAAAACATGAATTGGGGTATGAACATAAGTTGCGGGTTCCCGGAGCGCGAACCAAAGCACCCGTGCAAACTCCAGATTCCCGAAGTGCGAGTTGGAGTATAAACGTCAATTCCGGGTTCCTGAAGTACGAACCCAAACATACATGTTTTATCCAAGTTCCCGGCGTGTGAATTGGAGCACAAACACCAAGTCAAAGTTCCCGTAGTGCGAACTAAAGTGTTAATACTAACTCCAAGTTAGTAGAATGCAAGTTGGAATGTGAACATCATTCCCAAGTTCCCGGAGCGCGAACCATGTTACAAGCATCAATAACACTCGAACTCCTGGAATGCAAACCAGGTTATCGATCTCAAATTATTCTAAGTCCCCGGAAGGCGGACGTGTGCTCAAGACTTGCAACAAGTGCGATCAACCACCATAAATACAAGTGTTGCTCCCCAAAACTGGGGGGCACGAAAGCTAAGTATTAATCACTAACCGAAGTGATACAACATCCGAAGTTCAACTCATTCATCAATCACGACGTGTGACCAAGATCTTCAGACTTGGAAAATGAGACGAACTCTACTTAAACGGTAACAACGCCACAAGTACACCGGACCGAAAACAAGACACTGCAAGTACTTAAGCACAAATGAAACAAGAGTTGAAACAAAGAAACTAAAATTTTATTTCAACTAACTTAAAACAAGGACTTACACGCAGATAAGTTCTTCCAAAAAAGAATGCCTACTAGCAAGGGCCGAACCTGCATCTATACACGACCTACTGACAAGAAACGAAGACAAGTACCTATCTACCAAAACATCTACTTGAGAAGCTGATTTATTTCTTCTTTTTCCTCCTTACTAGTGGTACATCATCAGTGTCACTAGGGATAGAAATTCTTCGTTTTGAATGTCTCCTCTCCGGCGGTGGCTCTTCGGCTGGAGGCATGATGTCAATATCCTCCTCGGAGCTTGAATCTGCATGGAGGCTACCTGCCGGAGGGGCAGGGGGGACTGGATCCGTAATGGAAGTTGAGATAGTGCCACCCGATGGCGCTACCGTGGCAGGTGCTGGACTTTGCGCCGCCGTGCTGCCGCCGACGATACCGCTATGCCCCGCAGCCTCTATCTCGGCATTGATCTCAGCCAAAATTTCCTCATCACGAGTCGCATGGGCTTGGCTGGGGGCATCTTCGGCCTGCATCGAAGAACTTGAGGACGGCGGGAGGCTACTAAGGATGATAAGTGGCAAGTCAGAGAAAGAACCACCCTGCTCGCCGAGCAGTTCGCTCACCATTTGTTCGTCAGCAGATAAGGATCCCCCCTGCGTCGTCTCAGCAGATACCGCGGTTACAACAGTAGTCTCGGTAGCGATGGCCTTATCCCCTCTACTTGATTCTTGAGCCACAACAGTCGGCGCAACTCCAGTCACTAGGCAAAAAATAAGAAGTTATTAAAAACTGCTACAAAACAAACACTCTATTCAGAAAACGCTTGAGATAACTTCGGAATACCTTCCCCAGTTTGGCTCGCAGACGGCTGAACGGCCTCGGAAGTACGCTCATGAATAGGAGATAAGCACGGTTGTTCCGGGTCGTAAGCAGGAACAGGTTGCAAACTGACCACAGATACAGGCATCGACGAAGATGGTGTGGTGACTTCAGTGACAGCAGAATGGTGCTCAACGCCTGACCCCTCTCCGACTTCCAGGGAACGACCACCGATCATTTCCTTCTCATGAGCGATGATAGCGTCATGAAGAACCTTTTTCTCATCGTCTATGAGCAGCCGATTCTCAAGTTCGAATCGATCGACTGCCTCGCCTGGGTGCGCTTCCTCTTCCTCCTCAACCAATCGGTCCCAGGCACTACGAAGGTGAACTGAGTAATCTTGAAGCCAGGCCAAGTTTCTGTGCTTCAACACATTGGCGTTGTAAGTTATGAGCAAATCTTCGATATCGGCCTCTAGCCTGGCCTCTGCTTGTTGAACCTTCTCCTCCACCTCTGCTTCAACCGCCTGAACTTTGGCCACGGCCGCATCTCTCTCAGTGCGAAGCACTACGGCTTGCTCGCAGGCCTCTTGCGCCGTGTTATGCGCATCATCTCTATCTTTAATAATCTCGGCAAATTTAGCCTTGAGCTCATTAAGTTCTTTTAACGCCGCATCCCGCTCAGGAGTGACGACAGTATTCCGGTGGCCCATGTCTTCCACCGTAACATAGTGCTCCTTTTTCATTCTATCCATGGCTTCTTGAGCTTCGTCGACCTTTGTAAGAGCCTCCATCTCTGACTTTCGAGACGATTCAGCCTCAATATTCAGCACTTGTATGATGCGGTCTCTTTGAGCCAGCTCGGTTTGAAGCTTTTCAATGGTGGCCGCTCGTTCGAAGGCCAACGCCGATGCCTTATCGGCCGCCCTATACCACGCCTTGTATTGGGAGTAGAAGTCATGCACATAGTCGAGCGCTAGCCGCTCGGCATCCGGCGGGATTCTTTTCAGGTTCGGAGGAAAGACGTAGTTATCAAAACAAATATTCGGGAACTCCCTCTTTAATTGCGCGAGTCTGATTGCCCCTTCTCCCGAGATCTCTGTAGGAGGCTGCTCTGCGACTATCGGGGTCATCGCCTCGGATCGGGAAGCTTGAGAGACCGACGTATATCGAGAAGACTCGGAAGGATGAGGGACATGAGCAGGAGGTTGTACGGGATCTCTGGAAGGAGGAGGAGTACGCGACCGCGATCGACGCTTATAGCCCCTGTCTGTGTCATGTCTCTCGTGACTAGAATACCCAGAGCGTCCCTGGTCATAATACCCAGGACGCCCCTGATCATAACCTCTATCCCCTTCACGTCTGCGCGAATCGTAATATGAAGGCTTGCGGGCGTGTCGAAGACTCCCAAGCATTGAACCTCGCTTAGACATGATATCTGCGAAGCAAAATAAAATAGAATTAATCACCTTTCAAAGCAGATAGTTTTCAGTCAAAGGTTATGCAGTGTCGTGAAATGTGTATGAATATGCATTCCCCCCGACCAACCGGAAGTGTCGACCTCGCTGGTAATAAGAGGCTCGTTCAATTCTAAGGTGCGATGGAATTCCTCCAACCCGGCATCACGTTGAAAAGACACATCGTCCGGGATTGGAAGATCGGCAAGCCCTTCAAAAAGATTTTCAGTTCTCGGAGGAGACGTCTCCGAGATTCTAACTCCGGGAGCAGAACGGGCCGTGACGACCGATTTCCATCTCCCCTTCTTACTTGACTTAACCATGGCAGCCTTGCCTTTTCTCTGCTCCGCGACATCCGGAGCTGCGTCAGTAGGCTCGGTCAGCGGCTCATCATCAGTGTGGGTTCTTTCAGAGTCCGCTTCCTCAGCTGTGGTAACTCTGGGTTTCTTGTGCTTGACTCGTTTCTTCGAGACGACCCTTAGTGCCATTTCAAAACTTATGCTCTGCCCTTGTTCGATCAAACCGCAGGCCCGGAGATTCCTATCCGTCAATAACACATCGATATCCCTATCTCCATCCGGGACTTCTCGAAGCACTCGCACCATCTCCCTAAAGTGCTCGCCTTCAGGTCGCTGGATCACCGCTGCAAAAAAGAATGAAATATAAGTTCCACTTCGGCTGCGATTGCCATAGTAGTTATTTGCGAACTCAACTATACTCACGTCTGAATAGCCATCGTCGGGCGAATCCAGGAGGACATCTGACATAAAACCATTCTGCCCTATAATAGCTCAACCTGGTCCAAAACCCGGTAACCACTTGGCAGTTTCTCACCGCTTCCAGAAATGTGAAGGAGGGATAATCACCCCGAGTTTTGAAATTGAACAAGTACCTGATCTCAATTGGGAGCGGTGGTCGATGGAGATATTCCATAAACGCGATGAACACGCTATTGATCGACGCATATCCGTTCAGGTGCAACTGAGATGGGGCGATCATCAAGAACGACAATACTTCCCTTATGTACTCGTTGAATGGAGGAAGTGTCCCGGCTGCGCACGCGTGGCGGTTAAATGCCGTATATCCCTCCGGTGGATTATGCGGTCTATCATTCGGCCCCGGCAGTAGCATATCATCCAGCGACAGGCCGTGTCTCAAACATATTCTCCCCAACATGTCTTTAGAGATATTGGACGGAACGGAATCTGATGGATTAGCAATGAACGACGCATCGGGAAGTTCATCCGGAGCTGGACCAATAATCTCAGGATCAATATCCGGAATCTCTAGCCTCGGAGAGACTGCAATTTGAGTCTCCTGCTACTGTGAACTTGACGGTTCCATAACTAGCTAACTCACGAGAAACCATCGTTAGACGACAAAAACCCGTGCGTTCCCCAGCGTAACGTGTATAAGTGTGTGTTGTGCAGTGACATGCATTACTTGAATAAATGTTGCAGAGTTAAAGAAATATGCAAACGACAAGGTTATGGAGCCCAGCTATAATGACCGTCATCGCTGACCGTCATCACCAGTCCGTTTCCATGATGGAAGTTGGTTCGGGTAGAAGTTGTTATAGTTCCATCGACGAGCTTCAAAAGGTAGTCATGTATGCAGTTTAATATTCAAGTCCAAATATGCAGGAATGAAGCTCGTCGGAGTTATGCTTGGAGAATTTCAAATTTTGGTATCCATCATGTAGGGTTCGAAACCATCACCAGGACTTCTTTCGAACCCATCCTGACGTCGCTTCGAGCCCATGCGTTCAAACCCATCCTGACGTCACTTCGAACCCATGCGTTCGAACCCATCCTGGCGCGCTTCGAACCGATAGACAGATGACTAGTTCGAACCGATGAGAAAACCTCAACTCCGCATCACTCACATTCGAACCGATCCACTTCGTATCGATACGAAGTTGTGGACTTCGAAACGATAGCCTATGGGTTCGAACCCATCGGTTCGAATGGACCCCTCGAATCCCTCGATCGGTGCGAACTACACATCCCAGCAAGGACATTCCAAGGATCGATTCGAAATCCAGCAAGAAGACGCCACCGTCATCGATTCGAACTCGAGCCTACGTATCGGTTCGAATCCCTCCCAAACCAGATCTGGTTTTGCCAATCTCTAAGCTACGCAATTGATAAAAAGAAATGGGTTCGAAATAACTTCGCCGTTCGAATCCGAGGCTAATTACCTAGTTTGGATGATGGATTCAAGGAATTGAAGATTCAGATCTTGAATGGTTCGAAGGAGCGACACTGTGTTTTCTCTTTTGGAGCTCTGAGACAATGAAGAGCACAGTAAAAAGCAGGCAACAGTAAAAGTGAAAGTGAAAAATGCCGTGGTCTTTGCTATTTATATGGGGGGTTAGAGATGACTGAATCGATTCGCATGCCGGTGGACTTGACCGATTACAACAGGTCAGAATGCAGAATCGGTTCGAAATCCACTTTCGAACCCATACGCTTGAGGCTCCATCGTGTGAAGCACACGGACCGCTGCCACGAACAAAAGTCTCGAAACCATCCCTTCACATCGGTTCGAATGTCAATTTCGAACCCATCACTACACGAGTGTACTCCATCCCTTCACATCGGTTCGAATGTCAATTTCGAACCCATCACTACACGAGTGTACTCCACCCTTTCAGATCGATTCGAATGTCAATTTCGAATCCATCATAGCAGCGAGCATACCGCGTCCATACAAACGTGGGTTTCGAACCCATCAATGCTCGAATGCATCGGTTCGAAACGTCGCGCTCGCGCAATACAAATTCGATTCCTTTAACCTTCTACATCGGTTCAGGAGAGGATCGATACGAAGGAACCTTTCAAAACAACCACCAAGCGTTGTCTCAATTCAAATTTCAAAGTTGGTTCAGGAGAGAATCAATACGAAATTCTATAGCAAGCCAAACTGACAACAACTCGTGGACGCACGACGTTAACAAGGGTCAAATTAACATATGCGCATACATGTTGGACTAACGTTCGATTTTGAATATTCACAGGGATCAAACACTCATCCTGTCACAAATGCGACAGCCAACGGCTAAGCACTATTATACAGCAATCAATCATATCAGCGTAAGGTTACAGCAGTACAACATACGAGTTACGACAAAAAAGAGAGCAATGATTGTTCAGAGAGAGATTGCAGCAATTCAAAGCACGTCATGTTCCCACAAGACGTACTTTGGGGGGCAAAATGTTATCCCGCTTTTTGGCAAAGCCGCGATACCAAAAGATTGATCGAAAGCGCAGGACAGTTCGCCTCAGAGGTTGATCATACTTCCGTTCGCCATGGATATCACTGAATTTTATCCGAGTCCAGATTGAGCTACAATTGATAGGACACGGCAAGAAAGACCACAGGAGTCATCATTTCAAATTTCAAGTCAATCCAAGGTCGTATGCTCAAGTTATGATGGATTCAAGTTGAGAGAAATGAACCTTGCTCGGTTCGAACCCATCACCTCGAATCCAACCGGAACCTTCCCTAGTTCGAACCCAAGAAGCTTAGCCGTGCTTCGAATCCATCCGAGCAGGCACCGTGTTCGAATCCATAGCACAGTCACGCCACATTCGAACCCATCAGGTTCGACTCCATCTAGTTCGAAACCATCACAGAAGCCATGCTTCGAACCCATCACAGAGGCCTTCTTCGAACCCATCTGTGATACCATCTTCGAAACCATCCTAGGTAGCTTCGTTCGAACCCACTGGGTCAACCAGCCACGATGATGTGTCTTCCATCGGTTCGAACGCGCCGAGATACATGGAGTCGAAGCGGTCAACACGGAGTGAAGTCCGGATCGATTCGAAGTTTGCGCTCCACGTCACCACGAAGCCGCGTGCCATGATGGATTCGAAACCATCGTTTCGAATACATGGGTTCGAACCAGACAGCTATGCCAGAAACCCAATTTCGAATCCAAGATATCTCCTAACCTGCTGATCCAAATGCCATGAAATTTTCACCGAAGCTTGTGTACATGTTGAAGAATGTCCACGCCAAATTTCACCTCGATTGGATGAATTCTTGATCGGTTCGAATGGAGTTCGAACCGATGCCAAAGTGGGCCCAAACTTCCTGAGACCGTACATGTGAGCCCCCTCACGTGCCAGACGTGGTCTCCCTAGTTTTCAGCGAGATAGCAGCAGCCTACACCTATAAATAGAGCCCCAGGGCCAACAGAAAAGGGATCTTCTGACTCCGAGATGCCGAGACTCTGCCGGATCAAGATCTCCATCGTCCTATATCATAACTTGATTGTTGATTTCGAATTTCCAGTTGTAACTTGCTGTGGATCGCTGTAACAACTTGTAATCATTGAAAGAGAATCAATAAAACATCAAAAAACTTCACAGTGGACGTAGGCAACACGCCGAACCACTATAAATCGCTTGTCTACGCATTTGTTTTACTGTTGATTGGAGTTTTTGTTAGATAATATCTGTTTTGAACTTGCATTCTTGACTATTATCTCTTCAACGACTCCCGAAGAGTGTTGTGCCCAATTTTGACACAAACACTTTGGTGCTTTCACTGAGAAAACCCAGATTTTCTCCTGCTCGTTGGATCTGTCATCGATACCGGATTGAATAAATCTAAGAGAGAGATCCAGATCGTTAAATCCAACTTCTTTCCCTTCTATTCAGATTTGCATAAAGTCTAGGAAAGGAACTCAACTGTAAAGATGGTTAGCACAAGAACCACCTCAAACGCCGCCGATCAAGAAGGACAGGATAGATAGAATCCTGCCCCACTACCTCCTCCTAATCAAGATGCCGCTGGGCATTCAGAACCGTCGGGTCCGGTTACCCGACAAGAATTGCAGTTGGTACTTCAAGAGCTGACCCAGAGTCGGCGACAACTAGAAGAACAGCTACGCGCTAACGCTGAGCTAATCAACAAGCTGGATCGCCAAAAACGAAAGAGATCCATGAGAGATCGTGCTTCTCGTTCTTCCAGCGAAAGTTCTTCATCTTCTGATTATCATAATCGACCTCCACGACCCCGGTTAGATGAGGGTCGTATGCCACCCGCCGAAAACCAACCAACATTGACCGTTGGACAAATAAGAGTTGGTCCGTCAGCCAGTTTCCAAACCGGACCCTCCTCCCGAGGGGGTGTCATTCCTCACCACGCCGCTGAATACCGCACCGCTAGCGTTGCGGCTGAACCAGGGGTCGACGCTCGAGATCAGTCGGACCCGGACCGTCGTCAAAGCGGTCATACTCCTGAACCGTACGTCTCGGAGGACTATGAGCCGAGAAGGCAAGATGTGAACCGTCAACGATATCCGGTTCAAACCCGAAGTATGGAACGTGATCATACTCCGGCACAAATGCCGGATCTTTCAACTATGATACGTCACATGATCCGTGAGAGTCAGGGATTCACAAACGACGATTGGGGAGTTTCCCGAAGTCACACTCCCTTTATGGACGACATTCTTAATGCCGAACCCCCACGGCGATTCCGAATGCCCACTCTGCCCATGTATGAGGGAAACTCCGATCCCAATCAGCATATTCTAAAATATGAATGGTCGATGACGGCTGCCAGAGTCGACGACGCTGTGAAATGTCGTAGTTTCCCCATATCCCTGGGGGGCATCGCCACCATGTGGTTCACCCGATTGCCTCCTCGATCCGTCTCCTCATTCGACCAGCTGGCCACAAAATTCGTTGAGCAATTCCGCATGCACGTCACGAGGCCGAAAGATGTCAACACTCTATCTAGTGTCACACAAGCTCCCGGAGAGACGCTCAGACACTACTTAGAAAGATTCCACACTGCATGTGCAGAGATTAGTAATCCAAACGATAACTCCATCCTTATGGCGTTAACTAAGGGGATCGACCCCGATTCTGAATTTGGCAATTGGCTAGCTGGGAAACCACCTGCGTCATTGGACCGTTTCCATGCCAAAGCAGCTCAATTCCTGAGACGGGAAGACGCGAAACAGTCTAGGAAGCAAACTGACACAGGATCAAATGCGGGAGGAACCCAAAGCAATGTTGCAATAAAACAATCCGGTGAGAGCTCCGGAAAAGTTCAGTTGAACATTAAAAATAAACAAGCTCGGCGAAGAGAGAGCGTGAATCTACTTAAAAAACAAGATCAAAATCGCGGTCCGCAACGTAAAAATCCGAAGTTCGACAGTTATACTCCTTTGAATATTTCATTGGAGGACTTGTATTTGCGGACCCGTAATGCGATTCAATATGAAAAACCTGCTCCAAGACCGTCATCGGAGAGGCAAATCCAGACGGGAAAATTTTGCAGGTTCCATGAAGGCTACGGGCACGATACGAACGAGTGTCGTCACCTACAGGATCTTGTTGAAAAACTGGTCAGGGAAGGGAAACTGGAACAGTTTGTGCGGACACCGCAGCCCAGAGATGCGGGCCCATCCAATCCAATCAATGAACCCAGTCGACCGAGGCAGGAGGACTCGACTTGTCCCCGTGGGAGATTGGTGATAAACGCCATCAGTGGCGGGCCTACTCATTTAGAAGCCTGGAACGACGAAGAACCTCGTCACTGTCACACATGACAGGCTCCTTCGATTCATGAATACTTTACAATTTCTTTTATGTTCTGAATTTTGAATTTGTAATAAGGCACTGACTTTGCCACATTTTCTCATTTCAGCAAATAAAATGCTATCTCTTCAAGCTAAAGCTGTGATTCATCGAATACAACATTCAACAATCACGACACACGAAGAGCTAAGTTCCATCGAACAATGGAATTTATTCAAATAGCGAGTGACTGCGTTACAACCGGCCACTCACTAAGTGAAACCCCAGCTCGGGGGCAAGCCAACACATCGAAGGCTGAACTGGATCGACACACGACAGTCCATTCCATAATTCGCTCCCAGAGCGCGAGCGGACTCCAAGTTCCCACAGCGTGAATAGGAGTATAAACATTCCATAATTCGCTCCCAGAGCACGAGCGGACTCCAACTTCCCACAGCGTGAATTGGAGTATAAACATTCAACAATTCATTCCCAGAGCGCGAACGGACTCCAACTTCCCACAGCGGGAATTGGAGTACAAACATTCAATAATTCGCTCCCAGAGCGCGAGCGGACTCCAACTTCCCACAGCGTGAATTGGAGTATAAACATTCAATAATTCGCTCCCAGAGCGCGAGCGGACTCCAACTTCCCACAGCGTGAATTGGAGTATAAACATTCCATAATTCGCTCCCAGAGCGCGAGCGGACTCCAACTTCCCACAGCGTGAATTAGAGTATAAACATTCAACAATTCGTTCCCAGAGCGCGAACGGACTCCAACTTCCCACAGCGTGAATTGGAGTACAAACATTCAATAATTCGCTCCCAGAGCGCGAGCGGACTCCAACTTCCCACAGCGTGAATTGGAGTATAAACATTCCATAATTCGCTCCCAGAGCGCGAGCGGACTCCAACTTCCCACAGCGTGAATTGGAGTATAAACATTCAATAATTCGTTCCCAGAGTGCGAACGGACTCCAACTTCCCACAGCGCGAATTGGAGTATAAACATTTAATAATTCGTTCCCAGAGCGCGAACGGACTCCAACTTCCCGCAGCGCGAATTGGAGTATAAACATTCAATAATTCGTTCCCAGAGCGCGAACGGACTCCAACTTCCCGCAGCGCGAATTGGAGTATAAACATTCAATAATTCGTTCCCAGAGCGCGAACGGACTCCAACTTCCCGCAGCATAAATTGGAGTATAAACATTCAATAATTCGTTCCCACTGCACGAACCAACCCATCAATGCGGACTCCAAATTCCCAGGGTGTGAATTGGAGTATAAACATCAATTCAAAGTTCCCGGAGTGCGAACCGAAGTATCAACACCAACTCCATAGTCCCCAAAACATGAATTGGGGTATGAACATAAGTTGCGGGTTCCCGGAGCGCGAACCAAAGCACCCGTGCAAACTCCAGATTCCCGAAGTGCGAGTTGGAGTATAAACGTCAATTCCGGGTTCCTGAAGTACGAACCCAAACATACATGTTTTATCCAAGTTCCCGGCGTGTGAATTGGAGCACAAACACCAAGTCAAAGTTCCCGTAGTGCGAACTAAAGTGTTAATACTAACTCCGAGTTAGTAGAATGCAAGTTGGAATGTGAACATCATTCCCAAGTTCCCGGAGCGCGAACCATGTTACAAGCATCAATAACACTCGAACTCCTGGAATGCAAACCAGGTTATCGATCTCAAATTATTCTAAGTCCCCGGAAGGCGGACGTGTGCTCAAGACTTGCAACAAGTGCGATCAACCACCATAAATACAAGTGTTGCTCCCCAAAACTGGGGGGCACGAAAGCTAAGTATTAATCACTAACCGAAGTGATACAACATCCGAAGTTCAACTCATTCATCAATCACGACGTGTGACCAAGATCTTCAGACTTGGAAAATGAGACGAACTCTACTTAAACGGTAACAACGCCACAAGTACACCGGACCGAAAACAAGACACTGCAAGTACTTAAGCACAAATGAAACAAGAGTTGAAACAAAGAAACTAAAATTTTATTTCAACTAACTTAAAACAAGGACTTACACGCAGATAAGTTCTTCCAAAAAAGAATGCCTACTAGCAGGGGCCGAACCTGCATCTATACACGACCTACTGACAAGAAACGAAGACAAGTACCTATCTACCAAAACATCTACTTGAGAAGCTGATTTATTTCTTCTTTTTCCTCCTTACTAGTGGTACATCATCAGTGTCACTAGGGATAGAAATTCTTCGTTTTGAATGTCTCCTCTCCGGCGGTGGCTCTTCGGCTGGAGGCATGATGTCAATATCCTCCTCGGAGCTTGAATCTGCATGGAGGCTACCTGCCGGAGGGGCGGGGGGACTGGATCCGTAATGGAAGTTGAGACAGTGCCACCCGATGGCGCTACCGTGGCAGGTGCTGGACTTTGCGCCGCCGTGCTGCCGCCGACGATACCGCTATGCCCCGCAGCCTCTATCTCGGCATTGATCTCAGCCAAAATTTCCTCATCACGAGTCGCATGGGCTTGGCTAGGGGCATCTTCGGCCTGCATCGATTGTTGATTTCGAATTTCCAGTTGTAACTTGCTGTGGATCGCTGTAACAACTTGTAATCATTGAAAGAGAATCAATAAAACATCAAAAAACTTCACAGTGGATGTAGACAACACGCCGAACCACTATAAATCGCTTGTCTACGCATTTATTTTACTGTTGATTGGAGTTTTTGTTAGATAATATCTGTTTTGAACTTGCATTCTTGACTATTATCTCTTCAACGACTCCCGAAGAGTGTTGTGCCCAATTTTGACACAAACAAACATATCAATCATCTGTAACAACACCTAAAAACCATACTATTCTAATTGACTAGCAACTATCTATATAAATCTAATATTGACATACTCTCAAAACAGATCAGGATAAGTATCTCTAATCCTATCCTCTGTCTCCCAAGTAGAGTCCTTCTCGTTATCGCTCCACTGAACTTTCACCAACCTGACTGTCTTGTTTCTTAATCTTTTCTCATCTCTAGCTTCACCCGAAACTGGTTGTCTAAAAGAGACAAATTAGGCTCTATCACTAAGTCATCCAACCTTGTCGGAGGAATAGTAGTCTCTAGATCATGCACATGCTTACAAAGATGAGACATATGAAATACATTATGGACACCTGCCAAACTGCTTGGCAACTCTATTGTGTACACGAGCTTTACAATCCTCTTTATAATCTGGAATGGACCAACATATCTCGGGGCTAACTTTTTGGATTTTCCAAATCGTACCAACCTTCATAGGTGATACCTTAACGTAAACCTTATCTCCAACCGAGAATTATAGGTCCTTACGCCTCTTATCTGCGTAACTCTTCTGTCTAGATTGGGCTTCCTTCATCCTCCCTCGAATTAACTCAATCTTCTATGACGCCTCTCCGATGAAGTCTTGACCTAAGACTAATCTATCTCTAGTCTCTAACCAATATGCTAGTGATTTACATAGCTTTCCATACAAAGCTTCAAATGGTGCCATTCCTATGCTAGTCCGATAACTATTACTATAGAAAAACTCAACCAAATGTGGATGATCCTCCTAAGATCCACCAAAGTCTAATACACAAGCTCTTAATAAATCCTCAAGTACCATATTGACTCTCTCTGTCTACCAATCATCGGAGGGTGATATGCAGTACTCATATGAAGCTTGGTACCTAGCACTTTCTGTAGACTCTTCCAAAATTCACTAGTAATCAAAGCATCTCCGTCACTGACTGTACTACAAAGAATTCCAGGCAGTCTAACTATGTTCTTCATGAATAACTTAGCCAAAACAGGTGTCGTTCTGGTTGGCTTAACTTGAATGAAATAGGCACTCTTGGTCAATCTGTCCACTATAACCATATACTTTCATTACCTCAATTTGACATTTGCAACCCGTCTATAAAATCCATAGATATCAAAAATCCCATTTCCAAACTGGAATCTCCAATGGCTGAAGTAACCAACTTGGCTTTTGATGTTCAGCTTCCACTTGTTGACAGTTTGCACACTGCCCAATCCACAAGCCGATATCCCTCTTCATGCCTTCCTAATAGAAGCACCTCTTCATATCCCGATACATCTTGGTTCCTCCAGGATGAATCATAAACTTGGATCAATGACATTCTCCAAGAATTTCTTTCCTCGAGTCTTCCACATTTGGAACAAACAACCGTACCTTCTTTCTTAGCCACCCTCTCTGGTCAAGGATAAAATCCTTTAAATCATAGATCTCTATTCCAACCTTGAGTCTTCTGATCCTTTCAGCTAATATAGGATCCTCCTTCTGCTTAGAAGAAATTTTTCTCAATCAATGCTGGTCGAACTTCTAAACAAGACAATCTTGTAGAACTCTGACTAGAACCAGCAGTCGATCTTAACTACACATAACAACTGATTAAAGCTTCTATCAGTCCATTTGGCCAACATAGCTAACAACATATTCTGATGTTTCCGGTTGTGAGAATCTGCATCCTTATTACCTTTTCCTAGTGTATATTTTATACCAAAATCATATGCAGCCAAAGACCCCAGCCACCTTTACTGTCTCATACTTAACTCCTAAGAGAACAAATACTGTAAAGACTTACGATCTGTATATAACCAAATCTCTCCCCTAAGAGATAATGTCTCCAAATCTTTGATGCGAAGATTACAACTGCCAACTCTAAATCATGAGTAGGATATTTAACTTCATGCGGTCTAAGCTGCCTAGATGCGTAGGAAATAACTTTACTATTTTACATCAGTACTGCTCCTAGTCTAGTTTCACATGCATCAGTATATGCCGCAAACCCTTGGTTTCCATCTAGAACTACTAACATGGGGGAATTGTTCAACAAATTCTTTGACTTAAGGAATGCCTCCTCACATTTGTCGGACCAAACAAATCACACCTCCTTCCTGGTTAGCTTAGTTAAGGGTGCTGTTATCCGTGAGAAATCCTTAATAAATCTCCGGTGGTAGCCAGCAAGTCCAAGAAAACTCCTGATCTCAATCACCATCTCTGGTCTCTTCCAATTATTCACGGCTTTGATCTTATCTGGATTGACTGACAATCCTTTCTCTAAAACCATGCGACCAAGAAACATTACCTCTTTTCTAGAAATGACACTTGGTAAACTTCGCCTTTAGCCAATTCTACCTCAGCATCTCATGCATTACTCTCAGATGAACTTCATGCTCTCTCTCATCCTTCGAGTATAATAGAGTGTCATCTATAAACACTAGTACAAATCTATCCAAGTACTCCCAAAAAACTCGGTTCATCAAATCTACGAAGAAAGCAGGTGCATTCATCAATCCAAATGGCATCACCAACCACTCATATGAACCATATCTAGTCCAAAATGCTACCAAAGGAATACTGTCCTCTGCCACTCTTAACTGATTGAAACCTGTCGCCAATCCCAACTAGGAGAACACTCTGGCTCCACTCAACTGACCAAACAGATCATCTATTCTTCGCAAAGGATACTTATTCTTAATTGTCCTTTCGTTTAACTTACGATAGTCAATGCACATCCTAAACGACCCATCTGGTTTCTTCACAAACACCGTGGCTGCTCCCTAAGGCGAACTGCTTGGTCTAATAAAATTTCTTCCTTCTAGATTCACTTGTTGCACCTTCAATTCCTTCATCTCATTGGTGTCATCCTGTTAGGTAGCTTACTTACAGGTTCAGCTCCTGGCACAAAGTCTATTCTAAACTCAACAGCTCTTTTCAGAGTAGTCCAATGACTGACTCAAAGACATCTACAAACTCTCTTGCTACCTGAACCTGACTTAACTCATTTCCTACCTTCATAGCATTAGGCATAGTACTAGCACTCTGGTCGGTATTCTCTAAAGAGAATATAACTCGGTTATGACTCTTAGGGTGTCTCAATGATATTTTTCTATCCTGGAAAAATATTCTAGCCTCATATCTACTCAACCAATCCATACCCAAAGTGGTCCCGAAATATACGAAATCAATAACATATAGACTACATGCAAACTTATAATCGAACAAGTCAAGTTCTAATTGGTCACATCTAAACCCTAGAGTTGCATACCCTCTTATGGATTTGCAACCCTTAAGGAAGTAACAAGGTAGGTGGGTTTTAGACATAATCTATCAACCAAACACTGAGATATAAATGAATGTGATGCACCGGTATCTAAAAGTACTCTAACTATAATACTCTGAATCAAAAGCATACCTTCCATCACAGTCTTTCCTTTATCAGCCGCAGTAGGCCTAGTTGATCCAATAGAAAAGACCTTTCCTTTATCCTCCCTAACTGGCTCTAGATACTAATTCTTGTAATGCCCAACTTGATCATAGTTGAAGCATTTCACATTCGTCTTAACTACAGCTTTCTTCCCATTTTCTGATCGGTATTCATTAGCAAAGTGACCTTTCTTGTCACACTTATAGCAAACTACCTCAGCCTTTTTTTCTTGGCAGTATCTCCCTTCTAGGTTCCCTTCTTCTTAAAGAACTTCCTCTTCTTCCCTTGAGAACCCTAAGTTTCCACTGACTTTCTTTAATTAAATCAACAAGTAACTCCTCATGGCGAATGGCCATCTCCACCACTATATTGGAAGGATCACGGACATGTGTCATGGTTATTCTAGCAAGCTCGGGTCTCAATCCCTGAATGAACATCTCATTCCTTTGATGTCAGTTCTATTATGGCATATCCATATCTAGATAGCTCTTCAAACTTAGTAGCATACTCAACTACTGACATCTCCCTATGCACTAAATCCATAAACTTCCTCACCAGCTCGGACTTAGCAAACTTAGATACAAACTTCTGCTCAAATCTCGTTTTAAGATCAGCCAAAGTTAACTGCTCTTTCAGAACTTCGATAGTAACATTATTCCAACAATGTAGTGGTGACCCCTACAACTGCCTAGAGGCTAACTCCTCTTTTTCCCATCATTCAGACCCGAATCAATAAATTGCTCATAATGCAACTGCCAATTTTGAACTTCTACGGCACCCTCCATTCTAAAAATGGATTCCCACCCAAAGTGGTGTATTCTCTACTCAGCAAACAATATTCCCTACTGGAGCCACAGGATTAGCCCCTTCTACATTTTTAGCAACACCAGCAGCAGATCCAGCTTGCATCAAGCCGGCAATGAACTAATACGTCGCCCCATATCTACTGGTGGATTTCCAGCACCCCCATTGGCTTCAACATTTTGGTTATCAGCATTAGTCGGTCGAACCGGGTTCCTCCTGGTAGTTGGTCGAGCATTTCCATTAGTGGTGGTGCTTCCTCCATCGAGATTTCCTCTTTCGTTTCCTGCTTCCATATCCTCTTTCTCGTAAATCTTCATACGAGCCTTAGTAAAATACAGAAGAATTGTCTAAGAGACCAGGGAATACATACTTAAAATAGATAATTATATATAGCAAATACAAATACGTTACTATGGCGTAAATCCAAATCCCAATCTCATTATCTAATTCATTGGATTACGATTGGAAAATATTTTAGGTTTAAGTTTCTTTTAAAGTTTCATAAACTTATGCTCTGATACCAACTTGTAACCTCCCCCTACTTAGAGGCCTAAAACTAATGATATGGATGTTGCAGTCATCAATAGTTATTTATACTCGAAAATCAAATATGGCGACATTAGATACATTGAAACACAGAAACAGGGAAAAAATTTAAATGGCACACAAATTCCACATTTCATTTTAACAATCCAAATTGATTACATAATCCCAATTCGCGAATCATGTTCAGATAACATATAATTATTACAAAATACACCAAGAGCGACATATGAAGATGCTCCCTTGGTAGATCAGAGTATATAGATGGCAGGTAAACTATTTACTTTTACAAACAAAACACGCATTAGAAATAAAATTTTTTAACAAAAAGCTTGCCTTCTGCACGTCCTCGGAAGCTTTATTCCTCTAAAAGAACACCTGGAAACCTTAACTCTAAACCTACTCAAAATTAATTGAGTAATAAAGAGTTTAAGGGGAAAACAAAAACTTCGATTCGGACATAAAGCTAGGTATGAATAATAATTTACCATCTGAAACCATTTAAATTTCTAGTGAGATCACGCCACTTAAAAGAATGGGTTTTCCACTCACTAGTACCCTAAAACATTTATAAAATCATATATCGTGCTCCTACATCCACAATGGTTAAAACATAGTATTTCAAAACATTATGATGATATGCAAAACAATTAACTCAATTCTGGGTTACCCATCCCAGTTTATTCTGACTATCTGTCTCAATTATAATTTCTTGGGTAACTATTAACTTGTTAAATGTTAAGGACTAACTGTTCAATTACTTAGTTTCTGTGGGATCGCTAAGAACCTATTAGTAACTCCAATATCTTATTTCTTATCCTAGTTTTCAAGGGCTAACTAGAGACAAATTGGCTGACTGCTAATATCTTAATCCGAAAATAGTTTTCATAGGCTAACTACAACCCTAATAACCCATGCCAGTATCAAATCATAGTTTTTATGGGCTGATTAAAAACCTATTGGCTCCGGCCAATATCATACAGTTTTCATGGGCCTATTGTAAACCTATTGGCCCCTACCAATATCTTTATTTAAAATTTTAACATCCGATAGGTTATATTCACTACTGGGTCAACCTAACTGGTTATTATGCTATTTCTCTAAAACACAGTTATGAGCTAATAACAATGTGAATAACATTTCCAAATCTTTATTTATGCCATGGCGTTTTCCTTTAAAAATGAGAATGTGTTATTTGTTTTTGAAGCTTTGAAACATCACTTTCAAAACCATTGGATGACCTCCTTCGAAAGCATAGAAAACCTCTTTTCAAAAATTTAAGTATTTACCTTTCGAAACCAATGATACCTTTCCATGGTATTAAGAAAGCATTCCTTAAAACATAGCTTCGAAACAAATAAACTAGCCCTTCGAAAGCATTGGGTTTACACTTTAAAAATATCATTTGGATCAAAATGGTTATATAAGAAAATATCTCTTTCAAAACAAAAAAAATTAGTTTGGCAAAAAAATTATTCGTGTCAAACCATCATAGTCGAAAGCAAAGACCATTAAAATCAAAACTTCGAAGGACAGAGTCAAAATCACCTTTCGACTTCAGCGCCTGTGAAACCCTCAACCCCTTCGAAAGCATTTAGGGAAAAGGCTTAGTTAAAACAGAAGTAACCCCTTCGATAGCATAGATGACTTCATTACAGTCGAAAGTGAAATTAGGGGCTTGGTTTCGACTTGGTCGAAACTAGTCCTTTCGAAAGTTCTTATTTAAGGGAAATGTACCCTTTCGAAAATTAACTTCTTATATAATATAGCAACCTTTTCCGAAAGCTACTTATAAAACCCTTTCGAAAACATGTGTTTCGATTTTATTGAAAGCTTTAGGTAAAACAAGGCAAGGATTTTAACTTATGAAAATAAAGCAGTGTTTCGACCCCTTAGAAGCTGCCCTTTCGATACCAAGACTTCTGCCTTCCTTCCAATTCACAGCACACCATCTAAGTGATATCTTTTGTATTGGTTTCAACTATATGGGTTGCAACTATGTTGGTTCCGACTAGGATGAGGCGGAATCAACGGAGTCGAAAGGTACTTACTAATAGAGGTAGAACGCCTTTTTCTGATTTAAAGCAGCTTTTAGTAATTACTTTCTAACAACTTGCTTATTTGTAAATCATTGATTGACTGCCATAAAAACTTTTCAAGTACTTTACATTCGAAATTGCCACATTTATATCAGGTTAAATCTATTAAAAATAAAACGCTTAGGCCCTTCCATATACTAAAACCAATTATTTCAATAAAGTGCTTCTTTTAAAATAATTTATTTTCCTTAGTAAATCAATTAGTAAAAATCTCCAAAAATCATACAATTTCAATTTCATCATATAATCAAACATATTAAAATTTTAGACCCAATTTCTACCTGAAATTCTGAAAATAAATTTTAAACCCAATTATATCATATTTTTTATTAAAAATTCATAATAAAATTTCCATTGCTTGAAAAATTTTGAAAATTAAAAGTCATCTCCAAAATCATGTTTTACTTAACGTAAAAATTTTCCAAGGTAATCTTAGATCATATATTCTCGGTTTTTCATCAAATCTGTGCAAATTCATACGCGTAAGAATTAAAATAAATTAACATAATGTAACTCAAGCATATTAACATCCATTTTATCACAAAAACAAATTCAAACCATAAATCAAAAACCATATAATCATGAAATAAAATAGAGATGGTAGGACATTATTATTCATCTAAGATTTGATAAGGAACTTGAGATTTGTTGACGCTTAATCCTTCTTGGCTTTGATCTTATCTTTTGATTGAAATTTCCTCTTTCCTTCCTTGTTAATGGCCAGCTATATTAGGGTTCTTGCGTTTATTTTTGATTTTGAGAAAAATGAATATGAATGGACAAAGAGTGGAGTGTATAGCCATGTAATATAAAATGGCTATTTACTAATATGCCCATGTGTAGTTTAATTAACCAATAAAACAATTTAAAGCCCATTTATCTTACTAATAAGCACGGCTCTATGTACATAATTTGTTCAAATCTCAATCTCGTTATCGTCATTATTTTATTTTATTTACCTAATTAATTTTTTTGAATAATGTTATCAAAAATTAGAGATGTTACAATATTCCATCCAGTATATTCCATTGACCTAGTCTTGATATATTACCATATTCTAGGTATTGACATTTATTTTATATGTATTTATTTGAAAAGTATTTTCAAAACCAATGTCGCTAAAGATAATATCAAAATGTTTTACAATATAAAATATTTTTGTTATTCTAATGTAAAAACCCATCCGTGTTTATGTGTGGTGGTCTTATGAAATAATATTCTTTTCAAAAGTTTTGTTTGGTACCTATCTACGACTTCATCATATGTTTATGGTTCGAGTATCTCATTTAGGTTTATCAAACCTGATTCGGGTATTTTTAATACTCGGTTAGGTGCGAGTAGTTTAAGGTTTATTTGAAGATGCTTGGAGTTTCTAGAGGAGAGCTAGATATCTTCATCTACGTATGGATGTATACTATTTTCCACTGCATCTATTGCACTTATTTTTATTTTTCAGCATTTTAAAGATAGAGGTTTATAACTGTCCAGGCTGAATCAAGGTTAGACTCTAATATTGTATTAAAAAATTTCCGCTATAAAGATTATTATTGAAATAATATACGTTATTCCATTCATGTGAGATTCTGTTCTATCTTTATTTTCTTTTTCCTCTAACAATCAATTTTTTGGCACTTGAATTTGCGGCATGTGAATACCGACGATATAGTAGTGTCGATTTTCAAGGATCGAAAATCACATTCATTACATTTGGTATTAGAGTATAGGTTGAGCGAACACCTAGGCTTTGGTGGGGTAAAACTCATTAAAGATAGGGTTAATAACATCCTAGAATGAGTTTGAGAGTATTAAATATATGAGCTTGTATTTTTTATTTGATATAAAAATGTTTTTTGTTTATTTATTTGTTGACTGGCTTATAGATTTTATTTGGTACATGGGATGCCACCATATCGATAAGGGTTTCTAAACCCCTAAACAAAGTGAATCGACACATCGTTTTTATAAGGAGTATATTTTATATATATAAAAATATAAATATTAGTGTGATTAAAAATTTATAAGATGTTATCCCTTTGGAAAGTTCCAAGAATAAGGTCTTGATCTGTTTGGGGATGGTGGGAATAATCTTCTAAGTATCTATCATATGTTGGCTTAGGCAAACAGTATCGAAAACTTTGTAAATTATTCACCTTATCATTATATAATCAAGGCAAGCTCAAATCCTAACAAGTTAAATTAATTCATTTTGATAAAAGGATTTTATATCAAGAAATAAAATGGTATGAAACTTCTGACAATATTTTGGTCTACTTAGGAGCAAGATGTCTTCTCATATGATGGGTAATGAGTTTTTGTTGACTCTAAAGAAGGCATGTAGAATACGTGCATAAAATTAAGCATAAGAAAACACAAGACTAGGATGGTTTGTTGGATCTACTATTTTAGATGTCTAAAAGAAGTGCATTATGCAGCCTTGTGTACAGACATGATAAAAAGGAAGGTAGAGAAACCTGTTTGAGATGATATAGTTTTTTTTAAGTGCAAAAAGAAGGGTTATTTTCTACCTCCCCTAGAGCAAAGAAGAAACCAAAAATTCCAACTGGGAAGGAAAAGAGTTGATATCGTTGTAAGGAAGTGGGACATTTAGTCAGGGAGTGTTCTTTAAGGCAAGGGGAAAAGAAGGCCAAGACATGTACCCTATAGACAATACCCCTTATAGTCGCTGCTATAACTAGTAGAGAACAAGGATTTGTAGTTCATGTGATGGAAAGAAACATTTTTGGATAGAATATCCAAAGAGCAAGTTAGGGTTGGTTGATTTTGGTACCAAAGATAAAGCAGCGTCTACCTCGAAAAAGGTCCAAGAATGATGTGCATAGCAGTTTAAGTATCTATATATGATGGTGATGTAACTAGACTATATTCCTTAAAGTTTATCCCTTAAAGTTCGTGATACAGTCTAAGGTTAGGAGTGCATGTATAAATATAATGTTAATTGATAAACCTCCTTTTGGATTATTCCCTCTGTACATGTATACTGTCTCATATCTAATCAATTTAATAAGATATTTAGAAATTAAAAAAGTTTAAAGGAATGATATAAAGAAGTATCTTTATAGAAAAGTATTTAAATCAAGAAATTCATTTAAGAATATATGTTGTAAAATAGCAATTATTGTAAAACAATAGTTATTATTGATTTATATGATTTTATGATTCAAATGATTTTAATTAATTTATAATTACTATAAATTTATTTTCAAATTTATGTAATTTAAATTAGATGTGAAAATATGACCGGGAATCGGTTTCCTCATTTTCAACGGTTTAACGAATGGAAATTGTTCGAAAGTCACTGCAACCTAGTTTATATGTCATATGCACACATATAACATACAAATGCATCCAATAACATATATATGAACACGTATATACATACATATGACATATATACATGTATAAATACATAAACCTTAGAAATATCATGATATTTTCACTTTTCTTCATCTTTCAGCAACCAAAAAGTAAACTTACCCTCACATTAACTCACCATCATCACTTTCACATAGATGAAAGGACAAGGAAGGGGGTAACATTTATGGTGATGCGATGGGAGTGGGCTAAGGGTAGTTTTGTCCATTCAACTATAGATATTTTCCACCCTTTTTTCCCTATAAATACTCATACATACTCTTCCATTTCATTCACCTTCTTCTTCATTTTTCCTAAGCTCACCCTCTCCATTTTAATGCCTTCTTCCTTAAAGAATTAACGAAAAAAATTAGTAGTAAAGAAATAAAAAATATTTATACATATATATGTTATAGTATTACACCTCCAAAAAAAAGCAAACGCTCCTCTTCCTCAATCAAGTGCACGGTCATCACCATCACGATTAAGGCCGAGCACCACTCATCCAAGGTCAAGGCCGTAGGCACCAAAAGAGAAGGCAGCAAGTCGGGGAGCTTTACAGCAAGGAAAGGAGGAGGTGCTGCCATAATCGATTCGAGAAGCCACGAAAAATTTTAGTGCAGTTGAGCCATAAGTGAGTACTTGATATAGAAAATAATTATATGAATGTTTAAATTATAAATTTAAATGCTTAGTTGATAACTTGGTTGATTATATGGTTGATTATATGGATGTTGATATGGTTGATAACTTGTTTGTGATAGATTATGGGAAATCATAACAAAAATGGTTAAATTATTAACTACGATTAATTAATGAAAGATAAATCCATATGGACTGTATATGAAGTTATTTAGCCTCTTAATGGTTTTAAGAATATAAAATGTTGAAAACGAATATTATAATAATATAATATTATAAATGATTTAAAAGTGAAAAAGAAATTTAATATGGAAAATATTGGTTCAAATGTTTGAAATTGGTTTATAAAAGTTTTATAAACATTAAAATTCATATTGGAGAATTTTTGTCAAATAATGAATCTGGAGTCAAAAATAAACGCGTCGAGTAACGGTAGTTCATGATTTTGCACCATAAAAGTTAAATCCTTCTGTAGGTTGGAATCGAAGTTGGATTTCTTTGAAATAAGAATTTTTTGAACTCTTATGACTATTTTTTTCAAATAAAAGAAAATGATCGAGATTTTGTTTAGTAAATTTTGAAATATGAGCAAATAAAGTTTTTAAGAAAATCACGCCTTGGCAATTCGTTGGCCAAAGTCGCAATTGTTTTTTTTAAATGTTTAAAACTATGGAATAAATTTTATAAATCTTTTAAAAATTGTTAAAAGTGATTTGGGTTATAAAAACAAATTTCCAAATGATATATAGTCATTTTGACCAATATAGCTTAAAAAGCACTTTTGCAGCACTTTTTCGCAACACTTTTCTATAACTTTTGAAATATAGTTTTTAAAGCAACCATTCTTCTCTAAATCTTCTACAAATTTTTTAAATGATTAATAAATTATTTTAAAGGTGATTTGTAGGATTTATGGGACAGTTAAATAAATGATAAATGATTTAGAGTCAATCAAATAACGTGACCGCCTTATGGGTGATGGAGGTATAGTGTCTAGGCTAGAGTTTGGAAAACCAATTTCCTGCTCTCCCTAACTATCTGGACTAGCCTGACAGAGGGGATAGTAAATTTTATTTACTCAGATAATTTCTTTTAAAGTATAAAGGATATAATTTTCCAAATATATGTAACTTGGATTTTGTGGATATAATCTTCTTATCCTTGATGTTAGAGCCCGAAGAGGAAACTTGAACCATTCGTGGAATTTAAAGGCGATTTTGTCGTTATTCTACCCATAGTATTTTTTGAATACAAAAATTGATATTAAGTAGAATTAGATGATTTCTATAGATTCTGCTCACTTAATATTTACGGATTTTGGATTAACATCCTAGATAACATGGTTTTAACTCAATCAAAGTTTTGGGTTCTGAATTAAGAAATCTTTGTAAAGATTTAAATAAATGATTTTGAAATATTTTCCTAAGTAAAGGATGAAATAAATTGGAATTATTCCAAGATTCAAAAGGGTTTAATTAACCAAATGATTTGATAAATGAGGCCTAATGATTCCATATACTGTTAAGAAGATAAATGGAATAATTTAAAATAATAGGTCTCTCTGAGATATTTTTAAATGAATGAAAAGATGAATTAAACTGAATGATGATTGATAATCACATATGAACTTAGCATCTTTTTAATCGATGATTGGTTCGAAGGCACCGTGGTTGGATTTGGGTAACTCCTATCCGAAAGCCACTTTGAACCAATGTATGTGTTCAAAAGTGATGACATGTTGAAGATGATGACTATTGAAGACCAAAAATCTTCAGAATTAGGGATTGCTGTCACGAGTTCCATGGGTTTACCCCCACATTATATTTATATGGCAGTGGCGTCTGCATTCTGAAATCCTCGTTGTATCGAACACTGAAGATCTTCATAGCGGAAGGACAGCTTGTTTACATTCTCTGGGTAGCTCCCAATATAGAGACATTTATTATAGCAGTGGTTCTATCATGTTCTAAAATTTTTGGATTGCAAGGACTACTCCCACTAATGGTAGTAGGAGGAGTGCCTTTGGCTTCATTCAGTCCTAGAATGAACTTGTATGGACGAAATTTTAAAGGTGCATCTCTGATCATATTAATCGATCTCTATCAACATATCATCTGCTTGGTGGTGGAAAAGACAACTTCTCTTAGCTTCACACCCTTTCCTGAGACATACAAGCTTAGAAGTTATACGTTGGTAGACATTAGTTGTGTGATTAAGGAATAACAATGTGGCATTCTAAGTGGAATGTGCTTTATGGAAGAATAAACTTGGCTTTGTTAAAATTAAGCGTAGCCTCACGACCCTCACATCCCAAAGATGATACGGGTAATTATATGGTATGTAGGAAATATATTTCAAGCTATCAGTTTATGAGCGGACTGGAAAGATTAGGCCTTGTGTCTTATAGGACAAAAGAGGTCTGGATCCTTATATTGTATAGTATATTGGTGTGAGTCCTTTCACGAGAAGCCAGCGGATATGTAGTAGTGTAGCAAGTTCAATGGTGTGTGAGTCCTTGCATGAGAAGTCATCGGGTATGATGTTGCTATACATGAAATCTGTAGAGGAAGGAAAAGGCCACAAGTTCCTTATCATGTTGGAAATCCAGTTCTAATACGAGCTTTACATTTTAGGTTGTATTCCCAAAATAGTTGTAATGCTTTGAAAACATTTCAGCTACCCTTTTTTGGTATCACGTATTACATTCGATATATTCTGTTGACCTAGTCCGGATATATTACCATGTTTTGGTTATTGATACTTGTTTTATATATATTTATCTGAAAAATATTTTCACAACCAATTTCATTAAAGATAATATCAAAGTGTTTTTCAATATAAAGTATTTTGGTTAAGGTAAAAACTCATTCGATGTGTGGCGTGGTCTTACGAGATACTATTCTTTTCAAAGGTTTTTTTAATATTCGTCTATAACTTTGTCACATGTTTATGGTTCGGGTATCTCACACTGGTTTATTATGACTGACCCTGGTATTTTTAATACTCGGATAAGATTCGAGTAGTTTCAGGTTTAGTTAAATACACTTGGAGTTTCTAGAGGAGAGTTGGAGATCTTCATCTACGAATGGACCTATTCAATTATCCACTGCATCTATTGCATTTGTTTTTTATTTAAGAATTTGTAAGGACAGAGGATTTATAACTGTCTAGGCTGAATTTAGGTTAGACTCTGATATTGTATTCAAAATTTTCCATTGTAAAGATTACTTTTGAAATAATATATGTTATTCCATTCGTGTGATATTTTATTCTATCTTTATTTTCTTTTTCCCCTAACAATCAGTTTTTTTGGCACATGAATTTGCATCATGTGAATACCGACAATGCATTAGTGTTGATTTTTGAGGGCCAAAAATCCCATTCGTCATAATTTCTCTTATTCAACTTGTTCCCATTTCTTATACCCTTCCGATACCTACATTTATTATTTATGCTGAGAAGTGCATGCCTCCTTCATGCGAAGAACTCCAATTCTTATTCGATATCCATAAGAGTTCTTCTAGGGGTGGTTTTGGGCTCAATTACGCCCAAGCAAAGAAATCAGTTCTTACGTCTGTTCCTCATAAGATCCAAAAATGAAATGATCAATGCTTCTTCATTCTGAATCTTCATAACTTCCCTTCTTATTTCCAACCCTGTGCAGTTAATGCCCCGCTATAACCTTGCTATATCTCATAGCGGATTTCTACAGCTATGATTTTTCCAATAGCCCCAAATGTAGCCCATCCGCTTTAAGCCCTGCTATTTTCGCTATATTCCGTTATTCCCGCAATATACCGCTATTTCCGCCATATTTTCTTTAAAAGAAATAAATTGAAAAATGGCATTTGTACATTATAAAAATTATGAAATTGATTTATTGAATTGAATTTTTAATATATTTTCAGAAACGAAAATACTCTAATATTCTGCTAAATTCAATTATGATATATAACAGTTTTACGTTTATTTATAGTATATTCGCACAAATTTTTATTTAAAATTATCTATATATTAATTATAATTTAATTGAAAGTTAATTTCTCATCTAATTACCATTTATATATTTGTAAAAACATTAAGTATGAGTTTTATATGCTATTTTAGAGTCATCCACTATATCCCGCTATATCCTCGCTGTATCCCCGCTATGACTTTTGACACGTCCGCCGCATTAAATCTGCCGAGTGCTTTAACTACACAGTTCCAACCACATCCTAATCGTCTTAACTTTTCTGATCAAGTTATTAGTTCATACAAATCTCGTAGAAAGAGCATCCTCTGCTTAAATGAAGAGGAGAGGAAAACAAAATTATATTTTACTGAGTCATAGTAGGCATACATTTTCTCGCTTTATCTTTAAATTCTCTTCAACTGAAGATAAATAAAGGGGTACAATTTAATAAGATGAACAATATAGTTTTTTCCTTCCTCGCCCTTTTTTAAAGGTAATTATCCCTTTTTTTACATAGGCAAAATAGGTAATGGTCGTTTTGATTCGTTTCTTGAGGATTATCTATTTAGTGAGTTAGGGACATTGAAGAAAAGGAAGGGAGAAAAGAGGAAGAAAGATGGCGTTGAAACCTCTAGTCATCCCTTCAAGAAACCACATACACCTCCTCATCCTTTTCTTCTCTCCTTAGAAGTACTGCTCATCTCACCTTTATTGTCATTCCACAACCTTAGTATCCGCATTTTGTCTCTCCCTCAAGGGTATCATCGCTAATCTTGTCGAAAGGTTAGGATGCATCACCTTAGACAGTTTATCTCACATTACTTCTATTCTGCAATCCTACCCCATTGCTCTTCCATTTCCTGCACTCCCCTTTCCCGTTCTTGCTACTGAACTTTAAAGATCTTGGGTCTATGCAAGTACCTTCTTCTCCTTCTCTATTTGATGGCAATTTTCTTTTCCAATTCTCATCTTATTTTCCCTTGTTTTATAATAGGTAGAGATCTTTACAACTAAGGTTGGAAGAGGGCAAAGGACGATTAAATCGCATCCATTGCCTATACCGATAAGCTTAAGGAAGACCTTCATGTGGTAGCCTTTGAGAAAAGTAGAATAGAGGGAGAGTTTAGAGCTCAAATGGAGAAGGCAGAGGGGGCGATGAGGACAGATGACGAGGCCTTGGATTTGAAGGGTCAAGAGTTAGGGAAAAGGAAAAATTATTGGGGAGAAGAATAAAATGTTGGTGGAGAAGTTTAAAGGAAATATCGAGCGGATCACCTTTCAGGTACTGTACAAGATGTATGATGTTGTCAAGCATTAGTTTTTTGCTAATCGTTTAGATGATACTTCCACTAAGGTTGACCTCAAGTACCTGGATTACTCCACAAAGATTGAAAAGGCCCTTACCTATTGTAGGACTGAATGGCCTAAGGAGCTGGCCACAGAGCATGCTTCCCCTTCTGCTTCTTATGACACCTTCTTACAACAAGTGATGAGGATGCATGGACTAAGAAGACTGAGGCCACCTCTACTTTCAAGCTCATGTAATCACCTGATCTCTTATAAATGACTTCACTGTTTCTTATGTTTCTCATGTTATAGCTAATTTCTTTAATATACTTGTTGTTTCGTTACCGCGTTACGAATAACCATGATATTTTTGTCGATTTTCCCTTTATATTGTTCTAAGGATGTAACGACCCGCCTTTTTGGACAGTTTAAACCGACGATCAAATACACATGCCGATTCTAAACCATTCAAAAGGGCAGATGGTTATTGGGGTAAATAAGAAAAGAAAAGAAAGAGAAATAAAGGAAATGAAACAACACAGAATCTCGCAGCGGAGCGATAAAATATAATAGTCAAATAAACAGTTCATGAAGCTGTTTACTATACATTGACAATTATTTATACAACATTTATCAAAGTTATACATATACAACAGAACAATTAAAATAATGCAGCAGATAGCATGATGCAAGGGTAATAATAGTAATAGTATACCAAATCTTCGTCTTCATCCTCCAGAATAGATCTTCAAAAATCTGAAAACTCAGGACTGACCCGAGCGTAATGAAAAGACAAAACACTCGAGTCAGGACTAAAATATCCTTATGGAAGTTAAATCAATCGTAAATAAATATGAGTGTAACGGCGTCAGAGATGTTTACGGGGTTTGACATCTCATATCCAGTGTCAACGTGCGTGCAATAACTTAAGAGATGTTACGGGATTTTCCATCTCTCAAGGATCCGTTAAACTATCTACTATGTAGTAATGTACGCTAAGTAGATAATGCCTATCAGTAATATAAAGTATCAAAAAAGCGTTAAGGCGTTACCATAATCCCCCTTAACACATTTTATATTCCCAAAAGCATATACAAGACCGTAGTTTCCCCAAAACCGGAAGTCACCAGAGGGCAATCCATATACTCAAGGTACAAATCGAAACGTAGTGGTCGCGAATAGGATAATCAGTATGACAAGGTACATGAGGCGATACCAACTAGGATACTAGTAGTTGCGTGATCCGGACTGATGTTGGGCATAGCCAGCAGCCACCCCAACACCGCGAAACAACACTCCCAAATCAAGGGGTGCACCGAAATCGCATCACAAATGTAATAGAAATGGTATCTGTAACGAAGCGGATTTTTCCCGTTCGAAAATCGACATCCATACTTTACATCGTACTCGAATGCCGTAGATTCGACCGTTCAAATCCGAGTCGCCGGAGCTTATAACACCATTAAGTAAACAACACAGCGGAAGAAATAATGAATATCAATATACAACATCTGATACAATAGATGATACAATAGATATCGATATACATCAGAGATATGATACAATAAAATAGCAGCGGAAAGAATATCGATAACACTAGCAGCGGAACAATAACTCTAAGACAGTCTTCAAGAAAGAACTCCAATAGCAGCTCAAACCAACATCACGATGGACTAAGATAAGCAAGTCTCGTCCATATCCAAAAACTGAACTAGCTCCAGATAATCTACCAAACCTAACTATCTGGAAAAAAAACCCAACTCTAGACTGCTCGTGTGGAAATAGTGAGCACCCAGAGTTTAGGAAAGTAACAATAAACTCCGGATCAGTCATGGGACTGGTGTGAGTAACAAAAACAGTTTATCTTTAAAATAAACAAGATTTATAAAAGAAAATCCGATATGCTTTTTAGAAAATGAAACTACCATAAGACCTCCCGCCACACACACAATGCAAACGCAGAATTGGAGGAGATTTCTTCTTATGATAGTCAAACATGCTTGATACGTAGAAAGTTCTTTGATATTATTATTATAAGTGCAAAGTGCAGAAAACATTTCGAAAGTAGAATATCAATCTTAGCCAGCATACGACCATTATCGTATGCCTACTATAGCTACCATGTTCAATAGCAGGTTACCACCACATTCCGTGGCAGGTAATACAACTAAAACCGTACAGGGCGCGTATTGTTTTGATTGGATTTTCCAACAAATGGTCAGGCTAAGGAACTTCCTACTGCCACATGGGAGCGCCTCTGGTGGGACGTCCCGAGAACCTAACCGGATCTCTGCCAACACAAGGCCGGGTTACCTCTGTAACTAGGTAACTACTACTCGAGCAAGCCACTGCCCGGTCCTTTGGGACCTTTATCCGAGGCGCCTCTAAGCAACAACCACACAGTAAATGAGATTGGAGCTACCACATAGGTTAAATATCAGGGCTCCATACCTAATACCACCCTTTACCAGAAGGGAATGACACACCCTAAAGGGCGCGACCCTCATAACCTTGCCGCATCTTTCCTGTTTTGACCATTTCCGGGGTGTGAGGTCCTGATGCAGTCTCGTCCACAAAGCTACGCTTTGGTACAAAGCCATGCTTTGGGTCAACAAATGATCAAAGTAATGATCACAAAGATAAATGATCAAACAAATGATTATATCACAAATGATCAAACAATGATCATCAACACACAGCAGCACTCAGCATGCCACACTACCAAATTGGGAGTATATTGCTAATAACCTTCAACTACATAACCTCTGAGCTCGTACGTCTCAGAGAAGGGTGTTAATGCTAAGAGAATAAATTCTCCGCCACCAACAGAAATGTATTTAAAAGAAATCTGCTTTATACCTCAAAGTGTAGTGTCAGGCATGTAACCATACAAGTCTGTTCCGGGTTCGAACAGAACAGAAGGCACTTCCGAAGAAGCCCTTGCAATCCGGGTATTCACAATCCCGATCGGACTTCCCATCACTTAGGGAATCTCTATACCGTAGCTACTCGGTGCAGAGACAAACGATAGGTTATCCTATCGTTCTCACAAATACCCGGTCTTCAACACCGGTCTTCAAATGCTATCCATAACGACGTATCACATATTCGGAATGGGTTATACGACACAAAGGTCCTCTCCCGGCTAAACCGAATAGTGAGCGCAACATTGAAAACATATGGATATGGGATTTCAATTAAGTCACAACTTAATAATTCGAAACTTTCTTCCAAATGGTTTAAATAAATTACCATTTTCAAATCTTTTAAACAAAAGATTTATTTCATTAAGTTCACCCATTTTCACAAAGATCCATTTACGGATTTCAAATCAGTTCCCATTTCAATTGTATTAACTCGTTTAAAATCGTTAAACTAAAGATTTAACTCATAGCTTTCAAAATTTGATTAACTCTTTTAATCTTCAAATCAAAGATTCAACTTAAGCTTTCAAACCATTTCCATACTTGGAAATTCATTTTTAACTTGAAGTACTTTTTAACACAAATTGGACGTTCATTATTTAAGTGAAAGCTTTTATCATTTGAAAACAATTAGTTTTCATTTCAGAAAGATCCAATTAAATTTACATGAGTTAAAGCCCTTGAATTTAAATTCAAATTCCCAAATCGATACTTTCAAAATAGTTTAACCCATATAAATTGGTATAACATCTTTAGTTCCTAGTTTCCAGATCATAGAATTCAATTCTAAATATTGAATTCAAATTTAAATTAAATTATTTAAATTCCAAAACTTAATCAAGTTATTCAAAATAAATTTCATCTTTGAAATTCCATTTCAAAGCTTTTCACTTTAATTTCATTTCTAAAACATTTGAATTTAAATATTCAACTTTGAAAAATCATTTCAAAATCTGTGACTTAATTGATTTCCTCGTGAAATCCATAATTGTGTGTGTATAAGTGTGGTCCAAGGGTTTAACACAATAGTGCAACATTATTCAATCATCACAGATCAAACACAAAACTATAATTGATAAGCGATATAAAATATAACGCTTATCGTCCATTCACAGATTCATAGATAACATGCAAATGTATTACAAATAAAGGAATAAATCATACACGGCATAAATCACAGAACAAAATATCACAGATCAGTTAGGGCAATCAATTCAAGGCAACTCATTCAATACAATCATTCATAAGCAGGATTGATAAATCGTTAACCCTAATCAATACAATTTATTTCCAAGTAAATTAATTACTTATGAATTTAATTATCCAATCCTGATTTATTAATTATTGATTAATTAACTTATTAATGATCAATTAATTACTTAGTTAATCATTTATTATCAATTTATTAATCATCTAATCTTTAATTTATCATTTAATTAGTTAATTTCTATTCATAAATTATTACTCAATTACTCAGTAAATTAATTGATTCTTAATTATTAATTAATACCATATTTATTAATTAATAAGGGTTAATTACTTAATTTTCAAAAATTATTTTAATTAATTATTTATTATAAATTAATTAATCATTTATTCCTTAATCAATCACTTAAGTTAATTACCATTTATTAATTGACTTTAAATAATCAATTAAATTTCTTAAGTTAAATGGATCAAACACCAAATTAATTTCTAGTTACAAATTTGATTAAGGTCATTAATTTAATTACAAGTTAATTTATATCATTCTTTAAATACACATTTATTAAATATAATTACAATTATAAATTAGTTACATTCTCAATTAACTTTCCATATAAATTAATTAGAAATCAAATCACTCTCAATGATTTTAAATCATATCTTAGCTTTAATTTTGTCAACCTGATTTTCTTAACTAATATTAAACCTTTATTTAACAAAATAACATGAAAGTTAATAGGCTAATTTACAAAGAAATAAACCCGAGACAACTACTGGATTTCTCCGAGTTCAACACGAGTTCCCCCACTTCTACGCGCGTCCTTCTTCTTCTTCCACGCTTTCTTTTCTTCTGCGTTTTTTTTTCAAAACCTGTAGCAGACCCGAGAAAACTCAAGCTTGCTTGGAGTCTAGCATCCAAAATCTCGAATACAGCTTCGAGACAACACGCGAGTTCAACCTGTTGCTTCCCACTATACCAATTCCAGAACTTCTCCTTCCTAACATCAGCTACACGCGACATCTCGTGCACGTGCACTGGCCACCCAATGCCCTCCGACCATTCCTCTGGCCACTGACAAGTCTCTGATCACCTTCCCAAACCACCTGACCACCCCAGTCCTTGAATCAATGACTGAAACAAAATCGAGTTCGTACGAACCGAAAACCTGGAACATCACACTTCCCTACAACCCAAAACTGGAACGGCGTCGTTCGTCACAACCTGACCACCGTAGGGCCCGAAACTTCGGCCATCACTTCGTCATCTCACCTCCTCCCATCCCCCTGAACCTGGTTGAAGTCGATCAACCAGAGAGATTTCGGCAACTCCACAAATCTAAGCGACCCAAAAGCAAATTCGAACCCTAAATTCATGTCGTTTGCTTATCACGGTGATTGAGAATTCCAGCTACCAATTTTCCGTTGATGATTAGTTCGTGATCCTCCTCTGACCACCGCTACGTCGCCTAACACCGCCTCGTTCGCCGTGAATTGATGAAAGTTCAAGTTCTGAACAACTCACAATTTCTTAATAATCTCGAAGTTAAAAATCTCAATATTTCCATCAAAATTCATAAAATTTAAGTGTGAATTCAGTCATATAACTGAAACTCGAAACTATGATGCTTGAATTTCTGATAAAATGTTTATTCACTGTAATTTTCAAGCTATATGATATTTATTCTATAAATACATTTGAAACTATTTTTAAAATTTAAATATGAGTCATTCAAACCTATTTCTTTTAGACATTTTATCTTAAAAATGAATGGAGGAGAAGGTTTTGAAGTTTGAATCAGGTTTTTTGAAAACCTTTTAAGTTAAACAGAGGCCTGTAATATATATATACAGACGTACTCATTCAATCTATTTGATATCTATATATATACTCAAATACATTAACTTCCATACATATTTATTTCACAACATTCATCTAAATTTAATCATATGCAAATTAAAGTATAAAGGGGCCAAAGAGTTTACTCACTTGATTTTCAGAAGAATGGACAGAGCCTCTTTTGTTGAAGCAGGCTTTTGAAATTTACAGGCTGAACTTCCTCTGGTTGCCTTGATTTGTTATGGGATTTTAACTGAGTTTTGTTTGAGTTTTAGATGCTAATCTCTTCAGGTTTACTTAGCTTTGAATATTCGAAACTGAGATGGATGAATTGATTTGTAAGAAAAAGAAGTTACAGGGTGGTATTATTTTGCTTGTACAACAGGGGAACATTGTTTTGTTTGGTACAAATATAAATCAGAGATTTTTTCTTCTTTGCTTTGTTGACTAGGCCGATATTTTCTTCTTTGGTGGCTGATGAATCTCTTTTGTGTGCTAGCATTAATTATCTTCTGTCTTCTTTTTATTTTATCTTGTTTTATAAGCTTAAAGATATTTACATTTTTACTTTGCCTATTATCTTACTTTTTGCCTTGCATATCTGAATTTTTTTTCACAAACATTCTTGACTGTTTTGCTTTGCTTAATATAATATAGTTTTAGTTATTTGCATTAGTTTATCTTATGTTGCATACTTGTCTTTATACTTAAATAAAATTTACTGTCTTGTATTATACTTACCCAATTTGATTTGTTCCTATATGTTTATAATTGTGGTCTAGTTTGTTGTTTTCTCTTCTTATTTGTACAAATTATCAGAAATATTTGTTGTTTGACTAGGCTATTTCGGCTGATAACTTTTGTTTGGGGGCTTGAAAATCTTGCCTTGAGTGGCTGCATTTATTATCATTTATCTTCTTAAGCAAGCTTCCTTATATATATATATACTTTTGTTTCCTTTGTATTTTTGCTATGCTGAGATAAATCTTGGCTGATATGTATGATACTGTGTACTTGCATTTACTTGTTTGAATACTTATGGTAATGTTTATAAGATATATATATATATTTGTTTCTTTCTTTAGCTAGTTGTACATACTTATACTTATATTTACATTGTATTTATTTGTTTGAATACTTGTATTTTGTCATATGTATTCATTTTGTGTTTTACTTTGGTTTTGTATGTGCTTCTTTTGCTTTGTTTATTCTTGTTCAAGTATACATAGATACCTATAGTTGAATATATTTATTACTATCTTCCTTTGCAAGCTTAATTATATCTTATATTTTTAGTTTGTTTCATTCCTTGCTTATATTTGTATTTGTTTGTTTGCATACATTTGTTTCTATTTCTTATTTGAGTGTATTTGAATGTATTTCTTATTTATTACTTGAATAATTTCCTATTGTTAATATGCTGTTAAAATTTAACAAGTTTTTGTTTACTTTAGATTTTCATAGACATTTTATTAATTTACTTTATGTATAAACTATAAAGTTGTTTTTGTCCTTCATTATAAAACTTTAACTCAAATGAAAATATATGCTTTTGTTTTAGTTATAATTTTTATACTTCATTTGCTTTTTATTATTTTCATACTTATGTTACTTGTTATTATTTCAAACCATTTGTAACAATTACTATTTATATAAAAATAAATTTTGTAAAGATATTACCTTAACAACATTGTTTAAAAATAACTCCTTATTTAAAATGATTTATAAAAGAAACCATTTCTATGTTAATAAATAACATATTTTATTTGAATTTGGAAAAATCAAATCGATTAACCATTTAATTTCACAAATTTTAAATCAAAAATTAAATAAATTATAAATTTAAAATAAATAAAAATTCGGGATCGTTACAGACTTCCCCCCTTAAAAAGAATTTCGTCCTCGAAATTCGCAGGCACGAAAATAACAAAGATAGATAAACAAAGATAGAGAAACAATTTTCCAGTTCAAACTGGATATATTTATTCTGCATTCGGCTTACCAAATCAGAATCATCAATAATAGATATAAGAACGAATCTATTTAATTTTCCACAAGATATTCGGGTTATCCAGATCTACGAAATATGCAGTGGCATTGGTTATTTCGAAAGGATAACTAACCATTCGTAATATATATCTGGACCCAAATATTGACAGATATATTGATACAATTTCAAAATGTTGAGTTTAAGACCAATTTATACCTATCAACCATAGCAACCAAAGCCAACAAAACAACCAATACATCCAAACAAACAATTTTGGTCTATCCGGAGTTTGTGTCCCATACTAATATATCAAATCTTCTTCCTGGATCTACCAGGAACAATCGAAGAATTGACAAGAGATGCTGAACAAAAGAGATAGATTTAATCTTCTATAATTTTTCCAATACTAGGAATGGATTCCAAATTCAAGTCGGAATACCTCAAAATATATACCAACCTATCCCTCTTCGGGCTTCGATCTACCCAAGAAATTACAGCAGAATTTCAAATTTGGTTTTACATGAAATCGATTATCGATACAATTCAAATTATCCTTCATATTCTGTTAATCAATTTAACTCAAATTAAAATTTCCAATTTATTTCAATTTTCAATTCCAAATTTCCAATTCATATTCATTAAGGTTTAAATCAAAACATGATAAGAAACCGATGAATTACGAAGTAAAGTTTCCTACAACGATTCGTAGGGCCACCATCACACTGAAACTTCTTTCTGGAGCTATCACGAAGCAATCAAAAGAATTTGGAAATCGAATCAAAGAAAATTGATAGAGAAAGATTGTTTCCGCTGTTGCAGGGCATTGACTATTTGTAGTCGTATTCCCCTGTCCCCTATCTCGTTCTCTTCTTCTCGCGCTCATACTCACTATCAGTGGATAGTAAGAGAATTTACTGAGGCATTCGAACGGATATCTTAGGGATTACTCATTCTAGGGATACTTCACCCTATCTCTAATGAGCTACTTAACGTGTTATACTCCTGAGCTAAAGTTTTAACCCTCAGCTCTGATACCAAATGTAACGAAGCGGATTTTGCCCGTTCGAAAATCGACATCCATACTTTACATCGTACTCAAATGCCGTAGATTCGACCGTTCAAATCCGAGTCGCTGGAGCTTATAACACCATTAAGTAAACAACACAGCGGAAGAAATAATGAATATCAATATACAACATCTGATACAATAGATGATACAATAGATATCGATATACATCAGAGATATGATACAATAAAATAGCAGCGGAAAGAATATCGATAACACTAGCAGCGGAACAATAACTCTAAGACAGTCTTCAAGAAAGAACTCCAATAGCAGCTCAAACCAACATCACGATGGACTAAGATAAGCAAGTCTCGTCCATATCCAAAAACTGAACTAGCTCCAGATAATCTACCAAACCTAACTATCTGGAAAAAAACCCAACTCCAGACTGCTCGTGTGGAAATAGTGAGCACCCAGAGTTTAGGAAAGTAACAATAAACTCCGGATCAGTCATGGGACTGGTGTGAGTAACAAAAACAGTTTATCTTTAAAATAAACAAGATTTATAAAAGAAAATCCGATATGCTTTTTAGAAAATGAAACTACCATAAGACCTCCCGCCACACACACAATGCAAACGCAGAATTGGAGGAGATTTCTTCTTATGATAGTCAAACATGCTTGATACGTAGAAAGTTCTTTGATATTATTATTATAAGTGCAAAGTGCAGAAAACATTTCGAAAGTAGAATATCAATCTTAGCCAGCATACGACCATTATCGTATGCCTACTATAGCTACCATGTTCAATAGCAGGTTACCACCACATTCCATGGCAGGTAATACAACTAAAACCGTACAGGGCGCGTATTGTTTTGATTGGATTTTCCAACAAATGGTCAGGCTAAGGAACTTCCTACTGCCACATGGGAGCGCCTCTGGTGGGACGTCCCGAGAACCTAACCGGATCTCTGCCAACACAAGGCCGGGTTACCTCTGTAACTAGGTAACTACTACTCGAGCAAGCCACTCCCCGGTCCTTTGGGACCTTTATCCGAGGCGCCTCTAAGCAACAACCACACAGTAAATGAGATTGGAGCTACCACATAGGTTAAATATCAGGGCTCCATACCTAATACCACCCTTTACCAGAAAGGAATGACACACCCTAAAGGGCGCGACCCTCATAACCTTGCCGCATCTTTCCTGTTTTGACCATTTCCGGGGTGTGAGGTCCTGATGCAGTCTCGTCCACAAAGCTACGCTTTGGTACAAAGCCATGCTTTGGGTCAACAAATGATCAAAGTAATGATCACAAAGATAAATGATCAAACAAATGATCATATCACAAATGATCAAACAATGATCATCAACACACAGCAGCACTCAGCATGCCACACTACCAAATTGGGAGTATATTGCTGATAACCTTCAACTACATAACCTCTGAGCTCGTACGTCTCAGAGAAGGGTGTTAATGCTAAGAGAATAAATTCTCCGCCACCAACAGAAATGTATTTGAAAGAAATCTGCTTTATACCTCAAAGTGTAGTGTCAGACATGTAACCATACAAGTCTGTTCCGGGTTCGAACAGAACAGAAGGCACTTCCGAAGAAGCCCTTGCAATCCGGGTATTCACAATCCCGATCGGACTTCCCATCACTTAGGGAATCTCTATACCATAGCTACTCGGTGCAGAGACAATCGATAGGTTATCCTATCGTTCTCACAAATACCAGGTATTCAACACCGGTCTTCAAATGCTATCCATAACGACGTATCACATATTCGGAATGGGTTATACGACACAAAGGTCCTCTCCTGGCTAAACCGAATAGTGAGCACAACATTTAAAACATATGGATATGGGATTTCAATTAAGTCATAACTTAATAATTCTAAACTTTCTTCCAAATGGTTTAAATAAATTACCATTTTCAAATCTTTTAAACAAAAGATTTATTTCATTAAGTTCACCCATTTTCACAAAGATCCATTTACGGATTTCAAATCAGTTCTCATTTCAATTGGATTAACTCGTTTAAAATCTTTAAACTAAAGATTTAACTCATAGCTTTCAAAATTTGATTAACTCTTTTAATCTTTAAATCAAAGATTCAACTTAAGCTTTCAAACCATTTCCATACTTGGAAATTCATTTTTAACTTGAAGTACTTTTTAACACAAATTGGACGTTCATTATTTAAGTGAAAGCTTTTATCATTTGAAAACAATTAGTTTTCATTTCAGAAAGATCCAATTAAATTTACATGAGTTAAAGCCCTTGAATTTAAATTCAAATTCCCAAATCGATACTTTCAAAATAGTTTAACCCATATAAATTGGTATAACATCTTTAGTCCCTAGTTTCCAGATCATAGAATTCAATTCTAAATATTGAATTCAAATTTAAATTAAATTATTTAAATTCCAAAACTTAATCAAGTTATTCAAAATAAATTTCATCTTTGAAATTCCATTTCAAAGCTTTTCACTTTAATTTCATTTCTAAAACATTTGAATTTAAATATTCAACTTTGAAAAATCATTTCAAAATCTGTGACTTAATTGATTTCCTCGTGAAATCCATAATTGTGTGTGTATAAGTGTGGTCCAAGGGTTTAACACAATAGTGCAACATTATTCAATCATCACAGATCAAACACAAAACTATAATTGATAAGCGATATAAAATATAACGCTTATCGTCCATTCACAGATTCATAGATAACATGCAAATGTATTACAAATAAAGGAATAAATCATACACGGCATAAATCACAGAACAAAATATCACAGATCAGTTAGGGCAATCAATTCAAGGCAACTCATTCAATACAATCATTCATAAGCAGGATTGATAAATCGTTAACCCTAATCAATACAATTTATTTCCAAGTAAATTAATTACTTATGAATTTAATTATCCAATCCTGATTTATTAATTATTGATTAATTAACTTATTAATGATCAATTAATTACTTAGTTAATCATTTATTATCAATTTATTAATCATCTAATCTTTAATTTATCATTTAATTAGTTAATTTCTATTCATAAATTATTACTCAATTACTCAGTAAATTAATTGATTCTTAATTATTAATTAATACCATATTTATTAATTAATAAGGGTTAATTACTTAATTTTCAAAAATTATTTTAATTAATTATTTATTATAAATTAATTAATCATTTATTCCTTAATCAATCACTTAAGTTAATTACCATTTATTAATTGACTTTAAATAATCAATTAAATTTCTTAAGTTAAATGGATCAAACACCAAATTAATTTCTAGTTACAAATTTGATTAAGGTCATTAATTTAATTACAAGTTAATTTATATCATTCTTTAAATACACATTTATTAAATATAATTACAATTATAAATTAGTTACATTCTCAATTAACTTTCCATATAAATTAATTAGAAATCAAATCACTCTCAATGATTTTAAATCATATCTTAGCTTTAATTTTGTCAACCTGATTTTCTTAACTAATATTAAACCTTTATTTAACAAAATAACATGAAAGTTAATAGGCTAATTTACAAAGAAATAAACCCGAGACAACTACTGGATTTCTCCGAGTTCAACACGAGTTCCCCCACTTCTACGCGCGTCCTTCTTCTTCTTCCACGCTTTCTTTTCTTCTGCGTTTTTTTTTTCAAAACCTGTAGCAGACCCGAGAAAACTCAAGCTTGCTTGGAGTCTAGCATCCAAAATCTCGAATACAGCTTCGAGACAACACGCGAGTTCAACCTGTTGCTTCCCACTATACCAATTCCAGAACTTCTCCTTCCTAACATCAGCTACACGCGACATCTCGTGCACGTGCACTGGCCACCCAATGCCCTCCGACCATTCCTCTGGCCACTGACAAGTCTCCGATCACCTTCCCAAACCACCTGACCACCCCAGTCCTTGAATCAATGACTGAAACAAAATCGAGTTCGTACGAACCGAAAACCTGGAACATCACACTTCCCTACAACCCAAAACTGGAACGGCGTCGTTCGTCACAACCTGACCACCGTAGGGCCCGAAACTTCGGCCATCACTTCGTCATCTCACCTCCTCCCATCCCCCTGAACCTGGTTGAAGTCGATCAACCAGAGAGATTTCGGCAACTCCACAAATCTAAGCGACCCAAAAGCAAATTCGAACCCTAAATTCATGTCGTTTGCTTATCACGGTGATTGAGAATTCCAGCTACCAATTTTCCGTTAATGATTAGTTCGTGATCCTCCTCTGACCACTGCTACGTCGCCTAACACCGCCTCGTTCGCCGTGAATTGATGAAAGTTCAAGTTCTGAACAACTCACAATTTCTTAATAATCTCAAAGTTAAAAATCTCAATACTTCCATCAAAATTCATAAAATTTAAGTGTGAATTCAGTCATATAACTGAAACTCGAAACTATGATGCTTGAATTTCTGATAAAATGTTTATTCACTGTAATTTTCAAGCTATATGATATTTATTCTATAAATACATTTGAAACTATTTTTAAAATTTAAATATTAGTCATTCAAACCTATTTCTTTTAGACATTTTATCTTAAAAATGAATGGAGGAGAAGGTTTTGAAGTTTGAATCAGGTTTTTTGAAAACCTTTTAAGTTAAACAGAGGCCTGTAATATATATATACAGACGTACTCATTCAATCTATTTGATATCTATATATATACTCAAACACATTAACTTCCATACATATTTATTTCACAACATTCATCTAAATTTAATCATATGCAAATTAAAGTATAAAGGGGCCAAAGATTTTACTCACTTGATTTTCAGAAGAATGGACAGAGCCTCTTTTGTTGAAGCAGGCTTTTGAAATTTACAGGCTGAACTTCCTCTGGTTGCCTTGATTTGTTATGGGGTTTTAACTGAGTTTTGTTTGAGTTTTAGATGCTAATCTCTTCAGGTTTACTTAGCTTTGAATATTCGAAACTGAGATGGATGAATTGATTTGTAAGAAAAAGAAGTTACAGGGTGATATTATTTTGCTTGTACAACAGGGGAACATTGTTTTGTTTGGTACAAATATAAATCAGAGATTTTTTCTTCTTTGCTTTGTTGACTAGGCCGATATTTTCTTCTTTGGTGGCTGATGAATCTCTTTTGTGTGCTAGCATTAATTATCTTTTGTCTTCTTTTTATTTTATCTTGTTTTATAAGCTTAAAGATATTTACATTTTTACTTTGCCTATTATCTTACTTTTTGCCTTGCATATCTGAATTTTTTTTCACAAACATTCTTGACTGTTTTGCTTTGCTTAATATAATATAGTTTTAGTTATTTGCATTAGTTTATCTTATGTTGCATACTTGTCTTTATACTTAAATAAAATTTACTGTCTTGTATTATACTTACCTAATTTGATTTGTTCCTATATGTTTATAATTGTGGTCTAGTTTGTTGTTTTCTCTTCTTATTTGTACAAATTATCAGAAATATTTTTTGTTTGACTAGGCTATTTCGGCTGATAACTTTTGTTTGGGGGCTTGAAAATCTTGCCTTGGGTGGCTGCATTTATTATCATTTATCTTCTTAAGCAAGCTTCCTTATATATATACTTTTGTTTCCTTTGTATTTTTGCTATGCTGAGATAAATCTTGGCTGATATGTATGATACTGTGTACTTGCATTTACTTGTTTGAATACTTATGGTAATGTTTATAAGATATATATATATTTGTTTCTTTCTTTAGTTAGTTGTACATACTTATACTTATATTTACATTGTATTTATTTGTTTGAATACTTGTATATTGTCTTATGTATTCATTTTGTGTTTTACTTTGGTTTTGTATGTGCTTCTTTTGCTTTGTTTATTCTTGTTCAAGTATACATAGATACCTATAGTTGAATATATTTATTACTATCTTCCTTTGCAAGCTTAATTATATCTTATATTTTTAGTTTGTTTCATTCCTTGCTTATATTTGTATTTGTTTATTTGCATACATTTGTTTCTATTTCTTATTTGAGTGTATTTGAATGTATTTCTTATTTATTACTTGAATAATTTCCTATTGTTAATATGCTATTAAAATTTAACAAGTTTTTGTTTACTTTAGATTTTCATAGACATTTTATTAATTTACTTTATGTATAAACTATAAAGTTGTTTTAGTCCTTCATTATAAAACTTTAACTCAAATAAAAATATATGCTTTTGTTTTAGTTATAATTTTTATACTTCATTTGCTTTTTATTATTTTCATACTTATGTTACTTGTTATTATTTCAAACCATTTGTAACAATTACTATTTATATAAAAATAAATTTTGTAAAGATATTACCTTAACAACATTGTTTAAAAATAACTCCTTATTTAAAATGATTTATAAAAGAAACCATTTCTATGTTAATAAATAACATATTTTATTTGAATTTGGAAAAATCAAATCGATTAACCATTTAATTTCACAAATTTTAAATCAAAAATTAAATAAATTATCAATTTAAAATAAATAAAAATTCGGGATCGTTACAGAGAAGAAGCGTGTCCGCTAGAGGTGGCGAACCTCAATGGCCCGACGCGGCTCCTGTTTTAGTCATATCAGGGGTCATCCAATATCGTTCTCTTTCTTCAGTCAACGCGTTCACCAAACCATCCACTTCATTCTGGATCAACACTCCGCGTATAATAGTTATTAAAGTGGTTTTCGGTATCGACAGAGAGTATGTCCATATCCGATCCCGGTCTCTTTAATAACTACGTATTATTACACCGTTGGCTCTTTTATATTTCAACTCGATTCATAATTGATATCAAAATATCATATTCGTTTCAAAAATCAAATCCATTTCAAATATCACCGTATCTATCAAAATGTCAGATTCCGTTTCAAAAATCAATTTTCGCATCAATATCTCATTTCGATTTCAAAATCAATTCGAATTTCAATTTAGGTTGCAACTTCACTTAACTCAATTCGTATTTTAAATTCAAGATTTAAATATAAACATTCCACTTTATTGACCAGCTTAGAATTTTTAGAAAATAGTTTTAAGTAGTTTAAAAGTAGTTTTACATAATGAAAATAGTTAAAATACTTAAAATCTTAAAATGGATTTGAAATAGATAAATTAGTTTAAAGTAATTTAAATTGGGTTAAGTAGATTTAAAATAGATTAAAATGGTTTAAGTATTCAAAAATAGTTTATATAGCTGAGTAATTTGTAAAACAAAATAAAATAGCTTCAAAACCAATCCATTTCAATTATATCTTCCCAATTCAAATCAATTTCAATTTCCATTCTACCGCTTCCAATTTCGATTTCAATTCAATTCAACGTCAACTTTGACTTCAAATTTATTCAATTTTATATTCACTTTCAATTAGTTCAATTTCAATTTATATCAATTTAGAGCTTGGTTTTTCAAAATATCCATTTAGAACACTTACAAAATTATCCATCAATATACGAGTTTAAATCCAAGTTTCAAACATGATTCGATTCCAAGCTCGATTTCAAAATATCGCTTATATCTCACTTTTACTTAATTATCCTTCAATACTCAAATTTAAATCTAAATTTCAAATATGATTCAATTTCAAGCTCAATTCCAAAATATCATTTTTATGTCGCTTTTACGTAGTAATACTCAAAGTTCGAAATAATGTTCAATCTTTAAATCAAATAGATTTTCGAAATTCAATCATATCCCAAATTTTATTCTCAAGGTCTCAACTTAAATTATTTAACAATTTTCTTTTACCAAAATTTATTTCAACATTCCAAACTCAATTTCCCAATAAATTCGATTTCTATAAATTTATTTCTATTTATAACTTTTAAATCAAACATTTAAATAAAATTTCAGATCGACGATTTAAAATTATTAATTTAGCCAATTCGGTGTCCGTATATAATTTTCTATCCTATGGCCAAGTAATTATTTATTTCAATTAAATGTCAGGGATGAGTATATATTACTTAAATTAAATCACAGTATCATATGTATGCATAACAGGATATATATAAGCAAATAAACATCCAAACATTCAAATATCAACCAATAGCATCCATCGAAATACATCATCCAATAGGCAATTCAATTCATGGCAATTTCATAGTTATTGATGTCAGGTAATTTAATCGCAATTCAATTTTAATTTCAATTTAACTGTCAGTTAATATTCAACGGTTAATTCAAATGACAATCTATATGACAATTAAATTCTATCAAACAACGACTACTAAAATTCATATCAAATCATAATGTCAAATTTAACTAGTATAAAGATATTTAGTACGGTGTGAGCGTTATAAAACACTCACCTTGATTTTCCGTTGTCACCGAGACGTTCCGGTTTGGAACTAAACCGGACGACTCCCGATTTTAGCCCAAATTTCAACTGTCTCCAATTTCACCCAAACCAGTTTCATTTCGTAGCTCTCGTCATTACGATCGCAACGCAAAAAATTTCATTCCAATCGGACCTCGTATGTAGAAGTTATACATTTTATAAGTTATCGACATTTGAATTTTATACAACAATTTATATTGGTATTTAAAATAAATTCATACCCAAGAAAAGAAGCCCAGCCCACTCAAGCTCCATCTTCCCCGACTTTCCTGTACATGCACGAGAAAGAAACCCACCAAGTCGTGCACTAATCTCCAGTGATACGGAGCTATAGTTGACGAAATTCGAATCCGTCTTCACCGACGAACTCTCCTTCACGATCTCCACCTCCCGGACCCCTCACCTTGACGCACGCACCTCCACAACAAAATGCGACAACTCCCCCTCACCTCCGTACGCGACCAAGTCGCACTCCCCTATATGCTGCCGAGCTCCATAAAAATCACGCCGTAGATGATATCTTCAATGGCGAACTCGAATCCAAAGCCCAAATCTCCAATCGAACTCTAAATCGTCGCGAAATGCAAACCCTAGTTCATGGCCTATTCGACCTTCATAGTCGAGCAACCCAGATCGAAGCCGCACCTTCCAACGAGCATATCAAAATGAAGCTGACAACGAATCTTAATTTTTAGAATTGGTTTCACGATTTTTACTTGAGTAGAAATAGAGTTATGATTTTTTTAAAGTTCCAATTTTTTTTTTCTCTTCTGCCATTGCGTGTAGAGTAAAGGAGAGGGAGACGTGAATGAAAAGTTACAGGGACAGGGTAGAATTTACAGCTGAAAAGAAGGGTTGACCAGCTGAAAAGAGATTGACTAATTAATATATTTATTTAAATTTTCAAAATACCTCGATCTACGCAACTCAAAATCTCGAACCCCAATCAGGGCATGCCGCCAGGCATTCCTAATGTTATACCCCTATTCCGAACGCAATGGAAAAGGTTTCAAGTCCAAATTTGATCGTATGCGCGAGTTACGGAAATAAATGATCAAATTTAAATTAAACTGATTAACGAATTTCTATGCGTTTTGGCTCGTCCCGGACAAACGGTAAATCCGATTGACACGAAATTTGAAATCTTACAATAATATGACATTACAGATCCGATGAAACTAGTTTCGTCGAAATCCGAGAATGTTTGAAAAATGACTATTTTAACTCGCCAAATTAATATTAAAACAATTTCAACGCGTTTCGAGCTGCCACGGTGAAACGACAACTCCGATTGCTACGAAAATTGAAATCCGATAATAACTAACTATTACGGATCCAATGGAACTAGTTTCGTCCAATTATGAGACTGTTCAAAAATTGGCTGTTTCCAATCGATAATTAAATATTAAAATATTCACTTTTCACAAATAAATTGTAAATTCAGTTTTAAAAGTTCTATAACATCACTATAACTCCAATATGATAAAATAAAATTTTGCAAATCATTTTTAATCATATTAAACTCGTTATTCAATTATCCAATAAATTCCAATTTTAAAATCTTATTAACTCCATTACAATCCCGATATAACTTACATTCACTTTGGAAACCAATTTGAATCATATTAAATCAAATTTCAAATATTCACTCTATTTTCATATATTAAATTTCAATATCAAATTAATCATATCAAATTCAAAATTTAATTTATTCAAACATTCGTAATATTAAATTTAACAAATTTGATTATTCTTAAATCACTATCTTTTGAAATATTCAAAACGAACTTATAAAATTTAACTTTTGAAACGAATTAAAATTATAAAACAACTATTTCCATTATACGGTTATTCAATTCCCATTATTAAATTATTCAATAAATTCCAAATATTTAATTTAAACAATTTCGCTTATCCAATAATTCATTATCTTTTGAAATATTGAAATTGAACTTATAAGAATCAATTTTTAAAACCAATTCACAATTTAGAACACTATTTTCATTTTACAGTTATTCAATTATTCAATAAGTTTTAAATATTTAATTTAAACAATTTACATGTTCAATATTCAATATTTGGTTTTAAATAGATTTTACTTACCAATCAATTACTCTATTATACCCAATGAATTTCAACATTTATTATCCTATTCAACTATTGATTTCAAAGGCATTCACTAAGTAGCATTCATTTTCATTACTTGGATAATTATTGTTGCAATTCATTCCAGTTATTATTATTCTAACGAATTACAAATTTTTTCTAACACTAAATCATGAAATCTTATTAAATTAGCTATTTTAATTATCGAAAATTTATGGGTCGTTACAAAGGAAATACAAGAAAACATATTATTAATAATGCCATTTAATAATGCATTATTTTTGTAACGACAAGAAAACATATTATTAATAATGCCATTTAATAATGCATTATTCTAAAGCATTATTGTTTACCTTTAATTATTTTCTCCTTTGTTTTGTACCGTGCATGTGTATCGTTGTGGCCCCAAAATTTGCGTCTCCCTCCAAAAACACTTAACCGGTTAGGTCTCCCTCCTAAATAACACTTAACAATTTTCATTTCCCTCCCAATATGAAATAACCCTGACCGATGTTCTCTTCTATTTCCACCTCTAGTTACCAAACTTCAGCCGTTCTACTCCATCTTCAATTTTCAACAGTTGTGAAGTCGATGTCATCTCGAACCATAATTATCTAATCTTCAATTTCGCTCTTCATCAAGGACGGAGGGATGTTCATAAATGCAACTCACATAAAAAAATTAGAAGGAAAAACATAATGTATTTTCATAAAAAACAAAAAAAAAGTCAATCGCAAGTTTCTTCTCCAATCGTCGAGTATAAGTCGATCCAAACCAGGCGCTTCAAATCAGCATTCCGTACCTCTCTGGCACCATTTTCCTCCTTTCATCTCATCCCATCAACAATAATGGTAATCTGCTAACCATAATCTTAATTTCTGTTAATTTCAATCCAATTATTTAGGATTTTACTTGAATTGGTTATTGAATCGAATGAAGTTATTGATTTGAACATAGCCAGTAATTTTTGGTTGATTTGAATAAATTTAATTTGTTAAGTTATGACTGAAATGAATTTTTTATAAAATGGTACTCCTTGTTGAGATAGATTTGCTAGAATGGTATTGAATTTACTGAAATGTTAATGACTTTGCTAAATTAGTCATGAATTTGGTAACGAATTTGATAAAATAATAATGAATATGGTATAATAATGATGAGTTTGGCAAAGAAGTAATATATTTTGCTAAAGTTATAATGAAGTATTTTGTTTATTTCAGATTAGCAATAACCATTAAAGAGTTTCAAAATATGAGAAATTGACGTGTAACGTCCCGCAAATCCGTACCCCTTGAGTCAACACTATTCTACAACAATCAACTCAAGTTGCACAGAAATAAAAACCATTTGGGTTAAAGAAGAAGAGGTAGAAGAAGAGAATAGAAAACAACATCAGAATCTATCCATCGCAGCGGAACAAAATATAACAGATAATAAGTAAACTTTACTCAAAAAGCAAATACATCTGTTTACATATTACATCATCCGAGTACGTCAATCACAGCTCAGCAATATCATACACTGGATACACAACTACTCAACACAGTGGAATGTATATATAAACAAATACGGGAGTACGTATCGTTATCCTGCTCATCTCCTGAGCTCCACAGCATTTCCTGTATCCTATAATACTCGGTCTGACCCGAGCATTACAGTTAAATAACACCCGAGTCAGTCTGGAATACCAGCGTGAGAAAATCACACCTAATTGATTATTAACGTTTCAAAAATCCTTTGAAAACAAAAGCATCTCGTAAGACCACGCCACAAATAAACATGTCGGGTTTTTACCTTACGATGGCTAAAACAATTTTTATAGAAATCCTCTGATATTATAATAGGGTCTATATACAAAAACTTATAAAATAGCCGAAATTGTTACATTATTAAATTCCAGCTACTAGCCACAGAGTGGGTAATACAAACAAAACTCGTACAAGGCTCGTAGGGAGAATGAATTTCCAACTAATGACTAGGCACTAGGGTACCACCTGCCACAGTACAGGTCCTAGATCACCGTACTGAGGAGTACGCCCGCTCCCCTGCAACACAAGACCGGGACTACCCCTTACTGGATAATCCCGAGTGAGATCATCCCGCGGTTGGGATCAGCAACCGCCCACTGAGCCGAAATAAAAAGGGACATCTAGACAGGAATGACAACACCCTGCTTGGGTGCTACCCACCTAGCCTTGCTGCATAACCCCTGATTTTCAGTCATTCCCATTTGATGAGGCTTGAGGCCAAGCGTTACCTTTTTAGAACATATCCCTTAGAATGCTCATCGTCCACCTGACAATGTTTCGCAAGCATTCATCCATACAAGTCCGTCCCGGGTCCGAACGGAACCGTAGGAACTATTCCTACTACATCCATTTTGGAAATATCCTCAGGATTAGTAGCGACTAGCCCTTGCACTTCATTGCTCCATCTTCGACTCCGAACTTGTTTACACGAAACGTACGAACCGGATCGAAGTGGTTTCCGAGAAATAAATCTCGATCCCAGTTTCTTCGAAACGATCAACGCATTTGTCCAATATTGATAGTCGGTGATTTAACTATTAATTAATTTTCACAAACATCCATCAACCAATAAATAATTTTTCAAATTATTTATTAATCTCAAAAATATCTTCACAGGATATATTTTCACTTTTCAAACTCCTTGAAATAGTTTTCAAACTATCTGCCTTTCTCGGAATAATTTCCAAGTATTTCTATTTCCATTGGAATCACCAAGCACAAAACTTTTGATTTTTAAATTAATTTAAAAACACTTTATTGTAAAATATATTTAACATTTAATATAGAAAAATTAGTTTAGTACTTAATTTGAAATAGTACTCTAGAAATAACTAAAATAAGATTACCCTATATCTATACATTAGATTTCTTCTTTAAACAAAATTCCAAATCATTCTTTAAATAATTATCACGATAATAGATTAACAAATTACTTACTTTAGACTTTACTTTAAAATATTTAAATTAAAACTACTTCAATACTTGATTAAAATATATACTACATGAATAATTGAAAATGATGTTACTTTATAAATATAAAACTAGGTTTTCACTCTTTAACAAAATACTAAGTCACCTTTAAATAATTATTACAATAATAGATTTTTTTAAAAAAATATTTACTTTAGAATTTTTAACATTCAGAAATTATAAATTTTCTAAAACATGCTTTTTAAAACAACCTTAAACTTTTATCTTATATTAAAAAAATTTACGTAAAACGTACTTGGCTATCCAGAGAAAAAATAAATCACTATTTGTTTTTAAACAATTTTTCTCATTCCTTTAATAAATTCCCACCTTGAATTTATTCTTCCAAATATCCAATTTCAAACACTTAAATCAATTTCCAAATTGATTTTCGATTTACTTCATTTATTCAAAATCCTTTAACTTCAGATTTTATTCCTTAATTATGATTTAAATTACTTTTAATTGAAATACCAATTTAGATTTCTCAATTTACTTCTTATTCCTTTAAATAAATTTAAAACTTTAAGTTTAAATTAATTCTTTATTCATTTAAATTAATATCACATAATTTTACAATTCATTAATTACTGTTTATTCAAACCCTTTCCTTTTCATACTTGAAGTTATTTATTAGTATTTAACATATTTCCATTTCTTTTTCAATTCATTCTTAATTCACTAAATTTTCTAAGATTATTTCATTTATAACTTTACTTCCTTTATTTTATTTCCAAACCCAATTTATATATTTTTGGTAATTCATTACACCCAAGTATACCCAATCAAATCATAACATTCAATATTCCAATATATTCATCATAGAATATCAAGTAATCACAGCAGAGAATATTAAATAATAAATATTGAGGGGTCCAGTTGGATCCCTCAAACCTGTTTTCCTTGCATCCACAGACGTTAACATCACATAATATGCCAATATCAAATTATACTATACTATATCACATCAGTCAATTCAACCATACAATCAATTATTTAAATTAATCATTTAAATTTTAAATTTGAAACTGAGTGAGATTAACTCACCTTAGACCAAGATTTGTAATCCGATCCACACCGGCTTGATTTCTTTCAAAATTTAACCTTGTATACATTAGACGTTTTCATAAATATTCGAACAATTTGAGAAATAAATTTCCATTTGATAAATTTAATTTAATTAATTTATAATTTATTTTAACTAATGATTTAGTTTTTGAATAAAGAATAAAGTTTCGAACTGATTTTCTTTTTCTTTTTAAAAATCTTTTAGTAACTAAAATAATTTAAATACGTTAGCAAACAGGTTAATAACCAACATACGGTGTTTTAAAATAAGCTAGTAGATTTCAAAAATGTGCATATGCATATATATCCATTTCAACTGCTTAAACAAAATCTATGTGGATTTTTATATTTTAATTTTATCTACTGTTCAACGATTTAAAATCCCTATATTTTTTTTCCAAATCTTGTATATATTAAATTAAAACAATGATAATTTCCCTGTATATTTCCTTTTGAAAACATCAATGGTTTATAAGGCTTACTGTTATAAATATATAAATATTTTCCTCCAGTTAAAAGTACCTATAAATTTTTAATGAAATAGACAAATCGTAAATTCAAAATCGAGACAGCATATACCTTCCCCAAATCTCGAAGTCGCCTCCCACTGTTATGGCATCGCGTGCGACCAGCCTTCCAAGACGTGCACCCTAAATCCACGACGACTAGGAAGCCTTCCCCTTCAAACCGAGTCGCCGACCCTCCTCCCTATGACCTGGCCACGAACGTCGTACCCTCCCCCAAATCAATTTCGGCCGAAGAAAACGCTTCCCGCTACTAAGAGAATTGTTCGACTTCGAACTAGCGGATGATGCGGCCGGGAACGAATTTGATTTGATTCACTATCTCCATTGTTTTTTCGATCAAGGTTTCATTTTTTTTATTTTTTTATTTTATTTAATTAGATTCGGATGTACAAAGGAGAAGGGGGGCGTTTGATTTCAATTTGAAGAATGAAGCTGAGATGAGGTAGGTTTCGTTCATTAATACTTTATATTTTGTTTATTATTCCTACGGGTTGGCTTCTGAACGAAGGAGAAAGGAAGACTGTGTGATGTTTATAAAAGAGGGAACACGATGGAATGGAAGTCGGCTTGCTCAGGAAGGATTTCGGCTGAAGAAAAGTTTGACAAGAAAGAATATTTTATATTTGAATTTGAATTTGAATTAAAATTTAAATCTCTCCACTTTACGTAGCCTAAAATCACGAACTCCTACCGAGGTGTGCCGCTAGACGTTCCTAGGGTTATATCCCTATTCCGGACGCAACGGAAAAGGTTTCGAGCCCCAATTCGATCGTATGGAGAAGATAGCGTTTTAAACCAGTTATTATATTAAATTTTCGATATAGATTTCAGCGCGTTTACATACCATACGCTCACATAGCAACTCCAAACTCTACGAAAATTGAAATCCGATAATAATTTAATATTACGAACCCAATGGAACTGGTTTCGTCGAATTTCGAGACTGTGCCTCGAAAGGCTATTTTTAAATTCAGTTCAAACTATAAAAATTTAAAACTGAACAAACCGCTGTTAATTTCAATTTTACAACTTCTGTTATCTTCAGTGTTATCAATATATATTTTACAAGCCTTCAAATTATTTTTAACAGGCTTAAAACTGAAGATTTAATAATTTATCCAATTCCAAATTATTAAATTCAATAATTTAATTAACAATTAATTAGTGATATTTGAATTCAAGTTAAAAATTTACTTTTAAATAATTCAAATTAATTAAATATTCCAATTTAAATTGCTTAAAAATTTCGGGTCATCACATTGCTTCCCCCTTAAAAGAATTTCGTCCCCGAAATTACTAGTTAGGAAGAATGGTCCAATACCCGTTTACTTTTCCCAAAAATCAACAATCCCACATCCTACCAACTATATTTTATAAAGACTCATTTCCATTCTTACTAACATTCCAAACTTTCCTATGGATTCAAACAATATTACTTACTCAATCATTCAAATTTAAATTTTAAGTCAAATTTAAAATTATCAGAATTTTCTCAAAAAATTTCTAACTCTCTAAATTTCCCGAAAAATTTCGCCAGCGTCTCCTTTGCGCGGCTAGCTCGGTACAACTACAAAATGGCTCTACGGCCTCCCAAATCCAAAAAGAAAACAAAAAGCCAAGTGGCTAGATCCAAAAACCCAATCAAATTTCCATATAAAATTTTAAACACATACCTTTTTGTCGAGCGATTCTAATTTATTATCTGAAATCAAAACCACTTTCATTTCCCCTTTCATACTTGCATAACCTGTTTAGCAATAGTATACAATCACAACATTTAAAATCATTTTATTGACTTCTTTTCACATTTTAATATTTTTTTTACTTAGGCCCGTACGATGTACCTATATCATTTCGTACGCAAGACCGAATCCGATCGCCTACTCGATCACACAATTTCACTTCTGAACTAGTATCGTTCACCCGACTTCCTAGTACGGACTCAGATCTGGTTTCCTGATTAGAAATCGTCATTCTCCTTGCATATAACTATGATAGAGAATTTATAGAATCAATCAAAACTCTGTATCCAGGTTCGCCGTTGAAAATCGAGTGAAAAAACCTAACTTGGATCGATATAACTATCTCGAAATTCTGTGCCCGAATCTGGATCAAATAGCTATGCGAATAAAATAATATACGTACATCCTACGTATTTTGTAACGACCCAGAATTTTATTTAATTAAAATTTGAATATTCAATTTATTTTAAATATTAATAATTGAATTTATAAGTCGAATAAATTTTTATTTGAATTATTGGATTTAATTGGATAATTTAATCGATAATTTAATATGTTAAATTATGGAAATAATTGAATAATTGAGTTAAATATGATAGAAAATGATTTGTAAAATTTTATTTTATCATGTTGGAGTTAGAATGATATTTTAGAACTTTTAAAATAGAATTAAAAGTTAATTTGTGAAAATTGAATATTTTAATATTTAATAATCGACTGTAAAATAGTCAATTTTTGAACAGTCTCAGAATTGAACGAAACCAGTTCCATTGGATCCGTAATAGTTAGTTATTACCGGATTTCAATTTTCGTGTCAATCGGAGTTATCGTTTGATCGTGGCAGCTCGAAACGCATCGATTTATTTTTAATTTAAATTTGGCGAGTCAAAATAGCCATTTTTCAAAAAGTCTCGGATTTCGACGAAACCAGTTTCATCGGATCCGTAATGTGATATTATTGTAAGGTTTCAAATTTCAAGTCAATTGGATTTACCGTTTGTCCGGTACAAATTAAAACGCCTAGAAATCGATTTAAATCGGTTTAATTTAAATTGAACGTTTTCAGCCATAACTCGCACAGATGTCCGAATTAGCTTTCGAAACCTGTTCCATTGTGTCCGGAACGCGGGATAAACCCTAGGTACGCTGGTTACGGCGCCTAAATCGGAGTTCGGAATTCCCGGAATGAATAGTGTCGCTCGTTCTCTTATAAATAGACCCACCTCTTCATAATTTGCTAAAATAAGAAACCCTAACCCTAATTCAAGTTGCTAGCCGCCACTTTATAATTCTAAGGCCAGAAATCATTCTTCTTCATCTCTTAATCTCTTCCAATCCATCAAGAATTGGCCAAAGTTGTTAACTACAACATTGAAGAGCATGGAGAGAGCTTTAATTTCATACGGTGATGATCGAGTTTGGAGTTGCGTAGAGGGAGCTAGAGGTGGCCGTTCCCATCAGTTTTCGCACGCATTCCCGTGCTCTACAGGTGGCCGAGCTTCACCTAGGGGGGGCGAGTATAGAGGAGGAGGAGAGCTTCGACATGGGAGTGGTATGATGATGTATAGTTGAGTGATTGGAGTGCAAATGCTAACCCTAATCTACATGTTGGGTTCGGCCTCAATTTGCACGGCCTGGAGATGATAACGTGATTTGGGAAGATGAGCAGGGGCCGTTGGATCTGGATCTAGTGGCTAGGATGAGCTGTAGGTTATAATTTTAAAAGTTATGTTGAGATTATGTATATAAATCGTGTAAAATTGTAAAATCAATAACTTTTTCATACGAGGTCGAAACTGCGCGAAACCAGTTGCGTTGGAATCGTATGGACGAGCACTACGCGATAGAGTTGGTTTGGAGTCGTTTGGAGTTAGTGAGAATTTCGGGTAAAATTAAACGCGCGTTTAATTTTATTCGAAATAAATCGCTAAAACGGAATTTAAAACCAAGGTGAGAACTTCTCACTCAATCGAATAGGTTTCGATTTTATTTTAAATAGTTAGATTTAAAATATTTGAATGCATGTATGAATGATGATAATATCTATTGATTGTTAAAATAGACATTATGCGCCGTTAGTAAGCGGATGTTATTTAATATAAACATATACCGCGAATATTTCATAAACAGTGAAATTGGTATTATATATAATATCAATATATATATATTGGCATATGTATATATTGCAGTTGATTGATTTCCCGTATTTTTTTGTTTAGCGGATGAGACCCTATTACGCCGTTATTAAGCGGATAATATTTAATAAGAACATATACCGCGATAATTTCGTACTGGAGCGAAATTGGTATTGTGCTAATGTTTTTGGATGCAGGAAAACAGGTTGGAGGGATCCAACTGGATTCCTCAACAGTTTTTATTTGATTTCAGATATTTTGATATTTGATTGATTATCATATACGATATATGATGGATCGTGTAGTCGTGATTGACTATTTGGTGTGTAGCATCATTGGACCCAGATTTTGGGATTTTAAAATGATTTTAAAGTGATTTTTGAAAATATATAAGATTTTCGGAATTGATCTATTTTAAATAAATAAACGTTATAATTTTTATTGTTATAAAAATTATGGTTTTTGTGAAATATAGTTAAAAGTTGATTTTTGAGAAATAGGGGATTTATGATTTTATAAAATAGTTTAAATTGGATTTTTGAATATATTATAAAAGTTTAAAAATAGGATTTATAAAATTTGATTATTTTATAAATCAAAATGGTGAAACTATAATGGAAATTAAAGACGTTTAAAAGAATAATATAAATTGATTTATATTAAGAGATTTATAAACGGATATTTATAAATTGAAATATTGACTTATAAAACGAGTTTTTATAAGTGTTTGAATGAAGTGAAAATGAAATTCATAAATGAATGAAATTTATAGAATTATAAACTGTGAAGTTATAAAAGAAAATTTATAATAGTAAGATTTATAAATTTGGTGAAATTATTTGAAGAATAGATTGGTTAGATAAATGGATCTTATAAGTTATAAGATTTATAAATTGGAAAGTCTCTAAAGGAACGATTTTGTAAAATAATCGTTTTATAAGTAATTAACTTATAATACGAACGTTTAGTTTATAATTTAGTTATAAACTGGAATAGGTGAATAAAGGAATTTATAAAAAGGAAGTTTTTATAAATAAATAGAAATGGAATTTATAAACGTTGTTTTATAAATCCGCAAACAACTTATTTTGATAAGTTAATTGTCATAACTTATTTAATGGAGTTATATTCACATTTTTGAATAGTGAATAATCCTTTGAATTAAAATGAATAAAAGGATGAGATTTGTTAACGAAGTTTATTCACATTTTTGAATAGTGAATAACACGTTAAAGAAAATGTTTTGGTTTTGGATGTTTAAATAGAATTAAAACGATCTAACGATGTTTTAAAATGTGTTGAGATTCGAAACCATAGATTTCAACATTTATTTTTGAAATAGACGTTTTCGAGAAATAAAAGGAAATGGTGGACTATAACACTGTTGTTATAGTAAATGATTTCCGAAAGGAAATGTTTTGTATAGTATTGGGATTTATATATCTATTTTAAATTCGAATCCCTATACTAGTGATTTTGGGACGTTGTAACGATGTTTTACGCAACATTCGTTTTGACCCAAATAAATATGTTAAGTGAATAATTTCCTTTAAAAAAAATGAAATATATACTTAATTCGATTTAAGTATATGGAATATTTTCTAAGTGTTGAAAATAAAAGATTGTGAATTACTTATTTATAAATAAGTATGGAAATGTTTTCCAATATGAAGTGAATTTATAGAATTTATCTTTTGAAGATAAATTGAAATGAATAATTGAAATCGTATATGCATGGATATTTTGAGATATTAATTCATTATGGAATTTATATGTGAAAGGGAATTTGTTAAAAATAAATATTGATTTATTTTTGAAGTTGAAATTATATATCTTGTAAAGATATTTTGGAAAATAAATAATTTGGAAAATTATTTGGAATCTGGTGATGTATGCATATCAATTGATAGTTCAATAGCCGACTATCAATATTTCCCTTTGATTGGGTATTTGATGTGAATTGATTGAATTTGAATGCACACTTATTTTTGAATAAGCGCTCACTATTCGGGTTAACCGGGAAAGGACCATGGGGTCGTATAACCCATTCCGAATATGTGATACGTCGTTATGAATTGCATTTGAAGATCGGTGTTGAAGACCGAGTATTTGTGAAAGCGATAGGATGACCTATCGATTGTCTCTGCACTGGGTAGCTCCTGGTATAGAGATCTCCTAAGTGATGGGAAATTCGATCGGGATTGTGAATACCCGTATTGCAAGGGCTTCGTAAGAAGTGCCTTCGGTTTTGTTCGATCCCGGAACAGACTTGTATGGATTGTATGTCTGACATTACAATTTGAGATATAAAGCCGATTTCTTTCAAATATATTTCTGTTGGTGGCGGAGAATTTATTCTTTGCTTAACACCCTTCTTTGAGACGTATGTGCTCAAAGGTTATATAGTTGAAGTTATCAGCGATATATTCCCAGTTTGGTAATGTGACATGCTGAGTGATGCTGAAATGATCATTATGTTGATTATTTGTGATAGGATCATTTGTTTGATCGTCTATCTTAGTGATCATTGTGTTGATCATTTGTTGACCCAAAGCATGGCTTTTGTATAAAGTATGTTTTTGTGGACGTGACTTCGTCGAGCCTCACACCCCGTGAATGGTCAAAACAGGAAAGAAGCAGCAAGGTTATGAGGGGTAGCACCCTTTAGGATGTGTCGATTTCCTTCTGGAAAAGGGTGGTATCATGGTATGGAGCCCAGATACTTACTCATGTTGAAAACACTTTGTTATGATTGTGTGAATTGATTACGAGCGCTCGGTTGATAAAGGTCCCAAAGGACCGGGGGATGGCATATTCGGTCAGTTGTTACTCAGTTAGGGGTAACCCGGCCTTGTGTTGGTAGAGATCCGGTTTGGTTCTCGGGGATGTCCATCCAGAGGCATTCTCATGTGGCAATGGGAAGTTCCTTGGCCTGATCATTCGTTGGAAATCCAAAGAAACAATACGAGACTTGTACGGTTTTAGTTGTATAACCTGCTATGGAATGTGGCGGTAACCTGCTATTGAACATAGTTAGCTATAGTAGGCATACGATAATGGTCGTATGTTGGCTAAGATTTATATTCTACTTTCGAAATGAATTTTTCCTACACTATACACTAATAATAATATCAAATGTTATTTTAAATGCGTATCAAGCATCTTTGACTATCATAAGGAGAAATCTCCTCCGATTCTGCGTTTGCATTGTGTGTGTGTGCGGGAGGCCTTATGGTAGTCTCATTCTTAAAAGCATTGCGAATTGAAATAAAAATATCTCTCTATTTTGATTTTAAAGATAAATAAACTGTTTTGAGTTCTCACACCAGTCACATGACTGACTTGGAGTTTATTGTTTTCCTTCCTAAACTCTGGGTGCCCACCAATTTTCCACACGGGCAGTTAAGAGTTAGGTTTATCAGGATATTTTGGATATTCTGGAGTTGCTGGAGGCAAGCTGGATGGCATGGCGTATTACTAGTTTATATAGTATTTCTTTTCCGCTGCACTGTTTATTGTTGTATGTTGTTGTACACTCTGATGATATGATATGATGTAATGAAATATAATGTGATGTAATAACTGATATAGTTCTTTATTTAAAGATTATTCATTTATTATTATATGTTGTTCCGCTGCGAATTGTGAGATTCTGTTGTTGTTCTGTTGTTTCCTTTCTGTCCCGTCCTATTTTCTTCTGTTTTTCTCCTTTTTCTTTCCTCTCTATTTCCTATCTCTTCTCTCTTCTTTCTTTTTCTTTTCTCAAATTCTTTTTTTAAAAAAACCCCATAACTATTCGGTTTTTCGGCAACGAAAATCCGCGTACGTTACATTTGGTATCAGAGCTTATGGTTAAGCGACAACCATGGTTCTGTAGGGTATTACTCGTTAGAGATAGAGTCAGCAGTACTCTAGAATGAGTTTGAGTGTAATAATAGCTATGAGAGCGTATTTGTTAGTGAATAAAAAAAATTGTTTTATATTGTGATGATTGGTTTATTGAGTGGCATATGAACTTTCGTCAGCGTGGTCCGCAAGACTATGCCGAAGGGGTTTCTAAACACTTGAATAGAACAATTCGGCACAGTATTGTTCAAATTGGATAAATGAAATAATTTTACCTTGAGTATATTTTATATATAAAGAAATAATTTTCAAAAATTATTAAAGTGTATATAAGTAGATTGTTAGTTGTTCGAATAATCTAAATAAAGGAATAATTGTATAAGCAAAAGAATTATAAGAATTGAATTATAATTAAAGTGATTTACAATTGTGAAATAAACTTATATATATGAGAAGTGAAACTATATGAATATATTTATGAATGTGAGTTGTAAATAAAAGTGAATTTAAAGTTAAATGGAATATGACTTAAGAGTTATGTAAATGAAATTCAACTTTAGCAATTGAATTTAATGAATGTTAAGCAATTAAATGTAAATTAAGTTGATATGGAATAATGAATGAAAGTGTAAATTCATTAAAATCTAATGTTATTGGAAGTTGAATAATTGAATGAAAATCAATTAATTAAACCAATTGAAAGCAAAGTGATTTGGTTGTAATTATATATACATTGGTTGTTATATGATTGTTAGTTGATAGTATATAATTCATTAAGTATTAATGAAATTGAAAGCTAATGCAATTGAATTCAAATTAGGAGTAAATAAATTTGAATAGAATTGAAAGTGAATTGGATTTAATTAGTAATGTAAACTAATTGAATTGAGAATGAATGTTAGTAAATCCAATGTAAATGAATCAGATGTGATTTAAATTGAAAACCATTTCATTGAATATTAATGAGAATATGAATGAATATTATTGGTTATGGATGTAGTTGGATGTTAGTTGGTTGATGGTTGAATATATATTGCATTTGTTGTTTTGAATGCATAGCTATGTTGACGTATATAGTTATTATGTTGCTATATGTTGTATATCGATACTATGCTTTATATGCATGTTTCTCATGTTGTTTGTTGAGTGTTTAGTAGGTGCGGATCGCGTTTGCTTCGCATTTGGAGTTCGCTTTAGCGCTATATTAGCCGTATATGCTTGCTAATAAAATATAAGGTACATATCTCGGATTAAATATCGCACTTTTACACTTTTTTTCCCTTCGGGATGCCTCATTACTTGATGAGATGTATATTTGTGATATATATACTGTCATTTTTTTTTTCGGATCGAGCCGCGCAAAGGAGACTATGGCGAATTTTTCCGAAAATATAAGGCGTTAGAAAAATTTGAGAAAATTGGAAAATTTAGAAAACTTTAATTTTGATGTTGGAATTGAAAGTTAAACAATTGTAATTGTTTTTGAAAAAAAATAACTAAGTATGATTTGAAAACTTAGTGAAGGATTTGTAACAAGTTTAACTATGAATTTTGAAAAATTAATAGATTCTGTAACTTTTCTTACTTGTAATTTCGAGGACGAAATTCTTTTAAGTGGGGAAGATTGTAACGACCCAGAATTTTATTTAATTAAAATTTGAATATTTAATTTATTTTAAATATTAATAATTGAATTTATAAGTCGAATAAATTTTTATTTGAATTATTGGATTTAATTGGATAATTTAATCGATAATTTAATATGTTAAATTATGGAAATAATTGAATAATTGAGTTAAATATGATAGAAAATGATTTGTAAAATTTTATTTTATCATGTTGGAGTTAGAATGATATTTTAGAACTTTTAAAATAGAATTAAAAGTTAATTTGTGAAAATTGAATATTTTAATATTTAATAATCGACTGTAAAATAGTCAATTTTTGAACAGTCTCAGAATTGAACGAAACCAGTTCCATTGGATCCGTAATAGTTAGTTATTACCGGATTTCAATTTTCGTGTCAATCGAAGTTATTGTTTGATCGTGGCAGCTCGAAACGCATCGATTTATTTTTAATTTAAATTTGGCGAGTCAAAATAGCCATTTTTCAAAAAGTCTCGGATTTCGACGAAACCAGTTTCATCGGATCCGTAATGTGATATTATTGTAAGGTTTCAAATTTCAAGTCAATTGGATTTACCGTTTGTCCGGTACAAATTAAAACGCCTAGAAATCGATTTAAATCGGTTTAATTTAAATTGAACGTTTTCAGCCATAACTCGCACAGATGTCCGAATTAGCTTCCGAAACCTGTTCCATTGTGTCCGGAACGCGGGATAAACCCTAGGTACGCTGGTTACGGCGCCTAAATCGGAGTTCGGAATTCCCGGGATGAATAGTGTCGCTCGTTCTCTTATAAATAGACCCACCTCTTCATAATTTGCTAAAATAAGAAACCCTAACCCTAATTCAAGTTGCTAGCCGCCACTTTATAATTCTAAGGCCAGAAATCATTCTTCTTCATCTCTTAATCTCTTCCAATCCATCAAGAATTGGCCAAAGTTGTTAACTACAACATTGAAGAGCATGGAGAGAGCTTTAATTTCATACGGTGATGATCGAGTTTGGAGTTGCGTAGAGGGAGCTAGAGGTGGCCGTTCCCATCAATTTTCGCACGCATTCCCGTGCTCTACAGGTGGCCGAGCTTCACCTAGGGGGGGGCGAGTATAGAGGAGGAGGAGAGCTTCGACATGGGAGTGGTATGATGATGTATAGTTGAGTGATTGGAGTGCAAATGCTAACCCTAATCTACATGTTGGGTTCGGCCTCAATTTGCACGGCCTGGAGATGATAACGTGATTTGGGAAGATGAGCAGGGGCCGTTGGATCTGGATCTAGTGGCTAGGATGAGCTGTAGGTTATAATTTTAAAAGTTATGTTGAAATTATGTATATAAATCGTGTAAAATTGTAAAATCAATAACTTTTTCATACGAGGTCGAAACTGCGCGAAACCAGTTGCGTTGGAATCGTATGGACGAGCACTACGCGATAGAGTTGGTTTGGAGTCGTTTGGAGTTAGTGAGAATTTCGGGTAAAATTAAACGCGCGTTTAATTTTATTCGAAATAAATCGCTAAAACGGAATTTAAAACCAAGGTGAGAACTTCTCACTCAATCGAATAGGTTTCGATTTTATTTTAAATAGTTAGATTTAAAATATTTGAATGCATGTATGAATGATGATAATATCTATTGATTGTTAAAATAGACATTATGCGCCGTTAGTAAGCGGATGTTATTTAATATAAACATATACCGCGAATATTTCATAAACAGTGAAATTGGTATTATATATAATATCAATATATATATATTGGCATATGTATATATTGCAGTTGATTGATTTTCCGCATTTTTTTGTTTAGCGGATGAGACCCTATTACGCCGTTATTAAGCGGATAATATTTAATAAGAACATATACCGCGATAATTTCGTACTGAAGCGAAATTGGTATTGTGCTAATGTTTTTGGATGCAGGAAAACAGGTTGGAGGGATCCAACTGGATTCCTCAACAGTTTTTATTTGATTTCAGATATTTTGATATTTGATTGATTATCATATACGATATATGATGGATCGTGTAGTCGTGATTGACTATTTGGTGTGTAGCATCATTGGACCCAGATTTTGGGATTTTAAAATGATTTTAAAGTGATTTTTGAAAATATATAAGATTTTCGGAATTGATTTAAATAAATAAACGTTATAATTTTTATTGTTATAAAAATTATGGTTTTTGTGAAATATAGTTAAAAGTTGATTTTTGAGAAATAGGGGATTTATGATTTTATAAAATAGTTTAAATTGGATTTTTGAATATATTATAAAAGTTTAAAAATAGGATTTATAAAATTTGATTATTTTATAAATCAAAATGGTGAAACTATAATGGAAATTAAAGACGTTTAAAAGAATAATATAAATTGATTTATATTAAGAGATTTATAAACGGATATTTATAAATTGAAATATTGACTTATAAAACGAGTTTTTATAAGTGTTTGAATGAAGTGAAAATGAAATTCATAAATGAATGAAATTTATAGAATTATAAACTGTGAAGTTATAAAAGAAAATTTATAATAGTAAGATTTATAAATTTGGTGAAATTATTTGAAGAATAGATTGGTTAGATAAATGGATCTTATAAGTTATAAGATTTATAAATTGGAAAGTCTCTAAAGGAACGATTTTGTAAAATAATCGTTTTATAAGTAATTAACTTATAATACGAACGTTTAGTTTATAATTTAGTTATAAACTGGAATAGGTGAATAAAGGAATTTATAAAAAGGAAGTTTTTATAAATAAATAGAAATGGAATTTATAAACGTTGTTTTATAAATCCGCAAACAACTTATTTTGATAAGTTAATTGTCATAACTTATTTAATGGAGTTATATTCACATTTTTGAATAGTGAATAATCCTTTGAATTAAAATGAATAAAAGGATGAGATTTGTTAACGAAGTTTATTCACATTTTTGAATAGTGAATAACACGTTAAAGAAAATGTTTTGGTTTTGGATGTTTAAATAGAATTAAAACGATCTAACGATGTTTTAAAATGTGTTGAGATTCGAAACCATAGATTTCAACATTTATTTTTGAAATAGACGTTTTCGAGAAATAAAAGGAAATGGTGGACTATAACACTGTTGTTATAGTAAATGATTTCCGAAAGGAAATGTTTTGTATAGTATTGGGATTTATATATCTATTTTAAATTCGAATCCCTATACTAGTGATTTTGGGACGTTGTAACGATGTTTTACGCAACATTCGTTTTGACCCAAATAAATATGTTAAGTGAATAATTTCCTTAAAAAAAATGAAATATATACTTAATTCGATTTAAGTATATGGAATATTTTCTAAGTGTTGAAAATAAAAGATTGTGAATTACTTATTTATAAATAAGTATGGAAATGTTTTCCAATATGAAGTGAATTTATAGAATTTATCTTTTGAAGATAAATTGAAATGAATAATTGAAATCGTATATGCATGGATATTTTGAGATATTAATTCATTATGGAATTTATATGTGAAAGGGAATTTGTTAAAAATAAATATTGATTTATTTTTGAAGTTGAAATTATATATCTTGTAAAGATATTTTGGAAAATAAATAATTTGGAAAATTATTTGGAATCTGGTGATGTATGCATATCAATTGATAGTTCAATAGCCGACTATCAATATTTCCCTTTGATTGGGTATTTGATGTGAATTGATTGAATTTGAATGCACACTTATTTTTGAATAAGCGCTCACTATTCGGGTTAACCGGGAAAGGACCATGAGGTCGTATAACCCATTCCGAATATGTGATACGTCGTTATGAATTGCATTTGAAGATCGGTGTTGAAGACCGAGTATTTGTGAAAGCGATAGGATGACCTATCGATTGTCTCTGCACTGGGTAGCTCCTGGTATAGAGATCTCCTAAGTGATGGGAAATTCGATCGGGATTGTGAATACCCGTATTGCAAGGGCTTCGTAAGAAGTGCCTTCGGTTTTGTTCGATCCCGGAACAGACTTGTATGGATTGTATGTCTGACATTACAATTTGAGATATAAAGCCGATTTCTTTCAAATATATTTCTGTTGGTGGCGGAGAATTTATTCTTTGCTTAACACCCTTCTTTGAGACGTATGTGCTCAAAGGTTATATAGTTGAAGTTATCAGCGATATATTCCCAGTTTGGTAATGTGACATGCTGAGTGATGCTGAAATGATCATTATGTTGATTATTTGTGATAGGATCATTTGTTTGATCGTTTATCTTAGTGATCATTGTGTTGATCATTTGTTGACCCAAAGCATGGCTTTTGTATAAAGTATGTTTTTGTGGACGTGACTTCGTCGAGCCTCACACCCCGTGAATGGTCAAAACAGGAAAGAAGCAGCAAGGTTATGAGGGGTAGCACCCTTTAGGATGTGTCCATTTCCTTCTGGAAAAGGGTGGTATCATGGTATGGAGCCCAGATACTTACTCATGTTGAAAACACTTTGTTATGATTGTGTGAATTGATTACGAGCGCTCGGTTGATAAAGGTCCCAAAGGACCGGGGGATGGCATATTCGGTCAGTTGTTACTCAGTTAGGGGTAACCCGGCCTTGTGTTGGTAGAGATCCGGTTTGGTTCTCGGGGATGTCCATCCAGAGGCATTCTCATGTGGCAATGGGAAGTTCCTTGGCCTGATCATTCGTTGGAAATCCAAAGAAACAATATGAGACTTGTACGGTTTTAGTTGTATAACCTGCTATGGAATGTGGCGGTAACCTGCTATTGAACATAGTTAGCTATAGTAGGCATACGATAATGGTCGTATGTTGGCTAAGATTTATATTCTACTTTCGAAATGAATTTTTCCTACACTATACACTAATAATAATATCAAATGTTATTTTAAATGCGTATCAAGCATCTTTGACTATCATAAGGAGAAATCTCCTCCGATTCTGCGTTTGCATTGTGTGTGTGTGCGGGAGGCCTTATGGTAGTCTCATTCTTAAAAGCATTGCGAATTGAAATAAAAATATCTCTCTATTTTGATTTTAAAGATAAATAAACTGTTTTGAGTTCTCACACCAGTCACATGACTGACTTGGAGTTTATTGTTTTCCTTCCTAAACTCTAGGTGCCCACCAATTTTCCACACGGGCAGTTAAGAGTTAGGTTTATCAGGATATTTTGGATATTCTGGAGTTGCTGGAGGCAAGCTGGATGGCATGGCGTATTACTAGTTTATATAGTATTTCTTTTCCGCTGCACTGTTTATTGTTGTATGTTGTTGTACACTCTGATGATATGATATGATGTAATGAAATATAATGTGATGTAATAACTGATATAGTTCTTTATTTAAAGATTATTCATTTATTATTATATGTTGTTCCGCTGCGAATTGTGAGATTCTGTTGTTGTTCTGTTGTTTCCTTTCTGTCCGTTCTATTTTTAAAATTCTTCTATCTTCTATTTTTCAAATTCTCTGTTTTCTTTCTCTGTTTTCTAAAAATTGTCTATCTTCTTTCCTCTCTATTTCCTATCTCTTCTCTCTTCTTTCTTTTTCTTTTCTCAAATTCTTTTTTTAAAAAAACCCCATAACTATTCGGTTTTTCGGCAACGAAAATCCGCGTACGTTACATATTTGCCCCAATTGATTTTCAATTATATCCATTTCCCCTTTATTCACATTCATTTTGATTGTCGTACACTTGTGCAGAATTTTCCCTTGTCACTGCTTCTAGTTTTAAATCTCTATTCAATTATCCACTTAGAAAATTTTTTCTTTCAATACTAAATTTACTTAAGAATCTCACCATTCACTTCTTAAGTTCTATATAAATATTTTATATACTTCTTGAATTTGTTTCACTTTTCTATTGGAGTTTATATCCATTTTATTCAATTTGCCTTTACAATTCCATAAAAATTTCAATTTGCTTTACTTTGTTAATTAATTTCAAATATAAATACTTTTTCCCAATTTTACTTGAATTCAATTCATTTCCAAACTTTGAATATTGAATTTTGATTCACCCAATCTCAACCCATATTTAATTAACCATTTCCCTTATTCGTTTTACTTACAAATTTATTTTTATATCTCAAATAAAAGTTAGTTTGCAAACTTTTTCTTCTTTTAGTTTCTTTGAACAATTCTTCAGTTCATCTTACTTTACTTATACCATTTAAATTAAATTTCAACATTCAGTTATAATTCTATTTGCTTAACAAACTTTAATTCATTTGTCGTTAGTGAAAATTTTCAAAAGATTCAAAAAGATTCTAACTCCCAAAATTTTCGAAAATTTTTGGCAGAGTCTCCTTTGTACAGAGGAGCTTTTGCAATTTGACAAGAGATATAAATATATATACATCGACCCACACGGTCGGAAAACAAAACAAAACAAAAAAAACAGTTCATATTTCCTATTTGTATTGCGTAGGCGTACCTTATTTAGCATTTTAAAGCAAGCATCTATTTATTTAAGCAATTTGCGCAGTCAAAACCAGTCAAACGGCTTCCAAATATCTGTACTTACTCAATTTAAACATGTAAGTGACAAAATACAAAGTTTATAGCATTTCACTTATATATGAATAACTAAAACATGGATTCCATAAACAGTGCATATTATATACTTCCATAAGCACATATGAAATATTTCGACACTTATTTTGAATGCTTCCAAACAATATTCAAACCATCATGTTCAATTTAAATGATTTCATAACTCTCTTACTTAACTTAAATTCATTTTAAGTCCAAGCAAACTTATTTAAATTGAATTAATTTCAAAAGAAATCTAACTCCCATTTTATTCGAAGTCAAGTTCTCATTAATATAACTTAAGTTAACTCAATTACTAATTTCATTTATCAAACAAGTTTTATTTAAAATCATTTCATAAAACTCGACCCCACCGTATCTCAAATTACTTAAGTCAAGCTTTTATTCAATTATTACTTAAGTTATTTTATTTTTTTCGTCTAGTTATTTCAACTTTTAAACTCAAGTTATATATATATTTTATAAGCACTTTCCAATTTAAATCCTAAATTTGATTTCAATTACCAATCAATTTTGATGCCATTTCATTCAATCCCAATGGTTTACAATTCAATTTCTTACATTCAGTTTATTTTTAATCCAAACAAGCTTATATTCAATTCAATTGATTTCAAAATCAGTTTTATTTCACTTCTATCAATTCATAGAATTTATTTAATATCGTTTTCGTCAAATGACAATTTACTTCTATGAAATTTGACCATATGCAATTAAATAAATAACTACGTAAGCTTGTAACCCTTTAATTTGATTTCAACTCAATTAATAGTCAATTTTTCCCATTCTAATTCATTTGCAATCATTTCAATTTTATTTTTTTTATTCACTTGAATCTTATTTACCACTCAAACCATCACTATTTCAACTCTATTTTGTTTAACTTGAGTTCATTGCCAGCTCCATTCGTTTAAATTAAATTAGTATATTTCACAAAATCAATATGAATTCTAACTCACATTCAATAATTTATTTCTGAATTCCGCTCATTTTATAACGAGGCCATTTCCAATTTATCTCAACTTAGATTTTTATTAGCAATATAAATCATTTTTATGTTAATTCAATTCCATTCAACTTCAAATCAAATTTAATTCACTTATAATTTTAAGTTGAATTTCTATTAATAACTCAAGCTTCCCTTTTAAATTCTATCATTTATTCACAACTCAAATTTTTATTAACCAATTTGAGTTCCATTTCCATATTCCATTAATTAATCAAGTAGTCTATTTAAAATTTTACCCAATATTTGATTTTTATTTCAAAAATCACTCTAACTGTTTTACTTGAGTTCAATCTATTTTATATTTTAAATTTTGGATTATATTCATTATCATTACAAACAATTTTATTTGGCCTATTTATTTTACTTCCAAATTTTATAAGTCACAACTTATTTGTATTCATATTTCATCTATTTAAAACCAATCTCATTTACCTTTTACACTTTACTTCGGAATTATACATTTATTTAGTCAAGTGTATATATATTTTTTATTATTCCATAACATTTTAAACAAAATTCCAGAGTTAAACAATTTTCCAAAATTTCAATATCACCTTAGAATTCAACTATATCCAAAATTGTTTGGCAAATTCATTTATTCCTTAATTTCAAAACCAAACCCAGTTCGTAAACAATTCCAATTTAAAACAACTTGGTAGCAATTTCTCTTCTAGAAACTTGAAAATGAACTTCGATGATGCTGCAGTCATCACCGAAATTATTTTCCAGCGATCGAAAGAGAACTAGATGCTTTTATCTCTTTAACAACATTTCAAATATTTTTAATTTCCAAATCTCACAAGATTTCAAATACGACACAAAAATATTTCCAAAATATTAATATTATTCCTCCAAACCTTTTGGAAACTGTTTTTCCAACCCAAAAGAACTTAAAATTTTCCCAAAAATTCCAAATTGCAATTCCTTTAAATCTATATTCAAACATTCTCTGGGATTTTTATCTCATTTCAATTTTCAAATGGTTCTCTGGAATTTATTCCAAAATTATAATCTCATTTATATATGAAGTTTATTTCAATTTGTAAATTACATTTATAATCCATATTTCAAATTTCATTTTGTTATACAAATTTATTCTTCAACTTTGGTTATAAGATTTCAATTTCTTATTCAATTTCTACACAATAGTGTTAATAATTTAATATTATCATTCCTTAACAATCAAGCATCCAAATACAAATACTTTACAAAATTTATATCTTTTATATACAAAAATAATTTGGGTAAAATTATTTCATTTACCCCACTTTAAAACAATACTGTGTCGAATTGTTCTATTCAAGTGTTTAGAGATCCCTATCAATAACGTTAATTACTCGTATTGACCAGAATCCATAAACTACTCAATAAACCAATCATCACAATATAAAATCATTTTATATTCACTAACAAATACGCGCCCATATTTATTTATTAATACGCTCAAACTCATTCTAGAGTACCATAGACTCTATTTTAAATGAGTAATTTCCCACCAGAGCCAAGGTTATCACCAACCTATACTCTGATACCAAGTGTAACGTCCCGCAAATCCGTACCCCTTGAGTCAACACTATTCTACAACAATCAACTCAAGTTGCACAGAAATACGAACCATTTGGGTTAAAGAAGAAGAGGTAGAAGAAGAGAACCGAAAACAACATCAGAATCTATCCATCACAGCGGAACAAAATATAATAGATAATAAGTAAACTTTACTCAAAAAGCAAATACATCTGTTTACATATTACATCATCAGAGTACATCAATCACAGCTCAGCGATATCATACACTGGATACACAACTACTCAACACAGCGGAATGTATACATAAACAAATACGGGAGTACGTATCGTCATCCTGCTCGTCTCCTGAGCTCCACAACATTTCCTGTATCCTACAATACTCGGTCTGACCCGAGCATTACAGTTAAATAACACCCGAGTCAGTCTGGAACACCAGCGTGAGAAAATCTCACCCAATTGATTATTAACGTTTCAAAAATCCTTTGAAAACAAAAGCATCTCGTAAGATCACGCCACAAATAAACATGTCGGGTTTTTGCCTTACGATAGCTAAAACAATTTTTATAGAAATCCTCTGATATTATAATAGGGTCTATATACAAATACTTATAAAATAGCCGAAATTATTACATTATTAAATTCCAGCTACTAGCCACAGAGTGGGTAATACAAACAAAACTCGTACAAGGCTCGTAGGGAGAATGGATTTCCAACTATTGACTAGGCACTGGGTACCACCTGCCACAGTACGAGGCCTAGATCACCGTACCGAGGAGTACGCCCACTCCCTTGCAACAAAAAACCGGGACTAACCCTTACTGGATAATCCCGATTGAGATCATTCCGCGGTTGGGCCAGCAACCGCCCACTAAGCCGAAATAAAAAGGGACATCTAGACAGGAATGACCCTACCCTGCTTGGGTGCTACCCACCTAGCCTTGCTGCATAACCCCTGATTTTCAGTGATTTCCATTTGATGAGGCTTGAGGCTAAGCGTTACCTTTTTAGAACATATCTCTTAGAATGCCCATCGTCCACCTGACGATGTTTCGCAAGCATTCATCCATACAAGTCCGTCTCGGGTCCGAACGGAACCGAAGGCACTATTCCTACTACATCCATTTTGGAAATATCCTCAGGATTAGTAGCGACTAGCCCTTTCACTTCATTGCTCCATCTTCGACTCCAAACTCGTTTACACGAAACGTACAAACCGGATCGAAGTGGTTTTCGAGAAATAAATCTCGATCCCGGTTTCTTCGAAACGATCAACGCATGTGTCCAATATTGATAGTCGGTGATTTAACTATCAATTAATTTGCACAAACATCCATCAACCAATAAATAATTTTCCAAATTATTTATTAATCTCAAAAATATCTTCATAAGATATATTTTCACTTTTCAAACTCCTTGAAATAGTTTTCAAACTATCTGCCTTTCTCGGAATAAATTCCAAGTATTTCTATTTCCACTGGAATCATCAAGCACAAAACTTTTGATTTTTAAATTAATTTAAAAACACTTTATTGTAAAATATATTTAACATTTAATATAGAAAAATTACTTTAGTACTTAATTTGAAATAGTACTCTAGAAATAACTAAAATAAGATTACCCTATATCTATACATTAGATTTCTTCTTTAAACAAAATTCCAAATCATTCTTTAAATAATTATCACGATAATAGATTAACAAATTACTTACTTTAGACTTTACTTTAAAATATTTAAATTAAAACTACTTCAATACTTGATTAAAATATATACTACATGAATATTTGAAAATGATGTTACTTTATAAGTATAAAACTAGGTTTTCACTCTTTAACAAAATACTAAGTCACCTTTAAATAATTATTACAATAATAGATTAAAAAAAATTTACTTTAGAATTTTTAACATTCAGAAATAATAAATTTTCTAAAACATGCTTTTTAAAACAACCTTAAACTTTTATCTTATAATAAATTTTTTTACTTAAAACGTACTTGGCTATCCAGAGAAATATACTTCTCTTCACAACCTTTAAAAAAATAAATCACTATTTATTTTTAAACAATTTTTCTCATTCCTTTAATAAATTCCCACCTTGAATTTATTTTTCCAAATTTCCAATTTCAAACACTTAAATCAATTTCCAAATTGATTTCCGATTTACTTCATTTATTCAAAATCCTTTAATTTCAGATTTTATTCCTTAATTATGATTTAAATTACTTTTAATTGAAATACCAATTTAGATTTCTCAATTTACTTCTTATTCCTTTAAATAAATTTAAAACTTTAAGTTTAAATTAATCCTTTATTCATTTAAATTAATATCACATAATTTTACAATTCATTAATTACTGTTTATTCAAAACCTTTCCTTTTCATACTTGAAGTTAGTTATTAGTATTTAACATATTTCCATTTCTTTTTCAATTCATTCTTAATTCACTAAATTTTCTAAGATTATTTCGTTTGTAACTTTACTTCCTTTATTTTCTTTCCAAACCCAATTTATATATTTTTGGTAATTCATTATACCCAAATATACCCAATCAAATCATAACATTCAATATTCCAATATATTCATCATAGAATATCAAGTAATCACAACAGAGAATATTAAATAATAAATATTCAGGGGTCCAGTTGGATCCCTCCAGCCTGTTTTCCCTGCATCCACAGACGTTAGCATCACATAATATGCCAATTTCAAATTATACTATACTATATCACATCATTCAATTCAACCATACAATCAATTATTTAAATTTAATCACTTAAATTTTAAATTTTAAACTGAGTGAGATTAACTCACCTTAGGCCAAGATTTGTAATCCGATCCACACCGGCTTGATTTCTTTCAAAATTTAACCTTGTATAACATTAGATGATTTCATAAATATTCGAACAATTTGAGAAATAAATTTCCATTTGATAAATTTAATATAATTATTTATAATTTATTTTAACTAATGATTTAGTTTTTGAACAAAGAATTAAGTTTCGAACTGATTTTCTTTTTTTTTTTTAAAAATCTTTTAGTAACTAAAATAATTTAAATACGTTAGCAAACAGGTTAATCACCAACATACGGTGTTTTAAAATAAGCTAGTAGATTTCAAAAATGTGCATATGTATATATATCCATTTCAACTACTTAAACAAAATCTATGTGGATTTTAAAATTTAAATTTATCTACTGTTCAACGATTTAAAATCCCTACATTTTTCTCCAAATCTTATTTCTGTATATATTAAATTAAAACAATGATAATCTCCCTGTATATTTCCTTTTGAAAACATCAATGGTTTATAAGGCTTACTGTTATAAATATATAAATATTTTCCTCCAGTTAAAAGTACATATAAATTTTTAATGAAATAGACAAATCGTAAATTCAAAATCGAGACAGCGTATACCTTCCCCAAATCTCGAAGTCGCCTCCCACTGCTATGGCATCGCGTGCGACCAGCCTTCCAAGACGCGTGCCCTAAATCCACGACGACTAGGAATCCTTCCCCTTCAAACCGAGTCGCCGACCCTCCTCCCTATGCCCTGGCCACGAATGTCGTACCCTCCCCCAAATCAATTTCGGCCGAAGAAAACGCGTCCCGCCACTATGAGAATTGTTCGACTTCGAACTAGCGGATGATGCGGCCGGGAACGAATTTGATTTGATTCACTATCTCCATTGTTTTTTCGATCAGGGTTTCATTTTTTTTATTTTTTTTATTTTATTTAATTAGATTCGGCTGTACAAAGGAGAAGGGGGACATTTGATTTCAATTTGAAGAATGAAGCTGAGATGAGGTAGGTTTCGTTCGTTAATACTTTATATTTTGTTTATTATTCCTACGGGTTGGCTTCTGAACGAAGGAGAAAGGAAGACTGCGTGATGTTTATAAAAGAGGGAACACGATGGAATGGAAGTCGGCTTGCTCAGGAAGGATTTCGGCTGAAGAAAAGTTTGACAAGAAAGAATATTTTATATTTGAATTTGAATTTAAATTTAAATCGCTCCACTTTACGTAGCCTAAAATCACGAACTCCTACCGAGGTGTGCCGCTAGACGTTCCTAAAGTTATATCCCTATTCCGGACGCAACGGAAAAGGTTTCGAGCCCCAATTTGATCATATGGAGAAGATAACGTTTTAAACCAGTTATTATATTAAATTTTCGATATAGATTTCAGCACGTTTACATACCATACGCTCACATAGCAACTCCAAACTCTACGAAAATTGAAATCCAATAATAATTTAATATTATGGACCCAATGGAACTGGTTTCGTCGAATTCCAAGACTGTGCCTCGAAATGCTATTTTTAAATTCAATTCAAACTATAAAAATTTAAAACTGAACAAACCACTGTTAATTTCAATTTTACAACTTCTATTATCTTCAATGTTATCAATATAAATTTTACAAGCCTTCAAATTATTTTTAACAGGATTAAAACTGAAGATTTAATAATTTATCCAATTCTAAATTATTAAATTCAATAATTTAATTAACAATTAATTAGTGATATTTGAATTCAAGTTAAAAATTTACTTTTAAATAATTCAAATTAATTAAATATTCCAATTTTAATTGCTTAAAAATTTCTGGTCATCACAGACATGAACAACATTAGATATTCTTAGTATTTATGTAATGGTTGTTTAGCTTGAAAAGTTCAAAATAATCAACTGTATTTGAAATCAAATATTATTTTATCACTTATTATCTATGTTTATTCAATTTTTTATAATGAAATTTTCTTTGATTTTGTCAAATACTTGCTAAAAAAATTCTTGGAGACTACCGCTCCCGAACCCCCACATTTTTATGACCTCGCCAAACTTAAACCCTGACGACACTATTGCTCTTCATTAATATCTGCTAGATTCATCATTTAATGACATGTTTACGATGCTCCTAGCAATGATTCAGTTTATAGAAGATACTTATATGAACATAAACGAATTCAAGCCTATTATTACTGATTTTGATTTGGCAGATGATTTGATGGACTTTTTTGATGCAATAGAACAAAATTGACCAACCAGTACCATCATCCTATAGTATAACAAAACAAAGTAGGAGAACAACTAATAGGAAAAATATCCATTTTACATCTTTCTACATAATCTCATCTGGATGATGCTATCAATATGCAGGCCACTAGTATCTAAAATGTTTCAATGAAATAATTTGCTAAATATAAGCATATAGAATAATACATTAAAATTCCTATGTATTTAGATTGAATAAGCCTATATTAGGTTTCTTTATACTTCCTTAGAAATATCATCCACCACTACAAAATTGATAACATTTGTGGACCACTTGTTTAATTAAACAAAGCATTATGAATTAGAACCAAATTCTGTTATCCGGTAAATAAGCCACTAACATAAAACTTGTTAGAGGGAAATAGTTTTCAACTCATAAGAGCATAGGATATAAAGATAGTATACTTGAGTATCTTCGGAAGCCTTGTAGTCTACGGATATGCTAATATTTGGTTTTCCTCTAGAATCAAGATGGTAACAGTGGGACTCAATTAGTTAGAGTTATCAAATCATTCAAGCATAAGATAACCTCTAGAATCAAGAAGCTAATGGATGGTTTACCTATAAAAAAATTTGTTTTTCTTGTTAGGGTTTTATTGTGCAACTGCATTTGCAACTATAATTGGAAGACAGGGGACAGGGGACCGGGATATTCACTCAACTTTGAAAAACGGTGCAAGGTAGCTATTTGTGAAAAAACATGGAGATTGCCTTTCATTTGTTGTGTGAATTATTATGTGCTTATCTTATGTATGGAGTTACTAAACACCAAGCATCAATGAAAACAGTAAAGGTTTCAATTTACGTGAACTATCGTGCTCTTTATATCTGAATCAGGAAATGGGTCTAACATTAATTTATTTACACCATTGTTTATCTTGTTTTTTAAGGCAGAAGAATGTGAGGATTGCCAACAAATGTAGCTTGTAAACCGTGATATTCTTGACACATCAACATGTACTGTCATGTCCGCAGCTTTAACATCCCTATAAATTGTTAATCATTTTCAGATGGATCGTGTTTCTTTTAGATCCCGTTTGAAATAGAAAAACTATAACATGGCAAAGTGACTGGAAGAAGACCGGAAGGTGTCATTTCAACTAAAATTACATACCAATTGATTAGCTAATTATTTATATTATAATTCAACCAACAAAAGTGACGATCCATCTATAAGAACTGCTGATTTCTTTTGGTGCAGTAAAAGCATTGTTTTCTAAACTCAACCTTCTAAAAAACTCCAGCTACATGGACATCATTCACAAACTACACATATGCCCCAGCACATATTGCCACTTATTTTGATTCTTAGATACACGATATTTATTATTTATGAATATAACTAGACGAATAAGATAGATTTTTTCTTTTTTCAATTATTATGGATACAAGTATGTTAGACTGAAATATGGTCGCTAGCATCGAATATTGTAGTTACTGATATTCTACTACTATGATGGTAAGCATTAATGTAAAGGTAACATCATAATTGTTTAAATGATTTTTATTTTGTTTGTCTTTTTCTTAAGCTTCCATGAATAATGAGCATGCTTAAGATATATAAGTTTAAATTAGTAGAATCATGCATGTATATAGTTTGTCAAAGTTTGTCAACAACCATGAATCCATTACAGAACCTGCATATATATATATATATATATATATATATATATATATATATATATAATAAGGAAAACATATACAAACTAAGGCTAATTTGATATCTTATACTCTTTTAAATTTTGTTAAGTGTCCTTCCTTCTGGTACACGATAAATATATTGCACCCACTGGAGAATGGATAGCTCTATTTCTACTTATTAATGATGCAAAGCTATTTTATAGTTTGAAATTTCAAGTATAATGAGATTGATTAAATTTAATGTTTTTACTGTTATTAGAATGATTAATATAATTTTAAAAAAAAATTGTAATGATATCACTTTCAGTGAATATGATATCATAGTGTGGATTCAATATCTTCTTGGCATTTTAAAATACGATAAGATGTGTAGCCAATCTTTATTCATACATGCATATTTACATGTTACATCAGATACACTTGGATGGTTTGTTGCAAACTGTTGTTGTCAATAGGCAACTCGTTTAGAAATACATTTGATATACTTTTTTGATTTGTTAGCAGTTTATGATGGTTTTATCTATGATAGATTTTCTTGATCAAGTTGTAGCAATAATACATAGTATTAATCAGTAACAACAATAATGTTTGAAACCTGGTAGTTTTAATTTAAATTCGTACATAGTGTTATAGGAATCCTGTATAATACATGTATTTACATATATTTATCAAATTATTATATGTCTATGTATCTATTTTACCAATTCAGTACACACTTTGTGACTTAAGCTCCTCTTTAGTCACAAAAAGTCCGTAAAAACCATAGGGGACTCACCTCGGCAGCAATACCTTTACGACAATCTCTAAACCCTTAGATTTAGCATCCATCACCACAAACCTAGAATCGCATTTCTTCTCATTATGCACATATGTAACAACATACCCATCATCCTCGTCCCCATTTTCTTCGTCCATAGCAACAAAGACTAAAACATCCTTCTCTAAACTTTCTTTCACCACCGTACATTCTCAACTCTTTCCCACCTTCTTAAAATCAAGTTTTTCCACTCCCTTAATTTTAGGGGTCTGATATCCTATTCCTAGGTAACCATACCTATTTTTCCTTCCTACGTATCCAAGATATATATACCCACAATCTAAATTTCTTGCAAAGTTTACCATTGAAGTAGGAAGTGTACTGGTAAATATTTAGAGCTGCATGTGAAAAGCGAGGAATGGTAGCATGAATTGCATAGGACACTTCCATGATGTCTCCTCCATTCATTATTTCACCTAAGGAAGTTGAAGTAGCAAGATCAAATTTACACTATCAAGTGAATATTGTTGCATTTCCCCATATCTAACACCATATGTCTAAAAACTTGGTTTATAAAAAAAATGCAAACCTTTAGATACAATTAGTGCTAAAGGCACTATTACATCCTAAATTTATTTACTGATGTACTAAATTGTTTGAAACCTATCCCTATAGTGTCAGGCAGTCATGATAGAATGTAGAATATGGTTGTATTATTCAAAAGATAAATTGCCAAAAGAATTTTATGAATTATTATACTTCTGTTTAAATTGAATGGTACTATGTAATGTAAAGTTTGGTGCCTTTTTACTGTTATTTAAGTGAAACATTATACGTCTAGAACCATTCATAAAAATAACATTCCGTTACCTACACAATAGCTTTAACACTGTAAACACGCATATACGGCTGGGCTATTACAACTAATTTTGGAAAATAATAATACAGGTAAACTGCTATTTCCATTTTCTTAGTATTTGGTGCATGTACATTCATGTATATTTGCACATATAATTATCAATCTTCAAACATGTGATTTAATTTTTTTTTTATCAGCTGATAACAATCTACGGAGAAGCCTTGAAGAGCACGGAGGAGAAAATGGCAATACTCAAAGTTAAAAACAACAATAGAAAGTTTATTAAGATGTATTCGGTGAAGCATAGGGTATGTCACCACAACTGCAGAATTTATATGCTTTGATGATATTATTATATAAATAAGAGTAGCTTGTGTTGTTAACTCAAGGCAATGGATTCTATGACACTCATACGTTACAATTTTTAGAATATCAATGTCTAGTTGTCAGTACAGATTGTTCCTCAAGCTCGTTCTCTGCATTTTTCATTGTATCATCCGAGTTTTATGTAGTGCATGTATTTTAGTTTCTTTTTTGCGTTTCTTTATCAAATAGTTTTACAGATTAGATTAGTTTCCTGCAACTTTTTGTTGCAACTTGAGTTTGAGCAAACACAGTATTACATAACTAGAACCTCCCATGGTTTACTATTGGGGAATTTGAAAATTTTACCCTCACTGGAATTGCTGATATTCATTTTCTTCTTTCACAGCAGATCACGAGACAAGCATATTTGCCTAGAATTTTGGTTGAATTGAAATACTGCTGTTTAATTGCTATCAAATACAAGAAGAGAGGTGAGTTGCAAACTCACAACTATCTCTATTATAAATTTATTTATTTAATTTGTTATTAGTTAAATTGTTGATTGCATTGATCTTAAATTTGATTGGGATATTTGCATAATTTGTTACCTTGACTCGTTCATCATTCACTGCCTTTATGCTTTAAAATTCATGTCACAGAATGTTTGTAGCTATATTTTAGCATGTCCTTGCTCTGTTGCCTTGTATTGATGAGTAGTGACACCCAATGCCTTGCATAATTGAACACATTAGTTTGGATCAAATTGAAAATCTCCTTCTCATGAATAGTAATTTCTTTTGTTGCTTAAAATTGCCACGTCCCTCTTTTGTTATTTTTCTTTGGAAAGTCAAACACTCCATTGTCAATTTGCCTTGAATGTTTAAATGTGCCATGTTGCCTTGAATTTGTCATTACCATTTTACTTTAAAATGGTCACGTCCCTTATTGGCTATTGCCTATACTCGTTTTGTCACGTCCACAAGCTTGCACTTTTTTCTTTTCTTTTCTTTTCTTTTTCATTGTTATGCATGTAGCATATTTACATGTCCCCATCTAATGCTTTGAGTTTTATTTCATCCTTCATGTGCCTGTTGTACTGAAAATATGGTTATGCACTTATTTGTTACCCTACTGCCTTGGAAATTTTTCGCATATTGCCTTGAGTTAGCTGCTGAATTGCGAGCTGATAGCTAACATGCACAGTGCTTGATCGTAGTATGTTACTAGTGACATTGTTTACAAGAGCAATTATTTGGAAATGAAACCATATTAACACATGTGTTATTGTAGATGATTGCATTGTGTGTTTAAAAACGATGATGAGTTGTAAGATTTATTTTTTGTACCAGTTGTTATGAGTTTTTTACATTACTTATTTTCTTCCTTTCAAGAATTGTTTGAAAACTATGGTTTTATAAATATATCAGGCCTTGGAAGAACAATGCAAGAATGATCAAAGAAGATTTTGTCTACAGAGATACATCACATTCTAGGATTGAGGGTGTAGAAACTGGTGCTGATGCTGCTAAGTTTCTTCTTCTTAGTACAAATTCAGTTCCCACCTCCCACTTCAGTAGTAAACTTTGAATATGTATTCTGGGATTGGATGTTAACTTTGAACTATGTTGTCTTTTGTTATCATGGATATGTATTGAATTTGGTAACTCATGTATTGAACTTATTTTTTGTTAATTGATACTTTATTTTGTTATCATGAATATGCATTACATTTGCTGATTATTGTATTTTTTCGTTCATACATTGTTCAAATTGTTATCTATTTAAAGAAGATTCATTTTTTTGTTATTATTAAAATGTAATAGTATGGTGCATCAAATATATAGTAAAATAAAGCATAGTTCCTAAAAAGCGTTATAACTATATGACATAAGTGCTATAAAAAAATAATGCAATGTATGAGGTTACTGTCAAAGGATAGCACCAAATAGGCGTTATTGTATCTACGCATTTTATAACGGTATATATATGTTGTAAATGGATGTACAATATACCATAAACATGTTGATATATAGCACAAAATAGGCACTATAGAATAATTTTATAACAGCTGTATCATGCTACGAAATCAAACTCTTTTATAGCGACATTTTGTGTTATAAATATGCGGTTCTTTTTTATAACATGTCGATATACAGCATTTATCAAACCACTATAGTCGTGTTTACTAGTGGCTATATGCTGCTACAAAAGACTATTTTTCTTGTAGTAGGAAGTAATATTTACTAAACTCCTAAAAAAAGCTTGAAAAAACTTCAAACCCAGACCATAGAACGTCTTGTTCTTGCTGCGATAGTGATTTGTAAGCTTGAAAAGGTGTTAGATGAGTCGTTCATGTAACTTAGAGAGGATACCCAAGGGTTGCTTTCCAAAATTAATCAAATAGTTAAAGAAAAAGAACCACTTAATGATTTTATACTGCGCCGGTGGCAATATACCATAGAGAGCGGTTCCTCCCACCCGATAGTTCTCACTTGGAGTGGTTTAGGATTAGGCTTAGTAATCTAAATAAGGGGTGAGCTTAATGTATTGTTACTACTTTTGTATGCGAATTCATTACATTTTCCATATATAAAATTGGTCCTTATGTGATATATTGTTCCAAACATTGCTTTGTGGGAAACGATGTAATACTAATGTGAATGGATCTTAAGGCTACTCTAAACTAGAGGGGGTGAATAGTATTTTATAACTTATATAGAACATTTTTGGAATATTTCAAGATTTAAATTCAAAAATAAATAATCAACACAGGCAAGCAACCATAGATATATGTATATAAATATAGTAAAAATAAAGTAAGAGAGATGACACTAGGAGGTTTACACTAGTTCAGATTAGCAAATCCTACATCTAATCATGTTCAGTATATGTATAGAATTCCTTTCCAACGCCTACTTTAAATAGATAGCAAGGAAACCAAAATACAGTCTCGGTTTCAAGGCAATGAGATACACCCTCTTGATTTTTGATTTCAGGGTAGACTCTCTTGATTTAATCGGAAAACAAGATCACCTGCTTGATTTAAACAGACAACAAGCACACCCATATCTACTTGATTTGAACGGGCAACATGCATACCCACTTGATTTGAATGGGCAATAAGCACACCTAAACAAATAATAGTAGAGGGTTGTTGATTCCAAATACATATTGTTGTACTTTGGATACAAAATATACTATAGCCCTTTAATAGCACTTTGACCTTTGATCATTGAATTGATGAGAGAATACTTTCAAATCAATGAGTAGATTTTAGAGAACGAATGTAGTAAAGTAGAGATTTAATTTGAGTGGATTTGAAAAGTATAAAAAGTGGATTTTTTGAAATCTATAATGAGAATTTGGGTAAAAGAAACCAAAGAAAGCAGTTTATAAATTCCTTTTTCCAGTCCTATTTGTATAGTGTATGAAGGGACAAGCTTATTCGTGAAGAAATATAACCAAATATCAAAACTATTCAAAATTCAAAAGACACCTCTTCAACGGTACATATGTCGACATACCTATGTAGCCTATGTTGACATACCCTTGTTAATTTTGAAAAACAATAATCCATTTAAAGTTTATAAAATTCTAATAGTTTGTAAAACTTCTAAACATGGTTTTTTAAATACTTTTAGTATATAAAACTCTTATAAAATATATTATAAATATTTAGATATTAAAATAAATAATTTAATAATAGGTATTTCAAAAGATGAAGTTGTTATTCAAGGACTTTAACAAATTAATTTAATGACTATTGACTATAAACTGTAGTCTTGACCTTTATATATCTTCGTCCTTAAACTCGTGAGTCTTTAGATTCCTTGATCATCCCTGAATCTTTATCTCTAGTCTTTTACTTATTAATCTTCAAAACTGATTATCCTGTACTTGTATAAACTTGTATAATGTCCTGTAAAATATTCTATACAGCTTGGAAAATTACTAGTACCTATATTTATATGGTTGTCATAGTCAAAATGAATATTTGTGGTGTTAACATGCTTTGTATAACTTGATTTCTTTAATACCAAACTCTAATTACTACCAACTAGTTTAATCCTCGTGGGCCTCCTTCTAAGTTTACCAGAGCCTTTGAATCCAATGAACCTTTGGTTCCCACCATTTATGGCCCAGGTGACATAGATGTGCCTAAGTTTGAGCTTATGGGTATAACTTCTAACACGGCCTTGGAGGAATAGAATTTCCATTTAACACTTACTAACGAAGGGTTTGAAAGAGACTTGAGAAATTCCATTTCAAAGCATTAAGAAGCTAAGGTTGCACTAGAGCACCAGCACAAATATAATGTCAGATCATGCACTAAGTTGGATGTTGCAAACTCCAAAGTGACCAAATTACAGTAAGCACTAAAGGAGAGTGAAGCACTTTATAGGATTGTCTATGAAGATAAGATACAAAAATTGAAGAAGAGTATAGAAAACATGTCTCTTTAGGTTGCCCATCAATATGAAGAGAAGGAGGATGCTGAAGAAGAAGAGTCAACAAAAGGGTCTTAGCTTGTGTGTAGCACCTTCTCCTCCTGCAAGCATTGACACTTCGTTAGTGGATGAGTGGAAGAGGAATGAACCACACTACAAAAGTAAACTCAATGAGTTGGAAGCCCACTATAAGTGCCAGATAGAGCTTCCTCGCTCACAGAGGAAAAGGTGGAAGGTAGATGCTCTCAAATATTTTGGTGGTTTTTCTAGAGACTCATAAAGACAAGGGCTGAGTTGATGAAGACTCCAGAAAGGACAAAGGAGACCACTATGCTAAAGATTTATGAACTCAAAAATCAATTAAAAGAAGCTTAGGCCACTCCCAGTGTTGCAGCTATACCTACTACTACACCAGGGTGGGATCAAGTTGCCGATCTTGAAGAAAAGTGTAGGAAAGAGAATGTTAGATATAAGATAGGAGCAGATATCTCTACAATGAGCCTGTAACATCCCGCCTTTTCATACGTTTAAGCAGACACACAGGTCGACTCTAACTGTACAGTAGGTCAGATTGTTATTGGGGTGAATAAGAAAAACAAAGAAAGAAAACAAAACAGAATCTCACAGCGGAATGACAAAATATAATAATCAAATAACAGTTCATAAAGCTGTTTTACAAAACATTTGATTATACTTATATAACACAGAATCAGAGTTATACATACCAAAGAATAATGAATAACAATGCAGCAGAAAAATGTGATGTAATGGAACAATATAGTAAATAATAGTAATAAAATCTTCGTCTTCATCCTCTAGAAGTAAGGTCTTCAAACCCTGAAATGCTCAGGCTGACCCGAGCGAATTGAAAAGACAAAACACTCGAGTCAAAACTAAAGGATCTTATGTAAGTTAAATCAACGGTAAATACTATGAGTGGAACAGCGTCAGAGATGTTTGCAAGATTTGACATCTCATATCCAGTGTATAACGTGAGTACAATAACATAAGAGATGCTCGGGATTCACACCTCCTAAGGATCCGTTAAACTATTTGCTATGTAGTAATATACGCTATTATAATATTGTCTATTAGTAAAGTAAACATACTTCAAAATGGCGTTAAGGCTTTACATTTTCCACCTTAACACGTACAAAGTGCCAGTAGTCTATATAGTAACATTATACCTCCTGATCGGATAACAATCAACATCCATCACAAACATCATCCAAAACAATCCATAAATATCAATATAGAAACTGATAATAAATAACAGGTATTTAACTGGCAGTTTATATTCAATAATAAATTAAATAACTATTTTATCCAAATAAATTCAAATTAACTGAGATGATGATTCAAAATATGTCAAACAGTCATAAATAGATTTCTAATCATATCACAAATCAATTTAACAAACATAAGAAATTTTAGAAGTTGTGAGTGGGTTAAACACTCACCTTTTGAATTTAAATTGAACTTAAATCCAATTTAAACCTAAAATTTGAACAGTCTCATAATTTGTCCGAACCAGCATCAAAGTGTTCAGAATTTCAATATGATCCCAATGCAAGAAACCACACCCAAATCCGAGTTCGTATGTGAAAGTTATTCGAGTTAGAAAATTAATGATTAAAATAAATAAAAGAAAAATAAATAGGAGAAAAATTACCGGGCCATGTCACAGACTCATCTTCCTCCAAGAAAACCTAACGCCCGCATGACCTACCCTCCCGCCGCCTTAGTCCAAAAAATGCCTCGATCGCGATGCCTACGAACCGCCAGAAAACCGCCTAGCCCCCAGCTCCTCCTCTACAGCCTCACGAATCCCTCCCCCCAGGTCCATGTACTTCGCCAATCGACAAGGTAAATTGCAGCCTCCCAATGAGACAAAGCCCTAATCGAATTAAATGCGGCAATCTGGCCGTTGAATCGGCCAACTACCCGCGTCGATGAACTCCCCTCGTCGATCTTCACCCAACAGTACCATCAATTTGTCGATCAGGAGGAGTTGATTTCGACGCAATAGATGGTCGAAAATAGTTCTTCAATTTCTGGATGAACAGTCATTCAATTTGGAGAACGAACTACAGATATGAGATGCGCTCGTCAAGAGCTTTAAATCGATATATAATTCGATATAGTTTGAGGAGATTTAATTTGAAGTTGAATTTTGATTTGAAATTGCAATTGGGAATTAGGATTTGTATGTCATTGGAATGAGGAGCTGAGAAGGAGATGTACGTACAGACAAATGAGAATAAGGAGCAGCTAGAGTTTATAACGAGGTATTTATAGGTAGATCAGAAATAGAAATGAATGGACACGATTTGATTGAATGATACACGGCCCGTAAAACCCGTTTCGACTCTGGAACGAAAATGGGTCAACCCATATATCGAAACCCCACATCATGTTGCACCCTCCAAGTGCATAGGCAGGCTCATATGTCCCTGCGGGGGTTGGTGCAGTCGAGAGGCTGGCCGTAAAGGTAGAACACAGGCACAGCTGCATGCTACGGTGGGCGTTACCCCACTGGCAGGTGGTCCGTTACATTTGGTATCAGAGCAAGGTTTTGCGATAAACCTTAGCTTTGTAGGGTTTGACTCTTTATTAATAGGGTAGTAATACCCTATGATGAGTCACTAAGCATATATATATGAGAGAGCGTATCTGTTAGTGTTATAAATGGTTTTGATATTGTGTTAATTTGTTCTGTTTTGTATTTATAAATTCTAGTTGGTGCATAGGACGTTATGACATCAATAGGGATTTCTAAACACTTAATAGGAAAGACCGACATAATATTTGTTTTGAAATATAGGTAAATGAAATAATTTTGCCTATTGTATATTTTTATATATAAAATAATAATTTTATAAATGATATATTTGGTCGTAATATATATTTGTTGGCAGGTAGTGAAATTTATAAATATTGGTTGTAAAATAAAATTTACAAATAAAATAGAGTAAAATTGGAAATTTAGAACTTAAGTTCCGAGATTTTGAAACTTTCTTTCGAATAAGTATGAGATATTATAATAATAATATTATTATTAGAAGTTTTTTTCGATATAAATATTTTAGTATAATTTGAAAGAATTCTTTTACAGAAATTTTGGAAAGAAATAAGTTCTGTACACTCCTCTTTGTCGTTGGAAAATAATTTCGGTGATGAGTGCACGCATCATCAACAATCATTTCGAGTTTCAAAGTGGGAATGCCACTGTAGTAGTAAAAACTACAGATTTATTTTGATAAAAATAAATAAATTTCAAGTTGTTTTAAATATAATGGGATATATATAAAGTGTAAGTGTATACGTCTATCTATTATTTTTAAATTATTTGAAATGGAACCCGACATTTAATTTTTAAATTTTTATAAATTAGAGATTTCAATTAAAGTTAAAAGTAAGAAGTTAAATGCTAATTGTAACTGTAATAAATAAGAAATTTGAAATCTGTAATCTGCAATATAAAAAGGATATGAAAAATAAGAAATGTTAACTATTAGATATTTAGTTAATTAAAAGAAATGAGATAAACTTGTGTAATTTTCGATTACATTCTTAAAGACATATATAACTTATCAATTTTAAAAGTTGAAATGTTAAAAGAATATGTATTGGAAAGTTTACAAGTAAAACTTATGGAATGAAAATGTACAATGAATTTGCTTTCATAAATAAGAATTCAATGTCATAATTATTTAAACATAAAATATAATTGAAAATGTACTGTATAAAATGTAATGGAAAGTAGGTATGGTAAGTAAATAATTGTAAATTTATGTTAGTGAATTGATATGATAAATAGTTGAATTGAACCTGAATACTATAAATGAATGAATTATAAACTTAAGTTAATGTTTAAAGTTATTCATAACTAAATAGGTAGAAAGATGGATATAGTAAGTAAAACATCTTAAGTTTAAGTTAATATTTGAAACCATTGATAAATAAAAGAAATGAATGTAAATAAATGAAATTCAATAATGAATGAATGAATATAATGCAATAAAAAGAAATTTACATGATGTGAATAAATGAAAATTAACTTTTGTAAGCAATAAATGAAAGTAAATGAAAATAAATTTTGAATGAATGAATGGGAATTTTTTTTGAAATAGATGTAAAATTAAAGGAGGTAATCACTGAATGAAGAAAAGAAAGAAAATAATGAATGAACCCTAAATCTTATGAGAAAAAAAGAGAGAATAAACTTAAATATTTGAAATGTGTTGTTTGTTGGGTTGGTAGTTATTTGGGAAAAGATATTTCAAGTTGCTTAGAATGTCTGAATAATCTATTGAGTTTAGCTATGACTGTTGAGTAAATGATATACTTAGTAGTTATTTCTCATTCCGGGTGATTAAAAGTGTCTTAACCTGAACAAACTATTTGTTTTGTTTGCTATGAATGGATGGCTGATTTTATTGAGTTCATGTGATGGTTGTATATTGTGATTGCAAATGATGGTTGTTTTGATAGATTTGTTTGTTAGTGGATGAAACAAAATTAATATTTCATTTTATATAATTATTAACTCTTTTTAGATTATATAAGTGAAATATAGGTTATGGAAGCAATTGCTACTGCTTTTGGTTTCATAAAATCAGCGTTAATCGCCCGAAAAATAGGTACGTTTTCGGATTACGGTTTTAAAGCATTATTATATTATTTTTCTCATGTGGGATATAGTATTTTGGAAAATATATGTTATATATTGTTATATTTGATATTATAATTTCTCCCCAGCCTCCCCATATAAAGGAGACTCTGTCGGAATTTTCTGAAAATTTTGGACTTAGAAAATTTTATGAAATATTTTCCAAAATTTTTGTTACCTGAATATAGAAGGATTTAATGGTTATAAATTGATATATTTAATTTGAATCACTAAATTTTGTAAATTTACATTTTATAAATAATATTTTTGAATAAGATATGGATTACTTAATTACTTCTTTCCCTCCTTTTTCCTTTTCGGGACAAAAAATTTTGAGTAGGGGAGAGCGTAACAACCCGTAAATTTCGATAATTAAATTTGTTTATTTAATAAGATTTTTGTAATTTAATTTGGAAATAAATAAAAACTTTGTAATTTAATAATTAAATGAATGTTAAAATGAAATGTAGAAATGGCAATTAAAACTAATTTTTGACAATTGGAGTGAAATCCCAATAATGAAATAGTGTAAATTTTCGCACTTGGTTAAAAAATTGAAAATAAGTGAATAAGGGAAAGCATTGTATAAATAAATGAACTAGTATAATAATGGTAATCGGATGAATTCAGTATTATGTAAGTAATTATAATAATTAGTTGAATATATAATAAACTTAAGTGTAAATTAAAGATTATGATAGCAATTTTTATAAATTACCTATTTAATTTGTCAATGAAATTAGTTGGGAATCAATTACATTTAAATGAAAGTAAATGTTCATTAATATGAGAGAGGTTAGTAATTGTAAGGTGTGAATGTAATAAAATAAAGGGAAATGTATATTGTTTTCATAGATAAATTAAAGGAATGAAAACAAGTTGGATAAATTAATTGAGATATTAATTATAATAAATGTATATATGGACAAATTCAATATAATTGAAATTAATAAGGAAAGATGGAAATTTGAATATATTGATGTAATGAAAGAAAAATGAATATTAATAAGGTTTATAGAGTAATATAGACTTAATAAAAAGATTTGAATCGAATCAAATCAGTTTATTTAAAATTAATTAATTGGAATTCAATCTATAACAAATGGGTTAAACGGTAAGTAAATGAAATTAAATACTATGTTAGTTGAAATTAGGATGAAATGGGAAATATTAATATAATAAAATAAACCAATGGTAATTATACCCATAAAAAGATAATTGGTTGAATAACAAGATTGAGAAATCAAATAAAGGGATTTCTTGGAATTCCAATTGATAATTAATGAATTTACTGGAATTGAAATTTGATATTGTAGTTGGTGAATAAATTTACTTTAAATGGATATAGAAATTTGTTATAAAGGATTTTAACTTACTAAAGTAATCCAAGATGATAAAAATTATAAATTAGAGAATTTGAATGAAACAGTGATTTAATTTAATTTAATATTTATTATTTAATTAACTGATATATAGCCATTTTGACCACTGACTGGGATATCGACGAAACCAGTTTCATCGGATCCATAACAGTGAATTATTGTAGGATTTTAAGTTTCGTAACGATTGGTCTTGTCGTTTGATCGTACGGGTTCGAAACGCCTAGAAATCGATTTAATTGAAATCAGTTTGAAATAACTTGATTTTCGCATAACTTCTTCATACGATGGAATTTGGACTTGAAACATGTTCCATTGCGTTTAAAATATTTAAAAATAATACATAGATGTATACACTTACACTTTATTATCCCATTATATTTAAAATAGAGAGGGGAGTAAAGAACTTATTTCTTTCCAAAATTTCTGTAAAACAATTCTTTCAAATTATACTGAAATATTTATATCGGAAAATACTTCTAATAATATTATTATTATATCCCAAAATTATTCGAAAGAAAGTTTCAAAACCCTGGAACTTAAGTTCTAAATTTCCAATTTTACTTTATTTTTATTTGTAAATTTTATTTTACAACCAATATTTATAAATTTCACTACCTACCAACAAAGATATATTACGACCAAATATATCATTTATAAAATTATTATTTTATATATAAAAATATACAATAGGCAAAATTATTTACCTATATTTCAAAACAAATATTGTGTCAGTCTGTCGTATTAAGTGTTTAGAAATCCCTATTAATGTCATAGCGTCTTATGCACCAACCAGAATTTATAAATACAAAACAGAACAAATTAACACAATATCAAAATCTTTTATAACACTAACAAATATGATCTTTCATATATATACACACACGCACACTCAACGACTCATCATAGGGTATTACTACCCTATTAATAAAGAGTCAGACCCCACAAAGCTAAGGTTTATTGCAAAACCTTGCTCTAATACCAAATGTAACATCCCGCCTTTTCGTACGTTTATGCAGACACATATGTCGAATCTAACCATACAGAAGGGTGGATTGTTATTGGGATGAATTCGAAAAATAGAGAAAGAAAGAAAACAAAACAGAATCTCGCAGCGGAATAATAAAATATAATAATCAAATAACAGTTCATGAAGCTGTTTTACAAAACATTTGATTATACTTATACAACACAGAATCAGAGTTACACATACCAAGCATAATAAATAACAATGTAGCGGAACAATGTGATGCAGGGGAACAATATAGTAAATAATAGTAATACAATCTTCATCTTCGTCCTCCAGAAGTAAGGTCTTCGAACCCTAAAATGCTCATGCTGACCTGAGTAAATTGAAAAGAAAAACATTCGAGTCAGAACTAAAAGATCTTATGTAAGTTAAATCAACGGTAAATATTATGAGTGGAATGGCGTTAGAAATGTTTACGGGATTTGACATCGCATATCCAATGTCCAACGTGAGTGCAGTAACTTAAGAGATGCTCGGGATTCACATCTCCTAAGGATCCATTAGACTATTTACTACGTAGTAATATACGCTATTATAATAATGTCTATTAGTAAGGTAAACTCACTTTAAAATAGCATTATGGCTTTACATTTTCCATCTTAACACATACATAGTTCCAGTAGTCTATACAGTACCGTAATACCACCTGATCGGGAGGCTACCAGAGGATACTCCATAGGTATGACACAAAACTAAAATCGTACAAGGCACGCTAAGGTAGGTGACACGACACAACGAGGCAATGCCAGGGTAGATATACCAATTGCGCATCCGGGGTAGGGGTGATGCATAGCCGCAGCTACCACCCACCTCGAGCCACACTTCCGAAAATCAAAGGTGCGCACCAATCAATTACAAAGTAATAGAATGGCGTACAAAGAAGTATGTCCGATAAGAGGAGCTACCTTACTGGCCCGAGAATCGCTCATGTTTTAGCCACCTTATGCCAACTCACGGGAGTCGGGTCCACGTACGTACCTCAATAGAACGTCGCCACCATCCTACTTCATTCTGGAATCTCCACCGCGTACACGGTTGTCAAAGTGTTTTCGGTATTGACATAGTGTATGCCCATATTCGATCCCGGTCTCTTTAACAACCCAACGTTATTATAACACCGTGGTCATTTAAAAATAGTTTATACTTCAAAACCAAAATATCATTATCATTACAAAACCATATCAATACGATATCATTTCCATTTCAAACCCAAATACGATATCATTTCCGTTTCAAATATATATCCATTTTCAGAATCATAGCATTTCAAGGTTATAACACTTTCGAAGCCAAACACTTAAAAATATAACATTTTCAAAACATAATACCTTGAAATTCATAGCTTCGAAACCATAACTTTCACCACTTAAACAGTTTAGATATTCAAATAGTATATATAATAAAATAGTTTTAAATTTAAAATTACTTTATAAACTAATATAATTTCCACAACTTCACAAATTGATTCAGATCAACTTGGATCCAAAATTCAATTTATATCAAATCTCAATTCATAAATTTCAACTCAATTCAGTTTTCAATAAACCCCTTCAATTTATATCGATTTCAAATACAGATTTGAACCTTAAATAAACCATTTCAATTTCCATATATTTCAAAGCCTTAAGTATTCCACCATTTCAAAACTAAATTTGATAACTTCATATACCTTAAATTTAACTTCATTATTATTCAGTTTTAAAATATTTACTTAAAAAATCCAATATCTTTTAAATAAACCCCAAATACTAAATGTTCCTTCAATTAATTTAAACTTGAGATATTCATTTTAAATCGTCTTAAACGAAATCAAGCTATAAAAATCATACCTTTTAAAATTTCAAATTTAGTAAATTTCACATCGAACTTATTTGAGCTTAATTCTTAAATAAGTTCAATTTTAAATAAATTTCAAATTTATCTTCCAACCTTAATTTACTTAAATCGTTATAAACTCTATATTATAATATAATTTAAATACTTAACCATATTATCTTCAATAAAAATCAAACTTATTATTAAACTTATTATGTATTAATTTTTTATATATAGCTTAAAATCAAGAATAAAATAACATTTATATAATATCTAAAATCAATATTCATATAAAACCATATATTTCTTTACAAAACCATAGAAATCATTTCAAAAATATTTTTATATATAGATCATGGTGTCTATATATAATTTTCTATCCTATGGTCAAGAATCCGCAATTTAATACTTTACGGTTGTATGTCATTTCAAACCGCAACCGCAAATTAATAATAATCCATAACGAATTGGTAGTTTGTAATAATATAAATTAAACATCCATTCAACCAATATCAACAATCAACGTCCATCACAACCATCATCCAAAACAATCCATAAATATCAATATAGAAACTGATAATAAATAACTGGTATTTAACTGGCGGTTTATATTCAATAATAAATTAAATAACTGTTTTATCCAAATAAATTCAAATTAACCGAGATGATGATTCAAAATATGCCAAACAGTCATAAATAAATTTCTAATCACATCATAAATCAATTTAACAAACATAAGAAATTTTAGAAGTTGTGAGTGGGTTAAACACTCACCTTTTGAATTTAAATTGAATTTAAATCCAATTCAAACTCAAAATTTGAAAAGTCTTAGAATTTGTCCAAATCAGCGTCAAAGTGTTCAGAATTTTAATACGATCCCAACACAAGAAACGGCACCTAAATTCGAGTTCGTATGTGAAAGTTATTCGAGTTAGAAAATTGACAATTAAAATAAATAAAAGAAAAATAAATAGGAGAAAAATTACCAAGCCGCGTCACAGACTCATCTTCCTCCAGGAAAACCTAACGCATGCGTGACCTACCCAACCGCCGCCTTCACTAGAAAAATGCCTCGATCGCGACGCCTACGAACCGCCAGAACACCGCGCCTGGCCCCCCGCTCCTCCTCTCCAGCCTCGCGAACCCCCCAGGTCCACGTAGCACGTCGATCGATGAGGTAAACTGCAGCTGCCCCATGAAACGAAGCCCTAATCGAATTAAATGCGGTGATCTGGCCGTTGAATCGACCAAGTACCCGCGTTAATGAACTCCCTCGTTGATCTTTAACCAACAGTACCATCAATTTGTCGTTCAAGCGGAGTTGATTTCGACGCAATGGATGGTCGAAGATAGTTCTTTAATTTCTGGACGAATAGTCGTTCAATTTGGAAAACGAATTACAGATCTGAGATGCGCTCGTCAAGAGCTTCAAATCGATATATAATTCGATATAGTTTGAGGAGATTTAATTTAAAGTTGAATTTTGATTTGAAATTGCTATTGAGAATTAGGGTTTGTCTGCCATTGGAATGAGGAGCTGAGAAGGAGATATACGTACAGACAAATGAGAATAAGGAGTGGCTAGGGTTTATAATGAGGTATTTATAGGTAGTCAGAAATAGAAATGAATGGATATGATTTGATTGAACGATGCACTGCCTGAAAAACCCATTTCGACTCCGGAACGAAATTGGGTCAACCCATATATCGAGATAGATTTTTTGAATATTTTAAACGCAATGGAACAGGTTTCAAGTCCAAATTCCATGGTATGAAGAAGTTATGCGAAAATCAATTATTTCAAATTGATTTCAATTAAATTGATTTATAGGCATTTCGAGCCCGTACGATCGAACGACAAGTCCAACCGTTACGAAACTTGAAATCGTACAATAATTCACTGTTATGGATCCGATGAAACTGGTTTCGTCGAAATCCGAGTCAGTGGACAAAATGGCTATATTTCAGTTAATTAAATACGTAAATATTAAATTAAATTAAATCATTGTTTCATTCAAATTCTCTAATTTATAATTTGTATCATCTTGGATTACTTTAGTAATTTAAAATCCTTTGTAACAAATTTCTTTATCCATTTAAAGCTAATTTATTCACCAGCTACAATATCAAATTTCAATTCCAGTAAATTCATTAATTATCAATTGGAATTCCAAGAAATCCCTTTATTTGATTTCTCAATCTTGCTATTCAACCAATAATCATTTTATGGGTATAATTATCATTGGTTCATTTTATTATATTAATATTTCCCATTTCATCCTAATTTCAATTAACATAGTATTTAATTTCATTTACTTACTGTTTAATCCATTTGTTATAGATTGAATTCCAATTAATTAATTTCAAATAAACTGATTTGATTCGATTCAAATCTTTTTATTAAGTCTATATTACTCTATAAACCTAATCAATATTCGTTTGTCTTTCATTACATCAACATGTTCAAATTTCCACCTTTCCTTATTAATTTCAATTATATTGAATTTGTCAATATATACATTTATTATAATTAATATCTCAATTAATTTATCCAACATGGTTTCATTCCATTAATTTATCTATGAACAAAATATACATTTCCCTTTATTTTATTACATTTACACCTTACAATTATTGTCCTCTCTCATATTAATGAACATTTAGTTTCATTTAAATGTAATTGGTTCCCAACTAATTTCATTGACAAATTAAATAGGTAATTTATAATGATTGTTATCATAATCTTTAATTTACACTTGAGTTTATTATATATTCAACTAATTATTATAATTACTTACATAATACTGAATTCATCCAATTACCATTAATTATACTAATTCATTTATTTATACAATGCTTTCCCTTATTCACTTATTTTCAATTTTATAACCAAGTGCGAAAATTTACACTTTTTAATTTTGGGATTTCACTAAAATTGTCAAAAATTAGTTTTAATTACCATTGCTACATTTCATTTTTAACATTCATTTCATTATTAAATTACAAAGTTTTTATTTCTTTCCAAATTAAATTACAAAAATCTTATTAAATAAACAAATTTAATTATCGAAATTTATGGGTCGTTACAGAGCCATTGACGTCTTTAATTATTTTTACTATGCACTCGACCTAAGCATTCTCTATAATGAACAGGGATTCGTGGTGATTATGGAGAATTCGACAGGCCCGTGGACGGATGCCAACTATGACCCTAGAAGACTTTTGATATCAGAATGGACCATCCGCTGGAGAGCATTCCTTAGACACGATACTTTATAGTTGTAGTAGTATTTCGAGACTTGTAGTTTAGAACAACTTCTAAGTTATAAAAATCATTCTTTTTTGTTGTATACATATTTTTAAAGGTGTCATGTATAGTAAAGGAGTAAAAGTACCTTATGGGCTTTAGCTTTTCTGTGCTTTCCTTTCATTTTGTTTGGACTTGCTTGCCTTCTAGCGTCGCATCTGCCTTGTGTTCGTGTGCTTGGCACAGCCTTCTCCGCTATTTGGGGGCAGATTGTTATCTTTATTCATACACATGACATATCTGCTTCGTTGTTGAGGGGCAGACTATTTATGACTATGAAGTCAGGTCGCATATTTATAATCTTTCAAACTCATGCGCATAATTTTATTTTGTATTGGTTTAGGTCTTCTAATGTCCTTACGTCCAATGTGATTATTCGGCTGAGAAGCTGAGTCATGTGTGATATGTTAGCAAAATTAACATAGAGAGATTGTTATACTAGTTCAGGCCATCCAATATCCCTACGATTAGTTCATTATATAACTATTTTATAATAATTACAATGTCTATTATTTTGACATACAAGTAACACTGCTTGTACAAGGTAAGTTTTGAGATACCCTAAATTCCAAATTCTTAGAACTAGGTTTCCATAAGGCCTTGAGAGTCATTAAGCTCCATTAACTAAGGCTTCTGCTATGACTAGGGTCCTTCCTAATTTGGACCTAAGGCCCCATCTAGTGGGTCCTTGGTGTTAGCTACCACTTTTTGCGGTACCAGGTCTCTCTTATAGAAATTTCTATCATTGAGTCCAACATTGTAATTTTTTGCCATCCTTTATCGATATGCAGCGGATCGGGCTGATATCTCATATCTTCTCTCTTGAATAAGATCGAGAGCGGCTTCTTTTTATTCCATGTTTTTTCTGCTACATATGATATTATTTTGTGTGATGGAATTTTTGTTTCAATTGAGAGCATTGCTTTGCACCCGTAGGTTAAGGAGAAAGGTCTGTGGCCAATAGGAAACCTAGATGAGATATCCCATAGTACTAAAGATAACTCTTTCGCCCATTTACCCTTAGCCTTTTGTAGTTTTTCTTGAGGGGTTTCTTGATGATTTTGTTTGCTTCTTTGACCTATCCATTTGCTTAAGGAGTGTGATGGAAGAGAAACTTTTTATTATTCCATTCCTTTTAGAAAGCTCCGCAACCTCCTTACTTTCAAATTGAGTTTCGTTGTCTGAAATTATTTTATGGTGGATTCAAAACCTGATAATTATATTTCTCATGACCAAAGAAACTATCTTCTTTGCAGTGATTGTTGCTAAGGGTTCTGCTTCCACCCACTTTGTGAAGTAATCTATTGCCACCACAGCATAATTTGCTTCTCCTTTTGACACGGGTAGTCGTCCTATTAAGTCTATGCTCTATATATCAAATGGCCATAGGCTGACTAATGGGATGAGCTAGTGGAATGGTTGTCTTGGGATACTGGAAAACCTTTGACATCTATCACATCTCCTTACATATTCTTGTTCATCCTGAAGTGTAGTGGGCCATAAGTACCTATGCCTTAGAACTTTCTTCACTAACTTAGCCCCTTTGTGGTGATCCTAGCATTGCCCTTCATGTACTTCACCTAGGACTTATACTTCTTCTTTGGAAACGCATCTTAGATAAGCGGTAGAGTACTTTGTCTTGTATAATATGCCATCAAAGAAGAAAACGTACGGAGCTTGATATCTTATTTTATAGGCCTCATTCTTGTTTGAGCAAAACTTTGTTTATCAAGAATTGTTTGATAGCAGTCATCCATGATTCCTCCTCTGCTTGTTAAGAGATAGGCATGATTAGGGACTTCTCTTGACTCTCTATTGTTTCGTGATCTTAGGCTTCTCTAATGGTAGCTCATTGGGCTCTAGTTAGAACTAGTATTTAATTAGCCTCGGTGATGCTTGATTCAGCTAGACGGCCTATCAAAATGACTTTCATTTCATTCGCCACTTTAATGCTTGGAAGTTTGGCCACTGAGTCTGCGGAAGAATTATTCGCATGTAGAATTTTCTCTATATCAAATTATTCAAACTACCCTAGTTACACTCTAGAAAATTCCACATATTTAGCTAGAGTCGGCTCTTTCATTTGGTAATTACCTTGCACTTGGTTCACAACTAATTGGGAATTGCTATGAATTTTATATTTTTTACCTTCATTACCTAAACCATCCTTACGCTTGTGGGGAGAGCTTCATATTTTGCAACATTATTGGTAGCTTTGAAACCAAGCTGCACTACCTCGTATAAATCCTGCTCATCTAGGGCTACATATCAAATTCCTACCTCCTGCTCGTTTGATGCTTCATCCATGAAAATTTTCCAAACTATGGAGTGGGTGCCTCTTGCTCGAATTACGGTTCAGTGGCAGCATGCATTCCGCAATGAAGTCTAATAGTGCCTGTCCTTTGATTGCTTTTACGAGGCAGTAGAAGGTATCATATTAATTGAGCCCATTGCCTATTTTAGTAAGTGATCCAATATCTCTGGCTACTGCAGTATTTGCTTTAGCAGTTTATCTGTGAGGACTTTAATGAGATGTGCATGAAAGTACAGCTGTAGTTTCCTTGCTGTGAGAAGCAGGTTGTAAGCTAGCATTTCAATGATTGAGTAATCGAGCTCTGCTCTTGATAGGCATTTGATCATGAAGTTGATAGGCCTTTGAGTCCCTTCATCTTCTCGAACTACTGCAGCGCTAATAGTTTGATCACCTACAGTTAAATACACATACAAGTCCTCACATGTTATTGGTTTTGATAGGATAGGGGTACTGATCAAATGGACTTTCAGATTCTAGAACGCGATTTTGCCTTCATTGGTCCATTTGAAATTACGTCCCTTTTCACTTGGTTGAAAAAGGTATACACTTATATATTGCTTTGGAAATGAATTTGCTTAGAGCGGCCACCTTACCGTTTTGGCCTTATTTTGATATTGATCATGATGTCTTTTGGTTTTTCTAGGACTCCTATATTCCTTGTGGCCTCAATCTATTCTAGATTTGCTTCAATGCCGTGGGAACTTACTACGTAGCCTTGAAACTTCCCGACTTGAAAGAAAAATTGCACTTTAAAGGATTCAGCTTCATGTTATATTGTCTTAGGATTGCAAAGGTCTCTTCCAAGTCATGCACATGACTTGGTGCTTCTTTTGATTTAACTAGCGTATTATATATACTTCTACATTTTTTCCAGTCTGGTCTGAGAACATCATGTTAAGTAACCTTTGTTAGGTTGCTCCGGCGTTTTTGAGTTCGAACGGCATGACTTTTTAGAAGTATAATCCTTTGCCCATCACAAATCTAGTATGCTCCTAATCTGGCTCAAACATAGCTATTTGGTTGCGACCTGAGTATGCGTCCAAGAAAGTGAATAGTTTATGGCTGCTAGTTGCATCCATCAACTGATGGATTCTAGAGAAAGGAAAATTTTTCCTCAGGCAGGCCTTAATGAGGTTGGTATAGTCGATGCAAGTTCTCCATTTCCCATTAGACTTCTTTACAAGAACGGAGTTCACAATCCACTTCGGGTAATACACTTATCCGATGAACCCATTTTTCTTCAGTTTCTTAACTTCTTCGTGCAGAGCATTATAACTTTTATGATTTAGGGTCATGTGCTTTTTCCTGATTGGATAAGCACTAGGATCGATGTTGAGTGCATGAAAAATTATAACCAAGTCTATTCCTACCATATCTAATTGCATTCAAGACAAAAAATCTATTGATCTTTTGATAAAGTCTATTAACTCTGGTCTGAATTCTATGCTAAGGTTTTTCCCTATCTTGTGAACCTTCAAAGGATTTTTTGAGTCTATTTGAACATCCTCGAGGTCATCTAATAGCTTTAAACCCCTCTTTATCTCCTCTAACCTTAGGTCTATTTCACTTTCTTCCTTTTTGGGTTGGAATGCAGTGGAGAAAACATAATTCTGAGCTTCTTTAGAAAAATACTACGTGTAGATTGAGTTATATTCTTCAGTGCCGACTACATACATATACTCCCTCTTTTTTCTTTTTACTAATGTTGTGGTCATAGAATAACCTGTTTCAGCATCAACCTTGGTACATGGTACCAACGTTGTTCTTGAAACAGGCTTACTTTCCCCATTATTACCATTATTACAATTATTTGAGGAGACAACAAAATAATTTGAACAATTTTATTGCTAGAACTACGGTTTACATTATATAACTCCCTAGCCAATAATTATTCCCCTCTAATCGATCTTATTACATAGGGTTGTGGAACTTAAGAAGATTCTAGAAAACTATTGCCCCTATGTCAATCATTGCAGGCTTTCCTAAAAATTCATTAGATAGGGACGATTGATCGATGGCCAGGAAGCTTGTATAGAATGATTTGTGAAGAGGAGCAGTTTTGGCAGCGATGAGAAGACATGAAGATCTGATAAGGAATTGGCGTAGTGTTGTTGTAGCCATAAATCAGTTCAAGGCTTGGCTTTAGTGTTTCTGTTGCAAGCTTTATCTTGTCAAATGCAAACTTGAAAATGACGTTAACATAACCCCAGAATCCATGAAGACTTTCCTCATGCTGTACTTTGAGATCTATACTGTAATTATGAAAATAGTCTGATGTAGAAAGACAATTCCAACGGCATCGGCTGTAGTGAAGACTAAATCAAGCACATGCTTTTCTTTTACATGGAATATGGTCAATTACTCTACTTTAGCATTTTTCATATACGCTCCAGTGCTTTTTTTACTTTTTCCTATAAGGTGTGGTCCTCACTGGATTGAGGCTACGAAATTAGAAGGGTTTCCAGCTAGATTTTCATATTCATTTGGAGTGAGGTTCCCAGTCCTTTCCTTATTATTTCCCTTCTAATATCCGTATAAATGTCCTTTAAAAATCAGTCACTCAATCTTATTTCTCAAGCGTAGGCAGTTATCTGTGTGGTGGATATTGACCCTATGAAATAGGCACTAGGCTCCTCATACTTTGTTCTTGTTTCTTCCCTATGTTTTGGACGCTATAAGCCAGCTTAGTTCTGGTTATCTCATAAATCTGACCAAGTGTGTGGGTGAAGGGAGTCTTTGCTGTGAAGTTGAATTCTCTTTGCCGCTTTGTAGGTGGATGGTATCCTTTTGCCCCCATCTTATTTTCATTGTGGGCAGCAAAAGTTCTCTCCAATGAATGTGATTATGTGTTTCTAGCCTCTTCAATTCTGATATAGTCGCTACCCCCTTTTATAGAAAGCCTTCTGCTGTGACACGGCTTCCTGTTGTTCTTATCCAACATGGTATTGTTCCTCCGAATCCCAGTGTGCGCTGCCATCAATAGCGCTTCCTCACAAGTCACCCTAATCTAAAGCGCTTCAGACTTGAAGAGTTTTATAATGTTACGTAGGCTCTCATTTTCACCTTGCTTCCGCAGGACATTGTATTCACATCTGGGGAACCCTCCCTTCCAAATTTAAACTAGCTTAAGAAGTCTGCAGTTAGCTGAGGCCAAGAAAGAATCTCACTAGGTCGTACCTTCAAAACCACCTAGAAGCCGCACCATCCAGGTAAACTGGGAAGAGTTTTCACTTAGCCATCCTCTCATCCTTTAGAATATCCATGTAGTATTCAAAGGTGTAGTATGGTAATCAAGATTGGTTGTCCTATTAAACTAGTCAATTGATAGGGCTTTGAAATTATCCAGGAAGTCTGCTTCTATAATAGTCTCACTGAATAGGGAAGAACCTTCTTCCCTTGCTTCCTCCACGTTGTTCTATCTGTAAAGTCTTGCCAACTGCTCTACACATCCATTTAATTGGTGGATCTCATCATCTTTGGCGTCTATTTGGGATGATCCGTCTCTATAGGGTGAAGTAACATCGTTGTCGTCAGGCATAATTTGCATTTGCGTCTACACTAATAACGGGTTAATTTTGTTTAGTTTTGAGCTGAATTGAGGATTGATTTAGGTGTTTCTTTTGAGCTTGGATCTATTAGTTTTGGGCCAGCATCGCGTTTTCATTCCTAAGATTGTCGTTATCATTCACTCACTATATAGTCGGTGCATTCGACAAATGATGGTAGGGAGCTACAGAAGGTTGAGAGGAAGTTGGTTCTAAAGTGGGGCATCGAGGTATCTTTCTATACCATACATTGTTTATTTATTGGTTTCTTAGAGCTATGAGAGAAGCAAGGATGGGATCATAGAAGTAAGGAGTTGTTTTTTTGGTATTTTTTGAGTAGCATGAAGTTGTTCCTGGTTAGGAGGGTATTGGAATTTATGGAATTTGTAGTATTATATTGGTATCTAAAGGAAACGTAAGTAAAGTTTGTTGGAGAGGGAAATCGGCCCTTCTTCTAGGGTTAAAAATGTAAATGAGATTTTTCGTCTCAAAAACACCCAAGTTTTTGTAAGTAATCACTCGCTGAATGTTTACGCGAGTAGGAATCGACAAAATTAAGTAGTGTTAAATATGCATTTAAAGGAAGTAATTAGGAACAATAATGCTAACATGATTATAAGGAAAATATCCAAAATCTAATTGCAAGTCACTGTCCAATTCGTTAGCAAAATAGTACCAAAACATAAAAAGGTAAAATCAAGTACTGAAAATAATAAAAGTGACATAGAGAATTTACATGGTTTAGATGTTAATGAATCTTACGTCCATGGGGAAATCATTCTTCCTTTGTGATCTTTGTACAAACAAATAATGGTAGAAAGTACAGAGTTATTTTTATATTAGTATTACTAAAGAGAGTAAAGTCAAAAATCCTTTTTCTGCTACAGTACCGTGTGCTTTTATAATACAGATAATTATAAGAATTGTTTTCATCAATCTCACATATTCCTAATTCTGACCCTTAGATTATGCCGTGTGTTAATCAACTATCTTGATTGTTCGTTGCGCATGGATTATGGAAGTGGGCTTTAGCTCTTTTTATTTTTATCTTTGGATCTTGCCTCATTTCGATCATCCACCTTGTTGATTTATTGTAAAAGGATTGCCAACGTGGTCTTCGGAAGGAAACTGTGATTTGAGTTGGTGAATAAACTGAGCAGGAAGTTTAAAATTAAAGTAGGAGAACCCAATTTTGAATAGGCTACGACTTTATGATTTTGTAACGCAATAAGTTAGTGGAATGCACAAATGTGTAAATGAATCCATAGTGAGAAACTACCCTCTATTTCAGCAAAAACTACATCATTATCAGCACTTTTAAACTTCACTTTTAATTAGGAATTGCGCCTCTATTATGTCCGAGGTAGCGATATTGTATAGTATTTAAGCTGCATCAATATTTCCAAAGTTGTATTACATTGTTCAATTTAAAACATCAACAATGCATAGTGTATGATATAGTTGGAGCTGAGTTATATAGCATAGTAGAAGAGATTGTGTTGCTATTTTGAAGCGTGATCATCTTGCATGAACCTGTTTCAGGCCATTCTCATCAATAGAGAACTATGCCACTGTCCTTATCACTGAGCTACGTTTAATAACCTTGAGGAAGAAATTGGGATCTCTTGGTTTTCCTTCGAGGAATAAGGCTCAACTCCTGGTTGCAAAGCAGTCTTACATCATTGCCTCATCCTTGTGTCCTTATGTTTATGGGTAGTGTTTTTAGGATTGTGGCGTTGTTCTATCACATAAAGATGGCGGCTCATCCTTATTACTTCGATGTAGATATAGGATTGCGGCATAGCCTTCCACATTAAATGTTAGTTTAAGATTGTGATGCATCTCTACTATATGTAATTGCCTTAAGGATGGTGGCGTTGTTCTATGTCATCAGTGTTGCTTTTTTTGAGGCAGCAACACAATCTTTTTGCTTTGTTGTTAGTTTACGATTGTGTCGTAGCTTTGAACTGTGAATGCTTACTTTTGGATCCACATTACACACTTATTTGGGAGCTATGCAATTTGAAGATTGTGCCACGGTCCTACCACCTTGAGCGTTAAGGTTGCAGATCAGACTTTGTACTTTCGTGGCTATCTTGGGTCATCAGCGCAATATTATACTGTCAGATCTATACTTGATCGATGATCCGGTTCTCATGTTTTGCTACTGTCTTGAGGCCTTGGTATGATCCTATCCGGGCTTTGTTCTTACTTTATTTTTCTAGTCTAGCTTCTTTCATTGGGCTGTTCATTTAGCTTAGCACTTGCATCGGTTTATCTTAGATATAGTTTGGAAAATACGAGTGTAACAATAATGTTATATTAATTAATTAATTTAATTAAAAGTATATTGAATATAAAATTCATAAACGGTATGTTTTGTGGCAGTAGTTACAAAGTGTTATAACCATGAATAATTTATCACAATGAAATTAAATATACTGATTTAAATCTTCCTAGTCAAGATGTATTAAGACTTGATATCGATCCACCTGTTGAGTCTAGACTATGTAACGCTCTTCAAATGTTGGCAGTGTATCACTCATAACTGCTAGGGAACCAGTGAGTTATATTGATATTTATTGAATGATTATGGAATGACTCTCTCGATAGTTTTCTATTGGTTAATGTAATTAAGGTTAAACAGAAAAATATCAATGTGACAAAATTACACGGTTCTCTTGACTTGAGAATAATGTTAACCTTCAATATGGAACCTCCAATTTGATTATGGCTAAATCGTGGCACAACATCCATTAAACGACTATAGTTTCATCGAGTGTAAGCATTGGAAGTGAAACACTGCTCAAGTGAGGTTTCGTCACCTCAGTTATATGAAGTTAGTATTAGCAACAACCGAAGTCAAACTCAAAATCAAAGTCTTTGGTCAGAGCAGTTTGGTTAATAATAATTATTATTGTTGAACCAAGGACTTTGTGTTTGGATTATAGAGTTGAATATAGATGATATTGGACTTTCGGCCATTACCAAATTCCATAAGTCCAAAGTGATATAGTGTTGACAAAGATAATTGGTGCATTGTCACTACAGGGTAACACTTAATAAAGTAAAACTGGATTATATCGAACCAAGCAAGTAATAAGTTGACCATAATGTCATGCCACCTGCTAAGTGAAGTGTGACAATTAATATTCGAATTATTCGATATTAACCGCTGATCAAATTTATACCAAAGAGTCGCACAATCGAAATGTTGAATACTACTCTATCATCTGCTTTAATTAATTTGTAATTGTTATAAATTAAATTAATTAATTAATATGTAGGAAATATTAATTATAAATTTTTATTTGATGTGTATTGAACAATATTAAATAATGCGCACTTAATAGTTATATAAACATTAATCGATATATGATATCGATACACATTTAAATTCGATCTAAATGCAAAAAAAATTATTCGAACTTGAGGTAGATTTGAGGACATATGAGGCTTGAATTTTTTGCTATAATGGGAGCAAGATAGATGACTATTTGATGGCTTATGTGGGTGGTTTTGAATGTTTAAAAATAAGAGAATGGGTAAGAGAAAATTAAGAGTCATGACACAACTTTTGCTCTTTACTCTTTTCTATGTATAAACATATTTACCCTCAATTTTTTTTGATCCTTTTGTTGCCTCCATCATCCTTTTGCTGGTTGAAATATACTCCTCCCCTCTCCTCAAATATTCAAATAATTAATTACAAATTAAATCAAATAATCATCAGTGAAAAGGCAATTCGAAAGCTAGCAATTTTGGGATTGAAATTGGATTCAAGAAGTTCTCTTCTTCTTTTTAATGTGTGGGTTTTGGGCTTCGGTGAAAAGTACTCTTCTAATTTAATATTATACATAAATATTTATATGATGTAATCCATGTAGGCTAATTCTATGTAAACTCGGAAAAATGTTGAGTTCCTTCCTGCAAAAAAACACACAACTCCTATTTTACCAAGTTTCCCCCCATTGTTTCTAGTTTTTCCCCTACCTTTTTCACATACCCAAATTTATTTCTTTCAACTAAAAGCTATAATGAGAAGTTAATTTGCAATATTAAAAATGTTATATCTTTTAGTAGATGTATCAGATTTCAATTTCGTTTTCATCATTATATTATAAATTTTATTATCTTTTGATTAAGATCATATGTGATGTGTTTTAACGATTTTAAAAAAAAATTACAGTGGAAAATATTTGCTACCCTTGTAAATTAAAAAAATTAAACACAAACATATTCAAATTATCAAACACGTACACATTCAAGTTGATCAAATTACATTGTTTGCATTGCCATTGTTCTCAAACACATTCAAGCCCAAACAATAACATTAATATCAAATACCATCATTTTTTCTTAAAACCGAAAAACAAAGTAAATTAATTTCATTGTGCATATTGAGTTTGTTTATCCTAAGCTTGCCGGGCTAACATAAATTAGAAAAAAAATTCAAACACAAACATATTCAAATTATCAAACACATACACATTCAAATTACATTGTGATCAAATTACATTATTTACATTGCCATTGTTCTCAAACACATATTATCATAAACACAAAGATTAATATCAAATACCATTATTTTCTCTTAAAAACAAAAAATTAAATTAATTCCATTGTGAATATTGAGTTCGTTCATCACAAGCTTGCCAAGCAAATATTTACAATGACAAATATTTGCTGCCCCTATAAACTAAAAAATTCAAGCACAAATACATTCAAATTATCAAACATATACACATTCAAATTACATTGTGATCAAATTACATTATTTACATTGCCGTTATTCTAAAACACATTCAAGCAAAAATACAAATATTAATATCCAATGCTATTGTTTTTTCTTAAAACCAAAAAATAAAGTAAATTAATTCCATTGTGCATATTGAGTTCGTTCATCCCAAGCTTGCTTGTGGTCACTATGTTTATATTCTCAATTGCTTGCATCTGAATGGCGAGTTGTGAACCATTTTACATAAATTGATGGAACCGGATGTTTCACTTCCTACTTGACCTACAATTGAAAGAACAAATAAATTAGTGTACTTACAAGTAATAAATAAGTGGAAATAATCAAGTCAACTTTCCTACTTACTTGCACAAAATGATTATCATTAACAAATTCTAGTGCTATTTCGGAATATTGAATTGGAGATGGTACGCTTCCTTTGACCGGTAATATAGTTAACATTAACCATTCACTTATGCAAAATACAACAATATTACACTTTGTCGCAACAACATAACCCATTTTCGGCATTATCATCCACTTGTCCCGATGAATAAATCCATCTCCTTCATGTTGTAATTGCTTAAATAATTCATTGCATCTGCCATATTCTATGAAGACTTGTTCGTAAAGTTCTTGATTTTCATACAACTCTTCATATAAATCCCGACGAACTTGAGGCCACGATGACTCACCCATTCCAAGTAACGCGGCAATACAAGGATATCCACAATTGTCGTCCGAACGAATATCAACAATATCGATTACGTATGGTTTAATCTCCGATGGGATTTGATTTATATACATTCTCATATCACGACTACAATAATAACCTATAAAAAATGTATTAATAAAGCAATAATGTAATAAAACATATTCAATATATATTTTTAATTTTTACAGTGGCAAATATTTGCTGGGCAAATTCAAGTAATTCAAATGAAACTGAAATAGAGAATTTTTTGCTATTGTGGACATGCATGAGAACTGTAAATTAAAAAAGAATGCTCCCCTTACCCGTATAGTTTTTCAATTTGAAGCTTTTCCTTCTTTTAATTGTTGACACTATGCTGACTAGGAAGATTATGCGATGAAAGACTTTCTACTAGCTCAAACAAAGAAGGCGTTTTATTTGTTGACGTATGAGCTGATTTCTTACTTTCCACTTCTTTATTTTTCACATTACTCTTTGATGAACCAAAAATCGAAGTTTGAGGTTACACAACTTCCATTGGTTTTTTAAAAATTTGCCGTTGATGTGGTGTGTCCATTTTTTTTTACATCATTCAACGAAGTTTCCATTTTTTCGCCACCCTTACATCTTCCTTTCCACTTCGTTCAACTAGATTTAGTCCAGTCAAATGATTATCAATCAAATCAAGTGGTATGGGTGTTAATGTACTTAGACGAGCTAACTCATGTGCATATGGAAGTCCATGTGCCTTTAGAATAGCATAACCACAAAGAAATTACTCATCTTCAACGGATTTCATGCGAAATAATTCCGAATGAAGTAAGTTAAGAGCCACGGTACTTACCACCTCTCGTAGATTTTTGAACTCTCTTATATGGAAAATATGTTTGCTCTACTTAAGCTTTGTTCAAACAAAGCTTTTAATTCGGTGAAGGATAACTCCAACAACGAATGCATTTTACTCCAACCTTGCTCGAAATTGCATTGACAAGTGGCTAAGTGTTTTTTTAACTTTGAGTGAGCTGATTCGGCCCTATATGTAACAAACAAATTAGGATTAAAAATGAGACAAAAAATTATTAATGTACTCACACATATTAAAATGGAAGTAAAAAAGAAAATACCTATTCGATGTATAGTTCCTAAAATGCATATACTCGTCGGTCCATAATTGAAAAAATCTATCCTTATATGGATCTAACCATTGCTCATGTACATATTTCAATAATAAATTGTATTTTCTATACCTTTCATGCAATAAATGCAAGTTTTCATTATATGCATTACTATTTTGCGAGCAAACAAGTTGATTCCAATCACCTAAAAATGACTTCTTATCCACCACATCCATTTCATTCATATTCCTCTTCTTTCCTATAAAAATGACAATGTTATTTTTGATATGCCATTTGCACAACATATGAGTGGAATTTGGAAAAACTATCCTAATAGCATTAACCAATGCCAACTTTCAATCATTTACAAATACATTCGGCATTTCTACCACACAATCAACCATGATGGATTTCAACCGTTTCAACGTCCAAATGTTATTTTCTTCAGTTTCTGCCATTAAATAAGCAATGGAAATACAAAATGTGTGATCTGTAAATGTAACATCATCTCTAGCAATGACATATGGTACCTATTAGATTTATAGGAAAATGGGCTGGAGGAAGTTCTTACTTCTTTTTTTGGGCATATGGACGCAGATTATTTTTTCGTTTGAAGGATGCGGGCTTTATTTTTTCGTTCTAAGGACAAAGTTATGTAAAATTTAAATTTTCTTCTTAATTTCTTCTCCACCTTCATTCTGATATTACTAATCTTAGTTCATCGATCGTCTCGATTCAAGGACGCGTTTTGTATTCGATCTTCTCGATTGTCATCGATCTTCATCATGTTTCTTTATCGTCGATCTTTATCATGCTCTGGATCTTTATCAAACAATTTCCTTACATTCGTATATATTGCTTTTATTTGTTTCGATATTCTTCTTATCTTCCTCAGATATAATATCTTTCGATTATTAAATATATTTTTGTTTTTCTAGGTTGCACAGTTTGTCTTCTTCTAGATTTTAGTACTTATTTTGGATTTGTTTCAATAGCAAAGTAAGATTTTATTGTGTATCATTTTGTTTCTTCAGCATAGTTTAAGGTTTTACAATTTACTGTTCATCTATCATTCTAGCGAATTTTATATGTAGTTTGTTGCGTTATGCTATATTTATATAGCATTATTTGCTGTTGTATTCATATTTTGTCTTAACTATGTTCATTTATCATCTGCTTTTTAATTAATTTATATTTCTTTAATTTAGCTGTTAATTTGATTTCCATTTGTTATGCTATGTTAATTTAACATTTTATGTTGTTTCTATATTCATAACATTAAGTAAGTTTGTTAATTTGTTTTTTAATTTCTTTTGCAGTACTAATATCTACAATGATGAAGCAAATACTTTCTTAGTTATTTTTGAACATAATGAGAATTGTTATTCTACTCGACTCACCATGGGATCTTCTTTTTTTGGTGTTAAGACTGAAATCTGTGAAGTTTGGCCACATCTTAGTCCATTTTCTATTGAAATGTCTTATGTTCTTGAGAATAAGAATATAATCATTGATACTGATTCAGATTTGATTAGTATACTGTGTATTCTAATTTTCAAGAAGAGTCAATATTTTAAGTTTATTGTTAAGGAAAATGTTTGTGCTTTGAAAGATGATATTGCTGGCTGTGATTTAGGCAATGCAAGTGTTCAAAGCACTTCAATTGGTAGTAATTCTTGTTCAAATAGTGATTCACCTGCTGATTCTTCTTATTATTTGAAAGATATGTTAAAGAAAGGTTCTCAAAAAACTATTATGGATTTTCTTGGTTTTTGTTTTCATGGAGCTGAGGATTTTCGGGAGTTTTTAATGGTATATCAAATAAAAATGGTTATGATTTGATTTTTGTAATAAATTCTCCAGATAGAATTTCGGTTAATTGCTCTTGGTTGAAGGATGGTTGTAAGTTTTATCTTAATGCTTCTTCAAATCCTGGTCTACTTTCTCAGTTTTTTATTAGAACTTACAATTTTGATCATTCGTGTGGAGCCGGTCTTAGAGATGTTAATAAAGTTAATATTTCAAGTAGATTTGTTAAAACTTTGTTTGTTGATCAAATTCGAGATGCTCCTATGAAGAAGCCAAAAGATATTATGAAGGAATTTAGAAGAGAGTACAATTTTAATCTTTCATATTATTATGCATATAGCTGAAAACAGTTGGCTTTGAAAGAATATATGGGGATGATGCTATGTCATATAATGATTTAAATTGGTATTTAGAGGCGTTGCAAAAGTATAATCCTTATAGTTATGTGGCCATAGAAGTTAATGCTTCAGCCAATCAGTTTGAGAGAGTTTGTATTGGTTTTGGTGCTTGTCTACTTGGATTTAAACACGGTTGGCCATTAATATTTTTAGATGCAGTTGCTTTGAAGGGAAGACCAGGTGTTTTGTTAGCTGCTACATCTAAAAATGGTAACCAAGGCATGATTTTCATTTTAGTTTTGTTTTATTTACTTATTTGTTTTTCTGGTAATGATATATTAAACTATCATTGTTCAAAGTTGTACATAATTCTAATGCAGCCATGTTTACACAAGAATTGTTTGCTTCATTTTATTCAATGATCGACCTGGTTACACTAGAAATGTTTATGGTAGAAATGTTTACAAAAACAAGAACTAAAATTTTATGCAGCGGTAACTAAAAGACTTTAAAATAACATATGCTATATTCGTATATCATTTTGAATCTAATTTAATTGTGTATAATAGAAATTATTAACATTTAATACAGGTTTGATGTTTAATTATAATTCATGTTTCTTAGTAATGAGCTATCATTAATTATTTATTTTATAGGTTTCTTTCCTCTTGTTATGGGTATTGTTTCACATGAAAATGAATCTAATTGGTCTTGGTTTTTATCCCATCTGAAAGGAATGCTTTGAAGATCAGTCTTTAGTTTTTATGTCTGATCGTCAATGGGGTCTCATTTTAGGTGTTCCCAAAATATTTCCTTCTTCATATCATAGATATTGTTTACTTCACATGGAACATAATATTGGTACTGTTGTCAAGACGGCTAAAGGTGATTCATCTATTGTGGAGTTGTTCAAACTTTGTGCTAGAGCTTCTAATGTGTATGATTTTGAGCGATATCTTTCTAAATTTAATAATATTGGGGGCACGTCTGTAGAAAATTTTCTAAGAGATAAACCTTTTGACCATTGGGAAGATTTGTTTTTTCAAGGAAAGCGTTATGGTGAATATTCTTCAAATGTTGCAAAAATTTTCAACTCATGGATTTTGGAAGATAGAGTTATGCCTGTAACTTCTTGTTTGGATAGTATTCGAGTGAAAGTTATGGAGCAAATGGCGGGATGAAGAGAGGAATGTTGTCTACGGAGAACATATCTTTGTCCTGTTATGGAGGAACGTTTGTCAAAGTTAGTAGATGATGGCTTTGGTTGGGATGTTTATAAGTCTTCGGAATTTGTGTTTGAAGTTAAATCTCCTAAGTCACAGGTTGTTGATCTTAAAAATTGTTTATGCAGTTGTAATCAATGGAGAGTTACTAGTTTTCCATGTGCCCATGCAATTAAGTGCATTAACAAGTCTAGATTATCAGTTTATGATTTTGTGGAGGACTATTTTACTGTTAATGCTTTTAGATCTTTGTATGCTAATGCTATCAATCCAATTTCAGATTTTGATAAGCTAATTTCTGCTAAAAATGATTTTTTTGATTAGGCCTCCTAAAGAAATTCGTGGTGCAGGAAGACCATCTACAAAGAGGCGTGGTGGATTTGGATATTCTTAAAGTAAAAGAAACAGATGCGGTCAGTGTAATGAAGTTGGCCACAACAAAAGAAATTTTCTTCGCTCTTCAAAAAGTTAAGAAAATTTATGTGTTTTGTTAGTGTAATGGAGAAGTTTTTTAAGTGTAAAGTTGCTAAAGCTTATAGAAAAATGAAGTCAGACAATGTGAAATCATTAGAAAATAAACTATGAAATGTTTAGGTTATTTTGTTTTAATTTCTAATATCTGATGTTCCTATATTTTCTTTAATTGTTGAATTTCTATTTTTATGAATTTAGTATTTATTCATATTGCAAATTTTTTAACATGAATTAACAGAGCTCTGCATTTCAATATTAATATTTCTATTCAATACTAGATGTACTTATCATTTCACTCGAATGCCAGTTGTAACTAGCATTTCATTATAATCAGTATGCATCGCACCTGAAACACAATTTCAACATTGAAACCCATAATTTGTCATTATATAGAACTGAGTAAGCTGTTGAGCAAGAATGAAGGATCTGATGATGATGGTATACTATTTATATGATTAGATGATGAGATTATTTAAGTGGTTTTGTAATGATTTGCCAGTATGATAATGTACTGGTTATATGATATGGGGTAACATCTGCTCCCATATTTCTTCTATACTGCAAATGGGATATCTTCATTATGCAGACTGCATCTCTCTGTTTCAAAAAATAACAGACAAAGTAGATAAATGGGATTGCAAATACTGGCTACTGATTGATGGTGTAATATATCCTATGGTGCTATACTGGCTACTGATATATTAGCTTTCTATTGCCACTTTAAAGAAATCAAATAAGATAAATGTTGAATTTGGCAACTGCCATCAAAATAGCAATCAACGTGGACTGCGTTACAGTATAAGTAGCATTACAGTTGAATGATAGGTGTATTTAGCATTTCAGTTAAATGCTAGTTATAACTCGCATTATAGTGTAAACAGTGGTCATCACACTTGAAACGGAGTTCAAAGAATGGAAATCATAAAAAAATGCTATATGGATAAATTCACACATTATTCATCATAGTTCAATCACTGAGAAATGTATTTTCACGAAATGCTAGTTCTATCTAGCATTTCAGTATAGAATATTATTCGACACATCAAAAATTTAGTAAAAGCATCAAAAAACACATAAAAATGTCACTTGAATATATCCATAGTTTATACATTGTAGTTCATGCATTGAAAACAGACAATTGTAATCAAATCAAATTCAAATCAAGAAGTTCACATCCATCTAAGCAGTTTATACACTGAGAACAAAATACAAGCATTAGAAAACATATAAGACTCCATCTCAGACTCCATCTCAGTTTAGTTAACAGAAGTGGTTCAGTACAAATATATCCAAAGTTCTAAGAAGTTAAAATGCATATTTTGTAGAATCTTTGCAGGATTTTTCCACTGACCAACTATATTGTGGATCATTGAGTATGCAATACACCACTATAGCTCTTAGGTTTGTAAGCATTTCCTTTGGATATTTTTCTGGCATCTCATCCTTGTCCAGTTTTTTCATGTTTACCATGACAAAGAACGCACAATCAAGTCTGTTTCAGATATAGAAATATTATTTAATATCACAGTATAACCTAATGCTAAAATAATATTGCATTTTTTACTCTAGAATTCTAAAGTATAGCTTTATATTTTCATCGCAATTTTAATCAATCCATTCATAGAGACATCATTGCTGCGTGTGGAATGTGCATCTTATACATAATCTTTTTGTTTAATAGATGCAGATCAATGAACTGTCAATTAGCAATGCTAGTTTTAATTATCATTTTTCATATTTAATGCATTCTACTGCAATTTAAAAATAGAAATGATAGTTTAAACAAGAGAAGAAATGAAATTAGTTACTTACGAACTAGAATCTTGTGGTGGGCTTTTTGGCTGCAACACTTTAGGTTTGTGAAATTCTTTGTTCAGTATTCCTAATTCTTCCCATTTCTTCTTGAACATCAATTCAATTTTGTTTTTCTGCAAGAAGAAAAATAAATGTTGTATATTAATGTTAGAGTGATTTGAAAAATATACCTTTCTTACAAAAATGAGGGCTTGGTTATAGCTGGGTTTGAAGTCCTTGTTGATCTAGTTTTTGGTTTGGTTGAATCATAATGACTCCACCGCATTGTTTCATAGTTTAGCATCAACAAGCTCCAATGGTTTGCGTAATGTAGAGGGAAGAAAATTTTCTCTGTAAATTCATCTTTGACAATGACATCTATTATTGGTATGACAATGTCTTTGATCACAATTTGTTGATGATGTACTAAAGCATTCTGCACATTCATATGTATTAGAATACTTTATATTATTTTTTAACATTTATAATGAAAAGCTTATACTTACCATCATCATTGTGGTGAAGTGGTAACTATGTTCATACATCTCTTGATTGTAATAAAACCAATCAATAATCCGTTAAACCAAACATAGAAGGTTGCAGGTTTTATGGGATAATTTTATTTATTTTTTTGGACCAGGAATATTAATGCTAGTATTCACTGTCATTTACATGTTTGCTGCATTGTATGCACTGAAAAATGCAAATGATTGTTTAAACGGTCATCTTGGACATTCTATATATTTATATGCCCTTTACAAATATCAATGTTATTTTTAACTCTCACTCTTTCATTCAATACATTTATATGTAGTTTGAAACTTTGAATGCTAGTTTTAACTATCATTCTCTCATCCTATACACTTATATGTACTTAAAAAACTATGAATGCTAGTTTTAACAATCATTCTCCTATCCAATACAGTTATCTGCATTTTACAAATACTAATGCTACTTTTAGCTGCCACTCTCTCATTCAATTCATTTATATGCACTTTGAAAAGTTGAATGCTAGGTTTACCTATCATTCTTTCATTTTATACAATTATATATACATTTTTACTATCATAATTCTAATTTGATGCATATCTGTCCATCTATAACCCCCTCAAACAGAACGGCTTCCAACATAGATTTTACTATTGTGGTTCCTCCTTTGTGTCCTTCATCTTTTTCATATGCTATAATGCTGTAATTGAAAACCAATAATTGACAAGTTGGTTTTTTTTCAATTTTATTTAATTACAAATATAGTGAAAGAAAAAATATCATAAATTTTACTTCTCATTTTCGTTAAATTTGTAGAAAGTAAGAATTATGTTTTGCTGTTCTTCATTCAACAATTGTAGAATACTGATTTTTGTGATATCTTTACTCTTGTAAGTTTTACTTGATGGCAAGTACCCACCAACATCAATAATTTCTTTATTTTCAATTATAGTTACTTGCTCGTTTGTTTCAATTTTAGATTCGTGTTCATAATCTAATTCTTCATTTTGCGCTTCTTATTCCTGTTTACTTGTATTTTCTTTTTGACCTTCCTTGGTTTCAAGTTGCTCCTTTTGATTTTCATTGTCAACATTTTTCTTTGTTTTTCAGTGAACAATTTCATACTGGCAATCAGAATCAGTTTTATTCCTTCGTTGGCGCTTTTTAACCCTTAAAACTAAAGAGCTTGGTTTCTTCTGTGTTTTTTCATGCATTGTTGGTGATTTTTCTGTTGCATCTGAAGGTTTCTTTTGATCCTGTTGTTATTTCTCTTACTGCATCTTTTTAATTTCCTGAGTTATATTGAGATCAAATGATGGTGTTTCTATTTCTCCTCTTGCTTTTGATTTCAACATCTTGATTTCTTTTCTCAACTGTATGATAGTGCCTTCTCCTTGTATTCTTTTCTGTTTCTCCTTTTCTAATTCTTTTTCACTTTTCTTCAATTTATTTTCCAAATCTTCAATGTACTGCTGCATTGAGTCAACTTGCTTTTTTGATGTTTCTTCCAAATTTTCTATTTTGTGTATACTAATATTCTCGTTGGTATCCAGTTGAACAAATTTTTGTTGGTTTGTTTGTTGAAGAAGTGCTTTTTCCATCTTCAGTCAGGTTTCTTATTTCAACAAAAATCTATGTAATGACATAAATAGTAATGAATAAGCTAACATACAATGAATATAACAACCCGCATATTTAACGATTTTATATTTAAATGTTTGATTTAAATATAGCGTCGTTATTCGGATTTTGGGGTCCGAAATATTACTTTCTGCAAATGGCCGAATTGGAGCTCGAACCATTTCCATTGAGTCCAAACTGGCGTTTGCGATCTTTTTGAGTATAATCTTTGATATGTTTGGAGTTTGTGAAATTTTGGCTACTTTTTCTATTAGGTTTGGGGTTGGGTTCAGCCCACTAGCTCACTTAACCCCCTAGCTCAACCCTTCTCTTCATTTCATCTTCATTTTATTTTATTTCTTAAGCTAAAAACTGAAATGGGGGAAAGGAAAGAGAAATAGAAATTAGCAAGCCCTAGTTTCTCCTTCGTGACTTGATTCTTGCTCCAAAATCAAAGAGAATCCATTGGTAAGTTCATCTCCACCCTCTCCATCTTTTCTCCTCTTCAATTTTAGTAATTTCCTAACCCTAACTTAGGAAATACTTGCTTTTGATTCTAGATTGAAGCTTGTAGTGTTGAAGTGGAGTGTAGTTGGTTGATCCCTTGCAATTGTGCTTCTTCATCTTCTTTGTTTTGTGTAAAAAGGTGAGTTTTGAACTCACATCTACTTCTCTTGATTTCATTGATGTTAGGTATGAATTCCTAACACCTTGTTCATATGCACTTGCAATTGGTTTGGGTTGAATTGGGGAATATTCCAATTTTTAGTGTTTTGGGTTCAAATCTTTGAAATCCTAACTTTGATGTTTTAATCATGTTTTGGTGATGCATCGAGGAACATATAGGGCCGGGTTGTCGATTGGCATAAGCCCTTAGAGCCAATGTTCGTCCGATTGCATTTTGGGAGAGTTTGCTCTTCATTTGAATAAGGCTGAAAAACAGCCCAGGCATGATTCAGTCGACTGAAAAACTCTGCACAGTCGACTGAACCTGGAAACAGAAAGTTTCCTAAACCTGAAAAATTTCCAGGCACAGGGTCAGTCGACTGAAAACTCTGTTCAGTCGACTGAACCTGCTGTTTGAGTCCAATTTGCCTTTTGGGATTGAATTTTCAATTTGAATCGATTCATGATGATCCTATGTATGATTATCAATTGTTTTGACTTTGATGGTTCCTTTTAATTTTAATCCACGGGTTTTTATAAAAATAATCTCTCGAATCGCATTTAAAAGTTCGTTTCTCTAATTTATAAATTCTATTTAAAACACACACACTTTCGCACTTCGAACGAAGTGGAAGGGTGATTAAATGGTTGGGCAAAACACAGACCATGAATCTGTGCGTTTATCTTTTCGATTAATCCTTGACCTATTCGATTGATTATTTTGACCTTCGGGTTTGGTTTATCGATGATATGAGGTAAACTTTGTACTGCTTTGAGTGTGAAAGGGACTGACGGATAGTAAACCGTTTAGTGCGAACGAGTGGTTATGGGACATACGTTAACACTTTTCGGATTCCTTTTCGAGAGTTGTGACACATTCCGCCAGTTAGTGGTGTCCAGTACTGGGTCTTCGACCTTCACCACTACGGTTTGTTGCCTCTGGGATAGTGTCTTCGGACTGTCTCCCTAGGTTTGTTGCCTTCGGGTATGTTGCCTTCGGGTGTGTTCCTTCGGGTTTGTTGCCCTATATAGTTTCGCTCTGATGTTGGCCTTATGTGCCGCATGGGTGATACTTGGGTTTGGAGTCTTCGGGCTCATGGATCCTTGTTTGTACAGTACTGAGCTCGAGCAAATTTTATGATGTTTCATTGATATGTATATTCCCTTAGTATCGCCCTTCGGTGTTGGTCTTTTTGAGCCGCATGGAGTATAGCGATTACCTTGTGGAACTTGTATACCTTATGGGTATTTGTTATTTGCCTTCTGGCTTGTTTTGGGATAATCGTATCCTTTGTTTCTATATGTTGCCGATGATATGAGGCTTGTTCTATATGATTCATCTCTTGTTGATGATTGTGTTATCTCCCTTAGAGATATTTATTATACTATATGACCTTGCAGGTTTATTATTGTTCAGTTTATCTAACTGATTTGTTATCTAGACTGATCCGTGTATTTTATACTCGGGTCAGACTGAGATGTTTCAGGTTAGGTGCTTTTGGGGACTTAGCCTATTTTGCTTCCGCTTGGACTATTCGCTAGCTTCTTTTTGTTATAGCGTCTTTTGTAGTCCTTATCTGTTGTAACTCTGATTTATACTCTTTCGTCTCGTCTATATATTGTGGTCTCATGTACCACTTGACATGTATTATTTTGTATACTTTGTTGTGTATCGGTGTATGTGTATATTATGATCGACTGTTCTGTGATGTATATTACATTTGAGTTGTTATATTTTCTTCTGATAGATCCTATAGCCATTGTAGTTTTGCTTTAAATATTTATTGAATAGGTCGAATTTTAATGTGTTTCTACTTTTCGACATATTTAGTGAATAGTTAAGGTAAGATTACACATGGTCGCTTCCATTATACTCTATTGTCCGCGTTAGCCGACAGTATTATCTATGTAATACTCTTTGTTAACGAGGCTCTCGGAGTGGGGCGTCACAGCGTGGTATCAGAGCTGAGTTCAGAACAAAATATGATAAACACAGAATAGATGCACATATTATGGTACATCAAAGTGTACAAGTGATACAGATCCTTGAATCATCGTGTTTCTTTATTCCATCAAGGTTAGATAGGTATTGGAAATACGTCTAGGAATGCATTTTATTCCGTAGTATCCCATATTGTAATATCTACCTTGTGAATAATCTTGTTCTTATCTTGCTTTCATCTTATGTCTGGAAGAGGCAGAGGTCGACGTTCGGATGCTGGGCAATCTAGTGGCTCACATCCGGATGGCGTATATATGTCTGCCGATCAATTTTTGGAATTGTTTAGGAGCACTCAGCCTCCCGTTCCTCCTCGAGTGTCTCCACCTTGCAAGTTTGCTTTTGCACGTCAGTGCAGTGATTTTGCTCATCTTGGAGGAAAGCCGTTTAAGGGCTCCGAGTCTGTTCTTGAAGTCCAAGCTTGGCTTCGCATGTGCGAGCGTATTTTCTCTCGCATGGATCTTTCTGACCATGATAGAGTTCTTGTAACTTCTAGCTTATTACAAGAGCGTGCTCTTGATTGGTATGAGCTTCTTGTAGCCGAGATTGATGAGTCTACTCTTTCTTGGACTCAGTTTCGGGGACGATTTGAACTCAAGTTCGTTCCTGAATATGAAAAAGTTTTATTGACCCGTCGCTTCCTTGAGTTGAAGCAAGGGAAATCTTCTGTTTCTGAGTATGTCGCATCGTTCGAGGCTTTATCTCAGTATGGTCTTGAATTCATCAGCACTTCTTATAAGAAGAATTTGAAGTTTGTTTCTGGCCTTAAGAAATATCTTAAGAAGTCCTTGTTGCTCCAGCTTAAGCTTTCTTTCGAGGAATTGGTGGATTCGGCACTTCATCTCGAGACCGTCGAGAAGGAGTGTGATAGTGATGTAGATGTTGAGGTTTCTAAGAACCCCAACAAGAGGCAGTTTCCAATTCAGAAGAAGCCTTTTCCTTCTAAGAAGAAGAAGACCGGTGGTCCTAGCTCTCAGCCTTAATCTTCCGGGACACCTTTCGTTCGAAAGTGTTTCAATTGTGATTCTCCGGATCATATTATTCGAGCTTGTCCTAAACCTCTCTTCTGCCGTAATTGCAAGAAGGAAGGTCATCATGTTTCAGCTTGTCCTACTGCTCCTGCTAATGCAAAATCTGGCAAGCTCAATGTGGCTAATGCTTCTGGAGGTCCTTCTCAATCCAAAGGTATGACTCCATCTATTTTGGAGGGTTCAATTCTATTTCATGATCATAGTATACGAGTTCTTTTCGATACGGGTGCTTCACATTCTTTCGTATCGAAGAAGCTTGTAGATGATTTATCTTTGGATGTTTCTTGTATGGTTACTTCTTTAAGGATTGCGAATCCTATTGGGGGATCCGCGACCCTTAGTTTGCTTTGTGATGATATTGAGATTGTTTTATGTGGCTTTTCTTTCCGTGTGAATCTGCACGTTGTTTCTCATTTGGGTTTGGTATGATTTTTGGTATGGACTGGCTAGTGAGGTACGATGCCAGGATTATTTGTTCCGAGAGAATTTTATATCTTTGTCATCCTGATTCACCTTCTCAGTTATCTCTTGTTCTTCGGGATGTGGATAATTCCGAGATGGCTTTGTATTCTCTTGATTCGCGAGATGGTGATGATGTATCTCGTATTCCTATTGCTTGTGACTTTTCTGATGTTTTTGAACCTGTTTCGGGTTTGCCACCCAAACGGGCAATTGAGTTCCGCATTGATCTCATTCCAGGCGCGCAGCCAGTTAGTCGTCCTCCCACGAGGATGTCTACAAAGGAAAATGAGGAACTCAAGAAGCAGCTTTTAGAGCTTGAGTCCAAGCAGTTGATTCAGTCCAGTTTTTCTCCATGGGGATCCGCGGTCGTTTTTGTGAAGAAGTCTGATGGAACTCTTAGGCTTTGCATTGATTATCGCAAGCTTAACGAGTTGACCATCAGAAATAGGTATCCATTGCCTAGGATCGATGACATGTTCGATCTATTGAGTGGTGCTAAGGTCTTTTCTTAGCTTGACCTTGCCACAGGTTTTCATCAATTACGAGTCGCGGAGGATAGCATACCTCTTACCGCTTTCCGCACTCGTTATGGTTCTTTTGAGTGGCTCGTTATGCCGTTCGGTTTGACGAACGCTCCTGCTTTCTTTGTTGATCTCATGAATCGGGTATTCCGAGAATATCTCGATAAGTTTGTTCTTGTCTTCATTGATGATATCCTTATTTATTCTAAGTCTGAAGCTGAGCATGCTAATCACTTGAGAATTGTCTTGAGTACTCTTCGTCGTCATCTGCTTAAAGCCAAATTCTCCAAGTGCCATTTTTGGGAGAATAAGGTTAAGTTCTTAGGCCATGTTGTATCTTCCGTTGGCATTTCTGTCGATCCCTCAAAGATCGAAGCCATCCAGTAATGGAAGAGGCCTGAGAATGTGCATGAGATTCGTAGTTTCCTTGGATTGGTGGATTATTACCGGCGGTTCATTAAGAACTTTTCCCGTGTTGTGCTTCCTCTCACAAGCCTTACTCGGAAAGGCATTCGTTTTATTTGGTCCGACAAGTGTGAAGCTTCTTTTCAGACATTGAAAGAACTTCTCACTAATGCTCCTATTCTTGTGGTTCCCGAAGGGAATCATGATCTTGTTGTCTACACCGATGCGTGTGGTAGTGGTCTCGGTGCTGTGCTTATGCAGAGGGATCGGGTAGTTGCTTATGCTTCTAGGCAACTGCGTCCGAATGAAGTTCGCTATGCCACTCATGATCTTGAGTTAGCCGCCATTGTCTTTGCCTTGAAGATTTGGCGACATTATTTATTGGGCGAGCGCTTCATTCTCTATACCGATCATAAATCTTTGAAGTATTTGTTTACTCAGAAGGAACTCAATATGAGACAACAGCGTTGGCTCGAGTTTCTTGCTTCCTATGACTTTGATATCCAGTTTACCCCTGGTAAGGGTAATCGTGTTGCAGATGCGCTTAGTCGTAAACATTCGGCTGTTATTTCTATGATGCTTGCCGAATGGAATATTCTTGAGACTCTATCTTTTTGTGAAATTCGTGATCGAGGTTCATCTTCTGATTCTCCTATTCTATTATTTAGTTTGGGAGCTCGACCTATTTTATTGGATCGTATTGCCGATGCTCAGCGGCGTGATCCTGATTTGTTGCATTTTATTCAGCTTTGTGAGTCTGGATCTTGTGATGAGGCGTTGCAATATTTTAGCATTGATTCTCATAGGTGTCTTCGTAAGAAGAACCGTCTTTTTGTGCCTTCTGATTTTGCACTTAGGCATGACATTCTTGATGATTGCCATCGTTCTAAGTATACCATTCATCCCGGTAGTGGTAAGATGTATGCCGATATGCGTCGTCTTTATTATTGGGAAGGCATGAAGCGCGATGTGGCGAGTTATGTGAGCAACTGCATGACATGTCAACGTGTGAAGGCCGAACATCAGCGTCCTTCTGGACTTCTTCAACCTCTTGAGATTCCATTGTGGAAGTGGGATCAAGTTTCTATGGATTTCATTGACGGCCTACCTCGTTCGAGATCAGGTCATTCTAGTATTTGGGTTATTGTTGATCGCCTCACCAAATCTGCTCATTTTGTCCCTATTAAGTCTAATAGGACAGCTTCGCATTTGGCCAAGTTGTATGTCAAGGAAATCGTGAGACTTCACGGTGTTCCTAGTTCTGTTGTGAGTGATCGTGATCCTTTATTCACGAGTCATTTTTGGAAGAGTCTTCAGCAAGCTTTGGGAACAAAGCTTAATTTTTCTACAGCTTATCATCCGCAGTCTGACGGACAGACCGAACGGGTGAATCGTATTTTGGAAGATCTTCTCCGTATTTGTATTTTTGATTTCGGTGGTAGTTGGGAGGATCACCTACCTCTTGTAGAGTTCTCCTACAACAATAGTTTTCAGTCTAGTATCGGTATGGCTCCTTTCGAAGCCTTATACGGAAGGCCATGTCGATCACCTTCTTGTTGGTTGGAATCTGGGGAGAAGCTTATTCTTGGCCCGGACTTTGTTCGTCATTCTTCTAAGAAGATTGATCTTATTCGATTGAGGATGAAAGAGGCACAGAGTCGTCAGAAATCCTACGCGGACAACCGTAGGAAGCCTCTCGAGTTCTCGATCGGCGATCTTGTTTTTATTCGTGTTTCTCCTTTGAAAGGGGTTATGCGTTTCAGTGCGACTGGAAAATTGGCTCCTCGTTATATAGGACCGTTTTCTATTACTGAACGTATTGGCCCTGTGGCTTATAGAGTTTCACTTCCAGCTCATTTATCTGGCATTCATGACGTGTTTCACGTCTCGCAACTTCGGAAGTGTCTTCGAGAATCGGATTCTGTAATTGATTCTCCTGATTTGCAAGAGCTTGAGGTCTCACCGGACTTATCTATTGTACAGCAACCTATTCGCGTGCTCGACACGGAGGTGCGACACCTTCGGAACAAGGACGTGCCGCTCGTTAAAGTTCAATGGTCCGCTAATCCCAATGACTGTACTTGGGAAACCAGAGAGTACATCGAGCAATCTTATCCAGGTTTTCTATCCTTGCTTCGTAATGGTAAGTCTATTTCTGTGTCTAAAGTTTATTCTTTTTTTCATATGTTGTATGTATGTAGTTGTTACAAATATCGTCTCTAGGAATTGCGGGGACGCAATTTTGTAAGGAGGGGAGATCTGTAACAACCCGCATATTTAACGATTTTATATTTAAATGTTTGATTTAAATATAGCGTGGTTATTCGGATTTTGGGGTCCGAAATGTTACTTTCTGCAAATGGCCGAATTGGAGCTCGAAACCATTTCCATTGAGTCCAAAATGGCGTTTGCGATCTTTTTGAGTATAATCTTTGATATGTTTGGAGTTTGTGAAATTTTGGCTACTTTTTCTATTGGGTTTGGGGTTGGGTTCAGCCCACTAGCTCACTTAACCCCCTAGCTCAACCCTTCTCTTCATTTCATCTTCATTTCATTTTATTTCTTAAGCTAAAAACTGAAATGGGGGAAAGGAAAGAGAAATAGAAATTAGCAAGCCCTAGTTTCTCCTTCGTGACTTGATTCTTGCTCCAAAATCAAAGAGAATCCATTGGTAAGTTCATATCCACCCTCTCCATCTTTTCTCCTCTTCAATTTTAGTAATTTCCTAACCCTAACTTAGGAAATACTTGCTTTTGATTCTAGATTGAAGCTTGTAGTGTTGAAGTGGAGTGTAGTTGGTTGATCTCTTGCAATTGTGCTTCTTCATCTTCTTTGTTTTGTGTAAAAAGGTGAGTTTTGAACTCACATCTACTTCTCTTAATTTCATTGATGTTAGGTATGAATTCCTAACACCTTGTTCATATGCACTTGCAATTGGTTTGGGTTGAATTGGGGAATATTCCAATTTTTAGTGTTTTGGGTTCAAATCTTTGAAATCCTAACTTTGATGTTTTAATCATGTTTTGGTGATGCATCGAGGAACATATAGAGCCGGGTTGTCGATTGGCATAAGCTCTTAGAGCCAATGTTCGTCCGATTGCATTTTGGGAGAGTTTGCTCTTCATTTGAATAAGGCTGAAAAACAGCCCAGGCATGATTCAGTCGACTGAAAACTCTGTTCAGTCGACTGAACCTGAAACCCGAGAGTTTCCAGGCATGATTCAGTCGACTGAAAAACTCTGCACAGTCGACTGAACCTGGAAACAGAAAGTTTCCTAAACCTAGAAAATTTCCAGGCACAGGGTCAGTCGACTGAAAACTCTGTTCAGTCGACTGAACCTGCTGTTTGAGTCCAATTTGCCTTTTGGGATTGAATTTTCAATTTGAATCGATTCATGATGATCCTATGTATGATTATCAATTGTTTTTACTTTGATGGTTCCTTTTAATTTTAATCCATGGGTTTTTATAAAAATAATCTCTCGAATCGCATTTAAAAGTTCGTTTCTCTAATTTATAAATTCTATTTAAAACACACACACTTTCGCACTTCGAACGAAGTGGAAGGGTGATTAAATGGTTGGGCAAAACACGGACCATGAATCTGTGCGTTTATCTTTCCGATTAATCCTTGACCTATTCGATTGATTGTTTTGACCTTCGGGTTTGGTTTATCGATGATATGAGGTAAACTTTGTACTGCTTTGAGTGTGAAAGGGACTGACGGATAGTAAACCGTTTAGTGCGAACGAGTGGTTATGGGACATACGTTAACACTTTTCGGATTCCTTTTCGAGAGTTGTGACACATTCCGCCAGTTAGTGGTGTCCAGTACTGGGTCTTCGACCTTCACCACTACGGTTTGTTGCCTCTGGGATAGTGTCTTCGGGCTGTCTCCCTAGGTTTGTTGCCTTCGGGTATGTTGCCTTCGGGTGTGTGCCTTCGGGTGTGTGCCTTCGGGTTTGTTGCCCTATATAGTTTCGCTCCGATGTTGGCCTTATGTGCCGCATGGGTGATACTTGGGTTTGGAGTCTTCGGGCTCATGGATCCTTTTTTGTACAGTACTGAGCTCGAGCAAATTTTATGATGTTTCATTGATATGTATATTCCCTTGGTATCACCCTTCGGTGTTGGTCTTTTTGAGCCGCATGGAGTATAGCGATTACCTTGTGGAACTTGTATACCTTATGGGTATTTGTTATTTGCCTTCTGGCTTGTTTTGGGATAATCGTATCCTTTGTTTCTATATGTTGCCAATGATATGAGGCTTGTTCTATATGATTCATCTCTTGTTGATGATTGTGTTATCTCCCCTATAGATATTTATTATACTGTATGACCTTGCAGGTTTATTATTGTTCAGTTTATCTAACTGATTTGTTATCTACACTGATCCGTGTATTTTATACTCGGGTCAGACCGAGATGTTTCAGGTTAGGTGCTTTTGGGGACTTAGCCTATTTTGCTTCCGCTTGGACTATTCGCTAGCTTCTTTTTGTTATAGCGTCTTTTGTAGTCCTTATCTGTTGTAACTCTGATTTATACTCTTTCGTCTCGTCTATATATTGTGGTCTCCTGTACCACTTGACATGTATTATTTTGTATACTCTGTTGTGTATCGGTGTATGTGTATATTATGATCGACTGTTCTGTGATGTATATTACATTTGAGTTGTTATATTTTCTTCTGATAGATCCTATAGCCATTGTAGTTTTGCTTTAAATATTTATTGAATAGGTCGAATTTTAATGTGTTTCTACTTTTCGACATATTTAGTGAATAGTTAAGGTATAGTTAAGGTAAGATTACACATGGTCGCTTCCATTATACTCTATTGTCCGCGTTAGCCGACAGTATTATCTATGTAATACTCTTTGTTAACGAGGCTCTCGGAGTGGGGCGTCACAGCGAATGAACTAATTTTATATATAATTTTCATTTTTCATGTGAAGCTATATCTGACTATCATTCTTTAGGAGCACCTACAGAAATTTGTATTTGTGCAGAAATGATATGTGTAACTATCATTTAAATTATGACTGTATAATAACAAAATGAAAACTGTTAATATACACTATGTTATGATATATTTATCTATCATTATATATTTCTTATACTTGTGTGAGAAATAATACCTTTCTATTGTCCATGTTCATCAAAGCTTCTCTTGAGATGACCTTTTCAAGCTTGCGATATTCCATCTCTCAAATCTAGGTAAGGTAGAACGGCATGTTGCTAATGAAGATAATAAATTCACATGCTCACATAGGAAAAACTACAAATAAAATATTACATGTTAAAGCATATAATGTGTATAATTTGATTTATAGAGATATATGCATTAACATAAAGTTAGAATATTGTACTTACAATTGGGAGCATGGAACAACCCGGCATGTTTCTTGGTTTTGTTTTGAAAGCCGTCAAAGCTCTAATCAATGAATGATGAATTGAAACTGGCCAAGATACTGAGTTCATTTTGTTTTGATCAAGGATATAGGGAATATATCCTCAAGGTAAGTATCTTTGGTTGCCAGGAAAGAAGAAGGTTATCATTGCAAGAACGATAAGCAGTTTTGCAAAATCATTTTCATGTTGAAATTGTTGCATTTCTAGTACGTTATTTATCTTTGAAATTGTAAGATCCTTTATGATGTGCTCTATTTTTTCAAAATTTCTCAGCACAAAATCTTTACAATTGTCTGGAAGGATTTGTAAACTCAGTTTAGGCAATGGAAAAATATTAATTCCAAACAAAGGTAAGCTAAAGAGAATTGAAACATCTTCAGGTCTGATTTTTAAAAAAATATTCCCCACTTTAAAAGCTTCATCATTGATAGAAAATGTTTCTATGATATCATCTAAGGTTGTTGATTATTTTGTAAAAGCAGCTATGGATAAAGTTTCTTTGAAAAATACTAGCATAAATTTTTCGAAGGGTGTTTGTTTTAAATAATTCAATTGATCTACAAGATAACCTCCTTTTTCCTTAATTTTCCTGAAATTTTTTATCATCGGAAGCAAGCTACATCGATACTGAATTTTGTTCTAAGATATTTTCTTTGATTTTTTTCCTTCTGTTGTTTTTTCTTTCTTCAATATTTTACCTTTTGATTCCTGTACAAAAAATTGTGAATGAATAATTCGGTATTTAACAAACTATAATGTTATTTTCATGTCTCATTTTTTTAAATGCTTTCTTATTTTTATCTATCAATTTTTCAACTATGAATGCATAATTTTCTACTGCTATATGCATCTATCATTCTTTTTTCAAATGCTATATTTAACTATCATTACTCTTTTTCAATGTATGCTTCTAAAGTTGAAAGATTGAATGCTATGTTTGTCTATCATCTTTTTCCAATTCTATATTTGTCTATCATTCTATAACTATTCATCATATTGTTGTCTATCAACCATCAACTACTAAATGCTATGTTCATCTATCATCTCCTATTTCAATATGATGCATACAAATAAGATGATATATTGAACTATCATTCAATAACTATCAATATAGTAAATCAAATGATATATTGAACTATCATTCAATAATTATCATTTATCATTACATCATAACAAATACAGTAAATAAAATGATACATTCAACTATCATTATACCATGCTATGTTTATCTATCATTATTTTCAATGTTATATTTGTCTATCATTCTATAAATATTCATCTTATTGTTGTCTATCATTTGTTAAAGACTGAATGTTATGTTCGTCTATCATCTCATATTTCAATATGATGCATACAAATCAAATGATATATTGAACTATCATTCAATAAGTATCCATCTAATTATTTTCTGTCGTCTATCAAATATTGAAATACTATTTTCATCTATCATTGCATCATTACACATACAGTAAATAAAGTGATATATTCAACTATCATTCTATCATGCTATGTCTGTCTATCATTTTTTTTCAATGTTATATTTGTCTATCATTCTGTATCTATTCATCTTTGTTGTCTATCATCTGTGAAAAACTGAATGCTATGTTCATCCATCATCTCATATTTCAGTACTATACAAGCAACAAATAAAATGATGTATTGATCTATCATTCAATAACAAATCAAATGATAATTCAACTATCATTGTAAAATTATCTTTTATTTTAAAAATAAATCAACCGTTATACCTTTGTCTTTCTTTTTCTGTTGTCGATTTCATCACCAAGCTGTTGTTTCTCCATATCATCTTCATTCATAGTTTAGTTGCCTTAGATTTTTTTCGTCCTCTTTGTATTTTCGTGAATATCATTCGAATCGACAGTCGTGGATAAATTAGTTTTTTCGCCTTCTCTTTACTTCTGTACACGTAGAAGTCGAAGCTGTAACATCCCACAAATCCGTACCCCTTGAGTCAACACTATTCTACGTCAATCAACTCAAGTTGTATAGAAATACGAACCATTAGGGTTAAAGAAGAAGAGGTAGAAGAAGGAAATAAAAAGAAATATCAGAATCTAACCATCGCAGTGGAATAAAATATAATAGATATTAACTTATCTTTACACAAATCAAATAGATCTGTTTATATATTACATCATCAGAGTACATCAATCACAGCTCTACATCAATATCATACAAATGGATACACAAGCACTCAACACAGCGGAATATATATAAAAGCAAGTACGAGAGTACGTATCGTCATCCAGCTCGTCTCACGAGCTCCACAGCATCATATCCTGTATCTATAATACTCGGTCTGACCCGAGCATTACAGTTAAATAACACCCGAGTCAGTCTGGAATACCAGCATGAGAAAATCACACTCAATTGATTATTAAAGTTTCAAAAATTCTTTGAAAACAAAAGCATCTCGTAAGACCACGCCACAAATAAACATGCCGGGTTTTTACCTTACGATAGCTAAAACAATTTTTTATAGAAATCCTCTGATATTATAATAGGGTCTATATACAAATACTTATGAAATAGCCGAAATTGTTACATTATTAAATTCCAGCTACAACAAAGGGGGTAATACAAACAAAACTCGTACAAGGCTCGTAGGGAGAATGAATTTCCAACTAATGACTAGGCACTGGGGTACCACCTGTCACAGTACGGGGCCTAGAACACCGTACCGAAGAGTACGCCCGCTCCCCTGCAACACAAGACCGGGACTACCCCTTACTAGATAATCCAGAGTGAGATCACCATGCGGTTGGGATCAGCAACCGCCCACTAAGCCGAAATAAAAAGGGACATCTAGACAGGAATGACCTCACCCTGCTTGGGTGCTACCCACCTAGCCTGGCTGCATAACTCCTGATTTTCAGTCATTCCCATTTGATGAGGCTTGAGGCTAAGCGTTACCTTTATAGAACATATCCCTTAGAATTCCCATCGCCCACCTGACGATGTTTCGCAAGCATTCATCCATACAAGTCCGTCCCGGGTCCGAACGGAACCGAAGGCACTATTCTTACCCATTTTGGAAATATCCTCAGGCTTAGTAGCGATTAGCCCTTGCACTTTAGTGCTCCATCTTCGAATCCCAAAATCGTTTCCTCGAAACGTACAAACCGGATCGAAGTGGTTTTCGAGAAATAAATCTCGATCCCGGTCTCTTCGAAACGATCAACGCATTTATCCAATATTGAAAGTCGGTGATTTAACTATCAATTAATGTTCACAACATCCATCACACAATAAATAATTTTCCAAATTATTAATTTATGTCAAAAATATCCTCACAAGGTATAATTTCACTTTTCAAACTCCTTGAAAATAGTTTTCAAAACTATCGCCTTTCTCAGAATAAATTCCAAGTATTTCTATTTCCACTGGAATCACCAAGCACAAAACTTTAGATTTTTAAAATAATTTAAAAACACGTTATTGTAAAATATATTTAACATTTAATATAGAAAAATTAGTTTAGTACCTAATTTAAAACAATACTCTAGAAATAACTAAAATAAGGTTACCTTATAAATATACATTAGATTTCTTCTTCAAACAAAATACCGAATCATTCTTTAAATAACTATTACGATAATAGATTAACAATTTACTTACTTTAGAATTTGCTTTAAAATATTTAAATTAAAACTACTTCAATAATTGATTAAAAATATATATATTCTATATGTATATTTGAAAATAAGGTTACTTTATAAATATAAACTAGGTTTTCACCTTTAAAACAGAATTACTAAGTCACTCTTTATAAATTACTACTACGGTAATAGATTTGAATAAATATTTACTTTAGAATTTAAACATTTAGAAATAATAAATTCCCAAGAACATACTTTGTAAAACAAAACTAAAACCTTTATTTTATTTTTAGAAACTTACTTTGAAAACGTACTTGGCTATCCAGAGAAATATACTTCTCTTCACAACCTTTAAAAACTATTTATTTTTAAACAATTTTTCTCATACCTTTAATAAATTCCCACCTTGAATTTATTCTTCCAAATATCCAATTTCAAACACTTAAATCAATTTCCAAATTGATTTCCAATTTACTTCATTCATTCAAAAATCCTTTAATTTCAGATTTTATTCCTTAATTATGATTTAAGATACTTTTAATTGAAATACCAATTTAGATTTCTCAATTTACTTCTTATTCATTTAAATAAAATTTAAAGCTTTAAGTTTTAAAATAATTCTTTATTCATTTAAATTAATATCACATAATTTTACAATTCATTAATTACTGTTTATTCAAATCCTTTTCTTTTCATATTCGAAGTTATTTATTAGTATTTAACATACTTCCATTTCTTTCTCAATTCATTCTTAATTTATTAAATTCTCTAAGATTATTTCGTTTACAAACTTACTTCCTTTATTTTCTTCCCAAAATCCAATTTATAAATTTTTGGGTAATTCATTATACCCAAATATATCCAATCAAATCATAACATTCAATATTTCAAATATATTCATCATAGAATATCAAGTAATCGCAACAGAGAATTATTAAATAATAAATGTTGAGGGGTCCAGTTGGATCCCTCCAACCTGTTTTCCTACAACCAAAGACGTTAGCACAATAATATGCCAATTCCAGAATATACCATACTATAGCACATCAATCAATTTTCAACCATTCAAACAATTATTTAAATTTAATCATTTAAATTTAAATTGAAATTAACTGAGTGAGATTAACTCACCTTTAACCTTTGTTTGCAATCCACTTCATTTTTGACCATTTCTTTGAGACTTTAGACCTTGAATAAACAATTCATATGATTTATTAATATTTGAAATAAATCAAACCGTCAATTTCAATTTATTTATTTAATCTAAACTATTTATTAAATTAAACAAAATTCCTTATAAATAATTTTGGTAATACTTAATTAAATAAGTTAATGAATAAGTTAATCACTAACATTATTCTAAAATTAAATAGTAGGTTTAGTAGGTGTATATGTTTCTTTGAATTTCTGTTTGAATTGCGTATACTAATATAAACTGCATAAATCAAAAAATTTATATAAATTTCTACATATCCTTTTTTTTCAAAATCCAATATGTACCTATATTTCTATCTCCTGCATATACATATATTCTTTAAATTAGTTTTCAATTTGAAAATAAATTATTAACATGAATACCTTACTGCCTACTCTGAAATCATCATCTCAAGCTTGCGATCCTCAATCCAATCACGACGAACGCGATTCCATCGGCCTACACTGCCACTGATTCCCTCGTCACCTCGACCTTTGCGTCGACATCGTGCTCGAATCGAGCAGCCATCAATCACCGCCTCCACGAACATCACACCCTTGCGTCTCCAATCTGCTGCACGATCCACGAATTCGAGAACCCCCCTTCCCTCGTTCCAGAAATCGAACTGGGGAAGGGTATCGATCCCTCTTCGTTCACGATTCCATCACGAACTCTAAGTGACCCTTGCCCCAATCGATTGGCTCGCCGCTGCTCGTCTTCAGCCACGCGATACACTTCTTATTTCGAATCGAATAAGTGGTATCGATTGCTGAGCTGAACTAGGTTGAAACGACGCTCGATTGGAGGAAAGGAGGTAGAACGCGGCGATTATTTTCGATCTGGCATGGGTTTTAAATTTTTTTTTGATACGATTGAATTAGAAAATAAAAGAGATGAGGAGAATGACTTAGATCGGCCATTGTTGATTTTGAACGAAGTGATTTCTCCTTTTGTTTTTTAGATTTGAAAAGGAAGATTCGGCTGATAAAAAGTTGATGTAGAGGATGTTTTGCGTGTTGTTGTTAAAAGAGGGAACACAGATATGAAAGGAAGTCGGCCGAATAATAAAAAGGGAAGCGTGCAAGGAAAGTTTAGCTACAGTATTTAGATGCGAAGAGTGATGTGGAACTTTATTTGACTGTTCAACGATTATATATATCGATTTAAATTCAAATTGTCTCGATTCAAATTTTCAACGCGTTTACTTACTGTATGCTCTCACAACAACTCCAAATGCGACGAAATTTGAAATGGAATAATAATTCGATATTACGGATCCAGTGGAACTGGTTTCGTCGAATTCCGAGACTACGCCTCGGAAGGCTATTTTTAAATTCAATTTAAACAATATATATTTTTAAAACTGAACAAAACACTTTGAAATTTCATTTTAAAAGTTCTATCATCTTCAGTATTATTAATATAAAATTTTCAAATCTTCAAATTATTTTTAACCGGCTTAAAACTCCAGATTCAACATCTTTCTCAATTTTCAAATTATTAAATTCAATAGTTCAATTATCAAATAAATAGTGGTATGATATTCGAATTCAAGTATAAAATTAACTTTCAAATATTTACAATTAATTTAAATATTCAATTTTAAATGCTTAAAAATTCCGGGTCGTCACATTCCCCCCCCCCCCCCTTAAAAGATTTCGTACCCGAAATTACTAGTTAGGAAGAATGGTCCAATACCCATTACTATTTTTCCAAAACCAAACAGTTTTATTGATTTGCCATAACATAATTTTATTAAGAACATCCTATCACCATTCCTAACTTTCCAAACTACTCTCATTCAGTTCCCACCAAAATCATATACCTAACCATTCAAATTTCAATTTAAAACCACATTTTAAATCTTCAAGATTTCTCAAAAAATTTCTAACTCTCTAAATTTTTGAATTTTTTTGCCAGCGTCTCCTTTGCGCGGCTAGCTCGGTACTACTACAAAATGGCTCTACGACCCCCAAATCTCAAAAGAAAACAAAAAGCCAAGTGGCTGGATCCAAAAACCCAATCAAATTCCATATAGAATTTTAAACACATACCTTCTTGTCGAGCAATTCTAATTTATTATCTGAAATCAAAACCAATTTTCCTTTCCCTTATTCATACCTGCATATCCTGTTTAGCAATAATATCCAATCACAACATTCAAAAACATTTTATTGACTTCTTTCCAAAATTTCAATGTTCATTCCATTTAAGCCCGTACGATGTACCTATATTATTCGTACGCAATACCGAATCTGATCGCCTACTCGATCACACAATTTCACTTCCGAACTAGTATCGTCCACCCGACTTCCTAGTGCGGACTCAGATCTGGTTTCCTGATTAGAAACTGTCATTCTCCTTGTATAGCTGTAAACTATGATAGAAAATTTAAAGAATCAATCAAAACTCCATATCCAGGTTCGCCGTTGAAAATCAAGTGAAAAATCCTAACTCGGATCGATATAACTATCTCAAAATTTTGTGCCCGAATCTGGATCAAATAGCAATGCGAATAAATAATATATGTACATCCTACGTGTTTGCCCAATTGGTTATCAGCTACATCAATTTCCTTTTCATTCACATTTATTTGGATTGTTATTCACTTATTCACACTTTCCCTTGCCACAACTTCAGTTTTAATCTTTATTCAATTATTCACTTAGCATATTTCCAATGCCAACTTACTTAAGAATATCACTTTCATTTCTTAAGTTCTATATAAATATTTTATATACCTCTGGAATTTTATTTTACTTCACTATTGGAGTTTATATCCATTGTACTCAATTTGCCTTTATAATTCCATAAAAATTTCAATTTGCTTCACTTTATTAATTAATTTCAAATATAAATAATTCTTCCCAATTTTACTTGAATTCAATTCATTTCCAAACTTTGAATATTGAATTTTGATTCACCCTATCTCAAACCATATTTAATCAACCATTTCCTTTATTAGTTTTACTTACTAATTTATTTAAAATCTCAAATAAAAGTTTATTTTCAAACTTTTTCCTTCCTTTCGTTTCTCTGAACAATTCTTCATTCATCTTACTGTACTTATACAATTTAAATTAAATTTCAACATTCAATTATATTTCTTTTTGCTTAACAATTTTAAATCATTTGTCGTTAGCGAAAATTTTCAAAAGATTCAAAAAATTTCTAACTCCTAAAATTTTCGGAAAATTTTGGCAGAGTCTCCCTTGTACGGAGGAGCTTTTGCAATTTGACAAAAGATATAAATATATATACATCGACCCACATGGTCGAAAAACAGAAAAACAGTTCATATTTCCTATTTGTATTGCGTAGGCATACCTTATTTAGCATTTTTAAGCAAGCAGCTATTTATTTAAGAAATTAGCGCAGTCAAAACCAGCAAAACGGCTTCAAAAACCTGTACTTACTCAATTTAAACATGTAAGTGACAAATATACAAAGTTCATTAACATTTCACTTAATTTCAATAGCTAAACACATGCATATCATAAGCAATATCTACCAAACAACACTTATAAGTAATTAATAAAGTTTCAACCACCAATTTAATTGCTCTCACTCGCTTCCAATCAACTTTGATGCCATTTTATTCAATCCCAATGATTTACAATTCAAGTTCTTACATTCAATTCATTTTTAATCCAAACAAGCATATATTCAACTCAATTGATTTCAAAATCAGTCTTTATTTCACTTCTATCAATTCAGAGAATTTATTTAATCTCGTTTTTGTCAAATGACAATTTACTTCTACGAAATTTGACCATATGGAAGTGAATAAATAATTACGTAAGCTTGTACCCACTTTAAATTGATTCCAACTCAATTTATAGTCAATTCTTTCCATTTTAATTCATTTGCAACCATTTCAAAATTTAGTCTTATTCACTTGAATTTTATTTACCACTCAAACCATCACTATTTCAACTCTATTTTTTTTAATTTGATTTCATTGCCAGCTCCATTTGTTTAAATTAAATTAGTATATTTCTGAATTCCTCTCATTTTATAACGAGGTCATTTCCAATTTACCTATACTTCTATTTTTATTTGCAATATAAATCATTTTTATGTTAACTCAATCCCATCCAACTTCAACTCAAATTTAATTCACTTACAATCTTAAGTTGAATTTCTATTAATAACTCAAGCTTCACTTTCAAATTCTATCATTTATTCACAACTCAAGTTTTTATTAACCAATTTGAGTTCCATTTCCATATTCCATTTCAATCAAGTTGTCTATTTAAAATTTTACCTAATATTTGATTTTTATTCCAAAAATCACTCTAACCATTTTACTTGAGTTCAATCTATTTTTTTTAAATTTTGGATTATATTCATTATCATTACAAACAAATTTTATTTGGCCTATTCATTTTACTTCCAAACTTTATAAATCACAACTTATTTATATTCATATTTCATCTATTTACAATCAATCTCATTCACATTTTACTTTTTAACTCGGAATTATACCTTTTATTTAGCCAATATATTTTTATTATTCCATAACATTTTAAACAAGATTCCAGAGTTTAAACAATTTTCCAAAATTTCAATATCACCTTAGAATTCAACTATATCCAAAATTCTTTGGCAAATTCAATTATCCCTTTGAATTTCAAAACCAAACCCAGTTCGCAAACAATTCCAATTTAAAACAACTTGGTAGCAATTTCTCTTCTAGAACTCGAAAATGAACATCGATGATGCTGCAGTCATCACCGAAATTATTTTCCATCGATCGAAAAAGGATTAAATGCTTTTATCTCTTTAAAATCCCCTTCAAACGTTTTTAAATTCCAAATCTCGCCATATTCAATTCCAATTAAAAAATATTTCCGAAATAATACCACTATTATTTTTCCAAAACTTTTGAAAACCATTTCCAAATCCAAAGGAATTTAAATTTTCCCCAAAAATTCCAAATTGCAATTCCTTTAAGTCTATATTCAAACATACCCTGGAATTTTATCTCATTTTAATTTCAAATGTTTCTCTGGAATTCCATTCCAAAATTACAATCACCTTTACATTTTACATTTACAAGTCTCATTTGTATATGAGTTCATTTCAATTATAAATTTCATTTATAATCCATATTTCACATTCCATTTTGTTATATAAATTTATTCTTTAACTTCGGTTATAAGTTTTCAATTTCTTATTTAATTTCTACACAATAGTGTTAATAATTTGATATTACCATTCCTTAACAATCAAGCATCCAAATATTATAATACTTTACAAAAATTATATCTTTTATATATAAAAATAATTTGGGTAAAATTATTTCATTTACCCTACTTTAAAACAATACCGTGTCAAATTATTCTATTCAAGTGTTTAGAGATCCCTATCAATAACGTTAATTACTCGTATTGACCAGAACCCATAAACTACGCAATAAATCAATCAACACAATATAAAATCATTTTATATACACTAACAAATACATGCCCATATCTATTAATACGCTCAAACTCAATCTAGAGTACTATTGACTCTATTTTAATGAGTAATTCCCACCAGAGCCAAGGTTATCACCAACCTATGCTCTGATACCAAGTGTAACGTCCCGCAAATCCGTACCCCTTGAGCCAACACTATTCTACGTCAATCAACTCAAGTTGTATAGAAATACGAACCATTAGGGTTAAAGAAGAAGAGGTAGAAGAAGAAAATAGAAAGCAATATCAGAATCTAACCATCGCAGCGGAATAAAATATAATAGATATTAACATATCTTTACACAAATCAAATAGATCTGTTTATATATTACATCATCAGAGTACATCAATCACAGTTCAACATCAATATCATACAAATGGATACACAAGCACTCAACACAGCGGAATATATATAAAAGCAAGTACGAGAGTACGTATCATCATCCAGCTCGTCTCCCGAGCTCCACAGCATCATATCCTGTATCTATAATACTCGGTCTGACCCGAGCATTACAGTTAAATAACACCCGAGTCAGTCTGGAATACCAGCGTGAGAAAATCACACTCAATTGATTATTAAAGTTTCAAAAATTCTTTGAAAACAAAAGCATCTCGTAAGACCACGCCACAAATAAACATGTCGGGTTTTTACCTTACGACAGCTAAAACAATTTTTTATAGAAATCCTTTGATATTATAATAGGGTCTATATAAAAATACTTATGAAATAGCCAAAATTGTTACATTATTAAATTCCAGCTACTAGCCATAAAGTGGGTAATACAAACAAAACTCGTACAAGGCTCGTAGGGAGAATGAATTTCCAACTAATGACTAGGCACTGGGGTACCATCTGTCACAGTACGGGGCCTAGAACACCGTACTGAGGAGTACGCCCGCTCCCCTGCAACACAAGACCGGGACCACCCCTTACTGGATAATCCCGAGTGAGATCACCCCGCGGTTGGGATCAGCAACCGTCCACTAAGCCGAAATAAAAAGGGACATCTAGACAGGAATGACATCACCCTGCTTGGGTGCTACCCACCTAGCCTTGCTGCATAACCCCTGATTTTCAGTCATTCCCATTTGATGAGGCTTGAGGCTAAGCGTTACCTTTATAGAACATATCCCTTAGAATGCCCATCGTCCACTGACGATGTTTCGCAAGCATTCATCCATACAAGTCCGTCCCGGGTCTGAACGGAACCGAAGGCACTATTCCTACTACATTCATTTTGGAAATATCCTCAGGATTAGTAGCGATTAGCCCTTGCACTTTACTGCTCCATCTTCGAATCCCAAAATCGTTTCCCCGAAACGTACAAACCGGATCGAAGTGGTTTTCGAGAAATAAATCTCGATCCCGGTGTCTTCGAAACGATCAACGCATTTGTCCAATATTGATAGTCGGTGATTTAACTATCAATTAATGTTCACAACATCCATCACACAATAAATAATTTTCCAAATTATTTATTTATCTCAAAAATATCTTCACAAGATATAATTTCACTTTTCAAACTCCTTGAAAACAGTTTTCAAAACTATCGCCTTTCTCAGAATAAATTCCAAGTATTTCTATTTCCACTGGAATCACCAAGCACAAAACTTTAGATTTTTAAAATAATTTAAAAACACGTTATTGTAAAATATATTTAACATTTAATATAGAAAAATTACTTTAGTACTTAATTTAAAATAATACTCTAGAAATAACTAAAATAAGGTTACCTTATAAATATACATTAGATTTCTTCTTTAAACAAAATACCAAATCATTCTTTAAATAACTATTACGATAATAGATTAACAAATTACTTATTTTAGAATTTGCTTTAAAATATTTAAATTAAAACTACTTCAATAATTGATTAAAATATATATATATATATATATATATATATATATTTGTATGTATATATATATATATATACTATATGTATATTTGAAAATATGGTTACTTTATAGATATAAACTAGGTTTTCACCTTTAAAACAGAATTACTAAGTCACTCTTTATAAATTATTACTACGGTAATAGATTTGAATAAATATTTACTTTAGAATTTAAACATTTAGTAATAAATTCCCAAGAACATACTTTGTAAAACAACACTAAAACCTTTATTTTATTTTTAGAAACTTACTTTGAAAACGTACTTGGCTATCCAGAGAAATATACTTCTCTTCACAACCTTTAAAATCTATTTATTTTTAAACAATTTTTCTCATACCTTTAATAAATTCCCACCTTGAATTTATTCTTCCAAATATCCAATTTCAAACACTTAAATCAATTTCCAAATTAATTTCCAATTTACTTCATTCATTCAAAAATCCTTTAATTTCAGATTTTATTCCTTAATTATGATTTAAGATACTTTTAATTGAAATACCAATTTAGATTTCTCAATTTACTTCTTATTCCTTTAAATAAAATTTAAAGCTTTAAGTTTTAAAATAATTCTTTATTCATTTAAATTAATATCACATAATTTTACAATTCATTAATTACTGTTTATTCAAATCCTTTTCTTTTCATATTCGAAGTTATTTATTAGTATTTAACATACTTCCATTTCTTTCTCAATTCATTCTTAATTTATTAAATTCTCTAATATTATTTCGTTTACAAACTTACTTCCTTTATTTTCTTCCCAAAATCCAATTTATAAATTTTTGGGTAATTCATTATACCCAAATATATCCAATCAAATCATAACATTCAATATTTCAAATATATTCATCATCGAATATCAAGTAATCGCAACAGAGAATTATTAAATAATAAATGTTGAGGGGTCCAGTTGGATCCCTGCAACCTATTTCCCTGCAACCAAAGACGTTAGCACAATAATATGCCAATTCCAGAATATACCATACTATAGCACATCAATCAATTTTCAACCATTCAACAATTATTTAAATTTAATCATTTAAATTTAAATTGAAATTAACTGAGTGAGATTAACTCACCTTTAACCTTTGTTTGCAATCCACTTCATTTTTGACCATTTCTTTGAGACTTTAGACCTTGAATAAACAATTCATATGATTTATTAATATTTGAAATAAATCAAACCGTCAATTTCCATTTATTTATTTAATCTAAACTATTTATTAAATTAAACAAATTTCCTTATAAATAATTTTGGTAATACTTAATTAAATAAGTTAATGAATAAGTTAATCACTAACATTATTCTAAAATTAAATAGTAGGTTTAGTAGGTGTATATGTTTCTTTGAATTTCTGTTTGAACTGCGTATACTAATATAAACTGCATAAATCAAAATTTTTATATAAATTTCTACATATCCTTTTTTTTCAAAATCCAATATGTACCTATATTTCTGTCTCCTGCATATACATATATTCTTTAAATTAGTTTTCAATTTGAAAATAAATTATTAACATGAATACCTTACTTCCTGCTCTGAAATCATCATCCCAAGCTCGCGGTCCTCAATCCAATCACGACGAACGCGATTCCATCGGCCTCCACTGCCGCTGATTCCTTCGTCACCTCGACCTTTGCGTCGACATCGTGCTCGAATCGAGCAGCCATCAATCACTGCCTCCACGAACATCACACCCTCGCGTCTCCAATCTGCTGCACGATCCACGAATTCGAGAACCCCCCTTCCCTCGTTCCAGAGATCGAACTGAGGAAGGGTATCGATTCCTCTTCGTTCACGATTCCATCACGAACTCTAAGTGACCCTTGCCCCCAATCGATTGGCTCGCCGCTGCTCGTCTTCGGCCACGCGATACGCTTCTTATTTCGAATCGAATAAGTGGAATCGATTGCTGAGCTGAACTAGGTTGAAACGACGCTCGATTGGAGGAAAGGAGGTAGAACGCGGCGATTATTTTCGATCTGGCATGGGTTTTAATTTTTTTTTTTGATGCGATTAAATAAGAAAATAAAGGAGATGAGGAGAATGACTTAGATCGGCCATTGTTGATTTTGAACGAAGTGATTTCTCCTTTTTTTTTTAGATTTGAAAAGGAAGATTCGGCTGATAAAAAGTTGATGCAGAGGATGTTTTGCGTGCTGTTGTTAAAAGAGGGAACACAGGTATGAAAGGAAGTCGGCTGAATAATAAAAAGGGAAACGTGCAGGGAAAGGTTAGCTACAGTATTTAGATGTGAAGAGTGATGTGGAACTTTATTTGACTGTTCAACGATTATATATATCGATTTAAATTCAAATTGTCTCGATTCAAATTTTCAACGCGTTTACTTACTGTATGCTCTCACAACAACTCTAAACGCGACGAAATTTGAAATGCAATAATAATTCAATATTACGGATCCAGTGGAACTGGTTTTGTCGAATTCCGAGACTGCGCCTCGGAAGGCGTTTTTTAAATTCAATTTAAATAATATATATTTTTAAAACTGAACAAAACACTTTGAAATTTCATTTTAAAAGTTCTATCATCTTCAGTATTATTAATATAAATTTTTCAAACCTTCAAATTATTTTTAACCGGCTTAAAAATCCAGATTCAAAATCTTTCTCAATTTTCAAATTATTAAATTCAATAGTTCAATTATCAAATAAATAGTGATATGATATTTGAATTCAAGTATAAATTAACTTTCAAATATTTACAATTAATTTAAATATTCAATTTTAAATGCTTAAAAATTCTGGGTCGTCACATAAGCCCTACTTTTTGAAATTGTAGGTTCATCGTTTATTTGTTCAGGATTTATTGAAATATGTGGATTTACGTTCATCGACTTGGATTCTGAAGTCGATTGCGCTTGTAAATCAGTTTGATAAAGAAAATTAATTTGGGTTTGGGTCGGCATTGTTTGATGAAGGAGAAATTTTGTTTAGAGAAGAAAAGAGAATAAAAAAGCGAAAATGATCGAGAAATTTTGGCGTTTGTCATTGAGACGGAAGTTAAATTTTAACGTCCGATAAAATTAAATTTTATTAAACTTTTTCCTTTAAACTAATTTCCTCTTAGATTTATATGTGCAATCCGATATAATGACTCGAGGAAAAGTTCTTAGAAAACCTAAACTCGTCGGATGTGACCATAAAATATCTTTGACAATATCACTGCCATCTAAAGCCTTACGATGTCATTCAAAGTATCCAGACTCTTTTAACTTACTAGGCATATATTGTATTTGAGACCAACCTCCTCATTCTATTGAATTTTGAGCGTGAATCACATTATATATTGTTTTGATGGTTGTACAATTGGAAGGATCATTTCTTTTAAGTGTATGCAAAATTTCTTTGGCTTTCACCATATTTCGATGCATTTCGACCACTAGTTTGATCTCTCCTTCACTTAACCTACCCGCATACGAATGCCTTTTGTTGTGCTTCAACTCGAAATGGTATGCACACCATTGACCGCAACCAAACGTCATTCATCCAAATTACCAAGTTTCATATCTTTAAGCCAGACAATTACATTTTTTACCCATCAATCCTATAATTTGTTGAATCTTTAATTTTCTTCCTCTTATAAACACCACTACGCTCACATGTAAACATTATTCTAGGTTTTTTTAGTAAATGCATCGGTATCCGATCTCAAAATAGTGATTACAAAACCAACACGTTTTCCTGTATTACAAACCCATTCAACCAATCTTTCACGTGATTGGTTATCTACATAAACAAAATTTCGTATTACCAAATTGTATACTACGTTTAAGAAAATATCACTCACTTTGTAAACTCATTAGTGCAGTCCAATATAATTTCATTCTCATTTTCATCTTCTTCATTTGATAGTGCCATAATCTGTATAAAAAAAAATTATGCAACAAGCAATCAGGTTAGTATTTACAGTAACAAATATTTGCTGGCCTGACAAATATTTGCCATCCCTGTAAATTAAAAAATAAAAATTCGCCAAGCACTGTCGCAAACCTTGTAACAAGCATTGGTGGTTTCATAATCTGTAAAAAAACAATTAGGCAACAAACAACGTCACAAACAATCACGCAGTGACAAAGCGTGGTTTTTTCAGACAACTATGCATTGTTAGGGCGTGGTTGTTTGCAGGAATCATGCATTGCTAATGCGTGACTTCTTCACACAGTCACACACTATCAATGCGTGATTGTATGAAATAACCACATTTTGCTACCTCCGCGACATCTGCAATTGAAAAAAAAAATGTGAATGCTAGCTAACTTGCTGTTGGTAGTAGTAGAATCGTCGAACTCCATCATTTGATGAAAAAATTTGACAACTTGTAGACTGAATTTGTATTTGGAATTTAATTTAATAGCGAAATGAGGTTTTTAGGGTTTTGAAGAAAAGTTAGAAAGTGAATCCAGTATGGACGCAAGTGAAAAAATATAAGAGTATTTTTGTCTTTATTATTATTTTTTAAAAAGGGCTAACTCAGCCTTTTTTCGAGTTTAAATAAAATTAGCCATTGATGTATTGTTTACTTGGATGCGCTGGTTGTTAAGACGTTCCCAGGTCACTAAATATGCGTACTGGGATGCACTGATTGTTCAAGGGGATTTTTCAAGTAAATTTTGTCCGTTTTGCAGCCCGGCCCACGTATCACTTCTACGCACAAAGGAAAAGCCAAACATCATCTTCTTCCAGTAGCAAAAAGAACTCCGAAAATATCCTTCGTTTTTTATGTTCTTCTCCCCCCACTATCAGCCGCCTTACTTAAATTCATTTCAAAGAAACTCCTTTACGTGTTAATGGCTCTTGGAGCGTGTATTCCTTTCTCTGCAAAGGAGGTAAAAACTTGTAAATGTCTAATTAACCCCGGTTGTCCATATTTACTTAATTTCACAATTCTTTTTAAATTAAACTCATAGAAGTTTGTCAAATTTGTTGCATTTGAATATTTCTGTACGATTATTTCTTATTATTTCGACAAATCTTTTAATCTGGGGGGCATGTCTATTAGTTGTTATCAGCAAATGTTAAATCTGATTAAATTTGTAGGTTGGGTGGTATCAGCTTAGTTGGGCTTTTATCAAGATAGACTTATTGTTTTTCTTTGTAGAAAGCTTATACATTCTTTCTGCTCACATAGTTGCATAATTCTATTCAGACCCGCAAGCATACCAACGAGTATTATGTACCAATATACCCATTTTTTCTCTTTCTTACACGGTTAGAATTTCATATTTGATTTGAAATGGTTAATAGCTTTCAAAATTGGTAAACCGCCAGTGAAGTGATGTAACATAATAATGAAAATATAACATATGAATACAAATAAAGATTGGTTGTTCTTAATCTACATTAACAGTTCATGATACCAATCAATAAATTCCGGCTATAGCGTCATCATCATCATCTGGATGACATTATATAGGAAAAAGATATGGTGAATGAAGGACTTTTGGAACTGATTAATACTGAATAATGTAATGTAGTGTACAAAATCATGGCAGTGTATAAAGAATTGAATGTTATGGGTTACAACTGCTGATCAGTATCTAATCTTCCTTACCAATTCAAAATGTCAGTGAAATGCATGGCTCATGCTGTAATATGTTTTATTTCTTTTTTGGTTTTTGGGTGCATATTACTCTTTCTTTTATTGTTTGTTTATATGTACTTTCTTTAGGTACATTCTATTACTTACTGTATATCTAATCCAGAGCTATGACCATACATATTTTTTCTTAACAGATCATACCAGCTATATTTTCACCACTAATTCGGATTTCTTGTTATCCAACTTTCAGAGCAGGTCATTATTATTAACCTTTTTGCTCCCATATGATATTTTAATACATGTACTAAACTTTAGTTCATGAAACTCAAAACTTTCAGGAATCATAAAATTTCCCAAATTCATTACTGGCAATGAGCTCAAGCTCACAAGTTCATCTATTGTAGATGGACATTTCATTCCACCGATCATTTCCAATCGTCAAAGTTTAACTGTTCGTTATGATGTGGTCTTATCCGGTTATTGGATGGGACCTGAAGATGATGATGGGTGGGGTTATGTTGAGGCTGCAATTTTCAGAACTAGTTAGCTGTTGATTTTGAGAATCTATTATTGTAGGAGGGATAGGTTCATTCTAGCCTTGGTTGTTTTTATTTATTTAGGTTTTTGTAACTTTATGATTTGTGAAACGAATCATATCAACTCCAGCTTATACTGCATGCACTTGCATGTTGGAAAGCTGTTTTAGCTTTTCTTTGTTATACTAAAAACACCATTATCATTCATCATTACAACAACAACAACAACAACAACAACAAAAAAAGAGAGAAAGAGAAAGAAAAGAAAAGACAAGAAGCCTCTCTCATTGGACCATAGATTTCATGAAATTTCAAAATGGTTCTCTTTTTAAACATTTCTAAGAATGCAATAATTGATAATAAAAATTTAGCATCTTATATGTTTATATCGTTTAATTCGATGAAGTATATGATTTTCAAAAAATACAATACAAGTTATTTTTAGCAAAAATATACAAATTTAAAATCATTATGCATATTACACTATACTAACACAATGAACCATAGCATGGACATGTAGGTTGCTTTGTAAAAAAGAAAAATACAATAAAAGTATCAAAATTTGCACAAAAATACAGTATTATGAACACTTTATAGTTGAAAACATTTATTTTAATTACACAATGCAATGAATTTTAATAAAATGTAAAATTCAAAAATTTTAGGTACATTGCATCGTAAACAATGCTTCAAAACTTGACATTACTTTATATTTTCAAAATTTTAGAGATAGCTTTCTAAATTGGTAAGATGGAAGGGTTTTGTCACTATTTCTAAAAAGAAATAAGGGTGAAAGCCTACTTTACACTTCCAAGAAAATTTCTTAATCAACCTTTTTAAAGAAATTGATGTTAAAACCAACATGTTTTACTCTTATTAGTACCATACGGTGGACATTAATTCTATGGCACATTTAGCGCCATTGTGCTAAAATAATCATCAAACCGACCGTTAGGGAGGTTTGCTTACTGTCACTAGTTAAAATTGAATACTCTGAAGCCCAAAAAACCTGGAACCCGCGCTCTGCTGTTTCTCTGCGTGCTCTCTTTTTGCTACTTCCGAAGAAAATTCTTCAAAATTTATGGATCTAGACTGCTACTTCCGAAGAAAATTCCTCCAAATTTTATGGATCTAAACTAAATCAGTTTTGCATCATTTCAAATGGAGTCGCCAATGGAGAAAATTCCTTCAGTTCAGACTTAGTTAATTTGACATCATCTCAAATCGGCAAACCCTATCCAGTCTACCTCAATTATCCCAGTTCCATCATTCATCTCTCTAACTTCCTCCACCACCATCTGCATTCTTCAGCAAAATTGCAGTCTTCCTCAAACCTGAAGTTCCCCGGCTCGCTCTTTGTTTACAATCGTTTTGCTGTCTCCTAAAGAAAAGGTACCGCCTTCAATCTATTATTCATATTTTATTTATTATGTTAAGGTTTCAAATTCTGAACTGATTTGTACTTTGGTTGCTATTAAATTATTATCTGCGGCAAGCAGAGATTTGTTACATCCGAAACAGTAGTAGAGCAAAATGAATGAAAAAAATGGATTTGATTTTGTAAATTTTTCTTTGCGCTCTTTGTTTCTTTATATGTATATTTTGCTTTGAATTACCAAGTTGATGGTTTAGCCTGTAAGACCAACGATCTCTAGCACTTCCAAAGTATAAGATATTTAAAATTGAAAATTTTAAAATGTATAATTTCTTGAATTGTAATTTTATTTAATATTTTTGGAAACACAAAAAATATAAAAACAATAAAGTGAAATATGCATTTAATTTTTATTAAAATAAACGTAATATGGTTCTTGGTAACTTTGATATCTCGCATCATTTTGGTACATTTCTCCATTGCAACAACAGTTCATTCCAAAATCAGAAGACAAAATAAAGTTGTGAAAAATTTTGGTTTGCAAAAGAAAAAAAACATGATTTGGTGAGAATTAGATTTAATAGACACTAAACGAAATAAGGGCTGATCTAATATTTATAAGTGTGCAAGAAGAAATGAATGGAGTTTAAAATGGCATATCAATATATAACAAAGAATATAATTTGGTATCACTGCAAAAGATGCAACTTTTGGCGTTGTTTGACATAATGTTACATCATAGTTGAGGTTTACATGTACATTATATATGTGTGTATCACCGAATATAGGATAAATTATCATATAGCTTTCTTAAATCAACTAACCATCACTTTAATCCGGCCTTGACTCTTATTATCCAAAAATTGCAAAGCCAATCTGCAGGTCAATTAGCTATTATTTTTTCATTGATTATTTTTTCACGATAGAGCTTATGTTGTCTAATACTAGATAAATGCTATAAATTGGCTTGTCGATAATTTCAATTATTAGGAAATGCAAGTATAATAGTTCAAATGTTAGAGGATTGCTAGTGTTATGCAGAGTCTATCTCGAATGATGTTTATTGACTGTCAGCTTTTTAATGGTCGACTATAGCGTTGGGCGAATTTTCACCTAGAAGACCTCAAGACCAAGAAGTGTCAGTTTCACCCGGGCTTGCGACCTCCATTCCATCAGCTCCTATGTCCATTCGGCAATTCAAAGGAACAAGTTCCATTCGGCAGTGAAGGTCCATCCGGAGTACATGTTCATTCGGCTATGCAAGCCTACGAGTTCATTCGGCACTAAGGTCACATGTTCATTCGGCACTAAGGTCACATGCTCATTCGGTAGCCAACAGCCTCCTTCTCTCTACCGGTCCACCATCCTTCACACCCCTATGCCGGACCAGAAGGCCTACCGGACCATCTCCACAACCGGTCCAAACAAGCACCGAGCCAACCACATACCTCACCACCGAATGAACCTCCATCCCGCTCCATCACCGGTCCAAGCTCCATACCGAATGGAGGCTCGCCGAACTAGAATTGCCAGTCCAGATTGCTTCAGCCCGGGCCCGCCAGCAGCTATACACATCCAAGACCCCTACCCCCTGCCTCACTCTATAAATAGAGGGGCAGGGGTACAACAATGGCAGACAAGTTTGAGAGCTCAAGCACGGAAGGAACTTTCAAACTACTTTCATACACTTGTACACCAAGCATTGTACTTGTAATCGGAAAAAAGAAGATAATAACATATAAAGTGGACGTAGGCACGTTCTGACCGAACCACTATAAATCTGCGTGTCTTTTACATTTCAGCCCCTTGCCTTTTTTCATATTTACATAACTCATCTAAATCATTAAGAATCACATAAAATCAACTAAATCACTCGACTTGGAGGTGTTTGCCCATTTTTTGTGCAAACATTTTTGGTGCTTTCACTGAGAACTTCGAACTCGAAGCTTCAGCTTCCCTCATTCAACCTTCTTTCCCAATAGCACCTTTCATTGTCTAGGAAACATGACTTCCAGGCCAAGAAAAGACGCCAACAAGGGAAAGAACGCTGCAACTAGCAGCGCTCCAAATCTAGTAGATCCAGATCAAGAGAACCATCCCACTACAGCAGCAGTGCCACATGTAGATCAGACAATTCCAACAGCCCCTGCCGCGGAACAACCGGCAGTAATCACTAGAGCAGACCTGGACAGAGTTGTGGTGGAAGTGACTAACCGCTTCGCATCCCAACAAGAAGCTTTGGTGAACCAACTCATGTCACGCTTGAGGGATGTCGAAGAATCCAACCGCAACACTGAATCATGGGATGAATCTCAATCTGTAGGATCTCGGAGACAGCAAAGGTCTTCCCTCTTCGAGGAAGCCATCAACAGGAACAACAATGATAGGGGCCGCGTCCGGACTCAGCCCGAACTCCGACTCGATGAAGCACTTGGAACCGAACCCAGTGGGGGAGGCGCCAGGCGAGGGTCGAATGTGGCTGAGCCAGTCATGCCACCTAATCATAGAAACCCCGCTGAACGGAGCCGAGCTAGAACCCAGCCCGAAGTTGACCCCATGGAAATGCTCGAAACAGAACCCCGCAGGGGAAGATCAAGGCAGGGGGCAACTGTAGCTGGTCCTAGCATGCGTCCGAGCAACCAGAGACAACCACTGGATCACGTCAGAAGTGATAGACTATACCATCCCTACAGATCATCTGGACGAGACCGATCCCGCAGGGAAGAACCAAGTTCATTTCTATCCGCTCCAAATTCTGATGAAAGAATGGCACGACTATTCAGAGAATGCGTCCAACGGGAGCAAAGGGACCGAGGAATAGGCGCTAGGGTCACCAGCCCCTTTACCCGCAATATCGAAACTGCCATCACCCCCCGGGAATGGAAAGATACGGCAAGTCACTTAGAAATGCTGAGGGCTATGTCAACTACATTATGGAAGAATGCCACCCGAAACGGAAAGAGAGTGACGACATCGTATTCAGTAGGCGTGATTTAGAAGGAAGACAGTATCCGCATATGGATCCCATGGTCATCTCTGCCTGGTTCGGTCCAGCTAAAGTTTTCCGAATTCTAATAGACACAGGAAGCTCCGTAAATATCCTGTTCAAGCATGCTTTCGACAAAATGAAACTGTCAATGAAGGATGTGTCTCCCTGCAACAAACCCCTGCACGGTTTCACTGGAGATGCGAAAATGCCCTTCGGGCAACTTGACCTCTTCGTCGAAATAGGAAGTCATCCCCGCTCCGTTGTGCGAAAACAAACGTTCGTACTAATAGAAAACCACTCGGCCTACAACGCCTTCTTGGGAAGACCAGCCTTATCTGACTTCCAAATTGTCCTAGCCCCGTGGTGCCTAAAGATGAAATTCCCAACAGATAACGGAATAGGAGAAGTTGAAGGAGATCAAGACGCCGCTCGAGATTGCTATGTAACTGAACTTCGCAATAACCATAGAAAGAATAAAGGGAAAGATGCAGAGACTACTCTCTGCATGAAAAGCTTGGAAGCATAGCAACTAAAGAAAGCCCCTCCTCTTCGATACACCAGCGATCCTTTCAATGAACTAGACCCCAGGGATAAGGAGGAGGAGGCTACCGCTGAGCCCGCAGAGGCCATGGAATTCGTATCTGTAGACAAACATGATTCAAGCAGACTATTAAAAATAGGATCTCAGCTAAAAACAGAATTGAAGGATCAACTCATTGACTTTCTCCGCCACAACTTAGATGTATTTGCGTGGACACATGCCGATATGACAGGAATCTCCCCAGACATAGCATGCCACATGCTGAACATCGATCCCACCAGGGCACCGATAAAGCAGAAAAAGAGAAGCATGGGAGCAGAACGATCAGCAGCCCTCGACGAGGAAGTAAAGAACCTACTTGCTAATGACTTCATACGAGAAGCCATCTACCCCGAGTGGATAGCTAACCCGGTACTAGTAAAGAAAGCTAATGGGAAGTGGCGAACATGCATTGATTTCTCCAACTTAAATGACGCTTGCCCGAAAGACTGCTTCCCGCTCCCCCGAATCGATCAACTTGTGGACAGCACTGCCGGACACGAACTTTTATCTTTTATGGATGCATACTTCGGATACAACCAGATTCCCATGCACGCTCCCGATCAAGACCACACTAGCTTCATCACTGACCGGGGGTTATATTGTTACAAAGTCATGCCTTTTGGACTCAAAAATGCCGGAGCCACCTATCAGCGCCTCGTCAACAAGATGTTCGCGGAATTAATAGGACGAACTATGGAAGTATATGTGGATGACATGTTGGTAAAGTCCAGGAAAGCCGACGATCATGTAAGCCACCTGAGCGAGATGTTTCAGGTACTTCGCCGATATGGAATGAAGCTGAATCCTCTAAAGTGCTCCTTCGGAGTGTCATCGGGAAAATTCTTAGGGTTCATTGTCCATTCCAGAGGAATTGAAGCAAACCCTGAACAAATCCGGACTCTAAAAAAAATAAGGATACCTTCCACCCAAAAAGAAATGCAGAGCTTAAACGGAAAGGTAGCCGCCCTAAGCAGATTCATTTCCAAAGCAACTGACAAGTGCGTCCCTTTCTTCGAAGCTCTCAAGAAAGACAAAGGAAAGTTCGAATGGACCGATGAATGCTTAAAAGCCTTCCTTAACCTGATCGAACACCTCCAGAAACCACCAGTACTCTCAACTCCAAACGAAGGCGAAGAGCTATACCTATACCTCGCTGTATCATCTCATGCTCTAAGCGCTGCCCTGGTAAGAGAAGAAGATCGCACACAACGCCCGGTGTACTTTATAAGTAAGAGATTTACAGGGGCAGAAGCCAGATATCCTAAACTTGAGAAATTGGCATATTGTTTATTGATCGCGTCACGAAAACTACGACACTACTTCCAATCTCACTCCATCAGAGTTCTAACCGATCAGCCACTAAGACAGGTGCTCCATCGTCCCGACACTTCTGGACGACTTCTCAAATGGTGCATTGAACTAAGTCAGTATGACGTCACCTACCATCCTCGCACTGCTATCAAGGGGCAAGCCCTGGCCGATTTCATTGCCGAATTCACCACCAACGAAGGCAAGGATCAGCTTGAAATAGCAAAAAACATCAAGTGGAACCTCTTTGTAGATGGAGCATCAAACGAACAAGGCTCGGGGGCAGGTATTGTAATAATCACCCCCAGGGGAAGAAAGCTGTACTATGCATTAAGGTTGGAATTCGCGGCCACTAACAACGATGCGGAGTATGAGGCAGTAATAGCGGGATTGGAGCTTGCCTTAGAAATTGGAGTCAATTCTTTATGTCTTCATAGTGATTCTCAACTTATCGTAAACCAAGTACTAGGAGAATTCCAGACACGAGGAGAACGACTCACAGCATATCTAAAGAAAACCAAACTGCTGCTCGACCAATTGGACCATTATCTAATCAAACACATTCCTCGAGAAGATAACCAAGAGGCCGATGAACTAGCAAAGCAAGCTAGTATGATGAATAGCACCATTTCCGGAGCACTAGCCATCTCAAGGCAGCTAGCCCCAAGTTTTGAACAAGTGAATTTGATAACTGCAATTGAAGAAGCAACTTGGATGACTCCTATCCGGAAATATTTGCAGGACGGCACACTACCAGACAAACGTGATGAAGTCAGGAGAATTTTGAGGAAAGCTCCCCACTACACAATACAAGAAGGCATCCTCTATCGGCGTGGCTTCTCTAGCCCCTTATTCAGATGCGTCGCTGGAAGGGAAGCCAAGGAAATCTTATTCAACATCCATCAAGGTAGTTGCGGAGATCACACTGGAGGGCAGACTCTGGCGAAGAAGATACTCCGATATGGATATTACTGGCCCACACTAAACAGAGACGCCTTAGACTTCGTCAAGAGATGCGACAGATGTCAGAAATTTGCCAAAATTCCTCGACTACCCACAAATGAGATTACTCAAATGACCAGCCCTTGGTCCTTTGCTGTATTGGGAATTGATTTAATTGGCGAACTGCCAACGGGCAGGGGCGGGGCCAAATATGCTATAGTGGCAGTCGATTATTTCACCAAATGGGTGGAAGCGGAACCCCTAAATAAAATATCTTCAGCAAAAGTTATCAACTTCTTGATCAAAAATATTCTGTGCAGGTACGGAGTACCACTCAAGATCATATCAGACAACGGAGCTTATATTTTGTCAACAGTGGACGGAGAGGTGTTCCAGAGGGCATGGAACATTCGACACCTCCGTCGATACTTTTCTTAACTTGTACTGCCCATATGAAGTGAATTAACAAAGAGAATCAGTGGACGTAGGCATTTTCATGCCGAACAACTTTAAAAAATCTTGTCTCTTTTTAACTTGTTCCTTTATATATCTTGACTTCTTGTTAAGCTTTATCCTTTTCTGTTGAACAAAATCTTATGGCATCTCCACTCAAGACGCACCAAGGCCTCATCTGGACAAGGCCTAACAGGTACGCTACGATTCTATGCACTCGCCAATGAGACTCTTTTGCTCCAGCATCCCTCTGCTGCGGGTTAACTCATTGCTCGCGTCTGCCCTCAAAGCCAACTGTAATGAGCCGATTATAAGTCATCATAAAGGCCGATTATAGCCGATGGCAGCTCATTACGGCGTTCGGCTCGCCGGTAACTGTGAACCTACTTTAAGCCCCAATATAAGGTGTGGCCAGCCAGGGGTAGTTCACGGCCAACGGAACCCACGCTAGCCGGCCACGGTAAATCGAATAATACCCACGATCGCGGACCATAATGGTTCGGGTAGTTACCGTGCGCGATCTCGGCTCCGATGTGTCTTAAGTGCGGCTGTGGTAAAAAAGAAAACTCCCCGCGGAGGCGTAAGATGGGTGACAAATGTCTCCAAGACCCACAGCTAGGGAAAGTGACTACAAAACCCGTTTTCCACGAACTTAAGCACATCGACGGCCTTCCGTGACTGGAAGTTTTACTTTTTCTATATTTCCATCTCATTTAAATACTTTTCTCCTACCCTGTATAACAAACTCTAAAGTACAGGAAACCGAACAAGGAGCATTCACTCATGAGAATCTAAGCCCGCGTACTGGGTGGCAAGGTACTCAGATATATTCATGATCAGTTACACAAGATGCTCAAAACTACCGCCTGCAAATAAAACATGAAGGGCGGTACTCTCTTCTCTTGTACATAGATGCATAACTATAGCTTATTCATATGTCACACCAACATTGCAAAACATGAAATTATATTTCAAGCAAAGGCTTAACATCAAACACAACTAAAATCACAGGCATATACATGGTTATGCTTCTCACGCAGCACATCAAAATGACAACAACGTTTAAACATAACAAAATCAGCTTATATTATGAAATCACACCAAGTTATTCTCTGCAAATAATATTATTATTACAGTCACGTCAATGTTTTGGACTAACGTAAACAACAGTAAAAAAAAAGAAAAGAAATAAAAAGCAGCCGAATCCGGACGAGTAACCAGCTGCGTCCACACTCCATCACCAACTTCCCAAGCCTATTTGGCCGCAGGGCCGGAACCCCCAGCATGTTGATCGGAAGTTCCACCTGTCCAATTCAGAAAAGGAATCCATTAGACACACGATAAACGATCAAGTTATGGAAACCCGGAAAGAAAAGGAAAAGAGAAGAATAACTCACCAGCGTCCGCCGCTTGATCCTCATCCTCCAGTTGCACACCCGCTTCCTCCGCAGCGAGCAACCGCATCCCCTCCTTCACCGCCACTTGCTCCTCTTTCGAGAACTGAGCAGTGACCACATCCAGGCTAAAAGCCACTCCACCTTCCTTACCCGCATCGACCCTGGCCTCCTCTAAAGCCCGGAGATATATCTTGGCCATGACCCGGGGATAGTCATCCATCCAAGACAAGCTGCCCTCCTTCCAAGTGCGGAAGTACATGTCCTGCAGCATCTCGTCCATCATCCCCTCATTCTCCTCGAACTCCCTCACCCTGGCCTCGGAAGCCTGCAACTTGGCGACAGCGGCATCCCTCTCTGATCGGTATCTCGAGCAGTCAGCCTGGAGAGACCTCCTCATCTCCTCCATCTCCTCCTTTAACTTGATTTGAGCCATCTCCGCAGCCTCAAGCCTCCCAGACAACTCCTCTACCTGCTCGAGATCCGCATTCCGAACCTCATCCACTGTCGCAATGGCCATGTCGATCCGCTCCTTACAGGCGGCCTCCATCTTCCGTAATTCCGCCCTACTAGCCTTTTCCATGGTCTCTTTCAGACGCCTGGAGGCTTACTCGTGCCGAGAAATCTGAACGGCTTGACCGGCAAGCTGTTCGGCCTGATCAGCAACCTTCAGCCGCAACCGAATATTAGCACTTCCAATCTCCTCCCCGGCCTTGACCAATTGAGCATGATACTTCATTAACTTCTTGGTCTCCTCAGCCACCCGATCAATATTAGCCTTGGCCTCGTCTCCCATGGTAACTACCCGAGTGGTAAGCAGATCAAGATCTAGAGACTTAGCCTCGTCTAACACTCGTACCATGGGGTTGCGGGGAAGGAGGTGCTCACCCGTGGCCTCATCAAATGAAATATCCCGAGAACTTGGGTCTAAATCAGGATGACCAGCAAAGGGGTCACGAGGCACATCAGGACGCCTTATACGGATAACTGTGGGATTCTTGAAAGGAGGTGGAGGGGGAATAAACTCCGTGCTTTCCTCCGTGGCATCACGAGGAGGCTGAACAGGGAGCTGCGGACCAGGGGAAGGTTCAAACAAAGAACGACTCCTCTTCTTTTTCTGAATGCCCTCTTCGATGACCCCAAGAAGAGGACGGTATTTGACCACGTCCCCAGTACGACCAGTGGAAGGCTTCGCAGAAGCTCTCATCAACTTGAACTGTTCGAGGCGGTGTCGAACGTCTGACGTTTTAACCACCTGGCCTGCCCCTGGAATAAAGAACAAGTGTTACGAACATACAATGGTCCACAATTCAGGAAACATGTTAAGTAAAAAGAGAGAAAAGTGTGAAGGCACGTCTATTATACAAACCCTGCGGAGGAGTGGGATACTGCAATAAGTCCTGAATCTCATTCCAGGACGGGAGTGAACCATAAAATATTTCTAAGTCCTTATCGAAAATGGAATCGACAGAGGACAAAAGTTCACCTTGCACCGCCGAAGTCACCCTGGCTGAGGATCCCCTGGGGGATAGATCGGCACCAGCCCCGACCTTGCCAGTCTCCTTCGCCTTCTCCGCTCCCGATTCCCCTTCCGATTCCCCGAAGGCCTGGCGGAGGGCCTCATCCAGCTCAGAGTCTTGCCCAGAAGTTAAGGCACCAGCACCACTACCACCCTGACCATCTCCATCTCCTCCGCCTTCCGACTCTCCTTCCATATCGCCTCCTTCGCCCTCTTCCACACCTTCTCCTCCGGAATGATCGGGCAAGTACTAGGAGAGGGGCCCTACGATTCTTTAAGCTTCTTGCCCCCCGCGACGGGATGCTGTGCAAAGGGTTTTCTCTTGCCACTCGTCACCGTGACCCCCTCCTTAACTTTAGCAGCCTTCTCCTCAGCCGTGTCCCTCTGCTTCACAACGGACTGGTGCGGCTGGATCAAATTGTACTCCAGGAGGGTAGCGTTCCTGATCAGGAACGAAGCCGACCTGTCCCGCGCAGGAATGACCTTTATTCCAGCAGCCATCCGCGCCAAAGAATCATCTTCCACGACGGCAATGCCACCTGTCGCTAGCAAGAAATAGAAGCGTGTCAGAAGAAGCACTACAGTCAGAACATGGAAAATATAAATGAAATTAATCTTACAGCCGGAAGTGAAAAGGCGGAAAGAAACAGAATCGTCCTTGACAAAGAACCATTCCTTCTTGAACATGGTGAACTTTGAATATAAGTCCAAGACCGGTTTGAAGGGCACGGCCGCTTCCAGACTAATATACGGAGACCCCTTCTTGTAGCCCCTCAGGTTATACAAATACCGAATTTGCCGGTTAGAAGGAGGGCGCCCGTATCTCCTCTGGAAGATGACGAAGAGGCTTACCAGAATGGCATAGGAGTTCGGCTGAAGCTGGAATGGAGCTACTTTCAAATATGTGGTAAAAATAACTATCCATGCATTGATAGGAGGGATAGCACCACACATGCAATGATACCTGCTGTAAGCAAAGTAACATTCGGGGGGATTATACGGCATCACTCCCTCTCCCGGCAGCTGCATGAGAGCCCTGTCTATCCCAAAGGAACGAGAGATGACATCAAGTTGCTCCTCCTTTAGGGAGCTAGGAAAGCAATCGGGGGGGGGGGGGGGGGGGGGAACCAGAAGTTCCTATGGACCATATCCGTCCACTAACGACCTCGGGACAGGTCGATGCTGCCCAGATCCTGATTGGGCTGGAGGCACGGAGGGGGAAGACACTCCTGTACCTTTAGACTTTTTTCTATCCGATCGAGTTTCTGCCTTGCGAGACATTTATCTGCATACACAAAAGTGAAAAGACAGGTTGTTAGAACAAGGGATACAGAGATGTAAACAAAAAAGGAATGCATAAATCCGGAATTCCGCTAAGATATCAAGTTCATTCGGCAACGATGTTTAAAGCTCATTCGGCACTAATAACGAAAGTTCATTCGGCACTGATGTCTCAAGTCCATTCGGCATTTGAATTCTTTCGTGTGTATTCGGCAATCAAACCCATTCGGCAAAAAAGTATGTACCTGATATGGAAAAAGCTTGGTTAGGCAGAAGATTTGGTTCGGTGGTCAGCTGATTCGGCTCTCTGGTTCGGTAAGAAGAAACCAAGGGAGGTGTAGCCTCTATATATAGGCGAGCTCAGGATTGCCGAACCAACTGGTTCAGCCTACCGGACCGGAACACCGGACCAATACCAAACATACCGGACCAACCAAATACCGAATGAAACTATCCATGCCAGACCAACAAAAGAACCGAATGAAGCTATCTCTACCAGCAAAAACCAGGAACAGGGGGCATGCGGAGCGCCTCACTCAGATAAGTACCGAACTCTAGGACCTACTAATAAAGTAGAGAATATGATAATAATGAATGAGTCGTGAATCTCTCACTAACATGGGTTAATCATTTACACGTGTACGCGACCACGAACGGTCCATAAGCACGCTCTGAACGACTATTAACCCTATCGTCGTGAGAATTTGCACTCTGGCATCCTTTTTTAAGCTCATCGGCTAAATAGATATTTAATTCTGATAACTACGAAATGGCTAAGCTACTTACACATGTACGGGGTCGCGAACAATCCTTAGGCATGCTCTAAGCTGGCGATAAACCACCTTGACAAACGATCCAGGGACCCACTCTAACGTGAACCTGGCATCGATAATGCTAAACCCCCTCGGGGCACACTCTCTCGCCCCGAACGGCACGATTCACTTTATCTCAAATATTTTGATCCTGAACGATCGTCATTGGAAATCACACTAAAACTGTAAATTCCTTTGCAGGACATCAACAGGATACGAACATCCAGCCCATGACGTTACAAAACAGGCCTTCCTACCGCAGAGAAACAAAGCGCGACACATGCAAGCACGTGCCACACTTTGGGGGGCAAATGTTGGGCGAATTTTTACCCAGAAGACCTCAAGACCAAGAAGTGTCAGTTTCACCCGGGCTTGCGACCTCAATTCCATAAGCTCCTATGTCCATTCGGCAATTCAAAGGAACAAGTTCCATTCGGCAGTGAAGGTCCATCCGGAGTACATGTTCATTCGGCTATGCAAGCATACGAGTTCATTCGGCACTAAGGTCACATGTTCATTCGGCACTAAGGTCACATGCTCATTCGGTAGCCAACAGCCTCCTTCTCTCTACCGGTCCACCATCCTTCACACCCCTATGCCGGACCAGAAGGCCTACCGGACCATCTCCACAACCGGTCCAAACAAGCACCGAGCCAACCACATACCTCACCACCGAATCCCGCTCCATCCCGCTCCATCACCGGTCCAAGCTCCATACCGAATGGAGGCTCGCCGAACCAGAATTGCCAGTCCAGATTGCTTCAGCCCGGGCCCGCCAGCAGCTATACACATCCAAGACTCCTGCCTCCTGCCTCACTCTATAAATAGAGGGGCAGGGGTACAACAATGGCAGACAAGTTTGAGAGCTCAAGCACGGAAGGAACTTTCAAACTACTTTCATACACTTGTACACCAAGCATTGTACTTGTAATCGGAAAAAAGAAGATAATAACATATAAAGTGGACGTAGGCACGTTCTGGCCGAACCACTATAAATCTGCGTGTCTTTTACATTTCAGCCCCTTTCCTTTTTTTCATATTTACATAACTCATCTAAATCATTAAGAATCACATAAAATCAACTAAATCACTCGACTTGGTGGTGTTTGCCCATTTTTTGTGCAAACATATAGTTGATAGCCTAAGCCTATGCAAAGTTTAGAAATATACTGGGGTAATGTTAACATGTATACATTGTTGTTAGTGTTTTGGCAAGACGTAGATGTTGTACGATGCTAGTTTTATGCTGGATTAAAAAATAAATTTCAGTGACAATAGGGTCGACTCCTTATCTCAGTGAAGAGGAGTTTGCCTTGTTATGTATAAATAAACGGTTGTTATGGTAAATATCCAGGTGATCAAAATAAGTCATGTTTAATCAGCTCGTACGAAGCATATTACCTTAAACAAGTTGTATGGACAATGATAATGGTTTTTGTTTTTTTACTAACCAGTATAAACCGATTAAGCAGACAGGACTTTAAAAAAAAATAGAGGAATCTTCATCACCATGTTTCTCTTGATTAACACAATTCTTAAACTTGTTCAAGTAAGTGGCTACGTCTGAAACAAGTGTACAAGTTTGTTACTGTTGTGTACTGTTATAAGCAGCATCGAATATTTCAGCACTCCTGACATGCTGTTAGATGTGATCAAGAAGGCAAATATATCAAGGTAGATATTTTTTCCAAAAAATGGCATGTTACTAGAGTTGATTATTGCTTTTCTGTTTTATCTTATCAAATTTTTTGATGCAATAGTTATCTGGCCGGTAGCTGGCTAAAAAAGAAGATCATCTGATGTTATAGCACATAATGGATGCTTAATTCTGTAGCGAATCAGTGGATAGTATGAGTGAAAGTTTGTGGAAACTCAAAAGAAATTGCAGAACGGATAATATCACGTATGATTGACGGTGTAATTTTCTTGCCACTAATATGTTTTCTACCATAAATTTTATTTAATATTTTTGTTTTCTGTTTTGATAATACAAATCTTTTTTTCAGCCTATTATCATTAGGTGTTTAATTAAAACCAACAAAAAATTGCATATATTATTTTTTAAATTATAACATAAACGGCCGGTTCTCCACCATTGTACGGTTACACTAGTATTTTATATTAATAACATATGATGGAATTGATGCTCATTGAGATGGGTTTGAAAGCCAGTGGAGTATAATAATATTCATAGAGCCCTAATAAGGGGACATTACATGAACTATTATTTTTACTAATAACTTGTATGTTCCACCACGATCTTTTCTCCTATTTCCACGACTCTTATGTTTTTTCCATATTATTCCAAATTGAGGACAAGATATAATATGACATCCAGAAGCCTCTTGATAAGCACTAGCTTTATGATTGTATAAGGATTTTTTATTTCAGAGTGAATAAAACTGAGCCTAACAATATTTAATCACAAATTGAAATCAAATAAAGATAAAACCAATTAGTCTTAGACTGTATTGATGGATATTAAACTTTTGTTTTTTTGTTTAAAATTTAGAAACGATCTCATCTATTCATGTACTTATTCCAGTGGTTTATGCTAAAGCTTCTTAAAAGTGAATTTGTGATTAAATTCTAATTTTATTATTTTTCAGTCTAAGACTAATGGAGATTGAAGTAAAAAGTTTTAAAACTATCATTATTATAAAATCAAATTTTGATATTTGTTTTATGTGAAAATTTAATATGATAACCATCAATGTTATACAATCTAATGGTTTAATTTTTGTTTATTTTTATTTAAGAGAGAGAGCGGAAGAAGAAGAAATGGAAGTACAGGATGAAGAAAGAAAAAGAAAATGCTTAGTTAGGGACATTTTACCTTTTATTATGTATAGAAATGGGACTAAGTTTAAATCAAATGTTTAAGTTTCAAAATATAATTTTCTAAAATCAAATTTTAGTATGCATTTACTTTAGTTTTTAAAACAGCCTTAGTCATCAATGTTCCACAATCTGCTGATATATATTAAAAAAGGAGAAAATTATATTGATTAAAAGTAACAAGTAGAAAAGTGTAGATCGTCAAATGGGGTGGAAACTACGAGGTCTTCATAATCCAACAGTTGGCATTATTACCGCATGAAATGACAAACCAACTATTGGCCACCATAGCTTCTTTAATTAAAAAAACGTTAGATATTAATTAAGGACTGAATTTTAGTGTTGTTTTTCTCTCAAACTAAAATCAGTTTTACACTTGGTAAATATTAACATATTTTTTGTTAACCCGCTTTTGAACCAAAGCAGATTTCAACCGGACTTAAAAGATCCAAAAGAAGGCAAAACGACTTGAAAATAGGTAGGCACAACTGGACAAAGAAATAGCTCGGGAAAAATTGGGCTAGAAATATACTAAGTACATAACCCGACCTTGAGTTATCGATATAACTCGGTACCGAGTTATGGTGCTGTGCCACCACAATCTCAAACTTCATTCAAGCTATTCTTCAGCCCTTCTATGCATGTCCAAGAGATTTTGTAGAGTTTTGGACGATCTATCTCAAAAATTGAAGAATTAGCTTCAGTGAACCGCGGAACAAACTAAGTTACGAAGGAGTGGTCATTAAAAAAAGTTATCGATCTATGAAAACACAAGGAGCACCCTAAATGAAGTAAGAAGCACGACCCAAAAGAAAACAATGAGTTTCCCATTAGAGGATAACTCGAACTGAGTTATAGCCTTAACTCGTGTGCACGTTAATTTTTTCAGACCACTGAGGGGTTGATATCTGGACCTCCTTGGAAGCGGGCTTCTGACCCAATTTACCGCTACCCCTATAAATACAAACCATATAGCAACAGGATTTGGATTCTTTGACCGTTGAGACTCTGCTATTTCTTCACCTCTAACCTCTCTTCCATTAAGCTCATCTAGAAAACAACTATTTGCTGTTATCGGACGTAGATAAGCAAATTATTAGTTCCAGTGACTCTCAAACACTCTAAAAACATCTTTGTAAATTTGAGGTCCACTAGATAGTGGTTAGATCTGAGATAATTAGTTGTAATCCAGAGAGAGAACAACTAATAAAAGATTAAAGTGGACGTAGGTTGGTGATTACGCCGAACCACTATAAAAATTCTTGTGTGTTTATTACCTTTTCACTACCTCTGCTTGTTTGATCTGAGATTTCTACTGCTTTTACATTTATCTTAAAAGAACTTGTGCTTTCATCTGATTTTTGGGTGTTGATACATTTTTTGGATTAACATTTCGGTGCTTTCACTGAGAATAAGAGCTAGATCTGAAGACTTGAAGCTTGAATGTTATGTTTGGAGAATATGAATAGACCTAAGACTGGATCTAAAAGCGGAGCAAGTCAATCAAAGCCTGGAGGCAGCCAGGAGGTGTCCTCAAATTCTCATCAATCCATCTACGTGACTAGAGAAGAGATGGAGAAACTGATGAAGGAGATGTGAGATGAAATGATAACTAGGCAACATGAACTGCTGGATGAATTTTTCTAAAGGATTGGACAACAAAGAATAGCTGGAGCAGCTGGAGTTCAGAACCAAATTCCAAGACATAATGCAGGAGCATCTGGAGTGGAGAAAACTGAAACAATGCCCCAACAAACAGAACAGTTTGGTATCGACCCAAATTAACTCGGTATCGAGAGAGTTATACTAGAGGGCAATGTTGGTATGACTGTTGGGATGCCATGAACAAATGATGCTGGAGTTAGAAACACAAATTAGAATGCAAATACACAACAACAGGAATATGTGTTAGAGCTACCCTGTAGAAACGATGAACAGAATGAAACCAGAGGAGCAAGACGGAACGCTAATATGCAGTCAGAGGAGTATGTTTTAGAGTATGTGTCGGAGATCCCCTACAGGAGCAGGGAGCAGAATATCGCTTTTGGACGTAGACCATCATTAGACGGTGAAAACCGGATTGCTGGATTAATAAGGAAAATAGTTAGAGGTGGACCCCTAAACTAAAGCTTGTGAGAACATGAATGCATTCACTTCAAATATTCAAAATGAGAGAAATCCTCCTGATTTCAAGCTTCTGACGTTGAAAATGTACGAAGGAAAGTCGAATTCGACGATTCATCTAATGAGATACATCCGATATATGAAGATGTTGGGTGCATCTGAGGAAGTAATGTGACGGTGTTTCCTATTGTATTTGACAGACTTGGCCACAATGTGGTTTAGGCAGCTGTAGAATGTGTCCATTAGCACGTGGACCGATTTGGTGAATAAATTCTTGAGACAGTTCAGAGTTCACATCTCATGAACGAAGAATGTAATGACGCTGTCAAGCATGAAACAAAAGCCTGAAGAGACCTTGAGAATTTGACAAGATTCAATGTAGCAGCAACAACAGTCGGTAAGTCGGATCCATCTATAATCTTAATGGTGGCAGTGTTTGGGGTCGATACCGACTTCAATGATGCACTAGAAAGAGATCTACCGATGGATCTTGTGGAATTCTACCATAAAGGGAAGACACTTAAGCTAAGGTTGATGATGCTGAAATTAACGCCATGGATGACAGAAGACTGTTGGGAGCCGAAAACGGAAAAGACAAGGGAAAAAGGAGAACCGATGACAACTTCAGGGAACTGAAATAAAGAAGGTGGGAGTCAAAATTCGCTTCATATACCGACTTAACTGAAACCCCGAAGAGGATATATCTAGTTGCTAGAGGGCATATCCTCTATCGGAAGCCAACTTTGAGAGAGCCTACTGATCGAAAGAAAAGATCTGAAAAGATCTGCATCTTCCATGAGCTGGATGAACATGAAACAAATGAGTGCCTACAATTTCATGATCTGATTGAAGAACTGATTCAGAGCAACCAACTGCACCAGTATGTGAGGAACCAAACTGCGATGGTGTGATCGGAGCAACCACCATCTGCAGTGAATCCATCACAGAACAATCAGGGATGCCGTTCGAGACTCGAAATCCCATGATCGGGGTGAACGGGAGTCGAGCCCGATTTCCGCGCTTTGCTTTTTCCTTCCTTTTCTTGTACTTTACTTTTTGTATTAAGGAATAAAAATAATAATAACCTCAGGCTTCTTACACATGTACGAGATCCCAAACGGCTCCTAGGCACGCTCTGAGTTGGATGCCAGAGATGACTACACAAGACGATAATAACCTCGGACCGCTTACACAAGTACGGACCTAGATTGGTCCCTAGGCATGCTCTGAGTTAGATGTTTGGGATGAACGCTTAGGATTTATGCTTGTTTGCTTTTTTTTGATGTGTATAATTGATTCTTGAATAATCCACATTGAATGTGGTGATTGAAATTGGTTGCTTTTAAGTTTCGTCGGGAGAGATAGAACCAAAGTGCGAGATGCGAATGGGCTTGTATGATATTGGTCGCCTTAGAGTCCCATTCGGAGAGACGGGATCATGGTGTAGGGTGTAGGCTTCCTTGCCAGAAAGCAAGTGGATGGGCTTGCATGAAAAGCAAGTCCCCTCACAGGAGAGCAAGCAGATGAGCTTGTATGGTGGTTGAGTTCCTTTGTCGAAGAGTAAGCGGACTTAGCAAGGATCCGAAGAGTTTGAAACCCTAGATTGAGCGATAAACGATCTGGAGAGATCATCCCCTTAACATCAAACGATCTGAAAAGATCGCACATTCAACTGAATGTAAAACGATCCGAAGAGATCGTACGTTAAACTGAATATAAAACGATCCAGAGAGATCGAAACTTTAGATTCAATGTAAAATGATCCAAAGGGATTGAAACTTAGAATGGATACTGCTTTTGATAAAATGATTTGGGCCTTGTAATTAGAATAAAACAGATAAATCCACGATGGACATGTGATGATTTTAATATGTGGTGTAATAACTCTAATGAAATTTGAATGATAAAGATGTATAAGCAACACTTAAGCAAGAGCTGGAGTTCTTAGCTAAACCGAGTCTGAAACGACCTGTGATTTACAAGAGAATCCAAAGGAGCCAGACGATTCAGACCAGCAGGTAGCCGGAGAGCTCAACTATTGAAGACCAATTATTAGAGCTTGTTCTTGACCAAAGCACCTCTTATATTCGAAAGACGTACTATGAGGGGCAAACGATAACCCACTTTTGAGCCAAAGCAGATTTCAACTAGACTTAGAAGATATAAACGAAGGCGAAACGACTTGAAAATTGGCAGGTATGCTCATACGGACAAAGGAAATCGCTCGGGAAAAATTAGGTCAGAGATATGCTAAGTACATAACTTGGCACTGAGTTATCCCTATAACTCGATATCGAGTTATGATGCTTCACCGCCATAATCTCAAACTTCATACAAGCTATTCTCTAGCCTTCCTATGCTTCCCTAAGAGATTTCGTAGTGTTCTGGACGACCTATCTCAAGATTGGAAGATTTAACTTTAATGAACTTCGAAACTAACGAAGTTATGAAGGAACAGTCATCAAAACAAGTCATTAATCTATGAAAACACAAGAAGCGTCCCAAAATGACGTAAGAAGCATGACCTAAAAAAAACAATGAATTTCCCCTTAAGGGGACAACTCGGTACCAATTTATAGGGATAACTCAGTACCGAGTTAGGATATTAAATCGGATGTCCCTCAATTTTTTTAGGCTACTTCAGGCTGATATATTGACATCCCTGAAAGCGGGCTTCCGACCCAATATGCTGCTACTCCTTTAAATACAAACCATAGAGCAACCAAAACAGGATCTGGATTCTTTGATCGTGGAGACTCTGCTATTTCTTCACCTCTTACCTCTTCTCCATTAAAGTCATCTAGGAAATAACTATTTACCGTTATAAGACTTAGATCAGCAAATTCTTAGTTCTAGTGACTCTCAAACACTCTAGAAACATTATTATAATTCTGAGATCCACTAGATAGTGGGTAGATCTGAGATAATTAGTTGTAAACTAGAGAGAGAACAACTAATAAAAGATTAAAGTGGACGCAGGTCGAAGATTTCGTCGAACCACTATAAATTCTTGTGTGTCCTTCACTTTTCTACTATCTTTACGTGTTTGATTTGAGATTTCTACTGCTTTTACATTTATCTTAAAAGAACTGGTGCTTTCATCTAATTTTTGGGTATTGATCTATTTTTTGAATTAACATTTTTCTAAAAGCACATTGTAATATATTTTTCATCTCAACTTTCAAGACAATCTTAGTTAAACATCTTTGAGGTTTGATCATGGACCGACTTTATGTTTTTATAATCTCTTACGGTGAAACTATGGATGCTAATCAAACTAGTATCAATATTTTTTTGCCAAATTTTGGTATGATTGGGTTGTTTAACTTTTAATTTTGCTTCTAATGATTTTGGTTTTTTTTTTTGCAGAAAGACATTGGACTTTATTGCATGAAACAATAAAGTTATGATATTAAAAGCCAAACTAATTGGGCTAGCCATACTACAAGATAAAATAGTACACACTTTAGCCACATACCATTATCTCTAATTAATTAAAGTAGAATAAACAACTAAGATCATTAATCTCTTTGTATCTTCTCTCTATCTTCATGTTGACTTTTTAGAATCTTCCTTAAACTCCTTTAGGGTTGAAAATGGCTCTAGCTCCCTTTATCTACTCTTAAACACAGTTGAATGCCACACCACTCTCCTCTCTAAGCTAAAATTATCTGATTCTTCAATTCTTTTGTTGTTTCATTTATTTCTTCTTTGATGAGCCACGGTGTATTTGAATAGATCTGCATAAGGTCTTGCTCTTTAACACAGATCTATAGTTATTCTTGGCTGGAGATGTCTTCTTCATGAATATTAACTTTATTTGAGTTGATTTGTTCAAGACTACATACTAGTCTCAAGCTTACTTATAAGTCTTGAGTGTTCCATCACCAAATCTACGCTGCGAAGTCAAATATACTTTGGATCTGGTCATAGTTGTTTAGGTCTTGCCATGAACTTAATTTTTTGCCACCATGAGGTAAAAATCAAATTTCTTGTTCTATTTTCGTTATCATCCATCATTTTACAAATATTGAACCAAGTCGTTTCTTTGGTTGAGAGTGGTTCATCAAGTTGAAATAAGTGACCAAAGCGAACAATCCACGTTCCAATTGAGATCCATTGTCAGACCCTGGCCAAATTTGATGGGTAAACACTACCCGAGACCGTATTGAGTTAGGTAAATTGTCTGTCCAATGTATAGTTTGTACATGTGAAATTGGAATGCCGACTGCCTATGTTGTTGCTTGTCAAGGGAACTTTTGATGGATTCGTTATTGGTTGATTCTGTCCCTAGTTGACTCGATCAACTAATCTGATTTATGTTGAGTTAAGCTCGATGCCAGCTTTATTCAGATTGGCATGTTTGATGCTAGATACTGTATTTCCTGAAGAAACCTTACTTTGTTAGGGTGAGGCTTCAGGTAATCTCCACTCTTTCATAATCATGTCATAGTTCCCTAGTTGTATGCTGGATTTTGTGATCAAAATAGAGATTATCCTGTCTATGTGTTTGATAAGAACACCATTACTTATATTAATGGCATTAAAAATTCTAGTGTTGCATTCCTTACAGCATGACTAGACGGTCACTGAGATGACTAATCTAGCCCTTGCACTTCACTGCTCCATCTTCGAATCCAAAATCGTTTTTCACGAAACGTACAAACCGGATCGAAGTGGTTTTCGAGAAATAAATCTCGATCCCGGTCTCTTCGAAATGATCAGCGCATTTGGCCAATATTGATAGTCGGTGATTTAACTATCAATTTACATTCACAAACAACCATCCAACAATAAATAATTTTCAAATTATTTATTAACCTCAAAAATATCTTCACAAGATATATTTCTATTCTCAAAACCCTTTGAAAACAGTTTTCAAAACTATCTTCCTTTCTCAGAATAAATTTCAAGTATTTCTATTTCCATTGAAATCACCAAGCATAAAACTTAAGATTTTTAAAATTATTTAAAACACTTTACTTTGAAATATATTTAAAACATTTAAGTTAAAAACTACTTCAATAATTTATTAAAAATACATACTATATGAATATTTGGAAATAAGGTTTCTTAATAAAATATAAAACTAAATTTTCACTTTTTAAACAAATACTAAATCACTCTTTAAATAATTATTGCTATAATAGATTAAAGGAAATACTTACTTTAGAAATTAAATATTTAAAATAATAAATTTTCCAAAACTAGCTTTTTAAAACAGCTTAAAAACTTTTAATTTATATTTAAACATTTAATTTGAAAACGTACTTGGATAAATATACTTCTCTTCACATCCTTTAAAGATAAATCACTATTTATCTTTAAACAAATTTCTCATTTCCCTTAAATAAATTCCCACCCTGAATTTATTTCTCCAAATATCAAATTTCAAATACTTAAATCAATTTCCAAATTGATTTCCAACTTGCTTCATTTATTCCAAAATCCTTTAATTTCAGATTTCATTCCTTACTTATGATTTAAAATACTTTTAACTGAAAATTCCAATTTTAGGTTCCTCAAATTACTTCTTAATCCTTTTAAATAAGTTTAAAACTTTAAATTTTAAAATAATTCTTTATTCCCTTAAATTAATATCACATAATTTTACAATTCATTAATTGCTGTTTATTCAAATCCTTTTCTTTCCATACTCGAAGTTATTTATTAGTATTTAAAATACTTTCATTTCTTTTTCAGTTCATTCTTAATTTATTAAATTCTCTAAAATTGTTTCGTTTACGAATTTACTTCCTTTACTTTCTTTCCAAAATCCAATTTATATATTTTTGGTAATTCATTATACCCAAATATATCCAATCAAATCATAACATTCAATATTCCAATATATTCATCATAGAATATCAAGTAATAACAACAGAGAATATTAAATAATAAATGTTGAGGGATCCAGTTGGATCCCTCCAACCGGTTTTCCCTGCATCCACAGATGTTAGCACAATATAATATGCCAATTCCAAAATTACCATACTATAGCACATCAATCAATTCAACCATTCAAATAATTATTTAAATTTAATCATTTAAATTTTGTTTTAATTCAGCTGAGTGAGATTAACTCACCTTTGCTTTATATTTGCAATCCACTCCTTCTTGACTCGATTTTCTCGATTTGAGACCTTGTATAACAATTATATGATTTTATCAATATTCCAACAATTTGAATAATTAATTTCCATTTGATAAACTTAATTTAATTAACTAATAATTTATTTTAACTAATTATTTCCTTTTAAAAACCTTTTAGTAGTTACGATTAATTAAATAAATAAATTGAACCAATTCATCATCTTATTAATTTAAAGTAACTAGCAATGTAAATATGTACATGCATATTTATGTTCTTTAGTACTCGTATACATATATAAAATAATCTATATGTGTTGCACAAAAAGCTAATTTATATGTATACTTCACAATCTTTTATATAAAAAAACTATTTTCAAACTTTATCTACGTACATATTTTCTTTCTGTAAGTAACAAAACAGTCACCTGTTTTACTGTAAACTTTTCTTCCTTTAGTATATCAATACCGTGTTATAATTTTCCTGACTTATATATATTTAGAGAAATCAAAAGCATATACCTACTGCAACCAACATAGTCGCCAAATCACGATTCCCAAAATATGGCGTTGATCGAACCCCCTTCTCGAACCCAGCCTCACCATCTCGATCTCCTCCCTCTCGTGCCAAACTCCATCGCGATCTCGATGCCAAAAAGCCTGACATCGCCATCCATCGAGATTCCCTTAAATCAAACTCGCAAGCACCAACTTCAAGTGCACGCCACGTCTAAACCCCAGAAGAGCAGCTCGACTATCCACAACCCAGCTCGATGAATTCCCTCTCCCCGCAAAACGCCACGAACTCGCGCTCCCCAATACTCGTCTTCGAGAAGCTAAACTCTAACATACGAACAAATACCAACCTCAACCTTCTCATCGCTGATCAACTCAGTGAGGCATCAAACCCTAGTTCGAACGACACTGTCGAACAGAGGGCATGAGTGTTTGATAAGGTGAATTGAAGAGGAGGGAAGACTCGTGATTAAGATACAAAATTGATTTTGACTTCGAATTGGAATCTAGAGGAACGAGCGGCCATTTATTTAATTTTGTACTCTTCTTTTTTTTATAGCATGCGTGTAAAGACCCGTAAGTCCGTACTCCTTGAATAGACACTAATCTCCTTTGTTTAATTCAAGATGAACGAAAATACGAACCCTTAGGGGTTTTAAGAAAAATTTAAGAAAAGAAAAAAGAGAGAAAAAGGTAGAAGATAGAGAAGAGGGAAAAGAAAATAGAAATTAGAGAAAATAGAATCGAAAAGAGAAAATAGAGAAGAGATAGAAAAACAGAACGGGACAGAAGAAAGAAAACAGAACAATAACAGAATCTCACAATTCGCAGCGGAACAACATATAATAATAAATGAATAATCTTTAAACAAAGAACTATATCAGTTATTACATTACATCACATTACATTACATCATATCATCAGAGTGTACAACATCAAACAGTGCAGCGGAAAAAGAAATACTATATACTAATAATACGTCATGCCATCCAGCTTGCCTCCAGCAATTCCAGAATATCCAGAATATCCTGATAAACCTTAACTCTTGACTGCCCGTGTGGAAATTGGTGGGCACCCAGAGTTTAGGAAGGAAAACAATAAACTCCAAGTCAGTCATGTGACTGGTGTGAGAACTCAAAACAGTTTATTTATCTTTAAAATCAAAATAGAGGAATATTTTTAATCAATTCGCAATGCTTTTAAAAATGAGACTACCATAAGGCCTCCCGCACACACACACACAATGCAAACGCAGAATCGGAGGAGATTTCTCCTTATGATAGTCAAAGATGCTTGATACGCATTTAAAATAACATTTGATATTATTACTAGTGCATAGTGTAGGGAAAAAAAATTCATTTCCAAAGTAGAATATAAATCTTAGCCAACATACGACCATTATCGTATGCCTACTATAGCTACCATCCAAACAGTGTTGCGACACCATAAGTGAATGATAGGTTCTACAACTAATACCGTACAAGTTTCGTATTGTTTCTTTGGATTTCCAACAAATGGTCAGGCCAAGGAACTTCCCATTGCCACATGAGAATGCCTCTGGAAAGACATCCCCGAGAACCAAACCGGAACTCTGCCAACACAAGGCCGGGTTACCCCTAACTGGGTAACTACTGACACGAGCACGCCATTCCCCGATCGTAAACGACCTTTCTCACGGGATCCCGAAAACCAACAACCACAAAGTAATAAATTCGTAGTAACCACATAGGTTAAATATCTGGGCTCCATACCATGATACCACCTCTATCCAGAAGGAAATGTACATACCCTAAAGGGTGCTACCCCTCATAACCTTGCTGCATCTTTCCTGTTTTGACCATTTCCGGGGTGTGAGGCTCGACGAAGTCACGTCCACAAAAACATACTTTATACAAAAGCCATGCTTTGGGTCAACAAATGATCAACACAATGATCACCAAGATAGACGATCAAATAAACGATCCTATCACAATAATCAACACAATGATCATTTCAGCAACACTCAACATGTCACATTACCAAATTGGGAATATATCGCCGATAACTTCAACTATATAACCTCTGAGCTCGTACGTCTCAGAGAAGGGTGTTAAGCTAAAAGAATAAATTCTCCGCCACCAACAGAAATATATTTGAAAGAAATCGGCTTTATATCTCAACTTGTAATGTCAGACACACAATCCATACAAGTCTGTTCCGGGATCGAACAAAACCGAAGGCACTTACAAAGAAGTCCTTGCAATTCGGATATTCACAATCCTGATCGGATTTCCCATCACTTAGGAAGTATCTATACCGCTGCAACTCAGTGCAGAGACAATCGACAGGTCATCCTATCGCTCTCGCAAATACCGGGTCTTCAACACCGATCTTTAATGCAATTATAACGACGTATCACATATTCGGAATGGGTTATACGACCCCATGGTCCTTTCCCCGTTAACCCGAATAGTGAGCGCTTATTCAAAAATAAGTGTGGCATTCACATTAAAACAAATCACATCAATTACCCATTCAAAGGGAAATATTGATAGTCGGTTATTGAACTATCAATGGACATGCACACATCACCAGATTCCAAATAATTTTCCAAATTATTTATTTTCCAAAATATCTTTACAAGATATATATAATTTCAATACTTCAAAAATAAATCAATACTTATTTTTTTAAACAAATTCTCCTTTCCTTTATAAATTCAATAGTGAATTTATATTTCACAATATCTATTGATATACGTTTTCAATTATCCATTTTCAATTTATCTTCAAAAAGATAAATTCTAAATATCACTTCATATTGGAAAACAATTCCATACTTATTTAATAAGTAATTCACAGATCTTTTTATTTTCTATACTTAGAAAATATTTAATATACTCTAATCGAAATTAAGTATATATTTCATTCCTTAAGGAAATCATTCTCTTAACATATTTATTTGGGCCAAAACGAACATTGCGTAAAACATCGTTACGACGTCCCAAAATCACTAGTATAGGGATTCGAAATTAAAATAGATATATAAATCCCAATACTATACAAAACATTTCCTTTCGGAAATCATTTACTATAACAACAGTGTTATAGTCCATCATCTCCTTTTATTTCTCGAAAACGTCTATTTCAATAATAAATGTTGAAATCTATGGTTTCGAATCTCAACACAATTAAAACTTCGCTAGATCGTTTTAATTCTATTTCAAATATCACATTCAAAACAATTTCTTTAATATCTTATTCACTATTCAAAAACGTGAATATACTTCATTAACAATTTCATTCTTTTATTCATTTTAATTCAAAGGATTATTCACTATTCAAAAATGTGAATATAACTCCATTTATAGGTTTCAACAAATTTTCTTGTCAAAATAAGTCGTTTGCGAATTTATAAAACAACGTTTATAAATTCCATTTCTATTTATTTATAAAAACTTCCTTTTTATAAATTCTTTTATTAACCTATTCCAGTTTATAACTCAATTATAAACTAAAAGTTCATATTATAAGTTAGATACTTATAAAACGATTATTTTACAAAATCGTTCTTTTAAAGACTTTCTAATTTATAAATCTTATAACTTATAAGATCCATTTATTTAACCAATCTATTCTTGCAATAACTTCGCAAATTTATAAATCTTACTATTTATAAATTTTATTTATAACTTCACAGTTTATAATTTTATAAATTTCATTCTTTAATGAAATTCATTTTCACTTCATTCAAACACTTATAAAAACTCGTTATATAATTCAAATGTTTTAATTTATAAATATCAATTTATAAATCCTTTAATATAAATCAATTTATATTATTCTTTAAAACGTCTTTAATTTCCTTTTTAATTTCATCCTTTCTCTTGATTTATAAAATAATTAAATTTTATAAATCCTATATTTAAACCGTTCACAATAATTCTAAAATCCCGATTAAACTATTTTATAAAATTATTAGCATCGTATTCTCAAAATCAGTTTTTAACTATATTTCTCAAAATCCTAATTTTTATAACTTTAAAAATTATAACGTTTATTTATTTAAAATGAATCAATTTCCAAACATACAGTATATTTTCAAAAATCACTTTAAAATCATTTTAAAATCCCAAAATCTGGGTCCAATGATGCTACACACCAAATAGTCAATCACGACTACAGCGATATCATATATCAATATGAAAATCCATCAAATATCAAAATATCTGAAATCAAATAAAAACTGTTGAGGAATCCAGTTGGATCCCTCCAACCTGTTTTCCTACATCCACAAACATTAGCACAATACCAATTTAGCTCCAGTACGAAATTATCGCGGTATATGTTCTTATTAAATATTATCCGCTTAATAACGGCGCAATAGGGTCTCATCCGCTAAAAAATACGGGAAATCAACAACTGCAATATATACATATGCCAATATATATATATTGATATTATATATAATACCAATTTCACTGTTTATGAAATATTCGTGGTATATGTTTTTATTAAATAACATCCGCTTACTAACGGCGTATAATGTCTATTTTAACAATCAATAGATACCAATCAACATTCAAACATGCATTCAAATATTTTAAATCTAACTATTTAAAATAAAATCGAAACTGATTCGATTGAGTGGGAAATTCTCACCTTGATTTTAAATTCCGTTTTAGCGATTTATTTCGAATAAAATTAAACGAACGTTTAATTTTACCCAAAATTCTCACTAACTCCAAACGACTCCAAACCAACTCCATCGCGTAGTGCTCGTCCATACGATTCCAACGCAACTGAGTTTGCATTTTTTCGACCTCGTATGAAAAAGTTATGAATTTATGAAGTTTGTACACGATTTTATAACTAAATTTCAACATAAATAAACTAATTTATAACCTAAGCCATATCACAGCCACATGATCCACATTCCCTGCATCTCCACCGTCCCTTTCTTTCTCTCCTCTTCACGTTTTGGCTACAGGTTGAGGCCGCACATAGAACCCATATCTCAAAGAACTAGGGTTTAAATTTACAACCATTTCAAACGATTTGAACACGATCAATGACCTCCATCACGTAGCCCTTCACCCCCCCTATGCACGGCCTCCACCATGCCAAGCTCGGCCTCACCAGGTGCTTGGAATGTCGTTCCAAACCTGTAGCAAACGGCCCACCATAGCTCCTCCTACGTTGCACCATTTCCGATCATCACCGTATGGAATCGAAGCTCTCGTCGAGCTCTACGACTTTCGTGTTGAACACCTTGGCTAAATCTTTGTAGATTGAGAGAGATTGAGGGAGAAGTGAGAGACAATTCTGGCCATCAGTTATAGATAGTGGCGGCTAGGGTTTTAGTATTAGGGTTTATTTTTTTTTTTCTAAATTATGAAGAGGTGGGTCTATTTATAGAATTTCGTTCGACACTATTCATCCGGAAATTCCGAACTCCGATTTACGCGCCGTAACCAGCGTTTCTAGGGTTTACCCCGCGTTCCGGACACAATGGAACAGGTTTCGGAAGCTAATTCGGACATCTGTGCGAGTTATGGCTATAAACGCTCAATTTGAATTAAACCGATTTAAGCGATTTTCTAGGCGTTTTAATTCATATCGGACAAACGGTATATCCAATTGACTTGAAATTTGAAACCTTACAATAATATCACATTACGGATCCGATGAAACTGGTTTCGTCGAAATCCGAGACTTTTTGAAAAATGGCTATTTTAACTCGTCAAATTAAAATTAAAAATAAATCGATGCGTTTCGAGCTGCCACGATCAAACGATAACTCCGATTGACACGAAAATTGAAATCCGGTAATAACTAACTATTACGGATCCAATGGAACTGGTTTCGTTCAATTCTGAGACTGTTCAAAAATTGACTATTTTCACTAGTCGATTTAAATATTAAAATATTCAATTTTCACAAATTAACTTTTAATTCGATTTTAAAAGTTCTAAAATATCATTCTAACTTCCATATGATAAAATAAAATTTTACAAATCATTTTCAATCATATTTAACTATATTTTCAATTATTTCCATAATTTAACGTATTAAATTATCGATTTAATTATTCAATTAAATCCAATAATTCAAATAAAAATTTATTTGACTTATAAATTCACTTATTAATATTTAAAATTAATTAAATATTCAAATTTTAATTTCTAAAAATTCTGGGTCGTTACAATCTTCCCCCCTTAAAAGAATTTCGTCCTCGAAATTATAAGTAAGAAAAATTATAGAATTTATTAATTTTCCAAAATTCATAGTTAAACTTCTTACAATAACTTTACTAAGTTTTCAAAATCATACTTAGTTATCTTTTCAAAAACAACTACTATTGTTTAACTTTCAATTCCAAAATCAAAGTTAAAGTTTTCAAAATTTTCCAATTTTCTCAAATTTTTCTAACGCCTTAAATTTTCGGAAAAATTCGCCATAGTCTCCTTTGCGCGGCTCGATCCGAAAAAAAAATGACAGTATATATATCACAAATATACATCTCATCAAGTAATGAGGCATCCCGCAGGGAAAAAAGTGTAAAAGTACGATATTTAATCCGAGATATGTACCTTATATTTTATTAGCAAGCATATACGGCTAATATAGCGCAAAAGCGAGCTCCAAATGCGAAGCAAACGCGATCCGCACCTACTAATCACTCAACAAACAACATGAGAATCATGCATATAGACAATAATCTCAATATACAACATATAGCAACATAATAACTATATATGCTAACATAGCAAATGCAACTAAACAACAAATGCAATATATATTCAACCATCAACCAACTAACATCCATAACCAATAAATATTCATTCATATTCTTATTAATATTCAATGAATTGGGTTATCAATTTAATCATATTTGATTCATATACAGTGGATGTTCTTACTAACATCCATTCTCAATTAGTTTATATTCACTAATTAAATCCAATTCACTTTCAATTCTATTCAAATTTATTTACTTTCAATTTGAATTCAATTTCATAGCTTCCAATTTCGCTAATTCACTTTCATTAACACTTAATGAACTTATATACAATCAACTAACAATCATATAACAACCAAAGTATATTAATTACAACCAAATTCCTTTGCTTCACTTACATTCATTTTGGTTTAACACCTTTAATTAAATTGATTTTCATTCAATTCAATTTCAAAGTTGAATTTCATTTATATAACTCAAGTTCACATCCACCACTTAACTTTATTAATTTTACTTTGATCTCTTAAGTTATACTTCATTTATAAACATCACTTGTTTTTACTTAACTTAAATTCCAACTTATAAATCAATTCAGATTCCAATTCTAAAGTAAATTTTCCATTTAACTTTAAATTCATTTTTATTTACAACTAAATTCATAAATATATTCATTAGTTTCACTTCTTATATATATAAGTTTATTTCACAATTGTAAATCACATTAATTATAATTCAATTCTTTATAATTCTTTTGCTTATACAATTATTCCTTTAATTTAGATTATTCAAACAACTAAACAATCAACTTATATACACTTTTATAATTCTGAAAAATTATTCCTTTATATATAAAATATACTCAAGGTAAAATTATTTCATTCACCCAATTTAAAACAATATTGTGCCGAATTGTTCTATTCAAGTGTTTAGAAACCCCTTCGATTCAGTTTCGAGGCTGCGCCGACGAAGGTTCATATACCACTCAACAAACCAATCATCACAATATAAAACAATTTCATATTCACTAACAAATACGCTCTCATAGCTATTATTACACTCAAATTCATTCTAGAGTACTGCTGACTCTATCTCTAATGAATAATACCCAACAGAACCATGGTTGTCGCTTAACCATATGCTCTGATACCAACTGTAAAGACCCGTAAGTCCGTACTCCTTGAATAGACACTAATCTCCTTTGTTTAATTCAAGATGAACGAAAATACGAACCCTTAGGGGTTTTAAGAAAAATTTAAGAAAAGAAAAAAGAGAGAAAAAGTAGAAGATAGAGAAGAGGGAAAAGAAAATAGAAATTAGAGAAAATAGAATCGAAAAGAGAAAATAAAGAAGAGATAGAAAAACAGAACGGGACAGAAGAAAGAAAACAGAACAATAACAGAATCTCACAATTCGCAGCGGAACAACATATAATAATAAATGAATAATCTTTAAACAAAGAACTATATCAGTTATTACATTACATCACATTACATTACATCATATCATCAGAGTGTACAACATCAAACAGTGCAGCGGAAAAAGAAATACTATATACTAATAATACGTCATGCCATCCAGCTTGCCTCCAGCAATTCCAGAATATCCAGAATATCCTGATAAACCTTAACTCTTGACTGCCCGTGTGGAAATTGGTGGGCACCCAGAGTTTAGGAAGGAAAACAATAAACTCCAAGTCAGTCATGTGACTGGTGTGAGAACTCAAAACAGTTTATTTATCTTTAAAATCAAAATAGAGGAATATTTTTAATCAATTCGCAATGCTTTTAAAAATGAGACTAGCATAAGGCCTCCCGCACACACACACACAATGCAAACGCAGAATCGGAGGAGATTTCTCCTTATGATAGTCAAAGATGCTTGATACGCATTTAAAATAACATTTGATATTATTACTAGTACATAGTGTAGGGAAAAAAAATTCATTTCGAAAGTAAAATATAAATCTTAGCCAACATACGACCATTATCGTATGCCTACTATAGCTACCATCCAAACAGTGTTGCGACACCATAAGTGAATGATAGGTTCTACAACTAATACCGTACAAGTTTCGTATTGTTTCTTTGGATTTCCAACAAATGGTCAGGCCAAGGAACTTCCCATTGCCACATGAGAATGCCTCTGGAAAGACATCCCCGAGAACCAAACCGGAACTCTGCCAACACAAGGCCGGGTTACCCCTAACTGGGTAACTACTGACACGAGCACGCCATTCCCCGATCGTAAACGACCTTTCTCACGGGATCCCGAAAACCAACAACCACAAAGTAATAAATTCGTAGTAACCACATAGGTTAAATATCTGGGCTCCATACCATGATACCACCTCTATCCAGAAGGAAATGTACATACCCTAAAGGGTGCTACCCCTCATAACCTTGCTGCATCTTTCCTGTTTTGACCATTTCCGGGGTGTGAGGCTCGACGAAGTCACGTCCACAAAAACATACTTTATACAAAAGCCATGCTTTGGGTCAACAAATGATCAGCACAATGATCACCAAGATAGACGATCAAATAAACGATCCTATCACAATAATCAACACAATGATCATTTCAGCAACACTCAGCATGTCACATTACCAAATTGGGAATATATCGCCGATAACTTCAACTATATAACCTCTAAGCTCGTACGTCTCAGAGAAGGGTGTTAAGCTAAAAGAATAAATTCTCCGCCACCAACAGAAATATATTTGAAAGAAATCGGCTTTATATCTCAACTTGTAATGTCAGACACACAATCCATAAAAGTCTGTTCCGGGATCGAACAAAACCGAAGGCACTTACAAAGAAGTCCTTGCAATCCGGATATTCACAATCCTGATCGGATTTCCCATCACTTAGGAAGTCTCTATACCGCTGCAACTCAGTGCAGAGACAATCGACAGGTCATCCTATCGCTCTCGCAAATACCGGGTCTTCAACACCGATCTTTAATGCAATTTTAACGACGTATCACATATTCGGAATGGGTTATACGACCCCATGGTCCTTTCCCGGTTAACCCGAATAGTGAGCGCTTATTCAAAAATAAGTGTAGCATTCACATTAAAACAAATCACATCAATTACCCATTCAAAGGGAAATATTGATAGTCGGTTATTGAACTATCAATGGACATGCACACATCACCAGATTCCAAATAATTTTCCAAATTATTTATTTTCCAAAATATCTTTACAAGATATATATAATTTCAATACTTCAAAAATAAATCAATACTTATTTTTTTAAACAAATTCTCCTTTCCTTTATAAATTCAATAGTGAATTTATATTTCACAATATCTATTGATATACGTTTTCAATTATCCATTTTCAATTTATCTTCAAAAAGATAAATTCTAAATATCACTTCATATTGGAAAACAATTCCATACTTATTTAATAAGTAATTCACGGATCTTTTTATTTTCTATACTTAGAAAATATTTAATATACTCTAATCGAAATTAAGTATATATTTCATTCCTTAAGGAAATCATTCCCTTAAACATATTTATTTGGGCCAAAACGAACGTTGCGTAAAACATCGTTACGACGTCCCAAAATCACTAGCATAGGGATTCGAAATTAAAATAGATATATAAATCCCAATACTATACAAAACATTTCCTTTCGGAAATCATTTACTATAACAACAGTGTTATAGTCCATCATCTCCTTTTATTTCTCGAAAACGTCTATTTCAACAATAAATGTTGAAATCTATGGTTTCGAATCTCAACACAATTAAAACTTCGTTAGATCGTTTTAATTCTATTTCAAATATCACATTCAAAACAATTTCTTTAATATCTTATTCACTATTCAAAAACGTGAATATACTTCATTAACAATTTCATTCTTTTATTCATTTTAATTCAAAGGATTATTCACTATTCAAAAATGTGAATATAACTCCATTTATAGGTTTCAACAAATTTTCTTGTCAAAATAAGTCGTTTGCGAATTTATAAAACAACGTTTATAAATTCCATTTCTATTTATTTATAAAAACTTCCTTTTTATAAATTCTTTTATTAACCTATTCCAGTTTATAACTCAATTATAAACTAAAAGTTCATATTATAAGTTAGATACTTATAAAACGATTATTTTACAAAATCGTTCTTTTAAAGACTTTCTAATTTATAAATCTTATAACTTATAAGATCCATTTATTTAACCAATCTATTCTTGCAATAACTTCGCAAATTTATAAATCTTACTATTTATAAATTTTATTTATAACTTCACAGTTTATAATTTTATAAATTTCATTCTTTAATGAAATTCATTTTCACTTCATTCAAACACTTATAAAAACTCGTTTTATAATTCAAATGTTTTAATTTATAAATATCAATTTATAAATCCTTTAATATAAATCAATTTATATTATTCTTTAAAACGTCTTTAATTTCCTTTTTAATTTCATCCTTTCTCTTGATTTATAAAATAATTAAATTTTATAAATCCTATATTTAAACTGTTCACAATAATTCTAAAATCCCGATTAAACTATTTTATAAAATTATTAGCATCGTATTCTCAAAATCAGTTTTTAACTATATTTCTCAAAATCATAATTTTTATAACTTTAAAAATTATAACGTTTATTTATTTAAAATGAATCAATTTCCAAACATACAGTATATTTTCAAAAATCACTTTAAAATCATTTTAAAATCCCAAAATCTGGGTCCAATGATGCTACACACCAAATAGTCAATCACGACTACAACGATATCATATATCAATATGAAAATCCATCAAATATCAAAATATCTGAAATCAAATAAAAACTGTTGAGGAATCCAGTTGGATCCCTCCAACCTGTTTTCCTGCATCCACAAACATTAGCACAATACCAATTTCGCTCCAGTACGAAATTATCGCGGTATATGTTCTTATTAAATATTATCCACTTAATAACGGCGCAATAGGGTCTCATCCGCTAAAAAATACGGGAAATCAACAACTGCAATATATACATATGCCAATATATATATATATATATATATATTGATATTATATATAATACCAATTTCACTGTTTATGAAATATTCGCGGTATATGTTTTTATTAAATAACATCCGCTTACTAACGGCGTATAATGTCTATTTTAACAATCAATAGATACCAATCAACATTCAAACATGCATTCAAATATTTTAAATCTAACTATTTAAAATAAAATCGAAACTGATTCGATTGAGTGGGAAATTCTCACTTTGATTTTAAATTCCGTTTTAGCGATTTATTTCGAATAAAATTAAACGAACGTTTAATTTTACCCAAAATTCTCACTAACTCCAAACGACTCCAAACCAACTCCATCGCGTAGTGCTCGTCCATACGATTCCAACGCAACTGAGTTTGCATTTTTTCGACCTCGTATGAAAAAGTTATGAATTTATGAAGTTTGTACACGATTTTATAACTAAATTTCAACATAAATAAACTAATTTATAACCTAAGCCATATCACAGCCACATGATCCACATTCCCTGCATCTCCACCGTCCCTTTCTTTCTCTCCTCTTCATGTTTTGGCTACAGGTTGAGGCCGCACATAGAACCCATATCTCAAAGAACTAGGGTTTAAATTTACAACCATTTCAAACGATTTGAACACGATCAATGACCTCCATCACGTAGCCCTTCACCCCCCCTATGCACGGCCTCCACCATGCCAAGCTCGGCCTCACCAGGTGCTTGAAATGTCGTGCCAAACCTGTAGCAAACGGCCCACCATAGCTCCTCCTACGTTGCACCATTTCCGATCATCACCGTATGGAATCGAAGCTCTCGTCGAGCTCTACGACTTTCGTGTTGAACACCTTGGCTAAATCTTTGTAGATTGAGAGAGATTAAGGGAGAAGTGAGAGACAATTCTGGCCATCAGTTATAGATAGTGGTGGCTAGGGTTTTAGTATTAGGGTTTATTTTTTTTTTCTAAATTATGAAGAGGTGGGTCTATTTATAGAATTTCGTTCGACACTATTCATCCGGAAATTCCGAACTCCGATTTACGCGCCGTAACCAGCGTTTCTAGGGTTTACCCCGCGTTCCGGACACAATGGAACAGGTTTCGGAAGCTAATTTGGACATCTGTGCGAGTTATGGCTATAAACGCTCAATTTGAATTAAACCGATTTAAGCGATTTTCTAGGCGTTTTAATTCATATCGGACAAACGGTATATCCAATTGACTTGAAATTTGAAACCTTACAATAATATCACATTACGGATCCGATGAAACTGGTTTCGTCGAAATCCGAGACTTTTTGAAAAATGGCTATTTTAACTCGTCAAATTAAAATTAAAAATAAATCGATGCGTTTCGAGCTGCCACGATCAAACGATAACTCCGATTGACACGAAAATTGAAATCCGGTAATAACTAACTATTACGGATCCAATGGAACTGGTTTCGTTCAATTCTGAGACTGTTCAAAAATTGACTATTTTCACTAGTCGATTTAAATATTAAAATATTCAATTTTCACAAATTAACTTTTAATTCGATTTTAAAAGTTCTAAAATATCATTCTAACTTCCATATGATAAAATAAAATTTTACAAATCATTTTCAATCATATTTAACTATATTTTCAATTATTTCCATAATTTAACGTATTAAATTATCGATTTAATTATTCAATTAAATCCAATAATTCAAATAAAAATTTATTTGACTTATAAATTCACTTATTAATATTTAAAATTAATTAAATATTCAAATTTTAATTTCTAAAAATTCTGGGTCGTTACAATGCGTTCGAACGGAGATTAGAGAAGGGGAAAGAGAAAAGAAGGGGGTACGAAGGTGACACAAGGGTAGCGGGTTGTACTTATTGTCGGATAAAAGAAAAGCAATTATATTTTATCTAGATTCAATTTATCTTAGAATAAATTTCAAAGCGTTTATATATCGTACGCTCACACAACAACTCCAATCACTACGAAATTCGAAATCCGATAATACTACAATATTACGGATCCAATGAAACAGGTTTCGTCGAATTCCGAGACTGTGCCCTGGAAGGCTATTTTTAAATATCAATTTAAACGATATATTGTCAAAACTGAACAAAACACTTTTAAATTTAGTTTTTAAAGTTCTATTTCTTCAGTATTATTAATGTAAATTTTCCAAACCTTCAAATTATTTTTAACCGGTCTTAAAACTCCAGATTCAATAATTTATCCTATTCTGATAATTAAATTTAACAATTTAATTAACAATTTATTAGTGATATTTGATTTCAAGTTAAAATCTTACTTTTTAATATTTCAAATCAATTAAATATTCCAATTTAAATTGCTTAAAAATTCCGGGTTGTCACAAACGCTTATAAAACTATCTATATCCTTGGACGATCGATAAAGTTAAGATCCTAAACAAGATTCTAAATCTTGTTTATTAGTCATTTAACATTTTAAATAACGTTAAGTGTTCGTCTATTCCCTTATGGAATTTAATTTGATTGATAACATGATTTGATAGACCATGGTTTATGAAGTTGTTACTTATCAGGACTTAAATTTTGGTGCTTTTGAAAAAAAAATGATTTCGAAAGAACTTTCGGAAGAAATAATAATATTATTATTTGGAAAATGTTGCTGAAGTATTATTATTTCAAAAATTTTAAAAAGGGTTTTTATGAAGTGATTTTTCTAATATTTTTTGGTTATGACTAAAGTTCGGCGATTGGGGTTTTTCTAGTTTAGAAGACTCGCCGAGTGTATTTGTTTACTCTAGTTGTTGTTTTAGGAGGAATCAGAATACCACAGGAGCTCTGTGTCGTTTTGATTCTAGAGTTATACCATGCTTTGGTAGGAGGGCCCACTCCTTGTCGTAATTGATTTTGGTTTTGATTTATTTTGTCTTTAGAGGAATTTGAAAATACATTTTGGATATTAAATCCTAAGCATTTAGTTCTAAATTTATCCTTTGAAATTATTGGGTTCTTAGTATTTTACGGTAAAATATTCAATGTACTTTAGTTGCATATGGTTGTTATATTGCTAGTGTATTGCTCTTTTGTTAGCATGATTCTATTTTGAATTATGTAAGTATAAGATACATATAGAGATGTAAGAGTTTACTATTTGATATATTATGCATCTACATTCGCATCGAGATAGCGAGTTGCTTGCTAAATAAAAATCAAATGCAATAGAGGTATGTAGTATTTTTAAAGTTTGGTGATTAATTGATGACTTTATGCCGCAAATATGGAAGGCCACTTGGCTTTTGTTTTCTTTACTGATTTAGGCAAGTTGTGGCGAATTTAGTTTTTTCGGACCAGCCACACAAAAGGAGATGCTGCCGAAATTTTCCGTAACATATGAGATTCAATTAATGACTTACTTACTCATTTTAACTAATAAGTTTTTAAAGTCCAAGAGTGAAAGTACATTTTCTTCCTTTTGGAATTTCGTGGACGAAATTTGTTTAAGGGGAGAGAATGTAACATCCTGGAATTTTATCGTTATGATTTTGAATATTTAATTAATTTTAAATACTTAAATAATTGGTTTTAAATTTTAACAACTTATATTCAAATATATTGATTATTTAGATATTTGAATTGTGAATTGAATATTAATTAAATGGATTTAATTACCTTATTTAACTCCTTTTAATTAATAAATAATAATAATGAACCATTTTGTAAATTTATTTACATTAATAAATGGTTCAAAAAAATAGCAAGAAAATCAATTGTTAATAAAAACGAATCGATTTTTAATGAAGCATTTTAAAATGAATTATATAGGATTTTTCCATAATTTTAATTAGGAAAATATTTAAATTTTCATTTGACATATTTTATGGTAAACGATAATATTTTTGAAATTTCATAGAACGAAATAATCTACGTATTTTATTGTTGATTTGTGTTCTTGTCGCATTTTAGTGCACTATCATATTTTTATTTCTGTCATTCGTGGATCAATAGAATATTGTATAACAGAATACCGTAAAACCTTCTTTTCAAAACATTTTAAAAAATCAAATCAAATTCAAAATTTTACGGTGATTTGATGGGTTGCTTGGAATCTTTGGCTAGCTTGAAAATTTGGGTTTACTTGGGAATTTTGACTAGCTGGTGTGGGAAGTAAGTTAGTTTGATTTGTTTATAAAAATAAATAAGGTCAGCACTTACACGTTTTCTCATTTCATTGTTCTCTCTTTTATTCCATTTCCTAGTAAATAAAGAAGTGAAAATGCTCTCCACAACTAAAAATCAAAATCTAGTGATCCCCTCAACTGAAAATTACGAAATAAGATTTTTTTTATACTCATGACAGAAAGGGTTTCAAACCTGTATGAATTTTGTTGAGTGTGGCTACACTTGGGGTTGCTCCATTTTGAACAGCCAACCTAGGGTTTCAGTTTGGGCAAGATTGTGTCGTTGATGGATGAAACGAAGATCATCAACATGTCGCTCATGTCAAGATGCACCTCCTTACAAGGTTTTAATCACTCCGATTAAGAGAGGAAGAATGTGACCTTTTTGTAGCTGCGGATCGCATCCAGGTCGCGTTTCGTTCGAAAAGGCCGGAGTTGTAGTGGTCCGGTGCAGGCGGAGCTTACATGAGGGAGAAGTCAACGACAAATCTGTATTGGGTTTAGTGTATTGCATCTCTATTATGTACATGCACAAATTAGTTTGGAGAAGAAAGTGTTTAAGTGGGACGGGCGATTAATTAATTTAATTGAGTAATTAATTGTTTTAATTAATCTAAGAACTTATCAATTTAATATCTTCTCCATACGAGGTTGGTTTCGGACGCGATTGGTTGCCTTTGACTTGTACGAATGCCATCTACGTGTTGAAGTTGGACTAGTTAAATTCGGAGCTAATAGAATTTAGGGCTAAAATAGAACGCTATTCGATTTTAGATCAACCAGAACTTAAACTGTCAACTGAAATTTCGATGAGTTAACTTATCTTTAAATAGACTATATGATATCTATGTTACTATAGATTATTGTTGAATGCTTAGATGGTAGTTGATAGTTTAATGAATTATAAATTAATAATAAAATTATAGTGATTTAATTTAATTATATTTAACATAGTTAAATTAGTTATACTTCATTTGTGATATCTTTTAGTAGAATAAAACACTGTTCCGCTATAATCAAATTGAATAAATTATTTTGGACATCTATCGAGCAGAATAAATCATCGCTTTGTGCTTGCAAAGTAAAAAGACTATTTTTGAAGTTAATCAATATATGGATTAATTAATAAATGATATGCTAGCTATTGATTGTTAATTGTTGATAATAATATATTTTTCATTATTGTTTAATCGTTTGTTTGGATTTGAATTCCCGCTTAATAGCAAATAGTATAAATAACCATTTTATTGCATAGGATAACAATAACAAGTCAGAGTGTTTTCGTAGCGAATAGATTGCTACACAACACTTCGATGTGTATGTATATATGAGATTTGCATGGGACTTTTGTACAGAGACCCTGAATAGTTTCTTGCAAATATTGATTTATTTATATTGTTATATTGCTTATATTGATGTTTGATTGAAATATTTGTTACATATTGTTTAAATTGTGCAAGTGTCGTTATAGCGATTTTTGCTATACTGTCGCTATGAAACATCACCTCCTTAAACCCTTGTGTGTATTGGATTTGTGCTTGTATTTTTACAAAATAAATGTTTAGTCACTTTGAAAGTTTATTAAATTATATTTTCAAATATTTTAAGAGTTTTTGAAAATAAAGGTTAAGTATTGAATAAAATTTATAAAAGAAGCTTTAAATTTGACTAATCAACTTTCAGGATATTAATGTTGTTTTAAAATTTATAAATGATTATAAATTTGATTAATTATCTTCTGGGATAATTAATTTTGCTTTCAATTTATAAAAATATTATAAATTTGATTTCTTTTACTTCGAGATAATTAAAATTGTTTTGAAGTTATAAAGACTATAAATTTTGATTTATATTCCTTTGGGATAATTAATGTCGGCTTAAAGTTGTAAACGATAGTTTATAAATGAGAAAATCTTTTTAAAGGAATGTATTAAAATAAAGCTAAGTGTAAATTGTTTTGGTTTTATAATAAAAAATGTTTTAATGACAATTGTTTTTAGCCCTTCTTTTTAATACATTTTAAAATATAATTTGCTCTTTGAAAGAATATTTTTAAGAGTATTTTTAAATATTTTCACAAATATTTGTGATGTGAAAATCGAGCACAAGTGTGAGTCAAATATTTTAATTCATTAATTTTAACAAGTAATATCATTTGTTATCTTCGATAGTTGATTCGATGACTATCGATTTTGCTATCTTATTTGTGTTTCATAGATTCAAGATGAATTTGTTGCTCGTTTGGGGCATTTAAACTCTTGCTACTCTTAAAGTTAGGAATGCTATCGAGTCAAGATTGGAAGTAACACTGCCCTAACTTAATTGACTTTATTTTTTTTCCTGAGGTAGTAATAGTTTGTTTTTGAAAGTTAATTCATCGACTACCGATTTTGATATCCTTCTTTGTGCTTCATCAATCTAAGACGATTTGTTGCTCATTTTAAGCATCATCCAACACCATGGATAACTAGAGCCAAAGAGCGAGTGGGAGCCAAGCCAGTTGGGTTGCATCCATTAGTGTATATTCATATTTATCTAGAGATTTGTTGGTAGCATGCATGCGGTGATGTAAAATATTTGGATACTTGTGCGAGGCGAGATCCAGCTTGGAAGTTCCCAAGAGTGACATTTGACGTTGGCTCTTAAGTATATTTTATCTAGAGGTATACTTTCGATGTAGAAGGACGCACCCTCCTAGTCATGTTGGATAAATTTGTCCTCCTTGTTTTGATTCGAGCCTTGGAGTTGATTCTTTCTTAATTGCATCGAGAAGTGCCTTGTGCCTTTCTTTGTGTTTAATTATTGTCCATTATTTAAGTTTGGTTTTTTTTACATTCTTCAAGCATGGGATTTTGTCTTACTTATGTCCATCCTTTATGTTTGTATTTGTTTCTATTGGTTGTTCATTCTCTTATGTATGGATGTTGTTCTTGCACGGTGAAACCCCGTTTCGTGTTTTGCGACGTGGTCCCATCAATTATTTTATGTTTACCATATCCATTAAGTTTTCTCATGCTGGTTTTCTAGACTGAACCAGATGTTATTTTTATCATAATGCTTGGGTCATGCCGAGTATTTTCTAGGTTGGCATTGGCGTTATGGAGCTCTTGGAGAAGAGCTAGATGTTCGCCTACCGTAGTATTCTATTTTCCATTGTATTATATTATGTACCTATCAGAAATTGTAAGGTCAATAAATTATAACTGTCCAGCTAATGAGGTTTGTTTCTAACTTCGATTTACTATGTATTTTAGAGTGACAGCTTTTACTGTCTTTGTTATATTATATGTTGTCGTTTCCACTATGAGATTCTATTTTCCTTGTTTATTTTATTTTACACTAACAATCTTTCTTTTTGACGATTGGATGTTCGGCATTTAAATACCATGGATGTATTTGGTTCCGACTTTTTATGGTCGAAAAGGCAGGTCGTTGCATACATGATAAACATGTTAGTCCATGTATAAGATGCGTTATATTAGATAATATATTTAGAACTCCATATTGTTGGGAGTTGATGCATTCCGACTTTCAGTATTGATATTTATCTATTAGATGCTTTCACTGGTGCGGTCTCTTATATATTGCTCATCTAGTTCTGTTTATGTATATTCAATACATTATATGTTATCATTCTCTATGAGATTCTACTGGTATGGTGTTTTGTTTTAATTTTATCCCAACATACTATCTTTGTGGTATTCAAAAGTCAGTTGTCGTTATTGGACGTTGACTTTAGAGTACTAGGAAGGATGGATTGTCACATTCGGTACCAGAGCTTAGGCTCAACACCCAGGATCAAGTAGACCGGTTTGAGTTAAGCAACTTGGTAGAAATATATATATTAAGAGTGTGTATTTATATTTTTTACTATATAATACTTCATGCACCACCATAGGTAGGTAGATAGAGATGCATGCATGGTTCATAGACTATTTGGCTACTGCAAGGGATGTTTCACCATCTGCGGGCATTCCAGCAACTACGATAGGCATTGGAGGCGGTGTAGCCCTTAGGGAACCAGTGTTTCTTGTTCCACCAACTTTAGAATTTCCAAAGCTATGCTGGGATTTCCTTAGCATTGGGGTGAAGCCATATCAGGGTTCTAAGACTGTTGCTGAGACACAGGCTTGGGTATGTACATGAGAGAGGGCTTTCGCCAATATGGGAGTGGAGGATGTTCTCATAAGGAGGATTTCTTCCTAGCTTCTTGAGAGGGAGGCTTTGGCTTGGTGGGACATAATGGTAGAGGAGATTAATGAGAAGACTATTACTTGAATTGATTTTCGACGTCGCTTTGAGTCTCAGTTTATTTCTAAGATTGAGAAGGGCGTGTAGCTTGAGCACTTCATCTATCTGCAGTATATCTTGTCCATCAAGGAATATGTTAGCCAGTTTAATCTTCTAGCTAAGTTCGGGATTTAGATGATCAATACTACATCGAAGAAGGAAACAAAGTTTGATATAGGTCTAAATGCATCCCTTAGAGATTCATTGCTCAGTCATATCCATGTAGGGGCCACTTTCGAGAATCTTTTGGAGATGTCTCTTCTTCATGAGAGCACCCATATGGTATCATTATAGGTAGTGAGGATGGAAAGCAAACCGAAGTTCCAATTGAAGCACAAAGGCTAAGGTATAGGGAAGGATCATGCTTATGCAAAGAAGGGAGCAGAGATTGTACGCCACTCTAGCGGCATAAAGAGGCATTTCGCTATATAATGCCATGCAATTAAGGCCAAGCATAGGCGCTTCAATGGTGATTAATTTGGTCACATAAAGAAGGATGGTCCTACGCTTTAGAAAGGTGGGCAAGTGAAAATGACTTATGCCTTACCGGCATTACAGGTCCTTCCAAGCCTACTGCTTAAGAAAAAGGAACGAAGCTCATGTAGTCAAGTATGCTTTATATTTGAGATAGTTGCTTATGTTCTGCCCGATACTTAGAACTGTGTATTCATATATTGCTACTAACTTAGTAGATAAGCTAAATTTGACACCTTTTATATCAGGTAAATTCTTTTGTAAAGTTAAATCTTATTGGGGAACCGTAGCTAATATGCTAATGTGTAGCGACTAAGTGTACTGCCATTTGAACTTGATGCACGAGCATTTAAGTTAACGGGGTTGGTCGATGAAGTGTGACATGGATTTGCATCCAAATAGGATTCGATGGATGCACGATAATAAGCAAATATCGAGTGGGAGACTTAACACGTTTTTGCATAGAGTCATTTTTTGTTAGGAGTGTTTATCCCTGTGTTTGTAAACCTTAGGTGATGGGGTTAACCTTATCCACTAAAGAGGTATTTTCAAAGGACCGGTCCATTAACGTACCAGTTTCCAATCTCTAGTTCGAACATAGGGTTTGTAGGTGATTTGCACCGGTTTGGCAAGGGTTTTTCACTCGATTCTTAAATGCAAGCACTTGATTCATATTCTTGAGGTGATTGGGAGATTTCCAAGGCGCAACTCTATCCCTGTAAGGAAATTTTAGTGGCTAGACCAAATAACTAGATCAGAGTCGCATGAGAGGAGCCAGGTGGCCGGCCCTAGTTTAATAAATAAATTGTGCAAACGAACAAAGGGTTGGCACATGCATCGTGTATTAATTTGAATGATCTTTATTCATTATAAAATAATAGTATAGTATAGTTAAGGTTGCTTATGATAGTTTGGGGATAAACATCTCGACTAGTTTTGCAATGATTTGGATAATATTCTAAGTGGTGATATGATACTTGCCTAGGTGAGCTCGTAGTACACATGGTATATTATACATATTATCATTGTGTGGTTGAGATGAGTTTGAACTCGAGCAAACCTAAGTGCTTGTGAATCATTATTTAATAATGATTTAATTAGTAAAGTTCTCTCTTTTGGATGAGTTCTATTTGCAAGGAAAGGAAAGTTGAGACTAAGATTTCTGGTGGGTTTAATCGAGAGTTTTAAAGATCGATATTCCAACATATCATATAAATTTTCCTTTTCATAGTGAGAGGTGTAATAGTCTTTCATGCATTGTATTCATGAAAGAATTTGCACCACTCTGTTCATCTTGGGTATCAAACTGACTTATGGGGGTTTATAGTTTGATATGCACGTTTTGACCATTGTTGGTTACCATGTGTGTTGGTGTAGACTCTTTTTGTGTGTTTGTTAGTTTGTGTGCTAGTTCTTGTTGCTTTTTGTGTTTTTTATTATCTATTATTGCTTATTTTTGTTTGTTGTTGATTGATTTTTGTTGTTTTTTGATTGCTCCTTATTGTTTTTTTTATTGCTTATTGTTACTTACTGATTGCCTATTGTTGTTGATTATTGGTTGTTGTTGATTGTTATTGTTGGTTGTTGCTTACTTTGTATGTTTAGTAGTATGTAAGTAAATTATAATTACATGTTATAGCATATTTGGAGAGAGATATCAATTATTAAAAATAAATCACATATCGCCCATGCATATTTTCGGATCAAGGTGAGATCTATACTAGTCGACTATATTTTGATGTTACTTAGAGTATGTAGTACATTAAGATACCGACTCATTTTAGTTTATTCTTTAATTATTAGTCTTGTATGATTGTAGTAGTAACGGTTACTACGCTAAGATTACACATGTTTAGATTTTGTGTTATTGTTGTGTTGGTGCATAATCTTCTTCATCTAGTACAATTAGGTACTTAAGAGCTGAAGCATAGCTATTTAAATGCTTATTTGTTTAGATTTGTCTGTAAAGGATGAGAAGCTTTCTTAAAAAGGAGTATGTACTTTTGGAGATGTGGAATAATGTAGGTTATCGCATATTTCTTAGATGTAAGATGCATTTCCATTTGGGAGTTTCTGTAATGATAGAGTGTAAGGGAAGTACCGCTAAAATTATCTGAAGTTAAGGCTTGGGAATTATAGTCAGTTGTGTTACTTTGTCGTACTCATAGAAATTTCGAATAAATTTGTTAAAGGAGGGAAGAATGTAGCAACACGTTTTTTTAACGTTTGAATATTTAAACGATTAATTTAAATATTTAATCGTTAATTAACGGAACATTTATTATACTCGATTTTTAAAGATGAGTGAATTGGGACTCGAGGCACCCGCCATTGAAACCATAATTTCGTTATGAGAAGAATGCGTATAGTCTTGGCTATGTTTGAAGTTTATTAGCTTTCTGAGTGAATAGTGTTTTCTAGTAGATGAAATGAATTTAGGACTAAGACCTATTTGCTTGCCTATAAGTAGCTAAACCCGTCAGTCACTTTTCATTCTGTGTTACATTTCATTTCATCTCCTAATCACGTTTATAATTATTTCCTTTAGAATAACCCTAAATTAACTAATCCAAGCTCAAATCAGTTCCTATAAATCCCGATAAAATTACCATAATTTCTCTCATCTGATTTCTTACATAACCCATCAAGGAATTAGCTTGAAGTTGAGTTTGGAAATTCATCCAAGATTCTAAGAGAGCAAGAGTTTGGGTTTTGATAATTAGAGCTTGATTTGGTGAAGAAGAAGGTAAGTGGGATAATCCTCTAACTATATTTACATGTTATACTTCATTCATTTGTTTGTTGATAATTATGGAGTTATATGATGTGATTTAGAGAATGTTTGGGTTAATTTAGGCTAGTGTTCATGCTATAAACATTATTATGTTAACTCGCTATTCATTTAAAACCTTAGTTACTACTTTTGAAAAGTTAGTAAGCTTAGAAATGGATTTTGGGTTAGTTAAGTGATTGTGTGTAATGTTGCGATGAATTAGAGGCTAATTAGATAATATGATTATGTGCATGTCATTAGGTGGTAATAACTAAATCATTTGAGTTGATTTTATAAAATGTTAGCAAGCTAATTAAGTGATCTTTGAACTCTACACTTATTACCAAAGTGATTAGTGGTCCAATGAAGCTTAATTAGTACACATAAATATTATTTAAAGTAAAGAAATGATTTTTATAAGTGAATAGTCTATTTATAAATATTATTTATGCAAATAAATAATTTTATAATTAAAAGAGATATTTTATAAAGTCTATAAGATTTTGTAAAATAATATAAAGAGGATATTTCATAAAATGGTTATAAGGTTTTACAGAATAGTTATGAAATGAATACTTAATTTTAAATGACGAAAGTAAATGTTATAAAGGCTTAAATTTATTTATAAGCTAGATAATATGAGATTTTATAGAATACTATAAAGAGATATTAGACTTTTATTGAAAGAATTAGTAAATAAAAGTACTAACTGAAATTCTTATTTATATATACTTGTATGTATATGTATATAAGTAAGTATACATGTACGTGTATTTGAAGATATAAGACAATCAAAACAATTTGTATATTGTAATTAGATTCGTTATGTATATTTGTGTGTATAAATTTATGTGTTTATTTGTATAAGTGAACATATAAATATGTATGTGAATGCATTTTTGTTTAAGCATGTTGCAAACATTTTATGTAGACATAGCGACCATTGTGTTGCTAAGTTGCATGAGAGAATACCAGGTCGAGTAATCGCTCCGTGAAGCTTGTAATGTGATTTATGTTGAAAGTGTGTTTTTGTACACATGTCTGTGTAAATGTGCATAAGTTGGTGTATTGACATGCGTAGGAATCAAATGAGATAAGATGGCTAGTTGAGTGCATTTCTGCTGTTGGAGGAGGTTGGGTCACTAGAGTCGTCCGTTGAACTTTACGCATGTAAAGAGTGGATTTCGTATCAAAATCGATTTTCGAATACATACGGAATCACCTCCAAAATACAACCAATGGACTCTTGAAGAGGATCAATGTGGTGAAGTTAGGCTAGAGGAGCTAGAAGGCTCATCGGGAAAAGCGACATAGGAAATAAGATGCAAAAAGGTAGACGATGGAGTTTGAATGCATGCTGCATAGGCTTATTGCCTTGTGCGGCTCACCACCAGTCCATCGATCCTAGTAGGACTGGTGCACCTGCAGGGAATTAGGCCTAGGCACTAAGACCAGGCAGGGAGTAAAAGAGATGGGGCTTTCCTTGGTTGCAGATGTGATTTTGTATGAGGCATTAGAATGACTTCGGGAAAGCTTTGGACTACTCGAGAAAGCGGAATTCAAGGCGAAGCACGAGATTCAGATGTGGAAGTAAAGCAATTTAGACATAACATATAACGATTAATAAGGCATTCGGGCATGCAGTTGAGGAGGCGATCGAGGCGCGGACGTAGAGCATGGATTATTCCTATATAAGAAGAGCAGAAGATTGAGATAGCGAACAAAGGATAACCAGACATGAGTTTGGTACGACGATTGGTTTCATGGTCACATATGATGAGCATGTACGATTGGAAGGAGCACATAATGGGCAATATGCGAAATGTGACGACGACAATATGTATGAGATCAGGTAGATGCAAAGACGGAAAATTAGTATAGGTTCCATGGTTCGAAGTACTATTGTGCATGAGGGATTTGTAAGGGTCAAAGCAAGTACATAGCGAGGAAGTCGTGAAGTAGGCGACTGGATTTTGGTCACAGGGCGGTTTTAGTGCTATGCATCCATTTATACGTACATTTTATGGTTTTGGACTAAGCCTTCGGGAGGGCCCAGAGTAGCACTTAAGGGATACTGGTATCCAGTAGTTGTAGCTTATATATGGATGCTAGGGAGCACTATAGTGATAAGGGTTTTCATTGGTGCTAAGAGAGCGGTCTTGGTCTACACAGTGGCACTTGTGTAGCAAAGAGATCGTATGAGGATGCTCGGTTCCATTCGTGGACTCTCAAAGGGTAGGAATATATATATATATATATATATATATATATATATATATATATATATATATATTCAAAGGTCATGTAGGGTATAGTTGCTTCATTTATATTTCGTTCAATACGGGACGGCAACATATATTCTCTATTTTATGCATATCGTTATGTTATGTCCATGCTATACTAGTCGATTGATATTATTATTGTGTGTAGCATGATAGACTTTATTATGAAACCTATACTAGTAGCATGATAGACTTTATTACGATACCTATACTAACCCTGCATTTGTATATTGTGATAGCCTTATCATAGTATATTATTACATGGTAGTCACATTATATTAATTGTGCTGACTCATTGATTATACTAGAAGAGCATGTTATGGTAAGATTTCCTATCTATGGGGATATGTTTACTTGTTTATGGACAATCCGGATTACCCCCGATCCATGTTCATGGAAAGGACCGGTTGTGACTAAGTATTTTTCTATTTATTTATATACAGTTTTAATGTAAGATATTTTTAGATAGCCCCCCTCACATTAGGCTTTAAGTCTGACCCAAGTTTTGTCTTTGTTTGTTTATGTCATGACAACCCTTAGGTACTCGATTGAGTAGTTTGAAAGTCTGGTGCTTTTGGGGATATGCTATCAGAGTGTGCAACTGGAGCATTTTAGAAGTGTGATGTTAATATTTTGGATATGTATACTTGATATTGTAGTAGTACATGACATACATGTTATTATATATATGAGACGCATCACATCATATATTATATTCAGAACTCCGTATTGTCGAGCGTTAATGCATTCTAAATTTCTGTATTGATATTTATTTATCAGTTGCTTCCGCTAGTTCGATCTCTTATATATTGCTCATCCAGCGCTGTTCATGTATATTCAATATATTTTATGTTATCATTTCTCTCTGGGATTCCATCGACGTCTTGGTATGGTCTTTTGTTTAATTTTACCCTGACAAACTATCATTTGTGATATTCGAAATTCAGACATTGTCATTCGATGTTGATTTTAGGATGTTACAATGGATGGGTTGTTACGTCCGTGTTTACATGAGTTTTCCTATTTGATTCTTTGTCCTTTTCTTCAAAGCATAAGACAGCTTTATCTATAGTTAAAAGTGGGTCCTCCTGGCCAAAAAAATCGGTACCGACATGATTTTCCTTGTTGAAACCTTGGTTAAACTTCTTATGCTCCATTTATCCATCATTCTTGACATTTATGTTTCTTGATTCATTTCTTCATCATTTTGAAGTCCAGATCCATCAAGATGTCTTGGCTCAAGTGTTGGATAAAACATGCCCCCTAAATTATGCTTCTATTATAACAAAGCATGCTTTTAAATGAGACAAGTAATCAGATGTTATCTGTGAAGAAGTCTCTAATCGATCAATAGTTGTCTTAAAGCACCATGTCAATTTTAAGGCCATTAGCCATTGCTTTACATAAATGTTGAATCTCTTCTTTCTACAGTAAAGTTGGAGTCTATAATTTTCTAAAAGCTATGCTATCTTTTGATTAGGTAGACCCTTTTCTTCTTTCTTCTTCTATCTTTTGATTTCCTTGTTGAGTATAAATGAAATACTTATAAAGTTTTCTAAGTCTTCACCTTCATTTTCTAGAATTCCTTGCCTTGCAAACTTTCAACCCACAACTGCCTCGATTTACTCCACGTCGCTACCACATCTCAAGCATCACCATCATCATTTGAACTGCAATGATCGGTTCATCACCGATCATTCTTGCAAGGGTTCCACCTCATATCAACCAACTTCGTCACTTCAGATTTCAATCTTAGGTGGGTTTCTTCCTTGATTTTGGTGCCGCCGCTAACACTCGCTATGCCGACTTTGAGTTGTCGCTACCAATCCACCTTCAGACATGACTCAATTGCCTCCCCCTTATTGTTGTCGACTCGTTTCAAAAAATCCAAGGATATCTTAGGTCCTTCTACATTATCTTCATAGTTTTTGAATCCTACTCCGAGTTCCTCGAAGTAGACTTTCGGTTTGATGATTTATAGAGTAGGAACAATGAATGTGAGGTGATGAGATCAACATTCAGGTTAAATACAGATTGGTGACTTAGTTTCTATGAGATGATTATAAGAAATCATCACATTAAAATTATTTAATGCACTTTGGTGCCTCGTAGAATTAATTGTTAACACTTTGAGTCGAACAACACATTCCCATGATCTTAAAACGATAAGCCTCGTGTCACTCTAGACTTTGGCTCTATTATCGTTCGCTTTACAATAATGGGTAAAATTCGACATATGATTCCATAATGTGATGGAGCTTGTTTTCCAGCATGAGTAGGCATCATATATAGAGTGTTCATGTACACCGTGCCATGGACACAGGACACAAACTTCATAGATAGACTCATTACATTACCCTCGACAATGTATTGAATTGACTGATCGATATGCGTTAACATCTATTGGACTCTATACATCAGCTATATAGGTTTTAATCAAAGTACAAGGTAAAAACAAATCATGTCTGACTACATTAGTTATCAAGTTTCAGTATAAAATGGCCAACATTAGATGATTTCCTTATCTTCATACTGGTGGTAGCCTTCCATTCCTCCAGTTCGCCCTCTGCTCCAGCAACTATTTATACACCGTCAAGGGTATCAATTACCCAAGAACTTTAACTCCATGTCGTCCCTTCGGTAGGACCTTAAGGCCCTTTCATCTTGGAGGATGACTAGCCCATCCTCGTGATCTTGGATAACCCTCCAAACGCCACAGTCTTAAGGCTAGCTATGACAGAACTGGGGATAGTCTGTCAATGGCACATAATTCCTAAAGATGAAGTTCTTCTCTAATAGACCCACCAAAGTGCCCATCTTCCTCCATCAGGTTACACCATCGGAAATCAGTACATGTGCTTTTCTAGAGGCGTGCCTCCCTTCAATGAATTCCCAAAATTTATTCCCCAATCCCTTGGGCTAGCTCTATCCTAAGTTCATCCAAATAGCTGTACCCTTGTAAATTCCCTTAACATTATCTTTATGACGAACCTAAGCAAGCCACCAACCTTTAAGGAGCTATCCTTTTTACTTAAATATAAGAGAAGGAAGGAGACCCAACCTTTGATGGTAATCGAAGCTTTCAACCGATGCAAGGTTGTTGAAGGGCTTCACAATAAAAGAAGTTATTTCAAGGGCTAGTACTTCATCATCCGATGCCCTAAAGGCTTTGTCGATATTGGCTTTCTAGAAGTAAATTCTCTTATCTAGTCATTTCATCATATCTTAGCTTTTTTCGCTCAAACGACAAACTTTTCTTCTACATATCTCATATGCATTCCTCAATGAACTCTAACCCCCGCTCTAATGGAGACCCTTTAGTTTGTGAAAGGAATTAATTGAGACGAAAGGCACACCTCCTATCTCCTCACCAACACTAACATGTACCTGCCTTAACTTCTTTATAATGTCGTAAGGTTCAACATAATCCATTTCCTCCTAGGGTAGCTTGGGCTACTCATGATCCTCCGACTCCTTATGGAGTCTTCGTGGAAACTGAAGAGATTCCTAGCTCAGATGAAGATGATTTAGGGGAAAAAGAGGATCAAGAAATCAATAGAGATCTCATAAGAGACGATGGGGATGTAGGAATGATAAATGGTTGAGGGAGCTATGGGAGAAGAAGAGAATATGGGCGATGGAAGAATTTAAGGAAAAGATAAAGGGCAAGAGGACGGAGGAGAAGATGAACACGAGGGTACCATTAGAAATGAATCTTTCTATGAAACACACCCTAAGGGCACCCATATCACTTGACCTCCCAAGTTGAAGAAAATTTTTATTATAACCTTCCAACATGAGCCCAAACCACGTCAAACCCTTTGGGTGTGGGTGACACCATCTTTGGCTCTCTAAGCGATATTGGTAGCTTCCCTAACTTCACTCCTGGGGATCTGAAGTTCAAAGATATCTTGGCATCCAGTCCTCTTGACTTTAAATTTCCATTATCTTGCCCACCCTGGCCCACCGAAGGGGGAGGAACTCCATCCTTAGAACCTTATGAGCATAGTCTGTAGGGTACTTAGGACATGCCAATAATTCACAAACTTCTAAGATCACAAGAATGATCACTTTGCACTTGTTCTTAATTCAGTTACCTGATATTAACACAATCCCAGCTTCATTTATATACAACATGGAAAATAGTTAACTTGAAAGATTCCATGAAGGCACCGATATCGCTCCTAAACTCCGGGAAGATCCTACCCCCACCGCGGCTCTTACTATGAGTCTGTGAGTGAACGGTTAAGGAGGAAAGACAACGAAAAACTCAAGGAAAAGAAAGAGAGTATTGCTTTGAGGAATAAAGCGAACCATGTGATCACTCCGGGTGTGACTATGACTCCCACCATCAACAACTCCCACCTTATCGGCCTTCCTAGTTCCGCAAATCTTCCCATCTCAATCTTCCTTCATTTACTTAACCTCATACTATTGCCATCACCAAGTGGCCAAGGCTCCGATCATAGCTTCCCTCCAATCTAAATCTATCAACCCTTCTTTTTCCCAAAGGTAACATAGATTGGAATAGAAACATCTTCAAGCCGCATCTCCTCCTCTATCCCTAAAGGCCAATCTATTTCCCCTTTCATAAAGATCCAGGCAGCCCTTCCCGACTTCAACCTAGAGGAGATCAAGTTCAGCTGCAACATCGAGGACCTTTTATAAAGCTATGTGGACGAGGGCGTCAAAATGACCTTAGAAGCTATGGAGCAGCTATTCCAATGGGCGAGGTTGGCTAAGGGCCTCTCAATTGTCAATTGAGTAAATCATTTGACCATTCGAAGCTTTGACACCCCGATTATAATCAAGCTGTGAATACTACAAGAAGGAGTTGGTTAGTATCGAGAAGGAAAAAGAGGAGAAAGTCAAGGTTGTAAAAGATGCCCAGAAGAGATTGTTCAAGGAGGCTGCCACCCATAGGGCAGAGAGTTTAGTCCTTAACGACCAATTAATAAGGGTACATATTTACAACGGCGGTCTCGAAAATGAAATCAAAGAACCAAATTCCCAAAAGGCCAACTTTGAAATTGATATTGGCAAACTTAAGGCAAACCAAAAATTCAAAACGAATTTAAGGAAGCAGGTTCAGAAAATGGCCTAGTCTTCAGTGGATGAATATGCAAATTTAAGAATCAAGCCGGCCAATGCAGAAAAAGAGATTGCAGATCTAAAGGCCAAGATGATTGAGCCGAGGAGGACATTGAAGCTACTCTTCTTCAGTTATTTGCAAACATTATTAAGACAAAGAATCTTAAGTGGCTGGGAGGTGGCTACCCCATACATTGGCTGAAGCTTGGGAAGAAATTGTAAGAAGGGCCAGAGAGTCTGGTGATGAAGTTGATGAAGAGAACCTAAGTGAGCTTATAGATAAAGAAGATCTAACAACCTGGAAGAGGGCATGAAAATCATAGGGAAAAGTTGTAGCTGAAGATAAGGTGTCTAATAATACCCCTGTCTGTCCTAGCTCTTTGTATCACACAAACGATGCCACTCTTGCCCAAAAAAGTCTCAAGTAGAAATCATCACTTCGTCGGCGACTAGTCTTGAGGTCACCATCTTTGAAGCACCTCCTTTTACCACTCCTTCTACATCGACAACTCCTACCATGAAGACTACTATAGAAAGTTACAACTCGGAGGACCTTGCCTTCATCCCACCATTGAATCCCTCATTCTTGCCACTACTCCAAAGCTCTTGAGGAAGGGAAATCCACAAGTATCATCTGCCTTTTTCTCCAAAGGTGGAGGTATATCACTGAGATCTCCCAAATTTAAGAAACTTCAAATCTCTTCCAGATACATCACTAATCTCTGCTATTCTATTTATTGACTTACAGGTCAAACGCTGCCCTTCCCACCTTCACTATGAGCCACTCTTGCTTCATATCTACTGTGTCGAAAACACAACTCCCCAAATCAATAAATAAACAAGAGAAAATAGCAAGAACACACAAAACTTTATAGTGGTTTGACATCAAATCAATGCGTACATCCACTAATTTTATTCCTATAGATTTGACATGAATACAGATAAATTACAAGGGTTTCAGTCTAAAACAATGCAAATTCAGGTTTAACAGCAATTTGTGGCAAAGTTGGAACTATGGAGAAGGGAGAAAAGAAAAAGACCCAAAAAGACCTTTACACATTTCTCTAACGCTCGTATTTGTAGGCAAAATCATCCACTAGAGTCGTTATATCGTAGAACTAGGTAGGAACTTAGATCCATGCAAATAAAAAGGAAGAACAAGTATTTTCTGTGCATGAATTCTGTCGGTACCGACCATAATCATGTTGGCATTAACCACAATTTTCTCAGTAGTAGGCCACTTTTCTCTCATACTTGTCCATACCTTCAAGCTTCCAAGCTTCATTCCAAAAATTGCTCCATTAAATCATGTCGGTACCAACAAATTTGTCTTATATGAGACGTCATTTTTCTACAAAGTAGTGGAATAGTTCACTGACTTACTTATAAGTGGGTCCCCCTAAAATAATCTCCATACCAACCATAATTGAGTTGCTCTAAATTTTTCCAAACTTCTTGTACTCCATCATTTCATCATCCTTAGCACTCCCTTAAGCTCTTAATCCATTTCATCATCGTCTTGAAGCCCAAATTCATTGAGAAGTCTCTCCGTTCAAATGCTGATAACACATGCCCCTAAAGTATGCTTTTATGAAAACAAAGCGCACTTTGGATCATGACAAGCGATATAGTTCTAGCTGCATAAGAGTCACTAGTCGACTATTTATCATCTTTGAATCATCATTTCAATTCCAAGAGTGTATGCCCAACGCTTAAATAGTGGTCATACCACTCCTTTCTTCGTAACGAAGTTGTAGCTTTTAACTTTATGGAAGCTTGGTCATGCCTCAATCAAGTAGGCTTTCTTTCTCTTATTTTTCTTCCTATTTTCTTTTTCCTTCTTTTTTTCATGATAATCAAAACAAGTATGTACCAACCAAATCATGTCAGTACCGACAAGATCTCTGAAAAGTGTTATATATAATTTAACACATATAATTTTTTTTCTTTTATTCAAATCATCTTCAAGTACATCTTATTACTTTTTGCGACTTTAATTTTCAACCGCCATGCATACTACCCTTCACTACCAGTGCCGCTATCACCTATAGAGCGACCATGGCTTATTTTCGCCACCAAATTGTTCAAGACATTTCCTCTTCTTAAGATATGGATTTGACATATAAGTGGGTTTCTAGCCCTGAACCCGATGCCATTGATGTCGCCATGGTCACTGCCACCATCTTATCACCCATCGATGCCACCTTGTGGTCGTCAGCTCAAAGTCAACCTAAAGTTCATGATGTTTCCTTGGTAATGGCCGAATTAGATCTCTTGGTAGTGGAAATTCACTTAACCCCAATTTTACACTAATCTCTTAAGGATTTACCTGAGTTTTCCCTTACTTTTCATCTTGGTTTCCACTTTATGTTAACAAAGGTTTCACCCAAAGTTTAACCTCAAGTTGGCCTAAATATTTTACATGTGGCGATTCCTCACATTATGAGAAAAGCACTTAAACTTTCATCGAGCTTTGGTTGGAATTGGATAGACAATTTAGTTCAATAAGGCAATATCTAGGAACGCTCACATTCAACGCAGGTTGTAAAAATCGCTAGGGTAGACTCTAGGTGGAAAGCATGCACTAGGGATTAGTCGTTTAGGCGATGATTAATTAGAGATTACCTAGAGTTAGGAGTTTTTGATAAACTTATGTAGCTTGACAAAATTTTAGGATTTTTTTAGCATTAGCTAATCCAAAATTGAAATCTTGGATAAGCTTGGAAGCAACCAAAGAGCCAACAAACTTAAAATTAGCATGTAGATATTTAAATGAGACATTAAGCCTCAATTAATGCCTAAAATGTGCTTATATACACCTTTAGATGCATAGATAATACGATATACCTTATCTAAATATGATATACCTTATTTAGGCAAGCCTAAGCAGATAGTTAGGTGATAAGCCTCACTTAACGCCTAGGCCTAGAAGGATTTTTACAATAGATATCTAAAAGCATTACGACATCCGAATGAATTATGTACCAGTATTTCAAGTTAAACCGCACAATCCTATTATCCCGTAAAGAAATTTCTGCATCTCTTTAGAAAATGGTTCCTTTATCATATATTCTACAATAATGGATAAATCTGACACACAATTCTATAGTCCGACAGAGCTTGTTTGCCAGCATGAGCAAGCTATCTACACAGAGTGTTCGTGTATATGTTCTTTGGATACAAGACATATGCTGCATAGATTGGCACTTCACACTGCCCTGCTCATTGTATGTCGACATCCATTGGATTCTATGCATTAAGTACATGGGTTTGATTAAAGCAATTCATTAAAGTAAAACATATTTGACTGTGAGCGCTATCAAGATTTTCAGTTCAGAATAACCAGACGATCTCTTCGCCTGAGAGCCAGCACCGACCCTTCTACCCCTCAAGAGCGGGTTTTTCTGCTGTTAAGCCTCTGTGTCTACTCAGTAAGGAGTGAGACATTATATAACTTGATAAATTCAACTTTAGGCCCTTCTAACTGCATAGCCTCAAGGTCAAGCTCCTCAAATGGATGAACAACCCATTTTAATGGTTTTGGACAATCCATAAGACCAGACAACGTCTAAGTTGACTATAAAGGAGCTCCAATCAATTTGTTTTAAGCATGGGATTGCTGAGGATGTGGTCCTTCTACCAATGCTTGACAACGGGCTCATCTTCCACCTCTAGGCTACATGGTGCGTAATAGGTATATGTGCCTGTCTAGAACTGTGCCACCATTTGATGATTTTCTCTCATTGTTTCTTTATGGGATTGGCCTGGCTCCTACTCAAATTCATCCTAATGGCTATGCCCAGCTCAACTCATTATACATTCTTTTCATGATGCAACTAGCTCGTTCTCCAACATATGGAGAATCACTTACCTTCTAAGCTTCATGAAGAGGCAAGATTCACCTTCTCTGCTAATATTTTAATTTTATAACTATTGCCATATTACCAAGGCACTCCATAACAAACATAATTATTTCAAGAGCGAATATTTCTTTATTCTCTTCCTTGAAGGCCTCAACCGTTTCTGGTTGTCCGGCCGTAATTTTTCTTGCCAATGCCTCCTTCATACTTGGGTTTCCATTACCTTAGCATCTAACACACTCTTTGTATGCTTCATAGATCTCCCTAAATGAGAATTCACATATGCCCATGCCAATACTTTGGAGTTCTTAAAAGGGATTGATTTAGAACTTCATATGAATTCTTAACTTCTCACGAACGCTCAGATGCACCAATATCATTCTATATAAGAGCGTTGCTCCTAATAGACTCCCCACCAAAAAATCTCGAGCCATCATCGGTCCCTCCACCCTAGCCTAAGATTCTAATGATTAAGATAAAAGGGATGAATAGGGTCAAGAAGGAGAGGCAAATCTAGGAGTGGAAGAAAGAGGAGAAGAAGAAAATATAGTAGATGAAGGAGATGAGTTGTATAGAGTGATGAAGATTATGGTATCAATAGGGATGAGTTGTATAGAGATACATCTGCCAAGGAAACTATTGCTACAACACCTCCTCGACCAAAATGATAAGTCATCAAATCTTGACTGCTTACACCCAGACCGAGCCTTGAACTAATCGAAGAATCAACTAAGGCTCCTCTGATAACATTTTTGGCACCCTTGACAATCTTAGGAACTTGTTATATTTTATTTCTAAGGGAATAAGCTTTGAAGACATTCTGTAACACCCCAGAAAATTAGCATAAAGTTTAATAAGAAAATTGAATTTAATTATAATAAGGGATAAAACGGAATTTTCCCAACGTTCGAATATGACTACAAAACTTGCACCATTGCATTCTTAGAAATTTTCTAGATAATTTTCGTATATAACACTTTGAAAATGAAGTTAATACGGAAAGTTACATACGTTTGAAAATTTGAAAATGAAATAAATTAAAAATATAAAGGTTTCCTTAACTATACGCCTTAAGCAGTCGACCCTTAGGAAGCATCGATCGACCGCCCTATCCGCGATCGACTGGTTGATGTGTTAATCATGAATTTGGAGTGACAAATGGATGAACGTGATGGATCGAAATATTTTACTTGCTTATGAAGTAATTAAGGTGCATCTCAGATGAAACGAAAGATTCCCTAGTGTACATCTAACGCTCCATGTTAACCCCAAACCCTTATAAATAAAATACCTAACCTAGCTTTAGTTTAACTACAAATTAACAACATAATGAACCTCTGCCAAAATTCCATCTCTCCACTTCTACAATTCCTTTTGAAAATAAATTAAAAACAAAGCAAAGAGAATACTAATATATCAAATCAAGGAGGGGGCAAGTTGACGGTTGTTGATTCTTAGATGGAGTTTTAGAATTAGTGCTTAGATCCGAGGTGAGTGAAAATTATATATTTTTATATAATATTGGATCTATATCATTGTAAATCTATTCTTGTATGCATAAATGAAAATTTTGAGTTGTAGGCCTAATTATATACATGAAATGAATTTGTAAACCCTGCCTACATATTCTGTGATTGGTAACTTAAACTATATATTGCATGTATGTGAATTTGGAAAATATTGAATGGTAATAGTCCATAATTTAGGATTAGGTAGTAGTCCCTGAATGTATAAATTGTGTGAGAGTTCTAAATTTGTAGATTTAAACGAGTTTTGCAAGTAAAATGGTAAATTAAGTTATCATAATAAGTTGATGGGATTTAAGTGGTATTTTAATTCATTGGAATATAGGGTGTTGCAATGTAAATTTCCATAGATTATCAAGTTCGGTTTTATAAACAAAAGCGCATCGTTTGAAACAAGGAATACACCTGTTTGAACCAAAATGGCACAAACACCCAAGCGTAGATGTAGAGAATAAAAGTGAAGAATTAAATGAAAAATGAGTGAGAAATAAGTAAATAATGAACATACGGCGTTTATATTGATTTCGAAAAACAAGGCCTACATCCACTTTAAGACTTTATTGTTAATTTCTAACTAGGAGGCAGAAGTTCTTAGGAGTCAGTACAACTCCAACACTTAGATTCTTATAATTACAGGCATGCAAGATAGAATGGAACTAGAGCCAAAAAATACTGAAAAATAAGCTCTACCCTCCTATTTATAGAGGTAGGGAGACTATTATCTTGTACAAAATATCTCTGTGGCATTATCCATGATTTAGACCAATTCTCCTTGGAAAGTAGATGCCAATTCATCAGGAAATAGGGGTCGGTACTGATCCATAGATAGGGGTTGGTATAGATCCCTACATTAGCCAAAATAGCTTCCTTCATCTATTCATCTTGGCTTATGTTGTTGTTAGCTCCTCGATTCCATAGTTGTTTACACCAATATTAACTAGTTTCCAAGTCCAAATGATGGAGTTGTGGAAGAACAGATTTGCAGCTTCAAGTTTTTGTGGATATCGATGAAGAATTTCATTGATTCAAAAAAACAACTTTAGAAATACGGCCTTGGCATTAAGATAGACACGTAGGTAGACGATGGGGTCTACTACAATTGTTCATGGGAGTTGTAACGACCCGTAAATTTTAACTGTTTTAATAATATGATTAATTGAATTTTCATGAATTTTTAAAAATAAAATTTTGAAATAAAAAATTTAGTATTTGGAAAACGTCTAATTGAACATAGCAAACTGTAAATTTTCATCTGAAAATATGAAAGTTTATTTTATAGTGTAACTCTATTTTAAGTCCAATCAGTTAAAAATCGATGGTAATAAAATGTTTTTGAAACTTGAATTTTTTATATAGAAAAATTCTAAATCATCTTCTGACTAAGACTCCATTTTTCGTTTTTTCAAATTTGGAATTCTTTAGCTCCGTCGATCTTATTTTTTTGCATTTTTACTGCATTTTTCGCTAGCAGAATTTTGAATTTTTATAATTCAATCGTACCACTAATATCCGTATACCGTTTTGGTCGCCTTGTCGTACTGATCACAACATTGTATTCGTTTGTGTATTTCGAAAATCCGGTACGCGTCGAAACCGTGTAGCGATTCGCCGTACCGATACTTGTTTGAGTCTTTTTGAATACTTGTGTCTTTTCATTTTTCAATGTATAAACCAAACAGCTGTTTGCATTTATATTTCCTAAATTCGCGTGCTTGACTTTTGGTTTTCACTAGTTTCAATATTTTAATCAGTTCAATCGTTCTCTACTCTTCCTTTTTGCATTATAATAATATAAACTAGTGTATTTAGCTTTTTATCTTCTTCAAAAGCCACCAGTTATGAACTATGCGTACAAAAGAACATTTCCTGACTTCTCACTTTCCATTCTTTCTTCTCTCTTCTTCGTACTCAATTCTTACAGCAGGTCCTTCTTCTTTCTAATCAAAGCAACACATCATCTCCACCATATTTTCCGCCTCACCTCCTCCTCATATTTTCGGCCTCACTCCTCCCCTCCCTGACGCCGCCATGGCCGCCCTAGCAGTGCCGAAGCCTGCCACTTACCCACCTCGAAGCCCTGACCCACCTTTGCCTCCGCCTCCTCTTCTTACTTCCCTCCTTCGCCTCCCCTCTGAATCTCACCTTCCTCCTATATATACTTTGTTGTTGCTCTATTTGTAGAAAGACTATTGTATATAAAGTTTAAAACGAGTATTTCATATATTTTTATAGTTATCTGTTATATAAGTTGTTATATAAGTCGCGTGTACAATATATAAGCTTTCTTTATGATATAGGTTAGTCTACAAACTTTTGTGCTGAAGAACGTATATTTAGCACAGTATGACGTATGGTACATAAAGTTTATTAATTCTTATTTTGTTCACAGGATATTACATATGTATTATATTCTAAACAGTTAGTCATTATATTTCAAAAGGTATGAATATAACAGTTTGGTTTTGGATGTATACCAAAGTTGTCGTCATTTTTAAAGTTTGAGTATATATGTTTTAAAAAGTTTTATTCGCCTAGAAAAATATGAGTTTGATTTAATGATGATTTGAAAGATATATTATTTTTAATATTTGCCTTGAATTGAAATATAGAAATGAATAAATAATATAATAATAATGTACATATTTTCAGTTTATATCAAAATGATTCTAATTAATTATTTCATCGTTTCCAGCCCTACTTTGATCATTGAATTCGTACCTATCTTGTTTTGCTTTGGAATTCATGTTTGGATTCATAATTCGCTTCCATTCTCATTTACCTCTCTCTAGCCTCGAAAGGTGAGCAATCACTCATGATTAATGTTCTTTTATTTATTAAATTTGATTTCAATTGAAACGACAATTGAAATATGCTGCTGTTAGTTATTTACACTATTATATACGTGCTATTACCTGTATCAGTTCACCTTTAACATCTGACACCTTTATCTGTTGTTTATATTGATGATATATGTCGGTTATATTATTATCATATTTGTTATCACTATGAAAGTTCCCTACTAGTATAGAATCACTATGGGTTGAAATGATACAAACCCGAATGATCTGTAGAATAGGAGAAAATCGTTATGGGTTGAAATGATAATCCTAAGCGATTTTCATTGAATTGAATTTGGGATTATGGGTTGAGATGATATATATACCCGTACATATTTAAGTTATGGATTGAAATGATAAATATCCGTACCACTTGACCATAGGATATGAAATTATATACAGACATCGTTGGTTTATATATAAATATTTTGAAATGATTACTATGGTTTTGGAAAGGAATATACGGTTTTATATAAATATTGATTTTAGATATTATATAAATTTTATTTTATATATAGTTAAATTCTTGATTTTAAGCTATGTATAAATTTGTTTTAATATAAAATAAGCTTAATAATTAAGTTTGATTTTATTAAAATATAGTATGATTAGGTATTTATTTGAATTATATTTTAATATAGAGTTTATAATGGTTTAATAAATTAAGGTTGAGAAGATAGATTTGAAACTGATTTGATATTGATTTTAACTAAGAAATATATTTATTACAAATCGATTTGGACTTATTGAATTTGAGATTTTTTTAAAGGATATGATTTTTATAACTTGATTTGGTTGATTTAGCGAATATTTCAAGTTTAAATGAATTTAAGGAAATACTTAGTCATTTGAAATTTTGGGTTTTATTTAAATGATAATGGATTTAGTAAGTAAATATTTCAAAATAAATAATAGTAAAGTGAATTTGATATATATATATATATATGGAATTATCAAATCTTGTTTTGAAATGTTTGAATATTTAAAGCTTTGAAATTATTGAAATTGAAATGGTTTATTTCATGGTTAAAGACCTGTATTTGAAATCGATATAATGTGAAATAGTTTACTGAGAAATTGAAATAAATTAAAATGGATGATTTAAGATTTGATTAAATTTAAATTTTGGAATTTGAATCGATTTGTGACATTTGAGGAAGCTATTTTATTATATAAAGTATTTTTAAAATTATATCAAAACTATTTGTATATGTTACTTTATAAATTTATTTCATATAAACTATTTTAATATAAATTATTTTTATATAAACTATTTTAAATTATAAACTATTTTATTATATATACTATTATATATATTTTAACAGTTAAGTGGGGAGTGTTATGATTCCAAGCATTATGATTTCTAAATTTTGATTTCCAAAGTATTATGATTAACAAAGTGTTTGATGAAAGAATGTTGTTTAAATTTAAGTAAATTATTAAATTAAGTTTTGAAATTATTTAATAATTAAATAAAATTGAATTCTTCAATAAGTGAAATTATATTTCTTTAATAATTAGGTTTTGAAATTTGTTTAAATTAAATAAGTGAAATTGAATTTCTTTAATAAGAAATAAAATGTGATTAATGGAAATTATTATGAGACTTGTAATTTAAAGAATTTAATTTGACGAATTTAATTTAATTCAATTCATAAGTTTTGATATAATGTTGGTAAACTTAAGTGATGGATTTAATGAATTGGAAATTCAATAGAAATTATTTTGAAATGATAAATTTACTTACTTTAAACGATTACTGAGTGAATCGATCAATGAATTTAAATTGTTTTGAATGTTAAATTAACTTAATTTAAATGATTATGGAATGAAACCTATATATGAATTTAAATCAATATTTGAATTGTTTTAAATAAAAATTGAAGTTGAATTATAGAGTTTTGAAATGGTAAATTTGGAAGTTTTGAAACGTAAATTATAGAAATTGATATATAAAGACGAATGAAATGTTGGCTTTCAAATTCTAAGTGAGAATGCAATTGATTTGGTTTTTGAAATTTATTAAACGACCAATAGGTGTAATAATTACGAGTGTTATTAAAGAAACCGGAATCGGTTAGGGACATACTTACTGTCTAAACCGAATACCACTTTAACAACTATGCGCAGAGTGTGATCCAGAACGAAGTGGTTGGAATGATGTACGTTGATGATTGAAGAAAGATAACGATAATGGATAGCCTTGACACTTGTGTCAAATTTGAAATGACTAAAACAGGAGACGTGTCGGGCCAATGAGGTTAGCCACCTCTAAGCGAACACACTTCTTCGTATACTACTCATTACTTGTTTTTGATTGGTGCGCACCCTGGAATTGGGAGTGTTGTTTCACGGTGTTGCGATCGTTGCGGCGATGCGTTCTCACCAGTCCGGATCAGGCAAACGTTAGTTTCACTACCTTGGTCATTGCCTCATACGCCTTGTCATACTCATATCCCTATGCACGACCACTACGATTTGTTTTGTGTTATACCTATGGAGTACTCCCTGATAGCCCACTAGTTTACGGTGGAGTTTATAGTGCTGTATAGACTATGACGCTTATGTCCGCTGCATATTGTTACATTACTCTATGTCTGTGATTCTATGATTATTTATTTACCGTATATGCTGAGTTTTGCCAAATATAAACTTACAATCTGGTATTTTGTGCAATTCAATTCCGACATGTTTGGATGAAAATATCAGGTCGTTACATTTGGTTTCAGAGCAATGGTTTTAGGCAAAACTCAACATATAGGATAAATTTAATTACGGAATTACTTTCGTTCGAGCTTGAATTCCTTCTTCTTTGACTCGGATTCCCTTTGAATTTGGGATGTTCCATTCGGTTCCAAAATCCATCCTTACCTCTCCCTATTCGTGCTTCTTGATTTTGGAGTATCCAATAACTCCCCTTCGAATGATCTCTATGATAACTCGACGGTCTCGCTAATCTTCGAATGATTTTTAAAGAGATGAAACTCCTTTACAATAGGCATTGATTTACCGGATATTTCTGTATCCTCAGTTTACAATGCTATCTATCTCCTGCTATGCCTGAATTCTATCTCTTGCGATCGAATGTAGATTTGCCTTGGAATTCTGCATCGATCCTATTCCCGAAGTCACGGTCGGCCCAGTTAAGGTTGCTTGCGATTTACATAAACTTATCCATCTTCCTGTTTTGTTATTTAATCATCTTATCTTAGTTTCGAACCTATCTTCGAATCAAAATTCTCTTTGATTTGATTTCCATCAAATTTGAATCTCTATACTTGTTTTGTAATCTATTCTTGTATCGTCGAGCAAGGAAGTGTATTTGTGAATTAATATTATAAATGTTTTATATATTGTGTTGTTTGAGTTATTGATGATGATTTGGGTTTTCGATCGATCCGTCTGATCAACACAATCGATAGGATTTTCAGAATACTTGAACATAGCAAATTGACACAATATTGTTTTCAAATTTGGTAAATAAAATAATTTTGTATCATTGTATAATTTTCTAAAATTAAATTGATAACTGAATTGATTGTCAGAAATGATAACATTTGATTTTCATTTATTGTTTTATAAACCATTGATTTTACCAACATATAATTGAATGAAATAAAAGAAAAACTTGGCTTATAAATTTTATTGGAATCCAAATGAATTTAAATCAAGAAACTGAGAATTTAATTTCCGATGATTTCAACTTTGGTTTTAAAGTTCTAAAATATATATTATTTAAAGTATTTCGAACAGAAATCATTTCCAAAGAATTTTAAAATTTTAAATCAGTGCTTTTCTCTTTGTCGCTGGAAAATAATTTCGGTGATGGCGGCCGCATCATCGACATTCATCTTCGAGTCTCGAAGTGGAGAGACCATTCGGTAGCTTTGCTATTCTTTAGTTTGGAAAATGAATTTGATTTGAACTTCTTAGGAATGACTTGATTTATAATATATATCATATATATAAGAATATGATTATAGATTTGATTTGATATATATAGTATATGTATATTTATCTATAAAATGGTTTGAAGTTAATCAGAAATTTAATCCTTGAAATTATGTTAAAGGATGATTTTAAATAAAGACAAAATTTTGATTAAATATTTAAACTTGAAATTTTTTTTAGGAAATTTTACTGGTATAATACTCAATTGCATTCCATAATATATAACTTACCTAAATTATTCAGAAGATAACCTTGTAATTGAAAAATATACAATGTAAAATGATGTTAAAGGATTTTATAAATAAATTTGAGTGGTTATAATAAGTGTAAATATAATTAATATACGTGATAAGATATATTAAGTGAAGTAAATTTAACAATAAGTTGGAATAAAGAAGAATTAATTTTGTCGAATAAAATATGAGTATAATAAATGACTATTCAAATTTATGATCTTTGAAATTGTTAGTTTAAGATAATTGGATAATATACAATATAAAATGTCTTTTTATAAATAAAATTTGAGTGCTTATAATAAATGTTATACACTTAAAGTTTAATTATAATTTTCATGAATTTTTAAAAATAAAATTTTGAAATAATTTTTTTTAATATTTGGAATACGTCTAATTGAACATAGCAAACTGTAAATTTTCATCTGAAAATATGAAAGTTTATTTTATTGTGTAATTCTATTTTAAGTCCAATCAGTTAAAAATCGATGGTAATAAAATGTTTTCGAAACCTGAATTTTTTACATAGAAAAATTCTAAATCATCTTCTGACTAAGACGTTATTTTTCGGTTTTTCAAATTCGGACTTCTTTAGCTCCGTCGATCTTATTTTTCTGCGTTTTTGTTGCATTTTCCGCTAACAGAATTTCGAATTTTTATAATTCAATCGTATCACTGATATCCGTATACCGTTTTGATCGCCTCATCGTACTGATCTCAACAGTGTATTCGTTTGTGTATTTCGAAAATCCGGTACGCGTCGAAACCATGTAGCAATTCGCCGTACCGATACATGTTTGAGTCTTTTTGAATTCTTGTGTCTTTTCATTTTTCAATGTATAAACCAAACAACTGTTTGCATTTATAGTTCCTAAATTTGCGTGCTTGACTTTTGGTTTTCACTGGTTTCAATATTTTAATCGGTTCAATCGTTCTCTGCTCTTCCTTTTTGCATTATAATAATATAAACTAGTGTATTTAGCTTTTTATCTTCTTCAAAAGCCACCAGTTATGAACTATGCATAGAAAGGAACATTTCCTGACTTCTCACTTTCCATTCTCTCTTCTCTCTTCTTCCTACTCAATTCTTATAGTAGGTCCTTCTTCTTTTTAATCAAAGCAACACATCATCTCCACCATATTTTCCGCCTCACCTCGTCCTTATATTTTCGACCTCACTCCTCCCCTCCCAGACGCCGCCATGGCCGCCCTAGCAGCGCCGAAGCCTGCCACTTACCCACCTTGAAGCCCAGACCCACCTCTGCCTCCGCCCCCTCTTCTTACTTCCCTCCTCCGCCTCCCCTCTGAATCTCACCTTCCTCCAACACTCGCGCCGGCCTCCCCCATAACCGCTGCTCCACCACTCCATCCTCCGGCGTGCCAATAGCCACGGGACAGCCGCTGTCCAAGCTTCCCACGCGAGCATGCCACCTCCGGCGAACAACCAGGCGCAACTCCTGACTACTCGTCCTCGTCACTCCATCCTCTAGCCTAAGCTTTGCCTTCCCATGTGACTGACCGCCACCGTTCCTCTTCCTGGTTCGTCTGGAAACAATATAGGGTGAGTTATGCTTACTTACCTTGGTCTCTTCCTATATATTCGCACGGCACTTTGTATAAAATGTAGATTATATATAGTTATAGTTGATATGTTAGTTTATATCTATATTAGTATATATACGTTTTATATCAGTTTAATATAAAAATATATGTTTTATTATAGAAGTTTATTGTTTTATGAAATGTTATTTTTTTATTATCTATACAGTTTTATATATATATAAACTATGAATGGTTTGGTTTTGAACTATATATATTATGGTACAAAACTGTTTTATATACTAGTCTGTTGTTTACAGGTTATGTATGTGTATGCTGTGTCTTTGAGATATAGTACTCCTATATATACTTTGTTGTTGCTCTATTTATAGGAAGACTATTGTATATAAAGTTTAAAACGAGTATTTCATATATTTTTATAGTTATCTGTTATATAAGTTGTTATATAAGTCGCGTGTACAATATATACGCTTTCTTTATGATATAGGTTAGTCTACAAACTTTTGTGCTGAAGAACGTATATTTAGCACAGTATGACGTATGGTACGTATATTAATTCTTATAGTGATGTATTCTGATCTTGTATTTGATTATTGTATTTGAAACTTCTATTGTATCTTATTTAACTCTAATATATATATAGTAGCTTCATGAACTACTATTCATTTGTTTCTGCTGCATATTGTTACATTACTCTGTGTCTGTGATTCTGTGATTATTTATTTACTGTATATGCTGAGTTTTGCCAAATATAAACTTATAATCTGGTATTTTGAGCAATTCAATTCTGGCATGTTTGGATGTGAATGGTTGAAAATATCAGGTTGTTACAGGAGTCGGTATCGATCCGTAAGTAGGAGTCAGTACCGGTCCCTAAGAAGGAGTCGGTACCGATCCCCAACTTAAGGGATCCCATATCTATTGTTGTCTTGAGTTGTGACTTTTGTCCTACGACTCTATCTGCACTTGGTTTCTGGATTCCTAGGCTATCCCTCTTGGCTTCATACCTCAACAACTCAAAGTTCGATTGTCTAGTCTGTTCGAGTGCTGCCTGATCAAAAGGCCGGATAACATTTGCCCCCTAAAGTACATTTTATTTCCAACATGATGTGCTTTGGATTGAGACAAGTTATAGTTGCTACGAAGGATTCCACTGTGTTTTGAATGGCGTTATGCTTTTTATAAACTGATTTCATGAAAAGTTATGTCCATAGCAATCCGTCGCGATGTTCAACTAACCTCTAGTATTATATATTTGGAGGATGATCTCTCGATCCATTACTCCAAGTTCAATGGTTCTAGGCCGATTCCGTCTCCGGGTATGAATCCGACTTTCCTTTAATTTCAATCACCAAGCATTTACACCTACACATTTCCACGTGCACGTTCTTGAATTGGTAAAGTACATGTACATGGTCAATCACACTTACTGCATTAGCACAACTCCATATAGATATATATAAACATATATGTTTGCAAGTTTTTTATTTAAAAAATGGACTTGGTACCGATCCTTGATTTGCATCGACTCTATACTTTGCCAATTTCGAAGTTCTGTTTGCTAAAACTTTGGGTCGGTGGCTATATAACCCATCCATTTCAACTTCACATCCTTGCTTATTCATTTTGTTGTAGCTAATCCCCAAGTCTAAGCTGCTGCCATTAAAACATTCGAACCTCTAATCAAGTTTCTCCTTTACCCAAGCCTTAGGTTGTCGCTGTCCACCATCGCCCATGCCTGAAGCTACCCGCTCTGCTGTGACCTCGCCTCGCTTCGAAAGCCTAAATTGCACCTACACCGACCCATAGCCTTAGATAGATTTCCATAGGTCGGTAAGGTATGGATAAACAATGCTAATTTGAACATGGACGATGACAAACGCCGGTGACCGTGATTTTTGCATCGGAGGAGATTGTGGAGGACGGTGAAAAGTCCTTGTATTGCGAGGGTGGTGAGACACCAGCACTTAAGCGAATTTTGCCAATTCCAAGTTTACAATGAAACTTATCTGTGTAGATTTATGTTGAATTCCTCCTTCATCTCGAACCATTTCAAAAACATGGCTAATAACATAAAGCTTTTCAGGCCAGTCAACAATGATAGCCACGTTGAGCGACAATAGAATTCAAGAATTGAATTGCTAAACTAAACAATTAAATAATGTCGGAAATCTAAACTATACGACACTACACGACACCACACTAGAATTCATTTTAGCATAGGGAGTATGATTCTTAATTAATCTTTTAATTTTTATCGTCTACCAAGTTTTTTTTATAGAAATGGACCAAAGATGTTCCAAACGTCTAGCTACGCAGACCAGGGGTACATCACCTTTAAGATAAATCAAATCTGATATGAAGTCAAGCTTAACTATAACTCCACATACACAGAAAACTCCAATTCAACAAGAACAACAGCATGAGATCCCTCTCGCTGAACAACAAAATCTAGAGAATCTCGAAGTCGAGCAACAAGCTCCTGAAAATCCGATTCAGTCGGTAGGTGGTCCAGATGTAGATCCTACAACTGACACTCTCAAGGATGCAATAATATTAAATGATCCTATTGCTTCTAAAATAGATGAAGGATCTCTTCACGGAATATGTAACAAGCATTGAATTCCATCCGATGGCATCTTGGTCCCGTCTTGCGATCAAAGAGCTCACAATCCCTTAGAGGGTTATATTGCATGCAATAGAAACATGTGCTTGGCGGGCAGCATCCCACCGTTCAACCAATTCATCTATCAAGTGTTTAGTTTTATGAGGCCTACTTTAACATAACTGCACCCGAATAGCCATGCCTTTCTCCTTGGCACATACATAGTCTTTACTGAACACTTACATCGAATGCCTAGCGACAAAGAGATTCGACACATACACAATTTCAAAAGCCGAAAGAAAAGTTCTTCTTTGATTTACTTGGAACCAATCAGGGGTTGCAGGGTGGATACTGTGACATAAAACAAGTTAGGCTACTTTAAAATTGAGTTGTTCTATGTTCGTTGTCCGTCCGTATTTGCACACATATGTCTATCTAGACGCAAGTTCCTCCCTGTATGCATTACATGGATCTATTTAATAGTATGCAGACTTAACTCAAATCCTTGATTTACTATCTAGATGTTCCGGTGGAACCCAGTACCTCATCACTTTCGAACACCATCAACACTCTTATGGTAGTACCGATGGGAGACATCGATATCAAAAGTCTCTCGTTAGATGAAAATCTTCTCACTTATAACTTGTTAGAAGAGGATCGTAGTATTGGCATCATCCCGATAGCTTCTAGTAAGGGCGACGATGATAACAAACCACCTGAAGGGATGCGAGGCTGATCCAGATTTTCCTCCAGTCCCAGTCCTCGGGCCAGAGCCAAAGAAAACATTGAACAAGTGTTGGAGGATGTAAAGGAAGGCGAAATTGTCGTTGAAAGTGGCGAGGATGGCCATGGTAACATCGATGCGGGTCATGATTCTCGACCTGAACAACCTAGTGAAGACCAACCGTCAGCTCCAAAGAAGAGGTTAATCATGAAAATCTCTAAGGCACAGACTTCTATGCAACCCTACTAATCATGGATGCAAAAAAACTCCATCTTTTCCTTCGACGGGTACATTTGCTGGCCTATGGCCAATTCCAACCGAGTTTGATTCTTTCAATGTCGTAATTTTTGTATCGAGGGCATTGACTCCCCCATTCGCATTGATAAGGATTTCATCCTTCCCGGTATGGGAGAGGTTGCTTCCATGAGTAAAGCTCCAACTTACAATCTATCGAGGGGACACTAGTACACTCACGTGCATGCACATTTCACAACACTCTACAATTGAACTATATCCTTGCTTATTGGATCTAACTTGTTCTAGTTTCCTTTACAGGATCCATGGAAAAAAGAAAATACATTTATTGGTCTTTGGAGGAGAAAGCATCCTAAGCACAAAGGCCTCGATCAAGCTCGTATCGCTAGGGAAGCAGTCGCGATATTGAGTCAGGCTATCGCTCTAGCCAAGGCAGAAATGATCGAGATAGAAGCAGTTATGACAGAGATCACTCATCACATGACTCTGCTTCCAAATGTTAGCATAATTCTATATTACGTCCTCCTAAAGGTCTAGACAGGCAACCCAATCGTCGTGATGACATCCCCTAGTGACGCTTCTTGTTCCCCTCCTCCAGTTTCGATCCCCGTGCAGCCTCTAGTGCCATCTAACTCCAGCCGATCTTCCGACATAGGCATCACAAGAGTGATTCTGAAACTTCTCGTCATAGGTCGGGCAAAGAAACGGCTATAGTCCCACCTGTTTCTTCAGAGGAATAGCATTTAGCGAATGCTCGAATGGGCAAACTAAAACAAGAATTTCCAAACATTTGCTTCGAAGGAATCATGTTTGTGACTAATCTAAATAGGATCCTAACTAATTTATAGTATAAGGAATGGTCTAAGTTAGCTGAGAAAATTTCCAAAGTTCCCAGGGATATGCAGCTTGAGATCGACAATCAAAGACTCATCGAAGATGATAACTAAAGAATAATTGCTAATCTTGATGATGAGGTCGAGAAACTAAGAACATCCCAAGCTGGAGCCAAGAATAAGGCCAAGGAAGCCACAAAGGCACTCGATGACGAGAAGATTAAGCATTGAGATGAACTGGAGAAGGCTTTCCATCGAAACCATGCTTTAGTAATCGAGAGGCATACAGCAAATAGAAATGCGACAGATGTAACAACCTCGAATTTTTAGCTGTTAATTAGATATAAAATAGCAATTTATTTTGAATATCTATATAATAATTTTGATTTTAATAAATGATAAATGAATTATTTAGAATGTGGATTCTAAAGTTAGATAGTTGTGGTGAATTAATTTTTTGGAGTTCATAAACTTAAACGCCTTCTTAACTTTGGGTTTCAACAACTCAAATCCAATCTAGCAAACTCATTAAACTACTATCATATTTTCCAACTGCCATTCCCCTTACTTCTAATGAATAAAACTTTCCAACAAAAGATCCCTTCCAACACCAGAAAGGAACTTCTTCTCAAACCTTGTCTTGAACATCCTCTAAGTAACAGTATTCTCATCTACTTCAGTTGTCACCACCTCCCACCAGTATGTCGCTTTACCTTTCAAATGCCAAGTAGCTAACTGTTTCTTAATAGCATCAGTGAGTGGTTTCATCTTGAGAAAAGGCTTCCCACCAAGGCTGGAGAAATCCTTATACAGCTAAGTGAACGGTTAGTGGTGTTGGGGCTGGAATCATACCTTGGTTAATAGTGGTAGTGGTGACTAAAAGTTTAGTGGGGTTGACATTAGCATGGCTAGTCGCCAACTATGCTGGAATACTAATTTTGAGAATATCCAGTACATCTAATTGGGTGCTAGTCCCTGCCCTGGCCTCTACACCACCCACATTGGCTATATTTTCTCTCTTCTAGTTTCAACTGAATTACTCATTTCAACTATCTATAAAAACGAGATTCATTAGCAACTTCCTATTTTATAGTAAACAGAACTAGAATAACAAATGGGTGTATCCATATGTATTTAATTCATATAATATATATATATGTATGTATGTATATATATATAATTGAAAATATAAATACGCTCTTTCAGTATGTTCTTAGTTCCTATCCTAGTTTCTAACCTAAGCTTTGACACCAAATATAACAACTCGCCCTTCAAATCCTAGATCCAATGCTTGAAATGAATACATCAATAATACATATGTCAAATAAAATAAAATACATATTTTAAGCAATAACGATGGAAGGAAATAAAATAAAATACATCAATAATAACCATTCACATCACCATAACATGTCTATAATGTCAAATAAATATGTTTGAGCAATACAACTACAACCAATCCGTATCAAAAGTTAAAGCCAAGGTACAACACTTATTTACATCATACGCAATATGTACAAATGAGTCTTTGTCTTTGATACCATCTCATCTCCAAACTCCATCAACCTAGATATATATAAAAGGGAAAATACGAAGGGTATGGACATAAGTCTGATGAGTAAGCCATACTTTTACTTTACGTATACTACAAAAATGATACTATAATATGATATGAGTCTGCGGGTCACCTCATGGCCTGTCATCGCACTATTACTATATGGAATCACTTCCATGGACAGACCTCATGCCTTTCAATGTTGTCTATTGCCCATTGTCATGTAAATCGTGTATAGGACTCACTTATCAAGACAACTCGAAGCCTACGGGAACGCCTGTTGTCGTCGTAATAATTAGACATGCGCTCTAATCCGCCTGTAGCCCACAGGGTCACTTAACATCCACCTCCTCCACCTGGCCCGCTGAAGCATTGTAGGGGAGAAACATAATACCCAAAATACCTACTTGTGTCATGGGTCCATAACCGCATTTGAATCTGTTTTGTGTCCATATTCACATCCTTACTTGTACCCATATTCATACCCTGTAATGTTTACCTATGCCATATTCATGTTTCACATTCACCATTGTATCACGTCTTTGCATCATAATAACATACATATTCATTTCAAATAGCAACAAATCATCACAAACATTTGCTCAATTAATAACGCTATCGTTTTCCTTGTCAACAGCCCCCAATCGCTTTGCAAAACACAAGAGAACAAACACTCGGGTTGTTCGTTTAATATTTATATAAGCCTTATGGGTTCGGGTTCAACCTAATCCCAGAATAGGCCACTAGTGCCTCGGTTACACCCACCGGTGGGCTGGTGCACCTAAATCCTAGAAATCACTAGGTTGTATAAACATGTCACACATCCACTAACACATACTGGCCAACACAAGGATTGACCCTGACTTGGACACACAATCCATAACAAAGCCACTACTCATCAGCCTTTATCGTTAAGCGTTAACGAGGTGGATAACTAATGTAAATCTATCTATCATATATCATAACTAGATAGGACACTGACAGCCATTCGCTTTCTCCAAGAGAGTACACATGTTCTTATATGGCACGACTCCTATAGTCTTTAGTTACCTCGATGGCTATTGTGACCCATTATCCATCGGTACGAGACTATGCAATGATATGGTCATGACCCTACAAGTGCCCCAAATGGTAACAGATTATTGGCTTATGTGACATAGGAAAAAAAGCACATAGCAATTTATATATTTCGCTTTTATTACCTAAATCCCTCCAAAATCCCTATTTAATCTAAATTTATTTGTTTAATTATGTTATTCTATACTAGCATAACCCACATGTCATAACTAGAGTGTTATGACTGCATTATATGAGGAGAAAAGGGTTAATTAGTTACCTAAGATGCTTTTCACTACCTAGATCTCCATTTTTCGGCCTGTCGCATCTCTGTTCTTTAGAATTTCACCTTCGAATTGCTTCAGGTTCATAGCCCTCTTTGATAGCTTGGCAAAGCTTTTGGTCTCGTGAATTTTCATTGAGTTTTGAAGGAGATGTTATATTTTAATTCTTGGTATGTTAAGAGGAAGAAGAGAGAAGAAATAGTTGGTTTTTCTGAAAATTGAAGCGTGCGTGAGTTTTTTAAGAGGTAGGAGGGAAATTATTTGTTCGCTGAATTCAAATTCCATACTCTGAGTTTTGGCGCCTGTTAAACCCGATATCATTTTGCCCATAATTTCTTCATATAAACCCCAAATAAGGCAAACAAAAATATTGCACAGATCAAAAAAAATGGGACGATCCAATGGCACTGATTTCATTGTCAAATTCAAAAATTTGAAAAAAGACCTTTTTTCCCTTTCTTATTTTTAATTTATTTTATCAACGCATTAAATTCAGTTATTTTTCATTATTATATTATTAACATTTAACTAAAATATTTATGCATTTTTTGGGGTGTTATAGAGAACTCGGTAGTAGTTGGTATTGTGCGCTTATTATGTGTTTGTTATGCTGTTGTGATTGTTGTGTGGTTAAGATGGATGTCTTACGATGTAGGTCTTCCCGTGTTAGGTAGCGGATACCTATATTATACTTAGTGTAGTTTACCTATATGATAATGATGATAGTGTAGTGTATATTGTGTTATGCACTAATTTTTTAGATGTAGAAATAGGTCGGGTATAATTCCTCATACTCAATATCTCTATTTTACTACATAGGCTTTTAAAATATCTTGAGATTGTTTATCGTTCACACCAGACTGTTGTACGACTCGATATTTTATGTTTTGCTTCTTATTATCTCGGATACTTAAATGAGTATACTAGATAGTAGGTCTGAGATAACGCACAGAGCTAGTCAATGGATGAGTAGGAGCTAGCACTTACTTACAATATACTTTGTAGCTTATTACTATTCCGTTTTGCAACACTGTAAAGCTTTATCGGCGCTTTACTTTTATTTAGAGAAAGCACATTGGGGTTTATTATTTGATGTATAACTTCATGATCTGTGTATATATCTATAATGAACCTATTGCACTCTGATTACGTGGTTTATTTTAGTTATTACTATATATGTTGTTTCATATCCGTGTTGACTATTATATTTTATCCTTGCACTATGAGATACACAATAGGTTTATCCATTGGAGTTGATTTTTTTACACTCGACAATCATGCTACATCGATCGAGTGCCGATAGAAAGCACTGTACAGGTTATACTGGATACCAGAGGTGCGGAGCAGTGGTTACAATGGATATCAAAGCTTAGGCTAAGTGGTTTTAACTTAAGATTAACTCGTTTGAGTCTAGGTGATACCATGATCCATCAAAGATTGAGTATGATTTATCACTCTTGGATGGATCTAATGATATATAAGAGAGAATAATCATTATACATTTTGGTTTTCAAATCCATATTTTAGTAGTATATATAGTATAAGTCGCATTGTACAATGAATGAACTTTTCCTTTATGAGGGATCGATCATTCTTACTATAGATTTTTGATAATGAGCTGACATATAAGGAAAGCTGCTAGAAACTCTATCGCGGTAGTGGAGGAAAAAGGAGCAGGCATAGGAGCAGCTAACTCTAATGTTTAGACAATGTTCACTGAGATGATAAAGAACATGCTGCAAAATTCCCATAATGTTGCTTCAGCTGCTATTGATGGGTTGTTCAAGTACAATTGCCAAGGGTCGATTTTGCCAAGCTAAATAAAGACTATGTGTGTCTGAGGGGCAAACTGTTCCTTAGAACGGGGTTATCCATTGAAGTGTAAAACTAGATTGATACTCGCAAAAGGATTGTTGAGGATATGGAGTTGGAGAATTCCATAAGAAGGAAGTTGGCTTCTTAACTACTCCAACCGAAGACCATGAACTTGTGGAATGCGATGAAGATAACTGCTCCCGAGGATCACTTTACTTGAGACCGGTTCAAAGCCAGATTCGAAGAGAATTTTATACCGCTTCGGTGTTGTTTAAAAGGTTTGTTAAAACAGGGTGATAAGATTGTTTTCAAGTATGTGGCTGAGTTCGACATGCTATTGAAGTGTAGTTTGTCCTTTATCGACACTCGTTGAAGAAGAATGAGAAGTTCATAGTTGGTTCGAGTGAGTATCTGGAAGAGAGGATTATTAGCCATATTGATGAGGCCTTCAAGAAGGCCGTGGTGAGGGCTTTGAGGCAAGAGAGTCTGCATCCAAAGCCAAAAGCTAAAGTTGTTTTTCTTTCTAAGAGCAAAGCCACAAATGAGAAAGGGAGGTAAGAGGAAATGGAACAATAAAGAAAGGTAATTGTCTTAGGAAGAGGATGACCGAAAAAAAGGAAAGTAGGAGCCAATGTGCTTTAGTTGTAATGAGAGGGGTCATCTTATCAAGAACTATAAGGCCTAGAAGATGAGGAGAAGAAGTGCTTCAATTTTGATAGGACTGGACATATAAAGAAGGACTATTTAGAGCTATAGAGGAATAGGCAGGACGTGTCTACTTATACCTTTTTTCTATTTCAAACTTGGTGGATGATTTGATCAGCCTAGGTGTGGTTTGTCGAGATTTAGTATTGACGAGCCATGGATGTTTATTTGTTGTGATTGCTTTGTTTGGATTTTGTTGATTTTAGTATCGTTTGGGGATGGGGTGACTGAAGGGTTAAAGGCCGTGGTGAATTATGAGATGTTGTAGATGATGATTGGAATAAGAGGAGAGTGAAAGCTAGAGTTGATAGTACACCTGAGGATATAGTTATGTTTAGCTTGGTGTATTCATTAACAACCCATATTATGGGTCATCTTTATTCTCTATAGTGAAGGAATACCTGTGGTGATTAGACTGTCACCATGTAAGTACGAAGAGAGGTTGAGTTCCATATCGACTTAGTGGAGAGTGCAAGGCCAGTGTTACATCTTTGATAAGGTTTATACTCAAAGAGAAATGAAGGTGGGGGCGCAAATGAATGACCCTTGGAAGAAAGAATTCATTCATAGGAGCATATCAGAGTGAGGAATACTTGTAGTATTTGTAAATTGGGAAGATGGCTCTTTGATATAGCGTGGGTTGCCAGGAGATAAATGAGATTGTATGAGATTGTATTGGTATTCGTAGGTGATATTCTTATCCTCTAGGGGAAGAGAAGCAGGGATGCACTTGAGGTTGTGTGGAAGGTGTTGAGGAGACATACCAGCTCAAGAGTAGTGTTCCTAGTGTAGATTTGATTTGAGTATATTACTGGTTATGATTTTCAAGTGCGATGAGGGCTAGGGCCAGGAGTGTTGGTAAGCTAGATGATTGGATCTACTCCGATAGAGCGAATCAGAGCTAATCGAAGGCAAGATGATGCACCAACGGGGATCATTGTTAAGATAGAGATAGGGTAAATTCTGAGGAGATAAGGCAATACGGACTCGACCGAGAAAATTGACTCCGTAAAGATGATGGACTATTTATACATGATATTGATGGATTCGGGAATGAAGCACTATGAGAGTACCATCATTTGAGAGGTTACACATCTTGGAGTCAATAAAATGTATAAGATAGGCATTTCATTGGAGAGAGACGGAGGTGGATGTCAGGATTGAGGTATATGAGCTGCCAATAATGGAAGTGAGCAGAAGAAGTCCAGTGGGTTATTACAACCGCTAGAGATTCTCTAATGGGAACGGAAATATATGTGGATGAACTGTCAAGAACTAGAGGAGGGCATGGTGGCATCCCTGTCAGAGTCGATAAATTGAAGAGAAGTGCCAAGTTAATACATGTAGAGTCGAATGGAATGACAGTGAAACGTGTTAAGTGGTATGTGAAGGAAACCGTGTGATCCTTTGGTGTGCCAAAGAGCATTGTAGAAGATAGATATCCATTATCCATGAGTGGATTTTGGGAGGAGCTTTCAATAGGCATTGGAAAAGATGGTGCTAGATCAACTAGGTTATATCGAGATTGAACCAGAAACTTCAAGACCTCATGAGACTAATCATATAGTTGGATATGATATGAAGTAGCTCAGGAGGCAGACGATGAAGTTGGTGAAGGTACAATAGAGTAAAAGCAAGAGCAATTGCACATAGGAGACCAAGAAGAGCATGGGGACCGCTTATCCTGAGCTCTTCACTCGATAAATTTCCATTATCGTTGGCTTTCACATTTGATGTTCCGTGCTAAGTAGTTTAGTGCTTTGCATGCTAGGATAGGCATAGATTTTATTCCTTACCTAATATATGCATGTTTGGTGTTTGATACGCTTATTGCGGTTGTTAGGCATATAGGGTAGATTGACCTTATCTAGTTTGATACGATTTTGGGGGCGAAATTCCTCAAGAGAGGAGAATATAATGATCCATATTTTACGTAGCGAAGGATCTAAAATATTGTTTTTAAATTTGTATTAGGTTGTATGAGTCTATAATTTTTGGTAATGTCAAGCAGTGACATTTTTGACCCTTAATAATTTTAACAAACGATTTTGACCCTGGAAACTTGTAAGGCTTAATAATTTTTGATAGGATCTGAATTACAGTCTCAAGCCACTTCGAGATGAAAGATATTATAGTTTCTATTTCCATAGGGTGGTCTTAATAGCTTTTTAGACTTATGGTCTAGGAGATATAACAATTAGATGTTTGAACTGTTTTTAGGCTGATTAGTCGGTGATTTGAGCTAAGAGGGGTTAGGAACAAAAGCACACCTAAGGATCGGTAATAATACAGTTGAAATTAGGTTCCCAAATCATTTTTGGCTCATCCTAAAACATTCTAAACTTCCACTAATCTTCCTAAGACCAAAATCCGTCAAATCTCTTACTTCAAATAGGAAAGTTGAGTAATTAGGAGGGGGATTAGTGAGATTTGAATGGTTTGTGGACTTAACAAAACATTGCTAAGTGATGAAGGCAGGGATTGGTCAGTGATGACTGGTCTACCCTGAGAGGTTTATAAAGGTTTGGAGATGTGGACTTCGAGCTTAAGATGATGGATCTTTGGGTGCTAACTTTAGAAACATGGAGGAAGATATGACAAAATGTTTTGTATTTACCCTCTAGAGGTTTTGAACTTACAGCAACTTGACTTCAGGATTATAGCATTATCATTTCGTGGCGATAAGAGGTATGCTTTAGGATGAAGTTGGCATGACGAGAGGTTTAGCGTAATGAAGCACTTAGCCAAAATTGGCTAAGTGCTAGCCAAAAGTGGTCATGACCAACCACCCTAGATTGGTCAACATCGACCAATTCTTGTGAGGCCCAATTTTAATTAATTTGAGTGGGGCCCTGGGGGTCGTGTCATTATTGATTGCGTGCTCATTTGATGTTCGGTTTTGAGAGTTATGACCTTGCAACGAGCGTTTTTGTTAGTGAACGATGACATGATGCTTTGACTCAAAAACTTTGGAACTTTAGTGTGGAGATTCTACGTCTAGTGACATGTTTTTAGAGTTGTTACGGACTTCGACATATCGATTAGGTGAATCATTTTGGTTGACTACTTTGGGTGGGAAGTGAGAACTTAGCGATGGTTCGTGGAGGCACATTCGACGATGTGAAACGATGTGGTGGTATGTGGTGTGTTTCGGTATCGAGTCGTATGTAGAATAGATCGTTGATAACTCTGAATGTGACAGGTGTTTCGTAGGGTAAGGTTATGCGAAAACACTCAACTATGTACCCTAGACCTTCGTGATGGTCTAATCTGCCTCGATGATGGCAGTACCTTGGTGATGGTATGTGACGAACACTGAATTCATTTGCAATGCAGTGTGTTGACAACCTTGGTGATGGTCGTTTGAATTGTCATATATATGAGAGCAACTTGGTGGTGATATGAGAACTCGGTGATGGTTAGGGTGATGCGAGATCTTGATGGTCAGGGTGAAGCAAGACCTTGGTGATAGTTGGTATTATTTATTTGTTATGTTATTATGATTGGTGTGAATACTGTGTCATTGAGATGGATGTCTTGCGATGTGGGTATTCTTGTGTTAGGTACCCCGACACCTATATTATACTTAGTGCAGTATGCACATATGATAATGATGATAGTGTAGCATATATGGTTTTATGTGCTAACTTGTTGGATGCAGAGACGGATCATGTGTGGTTCCTTATACTCAATGTCCCTATTTTACAATATAGAATTTTATAGTATCTTGAGATTGTTTATCGCTCACATCAAACTGTTGTCTGACTTGAGATTTTTTGCTTTGCTTCTTTTTACCTTGGATACTCTTAAATGAGTATGCTAGATATTAGGTTTGAGATAATGTATGGAGCTGCTCAACGGATGAGCATGAGGCTGGCGCTCATCTATAATTATACTTTGAAGCTTATTGTTGTTCCTCTTGTGCAGCACTGTGGAGTTTATTGGTGCTTTACTTTTATTTAGAGGCAGTACATTTAGGTTTATTACTTGATGTTTAAACTCCACGATCTATGTATATAGCTATGATGAACCTATTGCACTCTGATTATATGGTCCATTTTAATTATTATTGTCTTTGCATGTTTTATATTTGTGTTGACTATTATATTTTATCCTTGCGGCTGAGATATACGACATGGTTATCTATCGGGGTTTGATTGTTTTACCCTTGGTAATCGTCTTACATTGGTCAGACACTACTATATCGCACTCTACAGGTTATATTAGATACTGGAGGTATGGAGCAGTTATCACAGGCATATCCCTAACTCTCTCGATAACATCCTGATTGATAGTTTAAGACAAAAAGTTGAGGGATGGGAGAGTAGACCCCTAAGATTTGCTAGTAGGATTCAACTTATAAAGGCTGTCATTCAACTCATTATGTTATTTTGGGTTTAAAGTCTAAGATTTCTACTAAAGCTGTAAAAAGAGTCAGTACGGTGTGTACTGAATTCCTTTCGAGGAAGAGAACAAAAATACCTTGGGATGTAGCACACACAACAAGGAATGAAGGTCGATTGGGAATTATAAGATTTGAGGATATTAACGAAGCCGGTACTGTTTAGTTAATTTGGAAATTCATTTCAGATAGAGTTTTCAGTTAGTAGATGAAAAACAAGTACTTAAAGAATCAATTGTTTTCAAGGCTAGCATTAAATCATTTCATTCTGGAACTTGGAGAAATATGTTGAAATCTAGAACACAGACCGTGCAACTTCTTAAATGAAGAATTGTGGATGGAAAGTCTACAAACATACGGTATGATCCTTGAATTGTAGGGTCCTGACTAACAATTAGAATAGCGTATCACGCATTGGAAGTATTAAGGATGAGGAACTTAGAGTTGACTCAATTATTACAAATGAAAACGTGGTAGTGAAAAAGTAGTTCAAACCAAGGGTCAAAATGCTGATATCAAAAAAGTGCAGATCTACAACAATAAGATGAATGAATACTAGTATAGAAAGTAAAAAAAAATAAAGGTATGTTTTGTTCCTTTTTGACATGGGAGAAGATAAGAAGAAAGTTAAACAAAGTGGAATGACATAGTTTTGTTTAGGACAAGATACACTCCCTTAAAATGGCTAACTGCCTTAACAAATCGCTTATCTACTAAAGATCATATAGTGGCTTAGGGTATGGCTTTTGATTAATTTTTCCCATTATGTACTACTAAGTATGAGATGACTAGACACTTGTTTTTTAGTGTCATTATACATCTTATATATGGAATATTTTAAACTCACAATTAATGTTATTATTGTTGCAATGTGATGGTAAAAACTTGTAGATATTACTCATTTATTAACATAATGGTTCGGTGCTAAAGATAAGTCAAGTCGCTACTAATCCTGAGGATATTTCCAAAATGGATGTAGTAGGAGTAGTGCCTTCGGTTCCGTTCGAACCCGAGACGGGCTTGTATGGATGAATGCTTTCGTAAACATCGTTAGGTGGACGATAGGCATTCTAAGGGATATTTTTCTAAAAGGTAACGCTTAGCCTCAAGCCTCATCAAATGGGAATGACTGAAAATCAGGGGTTATGCAGCAAGGCTAGGTGGGTAGCACCCAAGCAGGGTGAGGTCATCCCTGTCTAGATGTCCCTTTTTATTTCGGCTTAGTGGGCGGTTGCTGATCCCAACCGCGGGGTGATATCACTCGGGATTATCCAGTAAGGGGTAGTCCCGGTCTTGTGTTGCAGGGGAGCGGGCGTACTCCTCGGTACTGTGATCTAGGCTACGTACTGTGACAGGTGGTACCCCAGTGCCTAGTCATTAGTTGGAAATCCATTCTCCCTACGTGCCTTGTACGAGTTTTGTTTGTATTACCCACTCTATGGCTAGTAGATGGAATTTAATAATGTAACAATTTCGGCTATTTTATAAGTATTTGTATATAGACCCTATTATAATATCAGAGGATTTCTATAAAAATTGTTTTAGCTATCGTAAGGTAAAAACCTGACATGTTTATTTGTGGCGTGGTCTTACGAGATGCTTTTGTTTTCAAAGGATTTTTGAAACTTTAATAATAAATTGAGTGTGATTTTCTCACGCTGGTATTCTAGACCGACTCGGGTGTTATTTAATTGTAATGCTCGGGTCAGACCGAGTATTATAGGGTACAAGATTTGATGCTGTGGAGCTCAGGAGTCGAGCTGGATGACGATGCGTATTTCGTACTTGTTTATATACATATATATTCCGCTGTGTTGAGTTGTTGTGTATCCATTTGTATGATATTTATGTTGGGCTGTGATTGATGTACTCTGATGATGTAATGTATAAACAGATATATTTGATTTTTAAGTAAAGATCATTATTATCTATTATATTTTATTCCGCTGCGATGGTTAGATTCTGATGTTATTTTCTATTTTTTCTCCTTCTACCTCTTCTTCTTTGACCCAAATGGTTCGTATTTCTGTGCAACATGAGTTGATTTATGAAAAATAGTGTTGACTCAAGGGGTACGGATTTGCAGGTCGTTACAGTTGGTATCAGAGCTTAGGTGGGTGATAACCTTGGCTCTGGTGGGAGTTACTCATTGAAATAGAGTCAATAGTACTCTAGACTGAGTTTGAGCGTATTAATAGATATGAGCGCGTATTTGTTAGTAAATATAAAATGATTTTATATTGTGTTGATTGGTTTATTGAGTAGTTTATGGATTCTGGTCAATACGAGTAATTAACGTTATTGATTGGGATCTCTAAATACTTGAATAGAATAATTCGACACAATATTGTTTTAAAGTAGGGTAAATGAAATAATTTTACCTGAATTACTTTTGTATATAAAAGATATAAGTTTTTGTAAAGTATTATAGTATTTGGATGCTTGATTGTTAAGGAATGATAATATTAAATTATTAACACTATTGTGTAGAAATTGAATAAGAAATTGAAAACTTATAACCAAAGTTGAAGAATAAATTCATATAACAAAATGGAATTTGAAATATAGATTATAAATGTAATTTATAAATTGAAATAAACTTCATGTAAAAATGAGATTTGTTAATGTAAACTGTAATGGTGATTATAATTTTGAAATAGAATTCCAGAGAACCATTTGAAATTGAAATGAGATAAAATTCCAGAGAATGTTTGAATATAGATTTAAAGGAATTGCAATTTGGAATTTTTGGGAAAAAATTAAATTCCTTTGGGTTCCAAAATGGTTTTCAAAAAAAAAAGGTTGGAGGAATAATATTAATATTTTGGGAATATTTTTTTGTTGAATTTGAAATCTTGTGAGATTTGGAAATTAAAAATAATTGAAATGTTGTTAAAGAGATAAAAGCACTAAACTCTTTCGGTCGTTGGAAAATAATTCCGATGATGATCGCGACATCATCGGTGTTCATTTTGGAGTTTCCAAGAGAGGAATTGCTACCTGAATATTTTAACTTGGAATTGTTTACGAACTGGGTTTGGTTTTGAAAACTCAAAAGGATAATTGAATTTGCCAAAGGATTTTGGATGTAGTTTATTTCAAAAGTGATTTTGAAATTTTGAGAAATTGTTTGAATTCTGGAATTTTATTTTAAATGTTTATGGAATAATAAAAATATATTGGCTAAATAGAATGTATAATTCTGAGTTAAAAGTAAAACGTGAATGGGATTGGTTTTCCATTGATGAAAGTATGAAAATAAATAAGTTTGTGACTTATAAAATTTGGAAGTGAAATAAATAAGCCATAATAAAATTGATTTGAATATGGAAAGTGAATGGAAAAAAATGCAAAACTTAAATTATAAAATAAATCGACCTTCAGTAAAATAGTTAAATTGGTTTTGAGATAAAAATAAAATATTGGGTATAAAACTTGAATAAACAAATTAATAATTAATTGGTAATGAAATATGGAGATGGAACTTGAATTGGTTAAATGAAAGTCGAATACCAATTTAATGTGGCAAATGTTTAGTTTGTAAATGAATTATGAAATGAGTATTTGATGTAACCAATATGAAATGTTCCAAGATAAATAAATGGATTTAAATAAATTGAATGAGGATATGGAATGCGAAATAAATTGAACGTAATCAACTAAAATGAAATCAAATTAAGTATGGATTGAATTTGTATCAATTCAAATTAGTTATAAACTGAAATGAATATTCTTTTAAGTAAATAGCACTGAATTTGCATAAAAATAATTGTCGTTTGACGTGAACGAGAATATATAAATTCTATGGATTAACAGAAGCCAATAAAATTGGTTTTCGAATCAATTGTAATAAACATGGGCTTGTTTGGATGAAATAAATAAATTCAATGTAAGCAATGAAGTGTAAATGAATTCAGCTTGGATTGTTGGTGAATTGAATATAATTGAAAGTATGAAATTCAAAATGGTTGACTGAATAAACTAATTTAAATTAGTTAGTAGATGAAATTGGTTGGTAATTGAAATCAAATTAGGGATTTAAATTGTGAAGTGCTTATAAAAACAAAATATAACTTGAGTTTTGAAGTTGAAATATGTTGAAGGAAAATAAAATAACTTGAGTAATATTTGAATAAAAGCTTGATTTAAGTAAAATTGTGAAATGGTTGTGTCGAGTTTTATGAAATGATTTTGAATAAAACAATTAAAGATGGAAAAAGAAAAAAATATTAAAATTCAGGATGGGATTGAAAAATTCTGATGAGATGAGTTATAGAATCATAACTTGAATGGGAGTGGGAAAAAGTAATAAGTGTATGACTTATAAAGTCTGCAAGAAAAGTATAAGCCTGAGTAAATTTATTGGGTATTTTGGAATTTGATGAGAATCAAATAAAATGGAAATGAACTTAAGTTATGAAACTGAAATGATTTGAAGTAAATTAATTTACGTTTGAATTTATGGAAGCTTGGCTTCGGATGAAAATGAAATCCATTAAATAAAAGTTTGAATCCAATTACTTAGGAAATGGTTATTAATATGCAAGCAAGAAAAGTGGTCGAGCCTAAATAAAATGGTTTCCAATGAAAATTATGCAAATATACAATTGAAATAGGTGTTGGAACCATATAAATTGCTTATGAAATGTTTTTCGGGTATATTGCTTATGTTATACATGTGTTTAGCTATTGAAATTAAGTGGAATGTTAATAAACTTTGTATATTTGTCACTTACCTGTTTAAATTGAGTAAGTACAGGTTTTTGGAAGCCGTTGACTGGTTTTGCCCGCGCTAACAGCTAAAATAAATAACCGCTTTGCGTAAAATGCTAAATAAGGTACGCCTACGCAATACAAATAGAAAATATGAACTGTTTTTCTGTTTTCCGACCGTGTGGGTCGATGTATATATATTTATATCTCTTGTCAAATTGCAAAAGCTCCTCCGTACAAAGGAGACTCTGCCAAAAAATTTCGAAAATTTTGGGAGTTAGAATTTTTTTTAATCTTTTGAAAATTTTCACTAACAACAAATGAATTAAAATTTGTAAGCAAATAGATTTAAAACTGAATATTGAAATCTAATTTAAATTGTATAAGTAAAGTAAGATGAACTAAAGATATTGTTCAAAGAAATTAAAGATAGAAAAAGTTTGCAAACAAATTTTTATTTGAGATATAAAAACAAATTCGTAAGTGAAATTAATTTAAGGAATGATTAATCGAATATCGTTTGAAATGAGATGAATTGAACTCAATATTTTGAATTGGAAAGTGAATTAAACTCAAGTAAAATTGAAAATGAAATTTGGATAAAAGACGAGAATAAAAATATTGAGGTTTGAAGTTAATTTGCAAATTTAAGCAAATTGAATTTATTTGGAATTGGAATACAAAAAGATTAAAACTGAAGTTGTGGCAATGGAAAGTGAGTATAAGTGAATAACAATCAAAATAAATGTGAATAAAAAAGGAAATTGATATAGTTGAAAATCAATTGGGGCAAATACGTAGGATGTACGTATATTATTTTATTCGCATAGCTTTTTGATCCAGATTCGGGCACAGAATTTCGAGATAGTTATATCGATCCGAGTTAGGATTTTTTTCACTCGATTTTCGACGGCGAACCCTGGATATGGATTTTGATTGATACTGGAAATTCTCTATCATAGTTATGACTATGCAAGGAGAATGACGGTTTCTGATCAAGAGACCAGATCTGAGTCCGCACTAGGAAGTCGGGTAGACGATACTAGTTCGGAAGTGAAATTGTGTGATCGAGTGAGCGATCGGATTTAGTATTGCGTACGGATGATATATGTGCATCGTACGGGCTTAAGTAAAACAAATATGGAAAATGTGTAAAAGAAGTCAATAAAATGTTTTTGAATGTTGTGATTGGATATTATTGCTAAACAGGATATGCAGGTATGAAAAAGGGAAAGGAAAATTGGTTTTGATTTCAGATAATAAATTAGAATTGCCCGACTAAAAAGGTATGTGTTTAAATTTTTGTATGAAATTTGATTGGGTTTTTCGATCTAGCTACTTGGCTTTTGTTTTCTTTTGAGATTTGGGAGCCCATAGAGGCCTTTTGTAGTTCTACCGAGCTAGCCGCGCAAAGGAGACGCTGGCGAAATTTTTCGGGAATTTAAGGAGTTAGAAAATTTTTGAGAAAATTCTGATAATTTCAAATTTGATTTAAAATTTAAATTTGAATGATTGAGTAAGTAATATTGTTTGAAACTATGGGGAAGTTGGTAAGAAAGGTAATGGGTCTTTATAAAAGATAGTTAGTAGAATGTTAGGTTGTTTGGTTTTGGGGATAAGTAAACGGGTATTGGACCATTCTTCCTAACTAGTAATTTCGGGGATGAAATTCTTTTAAGGGGGGAGGAGTGTGATGACCCAGAATTTTTAAGCAATTTAAATTGGAATATTTAATTGATTTGAAATATTAAAAAGTAAATTTTTAACTTGAATTCAAATATCACTAATAAATTGTTAATTAAAGTGTTAAATTTAATTATCAGAATTGGATAAATTATTGAATCTGGAGTTTTAAGACCGGTTAAAAATAATTTGAAGGTTTGGAAAATTTACATTAATAATACTGAAGAAATAGAACTTTAAAAACTAAATTTAAAAGTGTTTTGTTCAGTTTTGAAAATATATCGTTTAAATTGATATTTAAAAATAGCCTTTCGGGGCATAGTCTTGGAATTCGACGAAACCTGTTCATTGGATCTGTAATATTGTATTATTATCGGATTTCGAATTTCGTAGTGATTAGAGTTGTTGTGTGAGCGTACGATATATAAACGCTTTGAAATTTATTCTAAGATAAATTTAATCTAGATAAAATATAATTGCTTTTCTTTTATCCGACAATAAGTACAACCCGCTACCCTTGTGTCTCCTTCGTACCCCCTTCTTTTCTCCTTCCCCTTCTCAAATCTCCGTTCGAACGCATGCTATAAAAAAAAAGAGTACAAAATTAAATAAATGGCCGCTCGTTCCTCTAGATTCCAATTCGAAGTCAAAATCAATTTCGTATCGTAATCACGAGTCTCCCCTCCTCTTCAATTCACCTTATCAAACACTCCTGCCCTCTGTTCGACCATGTCGTTCGAACTAGGGTTTGATGCCTCATTGAGTTGATCAGCGATGAGAAGGTTGAGGTTGGTATTTATTTGTATGTTGGAGTTTAGCTTCTCGAGACGAGTATTGGGGAGCGCGAGTTCGTGGCGTTTTACGGGGAGAGGGAATTCACCGCGCTGGGCTGTGGATAGTCGAGCTGCTCTTCTGGGGTTTAAACGTGGCGTGCACTTGAATTTGGTGCTTGCGAGTTCGATTTAAGGGAATCTCGATGGATGGCGATGTCAGGCTTTTTGGCATCGAGATCGCGATGGAGTTTGGCACGAGAGGGAGGAGATCGAGATGGTGAGGCTGGGTTCGAGTAGGGGGTTCGATCAATGCTAGACTTTGGGAATCGTGATTTGGTGACTATGCTGGTTGCAGTAGGTATATGCTTTTGATTTATCTAAATATATACAAGTCAGGAAAATTATAACACGGTATTGATATACTAAAGGAAGAAAAGTTTACAGTAAAACAGGTGACTGTTTTGTTAGTTACAGAAAGAAAATATGTACGTAGATAAACTTTGAAAATAGTTTTTTTTATATAAAAGATTGTGAAGTATGCATATAAATTAGCTTTTTGTGCAACACATATAGATTATTTTATATATGTATATGAGTACTAAAGAAAAAAAATGCATATACATATTTATATTGCTAGTTACTTTGAATTAATAAGATGATGAATTGGTTCAATTTATTTATTTAATTAATCGTAACTACTAAAAGGTTTTTAAAAGGAAATAATTAGTTAAAATAAATTATTAGTTAATTAAATTATGTTTATCAAATGGAAATTAATTATTCAAATTGTTGGAATATTGATAAAATCATATAATTGTTATACAATGTCTCAAATCAAGAAAATCGAGTCAAGAAGGAAGTGGATTGCAAATATAAAGCAAAGGTGAGTTAATCTCACTCGGCTGAATTAAAATAAAATTTAAATGATTAAATTTAAATAATTGTTTGAATGGTTGAATTGATTGATGTGCTATAGTATGGTAATTTTGGAATTGGCATATTATATTGTGCTAACATCTGTTGATGCAGGGAAAACAGGTTGGAGGGATCCAACTGGATCCCTCAACATTTATTATTTAATATTCTCTGTTGTGATTACTTGTTATTCTATGATGAATATATTGGAATATTGAATGTTATGATTTGATTGGATATATTTGGGTATAATGAATTACCAAAAATATATAAATTGGATTTTGGAAAGAAAGTAAAGGAAGTAAATTCGTAAACGAAACAATTTTAGAGAATTTAATAAATTAAGAATGAATTGAAAAAGAAATGGAAGTATGTTAAATACTAATAAATAACTTCGAGTATGGAAAGAAAAGGATTTGAATAAACTACAATTAATGAATTGTAAAATTATGTGATACTAATTTAGGGGAATAAAGAATTATTTTAAAATTTAAAGTTTTAAACTTATTTAAAAGGATTAAGAAGTAATTTGAGGAACCTAAAATTGGAATTTTCAGTTAAAAGTATTTTAAATCATAAGTAAGGAATGAAATCTGAAATTAAAGGATTTTGGAATAAATGAAGCAAGTTGAAAATCAATTTGGAAATTGATTTAAGTGTTTGAAATTTGATATTTGGAGAAATAAATTCAGGGTGGGAATTTATTTAAGGGAAATGAGAAATTTGTTTAAAGATAAATAGTGATTTATCTTTAAAGGATGTGAAGAGAAGTATATTTCCTTGGATAACCAAGTACGTTTTAAAATTAAATGTTTAAATATAAATTAAAAGTTTTTAAGTTGTTTTAAAAAGCAAGTTTTGGAAAATTTATTATTTCAAATATTTAATTTCTAAAGTAAGTATTTCCTTTTAATCTATTATAGCAATAATTATTTAAAGAGTGATTTAGTATTTGTTTAAAAAGTGAAATTTTAGTTTTATATTTTATTAAGAAACCTTATTTCCAAATATTCATATAGTATGTATTTTTAATAAATTATTGAAGTAGTTTTTAACTTAAATGTTTTAAATTTATTTCAAAGTAAAGTGTTTTAAATAATTTTAAAAATCTTAAGTTTTATGCTTGGTGATTTCAGTGGAAATAGAAATACTTGGAATTTATTCTGAGAAAGGAAGATAGTTTTGAAAACTGTTTTCAAAGGGTTTTGAGAATAGAAATATATCTTGTGAAGATATTTTTGAGGTTAATAAACAATTTGGGAAATGATTTATTGTTGGATGGTTGTTTTTGAATGTAAATTGATAGTTAAATCACCGACTATCAATATTGGCCAAATGCGCTGATCGTTTCGAAGAGACCGGGATCGAGATTTATTTCTCGAAAACCACTTCGATCCGGTTTGTACGTTTCGTGAAAAATGATTTTGGATTTGAAGATGGAGCAGCGAAGTGCAAGGGCTAGTCGCTACTAATCCTGAGGATATTTCCAAAATGGATGTAGTAGGAGTAGTGCCTTTGGTTCCGTTCGAACCCCGGACGGACTTGTATGAATGAATGCTTTCGTAAACATCGTCAGGTGGACGATGGGCATTCTAAGGGATATTGGTCTAAAAGGTGACGCTTAGCCTCAAGCCTTATCAAATGGGAATGACTGAAAATCAGGGGTTATGCAGCAAGGCTAGGTGGGTAGCACCCAAGCAGGATGAGGTCATCCATGTCTAGATGTCCCTTTTTATTTCGGCTTAGTGGGCGGTTACTGATCCCAACCGCAGGGTGATCTCACTCGGGATTATCCAGTAAGGGGTAGTCCCGGTTTTGTGTTGCAGGGGAGCGGGCGCACTCCTCGGTACTGTGATCTAGGCCACGTACTGTGACAGGTGTTACCCCAGTGCCTAGTCATTAGTTGAAAATCCATTCTCCCTACAAGCCTTGTACGAGTTTTGATTGTATTACGCACTCTATGGCTAGTAGCTGGAATTTAATAATGTAACAATTTCAGCTATTTTATAAGTATTTGTATATAGACCCTATTATAATATCAGAGGATTTCTATAAAAATTGTTTTAGCTATCGTAAGGTAAAAACCCGACATGTTTATTTGTGGTGTGGTCTTACGATATGCTTTTTTTTCAATGGATTTTGAAACTTTAATAATAAATTGAGTGTGATTTTCTCACGCTGGTATTCCAGACTGACTCGGGTGTTATTTAACTGTAATGCTCGGGTCAGACCGAGTATTATAGGGTACAGAATTTGATGCTGTGGAGCTCAGGAGTCAAGCTGGATGACCATGCGTATTTCGTACTTGTTTATATACATATATATTCCGTTGTGTTGAGTTGTTGTGTATCCATTTGTATGATATTGATGTTGGGCTGTGATTGATGTACTCTGATGATGTAATGTATAAACAGATATATTTGATTTTTAAGTAAAGATCATTATTATCTATTATATTTTATTCCGCTGCGATGGTTAGATTCTGATGTTATTTTCTATTTTTTTCTCCTTCTACCTCTTCTTCTTTGACCCAAATGGTTCGTATTTCTATGCAACTTGAGTTGATTTATGAAAAATAGTGTTGACTCAAGGGGTACGGATTTGCAGGTCGTTACAGCGTTCCATCACATTCATCGGCCTTAGGTTATTTCTTAAAAGATTATCCCAGCTACCTCTAACAAAATTGAAAGTCACTCTACAGCTTTCCTAGGCAATCCAACATAGTCTACAAATATACGCAAGCCCATATGATATGCATAAATCATCTGTGTGCAATATCTGATCTGACCACTTGCTCGGATACATAAACTTTACTCCCGAACTAGTATCGCTCACCCGACCTCCCTGGTGTGGACAATGATCAGGTTCCTTGATTAGAAACCTCTGTTCTCCTTACATAGCCATATACTATCATATAAAATCTAAATATCATATCAAGAATCAAAATCAAGTTTTCATTGACAAGAATGAAGTGAGAAATCCTTTTCCGAACTAGTGCGAATCACCACGAAGTTATGTACTCGAATCCTAGATCTAGAATCGTGTGAATAAAATGATCCAATTACAACTTACATACTTAATTCTATTAGTTTCTTAACTACACCAATTTCTTTCTAAATTGCTTTTGTTTTCATTTACAGTATTTCATTCAATACTAAAATTATTCATGAATTATTTCGCAAATTTCCACTTGAGTTTATAAACATTTTATAAAGTCACATCTTTATAAATCATTAAATTAAAAACTTACCCCACTCTTGTTTACTTGTATAATACTCTTCTATATCCTAAGAGTACATACAAAATGTCAATTTTTATTTATTTTCATCAAAATTCAAATGAAGGCCCAAAAATAATATGAGCCGTAAAAATTAAGTCGACCTTTTTACTGTTAAGTGTTTTACGAAAAGATGTTTATGGGTTGGCCCAATAATATCAAATAGTCTGCACAGCTTAAATGTTTTAAACAAAAGCTATGTAAAACGATGTTTATTAAAACCTCACTATCTAATTTAACCAATTTTAAAATTGTGTTAAATCATCCCTTTTCTATTTAAGGGTAAAATTCCATTTATTAAACCATTCATTTTATCAAACACTATCTTTTATAACTTTAAAATGACATTAATTATCCCAAAGGAACATAAATCAAATTTATAATCTTATATAACTTCAAAACAATATAAATTATCCTGGAAGATAATTAATCAAATTTATAATCATTTATAAATTTTAAAACAACACTAATTATCCTGAAAGTTGATTAATCAAATTCATGGCTTCTTTTATCAATTTTAATCAATATTTAACCACTATTTTCATGAATTATCAAAATATTATAAAATATAGCCTAAACAACTTTCAAAGTTCAAAAACGTGGCCAAACATTTATTTCATAAAAATACAATCACAAGTCCAATGTGCACATGGATTTAAGGAGGTGATATTTCATAAGCGACGGTATAGCGAAAATTGTTATAATGGCACTTACACAATCAAATAGTATGTCACAAATATTTCAACCAAACATCAATATAGGAATATAAATAAATTAATATCTATGAGAAACCCTTTTGGATCTCTCTACAAAAATCCCCTATAAATTTCATATCTATATATATATATATATATATATATATATATATACACATACATAGATACATGCATACATACATACATACATATATATATATATATATATATATGCATTTTGAAGTGTCCCTATAGCGACCTATTCGCTACGAAAACACTCCAACTTCTTCTTTTTATCCCCTGTAACAAAATGGATATTTAGTTCATCCGCTTTAAAGTAGGAATTCAAATACAAACAAATGATCAAACAATAATAACAAAAATATTATTATCAACAATTTGCAATCAATATCTAGCATATCATTTATTAATTAATCCCATATGTTTATTAACTTCAAAATAATCCTTTTACTTTATAAACACAGAATAATGATTTATTTTGCTTAATAGATTTCAAAGATAATCTATTCAATTTAATTATAGCGGAATGGTGTTTTATTCTGCTAAAAATATATCACAAATGAAGTATAACTAATTTAACCACGTTAAACGTAATTAAATTAAATCACTATAATTTTATTATTAATTTAAACTTCATTAAAACTCTCAACACTATCCAAGCATTCAACAATAATGTATAGGAACTTAAAAATCTTATAGTCTATTTAAAGGTGAGTTAACTATCTAAAATTTCAGTTGACGCTTTTGCTTTTCGGTTGATCTAAAATCTAACGGCGTTCGATTTTAATCCAAAATTCTACTAGCTCCAAAATCAATGAATCCAACTCCAAGGCATAGATAATATTCGTATTACCCAATGCAACTGACCATGTCCAAAACCGACCTTGTATGAAGAAGATATTGAATTTATAAGTTGTTGGATTAATTAAAACTATTAATTACTCAATTAAATTTATTAATCACCTATTCCACTTAAACACTTTCTTCTCCAAACTAATTTGTGCCTGTACACGATAGAGATGCATACCATAGTCATGTACATGCACGCACCTATCTCCCTCTACATTACACTAGATCCCATCTGACTTCGCCATTGCCTTTTTCCTCGCGGTAGCTTCAATCTGCACCCGACCACCACAACGTCGGCCTTCCTAAACGAAATGCGACTTGGGGGTGATTACTGCAACTACAAAAAAGTCACATTCTTCCTATCTTGATCAGAGCGGTCGAAACCTGGTGTGGAAGTACGTCTCAATATGGGTAACATGCTGACGATCTTCATTTCGCGCATCAATGCCACAATCTTGCACGAACCGATACCCTAAGTCGGCTGTTCAAAATGGAGCAATCTCAAGTTTTGCCACACTAAACAAAATACATATGCGTTTGAAGCCCTTGTTACCACGAGTTCAAAGAATATTGTTTCATAATTTTTAGTTGAGGGAATCACTAGAATTTGATTTTTATTTGTGGAGGGCATTTTTGTTTCTTTATTTACTAGGAAATGAAGTAGAAGATGGTATGATGAAATAAAGAAAATGTGTAAGTGTTAACCCTATTTAGTTTTATAAACAAATCAATCTACCTTACTTCCCATACAAACTAGCCAAACTTCCTAAGTAAACCAAAACTTTCAAGCTAGCCAAATATTCCAAGCAACCCATCACATCACTGTCAAATTTTGAATCCGATTTTATTTTTTAACAGGACTTGAAAATAAGGTTTTGCAGTATTCTGCTACATAATATTCCGTTTAAATATGAACTGAAAACGACAGAAATAAAAATACAATCGTGCACCAAAATGCGACATTAATCAAAATCAACAATAAAATACGTAGTGTTATCCCTCATTTTGGCAAAGCCATGATACCAAAAGATTGATCGAAAACAAAAGACAGTTCATCTCAAAGATTGGTTGTACTTTGCTTCGTCATGGATATCGATGAATTTTTTCCAAGCCCGGATCAGGCTACAACTGATAGCACATGACAAGGAAGATCATAAAAGCCAGTGTTTCAAATTTCAGGTTAATCGGAGTTCGTATGAACGAGATATGATCGATGCAAGTTAGCCAAAGTACGATGTTCGTATCCATCGAAATGTTGAAGAGATGCCCATTTCGAATCCATCGGATTCATATCCATCGATGTTTGTCTTGTTCAAATCCATTAGTTTACACATACTTCAAATCCATCGAGTTCGAATCGATCAGTGGTATCAGTCAGTTCGAATCGATCGGTTTCGAATCGATAAAATAGGCATCGCCTCAGCATGTTCGTATCCATTGAGTATAGAACAGTTTGAATCCATCGTTCGCATCCATCAGGAAATAATGCATTGATCTATTCGAATCCATCAGATTCGTATCCACTAGGTTCGAATCGATGGCGTTCGTATCGATCAACCCACACCGCTTCGCATCCATCGATGCACCATCCATATACCTTAGTTCATATCGATCCCATAAAAGAGGCACTTGGTCGAATCCATCAGAGAACCTTGGTTCGTATCCATCAGTTGTTCTCACTTCGTATCCATCCCAACTACGCTTGTTCGTATCGATCGAATGGAGACAACTTCCATCGATACGAATAACGCCACTTCCATCGATACGAAGTGGGCACGCCACGAACCAAGGTGAAATACACGTCATTGGTGGATTCGAGCAATACAACGGTCATCGATACAAACAAGGAGAAATTTATGGAGTCGATGCGGTCACCTTGGAGTATAGACCGTTTCGAGGCGAAGTATGCGCGCCACATCATCATGAGACCACGTGAGGTGATCGATTCGAAGAAATCGATTCGAATAGATGGATTCGAAATAAACAGCCAACCGAAACATACCAGCTCATATCGATCATATCTCTCAAACCGCTAATCCAAATACAACAAAATTTTCACAGAAGCTTCCATACAAGGTAAAGATTGTTCCTGCCAAGTTTTAGCTCGATTGGATCATTTTTTGATGGATACGAAATCACTTCGTATCGATCTCAGATCGAGCCGAAATTTGGTGGGGTCGGTCGCGTGGGCCCACTCACGTGCCAGAAAAAGTCTCTCGCAGTTTGAGCGAGATCTGAGCCTCCTACGCCTATAAATAGCACCTCGAAGCCTTCAGAAAAGGGGATCTTTTGGCCATTGAACGTACAGATTCTGCTAGATTCAATTCTACTCTTCATTATCACTGATTGTAATCAAACTTCAGAGCACTATCAACTGTAATCCGCTGTAATCGACTGAAATCATCAAGTGAATCGATAAAATCATAAGCTTCAGAGTAGACGTAGGCAAGATCGCCGAACCACTATAAATCATGTGTTTGTGATTGTTATTTCTGAATTGTTGTGTTTGATATTGCTTAGATCTGATTTTGTGTTGATTATTGCTGATTTGTGTTCATAAACGGGTGCTTTCACGATATTGGGGTTTGTGACCATTTTTGGTGCAAAAAATTTGGTGCTTTCACTGAGGCTTGCTGATTCGGGAGAAGTTGAATTTGAAGACTTAAGAATTCAGATCTAAGAGTTATGACGAGACAAACAAGTAAAAGACAAAGGCCAAAGAGAAGTCAACATAAGGGAAGTCAAGAGGCTTCTTCAGGAGCGAATCAAGCATCAATCTTCATCACTAGGGACGAGATGGAGACAATGATGAAGAGACAGGAGGAGTTGATTCAGAGCTTGTTTCAACAAATTGGACAACTTGAAGCGCAAAATCGAGGAGCTGATGGAGTTCGGAATGGAGCAAGACCATTCGGCGTAGCACCTGGATTTGGAGGCACACACTTGGAGCATGTAAATCCAATCCCGGAGAGAGAGAGAGAGAGGAGCATCTGCGCAACCTGGAGGTAGCAGAGGAACGAACGCTCAGTCAAGGGGGCAGATTCTAGAATTCCCTCATGAACTCGGGGGGCAGGTCGAAAGTGATGAACGAGGATTGCATCTTGGAGACAATGACAGATTGGCGCAAATGGTCAGGCGAGCCATGAGAGGTGGATTAATAAACAGAGATCTAGAAGACGTGAATAGGAGTCTCTTTTCCACTGCAATTAGGATGGCTAGGAACCCACCGGAGTTCAAATTACCATCAGTGGAAATGTATGATGGGAGGACGGACTCCGCGGTCCATCTGACGAGGTACATGAGGCATATGGAAGTGTTGGGGGCATCATAGGAGGTTATGGCCCGGTGCTTTCCATTATATCTGACGGATATCGCAGCACTATGGTTTAAGCAACTGGAGAGCGACTCCATAGGAACATGGGCAGATTTAACTAAGAGATTCATGAGACAATTTAGGGTTCACATTGCAAGACCCAAGAATGTGATGAGCTTGGCAATTATGAAGCAGAAAGCAAGGGAGACTTTGAGGAGTTTCCTGACGCGATTCAATGCGGCAGCAGCATCGGTGGATCGGCCAGATCCATCCATGGTTATGATGGCAGCCGTATCCGGAATAGCTGATGGCACGGATTTCAAAAATTCATTGACTAAAGATCCACCTATGGATCTAGGAGAATTCTATCATGAGGCAGAAAAGTTCTTGCGATTAGAAGATGCGAGTGCAGAAAGAGAAGAAGGAGATGAACTTAACGTTTATGCGGTCAAAGATGGAAACCCGCTTGAGAAAGGTACAGAAACTAGCAAGGGGAAACGAAAGGCTGAGAATAGCTATAACAGATCAATGCGACCACGAAAGGAACCAAGGTTCACCACATACTCAGAGCTGAATGATAATTTGGAACGAATCTATCAGGATACCAAAGAGCAGGCTCCGTATCGTAGACCAATGCGAAGGGATCCAACTTCTGACGAAAGGAAATTAGATAAGTATTGCATATTCCATGAACTGAACGGTCATAACACTAATGATTGCAGACATCTGAAAGATGAAGTGGAAGGGCACATCAGGAACGGTATGCTACTTCAGTATGTGAGGAGACGAACTCCAGCGGTGGAGCCAGAGAGACCATCGTCTACATCGGCTAGAGGTGACCCTGAACCGGGACAACGTTTGATTATCAAATGATTGATTGATCGAAATAATGATGAACAAGTTGTAAGTCTCTCACTATCACGGTTAAATCATTTACACATGTAAGCGATCGCGTACGATCCATAGGCATGCTATGAATGACTACTGACCACACCACAGTGAAAATTTACACTTTGACATCCTTGCTTTGCTTTTTTTCTTTGATTTTGATTTAAACATTTAGACTCTGCTTGTTTGGACATTTCTATTGTGGGATTCGTATGATTATTGCTTTGATATTTGCAACTCTGTGAAAAGAGTTTGTATGCCCGTTGGATCGAGAACGGTCCACGAGCACCTCTTGCACGGCGATGAACCGCCAAAGTCTTTGATTCGGAAACTCCCCCGAACATGAACTCCGACATCGATAATATTAAGTCCCCCCCCCCCCCCGGGCACACATAATTCGCCTCGAACGGCATACGATCGCGAACGATTACAACTCGCCTCGAACGGCACACGATCGCGAATGATCACAATTCGCCTCGAACGGCACACGATCGCGAACGATCACAATTCGCCTCGAACGGCACACGATCGCGAACGATCACAATTCGCCTCGAACGGCACATGATCACGAACGATCACACTTCGTCTCGTACGGCACCCGACCGTGAACGGTCACGATTCACTTATATGACATTTGATCGTGAACGATCACACTCTGCCTTAAACGGCACCGACCGCGAACGGTCATGATTCACTTATTATGATATCCGACCTCGAACGGTCATAATCAACCTCGAACGGCATCCGACCGTGAACGGTCCCATGTTATCATTCGCCGCGAACGACATCAACCGCGAACGGTCCCATTCCATCATTCACCGCGAACGACATCGACCGCGAACGGTCCCGATTCACCTCGAACGACACACGATCCCGAACGATCGTCATTTGAGGTCATATGAAATTATCAAGTTCTTTACAGGTTGTTGACAGGATATGAACATCCAACTTATAGCATTACAAAACACACCTTCCTATCGCAAGGCATGTTTTGGAGGGCAAATGTTATCCCGCTTTTTGGCAAAAGCCGTGATACCAAAAGATTGATCAAAAACAAAAGACAGTTCGTCTCAAAGATTGGTTGTACTTTGCTTCGCTATGGATATCGATGAATTTTGTCCGAGCCCGGATCAGGCTACAACTGATAGGACATGACAAGGAAGATCATAAAAGCCAGTTTTTCAAATTTCAGGTTAATCGGAGTTCGTATGAACGACATATGATCGATGCAAGTTAGCCAAAGTACGATGTTCGTATCCATCGAAATGTTGAAGAGATGCCCATTTCGAATCCATCGGATTCGTATCCATCGATGTTTGTCTTGTTCAAATCCATCAGTTTACACATACTTCGAATCCATCGAGTTCGAATCGATCAGTGGTATCGGTCAGTTCGAATCGATAAAATAGGCATCGCCTCAGCATGTTCGTATCCATTGAGTATAGAACAGTTCGAATCCATTATTCGCATCCATCAGGAAATAATGCACTGGTCTATTCAAATCCATCTGATTCATATCCTTTAGGTTCGAATCGATGGCGTTCGTATCGATCAACCCACACCGCTTCGCATCCATCGATGCACCATCCATATACCTTAGTTCGTATCGATCCCATGAAAGAGGCACTTGGTCGAATCCATCAGAAAACCTTGGTTCGTATCCATCAATTGTTCTCACTTCGTATCCATCAGTTGTTCTCACTTCGTATCCATCCCAACTACGCTTGTTCGTATCGATCGAATGGAGACAACTTCCATCGATACGAATAACGCCACTTCCATCGATATGAAGTGGGCACACCATGAACCAAGGTGAAATACACGTCATTGGTGGATTCGAGCAATACAACGGTCATCGATACAAACAAGGCGAAATTTATGGAGTCGATGCGGTCAACTCAGAGTATAGACCGGATCGAGGCGAAGTATGCGTGCCACATCATCATGAGACCACGTGAGGTGATCAATTCGAAGGAATCGATTCGAATGGATGGATTCGAAATAAACAGCCAACCGAAACATACCAGCTCGTATCGATCATATATCCTAAACCGCTGATCCAAATGCAACGAAATTTTCACAGAAGCTTCCATACAAGGTAAAGATTGTTCCTGCCAAGTTTCAGCTCGATTGGATCATTTTTTGATGGATACGAAATCACTTCGTATTGATCACAGATCGAGTCGAAATTTGATGAGGTCGGTCGCGTGGGCCCACTCACGTGCCAGAAAAATTCTCTCGAAGTTTGAGCGAGATCTGACCCTCCTACACCTATAAATAGCACCCTGAAGCCTTCAGAAAAGGGGATCTTTTGGCCATTGAACGTCCAAATTCTGCTGGATTCAATTCTACTCTTCATTATCACTGATTGTAATCAAACTTCAGATCTACTATCATCTGTAATCCGCTGTAATCGAATGAAATCATCAAGTGAATCAATAAAACCATAAGCTTCAGAGTGGACGTAGGAAAGATCGCCGAACCACTATAAATCCTGTGTTTGTGATTGTTATTTCTGAATTGTTGTGTTTGTTATTGCTTAGATCTAAATTTTGTGTTGATTATTGCTGATTTGTGTTCATAAACGGGTGCTTTCACGATATTGGGGTTTGTGACCAATTTTGGTGCAAACACGTAGATTATTTCATTTTGTGAAACTTCAAAAATACTATCGCTTGTTGTTAAATACATCAAACAAAAATTTAAAAATTTTCTAAATTAAAAATTGTGGAAAATCCTATATAATTCATTTAAAAACACGTCATTAAAAATCGAGTCATTTTTGTTAACAATTGATTTTCTTGTTATTTATTCAAACAATTTGTTGTAAATAAATAAATTTACAAAATGGTTCACCATTATTATATATTTATTAAAAGGAGTTAAATAGAATTATTAAATCCATTTAATTAATATTCGATTCACAGTTCAAATATCTAAATAATCACTATATTTGAATATAAGTTATTAAACTTTGAAACCAATTATTTAAATATTTAAAATTAATTAAATATTCAAAATTACAATGATAAAATTTTGGGATATTACAGTGTTTGTTGAAATATCAAATAAATATATCCCAAATATCGACATTACGTATCCAAAATGCTCTAGCTGCGCAATTTGATAGTGTACCCTAAAAGCATTTAACTCCTAAACTACTAAATCTAGTACCCGAGAGTTGTTATGACGTAAATAGATAAAGACAAGCCGCGGGTCAGACTTAAATCCTGGTGTGAGCTCAGAATATTATATCAAAACTATATACAAATAAATAGGAAACTACTAAGGCACAGCTGGTTCTCTCCACGAATATGACTCAGGGGTAATTCGGACTGTCCATAAACAAGTAAAGTAAACATATTCCAAAAGGTAAGAAATCTTACCATAACCCGCCCTTCTCCTATAATCAACCAGTCAGCGTAACTAATATGATGTGACTGCCCGTAACGATATACTATGATAAGGGTAACCAAACATACAAATATAGGGATAGTATATGTACCATAATATGAGGCTATCATGCTACACACAATAGTAGTAGCTGTCAAATAGTATAGCATGAACACAACATAACAATATGCATCAAATAAAGAATATCTATTGTCGTCCTGTATTGAATGAAATATCAATGGAGCAACTACACCTTATATGATCTTTGGATTTATATATACATTCTTACCCTTTGAGAGTCCGCGAATGGAACCGAGCATCTTCATATGATCCCTTTGCTTCATAGATACCCCTATGCAGATCTAGACCGTTCTCCTGGCACTAATGAAAATCCCTATCACTACAGTGCTCTCTAGCATCCACATTCGTGCTGCCACTACTAGATACAAATATCCTTTAAGCTCTTCTTTGGACCCTCCCGCAGGCTTGGTCCGAAGCCATAAAACAAACATATAAATGGATCTGTAGCACTTGAACCGCGCTACGACCCAAATATAGTCTCATATTCCATGATTCCCTAGTTGTGTGCATGCTTTGACCCCAACGGATTTCTCATGCATAACAATGCTTTGAACCATGAAACATATACTAACCGTCCGTCTCCACATCCATCTGATCTCATGCTGATCGCTATCATCATGTGTTGCACATCTGCCTGGGTCTGGAACTGACTCCATACAATTATGTGCTCTTTCAAATTGTACATGCTCATCGTATATGATCGTGAAACCGATCACATATAGATCTCATATCTGATTGTCCCTCGATCGCTATTTCGATCTCCTACTATTCCTATGTAGGAATAGTCCATGCCTTGAGTGTGACGACCCGTAACTTTACTACTTTGAAAGTAAAAATATTTAACAAAGTATTCAAATATAAAATTTTCAAACTTAAATAATTGTGTTTATGTGATAAATAATAATGGTGAACTTATTTCTAGAGTTCGATTACAAAATCAAGAAGTTCAATTTTCGTCGAAAAGTGACAAAAGCCCGCTTTCGATAAAATTGGATATAGGTTAAATTTTTGTTTTTAAATGGTAGATAACTCTTTTAAGTGGTTTTATAATGATAAAAATTGATTGATAATTTTTTACAATTATGTATAAATTTGTTTTATGAAGATGTACAAATTTTGTCGCTTTTGGCAAATCGACGTCATATTTTCATAATTAGATTTTAATACTATTTAATATGGTTTTATAGCTTAAGTAAACTTGTATTAATTAATTGAAGATGATAAGAAATTTATTTTCAAGTTTTGTTACATAAATAAATAGTTTGATCAAAAACTGAAAATGCCGAAGATCGTTTTTGGATATTCGCTTTCATGGAACGAAAATTGTTTCAAATCGTTGCAACGTTGTTTGACACACATATATACACAGGCACACACAAATTTAAAAACATCATAATTAGTCACATCAAAAACTAAGAAAATATCTAAGATATTTTAATAATATATAATTATATTAAGAATACCAATTTTTAAATAATAAAAAGCAAACTTACCATCACCTTTCACCTCCTTGCACATACTTTCCATCTCATTAAATGCTAGTACTTAAGTGTCTAATCTTGCATTGGAAATGAGGAGCTAATGTGTGGTTAGAAATGAATTTGAAGGTAAGGGTAGTGTAATATCCCCCTACTTAGAGGTCCAAAACTAATGGCTGCGGATGCTGCACTCATCCATGGTTATTAATCCTCGACGACCAAATATGGTGGTGTTAGATACATTGATACACAGAAACACATGAATATGGAAAAAAATTAAAACATCAAAGAAGATTACATTCCATTTCAAAACCTTTCAAATTCACATAATCACAGAATCATTAACCGCGTTTATAGAAAATATATTTATTACAAAATACGCCAAGAGCGACATATAAAGATGCCACCATGGATGATTAGAGTTTAAATAGGCAATATAACAACTTTGCCATTACAAACAACACAGCGATGCCTCTTGCACGTCTCTGGAAGCTTATTCATCTAAAGAGGTACCTAAAAACCTCAACTATCAAACTACTCAATATCAATTGAGGACCCGAGAGTTTAAGGGAAAAAAATAAACAAACTTCGAGTCAAACATAAAGCCGGGTATGAATAATAATCTACCATCTCAACTCATTTAGATATCTAGTGAGACCACGCTGCTTAGCGGAATGGGTTTCCCCCTCACTAGTATCTTAAAACCTTTATAAAACCATATACTGTGCTCCTGCTTCCACAATGGTTAAAACAATTCAAAATAATATGATAGGATGATATGCAACATAAATGAATCAATTCTGGATTACCCATCCTTGTTTATTTTGACTATCTGTCTCAATTATAGTTTCTATGATTACTATTAACCTAATAGTTTTCATGGGTTGACTAATAACTGGTAAAATGATTAAGGATTCCCTGTCTAATTACATAGTTTTCATGGGATCAGTATGAACCTATTGGTGACTCCAATATCCATACACTTATCCTAGTTTTCATGGGTTGACTACGAGCCTATTGACATTTTTCAATATCTTAATCCGGATATAGTTTTCACAGGTTCGTTATAAACCTCTTGTCCCTTGCCAATATTAAATCACATTTTTCATGGGCTAATTATGAACCTGTCTTTCTAACATCATCCTCTATACATAGTTTTCATAGGCTAACTATGAAACTGTCTTTCTGACATCTTCCTTTATACATAGTTTTCATAGGCTACTACGAAGCTATTGGCCCCTACCAATATCTTTTCCTATACTTGGTTTTCATCGCCTTACTATGAACCTATTGACCCCTGCCACTATCTTTTCCTTTAATATTTTAGCATCCTATATTCTGGTCTTTCTAAATTCCTGGATGCAATTGTAACAACCCTGTATTTTGTGATTATTTTAATTGTATATTTTATTTATTTTAAGTTGAATTTCCTGATTTAAAAACTTTATTTTATTTACTAAAATGAATAATTTTTTATTTTAAATATGAATTTTGAATTTTAATTCCAAACATGAATAAATAGAATATTTTCCAAAAAAGTGGATTTTGGTCAATATGGTCAAACTTTTACTTTTAAATTTAAAATTTAAAATTTTGAATTTTTGAATTTTATCTTTTTTTATGAAAATAGATTAAATTTTAAGTATACTGCTTTTCGTTTCATTGAAATCTGATTAATATTGTGAAAGTTATGCTTTTTACAATATTGTATGTAAATTGATTTTTTTAACAATATTGTTTGTTTTAATTTATATAAATAATATTTTTGTTTTTCATATCTTTTTATATTTTGTTTGTATATGTTTAATATGTCATGCTATGTATATATTTTATTTTTAAAACATTTTTAAAGTGTAGTAGTTATTTTTCCAAAACTAGTTATATTTTGTTTTCAATTTTCAATGCTAATTTACATATAATAAACTATTTTCTTATATTTTTTTATTTTTCCTAAATATTTTTTTATTTGTTTCATTTTCACTTTATTTTGTATTCATTTTTATTTTATTTACACAATTTTTATTTTGATTTATTTGAATAAAAGAAAAGGGAAATTTCAAGAGACTTTGGCCTTTTAACTTTTGACTTTTCATCTACACATCTCTTCATAATTTGGGCCGTCCCTTCCCAAGCTTTTGGCTATGAATTTCTTTTGTTATTCATGTAAAAACACATTTCTCTCATTTCGTTTACACGCAAGTTTTAGATCTGAAGAAAAAAACTTTGGTAATGTCTCCTTCTTTTTCCACTTTTTCTTTTCATTTTTATTGATTTTCCATTGAAATTTGCTTTGCCACTTCATGTATTTGCTCCGCCTTAGCCCCTCCACTAACCCCACCGACCAGCACCACCACATCCATAGCCACATCACCCTTCTCTCCACTTGTCTTGACCTGGCCGTGAGCACCCTTGAAGCAATCACCACCAAAAGTTGCAAAATCACCTTGAATAAAGCATAGCCGAACCCCATAATGCAAATATCCCTTCATTTTTCCACCTTGGCACCTCATTAGCCACCACCCCCTCCTCCTCCACCACCTCTGGCCGTAACTCCAGACGTCACCTGACCACCCCCTTGCATGGCCGAGCCATGTGGTTGCACCAAATCTCCTTCCATTTGCCTTAACCCTTTGTATTCCTATGTCATAAACTCCAATCCTTTATCACTTGCTAGCCGTGCCTACTTGAACCTATACCCGACCTAGAATGCCACTATGGCCGAGCATACAAGATACCTAGGCCGAGCATATGATGGTTGAGGCAATAGTCAAATCAATTTGTTCATTGTTGCTTTTATTTTTAAATTGTTTCAATATGTATTCTATGAAATAATATTTATATTTGTCTTGTTCTATTAGTTGTGTACAAGATCACTAGCTTGGTTCTCTTCCCACTTGAGTCTTAAATTGTGTTATCGTGCTTTCTGGAATTCATTTGTGTGCTTTGTCTTTCTATCTCCAGCTTGAAACAAGTGAGTATTTCACACATGACATATTTACTTATATAATAGTGAATTAATCGCAAGTGAATATGTAAAATATTATATTATCATGTTATACCTACCTGTGATATTATTTATATGATGTTAACCCTGTTTATAAACCTATCATATCATCTGTTATTATTATATGATGTTATATTGTTCATTTATTTTTGTTTATCACATTACAAGTTCCCTGTAGAATAAAATCACTATGGGTTGAAATGATACATACCCGAACGGATTTTAGAATAGGGAAAAATCGTTATGGGCTGAAATGATAGGCTTGAGCAGTTTTTATTTATTTTAGTTGACTTGGGATAGCGGGTTTGAAATGATAAAACTCGGATTTTTCTTGGTAAATTACGGATTGAAATGATATATTATCCGTATCACTTGACTTAGGTTAGAAAATTATATACAGACCAGTGGTTAACATAAATCTTTCTAAAAAATTTAAAAGTATTTTAAAAATGTAAATATTATGATATTTGATTTAAATTTAATTAAAATTGATTTTTATAAAATATTAGTGATTTTCTACAAATTAAATAAGTGAAATAAATAAATGGTAAAGTAGAATTTGAAATATAAGTCAATTTTGGAATTTATTATTTTGTTTATAATTGGAATTTAAGTTAAGTAAGAAGATATGATAATTTGATTTAAATTTGAATTTAAAATGATTTTTTTATAAAGTGTTATTGATTTTTCTATGAAGTAAAATGGTTAAATAAATGAATACTTTAAAGTGTAATTTGAAATATAATTTAATTTTGGAAATGTGAAATTTGGTATAAAAATGAAATTTAAGTTATATAAATAAAAATGAAAATTAAGTTTAAATTATGAAATGGTATATTTAAATTTAAAGAATAAAGTAAATGAAAATGTTATGAAAATTTTACACTTGAATTTATTTAGTGAATTATATGAAAATTTGATTTTATTTATAGGAAATTTACTTTATAAAAATCATAAGTTAAAGGTATTTTAATGAACATTTTTTAGTGTTAAAATATGATTTTTATAATGTTTAAAGGGTCAAAATCAAAGTTTATTTGTTGCTGGAATTACATTGAAAATCTGGAAATTAAATAACAGCACTTCAGAAATGCTATCGTTTCTGAAGTTAACTTAAAATCTGAAGTAAATGATATTACAGCACTTTGTCAGTGATGTGGTTGATACAAATGAAATATGGCTAAATTTTAACTAAGTAATATTATAGCACATGGTAAATGCTGTGCTAGCAGAAGATAACTAAACTCTGAAACTAAATAAAGGGCTACAGTAGCACTTGATAAGTGCTGCGGTAGGATGAAATGAACTGTTTTCAAATGAATTGAACTATTACAGCAGTTTTATTTAAATGTTGTCTTTTTCGAATGAACTGTTTTCAAATGAACTAAACCATTACTGCAGTTTTGTTTAAATGATGTCTTTGCTGAATTTAACTGTTTTCAATTATAACTTACAGCAGCTTTTCTAAATGCTGTGAAAGGCTGAAATTTTCAATGTTTAAAGTTTTCAACTAAATAAATGAGCTCAGAATTATCTAAAATTTTAGGAATTGAATACTTGATCTGTAAATATAATAACTACACTTTTAAATGGTTTAAATGAAATGTTTTGATTAAATATAAACTATTTGAAAGGTGATTTGAAATAATAATAAATGAATTATATCTTTGAATTAAAAGGGTATTTAAATTTGAATATTTGGATTTGAATTCAAATAATGATTTGAAATGAAGTTTTGAAAAGATGTGATATTTTGATATATTGAATTGTTTGGAAATGATTTGATCTTTCTTTTGATAAAGATTTTGAATTTGAAAATGATACTTGTTTTGAAGTATAAACTATGATTTTTAAATTATAACCACGGATTATAATAATGATTGGTTGTTAAAGAGACCGGGATCGGATATGGACATACTCTCTGTCGATACCAAAAACCACTTTAACAATTGTGTACGCGGTGGAGATTCCAGAACGAAGTAGGATGGTGGCGACGATCCTCTTGAGGTATGAACGTGGACTCGACTCATGTGAGTTGGCATAAGGTGGCTAAAACAAGAGCGATCGATGGGCCAAGTGAGGTAGCTCCTCCGATCGGACTCATTCCTTCGATACTATGCTCTTACTTATGATTGATTTGATGTACATCCTCCGATTTTGATTGGGAGTGTGTTCCGAGGTGGGCGGTAGTGGCTGTTATGCGTTACCACCAGCCCGGAAGCGTAATTGGTATATCTACCCTGGCATTGCCTAGTTTTGCCATGTCACCTACCATATCGAGCCTTACTACGAGTTTGTTTTTCCCCCGTAGCTCATTGAGTATTTAGGGTAGTCTCCCGATCTGGAGATATGCTGATACTGGATGGACTACTGGGACTATTACGTGTTGGGGGCTATATGGGTAACCCTTCGACGCTATTTTAAAGTAAGTTTATTTTACTGTAGACGTTATTATAATAGCGCAATATTACTACATAGTAAATAGTTTAACGGATCCTTAGAGGATGGGCGGTCCCAAGCATCCTTTAAGTTACTTGTACTTTATTACAGTTCACTTGAGTTGGTTTACATTATATAAGTGTATATGTCCTGACTCGAGTGTTTTGTGTTTGCTTTACGCCCGGGTCAGTCTGAGTATTCATAGCTTTGGATTTCTCTTTCTGGAGCTAGGAATCGTTGGAGATTCTGCTTATCTAGTTATCTATCAATTTCAGTTCAGTTGTTCTATTTCAGCTTGTACTAGTGGACTTCTATGTATTTTGAATTTTCTATTGTATTTGTTTTCAGACTGATATTATGTATTTTGTTTTTGAGAGTTTGATATACTAGCTTCATGAACTACTATGGTATTTTAATTTTCGCTGCGAGTTATTCTGATATTTCTGTGCCTGTGATTCTATGAATGATTTTATTTGCTCCAAATTTTATTACGATCTGTTATTTTGAACAATTCAAGTCCGACATGTGCGGATGCTAATGGCTGAAAATATCGAGTTGTTACATTTGGTATCAAAGCTTTAGTTTTAGGCAAACCTTAGCCTGCGGAGCAAAAACTCATTAGAGATAGGGTAGAAATACCCTAGAATGAGTGAAATCAATCTCAGAATCATTTCTTTGTGAGAGAACGCATTTTCAAAGTATAAACTGATTTTCAAAATGATTTTTCAAAGGATTTTTCAAAGATTATTTTGATATAACTTTTTCTTGTTTTAAAGGAAAATTTTCTAAACCTCCTTCTTTTCGTATCCACCTTGTTAGTATTTTCTTCTTTAGGATATTCATCCAAGTGAATTTTATCTTATCTTATCTTTGTCTCTATATCTTGTCCTAAATTCATTCTTGGCTTTTCCAGATGAATCGAGGAAATGCCAGAGGTAGGGGTCATGGTATTACCCCAGCTCCTCAACCTGTTGCACCTGTTAAGTTTACTGTTCTGTGTAAGGAATTCTCTCAGCTTGGTGGCACCAAGTTTTCTGGTTCAGAAAATATCATAGGAGCTCAACAGTGGTTGTAGGGTTTAGAGAGGATATTTACTGGTCTTGAGATTACTGATGCCCTGAAGCATCAATTAGCAGTATGGCAGTTGCAGGAGGCTGCCCTAGATTGGTGGGAGTCTGTTACAGCTAACACCGTCGAGGCTGATCTTTCTTGGGAGCAGTTTAGGTATCATCTTGTGTTTCTTTGAATTTTGTTTCTCTATCTCTTTCGTGCCTTTTCTAAGCTTATCTATCACCTTTTTCAGGGATGCTTTCGTTTCTAAGTGGATACCCGAAGCCAGGAAATCCCAGCTTTATAGGGAGTTCATGGATCTCGAGCAAGGAAGCATGTCATTTTCTGAGCATAAGAGGAAGTTCAACGAACTTTCCAAGTTCGGTCCTAGCCTGATAGACACTCCTCTCAATAAGAATGAGAAGTTCATTTCTGGTGCTTGTACCGAGTATTATGGTCGTCACATTTCTCATGTTCATGGCACTTTTACCCAGCTTATGGATATGGCTATTCGTTATGAGAACCCTACTTCTAAGGGTCGTGTTGTTATTGGTACTCATTTATCTCAGTCTTCCTCTGCTAACTCTAAGAAGAGAAAGACTAATTTCCAGCAGCAGAAGCAGAATTGGCTCAAGAATATGGGTTTGGGATCTTCATCATCTTCTCCTTCTCATAGGCAACCTGTTGACCTTTCTACCATCACCTGCTTCAAATGTGATCAGAATGGACACTATGCCAATATTTTCCCTACTTTAGCTGGAGCTACTGTTCCTCCTCCTGCTCAGTTGGGTAAGCCTTCCGGTATATTTGCTATCACCTCTGCATCTTCTTCAGCTCTTGTTCCTAGTGCTCCTAGGGATGACCAAGGTACTCTTCAATGCAACCTTTTCTTTATTTCTGTATCATGTTCATGTTTTGTTTGATACTGGAGTTTTCGATAGTTTCATTTCTATTGATTTGTGTGATAAGTTTGAGTATCTCCTTTCTCCAGATTTTGCTTCTGTACCTTTATGTATTTCAAATCCAATTGGAGCTTCGCAAACCTTAATAGGATTTGTAAGCATGTGCAACTCCTCTATTCTGATCATTGCTTTAGTGGTGATCTTCATTCGACTCCTGTAGTTAGATTCTATGCCGATGTATTTGGTGAAGTCACTGCTTTACCTCCTAAGCAGGAAATTGATTTCTGTATTGATCTTATTCCTGGAACTCTGAGAATGGGTTCTATGAATGGTTAGTCATGCCTTCTGGTTTGACTAATGCTCCTGCTTTCTTTGTTGATTTGATGAATCTTGTTTTTCGTGCCGTGCTTAATAAATTCTCTAAATACCATTTCTGGGAAGATAAAGTCTGATTCCTTGGAAATATTGTTTCTCGTAATGGAATTTCTGTTGATCCAGTCATGATCGCTGCGATAAATGAAAATCTTTCTTTCTTTCTCTTTTTCTTTAGATATTCAATTATTCTATCTTTTCTGTTGTTCTTATTTCTCCCTATTCTGTTACAGGATTTGGAAACTTCTAAGACTCCTTTTGAGATTTTGTAGTTTTCTGAGCCTTACCGGTTATTACCGGAGGTTCATTGAGAATTTTTCTCGGATTGCTGCACCTCTCATTTCTTTGACTCATAAGAATGCTTATTTTATCTGGGTTATTGTGGATAGACTGACCAAGTCCTCTCATTTCATTCCGGTCAAGTCTACTCGTTCTTCTTCTAGCTTGTCTGAGATCTACATGAGGGAGATTGTTCATCTCCATGATGTTCTTCTCAGTATTGTTGGTGATCGTGATCCTATCTTTTCCAGTCAGTTTGGAAAGCTTTTTTGAAATCTTTGGATACTCATCTAGATCTGAGCACTGCTTACCATCCACAGACCGACGGTCAAGCGGGAAGAGTGAATCAGATTTCTCGAGGATCTTCTTCGTTCTGGTGTTCTTGATTATGGAGGACGTTGGGAAGATTATCTCCACCTTGTTAAACGTACCTATAACAACAGTTATCGGGTATAATCTCAATCTTCTTGTCATCCTGTCTTAATCCTGTTTCATTCTTTTTTTCTTCTTCTGTGTTTTCCCATACTTCATCCCTTTTTGGGGACGAAAAATTTTGAGTGGGGGAGAGTGTAACAGCCCAGTATTTTGTGATTATTTTAATTGTATATTTTATTTATTTTAAATTGAACTTCCTGATTTAAAAATTTATTTTATTTATTAAAATGAATAATTTTTATTATTTTAAATATAAATTTTGATTTTTATGTGAATTTTAATTCCAAACATAAATAAATAGAATATTTTCCAAAAAAGTGGAATTTGGTCAATATGCTCAAACTTTTACTTTTAAACTGAAAATTTAAAATTTTAATTTTTGAATTTTATCTTTTATTATGAAAATAGATTAAATTTTAAATATACTGCTTTTCATTTCGTTGAAATCTGATTAATATTGTGAAAGTTATGCTTTTTACAATATTGTGTGTAAATTGATTTATTTAACAATTTTTTTTTATTTTAATTTATATAAATAATATTTTTGTTTATCATATCTTGTTCTAATTTGTGTATATATGTGTAATATGTCATGCTATGTATATATTTTTTTAAAACATTTTTAAAGTGTAGTAGTTATTTTTCCAAAACTAGTTATATTTTGTTTTCAATTTTCAATACTAGTTTAAACTATTTTCTTATATTTTTCCTAAATATTTATTTATTTATTTATTTATTTCATTTTCACTTTATTTTGTGTTCATTTTTATTTTATTTACATGATTTTTATTTTGATTTATTTGAATAAAAGAAAAGGGAAATTTCAAGAGACTTTGGCCTTTTAACTTTTGACTTTTCATCTACACATCTCTTCATAATTTGGGCCGTCCCTTCCAAAGCTTTTGCCATGACTTTCTTTTGTTATTCACGTAAAAACACATTTCTCTTATTTCATTTACACGCAAGTTTCAGATCTGAAAAAAAAACTTTGGTAATGTCTCCTTCTTTTTCCACTTTTTCTTTTCATTTTTATTGATTTTCCATTGAAATTTGCCTTGCCACTTCATGTATTTGCTCGGCCCTAGCCCCTCCACCACCTCCACCGATGAGCACCACCACGGCAACATCACCCTCCTCTCCACTTGTCTTGACCTAACTGTGATCACCCTTGATGCAATCACCACCAAACGTTGCAAATCACCTTGAATAAAGCATAGCCGAACCCCTTAATGCAAATACCCCTTCATTTTTCCACCTTGGTACCTCATTAGCCACCGCCGCCTGCTCCTCCACCACCTATGGCCGCAACTCCAGACCTCACCAGACCAGCCCCTTGCATGGCCGAGCCTACATCACCTCAGGCCGAGCCATGTGGTTGCACCAAATCTCCTTCCATTTGCCTTAACCCTTTGTATTCCTATGTCATAACTTCCACTCCTTTATCACTTGCTAGCCGCGCCTATTTGAACCTATACCCGACCCAAAATGCTACTATGGCCGAGCACACAAGACCCCTAGGCCGAGCATATGATGGTTGAGGCAATAGTCAAATCAATTTGTTCATTGTTTCTTTTATTTTTAAATTGTTTCAATATGTATTCTATGATTGAAATAATATTTATATTTGTCTTTCTATTGGTTGTGTACAAGATCACTAGCTTGGTTCTCTTCCCACTCGAGTCTTAATTCGTGTTATCGTGCTTTTTGGAATTCGTTTGTGTGTTTTGTCTTGCTATCTCGAGCTTGAAACAAGTAAGTATTTAACACATGACATATTTATATAATAGTGAATTGATCGCAAGTAAATATGTAAAATATTATACTATCATGTTATACCTGCCTGTGATGTCATTTATATGATGTTAACCCTGTTTATAAACCTATCATATTATCTGTTACTGTTATATGATGCTATATTTTTCATTTATTTCTGTTTATCACACTGCAAGTTCCCTGTAGAATAGAATCACTATAGGTTGAAATGATACATACCCGAACAGATTTCGGAACAGGAAAAATCATTATGGGCTGAAATTATAGGCCTGAGCGATTTTTATTTATTTTAGTTGACATGGGATTGCGGGTTTGAATTGGTAGAACCCGGATTTTTCTTGATAAATTACGGATTGAAATGGTATATTATCTGTATCACTTGACTTAGGTTAGAAAATTATATACAGACCCGTGGTTAATATATAACTTTCTAAAAAATTTAAATGTATTTTAAAAATGTAAATATTATGATATTTTGATTCAAATTTAATTACAAATGATTTTTATAAAATATTAGTGATTTTCTACAAATTACATAAGTGAAATAAATAAATGGTAAAGTAGAATTCGAAATATAAGTCAATTTTGGAATTTATGATTTTGTTTATAAACGGAATTTAAGTTAAGTAAGAAAATATGATAATTTGATTTAAATTTGAATTTAAAATGATTTTTATAAAGTGTTATTGATTTTTCTATGAATTAAAATGGTTAAATACATGAATACTTTAAAGTGTAATTTGAAATATAATTTAAATTTGGAAATGTGAAATTTGGTTTGAAAATGAAATTTAAGTTATATAAATAAAAATGAAAATTAAGTTTAAATTATGAAATGGTAAATTTAAATTTAAAGAATAAAGTAAATGAAAATGTTATGAAAATTTTACACTTGAATTTATTTAGTGAATTATATGAAAATTTGATTTTATTTATAGGAAATTTACTTTATAAAAATCATAAGTTAAAGGTATTTTAATGAACATTTTTTAGTGTTAAAATATGATTTTTTATGATGTTTAAAGGGTTAAAATCAAAGTTTACTTGTTGCTTGAATTACATTGAAAATCTGGAAATTAAATAACAGCACTTCAGAATTGCTATCGTTTCTGAAGTTAACTTAAAATCTGAAGTAAATGATATTACAACACTTTGTAAGTGTTGTGGTTGATACAAATGAACTATGGCTAAATTTTAACGAAGTAATATTACAACACTTGGTAAGTGTTGTGGTAGCAGAAAGATAACTAAAGTCTGAAACTAAATAAAGGGCTGCAGTAGCACTTCATAAGTGCTTCGGTAGGCTGAAATGAACTGTTTTCAAATGAATTGAACTATTACAACAGTTTTATTTAAATACTGTCTTTTCTGAATTAACTGTTTTCAAATGAACTAAATTATTACTGCAGTTTTGTTTAAATGTTGTCTTTGCTGAATTTAACTGTTTTCAATTATAACTTACAGCAGCTTTTTCTAAATACTGTGAAAGGCTGAAATTTTCAATGTTTAAGGTTTTTAACTAAATAAATGAGCTTAGAATTGTCTAAAATTTTGGGAATTGAATACTTGATTTATAAGTATAATAACTTCACTTTTAAATGGTTTGAATGAATTGTTTTGATTAAATATAAACTATTTGAAAGGTGATTTGAAATAATAATAAATGAATGATATCTTTGAGTTCAAAGGGTATTTAAATTTGAATATTTGGATTTGAATTCAAATAATGATTTTAAATGAAGTTTTGAAAAGATGTGATATTTTGATATATTGAATCGTTTGGAAATGATTTGATCTTTATTTTGATAAAGATCTTGACTTTGAAAATGATACTTTATTTTAAAGTATAAACTATGATGTTTAAATTATAACCATGGATTATAATAACGATTGGTTGTTAAAGAGACCGGGATCGGATATGGACACACTCTCTGTCGATATCGAAAACCACTTTAACAACTGTGTACACGGTGGAGATTCCAGAACGTAGTAGGATGGTGGCGACGATCCTCTTGAGGTATGAACGTGGACCCGACTCCCGTGAGTTGGCATAAGGTGGCTAAAACAGGAGCGATCGACGGGCCAAGTGAGGCAGCTCCTCCGATCGGACACATTCCTTCGATACTATACTCTTACTTGTGATTGATTTGATGTACATCCTTCGATTTTGATAGGGAGTGTGTTCCGAGGTGGGCGGTAGTGGCTGCTATGCGTTACCACCAGCCCGGAAGCATAATTGGTATATCTACCCTGGCATTGTCTAGTTATGCTGTGTCACCTACCATATCGTGCCTTACTACGAGTTTGTTTTTCTCCCGTAGCCCATGGAGTATTTAGGGTATTCTCCCGATCTGGAGATATGTTGATACTGGATGGACTACTGGGACTATTATGTGTTGAGGGCTATATGGGTAACCCTTCGACGCTATTTTAAAGTAAGTTTATTTTACTGTAGACATTATTATAATAGCGCAATATTACTACATAGTAAATAGTTTAACGGATCCTTAGAGGATGGACGGTCCCAAGCATCCTTTAAGTTACTTGTACTTTATTACAGTTCACTTGAGTTGGTTTACATTATATAAGTATATGTCCTAACTCGAGTGTTTTGTGTTTGCTTTACACTCGGGTCAGCCTAAGTATTCACAGCTTTGGATTTCTCTTTCTAGGGCTAGGAATCGCTGGAGATTCTACTTATCTAGTTATCTATCAATTTCAGTTCAGTTGTTCTATTTCAGCTTGTACTAGTGGACTTCTATGTATTTGGAATTTTCTATTGTATTTGTTTTCAGACTGATATTATGTATTTTTTTTGAGAGTTTGATATAGTAGCTTCATGAACTACTATGGTATTTTAATTTCCGCTGCGAGTTATTTTGATATTTCTGTGCCTGTGATTGTGTGAATGAATTTATTTGCTCCAAATTTTATTACAATCTATTATTTTGAATTATTCAAGTCTGACATGTGTGGATTATTGTCGATTTGAATGTCCAAAGTAGTGGGTCATTACAGCAATTCTACTCATTCAGGAGTTAATGGGCCAACCTAGCTGGTTATGCTGACCTTCCCCAAATGCAGTTATGGGTCAATTACAGTGTGAATATATAGATATATGAAGAAGCATGCATAATAACTTGGTTAATCCCTTTATCCTATTAATCAAAGAAAACTTCTTCAAAAACTCCTTTTTCAAAACACTTTATTTAATTATGCCATGGTTTTCTTTCTAAATGAGATTGGGTTATTTTCTTTGAAAACTAAGGTTGTCAAAACCTTTAGAACCTTGCTTTCGACTTCACTGGATTACATTCTTCGAAAGTATATAAACCTCTTTTCAAAACATTAGGCATCTGCCTTTCGAAACACTTTAAATATTCCCTTTCGTAACCTTCTAAATATATTAAAGTATTTTCTTGTTGATACTTAGAAGCTTAGCTTTGAAACCGATGAAAGTAACATTTCAAAACCTTTGGAAGTATCCCTTCCAAAATCATTGAAAGTCCCCCTTTCGAAACCATTGGATTTATTCTTAAAATATTATATGGGTCAAAGTGTATATAAATGAAAGTATCTCTTTCGAAACATCCTTTATCAAATAAAAATATTAGGGAAAACATGATGGTGTCAGCATCATCCTTTTTGAAAGCTTCTTATCATTTAAACAAACATTGAAGGACAGCGTCGAAACCTATTTTGAAGCCCTTGCCTTCATAACCCTTGGACCCTTTCAAAAGCTTTTTGGAAGTGGCTCAAAACATCTTTAAAACCAAGTACTACCTTTCGAAAGCGTTGATGACTCAATACACTCGAAAGGTTAAAGAACGACAACGGGGCTTTGACTAAGTCAGAACCCCTACTTTCAAAAGCATTAGACTATAAGTTAAGAAACCTATTCGAAAGCTTACTCTTTAAAATGTAAGTTAATGGCAACCCTTTCGAAAGCATTTAGAAAACCTCTTTCGAAATCATATGTTTGGACTCTTTCCAAGGCTATATTAAAACAAAGGCAAGCACTTCTCTTTTAAAACAAACAAAAAGGTATCGACCCCATTGGAAGTCATGCTTTTGACACCTAGCCTTCCACCTTTCCCTAATCCACTACGTACTATCCAAGTGATACCTTGTGTATTGGTTTCGGCTTAGTGATTTTGACTTAGTTGAAGGCAGGAGGCTCTGGGTCGAAAGGTACTTCAAAAAAAGGCGAAACCAACTTTCCTAGTTAAACCTGTTTTTATACTAATTAAAGCAAAAACTTTCTAACTAACCTGCCACGTGTAAACACAAAATTGATTGCCTTAACTTTTCAAATTCTTTGCTAAAAATAACTGCCGCTCATGTCAGATCTAAACAATGGTTAAATTAACAAATAAGCTCTTCCATTAAGTGAAACCAATGTTGCAAAGTAGTCCCTCCTCTAAAATAATTTAATTTGCATAGAAAATCACTTTGGGAAAATCCTCAGAAATTCCAGAAATTTAATTTAAACATATTATCTAACATGTCAAAATTTATGACCTAAATTCTCAATATAATTTCCAAAATAAATTTATAAATCCAAATAACCATATTTCCCTTAGAAAATTCATAACAATCTTTCCATATCTTGGAAAATGATCAAAATTAAATCCTAACTCTAAAATCATGTTTTTCACAACATAAAAATTTTCCATGGCATTTGAAGATCAATATCAATAGGTTTTGCTCTAAAGCCATGAGAAATCGTATTTAAACAATCTTGTTTTTAAATAAATTGTAATTTATGCACATCATTATCCAAATCATCATAAAAAGAATTTATTCTTAAATCCGTAAACATTTGATTATAAAACAAAATAGAGATGGAATTATTATTCACCTTGATTTAGATAAGGGGATTGGATTGAGATTGATTTCCCCTAAGCTTTAATCTCTAGCTTTTGATTTAATTTCTCTTCTCTTTCTTTGATTATGGCCGGCTTCCTTTCTTATGTTTTTATTTTCAAAATGACGTGAATGGGAATGAAATGGTAGGAACGAAAACATATAGGGGTTAAGGGTTATGTGGGGAAAATACCCAATATACCCTTATGTAAATTAATTAGCTTATAACTCATTCTTAAGCCCATTTAATTATTTAATTGAGCATGGCCTAATATTTATTTAATTCTCAATACCCTTATCACTTAGCATTTGCATTGTTCTATTTAATTTATCTAATTATATCTCATGGATAATGTTATAAAAAATTAGGGGTGTTACAGGCTCCACTCCTTAAAGAATTTCGTCCTCGAAATTCAATAAGGACTAAATACTAAACATAGAAAAAAATTGTATTGACTCCTAACAACCATACTAGTCTACTTGACTAGGAATTATTTATATAAATCTAATATAGACGTACCCTTAAAACAAATCAGGATAAGTATCTCGAATCCTGTCCTCGTCACCCAAGTACAGTCCTCTCGTTGTCGCTCCACTGAACTTTCACCAACTTGACTATCTTGTTCCTTAATATTTTCTCATCTCTCGCCACAACCCAAACTGGTTGTCTAACAAAAGTCAAACTAGGCTCTACTGCTAGTTCTTCCAACTCTATCAGAGGAATAGTAGCCTCTGTATCATGCACATACTTGCAAAGATGTGACACATTAAATATATCATGGACACCTGCCATACTGCTCAGCAACTCTACTCTGTATGTAAGCTTTATAATCCTCTCTATAATCTGCACTGGACCAACATATCTTGGCACCAGTTTCTCTAACTTCCCAAATTATACCACTCCCTTCATTGGTGGTATCCTAATGAATACCTTGTCTCCAACTGAGAACAATAGGTCTTTACGTCTCTTATATGCGTAACTCTTCTATCTAGATTAAGCTTCCTTCATCTGTTCTCGTATAAACTCAATCTTTTCTAACGCCTCTCTAACCAAATCTGAACCTAAGACCAATCTGTCTCCAGTCTCCCACTAACATGTTGGCGATTTGCATGGCCTTCCATACAAAGCTTCAAAAGGCGTTCCTATACTAGTATGATAACTATTATTTTAGAAAAACTCAACCAAATGTAGGTATCCTCCCAAGATCCACCAAAATCTAATATACGAGCTCTCAATAAATCCTCGAGTACCTTATTGACTCTCTCCATCTGCCCATCCGTCTGTTGGCGATATGATGTACTCATCTTGAGCTTAGTGCCTAACACATCCTGTAGACTCTTCCATAATTCGCTAGTGAATAAAGCATCTCTATCACTGACTATATTACTAGGAACTCCATGAAGTCTAACTATGTTCTTCATGAATAACTTCGCTAAAATAGGTGGTCGTCCTGGTTGACTTAACTGGAATGAAATGGGCACTTTTGGTCAACCTTTCCACTATGACCTATATACTTTCATTTCCTCTATTTGACTAGGGTAACCCTTCTATAAAATCCATGGATATCGAATCCCATTTCCAAACTAGAATATCTAAAGGCTGAAGCAACCCACTCTGCATCTGGTGTTCGACTATCCCTTGTCGACAGTTTGCACACTGCCTAACCCACAAGCCAACATCCCTCTTCATACCTTCCCAATAGAGTCTTCTCTTCATATCTTGATACATCTTGGTCCCTCTAGGATGAATCCTAAACTTAGATCGATGACCTTCCCCAAGAACTTCTTTCCTAAAGTTCTCAACATCTGGAACACGTAATCATCCCTTCTTTCTCAACCATCCTATCTAGTCGAGACAAAAATATCTCAGATCATCGATCTCAGTTCCAACCTCAAGCCTTCAGACCTTCTCGGCTAATAATAGATCCTCCTTCTTGTTAGAAATGATTATCTCGATCAATACCGATCGAACTTCTAAATAGGACATCATGGAAGTACTCTCAGTAGAATTAGCAGTCGATCTTAACTGCACACCACAACTGGCCAAGGCTTCTAGATCCTTCCATTCTGCCAACACCACATTCTGGTGTTTTCTGCTAAGAGCATCTGCTACTTTATTACCTTTCCCTACGGTATATTCTATACCAAAATCATAAGTAGCCAAAAACTATAGCTACATCTACTGTCTCATATTCAACTCTTTCTAAGAGAATAAGTATCTGAAAGACTATGGTCTGTGTATAGTTCAAATCTCTCTCCCAAGAGATAATGTCTTCAAATCTTCAATGCGAAGATCACCTTTGCCAATTTCTAATCATGAGTAGGACATATCATTTCATATGGTCTAAGCTGTCATGAAGTGTAGGCAATCACTTTACCCTTCTGCATCAACAGCTTCTAATCCAGTTCCACATGCATCAGTATACACCACCAACCCTTGGTTTCCATCTGGAAATACTAACAATGGTGCATTGGTCAACAAATGCTTTAACTTAAGGAATGCTTCCTCACATTTTTCGAACCAAACAAACTTCACCTCCTTCCTGGTAAGCTTAGTCAAAGGTGCTGCTATTTGCGACAAATCATTAATGAATCTCCGATAATAGCCAGCGATTCCAAGAAAACTTCCTGGTAAGAAACTTAACCTTTTTCTTAAAAAAATGACATTTGAAAAACTTTGCCTTTAGCTGATTTTTCCTTAACGTCTCTAGCACAACTCTAAGATGAGCTCATGCTTTCTTTCATCCTTAGAGTATACCAATGTAATCAATAAACACCAACACAAATCTATCCAAATACTCTCCGAAGACTTGGTTCATCAAATCCACGAAGAAAGCAGGCGCATTCTTTAACCCGAATGGCATTACTAACCACTCATACAAACCATATCTATTCCAAAATACTATCAAAAGAATATTGTCCTCTACCACTCTTAACTGATGGAAACCTATCACCAAATCCAACTAGCAAAACACTCTGGCTCCACAATGATCGAATAGATCATCAATTCTTGGCAAAGGATACTTATTCTTGATCGTCCTTTTATTCAACTTACTATAGTCGGTACACATTCTCAATGACCCATCTAATTTCTTCACAAATACTATGGTCGCTACCCATGGCGAACTGCTTGGTCTAATAAAATTCCTTCCTTCAAGTCCACTAGCTGCACCTTTAATTCCTTCATCCCAGTAGGTGTCATCTTGCTAGGTGGTCTATTAACCGGTTCAGCTCCTAGCGCAAGATCAATTCGAAACTCAAATGCTCATTTCTGTTGCAGTCATGTGACTGGCTCAAAGATATCTACAAACTCTTTTGCGACTCGAACCAGACTTAGCTCTTCTTCCACTTCCATTGCACTTAACAAAGCACCACTACTCCGGTCGGAATTCTCTACTGAGAATATAATTCGGTTATGACTATTAGGGTATCTCAGTGATATCTTCCCATCCTAGCAAAATATCTTGGCCTCATGCCTCCTCAACCAATCCATATCCAATATGATTCCAAATCTATGAAATCGAAAACGTAGAGAATGCATGCAAACATATGACTTAACAAATCTAGTTCTAACTGGTTACATCTCATCGTTGGAATTGCATACCCTCCTATTGGATTCTCAACCCTTAAGGAAGTAACATGGTATGTTGGTTCTATGCATAACCTATCAACCAAAAACTGGGATATAAACAAACATGATGCACCGGTATCGAATAGTATCCTAACTAATACACCCTAAATCAAAAACGTACCTTCCATCACAGTCTTCCCTTTATCGGTTGCAGTTGGCTTAGCAGATGATCCAACAACAAAACCTTCCCCTTGTTCGCCCTAACTGGCTCTGGACACTGGTTTTTATAATGCCCAACTTGGTCACAGTTGAAGCACTTCACATTCTTCTTGTCTGCACCCTTCTTTCCCTTTCCTGATCGAAACTCATTTGCATAATGACCATTCTTGTTACATTTGTAGCAAACTAAATCAGCCTTTGCCTTCTTGGCAACATCTCCCTTCAGGGCACCCTTCTTCTTGAAGAACTTTCTTTTCTTTCCCTGAGAACCCTGGGTTTCAACTGCTTTCTCTCTAGCACAAACAACAAGCATCTCTTCATGACGAATTGCCATCTCCACAACCACTTTACAAGGATCACGAATATGTGTTATGGTTGCTCTAGGAAGCTCAGCTCTCAAACCCTGAATGAACCTCTCATTCCTTCTGATGTCAGTGTCAACAATAGCATACCCATATCGAGACAACACATCAAACATAGTGACATACTCGATAACCAACATCTCTCTCTAAACTAGATCCATAAATTTCTCATCAATGCTGACTTAGCAACCATAGGTAAGAACCTCTATTCACATCTTCTTCTGAACTCAGCCCATGTTAGCTCTTCCTTCATACTCCAGCGGTAACACTATTCCATTAATGAAGTGCTGACCCAGCAACTATCTAGAGGCCAACCTTCTCTTCTGCTCATCATCTAAACCCAAATCAGCAAAGATACACTCATAATGAAACAGCTAATTCTCTGCTTCTATGGCATCCTCTGTTCCCTTAAAAGGCTTACCACCTAGACTTGTGTAATCCTTGCTCAACTTAGTATAATTATTCCCAAATGGAGCCACGGAGTTAGCATCTCCAACATTTTCAGCAATTCTAACAGCAGCTCATGCTTGCATCACATTGACGAAGAAATGATACATCGCCCTATATCTACTAATGGATTTTCAGTACCCACATTGGCTTCAGCATTTTGGTTAGCATTAGCCTATCGACCTTGGTTTCTCCTGATATTAGGTCATGCATTTCCATTAGTTGTGGTGCTTTCTCCATTAAGATTTCCTCTTTCGTTTCCTACTTCGATATCTTCTTTCTTGTAAATCTGCATATGGCCTTAGTAAGATATAGAAGAATGATCTAAGAGAGAAGGGAGGATGTACATATATCAAATACAAGTACGTTACTATAGCGCTATCCTAAATCCCGATCATATTTTTGATTCATTGGATTATGTTTCCAAAAATCTTTTAGGTTTAATTTCTTTTAAAGTTTCATAAACCTATGCTCTGATACCAACTTGCAACATCCCCAAACTTAGAGGCCCAAAACTAATGGCTACGGATGTTGTAGTCATCCATAGCTATTAATCCTCGGCGACCAAATACGTGGTGTTAGATACATTGATACATAGAAACACATGAATATGGGAAAAAATTAAAACATCAAACAAGATTACATTCCATTTCAAAACCTTTCTATTTCATTACATAATCCCAACATCGTTAACCACGTTCATAGAAAATATATTTATTACAACATATGCCAAGAGTGACATATGAAGATGCCTCCTTGGATGATCAGAGTATATATAGGCAATTTAACAACTTTGTCATTACAAATAACAAAGCGGAATCAAAATAAAAGAGATCTCTATATAGCTATCATGCCTTCTGCACGTCTTTGGAAGCTTATTTGTCTAAAGAGGTACTTGAAAACTTCAACTCTCAAACTACTCAAAATCAATTGAGTACCTGAGAGTTTAAAGGGAAAATATAAACATCGAGTAGGACATAAAGCCGAGTATGAATAATAATCTACCATCTCAAATCATTTAGATATCTAGTGAGATCACATTAGTTAGCGGAATGGGTTTCCCTATCACTAGTATCTTAAAATCTTTATAAAGCCATATACTATGCTCCTACATCCACAATGGTTAAAATAATTCAAAATAATATGATCGAATGATATGCAACATAAATGAATTAATTCTGGATTACCCATCCCCATTTATGTTGATTATCTATCTCGGTTGTAGTTTCTAGGATTACTATTAACCTAATAATTTTCATGGGCCAACTAATAACTGGTAAAATGATTAATACTCCCTGTCCAATTACATAGTTTTCATGGGATTACTATGGACCTATTTGTCACTCCAATATCCATACACTTATCCTCGTTTTCATGGGTTGACTAGGAACCTATTGACACTGTCAATATCTTAATTTGGATATAGTTTTCATAGGTTCACTATAAATCTATTGGCCCCTGCCAATATCAAATCATAGTTGTCATGGGCTAATTATGAACCTGTCTTTCTGACATCTTCCTTTATACATAATATTCATAGGCTAATTATGAACCTATTAGCCCCTGCCAATATCATTTCTTATACTTAGTTTTGATTAGCTTCTTGAGAACCTGTTGACCCTTGCTAATATCTTTTCCTGTAATATTTTATCGTCTCATATGCTAGTCTTCCTAACTTCTTGGATGAAATTATACTCGTTCAGGAGTTAACTCAATTTATATTCACTATTTGTTCAACCTAGTTGGTTATTCTGCCCTTTCCTAAATACAGTCATGGGTTTATTACAATGTGAATATATACATATATGAAGAAGCATGCATAATAACTTGGTTAATCCCTTTAACCTTTTAATCAAAGAAAACTACTCCAAAAACTCCTTTCAAAATGAGTTTGAAAACTAAGGTTGTCGAAACCGTCAAAACCTTGCTTTCGACTTCTTTGGATTACCTCCTTCGAAAGCATATAAATCTCCTTTCAAAATTTTAGGCCCCTGCCTTTCGAAACACTTTAAATCTTCTCTTTCGAAACCTTTCAAATACATTAAAGTATTTTCTTATTAATACTTAGATGCTTAGCTTCGTAACTATTGAAAGTAACACTTTCAAAACATTTGGAAGTATCCCTTCCGAAATCATTGAAAGTCCCCCTTTCCAAACCATTGAGTTTATACTTAAAATATTGTATGGGTCAAAGTGACTATAAATTAAAGTATCTCTTTCGAAACCATTCTTTTTCAAATAGAAATATTGGGGAAAACATGATGGTGTCAGCACCATCCCTTTCAAAACCTCTTATGATTTAAAAAAACATTGAAGGATAGCGTCAGAACCCCTTTCGAAGCCATTGCCTTCGTAACCCTTGGACCCTTTCAAAAGCTTTTAAGAAGTGGCTCAAAACATCTTTAAAACCAAGTACTACCTTTCGAAAGAATTGATGGATATAATACATTCGAAAGGTTAAAGAAGAAAGTAGGGCTTCGACTAAGTCGGAACCTCTTTTTTCGAAAGCGTTATACTATAAGTAAAGAAACCTATTCGAAAGCTTACTCTTTAAAATGTAAGTTAATGGCAACCCTTTCAAAAGCATTTAGAAAACCTCTTTCGAAACCATATTCTTCGACTCCTTCGAAGGCTTTAATTAAAAAAAGGCAGGCGCTTCTCTTTTAAAACAAACAAAAAGGTATCGACCCCATCGGAAGCCATGCTTTTGACACCTAGCCTCCGCCTTTCTCCATCCACCACGTACCATCCAAGTGATACCTTGTGTATTGATATCGGCTTAATGGTTTCGACTTGGTTGAAGACAGGAGCTCTAAGTCAATAGGTACTTCTAAAGAAGGCGAAACCAACTTTTTCAGGTAAACCTATTTTTATACTAATGAAAGAAAAAACTTTTTAACTAACCTGCCCCGTATAAACAGAAGATTGGTTTCCTTAACTTTTCAAATTCTTTACTAAAAATAAGTACTAATTTCTGATCTAAACCATGGTTAAATTAACAAATAAGCTCTTCCATTAAGTAAAACCAATATTGCAAAGAAGTCCATCTTCTAAAATAATTTAATTTGCATAGAAAATCATTTAGGAAAATCCTCGAAAATTCCAGAAATTCACTTTAAACATATTATCTGACATATCAAAATTTCTAACCTAAATTCTTAATATAATTTCAAAAATAAATTTATAAACCTAAATAACCATATTTACCAATGAAAATTCATAATTTTTATATCTTGGAAAATTATCAAAATTAAAACCCAACTCTAAAATCATGTTTTTCACAACCCAAACTTTCTCCATGGCATTTAGACATAAATATTAATCTGTTTTGCTCTAAAATCATGAGAAATCATATTCAAACAATCTTGTTTAAATCAAATAAATTGTAATTTATGCATATCATCATCCAAATCATCATAAAATGAATTTATTCTTAAATTCAAAAACATGTTAGTGTAAAACAAAATAGAGATGGAATTATTATTCATCTTGATTAAGATAAGGAGATTGGATTGAGATTGATTTCCCCTAAGCTTGAATTTCTAGCTTTTGATTTAATTTCTCTTCTCTTTCTTTGATTATGATCGGTTCCCCTTCTTACATTTTATTTTCAAAATGACGTGAATGGTAATGAAATGGTAGGAACGAAAATATATAGGGGTTAAGGGTTATGTATGGAAAATACCTAATATAACCTTTTATAAATTAATTAGCTTATAACTCATTCTTAAGCCCGTTTAATTATTTAATTGAGAATGGGATAATATTTATTCAATCCCCTTATCACTTAGCATTCACATTATTCTATTTAATTTATCTAATTAATTCTCCTGAATAATGTTACCAAAAATTAGGGGTGTTGCTGGTAGTAAGGCCTTTTTGGTTTACACTTCATGTATAAATGCCACCATATTCTCTTCACTTCTTCGCATCTCATTCTTTACTTCTTCCTCACTTTCGTCATCATCTTCTTCTTCTCCGAAGCCTCTCTAATAGCTTCTTCTCTCTTATCTCCTTAGTAAGCTTCTTAAAACATACCAAACCAATTCCAAACTCCACCAAACTTTTCTAAAGAACTTAGAATATCATTTAAACACTTTTTAGCACTTAAAAAGTGAAGAAATGTTTGAGTAAGGGGGGTGATAAGACCTTAGGCCATGAGCATTGGATGGTGAAGGATGGAGGCCATTAGCAAAAGGTGGAGTGGTAATGATGATCGTGAGTTTTATTAAGGAAGAAGATGGTTTTGGATGATGTTTTGATGAAGTAGAAGGTGTTAATAGAAGTGTTGATTTGTTAAATGATGGTAGGAAGAAATCAAGATTAAAATAAGTGAGTTAATCACATATTTAATTGCTTAATCACTTAACGATATCACTTGAATATTGCTTGATTTATCACTTTGATTAATTATAAGTTTGTCAACAAGTTAAGACAAAAACTTGTTGAAATATTGCTTGCTACTAGCGATAATATTATCATGGTTGTTAACTAGGTTTGGATTGATAATATGGATGATAAATGCCGATTATATGCTTGATTGTTATGGAAATGATTCACGTTTCATACACGTCAAATATCACAAAGGAAATCTCTTTCCTTTATAAAATGAAATGGTGTATATGAAATTGCTAACCATTTTAAAATGGTTTAAAATGATTTAAAAATGTTTTATAAATAGTTAAAAGTGTTTCGACAAAGTTTAAAAAGAAAATAATATCTGAGTTAAAATAGGCGCGTCGCGTAACAGCAGTTTGTGATTTTGCATCGGAAAAGCTAAATGAATGTGCAGGATAGAAACCGAGTCGGAATTCTTCAAAATAAGAATTTTTCAAATCTTATAACCATAGTTTTCAAATGAAAAAGAAAAATTAGGATTTCATCTTGTAGATTTTAAGATATGGCCGAATCAAACTTTCAAGAAAATCGCGCTTCCGTAGTTAAGCAACCAAACCATAAAATTCTTTAAAATGAATATTTTAAATGTTTAAAAATAAAAAATAAATATCATAAATATTTTAAAATGTTTTAAAAGAGATTTGAGTTATAAATATGGATTTCCAAATGATAGAAAAGTCGTTTTAATCGAATAAGCTTTTAAAACACTATCTGTAGCACTTTTCTACAGCAGTTTCAGTGAACTTTAGATGTATAGATTTAAACTTAACTATTCTTTCCCAAATATTTTATAAATGTCTTTAAATAAACAATTTAGTATTTTAAAGATGATTTGGAAGTTTTAATCAGAATTTAAATAAATTTTAAGATAAATTGTTTATAACACTTAAACAATATCAATCATTTCGTTGAATGTAATAACAAACAGGGTATGCGGAAATGACTGGTACCTTTGTCCCACCCATGAGATATGAAAAGATAAAACAAGGTATGTAATAAATGTTAAGAATGGAGCAACCAATGCCTTGAACTTACTTGGCCTCTGTTTTCTCTTTCTAGGCGAGGGGTGGATCAGATCGGAGGGAAAGCCTGGATGCTTTAAAAAGATTCCATTTAAGTTTTTCCAAAAGCAAGGAATTTTTAAAGGAGTTAATTAAAACAGATTTTTAATAGTATAAGGAATATTCTGGTCAAACTCTACATTAAGGTCCAAGGAGGGAACTTGTATTATCCGCATGAATTAAAAAAAAGTGATTTCACCGTTATTATGTCCATAGTATTTGTTGAATATGGAAATTTGTATTGAATATGAATTGATATAATATCTACGAATCCATTTAACTCGAATACTAATTAATTTGAATTTACCAAGTTAGATAACATGGTTTCAACTTATTAAAAAGGATATGATTTGGAAAATAAGATATCTTTGTTAAAAATTTAAATAAATGTTTTTGGAAATAAGATGTCTAAATAATGTCCTTTTTCTACTCAATATTAAATGATTTGTGTTGACAACAAACAATATCTTACATAACATTGTTTTTGACCCAGTTAAGACATGTTTTAAAAAGATGAAATTTTTAGGAATTAAATTTTAAAAATTAAATGACTTGAAGATTCCCAAAGTTAAATGGGTTTTGATTAACCATTAAAAAGGTTAAAACGAAAAGGAGCGTAACAAACCATGTATACACATATTCACATTTTTATCGTTGATTGGATTTCGAAGTAACTGGGATCAGATTTGGTTATTCCTTTACGAAAACCACTTCGAACCAATTTACGCTTTTGAAGTAAAACATGTTGAAGGAAAATACAATTAAAGACAAAGATCTTCATGATGTAGGGCTACTTGCCATTAGTCCTTCGGTGAAATTTACCATATCATACATTATGGTGGCCTTAGTGCTCTGTAATGAAAACAATTGATTTGCAAGGACTCCTCGCTACTGATCCTAGAGGTGATTCCCAAATAGAATGCGGTGGGAGAGTACCTTCAGTTTGTTTTGTTGCTCGACAACTTGTATGAACAAATGTCTGACATTGCATTTTAAAATCACATTATCGATCTCTACAAACGTATCATTTGTTTGATGGCGGAGAAGGCAACTTCTCTTAGCTTAACAATCTTTTCTGAGACATACGGGATCAAGAGTTATAGGTGTATAGAAATCAATTATGCGATTATGGAATGACAATGTGGCATTCAAAGTGAAAAGTTGATGTTCTATGAAAGGTAATCGCTACCTCAGGCCTCACACTCGGAAATGGCTAAAGCCAGGTAGGTGCGGCAACGCTATGTGGTTCACAACCATTAGGGTATGGAATCCCCTTCTAAATAAATTTCTACCCGCTATGACGTTTGGGTTTAAATTATGTGGTGTATGCTAGAGTGCGCTCGGATAGGCCGGTAATGTCCAAGGTGATGACATATTTAGTATTATCTAGGAAGAAGTAGGTCGGTCTTGTGTTAGTAGAGGTGCCGATATTCTATAGCCTCGGTACATTCCTCTAGAGATGTACTGTCGAAAGGTGGTCACTTACCTGGTTATTTGTTGGAAATCCATTCTTCAATACATTCCTGCCATTTTTATCGTAGAGCCTCGTATGCTGGAATTTAGTAATGTTAACAATTTCGGCTATTTGAATATATTTACTTGAAAAGTATTTTCAAAGAATGTCATTAAAAATAATATCAACTGATTTGATAAAAATGTTTTAGTTATTATAAGATATAAACACATCCGTGTTTATGTGCAGCATGGTCTTATGAGGTGCTCTTTCTTTTCAAAAGGTTATTATCACCAATCTCTGATCTATGACATTATCATTTGAGATTTGTGTTTCTCATGCTAGTTTGCCACAGTGATCCAGGTATTTTTATACTCGGATCAGATCCGAGTAGTTTTTGGATTAGCTAAAGATGCTTGAAGTTCCCAAAGGAGATTTGGAGATCTTCATCAATGTATGGACGTATTCTATTTTCCGCCGCATTGTGTGTTGTTTGTTTTCAGCAAGTGTAAGGACATGTATTATAACTGTCCAAGCCGAATTTAGGTTAGACTCTGATATATGTATTTTAAAAGATTTTCTGTTGTAAAGATCTTATATTGAAATAATATATGTTATTCCATTCGAGTAAGATTCTACTCCTTCTTCTTTTGCTTTCTATCCCATAACCATCTGTATTTCCGTTCAATTTGGGTTGGACATGTGTGGTTCATCTTAAATAGTGCAGATTTACATGTCATTACAATGAGTCCCTCTCCTTGATCGCTTCCTCGATAGCATACCCAAACTCCTTATTGATCATTACCTGTCATGTGTGTAGTGCTTTACTTCCATAACCGAATCCTGTGCTTTGTCGTGCGTTCCACTTTCTCAAATAGTCCAAAGCCTTCCCGAAGTCATGCCAAAGCCTCACATCGAATCACATCTGAAACTAGGGAAAACTCCATTCTTTTGCTCCCTGCCTAAACTTATTGCCAAGGTTTGCACCCCCCCCCCCCCCCCACTGGTGCATCGGTCCTATTATGACCAGGGGTGAGCTGCACTAGGCAATAAGCATGGGTAACGAGCATTGATAATCCATCGTCCACCTTTCCATGTCATGTTTCCTCCGTCGCTTTGCCCGATGAGTTGCCTATCTCCTCCTTCGGCCTTCACCACATCGGACCTCTTTTGGAGTCTGTTAGTTAATATTTTGGAAGTGGTTTCTTATGTATTCAAAAATTGATTTCGATACGAAATCCACTCTTTGCATGCGTAGAGTTCAAAGGGCGACTCTAGCGACTCAGCTTCCTCTAACATGCCAAAACGTACTCAACGACCATCTTGCCTCATGTGATGCCTACATGCCTCAATACACCCATTTGTGCACGTTTACACACATATGCATATGCAACCACACCTTCACTGCACAAAATACGTTTTAGACTTGATGGAGCGTTTACTCGACCTGTATTCTCTCATGTAACATAGCGCGCATGATAGTCGCTATGGCCACATTAGATGCTCGGCAATGTGCTTAAACACAAATGCATTCACATGCACATCTATATATTAACTCATACAAACACACACAAATATTTATACAGTCAAACATACACAACAATTTTAGTCATAATACACAAATTATTTTGATTGTCTTATATCTTCAAGTGCACGTATATGTATACTTCCCTATATACATATACGTACATTTATATTTAAACAAGTATTTCAATTACTACTTTTATTTACTAAATCTTTTAATAAAATCTTAATACCTCTTTATATTATTTCATAAAATCCCATATTACCGTATAAAATATATTACTAGCTTATAAACCAATTTAAGCCTTTATAACACTTACTTTCATCCTTTAATAGTAAGTGTTCATCTTTTAAATATTCTTAAAACCTTATAACCATTTTTTGTCCTCTTTATACTATTTATAAAATCTCATATTACTTTATAAAATATCTCTTTTACTTACAAAATTATTCCTTTACAATTTAAGCCTTTATAACGCTTACTTTCATCCTTTAATATTAAGCATTCATCTTATAAATATTCTTAAAACCTTATAACCATTTTATGAAATATCCTCTTTATACTATTTATAAAATCTCATATTACTTTATAAAATATCTCTTTTACTTATAAATTTATTCCTTTACATCAATAATATTTATAAAGAAACCATTCGCTTATAAAAACATTTTTTACTTTAAATAATATTTATTAGTACTAATTAAGCTTTATTAAACCTCTAATCACTTTAATAATAAGTGTAGAGTTCAAAATTCACTTAATTGGCTTATTGAATTTCATAAAACCAATTCAAATGATTTAATTATTACCAACTAATGGGATGCACATAATCATGTCATCTAATTAGCCTCTAATCCATCACAACATCACACACAGTCATTCAATTAACGCGATACCTAATTATAGGCTTACTAACTTTTTCAAAAGTAGCAATTAATGTCTTAAACAAATAACGAGTTAATATAATCAGGTTTATAACATGAACACTAACCTAAATCTTAATTTAATCATGTTTATAACATGAACACTAGCATAAATAAATCCAGACAATCTCTAAATCACATCATATAACTCCACAATTATCAATAAATAAATTAATGAAGTATAACATGTAAATATAGTCAAGGAATCATCCCATTCGCCTTCTTCTTCATCAAATCAAGCTCTAATTAACAAAAACTAAATTTTTGCCCTCTCAAAATCTTGGACAAAACTCCATACTCGACTTCAGGCAATTCCTTGATGGGGTATGTGAGGAATTATGGTGATTTTATCAGGATTTATAGGAATTGATTTGAGTTAGATTGGTGGATCTAGGGTTAGGCTTAAAGAAATGATTATGAAAGTGATTAGGAGATGGAAATAAAATGTAATATAGAATGAAAAGTGAATGAAGGGGTTAATCACTTATAAGCAAGCTAATGGACCTTAGCCCCAAATTCATTTCATCCACTAGAAAACACTATTCACTCTAAAATTAATCAACTTTAATCTTAAACAAGCTTATATTCATTCATCTTGTGAAAAAACTACACTCTCAATGGTAGGCGTCATGTATTCCAATTCACTCATCTCTAAAAATCGAGTATAATGGGTTTTCCATTAATTAATGATTAAAATTTTAAATTAGTCACTTAAATAATCAGAAGTTAAAAAACAAGTTGTTACAATTGCCATGATTTGGAGAGGAAGTTTTGTCAACTGTGGTAGAAAGCTTGAAGATTTGAACAGATATGAAGAAGAAACAAAAAAGAAAGATAGCAAAAACTTGTTGGTATCGACCCGACCATCTCAGTACGAGATGTTTTAATTGATGATTTATGCACATCCTTTGTGCTTGAATGTTGGATCTGACTTCTTTCATGCTCCTACGTGAGCTAGCGACTTTGAAGGAAGAATTCAACCATTCACATAATTCAGTAAAGAAAAAGGACTTTTGTATCTTTATCCCAATTTTAAACAAAAAAGCTCTAACATATTTTGTTTTCAATCGTTTCTTCTTTGAAATCAATTTGTAATTCACTGAAGTTATAAGATCTAATTGAAATAAAGTTGATAATGGAATTATGCAATCAAATTAAGGTCGAATCACTTTAAAAATCATGTCTTTCCTCACTTTTCATTTCACTTTTTGATTGACTTATCTCACTTTCATTTGAATTGGGGTTTTTACCACCTTTTGGAGCAACATCATCCAACTCATGTGTTATCTTTTCCCGTTCGTAGACAGGGAGTCCTTCTTAGAGTGGACAGTTCCATGTTGCACTGGAATATTTTCACACTTAGAATTTTCCATACTAAATCGTCTTAGTACAGTATCTACGTACATAGATTAGGACGGTTTGAACATCCTTTTAAAACTATCTCTATAGAAATTTATACTTAGTATGTAGGATGCCTCACCTAAATCCTTTATCGAGAAGTTAGACAACTAAATTTTCACTAGTTATAACATCTTTACCTATTAGTTGCAAATCATCAACGTTTAATACTAAAATTGTAACAACACCCTTTTGCTCATGCATTCTTTCTTTATGTTCAGACTAGAACTAAACCGCTTGATTACCTTGTCAAAAATCTTGTTCCAACTTCTTTATGCTTGCTTAAGACCATAAATTGAACTTAAGAGTCTATATGCCTTATCTCCGCTCCCACTGACTTTGAAATTCTCTAACTACTACATATAATTGTCTCTTTTAAATGATCATTTAGAAATGCTATTTTAGTGTCCATTCAAATTGATTACCTTATCTCCGCTCTCATTGGAAAAAATGTTTCATCGTAATCAACACCTTGAATTTGATGAAACCCTTTCATAACCAACCTTGCTTTATAGGTTTCAATCTTTCCATCTACACCGATATTTTATTAAATATCCATTTGTAGCCAATAGGTTTTATCCCTTCGGGTACATTCTCCAAAGTATATACTTTGTTTTTTTACATGGCGCCATCTCAAATTTCATTGCATCAAGCGATAAGACAAAGTCTTTACTTTCTAAGGCTTGTCGGTACATGAGGGTGTTAGAACATTGTGTTTTGACGTTTTGATCTTGACAACTATATAAGTAAATATTATGTGAATTAACCATATTTGTAGGAGAAGATATTTTTTACTCGACAATAGATTGAAGACCAAGAATTCAGATAGAAATTTCAAAATTTGTTAGTGGTTTGACTCTAGTCTAGTTTTGTAGTTAATCATTGTTAAAATATCTCCTAGGTGGTGTATGCACACACACAATTATTTAAAATTATTTTCAAATCATACACACACAAAGTATTTTGTTATTTGTAGATTACCTTAATAAAATGTTTTTCACAAATACTTTATATGGCAGAAACTCTACATTCATTCGACTGAATGAGGAGCTTCAGTCGACTGAATACATATGCACATGCATAGTAAACTTGAAGGTTCAATCGACTAAACCACCCCATTCAGTCGACTGAACTATGTGTTTTTAAATATTAAAATTTAAAATTCTAATTTTTGAATATTCAGAAGACTGAAATATTTTCCTCAGTCGATGGAATATTCATAATGGTTATTTCCTGAATGGTCACTTCCATTTAACGAACAGAAACAAACCCTTGTTCAAGAGTTGTTTCCGTTTTGACCGTAACTCTTCACGAAGAATTGTATCACTTAAACTCTATATATAGCCTCAAATTTAGTTATTTTAAGAGCTTAATATTCTGGTTCAATTCTTATATACTTATTATCTAAAATATTCTATCATTTGCTTTCAATTCTCGTTCTAATCACTTGCACATTCAAGCACAAATTCATTTGTGATCAAATTTACTTCCAATCTTCACAAACTACACTATATACCACAAAGGAGAAGATTATATGAAGGGTGTACTCTAAATACTTATCCATGCTATCAAAAGAGCACAATCAGTCAAGAAAAATCTCTGTATTGTAGAAGTCCTGTTCGGTTGCTCAGGTGGTAGAAGTCCTATTCAGTTGTATAGGTGGTAGAAGTCTTGTTCAATTGCTCAGTTGGTGTAATACCTATTCCTCTGGGTTAAGAGAGGGTTGATAGTTAAATTCTAGAAGTCTGCGACTGGACGTAGAACGAGAGTTCGAACCAGTATAAAATCCCTGGTGTTATTTACTTTACTATTTACTATTTTTATTTTATTCCGCATTAGTAGAACACTTAGTTGCTATTCCATATTAGATCCTTAGTAGCACTTTTAGAAGGGATCGTCGTCATGAATGGTACGATCCATGTTCTTGCCATCAATGAGAAACCCGAATTATATCTCTAGCATGTAGGGTTCCTTATTATGCCTCTTAATAGGTTGCATATTTTTAGTGGGTGTTGTATTATTATCTATGCCTTCGATCTCTATAGCAGTTTCTTAGATCTTATTCAAGTATATCTTAGTGCCATTGAGAAATTCCTTTTCCAAAAAGGTGGAGTGTCTAAAAAACACTTTTTGTTCTTTGGTATAATAGAATATGTTTGTGTGAGAATTTCTTCGATACCCTATAAACTTACTTAAGATCGATCTTGCCTTAAGTTCACTGGGGTTTATATTCTTAGCGTAAGCAGGACAACCTCAAACCTTAAGTTAATGAAGGTGGACTTTCTTCTTAGCCCATAACTCATATGGGGTCTCAGGCATAGATTTAGATGGTAAATTATTCAATGTATATACGGTGGTTTCTAGCGCATAAATCTAAAACAAAAGAGGTCACTCAATGTCACTCATCATAGATCGAATCATGTCTAATGAGATTCGATTTTTTTCTCTTTGAAACACCATTGTGTTGAATAGTATATGAAGGAGTGGTTTGAGAGAATCCCATTCTCTTTTAAATAGTCTTGGAGTTTAGATCCAATGCACTCACCTCTTCGATCGGATCGAAGTATTTTTATTTGCTTATTACTTTAGTGTTCTGCTTCGCTTTTATACTCAACAAATTTTTCATAGACTTTTGGTTTGTGTTTCATAAGAAACACATATCCATATCAAGAAAAATCATCAGTGAATGTAATGAAGTACGAGGTTTCACCTATGGTAGTTGTAGACATCGGATCGTATACCCCGGTACGTACAAGTCCTAAGAGTTCATTGACTCTTTCATTGCTCCCTGGCTACTTGGCCATTTTACCTTTAAGACATGACTCTTATCAAGTTATTTAGAATCAAATGATGGTAGAAACCGTTGGTTTCTTAACTCGTGAAGCCATTTCTTACTAGTATGGCCTAGTATTTAATGCCAAAGATAACTATCATTAACTTTAGAAGCATTATTATTTCCAATATTAAAAGCATGATTTAAATTAAGAACATAAATACCATTATTTAAAGCACCAAATCCAACTGTTTTATTTCCATAGTAAATATTCGTAATATTGTATTTACAAATAAAACTATATTCATCCTCTGTCAAATGAGAGATATGAACCATTCCACTAATAAAATTTGGCATATAACAACAATTATTCAAAACTAAATCAAATCCACTTACTAGTCTCACATGATATTCTCTAATTGCCATAGCGGTTACACCAACTCCATTGGCAACTTGAATTTCCATTTTGCCTTTAGCGATAGGCCTCCTGCTCCAAAGTCTCTATAATGAGTTATAGATATAAGTTCCAAATCTAGTATTTAAAACCCAAACAAAAGCATATATTGATAAACAATTATCAATATGCAAAATACCTTTAGAAGCAGAATCTAGTTCTTTTCCCTTGAGTTTTTTTGATAGTCAAGATAGTTGCTTTTCCATTATCCCTTTTTCGAGCAAATGTGGTAGTCACCTTTCTCTTGAGCCTTTGAATTCCCTTATCACATATGTTTTCGCTTCTTCAAACTATTTGATAAAGAGCCGCCCTTGACAGCTAGCACCTCACTCAGTTCTTTCGTGAGTGCACTCTCATCTACAGTACATTTCAATAAGTTTGTATTTAAATTCAACATGAATGGGTCAACTATGGAGTTAATAGCCAAAGAATCAAGTCGGTTTGAAGCTTGGTATTAAGTGCAGTACCAAACTCGACTAACCATTCGATATGCCTAAACATATTGACCACGGGATCTTGGATTGATGGTCCCTACCTCATTCTTATATGGAACAGTTTCCATGATATCTCATACCTCATGGTACAATATTTCTCACCTTACAACTTTTATAAGTGATTCAATATTTCATGAATATTCATGTTCTCATGCTGCCGTTGGAGCTCAATGCTCATAATAAACAACACATAACAATAAGCATGTTCACAATCTATTAACCAATCCTCGTTGGCTTTAATCTATCTAAGAATTGCATTTTGTTAGGTTTAGATATGTGCTTATTAGTGGAAATATACCAAAGATTTCAATATGTGAGTGTTATCTGAGCATTCCTTGGCCACTCTTTGTAGGTTGCATTAGTTAGCATGTCCTTTTTGAAAAATGCTTCATTGTTGTCCTTTTGTAACGACCCTTGTTTTATGTATCAGAGTATTGTAAAATTTTGTTAATTAATTCATATGAGGTCGTATGACTCTATAATTTTAGGAGATTCCTAATAGTAACATTTCCTATCCTTATAATTTTTCTAGATAATTTTAACCCTGGAAGGCATGTACCGACTATAACTTTTGACAGAAGCCGAACTAGCATCCAAGACCACTTCCATTGGAAAGATATGATGGCTTCCATTTTCATAAAGTGGTCATAGTGGCAATTTGAAGCTTCTAATTAGGAGATATAGCTATTTGAAGGTTTGAATTTGGCCGGTGCTAGGCATGCTCGATGCTCGGTTCGATGGTGTTGGTCCGAAGCTTCTGGGGGTGCATGGTGTTTTGTTTATAAATAGATGAGTCGTCCTTCCCTAAATAATTCCTCTTTCTACCACTTATCATTCATGCCTCAACCTCCATTGATGAAACTTGGTCGGTTGGTGGTGACTGAATGACCGATCGTGGAAACCTGGCCGACTGGTGGTAGCTCGATGGCCGGTCATGGAAACCTGGTCGGCTAGTGTGGCTCAGTGGTCGGTCATAGAAAATCGGTCGGTTGGTGGTGGATTGGTGGTTGGTCGGTGAAACATGGTCAGTAGTTGGGGGCGATAGGGTAGCGTGGTCGATGGCCGAGTAAGGAATGTGGCCTAGTGGCCAAGCGGAGAAGCTTGTTCGGTGATTGGTCCTGGGACTCAATTGGGTGTTGGGACTTGGCTTGGGTTACTTTTATTACTTAGATCGACTTGCATATTTTGCTTGGTTCGTTTGGAGGTTAGACTGATGGTGGTGGGGTACGGGGTTCAGCTATGGACTACAAGCATGATATGGACGAGCTGTAAGGCAGGGTGAGGTCTTTGATTAGTTGATGAGAAGTAAGGATGGATGAATCTGGGACAGTTCGGGATGACCTTCGACTTCAGGCAGTAATTAGTGAAGCAGTGGCATGATGCTTCGACATTGATTGCGTGATGGCTTTAGGACTTTGGTATGGAGGCTTTATGACTTATAATGGGTGTCTAGGGGCGTTCCAAAAGGGCAAGTTCCACATGGCATCTCATAGGTTATAACATGAGATTGTAATGCTCATAAGCAGGACATGGTAGTTTGTGTGTACCCATGTGTTTGGACATTTACGTGTGTCCAATTCCTAGCCATCTGTGTAGGCAATAAGTTAAGCACCAGGATGAGAGAGGTGAGGTTGCATGACGGATGTAATGCTTATTATGTGCTTGGTATGCCATGATATACCCCATATTTTCCACTGCTGATAGTAGTTAAGTATATATTGCATTTATGTGCTAACTTTTTGGATGTAAGGACAGGTCAGATATCGTTTTGCATACCCTATTTAGTATTGACTATTATTACTATGCAGTGTGTAGTTGGTTGTTGTAAAAACTGTGTTACTAATATGGTGGGTTAGTACCTTTAATTATTTGGTGGTTGCATAGGAGTAGTGTTTCCTGCTTACATTGATTGCATTGGTTGCGATGGTTGCATTAGTTGCATTGGTTGCAATGGTTGTAATGGTTGCAATAGTTCATTAGCTGTGATAGTTGTAAATGGTTGCATGGATGTTATGGTTGTTATATGCTAGTGACTATTTGGATGCAGCAGAAGAGCAAAAATCAGAACTACATGGGATTGATTCCCCTAAAGAGGTACATAGGTAGTCTTTTCTATATAGTAGCTACCGAATGCCTTATGTTGGGATGGGGTGTATAGAAATTGGCACAATCCAAAAATAGTTGAAATCTTTTACCTTTTTTGTCTATATATATAGGTGTAAAGTTGTAGATAGGAGCTAAAGAGGGAATGGAAAGTGGATGCAAGCTATGTCATGGGTAGCTGGTTGGTATATTCTATTATTCCATTGTTTTATTGATGTTAGATTCCACTATGTAGTACTATGGAGCATGACACTACTTGTATTCTTAGAGATATTATTAGTGTTTATTTTAGAGATGTATAAACTCTTTATTTTAGTTCTTGTATAGTCTGTGAACCTATTACACTCTGATGTTCTAATTTACGGTTTATTTTTTATATCAATATCTTTCCTGTTTTACATCTATGTTTTATTACATTTTATCTATGCGTTGTGTGATGTTCTATAGATTCTGCATTTGATCTTCCTTTTCTTTTCATCCTTTACAATCGTCTACATCAGCCGGGCACAGAAGGAGCATAATTTTATATGTATTTTCGGTGTCGGAGGTGTAGGGTGATCGTCACAATTAGTATCACAGCTTAGGTAAGAGAAGGTACTTGGCTTGGCAATGAAGAACAAAATAGAAAATTTTGTTCAGTAGAAACTTGGCTCGGCTGGCGAAGGACCGAATCAGATATTTCATCTAGTAGTTGTTGGTTTGATTTTGGGGGCAGCCAAAAAGGAAATTTTGTTCAGTGTTTCTTCTGTTCAGTGGGAGCACATTTTCATGCCGAACACAAGACACCAGACAACACACGGAGTGATGCTTTTAGTGACTGGAGTGTTATGGACTTTAGAGCAAGACATGAGATTTCTTGGTAGTCTTGGTAGTTAGTTCGAGTAGGCATGAATGACCTTAGGATGATTCTAAATGACTTTGAGATGGCAATCAATGAAGTACGATGACTTGGTATGGAAAGTGACTATAGCATCTAGTGATGTGCTGAAAGAACGAGTTCTATGTGATAGCTCAAAGGGTAGAACTGAGGTTTTGACACTCATGAGTAGGACAAGTTGGTCTGCATGTACCCAAGTAGTCTGTGTGTACCCATATTTTGGATGTCTACGTATGTCTAGTCCTTAGCCATCTATGGGCATGAGTTGAGCATCTACGGAGTAGTTCTACTATTGGTACATGTGCTAAAGGATTGATGGATAACTCTGTGGTTGTGATGCTCGTTAACGGGATAGGGTAATCTACATGTATCTAATTTTGGATGTTTGCATGTCCAATCCCTAGCCATCTGTGTGGGCAATGAGTTGGGCATTTGAGAGAGTTACCAAATATCTAAAGAACTTGAATAAAGAGGTGCGAGACTGTGTGATAAGAGTCATAGCGGTGATCCATAAGGGTAAGTTCAACGATGGAGTCTTGCAAGTGTGATTTGAGATGGTGTCCTACCATGGAAATAGCCGAGATGGAATAACAATCGAGTTCCATTATAAGACGTGTGCAAAGGGATCATTGATAACTCAAAGGCTTTTAGTATGCTCGTAAAGAAGGGGTATGTGGGTAGCTCCCATCCGGATTACAATTGCATCTGGATCTTGCGATGGTGGATTACCCTGGGCTTTGCAATTGTGTGCCTGATTCCTAACCTTTCAGAGTGGCATGGATTCGAGCACTAACATAACCAGGATTACAATTGGGTCCTTAGTTTTCGATTGTGCCGTACGAGTTATCATATATCCAACCCACACGGTGATGGTCAAAAGGCGGGATGATGCTTCGACAAAGTGACTTTGAAACTTTAACAAGATAGCACTACGGGTGAATTTAGATGTTAAGAGATTTTTCGAACATTGATGGATCGACTTGTGAGTTGGCGTAATTAACTACTTCGGGTGCGAAGTATATATGTGGACTTGGTAATGTATGAGGAGGCACATTTGATGAGGTGAAGTAATGTGGCTAGATGTAGTGTGTTCCACTATTAAGTCATGCACAAAAGAAAGAAATGATAACTCTAGATGGGATAGGTGTTTTGTGAGGTAAGGGTGTGTGAGGACGTTCACCTATTTTCCCTGGACCATAGTGATGGTCTAGTATGCCTTGATGATACTATGTGATTGAACACTGAATACAATTATGATACAGTGTTTCATCGACCTTGGTGATGGTCGCAAGAGTTGTTAGGTATCCAAAGGCATCTTGGTGATGATGCGAGACCTTGGTGATGGTCGGGACAGAATGACATATTGGTGGTGATGCGAAGCATTGGTGATGGCTATGGTCATGTGAGACCTTATGATGATATAATCCTCCTTAGTGGTGGTGAGAGGTGTCTAGTATGAGACCTTGGTGATGGTGGAGTTTGCCTTGGTGATGGCATTATGCACTTTATGCTTTTGTAAGGCTGCAGTGCTAAGTAGTTATCGATCTCAGTGATGGTCACATGGATTATCGTGCATCCAATCATGATTAGTGAAAGACCTTAGTGGTGGTTTATACTTTTCGACTATATGTTTGATCAGTATAGGAGTTTGCACATGTATTTTATTTTTTGGTATGCTAGTGTGAGGATGACACTATACTGCTTGGAGTAGGAGGCATGCTAGCTTGGAGGCTCGAGGAGAGCATGAGGACCGCTTATCTAATGCTCTTTACTTGGATGATTGGCCATATTGACGAGACCTTTAGAAAGGTCGGGGAGAAAGCTATGGAGAATGATAACCTATATCCAAAACCAAAAGCTGAGGTTATTGTTTCCAAAGGTGGGCCAAAGTCGTAGGTGAGTGGGGGAGACAAGAGAAAGTGAAACAACAATAGCATGGGAGAAGAAGTGCTTCCACTATGATAGGACCGAACATATAAGGAGAGATTGTCTGGAACCACTGAGGAATAAGCAGGTTTTGTGTGCTTATGCTTTGAATGTTGTTACAGCTTCGTCGATTGCTCTATCGAAGAAGGAGAAGGGTAAGGGCATCATTATCTGAGGCATGCTTTACGTTTATGCTATAACTATACATGTTTTTATTTGATATTAATATGTTAGACCCTTTCATCCAGTGACTTAGTAAGTAGGTTAGGGTTGTGTCTTGACCTAGTAGGCGAACCTATTGTTGTTTCTAACTTGGTGATAGTTCGATTGACTTAGGTATAGTTCGTTGAGATGTAGAGTATTAAGTCATGGATGTTTTTTATACGTTTGATTGATTTGTTTGGGTTTGTTAAGTCTGATATCATGCGGGATAGAGTGGCCAAAAGGATATAGAGATATGAATGAAAAGGACCTGAAGATGACGATTAGGACAGGAGGAGAGTGGAGGCTAGAGCTGGACTGTGCACCTAAGAGGGTACAGTTATGGTTAGCTTAGCATATTCTCTCAGTAACCTGCATGAGGATTCGTCATCATTTCCCATGATGAGGGAAACATCCAAAGGTAGTCAGACTACTGATGTGTAAATGGATTGAATTCTATATTGATAAAGGACTAGAGTTCTATCTTCGAGGAAGGTGGTACTCGTAAAGCAAGAAGGACTAAAGAAGAAAGTGGAAGACACATGGAGAAAGAGGGTTGTTTATAGGAGTATATCCAGATGAGGAGTGCATACAGTATCCGTATAGTAGGCAGATGACTTTTGGAGACAGAGTGGAGTATCGGGAGCTTGATGGGCTTGCATTGGTATTCATGGCTGGTATTATAGTCTTTTAGTAGGAAGGAAGCATATGATGCACTTTGGAGTTGTGCAAGTGATAATAAGGATATGTATCAACCTAGGAGTAATGCTCTTATGGAAGGCAGGATTTGAGTGCATTGCTAATGAATGATAGGCATATAGGGTAGATACTTTTGACTTTGCCTTGTTTATGTTGGGTTTTTAGGGGCAAATTTCCTAAAGGGGGGAGTGTAACGATCCGTATTTTATATATTGAAAAATCAGAGACATATAAGTTTGTATCACTGTATAGTTTTGGAAAATGCTTATTAGTGACTTTTTTATCTTTAGAATTTTTCTGGTTGATTTTACTCCTAGAACGCATGTATCTGGTTGTGCAGTTAATGCGCTCGGCAGATTCAAAGCGGTGGAGGTGCAAAAAGTCAAACGGGGATACAGTAAGGATATAGCGGACGGCTCTAAAATAACATGTAAACCCCGTACTTAATGTTTTTACAAATATATAAATGGTAATTAAATGAAAAATTATCATTCAATTGAATTATAATTAATACATAAATAGTTTTAAATAAAAACATGTGTGAATATACTTTAAATAAACGTAAAACTGTTATATATAACATAATTGAATTTAGTAGAATATTAAAGTATTTTCATTTCTGAAAATATATTAAAAATTAAATCAAATAAATTAGTTTCATAATTTTTATAATGTATAAATACAATTTTTCAATTCATTTTATTAAAGAAGATATAGCGGAAATAGCGGAATATAGTGGAAATAACGGGATATAGCGGAAATAGCGGGACTTAAAGTGGAAAGGCTATATTTTGGGGCTACATGGAAAAATCGTAGCGGTAGAAATCCGCTATGAGATATAGCGGGGTTATAGTGGGGTAATAGCGGGGCACTAACTACACAGATCTGGTATAACTTTTGGTAGGAGCCGAATTAATGTTTGAGACCACTTCCATTTTCAGCATGGAAACTTAGTCGACTAATGGTGGTTGGACGGCCGATCGTGGAAACCTAATCCGATGGTGGTGGCTTGGTGGCCGGTCGTAGAAACCTGGTTGGCTAATGTTGGCCCGGTGGCCAGTCGTGGAAACCTAGGTTAGGTAGTGGTTGCTTGGTGGCCCATCGTGGAAATCTGGTCACCACATGGAGGCATGGTTGATGGCTGGGCACGGTGGCATGGTCAATGGTCGGGCAAGGAACATGGCCGGTGGCCATGAAAAGAAGCATATTCGATGATAGGACTTGGGACTTAGTTTCGTGTTAGGACTTGACTTGGCTTATGTGTATTACTTAGATCGACTTGCGTGTTTTTCTTGGTTCGTTAGAGGTTGGACTGATAGTAGTTAGGTACGGGGTTTAGCTACAAACTACGGGTATGGTATGGACAAGCGACGAGGTAGGTTGAGGTCTTTAATGAGTTGATGGGGATAAGGATGGATGACTCCAGGATAGCTCAAGATGACCTTGGACTTTAGGCAGTTACTAGTGAAGTAGTGGCGTGATGCTTCGACTTTCAATGTCGACGACGTGATGGCTTCAAGACTTTGGTACGACGGCTCTATGACTTGAGATAGGTGTCTAGGGGCATTCTGAAAGGGCGAGTTCTGCATGATAACTCCTTGGGTAGAACACAAGGTTATGATGCTCGTGAGTAGGACATAGTAGTTTGTGAGTACCCATGTGTTTGGATGTCTGCGTGTGTCCAATTCCTAGCCATATATGTGGGTAATGAGTTGATCATCTGGATGAAAGAGGCGAGGCTGTGCGACGGATTTCATGCTTATTGTGTGCTTGGTATGCCGTGATATACCCCTATACATCCCATATTTTCCACTGGTGATAGTCGCTAAGCATATAATTCGTTTATGTGCTAACTCTTTGGATGCAGCGACAGGTCGGGTATGGATCCACATACCCTATGTGATATTGATATTACTAATACGCAGTATGTAGTTGATTGTTATGAACATTGTATTACTAATATGGTGTGTTGGTACCATTGATGATTTGGTAGTTGCATAGGAGTAGTGTTTTCTACTTGCATTGATTGCATTAATTGCGATGGTTATTTTAGTTGCGTTAGTTGCATTGGTTGTGATGGTTATAATGGTTATTGTAGGATCAAATTAACCCTGGAGAGGGTGAATAGGGTTAATAAAATTTTTATAGATATATATAAATTGCAGGACTGAAAATAACAGAGTAAATGTGAAAATTAAAAGCGACACACAAGTTTACGAAGCTTTGGCAAAACCCACCTACTGCTGCCTACAAAGTTTCTACTAGGAATTAAACAAACGACCACTTACAGACTCTGTAAACTTGCGACTATCAATTATCTGTTTGTTCTAACCCTATGCTCAAAACTTGCCACAACTCTGCCACAGGGTTAAATTCTCAAACTACGACGCGTACCATATAACCTAGTTAACACTACAGTTTAACAATTTAAAAAATAAAGTTACAATAAATAAAATGGAAACCCGAAAAACAATATTATCCAAAATAAAATTAATTAACACATAAGAATGGCACGGCTCAAATGAATAATGGTGCGGTCCAAATGAAATACTCTTCTCTTTTCAATCTGACCGATTTCCACTTCCTCGTTCTTCAAAAATTAGGGTTTCCTTCTAATCAAAGCGCCGATTGCAATTAATCGGTTGAAGTGATGGTTTCGCCTTGGTTTGTTTCGTCGATCGATCGCCTTGCCTTGATTTCACTGGGTTGCTTCAATGATTCGAGTAATTCTTCGATCGCAGCTTTGGTATGATTTCGAATTTTTTGATTTAGATTATTTTGCTTGGGACTCGACTAAATTCTGCCAATATGAATTAGGTGTTCATATAGGAATTAATTTCCTATATTTTCATTTATGCATTGGCTTTGAAAATTTCAAACTTTGGTTTGTGGTTTGAACGTTGGCTGTGGATTTTTGATCGAACGATTTCTAACTTATTCATCGTTCGAATGTAATGGTATATATTCTTAACCACTTTGTTTACATTCTGCCTTTCACCTTGACTTGTTCAATTCACTATTTTACCTGAATTCGCTGGTTTGATTAAAACCAGATACTTTCTATTTTTGACCCTATGTCCTGTTCAAATCATTTTTGGTGATACTTGTTTTAGATTCATACTCGCTGTGAAATCACTGCTGGTATATATGTTCATGTGTGCATCTCCTTGTTTATACTTTATAGTCTTGAACATATGCCTTGCTCTATTAATGATCTGCATCATGATATTTGCTTGAGCTTGCATATTGTAGCTCTTTTCCATGTTGATCTGTAGTAGCATTTCCCGTTGTATTTGATGCCAGACTAAATTTTTTATGCCTATGTATATGTATACATATATACATATGTGTATGTATGTATGTATGTTTGTACCCCTGTCTTGAGTCTTGTTTGCTCTCATTGGAGTACGCTTTGTACTCCTTGCTAGTTATTTTGTCGTTTCACCTTAATGCTTTCTTACATACATGTGTGTGCATGTAAAATTATGTTGCACCATCTTAGTCTTCTCTTATTTCACTGCATTTGTATGTTTAAGATTGTGAATGAGGATGTACTTAGCTATCTGCTTAGTTGAGAACTTAGGTGCACTCAGCATTCCTTTGTTGAACATATAGTTGGATTTATCTAGTGTGCATGTATTTCTCCTTGCACATTTCAGTAGTGCGTTTGAACGATGATGTATATTTACTGCTAAGGTCTGTGAGTGCATGCTAGTCACTTGACCTGGTCTTGAGTTTGGTTCCTTGCATATGGTACATGTATCTTTTAGAGCTGATTTGATCTTTCAATCCTTGGCACATGCATGTTTACATTTGTTTGTGGTATTGTAAACATGCTCTACCTTTGTGTTGCATATTTCTGATTTTGGCTTGTGAAATACCTATGTTTATGTTTATGTATATGCACACTTTTTTACATTTCTTGTGCACTGGTCATTCCTTTTGCCTACACATATGCACTTGTATATTTTTTTATGATACGTGCAGCTGAGTTGAGCCCCAGATGGCTTGGGCTTGACCCTATGCACATTTGCACTAAGTTGAGCCTTTGAGCTTGACCTTTGCAATTGGCCATGAGATTGGATCAAGGCTCGGCCTTGTGATATTCACAGTGATACACTATGCATATCATGAGTTGTCCATGCACATATATATTTGTCCCTATATAAATATGAAGAGAAAAACAAACTCATAAACTGAGGCAATATTAATATTCAAATTCAATTTTATTTTTGCAAGTTAGGTTCGTTTCTTTTTCCAGTTTACTACATTGTTTATTTGACAGGTACAATGGATGACTGGGCACAAGTTGGCGCAAGAAGATAATCAAAAACAAATTCGAGTGCGAGTGAGTGAGGGAAAAAGTGTTATATATAAGAGTGTAGAGAAATTGATAGAGTGACTGATTGTATTGTATTTGAAATGTAAATATAGTGGAAGGTGAATGTACTATTTGAATTTGAAATTAAATATTTAAATAAAATATTTATTCAAATAAAATTGTGATTCATTTATTTCATTCTGCAAATATTTATTTCATTTTATGAAATTTCAATGGTACTATATCAAACACATTTAACAAATATATATGTGTGCGTTTATTATTATCAAACAAAAATCATAAGCTGTTGTACTTTACAACCTTCCTCTTTTGATGATAACAAACATATATTAAGATTTTGAATTTAAACAAATGTGTTGGGTGATATCTTAAGGCTTCCTATTTAGATGCTCCTTCTACAACTGAAATCCTCATCCACAGGTGCGTGCAATTGAAAATGAAAAATTGATTTTCTAAAAATAATTTTAAAACAACTCATGAATAATAAAAACACCCTTGAATAACAGTAAGATTACTACTCAATCAACAAAATCTTAACCTCTCCCTTTTTTGTTATCGTCAAAAATAATAATAATAATTGAACTAGTAATGAATTTTGATTAAAATTATAAAATCAAGTCAAGAAAGAAACATATATCATAATCCAATTAATCAAGCAAAAATCATAATATTTTATTTATTAGAAACAAATTCCACTTTAGGGAAATGATTAGATTTTGATTTAGGAAATTTTTTGTACAGTGACATCAGTTTGGTATTTGCAACAAAGAAGACATATGAGAATCTTCCTTTCAAATATTATACAAAAATATAAGCACTTTCTAACCATGCATAACCATTATGACTTTTAAATAAAGTTAGTAGTTGCTTAAAAATGAATGTCAAGTATTTTCTAACCATGCATAACCATGAGGACTTTTAAATAAGATTAGAATTTACTTGAATATTTATCCCTTTCTTATATGAGTCACATCCATACATAACTGTAAGGACTTTTAAATGAGAATGGAAGCACATATATAAATTAAAGTGATTCACTCATGCATAACCACGAGGACTTTTAAATGAGAGTGAATACTTTGGGATAGGATTATTTTACAAAAAAGTGTTTCTTTGTTTTGAAATACCAACTTCTGCACACTATATTAAATTTTGGTGTATGGATTGAAAGAAAGGTGATAGTGATAGAATGACCATGTAATAAGTACTAATTTAAAATATTATATGATTTGTTTAATTTTCATGAAATTTTAAATTAGACTTTCTTTTGTTATGAAATATAATTTAATCACTATCCATCACTTTCTCAAACACTATTAATAATTTTAATAAGTTTCAAAAAGGTTCAATTAGTCAACGGTTATCTTTTCTAGAGTAAATCCTGTTTAAAAATAAACAAGAGTATTTTTATCAAAGTGAAAACCTAAGTTATTTAAAATATTAAAATATGTGAAATCAATTTTCTACAGGGGTTCTATGGAAATGTGTGCTAGTTCTAAATCATTTGAAAATAATCAACCAAATGCAAATATGGTTTCAACATGATGTTTGTTACTACTTGTATTTGGATTGACCAAGGTGACATATAGTGGTATATAAGAACACAACCAAACTTTAACTTCTCAAAATCATTCGAATCGATTTTCAAAATATTCAGCAAGACCATTTATATTAGTAAAAGGAAAAGGCATTTATATTGGAGCAAACACAAATATTTCTTCAACCATTACTTTGTTAGCCATGAACAAGACGATGAAGATAACAATTCTACCAAAGCAATTAAAAATTTAGTCCATTTGAAACCACTATTTGAAATCATTAAGTCCATAATTTGATTTAGCACAAAACATGAAAGATTTGGATACTCAAACATGCCACTTCCCAAAATTAGTTTCAAGTCAAAACGATAAATTGATTAAAAGATATGAACGAAATACTACAACTAGTTTGTGCAAATCAGAAAAAACTTATCAAGTAATGTGCTGAAAATATTGCTATTTTTCAATATTTTTCAAAATGAATCGGCAAAAACTCAAAACAGTAATGTTGTAGTGCCATCAGTTCACTTTGCAGAAACTCAAAATTTTCTAAAATTGGACTAAAAATGTTCAAGTTATGATCAAAATACTACAGCTGTGTCAAGAAGTCCTGAAACAATTTTCAAACAATTCTCCAAATGATTTGTAGTTTTTCACCTGTTTAAGTTTAGATTCTAGAGAAACACAAGAAATAAAACTTACAGTTTTCGAACTATTTTCTAAAACATCTTGAATTTTGCAATCAAAGTTAAGAAGCTCAAGATATGGTAGAAATACTATAGCAATGTCAATAAAAACAGAATTAACAATAAGAGAACAAAATAGAGTTTAGAGATCATACCTTACTTATCTTCAATATCATGATATCCAAAATGTGTAGATCTCCACCTTATCTTTCTAGGCAAAGGAACATTTGAATTTTAGCTCATTAATCATATAGAACAACTTGAAATCTGTCTCTATTGAAGTTGTTCCTTATTCCGCTTTTGTACCTAAATTTTAGAGGAGGCGAGTGGCCTAATAAAAGATGTAAGACCGCTTTTATTTTTGATCGAAATATTTGGTACCTATTTTCGTTTATATGAAAAACGGTTAATTTTAACAATCATACCCTTAGGAACTCAAACTTGTTCCAAATTTAGAAGGGTTTATATTTGTACCTTTTGGAACCCAGATTTGTTTAACGGTTTTATGTTTGTTTTTATTTCGACAAATATTTCGCTATGTCCTATATTTCCACATTTTACACATTTGGATATCACATTTCTCCCCTTTTATTAGTCATTTTTTTATAAATTGACACCTTTTCAAATTGAATTCCTTTTCTATTATTCGTGAAAAGTTGATTTCCTAATAACATATTAAACGATTTTTCCCCAGTGGAAAATTTCCAAATAATCAACTCGAATACATTAACTTTAGATTTTAAAAGTTTATTTTCATTCATTAATTTTGAACAACGAGTAATAGTATTTTCTATCTTTTCAAGATTATTTCTTTTTAAGATCAAATTTTCATTTTCAAGCTCTTTTACTTTGGTCTCAATTTCTAGCATTTAAATTTCGAAAGTTGGTGTTCTCATATTCAAGTTTTTCAAAATTCTTGATTTTTTCAATCTCTTTTAAAATTCGTGATTTATTCGAATAAGTTCAAAAATACTATTTTTCAAAATCACATTTTCTTTTTCAAGGTTTTTGAAATTATCTTTGACCTCATTTAATTTCCTTTCAAACCTCACACATTAAGAATTTTTCGACCTCTAAAAACTCTCTAACTCTTTTTGTAAACTCGGTTTTGGTTTTCGTCAAAATCAAAATTTCCTTTTCTAGCTTTTGAAAATTTTCATGAAAACAAGCAAATTCCTTTTCGTAATTCAAGCAATTTTGCATTTGGAATTTTTAATCTTCTTAATATTCTTATGCTCATTTTCCAAATCATCATTTTTCTGAAGCAATTTAGATTGTTCACTTTTCAACTTTTTATTTTTCATCTCAAGTTCATCATTATTTTTAATTAATTTTTGACATAAGACAATATATCGTTGATTGAAAAGTCACTCATCTCATCATCAGATGCATCTTCATCACTGCCGTCTTTTGTGAATCCTTCAAGCAAATTACTTTAGCTGAGTCAATTTTGGAGTATTTCTCACCGTTGATGACTTTCTGCCATATATTGTATCAGGAGTATTCCAGATTTACTGTGTAGTTAAATAATGAGAGATATGGTTCGGTTATCTCGATTAATTTGAGAATAGAGTACATGCATCGCAAGAGCATTAATTGAAATAATTTTCTTGTCTACCATATCACATCTATTTTTAATAATATCCCAACATTCAAACTTGATAGATTTTAAATAAAATTCCATTTTTGATTTTTAATTTAAAAAATCAATTCCATCAAAAAATGGGGACTAACACTAGACTAACTCTCGCAAGATCTGCAATTATGGTTAGACATCTACGCTAATAGCCAGGCCTTGATACCACCTGTAGGTTCGAATTACACTAAAGCGAGGTGAATAGGATTTATAAAATTTTGTATATATATATAAATTGCAGCATAGAAAATAACAAAGTAAATGCGGAAATTAAAAGCGACACACAGGTCTACCCAGCTTCAAAAAAACTCACCTATTGGCGCCCCAAGGTTTCTACTAGGAATTAAACAAACGACTGCTAATGACCCTTTAAACTTGTGACTATCGCTTACCTATTTTTTCTAACCCTACCCTCAAAACCCAACCATAACTCTGCCACAAAATCGTGAATTCTCGAACTACGCCCCGTAGATCATAACTTAGTTAACACTAGAGTTTAACAATTTAAAAAATAAAATTACAATAAATAAGATGGAAACCCTACAAACAATGTAGTCCAAAATAAATTTGGTTAACACATAAGAATTTCATGGCCCAAACTAATAATGGTGATGTTCTTCTCTTTTCAATCTGGCCGATTTCCTTTTCTTCGTTCTTCAGAAATTAGGGTATCCTTCTGATTGAAGCGTTGATTCCAAAGAGATGGTTTAACCTTAGTTTGCTTCATCGATCGATCGCCTTGCCTTGATTTCACTCGGTAGCTTTAATGAGTCAAGTAATTCTTCGATCATGGCTTGTGTATGATTTCGAATTTTCTGATTTAGATTATTTTGCTTGTGACTCGACTAAATTCTGCAAATGATGAATTGGTAGTTTATACATGAATTGATTCCTTATATTTTCGTTTATGCTTTGACTTTTAAAATTTCAAACTTTGATTTTTGGTTTTAAAGTTGGCCGTGGATTTTTGATCGAACAATTTCAGACTTGTTCATCGTTCGAATGTATTGGTATATATTCTTGACCACTTTGTTTATATTATGTCTTTCACCTTGACTTGTTCAATTCACCGTTTTAATAGAATTTGCTGGTTTGATTAAAACCAGATACTTGCTATTTTTGACCCTGCATCCTCTTCAAATCATTTCTTGTCATACTTGTTTTTGATTCATACTTGCTGTGAAATCACTACTGTTATGTATGTTCATGTGCGCATGTCCTTTTTTACACTTTGCAGGCTTGTACATATGCCTTGCTCTGTTAATGATCTACATCATTATATTTTCTTGAGCTTGCACATTGTTGCTCTTATCCATGTTGATCTGTTGTAGCATTTCCCACTGCATTTGATGCCATGACTGAATTTTCAATGCCTATGTATGTGTCTATAGATATGTGTATATATGTATGTTCGTGTCCCTTTCTTGAGTCTGCTTTGCTCTTATTGAAGTGCTTTTGTACTCCTTACTAGTTATTTTTTTGTTGCAGCTTAATTCTTGCTCACATAAATGTGTAATGCATGTTGAATTGTGTTGCACCATTTTAGTCTTCTCTTGTTTCACTGCATTTGTATGTCTGAGTTTGTGAATGACCGTGTACTTAGCTATTTGCTTGGTTGAGAATTTATGTGCACAATGCATTCCTTTTGTTGAACTTATAGTTGGACCTATCTAGTGTGCATGTATTTCTCCTTGCACATTTCAACAGTGTGTTTAAACGATGATGTATATTTGCTGCTAAGATCCATGAGTGCATGATAGTGACTTGATCAGGTCTTGAGTTCAGTTCCTTGCATCTGGTACATGTGTATTTGATCTTTTAGAGCTGGCTTGATCTTTCAATCCTTGGCATGTGCATTTGATCTTTTAGAGCTGACTTGATCTTTTAATCCTTAGCACACGCATGTTTACTTTTGTTTGTGGTCTTTGCACATGCTCTACCTTTGTGTTGCATATTTTTGATTTTGGCTTGTGAAATACCTATGTTTATGTTTGTGCACACTCTTTTACCTTGCTTATGCACCGGTCATTCCTTTTTCCTACACATATGCACTTGTATAATTTTTTTGATGAGACGTGCACCTGAGTTGAGCCCGAGACGGCTTGGGCTTGACCTTGTGCATATTTGCACTGAGTTGAGCCTCCGAGCTCGACCTTTGCAATTTTCCATGAGATTGGATCAAGGCTCGACCCTGTGATATTCACAATGATACACTATGCATATTATGAGTTGTCCATGCACATATATATTTGTCCCTATCTAAATGTGAAGAGAAAAACAAACCCATAAACTAAGACAATATTAATATTCAAATTAATTTTATTTTTGTAATTAAGGTTCATTCCTTTTTCTAGTTTACTACATTGTTTATTTGACAGGTACAACGGATGACTGCACACAAGCTGGTGCAAGAAGATAATCAAAAAAAAAGTTCGAGTGTAAGTGAGTGAGGAAACAAAGTGTTGTATATAAGTGTGTAGAGAAATTATGTATAGTGGCTGACTATATTGTATTTGAAAATGTATTTATAGTGGAAATAGAACGTGTGCATTTGAATTTGAAATAAAATATTTATTCAAATAAAATTGTGATTCATTTTTTTCATTCTTTAAATATTTATTTCATTCTATGAAATTGCAATAGTACTGTATCAAACACATTTAACACGTGTGTGTGTATATGTATATGTATATGTATATGTATATGTATATGTATATGTATATGTATATGTATATGTATATGTATATGTATATATGTGCGTGTGTGTAGCTCAGTTTGTCAGGTCCATTTAGCGATTATGGAATAGAGGTCGCGGGTTCGAGTCCTTGTAGACTGAGCTTTGTTTCACATTCAAAGCGTGGAGGTGGGCTCCTAGAAAACCAACATAAATGGTGGGGGTATCAAACCTCTAAGCTGGGCTGGCAATAAATCCCTCATGTCTGTGGTCGGACCAGGCGGTTTAGGGGCTCGTCTCTTCCCTTTGATTTCATCATAAGTCGTTATACTCTGCATTTGCATTTAGTGCATTGGCTATGATGATTGAAAATGTGTAACGACACGTAATTTTCGATAATTAAAAATATTGAATTTAATAAGATTTTGTAATTTAATATTGGAAGAAATTAAATTTTATGATTTTTTAATAAGAATAATAACTAGAATGAAATTTAATAATGTTAATTTAAGGGAATTGATAATTATTTTAAAGCAATTTCAGTAAATTGAAATAATTGCAAACATAAATTTTGGTTATATATTGTAAAATGAGGAAACAAATTAAATGTTATATTAATTCATGAATATGCAATCGATTGTAATTGGATAAAATCGGTGTTGTGTAAGTAGTTATAACACTTATTTGTAGATAATAAACTTATAAATATGGTTAAATTAAGAAAAAATGACAATTGTAATTGTTACTCATTTATTTAATCTGTTGAATAAACTTGAAATCAATTGCAATTAAATGTAATTAAATATTACATAAATATGTGTTAAGACTATAACTGTAAAAAGTGAATGTAATAAAATGTATAATAATGTCAATTATATTCATAAGACAATAATTGATTTAATAATAAGAGTAAAATCAAGATAGATGAATTTATTTGGATTTTAAATGATAATTAATAAATTTATTATAGTTGAAATTGAACACTGTAATTAGTGTAATGTCTAACATTGAATCGATATGCAAATTTGTTTTAAAAGATTATAACTTATTAGGTAATCAAAAATGGTAAAAAAATATATATTAGTTATTAAATTTGAATTGAAAGGGTTGATTTAATTAATTTAATATAATTTATTTAATTAACGTGAAAATAGTCATTTTGGCCAGTGTCTCGGATTTCAACGTAATCAGTTTCATCGGATCCGTAACGGTGAATTATTGTAGGATTTCAAGTTTCGTAGCGATCGGCCTTGTCGTTTGATCGTAGGGGCTTGAAACGCGTAGAAATCAATTTAATTAAATTCAGTTTGAAATAAGCTGATTTTAAAAGATAACTTCTTCATAAGATAGAATTAGGACTTGAAACCTATTCCATTGTATTTAAAAATATTGGAAACATCTATTTTGATATATGGGATGACCTACTTTCGTTTTTGAAGCAGAACGGGCTTTTCGGGTTGTTATTGTCGTTCGTACAAATTCGACACGTGTTCATTTTCTTCTTGGGATTTGTTCATACAAATAGCTTTGTTTCTCAAACCGTAGCCGTCTTTCAGAATTTTATCTGCCTATCTCCTTCTTCCAATGGCAGAAACATATTTTCAATTACAAACCCTAAATTGAGTTTCAAAATCAATTTCAAAATTCAAACTCTCCAAACCCTAGCATATTATATACCATTTCGAAGCTCTCGAAGAGTGTTTGCGCCAAAATTGGTCACAAGCCCCAGATACCGTGAAAGCACCAGTGTATGAATACAAATCAATAATATTCAAACACAAATAACAGATCTCAGCAAATAATAAGCAGCAAATCAAAAATAACGAGCAGTGACACAAGTTTTATAGTGGTTCGGCTGTCTCCGCCCTACGTCCACTCCAAAGTTTTATCCTTTTTATTAATTATCCTTGCTGGTTACAAGTGATTACCGCAGTTACAAAGTCCAAATGCGAAATCAATGGTAGAAATGACAATATGGAATGATTCTGGCAGCGTCCGGGCGTGCTTGTTCTCTTTAAATTCTCCGACCCCTTTTCTGAATGACCAGGGGCTCTATTTATAGGCGTAGAAGGCTGATATTTCTCCTAAAAACCCGGTAGAATGCTTCTGGCACGTGAGGGGGCCCATACGCCCGAAATCTGGAGGTCCGGGCCCACATCAGGATCGATTCGACCCTTGGTTCGAATCGATCAAGGAAATGTCCAATCGTGGTGAAATTTGGTGTGAACACTCTTCAACATGTATGTAAGCTCCTGTGAAAATTTCATTGCATTTGGATCAACGGTTTGGAAGATATGATGGATTCGAATTTGGGGTAGTCCGTTGGCTGTGGCCTTCGAATCCATGCTTCGAACCCATGCTTCGAATCCATGCTTCGAATCCATCCAAAGCGCGTGCGTATCGATGACGTGGCGCTATTTCTCTGGGTCGGTCCACCTTTGTCGCCGTGTTGAATGCTTCCCTTCCTAAAGATGCGTTCGTATCCATTTTTCACGCTTCGTCCTTATCCATAACTTTACAACGGTCATGCTCGTATCCATTAACTCGTGTCTCTCTTCGCATCGGTCCCAGGAGTTCACTTCGAATCGATCCCACGTGATATGGTCGACTCGAAACGAGTATGGGGACATCGATACGAAGTGGTCGTGAAGGATGGATACAAACGAGGCCTCACCGGATGGATTCGAGCGAAGCTCTCACCTGATGGATACGAAGTAACCGAGTCGAAACCATGCCGATCGATACGAAGTGTATCGATTCGAAGCCATCACTTCCTGATCGATACGAGGTGTATCGATCTGAACCATCCTTGCGCCGTTCCTTTGATTGATGCGAACCTGATGGGTTCGAATCCGATGGATTCGAAACGAGCACCACCTTGACCCCTTGATGGATTCGAACAGCATGACTTTCCTACCTTGCATCGATCATAACTCCTTCATATGAAGTCCGATTAACCTGAAATTTGAAACATAGCATTTCCTAATCCTTATCATCATCTCCAATCAATTTCGTCCCGATCGGAGTTCAACCAAATTTTGACGACATCGATCGCCGCCTTGCTTTCAATCGATCTCCAACCCCCATATCCATCATCCCTTGCCAATTTGTTGATATTCCAGTTTTGACCAAAAAGTGGGATAACACTTTGCCCCCTAAAACATGCCTTTTGATAAGAAGGCGTGTTATGAATTGTTCCGATTCCAATATCCAAAGTCCATAGCCATATTGCCAGAGTATGTCATCCTTGACTGCTTCGAGTCGATGCCCATTTCCGAATCCCGTAACCAGAGCCTTAGCCAATTCCATATCCATTCGAACTCGATGGCCGAGTCCTAATCCATCCTTATTTAATAGCCAATAACCAGATCCAGGACCTCTCCGGGTCGATATCTGAATCCATAACCTCTCCGGGCTCTTGTCAAGCGCAATCCATACCTGACGACCATGGTCCAGTGTCCCTGGACGTTGAGCAATGTCGTGGCTTAAGTCCTAAGCCGAATCCTGGTCTCTCCGGACCCTTGTTGAGCATACTCCATACTCAAAGACCTGAAATAACAACTGATGATACAGGGCCTAAGTCCTAGGCCGAATCCTGGTCACTCCGCACCCTTGCCAAGCATAGTCCATACTTGACGACCTGAATGAGCCAATTTACCACGCTCGGGCAAAGTGACTCACCCCTTGCCAGGCATAATCCATACCCGACGACCGTTTATCAAAAACCAGATAAAAATCCAATCAAAATCCAATCCAGAATCCAAATCCGAAAAATCCAAATCAAAAAGCAAGCAAAACAGGAGTTCGATCCGAACTCCAAAACCAAATCCAAAAAGAAAAGCAGTGTCCAATCAAAAAGCAAAAGATAAATTTCACAAACCACAGCTTCGCAGTTTATCATCATGCAGAGTATGCCTAGGGGCTATCTCCGTCCCCATACATGTGTAAATGACTTGGTTGCTTGCCAGTAGTTCGCTACTTATTTCACATTATCCTGATCAGTGGATGACCAATCGACCATCATCCCTGGACCTCACATCATCACGGCGTGAGGTGGTCGGTGGTTGCTCCTGCTCCACCATTGCATTCCGAGGTCCGACATATTGCTGTAACTGTCCATTCCTTACATGCTCCTCGATTATATCCTTTAAGTGCCTACAGCTGTTGGTATCATGTCCATCTAAATCATAGAAGAGGCAGTGCCTCCCTGATGTCCTTTCCCGTTCTGATGGTTCTCTCCTAGCCGGCCTTCGGTAGAGAAGGCGATTTCGAGTATCCAGGTATATCCGCTCCAGCGTCTCGCTCAATCCTGTATATGTGGAAAACTTTGGATCTTTCCATCGCTTCCTAGCGTTTCCAGAATCATCGTCTAACTTCCTTTTCCCTTTGTCTTTATCCAAACCTTTGTTGGATGGTCCTACATCCTGAGTTGCATTAACCCCTTTCACCTTTAAATCCGTACTCGCGTCTTCTTGCCGGAGGAACCTTTCTGCCTCATGAAAGAATTCGTCGAGATCCTGTGGGGGATCTCGTATCAGAGACACCTTAAAATCCGAGTCCTCCCTGACTCCTGATACTGCTGCCATTAAAACCATCGATGGATCAGGCCGATCCACCGAAGCGACTGCCGCACTGAATCGAGTTAGAAAAGCTCTAAGCAATTCATCCATCCTTTGCTTCACCGATGTTAACGTCATCACATTCTTCGGCCTCTTGACGTGAACCCGAAATTGTCCCAAAAACTTTTCTACCAATTCCCTCCAAATCCTTATAGATCCTTCTCCCAGCTTCCTAAACCACATTGCAGCTAAGTCTTTTAAATACAAAGGGAAACATCGGGCCATCACTTCCTCCGATGCCCCCAGCACCTCCATGTGTCTGGTGTACCTCATCAAGTGATCAGTTGGGTCCGCCTTACCATCATATACCTCCACGCTAGGTAGCTTGAACTTAGGTGGATTCTGAGCCATCCTTATTTCCCGAGCGAACGGACTCCTATTCACTCCTTCCAAGCCTCTGTTGGTCAAACCACCCCGCACAGTTCTTCTGATGATTTCCACTAATCCAGTATTGTCGGTTGGGGGTTGCCCCTCATGCCCCCGAGGGAACTCTGGCACATATTCCTCGTGTGGCTCACTAGCAGCAACGTTAGCTCTAGCTTGTTGAACTCCTTCCAAAGGTCCTCCTGTGTTGGATCCCGTGGGCTTGCTCCCAAGCCCTTGTTGATTGTCTTCTGGCTCTGTATCTCGTCCTCCATTGGGTTCCACGACCCCTAGTCCCCTGTCCTGCATCCACAGTGGCTGTAGCTGTTCCTAAGTTCTGCATCCCTGCAGCTCTCATTTGCTCAAAGAAAGTCTACATCATTTCCTGTTGGTTCTTCAACAATCTCTCTTGCAAAGAATTTGCCATAGCCTCCATTTCATCACGGGTTATGTAGATTGAAGCCTGTCCTTCCCCAGCTCCGGAGGATGCTTGTTGAATTCCTTCCTGTTGGCTTCTCTCAGCCCTTTGCCTTCTACTATTTTTCCTAGTCATTGTCCTTGAATCCAAACTCTTTAAAATCTCCAAATCCAACTTTCAAGTCCGATGTAGCGGGTGCTAGTTGTTTTCTCAGTGAAAGCACCAAAGTGTTTGCGCCAAAATTGGTCACAAACCCCAGATACCGTGAAAGAACCAGTGTATGAATACAAATCAACAATATTCAAACACAAATAACAGATCTCAGCAAATAATAAGCAGCAAATCAAAAATAACGAGCAGTGACACAAGTTTTATAGTGGTTCGGCTGTCTCCGGCCTACGTCCACTCCAAAGTTTTATCCTTTTTATTAATTATCCTTGCTGGTTACAAGTGATTACCGCAGTTACAAAGTCCAAATGCGAAATCAATGGTAGAAATGACGATATGGAATGATTCTGGCAGCGTCCGGGCGTGCTTGTTCTCTTCAAATTCTCCGACCCCTTTTCTGAATGACCAGGGGCTCTATTTATAAGCGTAGAAGGCTGATATTTCTCCTAAAAACCCGGTAGACCGCTTCTGGCACGTGAGGGGGCCCATAGGCCCAAAATCTAGAGATCCGGGCCCACATCAGGATCGATTCGACCCTTGGTTCGAATCGATCAAGGAAATGTCCAATCGTGGTGAAATTTGGTGTGAACACTCTTCAACATGTATGTAAGCTCCTGTAAAAATATCATTGCATTTGGATCAGCGGTTTGGAAGATATGATGGATTCGAATTTGGGGTTGTCCGTTGCCTGTGGCCTTCGAACCCATGCTTCGAACCCATGCTTCGAATCCATCCAAAGCGCGTGCGTATCGATGACATGGCGCTATTTCTCTGGGTCGATCCACCTTTGTCGCCGTGTTGAATGCTTCCCTTCCTAAAGACGCGTTCGTATCCATTTTTCACGCTTCGTCCTTATCCATAACTTTACAACGGTCATGCTCGTATCCATTAACTCGTGTCTCTCTTCGCATCTGTCCCAGGAGTTCACTTCGAATCGATCCCACGTGATATGGTCGACTCGAAACGAGTATGGGGACATCGATACGAAGTGGTCGTGAAGGATGGATACGAACGAGGCCTCACCTGATGGATTCGAACGAAGCTCTCACCTGATGGATACGAAGTAACCGAGTCGAAACCATGTCGATCGATACGAAGTGTATCGATTCGAAGCCATCACTTCCTGATCGATACGAGGTGTATCGATCCGAACCATCCTTGCGCCGTGCCTTTGATCGATGCGAACCTGATGGGTTCGAATCCGATGGATTCGAAACGAGCACCACCTTCACCCCTTGATGGATTCGAACAGCATGACTTTCCTACCTTGCATCGATCATAACTCCTTCATATGAACTCCGATTAACCTGAAATTTGAAACATAGCCTTTCCTAATCCTTATCATCATCTCCAATCAATTTCATCCCGATCGGAGTTCAACCAAATTTTGATGACATCGATCGCCGCCTTGCTTTCAATCGATCTCCAAACCCCATATCCATCATCCCTTGCCAATTTGTTGATATTCCAGTTTTGACCAAAAAGTGGGATAACAAAGAGCGCAACCTAGATCTGCATTTTTTTAGATTTGGGACTCGGAGCATCCAGAATTCAGTGGATAATCCACGGCCGTTCATATAAGGTTGTTGGATCAGACGGCGAATCGTCTTCCTAGCGATGATCGGACGGCGTAGGGTGGTGGAGTTCATCGAGTAGTGATCATCCATGGTCATAGTTCTTATGTTTGGTCTCGGAATCACCTGGAAATGGTGTTAGAACAGTCGGCAGCGGCGTGATGACCAGAAGGGACTGAAGTTGGTCGCAACCCATGGCCGTCGGGGTTTTGGATGGTGGAGCCAGTGGAGTTGGTCGATCGTGATGGATGTCAACGATGGAGGCGCGGTAATTGGTCGATGATCGACAGCTGTTCTCGAGTAGGGTTCGAATGTGATTCGTATCGCATATTAGGGTTCGCATGGAAATTGGCGCTGACGTGGTAAGTTATTTTTATTTTTTTTATTTTTATTTTAAATAGTTTAACTTCTGACGATCATAACTTTTACGCACATGCTCAGATTCACGCGCGGTTTTCTCCGCTGTGATCGTATCGAAATTCTAAACTTTATGAAACTAGTTTGGATGAATTCGAGACTGTTGAATTTTGGGCCTTGCTTTGGATTTCAATTCGATTTGAAATCAAAAGGTGAGTGTTTTGACCCACTCACAACTACTAGATTATCTTATGTTAGTTAAATTGAATTTATGATATGATTAGAATTTGATTGGTTGATGTTTTGTATATTTGAATTGCCATTCCAGTTACAACCGAATTTTGTTGAATTTAATCGCTATTTAATTTAATATTGAATTTTAAACTGCCTGTTAATACCTGTTATTGATGATCAGTAAATTGTTGTTATTTATTTGTTGATCTGAAAGATGATTGTGATGGATGTTTGATTGTAAATATTGGATGGCTGGATTTTATATTTATATTGTTATTACACTGCAAGTTCCCATAGCTTATTGTTAGAAAATCCCTATGGGTTCAAATGATACATACCCGAACAATCTATAGATTAGGGAAAAATCATTATGGGTTGAAATGATAAACTCGAGCGATTTTATGGATTTTATTTTAATTCGAGATTGCAGGTTGAAATGATATATACCCGTAAATTTAAATATTGCTGGTTGAAATGATATACATCCGCATCACTTGACCATAGGGTAGAAAATTATATACGGACACTGGATTGGTTAAATTAAATGATTTTAAATCCTTAAAATTTGAATTCAGTTAAATGATATTTTGAAATAAAATTTGATTTGTATAAACTAAATTATTTTCAAAATCCAAGCTTTAAATATGAAATTTGATTTGGTTTAATGAATTGTTAAAAAGAATAAAATGGAAATTTCGATGTTGAATTTTAAAAATAACTGAAGTTGAAGTGGATTAAAATTGTAAGTTAACTACAGATTAATAATCAATATAAATTGAGATGGTTTAATAAAAAATGAATTGAAAGTTTAAATTCGAGTTGGTGATTTGAATTCTGGATATGGTCCAGATTTGTTGAAAAGGCGAAAATATTTTATTTTGGTATCGATTTCAAACTTAGTTATTTAATAAATAATGTTCAAAGATTTATATTCTAAAAATCCTAATTTTTAAGACTTTTTAAGTACTAAACTAATTTAATCTATTTTCAACTATTTTAATCAAGTTAAACTATTTAAATTTATCTTAATTTATTTCAATCTATTTTAACCTATTTTAAACGAATTACCCATTTTAATATATTTTAAATCTATTTATTCTATTTTAAATCTATTTAATCTATTTTAAATCTATTTAATCTATTTTAAATTTATTTAATCTATTTAATCTATTTTAAATTTATTTAACCTATTTTAAATATATTTAATTTATTTTAAATCTATTTAAACTATTTTAAAACTCTTTAAACTATCTTAAATCCACCTAAACTATTATACTCTATTTTTAAAATATAATCTATTTTTAAACTATTTTAATCTATTTCAAACTATTTTTAAACTATTAAAACTATTTTAAAGTATTTAAACTATTTCTACATATTTTAAGCTAATTATGACTATTTAAACTATTCCCTGAATTTTAGACTTTGTAAAGTTGAGGTGTTTATATTTAAATCCTTGATTTAAGTGGAATATGGTTAAATGATATTATAACCAAAGTTTGGACTTGAAATGATATTTTCTAGTGAAATAATATATTCTGAGTAAATATGATGATTTTAAATTAAGGGTTTAACCTATTTTGGAAAGTATGAATTTGAAAGAAAATATGATTTCGAAAGTGATATGATTTTGAAAGTGAATAAGTTTTCGAAAGTAAATATGATTCCGAAAGTGATATGATTTTGAGAATATGGTATTTTGATATCAACTATGAAATGGTTTTGGAAATTTAAAATAGCCATCCGATGTGAAATAAGCATTTGGTCCGTTGTTAAAGAGACCGGGATCAGATATTGGCATACTCTCTACCAATACCACAAACCACTTTAACAACTATGTACGTGGTGGAGTTTCTAGAATGAAGTAGGATGGTTTGGCGAACGATTCTGTATGAGGTATTTACGTATCCCCGACTGTCGTAAGTCAGCTTGATGTGAATAAACAGGAGCCACGATAGGGCAAGTGAGGTCGCTTCTCCTATCTCGCACATTTCTTCGATACCATATTATGACTTTGTGATTGATTTGGTGTCCACCCCTCGATTTGATTTTGGGAGTGTGTCCGAGGTGGGTGGTAGTGGTTGTTATGCGTTACCACCAGTTCGGATCTACAAAACAGTAGTATCCTACCTTGGGCATTACCTCGCATACTTTGTCACATGCCTTATTGCATCCACTACGAGTTTGTTTTGTACCGTACCTATGGAATGCCCTCTGGGTAAACTATTAGTGGAGCTTACGATATTGTAAAGACTATGGGAATATATAAAATGTGTTAAGGGGGATATGGGTAATGCCTTAATGCTATTTTAATATTTTACTTTACTGTAGACATATTATAATAGTGTATTATACTACATAGTGGATAGTTTAACAGATTCTTATGAGAAGGTAATCCCAAACATCTCTTAAGTTATTGTGCTCACGTTAGATACTGGATAGGAGATGTCAAAACCTGTAAACATCTCTAATGCCATTACACTCATATCTATTTACTGTTGATTTAACTTACATAAGATCTTTTAGTTCTGATTCGAGTGTTTTGTCTTTTCAATCCGCTTAGGTCAGTTTGAGCTTTTCAGTGTCGAAGACTGCTTTGGAGGACGAAGACGGAGATTTGTATACTATTATTTTATTTTTTCCACTGCATTATGTTGTTCCACTGCATTATTTATTTATTACTGCTATATGTACTCTGATCTGTATGGTAAAATGTAATCAAATGTTGATTGTAAAACAGCTTCATGAATTGTTTATTTGATTATTATATTTTATTGTTCCGCTGTGAAATTCTATGTTTTTCTTATTTCTTTCTCTTCTTTTTCTTATTTACCCCATAAAAATCTCTCCTTTTGAATGGTTTGAGTCTGACAAGTATGGTTTATTATCGATTTAAACCGTCTAAAACGGTGGATCGTTACATTTGGTATCAGAGCTTTGATTTAGCGATAACCTTAGCTTTGTGGTGTCTGACTCATTAGTATTTAGGGTAGTAATGCCTTAGAATGATTCGTTGAGTGTATAAACATGAGAGAGCGTATTTGTTAGTATTGTAAAATGTTTTTATATTAGGTTAATTCGTTCTGTTTAGCATTTGCAAATTCTAGTCGATACAAGGGACGTTATGACATTAATAGGGATTTCTAAACACTTAATAGGGCAGACTGACACAATATTATTTTGAAATATAGGTAAATGAAATAATTTTACCTATTATTACAGTTTGTATATAAAATAAAATAAAAATTATAAACGATATTTAGATGTAATACGTTGTTTGTTAGGAAGTGAAAATTTTATAAATATTGGTTCCAAATAGGATTTACAAATAAAGTATATATAAATTGGAAGAACTTAAGTTCCAAGGTTTTGAAATTATTTTCAAAAGATTTTGGAATACAATATTAGTAGTATTCGAAAGTATTTTGGATACAAATATTTTAAGTATGATTTGAAAGAAATATTTAAAAGAATTTTGGAAGGAAATAAGTTCTGTGCTCCACTCCTTGTGCTGGAAAATAATTTCGGTAATGAGTGCCCGTATCATCGACGTTCATTTTCGATTTTCAAAGTGAAAAGGCCACTGTAGCAGTTTTACTCCATATTTGTTTTGATGAATAAAAATTAATTTCTAAATATGATTTGATATATAAAAGATATGAATATATGTACACATTTTGAAATGTTTTAAATAGGAAACCCAACAATTCAATTCTTTTTTGTAAATTTGAAATTTCAAGTATTATAATGAACGAAATCTTGACTATTTTATTAATCGGAAACTTCTAAAAGAAAAGAAAAATTAAGAGTTAAGTGATAATGAAATGTAAAGAAATTGAAGTTTGTCACCTATAAATTAAAAGGATATGAAATTTAGCAAATGTAATATTTGAACATTCTGTTAACTAGATGAATAAGATAAACTTGGGTAACATTCAATTACATACTAAGAGACATATATATACCAAATATTAAAATTTGAAATGTTAATAGAAATATGTGATAGAATATTATACAAGTAAACTTAGGAAATGAAAGTCTTCAATGGAATTAAGTTTATAAATGAAGAATTAAGATGTATAAGAATGTTATAAAGTTAAGTTAATAATTTGAGATGCTAGTAATTAAATTTAATAGAAAAAAGTGAACGCTGAAAGCATGTAATTATAAAATTAAGTTAATGATTGAAGCCATTTATAAAGTAAAAGTGAAATAGTAAAAGTGAATATTATATATGAAAGGAATAAATGTGAAAAGAAAAAGGATTAAATTTTAAGTATGAGTTGCTTCACAAATGAATATTTATATAAAAGGGAAATCAAAGTAAATAATAAATGTGAAGTAAACTGAAATAAAATGTATGTAATCCTTCAATAATGAACTCGTTGATTATTTTAAATCATTGAATGAAAATAATTTATATAAGTAATTGAATGAAAATTTAATGAAAATGGCATTGTATGAATAAATGGGAAACGAACTTTTGTAAGAATGAATGTAAATTAATGAAAATAGGCTTTGTATGAATGAATGAAAATAAACAAACAGTAAATGATATGAAAAGAATTTGTAAGAATAAACTTAAGGACATTAGAAATTATTGGTTGTTTGGCTTATGAATGTTTGGAAAGGATACTTTGACTGTATAAAGATTTATAAATAATCTATTCAGTTCGATTAAGACTATTGAGTGATGGTATACTTAGTAGTTATTTATAATTTTTATACAATTAAAAGTTCTGAACCCAAAAAAAACATTTGTTTTGGTTGCTATGGATGGATGGTTGATTACTTGGACTGCATGTGATGATGGTATGGCTTTGTTTGCAAGTGATTATTATTATGTTGTGTTGATTGTTTTGCTATCAATTGAAACAACTTAAATATTTATCTTTTATATAATTATTAACTTCTTTGGATTTTATAAGTGAAATGCAGGTTATGCAAGTAATAGCTACTGCTTTACATTTCATAAATTAGTTGTTTGCCCAACAAATAGATACGTTTTTGGATTACGGTTTTATAGCGATATTATATTGTTTTTCCCGTGGTTTGGGATATTTTATTTGAAATATGATATATGTATTGTTATTATTGGTATTATTATTTCTCCTACACTTCTCCATACAAAGGAGACGCTACCGAAATTTTCCATGAATTTTGGGCCTAGAAATTTTTTGTGTAAAGATATTTTCAAACTTTTATTAACTTGAATATGAAAGGATTTAATTATATATAAATTGATATATTTTATTTAAATGATTTAATTATGTAAATTAATTGTTTATAAATTGAATACTTTGCATAAGATATATTAATTCCTTATTTTTCCTTTTCGAGGAAGAAAAGTTTTGATTGGGGGTGAGTGTAACGACCCATAACTTTGGATAACTAAAATATTGAATTTATAAGATTTTATAATTTAATATTAAAAGAAATTAAAATTTCTGATTTATTAATAAGAATAATAACTAGAATGAAATTTACTGATGTTAATTTACGGCAATTGATAATTATTGTAACGCAATTTTAATAAGTTGAAATAATTGTAAACATATTGGTTATAGATTGTAAAATAAGGAAATAAATTAAAAGTTATATTAATTGATGAAATAATATGTAATCAACTGTAATTGGATAAAACCAGTGTTGTGTAAGTATTTATAACACTTGATTGTAGATAATAAACTTATAAATGTGATTAAATTAAGAAAAGTGTGACAATTGTAAATTATTACTCGTTTATTTAATCTGTTGAATTAAATTTGAAATCATTTGCAATTAAATGTAATTAAATATTATGTTAATATGTATTAAAACGATAACTGTAGAAAATGAATGTAATAGAATGTATAGTAATGTCAATTATATTCATAAAACGATAATTGATTTAATAATAAGAGTGAAATCAAGATAAATGAATTTATTTGGATTTTAAATGATAATTAACAAATTTATTACAGATTAGTGCAATATCTAACATTGGATCGATATGGAAATTTGTTTTAAAAGATTATAAATTATTAGGTAATCAAAAATGGTACAAAAAAATTAATTATCAAATTTGGATTGAAAAGGGTGATTTAATTAATTTAATAATAATTTATTTAATTAACGTGAAAATAGCCATTTTGGCCACTATCTCGAATTTCCACAAAACCAGTTTGATCGGATCTGTAAGGGTGAATTATTGTAAGATTTCAAGTTTCGTAGCGACAGGACTTGACGTTTGATCGTACGGGCTTGAAACGCGTAAAAATCAATTTAATTGAATTCAATTTGAAATAAGCTGATTTAAAAGGATAACTTCTTAATAGATGGAACTAGGACTTGAAACTTGTTTCCTTGAGTTTAAAAATATCGAAAATATCTATTTTGATATATGGGATGACCTACTTTCGTTTTGGAAGCAGAATGGACTTTTCGGATCGTTATTGGCGTTCGTACAAATTCGATACGCATTCATTTTCTTCTCGGGCTTTGTTCATATAAATAGCTTTGTTTCTCAAACCCTAGTAGTCTTTCAGTCTCTCTATACATACAATTCTATGGCAGAAAAATATTGTCAATTACAAACCCTATATCCAATTTCAAAATCAATTTAAAAATTCAAACTCTCCAAACCTTAGCATATTATAACCGTTTCGAAGCTCTCAAAGAGCGCAACCTAGATCTGCAGCTAGTTTTTCGATTTGGATCTCCACACACCCATAATTTGGTGGATAATCCATAGTTATTCATATCATGTTGTTGGAGCGAACGGTGGATCGTCGCCCTGGCGACGACCGGAGGGCATGGGGCGGTGGAGTTTGTCGAGTAGTGATCATCCATGGTCGTAGTTCTTCTATTTAGGCTCGGAATCGCCTAGAAATGGCGATAGAATGGCCGGTAGTGGTGTGATGACCATAGGGGACTGGAGTTGGTTGCGACCCATGGCCGTGGGCGGTTTTGGATGGTGGAGCCAGTGGAGTTGGTTGATTGTGATGGATGTCGACGAGGGAGGTGCGGTAATTAGTCGATGATTGGTGGCTGTTATCGAGTAGGGTTCGAACGTGGTTCATATCGCGTATTAGGGATCGCGTGGAAATTGGCACTGATGTGGTAAGTTATTTTTATTTTATTTATTTTAATTATAAATAGGTTAACTTCTACCGACCATAGCATTTACGTACTTGCTCGGATGCACGTGCGGTTTTCTCCACTGCGATTGTATCGAAATTCTAGACTTTATGAAACTGGTTCGGACGAATTCGGAGACTATTGAACTTTGAGCCTTATTTTGGATTTCAATTCGATTTGAAATAAAAAGGTGAGTGTTTTGACCCACTCACAACTACTAGATTATTTTATGTTAGTTAAATTGAATTTATGATGTGATTAGAAATTGACCGGTTGTTGTTTGGTATATCTAAATTGTTATTCTAGTTAAATCTGACTTTTATTGAATTTAATCGCTATTAATTTAATATTGAATTTTAAATTGCCTATTAATACGTGTTATTGATGATCAGTAAATTGTTGTTATTTATTTATAGATCTGAATGATGATTGTGATGGATGTTTGATTGTTGATATTGTATGACTGAATGTTATATTTACATCGTTGTGGGTTGAAATGATAATCCCGAGCGATTTTATGGATTTTATTTTGATTCGTGATTGTGGGTTGAAATGACATATACCCATGAATTTAATTTATTGCGGGTTGAAATGATATGTGTTCGTATCACTAAACCATTGGTAGAAAACTATATAAGGACAACGGATTGGTTAAATTAAATGATTTTAAATCCTTAAAATTAAGTTAAATGATATTTTGAAATAAAATTTGATTTGTATAAACTGGATTATTTTCAAAATCCAAGCTTTAAATATGAAATTTGAGTTGGTTTAATGAATTGTTAAAAAGAATAAAAAGGAAATTTTGAAGTTGAATTTGAAATATAACTGAAAATGAAGTGGTTTAAAAATTGTAATTCAACTATGGATTTATAACCAACTTAAATTGAGATGGTTTAATGAAAATTGAATTGAAAGTTTAAATTCAAGTTGGTGATTTGAAATATGGATATGGTCCAGATTTGTTGAAAAGGCAGAAATTTTGATATCAATTTCAAATTTAATTATTTTAATATATAATGTTCAAAGATTTATATTCTAAAAATCCTAATTTTTAAGGTTTTCAAATTATTGAATTAATTTAATCTATTTTCAACTATTTTATCAATTTAAACTATTTCAGTTTATCTTAATCCATTTCATTTATTTTAACCTATTTTAATATAATTACCCATTTTAATCTATTTTAAATTTGTTAATCTATTTTAAATCTATTTAATCTATTTTAAATTTATTTAATCTATTTTAAATGTATTTAATCTATTTTAAATTTATTTAAATTATTTTAAATTTATTTAATCTATTTTAAATCTACTTAAACTATTTTAAACTCTTTAAACTATCTTAAGACCACCTAAACTATTTTAATCTAATTTTAAAATATTTTAATCTATTTTTAAACCATTATTAAAGTATTTAAACTATTTCTAACTATCTTAAGCTAATTATGACTATCTAAACTATTCTTTGAATTTCAGACTGTGTAAATTTGAAGTGCTTATATTTAAATCCATGACTTAAGAGAGAATATGGTTAAATGATATTATAACCCAAGTTGGGATTTGAAATGATATTTTCTAGTGAAATAACATTTCTGAGTAAATATGATGATTTTAAATTGAAGGTTTAACCTATTTTGGAAAGTATGGTTTTGAAAGAAAATATCATTTTGAAAGTGAATAAGATTTTGAAAGTAAATATGATTCCGAAAGTGATATGGTTTTGAAAATATGATATTTTGATATCAATTATGAAATGGTTTTGGAAATTTAAAAGAACCATCCGGTGTGAAATAAGCATTTGGTTGTTAAAGAGACCGGGATCAAATATTGTCATACTCTTTGCTAATACCGAAAACCACTTTAACAACTGTATACATGGTGGAGATTCTAGAATGAAGTAGGATGGTTTGGCAAACGATTTTATATGAGGTATTTACGTAGCCTTGACTCCCGTGATTCAGCTTAATGTGACCAAAACAGGAGCCATGTCGGGCCCAGTGAGGTCGCTTCTCCTATCAGACATATTTCTTCGATGCCATATTATGAATTTGTGATTGATTTGGTGGCCACCCCTCAATTTGATTTTGGAAGTGTGTCCGGGGTGGGCAGCAGTAGCTGTTATGTGTTACCACCAGTCCGGATCCGCAAAACGGTAGTATCCTACCCCGGGCATTGTCTCGCATGCTTTGTCACATGCCTTATCGCACCCATTATGAGTTTGTTTTGTACCGTACCTATGGAATGCCCTTTGGGTAAACTAACGGTTTGGTGAAGCTTACGGTATTGTATAGACTACGGGAATATATAAAATGTGTTAAAGGGGATATGGGTAACACCATAACGCTATTTTAATATTTTACTTAACTGTAGACATATTATAATAGTGTATTGTACTACATAGTGGATAGTTTAACAAATCCTTAGGAGATGATAATCCCAAACATCTCTTAAGTTATTGCGCTCACATTAAATACTGGATTGGAGATGTCAAAACACGTAAACATCTCTGATGCCATTACACTCATATTTATTTACTGTTTATTTAATTTACATAAGATCTTTTAGTTCTTACTCGAATGTTTTGTCTTTTCAATTCGCTTGAGTCAGTTTGATCTTTTCAGTGTATCGAAGACTGCTTTAAAGGACGAAGATGGAGATTTATTTACTATTATTATATTATTTCCACTACATCATGTTGTTCCGCTGCATTATTTATTTATTACTACTATATGTACTCTGATCTATATGGTAAAGTGTAATCAAATGTTGTTTGTAAAACAGCTTTATGAACTGTTTATTTGATTATTATATTTTATCATTCCTGTGAGATTCTGTGTTTGTCTTATTTCTTTCTCTTCTTTCTCTTATTTACCCCATAACAATCCTCCCTTTTGAATGGTTTGAGTGTGACATGTAAGATTTATTGTTGATTTAAACCTTCCAAAAAGGTGGGTCGTTACGAAATGGTTGCATGAATCTTATGGTTTTTATGTCTTAATGACTATAGGAGAAGAGCGGGAATCAGAACTACATAGGCATGATTCCCTTAAAGGGTGTACGCTGGTGGTCTTTTTCTATGCAATAGCCACCAGATCCCTTAAGTTGGGTTAGGGTGTATAGAAACAGGCACGGTCTAAAAATAGTTGAAATATTTTCCCTTTTTATTTTGTCTATCTTTACAGGTGTGTAGTAGCAAATAGGAGCTAAAGAGGGAATGGAATGTGGATGCAGGCTATGTCATGGGTGGTTGGTTGGTATATTCTTTTATTCCATTGTTTTATTGATGTTGGATTCCACTGTGTAGTACTGTGGAGCTATGACTAGACTTGTATTCTTAGAGACATTATTAGAGGTTATTTTGGAGATGAATAAACTCTTTATTTCAGTTCTTATGTCGTCTGTGAACTTGTTACACTCTGATGTTCTAATTTAAGGTTCATTTGACTATATCAGTATTTTGCCTGTTTTACGTTTATGTTATATTATATTTTATCTGTGCGTAGTGAGCATTATGATCTGCTATCATACTACTACAACCTTCAGGGTGCTCAAAAATCATTGTCACCATAAATGATAAGTAACACTTTACTAATTATATCACATATATAACCTAACATACTTTTAACTAATCTCTGAATCATCTTTATGACCATGAGGATAATCAACTGTAATGACCCGTAAAATTCGATAATTAAATTGGTTAAATTAATAAGACTCTTGTTTTTAAATTTAGAAAGAAATAAACAAAAAATATAATTTATAATGAATTGTTAACTATGTTATCAGATTTAAAATTGATTGAGTAAAGGTTGAAATCAAATTTAAAACGATTTACTAATATAAACTTTAATTAACTGGATCTATTGTAGTAAATGGAATTTAATATTACATCATTTGAAATTAAGATAAATATGAATAATAGTGCACTATGGTATAAACCATGATAATTGTACCGTAAAATGAAATTGATTGAATAACTAAATTTATGCAAATCCCAATTAACTGAAACAATTGTAAGGTTTTAATTGATTGTAATTTGTAAATTGGGAAATAGATTCAAAGTTATAATTAATTGATGAAATAATACGTAATAAGTGCAATTTGATAGAATCAATGTTAGTACAAATTAAAGCAATAATTGGGAATCATATTTATGAAATAATAACGAGAATGCAAGGTAAACATTGCTAATTAAAGTTGATAATTAATGAATTTATTAAAATTGAAGGTTAAACACTGTAGTTGTGAATTGATTAACTTTAAATTGATATGGAAATTGGTGATTGGATAAATCTGGTGTTGGGTAAGTAACAATTGATGCAATAAAGGATGGAACCAAGGTAAATTAACTAATTGGAATTGGAAATAAATTTTAATAAATGTAAATAAATGTTTCAATAATGTGAAATGTAATACAATGTTTAAGAGTATTTAAATTGGGTATATTAAGGTAATGAATGGAAAAATAAGGTAACTTAGTTTAAAGAGTAGTAATGAACTTAGTAAAAAGATTTGATTTGAAATAAATCAATCCATTGTAATCAAATTTATAATAAGTGTAATTATTGTAGCAATTGAAATTAAATGTTATACAATTGAAATAAAGATAAAATTGAAAAATGTTAATGTATCAAGATATATACCAATGTAATTGGTACCTAAGATGATAATATGATAATTATTTGAATTAAAAGAATGGGAGTCATGATTTATTTATTTATTGGAATTTAAAGTTAAATAATTGGATGTATTGCAAATAAGTAGAATTTAATATTAAATTTTACGTTAATTAAAATGAAGATGGAATGTGAGAATATTAATGTAATAGATTTTGAATCCAATATTAATTTCATCCGTTGACAGTAATGAATTGAATAATAGAATGAAAGGTAGATTAAATAGAATTTTTGGAAATTAAATTTATAATTTTTGAATTTAATGAAATTTAAGTTAATACTGAAATTGATAAATTAATCAACTCTAAATTGACATTTTAGTTTGTTTTAATCATTGTAAATGATTGAGAAATCAAAAGTGCTGAAATTTGTCAATTATCAAATTGGAATTGAAATTTTGATTTAATCAATTTTTTTTTAATTTATTTAATTAATGTAAAAATAGCCATTTTGGCCACTGACTCGGATTTCGACGAAACCAGTTTCATCGGATCTGTAACGGTGAATTATTGTAGAATTTCAAGTTTCATAACGATCGGGCTTGTCGTTTGATCGTATGGGCTTGAAACGTCTTGAAATCGATTAATTGAAATCAATTAAAATCAATTTGAAATAATTTAATTTTTTCATAACTTCTTCATACGATGGAATTTGGACTTGAAACCTGTTCGATTGCTTTTAAAATATTTTAAAACATCTATTTTGATATATGAGTTGACCCAATTTCGTTCCGAAGTCAGAACGGGCTTTTCGGGCCATTTTATCGTTCAACGCGCAAATCAATCGTGTCCATCTTTTCTACTTCAGCTTTGTCTATATATACCATGTTATAAACCCTAATTCATTTCTTATTCCTCATTTCCGTACTTTCTATTAGCTCCTCTTTCCCATGGCTGCAAACCCTAATTCCCAAATACAATTCCAAATCAAATCCAAAGCCAAAAATTCAAACTCTCCAAACAATATCATATTTTATATCGTCGGAAAGCTCTCGAAGAGCGCATCTTAATTCTATGATTCATTTTTCGTGCGAAACACGGTTTGACTAGGAATTTGCCGTTTATTCATGATCGTTCATCGTGCCACGATCAGCTGTGTCAGATCGTCAAATCGAGGTTACAGTCGCGTGGAGGGAGACGAGTGGAGTGCATCTGTGTCATTCCTCATGTTGATTGATGGTTGGATGGTCGCATAAAATTCCTTTAGGGTTCGGCTAGCCCTAAGTGGCGGCGGCGGCTGAAGCCTAGGTGGGGGGGTCGGACCTTGGCGGCAGGTTGAGGGGAACTCGGCGAGCCTGGTGGTAGCATCGGCATGACGTAAGGAGGTCGAAGGCATGGGTTATCGGCGGTCAACGCGGGAGTTTTGGAGCTGTGCGTTTTTGGGTTCATTCTCTGCTAGTTGTGTGCGTACGTGAGAGGAGAGATGGTGACGTGGCTGAAAGTGTGTGGTGAGTTAATTTTCATTTTATTTTATATTAATTTAATTTCGATTCGCTCTAACTAACATAACTTTCACATACGAGGTCCGTTCAACACGCAGTTTTCTCCGCTAGGTTCATATTAGAATTTCGAACATTTGACGCTGGTTTGGATGAATTTGGAGACTGTCGTAAGTTTGGGTTTAAATTGTATTTAAATCAATTTAAATTCAAAAGGTAAGTGTTTTAACCCACTCACAACTTCTAAAATTTCTTATGTATGTTAAATTAATTTCTGATATGATTAGAAATTTATTTATTGCTGTTTGGTACATTTTTATCATTATTCCAGTTAAATTGAATTTATTGAATTAAATTGTTATTCCATTTATTATTGCATATAAACTGCCAGTTAAATTAATTTATTATTGAATATAAACAGTCGGTAATTACCTGTTATTTATTTCATGTTCTATATTAGTGTTATTGTTTGAATTGAATGATGATTGTTATAAATGGTTGATGATTGATATTGGATGAATGGATGTTGTATTATATATTATTATAAACTGAAAGTTGTTATGCATTTTATTTCATTCGAGATTGCGGATTGAAATGATATATAACCGTATTTTTATTTTAAATTGCGGATTGAAATGATAAATATCCGTATCACTTGACCATAGGATAGAAAATTTTATACAGACACCTGGTCTATATATAAAAATATTTTGAAATGATTTTTATGGCTTTGTAAAGAAATATATGATTTTATGAGATATTGATTTGGATATTTTATAAATGTTTTTCTATATATAGTTAAATTCTTGGTTTAAGCTATGAATAAAATTGTTTAAAGTATAAAATAAGTTTAATAATAAAGTTTGAGTTTATTGAAATATCATATGGATAAGTATTTGCTTAAATTTTATTTTATTATAGAGTTTATATTATTTTTTATAAATCAAGGTTGAGAAGATAGTTTTGAAATTGATTTGAGATTTTATTTAATTAGGAATTATATTTAATAAGAATCCATTTGGAACTTATTGAAATTGAGATTTTAAAAGAATACGGTTTTGTAACTTAATTCGGGTGTAAGGTGATTTAAGTGAATATATCAAGTCTAAATAAATTGAGGAATATTCATTTATTGAAATTGGAAGTTTTATTTAAAGGATATTGGATTTACTAAGAAAATATTTCAAAACTAAATAATAGTAAGGTAAATTTAGTGTGCGTGTATATATATATATGAATTATAAAATTTAGTTTTGAAATATTGAATATTTAAGCTTTGAAATATATTGAATTTGAAATGGTTTATTTTGTGGATCAAATCTGTTTTGAAATCGATATAATTTGGAATGGTCTATCTGAAAACCGAATTGAATTGAAATTTATGATTTGGGGATTTGGTTAGATTTTAAATTTAGATATTCGGGTTGTTCTGGAATTGATTTGTGAAATTTAAGAAGCTTGTTTATTTTATAGAATATTTTAATATTTAAACCATGTAAGGGGTGGAAGTTATGTTTCAAAGTTATAAATTTCAAAGTATTACGTTTTGGAAGTATTATAGTTTTAAGACTTTGGTTTTGAAATTTTATAACTTTGAAATACTATGATTTTAAAATGATATCATATTGATTTGGTTTTTAAAACGAAAAAGATATTGTATTTATATGGTTTTGAAATGGATAGTATATTTTGGTTTTGAAGTATAATTATTTTGAAATAACTGCGGTGTTATAATAACATTTGGTTGTTGAAGAGACCGGGATCGGAAGTTGTCATACTCTTTGCTAACTCCGAAAACCACTTTAACAACTGTGTACACGGTGGAGATTCCAGAATGAATTAGGATGGCGGCGGCGTTTCCTTTGAGGTAAATACGTGGACCCGACTCCCGTGAGTTGTCATAAGGTGGCTAAAACAGGAGCGATCGACGGGCTAAGAAGGTAGCACCTTTTATCGGACACATCCCTTCGATATTATACTCTAACTTTTGGATTGATTTGGTGGCCATTTTTGATTTTTGATTTGGCGGTGTGGCTCGAGGCGGGCGGTAGCTGCGCGTTACCACCGCCCTGAACCGTAATTGGTATATCTACCCTGGCATTGCCTAGTTTTGTCGTGTCACCTACCCTAACGCACCTTGTACGAGTTTGGTTTTGTAACATCCCGCCTTTTCGCACGGTTTAAATCGACACACGTGCAAATTCAAACCATACGAAAGGGCGGATTGTTATGGGGTAAATAAGAAAAACGAGAAAGAAATAAAAAAAATAGAATCTCACGGTGGAAGGATAAAATATAATAATCAAATATACAGTTTATAAAGCTGTTTTACAAAATATTCGATTATACGTATACATTTATCAGAGTTACACATACCAATAATAATGCAGCGGAACAATATGAGTATAGTGGAATATAATAAATAATAATAGAAATCTCTGTCTTCGTCCTCCAGAGCTAAAGTCTTCGATCCTGAAACGCTCGGACTGACCCGAGCGAATTGAAAAGACAAAACACTCGAGTCAGAACTAAAAGATCTTATGTAAATTAAATCAATAGGAATAAATATGAGTGCAGTAACTCAAAAGATTCTCGGGATTCACATCTCTTAAGGATCCGTTAAACTATTTACTATGTAGTATATTTCACTATTATAATAGTGTCTAATTGTAAAATAAACTTACTTTTAAATAGCGTTAAGGGGTTACCCATATAGCCCTTAACACAAAATATATTCTCATAGTCTATACAGTACCGTAATCTCCCCCGTACTGGGCGTCGTCAGAGGGCACTCCATAGGTATGGTACAAAGCCAAAATCGTATAAGGCGCGCTAGGGTAGGTGACACGGCACAACTAGGCAATGCCAGTGTTGATATACCAATTACGCTTCCGGGTCGGTGGTAACGCGTAGCTGCTACTACCGCCCACCTCGGACAACACCCCCAAATCAAAGAAATCAAAAGTGGCCACCGAATCAATCCAAAAGTCAAGTATAATATCGAAGGGATGTGTCCGATCAAAGGTGCTACCTCAATTAACCTGTCGATCGCTCTTGTTTTAGCCACCTTATGCTAACTCACGGGATTGGGTCCACGTATTTACCTTAAAGGAAACGACGCCACCATCCTACTTCATTCTGGAATCTCCACCGCGTACATGGTTGTTAAAGTGGTTTTTGGAGTTGGCAGAGAGTATGACAACTTCCGATCCCGGTCTCTTTAACAACCCAACGTTATTAGAACACCGCGGTCATTTAAAAATAATTATACTTTCAAACCAAATTAAAATATCCATTTCAAAACCATATAATACGATATCATTTCTAATTTAAGATCCAAATCAATATGATATCATCTTTTCAAATATATTTCTTTCCCAAAATCATAACACTTTAAAATTTATAAGAACATTTGGATTACAACTTTTCAAAACATAATACTTCGAAACTTATAGCTTCAAAACCATACTTCCAAAACTTAAATGATTTGGATATTCAACAGTATATAAAATAAAACAGTTGAATTCAAAATTTCTTTATAAAGTAAATAATTTCCATGGCTTTTACAATTTTATTCACTTTAAATTCTGTCTAAACTCGTAACTTTTTAATTCACTTTCAATTTAAATAAACACTTCAATTTCAATATTTTCAAACTTTGAGTACTTAATAAATTTCAAAACTAAGGTTGGGAATTTCTATTCAACAATTCATTGTCCTATTATTTAGTTTTGAAATGTTTACATAATAGATCCATAACCATTTAAAATAAAACTCAATTTATTAACACTAAATATTTCCTTCCATTATTTATACTAGAATTATTCCTTTAATTTATCTTGAATAAAAATCCAGATATAAATATCATACCTTTAAAATTTCAAGTTTAATAAGTTTTACATCAACTGATGGAGTTTAATTTTTTAAATAAGCTCAATTCCAAATAAATTTCCAATTTATCTTCCAATCTTAATTGGTTTAAAACATTAAAACTCTATATATATATATATATATATATATACCATATCTTAAACCTGTACTTGACCATATAATATAAATTATCAAACTCCATTATTCAACTTATTTATTTTATTTAACAGATTTTGTATATAGCTTAAATTCAAAAATTTAACTATATATATATAAAAAATAATATTTATATAATTTCAAAATTTAATATTTATTAAACTGTATCCTATCCAAACGATAGAAATCATTTCAAAAATTATATATATATACCGCGGTGCCTGTATAAAATTTTCTATCCTATGGTCAAGTGATACAGATATTTTTAATTTAATCCGCAATTTAAAAATAAATAAAATGCGATTGTATATCATTTCAAACCGCAATCCCGAATGAAATAAAAATGCATAATAACTTGCAATTAATATAAATAAACATCCATTCATCCATCAAAATCATACATCCATTTATCACATCCTCATCCAAATTCAAACAATCACATCAATAAATAATAATTAACTACTAACGGTTAATTTTTCAATAATGAGTTAAATAACTGTTTAACTGTAGTTTATATGCAATAATAAATTTGACAAAATTTTTAACTGGCAGTTTATATGCAAAATGAATTAAATAACAAGTAAATTATATGAATGCAAATTTACTGAGATAATGATGAAATATATGCCAAACAGCTATAAATAAATTTCTAAACACATCATAAATCAATTTAACAAACATAAGAAATTTTAGAAATTGTGAGCGGGTTAAAACACTCACCTTTATACGAATCTGAAAATAATAGACTTCTAATCAATAGCTTCGCTCTACGTTTCCTTAATCTTCTTCTTGATTGCTAGCTTTGTTCCATAATTTTTCTTTTATTTTGATTTACTTTAATTTCCCTTCTTATTATATTAATATATATATATATATATGTATGTATGTATGTATGTATTTATGTATGTATTTTTAAAAGGTTTGGAAAAGATTTGAAAAAGAAGAATTTGAAAAAGAAAAGGATTGAAATAAGAAGAATTGAAAATTGTAGAGAAGATCAAGATTTGAAAAGAAAGAAGAAAGTTTGAAATAGAATAAAACCTGAGAAGAAGAATATTTGAAGAGGAAGGAAAAATTAAAATGAGATACAATAAGGAGATTTGAAAAAGAAAAAGAAAAAAAAGGAGTAGAAGATTTGAATGGAGGCTAGGGTTTCATTTGCATCATATCATATTTATAAGGTTAGAGTTAGGTTTAGGGACAAAGAGATTTGAAAAGAGAGTCTGCTATTAATTAGAAATAAAGTAAATATGAACAAACTTGGTATTGAAATATAGTAAATATGAACAGCCTTTTTTTTTAAAAGTAGCAGGTATTAGAAAGAGGTAATTATTAATTAGAAAGGGAATGAATGTGGAGGGACAAAAATAAATGTCACGTTTTATTAGTTTGGTTCTAAATTAATTAAGTGCTAGATACAGAAAAGTTTGAATACATCTTATATGTTCATACTTTAACTGTGTGTCAGAATTGCTAAACATATATCAAGTACGATTAATTGGTGACAATATATAGGAATAAACAAGAATAAATGTAGATGAAATCACATAAGGATCTAATTGGGAAGGAGATAAAAGGTGACGACATTGATTAATTCCACTTTCCCACTTTAGCCAATTTTATTAATACGACATTTAATTATCATGCAAGTTGTATTATGACTAAAACACAGACAACAAACAATAAATTAATATGTATATAATATTACCTCACTTTTAAATTGTTTGATAATAATAATAAAAAATTAAATCATGCTTTAGCAATTTGAAATTAATACATTAAATGTTTATATGTATACACATGCACACAAACACACATACATGTGTGTATAAAGATTAAACCAAAGCTTATTAATTAATTCAAAGCATACTTCCATACCACATTAAATTGTTTAATGCATTTGTAAACTTAGGTATACTTGAAGTCAAAAATACATGTATGCATATAAATTAAACCTTTTTACCTTAATGAAATTTATTAAATTTTTTAACAAAACAAAAGCGGAACAGACAAATTAAGCAATATAGTAACAAACTTTTAAGATCCTTAAATAAGGACATTTGAGATAATAAATTAGGTAACAAATTTAAATATTGTTGTAATCAAAATCAAAGCTTAGATTTATTATCGAAAAATTGTTAAGCATATGTAAACTTCTATTATAATTTATTAGATTAAGAACAAAAAATTTATTCAACAAAGTATTCAAATTTCATGATATTTTCAATTCAAGATAAAGTGACCATATGTGTATACAATATTTCTGTTTCAACACAAATGCAAATTATATGTATATAACTTTCAGATCTAAAAAAATGCAATTTGGTTTAAGAGTTTAAAACATGGACCTATAATTAAAACATTCTATTAATATATACACAAATTTTTTTGTTTTGATTTATCAAATTAAAAGTCAAATTAATTCATTCAACAAAAAATTCAAATAAGTAAATAAATGTTGATTCCCATTCTTATTATTAAAACAATCATTATCTCATAAACATATTTACATTTGGTTACGTTTCATTACATTGATACTTCTGTTTCACCTTTATTCGTATTACTATTTTATTTCCACTAATTGTGTAATAACTACCAAATTCAACATATTGAAATTTGTCGATTTCACACATAAATTAAGATTTTAAATCCACTTACCTAATTTTCCTCGGCTCCATCCTTTATTACATCAACTGTTACTTTAATTTACATTAACCAACGTAAAATTAAGATTTATTTGTAATCGATTACCAAATTTTATTTTAACTCATTAAATAAACAAGCAACCTAAAAATTGCAACTTATGTGCTTTTAATTGCATTGACATTTAAACTTATTAGCTTATATCAACGCTATTATCATTAATTGCAAACGAATTACCAATTTTAGTCACCACCCTAAATAACTAACGTATATTAATCTACATTATTCCCAAGTTACAAATTTTGAATTAATTAATATTTATTATTATCGTTTCACTGATTAATTCAACATTTGCATTGGTTTTTCTTATAATAAATTTATTACCATTTTAAATACGTTTATTATCAACAACATTCCTTAAAATTACTTATCTATAATTATTGCATTGGTTTATTCAACAGTTACTTTTTATTTACTCATTTTCTATTTAAAACCAAATGTAACAATTTTTACACTTCCTTTATGTTATTAATTACCATTAAAGTAACGTTTATCATATACAATAAACATTGTGATTACTTACCTACATTGATTGCAAAATTTTCCATTTATTGCATATTACTTCCGGTTACTATAACATTGAATTCATTAATTTATTACTAATTATATCATTGCATTAGTTAATACAATATTCCCATTTGTTTTCTTATATTCAATTCCTTAGCCTATAACAATTTCCATTACTTTAAATAAATCGTAATTTCATTTCCATTGTTAATATTTATCTTTAATTTTAAATGTTGCATTTCATTTATTTAAAATTTTAGTATTTACTTATTTCTTCCTAAATTTAATTACAAACTCTTAATTAAATTAAGCAATTAATTTCTCAAAATTTACGGGTCGTTACAGGTTTCTCCCCTAACCCGTGGAGAATTTAGGGTAGTCTCCTGATCTGGAGATGCGCTGATACTGGATGGACTACTGGGACTATTATTATGTTATGGAGAATATTGGGTCACTCCTTAACACTATTTAAAAGTAAGTTTATTTTACTGTAGTCATTATTATAATAGAGAAATATCACTACATAGTAAATAGTTTAACGGATCCTTAGGAGATGTGAATCCCGAGCATCTCTTAAGTTACTGCACTCACGTTAGTCTCTGGATAGGAGATGTCAAATCCCATAATATCTCTGACGTCGTTCCACTCATACATTTATCATTGATTTAATTTACATAAGATCTTTTAGTTCTGACTCGAGTGTTTTGTCTTTTCAATTCACTCAGGTCAGCCTGAGCATTTCAGGATTTGGAAGACCGTATTCTGAAGGACGAAGACGAAGATTTATTATTATTTATTATAATATTTACTACATTCATACTGTTCCTCTGCATCAATTATTATTCTCTGGTATGTGTAACTCTGATTTGTATTGTATAAGTATAATCAAATGTTTTTGTAAAACAGCTTCATGAACTGTTTATTTGATTATTATATTTTATCGTTCCGCTGCAAGATTCTATTTTTTTTTCTTTTCTTTCTCTGCTTTTTCTTATTTACTCCATAACAGTCCGCCCTTTTGTATGGTTTGAGTCTAACGTGTGTGGTTTATTGTCGATTTAAAACGTATAAAAAGGCGGGATGTTACATCAACAATCATGAAGTACGTTAGATGCCCTAAACCCATCATTTTGTGATATCCTAAGGGATGTTATGTAACCTATGAGAGTGCTCAACAAAGTTATACAAACATTCTTACTTATTTATAGATGGTATAAACATCACAGCAACCACATATATGTAAGGTACCATATTGTATTATAAAAGATTATTATAGAGTATTATTTTATTGATTTAAATTCATAATTTAAAATAAATATTATAGTTTATTGTCAACTATTTAAGGGAGATGCATATAATAGACATAACTCATGGTATCAATATCTTTTATATATATATATATATATATATATATATATATATATATATATCCAATTCATACTCCCTTGAGTCTCATAGGTTTTATTTGTTTTATTTTTTAGCTCCCATTTTCTATATGCATACAACATATTTATACATTTACTTATTATAACATTTATAATTTATTAAGTTATATATACATATATATTATGTATTCTTCCATTAATCAAATAATTTAATTAATTTACAGATATAGCATTTGTATTTATTTATTTAAATTTAAAAAACTATTAAATTTTCATTATATAATTACTTTGTTCAAAAAAAATTGAAATAATTTTTTAATATTCAAATATGATATTTAAATCAATCGAAGATTCAAAAACACTTCTAAGTCTTTCACAAGGGCATATTTAAGAAACAAATCATTTCGACAAGCCAGGTAAAGGTCAGGAGATCTGGTGGTTTTCCACTCAAGAGTGGTTCTTTAATTAAAGTAACATTATCCTCCGTTTAAGCACATTTTCCTTAGACACTCGTATGCATTAACTTTTCTAAAAGTAACACCCTGTGTGTTGGTTAATTATTCACACAAACACAATGCGAGCTAGAAAACCATTATTGGATCTGGTGCATTGATAATGGGGTAAAAAGGGTGAATTTCCAAAATATTACCGTTCACTAAATTGCAAATGATATTTATGTTAGTTTGAATAACATTTTGCTTGTATTAAATCAAGTTTAGTATTTAATTAATAAATAAGTTTTGATAATTTATATAATTTAATTAAAATATTTTATATATTTAATGTCTAAAATAATATTTATTAACTAACTAATTTAAAATTAATCTATTTTATACTATAATACTGTATGATATTCATATTCATAATATGAACGTTGGAATAATATAAATATATAGAATATCCTAGAGGTGATGGAACTGGATCAGTCAGAACCAGGTGAAATAAGTTGATTTCAAAAAAGTTATATTTTTGGATCTATTGAACCTGTGAAGTCAAAAAGATTAGATCCAATCTAATAAATTTTTAAATAAAATCTTATTTTATTTAGTTTGGTTAAAGGTAATTTTACATTTAATTTAAATTCAAATATATAATAATGAATGTGTCAAATACATTCATATTTGTAAAGAGTAGGTACAACATATGAGCAGTGTACATAGTTAATATATATGTATATAGGTGTTAGGATTTCCATGCAACATAGATATTCAACCTTTATATATGTCTTTGTTGCCCACACTATTATTTTAAAACATGCAAACAATAGTAATATATGCATATACAAAGTTTGTTTACATTATACGTAATATGTTAAAAAGGATTTTACTAATAGACAAAAGATAACTTATACTTATAATAACAAGACAATTAATGAATTAAAGTAGGATTTATGAAGAAGGAAAGGTGGATGACTTTCCTTCTTCCTTTACTCATCATTTAATGCCATTTCAAATCAGCAATTAAACTCTTAAATGTGTATGCATATAAAATTAATTTTGATGATTCTGATATCTTAAATTCTATAATTAACAAGTATGAAAATAATTTAACTTGTTAATTCCTTTCATCGTTTTATCCCTACGAAATAATAAATCAACGCTCAGAAACTGTTTTTCTATAGTACGGTAAGTACCTCTTATTTTACTTACAAAATTCTAGTGTCCCAAGCTATGCATTTTGGCTACCGTAAGTTGAGCCTAACTATCGTAAGTTGATTTCATACAGCTATCACATGTTGATCCTAGCTATCAAAAGTTGGCCACTATCTAAGCCATCACATGTTGATTCTCCTAATTGAACCTCAACTAGCTATTGAAAGTTGATGGTTATATTAGTTGTCGAAAGTTGAGCTCTTATGAGCCGTTGCAAGTTGATAACGTCCCTAAATATCGTGCATTGAGCCCAAGTAGCTATCGCAAGTTAACCAATACCTAACTATTTCAAGTTAATAGCTATCTCGGGTTGAGCTATTAGGAGCTGTGCATGTTGATAGTTTAAATATATAGCGCAGATTAAGGGTCTCATAAGCTATCGCAAGTTGATGTCGCAATTTAAATGACACTTCTATAATTAACTTGAAAAAAAAATTATTACCATACAACGTAATTACTTTATACCAAACCATATTTGGGGTTGAATTCACATTGGTTAATATATACCTTTACAGTTTTCTTTTTAGAATTTGTTATCAATTAATCAATATCTTTTAATAATTAATTTTTTCCTTTACTAAATAATTCATTTTAAATTGAAATTTTATGGGAAATATCCCTAAATTCACCAAAACACCAATTTATTATATTTTGCCTCATATCAAAATATTTATTTTCACAATTTTAATAATTAATTTTCCCGAAATTAACCATTTTTCTAACTTAAAAATCCATATCAATTATGAAAATTTTCAAAAATTATGAAATTATCTTCATTTCGTCATTATGAACATCGTATTGATTTCATAGCTTTAGAACATGGTTAAAGCATGTTTTACCCTAATGCATGGCTAAACACTTTTCTTTGAATTTCTTACACATTCAAAATAACGCTTTAATCATCCAATCAAATTTATCATCATCAGAATCATTCACTCAAAAGAAAATCCAAGCCCAAATGGGTTAGGAAGGATTTCATGAAAAAAATTACTCGCCTTGGTTTAGAAAAAGCTTTGAAATCTTGACTTAATCTTCCTTCTTCTTAAATGAAAGCTTGAATCTCTCTTATCTTTTAATTTCCACTTCTCTGGATTTGAAAACAGTGGTCGGCCTTGTATAAGTTTCAGGGATTTTGTTTTGTAAAATGAGGTGAAGTAGAAGGAAGGAAATGTGACTAAGATAGGTATGGTAGTGATTTTGGCTTCGACTAATATTCATCCTTGCCTAATCTCACTAATATATTTCCCTTTATACAAAGCACTTATCATTTAAAAACCTAATGTATTTATTCTTATTAACTAAGCCGACTATAATTGCTCTAATTACTTTTGGTTCATTCGATTAACCTTTAATAGCATCCCACAATTAACCAAATCTCCCTTAGGCAATTCTTGCAATTAAATTATTTTATTTCCTTTTTTAATAATTTCTTATTATTTATAAATTTTATTTCAATTTCCCATATTATGTAACTCAAAATATGGGGTGGTACAGTCACCTCTCATTATAAAAATTTCGTCCTTGAAATTCTGATAGCGAAGAATATAAAATTAACACCCTGAAAGTGTAAAATCTTCATCACATAAATGCACACAAGTACAAAAGAGTACATTGGTACTCTACTAATGTAATATATCAATCATAAAACAAAATGCATTAGTGCAACTACTAACACATGATTGCATCATAACATTGATACACTAGTACCCTACTAGTACATATAATAAGCAAATAAAGCAACCTGCTATATACATGAATGCCTAAAACAACTCGGGATATATATCCCTAGTCCTATCCTCTACTCCCAGACACAATCTCCTTCATCGTCACTCCACTGAACATGAAAAAGTCTACCAATTTTGCTTCTTATCTCTTTCGTATCATGACCTATTATCCCTTTTGATCGTCTTAGATATGGCGAATCTGGCCCCATAGATAAGTCCTATTCCACCCTCGATTGTGTTACCAAATTTAGGTCATGGATACAATGTGATATATGAAAAACATTATGTACACCCGCCAAACTACTTGGTAAATTGACTCACTATGCATGTTTACCAATCCTATTAATCATTGGAAATGGTCATACATATCTAAGTGCCAATATAGCGAACTTGTTAGAAGTCGAGAAGCACACTCTAAAATGTTCTACATGATAAAGGCAGTTTACCAGCGTTGGAAAGGGATGGTTGACATGATAGATAGTTAAGATAATATAGCATATCCATTTACTAAGGGACTCGCTTGATTAGTTTTCAAGAATACGAATAAGATTCCATAGCTGACCTCGAGTGCAAGTGGGAGATTAATAGAGTTATGGATATACCCTAGGGGAAATTATGTAATTTGTTATATATATATATATATATATATATATATATATATATATATAACTTTATGACTGATCTAGTTCATAATAAAGGAATTTGGTTATATTATATACTTTTTATATAGTGATATAATTAATTAAGTGATTAATTTAAAGTATATAAGTAAGAAATTCCTTTAAAATATGTTATGTGTTAATAATTACATGGAGTTATTAGTGGATTGGCTACTATAAATGCTGAATGGCTTTGCCAAAAAACTTACATGGAGTTGTAATCATGAGAAAATTATCACAAAATAATATAACATATTATTTTAAATATTTCTAGTCAAGGTGTTTCGAGAAAGGATATTGATACATCCATTATATGTAAAGCTCTCCAAATATAGCACAGTGTGTTAATCATGGCTACTGGGGGCATCAAGGGGTCATATACAGATAGTTATTGGATAACTATATAATAACTCACTTGAGTCTCTCTTGTTGATAAATATAACTAAGGTCAAGTAAGAGATCTCAGAGTGATGATGTTACACGGTTCTCTCGACTTGAGAATACTATTGAACTTCAATGTAGGCACTCCACTTTTATTATAGTTGAATAACGATATGGCAACCATCGAACGATGGTAGTTGGGTCTGAATTGGAGCATTGGGAGTGATACGCTGTTCAATAAAGACTTTATCTCCTCGGTTGTATGAGGTTGGTATCATAGTTAAATATAGTCAACTCAAAGTCAAAACCTATGGTCAGAGTAGTATAGTTGATGATAATTATTATCATTGACCCGAGGACTTTCTGTTTGGATAACAAAGTTGAATGTTGATGATATTGGAATTTTAGCTAAAATCAAATTTCATAAGTCCTAAAGCGATATAGTTTTGATGAAGAGAATTGGTGTAAATAATCATTACTAAATGGTATGGCTTAATATCGTAATTGGATTTTACCGAAAAGATGTATAAGTAATAAATTCGTCCAAGTTATCACACCATTAGCTAAGATGAAGTGTAAAAATTAATATTCAAAATACTTGATATTAATCGCTGATTAAATTTACACCTGCGAGTCGCACAACCATATTCACGAATACTCCAGAATACCGCACGATGTATTTAATTTATAATTTTTATAGATAATTAATTTATATTTATGATATAAATTAATTGATTGATGTATTGGTGCCATTAGTAATTTTCTAGGTGCCATTAGCAATTAATTGGGTATATACATTAGCAATTAATTATAAAAGTTATATATTTACAAATTGATATATGGTATCAGTATGCATTTAAACTGGATTTAATTATAATTATTACTAAATGGGTTTGAAGTGATTAGGGACCCAAGAAGCTCTAGTTATGGTTGGCTTAAAGTGTAGTAAGAAAGGTTCAAGAATTGAATATTAGACTAGACTAGGTAAAAAATGGATTAGAAAATTAAGGAGAATAGTTTTCTTTAACTCTCTTTATAAAAGTTACCTTAACCCCTCATTATTTGGCTGATCTCTCTCTTCCATCTCACTTATTATTCCCCCCACCATTACCATGCCTACTTAAACCTAAGGGTGAAAATTTTACATCAATCTAGATCAAATCAAATACAAGTCAAGATAATCTGGATCTTTGCAACTTTCGGAGGAAGAATCCAAAAAAAATATAGGAGGTTCAATCAATCGAAGTGCATTCAAAGGCAACATCTAATTAGGTAATATTCTCTTATTTATTATTTATGTTTTGTCATGTTTAATATAGATCTATAATACTACTTGAGCGAATTTATATGCATAACTGTTGTCCACTTTATCAATATGCCATTATATAATTACATACACACACACACACAAAAATTTCACTATCTATATCCCATCTTTGTTATAATTTAAAAACTGTATATATATAAGTGTATGGAATTTTGTGCTTTTTTATTGATTTTTAAAACATTAAAACTAATTTTAATTAACTTAATATTGTTCTAAATGCAAATAAAATTTATAAATATAATCATTTTAAATTATTTTATGCATTAAATTATATTTGATAATAAAAAAATCTAAACATTAATTATATTCTATTTATAAATATAAATTTATATATTATTTTAAAGCAGTATATGTATTTATTAATGTTTATATATTATAAATTAACAATTTTAATTTTATAAAATTATGCTTTATCTTATTACGTATGCATTTATTAAAAAATTAGTCGAAGGGCATTTTATTATATATATATATATATATTTATTTAATTTAATGATTGTTTTAATGTGAAATTAAATAAATATATGTAACTTTCAACTGATATATGTTATTTTAAATATTATGATAGTTTTGTTATAATTTTTAATATATTATATTTATTTATATATTTTAAATTTATATATCCAGATCTGGTTTGTAAATTGTTCATTCTGTAAACAAATTAGATATTTTGAAAAGAATTTTGAATTTAAAATTATTGACTTTATGAAAATGGTTTACTTTTATTTAAAAAATGATATATATATATATATATACACACACATAAGTTAAAACTGTTTTGGACAACAATGTGCATATAAAGAGCAAATGTATTTGTTGCACTGTAGATCCCAACACATATACACATGCACATTAACCATGTACAGAATGCAATATGTTGATGTGCATAATACAAATATGAGTATATAATAATATACTAATTAATTATACTAACTATTAATTTATTAAAATTCATCAATCGATTAAATTGGAAAATTAAATAAAATATGATTTGGGTGTCCAAAATAGCAGTATCTAGGCTTGGGGTCTGGTACTCAAGTATTCCCCCTGACTTAGCTATAGACCTGGCTCAATGATGGAACAAGTCTAAAAGATTAGCCCAATTGTAAAGGCCTAAATTGGTTTGGCCTTAGGATAATTTCCAAAATTCGGTTTGAAAATAAAAAATAAAATCAAAAGTTAATTTTAAAATATAAAATAAACTTTACAAAGCTTACAAAATATTTTTTCAGAAAATTTTTTTTGACAATAAATTAATGTTTTTGAAATTATTTAATAATTTAATTAATTGGATTAATTAATTAAATAGTTATTTAATATATATATATGCATATATATACATATATATTAATATTAATATATATGCATATATATATATATGCATATGTATGTATGTATGTATTTATGTGTGTGTGTGTTTGCAAATGTTATTGTTGAATATATATATCATAAATTGTTTAAGGTAAATTGTAAATAAATATTTTCAAATTTATCAAAATAGTTAAATTAAAAAATTGTTTTCAATAATGAATGCTCTCATCTTCTGATGGAGGATCATTGTAACAAGCAGCCTTTTAAACCCCCAAATGTTAATAATACATCTACGTTATTTATGTGTCGAGCACCCAAGTGCTAGAAAGACATAATGTTAGAGTAAAGAAAAAATAGAAAAATAAACGAAAGAGAAAGAGGAGAACAAAACATCAAAATCTCACAGCGAAATGATAACATATAATATCAAAAGACACAGAGCTACTCTAATATACATAGTATTTCAAAGTTACTAATCAGAGTACTATCATTAGCCTGAACAGTTATAACAACCTGTCCTTACAGTTGTTCTTACATATACATAAAGTAATGTAGTGGAAATAAGAATACTATGGTGGTAAACATCTAGCTCCTCTCTAAGAGCTCAACGAAAACATGTTTTTCTCAGACTACTCAAAAGAGTGTCCATGGAAATAAGAGAAATGTAAAACCACGAGTCGGACATATGTCTTATGCGAGAAACTCAAGAAATATATGACCAACATATAACAATACTTTTGAGACGGCATTGAATACCACAACAATTATCCCTATAAAAGAACTACCATCCAATAAGTATATATGGTGATATAATAGATAATGTCTAGGGTAAATAATATAAATAAGAAAATAGCAATGCCACTTACATCTCATGACACGACAATATTAAATAGGTATACAATCAAAATCGCTAAGGTACGTATGCATACAGATTTTCTATGGAGATGCCTCCAACTTAAAAACTAAAGCGGGCCTCCATGAAAAGGATCAGAAACTACCTTCTGAGCATTGCATATCTCTTGATAAAATATACCATAAGGTAAACACAACTAACCCACGCCCCCAATCTCGTGAACTAAGTACCAATAACTCCCACGGGCTACATATTGATAAGCATACTCTAGATATTGGAGTTGATGTATGCACTTGGATTATCTAAACCCGAGATTTTAAATCCTACTTTGTCTTTAGTCATATATCGATGGTGAAGTCGCATTCATCATCCCAACACATGAGTCATCATCACGTGAATATATCACAAATCCCCAAATGGATTCTAGCACCTCTTATAGATCCACTTCGAAGAGAGAGAACACATATCTCAGCCTTGAAGTGGTTTTCGATAAATAAAACACTTATCGATCCTAGTCTCCTCAAGACTGAATCGATGAATTTTCGGTTAACTCGATTCTAGTTCTTTATAAAGTAAGAGAAAGCTAGAGACTATTTAAACAAATACTCCTTCCCGGGGTTCTCAAAGCATATGAAGCCATGAAACTTTTTGATACTTCTTAAGTTAATCTGGTCCTATTAAACAACAATGAAACGATCGCATATGGAAAACCATGTCTTGTATACTTATCACGTTTCTAACCTTTTCAACTTATACTATCCCTTGGTCAAGAAGAAAACCCAGTAGGTTAGATCAGAATTGCTTCTACACCCTACTCGAATCATCATTCTTAAATCTCACAAATAGAATCAAGTTTACTTCGCTGGAATTTAGTGCTAAGTACATGATCAAATAGTTTCCATACACAAGTAATCACACGAAGCATGATTAACACGCACGAAACACGATTAAGTCACATGAATGACTTTTAATCCCTTTTTTATTTGTAACTTCTTCATTAATTAAACTTCTCTTATTTAATTAAACTTCTTATAAAGATTTAATTTTCCTTTTATAAAAGACATATGCTTGTATTCTGCTATTTATGTATTTACTATTCATTTATACTATTCAAATATTTTACTATTTATTTATACTATCCAAATATCTTACTATTCATTTATACTATTAAAGTATTTTACTAATCACTATACATCAAAAGTATTCATATATTTATCATAAACGGTATAAGTATATTATCGAATTATTTACAAGATTTACCTACCTTTAAGATACAATCAAAGAAGTTTAAAAATGTTACTTGAATACTATTACTATAAACCTCGTTTCTTAAATAAATTAAACATATAAATTTTACTATCTTTTTATAAAAGATTCCATTCTTGTTCTTATCTTTAAATTTTCATTGTTTTAGATCTAATTTTATACTTAAGGGTTTAAGACATGTGTTACTCACATATTATCACAACAACCCAAAACCATTTTCCAGTAACCATTTTATTAAAACTTTCCTTTAGAGATTTAGTTACATTTAAGACAATTGTTTCTTAAACAATGTCTATGCAACCCAAAACTTTATACTTATAGTTATCTTTAAAATATTCATTATTAAATATCTAATTATATTCCTAATTATAATTTTTATTATAATCTTTATAATAATTAATAAGGGTTAAAAACAAATATCACTTAACATTGTTTACTGCAACCCAAAACTACTCACTCATGTTATTTAGTCAAGTTCTATAGTCGACTAATTGGCTATCTAGTTTCAAAAACGGTTGCTTGTAGAAATCAAGGTTTGTATACTAAACTTGTTTCTAACATTCCAATTTAACTATTTCTCGGTCAAGGGGGAAGCCGGTAGGTTGGAGTGTTATTGGTCATCCTCACTTGAACATCAATCTTGACTCTCACAAATAAAGAAGTCTACCTCGCTCAACTTTTAGTGTTAAGTATAGGAATACTACCATTCCATATGAAAATAAACTATATGTTCATTTTTAAAGTGGAACTTCTTATCCCTTCTTTCATAATACTTTTTGAAAATATTAGTATATAAATTAGAAATGGTTTTGAGATAATATATAAGTTAGAAATGTTCTTGAAATGATGTAAGTGTGTATAATAGTTTAGTTATAAAGCTCCCATATGTAATAGAATTTTAAACAAACTGAAAAAAGGAAAATGTATGGAAAATTCTTTATTATATAATAAAACTTAAACTAGTGTTATAAATTTTTGTATGTATAATACCTTTAAATACTTATAAACAAGATATAAACAGTTAAATAAAATATTACTTTAAAAATAATTACTGTTATTGATTTAAAACCTTTTTCTAAAATAAACAAGTTTTATAAATATAATCAGAAAACCTTTTCTTTAAAATTTCAAAACACGTTATTTAAAAATATATTTAAACTTCAAATTTCTTTTAAAATACTTGTATACCTTTTTAAAACTCCTTTGAAAAGATTTTTTGAAATATCTAAAGAAAACATCATTTTATACTTTTTTTAAAAGAATGATTTCAAAGTGCATCCATAGCGACTGTAACATCCCCCACTTAGAGGCCCAAAACTAATAGCTACAGATGCTACAGTCATCCATAGTTATTAATCCTCAGCGACCAAATACGCTAACGTTAGATATATGGATACACAGAGACACATGAATATGAAAAAAAAAACATTTCAAGTTCATTACATAATCCCACAAACGTAACCACGTTCAGACAAAATATACTTATTACAACATACGCCAAGAGAGACATATAAAGATGCCTCCTTGGTTGATCAGAGTATATAATAAGGCAATAAAATAAATTTTCCTTTACAATCAAAACACAGCGGAATAAAAGGAACTCTATTTAACTAGCTTGCCTCCTGCACGTCTCTGGAAGCTTTATTCATCTAAAAAAAGAACCTGAAAACCTTTACCGTCAAACTGCTCAAAATGAAAAGAGCATTCAGAGTTTAAGGGAAAAAACTTGGAGTTAGATATAAAGCCAATTATGAATAATAATCTATAATCTCAAACCACCTAGATATTTAATGAGTACACCCTGCTTAGCGGTACGGGTTTTCCCCTCACTAGTATCCTAAAAACTTTATAAGACCATATACCATGCTCCTGCACCCACAATGGTTAAAATATTTCAAAACAATATGATGGTATGCAAATATGTAAATTTATCCTAGATTACCCATCCCCATTTATTTTGAATATCTATCTTATTTATAGTTTCTAGGGTCACTATTAACCTATTAGTTTTCCTGGGCTTACTAATTACCTTTTTAATGTATATGGACTCCCTGCCCGATTTCACAATTTTCATAGGATCACTAAGAACCTATTGGCCCCTACTAATATCTTTACTGTTTTATGGACTCTTCCTGAACCTATTGGTGACTCTGATATCTTTCCTTTTATCTTGGTTTTCATGGGTTGACTAGGAACCTATTGACTTCTATCAATATCTTAATCCGGATATAGTTTTCATGTGCTAACTACAAACCTATTGGCCCCTGCCAATATCAAATCATAGTTTTCATGAGCTAATTATGAAATTATCTTCCTGACATCTTCATTTATACATAGTTTTCGTGGTATTACGATTAACCTATTGGCCTTTGTGAATATCTTTAATTAATATTTTAGCATCCTTAATTTATATTCACTACTGGGTCGACCTAGCTGGTTATTCTGCCCTTCCCTAAAGTACCATTATGGGCTCATTGTAATGTGAATAAATATATGAAGAAGCAATCATAACAACGTAATAATATCAACACCTGTGGTTTTATATTCTTTAAATCGTTTTAAATAAAACTCGGTTAATCCTTTTAATCTGTAAATCTAGGAAATCATCTTCAAAACTCCATTTCAAAACTCTTTATTTATTTATGCCATGGCTTTTCCTCTAAAATGAGAGTGACTTATTTGTTTTGAAACCTTAAAGCATCACTTTCGAAACCCCTGGATAACCTCCTTCGAAAGCATAGGTAACTTCTTTCCAAGACATTAAGTATATACCTTTCGAAAGTACTAAAGCATTACTTAAAATTCTTAGAAACATAGCTTCGAACCAATGAAAGCACCTCTTTCGAATTGGATTTTGCTTTAAAAACATCATTTGGGTTAAAGTGGCTATATATAAAAGTATCTCTTTTGAAACTTTTAATAAAATTATTTGGGAAAATTTGATGGCATCGAAACCATCCATTCGAAAACTTCAAGACCTTTAAGTAAAACTTTGAAGGTTAACCTCGATACCCCATTTCGAAGTCATTGCCCTTGAAAACCATGAACCCTATCGAAAGCATTTAGGAAGTGGCTTATTATAAGTTTACAACAAAGACTACCCTTCGAAAGCATTGATGACTTCAACACACTCGAAAGGTATAAAAATGGCGGTAAAATTTCGACTAGGCTGACACCACTTTCGAAAGCATTATTTTATAAGTAAATGAGATCATTTTAAAGCTTATACCTTAAAACATAAGATGGCTATTAATCCAAAAAATGAATCAACACCCTGGATTGAGTGTGAAAGCACCAGCCTTGTTCTTACATAGCAATACTATAAAGAATAAATGTAAAAGAGTAGAAATAGAGAGAAGACAAGAAGATTTTTTTAGTGGTTCGACTGTTAATGAAGTCTACATCCACTTTATTGATTTTATTATTGACTTATTGTTGTTACAAAGTTGATTGGATTACAAAGTTCCTGGATATCTCTATCTAAATGAAGTCCCCAATGCTAAAGTTCATTAAAGAATCACAGTGAACCCTTTGGATGACCATTGTGAGGAAGGAGAGGAGTGAAGAAAGGTCACTGTAGAGTTTCAGCTACCAGTCCAGAAGATCTTGTTTATGTTGCATTTAGGATGGTATTTATACGGGTTGAAGAGTTACCGGGCCAAGCTCTTCGTCCAATGCTTGCAAATGTTCATGGGAAGGTTCACTGGAGAAAGCATTACAACCCAAGCCAATTCAATGGATCGCTAGAAATCCATAGGTTATGGATTGCTGGCAATCCATAAAGCATGTTGGAAAGTGAACCAACCCCTTAGCATCCTTCTCCCATCTTGTTCCATGTAGGTCATTGCAAATCAATGTAGCGGTATGGCTCGTTAGCGTTCCATAGCATATGGAATGTTGGCGATCCATATACCTAGAATATTATTGGACTTTGCTTTCTGGATTGTCTTTGTCATCTTGTGTCGATATTATTCATGTAGTTACATAGCACATTGCCTTGTCTTGATGACAATTTGCTTACCAGTCGTACTCATCTATGGATTGGACCATACGAATGCTTATCGCTTGATTTAGCTATCGCAAAATCCCTTCAAACTTAGCCATTGTTTCTAGAATATGTGTCGGATGATGATGTAAGAGAATCGGTTGACCCCTGAGCTAATCCAATGGATCGCTAGCGATCCATGTCCTTAGTGCATTTTCCATTCTTTTTGCTTGACTCCCTTTGGCTTGTTGTTTTAGTCCTTTTGGTTGACTTCTGAGTTATTCTGGCTCAACCAAGTTGTTCCGATTTCTTTTAGATTCTGCTGGGTTAAAAACCCAAATAACATTTTCCCTCCAGAGTACGTCTTCATTGTAAACAATGGAAATAACCGCTTGTCTGTTCCTGTTTGTCGACTTTTGGATAGTCGAGTTTGGGCCACACGAATTCGAGCTAGGTTATACTGCCGCTTGCTAAGTTTCGATCTGGACTACAATTGTTTTCCATAATAGACTAAATTTTTTTCTATAGCTTACCATCATGTCTTGAAGTAGTAGGTAGTTTTCGCTGGGCAAATTTGAGGTCGAAGGCATGCAACACTATGGATCGCTAGCGATCCGATTACTTAGAGCTTTTCTGGGATCTTTTCACGTTCCTATTTAAGCTCCTTGGGTCGACCTATTCAATTTCTATTCATTCCTTGCAACCCAATCCTCCGAAATACCTCTGCGATCCGAGCTACTCTTAGCTATTTGATCTATCCTCCCTAGCAAACTTGATCCATCGTCTCCAGTGATTCGACCCAAACTTCCACCAAGATTCCACCGTGATTCCCTCGACGTCGCTGACCTTGCTTTGCCACCGACTCCAGAGCTTCACCATGCTTTTCCAAGTTGCTTCCGACCGTTTGCTTGCTGCCTTAGATCGCCGCCGCCCCATCTTTAGCTCGCTGATTCTAAAGCTTCCACAAACTTTGTATTTAGATCGTTAATCCAAGGTGGGTTTTATGATTATGACATTGATTTATTGATTTGGCGATGGATTTGTATTTGTGGTGTTAGTCGTGAACAGTCCAAGTCAATTGCAGCTTAATGGAGGAAGATAGTAAATCGAGTCTTGATTTTTTCACGGAACGACATTCGATTCTTGCCCCGGTGCTTGACATATTTTGTTGTCTTTGTCTATTGAGCCAAAATTGACTTGTGCTAGGTTCCACTGCCGATACCGCACGACACATCATGAAGTGGTTTCGTCCTTCCGAAGGATTCGGATTGTTTTTCTTTCTTTTGCACGCACGGTATACCTGTACTGGAATGGACTTTCCACATTGTTTTGGACAACAAATCTGTTATTGATCGTTGATCGATAATGGGTAAGTGTAGAAGTAATTTCAAAACGAAAGTGATACTGGAAGTCCTTTTCACTCTCTGCTACGAGCGTACTATCTACACGGGATAGAGCATTTGTAGTGTTCAGGACACCCCGAGTTTACCACCGATAGATAACACACTGCACTTGCCCCGGTACATACTTGAAGTCTGATACATCAGTATGGACCAATATTTCTTCGGAATTCAAATGTAGTACGAGGAATTGTTATTTTAGAGTAGAATTAGCTGACTGTTTCAGACGTAAGTTCTGTTGTTTAGAATGAAGTACCCGTATTCTCGTTGCAAGTCCAATAGGGGAAATCCTGTGCTTTCGGAGGCAGAGTCGTCGTCTGTCGCCCCTCTTTCTTCTACTTCATAAGCTGAATTTGGTCAGATAGTTCCAGTTGGTCCAGTCTTAGACCAAACTCCTCCCAATTCCAGAGTTCTTCTAAGTCCACCGAAAAGAGCTTCCTCCGTGATCTTTTCTAAAGTCTTGCATAACATCTGCCTACACATGGCATCCCGTAGGAAGACATGTGCCTCCCAGAGAAAGATGAATTTTCTCACATGTCGCCTTAGAGATATATTACTTATCATCAGTATATGAGCCTGAACGGAGCAATGCCTCCCTTTAAAGACTTTCTGAGAGAGACCCTCTCGAACTTGGGAATCGCTACATTTCAGATTCATCCCAACGGATACATTATTCTAACCTGCTTGCATGTTCTTTTCATGCGGACTCTCCATCACGCCCCGAGCTTTGATGAGTTAAGATACTTTCTCTAGTTCAAAAGAAGAGACGAGTGCCCATCCTTAGTGGTGATTGAGGCCCAGAGAAACCGTAAAATTGTGTTGCGACTGAGAGCAATTTATCTCAATTCAAGACACGATACTTCTTTGTTAGGTGTCCCGAGGGATTCAATCATCTCTGGATAATAGAAGGTAAGTTCTTTTTCTTACTTGTAGAGCTACGATACGTTTCCATAGGATTTTGTAATGAGTCAAATATTTTCTATAGTTATTTTAAGGCCAAACAAGGACTTATCTCTCGACGAAACTTTCGAATCCTTAAAGGTTGTCGATGCCAAAGAGAGATCGTTTAAGTTCTTGTTGATGGATGAAAACCAGCTTCAGTATGGGCTGTTGCATCCAAGGTGGTCTGCGGTCCCGGTTGAGGTCTCATCACCTTCTTAATCCAGGATACGTACGTGATCCACTTCTTCGTCTCGTGGTTCCGATGAGGGTGTATTTCAAGAGAGAGAAGGCTTGTTCGATGATCCAGTTGAAGAGACTCACGAGGAAAAAGACAACGCAGCTAAAGCCAGTTGCCTGGCTCGAATGCCTTCGATTTCAGAAGAAGAGGAAGTGGAGTTTAATCAAAGAGAAGGCAAAGACACGATAGATATAGAGTAGGAGGAGGGTGAGATTGAGAGCAGTAGCGATGAGTCCTCCTCCGGTGACGACGATGATTTCTATGCAGAATCCAACGATGGAGATTCCGAATCATGCGATGAGACTCCGGGGATGAGTCCTGTTGTTTCGAGCTCGCATCCCTTTGACATGGGTGATAAAGATGATGCTCTAGAAGTCAGACGACGTTGGAATTTTTCGATTAAAGACGTCGGCATAGACTTCGAAGATTTGAGCAATGTTCACGTTGATTTTGACGTGCTCATGGAGGAAGACTTCAAGTTTAAGGAGGTGCCTCCTCGTCTAGGTAATGTTGCGCCCGAAGTTAGTTTGATTCCTTCCACGATGCCTGCCCGATCCGGTTTGTGACATTATTTTAGGCTCTCCTCCCAAACACATTACACGTTTCACTAGGGTTACACTCACTTATACATATATTTTTCATGTTTATCTTCTGTTTCTAAGGCTTTTTATTTATTCTTCATGTCAGGCACCATGAGAGGATGCGGCCTTTATGACGACCTTGAAGAATTTACTGGCTCTCAACATTGGTCCGAATGGTCTTCCAGCCGTCATTAGCCTCGCAAGACAAAGGAGGAATATCGGAGAAGAAAAGACTTAGAATCTGAAACTCGTCATTGAGACGAGAGGGAACGGAGGCGAGTATACAAAGGCAGGCATGAGAAAATAAAAACTTTCAATGAGTGAGAGGAGCCGCCTAAAAAGTCCAAATTTGATCGTTGTTCTCATTTTGCGGAACATCATGCCTTTGCTCTAGGCTCCTCCCTGATCGGTCCTGAAATCCCGGTTTCTTCTGTCCACATTCCATCTTCAACTCAAGTTCCATCATCTCATGTGGCTCTTGCCCTCGGTTCTTCACACCTGCACTAGAGATTTGCCAATGATCTTCCATCCGGTCCTCCCATGCTTGAGGCAGCGCTCCCTGGGTGGTTGTTAAGGTGGGTTAATTTGATCATGACCTTCATCCAGTTCGTAGAGATACATACATGCCCCCACCTTCAAGCAATCTAGAATGATTCAAAACAGGCCGAAGGATGGGAACAATTATACAAACAGCGGGCGGACATGAACCGCAACAACTATCAAGAAATCCTCTCCTTTGAATCGAAGAAGGATGATTTCAAAAGAGCGTTAGCGGAATACGACGCTAGAATCAAATAGTTGGAAGAAGAGAAAGATGCCGCACTTTGAGAAAGCAAGAACAACGTCGACTTGCTGAAAGAGCTAAAAGAAGATCATGAGAGAATAGAGATCGTCTATAGGGATGAAATTAAGAAGGCTCATGCAAAAGAGGCCGTCTGGTGTGAGTAAAATCTTGGGTACTAAAATTTTACGACTAGCCAGGGGAATTTAGGTTGGCTTGACGAATTCTGGAGGAGCAATGGAGCAGGAGGCTTCTGCGTGTTGATATAGTATTCCGCTGTGTGTTCTCTGAGTTGTTGTCTTTGAGTTGTATTGAGTTGTAATAACTAGACAGGTGTTTATAACTGTCTAGTATGTGATGTTTATCTGTGTATCTCTGATGTATATGATACTATGTAATGTATTATGTGATTAATATAATTTATTCGTTCCGCTGTTTAGATTCTGATGTTGTTCCTTTCCTCTTCTCTATCTTTTCTCTTTTCTATCCCTTTCTTTCTTAAAGATGAAGCGATTTTTTATGGTAAGAAAGTTGGGTCATCTCATTTGGTTAAAAGAGGAGATGGCAGCTTGCAATGCGACAACTGAGGCCGAAAAGAAGACCATTTCTGACCATGACCTTATTATAGAGGGGCATAATAAAACGATTGCAAAATATGGAGAAGTCATAAGTCGTGCAATAAAAATGGTCGCTAAGCTCTAAAATCGAGTTGCGCTACTTAACGCTGATGAAGCTAGTGTCGAAATTGAAAAGGCCACCATTACGATGGATTATCTGGGGCTTTAGAATGCATTCGAAAAAAGATGGAGAAGATGGATGAGACTATCTTGAACTTTTATGTCAACTCTCTACTACACTAAGGGAGTCTCGGTTACTTAGCCCTAAATTCCCATGCACTCTCACTATGGTTTGGGAGGAAATCTTGACCCATTTCCATGATAGTGGGGATGTTTATACTGAGCGAGAGCTAGAGAACGCCTATCTCAATGAAGATCCAAAGAAGGCGTAGCTAGAAGGCCGGGAGATTTTGTGGATTGAAAGAGAGAAGGAATCTACCTATGCTGCCACGATGGCAACCACTGAAGCATTACCGGAGCCTTTTAATTTCGGTCTTGGCGAACCATCGGGGCAGCCTCATGATCCATCAGCCAGTTTCGGGCTTGAATCTTTCCCATGTGGAACCGTCGAAGGAGGGTGAAGGCGGTGAATACGAGATTGACATTTTCGATCGTTCTTCTGGTACAAGTAATCTACTTGCTTCTCCCAAGTTTTTGAACTTTCATCACACGCCGTAAGAGCAGGACGAATTTAACGCTTTCATTTTTTATCTTATAGGTTCGTCTTCCTTATCTACAGATCCGTCGGTTTTCTCGGTGCCTGGACCTTTTGCTATCTCTATCGCTTTTGTGCTCGTTTCTATATCTGCTCTGGTCGCCGTGTCTGCATCTGGCTCGTAGCCGGGGCCGAAATCTGAGAAGATTGATGCATTGCATTATTTGGATGACCCTTCCATGTCTTTAGAGGGTGACTTCACCGCGACCAAATTTCAAGGGCAAGAAATTCTAATTAAGCAGCCACGTAGATATCAAAAACAACTGGTTGCCATTAAAAAAGAGAAGGTTGAAGTGATAAAGGCTTCTAAGAGCTATCATAAATCTCAGAAGCGCAAAACGAAAGGCGAGTCTTCTGATAAAGTTACAGAGTAGGAAGAGGAATCAACAACGAGGAGATCGTCGACATTCCTGGCAGCGACACTATTCCCGAGGCAAAGCAAAAACTTCAAATAAAAGGCGGGAAGGGGAGTGGTGGAAAGAAGCGCCGAGAAGCTTGGGTGGTAGCTGTTTTGGATTTAACTCATTTTGCATCGTTTTGTTCAAGTGCAGAGTCAGCACTTAATGCTTTTGTTATGTTTGGATGGCATCTGTACTTTATCCTTTTGTTGGTCGGTATTATGTGGGCACAGCCCCATATTTTGTCCTTGTACAGAAGAAAGTTATAAGCAATACATTATTGATATTTTAACTGTACCTTTACTTATTTGCTCATATGTGTTATGTGCACCTATGTCTATTTTATTTACTTCCATTTTACTTTAAATAGTCAAGTGATTACTACCAAAATTCTTTGTTTGGCGTAATAGAACTTGTGAAATTTTTTTAAGCAATTTTATTTCATTACCGGCGTATGCCCCCCAGTTCACAGGGCTGTTTACTTCAAACACATGACAAAAAGGCTTGTAACTTAGGGTTCGAATAGTTTGCACACCAAAACTTGGAAATTGACTAAGTCACGATTCAAATTTTTTCCTTTCATAAGTTTTGTAACTTATGTTTTTACGCGATTTTGGAAAGTAGGTATATAAGCATGTTTGAAATGTGCACAAAAATGTAAATTTAGTGCAGAACATACAGTTATGAGATAAACATACGGTTACAAGATTAACTTAATGGATAATCTTTGCAAATTTTTGAAAGTTAAACCACTTATCACTTCTCAGAAACGTGAGTTGATACTTATTAGTATCATTTCTTTGGATTTTTGTAATCTTCAAATATGCACTTCATTGCTTAGGGCATGCACGTCATACGAGTTAACCATAGACAGTCAAATGTTATTCACATTAAGTGTTACAGTACATCATGGTGTGTCGGCAATTGGAGTTTTCTATTGGTTCGTAGCACTCCGACTTAGTTAGAGTCGCGCCCGTTACTCTCGATAATGGGAGTGGATTAATCCTCTCAATTAGTCTGATGGATGAGTTTCTCAGGATTGCCGGGGGAAATCCGGGTACCTAAAAATGCGCGTGGCTTACGGGATACATGGCTTTTTTATGCATCTGAATGTTACCAATCTTTGGGCAATGTGAGGGGTTTATGTTTTAAGAGCGTGATTTCACTGCTCTAAGAGTTGGTGCACGGCTTACGGGATGCACAGCTTTTTGTGCTTCTCAATGTTACCTATCTTTGGGCAATGTGAGGGGATTAAGTTTTAAGAGCGCGATTTTATTGGCTTAAAAAGCTAGTGCACGGCTTATGGGATGCACTGCTTTTGACTTGAGCCTTCCCGATGTTGCAGGGCTACACCAGTTAGTAGAGGTGGGGATCGGGTTTCGTCAATCCAAAGGTTTGAGTCGATTTTCGTCCGTGGACCCGGCAGGTAAGTGGGGCATGCTTGAGCATTATTCCACTTTCTCAAGTAGCAATTGAATGGTTTTGAGTCGATTTGACCCCGTCGACTCAGCAGGTTACTATCATGAACATGGTTTTGTTGGTTCAAAAAGGGAATTAATTTTATTAAGGAAAGTTGGGCAAGTTTTTGCCTATTTACAATTTCCCCGGCATCCCGGGATGGTTTATTTGTGGAAAAATAAGAAGTACATAAGGTAGTTTTTCGGTGAAGTAGTAGCGCAACGATTCGCTATTTCATGCTCTGGAATTTGGATTCCGTCGACGGTCGTTAAGTTGAAAGTTCCGTCCCTCAGCTTTTGATTGTTCAAATATGGCTCTTCCCAGTTTGGTTCGAAGGCTCCCACCACAGGATAGATTCATTTGAGGACGAGTTCCTCCACTTTGAAAATTTGGTTGTGAACTGTGGAGTTAAAGTATCGCGCGACCCTTTTTTGGTGGGCGACGATCCTTAACTCGGCTTCTTCCATCCTTTCGTTAATCATATCCAATGATTTGAGTAGGAGTTGTTCGTTTTGCTTTTGATTAAAGTTTTGCCTTCGATGAGAGGGGACTTCAAGTATGACAGGAATCATCACTTCTGAGCCATATGCCAAGGCGAATGGAATGTGTCCTATTACCGCTTTGTGAGTTGTCATGTAAGCCCGTGGTGCGAGCGGAGTTCGTCAATCCAGTTCCCTTTTGCTTTAATTAGTATCTTTTTGATAGTGGACTTGATGATCTTGTTTATTGCTTCCACTTGCCTGATTTCTTGCGGATGAGCAACTATGGAAAAGCTCTTCTCAATTCGAAAGCATTTGCAGAAGTCTTTGAGCTCAACATTTTCGAATTGAGTCCCGTTATCAGTGATAATTTCTTGTGGCACACCAAACCTGCAAATAATGTTTTTAGTAACAAAGTTAACGACTTTCTTTGTAGTAATGGTGGCCAGCTTTTCTGCTTCGGCCCATTTCGTGAAATAATCAACAGTTATTATAGCGTATTTGGCCTCACCTTTAGCTATTGGCAATACGCCGATCAAGTTGATTCCCCATATCGCAAATGGACACGGACTGACCATTTGCGTTAATTCTATTGAGGGAGTTCTTTTAATTTTGTCGAACCTTTGGCAATGATCGCATTGTCTGGCGTAGTCTACTACATCGCGGTTTATTGTCGGCCAGAAATATCTGTACCGAAGAACATACTTTGTAAGGGTTTGCCCCTCAGTATGGTCTCCGCCTTTGCTTTCGTGTGCTTCCTTCATGATCCGTCGTGCTTCATCGATGGTCACACATCTAATAAGAGGGGTTAAGAATCCCCTTCGGTATAGTATCTCATCCCACATTACGAATCGCGGTGCTTTCTGGAGAAGCTTTTTCCATTGATTCCAATCAGTTGGAAGTGTCCCTTTAAGTAAGTAGCCCTTGATTGGCGTCATATAGGTTTCCGGTTCGACGGTGGTCTCGAGAATCCAGTCGACATCCATTTTGTCTACACTCAGGGCAGTCAAAGTCTCAACCGAGACTAGTCCTAACGATTGAGCTTCTCCGGAGCTTGCCAGTTTAGCCAAGTAGTCAGCTTTGATGTTTTTCTTCCACGAAATATGAGTTATGGTATAATGTTCGATGTCGCTCAGCAACTCTTGTACTTTAGACAAATACGGTGCAAGGTTCTCCCCTCGAGCCTAGTACTCACCTTTTACTTGACAGATGACTAGATGGGAGTCGCTATAGATATAGACGGACTTGATTCCGAGTTCTTCCACAACTTTTAGCCCTGCTATTAATGCTTCGTATTCTGCTTTGCTATTTGTTACAGAAAATTCCAAGCGTAAGGCATGTCAAATGGCTCGTTTTTTAGGGGTTTCAAGTACTACCCCCACCCCTGAACAGAGGTTGTTAGATGCGCCAGCAACAAAAAAATCCATTACATCTCCACTTCTGGTGGTGTTTCTTCTTCGTCATCTCGTATGGTAAACTCGGCGATGAAATCTGCCATTGCTTGCCCATTGATAGCCTTTCTTGCATGGTAAGTAATATCATATTGGCTTAGTTCGATGTTCCACTTGAGAAGTCGTCTAGAAGTTTTAGGTCGGTACAATCTTGATTCAGAGGCTGATCGGTCAGTACTTTGATTAGATATGCTTGGAAATACGGTCGTAGATTTCTAGACGCAATCAAAAGGCAACTTTTCTAGCTTTGGGTAATTTTTCTTGGCTCCGGTAAACTGCTTGCTAATGTAGTATATGGGTCGTTGGACTTTTGCTTCTTCACCTACAACGGCAGCGCTTAACGCATGGGGTGAGATTGCTAGGTAAATGAATAGGTCCTCTCCATCTACTGGCTTTGACAGGATTGGTGGGGCTTCCATATGTCACAGCAATTCTTTAAATGTAGTTTGATATGCCGCACTCCATTCAAAGTTTTCCTTTCTTTAACGCATTAAAGAATGGTATGCACTTGTCGGTGGCTTTCGAGATAAATCGGCTCAAAGCTGCGACCTTTCCGTTCAAGCTTTGCAATTCTTTCTTATTCTTCGAGGCTTGGACTTCTCGTAGGGCCATTATTTTCTCTGGAGTTGCTTCAATGCTCTTGGCACTTACGATGAATTCTAAGAACTTTTCGGAGGCCACTCTGAAGCGACATTTTAGTGGATTGAGTTTCATTCCATAATTTTAGAGTATTTTAAACATTTCAGCAAGATTATCTAGGTGATTGACAGCTACTCGCGGTTTGACTAACATGTCATTCATGTAAACCTCTATGGTTTTCTCGATTTGATGCTTAAACAGGTATTTATCAACCTTTGATAAGTTGCCCCAACGTCCTTTAAACCGAATGGCATTACTTTGTAGCAGTAGAGTCTCAGAATGGTGATGAAGCTGGTGTTCTCTTGATCAGGTTCCTGCATCAGGTCTGGTTATACCTTGAGTATGCGTCCATGAATGACCACAATTCATGTCTCACCGTTTCGTCCACAAGCTGGTCTATTATGGGCAAAGGGAAGCTATATTTTGGGCAAGCTTTGATTAAGTCCGAGTAGTCGATGCAGCTTCGCCACTTCCCGTTAGACCTTTTGACTAAGACCGGGTAAGATACCCATTCAGGATAAGTTGCATCGTGGAAAAAGCCGTTGGCCATTAGCATGTCCACCTCTTCTCTTAACGCATTGGACCATTTAGGACCCAGGTTGCACCTCTTTTACTTTACTAGCGTGAACTTGGGGTCAATGTTGAGTGCGTGACATGCGTTTTCTGGTGACACCCCATATATATCGAAATGCGTCCATGCTAACACATTCAAGTTGGCATGAAGAAATTTAGTAAGTTCCGACCGCATCTTGTTTCCAAGGTGCGATCCAATTTCAAGACTCTTGTTGGGTCATCCGTATCGATAGGGACAGACAACGTTAGTTCTACCGGTGCTGCCTGGTCCTCCCTTGAACTCTTCTTTCTAAGGTCCAAATCATTATCGAATCGGCTATGGTCCCTGAGCCAGGGACGGCTCTAAAGTTGCTATTCAAAAGGTTCACGAATGTGAAGAGTTATGAATACAATATCATCATTCAAAGTTTTATGCTGCTTGGTTGAAGCCCCATCTTCTATTGTGAGACATGATTCCTTCGAAGCGTGCGTTAATGTACTTGCATACCGCTCCATCTCACCGCAACTTCTCTATACAAGATGTGGCCTCCAGATATCGTTCCAATAATGAGTCTCTGGTCAGTTCGCTTTGATCCCTCTTCACTAGTTTCGGCTTGATTTCTTTGATTCCTAAAGGCTTGCTGGGCCGTTTTCTCACGTATTACTGGAGCTTGTTCTCCCGAATCAGCTCTTCAATCAAGTTCTTTAGGTGGTGACATTCATTTGTGTTATGATTGTGCGTCTCGTTGTTTGATGGCTAATTCTCTATCGGATTAGAAAATTGCCGAAAGATTTAAATTAAAAATTAACCGCAAGCACATGGCGTACAATGTTAGTAGGTGGCGAGTACAGTTCGATCCGTAGGAAATTGTTTAGATTTAAAATTCTATTCAATGAAATTAAACCAAGATTTGAAGTTGTGTTAAGCTAAAAAAATGTAAAAGCTAACAAAAGCTAGAATGGATAAAAATATGAGAGTTTGAAGGCAATTTAGAGGCAAATTCCTTCTCATGATCACATAAATCAACAAAATGAAATTATGATCTCTCTTTTCATCATCAGTGAATTTAATTGATGTGTTTATCATAAGTATGGCACATTTATGCTATTACTTAGCCCAATATAAGCCATCAAACTATAACACACCCATTAAACCACTTCTTAACTCTTATAAAAATGACAATGAAATTGAAAATAAAATCTATTCTAAAAATGATCTATTAACTATTGATTAGAAATATAGACAATCAAATTTTGATTTTAATATTCGTTTCATTACCATAATCATATGTAGATGAAGAGGTAATTCGTGTTTGTGTTTGTTTAAGCATAACCTATTTGGTATCAACAACATAGGCTATTAAATTCAAAGCTAAAATAATAAAATTTACCCACTCAAACATTGTCATTAAGCACAAAAAGAGTGCAAAAATTAGCAAAATGTTGAATCTACATGATAAGAGAGCTTCATTACCCCTAAATTGAAGGGGTTTAGTCTCTCATATTTGTTATCACTTCAACAAATGTTGATTGCAACATGAAACAAAACAAGAAGAAAATGCAAGGTAATTAAAAAGAGAGCCAATTAAAATGAAATAAAAGCTAATCTACTTGCATAAGAAATAAAACTAAGCTACTAATATAAGAGGAAAGAGAGCATATAAATTGAAAAGATCATGAATTAAATTTCCATATAAGAATATTACATGAAAGAAATAGCTAAATAGCCATGAAAAAGAAAAGAGATTTTTTTTTGTTTATTTTTGAGCCTAAAACTAAACTAACTAAAGAGGAGGCTAAGAGCTTAATTACATGAACATATGGGTATTTATGCAAGCCTAAAACCCTGATGCATATTTTTGAGAACTACCCAAAATATCCTTGAGGAAGTATGGCCACCAAGTTATCATTAGCATGAAATAATCCTTCATTTACATATGCAAGAAGCTTTTAGCTCCACCAACATATGCATTAGATCCTAATTGAAGATAAAGATAAGTGGGTAGGTGGGGTCCTCCATGAGACATGAGTTTGAATTATTTCCATCTTCATTCCTTTGTTTCCTCTTATGCATGCATATTTTCCATGAAGCCTTCGTCATATTCGATTCAAATTCCTACAAATAACATTAAAATATCCAGTAAATTTTCTGAAATTAATATATGTACAAAAATGACCTTTTTTCCCCTATATGAAGACGAATAAATGATGATTTTAAAATAATTGAAATATTGGTTTAAACATGTTAAAATACCCTACGTGCTCGTTTATTTTATTAATTTCGATTAAATATCGAAATAAAAATGTGCACATTTACGTGTACATCAAATACGCCCACACTTGTCTTTTTATTTGTCCTCAAACAAACTAAAACTAAGATAAATCCGTTTTCATAGGGAGAACAATTGCATTAAGCGTATGCAACAAGCTATTCAACCTCTAGATGTGCCTAGTAGGACGAGTGTTATTTCGTGAGTGTTTTAAGAGGATACTACCTACAAAATCCCAAATGCAAAGTGAAAAATTCCTAAATGCAAGATTTATTTACAAAAAGATGAATGAAAGTTTTTGAAAATATTTACAAATGAAGGATTTAATTTTAAATTGACACGAATAAGTTAAATATAAGTTATGGTTATTATCTTGAAATTTTCGTCATTTTACTGGTCAAAATTTCCAATAAAAAATTTAGTTATCATCACAATTAGACTCAAGTTTGGCTAGTTGTTTCAGTTGATAACATAGTGCAACTATGAAATGGATCCTTAGTTGATTTTCAAAGTTTATCAAAGTGGTATTTTCATTTCTTTTGAGTAACAAGTCAAATCAAATAAGTAAAAATAATGCTTGAATTTCAATTGCTTACTCTCTCTTTATTTTAAAATTGTATTTGTAACGACCCAGAATTTCTGTCAATAAAAAATTGTATATTTAATTGATTTTAAATATTAATAAGTGGGATTAATAAGTCGAATAGATTATTTTTCGAATATCTAGATTTAATTGGATAATTAAATCGATAATTTAATATTTCAAAATACAGAAATAATTAGAAACTGGGTTAAATATGATTAAAAATGATTTGTAAAATTTTATTTTATCATATTGGAGTTAGAATGATGTTATAGACTTTTAAAATCGAATTTAAAGTTGATTTGTGAAAATCGAATATTTTAATATTAAATTGACGAGTTAAAATAGCCATTTTTCAAACAGTCTCGGATTTCGACGAAACTAGTTTCATTAAATTTTGGAATTGATTCATTTTTAAAATAGCCATTTTTAAAATGATTTTTCAAAGTATACATTTTATTAAATTTTGGAATTGATTCATTTTAAATAATTAAAACGTTATAAATTTTTATGTTATAAAAATTAAGATTTTTGTGAAATATAACCAAAAGGTGATTTTTAAAATAAATAGATTTATAAAATAGTTTAAATTTGGATTTTTGAATTATTATAAAGGATGTATATAAAAGATTTTTAACATTGATATTTAAAATATATATATATATAATATTGGAATTATAAAACGAGTTTATTAAGTGTTAAAATGAAGTATAAAATGGATTTCATTAAAAAAAATTAGATTTATAAATTGTGAAGATTATAAAATGAATAGATGTTGTAAAATAAAAGATTTATAAGTAATCAACTTATAAACTGGATTTTGGGCATTTAAATGGGATATTAATAGAAATTGTTAATAAAGGAGATTTTATAAGTTGAAGTTGTTATAAAATATAAATGAATCTTATAAGTAATAGAAGTTTTAAAAAGAACGATTTTGTAAATAAATGAATTATAAGTATTTAACTTATAATATGGACTTTTGGTATATATTTGAGATATATAAATTGAATTGGATTAATAAAGGAGATTTATAAATCGAAGTTTATAAATAGAAATGGAATTTATAGACATTGTTTATAAATTCGAAATCAATGGAATTTGATAAATTGAATATAGAAATTTATTAAAAGGAGTATATTCGCGATTTTGGATAGCGAACTATTCTTTATATAAAATGTGTAGAAATATTGAAATTTGGTTAGTGAAGTATATTCACGATTTTGGACAGTGAATATATTATTAAATAAAATGGTTATGTTTTGGGAAAGCGATATTATAAAATGAAGTTAATTATTTTAAAAACATGTTTTAAAATGTATTATGAATCGAATACATAGATTTCAACATTCATTGTTGAAATAGACGTTTTCGAGAAATAAGGAAATGGTGGACTATAACACTGTTGTTATAGTAAATGATTTCCGAAAGGAAATATTTTGTATAGTATTGGGATTTATATATCTATTTTAATTTTGAATCCCTATACTAGTGATTTTGGGTCGTCGTAACGATGTTTTACGCAACATTCGTTTTGGCCCAAACAAATGTGTTTAAGAGAATGATTTCTTAAAGAATGAAATATATACTTAATTTCGATTCAAGTATATTGAATATTTTCCAAGTGTTGAAAATAAATAGATTTGTGAATTTCTTATTATTAAATAAGTATGGAAATGTTTTCCAATATGAAGTGAATATTTTAAGATTTTATCTTTTAAAGATAAATTGAAAATGAATATTAGTAATCGGTTTGGGAAATCGTATATTCATAGATATTTAGGAATTGTAAATTCGCTATGGAATTTATAAAATAAAGGGAAATTTGTTTAAAAATAAACATTGATTTATTTTTGAAGTGGGGAATAAATTTACGGATTTGGAACGTAAATATAAAGTAAATCGGTAAGGATTTATTTAATTGGTTTAAATGAACCATTTTGAAATGAAAGTATTTCCGCGTAAGGAAAATGATTGAAATTTGTTTTCAAAAGTGGTAAAGGTGAAAAGTGATTTGAAAATTTGTTTTCAAATGGTTGAAGTGTGGAAATTATATATCTAGTAAAGATATTTTGGAAAGTAAATAATTTGGGAAATTATTTGGAATCTGGTGATGTTGAGCATACCTATTGATAGTTAAATAATCCGACTATCAATATTTACCTTTAAATAGGTATTTGTTGTGATTTGCTTGAATTCGAATGCCACACTTATTTTTAAAATAAGCGCTCACTATTCGGGTTAGCCGGGAAAGGACCTTGGGGTCGTATAACCCATTCCGAATATGTGATACGTCGTTATGGATTGTATTTGATGACCGGTGTTGAAGACCGGATATTTGTGAAAACGGAAGGATTACCGTCGAATGTTTCTGCATCGGCTGATCTCCGATATAGAAATTTATTACCCTTTGTGATGGAAAGTCCGGTCGTGATTAGTGAATATCCGGATTGCAAGGACTTCTTTGGAAGTGCCTTTGGTTCCGTTCGATCCCGGAACGGACTTGTATGGATGTGTGTCTGACATTACAATTTGAGATGTAAAGCCGGTTTCTATCAAATATATTTCCGTTGGTGGCAGAGAATTTATTCTCTTAGCTTAACACCCTTAGAGGTTATGTAGTTGATGGTTACTAGTGATACATTTCCAAATTGGTAATGTGGCATACGAAGTGCTGTTGAGCATTTGTTGAACAAAGCACAGCTTTTGTATAAAGCGTGGCTTTGTGGACGAGACTTCGTCGGACCTCACACCCCGGAAATGGTCAAAACAGGAAGGATGCGGCAAGGTTATTAGGGGGTAGCGCCCCTTTAGTGTATGTCATTCCTTCTGGATAGAGGTGGTATCATGGTATGGAGCCCAGATACCTAACCTATGTTGTTGCTGCAAATCTATTGCTTTGTGGTTTTTGGAAATCGAGGATCCTTGGATATAGATCGTTTACGATTGGGGAATGACATATTCGTGCCAGTAGTTACCTAGTTTGAAAGGTAACCCGGCCTTGTGTTGGCAGAGATCCGGTTAGGTTCTCGGGTCGTCTTTCCAGAGGCGTACCCATGTGGCAATGGGAAGTTCCTTAGCCTGACCATTTGTTGGAAATCCAAAGAAACAATACGATCTTGTACGGTTTTAGTTGTAGAACCTATCATTCACTTATGGTGGTCACCACTGTTTGGATGGTAGCTATAGTAGGCATAAGTGTGAAATGCCTATGCTGGCTAAGATTTATATCTTTACTTTCGAAATGTCTTCTACACTATGCACCATTAATAATATCAAATGTTTCTTTTTAATGCGTATCAAGCATCTTTTACTATCATAAGGAGAAATCTCCTCTGATTCTGCGTTTGCATTGTGTGCGTTTGCGGGATGCCTTATGGTAGTCTCGTTTTCTAAAAAGCATTGCAAATCTATTTTAAAATTATCTTGTACTTTGTTTTAAAAATAAACTGTTTTAGTTCTCACACCAGTCACATGACTGACTCGGAGTTTATTGTTTTCCTTCCTAAACTCTGGGTGCCCACCAATTTCCACACGGGCAGTCTAGAGTTAGGTTATCAGGATATTCTGGAATTCAGGAGTTGCTGGAGGCAAGCTAGATGGCATGGCGTATTCACTAGTATATAGTATTTCTTTTCCGCTGTTTGTTGTTGTTTGTTGTTGTACACTCTGATGATGTGATGTAATGTAATATGATGTAATGTAATAACTGATATAGTTCTTTGTTTTAAAGATTATTCATTTATCTATTATATGTTGTTCCGCTGTGATTGTGAGATTCTAATATTGTTCTGTTGTTTTCTTTATCTCTTCTTCTATCTTCTACCTCTTCTTTAACCCTAACGGTACGGTTTTCCGGCCTTCGATTTCTTGGCAGTTGATACAGTGAACGTATTGATGTCGGTTTTCAAGCGTCGAAAAGTCGCAAACGTTACATTTGGTATCAGAGCATATGTTTAAGCGACAACCATGGCTCTGTTGGGTATTACTCATTAGAGATGGAGTCAGTAGTACTCTAGAATGAGTGTGAGTGTAATAATAGATACGAGTGCATATTTGTTAGTGAATATGAAATTGTTTTATATTGTGTATGCTTATCCGTTGGGCTGTTTATGAATTCTGGTCGGTGCGGGGTGTACAACCGTAATCGATAGGGGTTTCTAAACTCTTAAACGAGGCAATTCGACATAGTATCATTTTAAATTGAGTAAATGAAATAATTTTACCTTGATTATATTTTACATGTAAAGGAATAATTTTTCAAAATTATTAAAGTATATATGGATTGATTGTTGGGTTGTTGAATAAAAACAACAATTTTTAAAGAATAATTGTATAAGCAATTGAATTATAAGTATGGAATTATAATTAAAATGATTTACACTTGTGAAATAATCTTATATATAATAAGTGAAATTATATAAGTAAAAGATTTATAAATGTGATTTATAATCTGAAAATAAAATTCCAGAGAAGTGTTTTGAAAGGATTTAATATTTTGGAGAATTGTTTTGGAGAAATTAAAGCTCTAAACTCTTTTCGGTCGCTGGAAAATAATTTCGATGATGATTGCAACATCATTGGTGTTCATTTTCGGGTTTCCAAAAGAGGGATTGCTGCCAAATTGTTTTAAATGAAAGTTGTTTGGAAAATTTGGATTTGGTTTTGGAAATTCAAAACGGTAATTTGAATTGATTTCAAAAATGGTTTTTAAGGATTGAAAAGACTCTGAAATCCTATTTAAAATATTATGGGAATGATAAATGAGTTGGTAACTTATGCAATTTGAATTTGGATAGAATAAATTTAACTTAAAGGATGGAGTTAAGTTAAAGGGAGTATAAGTGAATCAATTAAAATCCAAGTTGTAATGGATGAATATAAGTGAAATGTGTTTTGAACTTATAATATGAATAATAAATTTAGCTTTGGATAAGTTAATGGATTTGGAAGTTAATAAATAAGTTGTATAACTTATAGAATGAGAAAGGATAAGTAAAACCAATTATTGAAGTGGTTAAACAATTTTGTTAAGCAAAATGAGATGGAATTTGAATAAGTGATGAAAATTTGACTTTGGTAAAAGTTAAATAGAAATGAAATCTGAATTGGATTTATAAGTGGAAATTTAAGTTAAATTAAACAAATGATGTTTGAAATGGAATATTACTTAAGTGAAGTTGAATAAAGTTGATCTGGTATCAAAGTAAATTAATAAGTGAATTAATGAAGTGAAGTCATTAAGAATTGAACTTGAGTTATATAAATGAAATTCAACATTATATTGTTAAAAGAATTAGCAGTTGAATTGAACAAATGGATTGAATGTTAATCAATCGAATGTAAAATAAATTGATAAGAAATAATGGATGTAAGTGTAAATTCATTAGAAGCTAATGAAGTTGAGAAATTGAATAAATTGAATGGAAGTCAATTTAATATAAACCAATTGGAATCGAATGTGTTGAACCGAATTGAATGTAAATTTAATAATTTGGTTATGTTGAATGTAACGACCCAGAATTTTGAATAATTTAATTTGGAAATATTTAATTAATTTTAAATATTTAAATGATGGTTTGAATTGAATTTTCAATATAACTTTGAATTTGGCGATTAAATTATAGAATTTAATCTATTGAGAGTTGAATAAAAATTTGAATCTTCAATTTTTAGCCGATTAAAAATATTTCAAAGGCTTGTAAAATTCATATTGATAATATTGAAGATAATCGAAGCTTCAGAATTGAATTTGAAAGTGAATTGTTCAGTTTCGAAATTTAATCGTTCGAATCGATATTTAAAAATAGCCGTCCGAGGCACAGTCTCGGAATTCGACGAAACCAGTTCCATTAGGTCCGTAATATTGAATTATTGCCGGATTTCAAATTTCATATTTTTCGGAGTTGATATGTGAGCACACGACACATAAACGCGTTAAAGATTTTAAACGAATTTAAATTTAAATTTAAATATTTAAGTCAACACACACCACGTTATCCCCATTGTTTCAGCCTAAAATCATGGAAAAAGATCATGCAGCCCATGTTCTTCTCGTTTTAAATATCACCTCCCTCTCGTTAAAAATCAAATTCACGAAGAAAAATAAAAATGAAAACCATGGCCGATATGAAGAGATAATAATAAAGCTTCTCGTTCGAACGCGATGAATAAAAGCCATCTCGTTTCCCCCCTTTTCATCTTCTTCAACAAATACCGATTCCCTCAGTTATAAAAAAAAAAGGAAATCAATGTCGCGCAATCGACACGAGGTCGCGTTCGAATGGAGGCGAAGTCGCGGGGATGATGTCGATTTAGGAGGCGCGAGGCGCAGGAAATGGAGGGCGGCGACGGCGCTGTCGTGGCGCGCGTATACCGAAGCGGCGGCGCTTGCGTGCGCTAGGTCGAGGCGAAGGAGGCAGGGTCGAATTCGATCAACGGTGGCTCGAGAGGATGATGGGGGATAGATCTGGGGTGGCGTGCGTGAGGCGACTCGCGATGATGGAGCGACGTTGGATTTGGGTGGCCGTGGTTTTCATATTTCGCAGTGAGGTAATTTTATAAATTTTGTTTTTCAAAGTTTAATTTTTATGCAAAAAAATAAAAAAAATAAAAATAAAATATGAAGTTGGATACTTGTATATGGACAGTAAAGGAAAAAGGAAATTTAATTATTTAATATAAATTTTAGTTAGATGAATTTATTAAACAGAATTGGATAATTTAAATTTTGTAAAGAAATTCTAGTTTAAAATTTAAATTTTTCGATTAGATAATTTTATTGAAAGAAATTGATTTAAAGTAAAAGAATTAGTTAATCAAATTTATTAAAAGAAGATATGTTTAAAATTAAATTTATTTGTTAAAACAAAATTATCAGTTAAATATAAATTTAGTTTCAAATGAAAATTATTTTTTAAAGGAAAATTTGTTAAGAATTCAAATCATTTGATAAAATAATTTATTAAAGGAAATTTAGTTTTTAAATTTAATTTTTTGTTAAGTAAATGTTATAAAAGGGAATTTAATCATTAGTCCAAATAAAATTTATAAACAGAAAATAATTAGTTAATAGAAATTTGGTTGAAAGGAAAATAATTTTATTAAAGAAAAAAAAAATTAGTTGATTTGAATTTATAAAAAGAAAAAAGAAATTTAGTTCAATCTAAAATTTCTAATTAGAATTATTTTAAAAAGATAAATTAGTTAAGTAAATTTAGTTCTATTGGAAATCTCTAGTTAAAATTATTTTAAAAGGACAAAATTAGTTTAAAATAATTTATAAAAAGGAAATTCAGTTCAATTGGAAATTTCTAGTTAAAATTTTTTTTAAAAGTAAAATAATTAGTTAAAATAAATTATTAAATAAGAAACTGGTTTAAATAAAACTATCAGTTAATTTAAACTATTAAAGGAGAAAACCGATGAATTAAAATAATCAAATGAAAATTTATTATTCGATCTGTTCGAATATTAATAAATTGTGTAAATATTTATACAAGGTATAAATGAAGAAAACAAGTTGAATTGGAAGTGGATTGCAAACGGGAATAAAGGTGAGAACTTCTCACTCAAAAAGGAATTTTATTGTTTATTTAAATTTTAAATAGTTAGATTTAAAATTTGCTTGACTGTGTTGATTGAATGATTGAATGATGATTGTTATATATAGTTATTGGATGTGAATAGACCCTATACGCCGTTAGTAGCGGAGGTTATTTATTACACACATATACCGCGATATTCCACCTTGAAGTGGAATTGGTATTATATTATATATAGCAATATATATATATTGGCATATGTATATATTGCAGTTGATTGATTTTCCGCATTTTCTTTTAGCGGATGAGACCCTATACGCCGTTAGTAAGCGGATATATTTTATAAAATCCCATATACCGCGATATTCCGTCTTGAAACGGAATGGTATTGTGCTAATGTCTGTGGATGCAGGGAAACAGGTTGGAGGGATCCAACTGGATTCCTCACAAATATTTATTTGATTTCATATATTGTGATATTTGATTGTTATCATGGATGATATATGATGTTTGAAAGTTGTGATTGAATATTGATGTGTTGCATCATCGGATCCAATTTTTGAAGTTAAAACAACAATTTTAATTTCTAAAGTGATTTTTGGAAATATACGTTTATAAAATATTTTTGGAATTGATTCATCTTAAATAAATAAACGTTATAATTTTAATATTATAAAAATTATGATTTTTGAGAAATACAGTTAAAAGTTAATTTTTGAAATTATGGGATTAGTGATTTTATAAAATAGTTTGAACTGGGATTTCTTAATTTATTATAAGAAGTTTAAAAATAGGATTTATAAAATTTTTATTTTATAAATCAGAATGATGAAACTATAAAAGAGTTTAAAGATGTTTAAAGTAATAATATAAATTGATTTATATTAAAAGATTTATAAATTAATATTTATAAATTTAGAATATCTTGAATTATAAAACAAGCTTCTATAAGTGATAGAATGGTTTGTATAATGAATTTCATGAAGGAATGAAATCTATAGAATTTATGAAATTTGATTATTTTATAAATTAAAATGATGAAATTATAAGGGGTTTAAAGACATTTTAAAAATAGTAATATAAATTGTTTATATTAAAAGATTTATAAATTGATATTTATAAATTAAAAATATTAGAAGTATAAAACGAGCTTTTCTAAGTGTTAGAAAGAATTGTGAATGAATTTCACTAATGAATGAAACTTATAGAATTATAACGGTGAAGTTCTAAATAGAATTTTATAAATAAAATTTATAAAGTTATTTAGGAAATAGATGTGGATAAATAAATGAATCTTAGAAGTTATAAGATTTATAGATTTGGGAAGTTTGAAGGAATGATTTTGTAAATAAACAAATTATAAGTATTTGACTTATAATATGAAATTTTAGTATATCATTGAGATATGAAATTGAATAGATTTATAAAGGAAATTTATAAAGGATGTTGTTATAAAATAAATAGAAATAGAATTTATAAACATTGTTTTATAAATCCGCAACGACTTATTTTGATAAGGAATTGTTGTAATTTATTTATGGAATTATATTCATGTTTTAGACAGTGAATAATTCTTTAAAGTAAAATGAATAAAAGAATGAAATTTATTAACGTAGTATATTCACGTTTTTGAATAGTGAATAATATGTTAAAGAAAATGTTCAGAATGTGATATTTTAAACTAAATTAAAACGATCTAACGATGTTTTAAAATGTGTTAAGATTCGAAACCATAGATTTCAACATTTATTGTTGAAATAGATGCTTTCGAGAAATAAAAGGAAATGGTGGACTATAGCACTGTTGTTATAGTAAATGATTTCCGAAAGGAAATGTTTTGTATAGTATCGGGATTTATATATCTATTTTAATTTCGAATCCCTATACTAGTGATTTTGGGTTGTCGTAACGATGTTTTACGCGACATTCGTTTTGACCCAAATGAATATGTTTAAGTGAATGATTTCCTTAAAGAATGAAATATATACTTAATTTCGATTAAGGTATATTAAATATTTTCTAAGTATAGAAAATAAAAAGATCTGTGAATTACTTATTTTTAATAAGTATAGAAATGCTCTTCCAATATTAAGTGAATATTTGGAATTTATCTTTTTGAAGATAAATTGAAAATGAATATTAGAAATTGAATGGAAAACGTATATTCATAAATATTTTGGAATGTAAATTCAATATAGGATTTATAAATGAAATTGGAAAATGAGTTTAAAAATAAATATTGATTTATTTTTGAAGAATGGAAAATATATATATCTTGTAAAGATATTTTTGGGGAAATAAATAATTTGGAAAATTATATGGAATCTGGTGATGTTGGCATATCTATTGATAGTTCAATAACCGACTATCAATATTTACCTTTAAATAGGTATTTGTTGTGAATTGTTTGAAATTGGATGCCACACTTATTTTTTTTTTAAAATAAGCGCTCACTATTCGGGTTAACCGGGAAAGGACCTTGGGGTCGTATAACCCATTCCGAATATGTGATACGTCGTGATAAATTGCATTCGAAGATCGGTGTTGAAGACCGGATATTTTCGAAAGCGAAAGGATTTCTTGTTGATTGTCTCTGCACTGGCTGATCCCTGGTATTGAGATCTCCATATGTGATGGGAAATCCGAACGTGATTAGAGATTATTCGGATTGCAAGGACTTCTTTGTAAGTGCCTTCGGTTTTGTTCGAGCCCGGAACAGACTTGTATGGATTGTGTGTCTGACATTACAAGTTGAGATATAAAGCAGATTTCTTTCAAATATATTTCTGTTGGTGGCGGAGAATTTATTCTTTTAGCTTAACACCCTTCTCTGAGACGTACGAGCTCAGAGGTTATATAGTTGAAGTTATCAGCGATATATTCCCAATTTGGTAATGTGATATGCTGAGTGTTGCTGTAAATGATCATTGTGTTGATTATTGTGATAGGATCGTTTATTTGATCGTCTATCTTAGTGATCATTGTGTTGATCATTTGTTGACCCAAAGCATGGCTTTTGTATAAAGTATGTTTTTGTGGACGTGACTTCGTCGAACCTCACACCCCGGAAATGGTCAAAACGGGAAAGATGCGGCAAGATTATGAGGGGTAGCACCCTTTAGGGTATGTACATTTCCTTCTGGATAGAGGTTGTATCATGGTATGGAGCCCAGATATTTAACCTATGTGGTTACTGCGAATTTATTACTTTGTGGTTGTTGGCTATCGGGATCCCGTGAGAAAGGTCGTTTACGATCGGGGAATGGCGTGCTCGTGTCAGTAGTTACCCAGTTAGGGGTAACCCGGCCTTGTGTTGGCAGAGTTCCGGTTTGGTTCTCGGGGATGTCTTTCCAGAGGCATTCTCATGTGGCAATGGGAAGTTCCTTGGCCTGACCATTTGTTGGAAATCCAAAGAAACAATACGTGACTTGTACGGTTTTAGTTGTATAACCTGCTATGGAATGTGGCGGTAACCTGCTATTGAACATAGTTAGCTATAGTAGGCATACGATAATGGTCGTATGTTGGCTAAGATTTATATTCTACTTTCGAAATAAGTTTCTACACTATGCACTAGTAATAATATCAAATGCTTCTTTTTAATGCGTATCAAGCATCTTTGACTATCATAAGGAGAAATCTCCTCCGATTCTGCGTTTGCATGTGTGTGTGTGCGGGAGGCCTTATGGTAGTCTCATTTTTAATAGCATTGCGAATTGAAATAAAAATATCTCTCTATTTTGATTTTTAAAGAAAAATAAACTGTTTTTAGTTCTCGCACCAGTCACATGACTGACTTGGAGTTTATTGTTTTCCTTCCTAAACTCTGGGTGCCCACCAATTTTCCACACGGGCAGTCAAGAGTTAGGTTTATCAGGATATTCTGGACATTCGGGAATTGCTGGAGGCAAGCTGGATGGCATGACGTATTACTAGTTACATAGTATTTCTTTTTCCGCTGCACTGTTTGTTGTTGTTGTTGTACACTCTGATGATATGATGTAATGAAATGTGATGTAATGTAATAACTGATATAGTTCTTTGTTTAAAGATTATTCATTTATTATTATATGTTGTTCCGCTGCGAATTGTGAGATTCTGATGTTGTTTTCTGTTTCTTTCTATTTTAAAATTTTCTATTTTCTTTTCTCTCTATTTTCTATCTTCTCTCTTCTTCTCTTTCCTTTTCTTTTCTTAAATTCTTTTTTTAAACCCATAACTATTCGGTTTTTCGGCAACGAAAAATCGCTTCCGTTACAATGTGGTATCAGAGCTTATGGTTAAGCGACAACCATGGTTCTGTTGGGTATTACTCATTAGAGATAGAGTCAGCAGTACTCTAGAATGAGTTTGAGTGTAATAATAGATATGAGCGCGTATTTGTTAGTGAATATAAAATTGTTTTTGAATCGGGTAAATAAGATAATTTTGCCCAAAACTATTTTTGTATAGAAAAGAAATGATTTTCTATGAATTATTATAGTATATGGTTGCATGATTGTTAGAAGTGATAATATAGAATTATTATCACTAGTATATAAAATTAAATAAGAAATAAAATGGATTGGATTCAAGAAAATTAACTTGATAATTTATTCATTTGTGAAATAATTTCAAATGGAATGAATATGAATATGGAATGTGAGTAAAATTGAATAAAGATGGTATGTGAATTGGTCGTAAGCAATAAAAAATTGAATATAGAAATTGAAATTGAAAAGAATTAGTGGATAAAACTAATTTAAAGTAGTAATAGGAATTAGTAAATGAAAGTAAATCGATAGAATTCAATATTTAGAATTGAGAATTGAATTCAAATGAAATTGTGAATTGAATTGAAGAGTAAAATTGAATATGTAACTTCAATAGTGAAGTTAAAATATATAAGAAACATATATCGAAATTTTGCAATAGATTTGGCAAATTGGTTTGAATATTGTATTTGGATTTGTATGCTACTACTACTAGCAGGTTATACAGGTATATAAAGGAATTGAGATTTTGATTTCAAAGATAAAATTAAATGGCTCGACAAAAAGGTACGTATTTGAATTTCAGTATGAGATTTGATGACTTTCTTCTCTAGCCACTTGGCTTTTCTCTTTTCTTTTTGATTCTGAGGGGCCTTGGTGCCATTTTGTAGTCGTACCGAGCTAGCCGCGCAAAGGAGACGCTGGCGAAATTTTTCGAAAATTTAGGGTGTTAGAAAAATTTTGAGAAAAATTTGAAAGTTTGAAATTTGAATTTGAATTTAAACTTGAATGGTTAGTAAAACAATATTGTTTGGAACTTATAATTGAAGTTGGAAAGCTAGTTGGAATGATAGTGAATCTCTAGTAAAAAGATTTAGGTTGGTAAGTTGATAAAACTATTAGGATTGTGAAAAATAGTAGACGGATAAGGGAATTCTTCTTAACTTGTAATTTCGGGACGAAATTCTTTTAAGGAGGGAAGATTGTAACGACCCAGAATTTTGAATAATTTAATTTGGAAATATTTAATTAATTTTAAATATTTAAATGATGGTTTGAATTGAATTTTCAATATAACTTTGAATTTGGTGATTAAATTATAGAATTTAATCTATTGAGAGTTGAATAAAAATTTGAATCTTCAATTTTAAGCCGATTAAAAATATTTCAAAGGCTTGTAAAATTCATATTGATAATATTGAAGATAATCGAAGCTTCAGAATTGAATTTGAAAGTGAATTGTTCAGTTTCGAAATTTAATCGTTCGAATCGATATTTAAAAATAGCCGTCCGAGGCACAGTCTCGGAATTCGACGAAACCAGTTACATTGGGTCCGTAATATTGAATTATTGCCGGATTTCAAATTTCGTATTTTTCGGAGTTGATATGTGAGCACACGACACGTAAACGCGTTAAAGATTTTAAACGAATTTAAATTTAAATTTAAATATTTAAGTCAACACACACCACGTTATCCCCATTGTTTCAGCCTAAAATCATGGAAAAAGATCGTGCAGCCCATGTTCTTCTCGTTTTAAATATCACCTCCCTCTCGTTAAAAATCAAATTCACGAAGAAAAATAAAAATGAAAACCATGGCCGATATGAAGAGATAATAATAAAGCTTCTCGTTCGAACGCGATGAATAAAAGCCATCTCGTTTCCCCCCTTTTCACAACAAATACCGATTCCCTCAGCTATAAAAAAAAAAAAAAGGAAATCAATGTCGCGCAATCGACACGAGGTCGCGTTCGAATGGAGGCGAAGTCGCGGGGATGATGTCGATTTAGGAGGCGCGAGGCGCAGGAAATGGAGGGCGGCGACGGCGCTGTCGTGGCGCGCGTATACCGAAGCGGCGGCGCTTGCGTGCGCTAGGTCGAGGCGAAGGAGGCAGGGTCGAATTCGATCAACGGTGGCTCGAGAGGATGATGGGGGATAGATCTGGGGTGGCGCGCGTGAGGCGACTCGCGATGATGGAGCGACGTTGGATTTGGGTGGCCGTGGTTTTCATATTTCGCAGTGAGGTAATTTTATAAATTTTGTTTTTCAAAATTTAATTTTTATGCAAAAAAATAAAAAAAATAAAAATAAAATATGAAGTTGGATACTTGTATATGGACAGTAAAGGAAAAAGGAAATTTAATTATTTAATATAAATTTTAGTTAGATGAATTTATTAAACAGAATTGGATAATTTAAATTTTGTAAAGAAATTCTAGTTTAAAATTTAAATTTTTCGATTAGATAATTTTATTGAAAGAAATTGATTTAAAGTAAAAGAATTAGTTAATCAAATTTATTAAAAGAAGATATGTTTAAAATTAAATTTATTTGTTAAAACAAAATTATCAGTTAAATATAAATTTAGTTTCAAATGAAAATTATTTTTTAAAGGAAAATTTGTTAAGAATTCAAATCATTTGATAAAATAATTTATTAAAGGAAATTTAGTTTTTAAATTTAATTTTTTGTTAAGTAAATGTTATAAAAGGGAATTTAATCATTAGTCCAAATAAAATTTATAAACAGAAAATAATTAGTTAATAGAAATTTGGTTGAAAGGAAAATAATTTTATTAAAGAAAAAAAAATTAGTTGATTTGAATTTATAAAAAAAACAAAGAAATTTAGTTCAATCTAAAATTTCTAATTAGAATTATTTTAAAAAGATAAATTAGTTAAGTAAATTTAGTTCTATTGGAAATCTCTAGTTAAAATTATTTTAAAAGGACAAAATTAGTTTAAAATAATTTATAAAAAGGAAATTCAGTTCAATTGGAAATTTCTAGTTAAAATTTTTTTTAAAAGTAAAATAATTAGTTAAAATAAATTATTAAATAAGAAACTGGTTTAAATAAAACTATCAGTTAATTTAAACTATTAAAGGAGAAAACCGATGAATTAAAATAATCAAATGAAAATTTATTATTCGATCTGTTCGAATATTAATAAATTGTGTAAATATTTATACAAGGTATAAATGAAGAAAACAAGTTGAATTGGAAGTGGATTGCAAACGGGAATAAAGGTGAGAACTTCTCACTCAAAAAGGAATTTTATTGTTTATTTAAATTTTAAATAGTTAGATTTAAAATTTGCTTGACTGTGTTGATTGAATGATTGAATGATGATTGTTATATATAGTTATTGGATGTGAATAGACCCTATACGCCGTTAGTAGCGGAGGTTATTTATTACACACATATACCGCGATATTCCACCTTGAAGTGGAATTGGTATTATATTATATATAGCAATATATATATATTGGCATATGTATATATTGCAGTTGATTGATTTCCCGCATTTTCTTTTAGCGGATGAGACCCTATACGCCGTTAGTAAGCGGATATATTTTATAAAATCCCATATACCGCGATATTCCGTCTTGAAACGGAATGGTATTGTGCTAATGTCTGTGGATGCAGGGAAACAGGTTGGAGGGATCCAACTGGATTCCTCACAAATATTTATTTGATTTCATATATTGTGATATTTGATTGTTATCATGGATGATATATGATGTTTGAAAGTTGTGATTGAATATTGATGTGTTGCATCATCGGATCCAATTTTTGAAGTTAAAACAACAATTTTAATTTCTAAAGTGATTTTTGGAAATATACTTTTATAAAATATTTTTGGAATTGATTCATCTTAAATAAATAAACGTTATAATTTTAATATTATAAAAATTATGATTTTTGAGAAATACAGTTAAAAGTTAATTTTTGAAATTATGGGATTAGTGATTTTATAAAATAGTTTGAACTGGGATTTCTGAATTTATTATAAGAAGTTTAAAAATAGGATTTATAAAATTTTTATTTTATAAATCAGAATGATGAAACTATAAAAGAGTTTAAAGATGTTTAAAGTAATATTATAAATTGATTTATATTAAAAGATTTATAAATTAATATTTATAAATTTAGAATATCTTGAATTATAAAACAAGCTTCTATAAGTGATAGAATGGTTTGTATAATGAATTTCATGAAGGAATGAAATCTATAGAATTTATGAAATTTGATTATTTTATAAATTAAAATGATGAAATTATAAGGGGTTTAAAGACATTTTAAAAATAGTAATATAAATTGTTTATATTAAAAGATTTATAAATTGATATTTATAAATTAAAAATATTAGAAGTATAAAACGAGCTTTTCTAAGTGTTAGAAAGAATTGTGAATGAATTTCACTAATGAATGAAACTTATAGAATTATAACGGTGAAGTTCTAAATAGAATTTTATAAATAAAATTTATAAAGTTATTTAGGAAATAGATGTGGATAAATAAATGAATCTTAGAAGTTATAAGATTTATAGATTTGGGAAGTTTGAAGGAATGATTTTGTAAATAAACAAATTATAAGTATTTGACTTATAATATGAAATTTTAGTATATCATTGAGATATGAAATTGAATAGATTTATAAAGGAAATTTATAAAGGATGTTGTTATAAAATAAATAGAAATAGAATTTATAAACATTGTTTTATAAATCCGCAACGACTTATTTTGATAAGGAATTGTTGTAATTTATTTATGGAATTATATTCATGTTTTAGACAGTGAATAATTCTTTAAAGTAAAATGAATAAAAGAATGAAATTTATTAACGTAGTATATTCACGTTTTTGAATAGTGAATAATATGTTAAAGAAAATGTTCAGAATGTGATATTTTAAACTAAATTAAAACGATCTAACGATGTTTTAAAATGTGTTAAGATTCGAAACCATAGATTTCAACATTTATTGTTGAAATAGATGCTTTCGAGAAATAAAAGGAAATGGTGGACTATAGCACTGTTGTTATAGTAAATGATTTCCGAAAGGAAATGTTTTGTATAGTATCGGGATTTATATATCTATTTTAATTTCGAATCCCTATACTAGTGATTTTGGGTTGTCGTAACGATGTTTTACGCGACATTCGTTTTGACCCAAATGAATATGTTTAAGTGAATGATTTCCTTAAAGAATGAAATATATACTTAATTTCGATTAAGGTATATTAAATATTTTCTAAGTATAGAAAATAAAAAGATCTGTGAATTACTTATTTTTAATAAGTATAGAAATGCTCTTCCAATATTAAGTGAATATTTGGAATTTATCTTTTTGAAGATAAATTGAAAATGAATATTAGAAATTGAATGGAAAACGTATATTCATAAATATTTTGGAATGTAAATTCAATATAGGATTTATAAATGAAATTGGAAAATGAGTTTAAAAATAAATATTGATTTATTTTTGAAGAATGGAAAATATATATATATCTTGTAAAGATATTTTTGGGGAAATAAATAATTTGGAAAATTATATGGAATCTGGTGATGTTGGCATATCTATTGATAGTTCAATAACCGACTATCAATATTTACCTTTAAATAGGTATTTGTTGTGAATTGTTTGAAATTGGATGCCACACTTATTTTTTTTTAAAATAAGCGCTCACTATTCGGGTTAACCGGGAAAGGACCTTGGGGTCGTATAACCCATTCCGAATATGTGATACGTCGTGATAAATTGCATTCGAAGATCGGTGTTGAAGACCGGATATTTTCGAAAGCGAAAGGATTTCTTGTTGATTGTCTCTGCACTGGCTGATCCCTGGTATTGAGATCTCCATATGTGATGGGAAATCCGAACGTGATTAGAGATTATTCGGATTGCAAGGACTTCTTTGTAAGTGCCTTCGGTTTTGTTCGAGCCCGGAACAGACTTGTATGGATTGTGTGTCTGACATTACAAGTTGAGATATAAAGCAGATTTCTTTCAAATATATTTCTGTTGGTGGCGGAGAATTTATTCTTTTAGCTTAACACCCTTCTCTGAGACGTACGAGCTCAGAGGTTATATAGTTGAAGTTATCAACGATATATTCCCAATTTGGTAATGTGATATGCTGAGTGTTGCTGTAAATGATCATTGTGTTGATTATTGTGATAGGATCGTTTATTTGATCGTCTATCTTAGTGATCATTGTGTTGATCATTTGTTGACCCAAAGCATGGCTTTTGTATAAAGTATGTTTTTGTGGACGTGACTTCGTCGAACCTCACACCCCGGAAATGGTCAAAACAGGAAAGATGCGGCAAGGTTATGAGGGGTAGCACCCTTTAGGGTATGTACATTTCCTTCTGGATAGAGGTTGTATCATGGTATGGAGCCCAGATATTTAACCTATGTGGTTACTGCGAATTTATTACTTTGTGGTTGTTGGCTATCGGGATCCCGTGAGAAAGGTCGTTTACGATCGGGGAATGGCGTGCTCGTGTCAGTAGTTACCCAGTTAGGGGTAACCCGGCCTTGTGTTGGCAGAGTTCCGGTTTGGTTCTCGGAGATGTCTTTCCAGAGGCATTCTCATGTGGCAATGGGAAGTTCCTTGGCCTGATCATTTGTTGGAAATCCAAAGAAACAATACGTGACTTGTACGGTTTTAGTTGTATAACCTGCTATGGAATGTGGCGGTAACCTGCTATTGAACATAGTTAGCTATAGTAGGCATACGATAATGGTCGTATGTTGGCTAAGATTTATATTCTACTTTCGAAATAATTTTCTACACTATGCACTAGTAATAATATCAAATGCTTCTTTTTAATGCGTATCAAGCATCTTTGACTATCATAAGGAGAAATCTCCTCCGATTCTGCGTTTGCATGTGTGTGTGTGTGCGGGAGGCCTTATGGTAGTCTCATTTTTAATAGCATTGCGAATTGAAATAAAAATATCTCTCTATTTTGATTTTTAAAGAAAAATAAACTGTTTTTAGTTCTCGCACCAGTCACATGACTGACTTGGAGTTTATTGTTTTCCTTCCTAAACTCTGGGTGCCCACCAATTTTCCACACGGGCAGTCAAGAGTTAGGTTTATCAGGATATTCTGGACATTCGGGAATTGCTGGAGGCAAGCTGGATGGCATGACGTATTACTAGTTACATAGTATTTCTTTTTCCACTGCACTGTTTGTTGTTGTTGTTGTACACTCTGATGATATGATGTAATGAAATGTGATGTAATGTAATAACTGATATAGTTCTTTGTTTAAAGATTATTCATTTATTATTATATGTTGTTCCGCTGCGAATTGTGAGATTCTGATGTTGTTTTCTGTTTCTTTCTATTTTAAAATTTTCTATTTTCTTTTCTCTCTATTTTCTATCTTCTCTCTTCTTCTCTTTCCTTTTCTTTTCTTAAATTCTTTTTTTAAACCCATAACTATTCGGTTTTTCGGCAACGAAAAATCGCTTCCGTTACATTGAATCTACATTGGTTGTTATATGATTATAAATTGATTATATGTATGATTCATTAAGTGTTAATGAAATTGAAAGCTAAAGTAATTGAATATAATTTGATTTGGAAGTAAACAAACTTGAATGTAAATTAGTGAATGCAAACTAATTGAAATTGAATATGACTGAATGTTAGTAAATCCAATGTCAACAAATCAAATGTGATTAAATTGAAAACCAATTCATTGAATATTAATGAGAAGTAGATTTGATATGGATTTTTTGTTTGGTAGTTGCATTTATTGCTTTTGTTGCATTTGCTATGTTGGCACATGCAGTTGTTATGTTACTATATGTTGTATATTGATATTATTTTCATATATACATGTTTCTCATTGTTTGTTGAGTGTTTAGTAGGTGCGGATTGCACTTGCTTCGCATTTGGAGCTCGCTTTCGCGCTATATTAGCCGTATATGCTTGCTAATAAAATATATAAGGTACATATCTCGGATTAAATATCGTACTTTTACACTTTTTTCCTGCGGGATGCCTCATCACTTGATGAGATGTATATTTGTGATATATATACTGTCATATTTTTTCTTCGAATCGAGCCGCACAAAGGAGACTTTGGCGAATTTTTTCGAAAATTTAAGGCGTTAGAAAATTTTTGAAAAAATTGAAAAATTTTTGAAACTAAGTTTGCATTTGGAAACTTAGTAAAGATTTTGTACGTAGTTTAACTATGAATTTTGGGAAAGTTAATGGATTTTGTAACTTTTTCTTAGTTGGTAATTTCGAGGACGAAATTCTTTTAAGGGAGGAGTTTGTAACGACCCAGAATTTCTATCAATAAAAAATTATATATTTAATTGATTTTAAATATTAATAAGTGGGATTTATAAGTCGAATAATTTATTTTTCGAATATCTAGATTTAATTGGATAATTAAATCGATAATTTAATATTTCAAAATACAGAAATAATCGAAAACTGGGTTAAATATGATTAAAAATGATTTGTAAAATTTTATTTTATCATATTGGAGTTAGAATGATGTTATAGACTTTTAAAATCGAATTTAAAGTTGATTTGTGAAAATCGAATATTTTAATATTAAATTGACGAGTTAAAATAGCCATTTTTCAAACAGTCTCGGATTTCGACGAAACTAGTTTCATCGGATCCGTAATGCGATATTATTGTAAGGTTAAATATGATTAAAAATGAAAACAGCCTAGGGTTTCAAAGTAGCCGCCACTTCCATTTTACACGGCCATAAATCAATTTTGTTTCCTCCTCAGTTACTTCCAATTCATTGATCTATTCCAAAAATCTTCAACTAACAAATTATAGGGGACGACGGGGGCTTCAAATCCATATGGAGATGATGGGGTATGGGGCAACGATGGAGGAGTAACAGTGCCGCGTTCGTTCGTCGTTCGAGCTCGATTCTCGAGCTACTGGCACGAACGAGCTCCACTATACTACAGCCGATGGTGGCTCTCGTCGAGGGCAATTGAACGGCATCACCCTATCGTCGCCAAAGTGCTTGAATTTGTCGCGAGATTTAGGGTTTCGACGGCTTGAATGGGTTGCTCGTGTTCGAACGTAACCTGGAGGAAGAGGATGCTAGTCACGGCCCTGATTTCATTTTCAAAACGAACGGTGATAATTGGTTAGGGTTGAAAATTATAAAAGAAATTGAAATTAAATTGTATATTTAAATTCGTATAACCTTAAAACTGTATAACTTTTTCGTACGAGGTGGGAATCTGACGAAACGAATTGCGTCGGGTTTGTTCTGTCAAGCACTACGCAATGAAACTGGATTGGAATCGTTTGGAGCTAGTGAGAATTTTGGGTAAAATTAAGCGTCCGTTTAATTTTATTCGAAATAAAACGCTACAACCGTTTTAAAAGCAAAGGTGAGAACTTCTCACTCAATCGAATCGGTTTCGATTTAAATTTTAAATAGTTAGATTTAAAATTGTTGATTGTATGTTTGAATGATGATTGTTATCTATTGATTGTTAAAATAGACATTATACGCCGTCTATTAAGCGGAGGTTATTTATTAAAAACATATACCGCGATAATTTCACTGCAAAGTGAAATTGGTAGTATTTATGTACTTGGAGTTGATTTCCCGCATTATATAGCGGATGAGACCCTATTGCGCCGTCTATTAAGCGGATAATATTTTATAAATCCCATATACCGCGATATTCCGCTTTGAACGGAATTGGTATTGTGCTAATGTTTGTGGATGCAGGGAAACAGGTTGGAGGGATCCAACTGGATTCCTCACCAGTATTTATTTGATTACAGATATTTTGATGTTTATTGATTAACATATGATGATATATGATGTTTGTTGTCGTGATTGACTATTAGGCGTTGTTGCATCGTCGGATCCATTTTTAAAGTTTAAAAATAACGATTTTGATTTTAAAAGGATTTTTAAAATGATTTTTCAAAGTATACGTTTTATTAAATTTTGGAATTGATTCATTTTAAATAATTAAAACATTATAAATTTTTATGTTATAAAAATTAAGATTTTTGTGAAATATAACCAAAAGGTGACTTTTAAAATAAATAGATTTATAAAATAGTTTAAATTTGGATTTTTGAATTATTATAAAGGATGTATATAAAAGATTTTTAACATTGATATTTAAAATATATATATATATATATATATATATATAATATTGAAATTATAAAACGAGTTTATTAAGTGTTAAAATGAAGTATAAAATGGATTTCATTAAAAAAATTAGATTTATAAATTGTGAAGGTTATAAAATGAATAGATGTTGTAAAATAAAAGATTTATAAGTAATCAACTTATAAACTGGATTTTGGGCATTTAAATGGGATATTAATAGAAATTGTTAATACAGGAGATTTTATAAGTTGAAGTTGTTATAAAGTATAAATGAATCTTATAAGTAATAGAAGTTTTAAAAAGAACAATTTTGTAAATAAATGAATTATAAGTATTTAACTTATAATATGGACTTTTGGTATATATTTGAGATATATAAATTGAATTGGATTAATAAAGGAGATTTATAAATCGAAGTTTATAAATAGAAATGGAATTTATAGGCATTGTTTATAAATTCGAAATCAATGGAATTTGATAAATTGAATATAGAAATTTATTAATAGGCGAATATTCGCAATTTTGGATAGCGAACTATTCTTTGTATAAAATGTGTAGAAATATTGAAATTTTGTTAGTGAAGTATATTCACGATTTTGGACAGTGAATATATTATTAAATAAAATGGTTATGTTTTGGGAAAGCGATATTATAAAATGAAGTTAATTATTTTAAAAAGATGTTTTAAAATGTATTATGAATTGAATACATAGATTTCAGCATTCATTGTTGAAATAGACGTTTTCGAGAAATAAGGAAATGGTGGATTATAACAATGTTGTTATAGTAAATGATTTCCGAAAGGAAATATTTTGTATAGTATTGGGATTTATATATCTATTTTAATTTCGAATCCCTATACTAGTGAATTTGGGTCGTCGTAACGATGTTTTATGCAACATTCGTTTTGGCCCAAACAAATGTGTTTAAGAGAATGATTTCTTAAAGAATGAAATATATACTTAATTTCGATTTAAGTATATTGAATATTTTCCAAGTGTTGAAAATAAATAGATTTGTGAATTGCTTATTATTAAATAAGTATGGAAATGTTTTCCAATATGAAGTGAATATTTTAAGATTTTATCTTTTAAAGATAAATTGAAAATGAATATTAGAAATCGGTTTGGGAAATCGTATATTCATAGATATTTAGGAATAGTGAATTCATTATGGAATTTATAAAAGAAAGGGAAATTTGTTTAAAAATAAACATTGATTTATTTTTGAAGTGGGGAATAAATTTACGGATTTGGAACGTAAATATAAAGTAAATCGGTAAGGATTTATTTAATTGGTTTAAATGAACCATTTTGAAATGAAAGTATTTCCGCGTAAGGAAAATGATTGAAATTTGTTTTCAAAAGTGGTAAAGGTGAAAAGTGATTTGAAAATTTGTTTTCAAATGGTTGAAGTGTGGAAATTATATATCTAGTAAAGATATTTTGGAAAGTAAATAATTTGGGAAATTATTTGGAATCTGGTGATGTTGAGCATACCTATTGATAGTTAAATAATCCGACTATCGATATTTACCTTTAAATAGGTATTTGTTGTGATTTTCTTGCATTTGAATGCCATACTTATTTTTAAAATAAGCGCTCACTATTCGGGTTAGCCGGGAAAGGACCTTGGGGTCGTATAACCCATTCCGAATATGTGATACGTCGTTATGGATTGCATTTGATGACTGGTGTTGAAGACCGGATATTTGTGAAAATGGAAGGATTACCGTCGAATGTTTCTGCATCGGCTGATCTCCGATATAGAAATTTATTACCCTTTGTGATGGGAAGTCCGGTCGTGATTAGTGAATATCCGGATTGCAAGGACTTCTTTGGAAGTGCATTCGGTTCCGTTCGATCCCGGAACGGACTTGTATGGATGTGTGTCTGACATTACAATTTGAGATGTAAAGCCGGTTTGTATCAAATATATTTCCGTTGGTTGCGAAGAATTTATTCTCTTAGCTTAACACCCTTAGAGGTTATGTAGTTGATGGTTACTAGTGATACATTCCCAAATTGGTAATGTGGCATACGAAGTGCTGTTGAGCATTTGTTGAACAAAGCACAGCTTTTGTATAAAGCGTGGCTTTGTGGACGAGATTTTGTTCGGACCTCACACCTCGGAAATGGTCAAAACAGGAAGGATGCGGCAAGGTTATTAGGGGGTAGCGCCCCTTTAGTGTATGTCATTCCTTCTTGATAGAGGTGGTATCATGGTATGGAGCCCAGATACCTAATCTATGTTGTTGCTGCAAATTTATTGCTTTGTGGTTGTTGGAAATCGAGGATCTTTGGATATAGATCGTTTACGATCGGGGAATTACATATTCGTCTCAGTAGTTACCTAGTTTGAAAGGTAACCCGGCCTTGTGTTGGCAGAGATCCGGTTAGGTTCTCGGGTCGTCTTTCCAGAGGCGTACCCATGTAGCAATGGGAAGTTCCTTGGCCTAACCATTTGTTGGAAATCCAAAGAAACAATACGATCTTGTACGGTTTTAGTTGTAGAACCTATCATTCACTTATGGTGGTCACCACTGTTTGGATGGTAGCTATAGTAGGCATAAGTGTGAAATGCCTATGTTGGCTAAGATTTATATCCTTACTTTCGAAATGTTTTCTACACTATGCACTATTAATAATATCAAATGTTTCTTTTTAATGCGTATCAAGCATCTTTGACTATCATAAGGAGAAATCTCCTCCGATTCTGCGTTTGCATTGTATGTGTGTGTGCGGGAGGCCTTATGGTAGTCTCATTTTCTAAAAAACATTGCGAATCTATTTTAAAATTATCCTGTACTTTTTTTTTAAAATAAACTGTTTTAGTTCTCACACCAGTCACATGACTGACAGGAGTTTATTGTTTTCCTTCCTAAACTCTGGGTGCCCACCAATTTCCACACGGGCAGTCTAGAGTTAGGTTATTAGGATATTCTGGAATTCAGGAGTTGCTGGAGGCAAGCTGGATGGGATGGCGCATTCACTAGTATATAGTATTTCTTTTCCGCCGTTTGTTGTTGTTTGTTGTTGTACGCTCTGATGATGTGATGTAATGTAATATGATGTAATGTAATAACTGATATAGTTTTTTGTTTTAAAGATTATTCATTTATCTATTATATGTTGTTCCGCTGCGATTGTGAGATTCTAATATTGTTCTGTTGTTTTCTTTTCCTTTCTCTCTTCTTCTATCTTCTACCTCTTCTTTAACCCTAACGGTACGGTTTTCCGGCCTTCGATTTCTTGGCAGTTGATACAGTGAACATATTGATGTTGGTTTTCGAGCGTCGAAAAGTCGCAAACGTTGCAGTATTAATACTAACAATATTTGCACATGCCTAACTTAGAAAACTAAGGCCAAATATACCCCCCAAGCACTGCCTTACAAGCTTACGTGAGGGGGATACAGAGCGTTGCGAGTGAACACACAAGTGTGTACACTTATCGACTGTATGCATTATTAATATAGGAATTTTTATATACATACACCTAACTCAAATAAACTGATGCCAGATATACCGATCGTGCACTGCTTTTCGGGCTTACATGAGAAAGGTACAGAGCATGGCGAGTGAATACACTTGTGTGTGAACACATGACTCTAGGTGTTAATAAACTATATACATATATACAAAAAAAATGTTTTTTTTTTTGGTTTTTTGTTTATTTTTATTTTTATTTTTATAAAGAGAGAGCTTTGCAATATCATCTAAGCACTACTTAACTTAGAAGATCAAAAATGTAATCGTTTTTACTTTTAAATTAACCACTTATTAAGCAAAGATTTCAATTAGATAACCTCATAATTAACACACATGAATCTTTCTATATACTAGTTAAACCATCATTACTTGTAATCAAACTTTATTTTTATTTTTGTTAAGATAAATAAATTTTCAAAAATTTCAATTTATTAACCAAAACCATATGTTTAACCTATAGTGTTTCTTTTCAAAAGTAAAATTCATATGCTAAAAAAATATGAATTTTGGTTTTTTTATTTTGAGTTTTGGAAAAAAATGCAAAAAATAAACTGGGAAAAATTGGAAATGAAGATGAGATTCTCCATACACTTGATTTTGACTATGTCCACGCAGTCAACCCATGTGAAAGGAGAAAAAAAATATGACTTATATTTACATGAAAATGAAACGGTTATTATTTACATTAAAAAATATACTGTTAAAGAATAAATAAAATGGTCTTCCATAGACCAATTCATTTGTCTCGTCAAGTATGAGAGACAAAGCTTAAGCTCAAAAAACCAAACCATAAAAGATTTCAAAGTTGAATATTGATTTGGAAAAATGAATGTCGTGTTATTAAAAGTCTTTTGAGTTGTTTTATTTTCAATGATTTTTAGGGTTGATAGAACGGTTGATTGAAATTCAAGTTTATTTTCACCAAATTAAAATTCAAACTTTTCATTAAAAACTTCTTTAAAATTATAGATTTCAAATTCAAAATGGTGATTTAAATCTTCCCTATCAGAATTTAGCAACTCATTTTCGAAAAGTTCCTAAAAATCGTGTTCATTAAATTCATCTTCCTTTGTTGGATTATCAACAACTTCATTGCACATATCAATTTCAAAATCCAAAGTTGATTTATTCAATTTTTCAAAATTGGAAAAACGAAGATCGAATTTTAAGTCAAGTTCCACACTCTCAAAAGAATTGAAATTCAACTCGATTACCACATTTTCAACAACTTCATTAAGATTGTCGTTTTCAATTTCAAAAGTATTTATTTGAAAATCGTCAATTTTGGTAAAAGGTAGATTATTGTTTGACTCATCACGCGTTGGGATTTGATTATGTTGCTCACGTTGTTTCATGTATGTTTCAAACAACAAATCTGTGTGATCTTTGTAAATTTCATCCATTTGCTAAATAAAATCAAATTTATAATTATTAACTTGAGGATTTTCAATTTAAAATTACTGAGGACAAAAAATTTCACCATGACTGAAACAATCCCTATTGCCAAAATCATTTAAATAGTTGTCTCTATTTTTGTTTTGATTTGAAATTCATTTTGGAGTTTGAAATTGAATTGGCATGGGTTATAATTTAAATCGTTTGAATTTTAAAGTGAATTCAAATTTTGAATATTTTGAAATCTCTGACTTGAGTTATTACACCAATATGAATTACAGAAATCATTTATCCTTTGATCATTTTGTGTGGAGAGTTAAGTAAAGACGAAATCGTTTCAATGCTTTTTTCAAGATTTGAGGGTTGGTAATCAATTTGAAAGTTTTTTGGTTCAAAATTCAAATTGATTGTACAACAGTTATTATTAAAATATTCATAAAAGTTTAAGGTGAAATTATATGGATTATATTGATTTTCACAACTATTGTAAAATTCTAGCGAATAAAGAAATTCAGACATTTTTAAAAATGGTTTTGGCTTTTTTCCTTTTATAAAGGAAAAAATATTTACCAAAAAGAATTTATTTTTCAAAAGGGAACTTTGATTTTTGTTTTGTTTTTTGGATTTTCATTTTTTTAAAAAGGTTTTATATTTTTTTTGAAAAGGTTTTATACTTTTTTAGATCTTTGATTTTGATTGAAAATTTTCAAAGGATTTATAAACTAAGGTAAGAAATATTTACAATTTTTTTTAGTTTTGAATTTTGAATTTTGAATTTTTTTTCCTTTTTTTTAAATATGCTGAACTAATGCAACCAAATGAATGCAATGATTTATTACAAATTTTCTAGCCTAAGTAGCTCCTAACCCAAAATTGTATAATCACACTTTGCCTTAATTCAACAAGATAGTTCTCAGCCAGGTAACAGACAAAAATTATCGGCATCATGAATTACCGTAGTAATGCAGCCGAAGGTTTAAGTACCTTCAAAGAAACAACCACTATATTATTTACGAATCACCGTAATATTTATAAATGGTTATTGCTCTGTCGGAGCCTAAAAACCAATAAATTAAACTATCGAAAGAGAACAACTTGTTAATATATAATTAAGCCCTAGATGAGCTCATGACACCCTTAAGATATCTAACTGTTATTATTAACAAATTCTAAGATGAAATGCAAAACTGAAATTAACGTGAATTAACAATGCAACTACAAATGAATTTATTTATGTTTTTGATTTTGAAAAAAAAAATCAAAAATGCAAGCAACCAACAATGCAAGGCAAATAAAAATAAGAGATGAGAGCACAATACCAGAGCGTGCAGAATTATTTAGCAATTTATTTTAAAGCGGCAATTTTTTTAAGCAAGCAAGTCTTCCATTGTGATTTTATACTTTGGCAACCTGAAAAGAAATTAAAAATAAAATATATACAATTTTTTAATATATTTTAATATGAAGAAGTAATTAAAACAAAGGAAAATCAAAACATATGAAATCAAAAGCAATAAAACAAAACCAAAGATATTTTTTATAAAACGAAATCAAAAGAAATAAAACAAAAGAAAATGAAGCAAATGAAATCAAAAGAAGTTAGAAACTTGTTTGTTTGTTTTTGTTATATTTCTGTAAATTATGTTTTTATATAACGAAGAAGAAACAGAAAAAACAAATGATAATTAAACAAATGAAAACAATTAGCTTGAAATCCTTTTTTTAAATAACTCAAACAAGGCTCGGCCCAACTTCATTTTATCTTTTTTTTAATGATCTTCTCTGTAAAACTTGCTCAAGCTCGTCCTTATTCTTTTGTAAGAAAATGAATTCGAAATTGAAACGATGATCTCAGAAAGAAGGCTGAATCCAAATTTGAAAAGGTGATTTAGGTTGTATGATTCGATGTTTTTAGTTGTGGTTCAATTGAAGGCAGTGGTGAATGGAGCGACTATGGGTTTGGGAATTGAGGTATTCTTGTTCGAGGTAGGAGGTCTGTCGATGATGTAGATGAGCTTCTAGTTTGGGGGATTTCAGTTGCGAATTGTCGATGATGAAATGGTAGATTGTTTTGTCACTGGGCGAGTGAATGGTAGTTTTTATGATGATGTTGTGGTAGTGGGATGAAGTAGTGGTGGTTGATGTTGGAATAATTCAGCATTATGGGGCCACATATTTTAATATTTGAATGTATGGGCTATCTTGGGATTAAGTTTAATTATGTGATCTATTTGGAACAAATACAACAAGACTTAAGGGGTATATTTGTCATGTAAATTTATAATGTGTGGATACCAGAGTGATAATTTTAGTTTGTTGAAGGGCCGAACTGAAAAAATGTCACACACTATATATATGGGGTTACGGTCCCCAAATTACACAAGTCTTATCATATCTCTCCACCCTCTTCTAAAGAGAATTTTCAGATCTAAGCTTGTGTCAATTTGGAAGATCTAAAACCTAGTTGATCTTCTTTTTGCAAACATCAATGGATTCAGGTACGACTTCTGCTGAACTATTTAATTTCATATATTTGTTTCTCGATAGAATCAATATGGGTTGTATGTATTCAGATCTAGCATTTATTTATTACAACAAGTGGTATCAGAGCCACCCATCATTGATTTTATTGAGAAATTCTTTGGTTTTAAGAACATATGAAATTAGGGTTCTTGGACTTACAATTTTCGGTTGATTCACCTGATCCACTTATTTCGTTCTGATTTGTGAATGCTTCAATTATGGTGATTCAAAACATGTTAATAAACAGTATTATACATGGATCCATAGATTTAATGAAATGTTGGATTCTATTGATTTGACCAAAAGTTTCCTGAAATGATAGCAATTTGGATTTAATTGAACCGTATCATTGGATTTATGATCTAAGAATTCATCTACATCTTTTATAATAATTGTACCGTGACATGTTTGTGGTTTTGTTTTCTCCTGCAAAAGCATAAATTATTATTTTATTTGGTTCGTTTTTTTTCTTAGCATAAAATAGCAACAGGCATTGTTGAAATATTGGCCAAGCTTTTACTATTCATTACTTTTGTACACTATGAATCAGCACATTAATTGATGCTGTCAGATTTGACATATATATTTTTTTTGTAATTTATTGTTACTACTTAATATGTTTCACCTTCTATTTTGAATGGTAGCAGTTAAATAAAGTACGCAATAATCTAATACTAATTATTATTGCAAGTTTTATTCATTTATGTATTATTACAGTTTCCTTGATGTCAAATTTGACATTGATATTTATGGCAAATTTATAAATAAAGGAGTTAAAATAAATTCATATACTATTTGGCTTCTTTTGCAAATTGATTGTGAATATCCTACATTACAAGTGAACTAATTGAAATAATATGTCACCAAAGTGACCTCTCTTATTTTAGTTGCTCATGAAAAAAAATGTTTGATATTTGTATGTATTTATTTATGTGAATATTAGTCGGCCCAAAGGAAGGTTAATATCTGGACAAATTAGATACACATGTGTGATGATAAATATGTAACAATTATAAAGTTTTATGAGAAAATAATTAATCGGCCCAAAGGAAGATTATTATTTGACTTGAATTTATTGTTAATATTTGATGATTATAACAAGAATACCACTTACAGTTAATATTACTGTCCAAAGACTTGATATTAATGTTGTGCTAGGTATCTTGAGCAAAGACTTACCAATTATTTTAAAATTACTACAGTTGTTTTATAATGTAAGCATATTTGATTAATTTAAAATTACAACTAATTTGACTACGGTATCTGCCAATCTAAACAACATTCCTATTCTGACTGGAACAAACTTTAAGGATTGGAAAGAGAACATATTGCTTGTTCTTGGCTGCATGGATCTTGACCTTGCACTTAGGATAGATGAACCCGCCCCTCTTACGGATGAAAGTTCTTCTGATATTATAAAGAACTTTGAGAGGTGGGATCGTTCAAACCGCATGAGTCTAATGATCATAAAGCGTGGCATTTCGGAGGCATTTAGGGGTGCGGTATCTGAAAAGATAACCAATGCTAAAGATTTCCTTACTGAGATTGAAAAACGTTTTGCTAAAAACGATAAGGCGGAAACAAGCATGCTTTTGCAACGCTTGATTTCCATGAAATATCAAAGCAAAGGAAACATAAGGGAGTACATTATGGAAATGTCTAACACTGCTTCAAAACTTAAGGCACTTAAGCTTGAGATTTCAGATGATTTGCTCGTGCATTTGGTATTAATCTCTCTTCCTTCACAATACAACCAGTTCAAGATCAGTTATAACTGTCAAAAGGAGAAATGGACTCTTAATGAGCTCATTTCGTATTGTGTACAAGAAGAAGAGAGATTGAAGCATGATAAGGCTGAAAGTGCTCTTTTAGCATACACCTCTAAGGGAAAAGACAAAAAGAGAAAGAAGGATAAAGAAACTACTAAGGGTCCGACTGAAAAGAAACAACAAAAGGAGACTGATGGTTGTTACTTTTGCAAAAAGGCTGGACATTTGAAGAAAGATTGTGCCAAATACCACGCATGGCGTGTTAAGAAAGGTACATCTTTTGCTTTGGTCTGTTCTGAAGTAAATTTAGCTACAGTACCTGGAAACACTTGGTGGTTAGATTTTGGTACTTCTACTCACATAAGTGTTTCTATGCAGGGTTGCCTGAGCTACCGAAATCCAACTGATGCTGAAAGATACATCTATGTGGGTGATGGAAAATCGGTATAAGTGGAGGCTATTGGGCATTTTAAGTTGTTATTAAGAACTCAGTTTTATTTGGATTTATTTGATACATTTGTTATACCGTCATTTAGACGGAATTTGGTTTCTGTTTCTAAGTTGGACAAATTTGGTTGTTCTTGTTCATTTGGGAATGGTACTTTTAGTTTATCAATGAATTTAACTCTTATTGGAACCGGTTCTCTTAACGTTTATGATAACTTATATATGCTTGATGTTAATACCTCTTATAGTGAAGCCTTGCATGTAGAGTCACGTGGTACTAAAAGAAAAGCTAATAAGGAAACTTCAACCACATTGTGGCACAAGCGCTTAGGTCATATATCTAAAAATAGAATTCAAAGGCTCGTGTCAGATGGCATTTTGGAATCCGTTGATTTTTCAGACCTTGATGTCTGTGTAGAGTGTATCAAGGGAAAACAGACCAAACATAAGAAAATAGGTGCCAATAGAGCAACTGACGTCTTAGAATTAATACATACAGACATTTATGGGCCATTCCCTGAGGCATCATGGAATGGTCAACAATATTTTATAACATTCATAGACGACTACTCAAGATATGGATACCTATATCTTATTCATGATAAACCAGAATCCTTAGACATGTTCAAGAAATTTAAGGTAGAAGTTGGTAACCAACTCAACAAAAGGATTAAAACTATCAGATCTGACCATGGCGGTGAATATTATGGTAAATCTGACGGATCAGGTGAACAATGTCTAGGACCATTTGCCAAATTCCTAGAGGAATGTGGAATAGTCCCACAATACACTATGCCGGGTTCACCTAGCATGAATGGTGCTGCTGAGAGACGAAACCGGACTCTTAAAGACATGGTAAGGAGTATGATCAGTCATTCTACCTTATCAAAATCACTCTGGGGAGAGGCATTAAAGATAGAAGTTTATATCCTTAATAGAGTACCCACTAAAGCAGCTACTAAAACACCTTATGAGCTTTGGACAGGCAAACAGCCTACTCTAAAGCATTTTCACATTTGGGGATGCCCAGCTGAGGCAAGGCCATATAGGCCAAATGAAAGAAAATTGGACTCCAAAACAGTGAGTAGCTACTTTATTGGTTATTCTGAGCGATCAAGGGGCTATAAATTTTATGATCCCATACTGAGGAAAATATTTGAGATGGGAAATGCAATATTTTTTGAGGATGTTGAGTTGAGAGGGAGAAATGAAGTAAGGAACATTGTTTTTGAGGAGGAATCATCGTCTATGATTCCTACTACAGTTACTTCTTCAGACAATGTGAAGATTATTGTTCCTGTCATTGATCAAGAAGTGAATCCAGAACCCCAACAAAACAATGTTGAAGAAAATCCTCTTCAAGTTGAAGTTAATGTTCCACAAGAAAAAATTCAACAACCTCAAAATGAATTGCTATTAAGAAGATCCACTAAGGAAAGAAGAAATGCTATTCCGGATGATTATGTTGTATTTCTTCAAGAGTTAGAGGATAATAATGGATTAATGGAAGATGATCCTATCAACTTCCACCAAGCCATGCAAGATATTAATTCTCAAAAGTGGATTGAAGCTATGAATGAAGAGTATAAATCAATGCAAGACAATAAAGTTTAGGATCTTGTCCCTTTACCTGAAGGTAAGAAGCTCATTGGTTGTAAATGGATATTTAAAACGAAGAGGGATGCAAAAGGTAAAGTGGAAAGATATAAAGTTCGTCTTGTAGCAAAAGGTTTTACTCAAAAGGAAGGCATTGATTTCAAAGAGACTTTCTCTTCGGTTTCATCGAAAGACTCTTCTAGAAAAATTGTATCACTTGTTCACATTTTGACCTTAAGTTGTATCAAATGGATGTTAAGACTGCATTTCTCAATGGAGACATTGAGGAAACAATTTATATGGTGCAACCGAAAAACTTTGTGGTCGAAGATCCAAAGAATATGGTTTGCAAACTAAAGAAATCCATTTATAGATTCAAACAAGCTTCTCGTCAATGGTACCACAAATTTCATAATGTAATTAACTCTTTTGGTTTTGAGGCAAACATCATTGGTAACTATGTGTATCACAAGTTTAATAGGAGTAATGCAAGACAATAAAGTTTGGGATCTTGTCCCTTTACCTGAAGGTAAGAAGCCCATTGGTTGTAAATGAATATTTAAAACCAAGAGGGATGCAAAAGGTAAAGTGGAAAGATATAAGGCTCGTCTTGTAGCAAAAGGTTTTACTCAAAAGGAAGGCATTGATTTCAAAGAGACTTTCTCTCCGGTTTCATCGAAAGACTCTTTTAGAATAATTTTGTCACTTATTGCACATTTTGACCTTGAGTTGCATCAAATGGATGTTAAGACTGCATTTCTCAATGGAGACATTGAGGAAACAATTTATATGGTGCAACAGGAAAATTTTGTGGTCGAAGATCCAAAAAATATGGTTTGCAAACTAAAGAAATCCATTTATGGACTCAAACAAGATTCTCGTCAATGGTACCACAAATTTCATAATGTAATTACCTTTTTTGGTTTTGAGGCAAACATCATTGATAACTGTGTGTATCACAAGTTTAATGGGAGTAAATTTATATTTTTAATTTTATATGTTGATGATATATTGCTTGCCAGCAATGATTTAAATATGTTGCACGAAACTAAGAGATTTCTTTCAAATAATTTTGAAATGAAAGATCTTGGTGATGCCTCTTTTGTATTAGGGATCCAAATACATCGTGATCGTTCACGAGGCATTCTTGGATTGTCACAAAAGAACTATATAGAAAAGGTGCTTAAGAGATTTGGCATGCAAGATTGTAAAGCAGGTGATACCTCTGTTGCTAAAGGAGATAAGTTTTGTCTCAAACAATGCCCTAATAACATCCTTGAAGTTAATGAAATACAGAAGATCCCTTATGCATCTGCTATAGGGAGTCTAATGTATGCTCAAGTATGTACGCGTCCGGATATTGCGTACATTGTAGGAGCATTAGGCAGGTATCTTAGTAACCCTGGAATGGATCATTGGAAAGCAGCAAAAAGGGTTATGAGGTATCTTCAAAGAACAAAGGACTATATGCTTACATATAGAAGATCAGATCAATTGGAGATCATTGGGTATTCTGATTCTGACTTTGCTGGATGTCCAGATAGCAGAAAATCCACTTCAGGATGCATATTTATATTGAGTGGAGGGGCTATATCATGGAAGAGCATTAAGCAAACGCTTATAGCTTCTTCCACTATGGAAGCAATTTTTGTGGCTTGCTATGAGGCATCTAATCATGGAAAATGGATGCAAAATTTTGTCACTGGGCTGCGCATTATAGATAATATTGAAAGACCACTAAAGTTGTTTTGTGACAATAGATTGACAATATTATATTCTAAAAACAATAGAAGCTCAAGTAAGTCAAATTACATTGACATCAAGTTTCTATTTGTGAAGGAAAGAGTGCAAAATGGGTTAATATCCATAGAGCATATTGGGACAAATTCCATGTTAGCGGATCCACTTACAAAAGCATTACCACCCAAGGTCTTTCATAAGCATGTTGCTAAAATGGGTGTATCTTTTATGTAAGAATATTTTGGTTTAGGGGGTGTTTGTACTAAGTCATTTCTTTTGTGACATTGCTCTATATTTTGATTGTGGATATGCTTCAGTTTTTCTGATCAGAAATAAAGTTTTTTTTAAAATTGCACTCAAATTATTTATATATGTTTAGATTTTGATCTCATTAAAGTAAAGTAGGACCAGTTGGAAATAGACATGTAAAGATCACATTTCATGTAATTTTCATGCTACACATACATGATTGATCTATGTCATTTGATTGTATTGATATATGTGACCATTGATGGGCTTAGTTACACTAACGATAATGAAAACCGCTTTGATCCAATGTTAACACAATCAATGGACGAGATTGTTTTGGATATACCATATTGTCAAGATAGTTATTTGAAAGCTCATAAAGTTAAATACATTCTATAAGGTTATATATGTGGCCCAGGGGGAGATTGTTGGAATAATTCAGCATTATGGGGCCACATATTTTAATATTTGAATGTATGGGCTATCTTAGGATTAAGTTTAATTATGTGATCTATTTGGAATAAATAGAACAAGACTTAAGGGATATATTCGTCATGTAAATTTATAATGTATGGATACCAGAGTGACAATTTTAGTTTGTTGAAGGGCCGAACTGAAAAAATGTCACACACTATATATATGGGGTTATGGTCCCCAAATTACACAAGTCTTATCATATTCTCTCCACCCTCTTCTAAAGAGAATTTTCAGATCTAAGCTTGTGTCAATTTGGAAGATCTAAAACCTAGTTGATCTTCTTTTTGCAAACATCAATGGATTCAGGCACGACTTCTGCTGAACTATTTAATTTCATATATTTGTTTCTCGATAGAATCAATATGGGTTATATGTATTCAGATCTAGCATTTATTTATTACAACAGTTGATGTTTAGTAGGAGGATGTATGATAGAAGGCAGAAGTCAAATTGTCAGTTGGAGGAAGAAGTACTGCTTGTATGTTGAAGTCAAGTAGTGATGATGTTGTGGAAGTCTGGGTATTTGATAGGAGGATGGATGTGGATTTAGTATGATGATGTGGTAGCAGTGAAGTATGACAGGGGCAGCAGTTAAGGAGGAACGACTACACTGTGTTTGTAGGTTACGGTATATTGTAGGGGTATGGTAGCAAGGTGTAGCGGTAGTATTTGGAGATGAAAGTGTTGTTGTAGCGTTGATGTGCAGTAGCAAGTTTGAACAGAGATGATGTGGGTGAGGTATATGTGGAAATGCAGGTAGCAGTGTGGATGTTGTGGTTGCTGTCTTGTTCAGATGGTTATTGTTGTTTGAAGTGAAGTTGCTGTGGCTTGATCAGGAGGTGGTGGTGACTGATATGCTGTGAAAAATGATGGTATGTGATGTAGTATGGTCGGTCAGTTGTGGGTTTTGGTATGGGGACAGTGTTGTGCAAAGGCGGGGGATGGTAGCATTTTGTGCAGGGTTATTAGGAGAAGGATGAAAGCAGAGGTAAAGGAATGATGAAGTTGCAAGCAGTTATGGTCAGTGTTGTATAACAGTAGGGAAGTTGTTGGGGCAAGGGTTATGTTGTTTATGTACACAGTGCATAGTGTGTACACAGTGCATAACGGTGGTATTTGACGATGATGAGTGTGGGATGATCTATGTCTGGTGATGTTCAGGGAAGGAGATTGTACGGCTGATGGCCAGAAATTGTAACAGCAACTGGTATAGTGTGGGGGTTTATTATTGCAACAGGTGTATTATGGTCAGAAGTTGGTTGAAGTTGTATGGTTTGGTGGGTGATGAAGTTGAAGGAGGATCAGCAATATGGCAGTGTTGTGGCAATGGGTTGCAAGTTGAAGGGAAAGTGAGTTGACAGAGGAGCAATAAGTTAGGTTGATTATCGTGGTGGAATAAGTAGTAGTTATGTGAGGAGGCAGTGTGTTGATTGCACAGTTGCAAGTTGTGGTGTAACAGTGGGAATGTGCATAGACAGTTTAGTAATGTGGCGACAGTTTTGGTCAGGCAAGTAATGTCTGGGTTGCTGGAGATATGTGGATATGTATGGTTGCTGTTGTTTTGTGTAAGTGAAGTGCGGACATTAAAGGAAGCGAAGGAGGTGTTTGTCGAGGAGATGGTTAAGGATGCATATGTGCAGTATTGAGGACAATTGAGTGGTGCTGTTGTGTGAGTGTATGCACAATTTTTATGCATAGTTTTGGTCAGGGTTTGGCACAGTTTGAAGAAGTGGTGATGATGTATTGTTGTATGAGGGGTAGTTGCTCAACAGAGTGGATGGAAGGCAGAACAGAAGTCAGGGATGGCAGAACTGTTGGTGAGGAGCAGTGAAGAGTAAATCAATGACAATGAAAATGTAATGCACGGTGTTGTGCACAGTAAATGCAATGCAAATGAAAATGTAATGCAATGTAAATCAACAGAGAAATTGTAAATGACAATGGAAATGAAATTAAAAAAAAATTCTTTTAATTGTGTATGTTTTTTTAAATAGAAATGCAAATGCAAATAGAACAACAATCACATAAATCAAAATGAAAGCAAAATTCACACAACAATAATATTTTTTTAATGCAAATTAACAAACAAAATGAAAACACACTAAAATCAAACAAAAATAGTTTGAAGAATTGAAACAATTAAATTCTTCTATAATGGTGCCAAAAACTTGTTTGATGACTAATTCTTTATCGGATTAGAAAGTAGCGGAAATTTTTAAATTAAAAATTAATCGCAAGCCCACGGCGTACAATGTTAGTACGTGGTGAGTACGGATCGATCCCTAGGGAATTGTTTAGATTTAAAATTCTATTCAATGAAATTAAACCAAGATTTAAAGTTGTATTAAGGTTAAAAAGTGTAAATACTAACAAAAGCTAGAATGGATAAAAATATGAGAGTTTGAAGGCAATTTAGAGGCACACCCCTTCTCATGATCACATAAATCAACAAAATGAAATTATGATTTCTCTTTTGGTCATTAGTGAATTTAATTTATATGTTTATCATAATTATGGCTATTTGTGCTATTAATTAGCCCAATTTAAACCATCAAACTATAACACACCCATTAAATCACTTCTTAACTCTCACGAAAATGACATTGAAATTGAAAATAAAATCTATTCTAAGCATGATCTATTAACTATTAATTAAAAATATAAGCCACCAAATTTTGATTTTAGTATTCACTTCATTACCATAATCATATGTAGATGAAGAGGTAATTTGTGCTTGTGTTTTTTTAAGCATGGTCTATTTGGTGTCAAAAACATAGGTTATCAAATTCAAAGCTAAAACAACAAAATTTTACCCATTCTAACATTGTCATTAAGCACAAAAAGAGAACAAAAATTAGCAAAATGTTGAATTTGCATGATAAGAGAGCTTCATTACCGCTAAATTAAAGGGGCTTAGCTTCTCATATTTGTTATCACTTCAACAAATGTAGATTGCAATATGAAACAAAAACAAGAAAAAAATGCAAGCTGATTAAAATGAAATAAAAGCTAAACTACTTGCATAAGAAATAAAACTAAGCTACTAACATAAGAGAAAAGAGAGCATGTAAATAGAAAAGATTATGAATTAAAATTTGCATATAGGAAAATTACATGAAAGAAAATGGCTAAGTAGCCATGGAAAATAAAATAGAATTTTTTTGGTTTATTTTTAAGCCTAAAACTAAATTAAATAAAGAGGAGGATAAGCGAAAGCTCAAAGGAGACTAAGAGCTTAATTACATGAACATATGGGGCATTTATACAAGCATAAAATCCAAATGCATATTTTGAAAACTACCCAAAATACCCTTGAGGAAGTGTAGCCACCAAGTTATCATTTGGATAAGATAATCCTCCATTTAAATGTGTATGGAACTTTTAGCTCCACTAACATGTGCATTAGCTCCTAATTAAAGATCAAGGTAAGTGGGTAGGTGAGATCCTCCATGATACATGAGTTTGAATTATTTCCATCTTCATTCCTTTATTCCTCTTGTGAGTGCATATTTTCCATGAAGCCTTCATCATATTTCCATTCAAATTCCTACAAATAACATTAAAATATCCAAGTAAATATTTTAAAATTAATATATGCACAAAAAAGATCATTTTTCCCCCATATGAAGATGAATAAATGACGATTTGAAAATAATTGAAATATTGGTTTGAACATGTTAAAATACCCTATATGCTCATTTATTTAATTAAATTAAATTAAATATGAAAATAAAAATATGCACATTTACGTGCACATCACTCATGGAAGCAGCAGAACTTCCCTGAATGCTTCTGTTGTTCGACCGCTTCCTTCTTAGGGGTTTTTTTATTCCTCGGTCCCTTATGTCGTGAGATAAATGTTTTTTGGAGCTTCATTGAGAGGGGTGTAATCTTCAGGCCTGAAGCCTTTAAGGCGTTTATTATTTTCATTTTTCTTATTGGAATTCTTATTCTTCCTTTTTGATTTCCATCTTTCCTGTGATTCCTTCAGTAGTTCCGAAACCGTTTGTATTCTGATTAATTGCCAGATCACTCTGACCGACGTTCATCGGTTGAATGCCAGTAGACTTCCTTTCTACCTCCTCGCCTCCTCCAATCTTAAGTATTGACTTGCTTTGCGATATTGGAGGTTTAAAAGAGAGATTAAAAAGAAACAATTGTTTAATTATAGTATTGATTTTGGAGTCTGTATATTTTGTGGTAATTGTGTCGAGTATTGTCCAACAAACTGTTTATCGATGACTGAAGAATATGAACTTTCAACTTATGATCGTCACAAATTAAATTATTGAAATCCTTCACTGTAGTGGGTTTCTTCATCTTCATCCACTTGCCGAACTCATTTTTGGGATGAATGGCTCGGACCAAAGCCAGGAAAACCATGTCCTCATTTGGATTGCTAACCTCTGTAATTGCGGTATTGAACTAGTTCATGAAAGACTTTAGCGATTCGTTTCATCCCTAAAATAGTCCAGATAGGGACATCACATCTTTAGGTTGCGCGGTATGGAGCCTAAACTGATCGAAGAACTTGTGGCTAGTTGGTCGAAAGTAGAGATGGATTTCGGTGGAAGCCTAGTGAGCCATGTGAAAGAAATTCCTTCCAAGAAAATGGAAAAACATCTACACCAAACAGGTTCTAAGGCATTTGCTCCGTCCATGTACCAACTATACTTGTACAGATGGGGTTTTGGGTCCTTCATCCCGTTATAGGATGTAATAGTTAGCATCGTGAATTTTTTCGGATACCGCTCATTCATGATCTCCTCCGTGAAGGGAGTCCGACTTGATGCAGATACCTATTTATCATCTCTTCTACTTTTTTTCTCGTTTATAAATCACTTAACCCTATCCACGATAAATGCCTCTGATGTTCGATAGTCCTGGGGATGGCTGCCAGTCACTACACCAAGTGTTTGGCTTTGCAAACGGTCTTAGCGAGTAGGCTGAAGCCTAGGCTCTCTTGTCACTGGGAGAACCACTCCCTCGGGATCCCGCTGGCTTACGATTGGGCTGATTGGGACGATTTTGACAATTCCAACATTATCGAACACATTGGCATTCTCTTCCAACTTATCGTCATTAAATTGTTCTCCATATTCCTAGTTAGCGAGGTCCATGGCTATATCCTCTCATGGGGTTTTCACTCCTTGGTTCAAATTCAAAATTGGATGTCTTACGGCGAGTGGAGCACTTGTATTTCCTTCTGCGTTGATTCCCATAGTTCCTGCTGTGACCCTTTTCTGCGGTTGTTTTCCGTTTCTTCTATTTAAGCCAGAAATGAAAGAATTTTCTTGCTGCTGTGGTAGTTGTGAGTTCAACCATAGTTCTTGGAGCAGGATTTAACTATAAGGTTAAGAGAGCATTGAGCTTATTCATCAGAGCTCTCTGACTGCTTTCCATTTTTTGGTTGATTCCATCAACCTTTTTCTTCAACTCATCTCTTGTAATGACTTCACGTTGATTGGAGGATGCTGGAACCTGATCTCCTACATGGACACCATTTACTTCAGTTTGCTGATGAGTCATATCTTCTCCAGCTACTATTGGCCCCATAGACCTTCCAGAGGCAGTTCTTGTAACGATCCAAAATTTCAATCATTTGAAATTTAGATATTTAATTGATTTTAAATATTCACAAGTAAATTTTATAAGCTGGATAGATTTTATTTCGAATATCTTAATTTAACTGATAATTAAATTGTTAATTTAATATTTGAAATTGTTGAAATAATTGGAAATTGGATTTAATGTGAATAAAGATAATTTATAAAGTCGAATTAAATTATATTTGAATTTGAATAATGTTACATAACTTTTAAAAATGAATTAAAATTTAATTTCTAGAAATTAATATTTTAATATTTAATCGACGAGTAAAAATAGTCATTTTTCAAGCAGTCTCGGATTTCGACGAAACTAGTTTCATTGGATCCGTAATGTTAAATTATTGTAAGATTTCAAATTTCATGTCAATTGGCTTTACGGTTTGTCTAAGGCAAGCTAAAACGCATAGAAATCTATTTAAGCGAATTTTAAATTTAAATAGCCGGCTCGAAAACCTATCTTCCAAATACGATTGAATTGGCTCTCGATATATATTCCATTACATTAGGAATAGGGGTAAAATATTATAAATGTTAGGCGGCACGCTTCGTTTCGAGTTCGAAAAATTTGGCGATGAATAGTGTCGCGTAATTTTCTATAAAAGACCACGTTGTTGTTCTATTTTCACAAACCCTAAAAAAGGCTAGGGCTAGCCGCCATTATATATTCAATGGCCATAAAATCATCATTTTTCCCTTGATTTCTTCCTATCCACACATTATTCGAGAAATCTTCAACTACGAAGTTGTAGAGTACGATGAGAGCTTGCAATCCAACGGTCAAGATGGGATTTAATGCTATGGATCAACAGCAAATCGAGTGCAAATGTCGTTTTTTCATGCATGATTTTCCACGCCTGAGGACGATCAAGTTCAACCATGCTATGGCCGATGGTGCACATGCGTGAGGGCTTCAGCAAGGTGGTGTTTGATCATCGTGGAGACGGTCGTAGGGGAACGTGGTCGATGGAATATGCGTGCGTATATGGGTTAAAGGCGCGACCTTTGCCTGGTTCAAAACGAAGAAGAAGAAGAGGGAATACGTGGCCTGGATCTTGCCTCTGAAAATCAATGGCCAGATGATAAAAGGGTTAAAAATAAAAAGAAATTTGTATATTAATTTATATTCAAATTCATTTAAATTTTAAAACGTCATAACTTGTTCATACGAGGTTGAAAATTGACGAAACGAATTGCATTGGGTTCGTAATGACGAGCACTACATGATGAAGATAGGTTGGGATTTATTTAAGCTAGTGAATATTTTGGTTGAAATTAAATGGCTATTTAATTTTAATCGGAATAAATTGCTATCGCGGCAACTACAATCAATTTGAGTACAACTCACTCTTTCTGACTCGCTGGTATTTTTGTATAAGTGAGAAATAATTTATTTATGATGATTGATGATTGTTTGGATGATATATGATATATTATGTGTATTGATTGATATTTGGATATATACCTGCCTAGTGGAGCAGATGACCTTATATGTTCCCGTGTGTGAGCGGATGACCCTTTGTACGCGTGTCTACCTCTAAGCGGACATTGTGCACATGTTCTAATATGTATATTTGTTGCAGGTGACAGGTTGGAGGGATCCAACTGGATTCCTCACCAGTGTTGATTTATTTACAATATTATGATACATTCTGTTATCATATGTTATATGATGTTTTGGATGTTGTGATTGATGTATTTAGTGTTATTGCAGCATTGGGCCTATTTTTGGAATTTAAAAAATATTAAAGTAATGATTTTTAAATTGAAAAAGGATTTTTAAAATGATTTTGGAAATCGATGTTTGGTTAATTTTGAATTGTTAAAAGAATGAATTTATTTTAAATAAATAAATGTTATAATTTTTATGTTATAAAAAATTATGATGTTCTAGGAAATATAATTGAATGTGATTTTTGAAATGTGAAGTTAACTATTTTGTGAAATAGTATAAATTGAGATTTTTGATTTATTATAAAAGGTTTATATATAAGATTTATAAAATTGATATTTATAAATCAAAACAATGGAATTGTAAAGTAGTTTTATAAATGCGAAAATGAAGTATAAATGGATTTTATAAGTGAATAAGATTTACGAATTGTGAAGTTATAAAATGAATGGATTTTGTAAAATAAATGAATTATAAGTTATTAACTTATAATTTGGATTTTTGGCATATAAATGAAATAAATGGAATTGGTTAATAAAGGGAATTTATAAATTGAATTTTTTATAAAATATAAATGTGATTTATAAACATTGTTTTATAAATCCGAAATCAATTGAATTCGACAAGTTAATTATAGAAGATTATTAAAGGAATTATATCCACAATTTTGGAAAGTGGATAATCCTTTATTAAAAGTGTAATAGTAATAAATTTGATTAGGCATTAAATCCACGATTTTGGACAGTGGATTATCCTTAATATAAATGTGTAGGAATATTAAATTTGGTAAACAATTTGTATTCACGATTTTGGACAATGAATAATATATTAAATAAATGTTTTGAAAAGTGATATTTTAAATGAAGTAAATGATTTGAATATGTTTTAAAATGTGTTAAGTATCGAATACATAGATTTCAGCATTTATTGTTGAAATAGACATTTTCGAGAAATAAGGAAATGATGGACTATAACACTGTTGTTATAGTAAATGATTTTCGAAAGGTGATATTTTGTATAGTATTGGGATTTATATATCTATCTTATTTTCGAATCCCTATACTGTTGATTTTGGGTTATCGTAGCGATATTTTACGCAATATTCGTTTTGACCCAAATAAAGATGTTTAAAAGAATCTTTTCCTTAAAGAATAAAATATATACTTAATCGTGATTTAATTATATGAAATATTTTCCAAGTGCTGAAAATAAGGTGATTTGTGAATTACTTATTATTAAATAAATATATGGAAATGTTTTCCAATATAAAAGTGAAATGGTTTGAGATTATATCTTTTTAAAGATAATTCGAAGTGAATATTTGGCAAATGATTTAATTAATAAAAGATTAAAAGGGCCTAGTGATTGTTATGGTGCTGGATATTTGTTTGTTTGCTTTGAGAGTTAAATAACCTACTATCAAACTTGGCCAAATTTTAGTTCCTCTACTTGATGTGAGAACTATTTAGTCGTACACTTAGAACGTAGCCTTCTATGTAGGCTTGATTATCGTTTGTGTTGAGGATGATGATTCGTATAGTGCAGAGTATTACTCCAATCTATTAAGCTTGCTTCTTGGCCTGAAGGATCTCAAGTTGAAAGTTGGAAACGCGATAAGTCTATGAGACTTAGTTTCTGTGTGAGGTTAAGAAACGCTTTTGCGTTGTTGGTGCGAAGAGACCGAGATCAGATTTATCTGAAAACGACTTTGGACCAACGTATATACGACGATTGTGCAAGTTGCTTATTGATGATATTGATATTTTGGATTTTCATAGTGGGAGACTGTTTGTTGATCCTTTAGGGTTAAAATCCTAATATACATCCAGTAGCAGTGGTCTTTTCATTATGAAATATCCAATGCAAGGACTATTCGCTACTAATTCTAGGGATTTTCCGATAGGATGTGGTAGGAAAGTACCTTCGGTTTGTCCTGTTTCTGGACAACTTCTATGGATGTTTGTCTGAAAATTGCATTTCTACAGATTACGTACATTGGTTTTTACAAACGTACATCAGTGGTGGCGGAGAAGGAAACTTCTCTTGGCTTAACACCCTCCTTGAGACGTATGAGCTTAAGGGTTGTATTTTTGTGGAAGGCAATTAGTAGTCAACGGAAATGGCTGTGGAGCATTCAAAGTTATGTGATATGTGATATGTGAAAGGTAATCGTAGCCTCGTGAGCCTCACACCACAGTTATGATGGAATTCTATGTGGTCAGATGTATGCTCGCATTTCGGATAGTAGTGATTTGGGTTATCAGATGTTCTGAGCCCCAGGTACCAGATACGTCTGGGCCTCATGGCAGGGATGCGCGAAGTCTTAGTCCTTGGATGTTATTCGCAGATTGTATCTACTTTTAGCCATTTTTGTTGTTGTATAACAGCGTCCGAGTCTTGGGCGTAAGCCGTGGATGCAGATTGATCTTTCCACTAGTTTCCTATCATGTTGGAAATCCAATCCCAATACGAGATTTACGATTTTGATTGTATTCCCACAACAGCTGTAATGACTTGCAAACATTTCAGCTACCCCTTTTGGTATTATATATTCCGTTAGGATATTCCGTTGACCTAGTCCGGATATATTACCTTAGACTTAGTCCGGGTATTGATACCTTATTTGAATAAGTTTATTTGAAAATTGATTTCAAAAGAATGTCATTAGAAATAATATCAAACGTTTTGATATATAAAATGTTTTAGTTATCATAAGGTAAAAACATGTCCGTGTTTATTTGTGGACTTACCTTACGAGATACTTTTGTTTTGATAAATGAAAAGTTTGGTAATTTAATAAATTTAGTTGAGTGTGTTTCTCACGCTGGTTTACCAGACTGGTCCGAGCTTTCTTCCCTTTCAATGCTCGGGTCAGACCGAGTATATTGACAGGTTATGATTTGGTGCTCTTGGAGCTTCAGCAGGAGAGCTAGAGATCTTCAATTTCGTACACCCGTATCTGTTTGATTATTTGCTGCATTGTTGCTTAGTTGTTGTTTTATATTATCAGTAATTGTGAGGACTGGTTATTATAACTGTTCAGGCTGATAAGTATTGATTGATTGTTGAACTCTGAAAGATGTATGTATATATAGTTATTGTTTTGTAAAGATCATTGATATGATATTATATGTTTTTCACTATGAAGTGAGATTCTGTATTGTTTTGTTTTGTTCTATCTTCTCTCTTTCTTCTCTTCTCTTCTTTTCTATTATTTTCTTTCTCTTGACTTTCCGTCAGTTTGTGCTTTTTGGGTCGAACATGTATGGACTATTATCGATTCAAAGGGTATGGATTTGCGGGTCGTCACAGTTCTCTTCCTTCCCAAAGCCAATGATTCCAAGCAATAAATTTTTCAAGCAAAAATTGAGGATCTAACTTCTGGACATATCTGATCCAAAGTAGATATCTAGGTCTGAATCCTTGTTGGCGTTCTCAGTGAAAGCACCAAAATATAAACATAAAAAATGGATCAACACCCTAAATTGAGTGTTAAAGTACCAGCCCTATTCTTACAGAGCAATAATATAAAGAATAAATGTAAAAGAGTAGAAATAGAGAGAAGACAAGAAGATTTTTTATAGTCATTCGGCTGTTAATGAAGCCTACGTCCACTTTATAGTTTTTATTATTGACATCTTTGTTGTCACAAGTCGATCGGATTACAAAGTTCTTGAATATCCCTAGCAGATCAAGTCCCCAATGGTAGAATTCACTGGAGAATCATAGTGAACCCTTTCGATTACCGTTGTAAGGAAGGAAAGGAGTGAAGAAAGCTTTCTGCAGAGTTTTAGCAATGAGTCTGGAAGATCCTGTTTATGTTGCAGGTATGATGGTATTTATAAAGGTTGAAGAGTTACTGGGCCACGCCCGTTCATCCAATGCTTGCAGATGGTCACGGGAAGGTTCACTGGAGAAAGCATTATGACCCGTTCAATGGATCGCTAGCGAAGCACTGGCGATCCATGATGTACGTTGGAAAGCGAGTCAACCCCTTAGCATACTTCTTTCATATGTTCCATGTAGGTCATTGCAAATCAGTGTAGCGGTATGGATCTCCAGCGATCCATAGCATATGGGTCGTTGGAGTTCCATATACTTAGAATATTATTGAACTTTTCTTTTTGGGTTGTCTTTGTCATCTTGTGTCGACGTTATTCATGTAGTCTCGTAGCACGTTGCCTTGTCTTGATGACGGTTTGCTTACCAGTCATACTCGTTTACGGATTGGACCATACGAATGCATATCTCTTGATTTAACTGTCTCAAAATCTCCTCAAACTTCGCCATTGTTTCTAGAATATGTGTTGGATCATGATGCAAGAGAATTGGCTGACCCCTGAGCTAATCCAATGGATCGCTAGTGATACATGTGCCATGGATCACTAGCAATTATTTTCCAATATGCCCTTGTGTGATTTAATTTGCTTACAAACCATTTTTAAGCCCATTTATTTAATTGAGCTCAGCCCTTAGTTTTATTTTCAAATCTTAATCCCCTTATCACTCTAACTAGTTGCATTATTCTATTTAATTTATGTAATTAAATCTCCTGAATAATGTTATTAAAAATTAGGGGTGTTACAGCGACTATCGTTATATGGACCATAACTTTTATATATATTTTTTATAAATTAAATAATTTTTCAACTTGATTTCTTAAAATATTTTATACTACTATAAGTATAGAAAGCAATTAAAACATCTCATTCAAAAATCATTCACGAAAAGACAAAATAGAAGAGAGGGGATTCAAAGTGCATTTGTAGAGACTATTTCGCTATAACTTTTACAACTTTGTTCAACATTTTCCACAACTTTCCAAACATATTATTTGCTGTCCAAAATACTTTTAGGAAGTGTAGATAATAACCAAAACAAATTATATCAAGATATGTCTATAAATCATCAAATTACACAAGTTAAAGTTAAGGGATTACAATGTGCTTTCATAGCGACTTTCGCGCTTCAAACGTTCAAAAACACACTTTTACATCATGTATAACATATCCAAACATGTATACATCAAGTCATAGCCACGTTACAAGTTTCAGAGGATTTATAAGAGAATTTATAATACATATGTATTGTCATTTGCTCTCAAAGCAAGTGGGGTTCAAAAAGTGATAGCTTGCATTGTTTTTCATATAGCATTTATATTTCGACAATCAAACATTTATATCACAACATACACTTGCAAGATGATGAGATAAATCAACATTATAAGTAACCAAAAGAAAGGAAACACTTGATACCGTAACCCCGAAGCCAAAGCTAACACCTTTGCCTCTAAAACAACAAGCCAATATGTAACGACCTGCATATTTTACGATTGAATATTTAAATATAGCATCATTGGTCGGATTAATGTCCAAAATGTTACTTGTAGAAAACAGTCGAATTGGGACTTGAGACCACTACCATTGAGTCCAAAATGGCGTTTGCAACCTTTTTGAGTATAAACATCGATATGTTTGATATGTTTGGAGTTGCCTAGAATTTTGCTATTTTTCTGTTGGGCTTTGGGTTTGGGTTTCAGCTCACTCACTCATCTAATACCCTAACTTCTTCACTCTTCATCCCTTCATTCTATTTTCCTAACACTCTCAAGCTAAAGGAAAGAATGGGGGAAAGAAGAGGAAACTAAAATTCCTAAGCCCTAGATTACTAGGAAATTCTAGATTCAAGCTCCAAAATCAAAGAGAAGCTTCAGGTAAGCATCCTCTTCCCCTTCTCCATCTCAATCCCTCTTCTATTTTTAGAAATTCATAAACCCTAACTTAGGAAATATTTTTCTTATGAGCTTAGATTGAAGCTTCTTGAGTTAAAATTGAAGAGTGGTTGATCTTGCCCTGTTTTATAGCTTCTCACTTGTGTTTTTGGATTTAAAGGTGAGTTCTTAAACTCACATCTATGTCTATAACTTTCTTTGTTGTTAGGTATGAATTCCTAACATCTATTCATGTTCATTTGCTTTTGATTTGAATTGTTTTGGTGAATTTTTCAATTTTTGGTTTTGAAGTCCAATTTTATGAAAATCCTACCATGGATGTTTGGATACGTTATTTGGGGTGTATCAAAGAGCCTATAAGGTTGGGTTGTCGCTTGGCATAAATCTCTAGTCTCCGTTGCTCGTTCGATAGCCTCCAATTCGTTTTGGCCATCATGGCCTAGGAAAATTGTTGCCCAACCCAGGCATCCAGACGTATGAAATTAATGTTCAGACGCCTGTTATGCAATCTGGAGAAGAAGAAACGACAGAAAATAAAAATGGCAGTGACTAATTTCAGGCATCTGAATTATAGGTTCAGACGTCTGAAAGGGGATTCAGACGTCTGTTTTGAAATTTCAGACGTCTGGGATGTTTTCTGAAATATTTCCAGAAACCAAATCCAGACATCTGGATTGACCCCCAGACGTCTGAAACTGTTCAGTTTTGCCTATTTGCCTATTTTTTGAGTAAATTTTCAATGTTTATCGATTTATGTTGATCCGGATAGTTGTTATCACTTTTATCGACTTTGATGACTTCTTTTTCTGAATTTTTGCGAATATCCATTTTGATGGATTTGGTATCAATTTCTTTGGATTTAATTCACGTCTTCGTATGTGAACTTTTGGTGATTGATTGTTTCAACAATCATTTCTATGGTTTGTCACTTTAAAATGCAAAGGTTTCTATACTAGTAGAAATATTCAAACTCTTTCATTAAAACGACTTCAACATTTACTTTCAATATCAAACTCGCTTTTAAAACCGTTTTCTAATCTATTAGTATATACAAACCTTTACCTCATTCGTTCGAGAAATCCAATTAAACGACTTAGCGAAACAAGTGGTATGAAACAGTTGTGTTTACTTTGTCAGTTAATTCCTAGTCTTGTACGATTGAAACTCTTGTGACAATTTTCAAGTGAAAATCTATAATTTGTTCGTAAATATTTAAGTTAAGCCAGTGGTTATAGGACATGAAGCTAAACTCATTTATTTACTAGCTTAGTGTGATTCACACTTTTTATTGATCAATGGTGATCATTTTATGGTTTAGACTAGCAGTGTGCGATGTCTTTTTGTCCACATAGGGTACTGTACCTCGTTTTATTGAGCTTCGTCTCATTTCTTTTATAGGCTAACGACCTATGGGTTCTTTGGAGTTTCGTCTCATTTTTATGGGCTAGCGACCCATGATATTTTATGGTGTTTGGTTCATCGAATGTACCGTATTGTACTACATCGATGTCCCGGCTTATATGGATCAACGGATGCACCGTTACTGTACTACATCGTTGTTCTGGTTTATCAGGTTCATCGGACGCACCATTATTGTGCTACGCCATTGTTCCGAATTATTAGAGTTTCGGGTCCATCGGGCATACCGTTACTGTACTACATCGATGATCTAAATTATTGGAGTTTCAGGTTCCTCAGGCATACTGTAAATATACTACATCGTTGCATCGGCTCTATGGTTAGCGACCAAGGCATAGCGACCTATTTGTGATGCGCGTGTTGGCGAGTTTTCATGCTCCCGTTTGTGATAGACCTCCCCCTTTGTGATTTCTAGATTTCTAATTGACGATTTCTAAAATTTTTGTTTTACCAATTTTTGCGATTGGCATTGATATGATTGTTAATGTTTGTAGTTTGGTGAATAAAATAAAGAATATGACATTCTTTTTGGTATTTGAAAATCTTGAGATATTTTATGATTTTTGTTGTTGTTAAATGTATACTTGTTACAGTATGACATTATTGTTATCATACGCTTTTGTCATATCTCTTATTCTATCTCATTTTATTTGATAATTATAGCTAGACTGATCCGTATATTATTTTCTTTTTAAATAATACTCGGGTCAGACCGTGGTATTTTAGGTGCTTCTGCTTAACTTCTTATTGTGATCCTACATTTGAATTTTGGGCTAACTACTTAGCTTAGTAGTTTTTTGTTGTATACATTCGAAATAGAGACTCCTTTATGTATACATATTCTTTTGTCTAGCACTTGTACCTATTCTTTTGTGGTGTAGTGGATCTTACATGACCACCACTTTGATGTACACTTTTACTTGTTATATTCATATCTGTTTCCGGCTTTGTGATATGAATATCTGTGACTGATTTGTGTTATGTTTATTTTATATTTGTATCCAAAGAACACATAGCCACTATGTAGTAGCTTTGAATTTGTATCGATATGTCGGATTTCCTCATGAAATGAAATGCATGTAATATTATCTGGCATATCGGTATTCGCACAAAGCAATTCCACAGATGGTCCCTCCTCAACAGCCTTATTCTTTGTGCTAGTTGATGGCATTACTCCGTAGTGTCCTTGGCTAGTGTGAGCACAGAGGTGGGGCATCACAGCTTGGTGTCAAAGCCAAACTTCGAAACAACATAGAATATTATGGCAAGGATCATTGTCCTAAGTCTCCCTTAGGAGTCCTACCTTAGGATTTAACTCGAGTCTTTGAACCCGTTCTATCCTTTTTTTTATGATGCCTTGTTTTATCAATCATAATTATTTGATATTCATTCTGGGAATAACCTTTTTCTCCTTCTTTCTTTCTTAAAGAAGAGAAATGGTTAGACCAGGCCGTCCCAGTGCCGGTCAATCCAGTGCTACTTCTCAGGATGGAGTATTTATGTTTGCCCAGCAGCTTTTAGATCTTGTAAAGAATGCCCAAGCTGTCGGACCCATTCCAGAGCCTACTCATCCTAGATCCGGGTTTGCATGCTTGTGCAGAGACTATACCGATTTGGGTGGAAGGCCATTCAAGGGATCCGAAAGCGTTATAGAAATTCAAGCTTGGCTTAAATCGTGCGATCGCATCTTTTCTCGTATGAATCTTGTTGATATACATCAAGTCCAGGTGGCTTCTAGCATGCTCCAAGAAAGAGCATTAGATTGGTATGAGCTTTTGGTTTCTGAGATTATTGAAGCGTATCTTACTTGGGAGCAATTTCGGAAAAGGTTCAAGTTGAAGTTTGTGCCGGAAGCCGAAAAAGTAACTTTAGCTCGGCGTTTTATTGACCTTGTTCAAGGTGAATCTTCTGTGACGGGTTACGTCGCATTTTTTGAATCTCTCTCTAAATATGAGATCGAGTATATTAATACCCCATTGAAGAAAAATCATAGGTTTGTTTATGGGTTGAATAAGAACCTCAAAAAGCCTCTACTTTTGAAACTAGAAGTTTCTTTTGATCAGCTTGTTGATATCGCTCTTTGTCTTGAAGAGGCCGATAAGGAAAGCGATGTTGAAGTTGTTGGTGCCAAACAGAACTTCAACATCAACAAGAAGAGGCCTATTAAGTTCAAGCCTGATCCCAACAAGAAAGGGAAGCAAGCCACTTTGGTAGCAAAGACTCCTACCTCTAATTGTCGGCAATGCTACAATTGTGGTTCTAAGGACCATTATGCTAATAGATGCTTGAAACCTATCTTTTGTCGTTATTGCAAAAGTTCAGGTCATCTTTTATCTTCATGTCCCAAATTTCCAAGCAAGAGAGAGGGAAAGCTAAATGTCATGCAAGCGCCTAGTAACACTTCTCTTGGTCAAGGTATTTCTCATTCTATCCTTAATGGCATTATTATGTTTCGTGATCATCCTATTCGAGTTCTTTTTGATACGGGTGCATTCCATTCTTTTATATCAAAAGAACTTGTTTAAACTTTGTCTTTAAGTGTTATGGCTTTGATGACTCCACTGAGAATTGCGAATCCGATTAGTGGATCCGCAACACCCAGTTTTCTTTGCAAAGATGTCGAGATTATTTTATGTGGTTATTCTTTCCAGGCCAATTTGCATATTATGCGTTACTTAGGCTTCGGAATGATTTTGGGAATGGATTTGCTTAGCCGTTATGAAGCCCATATCCTATGTCCTGAGAGGACTATTCATCTTCGACATCCTCAATCTGTTAAGAAGATTTCCATTGTTCTTAAAGATTCAGCTCCTAATTCGGTGGCATCCTTATATTCTCTAAACCCTCATGATGACGATAATGATGATGAGGAAGATGTCATTTCCCTCATTCACGTTGTTCGTGAATTTTCCGACATATTTGAGCCCGTTTTGGAATTATCCCCTAAGCGAGCAATTGGGTTCAAAATTAATATAATTCCTGGAGCTCTACCTATCACTCGTCCTCCTTATCGTATGTCCAATAAGGAAAATGAGGTGATGCGTAAACAATTATTCGAATTGGAAACAAAACAATTTATTCGTTCTAGTTCCTCTCCATGGGGAGCTTCAGCTATTTTGCGAAGAAAGCCGATGGTACACTTAGGCTTTGCGTTGACTACCGCAAGCTCAGTGATCTCACCATCAAGAATAAATATCCTTTACCTCAGATTGATGATCTATTCAATCAACTTAGTGGTGCTAGGGTCTTTTCACAGTTAGACTTAGCAATCGGTTTTCATCATCTTCGTATTGCAGAGGATAGCATTTCTTTGACATCGTTCCGTACTCATTATGGATCTTATGAATGGCTTGTTATGCCATTTGGTTTAACGAATGCTCCAGCTTATTTCGTTGACCTTATGAATGAAGTTTGCAAAGACTTCCTTGATTGATTTGTCCTCATCTTTATAGATGATATTCTTGTTTATTCTAAAACCGAGGAAGAGTATGAAAAGCATCTTCGGATTGTGTTGGAAACTCTTAAGAGCAATCAATTGAAAGCAAAATCTTCTAAGTGCAAATTTTGGCAATCCCGTGTGAAATTTCTCGGTCATATTATTTATGAATCCGGAATTTCCATGGATCCTTCAAAGATCGAAGCGATTCAAAATTGAAAGATACCGGAGAGTGTGACGGAAATTTGTAGCTTTCTCGGATTAGCGGGCTATTACCGTCGGTTCATAAAAGACTTTTTAAAATTTCCGTGCCTTTTACTAGTTTGACAAAGAAGGGAGTTAAGTACATTTGGTCAAACAAATGTGAAGCTTCTTTTCAGAAATTAAAAGAACTCCTTTCTGATGCTCCTATTCTTGTGATTCCCGAAGGGAACTAAGACTTTATTGTTTATACCGATGCTAGTCGTGTTGGTTTAGGTGCCGTTCTCATGCAAAGGGAACGTGTTATTGCTTATGCTTCTAGGCATTTAAAGCCTGCCGAGACTGGATATGCCACTCATGATTTAGAGCTCGTGGCTATTGTTTTCTCCCTTAGAGTTTGGTGCCATTATCTTTTGGGAGAGAAATTTGTTCTCTATACCGATCATAAATCTTTGAAGTATTTATTTTCTCAAAAGGAACTTAATTTGCGTTAACAATGTTGGTCCGAGTTCCTTGTATCTTATGATCTGGATATTCTTTATACTCCCAAAAAGGGGAATCGTGTCGCCGATGCCCTTAGTCGAAAGCAACAAGCAGTTGTTTCAATGATGATATCCAAATGGAATGATCTCGAGACTTTGTCCACTTGTGAGATTCGAGATCGTGAATCCGATTCATATTCATCTCTTGTTTTATGTAGCCTTGAGGCTCATCCATCTTTTTTCGACCGCATTCTTGATGCTCAAAAGCTAGATCCTGAATTGGCTCTTCTTAGCCATAGTTATAGGGATAAAATTGTTATTGATGGACTGAAAGACTTTGATATCGATACTCATGGCAGCATTCAAAAATTTGGTAGACTTATCGTGCCAAATATTAGTGGTCTCCATAGATACATTTTAGAAGATTCTCATCGTTCGAAATTTACCATTCATCTCGGTAGTAGTAAAATATACAAGGATATGAAGCGACTTTATTATTGGGATGGAATGAAATCCGATATTGCTAACTTCATTAAGCGTTGCATGACTTGTCAACTCGTTAAGGCCGAGCATCAAAGGCTCGGTTGGTTATTGCAACCTCTGGACATTCCAGTTTGGAAATGGGATCAAATTTCCATGGACTTTATTGACGGACTTCCCCATTCTCGTTCGGGTCATGATAGTTTGTGGGTGATTATTGATAGACTTACAAAATCTGCCCATTTTATTCCCGTTCGGTCCAATCGGACTGTACCTCTTTTGGCCAAACTTTATATTAAAGAAATTGTTAGATTGCATGGAGTTTCTACTTCTATTATTAGTGATCATGATCCATTATTTACTAGTGGATTTTGGAAGAGTCTTCAAAAAGATTTGGGAACGAAGCTTAATTTTAGCACCGTTTATCATCCTCAGTCTGATGGACAAACCGAGAGTGTGAATCAAACTCTTGAAGATCTTCTTCGTGCATGTGTTCTTGATTTTGGTGGAAGTTGGGAAGATAATATTTCTCTTGTTGAGTTTTCCTATAATAATAGCTTCCAATCTAGTATTGGTATGGCACCTTTCGAGGCACTCCATTGAAGGCCATGCCGATCTCCTTCTTGTTGGCTTGAGGCTGTTGAAAAGCTAGTTTTAGGTCTAGATTTTATTCGTGATTCCACGGAAAAGATTGACCTTATTCGTCATAGGATGAAAGAAGATCAAAGTAGACAAAAATCCGATGCCGATAACCAAAGAAGAAAATTAGAATTTTCTATGGGAGATTTGGTGTTTATTCGTGTTTCACCTATGAACGGTGTTGTGCGTTTCAGTCCATTGGGAAAGTTAGCACCTCGATTTATAGGTCCATTTCCCTTCACCGAACGCATTGGTTCCGTGGCTTATCGCCTTTTATTACCGGCTCGATTTTTTGCTATTCATGAAGTTTTCGACGTCTCTCAACTATGGAAATGCCTTAGGGATTCTGATTCTTTTCTTAAGCCCAGTGTTGTTGAAGAAATTAAAGTTTCACCTAATTTGACTTATGAGAAACATCGTATTCGTATCATTGCTATGGAGGTTAAACGTCTTCATAATAAAGATGTCCCACTTGTGAAAGTTCAATGGTCCTCAAATCCTAAGGATTGTTATTGGGAATCTAGAGAATTCGTTGAGCGAACACATCCGGACTTATTCTCTTATGCTATGTGAGGCGAACTTCCTATTTCAAATTTCTTTGTGTTGACATGGTTTATGGTTGTTGCTCTTTGTTTTCGTCTTAAGTATTACGAGGACGCAATTTCTTTAAGGAGGGGGGTCTGCAACAACCCGCATATTTTACGATTGAATATTTAAATATTTTATTTAAATATAGCATCGTTAATCGGATTAATGTCCAAAATGTTACTTTTTGCAAACAGTCGAATTAGGACTCAAGACCACTCCCATTGAGTCCAAAATGGCGTTTGCGACCTTTTTGAATATAAACATCGATATGTTTGGAGTTGGCTAGAATTTGGCTATTTTTCTATTGGGCTTTGGGTTTGGGTTTCAGCTCACTCACTCAACTAATACCCTAACTTCCTCGTTCTTTAACCATTCATTCTATTTTCCTAACACTCTCAAGCTAAAGGAAAGAATGGGGGAAAGAAGAGGAAACTAAAATTCCTAAGCCCTAGAGTACTAGGAAATTCTAGATTCAGGCTCCAAAATCAAAGAGAAGCTTCAGATAAGCATCCTCTTCATCTTCTCTATCTCAATCCCTCTTCCATTTTCAGAAATTCCTAAACCCTAACTTAAGAAATATTTTTCTTATGAGCTTAGATTGAAGCTTCTTGAGTTAAAATTGAAGAGTGGTTGATCTTGCTTTGTTTTATAGCTTCTCACTTGTGTTTTTGGATTTAAAGGTGAGTTCTTGAACTCGCATCTATGTCTATAACTTTCTTTGTTGTTAAGTATGAATTCCTAACATCCATTCATGTTCATTTGCTTTTGATTTGAATTGTTTTGGTGAATTTTCCAATTCTTGATTTTGAAGTCCAATTTTATGAAAATCCTATTATGGATGTTTGGATACATTATTTGGGGTGTATCAAAGAGCCTATAAGGTTGGGTTGTCACTTGGCATAAATCCCTAGTCTCTGTTGCTCCTCCAATAGCCACCAATTCGTTTTGGCCATCATGGCCTAGGCAAATTATTGCGCAGCCCAAGCATTCAGACATCTGAAATTAATGTTCAGACGTCTGGTTATGCGATCTGGAGAAAAAGAAGGAACAGTAGAAAATAAAAATGGCAGTGGCTAATTTCAGGCGTCTGGGTTATAGGTTCAGACATCTGAAAGGGGATTCAGACGTCTAATTTGAAATTTCAGACGTTTGGGATGTTCTGAAATATTTCCAAAAACCAAATCCAGACATCTGGATTGATCCCCAGACGTCTGGAACTGCTCAGTTTTGCTTGTTTGCCTATTTTTTGAGTAAATTTCCAATGTTTATCGATTTATGTTGATCCGGTTAGTTGTTATCACTTTTATCGACTTTGATGGCTTCTTTTCTGGATTTTTGGAAATATCCATTTTGATGGATTTGGCATCGATTTCATTGGATTTAATTCACGTCTTCGTATGTGAACTTTTGGTGATTGATTTTTTCAACAATCATTTCTATGGTTTGTCACTTTAAAATGCAAAGGTTTCTATACTAGTAGTAAATATTCAAACTCTTTCATCAAAACGATTTCAACATTTACTTTCAATATCAAACTCGCTTTTAAAACCGTTTTCCAATCTATTAGTATATACAAACCTTTACCTCATTCGTTCGAGAAATCCAATTAAACGACTTAGAAAAACTAGTGGTATGAAACGCTTGCGTTTACTTTATCGGCTAATTCTTAGACTTGTACGATTGAAACTCTTGTGACAATTTTCGATTGGAAATCTACAATTTGTTCGTAAATATTTAAGTTAAGCCAGTGGTTATGGGAAATGAAGCTAAACTCTTCTATTTACTAGCTTAGTGTAATTCACACTTTTTATTGATCAATGGTGATCATTTTATGGTTTAGACTAGCGGTGTACGATGTCTCTTTGTCCACGTGGGGGACTATACCTCGTTTTATTGAGCTTCGTCTCATTTCTTTTATAGGCTAACGACCTATGGGTTCTTTGGAGTTTCGTTACATTTTTATGGGCTAGCGACCCATGATCTTTTATGGTGTTCGGTTAATCGGATGTACCGTTATTGTACTACGTCGATGTCCCGACTTATGTGGATCAACGGATGCACTGTTATTGTACTATATCGTTGCTTCGGTTTATCAGGTTCATTGGGCGCACCGTTATTGTATTACGCCGTTATTCTGAATTATTGGACTTTCAGGTCCATCGGGGCGTATCGTTACTGTACTACGTCGATGATCTGAATTGTTGGAGTTTCAGGTTCCTCGAGCGTACTGTTAATATAATACATCGTTGCACCGGCTCTATGTTTAGCGACTAAGGGATAGCGACCAATTTGTGATGCACGTGTTGGCGAGTTTTCATGCTCCCATATGTGATAGGCCTCCCGCTTTGTGATTTCTGGATTTCTAATTGGCGATTTCTAGAATCTGTGTTCCACTCATTTTTGCGATTGGCATTGATATGTTTGTCAATATTTGTAGTTTGGTGAATAAAACAAAGAATATGACATTCTTTTTGGTGTTTGAGATACTTGAGATATTGTATGATTTTTGTTATTGTTAAATGTATCCTTGTCACGGTATGACATTATTGTTATCATACGTTTTTGTCATATCTCTTAGTCTATATCATTTTATATGATAATTATAGCAATACTGATCCATTTATTATTTTCTTTTTAAATAATACTCGGGTCAGACCGAGGTATTTCTGGTGCTTCTGCTTGACTTCTTATTGTGATCCTACATCTGACTTTTAGGCTAACTACTTTAGCTTGGTAGTTTTTGTTGATACATCCAAGGTAGAGACTCCTTTATGTATACATATTCTTTTGTCTAGCACTTGTACCTATTCTTTTGTGGTGTAGTGGATCTTACATGACCACTACTTTGATGTACACTTTTACATGTCATATTCATATATGTTTCCGCCTTTGTGATATGAATATATGTGACTGATTTGTGTTATGCTTATTTTATATTTGTTTTTGAAGACCACATAGCCACTGTGTAGTAGCTTTTAGTTTGTATTGGTATGTCGGATTTTCTCTTGAAATGAAATGCAAGTAATATTATCTGGCATATCGGTATTTGCACAAAGAAATTCCACGGATGGTTGCTCCTCAATTTTCTTATTCTTCGTGCTAGTTGACAGCATTACTCCGTAGTGTTCTTGGCTAATGTGAGCATAGAGGTGGGGCGTCACACAATACTCCGTAGTGCTCAAAGTGCTCATGGCCCAGGTCCAACCTCCCTTTTGCTCCATCATCCTTTAACTTCTTAGATGCTAAACCATGTTCCAAAGATGATATAATAAATTTGTAAAAGTTCGGTGGAGAATGGAGTTTGTTTTATATGACTTCAAGAAATTTAGAGAGGAGAAAGACGTGAAAAGGAGTGATTTTCGTTGAGAATTCTGAGCAACGAAAATGTGAGCCTAAGGGGTGTTTAAATAGAGATAGGAAACAAGGAAAACGACCATCCATAGCCCTCTTTGTCAAGGCCAAAGGAAGCTTCCGCATCTTCTTCTTCTTTCTTTCCATCTTTCATGCCATGAAACATGCCACGATTCTCTCCACTTTCTATGCCTTAATTCAAGGGTCAATTGTGCCTTAATTCTTCTTACTTTTAATTAACCCTATATTAATAAAGAGAGGTGTTTTAAAAGCTTGTTAATAAGGTCATACGTTACTATACAAGTTCCAAAGAGTTCGAACAACTTTTATTGAATAAAAAGTCGTCTATCGATAAAACGATTTTCGGTCACTTTATCGATATTTCTATGAACTATTTATTTTGTAAACCAAATTCAAAAAATGAATTTCTTATCATTGGCTATTATTTAAAAGCGTTTTAACAAGGTTATAAAATCAATTTATTCATATTAAATCAAAGATACAAATAATTAAATAATTCAGATGTTTAAATACGAAGTGTTAGAAATTTTTGGTCGCTACATTCTCCCCCACTTGGAATATTTTATCCTCGAGATCCCAACACGAGCAACCAAAGGAACAATCACACATCAATACTTAGTAGTATTTAAATTATTGGGAAACATGGCATATAAATATACTAAAGCATGTATGATGCACATGGACCATCTGTATGCAATATCATATCTGATCACTTACTCGATCACATAGATTTCACGTTTAAACTAGAATACCTCACTTGATCTCTCTAGTGCGGATTCCAATCTGGTTTCTTGATTAGACACCTAGTTCTCCTTACATAGCCATATACTGCGATAGAAAATTTTAGAATCATATCAAGAATCTGTATCAAGTGTTCGTCGTTAATGATCTCGTGAAAGATCCTTGTTCGGACTAGTGTTTTTACACCTCGAAATCTTACTCGAATCCTAGATCAAGAACTATCATGTGAACAAAATGATATATGTACAACTTACGTACTTTATTCCATTGGTTTTTAAATACCTCAATTACTTTTCAATTTTAAATCACATTCATTTTCTCATTTAATACTAAAATCATTTATGAAACATTTCTTACAAAATTACTTAAATTTATAAATATTTTATAAAGACTTATCTTCACTTATAAAACAGTTCACTAAACATAATTTCATTTTAAAACATTTTAATACTTAAGTTCATTAATCGTATAATACACTACCATAAACATTCATATTTAAAGTTTAAAACTTATTTAAATTTTGCTACCTTTTAAATTAAAGAGTTATAAGAGTTCAACTTTTATTTCAGTACTTAATTTCCTTAAAGATAACTTTAGAATTAAACACTGTATTTCATTTCAAATCATTTGAAACAATAATATATTCATATATTCTTTTGTATATCAAATCATACTTTTCGAGGTTAAACCAAAATCATTTCAAATCAATTTCCTAAATATTTCCTTTAAAATTCATAGAAAATATAGATATTGATCGAGTAACACCAAAATGATCCAAGGAATTAGGTACTACCAAATAGTATCATATATTCCCTTACTGAGAAGGGTAATACTTAAATGAAATGCTTATTTGAACATATATTTTATTTTATCTATTTTTAATCACTTTCGAGCCACTCAAACATAACATAAAAATACTTTGTTCGCGAAGCGATTCACTGATTCTGAGTACCTCAAACACGAACAAATCTTAAAACTCTTTTAAAAACATTGATCTTTTAAAATATTTTTCGAATAATACTATTATTATTTTCTCTAAAAACCTTGAAAACCATTTTCAAACAAACATCAGGATCTAAGTTTTCAAATTCTCAATTTAAATCCTTTTTTATTTATAAACCATATTTTATAAACCATTTTCTTATATACAATATTTTCATGAATATTTATTTTCAAAAATATATTATCTTTCTATTATAATAAACATCTTTTATTAAAGTTAACTTTTAACCCAACATTATCATCGAACGCCTTATAATCAACCTATGAAACTTAATTCACAAGGTGTTTGTTTCAATATTCCCAGAAATTACTATCAACCCAATCCATGTTGTAAAAGGTAAAACTGCTCATAAATTGGTCAAGCACAAATAAAAAATCAACAAACGGTAGTCAATACTCATAAACTGGCCGAGCACAACCAATCAATCAACAAATGATAATAATGCTTGTAAACTGGCTGATCAATATTAAGTTAATAATTCTACAAATGATAATAATGCCCATAAACAGGTCGAGCATGTCAAGTCATCCTACAAAGGATAGCAATGCTTATAAACTAGTTAAGCATGACTAAACTAATTAACGTGGCGTAATGAATAAACATCATTGATCCCTGCATTGATTGAACTATACTATTAACTTATACTTATATAATTTACCTCATATAAGATCTTTAATTTTCGTTGTTGGAATTACCGTTAAGGCATACGTTTATAACAAATACAAATATGCTCTTATGTATATAATATACTCAACTCATAATAGTGCATTCCATTACCCTATCTCTTAATGAGAAATAACCAACCACAGCCAAGTTTCTCATTAACCTTGCACTCTGATACCATATCAATAAGTAGCTTTTTGACCCTCGAATGTTGACACTAATACATCTATGGTATTCACGTGTCGAGCACCCAAGAGCCAAAAAGATGGAACATTAAGGTAAAGAAAAAGAAGAAGAAGAAAAGAGAATGAATAAGAAATATAAGAACAAAAACATTATAATCTAACAACGGAATGATAACATATGATATCAAAAGATAATACACAAAGCTACTCTAATATACATAGTATTTTAGAGTTACTAATCAAAGTGCTATCATCAGACTAGACTGTTATGACAACCTCCCCTTATAGTTGCTGATATATATACATAAAATAATGGAGCGAAAATAAGAATACTATGGTCGGTAAACATGCAGCTCCTCTCCAAGAGCTTAATGAACATTAACGAAAACCTGCTTTTCTCGGACTACTTGAAAGAGCACCCATGGAAATAAAGGAAACATAAAACCACGAGTTAGACATAAGTCTGGTGTGAGAAACTCAAGAAATGTGTGAATAACATACAACAATACTTTTGAGACCGCGTAGAAAGTTATGACGGTTATCCTCTCGTAGGAACCACCACCTAATAAGTTTATGTTATAATATATAATGTCTAGGGTGAAGAATATAAATAAGAAAATAGCTGTGTCGCTTGCATCTCAAGACACAACAATATTGAATAGGTATACAATCAAAACCACTAGGTTACGTTTGCATATGGATTTTCCTCGTAAATATCTTCAGCTTAAAAAGTGAATCGGGTCTCCATAATAAGGATCAGAAACTACTTTCTAAGCGTCATATACCTCTAGATAAAATATACCATAAGGTAAACACAACCATCCCACGCCCTAATCTCGTGAACCAAGTATCAAAAAACTCCTCGTGCAATCGATAAGCATACTTTAGATATTGGAGTTGATGTACCCCCTTGGATTAGCTAAATCCAGGATTGTGCATCCTACTTTATTTTTAGTCATACACCGATGGTGAAGTCATGTTCAGTATCTCAACGCATGAGCTATCATCACTCGAACAGACCAAGAATCCCCAAATGTATTCTAGTACCTCAAATGGATCCACATCCAAGAGATAGAACACGCATCTCAGTCTCGAAGCGGTTTTCGATAAGTAAAACACTTACTGATCCTGGTCTCCTCAAGAATAAATTGACAAATTTTTAGTTAACTCAATTCCAGTTCTTTAAAAAGTAAGAGATATTTAGAGACATTTCATACGAATACTTATCCATAGGGGTTCTCAAAACGTATGAAGCCATGAAGCTTTTTGATACTTCTCGAGTTAATTTGGTCATATTAAACAATAATGAAACGATCGCATGTGGAAACCAAGTCTCGTATACTTATCACATTTCCAACCTTTTCAACGTCTATTATCCTCCGGCAAGAAGGAAGCCCGGTAGGTTAGAGACAATTGTTTTTACACCCTAAAATCATCATTCTTAACTCTCATAGATGAAATCAAGTTTACTTAATTAGCTTTTAGTGCTAAGTACACGACTATATATTTTCCATACACTAATAATCACCAAAAGAACGATTACCATACATGAAGCACGATTAAGTCTAATAAACGACTTTTAATACCTATTTTCATTAATTAAAATCTCCTTTATTAGTAAAACTTCTTTGTTAATTAAACTTCACTTATTTAATTAAACTTATAAAGATTTAATTTCCCTTTCATAAAAGACATATACTTGTATTCTATTATTTTTGTATTTACTACCCATTTATATTATTCAAGTATATCTTACTGTCAACTTATACTACTTAAGTATTATTATTCACTATACTTTAAAAGTATTCATATACTTATCTCAAATGATATAAGTATATTCACAAATTATTAACAAGATTTACTTACCTTTAAGATACAATCAAAATGGTTAAAAACAAATGTTACATAGACATGGTTACTATGAACCCCTTTTCTTTCATAAGTTAAACATATTACTTTTTCTATCTTTTTACAAAAGATTCCATACATGTTCTTATCTTTAAAATTTCAATGTTAAAGATCCAGTTTTATACTTAAGGGTTTAAGACTAGTGTTACTCAAACATTGTCACAACAACCTAAGACTATCTCACACTTAATAATTTTATTAAAACTTGCTTTTATAGACCTAATTACATTTAAGGGACAATTGTTGCTTAAACAATGTCCGTAACAATCCAAAACCTCTTTTTTATAGTTATCTTCAAAATGTTCATTATTAAATTTCTAATTATATTCCTATTTACAATCTTGGTTATAATCTTAAGTATAATTAATAAGGGTAAAAATAAATGTTACTTAAACATTGTTTACTACAACCCTACTTGAACATCAAACTTGATTCTCGCAAATATAGAAGTTTACCTCGTTAGATTTTAGTGTTAAGCATAATAATACTACCATTCTGTATGCAAATAAACTACACGTTCATTTTTAAAGTGTAACTTCTTATCCCTTCTTCCATAATAGTTTTTGAAAACATTTGTGTATAAGTTAGAAATGGTTTTGAAATAATATATAAGTTAGACATGTTCTAAAAATGATATACACACACAATAGTTTAGTTATAAAGCTAATATATTTAATAGAATTTTAAACAAATTTAAAGGAAGGAAGATGTAAGGAAAATTCTTTATACTATAATAAAATATTAAACTAGTTTTATAAAGTTATATATAATACCTTTTGAAATACTTATAAATAGTTATAAATAATTATACATATTACTTTAAAAATAATTTCTTATTATTGCTTTAAATCCTTTTTCTAAAATAAACAAAATAAACAAATTTTATAAATATAATTAGAAAACCTTTTCTTTAAAATTTCAAAACAAAATCTTTAAAAATATATTTAAACTTCAAATTTATTTTAAAATACTTGTATGACTTTATTTTATAAATTAAATAACTTTTCAACTTGATTTCTTACTATATTTTATACTACTATAACTGTAGAAAGTATTAAAACATCTCGCTCAAAAATTGCATAAAAAGACAAGATAGAAGAGAGGGAATTCAAAGTGCATTTATAAAGACTATTTCGTATTAACTTTCAACTTTATTCAAAAAAATTCACCACTTTACAAACATATTCTTTGCTATCCAAAACACTTCTAGAATTATAGATAATGACCAAAAAAGTTATATCAAGATATGTTCACAAATCACCAAATTATACAAGTTAAAGTTAAGGGATTTCAATATGCTTTCATAGTGACTTTCTCACTTCAAACATTCACAAACACACTTTTACATCACATACAACATATTCAAACATGTATACATAAATTCATGGCCATATTACAAGTTTTAGAGGGTTTACAAGAGAAGTTATATTACATATATGTTGTCATTTGCTTTCAAAAGCAAGAGGGTCCAAAAGGTGATAAACTTGCACTGTTTTTCATGTAGCATTTTTATTTCAGCGGTTACACATTTATATCACAATATACACATGTGAGATGGTGAGATAAATCACCTTAAAACCAAGTTAACAAACATCACAAGCCACTATAATCAAGGCAACACTTCCTACCATAACCCTAAAGCCAAAGCTACCATCTTTGCCTCCAAAACGACAAGCCAAGACCCTCCCCCTGCTCTAAATGCTCAGGGCCCAGGTCCAGCTCCCCTTTGCTCCAACATCCTTTAACATCTTAGATGCTAAATCATGTTCTAAAGATGATATAAGAACTTCATAAATTTTGGTGGAGAAAGGATTTTGTTTGATATGAATTTAATAAAGTTAGAGAGGAGAAAGACATGAAAACGAGTGATTTTCTTTATGAATTTTGATCGACGAAAAATGTAACCCTAAATGGTGTTTAGATAGAGTTAGGAAATGTGGAAAATGACCATCCATATCCATTTTTGCAAGGCCAAAGGAAGCTTCCTTATTTCCTTCCTTTCCACCTTTCATGCCATGATTCTCTCCACTTTTTATGCCTTAATTCATAGGTCAATATTCCATTAATTCTTCTTACTTTAATTAATTTTGTGTTAATAAAGAGAGATTTATTAAAGATTGTTAATGTGTTTATATGTTACTATACAATTTCTAAAGAGTTCAAACAACTTTTATTAATAAAAAGTCGTTATCGATAAAAACGGTTTTCGGTCACATTATCGAGATTTTTGCGAACTATTTATTTTTGTAAAAAAATTCAACAATGAATTTCTTATCATTAGTTATTATTTAAAAGGGGGTTAATAAGGTTATAAAATTTATTTATTCACATTAAATCCAAGAACAAATATTTAAATATTCAGATATTTAAATACAAAGTGTTTGAAATTTCTGGTCATTAAAATCGCTCATTTCTCTAAAAAAAAATATTTTTAATTAAATAAAAATAATTATTAAATCAATTTATTAAATTTTAATTAATAAAAATTTATATATATATAATGATGTATGTATGTAAAATCTATAAGTGTTATAGTTAATATTCTTCTTAAATTATTTAGAAAGAATAAAATAAATTTTCTATTTAAATAATTTAATTAAATTAATAAATTAAAATTATTTAAATAAGATTTGATTAATAATATACATATGAATATTATATAAGTTAATTAAATTATAAAATATTACAAATGAATCAAACTTATATAATATGAATGTATAAAACTTAAGTGGAATTATAAGAATCCCTACTTAGATTTAAGGAATGAGTACATGCATACTTTGAGTATACCGTGATTTCAGATGTGTCAAACACTTGAATCGTGAGGATGTTTCATAAGAAATACATCCCTAGTCTATGTAGCTAAAGCCCCGTAAAATCCCCACTATAGAACATAGCACTCTTCGACCCTTATATTATTTCAATTTAACGCTATTAAATACTAGATCCACTTTAAACCCCATTATTTTCTGCTACACTTGCTAAATTAAGGCTTTTTAACTCCTGTTATAGCAACATTAATATACAAAAGCTGATTTGACTAGTTTCCTTTCAAACGAAATCAACAAAGTTAGGGTAAAGACCTAATTTTAAGGCATAAGTACTTAACATAAGTTAGAAATATACTGTAGCCACCAAATCTAGTCTGCATAAATCATGATATTCTTCGGTCTTGTTGTATAAGATTAAATAATGTTTCTTTTTCCTACTCGAATTACATGATAATGAGAATAAGTCAATAAATTAACTTTAAATATTTGGTTTTACATTTAATGTAACTTTTTCCACTTCCGTTATTTTAAGCTGTGTCCTCCCTTTAATCCCGCTATAACTTTTTACACCTCTACCGCAATGGAATGGCTAAACGCTTTAACTACATAGCCTTAAATTGATATCACTTAATGTGTTTATATATATATATATATATATTAAAGATTATGAATCTTTGAAATATAAGCAGCCTTATGCCATATATATATATATTAATAAGTTACTTGCATACTCTTTAGTTGTTGAGCTTCCTTATGCTAGAGATGTTATGCGTAGTACTATTAATATATTGACTGAATGAGTAAGACACATGCATATATTTGTTGAGCTTCCTTAAGATATGTAAATTATACTTAGGCCATTGCGAAATAGTAGGTATGAGTGAATAATCTCTCTTGATTTCACGAGCTTCCTCGAGGTCGATATGAGATTAAGACAAAGACTATGTGTTTAGGGTTGTATATGATATAACCAATAAGGTGTTATCCATCGCATGTAGGCCTATGATTTGTTAAGCTTCCATAAGGTCGAAATCCTAAAGAAAGTGAGTCCTAACACCTACTAAATAAATTGAAAGATTTCTAAGTTTTCTTAGGGTTTTAAAAAACATAAAAGTCTATGGATCTTATTGGATAAATGAAATGTGACATTTAACCTTTCTGATATCGTAAGAATATATGCTATAAAAATCAAAATAACCTACTTCGATAAATTTATGCTACTAATATAATTGATAAAATGTTTGTTAGTCAAAATGTACAAATAAACTAAATTAAGATAGACATATAAATATAAGTGGAAATTAGCCACAAGGGCCTCTTTAGCAAGTGCAATTAGTTTCTAGGACACACAACTGAAATAATTACTTTTAAGGGCAAATGCAAAATAATTAATTTCTAAGGCCTAAAAACCTATGAAATTATGTCCTTGAAAGTAATTGGACTGCTGACTTTGTCCTTAAAAGTAATTGTTGTGCTGACTTTGGCCTTGAAATCAATTTCTGTGGATGTGTGTCCTAGAAACTAATTGGACTGCAAAGTTTGTCCTAAATATAAAATATACTTATAATTATGTCTTTTGGCATGTTATCATTTCAAGACCCATGTAAGAGCCAAGTCATACAACAACTAAATACATTTATACCTTGGTTACTTAGGTGTTTTTGTGGTGTCTTATACAAATTTTGAACTCTAAAAAATACAAAAATATGGATGTTTGATCCATATTCGATTACAGATAAATTTTATATGGTGAACAATTGCGATTTGTATTGCGCAAACATGGATGAAATTAATTCAATTAAAACATGCAAGCAAATCATAATGCGAGATCGTACTATTCAATACAATTGATTACAATAAGGATCTAATTGTGTTAGATGTAGCATTAGACTAAGACAATAAGATATACCTAGGAATTCGATCATTGAAATTTCAATTGGATTAGTTTACGTAAAGTGCAGCTTATTTGATATCCATAAAAGTTAAGGACGAATGAATGCATTATTGTAAAGATTTTATTATGGTCTTGCAGTAAGGATTTCCTTTAGAATGGTTTGACCATTTGAAAAGGAAAGCGAATGCATGAGAGTAGATGTATCTAGGCACAGTTAGGATGAAAAGAGTGAATGGTCACCTCTACTTCATGAAGAAATAATGGAAATGAGGATTGTATAATAAACTAAAAGAATACTTAATACGGAACGAGAAATGAAAATTGTATTCCAAATGTATTTTCATAGAGAAAATTATTTTCTATGAAATTATTTCTTTGGGTTCAAGATATTTGATCTGAAACTCTCGAGTATAAACTAGTTGCAGTATATGTGATAAAATTCCATAATAAGTGATTGGATGGAGCTTTATATTTCATATGCTATTATAGTAATCGCCGAAATAGTGGAAGCATATCATATGATGCTTCTTAGTGGATGCATCAAGCTACGAAATATTGTTTTCAAAAAGATATCGAATACTATTTGTAAATAATAACCTCTTTCAGTATTTGACTAAAAACATACATGGTTTTATTTCAGTATGAATATTATGAGTATTCATTATAAGATAAGACTATAATAATAATATTTGTTTTCATAACAAAAGGGATACATTAGGAAATACAGAATTATTTGAAATTTTAGGATTATTTTGGAGTTACAGACTAAGCCACGATTTTGAGAAATAATTCTTTAATCTTATGATTATGAATTATATGGTAGTAGTGAATTGTGTCTTAAAGGATTAAGGCAAAACACTCACTTAGTGGAAGTGACATAAGGGTTAATGAACTCCTTGGATCAATACATATAGATGTATATAATCGTAAGTCTAATGATATCAAAACATTTCCATATACTTTGTTAATAAACGATGAATTACCACAGACATGAACATGTGTAATACACACGTGGTATGTCTAAGCTAAGTTCATAGAATATAAAATGAAAGTAAATAACATAACATGCGAAAGAAAATAAAATGACTCGATTTGATCGAATAGTGAGTATATTGGCAAAAGGGTTCCAAATTTACCTAAAACGAATAAGATTATAACTCAAAAGTCACTCTTCCCTGTGATACATTATGATATATCGATAAGGAGTAACAGACTTTGTTAGACAAAAAACGATTGATGACGAGGGATGTCGATTTAACTTGTTCCTATTAGGATGTGTACTTAAAGAGTAAGTGCACAAGTTAAACTTAATCTCATATGAAACATGGTTTAGGAGATCATAAAGACAAAAGTTTATTAGAAACCCCCATATATCCTAGGTCAAGAGTTATAAATCGTGTAAGTCAAAAGGCTGCATGTAGTATGCTTTCACAAGGAATCTTGTATGGACCACCCTAAAGGAGATTGGGACCATTCAATATGGAATGACCAATTTATGGTATGAACATAAGTTTCATAAACTAAAATCAAATTAGTTTCATACATATATAAGGCAATTCATAAAATGTTTATATATAACTATTCAATTGCATTGATAAACAATTGTTGTTTCAAGAAAACACCAACTTGATGGCGAAGGAATTTCTTTTATACATTATTGGTAATTAAATTAATTTGGATATGATCCAAAGATAAAACCGATTTGATAGATGAAATGAAATTAACCAAACCCAAAGGATACAACACATTAGAATATCTAATAAAAATTCTCATACATTGACAAAGACTATAATTTTCATATCAATATCAATAAAATAACTACCTTAGATGTCGATAAGTTATAAAGAGTATTGACTTTGCCATATGGCATAATCCACAAATTAGGAATGCAATCCAAGTACATTATGAAAATATGATTTTGATAGTTTTACCCAAAGATATATGGTTCATCGGCCACAAACATGTCTTTAAATAGAGGATAGTAGTTGGAATATAATAAGAAACATTGATAAGAATAATATCATAATTTTCAATTATTGAAATTAACATAATGGATTCATCATTCAACGTGCTTATGTTAATTTAGGTTTTACTCACAAAACTATTGCCCGATATGAGTTTGAGTTTTGGTACATATAAGTTGAAATAGAAATTATAAATAATGATTTAGAATATGTTGTTCGCACAAAACAACCAAAGTGTTTCGAAGTCGGTGATAGAGTTAGAGGTATGCCCTTGGGGAAAATTAAGTAATTTGTTACATATATCTAGCTCATTGACCAATCTTGTTAGAAATACAAGTGTTTTCTTTCTATTATACTTTATATAAAGTGGTTATATTTACTAATAAACTTAATTAGTATATTTAATAGAAAATCCATAAATGTCCATTGTGTGATAGTAGCCATAAAGTGTTTTAACCGTGAGTAATTTATCACAATAAAATTAAATTTACCATTTTAAATGTTCCTAGTCAAGATGCATTAGACTGGATATTGATGAATCCGTTGAGACTAGAGTATGTATTGCTCTCCAAATATCAGGTCATGTATTACTCTTGACTGTTGGGGGCACCTAGGGGTTACGTACTAATAGTTATGGATAACCATGGAGCGATTCATCCGATAGTTTTCTGTTGGTTAATATAACTAAGGTCAAATGAAAATATCAATGTGAATAATTTACACAGTTCTTTCGACTTGAGAATAATATCGTGAATCTTTAATATGAAAGTTATGCTTTGATTATAATCAAATCAAGGCACAGCATCCATCGAGTGACTATAGTTGGGTCGAGTGGAAGTATTAAAAGAGAAGCGCTATTCAATAGAGAATTCGTCTCCTCTGTTATGTATGGTTAGTATCACGATCAACTTAAGTTAACCCAAAGTCGAAATCTCTGGCCAGAATAATTCGAATAATAATTATTATTATTATTGAACAAAAGGCTTTGTGTTTGGACTATAAAGTTGAATGTTGACGATGTTGGAATTTTGACCATTACCAAATTTAATAAGTCCAAAGTGATATAGTTTTGACGAAGAGAATTGGTGTAAATAATTATCGGAACTGGGTAACAGTTATTAAATTAAAATGAGATTTTTATAAAAATAAGCATGACGACCATCTTTTCGACCCTTGAAGATCAACACTAATGCATCTTCGGTATTCACGTGGCATAAATTCAACCTCCAAAGAGGCAGATAATCATGGGTTTTTTAAATAAATAAAGATAGAAAATTGAACAACAATAGAATCTCACATTCACATTAATTATACATATGGAAAGTAAATAAATCACTCTAAGTGATTTATCAGAGTTATGATAAGTACTAATTCAGCCAGGGATAGTTATAACTACTTATCCTTATAGAGGCTGATAGATACTAAATACATACTACATGATATAACAAAAATTTGAAATAGATCATTATTGACAAAAGGACCATCTATCTTCGTGCTCCATGCTCCTTCCAAAATGCTCTAATTTATTTGACTACTTAGTTGCCCAAGAAAATAAGGCACCCAGAGTCTAAGCGAAAAGGAAAATAAACTCTGGATCAATCATGGGACTGGTGTAAGAAACTCAAAATATGAGCATTTGAAAAGAAAAAGAAATGACATCTCATAAGACCTCGCCGCATATAAACATGGAACGGGTTTTTACCTTTCGATAACCAAATCATTTCTATGTAAAATTTAGTGATATTATTTTTAGTGACATTCTTTGAAAACTTTTCGAATAAGCATATTCAAATAGTCAAAATTGTTACATTGGTTAAGTTGACGGCATAATAGGTTTGCAACTAAAGTCGAAGGCACTTATTGGAGATTTGGATTTCCAATGAATAGCAAGGTAAGGCACTATCTCAGGTACAGTACATTTTTAGAGGAATGTACCGAGGATCGACATCTTCGAAACCTTTGCGAATTAAGACCAACCTACCTGAAACCAACATATGGTATGAATAGCACCAAATATGATATGCCATTACCGGCCTATCTAGGATCCCATAGCATACACCACATAATTTAACCCGACATCATAGCAGGTAGAAATAAATAGATCTAGAAAGACGATATCATACCCTAATGGTTGCGATCCACTAAGCTTTAAAGCAACTCATGTTTCACAATTCTCCAGGTGTGAGGCTTGAGGTAACGTTTACCTTTCTTAGAACATTTTCACTTAAAATGCCACATTGCCATTTTCAACAACACACTATTAATTTCCACAAAAGTAAAACCTATAAACTCGTACATCTTAGAGAAGGGTGTTAAGTGTAAGAGAGGCTACCTCCTACACCACTAAAAAGATGTACATTTGTAGAGATTAATGCACTATGATCTTAGAAATGCAACGTCATACATTCATCCATACAAGTTGTCTGGCAACATGACAAACTGAAGGCACTCTCCTACCACATCCTATCGGGCATTACTCATAGGATTAGTAGCGAGTAGTCTTTGCATACGAAGATCCCAGAACGAAGGGACAACTACTATTTATTTATCTCAGGGGTACTTTGAAATTATCAACAAGTGGTCCCTTCATTATGAAGATTCACCCCTTCAACTTCATTGTCTTTAACATTTCTTCAGTTTCGAACACGTGAATTGGTTCGAAGTGGTTTTTGGATAGGAAGTACCCAAATCCAATCCTAGCTCCTTCGAACAATCATCGATACAAAAAGATGTTAAGTGGGTGATTAATATATCATTAATTTGTATCCTTTTATCCAAAATATCTTCATATAGACATATATCTTTTAAAAACATTCCTTTTCAGTATATATAGGATCATTAAACCTCTCTTTAGCCAAATCAGAATCATTTCTCATAAATCATATTTCAAAACCTTTTTGAGTAAAAGGAACGACAGAAATTATATTAATTCTACTCAACATCAATTTCCATATTCAACATTTAATTTCCATCAAATAGCAATGAAATCACCTTTTAAATTTACACGGATAGTATGGGTTCCCTCCTTAAAATTTAATACCAAGTATAAGAAGATTTACAATCAAAGTTGCATTAAATTTGGAAAAAATAAATCTTTTATACTTGCCTCTTTTTCAACATTTCGACCTTATCTATTCCTTACCCAGGAAAGAGTCCAGGTGAGCCAAGGCACTAGTTGCTCCAGAACATCTCCTTAGTTTAAGCACCTCCGATCTGGATCTCATGAATAGAAAAATCCAGTCTACTCATCGGCTTTCAAAGCCAAGGTCAAATCACTTGATTATAACAGTTTTTCTTTAAATCATTTATTTAAACACTTTTGAAATCAATTATAAAACCATCACATTATCTTTAAAATACTTAATCATTTATCTAAAAAAATATAAAATATTTGGAAAAGAATACTTAAGTAAAGTCATATTTCAAAAGTTATTGAAAGTGCTACAAAAAGCGCTATGAATAGTGCTTTTAAGGCTTATTTGATCAAAACAACTTTTCTATCGTTTAAAAATCCATTTTTATAACTCAAATCTTTTTTAAAATATTTATTAATTCATTCCACATTTTAAAAGTATTAAAAACATCAATTTTAAATAATTTATCTCTTTGGTTTCCAAAATGTCAAACCGCGACTATTTTGAAATCTTGTTTTGCTCATATTTCAAAATTTACTAAAAGAAATATTGACCGTTTTCTTTTATTAAAAATTATGATTATAAGAGTTCTGAAAATACTTATTCCATAGAATTCTGACTCTGAATCAATCGTTTAAATGGATTTAAACTTTTATGGCATGAAATCGCAAACTACCGTTACGCGATACACCTATTTTTTATTCAACTTTCATAACTTGTCCAGACTTCACTGAATTGGGTTTTGGTGTTTATAAAAAATTTATAAATCATTTTAAATCATTTAAAAGGGGTTTAATGATTCCATGTCACTTTTACAACTAGACTCGGAAAGTGATTTCCGTGTGTAATATCGACGTGTATTTGACGTGATTTGTTTACACAATTAAACAACTATATTAAAACAACAAATACGTGATGATCAAAGCATAGTAAACATCCATAGCAATCATATCACATCATCATCATATGTGTGTGTATACATATATAAAGTTTCTCACTTGATTTTCGATCGGGCTAACTTTAAAACGACTATAGCCCCGTTATCTAGAAATTAGAGCTCACGACTACTTGCACAATTGCTCCTAGGGGGTTCGAATTTGGTCTTGGAGGCTTGGAAGGCTCATCCTTACCTGGAAAATGGTGGTGGACGGCATGGTTGCACATGGCCTTGGTGAAGGAGGAAGAGATTACTAGCTTGAACTTTGGTTTGAAGTGGTATAGATTTCGAATGATTTTTGTATAACTTTGTTTTGATTTTGTAGTATTTTTTTTCTAGGCTATGGAAGCCATTAACGTAGAGAAGAAGAGGATGGAGAGCTTAGCAATTTTATGAAGAAAAAGTGTGGATGAAGTGAAGAGAGGTGGGTGTTATTTATAGGCAAAAAAGAGAATAAAAATATCGTGATATTTACACACAAATACACCACTATTTCATCACCACCACTTCCCCTCTTCCCTCACCATTCTCCCCCTATGTGTGTGGCCATATGCATGTACTTAGGGTGTAAGATTTTGAATTTGGTTTTACTTAAGGGTTGAGTTTTAGGAAAGTATCTTAGATATTTTCTAATGTATATATATATATATATATAAGTATATTTGTATGTGTATATGTGTTCATGTGCATGTGAATGTGTTTATGTATATGTATATGTACATGTATGTGTGTATATGTATATCTCAAATGATTCACAATGTTGTATAACTTTTCTATATTGAATCGTTTTGAATTCCAATTTCTTTTTTCAATCATATTTTCACTTCTTATTTAATATATATATATATAAAACAACATTTGTAATAATATTTTTATCATTATATAATAATTAAAAGGGCTTGTTTAATAATTAAAATAATTATTAAATTATTTATACTCAATATAAATTCAAAAATCATTTTTTTTCAAAATAGCGATATCATTGATGATGTCATATAGAGATTTTACATTCAGAAATAAAATAAATAATTTTATTACGTCTCACTCATATATGTAAACGAGTGTATGTATCCAGCTCCATATAAGACATCGGTTGGTCTAAGAGCTATTTATTGATAAAACGGTTTTTAGTTATTTTATCGGTATATCTTCCAAAGTATATATTTTCGTAAATATTTATTTAAAATAAGATTACCAACGTTATTTATTATTCAAAACATTGTCATTTATGTTAAAAAAATTATATTTAAATATATTAAAAAAAATTGAAGTAATGAATTTGCGGGTCATTAAAATGAGTAAGCGATAAATTTAGCCATATTATCACACCACCCGCTAAGTCAGGTGTAAACATTAACATTCGAATGATTTGGCGTTAATCGCTGATCGAATTTACACCCAAGAGTCACACAACCGAAACGATGAATTCTATTTAGACCAAACGATTTAATTTAGTTTCTAATTGTTATAAATTAATTAAATAAAATTAATATTTATGAAATATTAATTAACAAAGTTGAATGTGATTTGAGAAATAAAATTATTGCATAAATTTATAAAAGTTATGAATATATTGATCGATATGAGATATCGATAATAACAAAATAGGTTAAATATGATTGTACATATTTAATTTGGGTTAAATGGGCCCACAACCCATGAAATTAGAGAGGATGGATTTGAGATAGGTTAGAGGCGAATACAACATGGGATTAGGGTTTGGAGATGTGTGGCTAAGATCTAGTGAGAAACTTACATAATTTGCTCTCTTATCCTATGCATATAAATACTAATCTCAAAACCCTAATCCAAGGCAAATTTCATTTTTGGAGCCGACGCTTTCTTCTTCCTCCTTATTTTAATAGAAGCAACTATTGTAACGGCCCACCTTTTTAGACGGTTCAAATTGACAATAAACCACACATGTCAAACCCAAACCATTCAAAAGGGAGGATTATTAATGAGGTAAATGAGAAAAAGGAAAAAAGAAAGAAAAATAAATCAATCTCGTAGCGGAATGAAAAATATAATAATCAAATAAACAGTTCATGAAGCTGTATTACAAATAATATTTGATTATACTTTTACAAATTCAAATCAGAGTTATACATACATAATAAATAAACAAATAACGCAACGGAACATAGAATGTAGTGGAATAATAAATAGCAATAATATATTGAATCTTCGTCTTCATTCTCCAAAAAATAAAATGGTCTTCAATACACTGAAAAAGCTCATACTGACCCGAGCGTAATGAAAACAAAACACTCGAGTCATAACTAAAAGATCTTATGTAAGTCAGATTAATCTAAAATAAAATGTGAGTGCAATGGCTTCAGCGATGTTATGGTGTACAAAGTGAATATAATTATTAAAGATTTCAAATAATTCGAGGTATCAATTTTTACCCACTTTAATTAAAAATATTCGAAGTTTAACTTATACCCTTTAAATAATTCAATTCCAACACATAATCCAAATTCAAGAATATATATATATATATATCATTTCAACCAGTACAAAAAAATCAACATTTTCAAATCAATGAAAACCGTTCGGGTTTACCATTTCAACCTATAGTGAACTTGCAGTATTATAATGATATAAAATACAACATCCATTCATCCATATCAACCATCAATCATCCATCACAATCATCATTCAAATCAATCAATAAACATCAATAGATAATTGAAAATCAATAACAGGTATTTAACTGGCAATTAAAAATTCAATAATAAATTAAATAATGATTTAATTCAAATAAATTCAAATCAACTGAGATGACGATTTAAATATACCAAACAGCCTTAAATAAATTTTCATTCACATCAGAAATTTAATTTAACAAACACAAGAAGTTTTAGAAGTTGTGAGTGGGTTAAAACACACACCTTTGAATTTAAATTGAACCTAAATCCAATTTAAGTCCAAAATTCAAATAGTCTCAAAATTCGTCCAAAATAGCATCAAAATGTCTGGTATTTCGATACAATCCCAACGCAAGAAACCGCGTCCAAAACGGACCTCGTATGCAAAAGTTATAACGTTAGAAGATCAAACGATTTAAACTAGAATTAATAAAAATAAAACAAAACCCTACCTATCAGGAATGGCCACGTCACTGCCTCCCTCTACACGCACTACAAAAACTTTCACCAACCCTACAGGTCCGAAACCGATTGCGCACGATCTAGATAGTGGCGCCACCGTGCCACATCGACCAATCAGACACGCCGCATCGCCAACCTAGCCGAGACGACCTCGCATGCATCCCGCCCCTCGACTGCCACGATCCACGAGAATTCGATCGACTCCCAGTTTGCCAGCCGCCACCATAAATACGCAAACCCTAATCAATTGTTGATGACGATCCAGCCGTTAACAACTTGAATGAGCACTACAGATGAACACCGCGTGGCCCTCTCCACCATACTGTATCAACGAATCGACGATCCGTTGCAGTTGATCACGACAAAAAGAACAGCCAATACTTCATCGTTAATTCCAGCCACACAGTAACCTAGATGGAAAAAAAGACTACATATTCGACTTGCGCTCTTCGAGAGCTTCAAATCGATATATAATTCGATGTACTTTGAGGAGTCTGAATTTTTGATTTGGTTTTGAAATTGAATTTGCAACTAGGAATTTAGGGTTTTATTTATCTGCCGTTAGAAAGAGGAGATGAGCAAGAGATGTATGTACAGACAATAGAAAATAAAAGGTGGCTAGGGTTTATAACGGAATATTTATAGGCAAAGCTAAAAATAAAATGAATGGACAAGATTGATTTGAATTGGGATAATAAATGACCCGAAAAGCCCGTTCTGTCTCCGGAACAAAAATGGGTTGGCCCATATATCAAAATAGATGTTTTCAATATTTTTGAACTTAATGGAACATGTTTCAAGTCCTAATTCCTTGTATGAAGAAGTTATGCTAAAACCAGCTTATTTCAAATTGATTTCAATTAAATTAATTTCTAGGCATTTCGAGTCCGTACGATCAAACGACAAGTCCGATCGTTACGAAACATGAAATCCTACAATAATTCACCATTGCGGATCCAATGAAACTGATTTCGTAGAAATTCGAGTCCGTGGCCAAAATGGCTACATTTCAACTTGATTAAATAAATTAATATTAAATTAATAAATCACTTTTTAATTCAAATTAATTAACTAGCCATTTTTTATCATTTTTGATTTTATAGACAATTTGGATAATTTAAAACAAGTCTACATATGCTTCAGTGTCAAATATTCTCAAAAATTACAGTGTTCAATTACAACTATAATTAAACCGAATTATTTATAAATAAATTCCGATAAATTGATTTTATTTGATTTCAATCTTTATACTCAATCAATTATTACTCTATATACATAATTAACAATTGTTTTATATTTCATTACATTGATATCCTCAAATTCCCGTCTTTTATTTGTATTAATTTCTATATTTCAATTATATTGGATTTTGTCAAATTTTCGCATTAATTATAATTTAAAGTTCCAATTAATTATTTATCTCGGTTTCATTCTTTTATTAGCTCAATTATTACCTTATGAATAAATATACATTTCTATTCGTTTTATTGCATTCAAAATTTTTAGTTATTGTCTTAACTCACATTAATGTAACATCTATTTGCATTTAATTCTAATTGATTAAACATATTGGTAACAAACAAAAATCGTCACCATTTACTACATTTTATAACATTGGTAAGTATTTTATTTACAATTCATTGTTACAATTACTACTACCAATTTCAATTAATTATACCTTATTTCATTTATAAATCGACATTTAAATAATCAATTTAACCTATATTAAGTGCTCTAATTAAGTGAATTAATTTCAATTGATTTCTAATTAAATTTAATAGACCAAATAAATAGATAACCTACGATAATTGTTACTATTAGCCTTTAATCACCCTTATAAGTTCATTATTAACAAGCAAATGTTACAGCTACTTAACTAACACTATTTTTACTAAATTCCCTTAATTATATTATTTCATAAATTTAATATCACATTTGTTTTCCTCTATTCAATTTATAACCAAATTATAACATTTACATTATTTCATTTACTGGAATTTCACTGAACTTGTTATTAATTGACTTAAATTAACTTTGTTGCATTTCCTTTTTATTATTATTCCAGTCATGAATCTTAAATTTTAATTTCTTCCAACATTTAGTTACAAATCTTATTAAATTTACTATTTTAATTGTCGGAAATTATGGGTCGTTGCACTCTCCGCCACTCAAAACTTTTCATCACCGAAAAGGAAAAAGAAGGGAAAAGGAAGAAATTAAGAAATCAATATATCTTATTTAAGACATTAAATTTATAAACAATTAATTTACAAAATTAAACAATTTAAATAAAATATATCAGTTTATAAACAAATAAATCCTTTTATACTCAAGCTAACAAAAGTTTAGAGAACATTTCACAAAATTTTCAAAGTCCAAATGCATGAAAAATTTCGGTAGAGTCTCCTTTGTACGGAGAGGCCTAGGAGAAGCAATATATCAAAATATAACAATATATTTCAAATTTTCAAAATAATATATCCCAACAGCAGGAGAAATAATATAATATCGCTAGAAAACCGTAATCCGAGAACGTACCTATTCGTCGGGCAAATAACGTTTATTTTATGAAACCAAAAGCAATGGCAATTGCTTCCATAACCTGTATTCCACTTATATAATCCAAAGAGGTTAATAATTATATAAAAGTGAAATGATTATATTGTTTTAAATTAATAACAAACAATCAACATAACATAACAACAAGCACTTTCAACCAAAAGCATACCATCATCACAAAAAATCGAAATAAATCAATACAACGTAACAACAAACTTTGCAAACAAGCATACAATCTTCACAAGGGATCAAAGTAATCAACCATTTCTGAAGTTACAATAATTAAATTTGATATAGTATTCATTTAATTGTTTACTTTAATTATCAATAGCTTCAAACATCAACTTAATTTCATAATTCTTTGCTTACAGTATTCACTTTCTATTTCATTTTATTAAGTAGCACTACAATTATAACTCAGATTTATAACTATTTCTTATCGAATTTCTTATTTAAAAAGGTAATTTTCATTAAGCACTTTCATTATTTAAGTTTTTGTTATACAATATTCCCTTACATATCCTTTTTTAACATTACAACTTTTAATATTCTGGTAAGTTTTATATACATACATACATACATACATACATACATATATATGTGTGTGTGTGTGTGTGTGTGTTTCTAAGAATGTAATTGAAAGTTATATAAGTTTACCTTATTTTATTTTAGTAAATAAACTTTCAATAGTTATCTTTTCTTATTTTCATATCCTTTTTGTTTACAAGTTACAAATTTCAAATTACTTGTATATTTCATTTATAACTTAGCATTTAATTTCTTACTTTCAACTTTAGAAGTTCCAATTATTAAATAGTTAAAATTTTATTTCATTAAAATAATTTAAATTCTAATTTAAATTTACTTTAGTTTATTCTACTGGGTTTTTTTTCTCTTCTCATTATTTACTTTTCCATTAATTTATTTATATAGAGATCAATCACTTACATAATTTGTTTTGCATTAAGGATTTAAGTCATTAATGAATCATTTCAAAAAATATAACTTAAGCTTCTACTGCCTTACTTAAGTTTATAGCTTAATTCGGTTATTGAATAAAAACTTAAGTTATTAGTATTTGCCCTTGAAGGGAAAGGAAATACTTCAATATCTCTAAAAATTCAATTAAAACATTTAACCTTATTCAGTTAGTAAAAATATAAGATATATTTAAAACATCCTCATAGCATTATGTAAAGGTTTTTCAAAAGTCAAAACCATGTTATAAATTTATATCAAAACATTATAATAAGCTTTTAAAACAAAGTTCCTTAAATCCGAAGATTTATTAGACTCGTTATTTTTAAAATAAGTATAAACTCAAGATTATTAATTTAAAACTAATAATATACTCAAATCTTACATTAAATTTCTAGATCAAAATATAAAATTTTATATCTTCATAATTAATTTTACACGCTTTTCTTTAAAAATAAATATTCAAATCATGGAAAAACATTTATTATGGTTTAATACTAAAATTCAAACATTAAATAAATCAATAAATTTACTATTAGTACTTTGAAATCAAATAAATATTCCAAATTATACTTCCAAAATAGAGATTCACATTTATTTGTCAAGTATATTACTATAATTAAACTTTGCAAATCAAATTTTTCCATTTGTATAATGTCTTTAAATAATACATTCAATGAAACTTATATAAATTTTACTTGAAATGTTCATTTGAAAACTTCATTTTCAAATCAACCATCTTTGATACTTTAATATTTTAAAAAAATTCATTTTTAAAATTCCTTGCTTCATGTATAAATACCATTTAAATATTTAAATAACATCTTTATAAATACATGTAAACTATTTGAAAATAATTATTTACATCATTACTTATATTTACAAAGAAGCTATTGAAAACCTTAAATCCATGATTCATAAATTTATTGGTTTTATCTCACGATACTTTTCAAACATTATTAATAAATCAATAATCATTTACTTTAAATATGTTTTATTTAATAAATAACTTCTCAAATATTTACAACACTAATAATTTACTATTAAATCATGTTGTACATGAATAAATAATATTTTAAACATTTTAAAGTATTTAGAATTGACAAAAATGATCAAAATATCCTTTATATAATTCTTTATCAAAATACTTTTATAACTCGATGTCTTAACAGGTTTATCCTCGTTCTAGTAGGCTATGGTCATGAGTTGATCAGGCATAAAGCTAGAATTCTCCAAGTACTTGGTAGACATGTTTCAACACCCAGTGAAAAATACTTAAAAACAAGTATGAGAAGTACCGCTCAAAATCCAATGTTAAATGATGATAATACGATAGCAATGGCCCGCTGCTGATTCATTAATTACGCAAAGGACACAAAACTTTCCAGAAGATCCTTCTACCTTCCGAATTCTAGAAAAATATCGTAGCCAGTTCGTAAACAAGGGACCATCGACCCCTGCTGCAGTGGTACGCTGTTGATTTAATGATTTATGCAATGGATGCACTTCCTTCTCGGAAGATCCATAAACAACAGATCTGAGGATCGAAAGCGCCTCCATTGGGTAAACTAAAGAACCATCTAGCTTGGAAAAAATTGAGGAACTCATGAGTTTAAGTCCGGATAACCATATCAGTTCGAATCCATTTATGAATCCACCCAAGTCCATTAGGGTTTATCGGTCGAATCCACTCCTGGATTCCCCAAGTCCATCTGGTTCGAAGCATATCATACTATACTTCTTCATGGAGGGTATTTCTCCATACCTCTTACTTAAAAATATAACATACCCTGTATAGTACCCTTTCAAAATCATAGCTTCAAATATCGCACTTATATAAATTCCATTATATATAAGATTTCATTTTCAAACAAAGTACTTTCCAAAATCAATAATCTCGAATACATCTAATCATTCTTATATAAATTCCATTATATATAAGATTTATCTCTTCAGATCGAATACCTTTCAAAATCAACAGTTTCGAAAATCACATGTGCTTATATAAAGTCCATCTTATACAAGAATCAAAATTTTCCAAAACTAATTTGGCTGTATGAAAAGCCATATGGGATTGAACATCTTTGCTTTATAAAAGGTTTTGAATTTAGAATGGTCTTGTATATAAAATTGTTTTGTGAAATAGTTTTGTATATAAAATATTTTTGTAAAGTAATTTGTACATAAAATAATTTGTACATAAAATAGTTTGTAAAATAGTTTTGTAAATAAAATAGTTTGCAAAATAGTTTTGTAAATAAAATGGTTTGTAAAATAGTTTATTAAAATAGTTTGTAAATAAAATAGATTGTAAATAAAATAGAATAAGATAGTTTGTATAAGAAAAATAAAAGAAAATAGTTTTGAAAAATTGTTTTAAATTAATAGTAGTTTTACATAAAAGAAAATTCCAATTTAAATTACAAAGATATCCAAACCAACAACTTTCAATTTCAGCTTCACAGCATATCAATAATATTAGAACATAAGATGTACATATGTCATCATTTCGCAAAATCACATTCGATCGCTCGCTCGATTACACAAGTTCGCTTTCGAACTAGTATTGTCCATTCAACTTCCCTAATGCGGACTACGATATGGTTTCTTGACTAGAAACCATTATTCTCCTTGCATAGCCATATACTATGATAGATAATTCTAGAATCAAACCAAAATCCATATCAAATATTCACCATCAAGAATTAAATGAAAAATCCTAACGTGAAATGGTGTAATTCACCTCGAACTTATATGCTCAAATCCGGATTAAATTAATTATGCGGATAAAATAATATACGCCCAACTTACGTATTTATTCCAATTTGATTCATCCTAATTAAATTTCAATTAAATTCATTTTTTAATCTCATTGATTAACACAAATATCACTTCATACTTTAATATTTGTTTCATAGAATTTCTCTATTTAATGTAAAATATTATTATATTCATTCTTATATTATTGCTTATATTTCTCTTTAATTTAATTTACATTCTTTTCTCATGTAATATTTCTCATTTAATACTACATTTATTTGCAAATCATTTCGTAAGAAATTTTCTTAAGTTCATAACCAATTTATAAAATCTTAAATTCTTTTATAAACATTATTCTGGCTTAAAGTTATCACCGCTTTAATTGTAATTATATATTGCAACTTCCATTTATTTCATAAACAATTTTACAAGGCATTACTTTATTTATATTCATTTCATTTTTACTTCACCTTTACCTTTCAATTTATTTATGACACATTTCATAAATGTTAACTAAGTTCACAATTTCAATTTTTTAAATATTATTACATTACATACCAATAATGTATACAATAATTCTACTCAACTATAGCAAATTAAACTTGTTTCTCTTGCTTTCAAATTAAGATTATCAAATTCAACTGCATAATTCAACACAATTATTAAGTTTCTCATATATTAATTCAAAAGTTTTGACTATCCAAATATCCAAATATTCCATTTTATTTTAATAGTTGAAACTACCAATCAACAAACAATCAATTTCACAACAAAACATTTCAATTCCATAAACAAATATCCAAGTTATTCATTTTATTCTCTTTAATACACCATTGTTAAATTAGTGTTTAGTCCATTTCAATCAACAATAATTAGTCAATGCTTATAAAACGACAAGACTCAACTAATCAACAATAAATGGCAATAACTAAATATTACCATTTCATAAATCAAACACATTACAAAACTATATCAGTTATAAAAATCTATTCCTTCATATATATCATATAATATTAGGAAAAATACTTTCGTTTCAAAATTTATATAAAACATTTTTTATAACACTTATAAATACGCGCTCTCGTATGTACACTCAGACAACTCATTCAAGGGTATTACTACCTTATCTCTAATGAGTTAACCCCAACAGGCTAAGGTATGTCTAAACCTGGCTCTGATACCAACTGTAATTGTCCACCTTTTTGGACGGTTCAAATCGAAAATAAACCACACATGTCATACCCAAACCATTCAAAAGAGAAGATTATTAATGGGGCAAATGAGAAAAGGGAAAAAGAAAGAAAAACAAATCACAGAATCTCGCAGCGGAACAAAAATATAATAATCAAATAAACAGTTCATGAAGCTGTTTTACAAACAATATTTGATTACACTTTTACAAATTAAAATCAGAGTTATACATACATCATAAATAAACAAATAATGCGATGAAACACATAATGTATTGGAATAATAAATAGCAATAATATATTAAATCTTCGTCTTCATCCTCGGAAAATTAAATGGTATTCGGTACACTGAAAAAGCTAAGACTGACTCGAGCGTAATAAAACTAAACAGTCGAGTTGGAACTAAAAGATCTTATGTAAGTCAGATTAATCTAAAATAAAATGTGAGTGTAATGGCTTCAGAGATGTTACAGGATTCTTCCATCTCCTATCAAGTGTATAATCTGAATATAATTATTAAAGATTTCAAATATTCGAGGTATCAATTTTTACCCGCTTTAATTAAAAATATTCAAAGTTTAACCTAAACCCATTAAATAATTTAATTCTAACACATAATTCAAATTCAAGAATTTATACAGATATATATCATTTCAACCAGTACAGAAAAATCAACATTTTAAAATCAATGAAAACCGTTCTAGTTTATCATTTCAACCCATAGTGAACTTGCAGTATTATAACGATATAAAATACAACATCCATTCATCCAATATCAACCTTCAATCATCCAGCACAATCATCATCCAAATTAATCAATAAATATCAATAGATAATTGAAAATCAATAACAAGTATTTCACCGGCAATTAAAAATCTAATAACAAATCAAATAACGATTTAATTCAAATAAATTCAAATTAACCGAGATGACGATCTAAATATACCAAACAACCTTAAATAAATTTTCAATCACATCAGAAAATTAATTTAACAGACATAAGAAGTTTTATAAGTTGTGAGTGGGTTAAAACACTCACCTTTGAATTAAATTAAATCTAAATCTAGCTTAAATTCAAAATTCAAACAGTCTCAGAATCCATTCAAAATAGCGCAAAACGTTCGAAATTTCCATATGATCCCAACGCAAGAAACCACGTCCAAAATGGACCTCGTATGCAAAAGTTATAACGATTGGAAGATTAAACGATTTAAACTAGAATTGATAAAAATAAAACAAAACCCTACCTGTCAGGAATGGCCACATCATTGCCTCTCTCTACGTGCACTACAGAAACTTTCGCCAACTCTTCGGGTCCAGAATCGATCACGCACGACCTAGACAATGGCGCCATCGTGCTACATCGACCAGTCAGATGCGTCGCATCGCCATCTTAGTCGAGCCGACCTTGCCTACATCCCGCCCCACGACTGCTACGATCCACGTCAAGCCGCTCGACTCCCAATTCACCAGCCGCCACCATTAATACCCAAACCCTAATCAATTGTTGACGACGATCCAGCCGTTAACAACTCGAACGAACACTGTAGATGAACAGCACGCGGCCCTCTCCACCATGCTGTATCAACGAATCGACGATCCGTTGCAGTTTATCGTGACGAAAAGGACGGCCGAGACTTCATCGTCCAACTCCAGCCACACAGAAACCTAGATGAAAAAACAGACTACATATTCGACTTGCGCTCTTCGAGAGCTTCAAATCGATATATAATTCGATATAGTTTGAGGAGTTTGAATTTTTGATTTGGTTTCGAAATTGAATTTGCAATTAGGAATTTTGGGTTTTGTTTGTCTGTCATTAGAAATAGGAGATGAGAAAGAGATGTACGTACAGACAATAGAAAATAAAAGGTGGCTAGGGTTTATAATGGACTATTTATAGGCAAAGCTGAAAATAAAATGAATGGACAAGATTTGATTTGAACTGGGACGATAAACGACCCGAAAAGCCCGTTCTATCTCCAGAACGAAGATGGGTCGATCCATATATCAAAATAGATGTTTTCAATATTTTTAAACTCAATGGAATAGGTTTCAAGTCCTAATTCCATAGTATGAAGAAGTTATGATAAAATCAGCTTATTTCAAATTGATTCAATTAAATTAATTTCTAGGCGTTTCGAGTCTGTACGGTCAAACGACAAGTCCGATCGTTACGAAACTTGAAATCTTACAATAATTCACCGTTATGGATCTAATGAAACTGATTTCAATTAAATCTGAGTCCATGGCCAAAATGGCTAAATTTCAAGTTGATTGAATAAAATAATATTAAATTAACAAATCACTTTTGAATTCAAATTAATTAACTAGCCACTTTTTATCATTTTTGATTTCATAGACAACTTGGATAATTTAAAACAAGTCTACATATGCTTCAGTGTCAAATATTCTCACAAATTACAGTATTCAATTACAACTGTAATTAAATCTAATTAATTAGAAATAAATTCCGATAAATTGATTTTATTTGATTTCAATCTTTATACTCAATCAATTATTATTCTATATACATAATTAACGTTGTTTTATATTTCATTACATTGATATCCTCAAATTCCCATCTTTTATTTGTATTAATTTCTATATTTCAATTATATCGGATTTTGTCAATTTATCACATTAATTATAATTTAAAGTCCCGTTAATTATTTATCTCGGTTTCATCCTTTTATTAGCTCAATTATTACCTTATGAATAAATTTACATTTCTATTCGTTTTATTACATTCAAAATTTTAAGCTATTGTCTTAACTCACATTAATGTAACATCTATTTGCATTTAATTCCAATTGATTAAATATATTGGTAACAAACAACAATCGTCATCATTTACTACATTTTATAACATTGGCAAGTTTTTTATTTACAATTCATTGTTACAACTACTACTACCAATTTCAACTAATCATCCTTATTTCATTTATAAATCGACATTCGAATTGTCAATTTAACCTATATTAAGTGCTCTGATTAAGTGAATTAATTTCAATTGATTTCTAATTAAATTTAATAGACCAAATAAAAAGGTAACCACTGATAATTGTTACTATTAGCCTTTAATCACCCTTATAAGTTCATTATTAACAAGCAAATGTTACAGCTACTTAACTAACACTATTTTTACCGAATTCCCTTAATTATATTATTTCATGAATTCAATATCACATTTGTTTTCCTCTATTCAATTTATGACCAAATTATAACATTTACATTATTTCATTTATTGGAATTTCATTGAACTTGTTATTAATTGACTTAAATTAACCTTGTTGCATTTCCTTTTTATTATTATTCCAGTTATGAATCTTAAATTTTAATTTCTTCCAACATTTAATTACAAATCTTATTAAATTTACTATTTTAATTGTCAAAAATTATGGGTCGTTATAACTATCCTCCAAAACAATCCCAAAAATTCTCAAATCCAATTCCCGGATTAGCAACCCGACGGATTGGGAATTATTCTCATAAGAGAAACCATTGTTCAACATGGACTCAAAGGCTTCATTAAGCGGTGAACTTTCATTTATTATTAATGTATTGATATCAATTTTATCGTATAAAAGTTGATTTATACCCAAATCATATTGTTTAAATTAGCCAAGATTTTTGTGGGTACATGTGTTTGTTATAATTGGATTGTTTATGTGCTTGTTATAATATTTTGTTTGTTAATCTATTGTTGAATTAACTTTTTAAAAAAAAAGGAATTTTTAAGTTCTGATTTATATATATATATATATAGGGAAAGTCTATTTAGACACAAAATGGAGACACAATTGGTGACACAAAGAATCTCCACCAGTGGATTGCCCCCTAAATTCCACCCTCTCCGTAAAGACAAAAAAATCCAATGGTCCGGATCTTTTGTGTCACCATTTTGTGTTTAATTTTGTTCAAATAGCCGGCCCCATATATATAGACTAAATGTATGAAGATACACAAATTGTCAATATGTATAATTGTACATATGATTATATATAGTATATATTTAATTTTAAAGTTTTCTTATGATGATTTCTACTTATTATGAATCATAAAATATAAAAATATTTTATTAAATATGTATATACATATTGTATTATTATTTAATGATTTGTGTGTTGTTTATTATGTATAAAATAATTAATGGTTTAAAATTTCATTTTTGTATTTTTAAATTTATTGCGCCATACATGAGTAGGCGTTTCACTAAACAGGAATCTAGATGCCATAAATTGGAGTAGCTTACTGCCTGCTGATAGCATCTAGGAAATCAAGACATTATTTTCAATCTCTCCCTATTCGAGTACTGACTGATCAATCACTGAGGTAAGTGTTGCATTGGCAAGATACTTTTAGTAGTTTAATAAAGTGGAGTGTCAAGCTACGTCGACATGAAATTACCTACCATCCTCGAATGAAAATAAGGGATAGGCTTTGGCGGATTTTTTTTTTGTAGAATTCACTATCATAGACGATGAAGTATGGCTCTGGGAAGAACAAGCTCTTAAGTGGAAAATGTTCATGGATGGAGCTTCAAATGAACATGATTTTGGGGCTGGAGTGGTCTTGGCTACACCTGAAGGGCATAAGTTGTGCTATGCCTTATGATTGGAATTTGGAGCAACAAACAGTAAGGAAGAATATGAAACATTGATAACAGGATTGGAAATAGCAAAGGAGCTGGGATTGAGGTTATTTATGTGTGCATAGTGACTCCCAACTAGTGTTCAACCAAGTGCTTATGGAATTCCAGGCTAAAGGAGAATGTTTGGCATCCTATCTGAAGAAGGTAAAGGCTTTGCTTAACGAGTTGGAACATTATGTGATTAAGAACATTCTTAAAGAGGAGAATTACGATATAGATGATTTGGAAAAATTACCAAGCTTCGGAGACAGACCACTTCTCGGGTCGATTTCGGTAACGACCCTGTCAGCGCCAAGCTTTAAGGGAGTGAATACTGTTGCAACTTTCGATAGAGAAGAGACTTGGATGGCTCTAGCCATTAAATATTTAATAGATGGAGTTTTGCCCGTTAACAGGAATAAAGCCAGAAGGATGTTAAGGAAGGCGCCTTGCTTTGTGATACAGATGATGTCTTATAACGAAGGGAATTCTCTAACCCATTGCTAAGATGTAGTATGCATAGCTGTTAAGATGCCTCGCTTTACGGATCGCTTCACTAACCCATTGATAGGATGAGGAGAAATATCTTATGAAGAAGATACTGTATGATTAACGATTCCATAATGTATGATATGCTATGTACAAGACCGGATGTCGACTATGCTTTTGGATGCGTAAGCCAATACCAATCTAATCTCGGAGAAAAGAATCTATCATAAAATGTATACTTAAGTATTTAAAAAAACACCAAGGACTTATTTCTCATTTAGGGGAATGGAGACCTCCTTATAAAGGGGTATACAGACTCTAGCTTTCAAAGTGATGTTGATGATAGTAAGTCGGTATCAGATTATGTCGTTACTTTGAAGGATAGGGCCATTAGTTAGAAAAGTTCCAAACAGAAAACGGTAGCTGGTTCCATAATGGAGGCCGAGAACATCGCCTTCAATGAAGTAGCTAGAAGTGGTATGGATGCGAAAATTTATGAGTGAGCTAGGAATGATTCCCGACGAAGAGAACTTGATGACATTGTTTTATGGCAACAATGCGACGATGCAGATCACAAAGGAGCCTAGAGCACACAAGAAGTCAAGACACGTTGTTTGGAAGTTCCACCTAATTACAAATTCATACATGTTAAGAAAGAAGTCATGATTTAAAGAGTAGATGCAAAGGACAACATAGCAGATCCATTCATAAAGAAACTAACTTGGCCATTTCTTGTCAAACTAATCAAAGGGGTTAGTATGGTTAGGGGTATGCCTTAAGGTCAATTCTGTAATTTATTGTAAATTTTCAACTTGGTAAGAAAATCTTTTTCGATTTTCTTTCCATTATATACATGTTATGATATGTTATATTATTTATATAATTAATTTAAGTATAAGTAATAGAAAATCCATAAATGGTATGTTTTGTGATAGTAGTAACAATGCGTTGTAATCATGATCAAGCTATCATAATGAAAATAAACAAGTTATTTTAAATATTCCTAGTCAAAGTTACCGAGACTAGAAATTGATATATCCATTGAGATTAGAGTATGTAAGGCTCTCCAAACGTTGGGTAGTTTCTCATGGTTGTTGGGAGTACTGAGAGGTTACGTACTGATAGTTATTCGATAGCCATGGAATGCATCACTTGATAGTTTTCTGTCGGTTAATATAACTAAGGTCAAACAAGGAATATTAAAGCGACAGTATTACATAGTTCTCTCGACTTGAGAATGTCATTGAACTTCGATGCGGATGTTTCACTTTGATTATAGTTAAATCATGGCATGACTTCCATTGAGTGATTATAGTTGGAACCAAATTGAAGCATTGAAAGTGAAGGACTATTCAATAGAGAATTCGTCTTCTTAGTTATATGAATTTAGCATTATGTTTAACTGTAGTCAATTCGAACTCAAAGTCTCTAACCAGAACATTTTGGTTAATAATAACTGTTATTATTGAAGCAAGGAATTTGTGTTTGGGCTATATAAGTTGAATGTGGACAATATTGATATTTTGACCAAACCAAATTCCATAAGTCCTAATGTGATATAATTTTGACAAAAAAGTAGCGTAAATAATTTTCACCGCCGAGGATCGCTTAAAATAGTAAAATTATATTTTATGTAAACAGTGCAAGTGATAAGTTCTACCAAACTATTATATCACTAGCCAAGATGATGTATAAACGTTAATATTTAAATTGATTGATATCAATTGGTGACCGAATTTACACCTATGAGTTACACAACTACAATATTGAATACTATGTGATTTGATAAAATATTAGTTGTTATGAATTAATTAAATTAATTAAAATTAGTGAAATATTAGTTATAAGTATTTTGTTTGAAATTGAATTGGTATTGAATATAGTGCGTATATAAAAGTTATATATGTATGTATCGATATACGATATCGATGTACATTTGAATTGGATTTGAAATATGAAATTGCCGATAGGGTTTGGAAATGCATATAGGCTCATAAGCCTACATTAGATGGTCGGCCATAGTAGGGGGTAGGAAGGGGTGGTTTATTTTTGAAACAAGGGTTGGTGGAGAAAGAAAAGGAAAAGATTAGATCAAGATTCCCTTCTTTCTCTCCTTTCCATTTCTTATATAAACCCAACAACTCATTCATTTTGTACTTTACTTTTTCTAGCCTCCATAACCCCTCTTGGCCATAAGTATTAGCCCATCTCTCCTCTCTATTTCAGAAGAAAAAAATCAAATGAAATGAAATCAAACTAAAAGTACAACGATCGCTTCGGTTAGTAGCATTTTTGGATTGAATCCAATTCAAGGAGCTTTTTCAATTCAACATTTAAGATGTTATATCAAGGTCATAGTTTTTTTCTCCATTTATTAAACTTATATATATATATATATATATCCATTTATGCTACTATACATGAATATGTTAGAATTATATCATGAATTCATATATTTGTTTGCAGTCGATTTAGATACGAATGTATTATAAATAAATAAATAAAAATTATATATAAGTATGTTTGCTTTCGGCCATGATAAAAAAAACTCAACTTTAAAACTAATTTTTAAAACATTTTAAATTAAATTTTAATTTTTGAACCATTGTTATATATATGTATGTATGTATGTATAAATTAGTTTAATAAGTGTTACATACTATTTTCTCATGTAAATATAAATTTTTTTCGTTTAGATGTAATTTACTTACCAAAAAATAATGATAGTATTAATTAATTTAAAAGTACTAAATTATAATTTGTTAACACACACACGCATTATTAAATAAATTTTATATAAAGGTGACAATTAAAGAAAATCAATTTTTAAAATCGTACCGAAATTTTAAAATAAAAAATTTCGCATGGATTAAATTAAAAAAAACTAATTTTTGTCAAAAAAATTTAGGGTCGAAAATAAATAAATTTATATGTAATTTACTTTATGTGTAATTATATAATATTATATGTATGTATGTGTATATTAGAATTTTATAACTTAACATATATATTTTTTGTTTTATGTAATTTCGAACAAAATTAATATATGTATGTAATTATATAATTAAATGGAACCGAACAGGACTTCACCCACCTGAGCAACCGAACAGGACTTCACCCGCCTAAGCAACCGAATAGGACTTCAATACAAATAACAAAGATATCTTACTATAGTGTGTTCTTAAATAACACTGATAAGTCAGTTGAGTACAATCTTCTTATAATCTTCTCCTTAATGATATGTAATGATGTGCTTTGAGAATTGTGGAAGATAAAGTGATCAAAGATCAAAGTATGTAAGTAATTTGAGTGCAATTTGAAAGTTTGAGAATAGATGAGAATTCAAGAGTGCTAAAAGTAAATTCGGTTTCATTTAATTTTTTGTTGAATTCTGTAATCTATTTATATTGTATAAAGAGTTGCAACCATATATGAAAAGTTATATTGAAAAGAACAGGTGCAACCATTGATTTTGAAGGTGTTTCTCTTCGGCGAAGAGAAGTGACTTTTCAAGAAAATAGCAGTTACAAATATTCAGACGTCTGAATAAAAAAATTCAGACTTCTGAATTGAATTAATACGCAAACAGTAAGGAAATAGGATATTTTTGGCCTTATTCAGACGTTTGAAAATTTTCATTCATACGTCTGAATATTGTGAAACAATATTCAGGTTTCAATATTCAGACGTCTGAATAAAGTATTTCAGACGTCTGAATTTAGCTTATAACAAAAAATATCATAGCTTATTTGGTTAGAGCACTTGCCTTCTAAACTAGAGATTCGGGTTCGAGCCTCGCTCCATTCAATTTTTGAAAACCTGATTTTTCATTTAAAATATGAATGTACATGTGTGTATACCATTTGGAGAAAACTTTAACATTTGTAAACTCTAGACACGACACTTTATGACTAATAAAACTTTATTTGTCACCTTCGTCTTGTCTCTATCGTGTATATCTCTTCTTGTATCTCCATATACATTCTTTCATCCTTTTGTACCGTGTATCTTCATTTTGAACGTATCTGATTATGTCTTTTTGATGCTCATGTACCTGCAAATTAGCTTAGAGATTCTTTGACATAATTGTATAGTTGTTGTCATTAAAATCCAACAATTGAGGTTCTAACAGAAGCAAGTTGTTCCAATAACAAATAATCAAGTTGCGATGTTGTGAAGTTTAACAATACAGCTCATGAGCAGACGGCATGCAAATTGAGAAAATAGTTTGGTTTAAATAGTTTTAGCTACTACATTATTAATAGTACTTTAAATGATATTTTGGGAAATTCAAAAAGACACGATTAAATCATATTCATGGAATTCTTATTATTAATAGAGTGTACATATATATATATTGTCATACATATATATAAGCATACTTTATATTATATCAATACTATATAATAATAGATAACAAATATGTATATGAAAGGGCTAATATGTCTATTGTAGTATAACTCCCAACACTTAAATACATGCATGTTAAACCATGCACACATTATATGCTGCACATGCATATATATGTGTGTGTGTGTGTGTGTGTGTGTGTGTATTTGATACACACGTACACATTGTATACCATATATACAATAAATTAAATCTTTATATCAATCGATTAAAAAAATAAAGATTTCGTTTAAATTTTATTTAGCTTGGATCTAAATTAATTTAGACTTCATAGGTTCAATAAGGCCTAAATGGTAAAAAGATTGAAATTCATACATTTAACCCGCTGCGTGTTGGCCTGGTTCCAACACTTGTGACCGCATGGTTTTCATCTATGTATGGTAATGATATTTTTAGAACTTCACGGTTGGACCAAAAAGTTGTTTGCTATATTCCGACTATTAATATATATATATATATATATAACTTAATGACTAAAACCAATAATATTTAAATGTAATACATACCTACATACAACAAGGTACAACAAGACATCTATTTCTAGCATTATAAATGTCCATTAACTTTGACCATTGGATTCATCGAGTCAATAGATATGATAGAATAAAAAAATATCACATGCTAAGGAATTTTATTTTTTTTGTATTTATTCACTTTTGTTTTTATTAGAATGCCACCATTGGTTTGATGAATCCGATGGTGGAAGTCAAGGGCCATTTATGATGCAAAAGTGCTGTTATCGAATCTTGCTCATATGCGTACACATATATTTTTGTGTATGTATGTGAGTGGCACACACATATATTTGATGTGACGGCCCACTTTTTGGAACGATTTAAGTCAACAATAAATCACACATGTCTAACTCAAACCATTCAAAATGACAGATTATCAATGTGATTTAATAAGAAAAATAAGAGAAAATAAGGAAAGCAAATACAGAATCTCGCAACAAAGTGACAAAATATAATAATCAAATAAACAGTCCATGAAGCTGTTTCACAATATACATTTGATTTTAATTTTTACAATATAATCAGTACAATCACAAACATACCAAAATAATGCAGCGGAATAATAATTGTAAATACGGTCTAGCAACTCCATCTTCATCTTCAATGAATGGTGTCTTCAACACTGAAATACTCGGGCTTACCCGAGCGTAATGAAAAGACAGAACATTCGAGTAAGAACTAAAAGTTCTTATGTAAGTTAAATCAATAATAAGTAAAATATGAGTGTAATAGCTTCGGAGATGTTTATGGGATTTCCCATCTCCTATCAAGTGTAAAACATGAGTGCAATAATTTAAAAGTGTTACGAGATTTTCCATCTCCTAAGGATCCGTCAAACAATCTATATGTAGTAAAAATGCTATATATGTAGTGCCTATCAGTAAATAAAGTATTAAAATAGTGTTAAAGTTTTACATTGATCTCCCTTAACACATTTTTAAGCAAGTCTATGCAGGTCCTGTAATACAACCAGTAACGTCGGTAGCTAGTGAGTCCCGTATAAGTACCATACTAAAACGAAATCGTAGTGGGTGCGTACAGGGATAAAAATATTACAAGGCATAGGAGGCAATGCCCAAGGTAGTATACTACCAATTCGAGTCGCCCAACTGCTGGTAACCCCTAACGGCCCACCACGAACATCCATTCCATAATCAAATCAAGGTGCACCGATCAAGTAAAAAATCAATATAGTAATACGAAGAACAGATGTCGCTAGAGATAGCTGGCCTCATTGGTCAGGACAAGTCGTCTTGTTTTAGTCATTTCCAATTGACACACGTGTCAGAGTCTATCCATCATCGTTTTCTTTCTTCAAATCCAACAGGCGTTCGCCAATCCAACCACTTCATTATAGATCATCCACCGCGTACACAGTTGTTAAAGTGGTTCCGGTATTGAAAGAGAGTATGCCAATATTCGGTCTTGGTCTCTTTAACAACCAAACGTTATTTTTCACACCGGTTGGTTCATTTAAATTTCAAGAATAAGTCATACTTCATATCAAAATATTCAGTTCATATTAACTTCATAAATCATACTTCATATCGAAATATCGAATTCACTTTAACAGCGTAAATCATACTTCATATCAAAATATCAAATTCACTTTAAAAATCATTTCGAATTTAAAATAGGTTATACCTTCATATCAAAATAGCCGTATTTAAATCAATGATTTAAATCAAAGTAATTCCTACTCTTAAAACAGTTTGAATATTGAAAATAGTTTTGGATAATTAAAATAGTTTGAACATTGAAATTATTTTGGATAACTAAAATAGTTTAGTATTGAAAAATAGACTGGAATACTTAAAATAGTTTAAAGATTGGAAATAGTTTTAATAATGAAAATAGTTTTGAACAATTAAAATGGTTTTACTATTGAAAAATAGTTTATATATTAAGATAATTACATCAAAACTGTTTCTTCATGCACAACAATTTAAATTCATGTTCCAAATCACAACGTAATCAATTTTTCGGTTTCCAATTCAATCAACTTTATATTCAAAATTTGAGATAAATCGACCTCAATTTAAATGGACTCAACTTATACTTCAAATTCAATTTGACCGGTTCTATCCAAAAGCAGAAAGTTCAATTCACGTTTCCATTTTTGAAGCAACTTATTTTAAATCCATTTCACGTCCAAACTTGGAAATACCGATTTAATACATTTTAAATTAAAGCAAATTTATGGTTTAATTTAAAGATTAAATCTTATGTAATAATTCGTTTTTATCGGGATTCGAAGGTCGGCATTCTCACGTCCACTGTATCAAATGCCGCATAATCGTATGCCGGAAAACCGAATTGTTAGGGTTAAAAAGAAGAGGTAGAAGAAAAAGATAGAAGAAGTAAGAAAACAGAACAGAAACAATATCAGAATCTCACATATCGCAGCGGAACAACATATAATAGGTAAATGAATACTCTTTAAAACAAAGAACTATATCAGTTATTACATTACATTACATCATCATCAGAGTGTACAACAACAATGTACAACACAACAAAACAATGGACAGTTATACAAACATGTCCCTACAGGTGAAATACACAGCGGAAAGATAATATCATATACAAGTAATACGTCTCGCCATCCCGCTTGCCACTTGAGCTCCATAGCACTCCTGAATCCAGAATGACCTGATAACCTGACTCTAGACTGCCCGTGTGAAAAATTATGGGCATCCAGAGTTTAGGAAGAGAACAATAAACTCCAGGTCAGTCATGGGACTGATGTGAGAACTCAAAACAGTTATTTATCTTTTAAAACAACAACAACAAGAGAAGTGGAAAAATATCCGCAATGCTTTTGGAAAATGAAACTACTAAAAGGCCTCCCTGCACACACACAATGCAAACGCAGAATTGGAGGAGATTTCTCTTTATGATAGTCAAAGATGCTTACTACGCAAAACAAATCAATTTTGATATTATTATTAGTGCATAGTGATGAAAGCATTTCGAAAATAGAATATAAATCTTAGCCAGCATAGGTACCATTATATTATGCCTGCTATAGCTCCCTCCCGAGGAGGCAGGTTATACAACTAAAACCGTACGATGCTCGTATTGTTTCTTTGGATTTTCAAACAAATGGTCAGGCTAAGGAACTTCCTACTGCCACATGGGATCGCCTCTTGCGGGACGTCCCGAGAACTTAACCAGCTCTCTGCCAACACAAAGCCGGGTTACCTTTGTAACTAGGTAACTACTACACGAATATGCCACCCCCCGGTCCTTTGGGACCTTTATCCGAGGGCCCTCGATCACCAAGCAACAACCACAAAGAAAAAATGAGATTGGAGCAACCACATAGGTTAAGCATCAGGGCTCCATACCTGACACCACCTTTTTCCAAAAGGAAATGACATACCCTAAAGGGCGCGACCCTCATAACCTTGCTGCATATTCCTGTTTTGACCATTTCCGGGGTGTGAGGTCTGATGAAGTCTCGTCCACAAAGCTACGCTTTTTCACAAAGCCACGCTTTGATCAACAAATGATCAATAAATAATCATCACACAGCAACACTCAACATGCTCATTACCAAAATGGGAATATATCGCTGATAACCTTCAACTACATAACCTCTAAGGTTGTTAAGCTAAGAGAATAAATTCTCCGCCACCAACAGAAATGTATTTGAAAGAAATCTGCTTTATATCTCAAAGTGTAATGTCAGACACGTAACCATACAAGTCTGTTCTGGGCTCGAACAGAACCGAAGGCACTTCAAAAGAATCCCTTGCAATCCGAGTATTCACAATCCCGATCGAATTTCCCATCACAAAGGAAATCTCCATACCATAGCTAACGGTGTAGAGACAATCGATAGGTCATCCTATCGTTTTCACAAATACCCGGTCTTCACCACCGGTCTTCAATGCTATCTATTGCGTCGTATCACTATTCGGAATGGGTAATCCGAATAAAAATAAGTGTAGCATTCAATTTCAACCAATTCACAACAAATAGCATTCAAGGGTCAATATTGATAGTCGGTTATTTAACCATCAATCGATATTCACAACATTACCCGATTTCAAATAATTTCCCAAATTATTTATTTTCAAAAAATATCTTTACAAGATGTAATTTCCACACTTCAACTATTAGAAAACAAATTTCAAATCAAATTTCACCTTTACACTTTCATTTCAAAATGGTTCATTTAAACCAATCAAATAAATCCTTACCGATTTATTAAATTTACGTTCCAAATCCGTAAATTTATTTCCACACTTTTAAAAATAAATCAATGTTTATTTTAAAACAAATTTCCCGTATAAATTTCCATTGTGAATTTACATTTCCAAATATTCACGTTTTATATGATTTTTCAAATCGATTTCAATTATTCACTTTCAATTTATCTTTAAAAGATATAATCTCAAAACATTCACTTCATATTGGAAAACATTTCCATACTTATTCAGTAATAAGTAATTAACAAATCCATTTATTTTCAACGTTTGGAAAATATTCAATATACTTAAATCATAATTAAGTATATATTTTATTCTTTAAGGAAAACATTCTCTTAAACACATTTATTTGGGTCAAAACGAATGTTGCGTAAAACATCGTTACGACAACCCAAAATCACTAGTATAGGGATTCGAAATTAAGATAGATATATAAACTCCAATACTATACAAAACTTTTCCTTTCGGAAATCATTTACTATAACAACAGTGTTATAGTCCACCATTTCCTTCTATTTCCTCAAAAACGTCTATTTCAACAATGAATGTTGAAATCTATGGTTTCGACACTTAATACAATTTAAAACATCTTTAAATCGTTTTAATTCTATTTAAAATATCATTTTCCCAAAATATTTCTTTAATATATTATTCACCGTCCAAAATCGTGAATATACTTCATTAATCCAAATTCAATTTCTACATATTTTATTTAAAGGATTATTCACTGTCCAAAATCGTGGATATATCTCCTCTAATAAGCTATAAAAATTAAACTTATCAAAATAAGTCGACTTCGGATTTATAAAACAACGTTTATAAATTCCATTTATACTTTATAACAATTTTAACTTATAAAATCACCTTATTAACAAATTCTATCCATATCTCATGTACACGCCAAAATCCAGTTTATAAGTTAATTACTTATAAATCTTTTATTTTACAAAATCTATTCATTTTATAACTTCAGAATTTATAAATCTATAGATTTCATCCACTTATGAAATCCATTTATACTTCATTTTAACACTTATAAAAACTCGTTTTATAATTCCAATATTTTAATTTTTAAATATCAATTTTATAAATCTTTTATATAGATCATTCATAATAATTCAAAAATCCCAATTTAAACCATTTTATAAATTAATCAACTACTTATTTCAAAAATCACATTTCGGTTATATTTAACAAAATTCATAATTTTTATAACATAAAAATTTCAACGTTTATTTAGTTAAAATGAATCAATTCCAAAATTAATTTTTATTATGAATTCTCAACTCAATTTTTCAAAAATCAAATTTTATTTATTTTCGGCATCTAACGATACCAAAAATATATTCGGCTAAAATTTAGCCTTTAACGATTTCAATCACAAAGATAATCACGCAGATTATAAATAGATCAGCACACAACATTGAAACCAATTCAAATGTTTGAGGAATCCAGTTGGATCCCTCCAACCTGTTTCCCTACATCCAAAGATGTTAGCACAATACGAATTCCGCTTCGAGATGGAATATCGCAGTATATGAGATTTATAAAATACTATCTGCTATTATACGGCGCAATAGGGTCTCATCCGCTATATAATGCGGGAAAATCAACTCCAAGTACATATATAATACCAATTCCATACAAGTTGGAATTATCGCGGTATATGTTTTTAATAAATAACATCTGCTTAATATACGGCGTATAGGGTCTATTTCAAACAACAGATAATAATTATCATCCAATCACACAATCAAACAATTTTAAATCTAACTATTTAAAATTTAAATTGAAACAATTTGATTGAGTGAGAAGTTCTCACCTTGAGTTTCCGATAACAGTTGTAGCGTTTTATTTCAAATAAAATTAAACGTGCGTTTAATTTTACTCGAAATTTTCACTAGCTCCAAATGACTCCAAACTAGCTCCATTGCATAGTGCTCGTCCATATGAACCCGACGCAATTTGTTTCGTGCGATTTCGACCTCGTATGAAAGAGTTATGCTAATTTAAACATTGAACGAATTTATATAATATAATTTTACAACTTTAAATTTTATTTTCAAACCCAACTATTTCTGGACCGTCCATTCCTAGATGTAAATCTCGGCCCTTCTTTTATTTCTTCCTCGTTCCAGGTAACAACGCGACCGAAACCCAAAAATTGTCGTTCCAACCCTAAATCAAGCGACCAAATCGATGACATATACTTCGATCAGAAGCCTTCATCCTGTAGCCCATCACGCGACACACCTTCGGCCGCAACTTGGTCCAACTCGGTCGCCTATATCCATGGGAAAACATGCACGAATGTAAGGCCTTCAAGCTCGAATTGCAGACAATCTACTTCGTTAATTTCAATCTTAACCGTTGAACATGAAGATCACTTGACGCTCTACACTTTCCTAGTTGAGAATTTCTCGAAATGATGAGTGGATTGGAAGATAATTGGAGATGAAAGCTAACGTTTTTTGGCCATTGCTTTTGGAGGTGGCGGCTGGCTATTTAGGGTTAGGGTTTAGTTTAGTTTGCAAATTGAAATGTGAAGGCCTTTTATAGAAAATTTCCAAATTACTATTCACTCGAAATTTTCCGAACTCCAAATCTCGCGCGGTGACTGGCGTTTCTAGGGTTTACCCCGCGTTCCGAACACAATGGAATAGGTTTCGAGAGCCAATTCGATCATCTGTGCGAGTTACGGAAATAAACGATCAAATTTAAATTAAATCGATTAAACCAATTTCTATGCGTTTTGGCTTGCCCCGGACAAACGGTAAATCCGATTGACACAAAATTTGAAACCTTACTATAATTTGACATTACGGATCCGATGAAACTGGTTTCGTCGAAATCCGAGACTGTTTGAAAAATGGCTATTTTCACTAGTCGATTAAATATTAAAACATTCAATTTTCACAAATTAACTTTTAATTCAATTTTAAAAGTTCACAAACATTATTCTAAATCCAATATGATTTAATACAACTTTATAAGTCTTTTTTAACCACATTGACCCCAATTTCCAATTATTTACGCAATTTCAAATATTAAATTATCGATTTAATTATCCAATTAAATCCAGATATTCGAAAAATAAATTATTCGACTTACAAATTTTACTTGTTAATATTAAAATAAATTAAATATTTGAATTTCAACTATCAGAAATTCTGGGTCGTTAAATTCACCTTCGATAAATTCAAATCATACCTAATCTCAATTTTAAGATTTCAAATTTAATCTTTAAACAATTTCATTTACACGGTTTCAATTTCAATATTTCAAAGCTCGAATTAGAAAATAATTTAGTTCGTATAAATCAAAATTTTATTTTCTTTAAAACATTATCATTTAAACCAATTCAAATTTAAGATTTGTAACCACTTAATTTAATCAAATCTGATATCCGCATATAATTTTCTACCCTATGCCCAAGTGATTAGTTATTTTAATTATATATATACATATACATATACATATATATATATATATATATATATATATCATTTCTACCCATCTTTATATGACATAGGTATATATGATTTTAACTATTTCTTGGTTCAATTCGAATAATCCAAATGACAATTTATAGGACGTTAAATAATAAATAGGGTAATAACAGGGATATTATCGAAATAAATAAACAACCATACATCCAACATCAATCAATAGGCATCCAATTGCAACCAACATCCAAATCAACCAAAATATCACAGTAATTACTAGTTATCAATTGTCGGTGTTTAGCTAGTAATTAAATTCAGTATTAATTTGAATGTCAATTTAATTCAATATAAAATTAAAATTAATTTAAATACCAATTTAAACTACCAAACAACAACCAATTTTTTTTGTCGCTTCATGATTTCAATTTAACCAACATCGGAAAATTTAGTATTGCGTGAGTGGGTTAAATCATTCACCTTTGATTTATGGCCCATTAAAAATCCAACAAAAGCCCAAAACCTCAACAGTCATCAAATTTAACCAAACTAGTTTCATACTGTCCGGAATTTCAATACAAATCCAACGAAAAAACCTTGCATCAATCGGAATTCGTATGCAAAAGTTATTCCCGTTAGATGCAGATAGATATCAGATGTCTATCGGTTCCGCTTATATTCAATAAAGTCAAAAAAATGAATGAAATTTTTGATTTAACATAAATCATGCAGTAATAATGCTAACATAAATAAAAAAATAAAGAATATAACAGCAGTAATCAAATTTTGGTAGCAAATAGTATAGTATGATAAAACAATATATTTCAAATATTTTACATAGTAAAATATACATAAGCTCAACTAATACTGTAATAAAAAGTCGGACTGATATTTTTTGGATGCATATATTATCATATCCATGTTCGTTTTTTGAATTTCAAATAATTTTGGTATTTTATTATTTTTTGAACATGGATGCTTATAGATTTTGAATTTTTCGATTATTCATTGACAACTATATACAAAACATCTTTACTACTAATAATGAGAGTTCCATGATTTGGGTTCAACCGTGTCTTTTTGAAATACCCAAATTGCCCTTGCGTGTTGATTCGCATTTCTGTTCGTATCATCGTTTTTTTGGGCATCGTTCTCCCCCAAATTAAATTCTCCCCTAAAATAAAAAAAACCTAGATCTGATTCTACATCGAGTCGATTCAACCTTCATCACTTCTCCAACGCCTTTCCCATGAACGGCAGATAGTTAGTCCAGCGCGGTTCCCTTTCCACCATCTTCTCCATCGTTGGTGCGATTAACGAATACAGATCGACCAAAGATCCATTCGTGCGTTGAAGCGCCAATTGATTAGAAGATGGTGTGGAAACAGTCGAAAAAAGAAATTTGCAAGTCTGAGTGCAATGACAATGATGCGCAAACACTTGAGGCTAATTCATGGTTGGTTCGAGTTCAAGAGAAAATCAGGTTCTGTTATGGCATAGAGATGTTCAAGAATGCAATAGTCTAATTTATGATTTTATATTTGATTATTTGTTAAATATTATATACGATTTTCTGCAATTGATCATTGATGTGTACTTCAACCTTGACTTGCATGATTTGCTGGTATACATGATTTTTTATCATTACTGCAAATGTACATGGTAACAAATGTATCATGGAAAAGCATAGCCTATTTTATCATATAAACCTACTCTTTTTAAATGCCTTGAAAAGTAAAACATTAAACTGAAAGTGACGAGGATGTCATTTTTTACCAGTTGTCAACATCCCTATCTTAATAAACTATACCCACTTCAGTATCATCAGTGGGTTTATTAATAGTGACTCTTTGCTGACTCTACTTCTTCAACCTGTTTTCTTGTTGTCATTCGTTAAACTTATGTTGTTTCTGTTCAGGAGGGTAGGTAGTTAAATAATTTGTATGACTCCTATGAGGGTTGTATGTAACTATTCGACTGCTATTGCAACCATTCTACAACTTTAATACACAGTTAAAAATTAGCTATTGTAGGTGGTTATTTTGGTGAAAGCCAATGTATAATTCTGAAGTATATTTTGTTTTACATAAATGTTAATTTGTTACTGAAATTGTGCTCTTTGTGCTTTGCACAATGCTTTAATGATTTCGTATGTACACATTTTTTGATTAACTTCGGACTTCAATTTAACAGATCTTGGCCAATATTTCAATATCACCATACAGCAGTTCATAGTGTTGACCAAGAAGTACAGCATAGTTGAACATCTTGCTGGCTTTTAAACTATAGCAGCTAATGTTCTCACATTTGTTTAGCGCACACAAAACAAACAATGCTTGGTACAACTTCAAATGCATGGGTATACTGTAGTGTCATGTTATATTGAGGGAAGCATAAGCCAAAAGTGAACCTGACGGTGTGTATTTTTTATGATGGCATTTGCTCGACTGTAAAACTTAAATGATTCTGCTACATACGTGGAACGTCGTTCTGATGCACAGAAATTTGAACATTGAAAGAGTGGGCTATGTGGTAGGATCGTGTAATATGGAATAATGAAATAGTCTAGGTAGATAAAGTAGGTAAATGCAAGGAGACACCAAGATTTTATACTGGTTCGGACCTCTCTTCCTACGTCCAGTCCCTAAGCTTCACTTAGGAATTTCACTAACTAACACCCTCACTTCACCCGGAGGAATAGGTTTACAACTTACCCGAACAAACGAACGGGATTTCTTGCCTCAACTACCGAAGAGGACTTCAACTCAATTACTAAAATACAATATTCGACTTGTTGTGTTCTTGTCAACACTAATGAGTCTAGTGTAGTACAATATTCCTATAATCTTATCCTCGAGAATATGCAATGTGTTCGTGAAGATTTAGGAAATGTGAGTTGCTATGAATCAAAAAGAATGTTATAAACAAAAACAATGATTCAAGCAATAAATTGGTGATTGCTTTGAGAATATCTAGAGAATATGAACAAGAGAATAGTAAGATTAAAGTAAGAGAATTTGGTTATTTAAATGATGTTATAATCATGTATTTATACTTGTAGAAGAGATGCATATGTTGTCAAAGGTTGCAAACAAGAGATGCTTCCATTTCCATTGATGAAAGGTTGCAACTCTTGGGAAGAAGAAGGTGTCTTTTCAGAGAAAATTCGCAGGTTTAAATTCAGTTGACTGAGCAGGAGATTCAGTCGACTAAAAATATGAAGAAAAATTTTCAGAAAAAAATTCAGTCGACTGTGCAGGAAATTCAGTCGACTGAAACTGTGCATGTGTATAAATTTGTTCCAGTTTCAGTCGTCTGACTGTTCCTGTTCAGTCGACTGAACTCTGCTGTTAAACAAAAAACAGCAGTAGCTCATTTTGTTAGAGTACATGCCTTCCAAACTAGTGACTCGGGTTCGAGCCCTGCTCCATGCATTTTTTTGAAAACTTGATTTTGATTAAAATATGCATGCAAGTTTATTTGAATGTGAATGATGATTCTTGAGAAAAGATTTTAACAAAGCACTTACTAGACTCTATATACATATTTGATGACTCTTGTTAAAATATATAATTATATGAACCATACTTTGAGTCGTTGAGTCAGGATGATGTCGTAGTCGTAGATTCGTGAATTTTTGTCAGCAATCAAAACCTATGATCCAACAAACATTGCTTCCATCTATAATACTGTACAACTGTGATTAGTTTCATGAGTTAATGCTGCCTGATGCGTACATGGGGGTGATAGTGTTTGAACAATTAGGAATTGGGAAAATAAATTTAGGGTTAGGGTTAGGGTTAGCATTACCAATTTGGTATCTTCAGTAATTGAAATTAAAACCAGTTTGGTACCCTCAACTACTAGCTTTGTATGTAGCCTTATGTCTTTTATAGTAATAACTATTTATGAGTGTTCTTCTAATTTTGATAATGGATTGGTGAGTTTGATAATGGTTAAAATCTGCAAAAAATTAATGAAATTTCCATGACCTACATGGCTCTAATGAAGATAAGAAAACAACGTGTCCATTAAAATTAATGTAGATGTCATGATATATAAAGTTATAATGCTCAGGTTATTAGATGCAGGGCCACATGGGCATGCGTATGTACTCATAGCTAAACATAGTTTTACTAATCCATCTTATATCAATTAGAGTTATTTACTTTAATCCAAGAATTTAAATGGTAAGTTGCACTATGGGTCATGTAAAACCCTCAATACATTAGGAAATATGTATGCAGCCATTTAGCCATCCATTTGTAGTGCATTATTCTATATTATCAAGCTTCTTCGAGTGATTGTCGTTGGACTCTGAAACTGATTGTTAGAGGAGCTCACTTGATCATGACCCTAATTGATTTCCGTTTTTAAATAACAAGTTAATTTGAATCCATAATGTTTCTAATGAGCCTGAAGATTTGATGACTAAGGAGAACTTGAACCAATTGTGAAAAACCACAAGGATGAATTTATTATTTTTTCCTAATTTAGGTTCAATTTTATCACTAATGCATAACCTATTTTCACGCTACAGAACTACCACAAGCTAGAAAATTTACATAAAAACATAAGGATATATAAATTTTCATACAAGTGTTACTTACCAAGGGGGCACCAATTGAACATTATTAGTACCTCAAAAAGATTTATAGACATAACTGGAAATTCATGTGATGAAATTTTTATACCTTCCCATGAGTGCTTGAATATACAGAGACAATGTATCCTTTTGTTTCTTGAGATGACCAACAAGCATGGCACTAGATATATATGTTCACCTTCACTTGATGTACCTTCCCAAGAGTCCTTTCAAAATGTTTGTAAACAGTTTTTGTTTATGAAAATGTGTGATACCAGCAATGTTTCCATGTTGATTTTTCCCGATGATGCCTTCAATTAATGTTTTTGTTCATTATTATATCTTACTTAATTGACGATGAACATTACTCTTTTTAAGCTGCTAATGGTACAGAAAATGATCTAATGTGTTTTTTTTGATGCAGATGTTATTGTTGTTTATGAAGACTTAGACAACCAAACAGAGAATCCATTCTTGCGTTATCCAATGCTTACAACATGGAACAACGACCATCATGACTGCGATAGTAATAGCAGTTTTGATCGAAGGCTAAAAGTTATGCTACCAATTTTTTTTTTTCCGAATCCTTTGGTGTATATAAAAAATTGTTTGAAGTTATTTTTTATTTTTTGAGAATATAATAACATGGACTATTATGAAAGATTATTTTACTGTATCATCAGAAATATAGCCCTGTCCTAACAAAGAAAAGATGATGTTGTGACATCCACGCGCCTATCTTTGTACAAGATACGCCTGGCTACGTATGTATGGGTAAAAGTAAAGTGAAATTTAACAGATGCAAAGAAAGGATTTCATAAGATTTATGGATTTCACTCTGAAAAATGTATAATTAGTCTTGCTATTGTCAGTTTTGGTTATAGCACATTTTTTAGCCATCCGTGTGTGAATATTTGTTAACCTATCATGGTTTGTTTTGTTGAAAGTACAAAGGGCCAACAACGGAAAGGTAGAGATGCCTATGTCATATATGAATACTTTTTAACAACTACTTTATCTTGCAAACTAATTTTGAGAAGTACATGTCTTCATTATGCACAGGAAACCAAAACATGTAAGATTGTATGTTGCTTAATATCAACTATCGGTACCAAGACGGAAGTCTCTTGAGGCAACCTTTAATAAATACATACAGAAAAAGCTGCATGACAATTTCACAATCTATTTAATTGCTATATTGGTATTAAAGGTAAGACAAAAAGAATTTGCATGGAAAATGATGTTATATAGATGTTAAAGGTTAAAAAAACATAGATTGTAAATGGAAAATGACGGAGCTAAATAAATTATACTGCATATATATGTGTGCGCGCGCGCTGTGGATCTATTTTGTACCATCCAGGCTAATTAAAACTCTATATATGTCTAAACGTTAAATATGTATACAAAGGAAAATTTACAAGACTGCATACGGGAATCCCATTTATACTAAAAACTTTGCCTTTATCCTAATTGCATGTTGTTAGTTAGAATTATATTTCGCCATACTAAAACAACGCATGTCATTTCTACTAATTAATTCATCTTTCGTACGTAAACATGTGCCATTTGTATTAAGTATTTGCTTTGCATTATAAACTTTTTTTTTTCCTCTTCTTCTTAAAGCGTATGGTGTTTCTACATTTTTCGTCCACTTCATGGCAGCACAATATTATAATTATATTTCAATAGAATTATTTTCGATGATTTATGTAATTGAAATAATTGAAATAGGCAACATTCTCTGACCCCGTGCAACGCAGCATGCACACACACACACATGATTTAAATTTCAGATCTAACGTTGATGCGGTTACGATCTTAGAATATCGTATCATGACTAAAGAAAACAACTCCATACAAGTGAGAGGCCTTGAAGAGCTAAAAAGGCAGGCATGTGTTAGCAGTATTTGATGGTAGAACAGTGGAGAGTGCATGTAGAGAGAACTTAGATTGAGTGAACTACAATGGTAGGGTGAGAATATGAATAAGCATATGTGGACTGGGGGAGTATAGAGAGCCTGATATGAAATCCAGTGAAGGTGAGGCAACTTGAATCATGCACGAGCAACCTGAAGCAAACTAGAGTGTCATCTGAAGTAAACTAGACTGTCACCTGAAGCAAACTTAAGCAATGTAAAATTGAACTGCAATGTAGATGTTAAGACAAAGGAAAGCTACAGGCGCCCAAATGACAGAGAACTGGATGAAACTTCAAGTATACATTTGCACTGGCAACATACGCTGCAAGCAACCTAAAACAAAAGCTATGCAAATAATGAGCTAACTCAAGCAATGAAAAAGAGAGGCATGCCATGTAGCTGTGGTAGGAGCCAAAGTAGGTGAACGGTGCTGAGATAAGCGAAGTTGAAACTGAAGCGGGCAAATGACTGTAGTGTGTTTGAATGCTAACATATTAAAGCAAAAAAGGAGCACCAAAATATGATCATGAAATGGAACCTAGAATGGTATGAAGTACTTACTCAAAATAAACGAACAATTGTTGCAACTATAAACGCATGCATGTTGTACTAAATGCAGGTCCGCATGGACTTGCATATATACTCGTAAATAAATAAGGCAATTTTGTTGAAAACGTGTTTTGGTGTAAATAAAAGATTAACTTAGACAATGAATTTATTCAGGTCCCATTTGGCTTGTCGTTTTTAGTTTTGTTTTTTCGTGTATACAAAAACAGATCCGTTGTATATATGGTTGAAAAATGAAATTAACATGTAAAATAAAAAACAAGTTTATTATGTTTTTCGCGTTTCGAGAGATAACAAAAACACGGATAACAATCCAACTCCTTCGTTATCCGTTGGTCGTCGCAATAGTTAAGAATTATAAATTTTCTCTCTTATTTCTTGTTTTTTCTCAGTGTAAGTTGAAACACAAAACTCAACATACAAATCCTTAATTTTTTTGCAAATCCCACCCCATACGAAACAGGTTCTCGCTAGCATCTTCTTCAATCGTAGTCTAAGAAGATCAGTATCCTGAACCCTTCCGATTAACCAATGAGAAGAGACCTTAATAAATCCAACGGCCAAAAACAATTAACATCATAACTTCGGATTAATATCAAATCCAACAGTCAGAGACTACCGAAAGAAACACAAATGGCAACAAAAAAAACACACCTCACGCAACATCCTCTTTCACTCTCGTATTTATAAAATCCCTAGATCCCCATTTCCAAAATCATCACGACTCGCAAATACTCTCGATTTCTAAACTTATTCAATCCAGCCGACAATGTCAGGAAGAGGAAAGGGAGGAAAGGGTTTGGGAAAAGGAGGAGCAAAGAGGCACAGAAAGGTGCTCCGCGATAACATCCAAGGAATTACCAAACCTGCCATTCGCCGTCTTGCTCGCCGTGGCGGCGTCAAGCGGATCAGTGGTCTGATCTATGAAGAAACTAGGGGTGTTTTGAAGATTTTTCTTGAGAATGTCATCCGAGATGCTGTCACTTATACGGAGCATGCAAGGAGGAAGACCGTCACGGCCATGGATGTTGTTTACGCTCTTAAGAGGCAAGGAAGGACTCTTTATGGGTTCGGCGGTTAAAACTTATATTCTCAGTCATTAGGGACTTTTTGACTATTCAATGGTTGGTAGTAGCTAAGAAAGTAGTATCATGTATCTATTCCGTACTTGAATTTCAATGTTGGAATTGAAAAACTTGGTTTTAAAACCGTTTTATATTCTTAATGGACTTAACAAGAGCACTAATCATGAGATCGTTTTATCTTTCCGTTGATCTTTCGAGTATTTTTTTTTTTGGCTCTTATAGGTACTATTTTGCTATTTATTAATTTCAGATCCTGATGACTGTGTCAAAGTAACTATTTATTTGTTTGGGTTCTACAGTGATATTTGCTGTAACGGTATATGTTCATGTCTACACTGCAGTATATCGGAAGAGACTACGAGTAGTTGACCGATCTTTGGTGTTCTGATGAATAATTATTTAGCCAAATGAGATGGATTAAAGATGTAGCTTAGATCGACCGTGTCATGCATTCCGTTCTGTGAATAGCCAGACATTGGGTCCTTAAAGTTGTATCAGTCTAATGTAAGTATCTTTCATTCTGTTCTTCGCAGCTAAGTACCAGCGGAAAGCCCAAAACTAATTTATTTTTATATTAATTTTTTTCGTTTAACTCTGAGATTTAATTTGAAGTTATTGTTTAGCAAAATCAGTAATGATGTTAGTTTTACCATTTATGAAGTTTACCTATGTCGTTTAGAAAATACAACTTTATTTTAAACATGATTTTTTACTATAATCAAGTTACATGTCCATTTTGTCCCAAATATCCGACCGCCATGACTTTGATTTTTACGGACTTGACTTTGCCATCTAGACATTTAGTTGAGTTCTTTTAAGGGGGAATTAATTTAAAGGACAAAAATTTCTATATTTTTTGCCTCAAGGACACGACCTTAATATTTTTGCCACAAGGACAAACATTCTTCTAAAATTTATTCACAAGGATAAACATTTTCCAAAATTATTTATAAGGACAACAAAACTGATACCGAGCTAAAAACTGATACCTAAAAACTGCTATCGATAACTACAAACTGATATCTAAAAACTGCTATCAATAACTAAAAACTGATACCTACAGAAAGTTGTCCTTTAGGATAAAATATTGAAGGTCTGTCCTTGAGGCTAAAAAGCTGTGAAATTTTGTCATTGACAATAATTTCCTGTTCTTTTAAATCAATTTTAAGGCTATCTAGATATTTATCTGAGGTTTTTTAATCAATTTTAAGGTGAGTGATTCTATGCTCTACCCTATTTTGATGTTTGTGTAACACACACGTATATTACTTGCGTGTGTGTAACATCTCAGATAGAAATGCATATTTGATTTTAAATCCAGCTTTAGATGATGTTTAAAATAATGATTTAATCTTGAGATTTTAATTAGGCTGAATATTGGATTAATGGAGAATTATAGATTATGTTTGTCATTGGGATTTGGGTGGAGCAATGTTTTGATTTGTCTATTTGTTGTTGTCCTAAACCAAAAGGCCCCTAAAAGGATGTTTTGATACCGTTAGATGTATGCCGTGGGGTTAATTATGCAATTCGTTACATATATGTAACTTGTTGATCAAACTTTAAATGTATTTTTCTTCTATTATATACATAATATAATATTATGTTATATTAATGGATTAATTTAATTAAAAGTATATTTAATAGAAATCCATAAATTGTATGTTTTGTGATAGTAGTTGTAAAGTATTGTAGCAGTGAATAATTTATCACAACGAAAACAATTATACTATTTTAAACGTTCCCAGTCAAGTTCCATCGAGACTGGATATCGATATAGTATGCAACGCTTTACAAATGTTGGGCAGTGCGTTACTACTCCTGACCGCCGGAGGCATCTAGGGGTTACATTTTTATGGTTATTGGATAACTATGGAAAGAATTACACAATAGTTTTCTGCTGGTTAATATAGCCAAGGTTAAACAGAAAATATCGATGTGACTGATTTACATAGTTCTTTCGATTTGAAAATACCGTGGATCTTCAACCTAAAAGCTCCGCTATGATTTTAATCAAATTATGACACGTCGTCAAGTGACTATAATTGAATTGAGTGCAAGTACCGAAAGCGAAACACTGTTTAAGAGGAGATTCGTCTCCTCGGTTATATGGGGTTAATATGACGATCAACTCAAGTCAAAGTTTTTGACTAGAACATTTCGGTTAATAATAATTGTTATTATTGAATCAATGATTTTGTGTTTGGAATATAGAATTGAATATGTACGATATTGAAATTTTGACCATGACCAAATTTCATAAGTTCAAATTGATATAGTTTTGACGAAGAGAACTGGTGTAAATAAATATCAGAAATGTGTAACACTTAATAATATAAAATTAGATTTTACCGAAACTAGGCGATAAATTTGACTAAAATGTCACATCACCTGCTAAGTAACGTGTGAACATTAACATTCGAATAGTTCAAATTACATTGATCGAATTTACATCCAACGAGTCATACAACTAAAATGGTAATGATCAAATGATTTAATATTTATTAAATATTAATTATAAAAATTTGAATATGATTTAAGGAATAAATATTACTGAATATATTTATTATAGTTATAAATATATCGATCAATATGCGATATCGAGAAACAATTAAATTAGAGTTAATTAATAATATTTATATAGGCTTAAATGGGCTATTATCCTATGATATTATGGTGTTAATTTGGCAGCAACATCTATTATCGGGGGCGGCTAAAAGGCTAGAGGCATATTTGAGATGGATGGCTTAGGTCAAGTGAGATTTACTATGAGATGTGATATATATATTTGTCTCAATACAGTAAATTATATATATTTAATATATATTGAATCGTTCTAGGTAGTATAATATATATATATATATATATATATATATATATATATATATATATATACTTATTAGAAATTATGTATATTTAAACGTACATATAAATAGAATAAACTAATAAATTCAATTATAAAAGCGAATCTAATAAATTCTAAAGTGAATTTTATTTATATTATTCAAATGGTCTTTAATTGTCATTTTATAAATGTGTAGCTTTTCCTACATATATAATATAAGTTTTGGTAATATAATTATTTAATTATGAATAATTTAAATTAATTTGGATGTTTATAATTATTTAAAAATTATATTTGGGAGTAGATAATTGTTTACTTAATTTTAAGAATATGTATTTATTCACCCCCTACAATTTATTTTGCTATATAAAATTTTATGTTTTGAATGTTTTATTATTAAGTATCGATTCATATGTTTATATATTTATTTGAATAATCTATTTTATATTTTATTTTGATTTTTGATTTCTTATCTTCTTTTATATTGATTCCAATGATATGAGTGATTCACCGTTGATATTGGTTTAGTTGATGATTTTGATATGATACAGCGATGACATCCTTCTGTGATGTTATGTTGTTTTATTCTGTGTGACGAGAAATTCGAATAAACAATTTAGTGATACCGTCTGATATGAGACTTTCGGTAATACTTTTTCGGCTATTCTTTGAACTCGTTGTATAGAATAAGGAAGGGCTAGTGTGATGCATGAGCACTGAATAAATGGACTAGTAATACATAGTGGTATGAGATGCCGCTGTGTTATTTATTCAGTTATTATTTGCTCATGGATAACACTCATACGAAGGTATGTTGTGTGTGATTAGCTGCGGTGAGTATATGTAGAGGCTAGATGTAGCCTTTGATCATATATATGACATGTGTCTGTCTACCTTTTGTCTAGCTCCATTTTTGTTTCGGGAGTGCATAAGATTGACCAGTATCCACCCTAGCGGCCTGCTCGTTGGGTCGCGCGCCAAATCCACGAATTCATTGTTGTTTATGGTATTCGATGCGCATCACAAGATTGGTAGCGGTTTCCCCTTGTGTCGGATAGGCCAGAAGTCGGTTACCATAGGGGCACATGTCGGTGGTTGTGGCCGAAGATGCCATGCGTTGTCGAGCATATGGTGAATCATTGTCATGATACTGAGAGGAAAGATGTAATGGTAACCGATGACTAACGGAGTCATGTCATATGGACCATGTGGGGCTCTTGGAACAAACAGATGTGCTGTTAGTCTCCCGTCTAGTTCTGGTGTATGTGTATGTATGTGGGTGGTAGATAGACATATACTATATATAAATGATATTATACATAAGACTTTGTCCAGAGTATGGTCAACCCCGTACCTTTCTTGGGCGGATGGCCTATTCATTTCAAGAAGACGATCTACTTATTATTGATTATATTTGGGTACTGTTATGAGCCGGCTCAAATCTTTCTTATTGATTTTAGTGATTTGATAATGACATTTTATAATACAAGATTAAGAGATATTGTTGGCAGTGTTTCATGATTATCTGACATTACTTGAGAATATCTCATCGTTGATGCCTTTTGGATTTGATGGTGATTTCAGATATGGATGATTCACCCATTTGTTAGTGTTTCAATGAGATAAAATTTGATGTGATTTATATGGGTGATGACATCTTTATATTAAGTGTTGTGGTTGTTGCTATTTTGTTATACTATTGTTTGTATGTCATCACCATTATACTATGTATATATATGTATGTATGTATGTTTGTATGTATGTATGTACAACCCTTGATTTAGATATAGTCCAACCTGTTTATTATTTATATAATACTTGTGTTAGTCCGAGACACTTCAGATACAAGGACAATGAGACCGGTTTGTATTCTGAGCATAATAGAGACTAAATAATTGGTATTGTAGATTATTATTCTGTATTGTATAGTCTCTTGTTTGTATATCATTGTAATGTGAATTCGATATATTCTGAATATTTATATATTATTGCTATGATTGGCTCTACGATCTCTGATATTTACTGTATATATTATGTATTGTTCTATCTTGGAGGCATAAGTGTTTATTGCTTTATGACGATACTGTGTACGTTTGTTGGTGAGTTATATTTATTGTTTTTAATACGTACCAGTATTAGCTCAAGAGAATATTCACGTGTGTGCCCTATATCACCTTATTCTCCCTGTTATTCAATAGTATTACTCCTGGATATTATGGGTGTAGAGGTGGGGCGTTATAGAACTTGAAGCTCATTGGAAGTCGAGAAACATACTCTCAATGTTCCACATGATAAATGTAGTTTATTAGCGTTGGAGAGAGTTGGTTGGCAGAGTAGATAATTGAAACGTAATAGCATAACTGTTCGATGAGGGACCAACCTAATTGGTTTTGAGAAAACCGATTGGAGAAGTTGGAATAAGATTCCATAATTGACCTAAAGTGCAAGTAGGAGATTGATAGAGTTAGAGGTATGCCCTAGGGGCAATTATGTAATTCGTTACATATATTTAACCCATTAACTAATCTTGTTCGAAATAAAGTGTATTCTTTCTATTATATATTTGATATAATGTGTTACATTAATTAATTAATTTAATTAAAAGTATATTTAATAGGAAATCCATAAATGATATGTTTTGTAATAGTAGTTACAAAGTATTGTAACCGCGAGTAATGTATCACAGTGAAAACAATTATACCATTTTAAATGGTCCTACTCAAGTGCATCGAGATTGGATATCGATGTATCCGTTGAGACTAGAGTACGTAACGCTTTTCAAATGTTGGGCAGTGAATTACTCTTGTCTGCTAAGGTGCCTAGGGTTACGTACCAATAGTTATTAGACGACTATGGAATGGCTCACTCGATAGTTTTGTTTTGGTTAATATAATTAAAGTCAAACAGAAAATATGATATGACTGATTTACATACGACTTGAGAATATAATGGATCTTAAATATGAAAGCTCCACCTTGATTATAGTCAAATCATGGCATGACGTCCATCGAATGACTATGGTTGGGTCGAGTAGAAATATTGGAAGTGAAGCACTGTTCAAGGGAGGATTGTTTCCTCAGTTACATTTGGTTAGTATCATGGTCAACTCAAGTCAACTCAAAGTCTCTGGATAGAGCATTTCGGTTAATAATAATAATAATAATTATTGACCAAGGACGTTATGTAAGGACTATAAAGTTGAATATGGGCGATATTAGAATTTTGACCATCACCAAATTCCACAGGTCCAATTTTTACGAAGAGAATTGGTGTAAATAAATGTCATAATCGGGTAACGCTTAAAAATATAAAATTGGACTTTTACTAAAACTAAGTAAGCGATAAATTTAGCTGAAATATTACACCACCTGCTAAGTGACTTATGAACATTAACATTTGAATAGTTGATGTTAATCACTGACCGAATTTATACCCGACGAGTCACACAACGACAATGATGAATTCTCTTTGGACAAAATTATTTAATAGTTTATAATTGCTATAAGTTAATTAAATTAATTAATACTTATGAAATATCAATCATAAAATTTTGATATGATTTTAGGAATAAATATTATTGTATATATTTATAAGTTATAAATATATCAATCGATATGCAATATCAACAAACAATTAAATCAGATTTAATTAATAATATTTATTTGGGCTTAAATGGGCTATTAGCCCATGATATTACGGTGTTAATTTAGCAGCAATATAGACAATAAGGGGGGGCTAAAAGGTTAGAGGCATATTTGAGATGGATGACTTAGACTTAGTAAGATTTAGTATGAGATGTGATACATATTTGTCTCTATTTCATCCACTATATAAAGGCCTCTAACCCTGATTGTTTTAGGACTTTTTGGCTTCCATTTCCCCAGCATTGCTGGCCAACCTCAGCAATAAGGAGTGCCAACAAATTCATCTCAAATCAATTCAAAAGATGACACCTATTGGATAGCTAAATGTCTATGGTTCAAGGATTAGAAATCTGCCAAATTGAGAAGATTTCAAAGGATGGAGAATTCATCATTACAAGGTGTGCTCTAAGACATTAGCATTAGGTATGTATTTACTATACTATATGTATCATTAATGTTGTCACATATTAGAATGGTTATATGTATATTTTGATTTATTAAAAAAACACATTATATATTTATATATATATATATAGATCTGAAGTGCACGACCAATTTTTTTAATTTTGATTATTATCATTTAATTAATTAATATATTTTTGTATTAATATACTACCTAATTTTAATAATATGACATGTATTTAATTATATCATTGTATCATGTTCATAGTTGAACCTATATTTTATAAATGCATATCTTTAATAATAGCTGTAATACCTTTGGTATTATATTTTTTTTGGTATCAGCGTGAACTACCAAAAATGCCCCTCCATCATCTTAATATCACATAAAAATTAGATCTAACTTCTTTTGCAGAGTTAAAATTCCCTTGTACAAATACTACCAAAATTTTAATATAACTTAAACATAGGATCAAACAAATAAATCTAAAAATATTACCAAATCTTAATGTCACTTAAATATAGGATATAACAACCAAATTTCCTTCACAAATTCAAAATTTCCGTCCATAAATATTACCAAATCTTAATACTATTTAAAAATAATATTTAACAAATAAACCTCTTTTATAAATTAAGAGGAAAAAAAATTCAAACTAACATATTGCAACTAAGAAATAAAAATGCAACTAGCTACACATGATTTCGACGCAAAAATATGGCTTGACCTTTGTGCAAACATTTCTCGAGGATACGTTACACATATTCAATTTATAGAAAAACAATTCACACGTCAAGCGCATGCTATAATTACGTACAAAGCATATGCCGTAATGCTCGTCTACATAGATTATATTTTTAAGTGGCTGCAAATTATTTTTTAATACATATTTACTATTATTTAAATCAATATACTAATTGAATAAATCATATAAAATAAACTACGTTTCAAAGATTAAAGTTTTAAATATTTGTTATCATCATCTAAACTCTCGTCCAAAAAATCATATATATATATATATATATATGTATGTATATATATATATATTGAAATACAATCCAAATAATTTCATCTAAGTTTACATAGCTTTTGAATAATAAGAGTCCCAATACACTTCCGTTTTTCATTCAAAATACAAAAGTTTGGATCCACTAACTTTAGATATCATTTATTTATAAAATAAATTCAAAATAATTTTCTTACATTATCATATGTACTTTAGAAATCCACTATACAAAGTTTTACATTCGTTTATATAGTTATATACACACACACACACACACATTCACACACCCTCTACGTTTTTCATAATACGTGACAATATAAATGATTTAACTCGTTTCATTAATTTCAGTTTTGTAGTCGTATATTAATCATAATTCTAGTTTATATAATTACAATTCATACCATTAATTATCCTTTAATCATCCAAATTTAATTCCTTAATCCATAGATCATCATAAGTCCAAGCAAATATGTATCAAATTATAGAGGGTTTCATTTATACTAATCAAATTGCCTCCCTTTGCTCGATGTTTGAAATTGAATTAGCCTTCAAAACTTCATATTTTCATTTGAAATTGGTATCAGCTGGTAGCCTTCATTGTGCTCTTCAATTTGGTATTTTATTTGTGAGTCTTAGTGGAGCGTTGGTTGAGATATGAAGATTGCACCGGTCTTAAATGTAAGAATAGAGGAGAATTTGGCAGCTAAATGCTATTCGGTTGTTTACCACTGTACAGAAGCAAATGGTAGTTTGAAAAAAACATTGTTTATGGCCGAAGGAAAGGGAAAAAATGGAAGGAAATACATGACAGTGTAATGCTCGTGCTAATCAAGTATCTTATATCAATGATCCGGGCCGAACGAAATGGAAGGATTTTCAACTCCGATAGACGTACAATTGTAGATATATATCGACAATTCATGCCAAAATGTTGATTAGTATATGGCAGAGGTTGAATAAAGAAGATGCTTCTCCTTTTTTAATTTTGGGTTTTTATTTTTTCCCTTCATATGTATGGCCAATGTAAATCCATTTTTGGGCCATTTTAATTTAATATATGGGCAAGGCTCCCTTAGCCTATTACCATTCAAAAAAAGGAGGGGAGGGGGGACAAAAAAGAGTTCTAGAATTTGTTAAGTCCTTGGAAAAAGCCTTAATCCATAACATCTAATTCATGAAAGACTATAATGACTCGTTAAGTCCTCGGAAAATGCCAGACAAGGGCATCACATCCTTTAGTTGTGTAATATGAAGTCTAAATTGTTCCTGATTTTTTTTTCTAATTCGCTAAAGGTAGAAATGGATCTCGGGGGAAGCCTAGTAAACCATAAAACAGCTACCCCATCACGAAAAATAGGGAAACATCTACAACGGACGACATCCATAGCTCTAGCTCCATCCATATGCCATTCGTGTTGTACAAGTGTTGTTTAGTTCCTATCATCCCATTGTAAGATGGCATGGTAGGCATAGTAAATTCTTGGGATATTCTTCTCTTAGAATATTTTTGATAAATGGTATTCATCTTGGTGCAGAACCCCAGTTGTCGTTCTTTCTGCCACTACTTTCCTCCCTCAATTGCTTGACCATTTCAGCGATGTACTCTTTGCTGGTACAGAAATCTACAGGTCGACTATTAGTGACTAAACCAAGTGTTTGACTTTGTAAACGATCTTGTTTTGCTAGTTGAAGCCAAGGTTCTCCATTCTCGAGGAGAACCACTCTTGTAGAGTTCCATTGGCGCGCAGTTGGTCTTACTATGGCAGTTTGAATCTCATTTTCGGCATTTTGTATGTTTACGTCAGCATTCAGTTGTAATCCACTACCTTCAAGTTGCCTATCACCTTCATAATCAGAGGAAGTATTGCAATATTCTCTTAGGGAGTGCCCAATCCAAGATTTGGGTTTGTTGGAGGTTGTCTTGGAGCAAGAGGAGTATTTCCATTACCTTCTATAACAATTCCTATAGCTCCACCAAAGACTTCCCTCTGCTTTTGTTTTCTACTCCATCTATTCAAACCTAAAACAGAGGAATTCTCTTGTCTATAGCCACTACAGTTTCATGCCTACCATTTGGGGGCACTTAGTAGTTATAGTGTTAGCAAAGCATCAATCTTATCTATAAGGGCTTTCTGGCTATTTGCCAGTTTCTTGTTAAGTTATTAACCATTTGGTTGAGCTTCCCTTTGGTTGCAATTTTCTTTCAATGGAGGACCCTAGTGCTAGATTTCCAGTGCTGTTTACTTTAGTTCGTTGGGACTTTGCTTCATCACCACCAACCGTTGCTCTTGTAGACCTACTAGAAGCTATTATTTTCTGAGGTTTCATTGATCTTTGATAGGATCACTTTTGGATTTATCTAGTCTAAAGTTGGGAGCTAGATCCAAGCCCAGGATCAGCTTTCTTAGCGAAAGCACCAAAAGTTAACCAAAAAAGGATCAACCCCTAAGAGTATGATATGAAAGTACCAAACCTATTAGAATAGAGCAAAGATAATAAAAAACATCAAGAAAATAAATGAACACACAAGAATTTTATAGTGGTTCAGCAATCTAAGGCCTACGTCCACTTTAGCTTTGTTATTTATGGATTTGATTTTGTTTGTATGAGATTACAAGGGGTTTAAGAGAGAGTTAAGTCATGGTACAGGGTTTAGACAAGTTCTAAGTCTTAGAATTGTCTAGAGTAGCTTCCTTGGTGACTACGGTGAAGAGGAAAGGATTAATGTGAGATAGATTTTCTACATAGCGATAGCACAATCCAGATCCTATTTTGGTTGCTATAAGGTTTGTATTTATAGAGGTAACAGTCATATTGGACTAGAACCCCGCTACCAGAGAGTTCCAGACATCGGCCTAAGATAGTGTAAAATTTTTGGACGAGCTATGAGTTAAAGAGATAACTCAGTACCGACTTATGCCTATAACTCAGTACCGAGTTATCCCCTTAAGGGGGAACTCGGTGTTTCCTTTTGAAACATGCTTCTTACTTCATTTTGTAGCACCCCTCGTGTTTTCGTAGCCCGATGACTTATTTTGATGATCATTCTTTTATAATTTGGCTTATTCTACACTTTATTGGAGCTAACTTTTCAATTTTTGAGATAAGTCATCTAAAACTTCATAAAATTGATTGGGATTGAATATAATAGTTAGAGGATTGCTTGTGCAAATTTGAAGCCTCCAACCATGAAGCGCCTTAACTCGGTATCGAGTTGTTGCCATAACTTGGTGCCGGGTTATGAACTTAGCTTCATAGTGAACCAAATTTTCATAACTTACTTCTTTGGTCGATTTGAGCCTATCCTCTTGGTTTCAAGTCGTTATGTCTTCGTCTCAACATTCTATCCTATGTTGAATTATGCCCAGTTAAAAACCTTGTTAACAGTATCGATGTTAGCCTAAGGGAAGCATGCCAGCCCATTATCTACACATTCTCCGTACCATCAGATGGTATTGCCTGTTAATATTATTTGGTAGCATGGGTATACAGGTGGGATGATATATAAGTATTTACTATATCCAATAAAATTTAAATCACACCAATATGAATACAAAACATCAACTAGAAAACACCAAAACAATTCCCTTCTCCTTATATAGCCAGGTCCAATTGGGTCTAGGATTATTAGACCCAATAGACCACCATCAATTGACTGTTCTAACACCACTTAACGAGTGGTGGCTTCAGGCTGAGAATTGGAGGAAACCTCCTTTGCATTGTTTTGTTTATTTTTTTCTCCTATGGTTTCTTTTACGATTAATTTTTAGATTTTTATGTGTTGTTCTAACATGAGTATACTTCCATTTCATCAAAGTTTCCATATCAAACTATTCATTAAATTTCATTATTTCGATTATGTTAGCTTTTAGTCAAATCTTTTTTCCCCTTTCATCAATACATACTTACATACATACATATATTGTTATAAATTAAAACGTGTATGTATGTAGAAATATGATGTTAAAATAATATGAAGTTTCTTTATTAGCAAAGTTTATGTTTGTAGAAGTTAAATATATTTTAGTTTGAATTTATAAGAATATATATATGTATGTATGTATTTGTGCGTATGAGTTACATTCCTCTTTTCGTTTCAAATATTGTATTTATTCATTATATATACAACCTATATATGTATGTGTGTATGTAAATATATATCAAAATATACGAAAAAATTTATATTTAATCTATGATTTAAACACACACACATATACACACATATTTCTGAAATACAATTCAAATAATTTCATCTAAGTTTACATTAGCTTTTGAATAATAAGAGTCCCAATACACTTCCATTTTTCATTCAAAATACACAAATTTGGATCCACTAACTTTAGACATCATTTGTTTATAAAATAAATTCATGATAATTTTTTACATTATCATTTGTACTTCAAAAATCCATTTCACAAATTTTTACATTCATTTATATAATTTTAAACATATATATTCACATATTCTCTTCATTTTTCATAATACGTGATCGTATATTAATTTCAGTCTCGTAATCGTATATTAATCATAATTCTAGTTTATATAATTACTATTCATATCAGTAATTATCCTTTAATCATCCAAATTTAATTCCTTTATCCACGGTAATGCAATAATTCACAAGTCCAACCATGTATATATCAAATTAGAGAGGGTTTCACTTATAATGATCGAATATCCCCTCTTTTCTCAATGTCTGAACTAAATTAGCCTTCAAAAATTCATATTTTCATTTGAAATTGGTATCAGGCTGTAGCCTTTATATTGTACTTCAATTTTATTTTATTTGTGAATTTTAATGGATTGTAGGTTGAGACATGGAAGATTGCACGGGTCCCAAATAGAAGAATAGATGAGAATTTGATAGCTAAATGCTATTCGGTTGTTTACCAACGTATGGCATCAAACAATGGTTGAAAAAAATCACATAGTTGTTTATGGCCGAACGAAGGGGAAAAATGGAAGGAAACACATGGCAGTGTAACGCTCGTGCTTATCAAGCATTTTATATCGATGATCTAAGCCGAACAAAATGGAAGGGTTTTCAACTTTCAACTCCGCTGGACGTACTTGCAAATCTACATCAGCAAATTCATGCCAAAATGTTAGTTAGTATATAGTAGAGAGACCGAGGAAGATGCTTCTCCTTTTAGATTTTTTGGGTTTTTATTTTTTTTTCCTCCTACCCTAAATCCCCCCAACCAGCACCTTCCCCTAGCAAGCTGCATCGCTCCTCTGTTCATCGTCACAACGACGCCATTCAACTTCTTCATCCCCAAAGGCAGATGCGCAGTTGAGCCTGTAGCAGGGAAAGAAAGCATATTAGCTCAAACAGTCTGTATAATTCCCGGTTAAATCTACACAGCCTAACCTTCTCAGCAGGCGATGCAGCAAACTGCTGCCAAGGGTCAGTGCTCGCGGAAGCCTACACAGCTAAAGGAATCGTGAAGGTTCCTTACTATTTCGAAGTGTAAAAAAGAGTTCAAGAGAGGGGTTTTGAGGTTCACGGTGATAAGTGAGAGTACGAGGTTGATTTTTTGAATAGTTACCATCATAACACAGTAGAATGGTCGCTCTTTGGAGCTGCCATTGAAGATGTTGTGCTGCTTAGTGCCAGGGCACACAAAATGATGGTATGATGTACTTATTGCTCAGATAGGCGTATATGATATTTTTACTAGCTTACACCATTGGATGTGTATTGACTTAGACGTACAAAACTTCTATTGTTTCTGTAAAGCTGAAGCAACAGTTGGATAGGGATATGCACAATCTTACAGTTGAATGGCTTTGCTTAAATCCTACAGGTGATCAAAATCCACAGTCAAATTTCACATGATTCAAAACTTCATTCAGCAGCTATAATTTATGTTGATCATTTCTTAACCACTGCTAAACACTTACAAGTCACATTAAATGGTAACAGTCTGCTCATCTCTTAAAGGATATCTTTTCAAATTCAAAACACCAACAAAATTCTTGCTGTTTCAACAGAAGCAAAAAATTGTAAAGGGAGATTCTTGAATACACAGATGAATGGTTTGCTAAATGCTGCAAGTTCTTATATTTTAATTTAAATAGCTACAATTAGGGAATTTGTTATATATCTCTCTTCAGCGTTCCTTTCATGCTTTTGTTATAGTTTTTCTTCTTGAGTGATTGTTCATAAATTTTCCCTAGCAGTGCTATCACCCTCGATCAATAAAAATAGCCGCCTTCCTTAGCTTCCAAGGCTTGGGCAGTGGGTCTTCTTTCCCATTCTCCATGTCCTAAGGAACTATTGATCTTTGCAGGTTCACGGTGTAGTTTTGAAGGTAATTGATCCATCCGGTCTACCTTTTGGCATGCTGTTGTAGATTCTGTTGATTTGAATGGAAGAGAATAAAAAACATTGGATAGTAAATCTGAGAGGAAGTAGGAAGGCAGATGGAATGTAACCCTAATGTTACCATGGTGTTTACGGTGAATGAATGAAGAATTTATATGGAAGAACCAAGGTCCAGATTCCAACCTAACATGGCTGCACTTGTTAGCATTCCCATATTCACTTCAGGCCCGGCAAGGCCCATGGAGATCTGTAACTAATTCCAAATCTCTTTATGAATTATTTTTCTTATAAATTATATATGTGTAAATCGATAAAAAAATGATTTTTTATTTTCAAGTGATATTAAGAATTGTGTATTTGTAAAGAAGTATTCTAAATTTATGAAGAAAGTTTAATTTTAGATACTATTTTTAAAAGTGTTTTGAATTCATATTCATCGTTAGATCCTATTTTTAGGGACGTTTGGATTTGTAAAAGAGGTTTAAAATTAGATTCTATTTTTAAGTTATTAAGATTTGCTAACATATATAGGGACATTTTTGGTAGTTCACGTTGATACCAAAAAAGTGTGACACCAAAGCTATTACAACTATTATTAAAGATGTTTTATGTATGTACTTGGATAGAAAATTCTCCTTCAAGGCAGTGTTAAAGTCGGATTTCTCAAATTCCTTAAATAATTTATAAAATTTCGTTTCTATATTTTAAGTAAAATTATCAAAATAACATCTAAGATTAATTTATTATTTTTTACTAAAACTTCGAGATATAAGAGGTTACCATTTTAAATCTAAGCGATACTGTTGAAACGTTTACCTAACCACGCAAGCTGAATTAAAGTATAAAGCCTACCGCCCAAGAGCAGCCACGCCGAAGAAGGAAACAAATGAGGATTCAAACTCTGTGAAATACTTTCGCTTCCACAATTCGCATGGACGTAACATGTGATACCCCGAAAATTTGATATATATTACAATTAAATATTGACAATATCGTTGTGTCGAAATACTTGAATTTAGCATGTTAATAAAATAAATTATAAATATTGAGGGGAAAAATTGCCACTTTTTTCTTCAAAAATTGAAACGTTTTCAATTTAAACTTTGATTTAACTATTAATAATATAATTCTTTAATCCATTGATTAAAATATATCGAATGCAATACTGGATTTGTGATTGGATGTCTAGTTTCTGCATCCTTAGTCTTTTGTAAGTATAGTATATTGGAAGTCGGGTCCCCTTCTCTTCCTTATTAAAACAGAGCTTACTGCATGTTCAAAAATTTCCATACAAAGGCAAAGATTCTCCCTTTCTCCCGAGCTTGACAGATACGAGGTTTCTCAAGCTGAGCTTTTAACTCTTCAAAGGCCTTTTGGCAATTTTCTCCGTGCTCGAATTTTTTCTTCTTTTTGAACACATCAAAGAATGGTATGAATTTATTGGTGGTCTTAGAGATAAATCTGTTCAAGTCTCCCAGTCTTCCATTTAAGATCATAACGTCCTTACTCGTTTTCGGCTCTGTCATGTCCTTAATAGCTTGAATTTGGTTAGAAGTGATTCAATTCAGTGGGCACTAATAATGTATCCAAGAAAATTTCCAAATTGGATAACAAAAGAGCATTTCTATGAGTTGAGCTTCCTTTGATACTTTCTCAGATGCTCGAATATTTCTACCAGGTCACTTACACGATTGCTTTGTTCTTGCAATTTGACTAGCACATCATCTACATATACTTTCATACTTCATCTGATTTGATCTTGGAACATTCTATTTTTCAACCTTTGATATGTTGCTTTAGTATTCTTCAGTCCGAAAGGCATTACTTTGCAACAATATGTTCTCAAGTTTGTTCTAAAAATCGTGTTTTCCCCATCTAGCTTGAACATCGGAATTTGGTTGTAGTTGGTAGATGCATCCACAAAGCATAGGAGTTTGTGTTCACTTGTGGCACCTGCCAATTGGCCTATTCTCGAGAAGGGGTAACAATCCTTGGACATGCTTTATTCAAATCGGTGTAATCAACATATGTTCTTTCGCTTCCCATTAGACTTCTAAACTAGCACTAGATTGGCCAACCATTTTGGATGGAACACCTCTCTGATGAACCCATTTTCTATTAGTTTCTTGACCTTTTCTTATAAAGCATTAGCTTCGACTTTGTCAAATTGTCTTTATTTTGCCGGATGAGTGGAAATTGTGGGTCGGTGTTTAGAGCATATCCGAATAGGTCCAAGCAAATACGTTTTTGCTGGATTGAAGAAATAAAATAAGCTTTCCTCTAAGTTTGTCATCTAATTCTCTCCCGATATTGACCGTCCATGTCTAATTTCGGTGGGCTTTATCCTTTCTTGATCTCCTCTACAATCCAGTTTAGTAGCAATTTCCTCTCCATCTACTTCTTCATCTATTAGGTTTGCTTATTTTCTCTTTCTTTGCCTTTTGGAGAAGTTAAACTTTCTCAACACATTCTTAGCTTTCCCACTGGCCTTTGTCTTTCCATTAAAGTAATCAAATACCACTGAAGGAAACGGTCGTGGATTGAGCACACTACATTGTTATATATGCACTCGACCTATTTATGGTTTTACAACTTACATATGTCAATCACAATTGGGTAAAAAGATCCACCATTGTATATTTCCAATTTAATAATTTAATGGATTAATTTCGGAATTAACGGTCAAATCAACATAGGGTAGAAAGTAAAATCAATTAATTTAATTTACCTGTTAAATCTATGCCCACTCACCTCTGTCCTAAGCTTTAGATTTGCCTCTGACACAGCAAGCTTTCTCCCTCAAATTTGCTTAGGTCTTTCCTCCAATTGTTAGATCTCCCTTTTATTTTAATTTAGGTTGAGATTTAGAATAGAATTAGGGTTTAGAAATTGATTTAGGAAATTAGGGTTTGGGGCGTTATTTTGGCATAGCTTTGCTATAATAGAGAGAATTAGGTTTTAAGTTACCCCTAGCTATCAATTTACAGGTGAGCACCTCAACTCACTATCGTCAGATCCTAGCCCAAAATCATTTGGTTCTTCGTCAAAACCATGGCCAGCACGCAACGATCTCGAACGCATGAAATGCCGCGACCCTAATATCGACACTAGGTTGGGTCGACCGCCCTTGGGCATGGTCGACTGCCCATGGTCGACCTGGATTATCTATGGTCAACCTGGCCTAGTGTTTTATTTTATTTTTCTTTTATTTTTATTTTTTAATTTCTTATTTATTCAAACCTTTATAACTTTCTCATTTTAGCTCGGATCTCAACAAGTTATATGTGAAAGTTGTCCAGAAAATTGCTACGGACACAATGGTGTAGGTCTCGTAGTTAAATTCAGATGTTTGTGGAAATTTTCCTTTAGGTTCATTCTTGTCTTTTAATTATATTCTTTATTTATTCCCAAGAAAATCCCAGGGTGTTACACTCAATGCAACGTGCAATTCTACCACAATTAAATGCCTTGTAACATATGGACATTAACGAGGAGGTTACTTAATATTTTAAGGGTAAGTGGGCATAGACATTGTGATATAATCTTGGTGTTAGGGGAGGTTACTCAACGTTTTAAGGGTGGGAGGCGTAGAAATTATGATGTATACTTGGTGTTATGCAAGTTATAGGCACCAATGGGATGTTACTCTATGTTTTAGGGGCGAGTAGCTTAGGCATTGTGATGTTTACCCTTATATTGTGCATAGAATTTTTTTACGGGTAGTAATGTGGAGGTTGGTCAATGTTTTAGGGGTCTGTGGGCTTACACATTATGATGTATTCCCAGTGTTGTGCATAGAACAACGAATGTTAGCAAGGATATTATTCAATGCTTTTAGGGATATGTGACCTTAGGCATTGTAAGATATACTTGGCAGAACACGTTGACCGCTGGGATCATATACTCATGGTTTGCATTGAAGGTTGTTTAGTCACCGATTTTCTAGGTGGTTTTCCATTGAGGATATTTATTTGATGAATTGCTAGGTACACAAAGGGTTGCTGCATCTTAATGAGTAGGTTAGTTAGTTCCTTACACATAGTCCATGAAGAAAAATGAACACCCTTAAATTATGTATATTACCAATGAAATATAATTACTTGCCAAACTATACCACTAGTTATATGATTCATTCACCATACTTTGTCTGATCCCCTCCATTTTTTCATCTTTATACTTATTATAGGCGGATAAGTTAGTAGGTGAGGCAATTTGGTTAAGGTCTTGGAGAAGGCGACATGATGCTTGGAGATTTATCTATTTATGTTCTTTCTTTATGTACCTTATTGTATCTGTTAGGCAGACTTATTATGTTTCCATTTAGAGTTGATATTTTATTAATATATGGACGAACTACCTTTATTTGAGACAATGTCGATTTGAGATTATTTTTTGACTTATATTTTTTCTTTCAGTGTAATATTTGAAAGTGTAGAATGTTCTAAATTTGTAATTGTCTTTGTATCATGCAGACCATTAAACCAAATAATTCCTACTTCTTTGCACGATGCTAGTTCAAACGCCATTTTGGGCAATGATTGGTATGTCTGACGGTGCGTGTTGTTACACTTGGTATCAGATTTTAGGTTTAGCGATTCCTTTCAAATTAGGGCATATGAGAGAACGTATTTTCTACTATTATATATTTATATATTTATATGCCACACCCTATAAATTTTGACTTATAAGGTAGTTTTTGCCTTGCCTCTTATATAAGCAAACAACTAAGAGTTAAAATAAATGTTGAGATTGTAAAAGTTGGGGTAAAACATAAAACTATCACATATTTTATAATTTACTTCATACTGAGATGCTAATAGAGGTTCCTTATACCAACTAGAAGTAGTGGGTAAATTGCACGTTTAAGGATAAAAAAGGAAGAGTAGAACCCTTTGACTCGTAGGAAATACGTATGATGTTGATAAGGTGATATGAAGACATAAAAAGACTCCTAAAGATTAGATTAAACCACAGTTTGAGGAAATAGTTGCAAAAACTCCATTTGAATTGAACTGAATTATCGGAATGTTCCTATATTGGAGCTGGATGCTATATTTAAGGATAGACTTGAGTTAACCATTTTTAAAGAAAAAATGGGCTAAAATCATATACACTTAAAGCATTTTTTGGTCGCATGATGTAATTGGGCTTATGTAAATTATATGGTTTTCACCGTGCAGTTAAAGCACTCAGTGTATTCAATGTAGCAGAGGTGTGAAAAGTCATAGTGGGGATACAACGAGGATATAGCTGGAATATAGTGAATGAATCTGAAATAGCGTATAAAACTTGTACTTAATGTTTTTACAAATATATAAATGGTAATTAAGTGAAAATTTAACATTCAATTTAATTACAATCAATACATATTTAATTTTAAATAAAAAAGTGTAAATATATTATTCATAAATATAAACTAATATTTAACATAAGTAAATTTAATAGAATATTAAAGGATTTTTGTTTTTGAAAATATGACAAAAAATTAAACCAGGAAGGTTAATTTCATAATTTTTATAATGTACAAATGTTGTTTTCCAATTCTTTTCTTTTAAAGTAGATATAGCGGGAATAGCGGGATATTGTGGGAACAATGGGATATAGCTGGGCTTAAAGTGGGAAGATAATTTTTGGGGAAATTTGAAAAAATCATAGCGGTAGAAATCTGCTATGGTATATAGCGGGGTTAAAATCGGGCAATAGCGGGGCATTAACTGCACAGTTTTCATCTACTCTAATTTAAATGTTAAACCATTGGAAATGTTTCCTAAATGATTAGAAGCAATATATGTTCGATATTTTTAAATAAGTTCCTATGAAATGCTGAGATAAACTTTGCAAAAATTCATATAAATTTCTGACAAATGGGCTTTATTAGGCATAAAGTTAGAACATTTGTTAGCAGTGCTTGGGAGTTCACTCTTTATAAGCATCTGAATATCTAACTGTAATAATATCTTTGGGGCTAGCAGTAGGAAACTGACCGAAGCTGGGTATATCTTGTGTTCTTTTTTTGCATTTATGTTTTATGCGCTTTATTTTATCTATTTATCATCAAATAATTTAAATACCCTTTTCACTCCCCTGTAGGTTATATTACTCGATCCTACAAAAGTCCTATTTAAAACTTAAGGGTATCGAATAGGATAATCTATTTGGTGCATAGATAAACCCGGCCATGAAGGAGCGGCGGAGACCGGACCAAGGAGGGATGTGCGTGTCAAACCAAAGACCAAGTAGACACACCGAACAAAACCTCTAGAACTTACCGAATCATGCATGCAGGAATCCACCAAACCATGAAGACAAGAACAAGAACTCTCCCAACAACGTGTCCAAATGCATGAATGTCGAACTAGCCTAACCCGAACCGAGCTCTTAGCCGAATAAAGCAGCCATATCCGGGATGAAATCTACATATATTTGGAAATTATCAAGCATATTCCTGATACTCGAAATTACTCCATCTGGGAGAGATATACAAGGAAATTTCCAAACTTCCCAAATTAATCACATCACCTCTTTAACCCTATAATATCCAAGCATTTGGGCTTTACAAGGATTAGTTTCTAGGATCCACCAACTTCCAAGTAGTAGCATTAATCAAACGGAGCATCCAGATTCTCCTTTCTATATTGTAAATGATTGTGTTCCACATCAAATTCTTGTGACAGTCGAACTATAAGAAAAGAAATGAATACGAGTAGTGGATGTAGGCTCTTTATGGCTGAACCACAATAAGCCCTGGTGTACTTTACCTTTCCTGCATTATATTCCAATTGAATTCGTTGTTTAAAAAATCGACTGTAGGCGTTTGCTCATTTTTTTTATGCAAACGTTTTTGGTGCTTTCATTGAGAAATTTTAACCTTTCTCGGCATTCCTCCTAAATCTAAAAGCAAGATAAGGTGTACTAATAGGGGAGCCAACTGCGAGATTATAGAAAAAGATAACCATTCTTCCAATACTCTAGCTCCTAACACCATCACTAGAGGTGAATTAGATAGAGTTATGGAAGATCTTGATACTTGTCTCGCTACCCAACAACAAGCTATTGTGGATCAAATTGTCACACACTTAGGGCAGAGATAGCCAACCTGCACAACATTGAAACTAGAGAGGGAACTCATTCCTTAGGATTAAGGAGAAGGAGGGGTCATACTCTAGTGGCAAATTAGACTAGGAAAATCAAAAAGCAAGGAGAGCGAACAAGAAAGGGATCAACCGTAAGCTGCACCTAAGGACCATTTCGGCACTGAATCGAACAGGGAAGGTGATGGACCAAGGGAAACTATAGCTAAACCCCCAACCTAGGCAATGCTCTCCGGTCTTGGCTGAAGTGGCAATAAATGGAAGATAAACTTATCACCATAAATGATGCCAAAGTAGAAAATGCAGCTGAGATCATAGGACAAGTTATCATAGAGGGCATGATAGAAGCCTCTCACCTCGATAGGAGAGGTCGACTCAGCTTCACTCATCTCTTAAGCTAGAAGACCATATGTCATGAATAATAAGGAGTGTGTCCACCGCGAGCGGATCGAGCACAGAATCGGCGCGAGAGTTGGCAACCTATTTTCTATAGAAATAAAGACCGCCCAAAATCCAAAGATCTTTTGGGTGCCTACTATGGGTCCTTATCAAGGCTAAACTGATCCTACGGTGCATTTACAGTGGTACATTTAGCATATGTTAATGCATGGAGAGCAGTAGAGGAATTTCTACGCAAGTGCTTTTCCCTATTTCTAATAGTTTGTGCGACTATGTGGTTTTTATGCCTCCTCCCAGCTCAATCCACTGATGGGAAAAATTGAAGAAGAAATTATCAATCAATTTCGGGTTTACATTGAATAACCGACGGACTTGTATTCTATATTAGATTTGAAACAACGGGAGGATGAGACTTTGTGACAATTTTGACTCGCTTCGAAGTTGTAGCCGCTAGTGTTTAGAATGTAGTTGAATGAATGACCCTTTTGGCATTGTATGTAGTTGTGCACCCCAGCACGAAATGGCTCGGAGATTGACTAAAGTGAAACTGGGTACGCTTTAGGATTTCTTCTATGAAGCCGCGAAATACATGTAATTGGAGAAAGCTGCATGGAGGCGACAAATTAGTGTTGCTATCAAACCATTGGGAGCCTCTAGTAGTGTGATTTCTATGGTTAAGAATGCTGAAGGTGCTAGTGCGAAGAAAAAAGAGAATAATAACCTTGGCAATTTTGGCATGAGGAAAAACGGAGCAAAGGAAGTTTAAGCATGGAAATGGATCCGATACCTACATATACGTGAATAATACAATAGAGAACATCAACCTAGCTATGCAAGCGAAGCTCAAGTACAAAACGTCCACTCCGAAGAAAGAGTTTGAAGCTTAAATGAATACTGGGAAGTATTGTAGATTCCATGAATCTCATGGGCACAACACAAATGAATGTCACCATTTACGGAACATAATTGAAGAATCTATTAGGCGAAGGAAACTGGAACAGTTTGTCAAGAGCCCAGAGGCTCTTCCTGCTCCTAAGAAGCAGGCCTCGAGACAGCCCAGGCTAAGGAATGGAGGCGAAGAATCCAGTGCCAACCTTGGTAAAGATGGGAGACTGGTGAGCAATACCATAATAGGGGGACCATATATGGCTGACAGAAGTTAGTTTAAAATGGAGAGATATGCATGGTCTTTAAAGAACGGAGAGGCCTACATATTCCAAATAGCTTTAAGGTTGTAACTTCGATGCGCTTAGCTTTGGCACTCATCAATGTTGAATGATGTTGGGCTTCGATTTCACTCCTTCGGTGGTAATATGCTGCGATAGTGAACCATGGTTTTGATGGCTCTTGTTGTGATGGTTGACGCCTTTTATGAGTGAGTGGTGAAATTAGCAAGTATCAAATAATACCAACAAGAGGCAGCACCGATAGTTTTATGGACATCGACAATGTCCACCATCAAATCGCTTCCATAAATAACCGGTGCCCTCCAAATATTGGTGAAATGTGTTGTATAAAAGGTAAAGTATGGAGTTGTCCATTGGCAATGACAGCTACAGACGACTTTTCTATTGCTTATCAGCATTGATTATTAGCGATGTCAATAATGAGTGATGTTGGTAGAAGGCGGCGTTAAGTCAGTACGTCTCCTCCCTTAGCAATGTTAAAATGCAATGCCATTTGAGTGATGATGTCAAAGAGTACCAACCCTGAATAGGGATAATGCTGAAGAAGTGCGATGCCAATCATACGCAGTATTGATTTCCAACTATTTAAAGATAATTGGCGGCTTCCACAATTAAGAGGTATCTCCAATCGTGTATTTTTGATCATAGTCGGCTCTGACTCATATAGATAAAGCTCGACGAAGCTTCTACCCTTAAGAGGTATGTTATATTCATATTCAACATCACATATCTTTGAAGTTAATTATGGTGATAACATTTTCCCCATAGTGTGGAAGAGACATTGACTTTCCAAGTCAATAGTTTCGGTCTCGTTTTTCCACCTATCGATTTTCCTTCGCCAATCTAGTCGTCCATTTAAAATTAATCTAACGGGTCATGTGCATCCCTTCCTTTCTATAAATAGTTGGTTCTTTCTCCTTTCTTTTCCCACCTGCAAACGAAAACTCAAGCGAGAAACCGGAGATTCTAAAGCACACTCAATTTTTTTAATCCTCAAGCGATCAATTCTTAGCTTAGGTATAACTTTTATTTTCATATCGATTTCATTAACAGATCGATTCAAATGATTTTGGTGTTGATATTTCTATTTAGTCTTCGATTTGGGGCTTTTCCCTATTTTGATTTAATTATCTTGAAGATAAGGGTTACGATCGTAGCCTATTTACCGTTAAATTGCATACGGCTTCACTAATTTTGAATCTATTCTTAATTAAACGATATAAATTTGAAAGTCTAGGCTTCGCGTTCCATAACGAAGCTGGTTATTTACCAATCCTGGATCCATATTTGTCTCGACCCGTGTTAACATCGACATTCATGACACCATTAATAGACTCAACGCCTACGTATTAGTTCAGTATTTATTAAACCATCGGCATAAAAGCTCTCACATCGCCAATCTGTTAGGATGTTATAACTAGTTTAGGTTGAGTTTCAACCTTCTATAGCGTCAATGTTAAATGATGTCGTCGTCATTTAAGTTTGACTCCACTTGTCACCATTGAACAAGTCATCCTTTCTGTATCATGACTACACTTTATAATGTTAATGTGAACTCAAATTTTAGTTGGAACCTTCATTTTTCAAGTTTGAAGTCCTAAAACCTTTATGTCGTTAATAACTTAGATAAGTGGTGGCAACCTTTTATCATCGTGAGGAAGTGTATACCAATTGAATGCAGTAACACTTAATCAGGACATCGCCGTTTACTTTTGAGGCTATTTTACATTGTTATAACTTAACATCAATAGTCTTAACTTATTAACATTGTTGTTTATAATGTTGTTAAAGTAAAATATTATATGTTATTTAACTTCATTATAGTTTCAATAATTAGAACATTACCAATCCACGTCATTGTTACTCATTAATGTCGATATCCTTACCTTCTCTTTTTTTGCATTGGCTAGAATTATGGTATTCACCAGCACTTCACCATATAAACTATGTGGCATTTATATTGATATAGCAGATGTTGCCCTGTTGTCGTCGCATGTCTTCTTTTATTTTGATTTTTAAATAATTTCTCTATGACACTCCCTTGTTAAGATTGACTCAATTATTTATTTACCTTTTACATATACTATTTAGATCATTGTATAATAGCAAAAGTGGATTTCTTGCCTAAAATTTTCCAATGACCATTAAAAAACACGTTATCAACCCCACATGGTCCTTATTCATTGTCGTCGACATTCTTTGTTACATCAACAGTATTCACCCACGCCTTATATTGACAAACCTATTAGTGTACCTTATCGATGTCGAACAACTGTTAAATTTCCATATAGCTTTCCCTTGAACTTTCCTTGTTAGAGTTAAAATTTAAGTTTTTTGTCTAACTTGCCATGCGCCATTATGAGACATTGCCTTGCGATTAATGTATTATTAATAATAATATTATTATTATTTTGCATCTTATTGTCATTACTTGGATAATAATATTTATATTCAGCATGCAATAATTTATGTAATATAGATTCCATTATATCTTAAATTTAGAACAATACCACCTAACAAGAAAATGGAAGGTTAAAAGGCTAATAAGAAGTCTACCAAAAAGCTCGGCAAAGAGTCCAAACCCTTTTCCTCCCTTTGTTAGCAAGAAAGGAGATAATTTCTTGAATCCATCATATATAACAACTCAAGAAGATGTAAATTCCATCCTCAAGCATTTGGAATTGCTGGGATCAAATCCATCCTCGCTAAACCTACAAATAACATTTTCAACCCGCCAAAAGGATATTTTGCTTTTACCATGATACATATATGGCACATCCGCTACCTTCCCTTTCCAGTCTTCCTCCGAAGATACCTTGAACATCCAAACATTGCTTCTATCCACTTCTCGCCGAATTCCTATACATACTTGACTTGTTTGGAAGTCTTGGCTTAGGAAGCTGGATTTCCCTCTCTTGGTGCTGATATCCTTCACTCAGAAGTCAATCCTGCCATAATTCTTTCTAAGTTTTCTAAGTGTTATTAAAAATGAAAAGAATACTTTAGTTTAAACAAAAGAGTTTAAAAGAACCCTTATTCATCCATTTCCTAAAGGATAACTATATCGGATTCTAGAATCTACATCTAGACGATTCAACATGAATTGACTATTATTATTTCAAGTAAGCCGCTATGGTGAAATTGGTAGACACGCTGCTCTTAGGAAGCAGTGCTAGAGCATCTCGGTTCGAGTCCGAGTAGCGGCATACTCTAAAAGAGATAGAATGGATCTTGGGTTCAGAACGTCGTGAGACAGTTCGGTCCATATCCGGTGCGGGCGTTAGAGCATTGAGAGGACCTTTCCCTAGTACGAGAGGACCGGGAAGGACGCACCTCTGGTGTACCAGTTATCGTGCCCACGGTAAACGCTGGGTAGCCAAGTGCGGAGCGGATAACTGCTGAAAGCATCTAAGTAGTAAGCCCACCCCAAGATGAGTGCTCTCCTATTCCGACTTCCCCAGAGCCTCCGGTAGCACAGCCGAGACAGCGATGGGTTCTCTGCCCCTGTGGGGATGGAGCGACAGAAGTATTGAGAATCCAAGATAAGGTCACGGCGAGACGAGCCGTTTATCATTACGATAGGTGTCAAGTGGAAGTGCAGTGATGTATGCAGCTGAGGCATCCTAACAGACCGAGAGATTTGAACCTTGTTCCTACACGACCTGATCAATTCAATCAGGCACTCGCCATCTATTTTCATTGTTCAACTGTTTGACAACATGAAAAAACCAAAAGCTCTGCCCTTTTAAGAAATTCACAGTTAGAGTTTGGTCTAGTGAATAAATGGATAGAGCTCTATGGCTCTAATTCTGGTAAAAAAAAAAAAAGCAACGAGCTTTTATTCTTAATTTGAATAATTTCCCGATCTAATTAAACGTTAAAAATAACTTAGTGCCTGATGTGGTCGAGTTATTGATGTGAGATGGATCCAGAAAAAGACGGGTTCCAGCTATAATCCAGAAAAGATTCGTGTATATATTTTACAGAAACGTGAAATCAAAGTGGGTGATAAAGTAGCTGGAAGACATGGGAATAAAGGTATCATTTCTAAAATTTTGTCTAGACAAGATATGCCCTACTTGCAAGATGGAACACCTGGAGCAATCCGACATAAATTGATACCGACTCCTCAAAATTTGGTAACTTCAACTTCATTAACAACCACTTATGAATCCTTTTTTGGCCTACACCCTTTATCTCAAGTTTTGGATCGAACTAATCCATTGACACAAATTGTTCATGGGCGAAAATTGAGTTATTTGGGTCCTGGAGGATTGACGGGACGAATGAACAGCAAGTCCATCAGTTATACTGAATTCACCCTATCTGAAAGGTATGATTTCCGAGACCCTAAATAAGATGAGAGGATGGAAGATGCAATTTTCTACATCGGGTGCTACTCCAGATCATAAGATCATTTTCCACTTCTAGTAAGTTCCTCATCCATAGTTACTCTTGTTTATTTATTATTTTTCTAATGAGTGTTCTCATCTAGATCCTGCTTCTAAAAGTCTAAACTCTGATGACCAAAAGTTTATGGAATCTAGAACCCATTTAGTTGAGAATAAAAGAAATAGGCTCACACTTCTAACTCCATAGAAGCTCCTTCAGTTTTCTATCATCTTAGACCATCATAAGATCTTAGGAGAGCCACCAATGATCTAATACAAATGCTCGTTGAAAAAGCTCATTCGTGATAGGCAAACCATAACTCTTCACTCCTACCTCTCCAGTTTAGCTTGATTTTGTTGGTAAGTTTCAATATAATAAAGAATAGAATTCCTAATGCTATCAGTTTTCTAGATTTTCCTTTCGCTTTAAGCTTATCTGCTTGTTGCTTCAAGGAAACAAGTGTTAAAGACAATGTCTCTAAAAAGAGGAAAAGTAAAGATGTAGTCTCAACCTCAACTCAACCAATCAAACATGTTTTCTCTAAGGACTCGATTGCCCAAGTTATTAAAGAGTTAGATGAAGAAGAAATAGGCAATGATGCTCTTATCGGTGCTCCTTCTTCTCCCTATGACAAAAGGCCCAAACTTGTAGATAAATTCACCCCCGTTGTTGTGGACAAGGAAGGGTAAGTAAACATTGACCCAAGCCTCGACGCAGGAAATTTGGATTATGCTTTGGAGAAGCCTAAAGAGGCTCAGATTGAGAACTCATGGAGTTTCAAACTCGCGGCCCCCTTTTGAATATTACCTTTCCTACTTTCCCAACATCTATAAGTCACATGTGTGCTAATTTTGGTCTGCTCCTTTCTCCAAATGGTCTTCTTCCTTCATGGACTTGGACTTAGACTTCAGCACTGAATTATGAGGAACATGCTCGATTGGTCATTCAATCTTATTCCATAACTTCTCTTGGATCATCACAGCCTGTAACTTATTCTAGTGATTATCTTTTCATGATTTTCAAACAATATTTACCAATATGTTCTTCTTATTTGTTTAGTTAACCTTAGCTTCACAGATTTTGTTTTGACTTAAACAGGTTACATTTCAAGTAAGAAAACATTTGTTTTTTCTTCGAGACTACTCTCAAGGGCCATCTAATGAAGTCGCAGAGCTTAAAGAAAATATTTCTGCGCTTCATAATAGTATGGTTGACATTGCTGTGGAGAGAGATGAGGCGATCCGTGAAAAAGGAAAACTTGCTTCCTCTCTTAAGGAGGAAAAGAAAGCTAGGCATGTGTTGGAAGAGAAAATGAAAACTTGGAAGCTGACATCGAGTTGTCTAACTGACTTAAAACAGACCCGGAGAGGGTGACTAAGGAAAACTCTCAGCTTACCAAGGAAAAATCCAAGCTAGTCAAAAGAACATATCGCTAAAAGATCAACTAAAAGGGAAATCTTGCATCTTAGATTTTTTTAATAACATTATCAGCGATTCCAAGAAAAAGGTCACTTCCTTCCTCAATGTCGCTCTTCTTAAGATCATCGAAAAGTGTTATGAAGACGCTTTATATATGGCATATGCTAATAATATTCGAAACTACCTAGCCTTGGACTTTCTATCTCTTCCAGCGTTAAATGAAAAGTGTAAGAGGAAGTCCAGTCTTAGGATAAAAAGGGAGAAGAAGGCTCTTGAGGAAGAATTCCCTACCAAAGAAGAAATTAACGTCGAAAAATGGCTAACATTCGATGATGCTCCTATTGATGAAGAGCTATAACTTAATGAAGAAGAAGATGACGATGATAATGTTAGGAACTGATTTGATGATGTTTTGATGACAACAACCTTATATAGTTATTATACTTTACTTTATAAAATATATACTAACATTTCTATATATATATATATATATATATATGAAGTATATGCAGGTATTATCGAAGACTGATCAGTATAAAGACTCAAGCATCAAGATGAAGATTAGAGATTCAAGATTCAAGACTCTAGATAATCAAGATTTCAAGATCTCAAGATAAGTGTCTAGTATTTTGTTAAAACTTCATAATAGCACTCTCATCTTTCTTCCAATTTTCTTTTGGGATGGAACCCAATTTCTATCGAAACTAGTGGCTTAAAAACCCACGAAAAGTAGCTTACAAACCTACGACAAGTGGCTTACAAACCCACGAAAATCAAAATCATTTAAATTACTTTGTACAAGTTCTCGAGTCCTATAGAGGAGCTTTGTAGGAAGGTTCTTGCAATTTCAGTTTGAATAGATTTTTCAAAATGTTTTTAAATCTGTTTTTCAAAATGTTTTAGCTTCAAAATCATGTTTTCAAAAATGTTTTCAAACTTTGTTTTAGCCTTGAAATATTCCTCCATTCTGCTTTTAAAAACTTCTGTTTTTAAAACATCAAACTTATTATGATTTTAAATATTACTTATATAATTGACGGTCTATATCAATTATATGTATATATTTAAAATAATGTTTTATATTCATTCTCTATCTCAAAATATTGTTTAAACACTTTATTTTGCTTTAGAGAAGTTTCAACTTGTTTTAAATTCAAATGCTTTTACAAAACAACATCTCTACAATTTTGAACAGAGGGATGTCGACATATGGGGATACCCCATGTCAACATGGTGACAGTCGGATTCAAAATTCAAATTTCAAAAGAAGTGTCCATTCGTTCAAAAACCTTTCGCCAATGGTTATGACTGTTGTGCATCTATATAAAGGCTTCCAAAACGAATTTTTTAACAACTAATTTTAATTTTTTTCTTCACTCTTTCTTCTCCACCATTCCATATCCATAAAACTTCATATTTTCAAGATCGTGCCATCATTCTGCCAAATTCTCAATAGGAAATCATTTAGATACTCTCTCTATTTGATTATCCATCATTCTACTAAAGATCAAAGTGCTATTCAGAGTTATAGGATCAATTTGTATTCAAAAAGTCCATAGAGTCTATCCATTCAAAAGGATTGGTATTAGAAAGTATTAGGGTGATCTTGTGTCCCGTAAATCAAGAGAGTTTACCCAGACTCGGAGATAGGAGGGTTCCTCAAGGCCTTAGAAATTGAGGGTTGTAATTTGGATATTGGCTTATAAAAATCTGTACAAGGATATTGCCTTGGTGCATGACTGGATGTAGGAGGATTCCGAACCAGTATAAAATCCGGTGTGTTCTTTCCTTTTACTTGCTTTACTTTACTATTTGCATTTGTTATATGTTCTGTGATCATTCTGTGTTAGAATTATGTTTAGATTTGTGTTGAAAGTTTTAATTTAGTCATATAGTTCATATATTCTTTAAAACACTATTCACCCCCTCTCTAGTGTTATTTCCGCCTTAAGATCCTTAATCCGCATCCCCAACAATTGGTATCAGAGCATTGGTTTTCATTATTTTCATAATCTGAAATTTTGAAAAGTTTTAATGGCACAACACACTAGTAATGTCACTCCTGTCACTACTACGTCTGTCAACACAAGTACTAACACTAGTTCATTTGTAGAAGGTCAGTCTACTGTCTGACCACCACTTTTTAATGGCAGTAATTATGCATATTGGGCATGTAGGATGAAAATTTATTTACAATCCATAAGTTTAAATACTTGGAATATGACACAAATTGAATATGTTGAACCAACTACAAATTTTGCCCAGTGGACTACTGAGCAAAAGACAGTTGCACAAAACAATTCTAAGGCTATGAATATACTATTTTGTTCACTAGATAGGAATGAGTTTAATAGAGTCTCTGTTTGTAAGTCTGCATTTGAAATCTGGAAAACTTTGCAAGTAACTCATGAAGGAACAAGCAAAGTTAAACGTACTAAAATTTCCATATTAACTAACCAGTTTCAATTGTTTAAAATGCATGAAAATGAGTCTATTTTCGACATGTATTGTCAATTTCAAGACATTGTATACTCATTGATTGCTTTAGGAAAAGGGTTTCTCAGAAGAAGATCAAGTCAGAAAAATACTCAATTCACTCACACCAGAATGGGATCAAAAGACACTTACTATTGAAGAGGCAAATGATGTTAGTCAAATGAAGATCGAAGAGTTAATCGGTAATCTAATGTCTTATGAAGTTCAACTACAAGGGAGAAAAGAATCTAAGGCAATGGAAAAGAAATCGATCGCATTCAAAGCAACAACTGGAGATTCAGAACAAGAGAGTGATGAATAAATTGCTTTCATGACCAAAAATTTCAGGAAATTTCTGAAGTATAGAAAGATGAATAACTTTAAAAGAAATAATCAAAGAAATTCCAGAAATACTTCGAAGAACTACAACAACAACAATAATGGTGATAGATGCTATAACTGCAACAAAACAGGGCACTACAAGATGGATTGTCCATATCCAGACAAACAGACATTTCAACCAAACAACGAGCAACCAAAGAAAAGAAAGAAGGCATATGCAGCAACTCTTGACGATTCAGATTCATCCAGTGATGACGAGAAGAAAACTGATAATTCAAATATGTGCTTCACGGCTATTCTCGAATCAGAAGACGATCGGAGTTTGGATCTAAAAAAAAGGTACACATTTATTTTAATTTTATTGGATGCTTGCTTGCTTTGATTTTGTTTGCAATTTCTTGAATTTTTAAATTCAAAATCACCCTTTGAAATTTGAATTTTTAAATTCAAAATAATATTATTTTAATAATATTTTAAATATTAAAATATTTTAATATTATTATATTTAATATTATTACTGGAATTAAATATAGATATAGAATATAGATTAGTTTTCTTAGGATTTTAGGAATTTATTAGATTTTAGAAATAGACACCTTCTTTCAAATTCAACAGGCACATGTCGACATACCATGATACCCCATGTCGACATGCCTCTCAGAAATTTGATTTCAAAATTTGAATTCAAACTTTTGAATTTCCCTCCACCTTTTCACTTACTTCAAAATTCTGAAAAGATACCTCTTGACCAGAGAAAATGACTTTAGAGAATCTATTTAATATACTTCTCTTATCATCTCTTTTCACTTTATTTTCAATTCAAACCTTCTTCATTATCTTCTACTCCTCTCAAACACTCATCAATGGCTTCCTCAAGTAACCCATCAACTATGAGGCTACCCAAATTCATCAAAAATGATCTTTTCAATGACCCGGAGGCTATCAAAGCTTACATAAGCTATGTAAACTATGGTAAAGTCAATACGGGAAAATTTGCCATTTTTGATGATTTTTCTTCTTATGAAATCGATCAACTTTTTGAAGAAAACTCCTTTCTTAGCTTGATTGATAACAAGCAAAATGATTTTGTTTGTTATCCAAACCTTGTCAAAATGTTTTATGCAAACCTAAATCGTGGATTTTATAATGGAAATGAAGATCAAATTTGGAGTAGTGTTAAAGGAACACTTATTGTTTTGGATTCCGATATTTTGGGTTGCAAATCTACCAGTATGAATCTCTTGGAATTTTAAATCAATGAAACCAATCGAGAGACTTGTCATCACATTTTTGAAAGCGATAACCACATGGATTTTAAGAATCGCTTTTTCCGCCCAAAAGCAAGAATTGTCAACCTTCTTATTCAACACACAGTTATTCCTAGGTCAGGAAACTACAATAATCCCACCTCAAAAGTGTGTAAAGCTCTTTTTGCTATTTTTTGTAAAATATGATATTAATTGGGCACAAACTATTTTGGATGAGTTAAGACCCAAAAATTTTAATATGGGAGAAAACACTCTTTATCATGGAATTTACCTTACTCGAATTTTCAATTATTTTGGTGTGGATGTTAAAAATGAAGAGTTTGTCAGTAGGAAAGTGTTCAATCATGGGAACATTTCTCTTATGAAAATCCCACTTATGTTTCAACCACATGAAACACTTGCCGAAAAGGAAGAGAGACTTGCTCATGAAGAGATGGAAGAAGAGGAAGAAGAAGTGGAAGAAGAAGGGGAAGGAATGGAAATTGAAGAAGAAGAGGAAGATGAAGATACCTCTTTGGAAAGTATAGAATATCCACATACACCCGCCAATCCATCCAACAAAACCTTACTCAAGAACCAAAAGATACTTGCTCAAAACCAAAAGGTTCTTAAGAGATCTATTAGCAAGAAAATGGATAAAATCTCCACCAAGATCGACAAGTTCTTTGGGAAGATAGGCAGGAAACTTGGCTTGTCTTCATCATCATCTTCATCAAACTAATCCTAGCCATTATCTCTCTAGCTATCGTTTATCTATCTTTGAATTTTCTACTTTTTTAGTTAAGATTTTGTAATGTTAACTAATATAAGTAATGCTATCTTATTCTCTATTTTCCAGCTTTATATATCTCTGATAGTTATTTATTTTAAGTTTATATAGGTCCACTAGTATAAAAATAAACTTAAAAATCAAAAATAACTCAACTTGGTCATTCTGTCTAGACCATGTCGACATGCCCCATCCCCCCATGTCGACATATAACAGTCAAAAAGTAGTTACAATTTCTAACTTCAAATTCTTGTAACTATCAAGTGACAATTCATATTGAACGGCCAATAACTCCTATAAATACCTATTTCTTCCAGAAAAATTTCTCTACCTCCATCTCTATTCATCTCCTTTCATACTTCAACTTATTTCTTAAATTATGGCTTCTCCAATTAAGAATTTAAGTGAAAATCTTGAAGAAACTCTTACTTCTTTCAAGAATATTATCTCTTTTATACTTAGAAATCAAAGGCGCTTAGAATTAAGCCAAATGCAGATGATCAAAGAGCAAGAGAAACACTTTGACGCACTTCGTTGGATGATCTCAAGCCTTAGCAAAGACGAACCCGAAGCAAATCCACCAGTCACTCTCGACAAAGATAATTGGGATGTTATCAAAACTGATCCTAGCTTTGGAGAAGATGGATGGGTGGAAGTCCCAAGGAATGTCTGATCATTATGTATGTATGTTTGTTTGTTTGATTTGATTTGATTTAGATTTGATTAGGATTTGATTGAATTGTTTACTTTAGTTTGATTTGGATTTGGTTTGTATATAACTTCATATACTATACATGATTGATTTTCTATATTGATTTGATTGTCAAGTTACACTTATATATATGCACACACACTTGATCACTTACACGTTCACTTTACACTTTTATTCTTTATATACTTTAGAACAGGTAAATCTTTTATTCCTTTTTGTTGATGACAAAGGGGGAGAAAGTTATATAAATATATGTGCTTGGTGTAAGGGGGAGTCATGGAATAAAGGGGAGTTGTAGTTTTAAGAAGAAGTCACGGAGCAAGGGGGAGTTATGGGGAGTTATGGTATGGTAAGAATATTTTATAAATAAAGGCTGTCATCATCAAAAAGGGGGAGATTGTTAGGAACTGAGTTGATGATGTTTTGATGACAACAATCTTATATAGTTATTATACTTTACTTTATAAAATATATACTAACATTTATATATATATATATATATATATATATATAGGAAGTATATGCAGGTATTATCGAAGACTGATCAGTATAAAGACTCAAGCATCAAGATGAAGATTAGAGATTCAAGATTCAAGACTCTAGAGAATCAAGATTTCAAGATCTCAAGATAAGTGTCTAGCATTTTGTTAAAACTTCATAATAGCACTCTCATCTTTCTTCCAATTTTCTTTTGGGATGGAACCCAATTTCTATCGAAACCAGTGCCTTACAAACCCACGACAAGTAGCTTACAAACCTACGACAAGTGGCTTACAAACCCACGAAAATCAAAATCATTTAAACTACTTTGTACAAGTTCTCGAGTCCTATGGAGGAGCTCTGTAGGAAGGTTCTTGCAATTTCAGTTTGAATAGATTTTTCAAAATGTTTTTAAATCTGTTTTTCAAAATGTTTTAGCTTTCAAAATCATGTTTTCAAAAATGTTTTCAAACTTTGTTTTAGCCTTGAAATATTCCTCCATTCTGATTTTAAAAACTTCTATTTTTAAAACATCAAAACTTATTCTGATTTTAAATATTACTTATATAATTGACGGTCTATATCAATTATATATATATTTAAAATAATGTTTTATATTCATTCTCTATCTCAAAATATTGTTTAAACACTTTATTTTGCTTCAGAGAAGTTTCAACTTGTTTTAAATTTAAATGCTTTTACAAAACAATATCTCTACAATTTTGAACTGATGGATGTCGACATATCGGGATACCCCATGTCGACATGGTGACAGTTGGATTCAAAATTCAAAATTCAAAAGAAGTGTCCATTCGTTCAAAAACCTTTTGCCAATGGTTATGACTGTTGTGCATCTATATAAAGGCTTCCAAAACGAATTTTTTAACAACTAATTTTAATTTTTTCTTCACTCTTTCTTCTCCACCATTCCATATCCATAAAACTTCATATTTTCAAGATCGTGCCATCATTCTGCCAAATTCTCAATAGGAAATCATTTAGATACTCTCTCTATTTGATTCTCCATCATTCTACTAAAGATCAAAGTGCTATTCAAAGTTATAGGATCAATTTGTATTCAAAAAGTCAATAGAGTCTATCCATTCAAAAGGATTGGTATTAGAAAGTATTAGGGTGATCTTGTGTCCCGTAAATCAAGAGAGTTTACCCCAGACTCGGAGATAGGAGGGTTCCTCAAGGCCTTAGAAATTGAGGGTTGTAATTTGGATATTGGCTTATAAAAATCTGTACAAGGATATTGCCTTGGTGCAGGACTGGATGTAGGAGGATTCCGAACCAGTATAAAATCCGGTGTGTTCTTTCCTTTTACTTGCTTTACTTTACTATTTGCATTTGTTATATGTTCTGTGATCATTCTATGTTAGAATTCTATTTAGATTTGTGTTGAAAGTTTTAATTTAGTCATATAGTTCATATATTCTTTAAAACACTATTCACCCCCCCTCTAGTGTTATTTCTGTCTTAAGTTCCTTAATCCGCATCCCCAACAGACAATGATGACAATCGTGATGTTGTTCAGGGTGATGATCATGATGATAACAATGATGGTGATGGTGAGGATGATGGAGTGGATCCTTCTGGGCAATCAGATGATCAGGATGGGTCTGGTAATGCTAATTTAGATTCAACTGTCTAAGATAAAGAAACTGCCAACATATCTGATCCTACAAAGAATGAATTCTGTCAAGAAAGGTAGTCCTCTCCAAGATCAAGAATCTACAGAAAAGTAAAGACTTCCTCGCCTTTGAATCCATCTTCTCAGGTATAGACCTATTAATCCAAACATCTTAAGTTATCATGTAACTATTAGTTAATATATTAATTGTTTTAGTTAAGGAGAAAAGCAAAATATCATTATGATGTTATGCTTAAGAAGAAACAGACATATATAGATCGATTAAATAGTGAAATAGATAGACAGATGGAAGATTATAATAAGTTGTTTGAAAAATACAAGATGCTTGCTAAGCGCGCATTATTTTTTTTAGCAAAGCTAACGAGGTTGATTGGTCCCCTACCAGATTTTATTGTAAAGAAAAAGAAAAACCACTCAAAACATACTTTAAGTAAAACATACTTTAAGTAAGTGAAGACAAAGAGGCACAAAGGAGTGGGACAAAGCAACAAAACCCAAAATGTTAAAAAGAAACGAAACAACAAACACATATGCCAAGGTGCAAACTACAAGAACGACTCGAGAAAAGTCCCATGCAAAGAGAATTCAAAACCGATGGCCCTCTTTTGGATGCTAATCGATGATAGAAACACCCTAATAGAGTTTCTGTACAATGCTTAATGCAGGGGTAAAATTTTCCATTTCTCATTTTTAGGGTTAATCGTGGGTGTTTACTCAGATGCTTTCATCGCATATATTTGGATTAGTGTGGGTCTGATCCTCATACTGGGGTGCGTTGGAACCTTCCCAAAGTGGCCTTTATCTCGCTTTCTTCTCACTCTCTTCCTCTCGAAAAACTCAAGTATAACAGGAAGAGGTTTATTTCTGAAAGGTATAAGAAATCAGTCTTGTATGAATGTGATTGACTTGCATAACTGTAATATGAAACTTGTTTTACTTATGGATTTCATCGTTTTAGTTTTCTTATCTTTAGTCTAATTTCATCATGTTGCATAGAATAAATATGTCTCAAGCAAGCCAGTCCCTAGGTATCTTTTAAATAAATTTGTTAAGTTAAAGAAAGACTAAACGAAAAAAATCTTCGATTCTCAAAACATCACAACCAGTGAGACATTGTTTCCTCAATGATTTACAAGAAGTCTACATGCATTTCCCTCATTTTCACCTTGACTTTCTAGGTGATAAAAAGGATAAGTTAGTCAAAATCCAATCATATCACAAAAAATAATATATGGTCGTGATAGCCCTCTAGTTTAGGAATGAGCTTATCATTGGTTCCCTCCTGGTTATACCCCATAAGGATTAAGGCTTCCATTGCTCTACACTCACTTTTTCTGCTAGGTCACTTCAAAAGACAAAAACCACAACTTTGAAACTTTGAATGTTAATTAGATGTTTTGAAATAGAGTTATGATACAACATGTACTTTTTGTATTACTTGTAAACTTTGCTTATTATTAATAGAAAAACTTGTTTTTGATATATTAATTATTGTCTCACTTATTCTTAACAGAAAACATAGTTAGTGCATACGTCTGATCCTCTAGATGCTTTACGAGTCATTGAGATCAATGATATACCGCTTGCTGATATAGAAAAGGGACGGTCATCCCATGATGCCTCAACTTCGCGATTTCTAATAATCCTGAAGCGTAAGAGTAGCATAGGAACTATTACCTATTAAGGTTAACGTTTAGGACTTACAAAGAAATGACCTCCAATATGAAAGAATGGCTCAAGGAAAAGGAGAAAGAGCTTCAAGTGATGAAAAAGAAAACTAACATGGTTCAAGGTTTTGGTCTTTCAATCAAAGCTGTCATTGAGATAGCTAAGCTACATCAAAATGTAAATGATCATAAAGTAGACTTAATAAAGATCCAAGTTTATTTCTAGTCATTAGAGCTTATTGTGAGAGAAGACGAATTTGGTCTTCCTACTCCTATTCCTAATAGAATGACTGGATCTCAGTCCTTGGCGATTCAGGAGTTCCTTACTTTATTAAACCCACCTCCGGGATTAAGCAATGACATGATCTCAAAATGGAGAGGAAATGTTAAATTCGAATGTTTGCATTACTTTAGAAAGAAATGGGATGAGAAGGCATCTCAACGTATTAATGAATACAAAAGAAAATTTCAAAACTTAATCGTGAGAAATATGATCTTAACCAAAAGATTGAAGAGTTAAAGTGTATGGTTCATGCTTTGTGAGGAGCTAACAAGACTCTCCAAAGTACTTTGAAAAATTGGATTGACTCGATCGATGATGCGAATACTATTTAGAAAATGGAAAAGGAAAAATGGAAAAGGAAATCAAATACATTTTGGATCTTATTGTCCACCACATTACTGATCCTTTAATAGCCATGGATTTGGAGAAGATAGAATGTAGGCTCGAGCTTTAACAATGATTTTCTTCAGATAGACTTTTCTGTCATCTAATTTCTATACCTGTAATATTGTATGAATTATATAGTTATAAATTAACTTTCATTGGGATAAAGTTACCTCAAATGTGAAGCATGTAGCTTTAAATCAAATTGTCTGATTATCTTGCTTTTTATACTCTAAGCTACTGATGCCTAGGTCAACATTATGGTTGTTAAGATAACCGGAGATTCTACTAATTGAAATTATTATAATAGAATTTTCTTTCTCACAAAAGATTAAGAAACCCGTTCGATGGTTAATAATAGAGAATAAGAAATCTATCTGATAGTAATAGAAAACCAGAAATCCATATTGGATAATAATAGAAGATCAGAAATCCATACCAGATAACAATAAAAGATGACTAGAAATCCTTATCTAACAGTAACAGAAGAAGACTAGAAATCCATATCTGGCAATAATAGAAGAAGACCATAAATCTACATTTTGGCAATAATAGAAGAAGACTAGAAATTCACATTTCGAATATAATATAAGAAGACCAGAAATCCACATTCTGGTAATAATAGAAGAAGACAAGATGTTAACTTAAAAAATGAATCAACACCGTGAATTGAGTGTGAAAGCACCAACCCTGTTTATCAACACAAATAAAATAGAAAAAGCAATTGTAGATCGCAGAAAAGTAGAGGAATAAGAAGATTTTTATAGTGGTTCGGCCGTTAATGAAGCTTACATCCACTATATAACTTTCTATTAACTGACTACGGTTACAAGTGGAATCAAATTACAGTATGATTGAATCTTCTAAGTTAGATCAAGTCACAAGTATAGGAGTTCACTAGAGAATCATAGCGAACCCTTCGATGACTAGGGAGGAGAAGAGTGAAGAATAGTTTCTATAGAGTGTCCATAGCCTGTCTAGATGATCCTCTTTATATTGTAGATAGGTGAGTATTTAATGGGATTGGAGAGCTATTGGGCCAGGTTGCTTTACCAGAAGCCTATACTGGGATACGAAGACACCAAATTTTTTGTAGCAAACCGATTTATCCCGATGGATCGCTAGCAATCCATAGGGCATGGAGTGCTAGCGATCCATGTACTTAATGTATTTGTTAACCAAGTTTTTAACCCATCAGAATTCAATAGGAGTTAAAACATTCAGACTATGTCGGAATATCTCGAGACTCGACCAAAATAACCAAGTGAACAAGTCAATGGACCTCTAGAAAAATAAGTCAAGAATACACTAGGTAGATGGATCCGTAGCAATCCATACGAATCGCTAGCGATCCATAAGGATGCATTGCGAGTCAACCAAACGTCTTGATCATTATATACTATCTCTTCTAAGAATATTTTGGGAGAACTCATACAGAGTTGGATTGACTTGAAATTTTGGGAGAACACTTGGAAGACACAAAAGAAGGGACTGACCAAAAATGGACTTGATTAGATAAGGCTATATAGATCACTAACGACCTAAGTACATGGATCGCGAGCGTCCTAATTAGATGGATCGCTAGCGACCTAACTAGATGGATCGTCAAGGATCCATGTAGATTGGGCCCCACACTCTCAAATTTTTAGGTAGGACCAGACACCCTCTAGAGTGTACCTGAAATGTTTCATCTGATTTCAATAAGTTTGGAGCAAGTTATGGATATTTTATTAAACCAAATGATCCACGAAGACGGATGGTCAAACAAACTCCAATCAACTTGATATTTGGACAAGGCATTTAAATAGATAAAAGGAAGGAAACCCAAAAGAGTATACTTAAAAATAATTTAAGGGCATGGATCACTAGCGATCCATCACCCATGATCGCTACCGACCCATCATGTTTGCTCGACTCCCCTTCAAACTTTCTAAGCTCCTTTTAGACGCTGAATACATGCTTCTAGCAAAGCGGTTTTGGCACAAGTGCTTTCCTACCCCTATAAATTCAATCCTACCTACAACATAAAGAAGATCTTTTGGACTAGCTGCTGGATCTCTGTAGAGAATATTCTTCACTCTTCTCCTTCCATACAATAATCATCTAGGGATTCACTGTGATTCTCCAGTGAACTCTTGTACTTCTGACTCGATATAACTTAGAGGATTCAATCATATTGTAATCCGATTCAACTTGTAATAGCAGCCGGTTAATAAAAAGTTATAAAGTGGATGTAGGATTCATTAACAGCCGAACAACTATAAAAATCTTCTTGTCTCACTACTAATTCTTCTCTTTTCACATACATTTTCTATATTATTGCTCTATAAGAATAGGGATGGTGCTTGCACACTCAATTCAAGGTGTTGATCCATTTTTTAGTTAATGTTTTGGTGCTTTCATTGAAAATAAAGGTAGGTCTGGAACTTGAAGCTTGAATCTGAGATTTGGGAAAATTGAAGAGGCCTAACACTAGATCTAAAACTGGAGCAAGTCAACCAAAGCCTTGGGGCAGTCAGGAAGTATCCTCAAATTCTCACTAATCCAATTATGTAGATAGAGAAGAAATGGAAAGGCTGATGAAGGAGATGCGGGACAGAATCTTGGCTTGGAAACAAGAGATGATGGAGGGATACTTCCAAAGGACAGGACAACAAGGAATTGTAGAAAATGCAGGAATTCAGAACCTAGGAGATAATACTGGAGCCGCTAGAGTTGGATTAGAATAGGATGGAACGTTTTCTCCATGCCCATAGCAATCGATACTTAGAGGCAACACAGAGTCAACCTGGGAATCAACACTTATTATGAGATCAATATTGGAGCTAACATCGAAAGGGCCAATAATGGAGTGACCATTGAAACCCTAAGAACCGGTGACACGAGAGCTAATCTGAATACTAGAATACAACCGGCAGAGGAACATTTCTAGGGTTACCATAGAGGAGCGAAGGATAGAATGAGACTGGAAGAGTAAGGTAGAACACTAATGTGCAACCAGTAGAGTATGCGCCAGATTTCCTTTTCCAAGGAGGGGGCATAACATCACTTTAGGATGAAGAGCTTCATTGGATGGTGAAAATCAAATTGCTGAATTGTTAAGAAGGTTGGTTAGAGGAGGACCCACAGATTAGGATATGGGAGATGTAAATAGAAACCCGTTTACTGCTAGTATCTAAAAAGCAAGAAATCCTCCCGATTTCAAACATCCCGTGCTGGAAATGTACGATGGAGAGACCGATCCAATGATTCATTTGATGAGATATATTTGACATATGAAGGTTTTGGGTGCTTTTGGAGGAAGTAATGGGCCAGTGTATTCCCATTATACATGATGGATTTGGCAGCGATATGGTTTAGACAGCTGGAGAATGGGTCTATTGGCATGTAGATCGAGTTAGTATGTAGATTTTTAAGACAATTCCAAGTTCACGTCTCACAACCGAAGAATGTGATGGCATTGGAAAATGTGAAACAATGGCTTGGGGAGACCTTGAAAAGTTATTTGACAAGATTCAATGCAGCAGCCGCTACGGTCGATAAGCCAGACCCATCATTGATTTTGATGGCGGTAGTGTCTAGAGTCGCAAGCAAGACCGACTTCAGAGATGCACTTAAAAGGGATCCACCAATGGATCTTAATGAGTTTACTATGAAGCCCAGCGATATTTATGTCAAGAGGATGCTGAAGCTAGAGATCAAGATGAAGGCAGCGAAATTTTTGTTGCGGATGGCAAGCGATCCTCTGGAGCAGGATTTGAAAAAGACAAAGGGAAAAAAGAAGCTGATGATGATTCTAGAGAACTGAAACGACAATGGAAGGAGCCCAAATTCTCTTCCTACTCTAAGCTAACCGAAACTCTGAAAAGGGTATTCCTAGACAACTAGGGGGCAAATTTCTACCGAAAGCCTCTAAGAAAAGAGCCCACTGATTGAGAGAAAGGATCCAGAAAGTTTAGCATCTTCCATGAGCAGGCGGACATGAAACGAATGAGTGCCGACACCTTTATGATCTGATAGAAGAACTGGTTCGAAATAGCTAGCTGTTGTTGTACGTAAGGAATAAAGCTGCGATTGCACAACCGGAGCAGTCTCCACCCGCTGCAGATGCTTTAAGGAATGCCCAGGGATCTGGGCCAAGACAGATGATCCCATAACCGAGATGGATAGGAAGTTAGATCCGGCTGCTACTCTTTGCTTTGGTTTCTTTTTTGCACTTTTCTTTTCGTATGTTAGCAGTAAAAACAATAATGACCCCAGACCGCTTAGACGTATGCTAAATTGATTGGTTCCTAGTCATGCTTTGCGTCAGATATCTGGGATAACTGCTTAGGATAACAATTTCAGTCCGCTTGGATGTGCACAAAACCTAGATTGGTCCCTTACGCTCTGAGTCGGATGTCTGGGATATACATTCATGATTTTTGCTTATGTAATTTATGCTTGCTTGCTTTGATTTGAAATTATAATTTTGTAAAATCTGTATTTAATGTGGCGACAGATTTTAAATGCCATAGGGTCTCGATCGGAGAGATGAGACCGAAGTGCAAGATGCAAGTCCCCTTATCGAAGAGCGAGTGGATGAACTTGTGCAATATCGAAAGCCATAGAGTCCTGAATGGAGAGACGGGACCGGAGTGCAAGAAGTAAGTCCCCTCACCAGAAAGAGAGTGGATGGGCTTACTTAATTCCACTTAACTTAATGAGAAAATGATCCGGATAGATCATCCACCTGACCGAAATAACAAACGATCCGGAGAGATCGCCCCCTAAACTAAATGTTAAACGATCCAAGAGATCGCGTGTTAAACTTAAACGGTCCGGAGAGATCGAACGTTAAAACAGATTTGATTTTGTGAAAAGGATTTAAATGCCTTATAAATAGAATAAAAATGATAAATCCTGGACGAACACAGGATGACTTTGATATATGATGTGATATAATGTGATTTTGATATACAATGCGATGTAATTGGAGATATGTGATGTAATTGGAAGCATGTGATTTAATTAGAGATATGTGATGTAATGAATCCGATTGAAGTCGGAATGATTGTGATATATAATGGCACTTTGGCAGAATATAGAGTCTTAGGCTATAATAGGTTTGGAACTTGTGATTGGCAAGAGAATTCAAGAAACTAGATGATTTACTAAGGCTAATGCAGTTGGAAAAACTCAATTATCAAAGACTGGAGGCTGGTAATTGTTCTTAAGCAAAGCACACCTTTCATTCAAAAGGCAAAGTTTGGGAGGCAAGGGTTAATGGGGTTTTTAACCCATCAGAATTCGATAGGAGTTGAAACATTAATACTATGGTGGAATAACTCGAGACTCAACCAAAACAACCGAGTGAACAAATCAGGGGACCTTAAGAAAACTAAGTCGAAAATACACTAAGTAGGTGTACCACTAGCGATCCATTACCTATGGGTCACTACTATCCGTAAGGATGCACTATGAGTCATCCTAACCTCTTGCATCATCATGATATAATATCTCTTCTAAGAATACTTGCCAATTTTCATAGCATTCTAAACATTCTAGCTCGAGAATTAAAGACTCTTCTGATTCAAGCTATTTGATCAAAAATAGCTAACTTAAAATAGACCTAGAGAACTCATCATAGTCGATTGACTTGAAATTTTGGGAGAACACTTAGAAGACATAAAAGAAGGCACTCACCAAAAATGGGATTGATTGGATAAGGATAGATGGATCGCTAACGACCTAACTAGATGGATCAGCGATCCATCTAGATTGGGCCCCACAACCTTAAATTTTTAGGGTAGGTCCTAAACACCCTCTAGAGTGTACCTGCAAAGTTTCATCTAATTTCATTAAGTTTTGAGCGAGTTATGGATGATTCTTCTGAACCAGATGAACCATGAAAACAGATGATCAAACAAACTCAAATCAACTTGATATTTGGATAAGGCATTCAAATAGATAAAAGGAGGGCAACCCAAAAGGGTAGATTCAAAAATATTTTAAGGGGATAGACCGCCAACGATCCATCACCCATGGATCACCAGCGATCCATCACATTAGCTCGAGTTGCCTTCTAACTTTCTGAGCTCCTTTTTGACGCTGAATACAGGCTTCTAGCAAAGCGACTTTGGCCTAAGTGCTCTCCTACCCCTATAAACACAATCCTACCTACAACATAAAGAGAATCTTCTGGACTGGCTATTGGATCTCTGCAGAGAGTATTCTTCACTCTTCTTCTCCTATACAATAGTCATCTAGGGGTTCACTATGATTCTCCAATGAATTCCTGTACTTTTGACTCGATTTAACTTAGAGAATTCAATCTATTGTAATCCGATTCAACTTATAACAATAGTCAGTTAATAAAAAGTAAAAAATTGAATGTAGCCTTCATTAAAATCCGAACCACTGTAAAAATCTTTTTTGTCTATCTACTATTTTTACTCTTTTTACATTTATTTTCTATATTATTACTTTGTAAGAACAGTGTTGGTGCTTTCACACTCAATCCAGGTTGTTGATCCATTTTTGGGTTAATAGTATTTTTAGTTCATTTCACTTGGATTGTACTCCTTGCCTTATATAGATGCTCTTTGTGTAATTTCATAACAAGTTTCTTGATTTTGATGATGATTCATGTGTAGGTTGCATTGAACTATGACTGAAATTAGATGAATGCTCACTTCTCGAACTAACTTGCTTGGAATATCATGAAACTTGACTGCCATCACTAGAAAAAATATTGGTTCATGATGCAAGAAATTTGGAGCATCTATGAGCAATCCTTATGGATTGCTAGCAATCCATCCTCTTAGCCTATTTTTGCATCTTTCCTTTTAGGTCCTTCTGATGTGCACGTAAATGTGCATATTTTAACCACCATATTTATTCTGATTAATTTAAATAAATGATCATATTGGGAATTTTAACTTGTTTTAAACAAAATTCATATTGATTCCAAAGTATCACACATTCATCTTCGTCCAAGGGCATAATAGTCATTTTTGTGCATAAATTAACTTGAGAAAATATAATTAGAAATTTCTATACTATTTGATAGGAATTTGATTTCAATTACAAGTTGTTTCATGAAGAAGATATGCATGCAAAAAAGAACACAAAAGAATGAAGATGGAAATAATTGAAAGTGAAGATCATGGAGGACCCCACTTATCCACCTACCTTAATAAACAAATTAGAGGCTAATGCATATGTTTATGGAATTAATGGCTTCATGTACACTTAAATGATGATTAGTAGAAGCTAATGATTATTTGGCCTCCACACTTTCTCAAGGGCAGTTTGTGCATTCCTCAAATTATGGATTAGGGTTTCATGCTTGTATAAATAACCCATTATGTTCATGTAACCTCTCTTCCCTTAGTCCCTCTTAGATTAGTTTTTAGCTTAGAAAATAAAACAAAGCTCTTTTCTCTTCTTTTTCCGTGGCTACTTAGCCATTTATTTCATGTATTTTTTCTTTCTTTTATGCAATGTTAATTCTCTTTTATTTACATGTTTTTTCTCTTCTTATGTTTGTAATGTAAATTTACTTTCATGCAAGTAGAATAGTTCTAATTCTTGTTAATTAGCTCTCTTTTTCATTAAGCTTTCATTTTTCTTTCATTTTGCTTTCATGTTGTTAGCTACATTTGTTAATCAAATGACAAATATGAGAGGCTAAACCCTTCAATTTAGGAGTAATGAAGCTCTCTAATTATGTAGCTTCAACTATTTTTAAATTCATGCTCTCTTTTTATGCTTAATGATGATCAATGAAGTGTTTTATTTGCTGTTATTGCTTTGAATTTGATGGTCTATATTGTTGACACCAAATAGGCTATGCTTAAATAATCACTAACAAAAATGCCTCTTCATCAAAATATGATTATGGCAAAAGAAAGTGATTTAAAATTCAAATTTGATGGTCTATATTTCTAATCAATTGTTAATAGGGCATACTTAAAATAGATTTCATTTTCATTTTCTTTGTCAAGTTTCATGAAAGTTAGCGAGTGCTTTAAGGAATGTGTTATAGTTTGATGGCTTATGTTGGCTAACCAATAGCATAAATATGTCATACTTATGATAAACACATCAATTAAAACACTAATAACAATAAAAGAGAGATCATCATTTCATATATGTTGAACTACATGATCTAGAGAGTGGATTTATTCTCTAAATTGTCATTTAACTCTTATATTTGCATCTCTTTTCTTTTAGTTAGTTAGCTAATTTTTTAATTCTCTAACTTAACTTTCACTCGACTTTGGTATAATTTGATTAAATAGAATTTTTAAAATCATCAATTCCCTACGGATCGACTCGTATTTGCCACGTACTACAAGTGTACGCTATGCGCTTGCGGTTATTTTTATTTCGAAATTCGTTTGGCTATTTTCTAACTCGGTAAACATTTAGCAGTCCGAACAAATTTTTGACACCGTTGTCGGGAAGTTGTTTTGATTTTGATTTTCTATTCTTTGGATTGTTTTTGTTTGATTTTATTGTGTGTTTGTTTTGTGTGTGCATTTGCATTTTATTTCAAAAAAAATTGTGTTTGTGTGTTTGACTTTCTTTTTGGTGCCATTTTGTTTGTGTGCTTGTTGATTTTTTCACTTGCATATCCACATTTTAAAGAAAAAAAATTCTATTGCATCACAATTGCATCTACAGTTTTGCATCTACATTCTCTTTTGTGATTACATTTTCTTGCATTACTTTGCATTTATGAAAAAAAAACTGTGCAAGTGCACTGTTTTCACCTCCCCTCCGATCCTTCGATCGGACCTTGGTTCACTACTAACCACCAAAATACACTTCATCAGCAGCAACAAACCACACCAACCTATCATACATCATTCATCTGCTATCCACACTGCATAGCTACAGTTCATCCATCAACAGTTCATCCATCAACAGTTCATACCCAAACAGCCTTTCAATTGCTACATCTGCCTTCTTCCTCTACAAACTCCATTGATCATCCCATATACAACTTTCAATACTTTCCACTTATTCTTCCCATTGTCATAACACACCTCTGTTAACATCATCTTTGCCTCACTCTTCAACCACACTACTGCTATAATACCTTCAACTCAAATCTCCTACAACTGACCATCTTTCAGATTGCTGAACTAAAGACTGCACCTCACCTCTTCGACCATTTCACTTCTCATTCACTTCACCAAGCTTCAACCACCTCTGTTATCATCAGCTCCTGTCATAAATCTACACCACAACTTCACTGACGACAGTGTCAGCCGATAAAGTTCTACTGAGCAACCTCACATATGCCTTCACTCCTGACTGTCAGCAACTACCTTAACCAAAAACCTCACAATTCGATAACATACTGACCATCTGCAACCTGAAAACCAACTGCATTTCATCTCTACAGCATAGCCTCCTTCCTGCACATAAGCACCGCGGCCACAAACAACGCTTCTGACATCAAAACTTCAATTGCTAATGCCAGCATCTCCCCATTCCTCTACCACCTGAAACATCACTGCCAACACCAATATCCCACCCTGCTACCCAAAACATCTTCAACCGCGACCAAAGACATAATGTCAGTCATCACAACAACTCCATTATCCAAACCATTCTCTTTGCCAAATTCCTACACATCCACAAACCTCCATCAGTAACCTACAAAAACACTCCACAATCATCATCAACCCGCGATGTCACACACAACCACAAGCTTGCACTCGCAACTTAGCCATCTCCACCGATCTCCCTCCACAGCCCATTAAGCAACTGCAGCCATGACACTCCTCTCTCCTCTCAACCCATTCCATTCCAATCAGTGCCGCCACAACCCTGAATCACGAACTACCCAAAACCGTGAACTTCCTCCCAAAAATAGCGACTCACAACTACCCTCCGATCTCGTCGGACATCTTGCGATTGACTGACTTTGAACGAGGCTTTTGGGGATTTTTATTTAACAGATTTTGTAAGAATTGAGAATTAGGAGATTTTGTGAAAGAATTTGGGTGTTCAGTTAATTTTATTTCAAAAATGAAGACAATGAACTTTGTTTCATTTGTTTTATCTTAGTGGGCAAGGTATTCTTTAAAATAGGCTGGGTAATAACTTGAGTGAGTGTGGGTAACGAGTTCACCGAGTGAGAATTTAGGATCCGTTGGGTTGCATTTTATATATTGAGTTTTGTGTTTTCAACTTGCACTAACAAACATGAAGAAATAAAAGAAGAAGATTTATAATTCTTACCTGTTGCGACAGATAACAAAGGAGTTGAATTGTTCCCCATGCTTTTCTTATTACTCGAAACACAAAAACAAAATAAACTTGTTTTTTATTTTACATGTTAATTTCATTTTTCAAAATTGTATGTTTTTCACTAATACATACAACGAACGTGTTTTTGTATAGACGAAAACACAAAACTAAAAAACGACAAGCCACACATAACCTTAACTTTGGGTATTTTTATTTTTTATTTTTTCATTTTGTTTTTAGGTTGGTTTTATCATAAAAAAAAGAAGGTTAATTTTGTTTTGTTTCATTTTAGAGTTCTAGATTGCTTTGAGTTCCATCAATTTTGTTTTATGATAAAAAACCCAAATAAGTTTTGTTTTGCTTTGTTTGGAAATCTTTTGTTTTGTTTCCTTTGATTTCAATAGCTTTTTTGATTTTCCTTTGTTTAGTTTCTTCTTTGATATATCATTAAAATAAAATAAAAATTATATATATATATATATATTGGTTTTATTTCAGGTTGGCAAAGCAGAAATTCAGCAGAAGAAGACTTGCTTTGCTTGCTTTTTAAAAAAAATTGCTGCTTTGAAATAATTGCTCAATAATACTGCACACTCTAATATTATGCTTTCATCTCTAGTTTTAATCTGCATTATTGGTGCTTGCATTTTATAAAAAAACAAACAAAAATTTCAAAAATCCAAAAACAAAAACAAAAATGCATTCGTAGTTGCATTGTTAATACACATTTAATTTCTGTTTTGCATTTCATCTTAGAATTTGTTAATAATAACGGGTAGAAATCAATAACACTTAATTGTATATTGGCAAATTGTCTTCTTTGAACAATTTAATTTTTTGGTGTCTAGGCTACGGCAGAGCGATAATCAGTTATAAATATTATGGTGATTCGTAAATATTATACTGAATTGTTTCTCTGAAGTTACTTAAACCTTCGGCTGCATTGCTACGGTGATTCGTGGTGCACCGATAAATCCTGTTCATTACCTGGCTGAGAACTATCTTGCTTATCTAAGACAATGTGTGATTATACAATTTTGGTTAACTTAGGATAAATCATTTGTAATTAACCCCAGCATTCATTTTGTTGCATTAGTTCATGCATATTTAAAAAAAATTAAAATCCAAAATATTTTTTTTTTATAAATATTCCTTTTCCTTTGAAATCTTTTTCTTTGAAATTTCCAAAATCCAAAATTTTTAGAAAAACCAAAATCCAAAAAAAACAAAAGAAAAAAAAGCAAAAACAAAACAAAAATCAATTTCCTTTTGAAAAATAAAGTTTATTTATAAATATTTTTCCTTTATAAAAAAACAAAAAAACCAAAAACATTCTTGAAAATGTCTGAATTTCCATATTCACTTGAATTTTATAATAGTTGTGAAATATAATCCATATGATTTCACTCCAAATTCGTATGGATATTTCGACGACAACTATACTTTAAACAATTCGAATTTTGAACAACAAAGTTTTCAAAATGATGACCAACCCTCGAATCTCGAAAATAGCATTTCATCTTTACTCAAACTCTCTACACAACAAAATCAAATTATAAATGAGTTGTGTAATTCACATTTGTGCGATAATTCAGTCAATTTTTTTAAAATAATCAAAATTGGAAATCACTTCAAAATTCAAATGACTTCGAGTATAGCCCATGCCAATTCAATTTTGAACTCCAAAATGAATTTCAAAATCAAAAAAATGTGATCCAATTTTCAAATAATTTTGGCAACAGGAATAATCTCGATTATGATAAAAGTGAAATTTTTTGTTCTCAACAAATCCAAATCAAAAATTCTCTAGTTATAAGTAGCTATAAATTTAATTTTGTTGAGCAAATGAACGAAATTTACTATGATCACACAGATTCATTGTTTGAAACGTATATGAAACAACATGAAAAACAAAATCAAATTCCAATATGTGACGAGTCAAGTGATAATCCATCTTTTACCCAAATCGACGATTTTCAAATAATATCTTTTGGAACTGAAAATGAAATTCTTAACGAAGTTGTTGAAAGACGGTAATTGAGTTGGATTTCAATTCTTTTGAGGGCGTGGAATCAAATTTTAAATTCGATCTTCCTTTTCTCGATTTCGAAAGTTTGAATACAACAACTTTGGATTTTGAACTTGAGATACGCAATGAAGTTGTTGATAATCCAACAAAGGAAGACGATTTTAATGAACATGAATTTTTTGGACTTTTGGACGATGAGTTGTTAATTCGATGGGGAAGATTTAAATCATCACTTGGTTTTGAAATCAATAATTTTGAAGAATTTTTCAATGACAAACTTGAATTTCAATTTGGTGAAAATAAACTTGAATTTCAATCAATTGTTATATTTACCCCAAAAATCATCGAAAATAAATCAACTCGTACGATTTTCAATAAAACGACATTCGTTTTTCGAAATCAACATTCAATTTTGAAATCTTTTACGATTTGGTTTTCTATGCTTAAGCTGTGTCTCGCACACTTGGCGAGACAAATGAATCGGTCTTTGAAAGACCGTTTCATTTACTTTTTGACGATATACTTTCTGATGCCGTGTAAATACATTTCATTTTCATGTAAAAAATAATAAACATTGCTTTCATTTGGGTTGACTGTGGGGACACAGTCAAAATCAAGTGTGGGGGGAGACTCACCTTCTTTTTTTGATTTTTGATAGTTTATTTTACATTTTCTTTTCAAACCCCAAAACAAAAACAAAAACTTTTAAATTTTTTGTAAAGCATTTTGATTTATTTTTAAAGAAACACTATAGGATAAATATATGGTTTTGGTTTATTAAATTGAAATTATTGAAAATTTATTTGTCTTAACAAAAATAAAAATGAAGTTTGATTACAAATAACGATAGTTTAACTAATATGTAGGAAGGTTCATACATGATAATTATGAAATATATCCTAAACGAAAATCTTTGTTTTAAAAAGTGGCTGATTTAAAGTAAATGACATGACATTTTTTTTTGTCTTCTAAATTAAGTGGTGCTAAGATTATTGTGCAAAACTCTCTCTTTCAAAAAAAAGGACAAAAAACATATAAAAAAAACAGATATATATATATATATATATATATATATATATATGTAAATATTTTCTATTGACACCTACTGTAATGCCCCACCCTGATGCCCACCTTAGCAAAGAGAATTAACAAGTAATTCCGTCTACTAAAGCGGAGAATAGGACTGGTTAAGGGCGACCATTTATAATTATGTCTTAAACATCTATTGAATACGTCGATAAATGCAATATAATTTTTCCTTTCAACTAAAGTGGATCGACATACCCAGTAAATGCTTAGTCCAAAACTATAGGTGGATAACAGATCTATTAGAACGAAATACAATAACTAAATGTTACAGAACAATAATCAACATCATATGTATATGTATACACTGATACATGTTTAGTACAATACAATATGAATACAATAAAGGTGGTACTCGACCACACCATATACGTCGAATCAAATTTAAATACATCAGAGTATGCGGAAGAAATAAATTACTCAAGAGATAGATAAGCTAATGTCCAACATCAACTTCAAGCTAAGCTCAATAAATAATACCTGAAACAACTCGGTCTGACCCGAGTATAAATACAAGGGTCAGTCTAGCTACACAAATCAGTCAATATCAATAATATGAAGCAGAATGGATATAGTGACACTTCTTCTCGGATGAGGAGAAGGATTAGATAACTCATAGCTCAATACTTAAGTAACAAACGCTACCTAAGTGACTAAATACCTCGAAAGAGGTAACTCAATACTCAAATAAAACACAAATGCCTCATATCCTCGGTGATAACCCATAATGAACTCAAATCAACTCACATAAAAATCAAGCGAAAGTCAAATGGTTCGATGAACCATTACTCGAAAAAGGAGAAAACTCATCTCAATCACAAATAGAAGTCATGAAAGCAACAGAAGATAACTCCATAAGAATGTGAGATCTCAAACTCATAAGTAAGCCAAGACGGCTAAATCTCACACATACATCTCAATCTTAAAAGCACATGGAACTCGATACGAATTCAAACTCATAAAATATTAAACTCAGTAAAGAATTCGATGCATGTTCAAAACTCAGAAAATCTTAACACTAATGCGCCAAAAACGGCGAATTCAAAACTTAGAAAACCCGGATTGGCCATATCCCTGATTACAATGCCAAAGTAATGTTGCACGTGCTAAACTCAGACAGCCGAAGCCTTAGACAACGTCGCTAACACCTTCCAAAGCAGTTCGTCCTCATGACAAGGTTGCTGACACCTTTCCAAGCCATTTTGTCTGGCCTAACAAGGTTGTTAACACCTCCCAAAGCAGTTCGTCCTGATGACAAGATCGCTAACACCTCTCAAAGTAGTTCTGCTAGGTAAACATCGTGAATGTGTCACAAACTCACGGATAGAAACCCAAAAAGTATTAACGTGTGTCCCATACCACACGTTCGCACTTAACGGTTTACCAGCCGCTAGTCGATGCCACACTAGGAACATCATAAAACTCAGAAAATCATATCCCGACTCGTCTCATTGGCAAGTGATAAAAAGACACCATACTTGTCTCATCTCATCTACAAGTATTAAATAGCATCGTAACTTGTTTCATCTCCTCGACAAGTGAAAACATCGTGGTGGTTCCTCATAAATCATAAACCTCAAAATATGAAATCATATACTCAAGACTTGTCTTATATCACTGGCAAGTAAATAAAACATCATGATGGTTCTCATCGACCATACTCCTACATAGGAGATCTTTAACCATAATACTTGCCAAATATTGGCCATCTTAAATAATTCCAATAAATAGGAATTATAAAACTCAAAATACGCCATAAAATGGCAAAACATCTCAGAATCAATAATCTCAAATAGCTTCGATCATACAAGTCCGAAATTAACCGAGATAGTAAACGCACATGTCCCATACCACGTGTTTTACTAAATCGTTCAATTCTCTTTCTCAAACGTTCAAATAGTGTAAAAGTGTATGTTTTATATATAACAGTTTACTAGAGAAAGCAAGGTTCTAAAACTTTTTACCAAAACGATTAATAAAACCAATATTTGAAATTCCTTTATTATAGGAAATAAATAGATTTTATATTAGAAAAATAATTTTAAAATACTATATAATAATAATTTTAAATTTCCATTTATTTCAAAAATCACTTCAAAAATGGTTTAGTGAAAACGTGCTCGAAAACAATAAAAAACTAGAAAGATAACTCAAGACCGATATATTGAGTTCAATACGAATTCAATTCAAATTTAACCATAAATCAATTCAAATCTATTTAAATTTGAATTTCAAATTCTTAAAATATAGATAGCCTATTGATAGGCATCATAGCTCTCAAAACACTTCAAAACAATATCAAAATCGAATAAGAATGAGAGAAAAAATAAACTAATACTATTCTCGGGTCAATAATTGTTATTGCTGTCGTTTTGCTCTCGAAACAGCGACACACAGACACAGTATTGACCAAGAAAACCTCAAAACTTCAAGAAACACATCAAAATTTCAAGAAACACAAAACATGAAACTTTTAGTATAAAGTTTAAGCTTTCCAGAACATCTAAGATTATTGAATTTGGATAGGAAATGAAAAAGTTACGATAAAAATAGTTCAAGGGTCTTAATTGCAATACCTCTGTCATTTTGGTATCGGGATAACAAAAATCAAGCACGTTTTTGACCAAAGTAACATCAAAATTCAAGAAAGCTCAAAACATGAATCTTATTGCACATCATTTTTGTTTTCCAGAGCATCCAAAATTATCAAATTCCGATCCAAAACGAGAATGTTATGGCCAATTATAGTTTTAGGTTTCAATTCTAAAAATCAACAGAGCGGAGCATGTATCTCAGTTTCAAACCCATTTCGACCCTTTAATCATAGAATTTGCAAAAACTTGAAACATTAAAGTTGTAACACCAAGTTTAAGATTTTCAGAAATTTAAATGATATCAGAATCCAATAAGAAATGAGAAAGTTATGCTTAAATTACTAACAATATTTAGCACAGAAATTTGGCAGGGCAGAAACTATTACTCTGTTAAAAATCCGATTTTGACCAAGAAATCTTCTTCAAAATATGAGAAAGTAATTAAAACAAAAGTTCTTCCTTAAAGAATTATCTTTCTACTTCAAAAAGATTCAACATAATTGGAATTATAAATCAAAAGTTATGTCCATTTTACTCTCAGGTATTAACTCAAAATTTTTATATGGCAGTGCTATAACATTAGTTTCAAACTCAATTTCAACCAATTTAGCAGCATAATTTCAAAATATGATTAAAAGAAAACTTGTATCTAATTGAAAGAAATTTCTACCATAAAAATATTGAGTCAATTTGCTATAACATTATCTTTTTTTACTGCAGAAACTTTTTTTAACAATTTTCCAGCAAACAATAACACAAAATAATCACACAAGTTTTCAACCAAATTGCATATAATTAAATCAGCAATCATTCAAACAATAATGTGCAGCAAACACGTATTTAGATGTGAGCGATTAGCTCACCTTTATCCTTTAATTCAACAATCGAGATGATCAATTCAGCCCAAATTTCCAAACTAGCAAACCCTAAACAAAAATTAGTCCAAAATATACCCAAAAGCCCTAATTTAGTTTACTGTAAATTGGAAATTCAAATCATAATTGAGATGTATTTAAGATAGAGATGATTACCTGCACAAATAAGCTCCTAAAGATGTCTAAATTTACCATGAATTTAAGAAGAGATTTGATTTTTTCTTCTTCTTGGTTTTGAAAGAGGAATAGTTTTTCTTCTTCTGTTTGTTTTCTGGTAAAAATGTACGCACCACTGTTTTTGAGAAAGAGGAAGCTTTCTCATTACTTTATTGGTTAAAGAACAAATGGTATTGACCCAAAATTATTAATTAGCCTAAAAATCTAATTAACACTAAATTTACCTTAACACTCTCATATTTACATAATACAACATATGTGTATTTACATGATTTCATCTCTACAAATTGTACAAACATATTTTTATGTTTCACAAACATTTTTTTTACAAAAAATAAACAGATAATTTATTTATAAAAATATTTTTCATTATTAAAAACTCTTATTTTTCTTAAATACACAATTTACACAATAATTCATATAAAACTCTATTTTAACTCCAAAAATTACATAAAAATTATTTTCTTGTGCAATGAAATATAACAAACCATTTTTTCAACATTTTACAACCAAAATTTGTTTTTAAACCAATTTTTCCATTTTTAATTATAGTATCCCACTTATTAAATGAAATTCTTCTTTTAAAAATATATAAAAGAAACATTTGGCAATAATTATCAAAATTATTGCATTTCCTTATATTAAAATCACGATTAGCTCATTTTAACTTAATTAACCAAGGAAAGTTTCAAAACTTTATTTTTCACATTTTATTCCCCAAAATCCATTGTTTATTCCAAATAAATAATTTAAAATCTCCAATTTATTCTTAATTCACAATATTAAATTATAACTACCATTATAATTTAATATTTACAAGTAATTGCCAAAACCAGGGTTGTTACACCTACGGTCGACATGTGTACACATTTGTGTGTACATTTACCATGCTCTGTACCTTTCACACGTAAGCCCAAAAGGCAGTGCACAATCGATATATCTGGCCTCAGTTTATCTGAGCTAGGTGGATGTATGAAAATTCTTTTATTAATAATGCCTATAGTCGATAGGTGTTCACACTCGTATGTTCACTCGCCATGCTCTATATTCCCCTCACATAAGTCTGTAAGGCAGTACATGGGTAATATATCCGGTCTCAGTTTATCTGAGTTAGGCATATGTAAATATTGTTAATATCAATAAAATTTTCAAAAAAATAAGAGAGAGTAAACAAATGAAATCCAAGCACTATTTTAACTTATTTGATTTGACTTGTTATTGAAAAGAAATGAATATACCATTTTGATAAACTTTGATCATCAACTAAGGATCCAATTCATAGTTACACTACGAATCAGCCGGAACAACGAGTTAAACTATAGTCTATTTGCTTTGATAACTTGATTTGAAAATTTTGACGAGTAAATGACTAAAAATTTTCAAGATAATAACCAAAACCTATATTTAACTTATTCGTGTCAATTTAAAAACAAATCCTTCATTTGTAAATATTTTCAAAAACTCGCATTCATCTCTTTGTAAATAATCTTGCATTTTTTTAATATTTTCATCATGCTTTTCGATTTTTTGGGTAGTATTCGCTGAAAACCCTTACGAGACAACACTCGTCCTACTGGGGACACCCAGAGGTTTAACGGCTTGTTGCATACGCTCAATGCAATCGTGCTTCTCACGAAAATGGATTTATCTTAGTTTTAGTTTATTCGAGAACGAATAAAAAGATAAGTGTGGGTTATTTGATGTGCACGTAAATATGCATATTTTTACCACCATATTTATTCTAATTAATTTAAATAAATGATCATATTGAGTATTTTAACTTGTTTTAACCAAAATCCATATTGATTCCAAATTGTCACATATTCATCTTCATTCAAGGGCAAAATAGTTATTTTTGTGCATAAATTAACTTGAGAAAATTTAATTAGAAATTTCCATACTATTTTATAGGAATTTGAATTCAATTACAAGTTGTTTCATGAAGTAGATATGCATGCACAAAAAGAACACAAAGGAATGAAGATGGAAATAATTCAAAGTGAAGATCATGGAGGACCCCACCTACCCACCTACCTTAATAAACAAATTAGAGGCTAATTGACATGTTTATGGAATTAATGGCTTCATGTATACTTAAAAAATGATTAGTAGAAGCTAATGATTACTTGGCCTCCTCACTTTCTCAAGAGTAGTTTGGGCATTTCCCAAATTATGGATTAGAGTTTCATGCTTGTATAAGTAACCTATTATTTTCATGTAACCACTCTTCCCTTGGTCTCTCTTAGATTAGTTTTTAGCTTAGAAAATAAAACAAAGCTCTTCTCTCTTCTTTTTCTATAGCTACTTAGCCATTTTATTTCATGTAATTTTTCTTTCTTTTATGCAATCTTAATTCTCTGTTATTTACATGCTTCTTCTCTTCTTATGTTTTTAGTGTAGATTTACTTTCATGCAACTAGAATAGTTTTAATTCTTGTTAACTAGCTCTCATTTTCATTAAGCTTTCTTTTTTCTTTCATTTTGCTTTCATGTTGTTAGCTACATTTGTTAATCAAATGACAAATATGAGAGGCTAAACCCCTTCAATTAAGGGGTAATGAAGCTCTTTAATTATGTAGCTTCAACTATTTGTTAATTCATGCTCTCTTTTTATGCTTAATGATGATCAATGAAGTGTTTTATTTGTTGTTATTACTTTGAATTTGATAGCCTGTACTGTTGACACCAAATAGGCTATGTTTAAACAATCACTAACACAAATTCCTCTTAATCAAAATATGATTATGGTAAAAGAAAGTGATTTGAAATTCAAATTTTATGGTCTATATTTCTAATCAATAGTTAATAGGCCATACTTAAAATAGATTTCATTTTCATTTTCTTTGTCAAATTTCAGGAAAGTTAGTAAGTGCTCTAAGGGATGTGTTATAGTTAGATGGCTTATGTTGGCTAATCAATAGCACAAATATGACATACTTATGATAAGCACATCAATTAAAGCACTAATGACCATAAAGAGAGATAATGATTTCATATATGTTGAACTATATGATCTAGAGAGTGGATTTATTCTCTAAATTGTCATTTAAATCTTATATTTGGATCTCTTTTCTTTTAGTTAGTTAGTTAATTTTCTAATTCTCTAGCTTAACATTCACGCTACTTTGGTATAATTTGAAAGAATAGAATTTTTAATCATCAATTCCCAATGGACCGACCCGTATTCGCCACATACTACAAGTGTACGCTGTGCGCTTGCAGTTATTTTTATTTTGAAATTCGTTCGGCTATTTTTTAACTCGATAGACATTTAGCCGTCCAAACACCTTCTTACCTTCTTCTTTTGGTTGATTCTTGAGTTATTTTGACTTGACGTGGATGTTCTAATTCGCGTTGAATTTCATTGGGTTAAAAACCCGGTTAATATTTGCCTCCCAGATTATGCCTTTATTGGAAACAAGGTGTGCTCTAGAAGTAACTGTTTTTGAGTTCCCATTTCGTAAAGTTTAATTGACCGTATTGAGGCTACCATGCGAATTTGGCTTTGAGTATTCAACCGGCTGTTGAGTTTTCAATATGAACCGTTGTTGCTCATAACAATAAACCAATTTCAATCTCATAACTTTCCAAATGCTTGCAAACAACACTTGGATCATGTTTGGTGAGTTTAGGAAAAATTGACTACAACTTGATGGATTGCTAGCGATCCATAGTCCATAGATCGGTAGCGATCCAAGGACTGAGCAAAAATTTTCATTCAATCTCCTATTTAACTTTGTATGAGCCAACCTTCCATCATTTCACATTTTCCTTTGCGAACCGAGCTAATCTCTCTACAACCCGATTCAAATGCGACCAAACACTATGCTCGCTCACGCCATCGTCATCGTCGATCTCCATAGTCGAAGATTCGTAATACTGACCCTACCTACCCTCCCAGCCACTTTGAGCTAATTTCAAGCACCTGAATCACTGCCCACCTAAATCGCTGCCGAGCTAGCCTACTTTGGATCGCTAGATTGGCCGTGTTTTCCTTATGACTTGAAGTTGGTAATGTGAATTTTGGCATAGTACCTGCATTGGTGGTGACATTATGTTGGTAACAGATGCAGTGGAAATTCAAACTGACCGTGTCTTTGTAGAATAAGATAGTAAACCGGGTCTTGAATTCTTCATGGAACGAAGCCCAGGTTTTGAGCTCGTGTTGGACACGTTTTGCTATCTTCATCTATAGAGTCAGAATTAACCTGCGTCAAGTTTCACTGTTGATCCCGACACTTCATCTTGCAAATTTATATTGGTTTTTTAGGAGGTGATAATAGCTTAGGGTAGGATCTCGTATGCATCTCATGTTGTTATCACTTTCCAGAGAACTGAATATCGACTTATGCCAAGAATTTATTCGAAGTCTGATCTATCGTTATATAGTTGCTCACTTTGGATTGGTAATGTCATTGCATAGTCGGTGTACCTGGAATAGGAAGAGCTTTCCATGTTGCTTCTGATAGCGGATCCATTATCGATCGTTGATCGATAACGAGTAAGTGTAGGAGGAATAAGTTTAATGAATGAAACGAAAAGCTTTTTCCTTTCTTCACTACAAGTGAACTATCTACACATGATAGAGTGCTTGTTGTACTTAGGACATCGAGCCTATTTTACATAGATAACGCATCGCATTTTCCCCAATCAACGCTTGAAATTCGATGAGTTGGCATAAGTCAATGTTTTTTCAGAATTCAAGTGTTAAGCGTAGGGGTACTTCTAGTTATAAATAGAATTACCTAACTACGTTAAATACAAGTTTTGTTATATAGAACGAAGCACCTATCATTCCATCGTAAATCTAGTGGAGGAAGTCCCGCACCGCGGAGGCTGAACCAATATCAGCTATGCCTTCACAAACGGTTTTAGCAACGCCTACTTCTTTGGCACCACTGGCTGAATATGGTCAATTGATTCAAGTTGGTTCGATTATAGATCGAACTCCTCCAAACTTTAGAGTTCTACTCAAATCTCAGGAGAGAGCTTCCACCGTAATTTCTGCTAAAGTCCTGCATAACATTTGTTTACATCATGGCATCTTAGATGATGACGTACACCTTCCATTGAAAAATGAGTTTGCACATACCACCTTCGGGATACACCGCCTGCCACCAATACGTGTGCTTGAATGGAGCAGTTCCCTCCTTCAATTCTTTCTTGAGAGAGGCTCTTCTAAACTTGGGAATTGCTCCATTTTAGATTCACCCCAACGAATACGTGATTTTGACTTGTCTTCATATTTTATTCATGTGGAAATTCAATCGTGCCCCAAGCTTCGATGACTTAAGATATTTCCTCTCATTCAAGAAGAGAGACAAATGTATGTCTCTTGTGATCATCGAGGCCCAAAGAAAATACAAAATTATGCTACAGATTCAGAGTAATTTGTTCTAGTTCAATACCTAATATTTTTTCGTTAGGTGTCCTAAGGGATTTAATCGCTTTGAACGATGGGGTAAGTCTTCGTTTACACGTTGCGATTTAATACGATGGTGCAGGATTTTTAATAGATTAGATACTCCTTGTAGTTATTCTGAAGCTAAACAAAAATCCATCACTTAACATCATGTTCCATACTCTGAAGGCCATAGACGCTAGAGAGATATCGATCAAGTATTTGCTAACGGATGAGAATTTGCTTCGGTACGGGTTGTTACATCCCGAGAGATCTGCCATCACTGTTGAAGTTCCATCTCCTTCCCATTGTAGGATTCGAACATGCTCCACTTCTTTATTGTACGACTCTGAAGAGGGCAATCTACCAAAAGGAGAAGGTCCATCCGGTTGATCAACTGAAGAAATTCATGAAGGAAAAGGCATTACGACTTAAGCTAGTTTCCTGGTTAGGATGCCCCCTATCCTAGAGGAGGGGGAAGAGGAGTTTAATTAATGTGAGGCAAGGCTGTGGTGATCGCATAAAAGGAGGAGGGTGAAATTGATAGTAGTATTAGTTATAATTCCTCCTCTAATGATAAGGAATTTGATGGAAGTTCCCGTGAAGGAAAATGCGAGAATGAGTCCTATTCTCCTGGATTCACCTCCCCAAGAGGTTATTGCTAAAGATGCTCCCTCAGCAATTGAGCGTCTTCTTGGTTCTCCGCCTAAGGAAACCGATATCAACTTTGGGGACTTGGGCAACGTTTGTGTAAACATCGATAAACTCATGGGAGTTGATTTCCAGTTCGAGGGATTGTCTTTCCACCCCGGTCATGCTTTATCTAGAGTTAGCCTGGCTTCTATTATAGTGGCTTACCGATTCGGTATGTGAAGTCATTTTAGGCCACTTATGACACATTACACATTTCACTAGAGTCATGTACACTTACATATGCATTATTTGAGTTCATTTTCTATCTTTGAAGTTCTTTATTCATTTTTTATATCAGATATTATGGGAGGCCATGGACTTTATGAGGATATTGAACAATTTGCAGACGCATAACATGGGTCGAGGTGGAATTCAAGCCGCCATCAGCCTCGAGAAACTAAGGAAAAGTGAAGGAGGAGAAAAGATTAAAAGCCGAAGTTCATCATCAGGATGACAGGGACCAAGACAAAGTTTATAGGAGTGGTTACGAGAAGAGGAAAACTCTTGATGATTAGGAAGAACTATCCAAGAAATTGATGGTACCTCGTTGTTCTTATCCTTTTGACCACTAAGCATTTGCTTCGGCTTTAGTCTCTGTTGGAATTGAAATTTCAACTTCTACTGTTCAAGTCTCCACATGAACCCAAACTCCATCAAATAATGTAGCACTTGCTACTGGTTCTTCACACCCTTATAGGAGGCTAGGTTATATTCTCCTGTTAGGTCCCCTTAAGCTCAAAGACACACTCTCCATATGGTTTCGGAAGGGAGTTAAATTTGATCATCGCTTGCGTCCGATCAGTAAGGATTCTTATATCCCCCATCTCCAACGATTTAGAGCGATTTGGAACAAGATGAAGGACAAAAGAAATTATGTAAACAACCGGCGAACATGAACCGTAACAACTACCAAGAGATCCTTTCTTTTGAGTTCAAAAAGGATGATTACAAGGGGATATTAACATAATATCAAAATTAAGCAAATGACGAAGGAGAGGAATGCTACAATTCAGGAGAGTAAGAGAAATGCTAGTTTGCCGAAGGAATTGAAAGAGGCCTAAACAAAAATTGAGATCATGTTTAGAGACGAAATCAAGAAGGCCTACGATGATGAGGTTAAGCTGAAAAAGGAGCTTGAAATTCGAGATGAGATCATCGAAGCTCAAAAGAGAACTATTTCTGGTCATGATAAAGCCGTCAAAGCTCATAAATAGACAATTTTGATCATGCGGGAATGGTGAAATCCCATGACAAGTCCATTTCTGACCAGGCCCAAATGATTACTTCGCTTCAGGAAAGAGTCACGCAACTTAACATCGAAAAGACCCAAGTTGAAGTTGAGAAGTTAGCTGCAATGGTGAACTACTTAGAGTTGTAGGATACCTTCGGAAGGAAGATGGAGAAGATGGAAAAGATGGATGACACCATCTTGAATTTCTACATCAACTCCTTGTTGCATCGGGGCAGCCTCAGCTATTTGGGCCCCAAATTCCCGCATACTCTTGCTGTAATTTGGAAAGAAGTTCCGGACCATTTTCAATAAACTGATGGAGTATACAGTGAGCAAGAGTTGGAGGATGCCTATCTCAATGAAGAGTCGAAGAAGGATTTGGTAGAGGGTCTAGAGACTATTCAAATTGAGAGGGAGCGAGAGGCCGCCGATGCTACTACAACTGCAACTGCTAAAGCGCTGTCAGAGCCTTTCAGTTTGAGTCCCGGCGAATCATCAAAGCAGCCTCGTGATCAATTGGGAACTATTCTGGGTTCAACCGGTATTGCTTTGTTGTCCACCCCTTCAGCAGTTGTTTTGGAAGCCTTGGGTGGTCCTAGAACTTCACTAAAGATCGTGCAGCCATCCAAAGATGGAGACGGTGCGGAGTATGAAACTGAAATTCTCGCTAACACTTTTAATGCAGGTAACCTTCTTGTTTCTCCCAAGTTTGAGAATTTTTAGCTCATGCCACAAGAACAAGACGAATTGAATGCTTTCATTTTTGATCTTATAGTTTGTCTTCTTTGCCTATCAAATTGCTAATTTCTTTAGTCCTGAGGCTTGCTGCTATTTCGATTGCTTCGATGCCTATTTCTGTAGCTGCTTTGATCACCACACATGTGTCTGGCTCATAACTAGGGTCAGAATCCAAGAAGATTACTGCATTGCATGGACTGGACGACCCTTCTATATCTTTGGAGCGTGATTTAACAATAGCTAACACTCGAGAGAAGACAGATCAAGTGAGCCAGTTAAGTAAAACTGAGCAACAGATGGTGGTAGTTAAGAGGGAAAAGATTGAGGAGAAAAAGTCTTCAAGGATCTCCCCTAAGTTTCGGAAGCACAAGACCAAGGAGGAGTCTTTCGAGGGGGTCGAAGAATAAGGAGGAGACATTGGCATGGAGGTGATAATTGATATTTCTGGCAGTGATACAAATCCTAGTGGGGATGCTGAGAAGAAGAAACTTCAAACCAAAGGTAGGAAGGGAAGTGGTGGAAAGAAACCCTGACAAGCTCGAGTGACAGTGGAGCCGTATACCGAAACATTCTAATTTATTTGATATGAATTTTGTATAAGTGTAAAGTCTACACTTATTGCTTTTGTTGTTGTAGCATTTGTATTTTTCTTTTTGTTAGCCGATATTGTATGGGTACGGCCCCCACATTTTGACTTTGTATAGAAAACGCTATAAGCAATGAAAAGAATAATGTTTCTACTGTCATCTCTTCTGTGTTCTTCCTAATTTATCATGTACTTAGCTGTTTTTATACTACTTATGTGTGCACATGGCACGATTCCTTGTTCTGCAATTTCTATACTTTACATTGTTATGCCGTATTTCATTGTATATGATGCCTTTATTTTCATGATTTGATGCATTATGTATGCATTTTTTAACTTTATAACTAGATCCGTTGTGATTGTTAAAATTCTATGTTTGGAGAAACGAGCTTGTGGAATAGTTTTCCTTTCAACTAAATGTTGGTACATGTGTGCCCCTTACTTCCTACAGCTGTTTTCTCCGAGCACTTGATAAATGATGGTTGATCGAGGATTCCTCGGATGTTTGTAATCGAATCTACTTTGCAGTTCCAATCTTTGGAAACTTGTGACTCGAGTGTCTGATTCCAGAGATTTTGTTGGTCAACGATCGGGATTCATTGCCGATTTCTAGTTGTGCAATATTGCTAGATTTATGTCAATTACCTTTGATGATAGGAGTAGATTTTGTTTGTACTGCAATAGATGAGTTTTCTAGTATTGCTAGGAAAAATACCGATACTTACAAGATCTTAATAGTTTGCTGATGGTGTAGGAGCAACATCAAATAGTGCTTGTGCAGAATGCATGGCTTTTAAAAGTGCATGATATACGAAATGCATGGCTTATGGGATCGATACGATTTTCCGATCCAAATGATTTGGAACTTCTTGATGTTTCCAATCTTCGGTTAATGTGAGGAGTTCATACTTCGAGAGCGGTTCCATGGATCAAGAATTGATGTGCGGCTTATGGGTGTGCGTGAATTAAGTAATTATATTTGCTTGGGCATGATTTCACAACCCAAGAAGTGGTGCACGTCATATGAAATATGTGGCTTTGGTTTGGTCCTACCTGGTATTGCCGGAACAACACCGGTTCTTATGAGGCGAGGTTCAAGTTCCGTCGATCCAACGGTTTGAGTCGATTTGCTTCTATCAACTCGATGAGTAGATGTGGAATGCTTGAGCGTGATTCCACTATCTCAAGCAGCGATTGGATGGTTCGACCCTATCGCTCAATAGGTTACTTTTATGAACACGGTTTTATTGGTTCAAAAAGAAAAGCAATTTTATTAATAAAATTTGGGCAAGTTCTACCTATTTACATTGCCTCCGGTATTCCAAGGTGGCTTATTTGTGAAAAATAGGAAATACATATGATAGTTTTCGATAAAGTAACGACGCGGTAATTCGTTGTTCCAAGCTCTAGGAATTCAGGTTCTATTAACGGTTGCTAGCTTGAATGTGCCATCCCCTAGCTTCTAGCTGATCACATAGGGCCTTTCCCAGTTTGTTTCAATTTTTTTGGTACAAGATAGACCCATTTGAGGACAAGGCCTCCCACTTCGAAAATATGGCTACAGACTATGGAATTGAAATATCGTCCGACTCTTTTCTGGTGAGCAGCAGTCCTTAACTCGGCATCTTCCCTCTTCTCATTGACCATATTAAGCAACTCAAGTAGGAGTTGCTCTTTTTGCCTTTTATTGAAGTTTTTCCTTCGATGAGAGGGGACTTCTAGCTCAACTAGGATCATTGCTTTTGAAACATATGCCAGAACGAACAAGGAGTGTCTGGTTGCAATTTGTGTGTTGTCCTGTCAGCTCATAGCGCGACTGGAAGTTCATAAACCCAATTTCCTTTGTATTTAGCTACCTGTTTTTTGATGGTAGACTTGATGATCTAGCTCGCTTCTTCCACTTGCCCATTTTCCTATTTAAGTGCAACAACGAAAAAGCTTTTCTTGATTTGGAAGTGTTTGCAAAAGTCTTTGAACTCAGCTTTTTCAAATTGAGTCTTGTTACCCGTGATGATTTATGGCACTCCATATATGTAAATAATGTTTTCAGTAACAAAATTAATAGCTTTCTTTGTGGTAATAGTGGCCAGCGGTTCCGCTTCGGCCCATTTGTTGAAATAGTCAATAACAACAATAGCATATTTGGCTCCTTCTTTGGCCATTGGTTATATATCAAGTAGATGGATTCCCCAGATCACGAATGGCCATGGCCTGACCATCTGCGTTAGCTCTGTCTAAGGAGTTCTTTTGATCTTGTCGAATCTTTGGGATTGGCCGCACTGTCTAGCATAATCTGCTGCATCGTGGTTTACCGTTGGCCAAAAGTACCTATATTGAAGAACTTTCTTTGCTAGGGTTTTCCTTCTAGTACGATCTCCACAGTTGCCTTCATGACTTCCCTAAGGATTCTTTGGGCTTCGTCGTTGGTCACACACCAAAGTAAGGGGGTAAAGAATCCCCTTCATTAGAGCATCCCACCCTGTACTACAAACCATGGTGCCTTTCGAAGGAGCTTTTCCCATAGATTCTTGTCTACGGGGAGTGTTCCTTTGAGTAGGTAGTCTTTAATTGGTGTCATCCACAATTTTGGTTCTTCGGTTGTTTCAAAAATCCAATCGATATTCATCTCTCTTATGCTTGGAGCAGTCAAAGGTTCAACTTGGGCTAGCCCCAATGACCAAGCTTTTGTGAAACTGGCCAATTTGGCTGGATAGTTCGCCTCCGTGTTTTATTCCCCCGGGATATGAGTTATGGTGTAATTTTCAATGTCATTCAGCAGTTCCTACAGTTTAGATAGACATGGGGTGAGGTTCTCTCCCCAAGCTTGGTATTTTCCTTTCACCCGAAAGACGATTAGTTGAGAGTTGTTATAGATGTGCATGGACTTCATCCCGAGTTCCTTCACAACTTTCAACCTAGCTTTCAATGCTTTATATTCCACTTTGTTATTTGTTGTAGAGAATTCCATGCATAAGGAAAAGCAAATGGATCGTCCTTCGTGAGTTTCGAGCACTACTCCTGTCCATGAGCAGAAGTTGTTAGATGCACCATCAACGAATAACTTCCAACGTGTGCCACTTATAGATTAATTTCTTCTCCTTTATCTCATATCGTAAACTCGCCAATGAAGTCTACCAGCGCCTGCCTGTTGATCGCCCTTCGAGGATGGTAAGTGATTTTATATCGACTCAATTCGATGTTCACTTTGATAAGTCGTCTAAAGGTTTTGAGGCAGTACAATATTTGCTTCAAGGATTGATCAATCAGCACTTTTATCGGGTGTGCCTGGAAGTATGGTTAACTTTCTGGATGCAATCAAAAGATAATATGCTAACTTTCAAATTTTGGATAGTTCTCCTCGGCTCGAGTGAATTGTTTACTGATGTAATATACGAATCATTGGATCTTAGCTTCTTCCTTTATGAGCTCGACATTTAACGCATGAGGCGAGACGGCTAAGTAGACAAACAAGTCTTCTCAGTCTACTGGCTTTGATAGGATTGTCGGGGTTTCCATATGTTGCAACAGCACTTCGAACGCAGTTTTACAAGCTTGATTCCATTTGAAGTTCTTCTTTCCCTTCTTTAGCACGTCAAAGAATGGTATACATTTGTCGGTTGCTTTTGAGATAAACCGGCTTAGTGCTGCAACTTTTTCATTCAAGCTTTGTTGCTCCTTCTTGTTCCTCGGGCCTCGACTTCCCGTAAAGCGGCAGTTTGTTTAGGATTTGCTTCAATGCCTCTGGCGCTTATAATGAATCCCAACAACTTTCTAGAGGCTACCCGAAGTAACACTTAAGTGGGTTGAGTTTTATTCCATATTTGTGGAGTATTTCAAACATTTCGATGATATTATCCAAGTGATTTGTTGCTATGTACGATTTAACCAATATATCGTCCACATAAACTTCCATAGTCTTCCCAATCTGATGTTTGAACATGGCATTCACTAGTCGTTGGTAGTTTGCCTCAGCATTCTTTAAGCCGAATGGAATCACTCTGTTGCAGTATAACCCCAGATCAGTGATGAAACTGGTATTTCCCTAGTCAGGTTCATGCATTATGTTCTGGTTGTAACCTGAGTAAGTGTCCATAAAGAAAAGTAGTTCAGTCCTGCTATCCCGTCCATAAGTTGGTCGATTCTAAGCAGAGGAAAGCTATCTTTTGGACAAGCTTTGTTTAGGTTCGAGTAGTCGATACAAGTTTTCCATTTTCCATTGGACTTCTTGATTAAGACCGACTTGGATACCCATTCAGGGTAGGTTGCATCGCGGATAAAACCATTCGCCATTAGCTTATCCACTTCTTCTCCCAATGCTTTGGACCGATCGAGTCCTAGGCTACGTCTCTTCAACTTCACTGGTGTACACTTGGGATCAACATTAAGTGCATGGAATTCAATCTCTGGCGAAACCCCATATATATCGAAATGTGTCCAAGCGAATATGTCTAGGTTGGTGCGAAGAAATTTGATGAGTTCCAGTCGCATCTTGTCTCTAAGATGTGATCTAATTATTAGAACCCATGTTGGGTCACCCATATTGATTGGGATAGACATCATCAATTCTGCGGATGCTACCCATTCCTCCCCTAAACTCTTCTTTCCAGGGTCCAAAGGCTTGTCTAATCGATTATGGTCCCCAGTAAGGGGCAACTCTGTAGTTGTTATTCAATAGGTTCACGAATGTGCAGAGTTCTCCCCACATCCTTCCCTTTTTATTTTCTTCTAGACTCCTGTAGTTCTACGATGTAGCATTCTCTAATGGCACTTTGGTCTCCTTTGATCACCCCAACTCCATTCTCTATCAAAAATTTCATGGTTAGACACCACTAAGCTAAAGAAATCTTGAAATCTGCCAAAGCGGACAGACCCAAGAGAGCATTGTAGGTGAATATTTCATATACAATTATAAAAGTTTGGATGAGGATGACTCTACGGTCACCTTCTCCAAGTTCTATGGGTAAATCGATTGTTCCAACAGGTTGCTTAGGTTCATCGATGAATCCTTGGATCTTTATCCATCAAGCAGATACGTCTTTCATACGATCTTCATCTAATCAAACGTGTGTTTGAAAAGGGTATTCACAAAACTGCCACTGTCCACCAAAACACGTCAAACCATGGTTGGTCCAATTCCAACAGTCACGACCATGAGGTTAAGGGTCGAAGCTTCTATTCCTTTAGTTTCTTAATTCTGAAATACTATGTCATCGTTTAGGGTCCTTTACTGTTTGGCAGGAGTTCCGTCTTCAATCGTGAAGCACGAATCTTTCAGAGCATGTCTTAGTGAGCTTGCATATTGTTCCATTTCTCCCCAATTCTTCTACACGGGATGAGGTCCTCAAGATATTGTGTTGACAATGAGTCTCTGGTCGGTCCATCTGGATCCCTCTTCACTGGTTCCATCTTGGTTTCCTCAGTCCCTAGGAGCTTGGAGTGTTGTAGGCTAGTCAGGATTTTATGGCTACCTCACATACTGCTGAAGTTTTTTTCCCGAATTAGCTCTTCAATCATGTTCTCCAAATGATGACACTCATTCTTGTTGTGACCGTTTGTTTCATGGAAACGGAAATATTTTCTGGAACGCTTTTGTTATTCAGTTGTTTCCTTTTTAGGCAGCTTCTTGTACTCCTCTGTCCCTTGTGTCGCAGGGTAGATGTTCTCTGGAGTATCATTAAGTGGGGCGTAGTCTTCAAGCCTCACGCCTTTAAGTCTCTTGCTATTTCCATTTCACTTATTGTAGTTTTATTTCTTCCTTTTCTGATTACCATCCTTTTCCACGTTTCCTGCAATAATCCCAAAGGTATTTGCATCTTGGTTCGCCGCCATACCATTCTGCCCAATGATGATTGGTTGTATGTTAGCAGTTTTCCTTCTAGCTCCTCTGCCTCTTCCAATCTTAAGTACTTTAACGACCCGTAAATTCTCAATAATATAATTTGTTGATGTAATACGATTTTGGTAATTAAAATTGAAAGAATAAAGACTTTGTAATTTAATAGTAAAACAAACGTTAAAATGGAATGTAACAATGTAATTAAAACTAATTAAGAAATTTCAACTAATTGAAATAATGTAAATTGTTGCACTTAGTTATAGATTTGAATATAAGAAAACAAGTGTCAATTTTGAATCACTAATGACATAATATATGATCAGTATAAATTGAAGTAAATCAGTATTAATTAAGTAATTGTAACATTTGATTTGTAAATAATAATGAATTCATTAATGTGATTTAAAGTAATAGTGACGGTTGTAAGTTACTATTTAATCGGTCTATTAATTTAGTTGTAAATGTTAGATTTGGGTATAAAATTTGAAGATAAGAAAATAAGGGTAAGTGTGGTGCGAACAAATGAATTAGTGTATAATCTATGGTAACTGAATGAATTTGACATTTTGTAAGCAATTATGATAATTAGAAAAACGATAAACTTAAGTGTAATAAAGATAATGGTAACAACTATTATAAGTTGTCTATTTAGTCTATAAAATGAATTGGAAATCAATTGTATTCAAATGTAAATATATGTTCATCAATGAGAGTAAGAACCGTAATTGTAAAGTGTGAATGAAATAAAGCAATGGAAATGCATATTTTATTCATATGATAATATAAAAGAATGAAACCTATCCGAATGAATTAATTGAGGTTTCAATCATAATAAATGTATTCATTTGTCAAATTCAATATAATTGAAAACAACTGTTAATACAAAGGAAAGATGGATATCTGTATGTATATTAATGTAATGAAAGATAAACGAATATTAACGAGGTTTGTAGAGTAGTATAGACTTAATACAAAGGGATTAGAATTGAATCAAATCAGTTTATTTGAAATTAATTATAACTTATGGGAATTCAATTCATAACAAATAGATTTATGGTAAGAGAATGAAATTAATTACTTTGGTAATTGAAATTTGGATGAATTAGGAAGTTATTAATGTATTGGTATATAAACCAATGTTAATATGGATTTATTGGGAATTTAAACTTATACTTTTTAAATTAGATAAAAATACAGTGTTTAGATGCAATGACTTTCTATATTTTATTTTCTATTTCCCTAGGTTTGTTTCTCTAATTTTTATTTTCTATTTTATTTGTATAAACTTTGAATATATTTATTTGATTTTTGATTGATTTTTTTAATAGCTTAGAAATTTCAAGAGATATAGGTTACTTGTTTTGTTTATTTGTTGCCTTTTTCTTTTCCCTTGCCTTTCCATTTGCATAGCCAATTACTCTGCACATTCATAGCCATGAATTCATCTCATAATTCACATACATATTGTTCCTCAAACTCCTCTTTTCGTTGCATGCAAACAAAGGAAAAAAATTAATAAATACATCAAGTTATTTGTTGCCTTTTTATTTCCCAAACCATTCAAACTCCTGCCTTTTATTGCCTAGCCTCTTTATTTCTTGCCGTTTCTTTCTTTTGGACGTGTATTTACTAAACTCTAGCCGCCACCTATTTTTTCACGTACAAAGTTTCTCATCTCCTCATCTTATTCATTTGCATGAAGAAAAAAAATATACAAGATCTAAAGTCATGGCTTCCTTCTTTCTCCTTCCTTTTTCATATTTTTTCTTTATCTTCCTTCAAGTTAGGCTCGGCCTCCATCTTCTCCTAGCACACCTTTAACCATCATGACCAAGCAACATAAGATGATGGTTGAACCCATTTGTTATGTAGCCAAGCCATTGATTGATTAAGGCAAGTATGCCACTTTGATTCGTTATTTTTCCATTGTTCTAACCTCCATTCTTTTGTATTGAATCATATTCTTATGTATGTAATATTTTTTTGCATACAAGATTTGGATCTGACTCTTCATCCACTCAAGTTTCATTGTGCTTTGTCGTGCTTTTTCGTACCTTACGGAGTTAGGATTTTTATTCTGAATTTGTCAATTCTAGCTTTTAAAAGGTGAGTTATCACTCTAGGCTTACATACTTATATTATTACGAAATGATGACAAGTGAATTGTATAAATTAATATGCTATGTTCATACATGCCTGTGACATATTTATACGATGTTTAATGCTGTTTGTATAACTGTTATATCATCTGATATGATATGTTATATTGTACTGTTTATTTTATTTATTGTATCACTGCTTGTTCCCTATCACTATGGGTTGAAATGATACATACCCGAATGGACTTTAGAATAAGGAAAATCATAATGGGCTGAAATGATAGGATCAAGTGATTTTATTAATTTTATTATATTATTTTACTTGGGATTATAGGTTTGAAATGATAGAAACCGGATTTTCTTTTAAATTACGGATTGAAATGATATATATCCATATCATTTGACCTAGGTTAAAAAATATTATATAGGCCCATGGTTAATATTTTTAAGGTAATATTTTCCTAAAAATTTATTAAGTATTTTGAATATTTAGAAAATATGAAATTTTACCTTGAAATTTGATTTAATGATTTAAAATATAAAGAGATATTGGCTTTCAACAAGTTAAAATTCTGTAAGTTGATGATTGGTTTAGATTGTAATTTAAAAATCTTTCTTTGGTTTTAATGGAAATTTAAAGAGCTTTAATTGTGATAAATAACTTAATAATTAAAGTTAATTAATATGGAATTTTAAAGTCTTGCCTGGTAATTGCAATTAATTTTTATTTTATTAAATGAATTTGTTTGTAAAATAAATGATGTCCTTTGAATCGATAAAATGAAATACAGTTTTAATTGTACATTTTGTAGTAAATGTATTTAGCCTGAATCATAGGATAATAGATGCCTAAATTGATTGTTATATTTACTATGATAAATTACTTTATTTATGAAATGGAAATGTTTGGAAATTGAATAATTATGATTTAAGTGGAAAAGTGTATTTTCAAAATATGACTTAACTTGATAATTGGAAATTTGGTTTTAATTGAAATTGTTAAGTTAAGTAAGTAAATAGGAATTTAGTCTTATTTATGAAGTGGGAATTTTAAAATAAAGTGATAAGTTATTTGTTGAAATAAAAGAAGTAAAAGAATGTGTTTTTGAATTAATAAATGAATTATAGTTTAATTTGGATATTTATTGATAAAATTTTATTTTATTAAATCATAAGTTAAATGATATCTGAATGAATATTTTGAAGTGGAAAAGGTGATTTTTATAAGTTAAATTGGCTAAAAATTGAAATTTTAATGTAGTTGGAATGGAATATACAATGTTTTTGAAAAGTTTATAATTGAATGAATAAACTTATAAATGTTACAACTTTGAAATGAATATTATTTGACATTGAATTTAAATGGTAAAATGAATCTTGTTTGGAAGATATTAACATTGAATTTAAATGGTCTAAATAAAAATGTTTCAAAGTGTTTGGTTTCAGAGTTGTTATAACTTGAAAGTAATTTGGCTTTGGAAATGAATTTATTTGAAAGTATATTTAAATAAGAATTGTATTTAAATATATAAATTTGAACTTATTGAAATTGAAGATTTAAGAATATGACTTTATAAAGTGGTTTGATTTAAGATGATTTAAAGGAATATTTCAAGTTTAATAAATTGAAGGAAATATTCAGTGATTTGACATTTGGGTTTTATTTAAATAATATATCGATTTGGTTTTGGAATTTAAATCAGATATCATTACTTTGGTTTTTGAAATGGATATGATATTTTGTTTTAAAGTATAAATGATTTTGAAATAAATATCCATGGGTCATAATAATGTTGGGTTGTTAAAGAGACCGGGATCAGAAGTTGTCATACTCTTTGCCAACCCCGAAAACCACTTTAACAACCGTGTACGCGGTGGAGATTCCAGAATAAAGTAGGATGGCGACGACTTTCCTTTGAGGTATGTATGTGGACCCAACTCCCGTGAGTTGGCGTAGCTAAATCAGTAGCGATCTCGAGCCAATGAGATCATTCCTCTGATCAGACACACTCCTTCGATATTATATTCGGACTTTGAGATTTATTTGGTGGCCACTTTTGATTTTGATTTGGGGGTGTGGCTTGAAGTGGGCAGTAGTCGCTGCTACGCATTACCACCAGCCCGTGTGCATAATTGGTATATCTATCCTGACATTGCCTTGTATGCCGCGTCGCTTACCCTAGCGCGCCTTGTACGAGTTTGGTTTTCTCTCGTAGCCCGTGGAGTATTTAGGGTAGTCTCTCGATCTGGAGATGCACTGATACTGGATGGACTACTGGGAATATTACCTGGTTAGGGCTATATGGGTAACTCCTTAACGCTATTTAAAAGTAAGTTTATTTTACTATAGACATTATTATAATAGGAAAATATTACTACATAGTAAATGGTTTAATGGATCCTTAGAGGATGGGCGGTCCCAAGCATCCTTTAACTTACTTGTGCCTTCATATTACAGTTCACTTAAGTTGACTTACATTGTATAAGTATGTATGTCCTGACTCGAGTGCTTTGTGTTTTGCTTTACGCTTGGGTCAGACTGAGTGATACAACATTCGAGACTCACCTTCAGAGTTGGAGTTTTGCTTGAAGATCCAACTATCTATTTCATTTTAGTTATCCAGTTGACTCCAGTCATCCAATTGATTCCAGTGATGTATTCGGATTGTACTTAATTTTCATATTGAGACTTCTGTTGTATCTGGTTTAACTCTGATGTATATTTATATAGTAGCTTCATGAACTACTATTTCTTTGCTTCCACTGCATTTACTACTCAGTGTCTGTGATTCTCTGATTTATTTATTTGCTATATATTCTGAGATTTGCCAAATTTATATTTACAATTCAGTATTTTGAGCAATTCAAGTCCAACACGTGTGGATGCGAATGGTTGAAAATATCAGGTCGTTACAAGTACTAGCTTACCTTTCGATTAAAGTCTTTCTTGGTGGCAGGTTGTTTCATCCTGATTCATTTTTCGAACTCAGTGCCGGGATAGATGGCGCGAACCAAGGCTATGAAGACCATATCTTCATTTGGGTTACTTACTGTTAGCCAACGTTTTAACCCAGCTATATTGAACTAATTGCTCAAGTCAGATTCGACTGCCATCAAGGTCGATGACTCTAGAGTGGTGATTATGGGGCCCAAAAGTCAAGTACAAATGGTAATATAAAGTCAGGATTGAATGGAATTGATAGAAATGTTGAATGTTCAAAGTATGAAATATGGATCAACACGTAGGAGGGATGGCATAGATTTGCTCCACCAAGAGGGATCGACACGTTGCAAAATACAAGAGCATTCTTGTGGAAAACAATGAATATCTCAAGATCCACAAGTCTAATGCCTATGAAATTTGAAAGATATAAGGACCCTAAGGAGCTTATTCTAGGGATTGCACACCAAAAAGACAAGGTTGGAGAGATCCGTATACATCCCTTGTGACGGATCGACAACATGCAAGCCATTTTGAATCAAAGATCAAGTAATAATTCAAGCTCCAATGATCCAAATGATATGAAATTTGGAGGCTAAACATATTTTTGCATGAGGAAGCCATTATAGGGATCTCTCACTAAAATTTGACCAAAGAAGGGATCGGTACCGATCACTCCTATTTGAGAATTGGGCCTAGCGATCCCTCTAGTGAGCCTATGTGGTTTAGAAGGTCATTCGGCTAAGATTTCAGAGAGGTATTTGGCCGTCTTCATCTATAAATATTGGCTTGATAGGTCATTCTTAGGATCTTTACGTTGCTTGTTACTCTAGGGTCCATTATAATCAAGCACTAGCTATTTTCTACCATTGTAATTAGATTCAAAAGTAGTTAATAAAGGATAATCTTCAAAGTGGACGTAGGCATACAATGTCGAACCAATATAAATTTCCGGTGTCTTTGATCATTGCTTATTCTATGTTGCTTACTTATTCATTTACTAAGTTTCATTTTTCTTTTCTTCTCTTACTTCTCTACAAAAACCATTCTTGGGTGTTTGTGACCATTTTAAATGCATATATTTTTGTGCTTTCACTGAGAAACTTGATTCTTAGCTTATTAGGATACCTTTGTTGCTACAGGATCGGATAAATCTCCCAAAGGAGATCCTCAGTTATCTTCAAGGAGTTGCTTATACTACTCAAGTTTGTTGAAATCTAAGCGGAGCTATCAACGATGGTGAGGAATACTAGATCTACTTCTCAGAAAGTGGAAGGAAATAAGAACGTTAGCATCCAGCAAGGAGACCTAAGCAAACTACTAATGGATGTGAATGATGAACCAGTTGAAGTTCAAAATCCCATTGATTTCATAATCTAATAAGAGAGCTGATGGAGAGCCATTGACAATTAGATCGACATATTTAGACTAATATCGACTTAATAACCAGTAGCAGCAAGGGAAAGCTAGGAGGGACCCCACTCCTTACTCGGAATTAGATTTCTAGCTCATCAGACGAGTATCATAAACATAGGCATCGTAGAACAAATGGATATCGCGTAGAAACTTCGAGACGTCAACTTGCAGACTGTCATGGCCTGCTAGGATCGATCGATGCCGATCCCTCCATAGGGATCGGTAATGATCCCTCCCATAGAAGAGGGAATCAACCAATGCATCATAGGAATCAAGCTGAAGCAGCTTTAGTTGTTTTGGTTGCTGGAGTTCAATTAAATGTTAACCAAATGCTTCCCCAGAATGATGACGAAGTGAATTTACAAGATATACATCAAGAAGATGGTGAAACAAGAAGGCGTGGAATGGCCACAGACATCGATCAGACCATTCATGTGAGGTGGAGCATGACCACCGCTTGGCACCAACTATCCAAATGCCAGACTAATCAGCTATGGTCAGACAGTTAGTGAGAGAGAGCCAGGGATTGACTAATGATGACTGGAGAATCTCGAGAAGCCATACCATGTTCACTGATAATGTTCTATGTGTGGAATATCCAAGAAGGTTCAACATGCCATCGATGCCCGTCTACGAGGAAAAAACCGACCCTAGGTAGCACATCATGATATATGAATGGCTGATGGATTCCACCCGAGCGGGTGACGCAACCAAGTGTAGATGCTTTCTTATAACTCTCTTCGGAATAACAATGATTTGATTCATAAGGTTACTCCCATGATCCATTTCTAGATTCGATGAATTGGCAACATGGTTTATAGAGCAATTCGGAATGCACGCAACTCGCTCCAAGGAAGTAATGTCCCTGTTCATCACGATACAGGCTCTAGGAGAATCGTTGAAAGATTATTTGGAGAGATTTCATATAGCTGTTATGGAAATCAGTAATCCGAATGACCATGCAATATTGATGGCCGTGATGAGAGATCCAAAATCTGATTTTGGCGATTGGTTAGCTAGCAAGCCACCCACAATGTTGGTACGCTTTTATGCAAAGGCGGCTGAGTATTTGAGAAAGAAGGAAGCCAGGTCCTCCAAGAAGAAGAATGTTGCGGGACCGAGGGAAAATGGAGTACAGAGTAATATTGCAGTAAAGTAGTCTGATTGTAGCATCCCATATCTAAAGGCCCGATGCTAAGCGCTACAGATGCTGCAGTCATCCATAGTATTAACTTCCGACGACTAAATATGGCTATTTTAATGGTATCCATAATATCAGAATCACTTGAATATGAAACAAAATCACAGATTTCAAGAAACAACACTTTATTGGTTACATTCCAAAACACATATTTCACGTTAAAAATATATAATCGCACAATCGTTTCCCAGGTTCAGATAAAACATAATTATTACATAAATACGCCAAGAGCGACATATGATGATGCCCCCTTGGTTGACCAGAGTACCATTTAGACTTTAATGTCTTAAATACAACACAGTAGAATAAAAAAAACAAAACAACAACTCCTAAATAGCTATCCGTCAGCCTCCTGCTCGTTTCTGGAAGCTTTATTCGTCAACCTACGAAAACCTATAAAACCTCAACCCTCATCCTAATCAAATCAATTTTGAGCACCAGAGCGTTTAAGGGTAAAACATAAACTTCGATCAGACATAAAGCCTGGTGTGAGTAATACTATACATCTCGGTTATTTTATGACCCTTTTGCTCTATTGAGGTAAACCCCAAATGGTTTCGAAGGAGTTAATTTTTAAAGGGTTCAAGTAAAACATGTGGAAACACCTTTTGAAACCATTAAAAATTAAATCCTTCGAAACCATTTGGGGTCTACTTAAATAGAGCAAAAGGGTCATAAAACATTTAAGTCGAAAGCACTCTTTCAAAAGCATTTCCTAAGCAAAGAAGTGATGGTCTCAAAGCCAACCTTCCGAAATCATTAGAGAAGTGGCCAAGTTTTAAAAGCAAAGTATACCTTCTGAAACCATTGGCGTTGGAAGGTAGATAAGCAACAGCTAAGGGCTTCATCTAGTTGAAAGCATATACTCAAAATAAGAGGTGTAACACATTCGAAACCTTTCCTTTAAAACATTTGACTCAGCTGAAAGCCAACTAAGTCGAACGCATACACTTCGAAAGCAAAGCAGGCGCGTTTTCATTTAAAAGCAAAAACACGCTTCGACCCCTTTGGAACCTTTGGTCTCGACCTAGTGTCTTCCGCCTTAGTCCAATTCACTCTGTACCAAGTTATTAATACTATATGCATTGATTTCGATGGCATGGAGGTGGTAGTACTTGGTCGGAACCCCTGTGTCGAAAGCGGCGAAACATGCTAAAAGCATGTAAGAACCGATTTTTACTTTAAAAAGAATTTCTTTTCAACTAACCCGCTTAGTTTTTCAAAACATAATTGGTTGCAAATTTTCTTTTCTAAAAGTACTGCCAATATTTCAAAACTTTTTTTTAATTTATTTACAAAATACCCCTTTTCCTTTTATAAACATATAAAACATTTAATTCCCATACCTTAAATAATTTTGTATGTTCATCAAAACACTTACGAAAATTCTATGAAAATTCCAGAAAATTATTTTTAGTATGTTTTCTAACATATATTGATTCTAGACCCCAAATACTATTAGCCGTAAATAATTTAAAGCTCAAATAATCATTTTCTACGCTAAAAAATTAATACAAAATCCCCATTAATTTAGAAAATTATGAAAATTGAAATCCATCTCTAAAATCTCATTTCTAATCTATATCTTAAATTGCAAGGCATTTAGATCTCATTAAATAGGGTTTTCACATTAAAATATATCATAAAACCTATACGATTAAGCATAAATCATCAATGAGCATACATAAACAATTAATCATTTAAAAACATGGCATAATTATGCAAAATACTTCAGATTATCCTTAAAACTGAAAACAAATAGAAAAATGGCATGTAGTCATTATTCACCTTAGCTTTTGAGATTGAAAATTGAAATTTGATCTTGATTAAGTTGATTTGATTCCTCATTTTGAAATCCTAGCTTTATCTTCTCTTGAGCTTGCTAATGGTGGCCGACCTTAACTTATATTTTTGTTTGTGAATGTAACAATGAACATGAGAATATGGGCTTAAGGGTTTTAGGGTTTAAGAATATATCTACTCCTATATCTCCCCTTATCTATTTGTCTTAACCTTTTAATTCTTTAGTTCATTGTTTACATGGAATGGCTACCCTTATTAATCATAAATCTCAATCCCTTAATCATCCCATTATTTTATTTTATTCAGCTAATTAAATATCCTGAATAATGTTGCTAAAAATATAGAGTGTTACAATCTCCCATCCTCAAAGAATTTCATCTTCGAAATTACGCTAAGGTACACAACAACCAAACATAAAGGTAAACATACCATCAAACAATTTAGGATAAGCGTCTCTAATCCTGCTCTCAGTCTCTCAAGTACTGTCTCTCTCATCGTCGCTCCATAGGACTTTCGCTAATCCGACTGTCTTGTTTTTTTAACCTCTTCTCATCTCTTGCGACTATACGAATCAGCTTTCTAACTATAGTCAAGTCCAGTTCTATCACTAAGTCATCTTACATAGTTGGTGCTATAGCATATTCTGGATCTCTAACACACTCCCTTCGCTGGGAAACATGAAAAACATCGTGGACTCTTACCAAACTGCTCGGTAACTCTGCTATATATGTGAGTTTCCCGATTCTCTCTACAATAGGAAATGGTCTTATGAATCTCGGTGCCAACTTCTTAATTTCCCAAATCGATCACACCCTTCGTCGGTGATAACTTAACAAAAACATGATTCCAATAGAGAACTCTAAATCTTTTCATCTTCTATCTGCATAGCTCTTCTGCCTAGACTGAGCTTCCTTCATACTGGCTCGAATCAACTCAATCTTCTCTATAGCTTCTCTAACCAAATCCAGACATAGAACTAACCTATCTTGATCTCTACTAACAAACTGGTGATTTGCGTGGCATTTCATACAAAGCTTCAAACGATGCCATATACTAGTTTGATAACTATTGTTATATGAAACTTGACTAAGTGTAGATGGTCTTCCCATGATCGTCCAAAATCTAACACACAAGCTCCTAATAAATCTTCCAAGACTTTGTTAACTCTTTCCGTTTGCCCATTTGTCCTGTGGATGGTAAGCGGTACTCATCTTAAGCTCGGTTCCTAAAATCTCCTATAGAATCGTCCAGAACTCACTAGTGAACAAGGTATCTCTATCACTTACTATACTACTAAGAATTCTATGAAGTCTAACTATATTCTTCATAAATAACTTCGCTAGAAAATGTGTCATCCTAGTTGACTTAACTAAAATGAAATGGGCACTCATGGTCAATCTATCCACTATGACCCATATACTTTCGTTCCTTTACTAGATCTTGGCAACCGGTCAATAAAATCCATAGAAATAGAATCTCACTTCCACACCGGAATATCCAATGGCTGTAGTGACCCACTTGGCTTCTGATGTTCGGCTTTTACCTGTTAAGAGTTCAAAACACTGCTTCACCCATATGCCTTCATATCTTTCTAGAAGAAATGTCTCTTCATATCCTAATACATCTTAGTTCTTTCTAGATGAATAGTGAACTTCGAACGATGGCATTCTTTCAAAACTTTTTTCCTAATGTCTCATATATTCGGAATACACAACCTCCCTTTCTTTTTCAACCATCTATTCTGGTCATGACTAAAATCCTTCAAGTCATTGCTCTCCATTCCATCCTTCAACCTCTTAATCCGTTCAGCCAACACTGCATCCTCCTCCTGTTTAGAAGCAATCCTTTCAATCATTACAGTTCAAACTTCTAAATAGGATAACATGGTAGTTCCATTACTAGATCCAACTTCAGATCTCCACTGCACTTTGCAAGTCAAATACCATTCCAAATCTTTCCACTCTGCAATCATTGCCAACATTGTATTTTGATGCTTCCTACTAAGTGCATCTGCAACTTTGTTGCTCTTTCCTGGTGTGTACTCAATGCCAAAGTCATAAGCGGCTAAAAACTATATCCACCTCTGCTGTCCCATATTCAGCTCCTTCTGAGAGTACAAATACTTCGACGACTTATGATCCGTATAAAGCTCAAACCTCTCTCCCAAATGGTAATGTCCCCACACCTTCAAAGCAAAAATCACTGCAGCCAACTCTAAATCATGCGTTGGATACCTAATCTCATGCGGTCTAAGCTGTTGAGAAGCATAGGAAATCACTTTACCTCTTTGCGTCAACACAGCTCCTAATCCAATTCCACATGCATTTGTATAAATTACCAAACCATGATTTCCCTCCGGAACAGCTAATACAGGTGCATGGGTCAATAAGTGTTTCAAGCTCTGGGATGCTTCCTCACACTATCGGTCCACACAAACTTCACAACCTTTCGCGTTAGCTTGGTTGACGGTGTTCCTATTCATGAAAAATCCCTAATGAACCTCTAACAATATCTAGCAAACTCAAGAAAACTTATAATCTCAGTCGTTGTCTCTGGTCTCTTCCAAATATTTACAGCTTCGATCTTATCTGGATCGACTGACAACCTCTTCTCTGAAACCACGTGGCCAAGAAAATTCTCTTCCTTCAAAAATGAAACTTTGAAAACTTCACCTTTAGTTGATTCTGCCTCAACATCTTCAGCACTATTTTAAGATGAACTTCATGCTTCCTTTCATATTTAGAGTATATCAAAATATCATCTATGAAAACCAACTCAAACCTATCCAAATACTCACGGAAAATTCGGTTCATCGAATCCACAAAGAATGCCAGCACATTAATTAGTCCGAATGGCATCACTAACCATTCGTTTGATCCATATCTTGCTCTAAACGCCATCAAAGGAATACTATCCTCTGCTACTCTAAGCTGATGAAAACCTATGCCAAATCCAACAGAGAAAATACTTTGGCTCCACTCAATTGATCGAACAAATCATCAATTCTAGACAATGGATATCGATTCTTTATCGTCTTCTCATTCAACTTAAGATAACAGATACATAACTTCAACAATCCGTTCGTCTTCTTAGCAAACACTATGGCTGCTTTCCAAGGTTTACTATTTGGCTTAATAAAACTCTTGCCTTCCAAATCTATCAACTGCACCTTTGGATCCCTAATCTCTATAGGTGCCATCTTGCTTGGTGGTCTACTCACCGTTTCTGCTCCAGGTACCAAATCTATTCGAAACTCAACGGTTGTTTTTGGTGGAAATCCTACTACAGGCTCAAAAATATCTATGAATTCTCTAACCATGAAAACACAATTCAAATCATTTTCTAACTCCACAACACCCAACAAAGTAGTCACCTCCCAATTTGGGCTTTCTACGGTATATACAATCCGGTCACTACAGTCAGGATGTCTAAGTGATGTCTTCCTATCATGAAAAAATATCCTAGCATCGTACTTACTTAACTAATCCATACCCAATATAATTCCGAACCCTACAAAGTCAAACACATGCAAACTACAAACAGAGGTATGACCTAGTAAATCAAACTCTAAATGGTCACAGTTCATCCCAAGTGTCGCATACCCTCCTATCGGATTTGCAACCCTTAATGAAGTAACTAAGTACGTGGATTCTAGATTAAGCTAATCTACCAAATAACGAGATATAAAAGAATGTGATGCATCAGTATCAAACAGAATGCTAACAGACATACCATGAATCTAAAGCGTACCTCCCAACACCGCCTTTCCTTTCTCCTACGATGTTGGTCCTGATGTAGCAGGCTCCAACGCAAATACCTTGCCTCTTCCATCCTTAGTTGCCTCTTCCATCAACGCAAATACCTTGCATTGATTCTTATAGTGGCTAATCTGATTGTAGTTAAAACATCTGATGTTCTTCTTCCCAATCACTTCGTTCGCCATTCCAGTATGACACTCATTTGCAAAAAGTCCCTCCTTGTCGCACTTGAAGCATACAACCTCGGACTTTCCCTTCTTTGCTGCTCTACCTTTCTGAGCATCCTTCTTATGACATAACTTCCTCTTCTGGCCTTTCCCGACCTGGACCTCCTTCGCCTTACTCTTCACTAGACAAGCAAGCTTCTCCTTGTGTCTCAAATCCATCTCTACAACCACATAACAAGGGTCTCTATTATGATGTAATGTAGCCCTCACCAACTCAGGCTTCAACCTCCTTATGAACTTCTCATTTCTCTTTAACACAGTATCCACCATAGCATGCCCATACCTAGCCAACTCCTCAAATCTTCTAGCATACTCCAAAACAAACATCTCCCTCTGCTCCAACTCAGCAAACTTCCTGAACAAAGCAGACTGCGCCATCACAGACATGAACCTTTCCTAGAACCTACTCCTAAACTCATCCCATGCCTTCTCCTCTTCATTTATAACAGCTGTCCCACTATTCGACCAAAATAAAGCTGCTCCATGAAGTTGTCTTGAAGCAAGCCTCCTTTGCTGCTCATCATTGAGCCCCATGTCTATAAAGATCCTCTCACAATGCAGCAACCAGTACTCTACTTCTATAGCATCCTTAGTTCCAATAAAGGGAGACCCTCCAAGCCAAGCATAATCTCTTTTCTAAATAGCATAATGGTTGATCATCAGAGCCTTTTGAACTCCTACTCCAATATTTCCTCCAACCATTCCAGCAGCAATACCCGCCTGCATCATATTCGCAAAAAACTGATACATAGCTCCTATACCCACTTAAGGGACTCCGACATAAACATTCGTTGCTTTTGCCTGACCTTGGTTTCTCCTGGTATTCAGTCTGGCATTTCCATTTAAGGTGGTGCTCCTCCAAGATTCACTCTCCCCTTCTAGGTCCATATCGGTATTCAAGCCTCTTAAGATATAAAAGAATAGCCTAAGAGAGATAGGAAACTAGAGATATAGCGTATACTTATATATAGTAAATACAAGTACATTACTATAGCGTTATCCTATACCCAGATCTTAACTCTAATTTGTTAGGATTGTGTTTTCAAAAATCATTTTAGTTAAAAATTTTCATAAACCTATGCTCTGATACCAAGTTGTAACATCTCATATCTAGAGGGCTGAAGCTAAGCGCTATAGATGCTGCAGTCATCCATAGTATTAACTTTCGACAACTAAATACAACTATGTTAATAGTATCCATAATATCAGAAGTACTTGAATATGAAACAAAATCACATATTTCAAAAAATAACATTTTACTAATTATATTTCAAAACACATGTTTCACATTCAAATTACATAATCCCATAATCGTTTCATAGGTTCAAATAAAATATAATTATTATATAAAAACGCCAAGAGCGACATATGATGATGCCCCCTTAGTTGATCAAAGTACCATATAGACATAACCATCTTAAATACAACATAGCGGAATAAAACAAAACAAAATAGAAACTCCTAAATAGATATCCGTCAACCTCCTGCTCGTCTCCAGAAGCTTTATCCTTCAACCTAATAAAACCTGTAAAACCCCAACTCTCAGCCTACTCAAATCAATTTTGAGCACCCAAGAGTTTAAGGGGAAAACTAAACTTCGAGTCAGATATAAAGCCTGGTGTGAATAATACTATACATCTCGGTTATTTGATATTAAGTGAGACCAAGCTGCTTAGCATAATGAGTTTCCCCACACTAATATCCTTTCAAAACATATCTTTTGCAAAGCTTTATCCGAAAACCAAAATTAGCTAAAACTGTAAAGCATTATTACTTAAACATACATATCAGGTAACAAATGAACTATCTGTTCGAACATTATAGTTTTGTTTGGCTAACTACTAACCTTTGGCTGACTCGAGCCTACTAGACAATACAATCAAAATAATTTAACATCCGTTAGACACTCCTTTTCTGGAAGGTCTATCCCTAACTATCTGTTAAATAATCCTCTTCTGGATGGTCTGTCCCTAACTTAACATCTCCCAAGATCACCTGTCCTAATGGTTTTGCGGGCTCACCAATAACCTATCTGTATACAAATATATATTCTCTTCTATTTTCAATCATAATTTTAGTCTTGCCTGTGACAAAACCCTACTCACTGGTACTTTGGACTCAATTTGCTGGGGCTAATTGATAATGTACAAGGGGCGACCCTATACCGGTCTCATCTAGTATCATAATATCCAAGTCATTTTATTTAGGCTACTCTTTCCTTAAATTTTCCTTGAAAACCTTTTCATCTCAAATTGACTAAAAAACTTTAAACCAAACTTAAAAAAGGAAAATGTATACTCTATGCTTTACTCAAAATAACCTTGCCATGTTACATATACTTTACTCAAATCTTTGTTGATGAAACATCTAAACCTTTAAAAGTACCCTTTTCGAATCCATTGAAAGTACCCCTTTCGAAACCAAATAAAACCTTTCTTTCACCTAGGCCAAAAGGACAAAACATTCCTTTTAAAACCATTCATAATCTTCCTTTCGAAAATGTAAAAAAATAAATCATTCCTTCGAAAGCATTAAAACTTTAGACATCCTTCTTCAAAACCTTTAAACATTACCTTTCGAATACATTGGAAACCTTTCCTTTCAAACCTTTCGAAATAATTGGGAAACCACCTATTTAAAATCATTCTTTAAAACCATTCGAAAGCAATAAAACATCAAACCTTTTGAAAGCCTTTGGGTTGAAGTAAAACATATGGAAACACCTTTCGAAAACATTAAAAATTAACTCCTTCGAAACCAGTTGTGTTCTACTTCAATAGAGAAAAAGGGTCATAAAACATTTAAGTCGAAAGAACTCTTTTGAAAGCATTTCCTAAGCAAAGAAGTGATGGTGTCGAAACCAACCTTTCAGAAGCATTAGAAAAGTGGTTAAGTTTTAGAAGTAAAGTATACCTTGAAACCATTGGCATCAAAAGGTAGATATACGGCAGCTAAGGACTTCGACCTAATCGAAAGCATATACTTAAAACAAGAGGCACAACCCATTCGAAACGTTTCCTTTAAATTTTTTGACTCAGCCGAAAGCCAACTAAGTTGAAAGCATACCCTTCGAAAGCAAAACATGATCTTTTTCATTTTAAATCAAAAACATGCTTCGACCCCTTCGAAACCTTTGGTCTCGACCTAGTGCCTTCCGCCTTAGTCCAATTCACTCTATACCAAGTTATTGATACTAAGTGCATTGGTTTCGATGGTATGGAGGCAGCAGTAATTAGTCAAAACCCTTGTGCCGAAAGTGGCGAAACATGCTAAAAACATGTAAAAACTGATTTTTTACTTTAAAAAAAAATTCTTTTCAACTAACCTGCCTAGTTTGTCAAAATATTATTGGTTGCAAATTTTCTTTTCCAAAAGTGCTGCCATTATTTTAGAAATAAACAATTTGATTTATTTACAAAATACCTCTTCTCCTTTTTTAACTATATAAAACATTTAAGTCCCATATCTTAAATAATTTTATATATTCATCATAATACTTAATAAAATAATATTAATTCAAAAAATTCATTTTTGATATATTTTTTAACATTTGAATTTTGTTCGAATATAGAAGATGGAGCTTCAGCAAAATAGCAACGTACAATGGCAGATGATACCATGATTAGAAATAGAGATGCAAACAAGGTGGAGGCTCCAATGATCAACCCAGTAGTCATTCCGGCCATGATCGACTTGGCTTTGGTGAGAAGAATATTGATTGGTTGTGGAGGTTCTATAAATATAATTTCCAAAAAATCCTATGATCAGATGAAAATGGAAGCCATGGACTTAAAGCCGTCTAAAGCCCGCATACATGTTTTTAATGGTGCTGCAACTGAAGCCGTTGGTTATGTTGAATTACCTATAGAATTTGGAGAAGGTGACCATAGGAGAGTGCGAATCTTGCCATTCGTTGTTTTGGATGTTGACTCTCCTTACAATGTATTTCTAGGCCGACCAGCCCTAGCTGAATTCCAAGCAGCCCTTGCCCTATGGTATTTGAATTTGAAGTTTTCAACAGATAATGATGTTTGAGTTTTTCATGGCGATCAAGCGACTGGACATGCCTGTTATGTCGCTGAGTTGAGGGATGCTCAATGCAAAGAGAAAGGTAAGGGTGTGGACAAGACTATCTGAATCTAAGCTATCGAAGATTGACAACTAGCGCCAGAGCCTTGGTTCAGGCACCACAGTAAGTTCTATAGAGATATAGATCCGAGAGATGATAAGGAGGAGCCTAAAGTGACTAAGGCTGCATCGGTTGAGCTAACATTTGACATCATAGTTAGCCATGATGACCCATCATGGGTTCTGAAGATTAGATCATGGCTCAGCCCCTAGATGATGAAATAACTTGCTAAATTTCACCAAGGGAATCTAAACGTGTTCACTTGGAATCACTTTGACATGTGTGGAATCTCGCCTGCCATTGTAATCCATGCATTGAATATCGAATTGAGGCATGTCTCGGTGAAACAAAAAAGACGAGGCATGGATCTAGAGAGATCTACCACTCTCAAAGAGGAGGTGGATAGGCCCAAAGACAAAGGGTATATTTACGATGCCCTTTACCTAAAGTGGGTATATATTCCTATGCTTATGAAAAAGGCAAATGGGAAATCGAGAACATGCATTGATTACTCGGACTCGAACAAGGCGTGCCGAAAAGGTAGGTTTCCCCTTTCAAGGATCGACCAGCTGGTGGACTCTACCTTGGGACATGAACTGCTATCTTTCGTGGATGCGTACTCGTGATATAACCAAACCCCGATGCACATTCTCGATCAAGAGCACACCAGTTTCATTTCGAATGTTGGATTATATTGCTATGTAGTGATATCATTTGGACTAAAGAATGTAGGAGTGACTTACCAACGGTTAATCAACAGGATGTTTAAAGATCAAATTGGAAAAATGATAGAAGTATACGTGGATGATATTCTCGTAAAGTCACGATGGTCAAGCAACCACATTAGAGACCTGGCAGAAATGTTCGACATCCTCCAACATTACAAGATGAAGATTAATCCTTTGAAGTGTTCTTTTGGTGTAGCATCAGGGAAGTTCTTGGGTTTTATTGTTAAAGCCAGTGGAATCAAAGCTAATCCCAAGAAAATTCAAGCTATCCGTGATATCCAAGTGCCGAAGGCTATCAAACAAGTACAGAGTCTGAACGGAAAGGTTGCTGCCTTAAGCCGGTTCATTTTCAGAACTATCGATAAATGCATTCCTTTCTTTGACTTGATTAGGAAAGGAAAAGGAAACTTCGATTAGACACAAGGTCATAAAGATGCATTTCAAGCCTTGGTGGATCATTAAGAAAGCCCTCCATCTTATCAAAGCCGATGGATCATGAGGATTTATACATCTATTTGGTCATGTCAGTATATACTATAAGTGTCACATTGCTTCGTGAAGAGAATCGAATCCAGAGGCTGTTTTATTACGTCAGCAAGCGATTGATGGGAGCTGAAAGCAACTATTCAAAAATAGAGCAACTAGAATAATGCTTATTGATTGCATCAAGAAAGCTTCGTCCATACTTTCAGGCACACTTGATTGATGTTTACACTGACCAATCATTATGATAGGTCCTATAGTGACCTGAGATGTTTGGAAGGTTACTCAAGTGGAATATCCAGCTTAGTCAATTTGATATCACTTATCTCCCTTGGAAGGCCATTCATGGTCAGGCACTGGTAGATTTTATAGCAGAATTTACTACGTACAATGATTCCCTAGAGAGTAGAGAAATCCTAACCATATATTAGAAATTGTATGCTGATGGAGCGTCTAATGATCATTGTTCTGGAGCTGGAATTGTGCTTGTACTCCTGAAGATCGGTCCATCTGTTATGCTTTAAAGCTTGATTTCCTAGCGATAAACAACGAAGCTACGAGGCTATAATTACTGGACTTAAACACGCTAGAGAACTGGGAATAAAGTCTCTTGAAATCTTTTGCGATTCACAATTGGTATAATACCAAGTCGGGGAGATTTCCAACCTAAGGGACAACGACTTGCTCCATACCTTACCCAAGTCCAAGAGTTGTTGACTGAATTTGAGTACTATGACATAAATAATGTTATATGCTAATCTGGAGAATATAGCTTGTTAAGGGCGATGGAATGAGAACATATCTTTATATTAACATTGACACGTCATTTATACCTTTTCTTTTAATATCTGAACTAAAATTTGATGTGTACAGTATTAATACAAAGTAATAGACACACCGATTTCTCAAAATTAGAATAATATATCATATAAATATCAGTCACGGATCACAACAGAATAAAAATTCTTACTTATACATATACAAATTTTGAGTTTATAAAATGAAATATTAAATTAAGTTAATATGGAAGTTATGGTTTTCTAATCTTAATTATACATCCCAATTTCAAACAAAATGATATAACTAAATATCAAAGGTCCAACTTCTGCTATCCCAACCATTCATAGGTCCACTCATCCTGTAACCTGAAAGTCTTAGTCTAACCCGAGGAAAATAACACTCGGGTCAGACCATCTCGAAATATCCAATAGGGTGAGAACAAAATATAACACTAGAATAAACAACATATAAGTAAATACAGATGTCCAGGATATTTTGAGTTGGAAAATTAATATAAATCAGCATAGGATTATAAATTTAAGTCACAAACATGAACTAGTCACTAAACGCAGAATAACAAAATCAACTTAACTTATCATCCATTACAAGACACAAGAATATATATATTTATTACAAGAACACAAGACACAAGAATATATTTATTTATTTTACGAACACAAGACACGAGAATATACATATTTATTTCAGGAACATAAAATAGTTATAGAATCCAATTTGCAAAATCCAAGAGATCTTACTCAAAACGATCGATCGTATTCAAGCCCCGTAGCAAACAAACAAATAATTTGGTATCACACGAAATGATCCGATGCCGTGTGATACCATGGATCGTACGTAGGACGATTATCATAGAATCACAAGGTGATCTCAAGGATATCGGACATAATCGAATCTTTTAGATTTATTTTGGATTATTACACTTAATAAGAAATCCAATGTAAACTTTCCAAGGATCTAGCAGCCACTTGCAGCACACCAAAAGGGAGTAAACTCTAAAGTGCCAAATATTATCACCTTCGGTAATAACTAGAATTTTACCAGTACGTCCCGTATCGTATAGTGAAATCCAAGTATTTACTAAAAGCTAGTAAATATCACTTATTACGGATACCACCGGAAAACCTGAATTATTTTCTCTTCTGGATCTTGCAACCACTTATCGTACACTTGAAGAAAACACAACTCTAAAGTGTTAATTACTTGCATATAGTGATCATATGAATTTAACCAAAGTATCCCATACTACCAGGTGAAATTCACGTACTCACCAATGGTTAGTAAATTCCACTCGAACGTTCTATTAAATGAGTTTATGCCGTATTCAATGAAGCGTTTTACAAAAGCATTTAAACCAATCGATAACACCGAGTCGATTATTAGCACTCCCCACATTGTAGAACTAAGGTTCTCAAAATATATTTTTTCCCTTTGATTTTCATTGTTTAAAACACTTGTTATTCTTATTCACAAATCTATGTATTATTTCCAAAAACATTTATTATAAAACTAAGATTTTTCCATGTTTCCCAAAACTATATCAAGGGTTAAAATTCCAAGAGTAAATATGGTTCACAAATTATATTATTTTGGTTCTCAAAAGATATATTAACTTATTTCCACACTTCCAAATTCCATAACTATTTTACTGATAGTTATTATTGTAGAAAACAATTTATTATCTAACAAGGTGAAACATTCATTTAAATTAGAATATTCCATAAACTTGAATTACTCCAGGATTTTACTTAATTTCACAAAGTTTTCTCAAATTTCCATATGTTATATTATTCTCAAATTATATTTTAAAACCATATTTAATTACTCTTCCAAATCCATTTTGATATACATATCTGTTTGTTTCATTTAACTCAAATTTTGGGTTTAAAGGTCTTTATTTTCGCGACCTATATCTCAAACTTTTACAAAACTTAAAAAATGAAAGTTGTAGCATAGAGTCTAAGATTTCCAAAAAATTCATGAATTATCAAATTCTCATAAGTAATAAAAAAGTTATGGCCAAATTTTTTTTCTTAGTTTTAAATTTATTAACATTGTCTTTCATTGATAGGCCAGCAAGAAGAAATGAGTTTTTGACCATTTAAACTTCAAATTTATGCAAAACATAGAACATGAAAATTAAAGCACAAAGTCCATGATTTCTGGAATTTGAAGAATTATCGAACTCGAATTAGTAACGAAAAATTTATGGTCAAAACAATTTCTTTTTTTCAAAGAAAATTTTAAAAACACAGGACATAGAGGTTATCTCTTCTTCAAACCTAAATTTCTCTTAGTAACTGCATATCACAAAAAGTGATGAACATAAACGTTGTTCCTAATAAAGCTAGCTTTCAACTGAAATAAACATCACTCAATTTTGATCTACCAATAAAAAATTATGGTGATTTTAACATTAGGTTTTAACTAAGAAAATTACACAGAGCAGAGCTACATTGTAAGTTTCAAACTCAATTTCAACCCCATAAACAACAGAATTTCGTAAAGTGATTAAAAAGAATTTGTAGCTAACTGAAAGAACTTTCTATTGAAAAAAAATTGTGCTATGTTAGATAATTTTGCTTTAAGATATCGCTATTTTACTGCAGTGATTGTCGCAAATAATTTTCAGCAAACAACAATCAAATAATCACCCAAGTTCAATTTCTATCAAGCAAACTAGGGTTTTCATGATCGAATCATACAAATCAATTTCAATTTCAAGAACAAAACATGGATATAGAAGTAGATTGTGGGAGCTGAAAAATGTAACGACCCTGAAATTTTAACAATTTAGATAACGTAATTAACTAAATGTTTCATGAAGTTAAAAAATTAAATTTTAGAAATGAAAATTTGATATTTGGTATGCGTCTATTGAAGCATCGCAAGTGGCTGATTGTTATTTGAAAATATGAAAGTTTGTTTGGTTGTGAAATTTCAAATATAAATTTAAAACCAGTTAATTTATTGGAAATAAAATATTTTTGTAATCTGAATATTTTTATATCAGAAAAATATTTATCATCTTCGGAGTGTGATGTCGTATTTCGTATCGCCAAATTTGGACTGCTCTAGCTCCGTTTATCTTATTTTCGGCGTTTTAGTAGCATTTTGGTAGCGATTATCGAGTTTTGATAGATGGGTTGTGTCACTCATATCTGTATACCATTCTGTTTATCTCGTCGTCTTAATCTCCACAGCATATTCATTTGTGTATTTCGGCGTCCGATACATGGTAAAATCTGCGAAACAGTTAGCTGTATCGTTACCCGATTTAGCTTTCTTTTGGTTCCGTGTCTTTTCATTTGTCCCGAGGAAACTAGTAGCCATTTGCTTTTAATATTTCCCAAAATTCAATGGTTGGCTTCAATTATTCCCCAAGCTTTGATTTAAATCTGCTGGTTCGTTGTCATTCATTCGTTCTTTCCCTGTTCACTTCGATCTGTTTTGCCTTTGGGAAATAAAATAATAATATAAAGTTATATATTTTGAGTTTGCATTTTTTTGTTTTACGGTAACTACTTCCTCCTAGCCTACACGTGCTCGCCCATTTCCTTCTCCGAGCAACCGTCTTTCGCCACGTCGTATAAAGCAACCTTCTTCCTTCCTAGCGCCCTGTAACGACCCATAAATTTTCATTAATTATAATTGTTAATTAAATGATATTTTTGAAATTTAATATTGAAGAAAAAAAATAGTGAATCATTAATGGAAATAATAACTAGAATGAATTGCAACAGTATATATGTAAGTTAATTGTTAATAACTTGGGTGTAATTCCAATAAGTGAAACAATGTAAATGTTATAATTTAGTTACAAAATTAATATACGGAAGTGAATGTAAATATGAATTAATTAATGAGATGATAGATAGTTAATGGTAATTGAATAAAATCAATATTATACAAGAATTGTAACATTTTTTTTATGAATAGTGAATTCATATGTGTAATTAAAAGATATGATAACGATTGTTAGGTGGCCACTTTTGATTTTTGATTTGGGGGTGTGGCTCGAGGTGGGCGATAGTAGCTGCTACGCATTACCACCGGCCTGGAAGCGTAACTGGTATATCTACCCTGGCATTGCCAAGTTATGCCATGCCACCTACCCTAGCGCGCCTTTTATGAGTTTGGTTTTCTCCCGTAGCCCGTGGAGTATTTAGGGTAGTCTCCCCATCTGGAGATGGGCTGATACTGGATGGACTATTGGGACTATTACGTGTTAAGATAGAAAATGTAAAGCCTTAATGCTATTTAAAAGTAAGTTTATTTTACTATAGACATTATTATAATAGCGAAATATTACTACATAGTAAATAGTTTGATGGATCCTTAGGATATGTGAATCCCCAGCATCTCTTAAGTTACTGCACTCACGTTAGACATTGGATAGGAGATGTTAAATCCCGTAAATATCTCTGATGTCGTTCCACTCATATTTATTTTATTGTTGATTTAACTTACATAAGATCTCTTAGTTCTGACTCGAGTGTTTTGTCTTTTCAATTCGCTCGGGTCAGTCTGAGCATTTCAGGATTTAGAAGACCGTATTCTGGAGGACAAAGATGAATATTTATTATTATTTATTATAGCATTCCACTCATTCATACTGTTCCCCTACAGTATTTATTGTTTTCTGTATGTGTAACTCTGATATATCTTGTATAAGTATAATCGAATATTTTGTAAAACAGCTTCATGAACTGCATATTTGATTATTATATTTTATCGTTTCGTCGCAAGATTCTATTTTGTTGTTTCTTTCTCTGCTTTTTCTTATTTACCCCATAACAATCCGCCCTTTTGTAAGTTTAAGTATGACGTGTGTGGTTTATTGTCGATTTAAAGTGTTCGCTTCATCAAGCAACCGGTCACCCCTACCCACTACCATAGCTTGTTCCAGACCCTACACTTCCGTCGACAGCTAACCCACAAAACACTCCGCCTCACCGTGCCGCTTTTCCCCTCCCTCCTCCACCTTTCCCCTTGACCAACCTCTGCCCACAGCCCTTCCACCCTCCAACGCAGCGCCCACAACACCCCAAACCCAGCCTCTTGGCAGCTACAGCTGAGCATAACTCTCCACTCCTCCCAACCAGCCGAGCAAGCACCCTCCTACACGTCCTTTAATTTTTAAAATTTTAAGTTAAGTTTCAAAATGTAAATTATAAAATATTACTTATAACTTTAATATTTTTAATATATATATATACATATATATTTAAGGTTTAAATAGATTTAATAATAGAATTTAATATAATAAATTTAATAAAAATTTAATTTAACTAATACATATATAAAATATTTATTTAAAATTTATATTAATGTTTTTAAAAAGATTTTGTAATAACTTTAATAAATTAAGGTTGGAAGGATGAACTAAAGTTGACTTGAAATTTAAATTGGTTAAAAATTGAATTTAAATAAAGATTGATTTGGAGCTTATTGGTTTTGAGATTTAAAGATATGTTTTTTATAACTTGATAGCTTGATTTTGATTTAAGAGGATTAAATTAATATTTTTTAAATTAAATAAAATTGAATTTGAATATTTAATTTTGATTCAAATTTGTAATTTGAGATTTTATTTAAATAATTAAATAAAGGTGATTAAATGAATATTTTAAATTTAAGTAAAATTGAAATTGAATGTTTAATTTTGTTTTAAATTAGTAATTTGGGATTTTATTTAAATGATTATTAAAAATGGTTAAGTGAATATTTTTTAAATTCAAATGAAATTAAAGTTGAACTTCGAGATATAAATGAAATTTATCAAATTGAGTTATTGTAAATGTTTGAATATTTAAACTTTGAAACCTATTGAATTGGAAGTGGTTTAAATTTTTAGTTCAAACCTGGATTTGAGATCGATATAAATTAAAAATGGTTCAATAAGAATTTGAATTGAACCTTTAACCTTTTAATTGAGATTGTTGAACTGATTTAAATTGAAATTTGAAACTAAAGTTGATTTGAATTGATTTGTGAAATTGGAAGAAACAATTCTAATTTGAAACTATATCGATATAAACTCTTTTTAATATATAAACTGTTTTTAATATATAAACTATTTTTAATCTATAATCTATTTTTGAATAAACACTATTTTTAATGTATAACTATTCTAATATATAAACTACTTTCAATATTTAAACTGTTTAAGTTGGAACTATTATGATTTAGATTTAATGGATTTAAATGTGAATACTTTGATATGATAGTTTAACATATCTTGTGTTTATGATTTTGGAAATGAATATGATTTTGAAAGTTATATGATTTTGAAAGTGAATATGATTCTGAAGTGATATGATTTTGAAATATATATGATATTTTGATATGAAGTATGAACTGTTTGAAATGAAAATAGAAATAAGCGCTTGGTTGTTAAAGAGACCGAGATCAGATATTGTCATACTCTTTGTCATTACTGAAACCACTTTAACAACTTTGCACGTGGTGGAAAATTCAGAACGAAGAAGGATAGTTTGGTGACATCTATATGAGGTATGAACGCAGCATGACTCCCGCGAGTCGGCTTGATGTGACTAAAACAGGAGCTATACCTGGGCCAAGTGAGGTCGCACCTCCGATCGAGCATGCTTCTTCGATACGATTCTATTACTTTAGATTTGATTGGATGCACCTTTGATTATGGGAGTGTGTCTCGAGGTGGGCGGTAGTAACTGCTATGTGTTACCACAAGCCCGATTCTTTAAAATGGTAGTATCCTACCTTGAACATTTCCTTGCATGCCTTGTCACATGCCTTTTCGCACCCACTACGAGTTTGGTTTGCACCGTACCTATAAAGTGCTCACCAAGTATCCCACCGGTTTGGTGGAGCTTACGTTATCTGTATATACAATGGGAATATATATAAGTGTGTTAAGGGGGATATGGGTAACGCCTTAACGCTATCTTAATACTTTAATATACAATAGCATTATCTATGTGGCATATTGTACTATGTATGTAGATAGTTTCACGGATCCTTAAAGGATGGGAATCCTAAACATCCTTTAAGTTATATTGCATTTCACTTAGACATTTCACTTGAGTTGATTTGCTAGCATAAGAATGTTAATCATGACTTGAGTGTTTTGTATTTTGCTTTATGCTCGGATCACACTGAGTGTCACAACATTTGAGACTCATCTTTGGAGCTTGGAGCTTCGCTTGAAGATCTATCTTGAAAGTGTGTTATGGATCATGTAACATGGATACATGATAATACAGAGTGTAGTGATGATATCTATATAGTAAATAGTGTGAAATATAAAAGCAGTATAATAAAAATGACACCAGCGATTTTTATACTGGTTCGGAGCTTCGTCCTACGTGTAGTCCCAGACTCCTTCTGGAATTTCACTAAAACAACAACCCTCACTTAACCCAAAGGAACAGGTCTATACAACCCTTGAGCAGCCGAACAGGGACCTGAGCAGTGGAATAATATTTCGCCTCAACAGCCGAAGAGAACCTCACAAGCCTGAGCAGCAGAACAAGACTTCAATAAATACAAAAGATTGTTTGACTTTTTGTGTTCTAATAACATGGATAAGTCTGTTTATAATACACCCTTCCTATGATCTTCTCCTCGAGTATAAATATATATATATTTGAAGTTCATAAAGAATAGAAAGGTATAATATTGCTTATTATATTTTAATGCAGGATATTTGAGAGTATAGTTGCAAGTATGTTCAAGAGAGTTATATAAGAAAGATAAGAAAATTCGGTAGTTTGGAATCAAATTAGAATATTTAATTATAGATGTTAAAAAGCAGCGACTATTGATAAAGAGTTCCGGTTGAAGTGTTGCGTCCAAATCTTTTTGTATAGATTTGTAACTCTTCACATATAGTCGTGTCTTTTTAGAAAATATAGCTATTATAGAAATTCAGTCAATTGAACCTCTGGGTCAGTCGACTGGATATTCAAACAAATTTTTAATATATATTTGTTTATTTGTGCACCTGTGCATGTTGCACAGAAATTGTTAGGTCAGTAGACTGACCTACCAGGTCGATCGACTGACTTGGTAATTTCTATGCAATTTGCACAGTTTTCACAGGTTTTTATATATATATATATGATTTTAAAGAAAAACTTTGATAATATATATATATATATATATATATATTATATGCTTATATGTATAAATCATTTGAAAGTAGGAAGATTATATATAAGCTAATATATACGTTAAACGAGGAGAGATCTTAACAAAATTGACTTAAGACTCAAAATAAGATAATATAAAAATTGATGCACCAATTTTGATGTCTTGTCTCCATTTATTATATATTCACTTTTTTTCATAACAATCGTCAAATTTATATGTTGTAGTCAATCAAAACCAAATCTCAACATTCACACCCTTTTTGATTGATGACAACCTGTAAATAGATATTGATTTTGATTGTATATATAATATAAATACATACTCCCTCTGAATCTTTGACAATCTATATCCTGCATCCTTAATGTTAGTGATAATATTTCTCCCCCTTGTCATCGACAAAAAGGAATAAAGAACATAAATAATAGTATGATATATTGATAGATAATAAGAAAGAATCGAACATTCATACATTACAATATCACAAACAAGAGTTTTGAAATAATACGAAAAGAGTGGCTATTTAGTATAAGCCATAATGTTGTGAAATAAAAGACTAATGTTTTTATAATATAAGAAAAGTAACAACTTACTCCATTATACGGTTACCCCTATCACCATGAGAATTTTGACCACCACTACCGTTTCCATTTCCATTGTTGTCGCTACTACTTGCTTGATCATCGGAAGAGGAAGACCAAGTGAAGATGGGTTACTTACCTGGATCACCTAGTGTAGCCATAGAAGTGCCGGATGAACACGAGATAGCTTGCCATAACTTTATGAAAAATCCTTTAACTTTATCAATATTTTTGTCAACCTTAATGATATGGGATTGAAGTATTTGTCGGTTACGGCATATCATGGAAATGGACTCATGTGAAGGAATGCCTTGATTAGGAATCATAATTTTGTCTTGTTGACGAATAGTTGATCTTTGGCAAGTTGGACGGTGAGATGCTTCACCTTGTTATTGTGGTGGTTGATCTTGAGGTAATTAGCGTTGAGTCCTTTCTTCAAAGGTAATGATAGGAGGAGGTCGAGAAACCGGTAATTTAATTAATGCTAGAGTATGAGAGTTTAAGTAGCGGATGGTAGAAACTAGTGAGTCAGGTTCCAGAATCTCACATTCTTTTAGTAAGCGCATAATATATTCACCATAGTATATGACATTCATTCGACCATTGTTGAAGCTTAAGAACTCATCAAGAATTAACCGAAGCCAACTAACTTTGATATTTCTGAAGATGGCATATAAGGCTTTGAAGTTTTGTTCATAAACAAGTTCGTAACTTCTGGTTCTCGAAGTTACGTTTTCATTAATGCACGGTGCATAATTCTAGCTTTAGGACTTAAGGACATAGACTTGAGTTGGCGCATATCATCTTCCAAAAATAAATGACTTATACGGTCACGAACAACCATATGACAATCAACATTACTTAATTCAATATCATCATCTTCAGATTTTAAAATGTGAACCATTCGATCTAACGAGAAAAATACCAGTTTTCCGCAAACCAAACTCCATACACAATCATCTTGGTTTTGAATGTTTTGGTGACCTAAATTAAGATTAGCATAGAATAGCTTGACCATAATTTGGATTATTTTATGCTTGTTTTATCAATATTGAACAAAGACTCCAAATTGCTTCGACGAGCCAATTCTTGTATATGATAAGGAGAGAAATTGGCAAATTTAGCAAAAGAACCTTCAAAAATACGAGAATCTTGCATTCTCCTCCATCTTCTAACTATGGTATCATCGAAAATCCATTGTTGTATTTGGTCATTGAAAGGAGGTTGGAAAGATGAAGATGCTTTTCCTTTCTTTTTAGAGCTATTGAATTTGAGCGTTTGGAGGTAAAAATTAGGTTTTTGAAGATCTAGGGTTTTAGAAGAGTTGAAAATTTTAAAATGAGAGTGAAGTGTAAAGGGGAAATTGAAGGTTAAAAGGTGAGAATGGATGGGTAGGAGCAGTAAATTGGCTTAGACCTACGAATTAGTCGACTGAATCAGTTGTGCAGTCGACAGAACTTGAATTTCAAAATTTTCGAACTTCCCGTTCAGTCAACTAAAGGCCTGATTTAGTTGACTGAACCTGGGTCATTAAAAATTTATCTTTTGGTCTAGTCGAACGATCCACTGTGACAGTTGAATGAATCTGGTTTAATGAAATTTTTTATCCCAGTATCAGTCGACTGATACAGTGGTCCAGTCGACTGACTTGTGTAAATTTTCCCAATCAGCCTGGTGTTGTATAATGTTTTATATATTCATACTTATGAAGCTGTAAATTTATTTTTTGAATATTAGAACCAGAATATGTGTTGATAAAAAAATATGAAGGAAAAGAAATGGTTTATTCTATTAATAAAAAGAATTGTACATAATTTGTTAAATTATTCGAAAAATAACACATAATAACGACTACTCTTATTTTGAAGGACTAGGAGTTTTGTAGCCCTGTAGCTGTTTGCGTCGAATATTGGATGCTTCATTTCGATCCAATGAGTTTGGTGAGACCGGTGGTCGTAGTGGGGATGAAGTAGAAGGTAGACGAATAGGCAAAACGACGTGTTCGTCTATGAATGGGATGAAGCACCGTAAAATTTCATGGCAATGTGTTCTACAATACCTAGGCGTCTCGAATTGATTTTCTGCTTGTAATATATATATCGCACTGAAGCATCAACGATTCCTGCTGATAGTGATGAAAATCGCTTATTTTTTGTTTAGTGGTTGGAGAATCTTCTTTCCTTTCTTTTTCTCCAGGGTGTATCCGGTATGCTCGTGAGAAGTAGAAGGTGGTGTAGAATGATTGACAGGTGTTTTTAGTGATCAGAAGAGGTTAGAATTTAATGGAGTGAGTTGATTGTGAAGAGTTTGACATAATGATAGCTAGTTTGTATTTTTGTTAGTTTGTATGGATAACAGAGAATAAGTATACCTATTTATAGACTAATGTTGAGAATAAAAAAGATGAAATGAATGGATTGTATTAATTTTAGCTACAACAAAGTTGTTAGTTAGGAATGTTAGTTGCTATTTTGGTGGTTTTCTGTTATTATGATTTATCTATGTAAATGTAATATGCAAAAAACATACATTTATAAAGGTAAGTGTTATACACAATTTAAAGTATAGTTGTCACCATTTAAGAAAAGCTCTGACTTGGACTATAATGAAAATAATTAATAGCTCAGGTGGTTAAGACATATAGGCTATTCACAACAGGTCATAATTCGAGTCTCGGCATGGTCAGAAAAAAAATGAATTTTTGTCAAAATTTTAATTTTTGAGCTTTTAGTCCAAAATTTCGTATTTATCATTTACATATCTTTAACTGACATTATACCGAGTTCTCGGCGTAGTTTTATAAAAGTGTTCTCTAACAATGGTTTAGTTAAAATATCAGCTAATTGATTTTTAGATGGAACGTAATCTAAATTTATCACATATTTTTCTATATTGTTGCCAGAAAGTTGTGACGACCCGTCTCCTCGACCCTCAGAAATCGACACTAATACATCCACGGTATTTGCGTGCCGTAAATCCAAGTGCCGGAAACGTAGATTATCAGGGGTGTAAAAGAAAATAAAGATTGAAGATAACACAATAATAGAATCTCACATTGCATTTAATATTTTAATTATACATAAATGATCAGAGTCAAATACATATCCAGCGGGATAGTTGTAACGACCCGTTAAGTTCGACCATTTAAAATTGTTTGTTTAATAGGATTTTGTAATTTATTTTAGTTGAAAGAATAAAGGTGGTAGATAAGTATTAAAATGAAGGCTAGAATAAATTATATAGAAGTGACTTAGAAACCTATTTAAAGACATTTGAATAAAATTCAAATGAATTAAGTAGAGAAAGAAAGAAAAATTCTTACCTGTACATAAAATTTAATATGGGAATATTAAACCAATTTAATGCAATAAAAGATTGTGAACGATAAATTGAATAGATTAAGAAACCCTGTTATTGCAAGTCAATAAGTTTGTAAACCCTAATGAACATCTCAAAATTTATAAATTTATTGAAATTTAAGACATAGCATAAGCGTAGAACTATAGGTATGATGACAAACTTTTATAAATTGTCTAATTAAGGGTCAGCAAATTTATTTGGAAATCAAACTCAATTAAGGGTAAGTAATTATGATGGATTGATGGCATAAACGTTACTAATTTTTATCATAGTAACGGAAGTGCAGATGGAAGACAACTGTAGAAATTTAAGTACGTATTAACAATTGAAAGGGACTGTCGATTGAGTGGAGTACTTTAGGTTGTCTTACTAAATTTAGAATTTAACATAAGACAAATAGAAATAAATCAATAAACGTATAGATTTTAAGTTTATTATGATGAATTATTTTAGTGATATGACTTAGAATAAATGAAATAATTTGGGTTAATTGGTATTTAATGGAATTAAAGGTTGCAATATTCATAGGTAAGGATTTAGATGAAATAGATTGATGTATGAAAAATTTAATTTGATAAATGGCAATTAATTCCTTTAATTTGTGCAATTAATGTATGTTTAATTGATAACGATAAAAAGTTGATTTTTTTCAGTGTAACCAACGTAAAATATTATCATAGCATGATACTTGGTTTGAATAGAAGGATTTGATTTAATGTGAAATTTTTTGTTCTAAGTATTGAATAAAATTGGGAATCAAATTTTTTTTTTATGATAATAACGTTAGTATTGGTTAATAAATAGATTTCAATGCAGTAACCAAATAAATGGAATAAGATGAGTATATATTGCATAGAAATGAAATGATAAATTATTGATGTAATGGAAGATATAACCATGTCAATTATGCATATAAGGTAATAAGGTAATGAAACCGAGGTAAATTAATTAATTGAGACTTTAAGTAAAATTAACGTGTGGAATTGACCAAGGTTCAATAAAATGAGAATTTGATTGGTTATATTTATTGGTTGAGAAATGTAAATGTGTATTTGGGGAATAAATTTAGTCAGACTTAAGTATTGAATTTAATTAATTAATATATATGATAAATGATGATTAAATAAAAACCCAATACTCTATATATATGTATAATATTTGAGTGAAAATAATAATACACTTATAAATGTGGAATTAAGAGTTTACAACAACTATTTTAAGTAAAGAAATTGTTCATTCAAGTAAATTTGAAACATCGCAATAGGTGTAGATTAAGTGTTGCGTTAAATAAATTATAAAGGAATAAATTTATAGAAACGTAGGAACGGAAGAATGAACATTATAGTAACGTAAAACGTATTGTAGGATAATAATTAAGTATAGGCTTGTAAATTAGATGTATGACAATAAATTTTGTACGTAAATCTTTCTATTAGTTGATAAGTCTTATTTTGATCAATTTAAAGGAATACACTAAATTTTGTAGTTAGTACGGAATATTGATGAGTGAATGAATAAGATGAAACAAAGGTGGAATGTATTAGTTGAGGTTTTAAGTTATTTATGTGATAAGTTACCAAAATTATAATTTTATCTAAATACAGTAATTTATGCAAACAAAAGATGAACATTTTGAAATATTACCACAGTGATATATAAAAGAAACGTTAACTATGTAGTTGGAGAATAATTGATATATTTTGAGTTGGATAATAGAAATCAAGTTATTTATATAATTAGATTTAAGATGAGAGTATAAGTATATGATTAAATAATTGGGTTTTGCGAATAAAATTTATAATTCCCAAATAATAAGAAAACGCAGAGGTTAACACTGCGAAATTTATATACTTATAAATTTTAATTCACATCCAAGCTTGCTAAATTATTTGGAATTGATTGGATTATATAAGTAATGAAATTTGGCCAATATTTAAAGTTGAAAGAAAATTTGGATTTTATGATTTATTTTAATTTATTTAATAAATATTAAAAATAGCCATTTTTGTCACGGACTCGGATTTCGACGAAACTAGTTTCATCGGATCCGTAACGGTGAATTATAATAATGTTTCAAGTTTCGTTGCGATCGGACTTGTCGTTTGATCGTACGGACTCGAAACGCCTTGAAATTTACGCATTTTGAAATCAATTTGAAATTTTTATTTTTTTAGCATAACTTCTTCATACGATCGAATTTGGTCGCGAAACTTTTTCCACCGCGTTCAGAATATTTTGAAACACCTATTTGGATATATAGTTTTAACAAATTCGACTCCGGAGGCAGAACGGGCTTTTTGGGCCAACTATCGTTTAGCACGTTCGTTATCCGTACCCACCTAGCCTTCTTTTATCTGTCTATATATTTGCGATTATAAACCCTAGCCACTCCTTATTTTCATTTTTCTATACGTACATCTCCTTCTCAACTCCTCATTCCAATGGCAGAAAACCTAATTCCCAAATTCCAAAATTTTATTTCAAAAAAAAAAAAAAAAAAAAAAAATAATTTTTGTGGATCTGCAGCAGCTTCTGGTCGCGCTTCGGGTTTCAGAGGAGAAAACCCTAGAGCAACTTCGGGTCAGGAAGAAAATGACTCGGGTCGCTCCGGGTCGTTTTGGCGAAAACTCCAAGCAAGCATCGGGGAAATGAGGCGGCGCCCCGAAGTCGAACCCGAAGTTGACCCAGGACCAGAATTTTTCATTTTTCAAATTTTCATAACTTTTGCATACGAGCTCGGATTCACGCGCGGTTTGTTTTGCTGGGATCGTATCGGAATTTCTGACGTTTTGGCACTGGTTTGGATGAATTTGGAGACTGTCCAATTTTTGGGTTTAAATTGGATTTGAATTCAATTTAAATTCAAAAGGTGAGTGTTTTAACCCACTCACAACTACTAGAAGCTTTTATGTTTGTTAAATAAATTTTAGAAATGAATAGAAATTTATTTATGAGCTTTTGGCATGTTATTTCATTCATATCTGTTGAATTGCATTTTATTGAATGTAACTGTTAATTTAATTGATTTATTGCGTGTTAATTGGCTGTTAGAAATTTTTGGTTGCATATGAACTGCTAGTTAACAGTTATGTCAATTATCACTGAATATAAATTGTTAGATTAATAGTTGAAAAATTTAATTTGAATAAACTGCCAGTTATCACCTGTTATATATGATCATATATATAATTGTTATTGATTGATATTGCTTGATGTTTGTGATTGGATGATGGATGTGTTATTGAAGGGATGCTTTATTTGATATCATTAAACTGCAAGTTAGTATGCATTTTTCATTTCATTCGGGATTGCGGTTTGAAATGATATACAACCGCAGTTTTATTTTTTAAATTGCGGATTGAAATGATAAATATCCGTATCACTTGATCATAGGATAGAAAACTATATACAGACACCGTGGTCTATATATAACTATTTTTAATGTGATTTCTATGGTTTGGATGGAATACGGTTTATAAAAATCTTAAATTTTATACTGAATAAATGTTTTCTTCCATAGTTATATGCATATGAAGTTGAAATTTTGAAATTAAAAGGTGAATAAATTTCTTTATTAAAAATGGAAGAAAATTAAGAAAATGGAGTTTGATGATTATATCCTATGTTTAAATATTAAGTTGGAAATTTTAAAGATATGATATTTATAATTGGATTTTTTTCCCAAAATATTTTGAAATGAATATTCTAGTAAAAATTGAATTTGGAAATATATATATATATATATTTTACTAGAAATTGAAGTCTTATTAATTATGGATTTTATGTGAATGGTCAAGATTAATTAATAGAATATTGATTTTTGAAAGGATAAAAATCCAACTTTAGTTGAAATATTAATGCTCCAAAATGGATATAAATATATATAAAATTGAAATGGTTTTGCGACTTGAAGTAATATTTTGGATTTTGGTTTAACTTTAAAAGAAGAAATATTTGGAAAGCCATGTAATTTATTTCTTTATAAAGCAACAGTAAAGTTAAACTTTTTTTTAATTCGCATACCGTTGAATATCCAAACCATTTAGTTTTGAAAATAATGGTTTTAAAATGCTATGGATTTTCGAAGAATTATGTTGAAAGTTACAAACAGAATATTGGTTACATGGGATATTAAATAATAAAAAGTGACATAATTTTTTGGAAAGGAATAATTTTATTTGGGATAAACGATATCATATTGTTTTGGGTTTTAAAAGAAGAAATGATATCGTAATATTACGGTTTGAAATGGATTATATTCTGGTTTTAAAAGTATAAACTATTTTTAAATGACCGCGGTGTTATAATAACGATTGGTTGGCAAAGAGACCGGGATCGGATATGGACATACTCTCTGTCGATACCGAAAACCACTTTGACTAACCGTGTACGCGGTGGAGATTCCAGAATGAAGTAGGTGGTGGCGACGTTTCCTGTAAGGTAAATACGTGGACCCAACTCCCGTGAGTTGGCATAAGGTGGCTAAAACAGGAGCGATTCTCAGGCCAATGAGGTCATTCCTCTGATCGGACGCTCCTCTTCGATATTATAATTTGACTTGGATTTGATTCAGTGGCCACTTCTATATTTTGATTTTGGGGAGTTAGTCCGAGGTGGGCGGTAACTGCGGCTACGCGTTTCCACCAGCCTGGATAGCAATTGGTATATCTACCCTGGCATTGCCTAGTTGTGCCGTGTCACCTACCATATCGCGCCTTGTACGAGTTTGGTTTTCTCCCGTAGCCCGTGTGGTATCCTCTAGTGGCTTCCCGATCAGGAGGGGCTATGATATTGGACGGACTACTGGGACTATTACGTGTTAAGGTGGAAAATGTAAAGCCTTAACGCTATTTAAAAGTAAGTTTATTTTATAAATAGACACTATTATAATAGCGCAATATACTACATAGTAAATAGTTTAACGGATCCTTAGGAGATGTAAATCCCGAACATCTCTTGAGTTACTGTACTCATATTTATATTCTGTTTATTTAACTCACATAAGATATTCTAGTCTGACTCGGGTGTTTTTGTCTATTCAAATTCGCTCGGGTCAGTCCGAGCATTTCAGGATAGCAGATTTTAGCTTTGGAGGACGAAGACGAAGAATAAGTATTATGTTATATATAGTATTACACCACACTCTTTCTATTCCGCTGCATTGCTTGTATTGGTATGTGTAACTCTGATATTTATTGTAAAAGAAGAATCAAGCTTTTGTAAACTGTTTATGAACTGTATATTTGTTATTATATTTTATCCTTCCGCTGTGAGATTCTGTTTTTGTTTTATTTCTTCTCTGTTTTTCTTATTTACCCCATAACAATCCGCCCTTGCGTATGCTTTGAATTGGCACGTGTGTCGGTTTAAAGTGTGCAAAAAGGCGGGATGTTACAGTTGGTATCAGAGCTTTGGTTTAGCGATAAACCTTGGCTTTGTGGGGTTTGACTCTTTGTTAATAGGGTAGAAATATCCTATGGGAGTCGCTGAGTGTATATATAAGAGAGAGCGTACTTGTTAGTATGAATAAAAAGATTTTAATATTGTGTTAATCTGTTCCGCTTTGTATTTATAAATTCTGGTTGATGCATGGGACGCTATGTCATCAATAGGGATTTCTAAACACTTAATAGGACAGACCGACATAATATTTGTTTTTAATATAGGTGAATGAAATAATTTGCCTATTATATTTCTATATATAAAAATAGTTTTATAAAGATATATATATATTTGGTTGCTATAGATTGGATGTTAGGCAATAAAAATATTTATAATAACTGAAGCTAAGTGAAATTATAATAAACCAAATTTGGAGATTTAGAACTTAAGTCCGGGATTTTTGAAAATTTGCTTTCAAAGAATTTGTGAAATTTATTGATTTGGTTTATAAGTATTTTCTTATATAAATATTTCGTATAAATTGGAAGAATTGTTTTAAAGAAGATTTTGGAAAAGAATTAAATTCTGTACTTTCCTCTCTGTCGCTGGAAAATAAATTCGGTGATGACGGCCGCATCATCGACTTTCATTTTCGAGTTTCGAAGGGGAAAGGCCACTGTAGTAAATTCTACTGCAGATTTATTTTTGAAATTTTCTAAAAATTTTCTTTTATTGTTCTAAATATAATTAGAGATATAAAAGTTGTAAGAACTTATTTATCTATTATTTTGAAATAGATTAAAATTTGACCCGGTATTTAATTCTAAATTTTTCCGTTAATTAATTGTTTAAACTTTGTTAGTGAAATATTAAGTAAGAAAGTTAATGCTAGGGATAAGGGAAGTAAAAGTTTTTAACTGATAAATAATGGAAAAGATTTATTGAAGAATGAATGAATTGAAACCTCTAATTGAAATAAGAGAATAACTGCAAAGCTATAAAGAGGAATTTGCATACATATGAGACAAAGGGTAATATGAATAAACATTAAATTTAATTAAAAGAATGGAGATTAAACTTGTATAAGTTCAATTGCAATTTCCTTAACATAAATAACTTACCCAAATATAAAAGTTGAAGTGTTAAATGAGAAACTGGAATTGAATATTTTACAAGTAGAAATTTAGGAAAAATGAAGTATTCAATAAATTACTGTTATAATAAGAATTTATTGGTATAAACTTAAGTGATAATTGAAATTTTACCCAAATTAAAGGTGAGTATTATTAATAGGTGATTTTAACTTAAGTAAATAAAATGAAATTCTTTAATAAATAAAGATTGATGTGTACGGTTATAAACTTAAGTATGTTTTAAAATGCTACTAGTAATATAATAAAAAGTAGGTAATATAAATAAATGTCTGTAAACCCTAGATAATGAATTAATAAGATCCTTTATTTATAAAAATGGAGGTTTTAAGGTTAATAATTTAAGTGTAAGTAGAGGGTTACTGTAATTAAATATAATAAAACGTAAACATTAAATAAAGGAATGAAATTAAGGGTAAGTTGAAATTGTAATTTATAAAACGAATATATATTTATTGAACCATTAATAAATAAAAAGGAATTGAGAAGAAACTTGTAAATTTTCACTTGCATTCTTAAACATACATAACTTACCATATAATAAAAGTTGCAATGTTAGTAAGAAAATGTAAGGGGAAATCTTACAAGTGAAGCTTGAGGTAATTAAGGTATTCAATAAATTTGCTGTTATAAATGAGAATTAATTGTATAAACTTAAGTTAAATTGGAAATTTTACTATATAAGAAAGGGTAAGTAGTATAAATAGATGATATAAACCTTAGTCAATAAATTGGAATACAATATAATGAATTTTGTAACAAATGGAAAATGAAAATTGTAAGAAACAAAGAAATCCCTCCATAAATGAAAGAAAGAAAATAAAACCACTGAAGCATGAAATAAATGTATAATAAGCTATTGTGGTGTTGATTTGAATTGTTTGGTTGATGTATGGTTGTTGGGTAAGGAATTTTGGAGTTGTTGGAGGAACAATAATCTATCTCTATTCCATCTAAGACTGTTGAGTAACGGATGCACTTGATAGTTATTTCTCACTCCGTAAAATTTCATAATTTGAACCCGAACAACTAACGGTTGTTGATTGAATGATTGTGGTTTGTGGTGTGTGCCGTTTGTTAAAATGTATGGTTGTTGCATTTGATTTGGATATGAATGATTGAATCTACCCAAACATTTCACTGTAATATAGATATTTAACTTTTAGATTTTATAAGTGAATACAGGGGTTGGAAGCAACTGCTACTACTTTTGGTTCCAAAATAATAAGCGTATTGCCCGACAAATAGGTACGTTTCCGGATTACGTATAAAGCGCTATTTTATATATTTTCCCGTGTTGGGATATTTTATTTTGGATAATATATGTAATATATTTGTATATTTGGATATTATATTTTCTCCAGAGTCCCTCCGTACAAAGGAGACTCTGCCAAAAATTTTCGTAAATTTTGGACTTAGAATTTGGTTAAAGATATTTTTCCAACTTTAATAGTTCAAGTATTAAAAGACATAATGATTATAAAACAAGTGTATTTCATTAAAGGAAATTAATTTAGTAAATTATTGTTATAAGTTAATATTTGAAATTAGATATACTGTTTTATTCTTCCTTCTCCCTTCCTTTCCCTTTTCGGGGACGAAAAGTTTTGAGTAGGGGAGAGTGTAACGACCCGTTAAGTTCGACCATTTAAAATTGTTTGTTTAATAGGATTTTGTAATTTATTTTAGTTGAAAGAATAAAGGTGGTAGATAAGTATTAAAATGAAGGCTAGAATAAATTATATAGAAGTGACTTAGAAACCTATTTAAAGACATTTGAATAAAATTCAAATGAATTAAGTAGAGAAAGAAAGAAAAATTCTTACCTGTACATAAAATTTAATATGGGAATATTAAACCAATTTAATGCAATAAAAGATTGTGAACGATAAATTGAATAAATTAAGAAACCCTGTTATTGCAAGTCAATAAGTTTGTAAACCCTAATGAACATCTCAAAATTTATAAATTTATTGAAATTTAAGACATAGCATAAGCGTAGAACTATAGGTATGATGACAAACTTTTATAAATTGTCTAATTAAGGGTCAGCAAATTTATTTGGAAATCAAACTCAATTAAGGGTAAGTAATTATGATGGATTGATGGCATAAACGTTACTAATTTTTATCATAGTAACGGAAGTGCAGATGGAAGACAACTGTAGAAATTTAAGTACGTATTAACAATTGAAAGGGACTGTCGATTGAGTGGAGTACTTTAGGTTGTCTTACTAAATTTAGAATTTAACATAAGACAAATAGAAATAAATCAATAAACGTATAGATTTTAAGTTTATTATGATGAATTATTTTAGTGATATGACTTAGAATAAATGAAATAATTTGGGTTAATTGGTATTTAATGGAATTAAAGGTTGCAATATTCATAGGTAAGGATTTAGATGAAATAGATTGATGTATGAAAAATTTAATTTGATAAATGGCAATTAATTCCTTTAATTTGTGCAATTAATGTATGTTTAATTGATAACGATAAAAAGTTGATTTTTTTCAGTGTAACCAACGTAAAATATTATCATAGCATGATACTTGGTTTGAATAGAAGGATTTGATTTAATGTGAAATTTTTTGTTCTAAGCATTGAATAAAATTGGGAATCAAATTTTTTTTTTATGATAATAACGTTAGTATTGGTTAATAAATAGATTTCAATGCAGTAACCAAATAAATGGAATAAGATGAGTATATATTGCATAGAAATGAAATGATAAATTATTGATGTAATGGAAGATATAACCATGTCAATTATGCATATAAGGTAATAAGGTAATGAAACCGAGGTAAATTAATTAATTGAGACTTTAAGTAAAATTAACGTGTGGAATTGACCAAGGTTCAATAAAATGAGAATTTGATTGGTTATATTTATTGGTTGAGAAATGTAAATGTGTATTTGGGGAATAAATTTAGTCAGACTTAAGTATTGAATTTAATTAATTAATATATATGATAAATGATGATTAAATAAAAACCCAATACTCTATATATATGTATAATATTTGAGTGAAAATAATAATACACTTATAAATGTGGAATTAAGAGTTTACAACAACTATTTTAAGTAAAGAAATTGTTCATTCAAGTAAATTTGAAACATCGCAATAGGTGTAGATTAAGTGTTGCGTTAAATAAATTATAAAGGAATAAATTTATAGAAACGTAGGAACGGAAGAATGAACATTATAGTAACGTAAAACGTATTGTAGGATAATAATTAAGTATAGGCTTGTAAATTAGATGTATGACAATAAATTTTGTACGTAAATCTTTCTATTAGTTGATAAGTCTTATTTTGATCAATTTAAAGGAATACACTAAATTTTGTAGTTAGTACGGAATATTGATGAGTGAATGAATAAGATGAAACAAAGGTGGAATGTATTAGTTGAGGTTTTAAGTTATTTATGTGATAAGTTACCAAAATTATAATTTTATCTAAATACAGTAATTTATGCAAACAAAAGATGAACATTTTGAAATATTACCACAGTGATATATAAAAGAAACGTTAACTATGTAGTTGGAGAATAATTGATATATTTTGAGTTGGATAATAGAAATCAAGTTATTTATATAATTAGATTTAAGATGAGAGTATAAGTATATGATTAAATAATTGGGTTTTGCGAATAAAATTTATAATTCCCAAATAATAAGAAAACGCAGAGGTTAACACTGCGAAATTTATATACTTATAAATTTTAATTCACATCCAAGCTTGCTAAATTATTTGGAATTGATTGGATTATATAAGTAATGAAATTTGGCCAATATTTAAAGTTGAAAGAAAATTTGGATTTTATGATTTATTTTAATTTATTTAATAAATATTAAAAATAGCCATTTTTGTCACGGACTCGGATTTCGACGAAACTAGTTTCATCGGATCCGTAACGGTGAATTATAATAATGTTTCAAGTTTCGTTGCGATCGGACTTGTCGTTTGATCGTACGGACTCGAAACGCCTTGAAATTTACGCATTTTGAAATCAATTTGAAATTTTTATTTTTTTAGCATAACTTCTTCATACGATCGAATTTGGTCGCGAAACTTTTTCCACCGCGTTCAGAATATTTTGAAACACCTATTTGGATATATAGTTTTAACAAATTCGACTCCGGAGGCAGAACGGGCTTTTTGGGCCAACTATCGTTTAGCACGTTCGTTATCCGTACCCACCTAGCCTTCTTTTATCTGTCTATATATTTGCGATTATAAACCCTAGCCACTCCTTATTTTCATTTTTCTATACGTACATCTCCTTCTCAACTCCTCATTCCAATGGCAGAAAACCTAATTCCCAAATTCCAAAATTTTATTTCAAAAAAAAAAAAAAAAAAAAAAAAATAATTTTTGTGGATCTGCAGCAGCTTCTGGTCGCGCTTCGGGTTTCAGAGGAGAAAACCCTAGAGCAACTTCGGGTCAGGAAGAAAATGACTCGGGTCGCTCCGGGTCGTTTTGGCGAAAACTCCAAGCAAGCATCGGGGAAATGAGGCGGCGCCCCGAAGTCGAACCCGAAGTTGACCCAGGACCAGAATTTTTCATTTTTCAAATTTTCATAACTTTTGCATACGAGCTCGGATTCACGCGCGGTTTGTTTTGCTGGGATCGTATCGGAATTTCTGACGTTTTGGCACTGGTTTGGATGAATTTGGAGACTGTCCAATTTTTGGGTTTAAATTGGATTTGAATTCAATTTAAATTCAAAAGGTGAGTGTTTTAACCCACTCACAACTACTAGAAGCTTTTATGTTTGTTAAATAAATTTTAGAAATGAATAGAAATTTATTTATGAGCTTTTGGCATGTTATTTCATTCATATCTGTTGAATTGCATTTTATTGAATGTAACTGTTAATTTAATTGATTTATTGCGTGTTAATTGGCTGTTAGAAATTTTTGGTTGCATATGAACTGCTAGTTAACAGTTATGTCAATTATCACTGAATATAAATTGTTAGATTAATAGTTGAAAAATTTAATTTGAATAAACTGCCAGTTATCACCTGTTATATATGATCATATATATAATTGTTATTGATTGATATTGCTTGATGTTTGTGATTGGATGATGGATGTGTTATTGAAGGGATGCTTTATTTGATATCATTAAACTGCAAGTTAGTATGCATTTTTCATTTCATTCGGGATTGCGGTTTGAAATGATATACAACCGCAGTTTTATTTTTTAAATTGCGGATTGAAATGATAAATATCCGTATCACTTGATCATAGGATAGAAAACTATATACAGACACCGTGGTCTATATATAACTATTTTTAATGTGATTTCTATGGTTTGGATGGAATACGGTTTATAAAAATCTTAAATTTTATACTGAATAAATGTTTTCTTCCATAGTTATATGCATATGAAGTTGAAATTTTGAAATTAAAAGGTGAATAAATTTCTTTATTAAAAATGGAAGAAAATTAAGAAAATGGAGTTTGATGATTATATCCTATGTTTAAATATTAAGTTGGAAATTTTAAAGATATGATATTTATAATTGGATTTTTTTCCCAAAATATTTTGAAATGAATATTCTAGTAAAAATTGAATTTGGAAATATATATATATATATATATTTTACTAGAAATTGAAGTCTTATTAATTATGGATTTTATGTGAATGGTCAAGATTAATTAATAGAATATTGATTTTTGAAAGGATAAAAATCCAACTTTAGTTGAAATATTAATGCTCCAAAATGGATATAAATATATATAAAATTGAAATGGTTTTGCGACTTGAAGTAATATTTTGGATTTTGGTTTAACTTTAAAAGAAGAAATATTTGGAAAGCCATGTAATTTATTTCTTTATAAAGCAACAGTAAAGTTAAACTTTTTTTTAATTCGCATACCGTTGAATATCCAAACCATTTAGTTTTGAAAATAATGGTTTTAAAATGCTATGGATTTTCGAAGAATTATGTTGAAAGTTACAAACAGAATATTGGTTACATGGGATATTAAATAATAAAAAGTGACATAATTTTTTGGAAAGGAATAATTTTATTTGGGATAAACGATATCATATTGTTTTGGGTTTTAAAAGAAGAAATGATATCGTAATATTACGGTTTGAAATGGATTATATTCTGGTTTTAAAAGTATAAACTATTTTTAAATGACCGCGGTGTTATAATAACGATTGGTTGGCAAAGAGACCGGGATCGGATATGGACATACTCTCTGTCGATACCGAAAACCACTTTGACTAACCGTGTACGCGGTGGAGATTCCAGAATGAAGTAGGTGGTGGCGACGTTTCCTGTAAGGTAAATACGTGGACCCAACTCCCGTGAGTTGGCATAAGGTGGCTAAAACAGGAGCGATTCTCAGGCCAATGAGGTCATTCCTCTGATCGGACGCTCCTCTTCGATATTATAATTTGACTTGGATTTGATTCAGTGGCCACTTCTATATTTTGATTTTGGGGAGTTAGTCCGAGGTGGGCGGTAACTGCGGCTACGCGTTTCCACCAGCCTGGATAGCAATTGGTATATCTACCCTGGCATTGCCTAGTTGTGCCGTGTCACCTACCATATCGCGCCTTGTACGAGTTTGGTTTTCTCCCGTAGCCCGTGTGGTATCCTCTAGTGGCTTCCCGATCAGGAGGGGCTATGATATTGGACGGACTACTGGGACTATTACGTGTTAAGGTGGAAAATGTAAAGCCTTAACGCTATTTAAAAGTAAGTTTATTTTATAAATAGACACTATTATAATAGCGCAATATACTACATAGTAAATAGTTTAACGGATCCTTAGGAGATGTAAATCCCGAACATCTCTTGAGTTACTGTACTCATATTTATATTCTGTTTATTTAACTCACATAAGATATTCTAGTCTGACTCGGGTGTTTTTGTCTATTCAAATTCGCTCGGGTCAGTCCGAGCATTTCAGGATAGCAGATTTTAGCTTTGGAGGACGAAGACGAAGAATAAGTATTATGTTATATATAGTATTACACCACACTCTTTCTATTCCGCTGCATTGCTTGTATTGGTATGTGTAACTCTGATATTTATTGTAAAAGAAGAATCAAGCTTTTGTAAACTGTTTATGAACTGTATATTTGTTATTATATTTTATCCTTCCGCTGTGAGATTCTGTTTTTGTTTTATTTCTTCTCTGTTTTTCTTATTTACCCCATAACAATCCGCCCTTGCGTATGCTTTGAATTGGCACGTGTGTCGGTTTAAAGTGTGCAAAAAGGCGGGATGTTACAATAGTTATAACTGTCTATCCGTACATATGCTGGAAAATACATACTACATAACACAGTGGAAAATGGGTAGATATCTACATAAAGTACTTCAGCTTCATAGCTCTAAAAGACTTCTCCAAAATGCTCCCCAACATGCTCCAAAATGATCCTACATATCTTGACTGCACGGCTGCCCGAAAAATAGGGCACCCAGAGTTTAAAGCGAAAAATAAACTCCGGATCAGTCATAGGACTAGTGTGAGAACTCAAAGTACGATGTTCTAAAAACAAAAGATATCTCATAAGACCACGTTGCACATAAACACGGAATAGGTTTTTACCTCATGATACCCAAAACTCTTTATTACGTAAAATTCAGGGATATTATTCTTAATGACTTTCTTTGAAAATATTTGCAAATAAACTTATTAATCTTAGTCTAAATTGTTACGTTGATTAAATTTCAGCATAATAGGTTTACAATCAAGTTGAAGGTTCTTATTGGAGAATGGATTTCCATACAAATGACCAGGTGAAGGGACTACCTTCTGATGGGTACACCTCTAGATGGATGTCCCGAGAAACCATCACAAAGCTCCTATACTAACACAAGACCGACCTATCTCTATAACTAGATAGTACCGAATATGTCATCCCCCGGTCGTTACCGACCTTTATCCGAGAGCTTTCTTTGCATACATCCACATTAATTTACATCCCGAACGTCATAATAGGAAGAAATATATGTAGAAGTGGATGATCATACCCTAATTGGGAATGACCCACTTAGCATTGCCGCATCTAACCCTGTTTCGGTCATTTCCGATTGATGAGGCTCGAGGCTACGATAACCTTTTCACATAGTACATCTTCTTTCACTTTGAATGCCACATTGTCATTCCACATTCACATGACTGATTTCTACAAACGCATAACTTTCTGAGTTCGCATGTCTTGGAAAAGAGTGTTGAGCTAAGAGAAGGTGTCTTCCTCGCCACCGACTCATATACTTTTATAGAAACCACTCATTATGATTTGGAATGCAAGATTAGACATTCATCTATACAAGTTCGTTCAAGGACCGAATGAAACCGAAGGCACTTTCCTTGGCCATTACTAGGCGAGAACCCTTGTGGTTTTGAGGTTTTTCGCAACAAAGAGACCACTGCTACAATATAGTGCATCAGGAGTTTATCCCCAATTAATCAACAAGTAGCCCCTCGTTATTATTCATCTCAATATCTTCGTCTTCAAACATCTTCATTCTTCGAACACATAAACTGGTTCGAAGTGGTTTTTGGATAGGAACCAACCAAATCCGACCCCGGTTCATTCGAAATCCAATCATCGATAAAAATGATGTAATTAAGTGATTGATTCATTCATTTTCCTTTACCAAAATATCTTCGAGAGATATATGTTTTCAAAATATTCTTGGAATTATTTAAACCTGTTTTTGAATATTTCCCAAATCATTTTCAAAGAGTATCTTTTTGGAAAATAGGATTACAGAAATCATTCTACATTTATTCAAAATTAACTTCCGTATTCAACAAGTGCTATGGGTGGAATAAGGTGAGATCACCTTTTAAATTCCACGAATAGGACAAGTTCCCTCTTCGGATTTTGATAATGAGTATAAGAAGATTATTTCTATAGAATCCAAGTTGAGTACCCGAGCTTTCCTTTCGATATGTTTCACCCCTCGCCTAAAGGAGAAAACCGAGTCCAGGTAAGTTTGGGGAACTGGTTGCTCCATCCCTAACCTTAGTTACACACCTTTTTTTCACTTTTAGATCTCATAGGCAGGACAAATATACTAGTCATTTTCGCATACTTAAAACCACTTAACTATTTGTTTAACCATCTTAGAAATAATGTTATGTTGTCCAAATTTCTTTTGAAATGATTTATTATTTACTTAAAAACATTTACTAAGGATTTGAGAAAGAATTGTTAAGTTTCAACCTTTATTTCAAAAGTTATTGAAAAGCGTTGCAAATAGTGCTTTAAAAGCTATATTCTTTAAAACAACTTTTATAACATTTAAAAAACCATCTTTTCAACTTAAATTAATTTTAAAACATTTTAAAATATTTTTAGAATTTATTTTAAATTTTTAAAACAATTGTTTTATCAATTTCCAACATTGGTCATTTTAGTGCAAAAAAAGGATTTTTCTTGAAAATTAATTTTGCCATATTTCAAAATATACAAGTTGAAATCTTGATTTCCTTTTTTTATGAAAGATATGGATATAAGGATTCGGAAAATTCTTACTTGGAAGAATTACGAACTTCCACTTCGTATGTTTATTTGAACTTTTGACGCGTAAATACGAACTACCGTTACGCGATGCATCAAATTTTAGGCGTATTTTGAGATTCATATCCAAAATTTGCCGCGACAATTCTAAACACTTAGGAATCATTTCTAAAGCATATTAAAACATTTTTTAAAGGTATAAATGATTTCATATCACATTTCATTTTAGTTTGGAAAGTGTTTTCCATGTGAATCAATGTCGTGTATATCGTGACTTGTTGCAATATTTTCATGCAATAAACAACATATGAAAATCAATATCATAACCAAACATCCAAATGAACATATCACAACATCACGACCAAATATATACATATAAATTAGGATTTCTCACCTTAGTTGCAAATGAACTAACTTTAAAGCGATTACAACTTTCCTAACTTCAATCGGGTGCTCACGGATGCTTCTTTTAAGGCTTCTAGGTGGCTTGACTTGACTTGTGGAGGTGTTTGGTGCTTTGGGCAGTGATTTTAAGGGGATATTGGGCTTGGCTTGATGGTGAAGGAGTGGGTCGTGGGTTGTGAAGGAAGGAGGAGGAGTTTTGGTTATTTAAGGTGATTTGATGATTACTTTCTTTAGTATACTTTTGGAATAAATTTTGGCATTATTTCATTAAGGTTGAAAGCCACTAAAAGCATGAGAAGAAGCTTGAAATTTTGAGAAGAAGAAGTGTGAAAGAAAGTGAGAAAGTGGGTATGTATTTATAGAAAATATTTGAGAATAAAATATCGATTTATATTTTTACTTTAATAACCTTCCTTAAGAATTAAGTAAACTTATTTAATTCAAAACTTACCATCCACATCACATCACACTTTTAAAATTCAAATACTTTAGAGTTAAGTAAAGAGTAAGAATGATTACTTTACTTTATGTCACTTTTCTTTAGTTTATGTCACATTTGATGTGACATGTGTCTTATCTTTTTTAGTTTACGTTTGCTAATTACTTTCTAGAATTTTCTAAATGTGATTATTAAAAGTAACATTGTTTAGTTAATTGTTTACTATTTTTATATGTTAACATATTTATTAAATTGTGTAGATAAAGGTGCGACAACATTGCGACAACTTTAAATTGACAAAACGTTGATTTTTGACGAAATGTTTTATGGTCATATTTTGAAGTTTTATTTAAACTATTTATTTATGTAAACCAAATTTAAAAATAAATTTAAGTAATGTCATTTAAAAATAAAACACTCATAAATAAATTAAAATAATTTATTAAACCATTAAAACTTACTTTTCTGAAATCAGGATTTTGTCACTTTTGTCGATATAAGCAAATGTTCTATTTTTATGTTTATTTTTAATTCCAAATCCTATCTAATATTGTTTGAATTATAAATTTTTTTATATTTTATATTTAAAATCACTTTAAATGTTATATTTTGCAGTGGTTAAATTTTGGATCATTACATTCTCCCCTACTTAAAATAATTTCGTCCTCGAAATTAGATAAGAAGAAAATAGCTCAAAAGAAAATATATATTCAATAAGATGGAATATATACAATAAGTGACTATACCACAGGCGGTGAGTACACTGAAACGACAGATAAATTCTAGACATCGATCCTAAAATAGGGATATGCTTTTCTCATTCTATCTTCTGTTTCCCATGTGTAATCATCAGCATCCCCGCTCCATTGAACTTTTACCAACCTTACAACCTTCCTTCTTAATCGTTTCTCATCTTGATCCACTATTCGAATGGGCTTTCTAATAACTGTTAAGTTTGGCTCTATCTTCAAGTCATCCTGAGTGGCCATTTCTATGATTTGTTTTGGGTCATATACATGCTTCCGTAAATGTGATACGTGAAAAACTTTGTGTACTCGATGAGCTAGTGGGCCAATTCATTTGAGAATGGAAAAAGGTCCAATATATCAAGGTGATAACTTTACAGCTATTCCAAATCTTACTATTCCTCTCATTGGAGAACTTTCAAAAAGACCGAATCTCCAACTGAGAATTCTAGATTTCTATGCCTTCGGGCTGCATAATTCTTCTGTCTACTTTGGGCTTCTTTTAGCTTCTTTCAAATTATATCAAATTTTTTTGAAGCTTCTCGTATCATATCTTGGCCAAGCACTAACCGATCTCCGGATTCTATCCAACATGTTGGCGATTTACATAGACGACCATACAGAGCTTCATATGGTGCCATGCCGATACTAGCTTGATAGCTATTATTATAGAAGAACTCTACTAAACGTAAATGATTCTCCCACCAACCTCCAAAGTCTAGAATACATGCTCTCAAAAGATCTTCCAAAACACGGGTAACTCTTTCCGTTTGTCCATCAGTTTGGGGGTGATATGCAATACTTATACTCAACTTAGTTCCCAAAGCTGTCTGTAATGCTTTCCAAAACTAACTAGTGAAGATTGAATCACGATCGCTTACTATACTGCTTGGAACTCCATGCAATTGGACAATTCCTTCTTATATATATGTGTGTGTGTGTGTATATATATCTTCAAGGCTTGCTGTAGTTCTTGTTGGCTTAATTAGAATAAAATGTGCACTTTTGGTTAATCGGTCTATGATAACCAAATGCCTTCATTTCCTTTCCTTGTTTGGGATAAGCCATCAATGAATCTATGAATATTTGATCCCACTTCTAAGCTGGAATCTACAAAGGTTGAAGTAATCCTGCCTTTTTTGTTGGTCACTTTTGATTCTTTGGCAATTTTCACAATGGCTGACATAGATAGATATGTCCCTCTTCATGCTTCTCCACCAAAATATACAATGCATGTCCTTGTACATCTTATGAATCCCCGAATGAATGCTAAGTTTGGCTGTGTGGCATTCAGCTAATACTTCTTGCTTAAGGTTTCCAACATCTAGAACACAAATTCTTCCATTTAACTGTAGTACTCCATGGTTGTCTATTTTAAAGTTTGAACTCCTTCCACTATGTATATCTTCAATAATCTCCATTAAGAATCGACCTTCTTTTTGCTTGCTAATTTTCTTCTTCTGAAGAGTTGGAGTTACTACCAAATAAGAAATAGTAGCCAACTTCCTACTCAATGCATCAGTTACTACGTTGGCTTTCTTGGGTGTATATAGAATATCTAGATCATATGATGCGAGAAATTCTAGCCAGCGTTACTATCTCATGTTTAAATCCTTCTAGATGAAAAGATACTTCAAAGATTTATGGTCCGTGAAGAGTTTGAATTTTTCATCTAAAAGATGGAATATTATTTACTAAGGTCAATTCAAAGTTTTATCAAAATAAACTATGAAAGATTCTTACCCAGCAAATAATGTCTCCATATCTTTAGAGCGAACACAATGGCTAATAATTCTAAATCATGTGTTGCATAATTCTTCTCATGCGTCTTCAGCTGTCTACTTGCATAAGCAATCACCTTACCATCTTGCATTAAAACTGCACCAAATCCTTCTCCACAAGCATCTGTATAAATGGTCAATCCACTATATCCATTTATAATTGCTAAAACGGGAGCGGTTGTCAGTCTCTTCTTTAGTTCTTGAAATGCTTCTTCACACTTAGGAGTCCAGATAAATTTATCATCCTTCATTGTCAACTTCGTTAGGTGATAGGCAATCTTAGAGAAGTCTTGAACGAATCTTTTGTAGTATCCTACCAAACCTAAGAAGCTACGGATCTCTTTAGGAGTTTACGGCTGCTTCCAATCTTGAATAGCTGTAACTTTCCCTGTATCTACTGAAATTCCATCCCTTGATATTATATGTCCAAGTAATCTTATCTCCTTCTCCCAAAAATGACACTTTGAGAATTTGGCTTTAAGCACGTTATTTCTCAATATTTCGAAAACAGCTTCTAGATGCCTTGCGTGTTCTTCTTCTGTCTTTGAGTAGATGAGGATGTCATCGATAAAGACTAACACGAATTTGTTTAGCACATCTCTAAACACTCTATTCATAAGGTCAACAAAATAAGCGGGTGCATTAGTCAGCCCAAAAGGCATAACTAACCACTCGTAGAAAGTATTTGGACCTTTAAATGCAGTTAAATGGATTCAATCTTCTACGATCCTTAACTGATGGAATCCTGTAGCTAGGTCCATTTTATAAAAAACTCGAGCCCCGTGTAACTGGTCAAACAAGTCATCTATTCGAGGTAGAAGATACTTGTTCTTAGTGGTTTGCTTATTTAGATCTCGATAGTCTACACACAATCTCAAAGATCCATCTGACTTAGCAACAAAAACCACAGCCGATCCCCAACTTGAACGGCTGGGTCTTATCAATTCTTTCTTTAATAGCACTTGGGTTTGGTTATTCAACTCATCCCTTTCTTTCGAAGCCATCCTTCTATCTTTTTGTTTAATTGGCATCGCATCAGGAACTAAATCAATACAGAATTCGATTTCTCAATGTGGGGGCAAACGATTTACTTCCTCAAAGGCATCTGCAAATTCTTTAACAACAGGTATTGTTTATAATCCTGTCTAGGATGTATCTAAATCATAAACAAAACTATCCCTTCTTGGACTAGGACCTTCACAAGATATTTCTATGATTTTTCCAAAGGCGCTCCATAAAGATACCTTCTATTTTCGCAATCGAGATAGCTTTGTACTTAGCCAACCAATCCATACTGAGTAAAATTCAAATCCAATAAAATCTAAGATGAAATTATCAAAAGGAAAGTGATGGGGAGGATAGGAAATTGGAACTTTTTCACAGTGCATAAAAAGATTAGTGAAACATCCTATAGAATTTGTTACGCAGATAGGGTCGTTAACAATTTTAGGTTTAAGTTCTAATTCTTCTATAGTTGTTTTAGCAATAAAACTATGAGAATCTCCTGTATCAAATAATACTCTAACAAAAACACCTTTGATAAAAATATTACCTTCCAACACTCCTTTGCCCTTCACATCTTTCGATGTTGAAGGCTCATCCTTGATAGCATAAACTTTGGCTTGTTCTCCTTTCTTCATAAAGGGACAATCCTTAATCATGTGTCCTGATTAATGACAATTAAAGCAACTCCTTGGTGTTGATCCTTGAGTTTGGGGTTTTCTACAATGAGTTGATAGGTGGCCCTTTTGTTGGCAATTATAGCAAGTGACATCTTCAAAGCGGTTATCCTAAGATCCTTCTTTGGGTTTTCCCTGTCACGGCTTCTTTCCATTGAACTTCCTCTTTTTCCAATTATTGTTATTGCTTTCTTGTACTACGGGTGGATCTATCTTGTCGAAAGCTTCATATCTGTATCCCGTATCTATTAAGTCTACAAATGGTTCTTTCACATGTCCAGTCATCCTGACATGGTATTGCTTCTTCATTCCATAAATAAACTCTTCATTCTTTTTTAGGGGCGCATCTATCAATCCAGACTCAAAATGAGATAATTCGTTAAACTTGTTAGCCTACTTCTCAAACGTCATCTCCTCCTCTTGTTTAAAATCCATGAAATTCCGGTAAAGACGGGATTTTCTAGCTTTCAGCAGATACTGCTCCTCCAAAACTTCTTCGAATCGTTCCCATAAGAAATCATCTTCTAACTCATTCTGAGTAATAGATTCCCACCAAACTAGAGCTCCATCTTGTAGTTGCCAAGAAGCTAAGTATCTCTTCTGCTCATCTCCAATATTCAATCCTTTGAAAATTCTTTCACAAGAGCGGATCCAAGCTTGTACTTCAATGATAGCTTATGTTCCTTTGAAAGGTTTACCGCTAAAGCTGGTGTAGTTCTTGCATAAAGTTGCAAGTTAATTTGGGGATGTATCGGAACTACTACTTCCTCAACTACTGTAGCTATGGGAGTTTGACCATTTATGGCATTACTTCCTCCCCTACCTCGTATTCTTCTTCCACTCATTTTCTACTATCTGTACATAGTAAGAAAAAGTTATTTAGGATATATAGACGGGATATCTTAGGGAATGCTATACATTATGAATATACTTAATTTTGCGCTCTCTTAGACTAAACTCATTCTAGGGCGTTACTAACCCTATCTCTAATGAGTTATACCCCAACAAAGCCAAGGTTCTTGCTTAACCTTGAGCTCTGATATCATATATGACGACCCATCTCCTCGACTCTCAGAAATTGACATGAATACATCCACGGTATTCACGTGCCGTAAATCCAAGTGTCGTGAAGGTAGATTATCAGGGGTGTAAAATAAAAAAAGATAGAAGATAACACAATAATAGAATCTCACATCTCATTCAACATTTGAATTATACATAAATGATCAGAGTCAAATACATATCCAACAGGATAGTTATAACTGCCTATCCGTACATATGCTGGAAAATACATACTACATAACATAGCGGAAAATGGGTAGATCTACATAAGGTACTTCAGCTTCATAGCTCTAAAAGACTTCTTCAAAATGCTCCCTAACATGTTCCAAAATTCTTCTATAGTATCCTGACTACATGGCTGCCCGAAAAATAGGGCATCCAGAGTTTAAAGGGAAAAATAAACTCCGGGTCAGTTATGAGACTAGTGTGAGAACTCAAAGTATGATGTTTGAAAAACAAAAGGTATCTAATAAGACCACGCCGCACATAAAAACGGAACAGGTTTTTACCCTATGATTACCAAAACTCTTTATTACGTAAAATTCGAGGATATTATTCTTAATGACTTTCTTTGAAAACATTTGCCAATAAACTTATTAATCTTAGCAGAAATTGTTATATTGATTAAATTCCAGCATAATAGGTTTACGATCAAGTCCGAAGGTTCTTATTGGAGAATGGATTTCCATACAAATGACCAGGTAAAGGGATTACCTTCCGATGGATACACCTCTAGATGGATGTCCCAAAGAACCATCACAAAGCACCTCTACCAACACAAGACCAGCCTATCTCTATAACTTATAACTAGATAGTACCGAATATGTCATCCCCCGGTCCTTACCGACCTTTATCTAAGAGCTCTTCACATACATCCACATTAATTTGCATCCCAAACGTCATAGGGGGAAGAAATATATCTAGAAGGGGATGATCATACCCTAACTGGGAATGACCCACTTAGCCTTGCCGCATCTAACCGTGTTTCGGTCATTTTCGATTGATGAGGCTCGAGGCTACGATTACATTTTCACATAGCACATCTTCTTTCACTTTGAATGCCACATTATCATTCCGCATTCACACGACTGATTTCTACAAACGTATAACTTTCTGAGCTCGTATGTCTTGGAAAAGGGTGTTAAGCTAAGAGAAGGTGTCTTCTCCGCCACCGACTGATATACTTTTATAGAAACCACTCATTATGATTTGAAATGCAAGGTCAGGCATTCATCCATACAAGTTCGTTCTAGGACTGAACGAAATCGAAGGCACTTTCCTTGGCCATTACTTGGAGAGAACCCTTGTGGTTTTGAGGTTTTTCGTAACAAAGAGACCACTGCTACAATATAGTGCATCGGGAGTTTATCCCCAATTAATCAACAAGTAGTTCCTCGTCATTTTTTGTCTCAATATCTCCGTCTTCAAACATCTTCATTCTTCGAATACATAAATTGGTGCGAAGTGGTTTTCGGATAGGAATCAACCAAATCCGACCCCGGTTCCTTCGAAATCAAATCATCAGTAAAAATGATGTAATTAGGCGATTGATTCATTCATTTTCCTTTATCAAAATATCTTCGAGAGATATATGTTTTCAAAATATTCTTTTAGTGAATACGGAATCATTTAAACCTCTTTTTGAATATTTCTCAAATCATTTTTAAGAGTATCTATTGAGAAAATAGGATTATAGAAATCATTCTACTTTTATTCAAAATCAACTTCCGTATTCAACAAGTGCTATGGGTGGAATAATGGTGAGATCACCTTTTAAATTCCATGAATAGGACAAGTTCTCTCTTCAGAATTTAATAATGAGTATAAGAAGATTATTTCTATAAAATCCAAGTTGAGCATCCGGGCTTTCCTTTCGATATGTTCCACCCATCGCCTAAAAGAGAAGACCGAGGCCAGGTAAGTTCAGGGCACTGGTAGCTCCATCCCTAACATTAGTTACACACCTTGTTTTCACTTTTAGATCTCACAGGCGGGACAAATGTACTAGTCATTTTCGCATACTTAAAATCACTTAACTATTTGTTTAACATCTTCGAAATATTGTTATATTGTTCAAATTTCTTTTGAAATGATTTATTATTTACTTAAAAACATTTACCAAGGATTTGGAAAAGAATTTTTAAGTTTCAACCTTTATTTCAAAAGTTATTAAAAGTGTTGCAAATATTGCTTTAAAAGTTATATTCTTCAAAACAACTTTTATAACATTTAAATAAACTTCTTTTCAACTTAAATTACTTTTAAAACATTTTAAAATATTTTTAGAACTTATTTTATATTTTTAAAATGATTATTTTATTAATTTTCAACTTTGGTTACTTTAGTGCAAAAATGGGATTTTTGATTTTTCTTGAAAATTGATTTTGCCATTTTTCAAAATATACAAGATGAAATCTTGATTTTCTTTTTTTTTGAAAGATATGGATATAAGGATTCATAAAATTATTACTTCAAAGAATTCCGAACTATATTCCACTTTGTATGTTCGTTTGAAGTTTTGACGTGTAAACACGAACTACTGTTACATGACCCGTCAAATTTTAGGCGTGTTTTAGGATTCATATCCAAACTTTACCGAGATAATTTTAAACACTTAGGAATCATTTCTAAAGCGTATTAAAACTTCAAAGGTATAAATGATTTTATATCACATTTTATTTTAGTTTGAAAAATGTTTTCCTTGTGAATCAATGTCGTGTATATCGTGACTTGTTTCAATATTTTCATGCATTAAACAAGATATGAAAATCAATATCCTAACATCAAAATGAACATATCACAACATCAAAACCAAATTTATACATATAAATTAGGAGTTCTCACCTTAGTTGCAAATGAAGTAACTTTAAAGTGATTATAACTTTCCTAACTTCAATCAGGTGCTCACAGATGCTTCTTTTAAGGCTTCTAAGTGGCTTGACTTGTGGAGGTCTTTGGTGCTTTGGTCCATGAGTTTAAGGGGAGATTGGGCTCGGCTTGATGGTAAAGGAGTGGGTTGTGGGTTTTGAAGGAAGGAGGAGGAGTTTTGGTGAATATTTAAGGTGATTTGATGATTACTTTCATTAGTATACTTTTGGAATAAATTTTGGCATTATTTCATTAAGGTTGGAAGCCATTAAAAGAGTGAGAAGAAGTTTGAAATTTTAAGAAGAAGAAGTGTGGAAGGAAGTGAGAAAGTGGATATGTATTTATAGAAAATATTTGAGAATAAAATATAGATATGTGTTTTTACTTAAATAACATTCCTTAAGAATTAAGTAAACTTATTTAATTCAAAACTTACCATCCACATCACATCACACTTTTAAAATTCAAGTACTTTAGAGTTAAGTAAAGAATAAGAACAATTACTTTACTTTACGTCACTTTTCTTTAATTTATGTCACATTTGATGAGACATGTGTTTTGTCTTTTTTAGTTTACTTTTGCTAATTACTTTCTAGAATTTTCTAAGTGTGATTATTAAAAATAACCTTGTTTAGTTAATTGTTAACTATTTTATATGTTAAAATATTTATTAAATTGTGTACATAAAGATGCAACAACGTTGCGACAACTTTAGAATGACAAAACGTCGATTTTTGACAAAGTGCTTTACGGTCATATTTTCACGTTTTATTTAAACTATTTATTTATGTTAATCGAATTTAAAAATAAATTTGTATAATGTCATTTAAAAATATAAACACTCATAAATAAATTAAAATAATTTATTAAACCATTAAAACTTACTTTTCTGAAATTAGAATTTTATCACTTTTGTCGATATAAGCAAATGTTACTATTTTTATGTTTATTTTTATTTCCAAATCCTATCTAACATTGTTTGAGTCATAATTTTTTTATATTTTATATTTAAAATCACTTTAAATGTTATATTTTGATGTGGTTAAATTTTGGGTCGTTACAAAAGTGATGTCCAATATCTATGTGTTTAGTTCTAGAGTGATTTACTGGATTTTTGGATAGATTTATTGCACTGGAATTATCACAGTGAATTGTTGGTTTTGATAAATTAACTCCGAAATCTTTAAGTATCCATTGCATATAGATTACTTGTGTACAAGCTAATGCTGCCGAAATATATTCTGCTTCACAAGTTGATAGTGAGACGAAATTTTGTTTCTTTTCAAACCATGATATTAATGATTTACCAATGAAGTGACATGTACTGCTTGTACTTTTTCTATCCGTTTGTGATCCTCCAAAATCAGAATCGCTATTTGACACTAAGTCAAACAAGCAATCTTTTGGATAGAAAATTATGAAATCTTTAGAATTGCTAAGATAACGTAGTATTCGTTTTACGGCTCATAGGTGTGATTCTTTTGGGTCAGCTTGAAATCTTGCACATAGATATGCACTCATCATTATATCTGGTCGACTCACTGTTAGGTATAGTAAAGGTCCTATCATACTACGATATACTTTTTGGTCTACACTCTTGCCGTTTTCGTCTTTATCAAGATGTGCTGTTGTGCTCATAGGTATTGGTTTGGTAAAAGTGTTTTCCATTCCGAATCGTTTAACAAGATTATTATAGTATTTTTATTGATTTATCAATATTCCATTTGAAACTTGTTTTATTTGATGACCTAGAAAATAAGATAAATCTCCCATATGGGACATTTCGAATTCTCTAGTCATTATTTCAGAAAATTCTTTCCATAATTTATTATTAGTTGAACCAAATAAAATGCCGTCTACATATATTTGAACTACTAAAATATCATTTTTAGAGTGTTTTATAAATAAAGTCTGATCTACTTTTCCTATTTCGAATCCAGATTCAATAAAATAGCTTTTAAGGCGTTCATACCAAGCACGTGGTGCTTGTTTTAAACCATATAAAGCTTTCTTAAGTTTATAGACATGATCTGGATATTTTTCACAAACAAATAAAGGGAGTTGTTCAACAAAAATATTTTCTTTAATATAACCATTTAAAAATGCACTTTTAACATCCATTTGATAGAGTTTAAAATTATTAAAACGTGCTATGCCAGTAAGATTCGTATTGCTTCTAGTTTAGCGACTGGAGCAAATGTTTCCTCATAATCTATTCCTTCTTCTTGGTTATACCCATGTGATACTAATCTCGCTTTATTTCCAGTTATATTTCCTAATTCGTCTGCTTTATTTTTATAAATCCATTTAGTTTCTATAACAGTCTAATCGGTCGGTCTGGGTACTAGTTCCCAAACTTCATTTCGTTCAGACTGATTTAGTTCTTCTTACATAGCAATAATCCATTTTTCATCGGAGGATGCTTCCTTAGCATTCTTAGGTTCTGTAGTAGAAAGAAAAGCCACATAACCCATTAAATTTAGTTGATTTCTAGTTCGAACATTTGAATTTATTTCTCCAATTATATTTTCTATAGGATGATTTTGTAAGATTCATCGACGAGATCTCATTGTGTTGGGAATAATTCTATTTTCTGAATTATAAACAATATTTTCATCTTCTCTAGAATTATAAACAATATTTTCATCTTCTCTTAAATTATTTATTTCTATATTCGTGTTATTATCAAGTAAATCATCGTTATCATTTGTTTTTGAAATAAGTTTAGAGTTTTCATCGAAAGATATATGGAGTGTCTCTTCAATAGTATTAGTTCGTTTATTGAAAATTCAATAAGCTTTGCTTCGATTTGAATATCCAAAAATATACTTTCATCACATTCTGAATCGAATTTGCCAAGCCGATTTTTGATATTTAATACAAAACATTTTGATCCAAATATTTTAACATAAGATATGTTTGGTTTTCTACCGCTAAAAAGTTCGCAAGGTGTATTCTTGGTGAAGGGTCCCATAGATTTAACACATAACAGGCAGTTGTAACGGCTTCTGCGTAGAAATGTTTTGGTAATGTGCTTTCGTTTAGTAAAGTTCTTGCATATTCTCGTAAAGTCCGATTTTTTCGTTCTAAAACTCCATTTTGTTGTGGAGTTCTAGAAAATGAAAAATTATGAAATATTCCTTTCTTTTTATAATAGTTATCAAACAGTTTGTTTTCAAATTTACCTCCGTGATCACTTCTGATATTTTTAATTTTAGTACCTTTTAAATTTTGAATTTGTTTAACAAACGTTTTGAAATTTTCGAAAGTATCACTTTTATTTTTTATAAAGATAGTCCATGTATATCTAGAAAAATCATCAAATATTACAAATACGTATTTATTGTGATTTATGAATTGAACTTGGGTAGTCCAAATATATCCATATGAAGTAATTCAATTGGTAGTAATGTCGAATTGATTTTCTTAAATTTAAACGAAGATTTAGTTAATTTACCTAATTGACACGTGTCACATATATTATTAACTTTAAAACTCATCTTTGGTAATCTATTCGCGAGATTATTTGTAGAAATTTTATTTATAGTTTTGAAATTGATATGACAGAATCGTTTGTGCTATATCCAGGGATCATTTTCTTTGGCTATTAAACACATGTCTGAGTTATGATTAACTTTCAAATTCAAAACGTAAATGTTTTTGTCTCTGGCTCCTTTGAAAATAAGATTCTGATTTTGATTGAAGATACTACATTTATTTCCAGAGAAAGATATTTTAAAACCTTTATCACATAATTAACTTATACTTAATAGATAATGTTTTAGATTCTTAACTAATAAAACGTTTGTAATAAGAGGTAAATTAGATGTACTGTATGTGAGAAATGCGGATTACAGATCTTAAGGCTAGGATTAACACTAGAAGGGGGGGTGAATAGTGTTTATAAAGAATTACTAAATCTTTTTGAGTTTATGTCAATTTAAACACAGATGTGTGAAATATACAAACACAGATATGATCACAGAAACAAACATAGATGCAGAAATAAAACAAAAAGCAGTAAAGGAAAGTACACTTTGGATTTCATACTGGTTCGAAGTTACCCTACATCCATTCCCACAACAAAAGTACAGATTTCCTTTCAAAAGCAATCTTTACAATTACACCCTCGATTTTAAGGCTACAAGGTACACCCTCCAGAATCACAATCCTTTAGGTAGAGATACTTGATTTTCCAGGCTACAAGTTCACCCACTTGATTTTACAGGCAACAAGTTCACCTAATGATTCCCCAAGGCTACGATCACACCTTATCGTGCTTGATTGATTTTCAAGGCTACAATCACACCTTTTCATGCTAAGTTGATTATAAAAGCGCTATAACTTTGAACAGCATTGAGGATCTTGTTAAGATAGTGATAGAGAATCAAACTACGAATGATCGAGTTCAATTCAATGTAGATTTCAACAGAGTAATGATAAGAATTTTTATTAATAAAAGTGGAAGAAGAAGAGGAGCAAAAAATCAGAAAATCTGATACAAAGTTCGTTGAAACTGACCCCTATTTATAGTAGAACAACAGTCATGTCCATTCGTGAAGAGTTATGGCGATTACACACTTCTTTTGAAATTGAAATTTTGACCTCAACTGACACCATGTCGACATGGTGACCATGAGTATGTCGACATCCCAAAGCATTTTTTGATGATTTGATTTTCTTTGAAAATAACCTTTATCTTATATTAAAACTATTTTAAACTTTATAATTGTACTTGACTATAGTAAAAATTCATAAGTAATATAGAGAATAATATATATAGAATTTAACTATAATTTTATATTGAAATCTAAGTATAAATATTTAAAAGTTAAATATATTATATTAAAAGATAGGTTAAAATCAGGAGTAATTTGACTTTGAAATTAAAGATGATTTTGAGGCTAAAATTATTTAAAATCAAGATAGATGTTTTTGATGCTTTTAAAAGGAAGGTTTTGAAATCATTTTGAAAACAAGATATAATTTTGAAAAATCATTTTGAATAAAAGTTTAGCGGATACAAAACAATGTTCTACTAGATTTTTCGTAGGTTCCATCCTACTTAGGGTTCCATCCCTTTAACATGCTCGAAGTGAATTCCATTCCATGAATAAATTGGATTTTAAGATGCCAGTGCATTTCTAGGAGTTTTAATTTTTTTTTCTAATTAAAGAATAAATTACTTGAATTCTTGAACTCTTGATAATCTTGATACTCATGAGTCTTCAGTCTTGATACTTTGAATCTCTGTACTGTACAGTCTTCATTCTTGGTACCTGCATGGTTAAATCCTGCATATACATATATATCTAAACTTATAATGTTAGTATTTATATTTTATAATCTATTCTAAGGTTGTTGTCATCAAAACCATCATCTCATGGACTAACACCATAATTTCTCACAACGCCTTTGTCGATGATATAACCCTTGGAATTATCTCCAAAAGTGACAGAATCTCCATTTGAATATGTAATGTTTGTCAGCATATCTTTGTCTCCTGTCATGCATTTTGAGCAACCACTGTCCAGTATCCATTTTCCTCTCTTCTTGAGTGGGACCTGCAAAAAATATGAGATAACGTTGGTACCCACCTTTTTAATAGGGTCCTAAGAGTTAGATCTTAGAAAACTAAACCCAAGTTGGTTTAGTATCCCTTTTATAGATATAATTCTTATTATCATGAACATTTTCTATGAAAATATACTTATCCCTTATTAACTTGTTATGATTTTTACGAACCCATATATTGATAGTTTTAGAAACTAGTCTTTTTGAAGATATGGGTGTTTTATTAGACTTAACATCATTTAAATTACTAGATTGTGAATTCTTGACTTTCTTCTTATAACCTAAACCATTTTTATTGATAACAGGTTGTGAATTTTCAATAGTTCTAGATAGATTTTCCCAAATTTATTAAAATTTGAAACATTTTTAGTGATTCCTTCTAGTTTGGTCTTTAGACTTGAATTTTCTAGTTCTACCATGTTAATATTAGTTTTTAAATCATGATTTTCATAAAAAAGAACATCATTCTTTTCTTTTTGAGGCTCAATTTCTTGACTCAATAATATCTGTTGAGAATTAACATTTGAAAGCGATTCTTGAGTTTTCTCAAGTTCTTCTTCCAATATTTTCTTCTTGTCTTTAAGCATATCCCTTTCGAGTTCTGCCTTGTTTTAATTTTCAACAGCCTCTTTATATTTTCTTCTGAGACTTTTAAAGTATCTAATAATTCTGAGTTTATCTCTATCATATCATCAAAAGTTAAATCACGAACCTCATTACCTTTGGCCATAAAACATACATTGATCATTATCGTTGTCACTCTCACTTTTATAAGAGGAAGAAGAGTCTGAATCATCCCATGTAACTGAGAAAGCCTCCCTTCTGAATTTGTCCTTCCTTTTATTGCGATATTCTTTCTTTTGATTCGGACAGTCCTTCTGTATATGCCCTTTTTATGACAGTTAAAGCACTCCAGAACTAATGAAGACGGTGGTTTGTTGCTGCTTGAGCTTCTCTTGCTATTATTTCTGTTTCCTTTTCTATACTATAAAAAATTTCATAAAGTTTTTGGCAATAAAGGCTAGATGGTCCTTGTCTGATTCTTTTTATTCTGCATGGGATGCTATATTCTTTTTTTCTTGAGCTTAAACTCGTTTAGCCTGTAAATTCACTTCATAGGACATTAGATTTCCTATTAACTCTTCCGGAGTTATTTTGAAAATATCGTTCGCTTCTTCAATAGCGAGAACTTTTCTTTCCCATTCTTCCGTTAAAGAGTTAAGGATTTTGGATACAATATCAAAGTCTGAATATTTTTCTTCTAGTCCTACTAATGAATGGTAGATATCCTGAAATCTTGAATACATATCATTATAAATTCATTGTCTTTCATCCTAAAGTTTTTTGAAACTGACTTTTGAGCATGGTTATTTTGCTTTGTTTGACCTTGTTAGTTCCTTCGTGTGTAACTTTGAGTATGCGCCATATTTCATATGCAGTGTTGCACATGCTCACACAGTTAAAATCATTTTTATCTAAGGCACAAAACAACATATTCATGGTTTTTGCATTTGCTGTGGCATCTAGTTTCTGTGTATTTGTCCAAGTAGAATACTCTTCAGTAGGAATAATATATTCTATCTGAGTTATATTCCATGAATCAAAATGATTTACTCATATATATTCTCATTCATGTGGCCCAATGTTATAATTCATGCCATTAAATAGTGGTGGATGTGTAGCAGATTGTCCTTCAATGAAGCTAGTGTTAATTCTAGTGCTAGTGTTAGTTTCCATATTATTAGTTTATCAAATAGCCGTGTTATGGTTATATGATAACCTTGCTCTGATACCAAATGAAAGTGTGCTATGGATCGTGTAATGTGGATATATGATTATACAGAGTGTAGCGATGATAGCTATATAGTAAACAGTGCAGAATATAAAAGCAGTATAATAAAAATGACACCAAAGATTTTTATACTGGTTCGGAGCTTCTTCCTACGTCCAATCCCAGACTCCTTCTAGAATTTCACTAAAACAACAACCCTCACTTAACCCGGAGGAACAGGTCTATACCAACCCTGAGCAGTCGAACATGGACCAGAGCAGCGAAACAGGATTTCGCCTCAGCAGCCGAAGAGGACTTCACACGCCTGAGTAGCAGAATAGTACTTCAACAAATACAAAAGATTGTTTGACTTTTTTTGTTCTGATAACACGGATAAGTCTGTTTATAGTACACCTTTCCTATGATCTTATCCTCAAGTATAAATATATATATATATTTGAAGTTTATGAAGAATAGAAAGTTATAATATTGCTTAGAATATGTTAATACAGAATATTTGAGAGTATAGTTGCAAGTATGTTCAAGAGAGCTAGATAAGAAAGATAGGAAAATTTGGTAGTTTGAAATCAAGTTAGAATATGTATTTATAGATGTTAAAAAGCAGCTACTATTGACCAAAGAGTTCCGACTGAAGTGTTGCATCCAAATCTTTTTGTAGAGATCCGTAACTCTTCACAAATAGTCATGTCTTGTCAGAAAATATAGCTGTTATAGAAATTCAGTCAACTGAACCTCTGGGTCAGTCGACTGGATATTCAAATGAACTTTTATTATATATTTGTTTATTTGTGTACCTGTGCATGTTGCACAGTTGTTACAGGTTTATATATATACACATTATAAATAATTTTAAAGAAAAAGTTTGATAATATATATATATATATATATATATTATATGCTTATATGTATAAATCATTTGAAAATAGGAAGATTATATATAAGCTAATATTATTGTTAAACGAGGAGAGATCTTAACAAAATTGACTTAAGACTCAAAACAAGATAATATAAAAATTGATGCACCGATTTTGATGTCTTGTCTCCATGTAGTATATATTCTCTTTTTGTCGTAACAGTCGTCACATCTATATGTTGTAGTGATAGCTTTGTGTCATGAATCAAAACCAAATCTCAACATATCTTGTCTATTCAGGTTTTTCCAGTTATTTTCGATTGTCTATGTTCAGACTTGACATTTAATTATGTATTAGAGATTCCTTTATATTTGGATTTCTGTTATATTTGCTTTAGACTCTAATGTTTAGGTAGTAGCTTCATGAACTACTACATATATATTGTTGCTTATTGTTATACTACTCTGTGTCTGTGATTCTGTGATTGATTTATTTACTGTATATGCTACTTTTTGCCAAACATAAATTAACAGTTTGTTGTTTTGAGCAATTCAAGTTTGACATGGGTGGATGATTCTCGATTTGAATGGTTCAAAATGGCAGGCCGTTACACAAAATAACTCACCTTTTTCCTTAGAGAATTGCAATCAAGATTCATCTTGCATTAGGTCTTGTTTTGATTTTCCATTTCTTTCTAATTTAAGAACATTCAATCTCACTTTGATTTCCATAAATTTCTTAGAAGTCAACTCATCTTCTAACATCTACTTCTATTTTTACTCTAATTAGCCAAAAGCTTCATGATTTGGTCTGGATTTGGGAATTATTTCGAAGCTAGGGTTTTTCCTTAGTTTGGAGAAACTTCTCATTTTTATTTATTGTAAAATGAGCGTATAATTCACTTTTAGTTGCTTAGGAAAGATAGTTTTCTTATATGAACTAATGGGATTTTATTTGTTTAAGTCCAAACCCATTAACAAAGTGTTACAAACTCTTAAGTGTTACCAATTTTCCTATTTTGTTTTTAACACTTATAAACACAAATTTTCATTAAACATGTAACATCCCGGAATTTTTAACAATATCAATTTAATAATCTGTATTAAAATTAAATTGATTTGACAATATTTTTAATAATAATTCAAATAGATTTAATAATCTTGTTCAATAAATATTTAATTGGTTATTTTATCTTTTAAAAATAATAAATTGATTTCTGTTTATAATATAAATATGTAGTTCATGTTGTAAATAGATTAGCATTGTTTTAAATTTAATAAATAAAACATATTTTCTAATTCTAATATTTTGAGAAATTTGAGAATTTGTTTTTATTTAATATTAGCTTTTCAAAGTTATTAAATAAATAAATCTTGGTTTAAACTTAGTAAATGAATCATGAACTAAAATTCTAATATATATACATTAATAAATTTGGAAATTTTGATTTTAATTTAACGTTGAGTTTTCAAAACTATTTAATAAATAAGTATATGATTTTAAATTGATAAGACAAATGTTTAAATGTTTAAAAATAAATTGGCTTGAGTTTTAAATTTAAAATGAATTAACAAAAAGATTTGTTTTATTTCTTTTTAAAATATGGCTTAATAAAATAAGTAATTTATTTGATAAAGAAATAATTTCTTTTTTAATTATTTTAATTTAATAATGAGATATTTCTAAAAAAATATCAATAGTGTATTGTCTTTATAAATAGATTTTGAATAAAATAGCAATTGTTATTTCAAATTTTTATTTGTATTCATAACTTGATCTTTAAATATTAGATTTTGAATTTGATTTGAACTTAAAATCCAAAATATAGATTTTTAATTGTTTTAATTTTTATACGCATAAGCTTTTTTTATAAACATGATTTGTTTTTATTTCTTTTATAAATTTTTGTACATATTTAAGTATTAACTAACAAATTAATTTGGCTTAATACATACATTAACATGTAAATTAATATACAAATTACTTTAAAAAAAAAGACAAGTGTTGTATTCTTAAAGCTTCATTTAAACAAATGTAAGAAGATAAGCATTTAAGTTGACAAATGTTGAAATTTTTTACAATTGTCATTTTGTTTTGTATTTTCTTTTATTTAATAAAATCTGAAACTACATCTATAAACATGCATTTTCTTCTTACTTGTTTTTTTCTCATTTCCTAAATCAAAAGAGAACTTCAAAAACATCTTCATATAAAAAATCAGTAAACGCCTCATTATCAAATGCAAGTTAAATTCCTCATATCAAAAACCTGCAAAAATATAAATCCCTGTACAAATCTAAATTCTGTAGCCTGCATCTTCAAAACTCAAATCAGTTTACAAATAAAAAGCCAAAACTCCTCTTTAAAATCAAAACTGCATTATTATATTTTTCTGCAATCTGTAAACAAATCCAAATTCAAACTCCTCTTCAAATTCTGTGGCCTCCAAACAATTTTAAAAATCTGCATTATTTTTATTGTCAATTTGGAAAATGAATTCTGCATGTTACCTGAAGTCAAAAAGGCAAACTTGCATTTTTAATCTGCACATCTTCAAATTGAGGCCCGTTCGGAAGCAAATTCAAAGCATTTTGTATAGAGGCATGCAAACAGTTTTACATATGCAAATTCAAAAAAAAAACATTTCATCCGAGGCTCTGCTTCTTTTTAAATAGGCGAGTAACTTTTTAAATTTAAAAGTTTATAAATAGGTTGCATGATTATACTGAAATGGAATAGTATTGTTTGTGTTATAAGTAGTTGTTGATGTGAAAATGTATTGTGTCCATGCTGTTCTTTTTATTGCCTAATCTGTTTTGATTTTCCAGGCAAAAGTTTTATTAAATACACTTACCTTTTAATTAGTTTTCTGATATAATGAAATTTATAAAGTAAAGTTGTTTTATTTTCTTAAGTTAATATTTAAAAATTTTAAGTAAGTTAAATATGAGTATTGACTCCGGAAACACAAAGAAACATCAATGCATGTTGATTTTTACTAAAATCCAAACGCGTTTAATTTGTAATTCAGTATCATAAATCAAAAGTATTAACTAAAGCTTGATTTTAAAATCAAGAATTAGGATTTTTAGAATGTGGTTAAGGGTGCAGTTAGATATTGAACTGAAATAGGATTTTAAGCAAATTCTGGTGATTTTTGAATTGGGAGGTCTCGGGTTTCTTCTTGGTAATAGAGGAGTGTTTGTTGATGCTGAGAAAAATCATTAATGGTGATAAAATTTATCAGAGAGGTTGTAGATTTGAAAATTTATTTTATACCCTATTTTTTATTTGGTTTAAAGAATCGGTCATTTCGAGTTGTACAATTGATCGAGTGTTAAGATGTTTGGGGGATTGATAGTTTGGCCGTAATTGAAGTTAAGGCCGGAGGGTTTGACTCTCAGGTGGTCGGAGCGGCGAGAGTTTGCCGTTGACAGGTTAGAAGGGGTGAAACCTAATTTTTGTTTCCAGGTTTGGGAAATTTGAGTTCGATTTTGATTTCTTGGATGGTTGTTCGATTCGATGGTCGTGGGTGGTTGCTGAGATGGTTGCTGGAGTGTGGCATTTAATGGCGATGACTAATTGTGGCTGGAGTCACCGTGCATATGCACGGTGATGAGTTTTTCTGATGAAGTTTTTGGTTAAGTTTGGTAGTGGGGGAAATTGTTGTGTTGCTTGAAGCAGTAGGGCAGTTGACTCGAGGAGGTTGGGTTGAAAACTCGAAGTAAATTAGTATAAGTCTCGGGTTATTCTGTATATTTCAAGTTTACAGAAACCTGTAAAATCAGTGTTTAAATTTTTAAAACCTGGAGCTTTGATGTAAAGAAAATTTTAAAACCTGGTTTTAAATTTAAGTTAAATTTTAGAATTCAAGTTAAATTTAAAATATCAGTTTTAAATAAAAATAAAATTTTAAAACTTAAACTTATTTAACTACTATATATTGGTAAGTAGTTTTGAACTTTTTAGAAAAAGAAGTTTTTAAAATATGAGCAAGATTTGAAATTAAATTTAAATCTGGAAATCAAAAGTTTAAATATGAAATCCAGTTTTGAAATAAAGGGAGTTTTTAAATTTGAAGATTTAAACAAATTGTACGTTAAGTGTATATTTGAATTATTTGAATTTAAAAATAAATCTAGTTTCAAAATTGTTATGAATTTCATTTCTAGGACAAGCACTTGTTTGTCTTGAAATTTTTAAAAGTTTAAATTGTTTAAACTTTGATTAAGTTTAAATTATTTTCATTTTAAATCTTGTATTTAAAATGAAATTTAAAAGTAAGTTCAAAAGTACTTTCTTTTAAATAAATTTGTTTTTAAACATAATTAAGAAATGTTTTAGCTTAAAATTAAGTTAAGATTAATGTTTTGAAATTTATTTAATTAATAAGGTGATTAAGAAGTAATTAGTTAATTTATTTAATTAGTTGATTAAGGTTTAATAAATATTGACTAAGGGTCAATCAATTTTTAATTAGGATCATTAATTTTTTTTTAATTAATGATTAAAGAATTATTAATTAAGTAATTAAAGTTATAATTAATTAAATAATTAGACTTTAATTAATGGATAATTAAAGATAATTTAATCTAAGTTAATTACTTAATGGAATAATTAGAGAATGGTTAATGAAGGTCATTAACGAGGATTAGTTAATAATTAATTAATGTAGTTAATTTTTAATAATTAACTAGATTAATTAATTTAATAATAATCAATTGTGAATTGTTGAGTGAAATTACTTAATGAAGTAATTAATAAATTAATTACTTAAGGTAATTAATTGTGTTAAATGTGATTGTTTAATTTAATTAATTAATTTTAATTAATTTTAAACACTGGATGTTTTAATGATAATTACATAATGTAATTTATATATTGGAAATTACTTAGTGAAGTAATTGTTTGATAATTACTGAATGTAATTTATTGAAGATGTTTTAAAATGTAAGTGATTTGGATTTAATTACTTAGTAATTAATCAAGGGATTAATTAAGAAATTAATTAAGGAATAATTAATTTGTTTTAATGAAGTAATTAAGTTAGTTAATTACCAAATATGGTTAATCAAGAAGGATTAATAATTATGGGTTACTTAAGGTAATTAATTTAAGAAGATAATTAATTAAATATAATTAAGGATCATTAATTATTATAATTAATGATGTAATTAAAGTTGATTAATTATGATTAATTAACCAGTGATAAGTGATTAAAGGTAATCAATTAATGTAATTAATTAAGGATTAATGTAATTAATTATAGTTAGTTCATTAATTGAATTAATTAAAGGTTAATTACTGTTTTTGGTAGAGAATAATTAATTTGTGAAATTAATTAAGGATAATTACATGAATGTAATTAAGTATAAATTATTCAAGGGTGATTAATTAAGGTGATTAATTTGAATGATTAATTAATTGATTGTAATCAGTTAAATGGTTGAGTAAGCAAGATTTATATTGATGAAGTAATTAATTTAATTTATTTTAAATTAATTGAAGATGAACTAATTAATTTAATTCACTTTAAATTGATTAGAGATAGTTAATTTAATTAATTTTAAATTAATTATATTGTGATGAATAAATCATTGCTTATGTATGAATAGGTGATATTGATTGCCTTGAATGGTTGTGATCTCAGAAATGAGATAAGTAATGTTGTGTGGTATGAATGCTTTGATTGCATTGTGATGATAATATAGATTATCTATTGTGATGATGATGTGGATTACCTATTTATTTGATAATGTTGATCATCAACTGTGATTGTGAGTTATCTATCTGTGTATATATAGATAATTAAATTGTTTTAAACTTTAAAACAACTTGAACCTAAAAGATGGCGTTCTGGATTTCGATAAGACCGAGATCGGGTTTCCATATTTGGATATCCGAAAACCACATCGATCCAAATTAACGTTAGGTCGTGAATCTCAAGTGAAGATGAAGATTCAGAGTGCAAGGGTTATTGTCGTTAACTCTTAGGGTGATTCCAAAATGAGTGTGACGAGATAATGCCTTCGGTTTCGTTCGAACCCGGAACGAACTTGTATGGATAGAATGCTTTCATAACATCGTCAGGTGGACGATGAGCATTCTAAGTGATATGTCCTATAAAGGTAATCGTAGCCTCAAGCCTCATTAACCGGGAATGGCTAAAACAGGGGAGGTGCAGCAAGGTTAAGTGGGTCATGCCTAAGTAGGACGAGATTTTCCCCTGTCTAGAGGTCCCTTTTATTCGGCTGTGTGGGCGGTTGCTAGCTACAACAGCGGGGTTGTCTTGTTCGGAACTGTTCAGTAAGGAATGATTCCGGCCTCGTGTTGTAGGGGATTGGGAGTGATTCTCGGTATGGTGATCTAGGCCACGTACTGTGACGGGCGGTACCCCGGTAGCCCTTCCATTGATGGAATCCCAAATCCAATAAGTGTCGTACGTATTAGTTGTGCCCAACTATGTTGGAACGTGAGATGTAAGCATTCCAGCTATTTCTGTATTTTACTTGAAAACCCTAGACACTATTATAATATCATCGGATTTCCTATCAAATGATTTGGTTAGCGTAGGGTAAAAACTTTTCCATGTTTATGTGTGGGAAGTATTACGTGATACCTTTCTTTTCAAAAGGTTTTTAAATGATATGGTTAGCGTATGTTATCAACCTGTTACTCACACCAGACACGTGTCTTACCCGGAGTTTATCCTGTTTTTCTTAAAATCTTGGGTACTCAAATTTTTACGAGTAGCCAAGGGATTCAGGTTAGCTTTGACGAATTGTGGAGGAGCAATGGAGCAGGAGGCTTCTGCGTGTAGATATAGTATTCCGCTGTGTTGGTTTCTCTGAGTAGTTTCTTGTATTGTATTGAGTTGTATAACAAGATAGGTGTTTATAACTGTCTAGTATGTGTTGTACTATCTGTGTAACTCTAATAATGGATTGTAAACTATGTAATATTTATGTTATTAGTATATTTATTCGTTCCGCTGTTTAGATTCTGATGTTGTTTCTTCTTCTTATCTTTCTTTCTCTTTTCTATCCCTTTCTTTCTTTAAGATGATACGATTTTTTATGGTGAGAAAGTCGGATCGTCTCATTTTGGTATCAGAGCATTAGGTTGAGTGAATACCAAGGCTCTGGTGTGGTGTCTATCTTGAGAGAGCGTATTTGTAATTTTTAATATATATAAATATATTTATTTCTACCTATTTGTTGGGTTACCTGTTCGGGTTTTCCAATATAAGTTATAAAGGTAGATGGGGTAGTGGTGTGTGTAACACGACTACCATTGCTTGGAGTTTGAATGTTTGAGGCTGTAAGTGTTTTTGTCGAGACTGTAGACCTAATACACGTCTCGAGTGAGTTTTGTAGTGATGAAGAATTTCATCGATCTCTGAAGGAAACCTGTTAAGGTTCAGAGTCTATTTTTGAAGATTGGATGGGTAGAGTTTGGTTCTGTCGGTTGGGCAGAAGCGGGTGATGGTATTTTGATACCTCAGGAAGTAGTAGTTGCGTGATGAGATGCAGTGACTATGGATGTTCCCAAAGATGTTTTCTTTGGAACAAGTTTAACAAAGTGAGTCTGCATCAGTGTTGTGGCTGTGTTCAGCATGGTGTTTCTATTTGCTTTGAAGTCTGAGTTTCTCGAAGAGCTTTGATTAGGAAGTCTTTGGCATCTGTGGCAGCAGTGCAGCTCGGAGTGTTCTTGTCGGCAGGAGATCTTCTGGCTTAGCAGTTTTCTAGAAGTGGAGTTCGGAAGCAGCAGAGTGAATCCGTTTCTTCAGTGGAATGGCTAGTTAAGTGTAAGCTGTTCTGTTTGGTAAAAGGAGAACAATTTTCCCTGGATTTGGTTTGGATTGATTGCAAAAGTGACTTGCGATTGTTTGAATGTTCTCTTGAGTTATCAGAGTTTTTCTGGATGTCTTCAGGGAAGTCAGAGGTTTGTTCGCATCTGGAGATTGAGTTTCCTTATCGACTAGGATTCCAGAAGTGGTACCGGTGGTTCAGCTTAATGGAAGGATGATTCTTAGAGATTTGAGTTGGTGTAGTAGCTCAGGTTTTGGTGGAGTTTCTGAGTTTCTTATGGATCTGATGAACCATATTTCTGGGATATGTTGTCGAGTTGTGCTCATCAGCATTCTCTTCCACTTCGGATCAGAGTTGTGCAGCGGAAGCAGTTTGGAAGTGCATCTGCTTTTCTTTTTCGGATAGGTGAAGTAGTTGTTTTCTGATGTTTGAGGAGGAGAGTTTGAGTTCTTGGTTTTGGATTGATCTTAAGAAGATCATTATATTGAGTTGATTGGTCTAGTTTGTTTCCAGAGACATCAGCAGAGGTTGAGCTGATTAGGAAGGTTGTAGGCAGCCCAGGATCATCCAAAAAGTTTTGTGGATTTGAGACGGAGGAATTTGGATTCCCGAGTCGGAGATTTAATTTGGGATAAGTTTTCTCCGATAAAAATGGAGCTATAAGATTGGGTAAGGCTGGAAGGCCAGCTCTGAAGTGTTTTGGATCTTTTCTGTGATCTTGGAGGTTAAGTGATTGATTTACAGGATTGGATTTCCAGTTTGGATAACTGGAATTCGATGAGAGTCACGTATCTCTGAGGGAGTACGTGTATGATCTATCTCTGGTTGTGGAACCAGCAGTTCTGGAGTTTTGTTTGTTGAGTCAGATTCGTCTGTAGTCCGATTTCTTGTCCAGTGTTATAGATCTAGATGAATAGGAGCTTTGTAGCTTCATAGTTTTGATTATTTGGATTCTATAGAGCGAGTATCCCGGTATATATATATATATATATATATATATATATATATATATATATATATATATATACCTGGGAAAACTCGAGGAAATTTTATCCAGAATTATGTCTAGATAGTTAGATTTGTTTGATTGGTTGAATTGGTTGTTAGCACATTTTTGATATATGCTTGTGTTTTAAAATTAAATCTTTAATGAGATTATTAAATTACCTTTGTTTTAAATTTCGGGGACAGAATTCTTTTAAGGGTGGAGGATTGTAACATTCCGGAATTTTTAACAATATCAATTTAATAATCTGTATTAAAATTAGATTGATATTGATAATTTTGTTAATAATAATTCAAATAGATTTAATAATCTTCTTCAATAAATATTTAATTGGTTATTATATCTTTTAAAAATACTAAATGGTTTCTGTTTATAATATAAATATATAGTTGATGTTGTAAATAGATTAGCATTTTTTTAAATTTAATAAATAAAACATATTTTCTAATTCTAATATTCTCGGTAATTTGAGAATTTGTTTTTATTTAATATTAGCTTTTCAAAGTTATTAACTAAATAAATCTTGGTTTAAACTTAGTAAATGAATCATGATTTAAAATTCTAATATATATACATTAATAAATTTGTAAATTTTGATTTTAATTCAATATTGAGTTTTCAAAGCTATTTAATAAATAAGTATATGATTTTAAATTGATAAGACAAATGTTTAAATGTTTAAAAATAATTTTGGCTTGAGTTTTAAATTTGAAATGAATTAACAAAAAGACTTGTTTTGTTTCTTTTTAAAATATGGCTCAATAAAATAAGTAATTTATTTAATAAAGAAATGATTTCTTTTACAATTATTTTAATCTAAAAATGAGATATTTTTAAAAAAATATCAATAGTGTATTGTCTTTATAAATAGAATTTTGAATAAAATAGCAATTGTTATTTCAAATTTTTATTTGTATTCATTACTTGATCTTTAAATATTAGATTTTGAATTTGATTTGAACTTAAAATCCAAAATATAGATTTTTAATTGTTTTAATTTTTATATGCACAAGCTTTATTTATAAACATGATTTATTTTTATTTCTTTTATAAATTTATATACATATTTAAATATTAACTAACAAATTAATTTGGCTTAATACATACATTAACATGTAAATTAATATACAAATTACTTTTTTTTAAAAAGGACAGGTGTTGTATTCTTAAAGCTTCGTTTAAACAAATGTTAGAAGATAAGCATTTAAGTTGACAAATGTTGAAATTTTTTACAAGTGTCATTTTGTTTTGTATTTTCTTTTATTTAATCAAATCTGAAACTACATCTATAAACATGCATTTTCTTCTTACTTGTTTTTTTTCTCATTTCCTAAATCAAAAGAGAACTTCAAAAACATCTTCATATTAAAAATCAGTAAACTCCTCATTATCAACTGCAAGTTAAATTCCTCATATCAAAAATCTGCAAAAATACAAATCCCTGTACAAATCTAAATTTTGTAGCCTGCATCTTTAAAACTCAAATCAGTTTACAAATAAAAAACCAAAATCCTCTTCAAAATCAAAACTGCATTATAATATTTTTTTGCAATCTGTAAACAAGTCCAAATTAAAACTCCTCTTCAAATTCTGTGGCCTCCAAACAATTTTAAAAATCTGCATTATTTTTATTTTCAATTTGGAAAATGAATTCTGCATGTTACCTGAAGTCAAAATGGCAAACCTGCATTTTAATATGCACATCTTCAAATTGAGGCCTGTTCTGAAGCAAATTCAAAGCATTTTGTATAGAGGCATGCAAACAGTTTGACATCTGCAAATTTGAAAAAAAGGCATTTCATCCGAGGCTCTGCTTCTTTTTAAATAGGTGAGTAACTTTTTAAATTTAAAAGTTTAAAAATAGGTTGCATGATTATACTGAAATGGAATAGTATTGTTTGTGTTATAAGTAGTTGTTGATGTGAAAATGTATTGTGTCCATGCTGTTCTTTTTATTGCCTGATCTGTTCTGATTTTCCAGGCAAAAGTTTTATTAAATACACTTACCCTTTAATTAGTTTTTATGTGAAAATAATTAGACTTTAATTAATGGATAATTAAAGATAATTTAATATAAGTTAATTACTTAATGGAATAATTAGAGAATGGTTAATGAAGGCCATTAACCAGGATTATTTAATAATTAATTAATGTAGTTAATTTTTAATAATTAACTAGATTAATTAATTTAATAATAATCAATTGTGAATTGTTGAGTGAAATTACTTAATGAAATAATTAAGAAATTAATTACTTAAGGTAATTAATTGTGTTAAATGTGATTGTTTAATTTAATTAATTAAGTTTAATTAGTTTTAAACACTGGATGTTTTAATGATAATTACTTAATGTAGTTTATGGATTGGAAATTACTTAGTGAAGTAATAGTTTGATAATTACTGAATGTAATTTATTGAAGATGTTTAAAATGTAAGTAATTTGGATTTAATTACTTAGTAATTATTCAAGGGATTAATTAAGAAATTAATTAAGGAATAACTAATTTGTTTTACTGAAGCAATTAAGTTAGTTAATTACTGAATATGGTTAATCAAGAAGGATTAATAATTATGGGTTAATTACTTAAGGTAATTAATTTAAGAAGATAATTAATTAAATATAATCATGGATCATCAATTATTATAATTAATGATGTAATTAAAGTTGATTAATTATGATTAATTAACCAATGATAAGTGATTAAAGGTAATCAATTAATGTAATTAATTAAGGATTAATGTAATTAATTATAGTTAATTCATTAATTGAAATAACTAAAGGTTAATTACTGTTTTTGGTAGAGAATAATTAATTTGTGAAATTAATTAAGGATAATTACATGAATGTAATTAAGTGTAAATTAATCAAGGGTGATTAATTTGAATGATTAATTAATTGATTGTAATCAATTAAATGGTTGAGTAAGCAAGATTTATATTGATGAAGTAATTAATTTAATCTATTTTAAATTAATTGAAGATGAAGTAATTAATTTAATTCACTTTAAATTGATTAGAGATAGTTAATTTAATTCATTTTAAATTAATTATATTGTGATGAATAAATCATTGCTTATGTATGAATAGGTGATATTGATTACCTTGAATGGTTGTAATCTCAGAAATGAGATAAGTAATGTTGTGTGGTATGAATGCTTTGATTGCATTGTGATGATAATATAGATAATCTGTTGTGATGATGATGTGGATTGCCTGTTTATTTGATAATGTTGATTATCAATTGTGAGTGTGAGTTATCTATCTGTGTATATATAGATAATTGAATTGTTTTAAACTTTAAAACAACTTGGACCTAAAAGATGGTGTTTTGGATTTCGATGAAACTGGGATCGGGTTTCCATATTTGGATATCCGAAAACCATATCGATCCAAATTAACGTTAGGTCGTGAATCTCAAGTGAAGATAAAGATTCAGAGTGCAAGGACTATTGTCGTTAACTCTGAGGGTGATTCCAAAATGAGTGTAACAAGATAATGCCTTCGGTTTCGTTCGAACCCGGAACGAACTTGTATGGATTGAATGCTTTCAGAACATCGTCAAGTGGACGATGAGCATTCTAAGTGATATGTCCTATAAAGGTAATCGTAGCCTCAAGCCTCATCAACCGATAATTGTTAAAACAGGGAAGGTGCAGCAAGGTTAAGTGGGTCATGCCCAAGTAGGACGAGATTTCCCCTGTCTAGAGGTCCCTTTTATTCGGCTGTGTGGGCGGTTGCTAGCTACAACCACGGGGTTGTCTTGTTCGAAACTGTTCAGTAAGGAATGGTTCCGGCCTTGTGTTGCAGGGGATTGGGAGTGATCCTCGGTACGGTGACCTATGCCATGTACTGTGACGGGCGGTACCCCGGTAGCCCTGCCATTGATGGAATCCAAAATCCAATAAGTGCCGTACGTATTAGTTGTGCCAACTATGTTGGAACGTGAGATGTAAGCATTCCAGCTATTTCTGTATTTTACTTGAAAACCCTAGACACTATTATAATATCATCGTATTTTCTATCAAATGATTTGGTTAGCGCAAGGTAAAAACTTTTCCATGTTTATGTGTGAGAAGTCTTACGTGATACATTTCTTTTCAAAAGGTTTTTAAAAGTTAAGCAACCTTAACCTGTTACTCACACCAGACCCATGTCTCACCCGGAGTTTATCCTGTTTTTCTTAAACTCTTGGGTACTCAAATTTTTAAGAGTAGCCAAGGGATTCAGGTTAGCTTTGACGAATTGTAGAGGAGCAATGAAGCAGGAGGCTTCTGCGTGTAGATATAGTATTCAGCTGTGTTGGTTTCTCTGAGTAGTTTCTTGTATTGTATTGAGTTGTATAACTAGACGGGTGTTTATAACTGTCTAGCATGTGTTGTACTATCTGTGTAACTCTGATAATGGATTGTAAACTATATAATATTTATGTTATTAATATAATTTATTTGTTCCGCTGTTTAGATTCTGATGTTGTTTCTTCTTCTCTTCTTTCTTTCTCTTTTCTGTCCCTTTCTTTCTTCAAGATGATACGATTTTCTGTGGTAAGAAAGTCGGGTCGTCTCAAAACAATAATTTATAAAATATGAATTGATTTCTAGACTTTACCATAACAAATGACAAGTCAAAATTCTCATTATTTTTAATAAGAATAAATTATTAATTACAATCTCTCAATTTAAACAACAAATTTCAATATTAACACTTTATTAAATTTATAATATTTTCCAATACAATTCTTATATTATCAAATATAAGAATTAACTTCCACGATTAAATTTCACAAATAACAATTTAGAATTAATCATCCATAACTAAAATTAATTAATTAGGTAATTAAAAACAAGGTTGTTATAGACTTCCTCCTTAAAGAAATTGCGTCCCTACAATATCCTTAATGAAAGAAATCCATAATATAAATTTTCTCTTGAAACAGTTATTTTGTTAACTGGTTTCTAATTTCATTTCCAAACATTTAGTTAATATTACTCCAAATCAAAACACTAAAGTCAAATTTTTAGTTATCAAAATTTCTTAAAATTCTCAAAAATATTCTAACACCTCAAATTTGCGGAAAATTTCGCCAGCGTCTCCCTTGCGCAGGTAGCATTTGGAAATTTTACAATATGAATATAATTACATAATATACATACCATCTCAAAGATGAGGCATCCTGTAGGGGAAAGCGTAAAAAATTATATGTAATCCGAGATATGTACCTTATATTTGAATATTAGCGAGTCCGATAATATTCCTTAAGCAAACAGTTTATAGTCTTTTAGGCGATATCTTTTTAACTTCAGACACCTACGCTAATCTCAAAAATTTATATTAGTATTTAATATCAAATTCAATCATATAGGAGATATTAACAATTATTATTACACTTTAATTAGATTGACATCACAATGTTCCATAACGATCCGCATTTAAATTTCAAAGTTTTAATTATGATTTATGTCAAAATATCACGGTCAATGTTTAGGAACCCCTATCGATAATATAACGTCCTACATATCGATTAGTATCCTTAAAAAACATCCAAATAAGTCAACACAATAGATATCACAAGTTTAGATACATTTATTATATTACCACTAACACCCATGCATCCAATTTAAAATAAGTGCAACCAAGCAATTAATTCCTAGCAACCAATCAACCAAAACATGCATAATAACCTATAACAGAACAATTCAATGTCTGAAATTCCGCTGCGCAACCCTAATTATTCCTGGATTATTTAAATATTAACTTATTTACTCAAATTTCCCAAATTTTCTATTAAAAGAAAATAGCTCACTTTAATTTAATTCATTCCTATTTAATTCCAAAATTTTCTCAACACTAAAAGATTTTACTTATTATTTTCTAAAGGTTTCGTAAATTTCAATTTATCAATTTAATTAATTTAAAAAAAATCAATTTATGCCCCCAAATGATTATCCCAATAATCATTTTATATTCCTATCTCTAATTAGATAATTAATATAACTATCTACCCTACACCCCAAGGGATAGGACTCTAAGTCATATAGGTCTTAGAACGTAATATTATATGCTATAATGTTCTGACACAACTCTTATACTAAGCTGTATTGACCCCACTGCTATGTCCCATTTAGCAAAGAACATTACAAGTAATGTCATCTGCTAATCCAGAGAATACGGCTTGTTAAGGGCAATCGAATGTGAATATATCTTTATATTAACACTGACACATCATTTATACCTTTTCACTTAATAGTTGAACCAAAATTTAACGTGTACATTATTAATACAATGTAAACCACACCCAATTTCACCAAATCAAAACAATATATCATATAAACATCAGTCACATATCACAGCGAAATAAAAATCTCAACTTGTACATATACATTTTGGGTTTATAAAATGAAATACTAAACTTAATTAATATAAAAATTATGGTTTTCTATTAAATATACATCCCAATTTCAAAAATAAAATGACATAACTAAATATCAAAGGTCCAATTTATGCTAGCCTAACCATTCATAGGTCTACTCGTCCTGTAACCTGAAAGTCTCGGTCCGACCCGAGCAAAATAACACTCGGGTCAGACAATCTCTAAATATCCAATAGGGTGAGAACAGAATATAACACAAGAATAAACAACATATAAGTAAATACAAAAGTCCAAGAGAGTCAGAAAATTAATTTAACTCAAAACATGGTTATAAATTTAAATCACAAACACGAACTAGTCACTAAACATGGAATAACAAAATTACCTTAACTTACCATCCATTACAAAACACAAGAATATATATTTATTTCATGAACAAAAGACACTAGAATATATATATATATATATATATATATATATATATATATATATATATAAAATTCATGAACGCAAGACGCAAGAATATATATGTTTATTTCATGAACATAAGACACAAGAATATGCATATTTATTTCATGAACACAAAATAGTTACAGAATCCAATTTCTAGAATCCAAGAGATCTTACTCAAAACAATTGCAATGGTCGTATTTAGGCCTCATAGCCGTTGGATATGCAAGCATATGATTTTTGTTTGATGATAATATATATATATATATATATATATTCATTTAAATGTATTTTTTAATGTACTATTTTATTTTCACAGATTAAATAAATATTTGTTGAACAAAATAAATAACACAGAATTTAAATTCAAACAGATATTTTATTCAAACAAATATTTTAGTACAATTTTGAATAATACAAATTTGAGCTCTCAGTATACATACACAATTTCAATACAATTTTGATTACATCGTAATTTTTCATTTACAAATGTCCTCACTACATATTGCTTATTCACTCATATTTATTTTCAACTCCATTCCAGATTGAATCCAGCATCTGAGCAATCTGCAAAAATGTACGCTGACGCGGTAAAATCGAAAATAAATATTTTTGTAATGTAAATTTGAAAATATTATTTGCCTCGGTAATTTGAGTTGTTCGTTATCATTTAACTTTTAATGCATCATACACGAACAGTTTGTGACATGCACAATGTATCGCTGTACATGCCACAAGGCATGCACACCAATATACACTTGATAAAGTTGCAAAGACAGGTGAGCACAAGGTCAAACCCAAATCAAAAACCGGGTCCAACTCAAGTGAAATAAATATAAAGTCACGATATTATCACAAGGTCAAACCCGAGCTATTAGCTGGATTAGACACACTTGCAATTCAAAATGCAAATAATTCTCGATTGACACAAAGGCCATGCAAGCTACATACAGTCTCAAGCAAAAGTCTGGACAGTCCAACTAAACTACTAATAAGGTTCAAATGCCATACAACAGCAGGTAGCAGTTTCAAATCATGAATAAAACTCAAGTCTGGTCACAACAAACTACAACAGAAGTGTAGTCATATAAAGACTCCAAACAGACTACATGTACACATATAAAACCGTGGACAATGCAAACAAGTAACATATATATGCTATAGAGTCTAGAGACCAGATAAACAAGTCCAGACAGTGCAATGAAGACTACAAGACCAAGCCATGCACATGTAAACAAAACCATGTATAAATCCAAGTGAAACACAGTACAAGCTCAACTACAACCAAGAAGCATGCATATACGCATTGACACATAGAGCACGTACACTTGGATACAAATGCATCACTGAGACACGGGTACAATATACATGCAGTATCGTCAACTGGACCACATGCTACGACTTCAAGCATGCGAATATAGGAAAACCAAACTGCAACAACGCTCAACACAAATGTACATAGTGCAGACATGAATATATACATGAGTGAGCACGAACATATATGTGCAGTGAAACCAGATCAAAATAAGTGGCTCGGCGTGTACAAGTAACCAACCAAATACAATACAACATTTCAGAAACATGTACACAATGTCAAGGTAAATGCCGAAGTCATGCAACAGAAGGTACAAGTCGAGTATGCTACAGAGATGAACAGAAGTGCCAAAGTATAATATTGTCACAACATTAATGACCAAAGTCAGGTGATGTCAAAAACCAAGTCTTAAGCAGTGACAAGGCCGAAGTCAAAAAGGAAATATTTTTGCAGAGGAATAATTCAAACAATATCCTTGCATAAACAAAGTCAAGACCGAAGTCAAAAAAGAATCAAATTCAAAGTACCAAAGAATTGAAACCGTGATGACCAAGAAAAATGAACAGTTCAAAATCGAAGCCGTGAGAATGAAGCAACGAAGTATACGAAATTGAAGAAGTCAGAAATAATCACAATCATTTAAGAATAATCAAGCGGCCAAGCATAGTTACAGACGAATTCAAATGATTCGATACGAACGAAAATTGGTATTCGAGTTAGAGCAAAACATATATCAAAAATCAAATTAACAACTTGAATCAGATTGAGTTCAAACAAGCTAATCAGTAAAGCGAAAAAACATAGAATACATACCAGATTGTTCGAATTGAACTTGATCAAAGAAGAAGCCGAAGCAACGCAACAAACAAACGATCAATAGAGCGACGCGAGAATATCATTTGTTTGATCGACTATGGTTGGTAGCTTCTAATCAGAAATCCCATATTTTTCTCAAGGAACGAAGCAGCCATCGAATTACAGGAAGTCGAGTTGAGGAAATAAAGTGATAGAGGGAAGACTCTTTTATTATATTTTTGGGCCGGCTATAACTTATTAAATTGGGCTTAGTTTTGTAAATTAGGTATTTGCTTTTAATTATTTTCAAATTTGTTTTTAAATTTTTTAAAACGATTGTATTTTCAAGTCGTGTGACTAGGAGTCGAACTACAGTGGTGTAGTTTGAGAATTCGCAACTCAGTGGCTGAGTTGTGGCAGGGTTTTGATCGCAGAGTTAAGGTCATTTGATAGCGGGTGTCATGATTTTATGTGTGTAAGCGTCCGACTGCTTAATTTCTAGTAGAAACCTTGGAGGCAGCACGTAGGTAGGGTTTTGCCGAAGCTGGGTAAATCTGTGTGTTCTATTTTCTGCTTTTTATATTCTGCTGCTATTATTCTACTGTGATCTATGTTGAAATTATTTTATATAAACTTCCGCAATAAATTTTTATAATTAATAGTATCACACTATTCACCCATCTAGGGTGAAATCGGTCATACAAGTGGTATTGGAGCTAGGAACAAAACCCATTTTTGTTTTAAAATTTTGATTTTTCAAAGACCAATTTTTTACAAATTTGAATTTTTAAAATGGCTTCTTTTAATACTGCTTTTGCCGAGGTTCGGTCCATAGTTAGACAACCAATATCCAATGGTGAATATGCTTACTGGAAAAATAGAATGAAATTTTTTCTAAAAACCATTGATGCATGGAATATAGTTGAGATAGGTTATAGAGCATCCACTATAGTTGTAAATAATCAAGAAATTGAAAAACCATTTGATCAATGGAAAGATCTAGGAAATAAGTTACAAAATGCTAATGCTAAAGCTATGAATTTTATTATTTGTTCATTCGATCATATTGTGTCACATTGTCTAATTGCGTAGGAAATATGGCACACACTCGAAGTGACTCACGAAGGAATATCTCAAGTCAAGGAATCTCGCCTTGTTATGCTGAGTAGCGAATACGAGAATTTCACAATAGCCAAGGAAGAAAATATCAAAGAGATGTATGGACGACTTTCCAATATCGTTTACAAATCAAAAGCTCTTGAAAAATCTGACACACAGTAGGAGATAGTCCGGAAAATCCTCATTGTCCTTCCACGAATTTTTGAAGCAAAAGTTACTTCCATTCAAGAATCAAAGGATTTGAAACAAATTAAAGTCGAAGAACTCATCGGAAATCTCACCACTTATGAGCTAGAGATAAAACTTAAGGAAGACCGTGAAGGAGGAGATACTCGAAAGAAATTAATAGCTCTCAAAGGAACAATTGAAAGTGACGACGACGATGGAGCAGCTGAGCTGGCACTAATAATAAAGAAATTCAAAAGGTGGAATTACAAATACGGAAATCCATCTCTAAATCAACAATAAAGCAGAATAATCAAAGCATTAGACAACTCAAATGAGCAAGAGATCATCTGTCACAAGTGCAACAAACCCGGACACATCAAGCCCAATTGTCCTCAGAATCGACACGGCGAAGAAAAGAAATCAAAAAGAATTTTTGCCGCCACGTGGAATACAAGTGATGGTGATAATAAAAGTACTAGCAATGAGAGTGAAAAAGCAGATCTGTGCTTTCGAGGTGATATAACTGATAGAGACGACAATAAGCTACGCGAGGTATCAAAACTCACTCACTCAGAATTACTTATATATTTCCACGTAGTAAATGGTCGTCTTGAACGACTTAGGGAGAAGTACACTAAACTTGATTCACAAAAAGATACTTTAATAGATTTAAATAAGCAGCTTGATCAATTAGTTAGAAACTATCAAAGTAGGATCCCTAAGTGTGATAAGTGTCCATCACTTTTAGAAGAGATTGGAAAATCAGAAATTAAAATAAAATCACTTGAAAATGAAATTCTGATCTTGAAAGAAAGTGAAAACATGAGGAGAGAAATTTCTATTAAAAATTACACATAATTATTGAATAAAAATGAATCTCTCGAAATACAAGTCCAACAACTGTCTACGACTTCAGGAAAATTTTCAAAAAGTGAAAGATCTTTAAACATGCTATTAGGGAAACAAACTGTTAATACGGTTAGACAAGGACTTGGGTATTATCAATCAGTACGTGATAGAAATGAAATTAATCAAGTCAATTCAAAGTGCACAATATGTGGAAAAACTGGACACAATCAGAATATTCGTTGGTATAGTCCCAAACGCGTGAAAACTATTCCAATTTGGGTTCCAAAAGGCACGAATATAAAATCCCTCAAAGTTAAACAAATCTGGGTGCCAAAAGAAACATATATAAATAGTTTTGGGTCTACAAAAATATATTTTAAAAATCTTTTTCCACTAACAATCTTGGACTTATATAAACAAATAGGTTACAAAAATATTCTCTCGTGTAGGTATGGTGGCAGGCTAAGGAACAACATCAGTGTTATCGGGATTCTGGCTGTTCCAGGTATACAATGGGTGACAAATCAAAGTTCCTTAGCCTAATACAAAGGTGGCGGAATCACAATTGGCTACAATGAAAAATTATCGACAAAGGTAAAGTATGTAAAGATATCTTGAACGATATATGTGAAAATCTGCACAATAATTTGATTTAATTCAGCCGGTTATTGATATAGAAATGAATGCTGATTTTGATTCTGACTTATTCAAAATTGTTGGCCAATAATATTCTTATGCCAAGAACATTATAAAAAGTTCTAGAGCCTTTGAACTACTTCATATAGATTTGTTTGGATTAATAGAGGTGTTTTATTGGTCGATGATAATACATTTGACTGACTCTATATTTACGGTTTTTGTTTATTGGCATGACTTCAATCAAAATCCAAAAGAATTTCATTTTTTTTAAAAAAATTGTAAAAAGGATTTCAAGAAATTGTTGCAAATTCACCGTGTGGTCTATAACATTCAACAAATGATAATCTCGAGTGAAAGAAAATCAGATGCAAATTACATTGGTAATCTAGTTGATAGAAAAATTATTAGTGGAACGTAATTAATGTTGAAACATTCAGTAGCTGCATCGTTTTTCAAAGAAAATATCTGCATATTTTTCACTTGAAATAATTTTCAAACATCAAATATTTTTCTTTTATTAAACCCCTTTCGAAAAATTTCTTTTGTTGACCTTGTTATCAGAATAATCATTTTAGAAAATTTGATTTTATAATTATTTTTGAATTTGAGCTTAAATGACTACATTAACTAATCTGACTCCCTATTGATTATCGAAAAGACAAATAGTGATTGAAAAAGTGATAAGTGTCGATATTGATCATATATTATAGCTTGAGACGGTATAATTAGCAAATTTCTTTAGAAATTTAAACAAGAGTTATAAAAACTTTTGTTGGCAAAAATTCCATGACCATCTCCAATTCTATCATATTTCTATCGACCATCACTCATCAAAACCCAACATAGTATGTAAATATGGGGTATTTTAAACAGGAAATCATTCGTTTTTCATTTTATTACATTTTTAGCAATAAAAAAATGCAAAGTATTCACTCTCATTTAAAAGTCCTCACTGTTATGCATGGGTGAATTAATTGGAATTGTTGATTATGTGCTTCCATGCTCATTTAAAGTCCTCACGGTTATGCATGTATGGAACGCATATTAAAATTGATTGATTAAATAGACAAGTTGATTCTAATCCCATTTAAAAGTCCTCATGGTTACGCGTGGTTAGAAGATACTGAATTCATTTTTTAATAAAAATTTGGAATACTACTAATCTCATTTAAAATTCCTAACAGTTATGCATGGTTAGTTGATATTCAAATTCCTAGAATAAATATACCACAAATAGTCACAACTATATGATTTTATATGATGGCATCGTCCATATCATTCTAAAGTGGAATATGCGTCAAAGAGAGTATTTATGATTTTTGTTTGATTTTTTATTGAAATTTAATATTTATGCTAAATTGAATATTAATGTTGTGTTAACATCTATCACTTTATCTCTATTTTTCTAACACTATTACTCTTTTCCCGATAACAAAAGGGGGAGAGAAAAGTTAATATTTTGTCAAATAAAAACAAATAAATGTCAAATATTGTATATGCATCTTGGCTCGTTGCATATTTTTATTTATTTACATGCATATATGAAGGGGGAGCTTTGTGTAGAGAGGAGCATTCAAATAGGAGGAGCAAATAGAATGATCAAATACAGTTAATAAACTCAAAATCTTAAATATATGTTCGTTATCGTCAAAAGAGGGAAATTGTTGAATATGCAAGTAAATGATTTTTATTTGATGATAATAAACATATACATTCATTTAAATGTATTTGTTAACGTACTATTTTATTTTCACGGATTAAATAAATATTTGCTGAATAAAATAAATAGCACATAATTTAAACTCAAACAGATATTTTATTCAAACAAATATTTTATTACAATTTTGAATAGTACAAATTTGAGCTCTCACTATACATACACAATTTCAATTTCAATACAATTTTGATTACATCACAATTTTTCATTTAGAAATGTCCTCGCTACATATCGCTCATTCACTCATATTTATCTTCAACTCCATTCCAGATTGAATCCAACATCTGATCAATCTGCAAAAATATACACTGACACGGTCAAATTGAAAATAAAATACTTTTGCAGTGTAAAATAAAATGTAATTTTGAAAATATTATTTGCCTCAGTTATCTGGGTTGTTCTTCATCATTTAATTTTAAATGCATCATACACGAACAGTTTATGACATGCACAATATATCACTGTACATGCCACAAAGCCATGCACACCGATATACACTTGATAAAATTGCAGAGACATGTGAGCACATGGGCAAACCCAAATCAAAAGTCGGGTTCAACTCAAGTGAAATAAATATAAAGTCATGATATTATCACAAGATCAAACCCGAGCTATTAGCTGGATTCAACACAGGTGCAATTCAAAATGCAAATAATTCTCAAGTGAAATAAAGGCCACGCAAGCTACATACAGTCTTGAGTGAAAGGCTGGACAGTCTAACCAAACTACTAATAAGGTTCAAATGTCATACAACAGCTGGTAGCAGTTTGAAATCATGAATAAAACTCAAGTTTGGTCACAACGAACTACAACAGAAGTGTAGTCATATGAAGACTCCAAACAGACCACATGTACACATATAAAATTGTGGACAATGCAAACAAGTAACATATAAATGCTGAGTCCAAAGACCAGACAAACAAGTCCAGGCAGTGCAATGAAGACAACAAGACTGTGACGCCCCACCTCAATACCCACGCTAGCCAAGAACACTACGGAGTAATGTTGTAAACTAGCGCGAAGAATAAGGCTGTTGAGGAGCGACCATCCATGTAACTTCTTTGTGCGAGCACCGATATGTCAGATTGTATAGCATGCATTTCATTTAAGGAGGAAGTCCGACATACCGATACAAACTCAAAGCTATCACACGGTGGCTTTAAATAAATCTTCGGAAACAAATATAGAAATAAACATAACACAATTAGTCACAGACATCCATATCACAAAGGCGGAAAAATATATGAACATATGAGTCTATATCTCAAGTGCTATACAAAAGGACCACATACACAAAATAATAGCAACACGTGCTATACAAAAGAATACATCTATGAGTCTATATCTCAAGTGTAAACGACAAAAACTGCTAATCTAAATGGTCAGCCAAAAGTCAGAGTAGTAAATCCCTAGGGGAGAAGTCAAGCAGAAGCACCTGTAACTTCTCGGTCCGACCCGAGTATTATTTATAAGAAAATAATAAACGGATCAGTCTAGCTATAAATATCAGATAACATGATATAAAACAATAGATATGGCAAGAACATATAGTAACCATGAAGACATACTATGATAAGCATGTAAATGAAGATCATCAAGAGATCAAACGATATCAAAAGAATCTTCTAAAAGATCCAAATTCACCTAAAAAAAAGTGATGACACACAAATTCACCAAGACATAAAAGCTGGAAAATCATAACAATGAAAGTTATGAAAATAGGTGAAGCTCAAATTCCAGAAGACTACACAATAAATCCAGAAATCACAATATAGGAGCATGAAAACTCACAAAATGGGAGCATGAAAACTCACCTACACGTGTAACACAAAGCGAGACGCTATCTCATGGTTGCAGGCCATTAATTTTGACACACGAATGGCCCGAAGACCGTGGGGTGCTACCCCACATATGTGATGGCGAAACATCACACAAATGCGATGGCGAAACATCACAAGAGCGGGGTATAGTCTCCCTCACAGACAAAGAGACATCGCACAATTGCTAGTCTAAATCACAAAAATGATCGTCATGATCATCAAGAAGCGTCAATCACATTAAGCTAGTAAATATATGAGTTTAGCTTCATGTCCCATAACCACTTGCTTAACTTAAATATTTACGAACAAACTGTAGATCTTCACTAGAAAATTATCACAAAAGGTTCAATCGAACAAGTTCAAGAATTAACCGACGAAGCAAACGCAAGCGTTTCATACCACTTGTTTTACTAAGTCATTTAATTAGATTTCTCATCCGAGTGAGGTAAAGGTTTGTATATACTAATAGATTGGAAAACGGTTTGGGAAAAGAGCTTTGTATTAAAATAGTGTTGAAATTGTTTTGATATTTACTACTAGTATTGAAACCTTCATATTTCTAAAGCTGTTATCCTGCCTTTTTAGCAAGGCCGTGATACCATAAAATCGACCGAGAAGCCCAAGATAGTTTGTCTCGAAGAATGATCAACTAAGCATCTCAACAAAGCAAGTTCTGTTGAATGTTTTTCAGATAAGATCCCTTACGGAGGGGGGTCCAGGGGGGTGGCAACCCCCCAAGGTGGGGGTACGGGGGCAACGCCCCCGCTACGGGGTTCGACCTGCCCGATCAGGTCGCGGGGGTCTAGGGGGCAGCGCTCCCGGCGGTGTGCGGGGCAGCGCCCCGTCCAAAATGGCACGGCCTAGTGAAAACCTAAGGGAGGATAGGATCGAGCGACCTAATGGTTGCGACCTAGGGGTCTAAGGGGTCAAGCGACCTAGTGGTTGCGACCTAGAGGTGTTCACGAGTTAACAGAGGTAACCGAGCTAAATTCTTAAACAAGGCCTAACGACCTAACTGCTCGCGACCTAAGTGGGGAAACAGGTCAAACGACCTAGTGGTTACGACTTAGGGGGTGTTCGCGACCTAAGTACGCGACCTAATGTGGTCAACGACCTAACTCGGTCGCGTCCTCATGGAGCAAAGGAGCGAACGACCTAACTGGAGTCATGGTCCTGTGACCTAAAGGGGGTCAACGACCTAACCACATGGAGGCTGAGCGACCTAAAGGAGAACAAGGTCAAGCGACCTAAACGGGGTACACGACCTAGTGGAGTAAGGGGGAAACGACCTAGGGGATTACGACCTAAAAAGGAATGAAGGCCAAGGACCTAAAGCCCAAACGAGTTAACATATGTCGCGACTTACATGGCAACGACCTAACGGAGAAAGGCAGAGCGACCTAGTGGCCAAAGCGACTTAATGTTAAACGAGCCATGCGACCTAAGGCGTTAACATGCGAGCGACCTAAGGCGTTAGCTCGCAGCGACCTAAGGCGTTAGCTCGCGAGCGACCTAAGGCGTTAGCTCGCGAGCGACCTAAGGCGTTAGCTCGCGAGCGACCTAACTACGAACACACACAAATGGCCAGAACGACCTAAATGCAGAAAATTCACCAAAACGCTAAAAATTAGAGTTTTTCGCCAATCCAATCCAAACCAAATGCAAATGTACATGCTAAAGTGATAGGAAATCATTCCCTAACATCCGTGATAGTTATAGACAAGAATGTGAGATAAAAATCTCACCTTTGAACCAAAAATCAATGAAAATGAAGACCAAAGCAAAGCAAGAATCAATCCACTTCAATCTCAACACAAGAAGCTTGAATCCAATGTCTTCACTTTGATTTTGGAGTTGGATGTTGAATTTTCTAATGAACTTGGGCTTGGAATTTTAATTTCCCTTTCCACTCACCATTAATGCTAAAACTAGAATTAGGTAGGAATTTATGAAGAGATGAGGAGAAGGGGTTGGAACTTAGGTTTAATAGGCTAAACCAACCCAAAGTCCAAAGCGGGAAAAGTTAGTGAAATTCCACTAACCCCAAACATATTAAAGTTTATACTTAAAAAGATTGTAAACGGCATTTCGAACTCAATGGAAGTGGTCTCGAGTCCTAATTTGATCGTTTGCAAAGAGTAGCTTTTCGGACCAATATCCGATTAACAAAAAATATTTAAATATAAAATCGATAAATATGCGGGTTGTTACAGACTCCCCTCCTTAAAGATATTGTGTCCTCGCAATATATAAGATGGAAATTAAAAAGTAACAATCATAAAAGCATATTAACACAAAAGAAATTTGAAATAGGAAGTTCACCTCAAAGAGCAAGAGTAAGCAAGTCCGGATGTGTTCGCTCGATGAATTCTCTGGATTCCCAAGAGCAATCCTTAGGATTTGAGGACCATTGAACCTTCACTAGCGGAACATCTTTATTTCGAAGTCGTTTGACCTCCGAAGCAATAGTTCGAATAGGATGCTGCTCATAAGTTAAATTCGGCGAAACTTCAATTTCTTGCACAACACCAGGCTCAAGATTAGAATCAGAATCTCGTAGGCATTTCCGTAATTGAGAAAAATGAAACACGTCATGCATAGCAGAAAAATGAGCCGGTAATGTAATGCTATAAGCCATAGAATCAATATGTTCAGTGATAAGGAATGGCCCAATATATCGGGGTGCTAACTTTCCCGATCGACTGAAACGTACAACACCTTTCATAGGTGAAACACGAATAAAAACAGAATCTCCCACAGAAAATTCTAACTTCCTTCTTCGATTATCGGCATAGGATTTTTGTCTACTCTGGTGTTCTTTCATCCTATGTCGAATAAGTTCAATATTCTCTGTGGAATCACGAATAAAGTCTGGACCTAAAACCAGCTTCTCACCGGCCTCAAGCCAACAAGAAGGAGATCGACATGGCCTTCCATAGAGTGCCTCGAAAGGTGCCATACCAATACTAGATTGGAAGCTATTATTATAGGAAAATTCAACAAGTGAAATATGATCTTCCCAACTTCCACCAAAATCGAGCACACAAGCACGAAGAAGATCTTCAAGAGTTTGATTCACACGCTCGGTTTGTCCATCAGATTGGAGGTGATAAGCAGTGCTAAAATTAAGCTTCGTTCCTAAAGCTTTTTGAAGACTCTTCCAAAATCCACTAGTAAACAATGGATCTCGATCGCTAACAATAGAAGTAGGAACTCCATGCAATTTAACAATTTCTTTGATAAAGAGTTTGGCCAAAAGAGGAACGGTTCGGTTAGACCGAACGGGAATAAAATGGGTGGATTTAGTAAGTCTATCAACAATCACCCATAAGCTATCATGACCCGAACGAGAACGGGGAAGGCCATCTATAAAATCCATGGAAATTTGGTCCCACTTCCAAACTGGAATTTCTAAAGGTTGCAATAACCCACCAGGCCTTTGATGTTCGGCCTTGACAAGTTGGCAAGTCATGCAACACTTAACAAAGTTAGCAATATCAGATTTCATTCCCTTCCAATAATAAAGTCGCTTCATATCAGCGTACATTTTACTACTACCGGGATGAATGGTGAATTTGGAACGATGGGAATCTTCTAAAATATCTTTACGAAGATCACCAATATTTGGTACGATAAGTCTTCCAAATTTTCGAATGCCGCCACGAGAATCAATATCAAAGTCTTTCAAACCTTCAATATCAATTTTATCCTTAACATTTTGGCCAAGAAGAGCCAATTCAGGATCTAGCCCTTGAGCTTCAAGAAAGGGGTCTAAAAGAGAAGGATGAGCCTCAAGGCTACATAAAACAAGTGATGAGCATAAATCGGATACGCGCTCTCGAATCTCACAAGTTGATAAAATCTCGAGATCGTTCCATACGGATATCATCATAGAAACAACTGCTTGTTGTTTACGGCTAAGAGCATCAGCGACACGATTACCCTTACCGGGGGTATAAAGAATATCAAGATCATAAGGTGCAAGGAACTCGAGCCAACGCTGTTGACGCAAATTAAGTTCCTTTTGAGAAAATAAATATTTCAAAGACTTATGATCCGTGTAAAGAATAAATTTCTCTCCCAATAGATAATGACGCCAAATTCGAAGGGCGAAAACAATAGCCGCGAGTTCTAAATCATGTGTGGCATATCTAGTCTCGGCCGGCTTCAATTGCCTAGAAGCATAAGCAATAACACGTTCTTTTTGCATAAGAATGGCACCCAAACCAACGTGACTAGCATCAGTATAAACAACAAAATCTTGATTCCCTTCGGGAATAACAAGAATAGGAGCATCGGAAAGGAGTTCTTTCAATTTCTTAAAAGAGGCTTCACATTTGTCCGACCAAATGTATTTAACTCCCTTCTTAGTCAAGCCAGTAAGAGGCACGACAATCTTAGAAAGTCTTTAATGAAATGACGGTAATAACCCGCCAATCCGAGAAAACTACGAATCTCTATCACACTCTCTGGTCTCTTCCAATCTTGAATTGCTTCAATCTTTGAAGGATCTACGGAAATTCCGGATTCGGAAATAATATGATCGAGAAACTTCACACGAGATTGCCAAAAGTGGCATTTAGAAAATTTCGCCTTTCATTGATTACTCCTAAGAGTTTCCAATACAATCCGAAGATGCTTTTCATGCTCCTTCTCGGTTTTAGAATACACAAGGATATCATCAATGAAGATGAGAACAAACCGATCGAGGAAAGCCTTGAAAACTCGATTCATGAGGTCAACGAAGTAAGCCGGAGCATTCGTTAAACCAAATGGAATAACAAGCCATTCATAAGATCCATAACGAGTACGGAACGACGTCAAAGGAATACTATCCTCAGCAATACGAAGCTGATTAAAACCGGTAGCCAAGTCCAACTGTAAAAAGACCCTAGCTCCGCTAAGCTGATCAAACAGATCGTCAATCCGAGGTAAAGGATATTTATTTTTAATAGTCAGATCGTTAAGCTTGCGATAGTCAACGCAAAGCCTAAGCGTACCATCGGATTTCTTCACGAAATTAGCCGAAGCTCCCCAAGGCGAGGAACTAGAGCGAATAAATTGCTTCATCTCCAATTCGGACAACTGTTTGCGCATCTCCTCATTTTCCTTATTGGACATGCGATAAGGAGGACGAGTAATAGGTTGAGCTCCAGAAACAAGATTAATTCTGAACTCAATTGCTTGTTTAGGTGGTAAACCTAAAACGGGCTCGAATATGTCAGAAAATTCACGAACAACGTGAATACGAGAAATAATATCATCTTTATCATCATCATCGTTATCACGAGGATTTAAGAATATAAAGATGCCACCAAACAGGATTCCGAATCTTTAAGATTAACAGAAATCTGACTAACAGATGGTGGATGTCGAAGATGAATAGTCCGCTCAGGACATAGGACATGAGCTTCATAACGATTAAGCCAATCCATTTCCAAAATCATTCCAAAGCCTAGGTAACGCATAACATGAAATCGGCTAGTAATGGAAAATCACATAAAATAATCTCCACATTTTTACAAAGCAAACTAAGAGTTGCGAATCCACCAACAGGATTCGCAATTCTCAAGGAAGTCATTAAAGCGTTAACATTTAGCGAGAAAGTGTCGACAAGTTCCTTTGATATAAAAGAATGGGATGCACCTGTATCAAAGAGAACTCTAATAGGTTGATCATGAAATAAAATAATACCATCAAGAATGGAATGAGAAATACCTTGGCCACGAGATGTGTTGTCAGGGGCTTGAGCCACGTTTAACTTTCCCTCTCTCCTGCCTTTTAGTGTGGGGCACATATGTATATAATGTTCCGAGCTCTTGCAATAGCGACAACTTTTGGGCTTCGAACACTTGTTCGCAAAATGGTCCTTAGAACCACAGTTATAGCATTGCCCGCTACTAGAGGAAGGTGTCTTTGCAGCCGAAGTTGCTTGCTTACCCTTTATGTTGGGTAAGAACCTTTAAATTTGTTAGGCCTCTTTTTGTTGTTGAAGTTTGGTTTAGCGCCAACTACTTCAACATCACTCTCTCTATCGGCCTCTTCAAGACGAAGAGCGATATCGACGAGTTGATCAAATGTAACTTCTAGTTTCAGGAGTAGTGGCTTCTTAAGATTCTTATTTAAGCCATAAACGAACCTCTGGTTCTTCTTCAGTGGAGTATTATATATTCGACCCCATATTTGGAAAGGGATTCGAATGATGCAATGTAGTCCGCCGTAGAAGACTGACCTTGAACAAGGTTAATAAATCTCCAAGCCAAAGTTACTTTTTCAGCCTCGGGCACGAATTTCGATTCGAAGCGTTCCCGGAAGTGCTCCCAGGAGAGATCCGCTTCATCAATTTCTGAGATTAACAGCTCATACCAATCCAATGCTCTTCGTTGGAGCATACTGGAAGCCACCTAGACTCGATGGAGGTCAGTGAGGTTCATGCGAGAGAAGATTCTATCGCACGTTCTGAGCCAAGCTTGGACCTCGATGATAGTTTCAGTGCCTTTAAATTGCTTCCCACCCAAGTTGGTGTAATCATTGCACAAACGTGCAAACCCAGATTTAGGGTGAGTAGGTTCCGGATTAGAACCAGCTGCTTGAGCATTCGTGACAAGGTCAAGAAGTTGCTGGGTAGTCATAAAAACTCCATCTTGGGGAGTTGCAGTAGATTGACCGGCACGGGGACGTCCAGGTCTAACCATTTTTCTTCCTTAAGAAAGAAGGAGAAGAAAAAGGTTATTCACTAAAAGATATATCAAGCAATCTTGATAAGTGAAACAAGGAATCATAATAAAAATAGGATGAATCGGTACGAAGACTCGAATTGATCCTAAGGTACGACTCCTAAGATGGACTTAGGACGATGATCCTTGTTAAGTTATTCTACATTGTTCCGAAGTTTGGCTCCGATACCAAGCTGTGACGCCCCACCTCAATACCCACGCTAGCCAAGAACACTATGGAGTAATGCTGTCAACTAGCGTGAAGAATAAGGCTGTTGAGGAGCGACCATCCATATAACATCTTTGTGCGAGCATCGATATGTCAGATAGTATAGCATGCATTTCATTTAAGGAGGAAGTCCGACATACCGATACAAACTCAAAGCTATCACACGGTGGCTATAAATAAATCTTCGGAAATAAATATAGAAATAAACATAACACAATCAGTCACAGACATCCATATCACAAAGGCGGAAAAAGATATGAACATATAACTAACACATGAAAGTGAACATCAGAGTAGTGGTCATGAAAGGACCACATACACAAAAGAATAGAAACACGTGCTATACAAAAGAATACATCTATGAGTCTATATCTCAAGTGTAAACGACAAAAACTGCTAATCTAAATGGTCAGCCAAAAGTCAGAGTAGTAAATCCCTGAGGGAGAAGTCAAGCAGAAGCACCTGTAACATCTCGGTCTGACCCGAGTATTATTTATAAGAAAATAATAAACGGATCAGTCTAGCTATAAATATCAGATAACATGATATAAAACAATAGATATGGCAAGAACATATAGTAACCATGAAGACATACTATGATAAGCATGTAAATGAAGATCATCAAGAGATCAAACGATATCAAAAGAATCTTCTAAAATATCCAAATTCACCTAAAAAAAGTGATGACACACAAATTCACCAAGACATAAAAGCTGGAAAATCATAACAATGAAAGTCATGAAAATAGGTGAAGCTCAAATTCCAGAAGATTACACAATAAATCCAGAAATCACAATATAGGAGCATGAAAACTCACAAAATGGGAGCATGAAAACTCACCTGCACGTGTAACACAAAGCGAGACGCTATCTCATGGTAGCAAGCCATTAATTTTGACACATGAATGGCCCGAAGACCGTGGGGCGCTACCCCACATATGTGATGGCGAAACATCACAAGAGCGGGGTCTAGTCTCCCTCGCAGACAAAGAGACATCGCACAATTGCTAGTCTAAATCACAAAAATGATCGTCGTGATCATCAAGAAGTGTCAATCACATTAAGCTAGTAAATATATGAGTTTAGCTTCATGTCCCATAACCACTTGCTTAACTTAAATATTTACGAACAAACGGTAGATCTTTACTAGAAAATTGTCACAAAAGGTTCAATCGAACAAGTTCAAGAATTAACCGACGAAGCAAACGCAAGCGTTTCACACCACTTGTTTTACTAAGTCATTTAATTAGATTTCTCATCCGAATGAGGAAAGGTTTGTATATACTAATAGATTGGAAAACGGTTTGGGAAAAGAGATTTGTATTAAAATAGTGTTGAAATCGTTTTGATGAAAGAGTTTTGATATTTACTACTAGTATTGAAACCTTCATATTTCTAAAGTTGTTATCCCGCGTTTTTAGCAAGGCCATGATACCATAAAATCGACCGAGAAGCCCAAGGTAGTTTGTCTCAAAGAATGGTCAACTCAGCATCTCAACAAAGTAGGTTCTGTTGAATGTTTTTCAGATAAGATCCCCTACGGAGGGGGGGTCCGGGGGGGTGGCAACCCCCCCAAGGTGGGGGGGGCGGGGGCAACGCCCCCGCTACGGGGTTCGACCTGCCCAATCAGGTCGCGGGGGTCCTGGAGGCAGCGCCCCCGGCGGTGTGTGGGGAAGTGCCCCGTCCAAAACGGTACGACCTAGTGAAAACCTAAGGAAGGATAGGATCGAGCGGCCTAATGGTTGCGACCTAGGAGTCTAAGGGGTCAAGCGACCTAGTGGTTGTGACCTAGAGGTGTTCACGAGTTAACAGAGGTAAGCCAGCTAAAGTCTCAAACAAGGCCTAACGACCTAACTGCTCGCGACCTAAGTGAGGAAACAGGTCAAACGACCTAGTGGTTACGACTTAGGGGGTGTTCGCGACCTAAGTACGCGACCTAATGTGGTCAACGACCTAACTCGGTCGCGACCTAACGGAGCAAAGGGGCGAACGACCTAACTGGAGTCATGGTCCTGTGACCTAAAGGGGGTCAACGACCTAACCACATGGAGGCCGAGCGACCTAAAGAAGAACAAGTTCAAGCGACCTAAATGGGGTACGCGACCTAGTGGAGTAAGGTGGAAACGACCTAGGGGCTTACGACCTAAAAAAGGAACGAAGGCCAAGGACCTAAAGCCTAAACGAGTTAACATATGTCGCGACCTACATGGTAACGACCTAACGGAGAAAGGCAGAGCGACCTAGTGGCCAAAGCGACTTAATGTTAAACGAGCCATGCGACCTAAGGCGTTAACACGCGAGCGACCTAAGGCGTTAGCTCGCGAGCGACCTAACTCCGAACATGCACAAAAGGCCAGAACGACCTAGATGCAGAAAATTCACCAAAACGCTAAAAATTGGAGTTTTTCGCCAATCCAATCCAAACCAAATTCAAATGTACATGCTAAAGTGATAGGAAATCATTCTCAAACTTCTGTGATAGTTATTGACAAGAATGTGAGATAAAAATCTCACCTTTGCACCAAAAATCAATGAAAATGAAGACCAAAGCAAAGCAAGAATCAATCCACTTCAATCTCAACACAAGAAGCTTGAATCCAATGTCTTCACTTTGATTTTGGAGTTGGATGTTGAATTTGCTAATGAACTTGGGCTTGGAATTTTAATTTCCCTTTCCACTCACCATTAATGCTAAAACTAGAGTTAGGTAGGAATTTATGAAGAGATGAGGAGAAGGGGTTGGAACTTAGGTTTAATAGGCTAAACGAACCCAAAGTCCAAAGCATGAAAGTTAGTGAAATTCCATTAACCCCAAACATATCAAAGTTTATACTTAAAAAGAATATAAACGGCATTTCGAACTCAATGGAAGTGGTCTCGAGTCTTAATTTGACAGTTTGCAAAGAGTAGCTTTTCAGACCAATATCCGATTAACGACAAAATATTTAAATATAAAATCGATAAATATGTGAGTTGTTACAAAGACCAAGCCATGCACATGTAAACAAAACCAAGTATAAATCCAAGTGAAACACAGTACAAGCTCAACTACAACCAAGAAGCATGCATATATGCAGTGACACACAACGCACGTACACTTGGATACAAATGCATCACTGAGACACGAGTACAATATACATGCAGTGTCGTCAACTGGACCACCGGCTATGACTTCAAGCATGCGACAGGAAAACCAAACTGCAACAATGCCTAACAGAAACGTACACAATGAAGACATGAATATATACATGAGTAAGCACGAACATATATGTGCAGTGAAACCAGATCAAAATCAGTGGCTCGGCATGTACAAGCAACCAACCAAGTACAATACAACATTTCAAAAACATGTGCACAATGTCAAGATAAATGCAAAAGTCATGCAACAGCAGGTACAAGTCGAGTATGCTATAGAGATGAACGGAAGTGCCAAAGTCACATATAATCACAGCATTAAATAACCGAAGTCATGTGATGTCAAAAACCAAGTCGAAGCAGTGACAAGGCCGAAGTCAAAAAGGAAATATTTTTGCAGAGGAATAATTTAAACAATATAATCGCATAAGAAAAGTCAAGGCCAAAGTCAAAATAGAATCAAATTTAAAGTACCAAAGAATCAAAATCGTGATGACCAAGAAAAATGAACATTTCAAAATCGAAGCCGTGAGAATCAAGCAACGAAGTATTTTGAAGAAGTCAGAAATCATCACAATCATTCAAGAATAATCAAGTGGCCAAGCATAGTTACAGATAAATTCAAATGATTCTATACGAACGAAAATATAGGAATTCGAATCCTATAAAACCCAATCATTATCGTCCTAAATTGGTATTCGAGTTCGAGAAAAACAGATACCAAAAATCAAATCAACAACTCGAATCAGACCGAGTTCAAGCAAGCTAATCAGTAAAGCAGAAAACATAAATTACACACCAGATTGTTTGAATCAAACTCGATCAAAGAAGCAGCCGAATCAAAGCAACAAACGAATAATCAATAAAGCTATGCGAAAATATCATTTGTTTGATCAACTATTGTCGGAAACTTCAAATCAGAAAGCCCTAATTTTTCTCAAGGAACGAAGCAGCCATCGAATTACATGGGTTGAAGAAATAAAGAAATAAAGGGGAGACTCTTTATTATACTTTTAGGCCGGCTATAACTTATTAAATTGGGCTTAATTTTATAAATTAGGGTTTGTCTTTTAATTGTTTTTAAATTTTGTAAAACGATTGTATTTTCTAGTCGTGTGACTAGGGGACGAACTACGGTGGTGTAGTTCGAGAATGCACAACTCAATGGCTGAATTGTGGCAGGGTTTTGAGCGTAGAGTTAAGGTTAGTCGATAGCGGGTGTCGCGAGTTTACGTGTGTAAGCGTCTGTCTGCTTAATTTCTAGTAGAAACCTTGGGGGCAGCACGTAGGCAGGGCTTTGCCGAAACTGGGTAAATCTGTGCATTCTATTTTCTGCTTTTTATATTCTGCTGCTATTATTCTACTATGATCTGTGTTGAAATTATTTTATATAACCTTCCACAATAAATTTTTATAATTAATAGTATCATCCTATTCACCCCCTCTAGGGTGAAATCGATCCTACAATACCAAACAAGCAAACAATTTGGTATCACATGAAGCGATTCGATACCGGGGATCATACACAAGACAGGAATCACTGAATCATAAGACGATCTCAAGGATAGCAGACATGGTCGAATCTTTCATATTTATCTTAGATTATTACACTTTATAAGATATCCCGTAGTAAACTTCCTAAGGATCTAGCAGCCACTTGTTGCACACCAAAAGAGAGTAAACTCTAAAGTGTCAAATATTATCACCTTCAGTAATCACTAGAATTTAACCAATACGCCCCATACCGTATTGTGGAATCCAATTTCTAAAAGCTAGTAAATATCACTTCTTATGGATACCACCGTAAAATCTAAATTATATTCTCTTTCGGATCTCGCAACCACTTATCGTACAGTCGAAGAGAACACAACTCTAAAGTGTTAATTACTTCCTTACATTGTCACATTAATTTAACCAAATTATCCCATACTACCTAGTGAAATTCACATATACACTAATAGTTAGTAAATTCCACTCAAACGTTCAATGAGTTTATGCCATATTCGACGAAGCGCTATATGAAAGCATTTAGACCAATCGATAACACTAATTCGATTATGTTATCTTTATTATCAAAAGATATATTAACTTATTTCCACATTTCCAATATTTACAACTATTTTTCTGACACGTATTAATGTACAAAACAATTTATTATTTAACAAGGTGAAATATTCATTTAAATTAGAATATTACATAAACTCGAATTATACCAAGATTTTACTTAATTTCACAAAGTTATCTCAAATTTCAACATGTTATATTATTCTACAAATTATAGTTTAAACCATACTTAATTACTCTTCCAAATCCATTTTGATATACATATCTATTTCTTTCATTTAACTCTAATTTAGGGTTTAATGATCTTCAATTTCGGCGACCAAAGTCTTAAAATTTTACAAAACTTAAAACATAAAAGTTGTAACACAGAGTCTAAGATTTCCAAAACATCATGAATTATCAAATTTCGATAAGTAAAAAATATTTGTGGCCAAAACAATTTCTCATATTTAAATTTATTAATGTTATTTTTCATTGACAGGCCAGCGACAAGAAACGAGTTTTTTTACCATTTAAACTTCAAAATTATGCAAAACACAAAATAAGAAAGTTACAGCACAAAGTCAATGCTTTCCATAACTTCAAGAATTATCGAATTATGATTAGTAACGAAAAATTTATGGTCAAGAAAATTTCTATGTTTCAAAGAAAGGTTTAAAAACACAGGACATAGAGGTTTTCTCTTCTTCAAACCCAAATTTATCTCAGTAAAATGCAGATTCACATAAAGTGATGAACATAAAAGTTGGTCCCTATAAAGTACCTTTTAATTGGATAAAACCTATCTCAATTTCGATATACCAATAAAAAATTATGATATTTTTAACATCAGGTTTCAACTAATAAAATTACACCGAGCAGAGCTACACCATAAGCTTCAAACTCAATCCCCCTCGGCCCCTAAACTATAGAATTTCGCAAAGTGATTAAAAGAGAATTTGAAGCCAACTGAAAAAACTTTCTAGTACAAAAAGATTGGGCTATTATGAATAGTTTTTCATTAAGATATCGCTATTTTACTGCAACGATTTTCACAAACAATTTTCAGCAAACAACAATCAAACAATCACCCAAGTTCAATTTCTATCAAGCGTACTAGGGTTTTCACAACCAAATATATACAAATAAATTTCAATTTTGGAAACAAAAAATGGATATAGAAATTGATTGTGTGAGTTACAAAATAACTCACCTTTTTCCTTAGAGAATTGCAACCAAGATTCACCTTGCTTATGTCTTGTTTTGATTTTCCACTTTTTCTAATTTAAGGGCTTTCAATCTCATTTTGATTTCCATGAATTGCTATGGAGTTCAATTAACTTTTAACATCTACTTCTATTTTCTACTAAATGTAGCCAAAAGCTTTATGATTTGATTTAGATTTGTGAATTATTTTGAAGCTAGGGTTTTTCCTTAGTTTTGGGAAACTTCTCGTTTTCGTTTACTGTAAAATAAACATATAGTTCTTTTTAGTTGCTTAGGAAAGATAGTTTTCTTATATGCACTAATGTGTTGCTATTAGTTCAAGTCCAAACCCATTAACAACGTGTTACTAAATTTACAGTGTTACTAATTTTTCTATTTTGTTTTTAACACTTATAAAACACAAATTTTCACTAGACAATAGTTTATAAAATACGAATTGATTTCTTGACTTTACCAAAACTAATGACAAGTTAAAATTCTTATTATTTTTAATAAGAATTAATTATAATTTCTCAATTAAACAAAAAATTCAAAATTAATACTTAATTAAATTTACAACATTTTCCAATACATCTTATATTATCAGATATAAGAACTAACTTCCACAACTAAATTTCACAAATCACAATTTAGAAGTAATTATCCATAGTTAAAATTTATTAATTAGGTAATTAACAATAGGGTTGTTATAGACTTCCTCCTTAAAAAAATTGCATCCTTTTAATTTCCTTAATGAATAAAATCCACAATATGAATTTTCTCTTGAAACAATTATTTTGTTAACTGGATTCTAATTTCATTTCCAAAACATTAATTAATATCACTCCAAATTAAAAAAATAATTTCAAATTTTTAGTTATCAAATTTCTCAAATTTCTCAAAAAATATTTTAATGCCTAAAATTTGCTGAAATTTCGCCAGTGGCTCCTTTGCGTGGGTAGTATTTGGAAATTTTACAATATGAATATAGTTACATAATACACATCTCATCTCAAGGATGAAGCATCCCATAGGGGAAAACATAAAAATGCGATATGTAATCTGATATACGTACATTATATTTGAAATAATAGCGAGTCCGCTAATATTCCTTAAGAAACAATTTATAATCTTTTAAATAATATTTATTTAACTTTAAATACCTGCACTAATCTCAAAAAATTCATATTAGTATTTAGTATCAAATTCATATCAGATAGGAAATATTAACAATTATTATTACATTTTAATTAGATTGACATCATAATATTCCACAACGAAAGGAATTCGCATTTAAATTTCTAAGTTTTAATTATTATTTATGTCAAAATATCACAGTCAATGTATAGAATCCCTATCGATAATATGGCATCCGACATATCGACTAGAATCCTTAAACAACGTCCGGATAAGTCAACACAATAAATAATTACAAGTTTAGATACATTCATTTCATTATCACTAACATCCATGCATCCAATTTTAAATAAATGCAACCAGGCAATCAATTCCAAGCAACCAATTCAATGTCTGAAATTCAACCAGGCAACCAGGCAACCAGGCAACCAGGCATCCAGGCATAATCACTTACAGTAGAATAATTCAATGTCTGAAATTCCGCTACACAACTCTGATTATTCTTATATCATTTAAATATTAAACTTATTTACATAAATTTCCCAAATTTTCTATTAAAAGAAAATAGCTCACCTTAATTTAATTCATTCCGATTTAATTCCAAAATTTTCTCAACTCTAAAGATTTTACATATTATTTACCGAAGGTATTAATATCGCAAATTTTAATTTATCAATTTAATTAATTAAAAAAAATCAATTTACGCCCCATATTATCTCGATAATCATTTTATATTCCTATTCCTAATTAAATAATTAATATAACTATCTACTACACGCCCCAAGGGACAGGACTCTAAGTCATCTAGGTCTCAGATCCGAATATTATATGTTATAATGTTCTGACACGGCTCATATACCAAGTTGTAATGATCCCACCGCTATGCATAGTTTAGCGTAGAACGTTATACGTAACGTCACCTGCTAATTCGGATAATACAGCTTGTTAAGGACGTTCGAATGTGAATATGTCTTTATACTAAAACTAACAAGCCATTTATACCTTTTCACTTAATATTTGAACTGAAATGTGACGTGTATAGAATTAATAAAAAGCAATAGGCACACCGATTTCTTAGAATCGGTATAATATACCATATAAACATCACTCGTAGGTCACAGCAAAATAAAAATCTCCACTTATACATATACAAATTTTGGATTTACAAAACGAAATACTAAACTCACTTAATATATAATATATGGTTTTCTAATCTTCATTATACATCCCAATTTCAAACAAAATTATATAACTAAATATCAAAGGTCCAACTTCTGCTAGCCAGCCATCAATAGGTCTACTCGTCCTGTAAACTGAAAGTCTCGGTCTGACCCAAGCAAAATACACTCGAGTTAGACTATCTCTAAATATCCAATAGGATGAGAATATAATATAACACAAGAATAAATAACATAGAAGTAGATACAATTGTCTAGGATTTAACCGGTCAGAAAATTAATTTAACTCGAAATAGGGTTATAAATTTAAGCCACCAACATGAACTAGTCACTAAACACGGAATAACAAAATTAACTTAACCTAGGATCCATTACAAGACACAAGAATATATATGTATTTCATGAACATACGACACAATAATATATATATATATATATATTATGAACATTAGGCACAAGAATATATTTATTTATTTCATGAAAAAAAGACACAAGAATATGCATATTTTTTCACGAACATAGAATAGTTACAGAATCCAATTTCCAGAATCCAAGAGATCTTACTCAAAATGACCAGAATGATCGTATTCAGGCCCCATGGCAAACAAACAAACAATTTGGTATCACATAAAAGGATCCGATATCAGGGATCGTACACATGATGGAAACCACAGAATCACAAGATGATTTAAAGGATAGCAGACATGACCTAATCTTTCAGATTTATTTTAGATTATTACACTTGATAAGAAATCCAGGAGTAAACTTCCTAAGGATCTAGCAGCCACTTGCCGCACACCAATAGAGAGTAAACACTAAAGTGCCAAATATTATCACCTTTGGTAATCACTAGAATTTAACCAATACATCTCATACCATATGGTGAAATCAAAGTATTTACTAAAAGCTAGCAAGTATCACTTATAACGGATACCACTAGAAAATCTGAATTCTATTCCCTTCTGGATCTTGCAACCACTTATCGCACATCCGAAGAGAACATAACTCTAAAGTGTTAATTACTTCCCTATAGTGATCACATGAATTTAACCAATGTATCTCATACTACCTGGTGAAATTCACTTATTCACTAATGATTAGTAAATTCAACTCAAATGTTCTATTCATTGAGTTTATGCCATATTCGACGAACATTATATGAAAGCATTTAAACCAATTGATAATACTAAGTCGATTTGTAACGACCCAGATATTTCGAACCCGAAAATTCCAAATAGTTAGTGAAAAGAAGAAAGAGAAAGAAGAAGAAGAAGAAGAAGAAGAAGAAGCATAAACACCAAAACAACGAAAACCTCACATTCACAGCGGATCAAAATATAATATCACATAAATAACAGTTTTACAAAGAAGAACTGTATCAGTACATTTATATTTATACATCAGAGTTACAAACCATTACTATCCACTGGATAGTTTTAAACAACATGTCCTAACTATACAATAATATATCACAGTGATAAATACTCCATACGTTCCAGCCATCCAGCTCGCCTTTTGAGCTCCATAACGTCCTTACCTGAAAATCTGTAATACTCAGTCTGAACCGAGCATTACATCAAAGTAACACCCGGGTCAGGCTGGAAACCAACGTGAGTAAACCCATCTAATATGAAATACACCAAAACAATAACCAATTTTTAACCCGGGGTAACTCATAACAATTTTACAAATCCACAGGTTTGGTATAGACAAAACTTATTATACTCATCAATTTCTAAGTGTCAGAACTTAGATTTTAAGATCCAAATCACGTAAATCATTCCATATCAGTTTATCGATTCCATAAATTAGTTTATAAAGAATCGAAGTGGGTTCGGGTATTTACTCATAGCCGACTCCGGTCTCTTCGAATCCAATGTCATCTTAACCCAAATTATCCAATTAAATACAATTCAATTCTAATTACCCAATAACATCTTAACACATCAATTCATAATTAATAGATAATTACATTATCATCATTCATCCAACGTATCATATCACAAAGCAATTCATATCAGGAATATCAATCAATCATTCATAAACAAGTATTATCAATTCATATCATAATTAATTTAATTACTCAAATTAACTCCTTAAGAATTAATCACTTAATCTTGCTTATACAATCATTAATTTATTACTAACCTTAATTTATTAATTACATCCTTGATTAACTCACTTAATCAATTAATAAACCCTTAATTAACTGTAAATCCATCCTTGATTAACAGATAATCAATCCTTAATTACCATTTGATTAATCCTTAATCACCATTGATTAATCAATTAATTACCAATTAACAACTTCTTAATTAATCCTTAATTACGGATTAATTATTCTTTAATTATTAATTAATAAAACCTTAATTATTAATTAATAAAACTTAATATACAAGTTAAGCACTTCTTAATTATTAGTTAAGTATTCTTTTAATTACTTAACTAATTACTCACTAATTACTTAATTAGTAAATCTTAACCACTTGATTAAATTAAGTTTAATTACACTTAGTTACTTGATTAATGAATCCCTAATCATTAATTAATAATCTAATTAATGATCTTTTAATCATTGATTAATTAATCTTAAATAATTAACCGTTAATCCTTAATCATTTATCAATCAAATAAATTATTTTTCCTTGATAATTTCTTAATCATTCCTTTATAAATTCTTTATATTAACTTAATCAAAAATTAAGTTATCAAAACCTTAATTAAGATAAACATTTATCTATAAATGTTTTAATTACCCCTAATATATTTACATCACTACCTTATAACTATCTTACCTAATTAAATTATTAATTAAGTTTTTAAGTGAAACAATCATTTAACTTAAAAATTACAGTTATCAAAACACAACTTTAAATAACTTAAATATTTATCAATTTATACATTTTAAAAGCTAGTTTCAATTTGAATTTAAAACTGGTCTTTTATATAAACTAAAAAAAACAAAAAGGAATTACTTTCAAATTCGATTTTAAATCACTTTCAATTTCTTAACAAAGTTTAAATTTAACAACTTTAAAACTTCTTAAAATATGTTTAAGAAAACATTTATTAAGACATCAAGTAATTTATATAAAAGTTTCAAACCAATGTTAACTTTAAATATCAGAAAAAAACTTTTTAAAACTTTATTGTTGTTTTCATTTTTACTGCTTCGGGTCTATCCCGTTTCTTACTCGAGTCAATCCTGAATCCTCTTTCTTCCCATCTTCTCTCTTTTTTCTTCTGATTAAATTAAGATCCTAAAATCTACAGGCAACCTCCCAAACATACTCGAGATCAAACTCGAGTTTCCCAAGCCAAAACTCGAACGTGACATCGAGACTTCCACGAGCCAAACTCTTTGACACCCAAACCTACTTCGTGCACATGCACGTCACCGTTGGTCTCCTCCGATCAACATCATCGCCTCCGGTAACTCATATATCATCACAACAACCCAATTCGACCATCCAAACATTCCCACTCACAACGAATTTGAATCGAGCATTACAGTTGAACCTATACCCAAATGACCATCAGCCATTTGCCTCGCCAGTACCTCACCGATCGCCAAAGATGCTGAAACTCCGGCCACGCCATCGCCCACTTCCAATCTTACATCACCAAAAAGCTTGATTCACTCGATCCACTGAAATACCCGAGGTGATCAATTTTCTAAGCCTAGTCAAAACTAGGGTTCCAAAAGAATTTTCACCACCGCAACTTCCACCATGAAATTCACCACCAACCAATATTTTTCCCATCATCTCTGGTCACCCTTCCATCACCAAGAAAAACCCCGACCTTCTACTTCAAGTAAATTTCCAAAAAATCACAAATTTCCATCTCCAGTTCAACTCTTAACTGGACCTTCACCTCAAACCTAAAAACTAAGATTCTTGCTCTAAAAATCATATTTTTGTTTATGCATTCAGTCTATGATACTGAATTTACAAATTATAATGTTGAGTTTTACCCAATTTAACATGACAGTTTGTTTTGGTTTTCTACAGAGACAAATAGGCTTATATATCTTAATTTACCTAAATTTTTAAACTTAACCTATGTTAATACGAACCACATTTATTTGTAAATCAGATTCTATAAGAACTAGATCAAGAGATAAAGATTTAAATGAAAAATTTGAGCCTGGGTGCAAAATGGAACAGAATACAGTATGTATTCAATAATGTTTACTTCAGACATTCATGCAACACACATTTATTTCAAAACATGCCAGATTGCAACCAATTTTTTTTTTTAAATTTACTCACATACAGGACATTTATTCAGAGATCAAGTCCTAAAACAAATCTTTTAAGTGGAAGATTTACATTTTACTCAGGTCTAAAACCTGTAATGACTTAAACAGAGGATACCTGCCTATTCCAGTCATAAACACAGCCACTCTCTCACATACATATGCATTAATATTATCTTTAACAATATGCACAATATAGTCACATCATACTTTCGATGATTAACCATATACACATCTAGTTTAATCAGATTTTTATGTGTTTACTCAAATAAATATCACCTATAAACCCAGGCATCACATTCTTTTACTCATGCAAGTAATAATTGAGACATTCCTATAATCAAACCTTGCATGCATTCAAATATAAAGTAAAATTTAGATTTTCAAAAGATAGATTTACTCACTGTTTTGATGAGCAGAGCACAGGGCAGGTTCTTAATCTTCTTCCAGGCTTTGAAAATTTGATTTGAAAAAGGCTTTGCTGTTGAAAATCTTTGTGTGCTTATAGATTTCTTTGCTGTTGAAATTAATCCTTTTGCATGCTCCAAAATCTTTAATTTAAGTATTTTTTTTAAAGTGAAGAAACAGATCTTGATCATCCCTTAGCATTACAGATTGAAGATGCAGGTTTGAAATGTTGTGAAGAACCTTGGTTTGCAGATTTAATTCTACTTTCCAGTTTTCAGGTTTGAAAGTAATTTTTTTAAATTCCTTTTATCTTTTGTTTTGTATTACATTTTGATTGAGATGAAGAAAGAGTTTAGATGAAGATTAAACTCATGTCTTTATTTTACAATTAAATTTTAAATTAAATTTTTCAAGAGAATGACACTTGTCCCCTTAAGTTCTAATTATCTTACACATATACACTCTTGTTTACAATTGTCATTAACACATGTTAAAAAGTTTACAAGTGTTTTTAATGTTTAATTAATAATTTACAAATGTTATTTTCTTATTTACAAATTTATTTAAGCTATGAATAAGTAATTATGTAATATTCACATGAATATATTGTGTATTTATTTTATATAAGTAAGCTTTAGATTTTTGTAAATTTACATATGAATTTATATAAACATTTATTTATACATAACTTATGTTTTTGATTAAATCAATATAACATATATTTAAGATATATATATGTATATATTTTTTTAACTCTATTTATCTTAAAATAACACATAAATATTATTGGTTTGAAAATTAACAATTTTGTCTAATTTAAATAATTTACTTGTATAAACAATCATCATTACTTATTTTTTAAAAGAATACTTTGTCAATTTTAAGTGATTTATTAAGATATGATCGAATAAATATTTATCCAAACATAAATATTTACGATTAGATTCATTTGTTAAATTTACAATTCAGTATTTCTATTAATTAACCCAATTATTATCCATTAATAGATACTCCAAAATACGGGTTATTACATTCCTCCCCCTTTAAATCTTTTCATCCTCGAAAGGGAACGAAGTCAGAATTTATTAAAATGCTTAAAATCAGATTAATTATTCTTTGACTATTTTTAAAACACTTTTGAAAATCTATTTACTATTATAAATTAGTTTTATAAAAATACTTTTTATAACTCGATGTTTCAACCAGTCCATCCTTGTTCTCATGGAAATTCGGTCATACGTTGATCAGGCGTACGACTGAAATTCTATAAGTACTTAGCAGACTCATTTTCAACATCCAGTGAAAATACTTGGAAAATAATTTTATTGAAAATATAGAAAACAGTTTTTGAAAACATAGGATATATCTTTGGTGAGAATGCTCTGGAAATCATCACCCCTATCCATGGTCACAGTTACATCCAGGGTTACGTTGCCGTAGCAGTAAAAGTCCATGTAACTGTAGGCTCTCAGAGGCCTGTCGATTATGCCATGGATCCCCACATAACAGATCACAGTTACACCCAGGGTTACGTTTCCGTCACAGCAAAAGTCTATGTAACTGCAGGCTCTCAACGGCCTCTGATTTCCGCTGTCGAAAATGAAACTTCTCCACTCCTACATAGGTCGCAGTCTGCTGATATAAAATCAAACGCAGATTGTTGGCTCTCAGCGGCACACACGACTTTCGCTATGTTATACCATAGATCGCAGTCTACCGATATAAAATCAAATGTAGACCATGGCTCTCAGCGACACACACGACTTCCGCTATGGTAACCGCTACTCAAAATCCCCAGGAACTATTTTTGTCCGGACTCCTCACAGGATCAACTTTAGAACCCCCCTCTTGGGGCTCAAGGCGGCACACCCGGTGGTACTCCTGAGAAGTTCACTTCAAGGGAGCACCTTTTTCCCCAGAGCCATCATCAAAACATTTTATACTATACATATATAATATCTTCAAACCATACACCTAGTATGATCTCATACAAAGCTCCTTTACACAAAATCGATTATCCCAAAATTGATAATTCTCAAACTAGGCTTTCCAAATTCAATATTGATTTTACCCAAAAATCAAAATCCTTTCCAAAACCAAAGGTTCCCAAAACCTTTTCCAAAATCCTCATATGATCCTTTATATATAGAGATACATATAAAATCCTTGATAAAAATCTTTGGATCATTATAAACTAGTATAAAAATCCTTTTATACTTCAAACACTTTCAAAACAAATCCTTTTTCTTTTGGCAAAAGATTCATCAAAGGGAGTTTTATCTTATAAAACAAAGATATTTACTTTGTTTACTCAAAATCAGATATTCAAATTTGATTACTCCTTTCAATATCATTTTCATTCAAATCCGTACGAGGTACACATATCATCCGTACACTATACCAATCTGATTGCTCACTCGATCACACAATTTCATTTCCGAACTAGTATCGTCCACCCGACTTCCTAGTACGGACACAGATCTGGTTTCTTGATCAGAAACCGTCATTCTCCTTGCATAGTCATAACTATGATAGAGAACATCCAGAACCAATCAACAACCCATATCCAGGTTCGCATCGAAAATCGAGTGAAAAATCCCACTCGGATCGATATAACTATCTCGAAATTCTGTGCTCGAATCTGGATCAAATCACTATGCGAATAGAATAACATACATACACCCTACGTATTTATCTTTATTGGTTATTAGCCAAATCAATTTCTCTTTCTATTCACATTCACTTTAATTTTCATTCGCTTATTCACGATCGCTTAAATCCATTCGGATTATCACCTCTATTCTTATCTCGATTGGGTATTTAAACAATAACAGTTTAAACTCCGACTAATTTATTTAGAAAATAATTTGAAAAATTCAAAAATAGATAAGTAGTTGAAAAATAATTACTAGTTTGTAAAATAGCTGTAAAATAGTTCAGTAATTGTAAAATAATTGGAAAATAGTTAAATAGTCATAGAAATTTTATATAATTGTAAAATAGCTGTAAAATAGTAATTAATAGTTGAAAATAGTAATTAGTTTATAGAATAGTTAGAAAATTGTTAAACAGTTTCAAAAATAATTGTAAAACAAGTATAAGATAGTTTGGCTTTTAAAAGAAAGGTTGTTTATATAATGAATAGCTTGGAAAAATAGGTTTATATTAAAATAATTTATATTAAAAATAGTCCAGAGTCAAAACTGTTCACTTCCCAATCTCCGTTCTCATTAATTCAATTTAAATTTCCTCTACCATTTAAATTGACCCAATTCCAATTTAAATAACTTCAATTTCCATTGAAATTGATTCAATCCCAATTCAAGTTGAATTAACCTTAGTTTCTTTCCAAATTTGACTTTATTCAACCTTGATCTCAAATTCTACTAATTCAAATGAATTTCAATTGAACTAGTTCCAACTTCAATTCATTTCAACCCCAGGTTGAATTAATCCCAATTTCAAACTCCATTTCCAAATCAAGTTGAATTATTCTTGATTTCTTCCCAAATTCAATTCAAATTCCATTTGAATTTAAAATCATTCAACTTTAATTACAATTCCCAACTATTCAAATCAATCCATTTCAAATTTTCCATTTGAATCTTATACTCATACATCTTCAATCACAATTTCAATCAATTCAAATCAAATTCAATTTGAACTAATTTCAAATTTCAAATTTAAACCATCTCGAACTATATAAATTCGAGTTAATACTTCAAATGTTGATTTAATTCCTTTAAATCAATTTACCTTTTTATCCCAACAATGGATTACCATACTCCATTTCTCATTTATTTAAACATATCCAATACAACTTAAAGATTTTTAACAACAATCGGATGATATCATCTAATTCATCTTAAAACATCCATCAATTTATAATTTCCAGATCTCAAACCCATTTTGAGATCACACAAACTCCCAATTCAGATTAACCATTTAACCCCCCAAATTAAATTCCAATTCCATCTTGAAATTCCCAAATCATGTTGATCATTCCAACTTATTTAACTTTTTCCCAAGTTAAACTCAATTCACTTAATCCAGTCAACCTTACCCAATTTGAACTTCCTTTTCAAATTTTAAACTTCACATAAATAATCTTCCCACTTACTAAGTTCAAAAACTTTCACTTTGGGTATCATATCTCATTCCAAATTGAAAACTCAATATTTAGAGTTTATTTCAAACTACCTTTGATACTATGCATATCCACCTATATACATATTAATTTCTTCTACGTACCAAGTTACACTTTAAAATTTTAAACCACCTTTGTTTTTAATTTAAAACAAATTCCTTTAAATTTTCAACAAACTCTTTGTTCGAAATAGGATCATTTCATTCAAATGCATTAAATAATATTATTTCTTATTTCTTTAAATTAATTACTTCATTAATTAATTCTAATTAATCACATTCCGTAATTAACTTATTTCTTAATTACCTTCATTAAGTACTTGTTCCTTAAATTACTTACCTTTAGTTACTTCATTAAGTAACTCCCTCTTTATTAATCATTTCCAATTATTATCCATTAATTAATCTCATTAAATAAAGTTTAATTAATTGCATAAATTAATTGATTATCCTTATCCTGAAACCTTTCCCAAGTTGAAGAATTAATTTCAGTTTGGTTGTATTCCATTACTTCTTAATTTAATTCAATAATTTAACAACCAATTTCCTTAATATAATAGACAATCTATTTCTTATATAAGATTCATTTACTTTTGAAATCATTTAAAAACCTTTATATAAGAAAATACCAAGTACGCTCTCTCATATATATATACATTCAACTCATTCTAGGGTACCACTTACCCTATCCTTAATGAGTAATCCCAACAGAGCCAAGGTTCTCGCTCAACCTCGCTCTGATACCAAATGTAACGACCCGGATATTTCGAACCCGAAAATTCCAGATAGTTAGTGAAAAGAAGAAAGAGAAAGAAGAAGAAGAAGAAGCATAAACACCAAAACAACGAAAACCTCACATTCGCAACGGATCAAAATATAATATCACATAAATAACAGTTTTACAAAGAAGAACTGTATCAGTACATTTATATTTATACATCAGAGTTACAAACCATTACTATCCACTGGACAGTTTTAAACAACATATCCTAACTATACAATAATATATCACAGTGATAAATACTCCATACGTTCCAGCCATCCAGCTCGCCTCCTGAGCTCCATAACGTCCTTACCTGAAAATCTGTAATACCCGGTCTGACCCGAGCATTACATCAAAGTAACACCCGGGTCAGGCTGGAAACCAGCGTGAGTAAACCCATCTAATATGAAATACACCAAAACAATAACCAATTTTTAACCCGGGGTAACTCATAACAATTTTACAAATCCATAGGTTTGGTGTAGACAAAACTTATTATGCTCATCAATTTCTAAGTGTCAGAACTTAGATTTTATGATCCAAATCACTTAAATCATTCCACATCAGTTTATCGATTCCATAAATTAGTTTATAAAGAATCGAAGTGGGTTCGGGTATTTACTCATACCCGACTCCGGTCTCTTCGAATCCAATGTCATCTTAACCCAAATTATCCAATTAAACACAATTCAATTTTAATTACCCGATAACATCTTAACACATCAATTCATAATTGATAGATAATTACATTATCATCATTCATCCAACATATCATATCACAAAGCAATTCATATCAGGAATATCAATCAATCATTCATATTATCAATTCATATCATAATTAATTTAATTACTCAAATTAACTCCTTAAGAATTAATCACTTAATCTTGCTTATACAATCATTAATTTATTACTAACCTTAATTTATTAATTACATCCTTGATTAACTCACTTAATCAATTAATAAACCCTTAATTAACTGTAAATCCATCCTTGATTAACAGATAATCAATCCTTAATTACCATTTGATTAATCCTTAATCACCATTGATTAATCAATTAATTACCACTTAACAACTTCTTAATTAATCATTAATTACGGATTAATTATTCTTTAATTATTAATTAATAAAACCTTAATTATTAATTAATAAAACTTAATTTACAAGTTAAGCACTTCTTAATTATTAGTTAAGTATTCTTTTAATTACTTAACTAATTACTCACTAATTACTTAATTAGTAAACCTTAACCACTTGATTAAATTAAGTTTAATTACACTTAATTACTTGATTAATGAATCCCTAATCATTAATTAATAATCTAATTAATGATCTTTTAATCACTGATTAATTAATCTTAAATAATTAACCGTTAATCCTTAATCATTTATCAATCAAATAAATTATTTTTCCTTAATAATTTCTTAATCATTCCTTTATAATTTCTTTAAATTAACTTAATCAAAAATTAAGTTATCAAAACCTTAATTAAGATAAACATTTATCTATAAATGCTTTAATTAGCCCTAATATATTTACATCATTACCTTATAACTATCTTACCTAATTAAATTATTAATTAAGTTTTTAAGTGAAACAATCATTTAACTTGAAAGTTACAGTTATCAAAACAAAACTTAACTGCACCTTCACCTCAAACCTAAAAACTAAGATTCTTGCTCTAAAATCATATTTTTGTTTATGCATTCAGTCTATGATACTGAATTTACAAATTATAATGTTGAGTTTTACCCAATTTAACATGACAGTTTGTTTTGGTTTTCTACAGAGACAAACAGGCTTATATATCTTAATTTACTTAAATTTTTAAACTTAACCTATGTTAATACGAACAACATTTATTTGTAAATCAGATTCTATAAGAACTAGATCAAGATATAAAGATTTAAATGAAAAATTTGAGCCTGGGTGCAAAATGGAACAGAATACAGTATGCGTTCAATAATGTTTACTTCAGACATTCATGCAACACACATTTATTTCAAAACATACCAGATTGCAACCAAATATTTTTTTTAAATTTACTCACATACAGGACATTTATTCAGAGATCAAGTCCTAAAACAAATCCTTTAAGTGGAAGATTTACATTTTACTCGGGTCTAAAACCTGTAATGACTTAAACAGAGGATACCTGCCTGTTCCAGTCATAAACACAGCCACTCTCTCACATACATATGCATTAATATTATCTTTAACAATATGCACAATATAGTCACATCATACTTTCGAGGATTAACCATATACACATCTAGTTTAATCAGATTTTTATGTGTTTACTCAAATAAATATCACCTATAAACCCAGGCATCACATTCTTTTACTCATGCAAGTAATAATTGAGACATTCCTATAATCAAACCTTTCATGCATTCAAATATAAAGTAAAATTTAGATTTTCAGAAGATAGATTTACTCACTGTTTTGATGAGCAGAGCACAGGGCAGGTTCTTAATCTTCTTCCAGGCTTTAAAAATTTGATTTGAAAACGGCTTTGCTGTTGAAAATCTTTGTGTGCTTACAGATTTCTTTGCTGTTGAAATTAATCCTTTTGCATGCTCCAAAATCTTTAATTTAAGTTTTTTTTAAAGTGAAGAAACTGATCTTGATCATCCCTTAGCATTACAGATTGAAGATGCAGGTTTGAAATGTTATGAAGAACCTTGATTTGGAGATTTAATTCTACTTTCCAGTTTTCAGGTTTGAAAGTAATTTTTTTATTTCCTTTTATCTTTTGTTTTGTATTACATTTTGATTGAGATGAAGAAAGAGTTAGATGAAGATTAAACTCATGTCTTTATTTTACAATTAAATTTTAAATTAAATTTTTCAAGAGAATGACACTTGTCCCCTTAAGTTCTAATTATCTTACACATATACACTCTTGTTCACAATTGTCATTAACACATGTTAAAAAGTTTACAAGTGTTTTTAATTTTTAATTAATAATTTACAAATGTTATTTTCTTATTTACAAGTTTATTTAAGCTATGAATAAGTAATTATGTAATATTCACATGAATATATTGTGTATTTATTTTATATAAGTAAGCTTTAGATTTTTGTAAATTTACATATGAATTTATATAAACATTTATATATACATAACTTATGTTTTTGATTAAATCAATATAACATATATTTAAGATATATATATATATGTATATTTTTTTATAACTCTATTTATCTTAAAATAACACATAAATATTATCGGTTTGAAAATTAACAATTTTGTCTAATTTAAATAATTTACTTATATAAACAATCATCATTACTTATTTTTTAAAAGAATTCTTTGTCAATTTTAAGTGATTATATTAAGATATGATCAAATAAATATTTATCCAAACATAAATATTTACGATTAGATCCATTTGTTAAATTTACAATTCGGTATTTCTATTAATTAACCCAATTATTATCAATTAATAGATACTCCAAAATACGGGTTATTACACGATTATTAGCACTCCCCATGTTATAGATCTAAAGTTCTTAAAACATCTTTTTTCCTCTTTGATTATCATTGTCTAAAACACTTGTTAATTTTTGTTCACAAATCTATTTACTATTTCCAAAAACATTTACTATAAAACCAAGGTTTTCCCTATTTCCCAAAACCATATTAATGACTAAAATTCCAAGAATTAATACGATTCACAAATTATATTATCCTGATTCTCAAGATATACATTAACTTATTTCCACATTATCAAATTCCATAACTATTTTGCTGACACGTATTATTATAGAAAATGATTTATTATTTAATAAGGTGAAATATTCATTTAAATTAGTATATTCCATAAACTCGAATTATTCCAAGATTTCAATTAATTTCACAGAGTTATCTCAAATTTCCATATGTTATATTGCTTTCACTGAGAAGGACTAGCACTCGCTGCATCGGAAAGAAGTTTGGATTTGGAAGACAATGACTAGGAGAAATAGTAGAAGGCAAAGGGCTGAGAGAAGCCAACCGAAAGGAAGTCAACAAGCATCCTCTGGAGCTGAGGAACGACCGGCTTCGATCTACATAACCCGGGACAAAATGGAAGCCATAACAAATTTACTGCAAGAGAGGTTGTTGAAGAGTCAACAGGAGATGATGTAGACTTTCTTGGAGCAAATGAGAGCTGCAGGGACCCAGAACTTAGAAATAGCTACAGCGGCTGTGGATGTAGGACAAGGAGCTAGGGTTATGGAACCCAATGGAGGGCAGGATGCAGAGCCAGAGGGAAATCGACAAGGGCTTGGGGGCAGGCCCGCAGGATCCAACACAGGAAGACCTTTGGAAGGAGTTCAACAGGCTAGAGCCAACGTTGCTGCTAGCGAGCCACATGAAGAGTATGTACTGGAATTCCCTCGGGGGCAACCCCCGACAGACAACGTTGGATTGGTAGATATAATCAGGAAGACTGTGCGAGGTGGTTTGACCAGCGGAGACTTGGAAGGAGTGAATAGGAGTCCGTTCGCTCGGGAAATAAGGATGGCTCAGAATCCACCTAAGTTCAAGCTACCTAGCGTGGAGGTATATGATGGCAAGGAAGACCCTACGGATCACTTGATGAGGTACACCAGACACATGGAGATGCTGGGCGCATCGGAGGAAGTGATGGCCCGATGCTTCCCTTTATACTTGACGGACTTAGCTGCGATGTGGTTTAGGCAGCTGGAAGAAGGATCTATCAGGACTTGGAGGGAATTGGTGGAAAGGTTTTTGGGACAGTTTTGGGTTCATGTCAAGAGACCGAAGAACGTGATGACATTGACATCGGTAAAACAAAGGATCGATGAATCGCTTAGAGCCTTTCTAACTCGATTGAGTGCCGCAGTTGCTTCAGTGGATCGGCCCGATCCATCGATGGTTTTAATGGCAGCAGTATCAGGAGTCAGGGAGAACTCTGATTTCAAGGTATCTCTGATCCGAGATCTCCCACGGGATCTCGACGAATTCTTTCACGAGGCAGAAAGGTTCCTTCGGCAAGAAGATGCGAGTACAGATTTAAAGTTAAAAAAGGTTAATGCAGTTGAGGTTGGAGGACCATCCAACAAAGGTTTGGATAAAGAAAAAGGAAAAAGGAAGTTGGACGATGATTCTGGAAATACTAGGAAGCAATGGAAGGATCCAAAGTTTTGCTGGATGGTCCTCCAACCTCAACTGCATTAACCTTTTTTAACTTTAAATCCGTACTCGCATCTTCTTGCCGAAGGAACCTTTCTGCCTCGTGAAAGAATTCGTCGAGATCCCATGGGGGATCTCGTATCAGAGATACCTTGAAATCCGAGTTCTCCCTGACTCCTGATACTGCTGCCATTAAAACCATCGATGGATCGGGCCGATCCACCGAAGCAACTGCGGCACTGAATCGAGTTAAAAAGGCTCTAAGCGATTCATCGATCCTTTGCTTTACCGATGTCAATGTCATCACGTTCTTCGGTCTCTTGACATGAACCCGAAACTGTCCCAAAAACCTTTCCACCAATTCCCTCCAAGTCCTGATAGATCCTTCTTCTAGCTGCCTAAACCACATCGCAGCTAAGTCCGTCAAGTACAAAGGGAAGCATTGGGCCATCACTTCCTCCGATGCCCCCAGCACCTCCATGTGTCTGGTGTACCTCATCAAGTGATCCGTAGGGTCTGCCTTGCCATCATATACCTCCATGCTAGGTAGCTTGAACTTAGGTGGATTCTGAGCCATCCTTATTTCCCTTCCCACAGGATTGAACGAGACGTTGGAGCGGATACACCTGGATACTCGGAATCGCCTTCCCTACCGGAGGCCGGCTAGGAGAGAACCAACAGAACGAGAAAGGACATTAGGTAGGCACATTCTGGCCGAACCACTGTAAATCTATGTGTCTTTTACAGTTTAGTCCCTGATTTTTACATATTTGTATAAATCACCCAAATCACTACGAACAACATAAAATCAACTAAATCATACGACTTGGAGGTGTCTGTCCATTTTTTGTGCAAACATTTTGGGTTATTTGCTGAGATCGGTGATTTGTGTTTGAATATTGCTGATTTGTATTCATACACTAGTGCTTTCACGGTATTTGGGGTTTGTGGCCAATTTTGGCGCAAACATATATTATTCTCAAAATCATAATTTAAAACCATATTTAATTACTCTTCTAAATCCATTTTGATATATATATATTTATTTATTTATTTCATTTAACGCAAATTTTGGGTTTACAGATCTTCGGTTCGATGAAATAAATTACAAAATTTTACAAAACTTAAAACATGAAATTTGTAGCATAGAGTCTATGATTTCCATAACTTCAAGAATTATCAAATTCCGACAAGTAACAAAAAAGTTGTGTCCATAACAATTCCTTAAATTTAAATTTATTAACATTGTTTTTCATTGACAAGCCAGCAACAAGGAAGGTGTTTTTGACCATTTAAGCTTCAAAAATATACAAAACATAAACATGAAAGTTATAGCATGAAGTCCATGCTTTCCATAACTTCAAGAACTATCCAATTCTGATTAGTAATCAAAAGTTATGGTCAAAATTATTTCTTTGTTTTAAAGCAAATTTTAAAAACATAGGACATTAAGGTTAACATTTAAACAACCATTGATTATCAACCAGAAGAAAAAGGCAGTGATTGATTTTGAAATGAATAAAAGAGCTGCTGATAAATGGAAAAATTCAATCATTTTTTATGTTTATGGATCGAGACCATATCATACTCATTTGAAAGCTTACATTGAACGAATTTGGAAGCCTAAAAAACAATTTAATTTACTGGTTCGGGATAATGGTTTTTTTATCATCAGGTTCATAGACGCTTCGGACTGTGAAAATGTGTTGAAGGGGGGACCTTATTTGTTTGACAACCGTATAATTATTCTCAAGAAGTGGCAAGCAGGTATGAGGTTTAGTAGAGATTTATTATCGACATTGCCGGTATGGGTGAAGTTTCATAACTTGGAATTGGATTTATGGGATAAAGAAGCGTTAAGTGCTATTGCTAGTGTTTTGGGTAAACCAATAAAAATGGATAAAATTACTGCAGATGAGTCCAGGATTGCTTATGCCAAAGTGCTAGTCGAAATGTCAGCTGAAGAAGGCTTTCCTAATCATGTTGATGTGGTGATGCATAATGGAGAAGAGTTACAGATCCCAGTGAAATATGATTATAAACCAATATTTTGCAAGGGATGTAAAATATTTGGACATTCTTCTGAATTATGTAAACTCAAAACAGCAGGTATATGGATTCCAAAAAATAAGAATTCGTAACTTGAGTGTAGTGAATGAAGAAGCAAGTAATAGAGAAACTGATCGAATAACCATTGTTAATATGACTCAGAAAATTAGTAATGAAAATGATTCAGATCCAGATCAGGGAAATAATGGTAAAATCAGTAATACTGTTTCAGATTCAGAGCAACATGATACAGAAAACATTATACAAAGTCCAAATACAAATAATAATAATGTTTAGCATTCGAATATTAGTCTCTCTAACAATCAGTTCAATGTTTTGGAGGTAGACCCCAATCCCATCCAAGCTACGATAGAGACATCACATTCTGGAACAGACATAATTGTAAATCAGAACAAATCTTCAAATACATGGGCAGAAAAGCAATCAAATCAGGCTATTTATCAACCAGGAGAAGGCAAAGAAGCTGAAACAAATACAACAGAAGAGAAGGTAACATACAATCATTTTAGTAACATAATTGATAAACAGCAAAATCGGGAATTAGAGGAAATGCCTGATCAATCTATAAACTCTGGAGATGAACTTGTTGAAGAGCTCTTGAATTCTGATGAGGAATTAATAAGCCACATTGCAGTAGAAGATGAAATCATTTCTAAGCAAGTCCCTGTGATGAATGTAGAACATTTTGTTGAGGTAAACAAATTTTTCAATGATGAAATTGATGAACTAAACAATAAAAAGAACCATAAGAAAAGTAGTGTTGCAAATCATACTAATAATGCTCCTCCTAAAAGGAAAACAAGGAGCCACTCTAAATCCAAATGACCATAGTTGCCTGGAATGTCAGAGGATTAAATACTGCTGATAAACAACAAGCAGTGTTTAAATTCCTAAAATCTCACAAAGCATCATTGGTTGGTCTGCTTGAGAATAAACTAAGTAATGAGGCCATCATGAAGCTTAAATATAAAATAAATAGCAGCTGGTCTTTTGTGGACAATAACACATGCTTGTGTAAAGGTAGAATTCTAATTATGTGGAATAATGCAACCTGACAGGTTGAACCAACTCATATGTCGCCACAACATATCTCTCGGAATCTAGTGAATGCAGGAGGTTTAAAAATGAAAATAACTTTTGTGTATGCTAGTAATTTTCTTAAGGACAGAGAACACTTATGGGGAATTCTGTCTCAGGAAGCTAATTATAATGATACACCCTGGTGTCTGGTTGGTGATTTTAACAATATTTTATCTGCTTCTGATAAAAAAGGGGGGAATGCAGTTCCATTCAGTCAAATACAAAGTTTTAAAAATTGTGTGGATAACTCTGGCTTGACAGAATTGCCAATTCAGGGTTTCAAATTTACATGGAGGAAAAGGGGAGTAGCTACTAAAATTGATAAAATCCTTTGCAATGATCTCTTAATAAACAAATTTCCTAACCTTGCATGTTTTGGGATCTCAAATCCAATCAGTGATCATATCCCTTTATGCCTTAAATTACTGGAAATCCATAATTCTTCAGTAGGAAAACCTTTTAGGTATGTGAATTCTTCGCATTTACTAGATGGCTATGGAGAATGCTTCACAAATGCTTTCAAGTTAAAATTTGAGGGATCTCATCTCCATGTTTTTAGACAAAAGTTGAAAGTGTGTAAAATGTATTTAAAAGCATGGAAATATAGTATAAATTTGGATGGGAGCATTTTGAAAGAGTTGCAACAGGAATATGAATCTGCTCTTAACTCTGTTGATAACAACCCAGAAAATGATTTAGCATTTGAAAATTTATTGACAGCTTGCAAAAAATGGAAGGAGCAAAATAATATTGAATTTCAAAATATTAATCAAAGAGCGAAAGTGGAATGGCTAACAGAAGGAGATGAATGCACTAGATTTTTTCATTCTAAAATGTCCATGGGGAGGCACATTTCAAATTTGAATTCCATTATTTCTAAAGAAGGTAAACTAGTTCATGATCCTATAACTATTGAAAATGAAGCTATTTCATATTTCACTCAAATTTTTAATGGGGATGATATGAATACAATTTTTCCTGAAGTGAACTGCATATATTGTATTAATGATGAAGGGAGAAAACACTTATCTGACAGAGTAAGTTCCTAGGAAATATACACTGCAATAAACTCCATGTCTGATAATAGCAGTCCAGGGCCTGATGGATTCTCTGCAAAATTTTACAAAATATACTGGAAAGAGTTAGAATGCAGTTTGAATAATTCGATAAATCAGGTTTTCTCCACAGGCAAACTAGATAAAGGCATAAACCATACATTTATTACCCTTGTGCCAAAAATTAACAACCCATCGTCACTTGCTGATTATAGGCCAATATCATGTTGTAATGTTATTTACAAAATTATTGCCAAAGTGATCTGCAACAGAATTAAACCTTTTCTCAGTTTTTTAATTTCTGAAGCTCAATCTGCGTTTATTTCGGAAAGAGTTATTTCTGAAAACATTCTACTTGCGCATGAACAAGTAAGATTATTTAATAGAAAAGGAGCTGGTAAGTTATGTCTGAAATTAGATTTACATAAAGCATATGATATGGTAAACAGAAAATTCATATGTCATATGCTTGAAAAGATGCGGTTTCCTGAAAAATTGGTAAAATTAATATTCAATTGCATAAGTTCTCCTACATTCTCTATTATGATCAACGGTTACCCTAAAGGTTTTATTACCAGTAACAGGGGCATTAGACAAGGAGATCCTTTATCCCCATATCTGTTTTGTGTGGCTATGGAATATTTTTCGATTTTGATGATGAAAGCATACAAAGTTAAAGACATTTCTCCTCCTTTTAACATTGAACCAGCAGTTACTCACCTTTTATACGCTGATGATTTGATGATTTTCATTCGGGCATCTATGAAAAGCGTCAAGGTAATTAGAAAGTGCTTAAAGAATCTCAATAAATTTGCGGGTCTAAATGTCAATAATAATAAATCAAAATTGTATTTTAGTAAAGGCACAGATAATAAGCAAGAAATCATGAATATTCTGAATATGCAAGAAAGCAAGCTTCCTGTTAAATATTTAGGTGTGCCTCTGTCTCATAATTACCTTCATTTTTCTGATTGCGGAGCCCTATTTGATAATGTTAACAAAAGATTAAATGGATGGGACTGCAAACTATTATCAATGGCTGGTAGAATAGAATTGATTCATTCAGTTATCACCCCTATGATTATGTATTGGATGATGGTTTATCAATTGCCTATGGCTACTGTTGAGAAACTTAATAAAATTTGTGCTAATTTTATATGGAATGGTAGAAGACATAAAATTGCTTGGAACACACTTTGTCGTCCTAAATCAGAAGGAGGTATTGGATTGAGGAATTTTATAGATATCAGGAAAGCAGCTAGTCTCAAGCTTATGTGGCAACTTATAAACTCAGAAAATTTATGGGTTCGTTGGATGTACAAAAGATACTGCAATAACAAACACTTTTGGACGATGAATATTGACAACAACTCCTCTTGTACTTGGAAATCTATCCTCAAACTCAGACAATTTGCATGTAATAATATTACCAGAGTCGTTGTCAATGGAAGTAACACTTTGCTATGGCATGACCCTTGGATTAACAGTGAAAGCATGGTTTCAATTCTTGGATGGGATAGCTTACAGCTCTATGGACATGCTAATGATACTGTATCTTCTATAATTCATGATGGTAACTTTAAATTGGAATTAGTTCCTTTTACAAGACAATTATACAATCAAATTTTGAATATAAAAATTAATAAATCGGCAAATGAGGATTACTGGAAATGGATTGGGGAAAGTAAAGGGTTCAGTTTCAAATCTGCATGGGAGGCAGCTAGAATTCACTATCCTACTGAAGAATGGGGCAAAATTATATGGAATAAATGCAATAATCCTAGAATGGCTTTAACTGCTTATAAAGCAATTTTAAATCGGTTGCCGACTAGAGATAGATTATTGGAATGGGGTTATAACATAAACGTGAATTGTTTACTTTATCCTGAAAACAATTCACACTTATTTTTTACATGTCCTTACTCGGCATTTTTATGGCAAACATGCTGTAATAAGTTGGAATTACCTCAGCCGAGCTTGATGACTATAGAAGAAGGAATTCAACTCCTCCTTTTGTACTTTTCTGCAAAGGACCAGGTTGCAGGTTTAGCGTATGCGAGTTTATCTACTACCACTTATCACATCTGGCAAGAACGCAACAGAAGACTCCATGAAAACCGCATATTGGCAAGGCAGTATCGATGGAAATTACTTGAATTGGACTTGAAAATGCTGGGAATCAACAAATTGAAGAAGAAAAGAGCAATATCGAATAGATGTAAGAGGATTTTGGATCGATGGGGTATTAATCTGATGGGAGATTGATTCGTCAGTGGATGGTTATTGAAGTAGCAGGGTAGTTTTGTAATTGATTTTTCTTTCGCGTTTTGGCTGTATCTTGTTGTGCGTGGGTTTGGTGTTTGCTGTGATGCCACCATGTGTTGATATTGTTTGGTCCCTTTCTGTTTGTATTTGGGGCGGTTATGTACATTGTATTATAACTTAGGCTTTGTTAATGAGTTGTTAATAAAGCGTCGCACTCTTTTTCCCTGTCCTATATTCACGCTGGATATAGGCTCAGGTTTTTAATGAGGCGGTTTACCTTTTTCAAAAAAAAAAATTCTTCTTTAAACCCAAATTTCTCTTAGTAAACTGCAGATTCATACAAAATGATAAGCATAAAGGTTGTTCCTTATAAAAGTACCTTTCGACTGGAAATACCTCACTCAATTTGATCTACCAATCAAAAGTTATGACGATTTTAATATCAGGTTTCAACTAAGAAAAGTACACAAAGCAGAGCTACACAATCACTTTCAAACTCAATTTCGACACTTTAAACTGCAGAATTTCGTAAAGTGATTAAAAAAGTTTTGTAGCTAATTGACATTAGTTTCTACTATAAAAAGACTAACCTATTTTGAATAGATTTGCACTAAGGTATCGCTATTCTACTACTGCGATTTTCACAAACAATTTTCAGCAAACAACAATCAAACAATCACCCAAGTTCAATTTCTATCAAGCAAACTAGGGTTTTCACAACCAAATATATATAAATCAATTTCAATTTTAGAAGCAAAATATGGATATTGAAATAGATTGTGTGGGTTACAAAATAACTCATCTTTTTTCTTAGAGAATTGTAACCAAGATTCATCTTGCTTTAGGTCTTGTTTTGATATTCCATTTCTTTCTAATTTAAGAGCTTTCAATCTCGTTTTGATTTCCATGAATTGCTTAGGAGTTCAATTAAGCTTCTAACATCTACTTCTATTTTCTACTCAAATTAGCCAAAATCCTCATGATTTGATTTGGATTTGGGAATTATTTTGAAGCTAGGGTTTTTCCTTAGTTTTGAGAAACTTCTCATTTTTATTTACAGTAAAATGAATATATAGTTCTTTTTGAGTTGCTTAGGAAAGATAGTTTTCTTATATGCACTATTTGGTTGCTATTTGTTTAAGTCCAAACCCATTAACAAAGTGTTATTAAATCTTAAGTGTTACTAATTTTCCTATTTTGTTTTTAACACTTATAAAACACAAATTTTCACTAAACAACAATTTATAAAATATGAATAGATTTCTAGACTTTACCAAAACTAATGACAAGTTAGAATTCTCATTATTTTTGATAAAAAAATTATTAATTATAATTTCTCAATTAAAACAACAAATTTCAATATTAACACTTAACTAAATTTACAAAAAAAATTCCAATACAATTCTTATATCATCATATTAGAATTAACTTCCACAATTAAATTTAGAAAATCACAATCTAGAATTAATTATCCATGATTAAAATTAATTAACTAGGTAATTATCAATAAGGTTATTATAGCTAGCACTGAGGACGCATAACAGATGGGCTTGGTTTCGATCAAAGTATTAAGTGCCTTGAGTGTAAACCTGATAGAAATCAACTGGTAATAGGGATGGAGCCTGAAAGGTAATCATGGATGACTCCGATTAAAAATTATTTACTACAGGGAGTCATACCTGAACAAAGGAATGAAAAGCGAGAAGTCCTCCATAAAGCTTCACAATATATCATGCATGAAGGAGCTACGTATAGAAAGGGTTTTTTTAATCCCTTACTTCGACGTATTGCTCATGATGGGATAAAACGGGTCTTAAAGGAAGTTCATGATGGGGAATGTAGCGATCACACTGGGAGGCAAAATCTAGCAAAGAAAATACTCCGTTACGGGTATTATTGGCCAACGTTAATTGAGATGCTGCTGACTATGTATGGCGATGCAATAAGTGCCAAGTATATGCAAAAGTTCCAAGAGCTCTACTGACGAAAATCACAAAAATGGTCTGCCCATAGCCATTTTCTGTAACGACCCAGTATTTTCAACCATTCGCATCCGCACATGTCGGACTTGAATTGTTCAAAATACTGCGTTGTAGAATAAATTTGGCAAAGCTCAGAATATACAGTAAATAAATCACTGAATCACATGCACAAATATCAGAATCTCGCAGCGGAATATAAAATAATACAGTGGTTCATGAAGCCACTTAAAACTTTTACAAAACAGAACTTACATTGTCCATAATCCTCAATACAATTTTAAGACATAAATGGAGATAGAGTCTTCAAAGTCTTGAATTCCAGAAAAGATAAAGGCTGAAACAACCTCCAACAGCACGAATGATCTACTGAGTGTCCTAGCTACGGAGGAGAAACTGAAGCTGCAACTCTGCTGACCCGAGCGTACGATAAAACAAAACACTCGAGTCAGGACATACATACTTATATAATGTAAGCTAAATCAAGTGTATTGTAATATATAGCAAGTAACTCAAAGGATGCTTGGGACCGCCCATCCTCTAAGGATCCGTTAAACTATTTACTATGTAGTATATTGCGCTATTATAATAGTGTCTATGGTAAAATAAACATACTTTTAAATAGCATTAAGGCTTTACATTTTCCACCTTAACACGTAATAGTCCCAGTAGTCCATCCAATATCATAGCTCCTCCTGATCGGGAAGCAACTAGAGGATACCACACGGGCTACGGGAGAAATCCAAACTCGTACAAGGCTCGATATGGTAGGTGACACGGCACAACTAGGCAATGCCAGGGTAGATATACCAATTGCTATCCGGACCGGTGGTAACGCGAAGCCGCAGCAACCGCCCACCTCGAACAACACTCCCAAATCAAAGGTGCACCCAAACAATCACATAAGCAATAGAATGGTATACGAAGAAGTGCGTTCGATCAGAGGAGCTACCTCATTAATCCGAGAATCGCTCCTGTTTTAGCCACCTTAAGCCAACTCACGGGAGTCGGGTCCACCTATATACCTTTCAAGAAACCGTCACCACCATCCTACTTCATTCTGGAATCTCCACCGCGTACACGGTTAGTCAAAGTGGTTTTCGGTATCGACAGAGAGTATGTCCATATCCGATCCCGGTCTCTTTGCCAACCCATCGTTATTATAACCCGTGGTCATTTAAAACAGTTTATACTTTGAAACCAGAATAAACATTTCCATTTCAAAACTATAAATTCGATATCATTTAAAACCCAAACAATATGATATCGTTATATTCAAATATACATTTTCAAAACCATTCTGCTTAAAATTTATAATATCTGGAAACCAAATATTTGGATTATATCTTTAAACATAATATTTTGGAAATTTTCCTTTAAAACCATAACTCCCAAACACAATGGTTTGGATATTCAACGGTATATATAATAAATGGGTTAACTTTATGGTTACTTTGTAAAGAAGAGAATTTACATAGCTTTGCAAATAAATTTCTCTATTTAAAATTTTAAACCATAAATTAAATACCATTTATGTTCCCAAAACATTACAATTCCCATATATATATTAAATTGGAGTATTTACTATTCAAAACTAAGTTTGGGTTTTATTCTTTCACAAATCAATGTTTTATTATTTAGTCTTGAATATTCCCATAATTTCCATAAATAAAACTCCCAAATTTTTAGCCATTAAATTTTTCCAAAATTTACTTAATACCAGAATATTCATCTTTAATTTATTAAGAAAAATTCAGTTATAATATTATGTCTTAAGCTTTTCCAAAACTTAAGATAAAATAAAATTTATCAAATTCCATAAATTTTAAAGCAATCAAATTCTAGATTCCGTAGCACTTAGGAAATGCTACCTAAAGTTATGGGTAAAACTAGTCCAATTTCAAAGGAGACAGCATTTAAATGCTGTAGTAGATTGTTTAACTTAATAAATATTTCCAAATATAACTTATTTATTTATATATTTCTTAACTTATTCTTTCAAAAATCCAAATTTTCCAAAATAAGTTATATTCCATAATTTTATTCAAATATTTATTTATTTATTTATTATATTTTTAACTCATTCAAAAATCAATATAAAATCCTTTTAAGATATTAAATCAAATATTTATCTTCCAGAATAATTTTAAATATTTCAGAAAATATTATAAGGACCACGGGCCTGTATATAGTTTTCTAGCCTAGGTCAAGTGATACGGATTTATATCATTTCAATCCGAAATTTACAAATACCCCGGGTTCTATCATTTCAAACCCGCAATCCCAAGTTTAACAGTTTAGCAGTTAACAGCATAATTTAACAATAATAATCATTTAGGCCTATCATTTCAGCCCATAACAATCTAAGTTTAACAGGGAACTTGTAGTGATTTAAACAGTAAATAAACAATAACATAATATAACAGCAGATATAATACAACAGATGAATACTGATGAGGTGTCAATTTAAATGGGGTTCATCATTCTATATCACACTACAGACAGATAATAGTGAAATACAAATTTACACATACACTTGCAATAATTTACAAAATATAAATACGTATGTCTGGTGAGAAATACTCACCTGAAAGTTGCAGAAAATTTGAATTCAAAATGACGATTCACTGGTAAAGACTGACAGAAAATAACGATCAAATTTCTTCTGATGTCGCCTAGATTCAAATCTAGAACAAATTCAAATATTTTGAAACGCGACTTTAGAATTTACGGTCAAAGTAAAATTTAAAATAGAACGAAAATTTATTTGCTTTGCTCGGCCACTCCACCGTGAAAAATGACCTAAATATACCCTAAAACGTGAACCGGGCTAACTGAAAAATCTACGACAAAATTTTCTAAAGTCAGACCAAGAGATACACTCGTGTACACGTTCACATCCCTAATACACTTTCACGTGTACACGTGCATTTGCCAACCTACCACATACCCGTTATTCTTATCTTCAATCTTTAGTTGCCTAAATTTTCTCAACCTTACTGTCACTTTTCAATCTAAGCTTTCCAGTTTCAAGTTGTACCATCATATGCTCCGAGTCCTCTACTTCATTGCTTCGAGAAAACACACAGCTGCTTCGGGTTAGCTAGGCAGTTACTTCGAGTCAAAACTGCCAAGACTTCGAGTATATTTCCACCAAAACTGAAGCTTGAATAAGCCAACTCCTCTTTAATCTCTTCTCTGCTTATATGATTCTGAACAACCAATCCCCTTCATTTCTGATACCTTAGCATCCACTACTAGCATCACCCTCCAGTCATCACACTACCGGTCCTAGTCATCATCCAAGGTTGATATTCATTGATGTGATTGTGCACAGGTGTGCATATTGAACATGCACACTGGAAATTTTTGTATGTACCCTTCTTTCAACATGTCCAACTCCTATTCATCCTCTCCCTTTTCACCCCTGATTACTAACTTGCCTACCTCCACTTCTCTGCTCAACATTTCTGTAGACTACCCTATCCACTTCTTTTAGTACTTCAGCCTATAAACTAAAACATGAAAAAGGTTCAACTTATATACCTACCAATACTCAACACCACTTCCCCTAAACAACTCAGGTTATCAAAGGAAAATGCACACAGTGATACCCTTTAACATGCACGCTGACACTACACCCAGTACTAAGTACATATGCAGACCCAACTCCTATTCACCATCAACAAATTTCAGTCTCCACCATAATTCAGGTCAGTGATGGGGTTTTAGACTAGGCTCGGTCAATATCCATTGTATGCTTCAACTATAGTCATGTATCACCCAATATGCAATCTGGACATCTCCTACTGCCCTTTACTACCATATTGCTTTCCAGTCTAGTGTCCAAGCAACTGAAAACAGACAGAACCCATCACTACCATCCACTACTACAGTCTGACTCACTCATGTCAGTTGTGCTCATGCACACTGTGATGCATTATGCACATCATAGCTTATAAACCTTCCAGCTTCACAACAAAACTCAACCAAAACAGAATTCCATTACTTAGTTTAGGTCTACAAAAATTGCTTTACAGTCAAACTTTAAAACTCCCCACATTCGAACTGCTTTACACTAAACATCACTCTGACATATAGGCACTGTGATTTCTAAGGCCAAACACATGTGACACAACTGCAACCTATGACCTAAATGCAAACCTGAACAATATATGCAGTTTAGACTGAACTCACACCAAAGTATTTACACCTTAATCCAAAACAACTCCTCACCCGTGAACAAAAGGTAGTGTGGCCGAGCAAAGCATCATAAAAGAAACAAAGAAGTTGAAGAAGAAAGGAGACAACAAAATATTACCTGATGAATAGAGAGGAAGCAAGGCAGAATACAAGAGATGCAGAGCAAAAATGATGCACAGGAGCAAAGATTTATAGGCATAGTTTGCGAGATTTCAAGGGAAGTAAATGTAACAAAACGTATCAGTTATGAAAATAAAATTGTTTAACAATTATGCGTGAAGTCCTTGACAGTTCAGAGGGAAGAATTTGAGCCGTTTGCAAATTCTAAAGGGTTCGATCTGTGGCAAAGATCAAAGGAAAGGAAGCAACGGCCCAGAGATTTTAAAGCATCAGTTATCTGGTGTGATATATGCGCGTGATTTAAGTTGATAAATGATGAACAGAGGTTAATGCACAAAATATATACACGTTACTTTCTTCTTAAAGCTTGCGTGATTAGAGTTTTATAACAGATGAAGCAGAGTCAGTGGATCTTTAAATTCATCTGTTACACTTTAGCATTTGCTTTCGAATTATGGGAAGGTTGAGAGTTTACAAATGCAAGCTGAATCAGAGGGAAACGTATCAGTTTTTATGTTAAATGTTTTACTCACTTGATTCCCCTTCAGTTTGTACATTTTTGTGTAAAATTTGTTTTCAGTTATAAATCTTGACTTTTAATCTGATAGACTTTCAGTTTCCTCATGTTACTCTCGTGATTTAAGCAATGAGATGAATGTATAGTGTAAAACTTGTTTGATAATTTTTAAATGCCAGATCAATGTTAGTCTCAGTTTTAAGGTAGATGCTTGTACATGTGATATAAGCTTGGATATAATGTTTTGTTCGTTACTCTATGTCCACCTCATTTCATATAGACATTTCGATTTTTCCCTTTTTAGTTTTGAAAACAATAAATGAAAAGGCAAAAATCTATGCAAAGAAACATATACAAATTATTAAAACCAAAACTGACCATCTAAACCAAAGTAACGTTTGGAATAAAATACTGACTGATATTTTTCTTCAAAATTATTCGAAAACTTGATTTTTACACTACGTTAAACAGACGCAGTCTAAAACATCAAAAATATTCATAAAAATAATATTTTAAAAACACCCGTTTTATTACGTTTCTTATACCCTATAATTGACGCGTCTTTTAAACGCGAAATTTGACAGTTAAATCATAGCTTAAAATTTTACAGTTATTATTAAATTTTATTGACATACAAAATTTTATAAAATATATCTTTAAATTAAATAATTAAACTATATTGTTAAACACAATTTATGTAAAAATATATTTCCAAATTTTAAAATAATTAAAAGAAAATAAATAGCTAAAACTAGGGCTGTTACACTCTCCCCCACTTAAGAACTTTTCGTCCTCGAAAAGGAACGGAAGAAGAGAAACAAAGAAGATAAGCTAGATAAACAAGAATCTTAAACGAATAGTTCCGGATTTGAAGCACGAAAAAGATCCACTAGAATCGGTTCACCTTTTTCAGTTTGACTGTCAGGCTCTGGGTGATAAACGGTGCTCAGGTCCCGATGAGTAACAAAGATTTCAAAGATTATAGAAAGATTTCTAAACAGACTGGTATAAGCAATAGCCTCCCCATTCTGTAGCAGATAGGGAAACCAAGGACACTCAAAGATAGTTTTTAAACAAAATAGGATAATAACTTTGAAATCATAATTCTTTTGAAATCATAATACTTTGAAAGTCATTAAATTTATAAATATTATCATTTGGAAAACATACTACTAAAATCATAACACCCTTAAAATATTTCATTTATTTAATTATAAATTTTCCAAAACATTTTATTTTTAGAACAGCAGCACTTATAATATGCTATAGTAGATATAATAGTATTTCCAATCAGTTCTATTTCTGAAATATTTATTTGGATATTATTTACTTATATTTTATAGAACAACTTTTATGCATGGAATGTCCAACTTCATTTATTAAGTCAAAGTTCCTTATTTTACTTAACTCTTAATTTTAACAAATAACCTAACACTTTATTTAAAATTCTTTTTTTTTTTTTTATAAATAAGATATTCCTTCTTAAAATTTCCATTTGAAACCAATTCTTAATTATCAATTTTAATGATATTCAAATACATCCTAACTATTTAAATCATAATTATTCATTTAAGGAAATAACCTTTATTAAATTTCTCAGTTGGATTTAAGGTTCCATATTAAATCAACTTTGCTTATTAGGTTATTTAAACAAATTCCTTAAATTCCCTTTTCTTATTTACCTCTATTAATCCTTTATAACTAAAATTTAAGTATATAACATTTATTATAACCACTCAAATTTTATTTATAAAATCCCTTTTTATATTGTATAATATCCAATTACATTGTTAACCTTTTGAAAAATCAAGGTAAGTTATATTGAAATGAGATTGGGTATTATACAACTAAAACTTCCAAATTTAATTATCTCAAGTTGAAATTATTCTTATTCAAGAATTTTATTTATTTTTTCCTTTTTATTTTATTGAAATTTTTCCTTAAGATAAATTTTAAGAATTGAATTTCTGATTCCCTTCAAACCATTTAGAGATAAATAAATAAATAAATACATAATATGTCAAACAAAATTTAAATTATATATCTATATATATTAAGCCATATTTTAGAAATTCAAATCAATTAAAATCTCAAGGAAATACTGTAGCCAGACTACAGAATGGTCTTTCCTCTTCGAAACTCGAAAATGAATGTCGATGATGCTGCAGTCATCACCGAAATTAATTTCCAGCGACAAAGAGAAGAGCACTAAATTTTAAATTTCTTTGAAAACAATTTCTATACAAAAGTACTCTAAATAATATATCTTTTAAAACCTTTTTAAACCCAAGGTTTGAAATCATCAAAAATAGAATTCTCAAGTTCTTGTTTTAAATTCATTTCTGTTTCCAATTTAAATTATAACCATTGTTTATATTCACTTATTTATATTAGACAAAACACATGGTTTACAAAACCATAAAATCACAACTATTATCTCTAGACACTAATAAAAAAAAATTCTGGATATTATACTTATATATATATTTAGATTTTCTTTCAAATATAGGAATAAATTTTTCAAACAAGGATAGAATTTCAAATTTTGATGAACTCAAATCAAAGAGATTCAAGATAAGTTGGAATCAGAAGATCTGATGATGAAATACCAGGATAAGGAACTGGGTAAGTTATATAAATCGCGGACAACCTTGACCGGTCAACCGTGACTTACAGAGTAAGATCGATGTGATTGGATTAAATCTACATTTGATCTAAAAGATAGAGTTCGGAATAACCAAAGATACTAGCATATAAACCGAGGATAAATATAAACCACCGGCGAATCAATGCTAATCGTAAAGGAGTTTCACCCCTTCATTAGAATAATGGCGAGACCGCCACTTCACTATAAAGATCATCCGAAGTGGAGTTATGGGATACTCCAAAATCTAAGGTAGATGAAAAAGTGAGGGACACGAATGAACTTTGGAAGCACAGGGAATGTTCCAAATTCGAAAAGGAAGAGATTCAATCTCGAATGAAAGTGATTCTATAATCAAATTTACTTTACATTCTAAGTTTGCCTAGAGCCAAAGCTCTGATACCAAATGTAACGACCCAGTATTTTCAACCATTCGCATCCGCACATGTCGGACTTGAATTGTTCAAAATACTGCGTTGTAGAATAAATTTGGCAAAGCTCAGAATATACAGTAAATAAATCACTGAATCACATGCACAAATATCAGAATCTCGCAGCGGAATATAAAATAATACAGTGGTTCATGAAGCCACTTAAAACTTTTACAAAACAGAACTTACATTGTCCATAATCCTCAATACAATTTTAAGACATAAATGGAGATAGAGTCTTCAAAGTCTTGAATTCCAGAAAAGATAAAGGCTGAAACAACCTCCAACAGCACGAATGATCTACTGAGTGTCCTAGCTACGGAGGAGAAACTGAAGCTGCAACTCTGCTGACCCGAGCGTACGATAAAACAAAACACTCGAGTCAGGACATACATACTTATATAATGTAAGCTAAATCAAGTGTATTGTAATATATAGCAAGTAACTCAAAGGATGCTTGGGACCGCCCATCCTCTAAGGATCCGTTAAACTATTTACTATGTAGTATATTGCGCTATTATAATAGTGTCTATGGTAAAATAAACATACTTTTAAATAGCATTAAGGCTTTACATTTTCCACCTTAACACGTAATAGTCCCAGTAGTCCATCCAATATCATAGCTCCTCCTGATCGGGAAGCAACTAGAGGATACCACACGGGCTACGGGAGAAATCCAAACTCGTACAAGGCTCGATATGGTAGGTGACACGGCACAACTAGGCAATGCCAGGGTAGATATACCAATTGCTATCCGGACCGGTGGTAACGCGAAGCCGCAGCAACCGCCCACCTCGAACAACACTCCCAAATCAAAGGTGCACCCAAACAATCACATAAGCAATAGAATGGTATACGAAGAAGTGCGTTCGATCAGAGGAGCTACCTCATTAATCCGAGAATCGCTCCTGTTTTAGCCACCTTAAGCCAACTCACGGGAGTCGGGTCCACCTATATACCTTTCAAGAAACCGTCACCACCATCCTACTTCATTCTGGAATCTCCACCGCGTACACGGTTAGTCAAAGTGGTTTTCGGTATCGACAGAGAGTATGTCCATATCCGATCCCGGTCTCTTTGCCAACCCATCGTTATTATAACCCGTGGTCATTTAAAACAGTTTATACTTTGAAACCAGAATAAACATTTCCATTTCAAAACTATAAATTCGATATCATTTAAAACCCAAACAATATGATATCGTTATATTCAAATATACATTTTCAAAACCATTCTGCTTAAAATTTATAATATCTGGAAACCAAATATTTGGATTATATCTTTAAACATAATATTTTGGAAATTTTCCTTTAAAACCATAACTCCCAAACACAATGGTTTGGATATTCAACGGTATATATAATAAATGGGTTAACTTTATGGTTACTTTGTAAAGAAGAGAATTTACATAGCTTTGCAAATAAATTTCTCTATTTAAAATTTTAAACCATAAATTAAATACCATTTATGTTCCCAAAACATTACAATTCCCATATATATATTAAATTGGAGTATTTACTATTCAAAACTAAGTTTGGGTTTTATTCTTTCACAAATCAATGTTTTATTATTTAGTCTTGAATATTCCCATAATTTCCATAAATAAAACTCCCAAATTTTTAGCCATTAAATTTTTCCAAAATTTACTTAATACCAGAATATTCATCTTTAATTTATTAAGAAAAATTCAGTTATAATATTATGTCTTAAGCTTTTCCAAAACTTAAGATAAAATAAAATTTATCAAATTCCATAAATTTTAAAGCAATCAAATTATAGATTCCGTAGCACTTAGGAAATGCTACCTAAAGTTATGGGTAAAACTAGTCCAATTTCAAAGGAGACAGCATTTAAATGCTGTAGTAGATTGTTTAACTTAATAAATATTTCCAAATATAACTTATTTATTTATATATTTCTTAACTTATTCTTTCAAAAATCCAAATTTTCCAAAATAAGTTATATTCCATAATTTTATTCAAATATTTATTTATTTATTTATTATATTTTTAACTCATTCAAAAATCAATATAAAATCCTTTTAAGATATTAAATCAAATATTTATCTTCCAGAATAATTTTAAATATTTCAGAAAATATTATAAGGACCACGGGCCTGTATATAGTTTTCTAGCCTAGGTCAAGTGATACGGATTTATATCATTTCAATCCGAAATTTACAAATACCCCGGGTTCTATCATTTCAAACCCGCAATCCCAAGTTTAACAGTTTAGCAGTTAACAGCATAATTTAACAATAATAATCATTTAGGCCTATCATTTCAGCCCATAACAATCTAAGTTTAACAGGGAACTTGTAGTGATTTAAACAGTAAATAAACAATAACATAATATAACAGCAGATATAATACAACAGATGAATACTGATGAGGTGTCAATTTAAATGGGGTTCATCATTCTATATCACACTACAGACAGATAATAGTGAAATACAAATTTACACATACACTTGCAATAATTTACAAAATATAAATACGTATGTCTGGTGAGAAATACTCACCTGAAAGTTGCAGAAAATTTGAATTCAAAATGACGATTCACTGGTAAAGACTGACAGAAAATAACGATCAAATTTCTTCTGATGTCGCCTAGATTCAAATCTAGAACAAATTCAAATATTTTGAAACGCGACTTTAGAATTTACGGTCAAAGTAAAATTTAAAATAGAACGAAAATTTATTTGCTTTGCTCGGCCACTCCACCGTGAAAAATGACCTAAATATACCCTAAAACGTGAACCGGGCTAACTGAAAAATCTACGACAAAATTTTCTAAAGTCAGACCAAGAGATACATTCGTGTACACGTTCACATCCCTAATACACTTTCACGTGTACACGTGCATTTGCCAACCTACCACATACCCGTTATTCTTATCTTCAATCTTTAGTTGCCTAAATTTTCTCAACCTTACTGTCACTTTTCAATCTAAGCTTTCCAGTTTCAAGTTGTACCATCATATGCTCCGAGTCCTCTACTTCATTGCTTCGAGAAAACACACAGCTGCTTCGGGTTAGCTAGGCAGTTACTTCGAGTCAAAACTGCCAAGACTTCGAGTATATTTCCACCAAAACTGAAGCTTGAATAAGCCAACTCCTCTTTAATCTCTTCTCTGCTTATATGATTCTGAACAACCAATCCCCTTCATTTCTGATACCTTAGCATCCACTACTAGCATCACCCTCCAGTCATCACACTACCGGTCCTAGTCATCATCCAAGGTTGATATTCATTGATGTGATTGTGCACAGGTGTGCATATTGAACATGCACACTGGAAATTTTTGTATGTACCCTTCTTTCAACATGTCCAACTCCTATTCATCCTCTCCCTTTTCACCCCTGATTACTAACTTGCCTACCTCCACTTCTCTGCTCAACATTTCTGTAGACTACCCTATCCACTTCTTTTAGTACTTCAGCCTATAAACTAAAACATGAAAAAGGTTCAACTTATATACCTACCAATACTCAACACCACTTCCCCTAAACAACTCAGGTTATCAAAGGAAAATGCACACAGTGATACCCTTTAACATGCACGCTGACACTACACCCAGTACTAAGTACATATGCAGACCCAACTCCTATTCACCATCAACAAATTTCAGTCTCCACCATAATTCAGGTCAGTGATGGGGTTTTAGACTAGGCTCGGTCAATATCCATTGTATGCTTCAACTATAGTCATGTATCACCCAATATGCAATCTGGACATCTCCTACTGCCCTTTACTACCATATTGCTTTCCAGTCTAGTGTCCAAGCAACTGAAAACAGACAGAACCCATCACTACCATCCACTACTACAGTCTGACTCACTCATGTCAGTTGTGCTCGTGCACACTGTGATGCATTATGCACATCATAGCTTATAAACCTTCCAGCTTCACAACAAAACTCAACCAAAACAGAATTCCATTACTTAGTTTAGGTCTACAAAAATTGCTTTACGGTCAAACTTTAAAACTCCCCACATTCGAACTGCTTTACACTAAACATCACTCTGACATATAGGCACTGTGATTTCTAAGGCCAAACACATGTGACACAACTGCAACCTATGACCTAAATGCAAACCTGAACAATATATGCAGTTTAGACTGAACTCACACCAAAGTATTTACACCTTAATCCAAAACAACTCCTCACCCGTGAACAAAAGGTAGTGTGGCCGAGCAAAGCATCATAAAAGAAACAAAGAAGTTGAAGAAGAAAGGAGACAACAAAATATTACCTGATGAATAGAGAGGAAGCAAGGCAGAATACAAGAGATGCAGAGCAAAAATGATGCACAGGAGCAAAGATTTATAGGCATAGTTTGCGAGATTTCAAGGGAAGTAAATGTAACAAAACGTATCAGTTATGAAAATAAAATTGTTTAACAATTATGCGTGAAGTCCTTGACAGTTCAGAGGGAAGAATTTGAGCCGTTTGCAAATTCTAAAGGGTTCGATCTGTGGCAAAGATCAAAGGAAAGGAAGCAACGGCCCAGAGATTTTAAAGCATCAGTTATCTGGTGTGATATATGCGCGTGATTTAAGTTGATAAATGATGAACAGAGGTTAATGCACAAAATATATACACGTTACTTTCTTCTTAAAGCTTGCGTGATTAGAGTTTTATAACAGATGAAGCAGAGTCAGTGGATCTTTAAATTCATCTGTTACACTTTAGCATTTGCTTTCGAATTATGGGAAGGTTGAGAGTTTACAAATGCAAGCTGAATCAGAGGGAAACGTATCAGTTTTTATGTTAAATGTTTTACTCACTTGATTCCCCTTCAGTTTGTACATTTTTGTGTAAAATTTGTTTTCAGTTATAAATCTTGACTTTTAATCTGATAGACTTTCAGTTTCCTCATGTTACTCTCGTGATTTAAGCAATGAGATGAATGTATAGTGTAAAACTTGTTTGATAATTTTTAAATGCCAGATCAATGTTAGTCTCAGTTTTAAGGTAGATGCTTGTACATGTGATATAAGTTTGGATATAATGTTTTGTTCGTTACTCTATGTCCACCTCATTTCATATAGACATTTCGATTTTTCCCTTTTTAGTTTTGAAAACAATAAATGAAAAGGCAAAAATCTATGCAAAGAAACATATACAAATTATTAAAACCAAAACTGACCATCTAAACCAAAGTAACGTTTGGAATAAAATACTGACTGATATTTTTCTTCAAAATTATTCGAAAACTTGATTTTTACACTACGTTAAACAGACGCAGTCTAAAACATCAAAAATATTCATAAAAATAATATTTTAAAAACACCCGTTTTATTACGTTTCTTATACCCTATAATTGACGCGTCTTTTAAACGCGAAATTTGACAGTTAAATCATAGCTTAAAATTTTACAGTTATTATTAAATTTTATTGACATACAAAATTTTATAAAATATATCTTTAAATTAAATAATTAAACTATATTGTTAAACACAATTTATGTAAAAATATATTTCCAAATTTTAAAATAATTAAAAGAAAATAAATAGCTAAAACTAGGGCTGTTACATTTTCCATGTGGGGTATAGATATTATTGATTCCTTACCGATCTCTAAAGATGGTGTAAAGTACGCTATCGTCGCAGTTGATTATTTTTCCTGATGGGTCGAAGCAGAACCTTTAGCCATGATCACAACTAAAAAAGTAATCTACTTCATTGTCCAGAACATCACTTGTGATTTTGGTCTTCCATGAACTATTGTAAAAGAAAATGGGACTCAATTCGACGATGCTGAAATCAACGACTTCGGTCGGAGGCATCGTATTGAAAAGAGGTTTGCATCAGTCGCTCACCCTCAAGTGAATGGGCAAGTTGAAGCTGTGAACAAAATTATAAAGTCCATTTAGAAAAAGAATTTGGAAAAGGCTAGAGGAAAGTGGGTGGATGAACTCCCAAACGCATTATGGGCTTACAAGACCGCCCACAATTCTGGGACTGGCCATACTCCATCCGCCCTTGCTTATGGTTTCGAAGTCGTTATTCCTGTTGAGCTCGAAATTCCTTCTCATCGATTGGCTTACTATGATCCCAAAATGAATAAGAACTCCTCTTGGAATCTATAGACTGTATAGATGAGAAGCGCGAGGAAGTTAATTTAAGGGCAGTTGTACATCGACACTGAGTCACTCAATATTACAATATTAATGTCCGGCCTAGAACCGTTGAAATCAGCGATCTTTTCTTAAAACAATTTTTTCATGCCCTATTGCACATGAATCCAACCTAGAAAGGACCGTATGTCATTGAATAGAGGCATGGAGAGGAAACTTCCAAGCTAGCGACTTTTGACGGAATCACACTCCCAAGAGCGTGGAATAGCGAGCATTTACGACGCTATTTCACTTAGTTTGTTTCTTTTTCATTCGGTTGTATTTTCTTTCAAATTTTGCTTTAGCATTTGACTTTCCATATATGTAATAAGACAGATTATCTCATTCCTTTCCATTTAGGAAATAAAGTTTTGAACTTCCTCTATATTTATGTTTGTTGTAGCATTATGTATTAGTTACATTGTGAAACTAATTGATGTCGATATGTTCTAATAGGTTGCTAAAATGTGGAATTAATCATTTAAGCTAGTTCCCAATGGAACTAAAGAAGATGAGCATGGTATAACCATTCATTTGATAACTCTCATTCATAATCCGATGGGTAGGTACATAATGAGTAATGGATGTGACTCAACCATTTGACGATCGAATATATCCCACCAAATGATAGGACTAAAATAAAATAAGAGCAATCGTGACATGATCAATCGCTCGCTAAATCAAACACCGTACTTTGGGGGGCAAATCAATCAATTCAGGAAAGTACGATCCGACTGCTCTTCGAAATAACTCTAAGTCCCCAGAGTGCAGACTAGAGTATAAACATAAATCGGGTGTGAATCGACCACCCGCAAACTAACTCTAAGTCCACAGAGTGCGGAATAGAGTATAAACATAAATCGAGTATGAATTGACCACTCGCGAGCTAACTTTAAGGCCTCAAAGTGCAGGCTAGAGCAAAAACATAAATCGAGCGTGAATCGATCACCCGCCTAACCAATTCTTATCCTCAGGGAGTGGATATGAGTATAGATAAATAGATGAGTGTGGTTTGATCACCCATTATTCCATAAACTCCATCCTAAAACTGGCAGGAGTATAAACTCCCAAAGGATGAAGTTCGACCATCCACTATCTTATTCCCATAACCTAAGACCTAGGGCAGGAGTATAATTGCTCAAATCGCCGAATTTGATGGCATAACACTAAGGCTCGGGACCAGTGTTTGATGCGACTCAAGGCCATGACCATGTGGATACCTTGGGATAGAATTAGTTGATTGTTATCAGAATTTAGCGAACAATGAATTACAAGTATATTGAATGGAAAGTAATAGTTCAGCTACTTAAATAACAGTTCACATGAGAGCTCAACAGAAAACAAAAACTTTTATTTACATGATAAGCTTCAAAATTATGGTACAAGTTTATTCAAAAAACCAGGGGTTGTACCCGTACAACCACGACTAATAAAAAAACAATTGTGCAAACTATGTACATACCAAGCCGAAGCAACGACTATTTCTATTGTCTTCTATCTTTTTTAGATTTCTCAGGAGTGGAGCAATCTAAACTTCCAATTGTTTTCTTCCTTAATCCTTTACCGCCTTTAGCCGGAGAGCGTTCAAAGCGTGGAGGGAGTTCTATGAGAATCCACCCACCGGGTGGAATGACATGTAGTGGGATGAGGTGTGGATCATTAGTGTCCACCTCGGAGGGCTCAGCTTTGGATTTTCTCTTCATCAAATCCTCCTTCTTAATGCGCTCCTTCAAGCTAATCTCATCAGTATGTTCAGAGGTGCCGGTAACCACAACATCATAAGATTCATCCACCGACAGTGGATCTTCAGCCTTATCATTGTCGAGTGCTCTGATGACTTGAGCATTGGGCCTTGGAACATAGGTGGCTACCGATCTCTGTTGATGTCGCTTATTGCTCAATGGCGGCATCACTTTTATGAGTTTAGCTAGGACCTAGAAGACCTGTAGATTGTCAAATCAAGGAGATAAGCCTAAAACCATTGGGCATGAAATATGAATCCTCTCGAATAGTAGAGAGTAAAATGGAATACTTGCATCCGACTGGATCTCAGTTGTTGCTGGAATGCCCTTTTCTAGAATAGGGGTCAGCATTTTAGATTGGTAACCAGGTTTATCAAGATCATAGCTCAAATCTTACCCCAGGCCAAAAGAAACTGACACTCCAGCCGCTTGGAAAGAAGAGGGATCCTTAGGATCAGATTTCGACGATTCAGTAATATTTTTCCCTTTAATACAAGGCGCTAAAATGTTGAAATATTGAAGTCTCGTGGCGGTAAGGTCTAGGGGTTCATTTCCATGAAGGATCTCCCGCACAAATTTCTCTTCGTCTAGCTCGGCTACACCCAACTTCCTCTTTTTCATCTCATCAGTATACTTCCAGGCTTTGGCGAGTGACTCAAGATAACCTTTGCCAAGAAAGCTCAAGTCATGGTAGATAAGGACTTTAGCATTGTATTCAATGAAGAGGATCAAACATGTCTTTAATTTCATTCTGATCGGACTCTTTAACATCTTTCACCTGGGCTTCAATTTGTTCTATCATCTCCTTACGGCCTGCCTCTCTTGCCTCTTCTCTACGGGCTTCTATTTTAGTAAGTTGCTCTTCAAGTTTGATTTTTATACTTATGGCATCAATAGCCTCCTCACAATACCTCTATGATTCCTCCTAAGCCTCGATCTTCTCTTCCCTTTCTTTCCTCAAAGTCTCTTCAAGCTACTCAATGCGGTGGGCCAAGATATCTTTCTCATTTTGCAAGGAATCCTTTTCCGGAGCGAGTGAGCTGCTGTGATTGAGGCAACATCTAGTTCCTTCTTATGGGCAGCTTCCAAACGGTTCACTGCCTCAGACGTTTCTCTAACATTTTTTTCTGCCTTAATTAGTTTTGTTGTCAACTCCGATATCTCATTATCTTGGTGCTTGATTATTGTTACGACCTTGATTTCTATGACAACAACTATACAAGCTATTGAAGTCAATATACATCGGTATATATATCATTCTTATGCTGGTAGACTTCTGCGTCCAAGACTTGAATACCGACATAATGGTAATTATACTAGTACATTATGTTAAGCTTGTAAATAGATGATATGTGTAATCTCCTTGAGTAATCTTTACAAACACTTTCTCATACAAACTATTTTTAAAATAAAATAACAGACTGTACATGTGTCAGACGTCTGGCATATATGCTCAGACGTTTAGCAACATGTTTTGGTTGTAAATTCTGTAACAAACCAGACGTCTCGCATATACGCTCAAATGTATGTTGATTTGTTCTGCTTTAAAATTCTTAACAGACTAGACGTCTGGCATAAATGGCTAGACGTCTGAACAGGGCAACGACCATTTTCTTCTAAAAGAAATCTTCTTCAAACAAAGGGTTGCATCCCGTTATTTTGATCATGACTGCTTCTTCTCAAGCATTATGACTCTTAGACTGAAAAAGAATGAACCAAAATTCACTACTCTTCAAACAAACTCTTCACCATCTATAAATAAATGTGAAATTGAAAGTTAGGATTGAACTTGCTATTCTGAACTTTCTTTCTTTATTTTCTAATATTTCTATGATTTACAAAAGCACACAAAAATACACTATTATCTCTTCCTTATATCAAAGCTTAAACTACTAACTACTCAAGGAGATTATAGGAAGAAGTTGTACTTATAGTCAAAATCAGTGTTGCATAGAACACACATTTGTCAAAGAAATATTCTTGTAAAAGCCTATTACTTTGGGCAAAGTGAGGGCAATTGGTTAGTGAAATTCTGAAGAGGAGCTTCGGGACTGGACGAAGGATGGGAGGTCCGAACCAGTATAAAATTCCTGGTGTGATTACTTTTAATTTTTACCTACTTTATTATTCTTTGTTATTCATACTATCATACACCCACTTTTCATATATTATATACATATACGATCCACGTAGACTTTCAATTGGTATCGGAGCAAGGTTTGATCAAAGTACAGTAACACATATTTGAATCACTTTAATATGTCAAGTATTTTTCAAGAAGGCCAATCCACAGCACATCCACACTTTTTAATGGTTCTAATTATGCATATTGGTCAACACGTATGAGAATTTTTATGAAAGCAAATGGATTAGAAATTTGGTTAGCCACTCAAAATAAATATGAAGCCCCTGACACTGCTATGAACACATGGAATGATGCACAAAAACCCGCAGCTTCTAATAATGCCAAAGCTATTATTGTTTTATTTTGTTCATTAGATAAGAATGAATTTTCATGTGTCATGTTATGTAACACTGCATATGATACTTGGCGTACCTTACAAGTTACACACGAAGGCATGAATAAAGTTAAGCAAACTAAAATTTTAATTTTACAAAATCAATTTTCATCATTTAAATAAAACAAAATGAATCAATAGTGGACATGTACTCTAGATTTCAAACTATTCAACACGATTTAATGGCACTAGGAGTTAAATTCACAAATTTTGATTTAGTATCTAGAATACTCAATTCTTTTACTCCAGAGCGGGAAAGAAAAGTATTAGTTATCGAAGAAGCTAATGACCTCTAAATGCTCTTAGTTGAAGAATTGATAGAAAATTTAATGTCCTATGAAGCTAATCTGCAGGGAAGAAAAGAACAAAATTCGGAGAAGAAAAACATAGCATTTCCAGCAACAAATAAAGACACCGACTTAGACGAAGAAGAAATTTTATTTATTGCCAAAAACTACAACAATTCAACAAGTTTAGGAAAATGACTAGATTTCAAAACAGAGGAAAATCAAGCTCAACAAATTAAATGTCAATCAAATGCTATGAATGTGATCAATTTGAACATCTGAAGAAAGATTGTACCAAGCTCCACAGTGATAAAAAGAAGAACAAATTTGAGAAATTCAAAAAGAAGAAAGCTTTCAAAGTAATATGGGATGACTTGAATTCTTCATCGTCATCAAATAGTGACAGCGATAGTGACGGAGAACAAGCTAATGTATGTTTTATGGCACAAACTGATGAGGCATGTCTCGAACTTAGCTATGATGAATTATTATAGCTTAGCATGGAATTAGATGATAAATTTAGACAAATTTAAAAATCGAATAAAGAACACATAGCCAAAATAAACCAATTAGAACTTGAAATAGGAATGTTAAAAGATGAAAAAAATTATTTTAGAAGAGGAACTAGAATTATCTCAAGGAAAAAATAAAAGTAGTTTAGTTGAATATGAGACTATATCTATTGATTTTGGAAAAGTTAAACTAGAAAAGGATAACTTGTTAAAAGAAAAGATTAACTTGAAAAGTAATAAAAACATTGAAAATTTTAAATTAAAAGAAAAATTAGATAAAATTAAAAAAAAAAGTTTCAAATTTTAATAAAGGAAAACAAGATTTGGAAAATCTTATCAAACTTCAAAACCTTTAGGTAATATAAATGGAATAGGATTTAGAAATATTCCTAAACAAAAAGGGAATGGTATTAAGAAGAATAGTTTTATTTATCGAAATTCTAAAAGATCACAAAAGTCTAATACGAATACCAAAAACATAATAATTTGGATTTCTAAGGCAAATGATAATTTGATTAGACAAAACATATTAATAATTTTCTAGATAATGTAGTCTACAATAAAAACTATGTTCATAAAGGTACCAAACCTTCTTGGATGTGGCTAACTTCTCTTCATAACATCTAGGACCCTAACAAAGTATACGGGTACCAATTAAATCATTTTTATCTTGTAGGTACCCAAAATAAAAAATAAGAAGAAATGAATACTTGATAGTGGCTGCTCCAAGCATATGGCTGAAAATGCAAAAAATGCTATCAAATATAACATACATCGATGGTGGAATGGTAACTTTTGGAGATAACTCAAAAGGATACGTCGTTGGCATCGGGGAAGTCATTAACTCTGGTATTTCTATCTCTCCTATTATTACAAATGTTTTGTTAGTAGAAAATTTAAAACACAACCTACTTAGCATTAGTCAATTATGCGATAAAGGTTTTCAAATTAATTTCGAAAAAGATAGATGTAATATTTTCGACAATAACAAACAACTTATCTTGGGTTTTAGAAACAAAATATTTATGTCTTAAATATTAATATAAATCGAAATTCAAACTTATCCTTAACCGCCAAATATAACCATCCATGGTTGTGGCGTAAACGATTCTGTCATGTTAATTTGGAATATATTATTAAATTAGCAAAATATGATCTAGTTAGAGGTTTACCTAAAATAAATTAAAAAATAGAAAATTTATGTGACGCTTGTCAAATCGGTAAACTAAAGAAAAGCTCTTTTAAATCTAAAAATAATATTTCTACAAAACAACCATTAGAATTATTACATTTGAATTTATTTGGTCCAGCTCAATGACGATCTATAAATCACAACAAAATGGTGTAGCAAAAAAAAATCGCACGTTACAAGAATGTGCATAAACGCTATTAAATAGTAGTGATTTGCCAAAATATTTTTGGGCTGAAGCTATTGCTACGACTTGTTATGTTTTGAATCAAGTAACCATACGACATATGACTAAATATACTTGCTTCTAAATGTTTTTTGGAAGAAAACCTAAAGTATTATACTTTAAAACTTTCGGATCAAAATGTTTTATATTAAATACAAAAGATAATTTAGGAAAATTCGACCCGAAGGCCGATGAAGGAATCTTTATTGGATATTCGGATCATAGTAGGGCATATAGAATTTTTAATAAACGTACTAACACAATTGAAGAAAGTTATATATTCCATAGGATGAAAATTTTCTTAACAATCATACTAATGACGATGAAGAAATTATTCCTATAACAAATACAACAAACTCATCTAATAATGAGACAAATGCACAAAATAATACTCTAGTATCACCTCTAGAATTCTAAAAGATCATCCAAAAAATAATATCATTGGGGATCTTAATTCTAGAGTAACTAGAAATCAACTTAACCAAATAAGTTATTTGCATTTGTGTTAAATTTTGAACCAAAGAATTATAAAGAAGTTTCACACGATGATTTTTGAATAATACCCATGCAAGAAGAATTAAATCAATTTGAACATAATAATGTTTGGGAATTAGTACCATGACCATAAAATCAATCAGTTATTGGAACAAAATAGGTATTTAAAAACAAAGCAGATAAAAACGGAAATATAGTTAGGAATAAAGCACGTTTAGTCGCTTAAGGTTATAATCAATAAGAAGGTATCGACTATGATGAAACTTTTGCTCCAATAGCAAGACTCGAAGGCATACGTACATTACATGCTTTTGCAAATCATCACAATTTTAAATTATTTCAAATGGACATCAAAAGTTCTTTTTTAAATGGTTAACGTATATGTTGAACAACCTCCATTATTTGTTCACGAAAAATATCCCGATCATGTTTTTAAATTGCACAAAGCCCTATATGGTTTAAAGCAAGACCCCCATGCCTGGTACGAATGCCTTAAGAATCATTTAATTGCATCTGGTTTTCAAATTGGTAAAATAGATATGACCTTATTTATTAAACGAGAAAATAATGACATCTTAGTTGTACAAATTTACATAGACGATATTATTATTGGTTCAACTAATGAAAATCTTTGTACTCAATTTTCAAATATTATGAAAAGTGAATTTGAAAAGTTTCACATGGGTGAATTAATTTTTTTCTTCTAGGTTTGCAAATAAAACAACTTGAAAATGGTATTTTTATTCATCAAAAAAAAAATTGTAACGATTTATTACCTCGTTTTGGAATGGACAAAACTTCGAGCAAACCAACACCAATGAGTACTAGTGTTCACTTAGAAAAGGATGATAATGGAAAAGATTTTGATGAGAAATTATATCGTAGTATGACTAGCTCCTTACTATATTTGACGACTAGTCGACCTGACATTATGGTGAGCGTATGTCTTTGTGCCCGATTTCAAGCAAAACCAAAGGAGTCTCTCAAACAAACTGTTAAACGTATCTTACGATATTTATCTAGTACTAGAGATTACGATTTATTTTACCCTAAGGGATCATTGTTTGAACTTGTTTCATATAGCTATGTAGATTTCGGTGGATGTAAAACAGATCGTAAGAGTACTAGCGGAATGTGTCATTTTATCAGACAACCGTTGGTTTCACGGTTTAGCAAAAAGCAAAAATGTGTCTCTTTATCCACTTACGAAGCTGAATATATTTCAGCAGCCTTAGTATACGCACAAGTGATATAAATGCAACAAAAGCTTAAGGATTTCGGAAAAGTTATCGATAAATCACCAATATATTGCGATAATACAAGTGCAATAAATTTATTGAAAAACCCTGTAAATCACTCACGTACCAAACACATAGATATACGACATCACTTTTTACGCGACAATGTAGAAAAAAGAATTATTTCGTTAGAATACGTAAATACTGAGAACCAAATAGCAGATATATTCACAAAACCACTAAATGAACGAACATTTGTTAAACTACGACGCGATTTAGGAATATTTCTCTTAATGAACTTATCAACTAATACTAAACTAGAAGAGAACTAGGAATATGTTCCTTATCTGAACTATAAGAAACATGAATAAATTTTTTAGAATTTACTTTCTACCTCTCAAAATTTATCGCTCTAACGACCCAGAATTTTCGAACCCGAAAATTCCAGATAGTTATGAAAAAGAAGAAAGAGATAGAAGAAGAAGAACAGAAACAACAACAACTCACCTCCGCAGCGGATAAAATATAATAATAAATATATCAGTTTACAAAAGAATACTATATTTGTCAATTACATTTAATATACATCAGAGTTTCACATATATACAGTCACTGAATATACACTATTATCATGTCTCGGATTAACAATAATATAAGTACAGCGGAAAAAAACTATACGCTCCTGCCATCCAGCTCGCCTCCTGAGCTCCAGTACGTCCCTACCTGAAAATCTGTAATAGCCGGTCTGACCCGAGCATTACATCGAAGTAACACCCGGGTCAGGCTGGAAACCAGCGTGAGTAAACCCATCCAACAAGTAATACAAAAGTTACGACTCATACAAACCCGGGGTACGTATATCAATTTACAATTTCATAGGTTGCTATAGGCATCACTTAATTCACAAAGCAATTAAGTGCCATAACTTAGATTATATGGTCCAATTTCACTTAAATCATTCCATTACACCCTCTTGATTTCACGTATCAATTTGTAAAGAATCGAAGTGGTTTCAGGTATTAACTAATATCGAACCCCGGTCTCTTTGAATTCAGTTCATCGTAACACAAATTATTCAAGTGAAATGCAATTCAACTTTAAATAAAAGATGTCACCTTTACTCAGCAATTCATCCTTCATAAATAACCACATTATCGATGCCCACCCAAGCACATCATATCACGAACCATTTCATATCAGGGGTATCAATCAATTCTGGGCATATAATCACTTATCATACATAAGCAAGATCATCAATCACACCATCTCGAATAAATCTAATTAACCATAATTGAATTAAATCAATTACCTTTAAGTCTTGCTTATTAATTACAACCCAATTGATTTACCATCCCATAATCATTCACCTTTAATTACATTAAGATTATCATCATTATCTAATTACTTCCATTAAGTAATTATACTTAATCACATTTCATGAACGATTATTCTTAATTAATTGCATTCATTAATTAACCCAAATTACTTATAAACAGTAATTACTCTTTTGTAGTTACTTACTTAAGTAATTAACCTCTTACTTAATTATTAATCCCTTTTGATTAATTACTCCAAGTGATTTATTCTTAATTACCTATACTAAGTAATTACTCTTTTATTTCTTCCCATTAAATAATTCCTTTTAATTTATTACATCCTGTAAATATGAATTGCTTCACTTAAATCTCGTCAAGTATTTATATTTAATTAAATCTCAAAGAGTTTACCTTTAATTAATTTACAAATTAGTTTCAATCGAGTAATCCATCCCTTAATTACTCTTAAACCCAATTAATAAATCTTAATTGTAGATTATTTATTCTTTAACCATTAATTTATAAATATTAATTATTGATTAACACAACTTAATTACCAATTAAGTATTCCTTAGTTACCAGCTAATTAATCATTAGTCATTAATTAATTAAATTACCTAATTACTTAACTACTAATCATTCGTTAATTAACCTTAAGTAGTTGATTACAAATTTATCTATCAATTAATCATTAATTAATCCAACTCTAATTACAATTATAATTTAATTATTCTTAATTACTTTCTAAAATGATTAATTAATATTAAATATTCAATTTAATTAAAATTAATTATTTACATTTTAAAGAAAACTTCTTTGAACTTTGAAAATAAATTTTATTACTAACCACAAACTTAATTGTTAATTAACTTTATATTTAACTAAAATAATTAACTTGTATAAGGTTTTAACTTAACTTGTCAAACACTTCTTAAGCTTTCAATGCTTAACAATTGTAGAAACCAAATTTACTTAACTTCATTTTTTCCCCTTTTTTTTTAATACTTCAGTTTGAAGAAAAACCCGAGACCTCCCCTGCTAAACTTCGAGTATCACTTCGAGTTACCACATAGTTTCACTCGGGTCACTCTCGTTTCCTCTCACACTCTCCTTCTTCTCCCCTTTTTATTTTATTTCCAGTAAGTATAAATTAACTTAAGTATAGACTAAACCACCAGGTAACTATCTCACGCTCTCGTCCCCCAAACTCGAAGCAACCACCCAGCAAACTCGAGGAACAACTCGAGACCGAATCCTTATCAACGACACTGACACTGTCATCATGCCGTACACGTGCACGGCAGCACCACCTAGCTCCGACGAACACCAACGCCTCAGGCACATAACAAATCACTCACACACTCGAAATCCAGGTTCGAATTGCCTATAGAAATTTCGAATCGAAATACAACAGTTCGGTCGAAATGCAAAACTCAATCCAATCAACATGATCACCTCGCCACCGTCCCTCACTCCACCGGAGATGCCTAAAGTTCAACCACACCACGACAACACGAGAGGCTTCCACCCTCCAGAACCTCATTGCACTCGATCATGTGTAGGCGACGAACTCATCTCGTTACTGACATGCTCAAAAACTTGAAATGAAACCCTAAACTCCATTCAAATCGAAAATTCTGGCATTCGAAAATTTTTCAAGTATTTTTCCTGTGTTCGTGGATCATCAAGCTAGCTATACAACAAATTCCAGCAGCTAAAATTTGTTAATTCAACAGAAATCGATGAAATTGCATTTTGAGTTCATATAAGAACTGAACCATTTATACTCACCTAAAAATCATCGTTCTTGTTTTAAAAATCTTTCCTTTGTGTACTTAATCAAGATATGAAATCAAATTCAAAGCTTAAAAAATTCGAATTTTATCACATGATTACCTTCCCTGTAAACTTGAATGTCCAGCACCTATAACACACTGTAACTCCTCAAACAAAATCTCAAACCATGTCTTTGGTTCAAACAAACTTATTTAATTTAAATTCCTAAGTTTAAATTATTTATATGAAGAAGTATTTAAGGTTTTCTCTGATTCCTTTACTCAATGGCTTGAAATGTTGAAGAACATATCAGAGTATAACTTCCAGTAAACAGCAAAGCAACACAGAATTTCATATTTACTAAATGTAGCAAGCACAAGATTTCCATAAATCAATTATCAAGATTTAATCTTCGAGATGGTGTGTTTACTCACCTGCAAAATTTCTGAACAAAGAACACTTCTTGTTTTCCTTTTTCAAATCTGAAATATGAAACTGTCTTGAATCTGTTTTTAGTTCTTGAATGTTTTTAGTTTGCATTAAATTTCAGTTTGCTTGTAAAGGCCCGCAAATCCATACCACTTTGAGCTGACAAAAACAACCACACTTCAGCCCAAAATGACAAAAAAGTACGAGTCTTTGGGTAAAAGAAGAAAGAAGTAGAAGAAGAAGAAAAGAAAACAACATCAGAATCTCACATCGCAGCGGAATAAAATATAATATATAGAATACAGCTTTTAAATACAAAGAAATCTGTACTGTATACATATACATACATACCATATCAGAGTACATCAATCAATCATCCATGTCCATACACAGCGGAAATAATAGACAAATACGGAAATACGCTCTGTCATCCAGCTCGTCTCCTGAGCTCCTTAGCTTTTAACCAGATCCTGTTTAACTCGGTCTAACCCGACCATCATATAAAACAACACCTGAGTCAGTCTGGAATACCAGCGTGAGAAAATCACACTCAATTGGATTATTAAAGTTTCAAAAATCCTTTGAAACAAAAGCTTCTCGTAAGACCACGCCACAAATAAACATGTCGGTTTTTTACCTTACGATAGCTAAAACAATTTTTATTAAAGTTCTCTGATATTATTATAGTGTCTATAGAAAGTAAAATAGAATCTAGTTGAAATGGGGGCATCTCATGTTTCAGTAATAGTTGGGCACAATCAAAACCGTACAGGCGCTTATTGGAGATTGGATTCCATACAATGGCAGGGCTACTGGGGTACCGCCCGTCACAGTACCTGGTCTAGATCAGAGTACCGAGGAGCCACCCTAACTCCCCTGCAACACAAGACCGGAACCATTCCTTACTGAACAGTCCCAAGCAAGATCACCCCGCAGTTGGCGCGACCAACCGCCCACTAAGCCAAAATAAAAGGGACATCTAGACAGGGAAAACCTTACTCTCCAGTGAGGGCTACCCACGAAGTCTTGCTGCACCTCCCCTGTTTTAGCCATTCCTGGTTGATGAGGCTTGAGGCTAAGCGCTACCTTTTAAGAACGAGTCCCACTTAGAATGCTCATCGTCCACCTGACGATGTTCTGGAAGCATTCAATCCATACAAGTTGCCCTGGGTCTGGACAAACCGAATCACCGTCTTCAACTCTTCACGGTCTTCATTCGTTATCGTTCAAACCGGATCGAAGTGGTTTTCGGATAATAAAATCCGATCTCGGACTCTTCGAAACGATCAGCGCATTGTCCAATATTGATAGTCGGTTATTTAACTATCAATTCATCATACACAAGAAACCATCAAATAATTTCCACAAATCATTTATCTCAAATATCATTCAGATATTATTCCCATTTTAACCCATTTGAATCAAATTTCACAGTCCTTTCATTTCCGTGAAATCACTTATCTGATTTCTCATACACACTCAATTTGATTTAACCTTTGAAAATATTTCTTATTTCCTCATTCCTTTCTTGAAAATCAATTTATACTTTACTTATAAATTTTCAAACTCAATTCCTTCACTTAATAAGATTTCGCCTAAATCTTATCTTATTGAATAACTCACTTATCATCACAAGAGGATTATTAATTGGATTTTAAAAGCATTTGAAAACATTCAGATTTATAAAATAAGAAGTATATTTTATACAATTTACGGTTTAAAAGAAATATTTAACATAAAAACTAGAGTTCATGTCCAGTTAATGATAAATTGTAAAACTGGTTTTAGAAAATTAAAGTTTATTATAAATATTTGCCTATCCTTTGGAAATAACTAATTCGAAACATTTTAAATTCGAGAAATAGTTTACAAAAATTTATAGTGTAGTAATTTAAATACTCCTTTATAAAATAAGTTTATAATTTTAGAAAAACCAATATCCATCTATAATGCCTCTTGTCCACATTGACCTTTTTTCTTTCGGAAATATTCTACTATTTCCATTTCAAACAAATTTATAACCCAATATAAGTTCACCTTGACTTATCCTTACCAATATACACTGGTATTTTCCTATCTCGTTTATAAACACCATTTATGAATTTATAAAATCTCTTTGAGTTCACTTTATTTATAAAAATAGTTTTATTTAAGAATTCCACCTTAATAATTTATTTCTTTTATATAAAATTTCATATTGCTCTTTAATTAAATTCCATTCATTACTTAATAAAATTCTTTTTTATTTCTTAATAAAAATCCCTTATCTGTACTTCTTAACAACATTTCCTTTTTATTCTTAAATAAAACTTTACTTGTTGATTACAATAATTCTTCCAGTGTTTAATATATTAAATTTTTCCCAAAAACTCAACTTTAACCAATTTCAGTTTATAAGATGCTTTTATTTCTTTTTCTTCATTCTCAAGCTGAAGTTTCAAATTTCAATAATATTTCCTATTTGAGTTTTATTAACTTCTTTGAATTAATTTATCAATAGCAGTAAAATTTCAAATTTCAGCTTCTTTGTTATTCAACAGTTAATAATTCAATTTATATACAAGGCCACCCATCCCAATTTATCATCTTGTCACAGAACAACATATATATGAGATAAAATAAATATTTTTAAGGAATCCTGTTGGATCCCTCCAACCTGTTTCCCTGCATCCATAGATGTTTGCACAAATAAAATACCAATTCCACTTCAATGGGTGGAATACTGTAGTATATGGGATTCATATATTATCATCCGCTATTATGCGGCATATAGGGTCTATTTAATTATTCAGTAATTTCAACCATCATTCAAGCAATTCAACAATAAATTTAAATTCAACAATTTAAATTTAAAATCAACTGAGTGAGATTGACTCACCTTTGATTTTGGGTTTGCCAAACCGATCCAATCCTGACTCATTTTCATATTTTTGACCTTGAATAACAATTGCATGGATTTTATTAATATTCGAACAATCGAATAATTATTTATCGTTTAAATAAATTTATTCTTTAACTCTGATAGTTTAATTTTTAACTAATGGTTTATTTCAACAAATAATTAAATTTTACACGAACTCTCCTTTATAAAAATCTTTTAGTGACTAAAATAATTAAACTAGTTAATTAAACAGGTTAATCATTATAATTCATTATTTTAAAATTAACTAGCAATATTTAATGTAGAGATGCACTTTTATTTTAGTTTCTTCTTTGTAGCTACTTATACCAAAATGACTTATATTTATTTTAAAAATCTAAACTTTATAAAAAAAAAATTTCAAAGTCCTATATATATAAAATTTCTATTTTGCCTAAATATATAATTTAAAGAAAATAAATTTACCTTCATAACCTATATTTAAATTTAAAACTGAAAAGATTTTAACTATACTATAAAAATTACCTTCCTTCATATATATATATATATATATATATATATATCAGATATTTAAACTTTTCCTCACTGTATATTTACTTATATTTATAAAAATAAATACACATATTTGCCATACTGTGATTTGATTTTTTTTTCTTTTCTAGTTTACATATACCTATGTTTATAAATCAAGCTTAAAATAAAAAAAGAATACCTTATAGAACAGACCCACAACCTGAGCACATCCCCAAAACTCGCGAGCAACCCTCAATCGAACGAGGCTTCAACGACGCTTCCAACTTCGTCCTCCACCATTCGAGCCACATGCCATCGCGCGAACATCCACGGCCTTCACCAAGACGCCGCGCAGCCCCACAGCAATGGCGCGACCATAGAGAACTTCACAACGCCCAGGTTGCCTCCCATCGCCGCACGACCCATCGATTTGCCTTGCCCACGAAGCCTTGTCCTCGCGCATGCGCGATCCACTCGCGACGGTGATGCTCCAGATCTCGCCGCGCCCCTCCTTTTTTTTTAACAACGAGGTCGTCGAATTCGAACTTTGAGGGAGAGAATAGAGGAACGAAGGAAGACTTCGTTTGAGAAAATAGAAGAATAGTGGGTTACGCGATTAAAAGAAAGGAAAGGCAGCCATTAATTTGATTTTAGCTTTCTGATCGGAGGGAGAAACAAGAAGCGTCGTGATTTTAAAAAAAAGAAGCGTATACAAGAAGACGAACAATAGGGTTAGTGTGTTGAGGAAGCTACGCTAATTATTTTATTTTAAACTTTATATTTAAATCTTCTCGAATTTCAATTAAATTATAGCACGCTTGCTTATCGTACAATTACACTGCAGCTCCGAAAATTACGAAATTTGAAATCCGGTAATAATTCAATATCACGGATCCAACGGCACAAGTTTTGTTGAAATCCGAGACTGGGCCTCGGAAGGCTATTTTTAAATGTCAATTTACACGGTGCAAATTTAAAATTGAACAAATGGCTGTTAAATTTAATTTTAATCCAACTATTACATCCAGTGTTATCAATATAAAGTTTATAAGCCGTTGAAATATTTTTAACAAGCTTACAACTCTAGATTTTAAATTTTACCCAATATCCAATTATTACTTTAATAATTAATTTATTCTATAGAGTTTTAAATTCTGAATTCATTCTATCATATAAAACCAAACTGTTCATATTATAATCAAATTAGAGTTCAAATTAAATATTTAAATCCAATTTAAATATTGCAAATTAGCCGTCAAAAATCTGGGTCGTTACATTCCTCCCCCCTTAAAAGAATTTCGTCCCCGAAATTACTAGTTAGGAAGAATGGTCCAATACCCGTTACTATTTTTTTCAAAATCAACAATTCAACATCCTACCAAACTATTTTTTTAATAAAAGTCGTATTACCCTTCTTAATAACTTTCCAAACTTTTCCCTAGTTCCAAACTATACTATTTGTTTAACCATTCAAGTTTCACTTTAAAACCAAATTTTGAATTATCATAATTTTCTCAAAATTTATAACTCCCTAAATTCCCGAAAATTTTTGCCAGTGTCTCCTTTGCGCGGCTAGCTCGGTACAACTACAAAATGGCTCTACGGCCTCCCAAATCTCGAAAGAAAACAAAATGCCAAGTGGCTCGATCAAAATGCCAATCAATTTCATATAGAAATTTAAACACATACCTTTTTGTCGGGCATTTCTAATTTATCTTCTGAAATCAAAATCAATTCTCTTTACCTTTATATTACCTGCATATCTTACACAGCAATATGTCCGATCACAATATTCAAAACAATTATCGACTTTCTTACAAATGTCAATATATATTCATTCAAATATTATTTTAGATTATATTTGAAATATCAATTTCCGATTTAGAATGCATCATTCCTTACTTAAGTTGGTATAAGCATTTATGTGTTTCTTATATTTATTTCCATCTTACTACTTTAGTTTGTATTTATTCCTATTCAAGATGATTCTTCCATTTCCATATGAATTCAATTTATTTTTAATTCTGAATATTTAAATTCTATTTTTCATTTATATCAAATTCATGTCATTATTTGAAATTAGTTTCATTCACTAATTTATTTCAATTTTCAATTTGAAAACGTTTATCGTTAACAAAATTTTCTAAAATTTACAAAAATTTCTAACTCCCAAAATTTCTGATAATTTTTGGCACAGTCTCCTTTGTACGGAGGAGCTTTTGCAATTTGACAATAGATATAAATATATATACATCGACCCACACGGTCGGAAAAACCAAAAACAGTTCATATTTCCTAGTTTGTATTGCGTAGGCGTACCTTATTTAGCATTTTAAGCAACCGGCGAATTTTATTTTAGCATTTACGTGCCCAAAATCCTGCTATACAGTCTCTTGGTACCTGTACTTACTTAATTTAAACATATAAGTATCATATTTATGAAATTTACAACATTTCATTCATTTAAGCAGCTACAACACAATTATAACATAAGAAATGCATTCAATACAACTTACATAAGCAAGTTACAGGGTTTTCAACCTAATTCAATTGGCTTCTAGACCAATTCATATACCATTTGCATTTAACACAAGTGAGTTTCAACTCATTTACTTAGCTCTAATTTCATTTTCAAGTCCAGTCAAACCCATTTCAGTTTACTTGATTTCAAAATCAGTTCTGCTACTTATCAATTCAAAGTCATATTCTATAAACAATATATACAAGTAGTTTGCATAAACAATTGATAAGGTTCCAATTAAATCCAATTGCTTTTTCTCAATTTATAACATCATATCCGATTCAGAATGATTTTCAATATCATTCTTTTATATTCAATTTATTTTTAATTTAATCTATTTTATATTCATGCCAATTGATGAAAAACAAGTTTATTTACTCCTATCATTCCATAGAACAATAATTATTTCCATGCAAGTTCGACAATATCCATTCAAACAACAGTTTCTTTAGTTTTATAATCATTTTTAAAATTGATTCCCACTCAATTCATATTTAAATCCGTTCCATTCCAATTTCTTTAAAATCCATATATTTGCATTTACTTTATTTTTTTTATATTGAGTTTTATTCAAACCCATTTTGTAAAGCTTGACAACTTCCATGCTTATGATTAATAACCATTTTCCCAAATTTATACAAGTCATGCTTCATTCAATTTTATATTTAAGTCAATTCACTTTAAATCATCTAAATTTCATAACTTAAGTCATTTCATTTGCCCATAAATTCTTTTTCAATTTAATTTGATTCGATTTAAATCTAATCTCTTTCATTTACTACTTAGCTCAGTTAATTTATTTACTCAATTCATTTAAAAATTTCAATTTTCATGTTCGATTCATTCTCGAACTTATTTAATTAATTTCAAGACTATCTCCACTTTATTTATATCATTTGGATTTTATTCGCACTTCAAGCCAATTCATTTATAATCCAAGTTTATTAATTCTCAATTCAACTTCTATTTGACCAAATCAAATTTCATTGACATATTCAATTTTGGATTTCTTTTACATTTCTAAAGTTCAAAAAAATTCGATTTTGGCTTATTTATTTCCCTTCAAACTCCAGATCTTACATGTATTAAACAAGCATACATTTTATTCAATCATTTACATTCTTTTGATAAGCCACCGGAGTTTATTTATACAAATTAAATTTTTATGCAACTATTTTTATTCGAATAAAGATTTTATTTCGTTCAACTTGAATTATTCAAGCTTTTATTAAATAAACGTTCACTTTCCTCGAAGCTATGCTTCTATAAAGTTTAATCTTAAGTTAATTTACTTATTTCAGTTTCATGCTTAAATCCATTTCCAATTTATTTGATACTCACCTAGATCAAACTCCATTTATTTTGTTAAGATTAAATCCAAGGCCATATTTATTCCATCCGTACTTGAATTGGATTTTATTTGCAAATTCAAATTATCTCTATGTTAATTCCATTCCACAACAACTTTATTTCATATTTAATTTTCTTACACTTCCAAGTTGAATTTGTATTAATAACTCAGATTTCATTTCCAATTCCATTATTACCTCGCAATCCAACTCCAATTTAAATCTCATTAACCTTTTCAATTAATCAGTTTATTCCAAATTAGTTCACTTCCACTTCCAATTCTACATTGGATTTTTATCTTCAAAAATCATCTTATTATTTTATCTATGTTCAATTTTATTTTATAATTCAAGTTTGGATTTTATTTCATTCTCTAAATATACAAAACAGTTTTATTTTGGCTTATTATTTTACTTCTTCATACTTTTCTCTTATAAGTCACACATTTATATTTTCCTTTCACATTACTACCCATTTGAAGCTTGGATATGTTCACATTTCATTTTAACTTGAGATTGAAAACTCATTTGCAGCTAAAATATTCTTCATCAATGTGTTGCCAATTCCCTTTATAAGCTATCGGAATATATTTATTCCAATTCAATTTCATTTCAACTTACTTTTATTTATTTAAGTAAGAATTTAATTCATTTAACATCATCTATAACTCAACTGAATATTATTTCAATTCGATTTGTTTAACTTAACTTCCGTTAAATCAAGCATCATACCATATTCTTTAATCTACCAATTCTCTTGGATTTAATTAAGAAAGAACTTAATTTCATTTAACATCATCCATATCTCAATTCATTTCATTTCAATCTTAAATTTAAATCCAATGATTAAGCAAAATTTTATTTCTATTAAATTTCCCAGTCCAATTCATTTACATTCTAAATTTTATTTACTTCATATTATTTTTCATCATTTTGTTAAATTCCAAACAATTAAATTTTCAACTTTTTATAATCTCATTTGTCTAAATATTAGCATCCAACATCCAAGTTATATAATAATTCCATGAAATATTTCTTTTTATATCAAAATATATTTGGATGAAATTATTTCATTCACCCACTTCTGAAAAAAAACAATATTGTGTCGAATTGTTCTATTCAAGTGTTTAGAAACCCCTTCGGTACAGTTGTGCAGACTGCACTGACGAAGGTTCATATGCCACTCAATAAATCAATCAACACAGTATAAAACCATTTTATATTCACTAACAAATACGCGCTCATATCTATTAATACGCTCAAACTCATTCTAGAGTACTAATGACTCTATCTCTAATGAGTAATTCCCACCAGAGCCAAGGTTCTCACTTAACCTTTCAGCTCTGATACCAAGTGTAAAGGCCCGCATATCCGTACCACTTTGAGCTGACAAAAACAACCACACTTCAGCCCAAAATGACACAAAAGTATGGGTCTTCGGGTAAAAAAAGAAAGAAGTAGAAGAAGAAGAAAAGAAAACAACATCAGAATCTCACATCGCAGCGGAATAAAATATAATATATAGAATACAGCTTTTAAATGCAAAGAAATCTATACTGTATACATATACATACATACCATATCAGAGTACATCAATCAATTATCCATGTCCATACACAGCGGAAATAATAGACAAATACGGAAATACGCTCTGTCATCCAGCTCATCTCCTGAGCTCCTTAGCTTTTAACCTGATCCTGTTTAACTCGGTCTGACCCGAGCATCATATAAAACAACACCCGAGTCAGTCTGGAATACCAGCATGAGAAAATCACACTCAATTGGATTATTAAAGTTTCAAAAATCCTTTGAAACAAAAGCATCTCGTAAGACCACGCCACAAATAAACATGTCGGGTTTTTACCTTACGATAGTTAAAACAATTTTGATTAAAGTTCTCTGATATTATTATAGTTTCTATAGAAAGTAAAATAGAATCTAGCTGAAAAGCTTGCATCTCACGTTTCAGCAATAGTTGGGCACAATCAAAACCGTACAGGCACTTATTGGAGATTGGATTCCATACAATGGCAGGGCTACTGGGGTACCGCCCGTCACAGTACCTGGTCTAGATCAGAGTACCGAGGAGCCACCCTAACTCCCCTGCAACACAAGACCGGAATCATTCCTTACTGAACAGTCACAAGCAAGATCGCCCCGCAGTTGGCGCGACCAACCGCCCACTAAGCCGAAATAAAAGGGACATCTAGACAGGGGAAACCTTACTCTTCAGTGGGGGCTACCCACGAAGTCTTGCTGCACCTCCCCTGTTTTAGACATTCCTGGTTGATGAGGCTTGAGGCTAAGCGTTACCTTTTAAGAACGAGTCCCACTTAGAATGCTCATCGTCCACCTGACGAGGTTCTGGAAGCATTCAATCCATACAAGTTGCTCTGGGTCTGGGAAAACCGAATCACTGTCTACAACTCTTCACGGTCTTCATTTGTTATCGTTCAAACCTGATCGAAGTGGTTTCCGGATAATTAAATCTGATCCCGGACTCTTTGAAACGATTAGCGCATTGTCCAATATTGATAGTCGGTTATTTAACTATCAATTCATCATACACAAGCAACCATCAAATAATTTCCACAAATCATTTATCTCAAATATCAATCAGGTATTATTTCCATTTTAACCCATTTGAATCAAATTTCACAGTCCTTTCATTTCCATGAAATCACTTATTTGATTTCTCATACACGCTCAATTTGATTTAACCTTTGAAAATATTTCTTATTTCCTCATTCCTTTCTTGAAAATCAATTGATACTTTACTTATAAATTTTCAAACTCAATTCCTTCACTTAATAAGATTTCCCCTAAATCTTATCTTATTGAATAACTCACTTATCATCACAAGAGGATTATTTGTTGGATTTTAAAAGCATTTGAAAACATTCGGATTTATAAAATAAGAAGTATGTTTTATACAATTTACGGTTTAAAAAAAATATTTAACATAAAAACTAGAGTCCATATCCAGTTAATGATAAATTGTAAAATTGGTTTTAGAAAATTAAAGTTTGTTATAAATATTTTCCTATCCTTCGAAAATAACTAATTCGAAACATTTTAAATTCAAGAAATAGTTTACAAAAATTTATATTGTAGTAATTTAAATACTCCTTTATAAAATAAGTTTATAATTTTAGAAAGACCAATATCCATCTATAATGCCTCTTGTCCACATTTACCTTCTTTCTTTCGGAAATATTCTACTATTTCCATTTCAAACAAATTTATAACCCAATATAAGTTCACCTTGACTTATCCTTACCAATATACACTGATATTTTCCTATCTCGTTTATAAACACCATTTATGAATTTATAAAATCTCTTTGAGTTCACTTTATTTATAAAAATAGTTTTATTTAAGAATTCCACCTTAATAATTTATTTCTTTTATATAAATTTTCATATTGCTCTTTAAATAAATTCCATTCATTACTTAATAAAATTCCTTTTTATTTCTTAATAAAAATCCCTTATTTGTAATTCTTAACAACATTTCCTTTTTATTCTTAAATAAAATTTTACTTGTTGATTACAATAATTCTTCCAGTGTTTAATATATTAAATTTTCCCCAAAAACTCAACTTTAACCAATTTCAGTTTATAAGATGCTTTTATTTCTTTTTCTTCATTCTCAAGCTGAAGTTTCAAATTTCAATAATATTTCCTATTTGAGTTTTATTTTACTTCTTTGAATTAATTTATCAATAGCAGTAAAATTTCAAATTTCAGCTTCTTTGTTATTCAACGGTTAATAATTCAATTTATATACAAGGCCACCCATCTCAATTTATCATCTTGTCACAGAACAACATATATATGAGATAAAATAAATATCTTTGAGGAATCCTGTTGGATCCCTCCAACCTGTTTCCCTGCATCCACGGATGTTAGCACAAATAAAATACCTATTCCACTTCAATGGTGGAATATTGCAGTATATGAGATTCATATATTATCATCCGCTATTATGCGGCATATAGGGTCTATTTAATTATTCACTAATTTCAACCATCATTCAAGCAATTCAACAATAAATTTAAATTCAACAATTTAAATTCAAAATCAACTGAGTGAGATTAACTCACCTTTGATTTTGGGCTTGCCAAACCGATCCAATCCTGACTCGTTTCCATATTTTTGACCTTGAATAACAATTGCATGGATTTTATTAATATTCGAACAATCGAATAATTATTTATCGTTTAAATAAATTTATTCTTTAACTCTGATAGTTTAACTTTTAACTAATGGTTTATTTCAACAAATAATTAAATTTTAAATGAACACTCCTATATAAAAATCTTTTAGTGACTAAAATAATTAAACCAGTTAATTAAACAGGTTAATCACTATAATTCATTATTTTAAAATTAATTAGCAATATTTAATGTGGAGATGCACTTTTATTTTAGTTTCTTCTTTGTAGCTACTTATACCAAAATGATTTATATTTATTTTAAAAATCTAAACTTTATAAAAAAAATTCAAAGTCCTATATATATAAAATTTCTGTTTTGCCTAAATATATATTTTAAAGAAAATAAATTTATCTTCATAACCTATATTTCAAATTTAAAACTGAAAAGATTTTAACTATACTATAAAAATTACCTTCCTTCATATATATACATATATATATATATATATATATCAGATTTTTAAACTTTTCCTCACTGTATTACTTATATTTATAAAAATAAATACACATATTTGCCTTACTGTGATTTGATTTTTTTTCTAGTTTACTATACCTATGTTTATAAATCAAGCTTAAAATAAAAAAAAAGAATACCTTATAGAACAGACCCACAAGCTGAGCACATCCCCAAAACTCGCGAGCGACCCTCAATCGAACGAGGCTTCAACGACGCTTCCAACTTTGGCCTCCAACGTTCGAGCCACACGCCATAGTGCGAACATCCACGGCCTTCACCAAGACGTCGCGCTGCCCCTTAGCAACGGCGCGACCGTAGAGAACTTCACAACACCCAGGTCGCCTCCCATTGCCGCGTGACCCGTCGATTTGCCTTGCCCACGAAGCCTTGCCCTCGCGCGTGCGCGATCAACTCGCGACGGTGATGCTTCAGATCTCGTCGCGCCCCTCCTTTTTTTTGTTACAATGAGGTCGTCGAATTCGAACTTTAAGGGAGAGAATAGAGGAACGAAAGAAGACTTCGTTTGAGAAAATAGAAGAATAGTGGGTTATGCGATTAAAAGAAAGGAAAGGCAGCCATTAATTTGATTTTAGCTTTCTGATCGGAGGGAGAAATAAGAAGCATCGTGATTTAAAAAAAAAGAAGCGTATACAAGAAGACGAACAATAGGGTTAGTGTGTTCAGGAAGCTACGCTAATTATTTTATTTTAAACTTTATATTTAAATCTTCTCGAATTTCAATTAAATTATAGCACGCTTGCTTATCGTACAATCACACGGTAGCTCCGAAAATTACGAAATTTGAAATCCGGTAATAATTCAATATTACGGATCCAACGGCACAGGTTTCGTTGAAATCCGAGACTGGGCCTCGAAAGGCTATTTTTAAATGTCAATTTACACGGTGCAAATTTAAAATTGAACAAATGGCTGTTAAATTTAATTTTAATCCATCTATTACATCCAGTGTTATCAATATAAAGTTTATAAGCCGTTGAAATATTTTTAACAAGCTTACAACTCCAGATTTTAAATTTTACCCAATATCCAATTATTACTTTAATAATTAATTTATTCTATAGATTGTTAAATTCTGAATTCATTCTATCATATAAAACCAAACTGTTCATATTATAATCAAATTAGAGTTCAAATTAAATATTTAAATCCAATTTAAATATTGCAAATTAGCCGTCAAAAATCCGGGTCGTTACATTGCTTGCTTCTTCTTTTTTTCTTTCTGAACGAACCAAATGGTTCAGATGTAAATATATATATAAGATAATAGTATGTTTGAGGGTGGTATTATCTGGTCAATGTTCTTCTTCTTTTGATTGATCAAATTTTATTTTCTAGCCTACAATTTTTTTGACTAAAGATATTTTTATGAATGGAGGCTATTTCGGCTGAGGAGATATTAGTAAGTACTTTTGTTTCTTATTTAGTTTACATATCATAATTGTGTTTGCCTGTGTATACATATGTATATTTACAATTTGTTGTATGATGATATTATGTTTGAAAGTATCCACTTGCAGGCAAACACTTAGCTTGTATATACAGGTATCTTGTTTATAAATATTTGTCTTTGTTGACTTCTAGCTTGAGCTTCATATACTGTTTTGCTGATATTTATTCCTTGCACAAAGATTCTTGTTTTATTATCTTTTCTAGCTTGAACAATACATATACATATGTTTGTCTTATTATTTACACACTTGCGCTTATTATCATTTTTTTTATACTTTGTTCTTTACAATTTAAATCTATGTTGTATGCATCCCAAACCTACTTAATTTTGTTTGTATGTTAACTATCAATATTTAAATCATAATCATAAGCTTGTGTACTTATATTTATATTTTATATTGATAGAATTTGATGTTATTTCAAACATTATCATCCATATATTTATACCAAATGTTAATAGGATAAAGCATTTTAATTTAATTATATAAGATCAATTTTTATTGTAAATATTATTAAGAGATTTATTTTTAGTTTACAAATCAAATTTCCCTTTCAAAATACAAATAAATGGCAATTATTTTCAGAAGTCATATTCATTTTAAAATGATCAGTTTACATTTTATTCAATTGGATTAGATTTTATTAAAAAATCCTACTAAAATGCCAGGTCGTCACATTCCTCCCCCCTTTTGAATCTTTTCATCCTCGAAAAGGAACGAAGCCAGATTCATTAAAATATTTAAAATCATATAATTTTTTTTGATCATTTTTTTATACTACTTTAAAAATCTATACATTATTACTAAAATAGTTTTTATACAAATACTTTTATAACTCGATGTTTAGACAAGTCCATCCTTGTTCTCACAAAAATTCAGTCATACGTTGATCAGGCGTAGGACTGAAAATCTATAAGTACTTGGTAAACCCATTTTCAACACCCAGTGAAAATACTTGGAAAATAATTTTATTGAAAATATTGAAAACAGTTTTTGAAAATAGAGGAAATATCTTTGGTGAGAATGCTCCGGAAATCATCACTCACATCCATGGTCGCAGTTACATTCCAGGGTTACGTTGCCGTCACAGCAAAAGTCCATGTAACTGCAGGCTCTCCACGGCCTCTCAATTACGCCATGGATCCCACATAACAGATCACAGTTACATCTAGGGTTCTGTTGCCGTCACAGCAAAAGTCCATGTAACTGCAGGCTCTCAGCGGCCTCTGATTTTCGTTGTCACCTCTCCACTCTTACATAGGTCGCAGTCTGCCGATATAAAATCAAATGCAGACTGTTGGCTCTCAGCGGCACGCACGACTTTCGCTATGTTACACCATAGGTCGCAGTTACATCTTGGGTTACGTTGCCATCGCAGCAAAAGTCCATGTAAACGTTGGCTCTCAGCGGCACACACGACTTTCGCTATGGTATACTCAACTCATAATCCTCAGGAACTAGTTTTGTCCGGACTCCTTACAGGATCAATTTTAGAACCCCCCTTGGGGCTCAAGGCAGTACCATCCGGTGGCACTCCTGAGAAGTTCATTTCAAAGGGAGCACCCTTTTCCCCAGAGCCATCATCAAAACATTTATACTATACATATATAGTATCTTTCAAATCATGCACATAGTATGATATCATACAAAGCTCCTTTACACAAAATCGATTATCCCAAAATCGATAATTCTCAAACTAGGCTTCAAAATTCAATATTGATTTTACCCAAAATCAAAAGCCTTTCCTATCCAAAGGTTCCCAAAACTTTTTTACAAATTCCTCATAAGATCCTTTATATATATATATATATATATATATATATATCCAGATATATAAAATTTTAAAAACTTTGGATCTGTTCAAACATTTATAAAACTCCTTTTATGCTTCAAACACCATCAAAAAATCTTTTTCTTCCAGCTATAGATTTAACAAGGAAAGATTTATCTTATATAACAAAGATATATAACTTTGTTTATTCAAAATCAAATATTCAAACTTGATTACTCCTTTCAATATCAATTTCATTCAAATCCGTACGATGTACACATATCATCCATACACTATATCAATCTGATCGCTCATTTGATCACACAATTTCACTTTCGAACTAGTATCGTCCACCCGACTTCCTAGTGCGGACTCAGATCTGGTTTCTATATTAGAAACCGTCATTTTCCTTGCATAGCCATAACGATGATAAAGAATATCCAGAACCAATCAACAATCCATATCCAGGTTCGCCATCGAAAATCAAGTGAAAAATCCCAACTCGGATCGATAAACTATCTCGAAATTCTGTGTTCGAATCTGGATCAAATCGCTATGAGAATAGAATAATATACGTATATACTGCGTATTTATGTCCATTGATTATCGGCCAAATCAATTTCCTTTCTATTCACATTTCCTTAAATTCCCCTTCACTTATTTACAATTGCCTTAATCCCCATTTGGATTATCACTTCAATTCTTATCTCAATTGGGTATCTAAATCAATAACAGTGTGAACTCCGACCATATTATATTTAGAAAATAGCTTGAAAATTTTAAAAATAAATAAGTAGTTGAAAAATAATTATTAGTTTGAAATATAGCTGTAAAATAGTTGAGTAATTGTAAAATAGTTGGAAAATAGTTAAATGATTTTAGAACTTTTAGATAATTGCAAAATTGTTGTAAAGTAGTAATTAATTTGTAATATAGTTGAAAAATAGTAATTAGTTTAAAAAAACAGTTGAAAAATGGTTAATAGCCCCAAAAATAATTGTAAAACAAGTATTAAATAATTTGGCTTTAAGAAAGAAAGGTTGTATATATTTAATAGCTTGGGAAAAAAATACGTTCATATTAAACAATTTACTAAAAATAGTCCAGAGTCAAAACTATTCACTCCCCTAACAATTTAATTTAAATTTCCACTTCCATTTAAATTGACCCAATTCCAATTTCCATTGAAAATTGATTTAATCCCAATTCAAGTTGAATTGATTCTCACTTTCCTTCCAACTTCAAATCAAATTCCATTTGATCTTTAAACTCGTACAACTTTAATTATAATTTCAATTTTACAGCTTCTATTTATAATCAATTACATTCACATTTTGCTTTTAACTCGGAATCATACATTTTATATAGCCAATATATTTTTATTATTCCATAAACATTTTAATCAAGGTTACAGAGTTTAAACAAATTTCCAAAATTTCAATATCACCTTAGAATTCAACTATACCCAAAATTCTTTGGCAAATTCACTTATCCCTTTGAATTTCAAAACCAAACCCAGTTCACAAACAATTCCAATTTAAAACAATTTAGTAGCAATTTCTCTTCTAGAAACTTGAAAATGAACATCGATGATGCTGCAGTCATCACCGACGTTATTTTCCAGTGACCGAAAGAGTTCAATGCCTTTATCTCTTTAAAAAACATTTCCAAATATTTTTAATTTCAAATCTCCCAGATTTCAAATTCAACACAAAAATATTTTTGAAATAATACTATTATTTCTCCAAAACCTATGGAAACCACTTTCAAATCCAAAGGAATTTTAAATTTTCTCAAAAATTCCAAATTCCCAACCCATCCAATTCTTATTTAAACATTACTCTGGAATTTTGATCTTACTTTATTTTCAAATATTCTCTGGAATTCTATTTCAAATTATAATCTCATTTATTTATGAAGTTTATTTCAACTTATAAATTTCATTTACAATCTATATTTCAAATTCCATTTTGTTATATAAGTTTATTCTTCAACTTTGGTTATATGTTTCAACTTGGTCGTATTTTATATTACTTCTTAACTTAATTCCAATAATTTACAACCAATCACCTAAATATTCAATTGAAGGAAATATTGCTTTATATATCAAAATATATTTTTATATAAAATCATTTAAAATCTTTATAAGCAAATAACAAGTACGCTCTCATATACACACACACACACACACACACACTCAACTCATTTTGGAGCACTACAGACTCTATTTAATGAGTAATCCCCACCAGAGCCAAGGTTCTCGCTTAACCTTTCAACTCTGATACCAAATGTAACGACCCAGAATGTTCGAACCCGAAAATTCCAGATAGTTATGAAAAAGAAGAAGGAGATAGAAGAAGAAGAACAGAAACAACAACAACTCACCTTCGCAGCGGATAAAATATAATAATAAATAATATCAGTTTACAAAAGAATAGTATATTTGTCAATTACATTTAATATACATCAGAGTTTCACATATATACAGTCACTGAATATACACTATTATCTTGTCTCGGATTAACAATAATATAAATACAGCGGAAAAATACTATACGCTCCTGCCATTCAGCTCGCCTTCTGAGCTCCAATGCGTCCCTACCTGAAAATCTGTAGTACTCGGTCTGACCCGAGCTTACATCGAAGTAACACCCGGGTCAGGCTGGAAACCAGCGTGAGTAAACCCATCCAACAAGTAATACAAAAGTATACGACTCATATAAACCCGGGGTACGTATATCAATTTACAATTTCATAGGTTGCTATAGGCATCACTTAATTCACAAAGCAATTAAGTGCCAGAACTTAGATTATATGGTCCAATTTCACTTAAATCATTCCATTACACCCTCTTGATTTCACGTATCAATTTGTAAAGAATCGAAGTGGTTTCAGGAATTAACTAATATCGGACTCCGGTCTCTTTGAATTCAGTTCATCATAACACAAATTATTCAAGTGAAATGCAATTCAACTTTAAATAAAAGATGTCACCTTTACTCAACAATTCATCCTTGATAAATAACCACATTATCAATGCCCACCCAAACACATCATATCACGAACCATTTCATATCAGGGGTATCGATCAATTCAGGGCATATAAACAATCACTTATCATACATAAGCAAGATAATCAATCACACCATCCCGAATAAATCTAATTAACCATAATTGAATTAAATCAATTACCTTTAAGTCCTGCTTATTAATTACAACCCAATTGATTTACCATCCCATAATCATTCACCTTTAATTACATTAAGATTATCATCATTATCTAATTACTTCCATTAAGTAATTATACTTAATCACATTTCATGAACGATTATTCTTAATTAATTGCATTCATTAATCAACCCAAATTACTTATAAACAGTAATTACTCTTCTGTAATTACTTACTTAAGTAATTACTTACTTAAGTAATTAACCTCTTACTTAATTATTAATCCCTTTTGATTAATTACTCCAAGTGATTTATTCTTAATTACCTATACTAAGTAATTTCTCTTTTATTTCTTCCCATTAAATAATTCCTTTTAATTTATTACATCCTGTAAATATGAATTGCTTCACTTAAATCTCGTCAAGTATTTATATTTAATTAAATCTCAAAGAGTTTACCTTTAATTAATTTACAAATTAGTTTCAATCGAGTAATCCATCCCTTAATTACTCTTAAACCCAATTAATAAATCTTAATTGCAGATTATTTAATCTTTAACCATTAATTTATAAACCTTAGTTATTGATTAACACAACTTAATTACCAATTAAGTATTCCTTAGTTACCAGTTAATTAATCATTAGTCATTAGTTAATTAAATTACTTAATTACTTAACTACCAATCATTCGTTAATTAACCTTAAGTAGTTAATTACAAATTTATTTATCAATTAATCATTAATTAATCCAACTCTAATTACAATTATAATTTAATTATTCTTAATTACTTTCTAAAATGATTAATTAATATTAATTATTCAATTTAATTAACATTAATTATTTACATTTTAAAGAAAACTTCTTTAAACTTTGAAAATAAATTTATTACTAACCACAAACTTAATTGTTAATTAACTTTATATTTAACTAAAATAATTAACTTGTATTAAGGTTTTAACTTAACTTGTCAAACACTTCTTAAGTTTTCAGTGCTTAACAATTGTAGAAACCAAATTTACTTAACTTCATTTTTTCCCTTTTTTTATACTGCAGTTTGAAGAAAAACCCGAGACCTCCCCTGCTAAACTTCGAGTATCACTTCGAGTTACCACACAATTTCACTCGGGTCACTCTCGTTTCCTCTCACACTCTCCTTCTTCTCCCCTTTTTATTTTATTTCCAGTAAGTATAAATTAACTTAAGTATGAATTAAACCACCAGGTAACTATCTCACGCTCTTGTCCTCCAAACTCGAAGCAACAACCCAGCAAACTCGAGGAACAACTCGAGACTGAATCCTTATCAATGACACTGACAATGTCATCATGCCGTACACGTGCATGGCAGCACCATCTAGCTCCGGCGAACACCAACGCCTCAGGCACATAACAAATCACTCACACACTCGAAATCTAGGTTCGCATTGCCTACAGAAATTTCGAATTGAAATACAACAGTTCGATCGAGATGCAAAACTCAATCCAATCAACACGATCACCTCTCCACCGCCCCTCTCTCCACCGGAGATGCCTAAAATTCAACCACACCACGACAACACGACAGGCTTCCACCCTCCAGAACCTCGTTACACTCGATCATGTGTAGGCGACGAACTCATCTCGTTACTGACATGCTCAAAAACTTGAAATGAAACCCTAAACTCGATTCAAATCGAAAATTCTGGCATTTGAAAATTTTTCAAGTATTTTTCCGGTGTTCGTGGATCATCAAGCTAGCTATACAATAAATTCCAGCAGCTAAAATTTGTTAATTCAACAGAAATCAATGAAATTGCATTTTGAGTTCATATAAGAACTGAACCATTTATACTCACTAAAAATCATCGTTCTTGTTTTAAAAATCTTTCTTTTGTGTACTTAATCAAGATATGAAATCAAATTCAAAATTTAAAACATTCGAATTTTATCACATGATTCCCTTCCCTGTAAACTCGAATGTCCAGTACCTATAACACATTGTAACTCCTCAAACAAAATCTCAAACCCTGTCTTTGGTTCAAACAAACTTATTTAATTTAAATTCCTAAGTTTAAATTATTTATATGAAGAAGTATTTAAGGTTTTCTCTGATTCCTTTAATCAATGGATTGAAATGTTGAAGAACATATTAGAGTATAACTTCCAGTAAACAACAAAGCAACACAGAATTTCATATTTACTAAAAGTAGCAAGCACAAGATTTCCATAAATCAATTATCAAGATTTAATCTTCGAGATGGTGTGTTTACTCACCTGTAAAAATTTTGAACAAACAACACTTCTTGTTTTCCTTTTTCAAATCCGAAATATGAAACTGTCTTGAATCTGTTTTTAGTTCTTGAATGTTTTTAGTTTGCATTAAATTTGAGTATGCTTGCTTTTTTTTTCTTTCTGAATGAACCAAATGGTTCAGATGTAAATATATATATAAGATAATAGTATGTTTGAGGGAGGTATTATCTGGTCAATGTTCTTCTTCTTTTGATTGATCAAATTTTATTTTCTAGCCTACAATTTTTTTGACTAAAGATATTTTTATGAATGGAGGCTATTTCGGCTGAGGAAATATTAGTAAGTACTTTTGTTTCTTATTTAGTTTACATATCATAATTGTGTTTTACTGTGTATACATATGTATATTTGCAATTTGTTGTATTAAGATATTATGTTTGAAAGTATCCACTTGTAGGCAAATACTTAGCTTATATATACAGGTATCTTGTTTATAAATATTTGTCTTTGTTGACTTCTAGCTTGAGCTTCATATACTGTTTTGCTGATATTTATTCCTTGCACAAAGATTCTTGTTTTATTATCTTTTCTAGCTTGAACAATACATATACATATGTTTGTCTTATTATTTACACACATGCGCTTATTATCATTTTTTTATACTTTGTTCTTTACAATTTAAATCTATGTTGTATGCATCCCAAACCTACTTAATTTTGTTTGTATGTTAACTATCAATATTTAAATCATAATCATAAGCTTGCTTACTTATATTTATATTGATAGAATTTGATGTTATTTCAAACATTATCATCCATATATTTTATACCAAATGTTAATAGGATAAAGCATTTTAATTTAATTATAAAAGATCAATTTTTATTGTAAATATTATTAAGAGATTTATTTTCAGTTTACAAATCAAATTTCCCTTTCAAAATACAAATAAATGGCAATTATTTTCAGAAGTCATATTCATTTAAAATGATCAGTTTACATTTTGTTCAATTGGATTAGATATTTATTAAAATAATCCTACTAAAATACCGGGTCGTCATAATCGCTCGCGCGCTTTCTCTAAAAACCGTAAGAAATTTAACAAACTAAAACAAATGGAATAATTAAAATTGCAAATTCCTACTCTTATATATATATATATATTTTTCAAACAAAATCACAGTACAAATTTCTTCTAGAATATATTAATCAATATCAAAGTTTTAAAACATGTCATTTGATCACAACTCCACTTACTCTACCATTGATTTTTCATCTCCCTCATCTGGTAGTACATACACATCTCCCACAAAAACAACTCCAGAATCATCTCCATTTCTCCATATTGTTCCCTCACCATCATATCATACTGGCTACTCTCCAAAAGGAAAGAAAGCCAAACATGGTATTAATCTCCATATATCTTCTCTCTCGGACAAAGCCGATGAAATTCATCATTATCAAAAAGAAATAACAGATGTACAAAGAGAAATGTAATACGAACAAAAATTCTAGGGAGCTCATTTAAATTTTCTGGAGAAGTGTATCCTTGCCATATGTGGACTCTCCTACTAAGGATCGTGTTCATGTACGATCTCTTCGTATAACCGAAACTCCTCTGCATGCTCGTCACATAACTCTACGTAGACTATGGGGAGAAGGAACATCTGAAGACCAATTTAGTCCAATACCTCCTTCTTGGTCTCCAATACGAGCATCAAAAGAAAATACACCGGCAAAACCAAATTCATGGGAGAAGAAATAAACTCTGCTCTTCTACAAATTATATTACATATAATATTTATATTCCAAATTGTAATAAGATTAAAACCATAACTTGTATCTTGTTTTATATAAAAATTATATCTATAATATATTTTTTATCAATATTCTACTAAAAACAAGCTCATATTATAGCTAAGTCGTCTGTTATCACAGCTAGACGTCTGGAACAAAGTTCTGGGAAAAATATACCATTCAACTTAGACGTTTGAATATTAAACCAGATGTCTGGTTCTTTTTTCTGGAAAAGAAAACTAACTCAGCTCAAACGTTTGATGTTACTATCAGACATCTGGTATATGTCTCTTCCTCAACTTCACCCAAATGACCAGACGTCTATTTGCAATTTCAGACGTTTGACGTATTCCGGAGCAACTTTTTACCTCCATCTATAAATCATCTTTTTCACACTTTACCAAATTTTTTACCAAAACACTGCAGCTCAAGAACCACTAAGCCCCAAAATCAGTCTCCTCTTTTTTCAAATACTTCAAATCCATGGCACCCGAGTCAAAAAATCCTTTTCCCAAACGAAAAAAGACAGGTCAAACTCTCAATCTTCTCAAAATTTGTAACTGATGAAATTATTGAAGATTGGATGGTGGAACGAGATGGCAAGCAGAAACTTCAAGAATTAGAGAAGAAGAAAAAATTAACTGTGGTCCGTTCTACCTGCTAAGGCGATTCTTTAACTACGAAATTGATGATTTGATGAGTAATGCTGAAATTCACCATCTAATTGATTATTACTCTAACTCAGACAATTGATCAATTAGCTATCTTTTTATTCTTCATCAATTTATGCTCACTTCATATCTGGAACCCCTCTGATCCCGAAAATTGGGTTTGTTCAAGTGTTTACGAGTAAATTATTAAGTTCAATGTCGAAATGCTTGGACTTCCAATGCTCATATACAGGGACGATGTTACAAGAAATGCCTAATATGAGATACCAACCAAGAGATGCTATCATACATCTCATTTGGGAAGACGATATAACAAAATTATCACCAAATTATTTTCGTCCACAAGCTAGACTACTTCATAGAATGTTTGTCAATACTATACTTCCTAGATTAGGTAGTCATGAGCAAGTATATAATGATGACCATATAGCCTTATATGCAATTTTTGGTCATATAAAAGTAAATTGGTCTCAATATATTTTTGACCAAATTAAAAGCTTCTAGACACCCGTTCGTCAAACAATAGTTTATGCTCCTTATATTATAAGAATTCTTCGAGCACACAACGTGCCATCTTTCCGATCACGATATGAAGAACATCCTGTAAAGGAGAGTGGAATTCGCTTCCTATCTTTAATGCACCTTCCCAAAACCCCTGCAAGTATTACACTATTTTCTGAATTTCAATAATGACAACACCAACAACATCAACCCAACCCCAATAGACTACTCTTATACAACCTACCTCTGCATCAAGACCTTCTGAACCAACAGGATATCACTTTGATTCCAAAATACAAGAGGCTCAACTTGTAGAAGGACAAGGAGAAAGTACCAGAGATGTAGCTCTTCATAATCAACGCATTTTATCTCAAAATCAAAAAATATTGGATAAAAAAATTTCTCGACTTGAAAGATCTTTTTCTACACGGATGACTAAAGTCGAAAATATCTTAGAAAAAGTTGTCTCAACTCTAGGAAAAGTGTTACTGAAAGTTCACGGACGCTCATCTTCACAATCTTCATCATCTCCGTCCCCTACTCCTCCTCCACCACCTCCTCAACACCAATCTACAATTCGAATGGAAGAAGAGCCTCCACAGAGTCATGCTCCTAGAAAAGCTCCAATTATTGTGGACACTGAAGAAAGTGAAGATTTCTCCTGGCCTCTGCAACAAACCCAACATCATGAACACTTTTCATTTTTCCAACGTCTCTCAATTCAAGAAATGAAGAATACCATGATCAGACACAATGGCAAAATAATGGCTATAATGACAATGCGTCTAATCTTTGGGGTTACTTTTCCACTCAATAAATTAGCTACTAATTTTCATTCCTATTTATATAAACTATGACATTTTGTTTCTTCTTATTAACATTATGCTTTCATCTTATTTCATGAACTCTTTTTTGATTATGACAAAGGGGGAGAGGATGTATTATAAAAGAAAGGGGAAGCCTCTAAAATAAATTGTATAGTTGTCATCATCAAAAAGGGGAAGAATGTTACAACCTTGATTTAGATGACAACAACTATACAAGCTATTGAAATCAATATACGTCGGGGTGTGTGTGTGTGTGTGTGTGTATCATTCATATGCAAGTAAACTTATGCATCAAAGACTTGAGGACCGACAAATAGTGATTATACTAGTACATTCTGATAAGCTCGTAAATAGATGATATGTACAATCTCCTTGGGCAATCTTTACAAACACTTGCTCATACAAACTATTTTTAAAATAAAGATAACAGAGTGTACATGTGTCAGACGTCTGGCATATATGCTAAGACGTCTAGCAACATGTTCTACTTGTTAATTCTGTAACAAACACAGACGTTTGGCATATATGCTCAAACGTCTGTTAATTTGTTCTGTTTTAAAATTCTTAACTGGGCAATGGCCATTTTCTTCCAAAAGACATCTTCTTCAAACAAAGGGTTGCATCCCTTTATTTTGATTATGACTGTTTCTTCTCAAGCATTATGACTCTTAGACTGAAATAGAATGAATCAAAAGTCACTACTCTTCAAACAAACTCTTCACCATCTATAAATAAATGTAAAATTGAAAGTTATGATTGAACTTGCTATTCTAAAATTTCTTTCTTTATTTTCTAATATTTCTATGATTTAAAAAAGCACTCAAAAATACACTATTATGTCTTCCTTATGTCAAAGCTTAGACTACATACCACTCAAGGAGATTATAGGAAGAAGTTGTACTTATAGTCAAAATCAGTGTTGAATAGAACACACATTTGTCAAAGAAATATTCTTGTAAAAGCCTATTCCTCCGGACGAAGCGAGGGCAATTGGTTAGTGAAATTTCGAAGAGCAGCTTTAGGACCGGACGTAGGATGGGAGGTCCGAACCAGTATAAAATTCCTGGTGTGATTACTTTTAATTTTTACCTTCTTTATTATTTTGTGTTATTCATACTATCATACATCCACTTGTCATATATTATATACATGTACGATCCACATAGACTTTCAATTATATCTTTATCGTGGATTGCCTCTAGCTTGAGACAATTTATTTCATGTTGTCACTCGATTGACACCTCGAAGATTGTTTTCGCTATGTACTGCAATGACTCATGCTACACAAAAACATTATTAACACATGTGAGAGAGCTTGCTTTGCCATGCCCCGGAATCTTATGAATTGAGGGAAGGAACTTAAACCTACCAAAGTAAATTTTTAGGAAAGTGGCCTTAAGTTCGACCAATTTCTCTGCCGTGGAAGTATCGGGAGGAGCAGTCGGCAAAGATGGATCGAAAGTAGCAGCTAGATGCTTGCTCGATCTATGGTCACAAGGTTACCTGAGCTGGAAGAACCAAAGTACTGCTGTGTGGTACGGCAATTTAAGGTCCCAGGAAGGAAGTTTGATCTCCACTATAAATAGAAAGATTGGGATGATCTTCCTGATGGAATGATTGAGATTGGGACTTACGCTTGGAAGACGAAGTTCCCTAGAATGATGACTTTTCCCGGTCATCATCTCTTTCTCTAAGACTGCCTGATTCTGAGCCACGGCTAGATCCATAATGCATCAAAGAGCCTATTAGGTGATCAAAAGCTTGAGACCATGTCATTACACTTGTAAAGTCCAAAAAAAATGTATAACTAACCATTATACAAAAGATAGATGAAGAGCATGTAGTGGAGTGCATGTGATTGTAATTGTCCCAGTGTCCCCTCCCCTTGACGGACCAGTAGTTGTAGCCTTGCTTATAGACGCTTTCTCTCATCTATGGGTATGAAGAATCCCATCACCACTCTTGGCGGGAGAATTGAGGCTCTCGATACCAATGTTTGGGAAGTCATAATGTCATCGAGGATCTACAGCTTTGAAAATCTGTCATTGAACTTTACAAACGTTAGGTAGATGACTCTTCATCAACAGAAGTGTTAACAAATTCTAGATTCTTAGCAGTTTTTCTTCTATGAAGTTTATATGCCAGTTTCTTCCTTCTCTTAGTTGGCATTTGGTATTGCACACCATGTGAAGGTTCGACCACATGCCCCACGCTAGGGCCTGCATCAATGTTGCCAGGCTCATTAGTCTAGGCACCCCTAATTTCGCTTCTTCAACCTCATCCCGGGTCCCTTTGACTGGGGGCAAGATAGGATTATTGACATCCCTTTATTCCTCTACGATGTTTCTTGGTAATGCGGCACTTCCATGGATCCTAATGCTACGACCCTCTTCCAGCAGCCTAAACAGTTATAACAACTTGTCAATTACAAGAAGTCTAATGTCCCTGTCTTCAACAAGGATGGCACGAATAGTGGAGATCACTCTTGAAAACTATTGCCCTTAGGGCATGGGCGGACACCTGTAGATATTTAGGATGTTAGTTGATTAAAATTTTTGACTTGGATTAACGGATGTAAGAGTGAAGCAAAGACAACACTTACGTCCTTCCAACCATCGCCTTGTGAATTCAAGCGGACACCAAACGTAGAACCACTCGTGTTAGAAAAGAGAAAGTTTTTTCTAAGCACCCATTAAGACTTGGCAATTGGGTAAAGGCTTAAGGAAAACATAAGAAGGTCTTCCTGACCATCATTTAAAGTTATAAATGAACCTTATGTCCATAGGAGTTGGTGAGCGAAACAGAATGCTTATGAACAGTAGAAAAGTTCCATGGAGGAAGGCGTAGCTGTTCAAGAGAAGTTAAGTGGGAGATATTCTAAGATATCTTAACATTTCCCGAGTAAAAGAATTGAAGGCCGGCACGCATCTGGCCCAACACATGAATATATTCCACGTTGTGTACCCCTTCGGGGGAAAGTGAACCCTATCATTTATCGAAGAAACCAGGACGTCTTTGAATGGAATTCCGTATATGGAACATAACCTGCGAAGGTAGCCTCACCAATTTGGGAGGCTTGAGAATCTGTCAGGTTATCTAAGAGAATGGTTCCTTTTACTGCGTTGGGTGCAGGACTTACATCCTCAATAGAGAGAACGGAAATATCAAAATAAAGGTTGACTGATGGGTCAAAAACTTCAGTTTGTTCAGTTTGATGACTAGGAGAAAGCCTGGTAGATATAGTCGTGGAGCTCGACTTTACTTTAGGATTGCTATGCTGTGAGGTTGGTTCGGAAGACGTTGCAGTTAAACGCTCTGAACATCTAGATTCCATGTTAAGTATACTCAGCAGACAATCAAGATTAGAAAAATTACCAGTTCCCCCATGCTAAGTGTGAGCAGTGTGGTGACATGTAGTGTACAACAGAAACAAGCAACTTTAAATAAGAAAGCAAAGTTAAATGAAGCAACTTTAAATAAGAAAGCAAAGTTAAATGACGAAACTTTTGATTCCGACTAGAGTGATGATCATCGCTAACCATCTCAACTAGCAAAGAGATTGATCGGTTGTGCAAGCCTTGGGATCGAATATTGGTAGATCAAAGTGTGAAATTTGTCATTCAAGTTCATATGCTAAATTTTAGTTCATCTTGAAAGTTTCAAAGGTCTGATTGTTCAATCCCAAGTTCAATAGTAAATATGCAAGTTCTATTGTTCATCGTCATCGTATGTTCAAATTTGTTGAGGTAAATGGGTAGTAGTTACTTAAATGAGTAAGTTTGAATTAGATCTTAAATTCAAAGTGCACATATGATGATCCCTCTCAACAAAGGCTACATATCCCTTTGCTTGAGCAAAAGCTTGTTAATACCTAATCCTATCAATCCCTCTCCTTAAACAACACAGTCGACGATGTACACATAAATGTGCATATTTTTACTTTCATATTTGATCTAATTAAATTAAATAAATAATCATACTGAGTATTTTAATACGTTTAAACCAAAATTAAAATTATTTTCAAATCATCATTTATCATCTTCATTTAGGGGTAAAATGGTCATTTTTGTGTGTTAATTAATTTGATAAAATTCACTTACACATTTTATTTTTATTTATAGGAAAATTGATGGACATTAGAAGAGGCTTCATGTATTCATGCATGCACACAAGAGAAGGAAGCAAATGAAGATGGAAATAATTCATTTCATGCATCATGGAGGACCCCACCTATCCACTTACTATGATCCCCTCTTAAGAGCTAAGACACACATGATTAAAGCTACATGCACATTTAAATGGATGGTTATGCTAATGTTAATGATTACTTGGAGGTTACATTTTCTAAGAGAGGAGTTTGGATAGTTCCTAAAAAATGTATTAGGGTTTTAAAATTTGTATAAATATCTCTTATGTATCATGTAACCCTCCTCTCTTCTTTAGTCTCTTTCCCTTAGCCTCTTTAGTTAGTTTAGATCAAAAATAAAATGAGAGCTCCTTTTCTTTTCAGAGCTACTTAGCCATTTCTTTTATGTAATTTTTTTATGCAATTTTAATTCAAGTCTTTTCTTTTTTATTTACTTTCATGTTAGTAGTGTAGATTTTCTTTTATTTTATGCAAGTAGAATATTTCTCTTTTCCATTAGCTTTCATTTTTTTTAGTTTCATATTACATGCTACTTGTGTTGATATGATAACACAAATGAGAGGCTAAACCCTTCAATTTAGGGGTAATGAAGCTCTCTAATTATGTAGCTTCAACATTTTGGTAACTATTGCTCTCCTTTTGTTCTTAATGGAAGAATGAATGTTGATGTGATTTATTGTTATATGTTGTTGATAATCTATGTTGTTCATAACAAATAGGCTATGCTTAAACAATCACAAATAAAAATCACCTCTTCATTTACATTTGATTATGGTAATGAAGTGATTTTGAAATTAAAATTTGATGGTCTATATTCCTAATTAATAGTTAATAGGTCATGCTTAAAATAGATTTTATTTCCAACTTCATTGTCATTTTTCATGAGAATTAACAAGTGGTTTAAAAGTTGTGTTATAGTTTGATGACTTATGTTGAGCTGATTAATAGCACAAATAGGTCATACTTATGATAAACACATCATTTAAATTCACTAATGACAAAAAAAGATCATAATTTCATACTTTGTTGAACTATGTGATCTAGAGAGTTGATTTAACTCTAATTTGTCATTTTATTCTTATAGTTTTCATTAACATTTGTAGCTGTTAGTTTGTTAGTTTTCTCATTTTCTAGCTTAAATATTCTCAAACTCTTGGTTAATTTGATTGAATAGAGATTTAAAAATCTAACGATTCCCTACGGATCGTTCTGTACTTGTCACGTACTAGAATTGTGCACCTTGCGCTTGCGGTTATTTTGATTATAAATTCGTTCAATGGTTTTCTAACTCGATAGAATTTCCGTCGATGAGTAAGTTTTTGGCGCCGTTGCCGGGGAATAGTTTTGATTTTAATTTCTATTATTCAAATTATTTTCTTTTGATTTTTGTGTGTTTTTATTTTGTGTGTTTGCATATAAAAAAAAATGTTTGTTTGATTTTTGTGTGCATTGTGTTGTGTGCTTGTTTCTAGTTTATTTTAATTTTGTAATTGCATCTTTTCGTTTAAAAAAATAGAAATAATTTTATGTTTGTGTGATCTTCATTTTCGTTTTGTTGTGTTCTTGTTGTTTTTCTTTCATTTGCAGTTGCATATGTGTGTGTGTGTATATGTGTGTGTGTATATATAACACAAAATTTCATTTCAAAAACAAAAAAATTATTTCTTTTAGTTTACGTTTTTCATTTCCATTTTCTTCTTACATTGCTTTCAATACAAAAAAATAATTCATTTCGCTTTTTTTTTTACTGTCTTTTACAAACTTCTTGAATCCAAAACACAAACTCATTTCATTTTCTTTGCAATACAAACCACTTGATTTCATTTCACAACATTTTGCAATCGCCAATACAACAACCGAGCACACGGTGCACTGTTCATATTACATCTGCCAGAACACCCCCCCCCCCCCCCCCCCCCCCCCAAACCCCACCGCCCCGCGCTACAAACAAACGACAATCAACAGCCTTCCCTCTGCTTAACCCACCATCATCCATCCTCTCCTCATCGTCGACATACACAATCACACGACTAGTCAAAACTGCTTCTGCATCTACCTGACCACCACGACTTCATTCCCATTCAACAATACTACAAAACATCACCTGTACATCTTCATGACCAAACTCACAGCCAACAGACATACAACTCCACCACTTAACTGCCTGCCTGTTATACACTGCTTTCATCCATCAAAATCACCATCATCTGATCAACACAAACAAGCTACAATACTCATCTCAGTGCTACACCTCTACAACCACAGCAGCCATATTCACAACCAAAACGCACACATCACAAACCCTCTTCAAAACTGTCGCAATACAACCCAGTGCCTTGCACCATGCTTCGCTGTGACAATAACCAAACTCTCCAAACTCACCAAAAAAAAAAAGAATTTAAATCGCAAGTCAGTTTACTACGTTTCTGTTTTACAGTTTTATTCTTCATCCATTTCAGAAAGTGCATTTCATACATTTCTGTTTCATACATCTCTGTTAGTTACTGCTCCCAAACTGCCATCTATCCCACTGCTTCCAACCTACCGCCACAAACATCATCACACCCCTACATGCTCCAATTATGCCTTGCCACCCATGAACCAACCCTTACTCATTAATGTGCCTCACTCCTTTCTGCCATCTTCAATTCACCACCAGCATACTCCCACAAAAACAGTCGCTTCCAGTCAAATTACCGCCCATCTGCACCGACTTCTGAATTATCTTCCCATCATAAATGCCACCACAACAAATATCCATTGCTGCAACCATCTAACAGACCACCATAGCCGCTACCACCATTCAATACAAACTATACACACAGAACCATTCCATCCACTTCTAGCATCAGACATCAAGCTATACTCCTCAAGCCAACCACTGCTATTAGACAAACTCAACTGTAGCCACCTCAACAGTCGACATCATCACCTACCTCCATCATGCATCCCCAATTCGCCATCGAATCCAATCACCTGACACAGCCGCCTTGCCTCGAATAGCATCACCCAGAACCGCGACCTTCGCCACTCAATCGCCTGTAATTCAAACCCTCCTCTGTAGCACAATCGCCGCATCGAAATCCCAATCCCCTCATCCACGAACCCAAACTTCATCTTGCTAAACGCCAAATCAAAATGAACAAGTGGCTGTGAAATTGGGAGTTGATTTCGATTTTAAAAATTGATTTTGAGAATTGATTTTGGTCAGGATCGAGCAATTAAAAACTTGGGAAGAAATTCTTGCGTGTGAAATAAATAAAAACGCTGTAGCCTATATATTGGGCCGGGTTTGAAAATTTGTTGGTTTGTTTCCAATTTGTTTTTTTTTTGTCTTTTAGTTTATTTAGTTTAAGTTTTAAGTTTTAAGTTTATTTAGTTTTAAGTTGTTTTCAACTGTTTTTGTTTTTTTTTATTGTTTTAAATTATTTTAGTTCCATCCTACGAAAAAAAATTAAGTTTCAATTTGTTTTCATTTATTTCGTTTTCACTTGTTTTGTTTTAATTTTTCCTTAGCGGAAAAAAGGGTTTGCTTCCTTTTAATTCTTTTATTAATTTTGTTTTTTCAAATTTAATTTGTTTTTTTAAAGTTGTTTTAAGTTCTTCGTTTGATATATTAAAAAAACCTTTAAAAAATATATATAACAATTGTATATATCTTATTTATAGTTTCGGGTTGCCAAAGCAGAAAAAAAAAAAAAAAAAAAGGATTTGTTTGCTAAAAAAATTTCCGTGTTAAAAATAAATTGCTAATAAATTCTGCATGCTCTAGTATCATGCTCTCATCTCCAGTTTTTATTTGCTTTGCATTATTGGTTGCTTGCATTTTAAATAAAATTCAAATAAAATAAAATAAAATAAAAAAACAAATTTTCATTCGTAGTTGCATTGTTAATACATGTTTAATTTATGCTTTGCATTTCATCTTAGTATTTGCTAATAATAAAAGATTAGACATCGGTAATGTTTAATCGTATAGCGACAATTTGTCTTCTTTGAACAATTTAATTTCTTGGTGTCTATGTTACAGTAGAGCAATAATCAATTATAAATATTACGGTGATTTGTAAATATTATACTGAATTGTTTCTCTGAAGGTACTTAAACATTCGGCTGCATTGCTATGGCGATTTATGGTGCACCGATAAATCCTGTCCGTTACCAAGCCGAGAACTATCTTGTTTATTTAAGACAGTGTGTGATTATACAATTTTGGGTTAGGATAAATAATTCGTAATCAAACCCTTGCATTTATTTAGTTGCATTATTTCATGCATATTTAAAAAAAATCAAAATCAAAAACTAAAAAAATATATATAAATATTGTAACGACCCAGAATTTTTATTAACTAAAATTTGAATATTTAATTTATTTTAAATATTTATAAGTGAATTTATAAGTCGAATAAATTTTTATTTGAATTATTGGATTTAATTGGATAATTAAATCGATAATTTAATATGTTAAATTATGGAAATAATTGAAAATTGGGTTAAATATGATTGAAAATGATTTGTAAAATTTTATTTTATCATGTCGAAGTTAGAACGATATTTTAGAACTTTTAAAATCGAATTAAAAGTTAATCTGTGAAAATTGAATATTTTAATATTAAATAATCGACTGTAAAATAGCCAATTTTTGAACAGTCTCAGAATTGAACGAAACCAGTTTCATTGGATCCGTAATAGTTAGTTATTACCGGATTTCAATTTTCGTGTCAATCGGAGTTATCGTTTGATCGTGGCAGCTCGAAACGCATCGAATTGTTTTTAATTTAAATTTGGCGAGTCAAAATAGCCATTTTTCAAAAAGTCTCGGAATTCGACGAAACCAGTTTCATCGGATCCGTAATGTGATATTATTGTAAGGTTTCAAATTTCAAGTCGTTTGGATTTACCGTTTGTCCGGTACGAATTAAAACGCCTAGAAATCGATTTAAATCGGTTTAATTCAAATTGAGCGTTTTCAGCCATAACTCGCACATACTTCCGAATTAGCTTCCGAAACCTGTTCCATTGTGTCCGGAACGCGGGATAAACCCTAGGTACGCTGGTTACGGCGTCTAAATCGGAGTTCGGAATTCCCGGGATGAATAGTGTTTACGCTAGCTTTTTCTATAAATACACCTCTCTCTTCATTAATAAAAAAAAAAAAAAAATATATCAACATTAAACCCTAGCCGGCCCTAGAAACATGAATGGCCAGAAAATTTCCAATTTCAACTCTCAAAATCTCTCAATCCACTCGTTTTTAGAAAAAGTTGTTAACTAAAGAATCGAAGAGCACGAGATGAGCTTTAAATCCATACGGATTTGATGGGGTTTGGAGTTGCGTAGGAGGGGCAAGGATGGGCCGTTCGTGGTCAGTTTTGCACGCATTTCCGTGCTATGTGGGGGGCCGAGCCCTAAGCTATTGAGGTCGAGTGTAGTGGAGGTGAGTGGCTTTGAGTTGCAACTCCCTGATCGAGCTCTCGTCGAGTGATTTTGGCGAAAAAATTAACCCTAATTCATATGAATGGGTTCATTGCTACGTGAAGTTACCTGGAGACTTGCGCGTGCGTATGAAGGAGGTAGGAGATGAACAGGGGCTGTTGGATCTGGATCCTAAGGCTTGGATTGAAGTGGGTTTTAGTTATTAAAGTTTAGTTGTAAATTTGTTGATTTAAAGTCGTGTAACTTGTAAAATTCATAACTTTTTCATACGAGGTCGAAAAAATGCAAACTCAGTTGCGTTGGAATCGTATGGACGAGCACTACGCGATGGAGTTGGTTTGGAGTCGTTTGGAGTTAGTGAGAATTTCGGGTAAAATTAAACGCGCGTTTAATTTTATTCGAAATAAAAGCTAAAACGGAATTTAAAACCAAGGTGAGAACTTCTCACTCAATCGAATAGATTTCGATTTTATTTTAAATAGTTAGATTTAAAATATTTGAATGCATGTTTGAATGATGACTGTAAATTATTGATTGTTAAAATAGACATTATACGCCGTTAGTAAGCGGATGTTATTTATTAAAAACATATACCGCGAATATTTCATAAACAGTGAAATTGGTATTATATATAATATCAATATATATATATTGGCATATGTATATATTGCAGTTGTTGATTTCCCGCATTTTTTGTTTAGCGGATGAGACCCTATTACGCCGTTATTAAGCGGATAATATTTATTAAGAACATATACCGCGATAATTTCGTACTGGAGCGAAATTGGTATTGTGCTAATGTTTTTGGATGCAGGAAACAGGTTGGAGGGATCCAACTGGATTCCTCAACAGTTTTTAATTAATTTCAGATATTTAGATATTTGATGGATTATCATATCGATATATGATGTCGTTGTAGTCGTGATTGACTATTTGGTGTGTAGCATCATTGGACCCAGATTTTGGGATTTTAAAATGGTTTTAAAGTGATTTTTGAAAATATACTATATTTTTGGAATTGATCCATTTTAAATAAATAAACGTTATAATTTTTAAAGTTATAAAATTATGGTTTTTGTGAAATATAGTTAAAAGCTGGTTTTTGAGAAATATGAACTAATGATTTTATAAAATAATTTAGATTGGATTTTTTGAATATATGATAAAAGTTTAAATATAGGATTTATAAAATTTGATTATTTTATAAATCGAAATGATGAAATTATAAAGGAATTTAAAGACGTTTTAGAATAATAATATAAACTGATTTATAGTAAGAGATTTATAAATGGATATTTATAAATTGAGATATTGACTTATAAAATGAGTTTTTATAAGTGTTTGAATTAAGTGAAAATGAATTTCATTATAGAATGAAATTTATAGAATTATAAACTGTGAAGTTATAAATGAAATTTATAAATAGTAAGATTTATAAATTTGGTGAAATTATTTGAAGAATAGATTGATTAAATAAATAAATCTTATAAGTTATAAGGTTTATAAATTGAAAAGTCTTTAAAAAGAACGATTTTGTAAAATAATCGTTTTATAAGTATTTAACTTATAATATAAACATTTAGTTTATAATTGAGTTATAAACTGGAATAGGTAAATAAAGGAATTTATAAAAAGGAAGTTTTTATAAATAAATAGAAACGGAATTTATAAACGTTGTTTTATAAATCCGCAAATGACTTATTTTGATAAGTTAATTGTTATAACTTAGAGATAGAGTTATATTCACGTTTTAGACAGTGAATAATCCTTTAAGTTAAAGTGAATAGAAATGATGAAGTTTGTTAACGTAGTTTATTCATGTTTTTGAACAGTGAATAACACGTTAAAGAAATTGTTTAGAATGTGAATGTTTTAAATAGAATTAAAACGATCTAACGATGTTTTAAAAGGTGTTATGATTCGAAACCATAGATTTCAACATTTATTGTTGAAATAGACGTTTTCGAGAAATAAAAGGAAATAGTGGACTATAACACTGTTGTTATAGTAAATGATTTCCGAAAGGAAATGTTTTGAATAGTATTGGGATTTATATATCTATTTTAATTTCGAATCCCTATACTAGTGATTTTGGGTTGTTGTAACGATGTTTTACGCAACATTCGTTTTGGCCCAAATAAATATGTTAAGTGAATGATTTCCTTAAAAGAATGAAAGATATACTTAATTTGATTTAAGTATATTGAATATTTTCTAAGTGTTGAAAATAAAAGAGATTTGTGAATTACTTATGAATAAATAAGTAGGGAAACGTTTTCCAATATGAAGTGAATAATTAGAATTTATCTTTTTGAAGATAAATTGAAATGAATTATTGAAATCGAATATGCATGGATATTTTGAAATATAAATTCATTATGGAATTTATATGTGAAAAGTGGAATTGTTTAAAAATAAATATCGATTTATTTTTGAAGTGTTGAAATTATATATCTTGTAAAGATATTTTGGAAAATGAATAATTTGGAAAATTATTTGGAATCTGGTGATGTATGCATATCCATTGATAGTTCAATAATTGACTATCAATAATTTCCCTTTGAATGGGTATTTGATGTGATTTGATTGAATTTGAATGCACACTTATTTTTGAATAAGCGCTCACTATTCGGGTTAACCGGGAAAGGACCATGGGGTCGTATAACCCATTCCGAATATGTGATACGTCGTTGTGAATCGCATTTGAAGATCGGTGTTGAAGACCGGATATTTGCGAGAGCGATAGGATGAACTATCGATTGACTCTGCACCGAGTTGCTCCGGTATTGAGTTCTCCATATGTGATGGTGAATCCGATCAGGATTGTGGATATCCGGATTGCAAGGACTTCTTTGTAAGTGCCTTCGGTTCTGTTCGATCCCGGAACAGACTTGTATGGATTGTGTGTCTGACATTACAATTTGAGATATAAAGCCGATTTCTTTCAAATATATTTCTGTTGGTGGCGGAGAATTTATTCTTTGCTTAACACCCTTCTTTGAGACGTACGAGCTCAAAGGTTATATAGTTGAAGTTATCAGCGATATATTCCCAATTTGGTAATGTGATATGCTGAGTGATGCTGAAATGATCATTGTGTTGATTATTGTGATAGGATCATTTATTTGATCGTCTATCTTGGTGATCATTGTGTTGATCATTTGTTGACCCAAAGCATGGCTTTTGTATAAAGTATGTTTTTGTGGACGTGAATTCGTCGAGCCTCACATCCCGGAAATGGTCAAAACAGGAAAGATGCGGCAAGGTTATGAGGGGTAGCGCCCTTTAGGATATGTGCATTTCCTTCTGGAAAAGGGTGGTATCATGGTATGGAGCCCAGATACTTACTCATGTTGAAACACTTTGTTTTTATGATTGTGTGAATTGATTAGAGAGCTCTCGGATAAAGGTCCCAAAGGACCGGGGGATGGCATATTCGGTCAGTTGTTACTCAGTTAGGAGTAACCCGGCCTTGTGTTGGTAGAGATCCGGTTTGGTTCTCGGGGATGTCCATCCAGAGGCATTCTCATGTGGCAATGGGAAGTTCCTTGGCCTGACCATTTGTTGGAAATCCAATTCCCAATACGAAACTTGTACGGTATTAGTTGTAGAACCTGCTATTCACTTATGGTGGTCACCACTGTTTGGATAGTAGCTATAGTAGGCATAGTTCGAAATGTCTATGTCGGCTAAGATTTATATCTTTATTTTCGAAATGATTTGTTATATATTATGCACTAGTAATAATATCAAATGTTATTTTAAATGCGTATCAAGCATCTTTGACTATCATAAGGAGAAATCTCCTCCGATTCTGCGTTTGCATGTGTGTGTGTGCGGGAGGCCTTATGGTAGTCTCATTTTTAAAAGCATTGCGAATTGATAAAAAAAATATTCCTCTATTTTGATTTTAAGATAAATAAACTGTTTGAGTTCTCACACCAGTCACATGACTGACTCGGAGTTTATTGTTTTCCTTCCTAAACTCTGGGTGCCCACAAATTTCCACATGGGCAGTTAAGAGTTAGGTTTATGAGGATATTCTGGATATTCTGGAGTTGCTGGAGGCAAGCTGGATGGCATGGCGTATTACTAGTTTATATAGTATTTCTTTTCCGCTGCACTGTTTGTTGTTGTATGATGTTGTACACTCTGATATGATGTGATGTAATGAAATGTAATGTAATAACTGATATGGTTCTTTGTTTAAAGATTATTCATTTATTATTATATGTTGTTCCGCTGCGAATTGTGAGATTCTGTTGTTGTTCTGTTGTTCCCTTTCTGTCCCGTTCTATTTTTAAAATTTTCTATCTTCTGTTTTTCTAATTCTCTGTTTTCTAAAAATTATCTATCTTCTTTTCTCTCTATTTCCTATCTCTTCTCTCTTCTTTCTTTTTCTTTTCTTAAATTCTTTTTAAACCCCATAACATTCCGGTTTTTGACCTTCGATTTCTCGGCAGTCGATAAAGTGAGTGTCGATGTTGAATTTTCGAAAGTCGAAAATTTTCGGGACGTTACATTTGGTATCAGAGCTGATGGTTAAGCGACAACCATGGTTCTGTTGGGTATTACTCATTAGAGATAGAGTCAGCAGTACTCTAGAATGAGTTTGAGAGCAATAATAACTATGAGAGCGTATTTGTTAGTGAATATATAAAATTGTTTTGTATAGTGTTGACTTGTCGGTTGATTGTTTATAGATTCCAGTCGATGTAGTCTAGCTAACTATCGTAGATGGGAGTTTCTAAACTCTTAAACAAGATAAACCGACATAATATTGATTTTTAAATTTGGTAAATGAAATAATTTTACCTTGATTATATTTTATATATAAAGGAATAATTTTTCAAAATTATTAAATTGTATGTAAGTTGATTGTTAGGTTGTTTGAATAATCTAAATTAAAGAATGATTGTATAAGTAAAAGAATTATAAGAATTGAATTATAATTAAAGTGATTTACCATTGTGAAATAAACTTATATATATAAAAAGTGAAACTATATGAATATATTTATTAATATGAGTTGTAAATAAAAGTGAATTTTAAAAGTTAAATGGAATATAACTTAAGTGTTGTTGGATGGAATTGATTTTGGTATCGAAGTAAATAATCAAGTGGATTAAATGAATATGAACTTGAGGTATGTAATAGAAATTCAACTTTAGAAATTGAATGAATTGAATGTTAATCAATTAAATGTAAATGAAGTTGATATGAAATAATGAATATAAATGTAATTCATTAAAATCTAATGTTATTGGAAGTTGAATAAATTGAATGAGAATGAATATACTTTGGTTGTTATTTGATTGTTAATTGATTGTTGATTTATTGTATATAATTCATTAAGTGTTAATGAAAGTGAATTAATGAAATTGGAAGCTATGTAATTGAATTCAAATTAGAAGTAAATAAATTTGAATAGAATTGAACGTGAATTGGATTTAACTAGTAAATGCAAACTAATTAAAATTGAGAATGAATGTTGATAAAATCCAATGTGAATAAATCAAATGTGATTTAAAGTGAAAACCATTTCATTGAATATTAATGAGAATATAAATAAATATTGATTGGTTATGGATGTTAGTTGGTTGATGGTTGAATATATATTGCTATTGTTGCATTTGCTATGTGATATATATAGTTGTTATGTTGTTATATGTTGTATATCGATACTATGCTTTATATACATGATTCTCATGTTGTTTGTTGAGTTTAGTAGGTGCGGATCGCGTTTGCTTCGCATTTGGAGTTCGCTTTAGCGCTATATTAGCCGTATATGCTTGCTAATAAAATATAAGGTACATATCTCGGATTAAATATCGCACTTTTACACTTTTTTCCCTTCGGGATGCCTCATTTCTTGATGAGATGTATATTTGTGATATATATACTGTCATTTTTTTTTCGGATCGAGCCGCGCAAAGGAGACTATGGCGAATTTTTCCGGAAATTTAAGGCGTTAGAAAAATTTGAGAAAAATTGAAAAATTTTGAAAACTTTAAACTTTGTTTTAAAGTTGAAAGTTAAATGATATAGTTTGTTTTTGAAAAGATAACTAAGTATGATTTGAAAACTTAGTAAAGATTTGAAAGAAGTTTAATTATAAATTTTGGAAAGTTAATAGATTCTGTAACCTTTCTTACTTGTAATTTCGAGGACGAAATTCTTTTAAGGGGGGAAGATTGTAACGACCCAGAATTTTTATTAACTAAAATTTGAATATTTAATTTATTTTAAATATTTATAAGTGAATTTATAAGTCGAATAAATTTTTATTTGAATTATTGGATTTAATTGGATAATTAAATCGATAATTTAATATGTTAAATTATGGAAATAATTGAAAATTGGGTTAAATATGATTGAAAATGATTTGTAAAATTTTATTTTATCATGTCGAAGTTAGAACGATATTTTAGAACTTTTAAAATCGAATTAAAAGTTAATCTGTGAAAATTGAATATTTTAATATTAAATAATCGACTGTAAAATAGCCAATTTTTGAACAGTCTCAGAATTGAACGAAACCAGTTTCATTGGATCCGTAATAGTTAGTTATTACCGGATTTCAATTTTCGTGTCAATCGGAGTTATCGTTTGATCGTGGCAGCTCGAAACGCATCGAATTGTTTTTAATTTAAATTTGGCGAGTCAAAATAGCCATTTTTCAAAAAGTCTCGGAATTCGACGAAACCAGTTTCATCGGATCCGTAATGTGATATTATTGTAAGGTTTCAAATTTCAAGTCGTTTGGATTTACCGTTTGTCCGGTACGAATTAAAACGCCTAGAAATCGATTTAAATCGGTTTAATTCAAATTGAGCGTTTTCAGCCATAACTCGCACATACTTCCGAATTAGCTTCCGAAACCTGTTCCATTGTGTCCGGAACGCGGGATAAACCCTAGGTACGCTGGTTACGGCGTCTAAATCGGAGTTCGGAATTCCCGGGATGAATAGTGTTTACGCTAGCTTTTTCTATAAATACACCTCTCTCTTCATTAATAAAAAAAAAAAATATATATCAACATTAAACCCTAGCCGGCCCTAGAAACATGAATGGCCAGAAAATTTCCAATTTCAACTCTCAAAATCTCTCAATCCACTCGTTTTTAGAAAAAGTTGTTAACTAAAGAATCGAAGAGCACGAGATGAGCTTTAAATCCATACGGATTTGATGGGGTTTGGAGTTGCGTAGGAGGGGCAAGGATGGGCCGTTCGTGGTCAGTTTTGCACGCATTTCCGTGCTATGTGGGGGGCCGAGCCCTAAGCTATTGAGGTCGAGTGTAGTGGAGGTGAGTGGCTTTGAGTTGCAACTCCCTGATCGAGCTCTCGTCGAGTGATTTTGGCGAAAAAATTAACCCTAATTCATATGAATGGGTTCATTGCTACGTGAAGTTACCTGGAGACTTGCGCGTGCGTATGAAGGAGGTAGGAGATGAACAGGGGCTGTTGGATCTGGATCCTAAGGCTTGGATTGAAGTGGGTTTTAGTTATTAAAGTTTAGTTGTAAATTTGTTGATTTAAAGTCGTGTAACTTGTAAAATTCATAACTTTTTCATACGAGGTCGAAAAAATGCAAACTCAGTTGCGTTGGAATCGTATGGACGAGCACTACGCGATGGAGTTGGTTTGGAGTCGTTTGGAGTTAGTGAGAATTTCGGGTAAAATTAAACGCGCGTTTAATTTTATTCGAAATAAAAGCTAAAACGGAATTTAAAACCAAGGTGAGAACTTCTCACTCAATCGAATAGATTTCGATTTTATTTTAAATAGTTAGATTTAAAATATTTGAATGCATGTTTGAATGATGACTGTAAATTATTGATTGTTAAAATAGACATTATACGCCGTTAGTAAGCGGATGTTATTTATTAAAAACATATACCGCGAATATTTCATAAACAGTGAAATTGGTATTATATATAATATCAATATATATATATTGGCATATGTATATATTGCAGTTGTTGATTTCCCGCATTTTTTGTTTAGCGGATGAGACCCTATTACGCCGTTATTAAGCGGATAATATTTATTAAGAACATATACCGCGATAATTTCGTACTGGAGCGAAATTGGTATTGTGCTAATGTTTTTGGATGCAGGAAACAGGTTGGAGGGATCCAACTGGATTCCTCAACAGTTTTTAATTAATTTCAGATATTTAGATATTTGATGGATTATCATATCGATATATGATGTCGTTGTAGTCGTGATTGACTATTTGGTGTGTAGCATCATTGGACCCAGATTTTGGGATTTTAAAATGGTTTTAAAGTGATTTTTGAAAATATACTATATTTTTGGAATTGATCCATTTTAAATAAATAAACGTTATAATTTTTAAAGTTATAAAATTATGGTTTTTGTGAAATATAGTTAAAAGCTGGTTTTTGAGAAATATGAACTAATTATTTTATAAAATAATTTAGATTGGATTTTTTGAATATATGATAAAAGTTTAAATATAGGATTTATAAAATTTGATTATTTTATAAATCGAAATGATGAAATTATAAAGGAATTTAAAGACGTTTTAGAATAATAATATAAACTGATTTATAGTAAGAGATTTATAAATGGATATTTATAAATTGAGATATTGACTTATAAAATGAGTTTTTATAAGTGTTTGAATTAAGTGAAAATGAATTTCATTATAGAATGAAATTTATAGAATTATAAACTGTGAAGTTATAAATGAAATTTATAAATAGTAAGATTTATAAATTTGGTGAAATTATTTGAAGAATAGATTGATTAAATAAATAAATCTTATAAGTTATAAGGTTTATAAATTGAAAAGTCTTTAAAAAGAACGATTTTGTAAAATAATCGTTTTATAAGTATTTAACTTATAATATAAACATTTAGTTTATAATTGAGTTATAAACTGGAATAGGTAAATAAAGGAATTTATAAAAAGGAAGTTTTTATAAATAAATAGAAACGGAATTTATAAACGTTGTTTTATAAATCCGCAAATGACTTATTTTGATAAGTTAATTGTTATAACTTAGAGATAGAGTTATATTCACGTTTTAGACAGTGAATAATCCTTTAAGTTAAAGTGAATAGAAATGATGAAGTTTGTTAACGTAGTTTATTCATGTTTTTGAACAGTGAATAACACGTTAAAGAAATTGTTTAGAATGTGAATGTTTTAAATAGAATTAAAACGATCTAACGATGTTTTAAAAGGTGTTATGATTCGAAACCATAGATTTCAACATTTATTGTTGAAATAGACGTTTTCGAGAAATAAAAGGAAATAGTGGACTATAACACTGTTGTTATAGTAAATGATTTCCGAAAGGAAATGTTTTGAATAGTATTGGGATTTATATATCTATTTTAATTTCGAATCCCTATACTAGTGATTTTGGGTTGTTGTAACGATGTTTTACGCAACATTCGTTTTGGCCCAAATAAATATGTTAAGTGAATGATTTCCTTAAAAGAATGAAAGATATACTTAATTTGATTTAAGTATATTGAATATTTTCTAAGTGTTGAAAATAAAAGAGATTTGTGAATTACTTATGAATAAATAAGTAGGGAAACGTTTTCCAATATGAAGTGAATAATTAGAATTTATCTTTTTGAAGATAAATTGAAATGAATTATTGAAATCGAATATGCATGGATATTTTGAAATATAAATTCATTATGGAATTTATATGTGAAAAGTGGAATTGTTTAAAAATAAATATCGATTTATTTTTGAAGTGTTGAAATTATATATCTTGTAAAGATATTTTGGAAAATGAATAATTTGGAAAATTATTTGGAATCTGGTGATGTATGCATATCCATTGATAGTTCAATAATTGACTATCAATAATTTCCCTTTGAATGGGTATTTGATGTGATTTGATTGAATTTGAATGCACACTTATTTTTGAATAAGCGCTCACTATTCGGGTTAACCGGGAAAGGACCATGGGGTCGTATAACCCATTCCGAATATGTGATACGTCGTTGTGAATCGCATTTGAAGATCGGTGTTGAAGACCGGATATTTGCGAGAGCGATAGGATGAACTATCGATTGACTCTGCACCGAGTTGCTCCGGTATTGAGTTCTCCATATGTGATGGTGAATCCGATCAGGATTGTGGATATCCGGATTGCAAGGACTTCTTTGTAAGTGCCTTCGGTTCTGTTCGATCCCGGAACAGACTTGTATGGATTGTGTGTCTGACATTACAATTTGAGATATAAAGCCGATTTCTTTCAAATATATTTCTGTTGGTGGCGGAGAATTTATTCTTTGCTTAACACCCTTCTTTGAGACGTACGAGCTCAAAGGTTATATAGTTGAAGTTATCAGCGATATATTCCCAATTTGGTAATGTGATATGCTGAGTGATGCTGAAATGATCATTGTGTTGATTATTGTGATAGGATCATTTATTTGATCGTCTATCTTGGTGATCATTGTGTTGATCATTTGTTGACCCAAAGCATGGCTTTTGTATAAAGTATGTTTTTGTGGACGTGAATTCGTCGAGCCTCACATCCCGGAAATGGTCAAAACAGGAAAGATGCGGCAAGGTTATGAGGGGTAGCGCCCTTTAGGATATGTGCATTTCCTTCTGGAAAAGGGTGGTATCATGGTATGGAGCCCAGATACTTACTCATGTTGAAACACTTTGTTTTTATGATTGTGTGAATTGATTAGAGAGCTCTCGGATAAAGGTCCCAAAGGACCGGGGGATGGCATATTCGGTCAGTTGTTACTCAGTTAGGAGTAACCCGGCCTTGTGTTGGTAGAGATCCGGTTTGGTTCTCGGGGATGTCCATCCAGAGGCATTCTCATGTGGCAATGGGAAGTTCCTTGGCCTGACCATTTGTTGGAAATCCAATTCCCAATACGAAACTTGTACGGTATTAGTTGTAGAACCTGCTATTCACTTATGGTGGTCACCACTGTTTGGATAGTAGCTATAGTAGGCATAGTTCGAAATGTCTATGTCGGCTAAGATTTATATCTTTATTTTCGAAATGATTTGTTATATATTATGCACTAGTAATAATATCAAATGTTATTTTAAATGCGTATCAAGCATCTTTGACTATCATAAGGAGAAATCTCCTCCGATTCTGCGTTTGCATGTGTGTGTGTGCGGGAGGCCTTATGGTAGTCTCATTTTTAAAAGCATTGCGAATTGATAAAAAAAATATTCCTCTATTTTGATTTTAAGATAAATAAACTGTTTGAGTTCTCACACCAGTCACATGACTGACTCGGAATTTATTGTTTTCCTTCCTAAACTCTGGGTGCCCACAAATTTCCACACGGGCAGTTAAGAGTTAGGTTTATCAGGATATTCTGGATATTCTGGAGTTGCTGGAGGCAAGCTGGATGGCATGGCGTATTACTAGTTTATATAATATTTCTTTTCCGCTGCACTGTTTGTTGTTGTATGATGTTGTACACTCTGATATGATGTGATGTAATGAAATGTAATGTAATAACTGATATGGTTCTTTGTTTAAAGATTATTCATTTATTATTATATGTTGTTCCGCTGCGAATTGTGAGATTCTGTTGTTGTTCTGTTGTTCCCTTTCTGTCCCGTTCTATTTTTAAAATTTTCTATCTTCTGTTTTTCTAATTCTCTGTTTTCTAAAAATTATCTATCTTCTTTTCTCTCTATTTCCTATCTCTTCTCTCTTCTTTCTTTTTCTTTTCTTAAATTCTTTTTAAACCCCATAACATTCCGGTTTTTGACCTTCGATTTCTCGGCAGTCGATAAAGTGAGTGTCGATGTTGAATTTTCGAAAGTCGAAAATTTTCGGGACGTTACAAATATTCCTTAACTTAGTTTTCAAATCCTTTCTTCTGAAATTTTTAATTCAAAAATCCAAAAAAAATCAAGTTAGTTTTTTTCATTTAGAAAAACAAAAATCCTAATATATATATATATATATATATATATATATGTATATATAATCTTTTCAAAAACAAAAAAAATTGAAAAACCAAAATACAAAACAAAAAAAGAATCAATTTTCCATTTTGAAAAATAAATTCTATTTGTAAATATTTTTCCTTTATAAAAAAAACCAAAAAACATTCTTAAAACTGTCCAAATTTCCATATTCACTTGAATTTTACAATATTTGTGAAAATCAATATGATCCATATGATTTTACTCCAAATTTCTATGGATATTTTAATGACAACTATTGTATAAACAATTCGAATTTTGAACAGCAAAGGTTTCCAAACGACGTCCAACCCTCGACTCTTGAAAATAGCATTTCATCTTTACTTGAACTCTCTACACAACAAAATCAATGCATAAATGATTTGTGTAATTATATTTGTGTAATAACTTGAGTTAAGGATTTCAAAATTTGAATTCACTTCCAAATTCAAATGATTTCGAGTATAACCCATGCCAATTTAATTTCGGCCTTCAAAATGAATTTCAAAACCAAAACGAAAGTGGAACAACTTTTCAAATTATTTTGGCAATGGAAATAATCTCAATTACGATGCTATTGATAAAAAAATTTCTCGACAAATCCAAATCGAAAATTCTCAAGTTAATAATTATAAATTGAATTTTGTTGAACAAATGGAAGAAATTTACGATGAACACACTGATTTGTTGTTCGAAACATATATGAAACAACGTGAGAAACAAAACCAAATCCCAACGTGTGACGAGTCAAACGATAATCCATCTTTTACCACAATTGAGGATTTTCAAATAATAACTTTTGAAACTAAAAACGACAATCTTAATGAAGGTGTTGAAAATACGGTATTTAAGTTGGATTTCAATTCTTTTGAGGGTGTGAAACTCGCTTTAAAATTCAATCTTCATTTTCCCGATCTCGAAAATTTGAACACAACAACTTAGGATTTTGAATTTGACACATGCAATGAAGTTGTTGATAATTCAATAAAGGAAGATGAGTTTAATGAACATGAATTTTACGGATTTTTTGAAGATGAGTTGTTAAATTCCAAAGGGGAAGATTTAAATCACCATTTTGATTTTGAAATCAATAATTCTGAAGAAGTTTTCAATGATAAGCTTGAATTTCAATTTGGTGAAGATAAACTTGAACTTCTAACAGTCGTTTTGTCTACCCCAAAAATCATCGAAAACAAAACAACTCATACGATTTTTAATAAAAACGACATTTGTTTTCCAAATCAACATTCAACTTTGAATCTTTTATGGTTTGGTTTTCTATGCTTAAACCGTGTCTCACATACTTGATGAGACAAATGAATCGGTCTTTAGAAGACCGTTTCATTTAATTTTTGACGATATACTTTTTGATCTCATGTAAATACTGCTCATTTTCATGTAAATATAGGTCATCCTTTTATTTTTATTTTCTCCTTTCACTTGGGTTTACTATTGGGACACAGTCAAAATCAAATGTAGGGTGAGTCTCATCTTCATTTTTTATTTTTCATGGTTTATTTTTTGCCTTTACTTTCAAAAAAAAAAACTAACAAAAAATCCCAAAAACAATTTTTTTAAAATTATTTTTGAAGAAACACTAGGATAAATATATGGTTTTAGTTTGTTAAACTGAAATTTTTGAAACTTTATTTGTCCCAACAAAAGTAAAAATGAAGTTTGATTACAAATAACAATGGTTTAACTAGTATATAGGAAGATTCATACGTGTCAATTATGAAATATCCTAATTGAAAATCTTTATTTTAAAAAGTGGTAGATTTAAAGTAAAGGATATAACATTTTTTTGTCTTCTAAGTTAAATGGTGCTAAGATGATTTTACAAAACTCTCTTTTAAGATTAAAAAAACCAATATATATATATATATATATTTGTATGTATGTATATAATTATTATTAAAACCTAGAGTCATGTGTTCACACTTGTGTGTTCACTCGCCATGCTCTGTACCGTTCTCATGTAAGCCCAAAAGGCAGTGCAAGATCGGTATATCTGACCTCAGTTTATCCGAGTTAGGTATATGTATATAAAAAATTATTTTGTTAATAATGCCTACAGTCGATAAGTGTTCACACTCGTGTGTTCACTCGACACGCTCTGTATTCCCCTTACATAAGTCCGCAAGGCAATGCACGGTTAATATATCTGGCCTCAGTTTATCTGAGTTAGGCGTATGTGAATATTGTAAATATCAATAAAATTCTCAATAAGCAAATGAAATCCAAGCACTATTTTAACTTGTTTGATTTGACTTGTTACTGAAAAGAACTGAAAATGCCAACTTGATAAACTTTGATAATCATCTAAGGATCCATTTCATAGTTGCACTGTGCTGTCAACCGAAACAATGAGTTAAACTATAGTCTATTTATTATGATAACTTGATTTTTGTTGGATGTTTTGACGAGTAAATGACATAAATTTTCATAACAATGACCAAAACTTATATTTAACTTATTTGTGTCGATTTAAAAGTAAATCCTTCATTTGTAAACATTTTCAAAAACTTGGATTCGTCTCTTTTGTAAATATATCTTGTATTTTGTAGTTATTTTCACTTTGCATTTGGATTTTGTGGGTAGTATCCGTTGACAACCCTCATGAGACAACACTCGTCCTACTGGGGACACCCGGAGGTTTAACGGCTTATTGCATACGCCCAATGCAATCGTGTTTCCTACGAAAACGAATTTATCTTAGTTTTTTTCTTTATTCGAGCACGAATAAAAAGATAAATGTGTGGGTATTTGATATGCACGTAAAATGTGCACAATTATACTTCCACATTTAATCTAATTAAATTAAATAAATGATCGTATTGGGTATTTTAACATGTTTAAACCAAAATTCAAATTATTTTAAATCATCATTTAATCATCTTCATTTAGGGGAAAATGGTCGTTTTTATGTGTTAATTAATTTGAGAAAATTCACTTACATGTTTTATTTTTATTTATAGGAAAATTGATGGAAATTAGAAGAGACTTCATGTATTCATGCATGCACACAAGTGAAAGAAGCTAATGAAGATGGAAATAATTCAAGTCATGCATCATGGAGGATCCCACCTACCCATTTACCATGTTCCCTCTTAAGAGCTAATACACATGATTAAAGCCACATGGACATTTAAATGGAGGGTTATGTTAATGTTAATGATTACTTCAAGTTTACATTTCCTAAGAGGGTAGTTTGGGTAGTTTTAAAAAAATGGATTAGGGTTTTAAAACTTGTATAAATACCCCTTATGTATCATGTAACCCTCCTTTCTTCTTTCCCTTAGCCTCTTTAGTTAGTTTAGATCAAAAATAAAATGAGAGCTCTCATTCTTTTCATGGCTACTTAGCCATTTCTTTCATGTAATTTTTTTATCAATTTTAATTCAGGTCTTTTCTTGTTTATTTACTTTCATGTTAGTAGTGTAGATCTTCTTTTATTTTATGCAAGTAGAATAGTTCCCTTTTCCATTAGCTTTTATTTTCCTTTTTTTTTAGTTTCATGTTGCATGCTACTTGTGTTGATATGATAACACAAATGAGAGGCTAAACCCGTTAATTTAGGGGTAATAAAGCTCTCTAATTATGTAGCTTCAACCTTTTGATAATTATTGATCTCTTTTTGTACTTAATGGAAGAATGAATGTTGATGCGATTTATTGTCTATGTTGAATTTGATAGTCTTTGTTATTCGTAACAAATAGGCTATGCTTAAACAATCCCAAAACAAAAATTACCTCTTCATTTACATATGAATAGGGTAATGAAGTGATTTTAAAATTAAAATTTGATGGTCTATATTTCTAATTAATAGTTAATATGCCATGCTTAAAATAGATTTTATTTTCAACTTCATTATCATTTTTCATGAGAAATAACAAGTGGTTTAAAAGTTGTGTTATAATTTGATAGCATATATTGGGATAATTAATAGCACAAATAGGTCATACTTATAATAAACACATCATTTAAATTCACTAATGACCAAAAAACATCATAATTTCGTACTTTATTGAATTATGTGATCTAGAGAGTGGATTTATCTCTAAATTGTCACTTTATTCTCATAGTTTTCATTAATATTTGCAGATGTTACTTTGTTAGTTTTCTCATTTTCTAGCTTAAATATTCTCAAACTCTTGGTTAATTTGATTGAATAGAGATTTAAAATCTAACAATTCCCTATGGACTCATACTCGCCACGTACTAGAATTGTACGCCATGCACTTGCGGTTATTTTAATTATAAATTCATTCGATGGTTTTCTAACTCGATAGAATTCCCATCGACGAGCAACAGATCCCTCTCTCCAAATAAAGGATGCCGATCCCCTTTCCTTCTATAATTCTGCCGATCCCGCCAATGCCAACACGTTCCATCGATCTCTTTCCTTTGTCCAATACTCCTGCCAACCCCTTTCTTTCCACTACCCTTACATTGTCCTTCAAAATTGTCACACCGAATCCTATGTCATCTATTCCTTTCTGCTTCCTCCCTCATCATTCTGCCGAGCCTTATTCCTCTTCCATATCTCGTCTTCCTCGAGCGACCTATGCCATCAATAATCCACTACGTAACACATCAAACTATTGTTGATGAAATAAAATTCATTGATGTGTCTTAAAACAAAAGAAAAATGGTAAGCTTACCTAAATTTATCGAAGGCGAATTGTGGTAAGGAAATAAGATTGGGCTGCGGTTTGATTGGAAGGTGGAACAATGATCTAAAATTAAGTAGGAAGATGGATTTATTAGTTAGAGCAATGGTTGAGTAGAAGGGAAGGGATCGAGTTTTCTCTTTTAAGGTAAGGGAGAGTTTGGTCATGGGAGGGTAGATGGAGAAGAAAGGAATGAAAGAAAAGTAAAGGGATAAAATGTTAGATTTAGCTTATATTAGGAAGTAGGAGCTATAAGTTTGACAAAAGAAAGGGAGGGATCGGTTAAAAGCATACCGATCCCTATTAGCATGCACACAAAAAGGGATCCGCTAAACGTATGTCGATCCCTACAAATGCTTGTAAAAAAGGGGAATAGAGAGTGAGAGATCGGCCATGAACATGCATGCAAATGAATATAAGCATGAAAAATTGTGTAAATCATGAACATACAAAATGCAGGGAAAGTTGGCAATGACCCGTAAACATACGAGCACGTCTAGGAGCCAATGACAAGAACATATGTGACCTAGAAATTTCAAATTTTGTAATCGATAGGAATTGAAATCAAACCCGAGGCCTTCAAGTTCAAAGCTAGACAAAATAACCAAAACTAGTTAGACTTGCAGACCCGGACTTACATATATTAACTGATGAAATATAGCCCTAGATTTATACCATGGGAAATTGACCAAGCGTCATGAAGATCAATGAGAAATATAGCACCATGGAAAAATAATTCGGCAGATGGATAGCAACTATTCAGAAAAATGGACGGATTTATTGTCAATGGCTTTAACTTGCTTCGATTCAAAGTACATCATGTTCATCACAACATACTTTAGGGGTAATTGTTATCTGACATTTTAACCCGCTATATTGAACAGATTGCACAAGTCAGATTCGACTGCCATTAAGGTTGATAACTCTAAAGTGGTGATTTTAGGACCCAGAAGTCAAGTATAGATGGTAATATGAATTCAGGATTGAATGTAACTCATAGATGTACAATATATAATGTTCGAAGTATGAAATATGGATCAACACATAGGAGGGATCGGCATGTTGCAAAGTACAAAAGCATTCTTTTGGAAAAAAATCAATATCTTAAGATCTACAAGTCCAATACCTACGAAATTTAAAGAGCAAGATATAAGGATCCTAGGATGCCTGCTTAGGGATCGAACATCAAGTGGACAAGGTTGGAGGGATTAGTATACATCCTTGGGTAGGGATCGACACAAAGCAGCTTGCTAGCCTTGTTGAATCAAAGGTAAGGCAATAACTCGAGCTCCAAAGATCCAAATGAAAATGAAATTTGGAGGCTAAAATTATTTTTGCATGAGGAAGACACCAAAGGTATCGCTTCTCAAAATTCAACCATAGAAGGGAACGGTACCGATCCTTCCTCTTTGGAAAGTGGGCCTAGCGATTCCTCTAGTGGGCCTATATAGTTTAGAAGGTCCTTCAGTCGAGATTTCAGAGAGATATTTGGCCGTCATCATATATAAATACTAGCTTGATGGGTCATTCTGAGGATCTTTACACTTCTTGTTACTGTAGGCTCCATTATAATCAAGCACTAGTGGTTTTCTACCATTGTAATCAAATTCAAAAGTGATTAATCAAGGATAATCTTCAAAGTGGACGTAGGCATACAACACCAAACCACTATAAATATCTGTGTCTTTGATTATTGCTTATTCTTTGTTGCTTACTTATTCATCTACTAAGTTTCATTTTCTTTTCTTCACTTACTTCTCTACGAAAACTACTATTTGGTGTTTGTGACTAATTTTGGTGCAAACACTTACTTTGGTGACCGCGGTGTTAAACCGACCCTTGAAGGATTTCAAAGATTCACTTCGTCCTTGGAATAGTCCTGGTAAGCACATCACGTCTTTTGGTTGTGCCGTTTAAAGCCTAAACTGATTAAGGAACCTGGTTGCTGATTCTCCAAAAGTGGAGATGGATATAAGTGGGAGTTTGGTAAACCACATGTAACCAATTCCCCTCAGAAAGATTGGAAAATGTCTATGTGGAATGACATTTTAAGCATTCGCTCCGCCCATGTACCAATTGTACTTGTACAAGTGAAGTTTTAGGTCTTCGGTTCCATCGTAGGATGTAATAGTTGGCTTAGTGAACTTTTAAGGATATGCTTCACTCAGACTGTCATCGGTAAAGGGAGTCCGGCTAGGAGAAGATCCTCATTCACTATCTCTCCTATTCTTACTTTCGTCCATTATGCGCTTAATCATGTCCGTGATATACGCCTTTGATGTCCGGTAGTCCGCGGGTCGGCTGTCGGTGACTACACCAAGTGTTTGATCTTGCAAATGATTTTGGTAAGTGGGCTAAAACCTAGGCTCTCCTGTCTTCGGGAGAACCACTCCATTGGAGTTCCATTGGCTTGCGTTTGGTTGGGTAGGGGAAGTTTGGAACTCTTTGCCAGTATTGAGGGTGTTGGTGTTTTTTTCAACTAATCGTCGTCAAGTTGTTTACCATCTTCAAAGTCGAAGAGATCTACTGCTATATCCTCCCATGGGGTTTTCATCCCTAGATTAAAGTTCATGGCGAGCTGCTTTGTAGTTGGTGGAGTGCTTGCATTTCCTTCTATGCTGGTTGCTGCAGCTCCATCTACTACTCCTTTTTTCCAATGCTTTCCGTGTTTCCTGTTTAGGCCAGAAATGGAAGATTTTTCCTGATCCATGGCAGCCACGAGCTCTGGCATGGTTCTCGGAGCAGCAAGTATTACAAGGTATGAAAGGCATTTAATTTTTCCATAAGAGCTTTCTGGCTATTCTCCATCTTTTGAATGATTTCATCAACTATCTTGTTTAACTCGCCCCTAATGACAACTTCATGTTGGATAGAAGATCCCAGCACCTGATCTCCTATGTTGGTGCTAGAATGTGCTCTGACTAATTGGTTGTTGGGGCCGTTGACTTCAATTTGTGAAGGATTAGTTTCCTCTCTAGCTATTACAGCTCCTATGGATCTTCCACTCCTATGAATCTTCTGAAAGTAGTTCTCTTTCTTCCCGGTGCCATTGATTCTCAACAGCAATTCTTCTAAGCAAAGATTAAGGATCTAACTTCTAGACCTGTCTAATCCAAAGTAGATAGCTAGATCTGAGCCTGAGTTCAACTCTCAATAAAAGCGAAAATTTGTTAACCTCCAAAATGGATCGACACTCTGGATTGAGTGTGAAAGCACCAGCCCTGTTTATCAAGAAAAATAAAATAGAAAAAACAATTGTAGATCGTAGAAAAGTAAAGGAACGTGAAGATTTTTATAGTGGTTCTGCTGTTAATGAAGCCTACATCCACTTTATAACTTTCTATTAATTGACTGCTGTTACAAGTAGAATCAGATTACAATATGATTGAATCTCCTAAGTTAGATCAAGTCACAAGTGCAGGAGTTCACTGGAGAATCACGGTAAACCCTTAGATGACTATTGTGTGGGAGAAGAAGAGTGAAGAATAATTTTCACAGAGTGTCCATGGCCAGTCTACAAGATCCTCTTTATGTTGCTGATAAGTGAGTAATTAAGGTGATTAGAGAGCTATTGGGAGAAGCCACTTTGCCAGAAGCCTATATTTGATGATAAGAAGACGCACCTAAAATTTCACGACGAACTGACTTATCCTAATGGATCGCTAGCGATCCATAGGGGATCGCTAGCGATCCATGTAGTTAATGGATTTTTGGGTCATTTCACTTGGATCGTGCTCTTTGCCTTATGTGGATATTCTCCATGCAATTTCATAACGAGTTGCTTTGATTTGATAGTGATTCATGTATAAGTTGCATTGAACTATGACTGCAATTAGATGAATGCTCACTTCTCGAACTAGCTTGCTTGGATTATCATGAAACTTGGCAGACATCTGTCAGGAACGGGATTTTTCGACCACGAAGGTCGACATTAATAGGTCCACTGTATCAACTGCCGAGCAATCGAAGGTCGAAAAACCGTACCATTAGGACCAAAGAAGAGGTAGAAGATAGAAAGAAAGAAAGAAAAAGCAATAGAAACAATAACAGAATCTCACAATTGCAGCGGAACAAAATATAATAGATAAATGAATATCTTTAAAACAAAGAACTATATCAGTTATTACATTACATCACATTACATTACATTATTAGAGTTTACAACAACAAACAGCGGAAAAGAAATACTATATAGTAATTGATACGCCATGCCATCCAGCTTGCCTCCAGATCTCCACAGCAACTCCTGAATTCCAGAATATCCTGATAACCTAACTCTATACTGCCCGTGTTAAAATTGGTGGGCACCCAGAGTTTAGGAAGGAAACAATAAACTCCAGGTCAGTCATGGGACTGGTGTGAGAACTTAAAACAGTTATTCTTTAAAAACAACAATGAAATATTTTAAATTAGATTCGCAATGCTTTTTTTAAAAATGAGACTACCATAAGTCCTCCTGCACACACACAATGCAAACGCAGAATCGGAGGAGATTTCTCCTTATGATAGTCAAATATGCTTGATACGCAAATTTTCTTTGATATTATTATTATAAGTGCAAAGTGTAAAAAACATTTTGAAAGTATGATATAAATCTTAGCCAGCATAGGCATTCCGCACTTATGCCTACTGTAGCTGCCATGCTCAATAGCAGGTTACCGCCACATTCCATGACAGGTTATACAACTAAAACCATACAAGGCTCGTATTGTTTCTTTGCATTTCCAACTAATGGTCAGGCCAAGGAACTTTCCATTGCCACATGGGTACGCCTCTGGAAAGACGCCCCGAGAACCTAACCGGATCTCTGCCAACACAAGGCCGGGTTACCCCTAGCTGAGTAACAACTGACACGAGTATGCCATCCCCCGGTCGCAACCGACCTAAATCCCGGGATTCACTAACAACCACAAAATAATAAGTTTGCAGCAACAACATAGGTTAAGTATTAGGGCTCCATACCATAATACCACCTCTATCCAGAAGGAAATGACATACACTAAGGGGGCGTTGTCCCCTAATAACCTTGCTGCATCTTTCCTGTTTTGACCAATACCAGGGTGTGAGGTCCGACAAAGTCTCATCCACAAAGCTATGCTTTATACAAAAGCTACGCTTTGATCAACAAATGCTCAACAGCACTTCGTATGCCACATTACCAATTTGGGAATATATCACTAGTAACCATCAACTACATAACCTCTGAGCTCGTACGTCTCAGAGAAGGGTGTTAAGCTAAGAGAATAAATTTTCCGCTACCAACAGAAATATATTTGATAGAAACCAGCTTTACATCTCAAATTGTAATGTCAGACACACATCCATACAAGTCCATTCTAGGATCGAACGGAACCGAAGGCACTTCCAAAGAAGCCCTTGCAATCTGGATATTCACTAATCACGTCCGGAATTCCCATCACAAAGGGTGATAAAATCTCTATATCGGAGATCAGCCGATGCAGAGACATTCGACGGGAATCCTTCCATTTTCAAAAGTATTCGGTCTTTAACACCGATCTTCAAATGCTATCCATTACGACATATAACTATTCGGAATGGGATTTATGACCCAAAGGTCCTCTCCCGGCTAAACCGAACAACGAGCGCTTATTTTAAAAATAAGTGTAGCATTCAAATTCAAGCAAATCACAACTAATACCCATTCAAAGGTAAATATTGATAGTCGATTATTTAGCTATCAATTGATATGCACAACATCACCAGATTCCAAATAATTTCCCAAATTATTCATTTTCCAAAAATATCTTTACAAGATATATTTTCCACACTTCAAAATAAATCAATCTTTATTTTCAAACAAATTTCCCCTTCCTTTATAAATTCCATGTGAATTTAAATTTCCAAATATCCATTGATATACGATTTTCAAATCGACTTCAAACATTCACTTTCAATTTATCTTTAAAAGATAAAATCTCAAAACATTTCACTTCATATTGGAAAACTTTTCCATACTTATTTAATAATAAGTAATTCACAACTCTATTTATTTTCAACACTTGGAAAATATCCGATATACTTAAATCACAAATAAGTATATATTTTATTCTTTAAGGAAAACATTCCCTTAAACACATTCATCTGAGTCAAAACGAATGTTGCGTAAAACATCTTTACGACAACTCAAAATCACTAGTATAGGGATTCGAAATTTAGATAGATATATTAATCCCAATACTATATAAAACATTTCCTTTCGAAAATCATTTACTATAACAACAGTGTTATAGTCTATCTTTTCCTTATTTCTCGAAAACGTCTATTTCAACAATGAATGTTGAAATCTATGGTTTCGATCCTTAACACATTTTAAAACAACTTCAAATCATTTTAATTCTATTTAAAATATCACTTCCCCAAAACATTTCTTTAATATATTATTCACTATCCAAAATCGTGAATATACTTCGTTAACCAAATTCAACATCTCTACACATTTTATTTTTTAAAGGATTATCCACTGTCCAAAATCGTGGATAATCTCCTTTAATAATCTAAAATATTTGACTTATCAAAATAAGTCGATTTTGGATTTATAAAACAACGTTTATAAATTCACATCTATATAATTTTATAAAAACTTCAACTTATAAAATCCCTTAATTTACAAATTCTATTTAAATCTCATTTAAACGCCAAAATCCGATTTATAAGTTAATTACTTATAAATATTTTATTTTACAAAATTTATTCATTTTATAACTTCCCAATTTATAAATCTATAAATTTCATTCACTTATGAAATCCATTTATACTTCATTTTAACACTTATAAAAACTCGTTTTATAATTCCAATATTTTAATTTATAAATATAAATTTTATAAATCTTTTATATAAACCGTTTATAAAAATTTCAAAAATCTCAATTTAAACTATTTTATAAAATTCATTAACTCCATATTTCAAAAATCAATTTTCAACTATATTTCTCAAAAAAATCAAAAATTTTATAACATTAAAATTTTAACGTTTATTTAATTAAAATGAATCAATTCCAAATTTTAATTAAACGTATACTTCCAAAAATCACTTTAAAATCCTTTTAAATTCAAAACATTACTTTAACATTTTTAAAACTCCAAAAATAGGCCCATGCTGCAACAGCACAAATAAATCAACCATGGCATCCAAACATCATATATCAATATGATAACAGAATATATCACAATATCTGTAAACAAATTAATACGGGTGAGGAATCCAGTTGGATCCCTCCAACCTGTTTTCCTGCATTCACAGATGTTAGCACAATACCAATCCCGTGTCAATACGAAATATCGCAGTATATGGGTTTATATAAAATATTATTCGCTATTATGCGGCGCAATAGGGTCTCATCCGCTATATAATGCGGGAAATCAACTCCAAGTACATATATAATACCAATTTCACTTCAAGGTGAAATATCGCGGTATATGTGTTTACTAAATAACATCCGCTTAATATACGACGTATAGGATCTATTTCAAAACAATAGATAATAATTTATCATTCAATCGCACAATCAAGTAATTTTAAATCTAATTATTTAAAATTTAAATCGAAACAGATTCGATTGAGTGAGAAGTTCTCACCTTGCTTCCAATAACAGTTTCAGTGTTTTATTTCGAATAAAATTAAACGCGCGTTTAATTTTACTCGAAATTTTCACTAACTCCAATTGACTCCAATCTAGATCCATCGCGTAGTGCTCGCGAATACGAACCCAAGGCAATTCGTTTCGTCAAATTCCGACCTCGTATGAACAAGTTATGACGTTTTAAACATTATACAAATTTTAGATAAATTAAAATTTATAATTCTTTTAATCACCTAACCCTAAAATCAATAACGGCCGTTGATATTTGCCACTGCAGATCTGGGCCGCTCGAGTCTCTTTCTTCTCCATCGTGAAAAACGCACGCCTAAACCCATGAAGCTGCCACTTATGTTGAATTTCGTGACCACCTCATCGACTTTGAAGACGATCAACTACCTCCACTTCGACGCCCAAGTCGAGCTCTACCCCCGCCGTGAGTATAGGCGAACTCGGCCCCCCTGCGCATAGAAAAACGTGCGCGACCTTCAGCCGTTCGAGCTTGATTTGCCATTGATTTATAGCATATTTTTCGATCTCCACCGTTGGATAGGAAGATCTCAACGTGCTCTAGAAGTTTGTAGTTGAAAGATTTTCGTAAAAGTGGATAGAATGAAAGATTTTTGAGGGAGAAAGAAAACAATGTTTCGGCCATTAATGATAGAAGGTGGTGGCTAGGGATGAAAGTAGGGTTTTGGTGCAAAAAAAGAAATATGGAGGCCTTTTATAGAAAATTCTCGCGACACTATTCATCCAAAAAATTTCCGAACTCGAAACGAAGCGTGCCTCCTGGCGTTTATAATGTTTTACCCCTATTCCGAACGCAATGGAATATATGTCGGAAGCCAATTCGATCATATTTTAAAGATAGAATTTCAAATCGACTATTTAAATTCAAAATTCACTTAAATCGATTTTTACGCGTTTTAGCTTTCCCCGGACAAACCTTAAGTCCGATTGACACGAAATTTGAAACCATACAATAATTTAGCATTACGGATCCGATGAAACTTGTTTCGTCGAAATCCGAGACTGTTTGAAAAATGGCTATTTTTACTCGTCAATTAAATATTAAATATTCAATTTTCAAAAATTAACTTTTAATCCAATTTTAAAAGTTCTATAACATCCTTCTAACTCCAATATGATTAAATACAACTTTACAAATCATTTTTAATCACATTAAACCCAATTTCCAATTATTTCTGCAATTTCACATATTAAATTAACGATTTAATTATCCAATTAAATCCAGATATTCGAAATAAATTTATTCGACTTACAAATTTTACTTGTTAATATTTAAAAAATCAATTAAATATACGAATTTCAACTGACAGAAATTCTGGGTCGTTACAAACTTCCCCCTTAAAAGAATTTCGTCCTCGAAATTACCAAGTAAGAAAAGGTTACATAATCCATTAACTTTTCAAAACCATTCGTTCAAGTTAAATTTCAAATTCACTTAAGTGTTTAATTTTTCCAAAATCCAATAGTTAAACTTCTTATAAAAACTTTACTAAGTTTTCAAATCATACCTAGTTATCTTTTCAAAACAACTATATCATTTAACTTTTCACTCCAAAATCAAAGTTATAGTTTTCAAAAATTTCCAATTTTTCTCAAAAATATTCTAACGCCTTAAATTTTCAGAAAAATTCATCATAGTCTCCTTTGCACGGCTCGATCCGAAAAAAATGGCAATATATATATATCACAAATATACATCACATCAAGCAATGAGGCATCCCGCAGGGAAAAAAGTGTAAAAGTACGATATGTAATCCGAGATATGTACCTTATATATTATTAGCGAGCATAAAGCGAGCTCCAAAAGCGAAGAAAACGCAATCCACACCTACTAAACACTGAACAACAGTGAGAAACATGCATATATGAAAGTAATATCAATATACAACATATATCACTACAACAACTACATATGCCAATATAGAAAATGCAACAAAAGCAACAAATTCAACCATCAAACAACTATCATCCAACTACATCCAATATCTATCCAATCAATCAATAACCAAATCAATATAAATTCACTTCTCATTATATTCATTGATTTGGTTTTCCAATTTAAATCACATTTGATTCATTAACATTAGATGTTTTTACTAACATTCATTTATTCGTATTCAATTAGTTTACATTCACTAATTCATATTCAAGTTGGTTCACTTCCAAATCAAATTCAATTCTATTTAAGATTCACTTAACTTCCAATTTGATTTCAATTACTTTAGCTTTCCATTTCATTTATTCAATTTCATATGGATTTCTATACAATCGACTAACCATCATCTAACAAACATTGTATATCCAACTTAACCAAATTTATTTAATTCGCTTACATTCATTCAATTTGGTTCATCACTTTTAATTAGCTTTAATGAATTAACACTTACATCCATTATTTCATAACAATTTATTTACACTCAGTTGATTTACATTCAATTCATTCTTTAATTCAATTGCTAATTCATTTAACAAATAAGGTTGAATTTCATTTATATAACTCAAGTTTACATCCATTTAATTCACTTTATTATTTTACTTCGATACCAAAATCAACTTCATTCAACATTACTTAAGTTATATTCCATTTCAAACATCATTTGTTTAACTTTACTTAAATTTCCACTTATAAATCCAATTCAAATTCCAATTCCAGTTCTATTTACTTACAAATTCGAAACGGATTTCAATTTCATTTCCTTGCACTTGCAAATTTTATTTATTCATTCACAGTTTATTTTCCAACTTAATAATTGTATTCCAATCATTTTATATAATGTTCCAGAGTCTTTTCAATCTTCCAAAACCATTTTTGAAACCAACTCAATTATCCTTTGAATTTCAAAACCCAAACCCAAATTTCCCAAACAAAAACAACTTGGCAGCAATCCCTCTTTCGGAAACCCGAAAATGAACACCGATGATGTCGCGATCATCATCAGAATTATTTTCCAGCGACCGAAAAGAGTTTAGAGCTTTTATCCCTCTAAAACAATTTTCCAAAACCCTTGAAAATCATTTTCAAATTTTTGGATGACTTGATAATTAATTTTGAATTTTAAATATATTTAACATAATAAATTCATATAAAATAAAATATTTGGTAAAAATAAATTTTTTGAATCTTATGTCTATCCAAGTTGTTTTGGGCACATGGTCGAAATATGAAAGGAAAATAAACGGGCTTAAGGTATTAATCATGATTTTTTTTTTTAAATTTATAGTCGTTCGTCGACATTCAAACTTAAACCTTTCGTTCGAAGGACAAATAATTTTCAAACGTGATGAAATTAAAACCATACATACAATATTATGCATTTATCTAATTCGTACGATTGGATTATTTAAAACAATAGAATTTTTTTTAGATTTCTAACAGGTCATTTTCATAGAAGTTGACCTAGTAATATATATCGGGTGTTATAAAACTCCTTGGAAAATGATATGTTTTGAGTCTAATTTTTGTACCTGCCTTTTTTCCGACTCTAGCCTTACGAATTGTGTGTGTGTGTATATATTATAAAGTATATATGACCCGAATTTCGTCTCGTTTGAAGATCGTTTGGTCTTTAAACGAAAAGGTTTTACTTCCAATGTAGACTAACGACTATAGTTTCGAGAATCAAGATCGTTATCCTAAATTTATTTACTTTTTAATTATATTTTGGAAGTAGGTCCAAAATACTTCGGATTGACATAAGATTTAAAAAAAATATTATGGTTGAAAAATGTATTTAAATTCAAAAAATAGTTATGTATCATAAATTTCATCGAAATTGTATAATGGGCGAACTGAAAGTTGCATAGACTGATTGTTTGAGTTTGATTTTCAATAAAGTTAAATGTCGAATTACGCAATAAAAGATTATCGAAAAATAATAATTTAGTTAACCATAAACTATCGTAAAATTAAAGAATTGAGTAAAAATATCTTCTTTAATTTTTAGGAATTAAATTAATATTTTAAAAAAATTCGAACTTCTATAATTAATAACTTAAAATAATGTTATAAATTAAATTAGTTAAAATAGACCGCCGTCGAAAGCTGTCGAAAATGAAGTGTTGGAGCCATCAGCGGCCGTTGGAATGGTCCATTACTATTTCCTTCTTTTCTAGTAGTGTCTACATCATATATATTCATGCTTGCATGCACATGTTTGATCATATATTGTACATAATTCTTGGTCAATAATTACTCATAATATTGTAGGTTATATGCTAGCATATACAGATAATGTTTGACACTGTTTGTTTATTCTCCGATCAATTTTTTCCTATTTTATACACACTAATTTTTCAAACATAACCCTCTCAAATTAGCAGCATGTCTTAATTCCAAAACCAAAACATAACCCGTCTTTTAGCAACAACTATACTGCTCAAATTATGATGAAAAAAATCTAGAAAACCAACTCAAATGATCGGAGTTTCAAAGTTTCAATTTGAAATATCAATAAACCAAGAAAGTTTGAAATTTTAAGTCTATGTTGTTATAACTATTTTCTTGCTCCTTTATAATAATAATCTATAACAAAGAAAATTATATAATCTATGAACGCTTCGAAAATTAGGTCCTAATTAGAAACGAACAAGTACCATGGAATCTATTTACAAATAATGGAATATGATTACCTTAAAACATGACAATATCCATTCAAACCCATCATAAGTCATTTCTTATTGTTTTTCCACCCTTGTGATCTTCATATTCATCATTCGTACTATTGTTGATCTTTTGTTTTCCACCCTATATCTATGATACTACATGTTATAATTCTAACATATCACCTACCAAATAATCTGATTCCTTTGCCTTCACACACTTGCCCACCTGAATGATTATAATTAACTTAAGCTAAAACATAGAATATACACTTTCTTGATATGCTTTTAGTATATAAATATTTAGCAACAATTTATCTAAATAAAATTGTTAAATCATAGCACCTACAAGAGCAGTTTGAAGACCCAAAGTTTTTTGAGCTATAATATTTCATTCACTATCATCCAAGAACAATAAGTAAAACGAAGAATGACTAATAAGTATAAGGAAAAGGTTACACAGCTATCAGATCAGACTAGTGCTAGAATCCTTCTTGTTGTGTGCCCCAACATTTCAAAGCAAGGGAGAATTGATGTTGAAGGGTTATATAGAAGGAGGAGCGGAGGTAGCGTCGAAGAGGAGGAAAAGAAGATGGAGCTAGGGTTTCGGACTAAGGAATCGCCTTGTCGTCTTTTTTCCTTAGAAAAAATTATAAAGGTAAGTGAGAGGAAAAAAATTAGGAGTGTTTTATTTGAGCATGGTTGTATTGTTCACGAGTCCATATTTTTAACTAAAACAACAAAAGTTTGCAACGACTCTGGGCCATTGCAATATTGCAACGACCAATAGCCATTGCTAATTATTTTGCAACGGCTTTGAGCCATTGCAATATTGCAACTGTCCAGAGCCATTGTGAATTTTTTGCATGCTACGTTGCAAAATTACCTATATGTTGCAGTGAAAACTAGGAATTATGACTGGTTATGTATCGTGTTGGCATCTTCATATGTTGCACATGACAATACTTTGATTTTCTTACTGTATTTACCCCTAAGTAAAAAAGGGTTGATGATGATGTAATGAGTTTTGTAAAATAAATCCATGTAATGTAAATTTATTTAGCTACTCGGTTTACTTAATATTGTACAAAATAATACTGAACTTACTTTGTCACTTGAAAATGATTTTAGTGATGACTGCAGCATCGTTGACATTTATTTTCGTGTTACGAGGTTAGGAATGTTATATCATCGTGTAATTATACTATAGCTCAAAGTACAGTATGGGGTGTCTAGGAATCTAAGCCAATAATACCTACATTATATGATATCCCTAATAGAATAAAACAAATATAACAACCATCAAGAAATCTCACATCACTTGCTAAAGTGCATTAGATATGCGGTCAGAGATAACTCAACAACTCGGTATCTCAATGCTCGACTCCATGCCACTTCGTAGGCCAGGAATTAGATTCAACATCCAAAAGTCTAGGAAACACATATCCACATTCAATGACTAGGATATGATCAATTCAAACTGAACGTCCTTACATATCCCCTCTTTACGAGAACATATTGGAACCTCTGAGTATTAACAATTCCTTAGCACACATCTTTATAATAGAACACATTAACGTCCCACTTCACAAGTCCACATCAATGAAGTTGCCTTCATGGATCATCATTACAACTCCCATTATCGAATCATCAAAATCCCAAACATTCTCTATGATAGAGTTAAGGGTATGCTCTAGGGGCAATTTTTTAATTAATTGTAAACTAATTAACTTTGTAATCAATTCTCATTCGAAATAAAGGTGCTTCTTCTTCGTTTATGTATTTGTTATAATGTGTTATAAATAATTAAATGTTTTTAAAAATATATTTAAAAGAAAATCCATAAATGGTGTGTTTGTGATAGTAATTAAAATAGTTATAATCATGAATATTGTATCACAATATTATAAACACATTGTTTTAAATGTTCACAGTCGAGATGCATCGAACCTGGATATCGATATATCCGTTAAGACTAGAATACGTAACACTCTCCAAATATTGAGCAGTGGATTACTCATAACTGCCGGGGCACCTAGGGTTTATATACTAATAGTTATTGTATAACTAAGGAATGACACACTCGATAGTTTTCTATTAGTTATATGTCAAATAGAAAATATCAAAATGATTGTTTTACACAGTTCTCTTGATCTAATAATATTGTGAATCTTCAATATGAAAGCTCCACTTTGATTATAGTAAAATCATATCACAGTGTCTATCGAGTGACTATAGTAGAGTCGAGTGGAAGTATTGGAACTAAAGCATTATTCAAGAGTGGATTCATCTCCTCAGTTATATGGGGTTAGCATCATGGTCAACTCAAGTCAACCCAAAGTCAAAAATCTCTGGCCATTGTAGTTAGTTAATAATAACTGTAATTATTAAACCAAGGACTTTGTGTTTGGAGTATAGAATTGAATATGGACAACGTTGGAATTTTGACCATTACCAAATTCAATAAGTCCAAAGTGATATAGTTTTGACGAAGAGAATTGGTGTAAATAAATGTCATAACCGGGTAGCGCTTAATAAAGTAAAATCAGATTTTACCAAAACTAAGTAAGTGTTGAATTTAGCCAAAATGCCACATCATCTGCTAGGTGACGTGTGTGAACGTCAACATTCGAATAGTTCGGTGTTAATCGCTGATCTAATTTATACCCAACGTGTCACACCACCAAAATGATGAATTCTTTTTAGATCAAACGATTTAATTAGTTTATAATCATTATAAATTAATTAATATATATGAGATATTAATTATAAATTTTGAATATGATTTGAGGAATAAATATTGTTGTATATATATATTTATAATAGTTATAAATATACTAGTCGATATGAGATATCGATAAGAAATTAAATTGAATTTAATTAAATATGTTTACTTGGACTTAAATAAGCCATTATCCCATGATGTAGAGGAAAATTTTGGAAATAATAATAAGGGATCGGGGCAACCAAAAATAAGGAAATGGGTTTGAGATGGATAGTTAAGATCTGATGAGAAAAGGTAAACGATATGATCTCTTTTCCTCTATTTCAGCAGCTATATAAGAGACCCTAACCCTAGCATTAATAAGACTTTTTTGGTTGTCTCTACTCTCCATCTAGCTAGCTGAATTATACCTCATAGTGCTCCAACTTAACTCAAATCAATTCAAATCAATAGTTATTCGATAACAAAGGGTCTGCGATTCAAAGACTTGCAATCTAACGTATTGGGAAGGTTTCAAGAGGAAGGGAACTCATCATTACAAGTTTTAATTAAGGGCTTTAGTGTAGGTAATATTTTGTTTTATATTTGATGCATAATCTATATATAATTCAATATTGTTCATATGTATGTGTGTGTACTGTTATTATTGAATTGTTAGTTATGTGAGATTCCTAAAGGTATTGTTCTTTTCACATATATTAATTGGTTATGTGTATATAAAATTGAAGAAAACATTTTTTTATTTGATACACAGGGCTAAAATTATTTTATTTCATTTATTATTATTTTATTAATTTATTTATACATATATTAATATATTAATTAATCTATTTATATGACTAATACCAAACTATATACAAATGCAAATAAAAAAATTTAAATGCATAATTATATAGATTGTAATTTTTAGTAACTATAAATAATTTTTTCCAGTAATTATTTAATATTTTTAGTATTATTTAATTATTATATGAATTAAAAATTTATATAAAATAAATAATGTTTCTAAATTAGATCTCAAATTTTTTAAAATTAATGTATCATTGTATAAGATTTCGGTCAAAAAATTAGATTTTTTCAACCGTTTTTAATATTTTTTAAAAATCATTTTTTAGTTAGGTCTAAGTAATTAATTAATAAAAACAACATTTTGACTTAGAAAAATCTCAGATTTTTTCATAAGCCATAAAATATGATTCCATATTTTTTGAAAAATCAAAATATATATACATTATATATTTTCTATCATTTATTTATTGTTGTGTATCTAATTAATCCATAAGATACACATATTAATATAATAAAATTAAAATTAAAATTATACCTACTACACATTCGATCTAGAACATTAAAAAGGAGATTTTTAATTTGTTTTAATTTATATATATATATATATATATATATAAATCATTATAAGTCATATTATTTAAATAATATATTTATATATTTTATACATTTAATTATGTTATTTTAATACATACGCATATTTACATATAAATATATTTATACACACACATAGACACTATAATATTTACATATAAATATATCAATAATGGTTTCTCATAATATACTCATACACACACTATTGTTTTATATATAATAAACATAAATTTACACACACACAAAAAAAAACATACAATTCATATAGGCTGAGCTAACATGTCTATTGTAGTATAAATCCCAGCGTCTATATACGGGCATGTTATACCCTTGATGGAATATCATGTTACACATGCACATACATGCACATATGTATATGATACATATGTATATTTACATATAAATTGAAAATAAATTAAATAAATTTCTATCAATAATTTATAAATTTAAATGAAATATATGTTTATATTTAAATCAAATTTACAAATTTTCTAAATAAATTACACTTATAGGCCTAATATAGATTCTATAGGGTAATTTTTTTGAAATTCACCCATAACTTCCGTTGCGGGCTGGCCTAGTTTTAACAATGGTATTAGAACCCAATAGCCTATGCAGCCTAAATTAGTCTTGTTAGAGTCATTTATAACGCTCATAGCCCAAATATTGCCCTAGTAGAAGTGGTCCAATTTGAATTGGGTCTTGGGCTAGTTTTCAAAATTGTTTGAAAATTAAAATGTATAAGATTTTAAATTTAAAAGTTTTTTAGCAAAGCTAGCGGGGTTTTACTGGTCCCCTACTAGGTTTATTAAAATAAAAAGGAAAAATAAGGAAGGTAGGAACAAGCACATACTCCCAAAGATACAACACAGAGAAGAACAAGGAAAATACAACATTGACAAAAAAAAGCAAAAAACAAAGGAACACAAAAGGAAATAGAAGATAACAATCAATAACAATAGAGGGCTACATCCAACCATCGGTATGAAGATCATTGAAAGAGTGTTGACTTGTCCTCATACCATGCACTAGATTTTGCTTGAAGCTTGTCCATAAAATAGTGTAGCTTTTGAATTTGTTTTTAAAACATCGCTTGTTTCTTTCCTGCCAAACAAACCCTATATATCTTTTTATAATGAAATTCAAAACAGTAATATCCTCAGTCTTCCATTTCATAGCCTTCCATATAATATTCCATTCAATACCAGAATCGGTAGATTAATGAGCCAAGCCCGGATTGCATAAAACTTTTCTCCGTAATATTTGTAGGTCAGTACATTCAAAAAATAAATGCTCAATGCTCTCACACTATGCATGAAAGAAGACACAAAGAGGATTAGTGTTCATACCATATTGTTGCATTTTTCCTTAGTCATGAGAGCTTTGTTAAGAACTTTCCACAACATTATGTTGTCCCTCACTGTTGAGACTGGACTCCACATAGCCTTGTGCCATCTAAATTTGGGAAGATTGTTGTGATTTTTGAGGAGGCTATAAATCAAAGATATGGAGTGTGGTTCATCATTCCATAGGAGTGGTCAGAGTCATTGATGGTGTAACTATAGCCGATGTATTGGTTATAAAGAGCTCTAACAAATTCTGATTACTGCAGTAAGGCAAGACAATTCATCTTTCATTAATGTGAGCAATAACAAGTGCATTTCTACACACCCCAGTCCGGTCTATTCGGTTTGAATCAAGATCAGTAGATAGTATAAGGCCTTTATCAAGCCATGGATCATTCCAGAAGCTCTTAGTACTGTGCAGAGATATAGAAAATTTTAAAAAAGTTAGGAATGTGGTTCTAAGGCTGAGAAGCTTCCTCCAGACCCAACTGCTATTTTGAGGCACTGCCATGGTCCAAAATTGCTTGGACCCAACATTATGCTGCTTTATCCAAAGAACGTAGAGGCTTGATTTGTCACAGAGCAAATATTGAAGTGATGATCAAATGCTGACTCATTCCATATCTCTAGATCAAAAATTCCAAGGCCTCATTTATTTTTTGGCAATTCAAATTTGGTAAATGAGCAAGGAAGTGGAGTCTTAGAGTTCATAGTCCTAGTCCAAAAAATGAAGCATTGCCCTTCTTATCATTTTCAGTATCTTAGTAAGTAATATGAATGCCCTGGCCCAATAAACAATCATAGAGGTAATAACAGATTTAATCAACACAAGTCTCCCTGCCTGAGAAAGAAATCTATTAGTCTAATTGTTCATAAGAGATGTTATTTTACCATAAAGTGGTAAGCAGTGTCCAGTGTTCACCCTAGAAGAGCAAAGAGGTAGGCCAAGATAGGTCACGTCAGACTGCATAGGTTGCATACCAGATAGAGAAATTAGTGCATTTGATGATTCAGAAGATATCCCAGTAGTTAGAATATATGACTTCGCATAATTAAGCTTCAACCCAGTCGCTTGATGGAAGACTTCAAGTGTGTTGATTATGAATGATATAGAGGCATTTTCTGGCCTAGTAAAAATCATTATATCATCAGCAAAAAGTAGTGATAATATTTGAGGAGACTTACACCTCGGATGGAATTTAACTTCTTTGTTAGAGAACTTGGTAATAAGCATGATAGTCAATACCTCCATTATAAGCGAAAAAATATAGGATGATAAAGGGTCCTCCTATCATATTCCTTATCTACATTTAAATTAGCCAGAAGTGAAGCCGTTATATTTTAGTGAGAAAGATTGGGTTGAAATACATTCATATATCCATGCTACATAAACTTTTGGAAATTTCATAAGAGCCACTATTCAAACAATTGAAGGCCAGTGAATGCTATCATAAGCTTTTTTCAAATCCAACTTCAGCATAGCACTCGGGATTGATTGTGATCTACCATAGCCTCTAAGCAATTCTTGAGCAAGCATGACATTATCAAGAATACTTCTAGATGGAAGGAAGGCTGACTGATTATTTAAAATAATTCTACATAGAACTGAAGATAGCTTGACTGTTATAATTTTTGATATACACTTGTACATAACATTATAACAGGATATGGGCCTGAAGATGCAACAGAATTAGAAGCTTTTGATTTAGGAATGAGTACAAGATTTGTGGCATTGACTTCTCCCAGTGATTTGGACTTATTAAATAAATTATGGACTGCTTTGAGAAAGGAAGGAGCAATGATGCTCCAATTATGAATGAAAAATGTAACACTAAACCATCTAGGCCTCCACTTGACTTCTTGTTCATTGAGAATAAGGTATCCTTTATTTGATTATCAGACACTTGTATTATTAGCCTATTTATCTCATCAGGCAAAAGTTTAGGCAATTGGATTAGAGAAAGCTCATCAAGATTAGGATTAAAGTTGGAGGAATTACCAACTAAGTTTATGTAGTAGTTTAATAGTGCTGAGTCCACATCGTTAAAGGATGAATGCAGAACACCATTTTCGTCATGAATATTGTTAATATGCTCATTAGATTGCTTGAGCTTAAGAGATGCATGAAAGAAGGAGATGTTGCTATCTCCTTCCCTTATCCATGTCTGACATAACTGTTGCTTCCTCATATTGCACTCAATATTCAATGCTTGAAACAGTTGATCATATTGCATTCTTTCAGTGGTTGCTGCATCAGGGTTGTTAGGGTTTTCCATCATGAAGTCTTGGGCTTCTTTGAGCTTCGACCTCAAAGTATTTGATAATAAAGAGCCGTTATCGTACTTATTTTTAGACCATACTCTCAGGGCATATTTTGTAGCCTTTAGTTTCCTGCAATATACATGGGGTTGCCAAAAAAAGGGTTGGACCAAGCAGTTTGAAATATATTAGTACACTCGAGGTCTTGGACTCAAGCATTATAAAATTTGAAGCATTAGTTTTTCTTTAATGGTTCCTTCCCATTCGACAAGATTATGGGGGAGTGTTCAGATAAGACAGGCTGGGAGAGGTAGGAAGATAGAAATGGCCATGTTGTCAGAGCTTTAAAGTCCGAAAATGAACAGTCTATGATTGTGAAAATTCTAGTACCAATTTTACTATGATTATTCCAAGAGTAACAAGCACCATGATGTTTGATAGAAAGGAGACAAGAATCAGTGATGGTAATATTCAATGGGAGGATGTCTCTGGGAAGGAGACGATTACCACCTTGTTTGTCATGTAAATTCAAGCAATAGTTGAAATCTCCTCAAACTAACCATGGGTGAGTGTTCTGTCTGAATGCAGGAAGTAGATCGAGGAGAGATTGTCTTAAAGATAGAGAGTTGTGGCCATAGACTATGGTGAGACAAGAGGTGGTATTGCAGTGATCAATTAGAGCATTAAAAATGAAAGAGTTGAGTTGTGGAAAGCATTGGAGTGAGAGTATATATAGTGGGATCATGTATGACCATGATTCTTCCATAGGGAGATTCATTCAAGTTATGATTGATTGTCCAGGTTGACTTGATCATTTTTGCTGCTTTGATTGGGAGGGGCTTGTTTAATTTGGTTTCTAAGATTGCAAAAAAGGAGAGATGATATTGGTGGATGAGGTGTCCGACTTGATCTAGCTTTGATCACTACAAGAATTACTGTTTATAGCAACGCGCGGGGGCAGCGGCCTCCAACGGCAATTGACCAACGGCTTCCAACGGCTAGCAACGGCAAGCTTTTTCCCAGAATTTTTTAATAACAAAGAACACTTGCCGTTGGACGCCGTTGGAAGCCGTTGGAAATATACCGTTGGCGGCCGTTGCAAGCCATTGGAAAACCGAGACTAACCTGCAGCTCAATCTTCTTCCTCCTCATTCCTCTTTCACCCGAAATCAAATCCAAAAACCTCCATTTCCCTCCTAAAACATTTCCAACCCCATTTTATCCCATTCTACACGTTCTAGCATCCTCATCTTCGTTTGCAAGCTTCACAACCTCCAAAATCAGGTATTATTTGCTAAAACCCTAATTTTGTTAAATTTTTTATTTTAGGTTAAATTGGTAATTTTAATGTATGTATTGTGCTATTGTTCGTGTATTGTAGTGTATTGGACCTTAATTACTGTTATTAAACTAATTATTGCATGTTTAACTATGATTTGTTAAATTAGGTTTATTATTAAATTAGTTTCAAACTTAATAATTGTCACTAACCTAAGCATGAACCTCACTTGTTATTATATTGGTGATTGAATTGCGTAAAAACGTACGTAGAAATTAAGTGATTATATTGACATATAAATTGTTCACTTTTGACATGTTATGATACGATATATACGTGATACAGTTTGTGCATGACTGAATGTGATTTGTGATGCGATTATATGTATAACATTGTTCGTTTATTTTATACGTTGCGCGCACACACTGGATTTTTTTTTTGTTTTAGGAAAAAATCATTATATATGCGTTGATTCAACAATTTGTTTATTGATATAAAAGTTTAAATTTTATGAAAATAAAATTTAAAATTTTATATCCATAATTTAAAATTTTAAACCCTTAGAGTGTTTTTGGCCCCGTCTGATAAGTATTGTATATGATCGTTGTGTGGATATTCATTTTTTAACAGAACGGACATCTATATTCATCGTATACAGTATTTGTTGGATTTGTCCCTGTATTGGACAAGTTACAAAACCAATAACGTAATTAAATCTCGTAAATCATTTCAGTTTAAACGGTTTGCAAAATTTCGACAGCGCTTCTCTTTATGTTCCCTGTGTACACGCAATTGTGTACTGTTCGGGGAACTAAAGCAAAGTGCTGTCGAAATTTTGTTCGATCGTTTAAATTGAAATGATTTATGCGATTTAATTACGTTATTGTATTCGTAATGGGAGGTAGGATGACCCATCAACAAAGTGTCAATGATCAATTAATATCAAATTCGCTAATAAAATTGTTTAAATAGAATATAATGTTCATTTCAAAATAAGCTTTAAGTATTATTTTAACAGATATAAAAAAAACAAGAAGAATGTTTATAAAATTGATATAATAAAAAATGTCAACGCAAAATTATATCGTACTTTTTAATTATATGCGTAGGTAAATGGACAATTATTTTACTGATCGGAGCTGGATGTACAAAAAACGAAGGGTCGATACCGAAGGCTCAACAAATGAACATTTTAATAATGGTTTTAGCGTATTATGGATTTTGCTTTACGTAACGGAAACTACAAAGAAATCCGTTGTCCATGTAGTAAATGCAAACTGTTAAAGCATTTGATACCACAAATGGTTAGAGTTCATTTGCGTCAGTACGGTTTCGTATCGAACTATTTGATTTGGGATCGTCATGGGGAATAGTTAGCATCTAATCCTGTACAAGATGAGGAGGTGGTGAGTAATGAAATTGGTATGACAAATCTTGTAGAACATATGGTTGAAGATGCTGCACGTTCAATGTTTCATGTCTCTCAATTAACTGATGACGATGGTAATGCTGAAGAAGAACCAAATATTGGGGCAAAAAAAAATATGATTTGTTAGATTCCACGAAAAAACCCCTTTGGGAAGGCTGCACAAGCGGAACCCAGTTATCAGTAACTGCTGAATACATTGCGATGAAATCCAAATACAACCTCACAGAATCTGGATTTACGGCTGTTGTACAAGCTGCGAAACGACATATGCCTCCTAATAATCTAATGTGCGAAAATCATTACGAAGTAAAAAAACTGATGTCGGCTTTCGGTTTACCGTATCAAAAAATAGATACGTGTCTAAAGGGTTGCATGTTGTTTTGGAAGGAAGATATCAACCTTAGAAATTGTAAAATATGTAATCAGGAAAGATACAAACCAAGAAAGAAAAAGGGAAAGGAAGTCCCGTATAAGCGTATGCATTATTTACCAATTACTCCTAGACTTCAAAGGTTATATGCATCTTCTGTAACTGCGCAACATATGAGATGGCACGGTGTGAGAACACAGGAAGTAGGTACGTTAACACATCCAGCTGATGGGGAAGCATGGAAGCATTTTGACCAGAAATATCCCGATTTTGCGTCTGAAATTCGTAATGTTAGACTTGGTTTATGTACTCACGATCTCGCGACGGGCGTATATGGCTCGTATGACCTCGTGTTGGCCGAGGTGGACTGCGATACCAGAGGGGGTGCGGGAGGCTATCTGGCAGGACTTTTTGGTATGTGTGGTATAGCAATTATTGCATTATGTAGTCATGTACATTATGTCAATTCATGTTTGCACTATTTATAGCAACTGTATAACTCATATTTTTTCAAACGTGCAGGGGGAAGTGGACTTGGCCGATTCGGATGTTTTAGTTGTCCGTCGCCATTGGAGCAGCAAAATTGCAAAAAACTATCGCGAAACGATTAACAACATCTAAACATCGGGAAAGAGGCCTCATTGGATGAGTGAAGCTGTTTTTGATGAGTTCGCCACCTGGTGGAGCAACGAGGATTTTGTGGTAAATCTCTATCATATATTTAATTTAAATTGTTTGAGGCAAATAATATATAAATAATTAAAACTGTTTAAAACAATTTTTGTTTTCAATTTAAATTTGCAGAGGCAGTCCGAGAGGAATTCTGGAAACAGGAGCAGGAACCCCGTTACACATCGCGGTGGTTCCAAGTCTTTCCAGCATCACCGGGAAGATTTGGTATAATTATTAAATAAGACAAATAGTTAATTATTTTAAGTTTTAATTTGTTAAATTATAAATAATGTATATTTATATGTGCATATTTCAGGAGAGACAACGCGGGGGAGGGGGGGCTGTTAGTTATTGGGATGTGTTTACCCATACACATGCATTGACTCAGGTCGATGATTCCGGCGCAGTTTCTTACTCTTGGGACCACAATGACAAAGCGCGTGCTGCCTATGTAAGTATAACATAAGTAACTAAAACTTACAAGTTAATTGAAATAACGTAATTAACTAAATTCAATTATATTTTGCATGACAGCAAAAGTTTCAGGAAGCGCGGACAGCCTTACTTGAGAGTACGGGACGAGCTCACTTGACCCCCGATGAGGAGGACGCCATTTTTGAGTCCGTCATGGATCCAGTGACCCGCGGCAGACGCTACGGATATGGAAGCCAATCGGTTAGTTAATTTGCAATTATTTCAATACTAATTTTTTAGTGCAGTTGATAATTTAAATTTGTTTACAGGTTCAGACAGCCCAGAAAGAATATCAAAGGGCTCAAGATAAAGAAGAGATTGCGTAGCTACGAGCCGAGCTTGCTGAGATGCGGGAATGCAATTTGCTGCATGAAGCGAGGATGGAGGAGTTGAACCGGCGTATGGCGGATTTCATCGCACAGTATGGACAGCCTCCTTCATCTGGTGGTTCTGGTGCTGAGTGATTTAGGTATGTTTTGTTATTGGCATGTATATTTTGGAGTTGGTGAGAATTTGATACATTTTGATGTGATGGTTTGTGTATATTTGGATTTCATACATTCTGATGGTTTGGTTGTGGATGTTGGTTTGGATTTGTTGATGTTTGTTTGGATTTTTTTAATGATGGTTATGTTGTGTTTTGTTTGGTTGTTGGTTTATGTTGAAATATATGTAAGATTTGGTTATATATATATATATATATATGTTTGGATATAGTTGTTATATGTATATGCTCGAAATGGAGCTGTTTTGATATAATTGTGGTTATGTGTGGCTGGAAGCAAGCACCGCTGCTTTTATATATAAAAAAATACCCAGATTTGCAACGGCTTCCAACGGCCAATTGGCCATTTAACTCCAACGGCGTCCAACGGCATATTCCAACGATTTCCAACGGCATGTTAGTCAACAGGCTTTGCCACGTTGGCAAATTTGCCGTTGGAAGCCGTTGGTATATCCACGTTGATGCCGTTGGAGGCCGTTGGAAACCGTTGAAGTGTATACCAACGGCAATTCCAACGGCCTCCAACGGCTTTCCAACGGCCTCCAACGGCCTTTCGCCGTTGAAAATAGCCGTTTCTCTTGTAGTGGATGGGTAGTGTGCACCCCTGATGTTCCAAGTTGCTAATTGGTGTGTCGTTTGGTATACTTGAGTGATTGATGAACAACATTTTTCTTGCTCCTTGTTGAAGGAGACACAGACGAGGCAGAAGTTTTAAGCACTGAATCAGGAAGTTTATGTGTAGCATTCTTTCTTGTATTATTAACAGAGCTTCATGGAATAGATGGAGGTGCTTTAGGGAATAGTGGTGGAGCGATCCATCAAGGAATGGTTCCATGGAGGTATATTGAGGAAGGATCTGATGTGAGGAATGTTCAGAGTTGGTGGTGGTTGTTTCATGAATATTTTATACCACATTGATTACATGTTGCTCAAGCTATTTACAAAAGTCCGCCTAAGAATTGATAAAGCTTGGAGAGATGCTTCGAGGATTTTGTATAATTACATGGGGGTTGCTTGGAGGGAGTTGTTGATTAGTTTGAGATTTGCCACTATCCTGAACCACCTTTTGTATTTGAGTTAAAGGAAAAGCAGATGTGTCATTGTTAAATGTGGAAGAGAGTTGACTTCGGGGAGGGAGCTCAAATTCACGTGAGTCGCTTGGAGTTGCATGGGGAAGTTGTTGTAGTACCTCCGTTCCATGCACAATAGAACATTGTGCACTAAAGCATCTGCTACTGCTACATCATTACTCTATTGGTTGTTATTGCATGTACTCAATATTATTTTCTTGGTATGGAATATGTACATCACACATTATTTCTCCTTCCTTCCTAGTATCAAGTTTATCCTTAGAATCAGACAAGCCACTTGATTCATTTTCACTTTGCAGAACATGAAATTTGTTTGTTGTACATGGTATGGTTGGGTCAGACTCTTTTCCACTTATGCTAGATGGTTGATCATACACTAGGATGCCAAGGATGCCAAATGTAGCATTAGCCATGCTATTGTCAGTTGGAGAAACCACCTTTTCCTTATTTTTTGTTTATTCCCATCATGTTGAACCTTACCTATATCATATCTATTTATACCTTTTTTATGATGTACTTTTTTCCATACTTGCTTTTTATTTACAATTTTTTCCACCACCTCGTTTTGAACATTACTAACCATCTGATTACGAACTTTTTCATCCTCGACATGACCATTTTCATCATAGTTCTTTCCTACTTTCATACAATCACTGGTTGTGTGTTCAAATACCTTGCAAGCAGTACCTATTTCAGGTTTCCAAAGATAATTTATTTGAACATATTGCTCAGTACCATCCATTAATTTTTACAGGGAATTCATCCAATAATTCATCACTCGGTGTAACCTCAACTAAGCATTTAGCATAACCGGTTCTCTCCATCCTCTCAGTTGACGCATCCATGCAAAGTAGTCTACCAATACGAGTTTTAAGCTAGTTAATACCCAGATGAGACCACGAGTATAATGGGATACTAGACGACTCAACCACACGGGGACTGATTTAATAGTACTACAACTATTACCTATAGTTGGATCATATGGCTTGACAATGATTAATTTATTCCGCATAATAATTGGATCATTTTCTATTATATTCGTTCTATCTTCTTCACTAGGCAGATTGAATAGAAACAAGTACCCATCTGATTTAACTCTAATCGAGCCTTTTAACTTCCACAACCACTTAAGATGATTAATTACAGTCAAATGAGGTAGTGGTTTGTCTAGGAAAAAACCTACAAGGTACTCACCCCATACCTTATTCCTGGCTCAAATAACACCGTCAGGCGGAACAAGTGTCTGACCTTCGAAGATAAGAGGCAGGTCAACTAGAGAGTACCTACTAGCATGCCATGGTTTAGACTTGAAGAGAGCATTCCATGGTTGAGAGGAGGGAGACAAAGAAGGAGAAGCAGCAGGAACAGAGGGAAAAGAGCTTGAATAGGGCAGAGGAGGAGTTGAGCCTAAAGGACAGAGATGGGGATCAGGAGCTAGTGGAACGGCGAAAGGAGGAGGAGAGAAGGTCAGGCGCGACATTAGAAAGGATAAAGGGAAGGGTGGAGGGAGAGGAACCATTAAAAGGGAAAAAATCTTGTGGAAAGAAAGTGTTATAAAAGTTAGAATATAATATATAAAGTATTATAAAAGTTAGAATAAAATAAAGTTTTTCAAAATGTTTGAAAAATAATATTAAATAAATTCTTTAAATTTTAAATTTATTAATAATATTAATTAATTAAATTAATTAACAAGTTAATTAATAAAATGTATACACATATATTACATATATGATATATGATGATATTTTAAATATTTAAGATTTCTTAAATATGCATGTATGTATAAATAATGATTTTTGAAATTAAAATAGTTTAATTAAATAGATTAATTAAAAAGGTTAATTAGTTAAATAATATACACATGTATATGATATATGTGTTATAATATAAAGGTTATAATACAAATAAATATTAAATATAAAAGTTATATCAATATAAAATTAATTAAATATGATTTATGTGATATAATGTTATATATAAGACTATTGTATAAGTTGTTTGAACCAAAAATGGCACAAACACCCAAAGATTGTGTAGAAAATAAAAAATGAAGAAAATAAATGAAAATGAGCAAGAAAAGAACACATGGTGTTTATGGTGGTTCGGCTAATCTTGGCCTACGTCCACTTAGTGATTTTATTGCTTAGATTACTGGATTACAAGAAGTTGTTCTTACGGATCGGTATAAATCTGAGGGTAATTATAAGAAATTAGAGTAGAGAAAGCAAGAGCCCAAAAAGACCATAAAATGAGTCATTCCCCTCTATTTATAGATGTAGGAAGCCAAAAATCTCGCCCCATGATCTCCACCTCATTGTCCATACTATAGACTGCTTCCCTAAGAAAATAGGTCGACATCTCAGCAATTACCACGGATTGGTACCGATCCGTGGGCTTGGATCGACACTGATCCATAAATTCTCCATATGGATGATTTTCAACTCCTTGCCTTGGCTCGATTTATGGTTAGCTTCACGATTTCAAACTTGTTTGCATCAGAATTAGCTTGTTTCTAAGTCCAAATGATGGATCTATGGAAGAATGGAGTTTTTGATTTTGAATGCTTGTGGAGATCAATAGAGAACTGAATGGGATCAACCAAATAATACTTGTAATAGGCTTCTAACATCAAGTAGAGTGAGTAAGAGGAGCATGGGCAAGTTTAGAGGAAGATTTGTGGATCGGTACCGATCCAAGACTTTTGATCGGTATCGATCCACCACTTTAGTGGTTCCTTGTGCTTTGCTTCTTATGTTGTCTTAGTCTTTGCCTCTATAATTCTATTTGCATTTTCTTTATGGACTCCTGGGCTATCCCTCTGGGATTCTATTTGATAGTTTCCAAGTTCGATTCGCCTAGTCTATCTGAATATTGCCCGATCAAAAGGCTAGATAACACTTTCCCCCAAAGTATATCAAGTTTTGAAGATGATGTGCATTGAATCAAGACAAGTCAAGGCTACCGAAAAGAACTTCGCTCTATGGTTTGAATGGTCGTTGCCCTTCCAGCGGATTGATCCTATGAAAAGTCATGCCTTTAACCGTTCATAGCGATGTTTTATCTATGTCCAGTACTATAAATCCATAGTGCACTCTCACGATCCGTCATTTTAAGTTTAGTAATTTTAAACTGGCTTCTCTCAAGGATTTTCCAAGTTTGAATCTGATTTCCTTCGACTCGAGTTGTTCGGGGTTGGATAAGTATATGCACACGTATAGACGTGCACATTCTTGAGTAGCTTCACTATGATATGCACTTACTCATGTCGGAATACATATGGGTCAAATCCATCAATGATAGTTTTTTAACTACATTCATACCGATCCAAGTCTTTGGATCGATATCAATCCAGGAATAGGTTCAGTTGCCTTAAGAATCGAGTCCTAGGTTATATAACCTATCTCCCAATCTCATCTTCTCACCTTGCTACTGAACAGATCAAAGCTTGAAGCTTTGCCATCAAAAATCTTGCCTTCCTAATCTAACTTTACCTTTACTTGACCCTAGGATCACCGCTGCGTATCTCTAATTAAACCTGACGCCGCTCGCCCTGCTTTTATTGAACTTGAGCCACCGATCAAAACCACATCTCTACCTCGCAACCATACCCGATCTTAGATCAAATTTTGAATCGCATTAGGTAGGTAATGGCCTGGAATCAGGCATAAACGGATTTGAACTTGACATGGATGGCGTCGATGTTGACGGTCGTGGTTAGGAACCGGTGACAAGAGGAAGAAAGAGGACGAAATTTCTCCGTGGGTTTGGACCGATATAAATCCAAACCTTGGATGAATTTTGTGAACTTCAAGTTCACATGTGAACTTTGCCTCGTGGACTCATGTCAAATTCCTTCTTCTTGGTTTCAAACTATTTTTAAAGCACGACCGACAATGTGGTGCTCGTTGAAATGGTCAGTGATGATGATTACTTCAGGCGATATTTAAAGTTTAAGATGATTTGTTGTATGATATCGAAAATCTACACCGCATAACACTGCACTAGGTTTCACTTTAGTATGGGGGTATAGATTATAATTGATCTGATGTTGATTAGTTGTTGAGTATTTATAGAAATGTAGCACTAACATTCCAAGTGTCTTGCCACTTAGGCTGCATGTCCATCTACTTCCAAATATGTCGAATCTGATACCGAGTTGAGCTTGACTATGTTTCCACTTGCATAACAAACTATGCACTAATCCATACCTCAAGTTAAAAACACAAAAGTGGATCAATCTCATCTAGAGGTTTCTCAAATGCCTGCAGAAGGTCTTCAAGTAGAAATAGAAGCTGCTCTCGACAGTCTCGAGGATGATTTTTTTTAGACGATCTTATCAATTTCATTACTTCAAAAATAGAAGAGGGGTCACTTCGTAAAATCCGTGATAAACACGAGATTCCATTTAAGGACGTACTAGTTCCTTCCCATCACCAAAGAACTGACAATCCCTTAGAGGGTTATACCGCTTGTAATAGATATAATGCCTAGGGGATGTGTTCATCCATTCAACCAATTTATTTATCGAGTCTTGAACTTCATGAGATTCGCTCCGATGCAATTACTGTTGATACGCGAAGATTTTGATCGGTGACAATGTGCTTTAAAGAAATATATGCAAATGCTAAAGGAAGTTAGATGAAGACCAAACAAACTTAAAGTATGTTTTTACATGTGTCTTAGTCTAGATATATTGTTAAAATCTATCCTCAAGAAGCTTGCACGAACACTAGAAAATTTTGCACGAACACTAGAAAAATTTGCATGAACACTAGAAATTTTTTATAAACTTCATGTTTCCATTAAGTTTTAAACTATGAAGGTTTTATGAGTTCAGTCGACTGAACAGGAACAGTCAGTCGACTGAAACTGGAACAAATTTATACACATGCACAGTTTCAGTCGACTGAATTTCCTGCACAGTCGACTGAATTTGGTCCCTTTGACAACATATGCACCTCTTCTACAAGTATATATACATGATTCTAACATCATTTAATTCACTGAATTCTCTTGCTTTAATCTAAGTATTCTCTTGTTCATATTTTCTAGATACTCTCAAAGCATTCACTAATCTATTGCTTGAATCATTGTTTTTGTTTATTACATTCTTTTGATTCATAGCAATTCACATTTCCTAAATCTTCACAAACACATTGCATACTCTCGAGGATAAGATTATAGGAATATTGTACTACATTAGACTCATTAGTGTTGACAAGAACACAACAAGTCAAATATTGTATTTTAGTAATCGAGTTAAAGTCCTCTTCGGTAGTTGAGGCAAGAAATCCCGGTCGGTTGTTCGGGTAAGTTGTAAACCTATTCCTCCGGGTGAAGTGAGGGTGTCAGTTAGTGAAATTCCTTTGTCCTTTGTCTGTGGATTGTAGTGAATCATTTGATGAGAAGGTACTTCTAATTCAACTGGAATCGTAGCCTTTGATGCGTAAGCTAAAGAAAATGGAGAATAGCCAATCTTTGACTTATGGGTCGTCTGATATGCCCAAAGTGCTAATGGAAGTTCATCAACCTACTTGCCCCGAGCCTTTTCCCATCGCTTCTTTGGAATGGACTTGATAATCTTATTTATAGCTTTAACTTGTCCATTCACCTGTAGGTGTGCCATTGCGGCAAATCTCTTTTCTATGCGATGTCAGCAACAGAAATCCTTAAATTCGGTGTTGTTGAATTGGGTTCTATTATCGGTAATGATTGCTTGTGGGACTCCAAAACGATAGATGATATTCCAAACCATGAAGTTGATTACTTTCTTTGTGGTAATTGTGGTAATGGCTCCACCTCAGCCCATTTGGTGACGTAATCAATTGCAATGATGGTGTTCTTTGCACCACCTTTAGATATCGACAATACACCGATAATATCAATTCCCCAAACTGCAAACGACCAGGGATTGACCATTTGAGTAATCTCCATCGACGGGGCTCTCAGAATCTTAGTAAATCTCTGGCAGCTATCACATTTCTAGTGTAATCAGTTGCATCTCGATTGATAGTTGGCAAAAAGTACCCATAGAGGAGTATCTTCTTCGCCAATGTTTGCCCCCCAATGTGGTCACTGCAATCCCCTTCATAGACTTCCTTCAGGACTTGTTTGGCCTCATCATTGGCAACACATTGTAGAAGTGGGATTGAGAATCCTTTCCTATAAAGTGATCTTTGTTGAAAGATATATCTCAAAGCTTGGCAAAGAAGATTTCGTCGTTCGCTCTTCATGTCTGGAAGGATTCCCCTCTATAATTAATTATTTATGGGAGTCATCCATGACTTCTTCTCATGCTCGGCCTCTAAGATCCAATCGATATCCATATGGTCGATGCGCAGAGTCCATAATACCTCCAGTGGAACCAGGTTCATACGCTGAGCATCTCCAAAACTGGCCAGTTTAATTTGTTGGTCGGCCTTCATATATTTCCTCTCTGGTAATATGCATTCTCTTGTAATATTCATTGTCACTAAGCAGCTTAAGTGTCCGGTTTAGATAAGGAGCTAGCCTTGCTCCTTTCGCTTGAAACCTCTTTCTTACTAGACATACTGCCAATTAGGAATCATAAAAGATGTGTAAAGTTTTAACTCTCGGTTCCTTAGTAATTTTGAGTCCTACAATCAATGCTTCGTACTCTACTTTGTTGTTCGTTGTAGGAAAGTCGAGTCTCAAGACATAACAGATCGAATGTTCCTAGGGAATGACAAGTATAACTCCAGCATTGGAACATCGTTCGTTCGATACACCATCCATGTACATTTTCCACCTAGCATTTTGCTCACCATTGCTCTCTGGAGTATTATCTCGCAGGGAATTCAACTACAAAGTCCGCCAAAGCTTTGCCTAGGATAGCTCTTTGAGGGTGATAGGTTATACCATATTAACTCAATTCAATGTTCCATTTCAATAGCCTTCCAAAAGTCTCATGTCATTGCAAGATTGTCGCAAAGGCTGGTCGGTAAGAATTTTGATTGGATGAGCCTGAAAGTAGGGGTGGAGCTTCCTTGAAGCGATCAATAGGCAGTATACAAGCCTTTCCAGCTTCGAGTAATTTCTTTCTACTCCTGTCAACCGTTTACTAAAGTAATAGACTGATCGTTGGATGCCGGATTCCCCTCGAATGAGTGTGGTGCTCAACACATGCACTAACACTACAAGATATATAAACAAGCCCATGTCATTCACTAGCTTCGAGAGAACAAAGGATCTCTCCAAGTGATCCATTAGACCCTGGAACGCATCTTTACACTCCTATGTCCAAGCGAAGTTCCTTTTTCCCTTTTTAATCAAGTCAAAGAATGGGATGCATTTGTCTGTGGCTTAGGAGATGAATCGACTCAGGGCGGCGACCTTCCAATTCAAGCTCTGGACCTCCTTTATAGTTTTTGAGGCCTCGATGTTTCTCAAGACATGCATCTTTTCTAGATTAGCTTCGATCCCATGGGACTACAAAGTGAAGCCTAAGAATTTCCCTTATGCCATGCCAAATGAGCATTTCAAGGGTTTGGCTTCATCTCGTATTTCCGGAGGACGTTGAACATCTTAGCCAAATCATCCACATAGTTTCTTGATTGCCATGATTTCACGAGCATATCATCTACATAGACATCTATCGAGCATCCTATCTGGTGTTTGAACATCCGACTTACCAGCCTTTGGTAAGTCGCTCCAGCATTTTTAAGTCCAAAAGGCATGACTAGATAGCAGTACAGTCTTAGATTGGTTATGAAGCTGGTGTGTTCCTAGTCTGAGACATTCATTGGAATCTGATTGTATCCAAAGTATTCATCCATGAGTAAAAGAAATTCATGGTCGGCAGTCTAATCCACCAACTGATAAATCCTTAAAACCAGGAAGCTATCCTTCGAGAATGCCTTATTCAGGTCAGAATAAACAATGCATGTCCTCCGCTTCCCATTTGACTTTCTTACCAAGACCGGATTTGATATCCAATCTGGGTATAAGGCATCGTGGATGAAGCCATTATCCTTTAGCTTATCCATCTCTTCTTTGAGTGCAGCTGATCTCTCCAAACCCAGTCTACGGCACTTCTGTTTTACAGGAATGCATTTGGGATTTATGTTCAATGCATGGCTCGCTATCTCTAGTGAGATTCCATACATATCAGAGTGCATCCAGGTGAAAACATCCAAGTTCACCCAGAGGAAACTAACCAACTCCTTCATCATTCTCACGCTGAGCTATGATCCGACATTCAGGACCTGTGTCCGATCATCCTGACTAACTGGAACGTTGATCATTAACTTGGCAGGAGATGCTCTTCCACCTTCCGGCTCTTTCTGCGGATACTTATCCTTATGGAACTGACTATACTGCCCGACCCAAAGCTAAGGTGGTGGTTGCTACACGTCTAAATCCTTAATGCAAAGGTCCCCTTCTACACTTTTACCTTTCTTTCTTTATCTTGCCACCTTTAGCTCAACGAAATAACAGTCGTCTCCAAGCCCCTAATCTCCCTGGACTATTCCCACACCACTTTCTTTAGGAAATCCATTGTCAAGCACCAAGGAGCTAGAACCGCTCAAACAACTAGGACAGATTGGCCTAAAAATGCATTGTAAGTAGATTAAATATCTAACACCATAAAAGGTACGAGATCTACTCACTTGCAGTTGCCTTCTCCAAGTACCACCGGTATTTCCATGTATCTAACTGGCTCTGTAGCTATCGCATTAAATCCATAGATCCGAGATTTACACGTTTTTAAGGCCTTGCCCCCCAGAACCATCTAGTTGTATGATTTTTTAAATAGAATGTTGACCGAACTCCCATTTTCAACCAACATCTTTCGCACAATACCAGGGCCAATCGTGGCCGTTATAAACAACGGTCAATCATCGAAGCTTCCATCCCATCAGCATCTCTATTCTAGAAAATAATATCATCGATTATGGTTCTGAACTATTTTATCGAAGCAACATCCTCTATAGCAAAGCAGCTTTTATTTTCTATGTTTCAGTGCGCCAATGTATCTATCCATCTACTTCAAACTCTTATCGCCTGGATGCGATCCACTGGTGATTTATTTATCACCAAAGTTTTTCAAGTTGCCTAGGCTTCTCACCCCAAGGATCAGCTTGCTTTGCTGGGATGACATCCTAGGAGGGTTAGAATTTCCTTACCCACCATCCTAGGGGATTTTCACAAATTGTTGGAATTTCTACTTTCGAATCAGCTCCCCAATTATATCACGCAAGTGACTGCACTCATTGCTGTTATGATCTTGCGTCTTATGAAATCTGCAGAACTTGCCAGATCTCTTTTCCTTCTCATTTAACTCCCTTGGAGTCGGCTTCCTGTAATGCTCAGTACCTTGAGTTATCAAATAGATATTCTTGATCGAGTTATTCAACTTAGTACAATTATCATATTAGGAATCCTGGGAAGATTCCTATTATCAAGCTTTCGCTTTTTGGCCCCATTGTCATTCTATTTCTGACCACCAGTCGTGTTACCAACGTTCATGTCCACATTCCCAAAACTTGATTCGGACTGTTTTACAGCAATATTACTCTATATCACCTCAGATGAACTCCCAGCCTCACCTCTTTGGGGATGATTATGTGTCTTCTCCATACGCAGGAACTGATTAGCCTTCCTATAGAAAATATCCATAATCGACACGAGCTTCATTTCCAACCATCTATCGAAGTTGGTCTCGAGATGAATCTCCCTGATTAATGCCATCAATATTATGTCATCATTGGGATTTGTTACTTTCATCACAGTTGTACTGAATCAGTTCAAGAAATCCTTTAACGACTCGCCCGCTCCCTGGAAGAGGTTTGATAACGACATCACATCTTTTGGACACAAAGTGTGTAAATAGAATTGCTCTAGAATTTTTCACAATAATTCAGGAAAAGAATATATAGATCTCAGTAGGAGCCGAATGAACCACATCGTCGCTACCCCCTTCAAGAAAATTGAAAGACAACGACATCTCATTGCATTGGGGATCAAGTTGAATCCATATGCTATATATACTTCATCAATACTACCTTGGATTTATATTTCTACCGTACAGAAGTATTGTTGGCATTACAAACCTCCATGGATACTTTGCATGCAGAATGTTCTCAGTAAATGGATTTTGATAAGGAGAAGTACCCCATTCATCATTGCTTTTGAATCAGTTTTCACTTACAAATCTCTTGACCATATCTTCCATGTACTTTGGGTTTACATATTTGACTGAATGGCGGTAATTAGGGCTGCCCTGAATGTTCGGCCTGGTGAACGCTCTTGGGTAGGCTCTCTAGAATCCAGTAGATACATTCGTTCAGTATTCATGTTTGATTCCCGTGCATTGCATCATTAGTAATAGCTCGATATTCTGGATTTTGATCAACAACAGCATGTCCAAAGGTTACATCCGTACCACCGTCCATAGGGCAAGGTTCAATTCCTACATAAGTTGGAATGGTACTGACCCATCGTCTTAGATCGGTACTGATCCACAAACTCGAGCCTCAAGTTTGTCTTTCTCCTTGATATGAAGTTCCAGCCAGATTTTGCACCTTATTCTGCTTATTATGCCTCTGTCTTTGCATGGATGATGAGGAACTTTTGGATTCTGAACTTGAATGGTCTAAGTCCCTTCTACTCCTCCTACAGCTATTCTGAGTTAGTTCATTCAATAGCCTCAAGCTCAGTTGCATCTGCTGGCTCATCTCATTGCGAGTCTCCCAGAAACTGTCCTCTATTTGCTTTAGTATACGATCCATCTCTATTCAGGTCACGACTTTAGTTGGATTCTTGATTATAGCTAGTTCTAGTTGGGAAAATTCATCCACACGGTAAGTGTTTTGGTTCTCAACATCATTAGTAACTCTGGAAGTTGTAGCACGTTCTTTCCTTGATGGGGCCACGGCGAATAACTTCTCTTAAATTTTTGAAAATTTAAATAGTAGAATAGTAAGGTTGAAACTATCTCTCGGATCTATAAAATCCAACAGTAGATGATGGATCCAAGTAGGCTGAGTTCAGCTCTCAACGAAAGCACTAAAATGTTTAAACCAAAAACACTCAAAAGATTATGTAGAGAATAAAAAGTGAAGAAAATAAATGAAAATGAGCAAAAAAAAAAGAACATACAACATTCATAGTGGTTTGGCTAATCTTGGCCTATGTCCACTTTGTTATTTTTTTGCTTGGATTACTGAATTACAAGCAGTTATTCTTATGGATCAGTATAAATCTGAGGGTGATTATAAGAAATTAGGGTAGAGAAAGCAAGAGCCTAAAAAGATCTATAAAAATGAGCCTTACCCCTCTATTTATAGAAGTAGAAAGCCTAAAATCTCGCTCCTATGATCTCCACCTTATTATCCACGCCACAGACTGCTTCCCCAAGAAAATAGTGGACACCGCTGCAATTATCATAGATTGAAACTGATTCATGGGCTTGGATTTGTACCGATCCATAAATTCTCCATATGGATGATTTTCAACTCCTTGTCTTAGCTTGATTTGTTGTTAACTTTGTGATTTCGAACTTGTTTGTAGTAGAATTAGCTTATTTCTATGCCCAAATGATGTATCTATGGAAGAATAGAGCTGTTGATTTTGAGTGCTCAAGGAGATCGATGGAGAATCACATGGGATCAAAAAATAGCACTTGTAATAGGCTTCTAGCATCAAGTAGAGTGCGTAGGAGCCGTGGCAAGTTTGGAGGAAGATTTGTGGATCGGTACCAATCTACCATTTTGGTGGATCCTTGTGCTTTGCTTCTTGTGTTTGCTTGGTCTTTGCCTCCATAATTCTATTTGCATTTGCGTTCTGGACTCCTATGCCATCTCTCCACACTTTCTACCCTGATAGTTTTCAAGTCTAGTTCGTCCAGTCTATCCGAATATTGCCTGGTCAAAAGGCTGGAAAACATAAGTAGCATGAAATATAAAAGTTATATAATAATAAAACTTATACCATATGAATGTCTAAACTAAAAGTGGAATATAAAAGAAAACCAACTTAAGGAATAAGTACATATATAATCGTATGTATATCGTGATTTTCAATGTGTCTGACACATGAATCACTAGGGTAATTCATAAGAATTACATTATTTCATAAGTCGATATCACTCAATATAATACATTGAAGATATGAATGTTTAATATCATGTTGTCATATACCATTTATATATTAATATATTACTTGCATACTCTTTAGTTGTTGAGCTTTCCTCAAGCTAAGGATGTTATGTGTAGTACTATTAATATGTTAAATGGACAAGATAAGATAACTGCACGTATTTGTTGAGCTTTCCTCTAAGTATATGCATTGTACTCAGACCATCATGAAATGGTAGGTCCAAATGAATAATCCAACTTTATTTGTTGAGAATTCATAAAGGTAAAGATGGATCAGGACAAGGTACCAGGGTTAGGAGTTGTATGTTATACAACCGACAAGGAGTTATCCATCGTATGTGGAAGTATGATTTGTTGAGCTTTTCTCATGGTCAAAATTCCAAGATATACCAATCCTAACACCTACTACTGAAGTCGAAGAGATTTCTATGTTTCGACTTAGAGTTTGGAAAAACATAAAAGACTAGTATGAGCTTATTGGTAAAATGAACCATATACTTTAGCCTTACTAATATTATAAGGACATTTGTTATGATTTGTCTTAATACCACTTAAACTTGCAAAAAATGTCAACTACAAAATTATTTCTAAAAATGATAAAATCACCGAACCTTATGATACTGAATGGCTAAGAGCAATCAAAAAAGCATTAACTTACGAGTGCCTTTGGACTGCTATTACATGTGAACCCAAATAGGAACTCGTTGATGATGTAGACCCGAAACTGCGACTTGCTTATCAAAAATGGGTGTCAAACCTAGAGATCGCTTAAGTTTTGTGATGTCTACATTGGACAAACCGTTACAGAGGTAGCATAGAAACATGTCTATCCATGAGATACTTGATAATATCAAGGCCTTATGGCGAACAGTCACGTTCCGTAAGGTACAAGCTTATAAAGAAGTTGTTCAATACCAAAATGACAGAAGGAAAGAAAGTCGACAATTGCGTGACAATGATAAAAGGCTACATTGATAGGCTTTCGCAATTGGACGTACAAATGAGCAACGTATTGCAAGTAGATTTGATCATTGGTTCACTCACTCCTCAATATGAATAAATCATATTGAACTATAGCATGAACCAATTGAATGTGAATCTCATAGAGCTCCTTAATATGTTAATGTTGGCTGAATCTTAATCAAAAGATCAAGGTGCTATACTTACTATAAAGGATGGTGCATTATCTTTTGAAGAGTTTGAAGAATAGGAAAAGAGAAGGTAAGAAAAAGAAAAGTAAGAAGACCAATGACAAGGGTGAAAGTCACATAGTTCTCCCAGCTTGAGAATATTATGAATCTTCAATACGAAAGCTCCACTTTCATTACAGTCAAATCATGGCACATCGTCCATTGAGTGACCATTGTTGGGTCAATGGAAGTATTGGAAGTGAAGCAACATTCAAGAGAGGATTCGCCTCCTCAGTTATATGGGTTGGTATCATGGTCAACTCAAGTCAACCAAAGTCAAAATCTTTGGTCAGAGTAGTACAGTTAATAATAATAATTATTATTATTGAACTAAGGTCTTTGTGTTTGGACTAAATTGTTGAATATGGACAATGTTGGAGTTTTGACCATTATCAAATTCAATAAGTCCAAAGTGACATAGTGTTGACGAAGAGAATTTGTGTAAATAAATGTCACAACCAAGTAAAGTATAATTGGATTTTACTGAAACAAACTAAGTGATGAATTTGGCTAAAATGTCACATCACCTACTAAGTGACATGTGAATGTTACATTCGAATAGTTCGATGTTAATCGTTGGCCAAATTTACACCCAGCGAATCACACAACTGAAATGGTGAATTCTCTTTGGACCAAATGATTTAATTAGTTTATAATCATTATAAATCAATTAAATTAATAAATATTTATAAAATATTAAATATAAAATTTTGAATATGATTTGAGGAATAAATGTAATTGTATATATGTTTATAATAGTTATAAATATATCAGTCGATATGAGATATCGATAAGAAATTAAATTGAATTTAATTAAATATATTTACTTGGACTTAAATGGGCCATTAACCCAAGATGTTGGAGGAAAATTTCTACAACAACAATAAGGTATAGGAGGTGGCCAAAAATAAGAAAATAGGTATGACATAGATGGTTAACATCTGATGAGAAAAGGTAAATGATATATTCACTTTTTCCTCTGATTCAACCACTAATTAAGAGACCCTAATCCTAGCATAAAAAAGAATTTTTTGGCTGCCTCCTCTCTCCATCTTGCTGGCCGAATAATACCTCATAGTGCTTCAACTCTACTCAAATCAAATCAATTCAAATCCATAGCTATTTGATAGTAAAGAGTCTGTGATTCAAAGACTTGCATTCTGACGACTCGAGAAGGTTTCAAGAGGAAGGGAACTCATCATTACGAGGTGTACTTTAAGGGCTTTAGTTTAGTTAAGTATTTAGTTTTATAAATGATGCGTAATCTCTGTATAATTCAATATTGTACATATGTATGTGTGCGCACGCGTGCGTGCGTGTGTATATATACATACTGTTATTATTGAATTGTTAGCTAGGTGAAATTCCTATAGGTATCATTATCGTCGCATATGCTGATTGGTTATGTGTATAAAAAAACCATTTTTTAAAATAGATCTGATACACACAGCAAAAATTATTTTATTTCATTTATTATTATTTTATTACTTTATTTATATAGATATTAATTAATTTATATTTATGACTAATACTAAACCATATAACTATATCATATAAAAATTCAACTAATATTTTAAAATAAGAATTATATAAATTATAATTTTTAGTAACTACAAATATATTTTTTAGATTATTTAATTTTTTAGTATTATTTAATCAATATACAAATTAAAATTTTATATATAAAATAAATTAATTTTCAAAAATTAGATATTAAATTTTATAAAATTAGTTTTTTATTATAGAAGCTTTCGTTCAAAAAATTATATTTTATCAACCATTTTATTCTTTTTTAAAAAAAATCATTTTTTATTAGGCCGAAATTAATTAATTAATAAAAATAATATTTTGACTTAGAAAAATCTTAACTTTTTTGTAGGTTATAAAATACGATTCCAGATTTTCCAAAAATTTAAAATTAGAAATATATATATATATATATGTATTCTATAATTTATTTATTGTTGTATATCTAATTAATTCATAATATTTTCATATTAATAAAATAAATTTATAATCAAAATTGTATCCGCTATGCATTCGATCTAGAACATTAAAAGGTAGAATTTTTTAGTTTTTTTAATTTATATATATATATATGTATATATAAATCATATTTGCATTTAAATAGTATATTTATATTTTTATATATGTATATTATATATATATATAGTTGTGTTAATTCTTTAGCAAAGCTAGTGGGGTTGACTGGGTCCATACCAGATTTTATTGCAACGAAAACAATAAAATAAAATTAGCTCGAAACAAGCTTTGAGCTAACAATCACAAGGGATACACACATGAAGAACCACACACACATCAACAATAGAAGAAAACAGGGAAAAAATAGAAAGAAACCCAAAGAAATGATCAGGTTAACTCCAAGCAGAAGTAATTGCATCAGAGAAGACTTCCATCCTCTTCATAGTAGTAGACACTTCATTTTTTAAAACTTTCCAAAGCATTTCACTGTCTCTCTTTTATTCTAAAAATAAATGAGATTCCACTCCCTCCAAATCAATGACAAGTATTTCTTAAGGCACAGAGCTATAAATTGAGATCCACTAGTTCGCCATCTAGTCGAGATATATATCAAATTACAGTCAATTGCAGACAAACTAGACAAACTGATGTTTCCTTCCTTAATCATCATCCTTCTCCATAAAATGAGATTCACATCACAACTAAAGAAGATATGGTTGCAGTTTTCATTATGCACACCACAGAAACAACATAAAATGCCATGATTTAGACCATACCTTACCAAAACATCCCTAGTTAGCAATGCATGGCTTAACACCTTCCACAGCATTAGATTCTCCTTTAGGGCTGAAGAAGTGTTCCATATAATTTTCGTCCACCTACATGAAGGCAAAGGATCATCCATGGATATCAACTTGTACACATAGGCAACTGAGTGAGGATTTTCCTTTGTTAGCACCAAAATTGGTCACTAACACACTTGAATAGAATTGTGTAGAGAGAATAATGAAGAAAGTAAATTAGAACAGAGAAATAACGCAAGAAAAAAGAACAACAGAAATGGAAACATCAGATTTATAGTGGTCCGGCGTAATTGCCTACATCCACTTCGAATGTGATCTTTATTGCTCTTTCGATAACTTGAATACAGATACAATCCATAAACAAACAACTTGAGTGCAAGTTTGAATAGAAAAGAAATGACTACAAACAATGGCAGAGCATCCCTGGAGCTCCCAAAAAAAACGCCCCCTCAACTGTACCCTTTCCCCTTTATTTATAGACAAAGATAGGCTAGTCCCCCTATATAGACCCATAACCGAGATACTTCGGCCCACAGCGGGAAATTTTCGTTCTCCGACCTGAGCATACCGAGCCACCAATGCCGAACGATGGTCGCCAACACACCTTGGCTGACCTCGGGTTTTCTCGTTAGTGACTCGAAGTTTGTCCTCACATAACTCGAGGGAAGTGGTGGTATAAGTCAAAGCAAAGAAATGCCGATTGCAGCACTTTTGACCTAACTACCATGGCCGAGCCAATTCCACACCATCTATCTTGATTGATCCAACAAAGCCAAGCCAACATATCCAAGCCATTCATGTCGAACCCTCCAAGGCAGACTCACTAAACACCGAGCTAGATGAACCAAACTCTCCAAGGCCGATCCAGGTATTACCGAACCATTAAGGATGAACACCAATGCCGAGCCTCAGTCGATCGAAGCAGCTTTGGCTTTCCTTCCTTGATCGAGCGATGCACGATGAACAACTATGACTTCCTGGACCAAGCGAGAAATGCCTTCCCACAAGACCGAACGACACACAACCAAATATTCCTAAGGCCGGACCACAATCAGCCGAGCCACCGGTGCCGATCCAATCTACACCGAACCAGCTTGACAGAACCACGTATGCCTTTGACCCAACAAGGCCGAGCCCATCACTTAACTTTCGTTGACTTAACTTACGTCAATCCTCTATATTTCCAAACCTTTCTTGGCTTAAGTCCCATCTAGGCCCAACCCTAGCTTCTGTAACTGTCACCTTATCACCGAGTCAAGTTGCCGGGTAATACTTGCCCCCCAAAGCGCATTGTGCAAGTCAATATGATGCGCTTTGAACCATTGAGTAATCCATGCTTTCGAAATCTCGTTCTAACTCTCAAAAAGCTGAAGCTACATGAACTTTTGAAGGTTAAACCATGCCAGAATCCAAAAACCAATATTTTTCAACCAACTTGGTAGCATCTGTCCCATCGTACAGTCTCATCTTTCATCGCCATGATGTGTTTATATGCATATGTATACACTTCCTATTCATTCATCATTCATTTTTCATTTCATTCTTAAAAAAGTGGATAGTTCGGCGTACGATCACTGGACCACACGTTCGGTCTACTCAATGTCGCTCGACATGTTCACTCACCGATCCACTGAAGTGTTCTGGCCGGTTCCACAGGGTAAGGCCTATTCACATCCCTTTCTCCATATATAAAGGCCTACACCTCTGCCTCTTCTTCTCACTTCTATTTTCACTTTACTTTCACAAGCCTACTAACTTATTTCCTTTCAACCCTTGCTTGCCATTATACTCATCCTTCATCCTTTTAAATCCAGACCTTCTACCTTGTAACTCTAGACGCCATCAAATCTGAACAATCCTCGGCTCAAAGTCCTACCATTCCCAAAAGCTTCTAGCTTCTCTCATAGTCATGGATTCCTCGTTCATCCATCCTCTATAGTTCGGAGTCTTGTTCGAAGTCCGAGTACATAGGTTCGGTAGGAGATGGTGGTGAGGAGTGAGTCGATGGGAATATAGGAACGTGTTTTAGGATTATCAGATGAAGTAGTGTAGCATTAACATTAAGGTCGGCAATGTGGAGGGAAAGGAAGTGGAGTTGGCAAGCTTTTGGAGGAGAGCTGGGTCGGTAAATCTTTGGTGGGAATGATTCGGTTATTAGAGAAGGTGTGAGTCGATATTGCATATGAGAGTGGTGCAAGTTGATAGAAGTCGTGCTACAGAGAGGCTCAACATTCTAAGAGGGAGTGTCGATTTTTGGAGAGAGAGAGAGCGTGGGTCGGTCAGTACGTACTTAGGAGTGTGGGTCGCTCGGCATCGACGGAGTTGTTATGGGTTAGCAAGAGTCTGAGGTAGTGGCTCGGAATAGATTGAAAAAGGTGAAGGAGAGGAATATAGTGAGTGTGGCTCGACATCTGGTGAGGTGATGTAGATTGGTAGGAGTCTGAGTGAGGCCGGGTCGGTGGTTAGGGGAAGATAGTGAGTTAGTGGGTCGGCATTGGCAATCAAAATTGTTTTAACTTGAACATAACATACATTCGGATGACTTACCTCCACACCCAAGCATAGCATAATGGACAATGGCAAGTAATAAAGCATACAAGCCCAAGGACCCAATTTGAACTGACTACCTCATAGTTTGAAAAATCTTAATTGCAAATTCAACCCAACAAATGCTAATAACAGCCTTCACACTCTATGATGCCAATGTTCGATTCCAAGACTTTTATTGTTGGTTATGTGACAAACTACCGAAGACGGTCGGCGATGACGGTCTCTAAGGACAACATCTTAAAGTTCTATCACGCCACACTTGTCTTTAAAACTTTAGTTTCTCTACACTCATGTTTGAGTCGTCGCACTAGTTCACACACAACACGGGGGAATACTTTGTTTTTGCATCTAATATCCATTATCTATCAAGTATATCTTAAACAGGTATCTATTCACATCCACCATTCTTCATAGATGTCCAAAAAATCGAGCTCTATTACAGTTTCTGACAAGCCTGAGCCAAGCTCTCGGCAGGAGGTAGTGGGAACTATGAATCCATCGTCAGTCTCTACAGCTGGAATCCTAGATCCGCTTGCTGCGGTTATAGGCCCGACTCCTGATGCTGTAGACGGAGCCATTGTTCTAGATGATCCTATCGACTCCCAAACCTTTAAAATCGGTGAATCCGCTCTTCGTCGATTATGTTCTATCCATGGATTCCTTTGAGGATGTTCTGGTCCCGTCGGCACTTTTTTTGCCTCACTTGATTCCAGCCGGATATACAGCATGCGACAAATTTATGTGTTGGGTCGAAAGTGTGCCACCTTTCAATTCATTTCTCCGTGAAGTGTTGCGGTGTATCGAGATTGCTCCGTCATAGCTACACCCTAATAGCCATGCATTTATTTATGGTACCCGCGTCCTCTTTATGAGCACTTTATTTAGACTTCCTACTCCCTAGGATATATGTTATATTTACCGCTTCAAGAGATGTTCCGACAGTCCATCCATCGTACTTCTTGAGCCACAGTCCAAATACCCAATCCTGACGGGTGTGTAGAGTAAATTTTCCCAGTATAAACTAGAGTTGCTTTACGTACGCTATCCTCTCGGGTTTGTGAGAAGATGGCTAGAAGGGAGTAAGTTTCATTATTATTTTGATCATCTTCTTAAGGCTTGAAGTGCACCTTTTCTAAACTTCTTTCAACTCTTACAGATATCCGCCCACGACCTAAAGGCGATGGATATTCTGAGACCGTCGAGGCCATTTGAGCTATTCCTGTGAGAGACCGGGACATCAAATCCGTTATTTCCAATAAGCAGCTTTTGAAATTCGGATTACTGGAGGAGGGCCGTCGAACTAGCCTTCCAACCGATGCCACTACAACAGGACCCGCTGCGGAAAAAGGCAAAGAGCAAGCCAAACCTTCGGTGCCCCTTACAGGAGGGCCCCCCGATACAACCGAGTAAGGTGAAATCAAAGAAATAGAGGTGCTAGAGGCAATCGATGAAAACATAAGTTCCGGCCAAGTGCTAGAGTCTGATGCACCTGGTGTTGATGAACCACTTCCTCCTTCGAAGAGGAAGAAGAGTCTAGCTTACAAGTTGAGAAAGAAGACGGTTGGTGGAACCTCGAAGGTTACGATAACTCCGATCAAGAAGAAGCCATCTTCCCAGAACTTAGAAGGCTCACTAAAGGGCCTGTCTGACTTTACTATCCCTGTTGACAAATTGGATTATGGTTTTACCAATCCCAAGGCAATGGGACTTGATTCGCCCATGAGGAACGATGTAGGTGCTCAGGCTCATCATCGAGGAGAGAAAACTCCAATGAATAAAGCGAAAATTCCGGTCCATTGGAGGGAAACACATTAGGACATACACAAACACTTACACTTCACCATGCATTTGAAATTCACTCATCGCTTAATTCCCACTAAATCGTTCTTGTTTGGCTTTCTGTGCAGGTGATATGGGGCATACACATGGCATTGACCGCCTTCGCGGATCCTTTAGCTTCTACCATTCCAGTCGGGATTCAGGATCAAGTAGACAACGAGACAAGGATGATAGAGATTATCGTCCTAGAGAATCATTGTCTTCTAGAGGAAGAACATACAACCATTCCTTATATCCAAACGATCCTCCCTTTCAATCAGAGCACAATAGGGAGAAATCTGCTCAGAAGGGATCCCAATTTGAAGCTCCCCGCGGCCAACATTCTGGCTCATCGAGCACCAAGCAATCCCGTGAGTCCCATAAGAAATTCGTGACTCCGGCTAGGCAGACTCCCCCAGCCTCCGCACATCACCCATCAACAACAGAAAAATTAGCTGAGCTTAAGGCTACATTCCTGAAGATATGGTTCGATGGATTAAAATTTCTCGTTGCGATTCATCTTATTCCTGGACATGTCAAAAAAAGCGCCATCGCCTGCAACAACGATATTTTTCATGTTCACCCGATGTCAATGCTCGTTGAAAGCCCTCTTCATGTATCCCCAGTATGAAGGAAGCGCTTCATGTATCGCTCGTCGATGCACAGGCGAAGGAAGTTCTTCGAGGAGACGAGCGTTCAGACGAGTATTTCAACCGGGGATACCCCTGGACTCGATGAAAAAGTGATCGGGGCGCTATATGAGGATAAAGTTGAGAATTCCTCTTCTGTAGATGAACATGATGAGGTTGAAATCACAGGTGCTTCGAACATATTTCGAAGCTTAGCACTAAGGAGCAAATCGAGGAAGAGGAGAAAAAGAAAGCCGAAGTTAAGTTAGAACCTCAGGTGGTGGAACTCGTGACCCTATAAATAGGCCCCTGAGGGTCATCCTCCCCAATGGGACCACACCCTAGAGGTCCCTCCTCCTTTCTCGGATACCACATCGCTGGGAAGCAAGGGGTCCAGGAGGAAACGTTCAGTTGAGGAGACTTCAGAGAAGCCAAAGAAGGAGAAAAAGTTAAAGAGGTATCTATCATCTGTCCATGCCTCTCTCATCTTAAATAAGCCAAAATCATGTAGTTGTTTTTTTTCTTTTGTTAGTCATCGTAGATAGGCTTTGGCTCTGGACTTCGGAGAAGTTGTAATAGAACTTATTTTTGATTATTAAATAAAATTTTGTCTCTTTGTATTTCTAGACTCTCATCATTTAGCTTAGAACCTAACTTGTAATTGAAATTTATAGTCTTGTGGGTTATGTAGACTCAAGTCCGCTTTCATATGACTTGGAGATTTTTTGAATTATTTATACTCTAGTCCGCACTTCGGCAATTAAGAGTACTCTAGTCCACGCTCCAGGGACTTAGAGATTTTCGAATCATTTATACTCTAGTCCGCACTCCGGGGACTTAAGAGTAATCTAACCCGCGCTCCAGGGACTTAGAGATTTTTGAATCGTTTATACTCTAGTCAGCACTCCGGGGACTGAGAGTACTCTAGTCTGCACTTTGGGGACTTAGAGATTTTTGAATCATTTATACTCTAGTCCGCACTCCGGGGACTCAGAGTTCCCAGTCCGCGCTCCGAGGACTTAGAGATTTTGAATCGTTTATACTCTAATTCGCACTCCTAGGACTCAGAGTACTCCAGTCCGTGCTCCGAGGACATAGAGATTTTGAATCGTTTATACTCTAATCCTCACTCAGGGACTTAGAGTACTACAATCCACGCTCTAAGGACTTAGAGATTTTTGATTCGCTTATACTTTAGTCTACACTATGGAAACTCAGAGTACTCCAGTCCGCGCTCTGTGGACTTAGAGATTTTTGAATCATTTATACTTTAGTCCGCACTCCGGGGACTCAGAGTACTCCATTCTGCTCTTCGGGTACTTAGGGATTTTTGAATCGTTTATACTCTAGTCTGCACTCTAGGAACTCAGAGTACTTCGGTCCACGCTCTGGAGACTTAGAGATTTTTAAATGGTTTGCCGATCGACTTTTAGTTTTGTGCATGCGTTCATACGCTAGACAGATTAATGTAAATTTTATTTTGCCATGGTATCACAAAACACTAATAGTACATAGAAAAATAGCTTCAAGCCTTTATTGATTATAGAAAATAAGGACAAACTGAATTGTCTTGTTACATGTTGAAAACAAAGAACAACAAAAGAAAATGTATTCTGGAAACAATTGCTACTACAATGCAAAAGAAATAAACTAAGTGTAATAACGACGCAAATTCTCACTATTCCATGCTCTGGAGAGTGTCACACCATCAACAGTTGCTTGCTTGAAGGTTTCTTCTCCAAGCTTCCTTTCGATGATGTACAGACCTTCCCATGTGGGATGCATATGCGACGAGACTGGAAAAACTCGCTTCAAAACAAGGTCACCCACATCGAAAGTTCTTGGTCGAACTTTTTCGTTGTAATATCGTGCGACCGTGCCGATATGCGATTTCCCTTAAATCATCTTCTTCACGCTTCTCATAGATAAATTACAATGACTCTAGTAAAAGATCTCAATTCATCCTAGGATCTTAATGGGTCACCCGATGAGAGGGAACTTCAAGTTCCACGTGTATAATAGCTTCAGTGCCATATGCCAAGGTGAATGGAGTGTGGCCAGTCGCAGACTTGTGGGTGGTTCTGTTGGCCCAGGGTGCTGTTGGAAGCTCATCCACCCACTTGCCTCTAGCCTTCTCCAAATGTTTCTTTAATATGGACTTGATTATCTTATTTATGGCTTCAACTTTTCTATTGGCTTTAGGGTGAGCGACTGCCGCAAACCTTTTCTCAATGCAATATTTTTGGCAGAATTCTTTAAACTCCTTACTCTCGAATTTAGTTTCGTTGTTAGTAATGATAGTTTGTGGGAGACCAAAAAGGCATATAATGTTTCGCACAACAAAATTAATTATCTTTTTGGTGGTGATTGTAGCTAATGGCTCCGCTTTTGCCTGCTTGGTGAAATAATCGACCGCAACAATTGTGTATTTCTCACCACCTTTGAAGATCGGCAAGGACCTGATTATATCGATCCCCCTTATTGCAAATGACCATGGACTAACCATTTGTGTGAGTTCCTTCGGTGGTGCTCTTGGGATCTTTGCATATTTTTGACATTTGTTGCATCTCCTTACATAGTCTGCAGCGTCCCAATTCACGGTTGGCCAGTAGTATCCATAGCGGATAATGTTTTTGGCTAGCATCTGCCCCTAGTATGGTCACTACATTCTCCTTCGTAAACTTCTTTTAAGACCCGCTTTACCTCGTCATGGGCGATGCACCTAAGTAAGGGAACTGAGAATCCTTTCCAATACATTATTCCATCCTGCATTATATATTGCGAGGCTTTGCGAACGACTTGTCACCTCTTGTTCTTTCTCTCGGGCAAGGTTCTATGTAGCAGGTATTCTTTGTATGGGGTCACCCACGACTCCCTTTCGGTTTCCGTCCCTAATGCAAAATATACTTCCATTTCATTTATTCTTGAGGCATGCCGGGAACCAAGCCTATCTGTTATGCATTACCAGTACTTGCGAACTTTGCCAATAGATTTGCTTCCTCATTTTGTTCACGCGGGATATGCGAAATATCATAATACTCAAGGTCCGCCAACAGTTCTTGAACCCGAGCGAGGTATGGGGCAAGCCTTTGCACCTTTGCTTGATAATCTCCCCATACTTGGTACACCACCAACTATGAGTCATAAAAGATTTCAATCAATTTCACTCCAACTTCTTTGGAAAGTTTCAAGCCCACAATAAATGCTTCATATTCGGCCTCATCGCTCATAGCGGGGAAACCAAGTTTCAAAGTGTAACAAATTGAATGGTCCTAAGGGGTTACAAGAATAACACCAGCCCCAGAACGATGGTCTTGGACGCTCCATCTGTATATAGCTTCCATCGAACAGTGGGGATTACATCGCTACTACTTGGCTCGTCTGATGTGGTGAACTCTGCAATGAAGTATGCTAGCGCTTGTCCCTAGATTACCCTCCATGGCAGGTAAGTGATATCGAACTGACTCAGCTCAATGTTTCATTTGAGTAGCCTTCCAGAGGTTTTTGGTCGTTGGAGCACCTGCCGTAGAGGTTGATCAGTATAAACACTGACCGGGTGTGCCTGAAAAAACGGATGGAGCTTGCATGATGCGATCACCAAGCAGTAGGCTAGCTTCTCAATCTTAAGGTAATTTCTCTCTGCCCCCATTAAATGCTTACTAACAGAGTATACTAGCTTTTGAATTCGGCCCTCTTCATGAATCAAAGCTGCACTGATGGCGTGATAAGATATGGCCAAGTAAACATACAACTCCTCATGGTCCACAGGCTTTGACAGAACCAGGGGCCCCTCCAAGTGTCTCACCAAAGATGAGAATGCATCCTCACAGTCCGAAATCCATTCAAAATTTCTCTTCCCTTTCCTTATCACATCGAAGAAAGGAATACACTTGTCGGTCGCTCTGGATATGAATCGATTCAACGTGGCGACTTTTCCATTCAGGCTTTGTACTTGCTTCATAGTTGTGGATGCTTGTATGTCTCAAATAGCCCGAATCTTTTCTGGGTTGGCTTCAATTCCCCATGCATTGACAGTAAAACCCAAAAAACTTTCCCGATGCAACACCAAAGGGACATTTTAGTGGATTGATTTTCATTCTGTAATACCTAAGTATATCAAACAACTCCGCTAAGTCTTGAATGTGGTCGTTTGACTATCATGACTTCACGAGCATGTCATCCACATAGACTTCCATCGTTCTTCCAATCTGCTCTTTAAACGTCCAATTCACCAAACGTTGATAAGTTGCTCTTGTGTTCTTCAACCAGAAAGGCATTGCTACATAACAGTATAGCCCAATGTCTGTGATGAAACTAGTGTGCTCCTGATCTGGAATGTGCATCAAGATCTGATTGTATCCTGAATACGCATCCATGAATGACAATAATTCATGTTCTGCCGTCGAGTCGATCAGTTGATCAATTCTAGGCAATGGAAAACTATCCTTAGGACATGCCTTGTTCAGGTCTTAGCAATCAACACAGGTCCTCCACTTCCCACTTTCCTTCCTCACCGGTAGGGATTAGATACCCATTCAGGATAGAGGGCGTTGCGGACGAACCCATTGGCTTTAAGTTTGTCTACTTCCTCTCTGAGAGGAGCAGACCTCGCCGGGTCCATGCCTCTCCTCTTTTGTTTCACAGGCACATACTTCGGGTCAATGTTCAACATATGACTTGCGATGGAGGGAGAAATCCCGCATATATCAGAGTGGTCCAAGCAAAAACATCCAGATTCGCTCGGAGGAAATCGATAAGATTCTCAATCATCGAGGGGTTGAGTTGTGATCCAATATTAAGCACCCGTGATGGGTCATCATGGCTGACTAGAATGTCAATCGTCAGTTCAACCAGTGCTGCTTTTGTCTCCTTAGGTTCTTCATCACCGTCTCTCGGATCTACGTCTTTATAGATCCGACCCTATTACCTGAGCCAAGGATTGGGCATTACTTGTTAATTTTCAACAACACAGATGCGGACAGAGCTGTCCACACCCTTTCCCTTCTCTCTTCGCTAGGCCTCTCTTAGCTCAGACATATAACATGCACGACCAGTCGGTTGATCGCCATGCACTACACCAACTCCTTTATTCATTGGAAATTTTAAGGTTAAACACCACGAGGCCAAATCTGCCCTAAACTCCACCAGGGCGGTTGGCCCATAAAAACATTATACGGGGAATCAACATCCAAAATAATGAACGGTAGGATCCGTACTCTCCTATGTTCACCTTCTCCTAACTCAACTGGAAATTCAACAAAACCTATTGCATCGGTGGCTGCACCATTAAAGCCGTGAATGCGGGCTTTAGATGGTTTCAGATCCTTCGCCTCCATCTTCATTTGGTCATACACCTTTTTGAAGATAATATTAACAGAATTCCCACAATCAATCAGTATCCTTCTCACCAATGTCGGCCCAATCGTTGCTGAGATGACCATCAAATGAATGGTAGGTGCCTCCACCTGATCGGCATCCCTGCTTTCGAATACTATATCATCTGTCATAATTCGTTGCTACTTCGCTGGGGTCCAGTCTTCTGTGTTCGAGCAGCATTCGAAATCCGCATGCTTTAGGGAATTAGCATCCATTCCTTGCCAGCTCTTGTCTGCTGGATGAGGCCCACCGACTATCATGTTTATGATCAACCTACCTACGATCCGAGAGGGTTCCTCAGGTCGATGTAGAGCCTGCCCATGATTGGGATCAGATGTCCCATGTCCTCCTTCCTGCGGATTCTTAACAAACCGCTGTAACTTATTTTGCTGAATCGGTTTTTCTATAGCATCATGAAGTTATCTACATTCCTCAGTATTGTGCCCCTAGGTCTCATGAAATCGGCAGTACCTTCCAGTCCGTTTTTTTTTCTCAGTGGATTCCTTTGGGCGTGACTTTCAGTATTGGAATGTATTACAAGTTGATAAATAAATATTCTCCAGAGAGGTGTTCAGAGGAGTGTATTCGCCATAGGTTAGGATTCTTGGCTTCCACTTTCCTGCTTCCCTCTTTCTTCTAGAATTTCCTCCACCATATCCTTTAGACTGCTCCAGCTTATTTTGAACATTGATCCGGACCTTGCCAGAGTTGTTGCCAGATTGCTTTACTGCAATGTTGCTTTGCACCGCTTCCTCACTAGGCCCTGGCGCACTGCTACGCCTTATCCACATAGCCTCTTCCCTTCTCATGAATATCGCCTTTGAATAAAAGCGTTCCAGCGTAGTCAGAGGTTTTCCTGCCAGCCAATCACCAAACACTAAGTCCGGATCTACTCCTCGCATCATGGCCATAAGAATAGCGTGGTTATTCGGATTGCTAACTTCGGTAGTAGCAACGTGAAATCTTTACAAATAATCCTTCAACGACTCCCCCGGAGCCTGGATCACACTGGATAGAGACAGCATGTGACGCCCCACCTCTATACCCACGCTAGCCAAGGACACTACAGGGTAATGTCGTCAACTAACACGGAGAATAAGGCTGGTTAGGAGCGACCATCTATAACCTTGCTCTAACTATCTATTGAATACAACGACAATAGTCGTACCAAGCAGGTCGACATGCCCAATGAATACTTAAAACAAAACCATAGGTGGTTGGAGGATCTATTAGAACAGATATAACAACTCAAATGTAATATACACCATAGAACAGTAGATCATCATATACACATATACAGATACATAACAGAGTTTACAAAATAATATGTGTCAAGTGGTATAGCAAACCACAATATACAGACGAATCAAAAGAATACATGTATCAGAACTATAATAAAAGGACTACACAAAAAGCTTTAACAAAAAGGAACAAGCTGAATAGTCGATGTGGAAGCAAAATAGGCTAAGTCCAAAAGCGCCTAACCTGAAACATCTCGGTCTGACCCGAGTATAAAATACACGGGCCAGTCTAGCTAAACAAATCAGTTAGATAAACTGAACAACAATAAACCTGCAAGGTTACAAGGTATAACAAATATCTCTAAAGGGGATAACACAATCATCTAGCAAAAGATGAATCATATGATAACAAAACAAGCCTCATATCATAGGCAACATAGATAAACAAAGGATACAAATATCCTAAATCAAGCCAAAAAGGCAAATAACAAATACCAGTAAGATATACAAGTTCCACAAGGTAATCGCTACATATCATGCGGCTCAAAAAGACCAACACCGAAGGGCGATACCAAGGGAATATACATATGAATGAAACATCACAAAATTTGCTCGAGCTCAGTACTGTACAAACAAGGATCCATGAGCCCGAAGACTCCAAACCCAATATCACCCATGCGGCTCATAACGACCAACATCGGAAGCGATACTATAGGGAAACAAACCCGAAGGCACAAACCCAAAGGCACAAACCCGAAGGCAACATACCCGAAGGCATCATACCCGAAGGCAATAAACTGTAGTGGTGAAGGTCGAAGACCCAGTACTGGACACCACTAACTGGCGGAATGTGTCATAACTCTCAAAAAGGAATCCGAAAAGTGGTAACGTGAGTCCCATAACCACTCGTTCGCACTAAACGGTTTACTATTCGTCAGTCAATTTCACACTCAAAGCAGTACAAAGTTCACCTCATATCATCGGTAAACCAAACCCGAAGGTCAAAACGATCAATTGAATAGGTCGAGAATTAATCGGAAGGATAAACGCACAGATTCATGGTCCGTGTTTTGTCCAACCATTTAATCACCCTTCCACTTCGCTCGAAGTGCGAAATTGTGCCTGTGTTTTAAATAGAATTTATAACTCGAAGAAGCGAACTTTTAATACGATTTGAAGAAATTAGTTATAAAAACCCGTAAATGAATTCAAAAAGGAATCGTCAAGATCAAATAGGCATAAACAACTAATTGGAATCAATATGCATCGATTAAATTTGGAAAACTAAACGAACAAGGCAATTTGGAAAAAACAGCAGGTTCAGACGTCTGAAAGAAGGGATTCAGACGTCTGAATCTGGAATTTAATTTCTTTTTGAAAAGAGAATTCAGACGTCTGAATCCAAACATCCAGACGTCTGAAATAGGCATATTTTGGCCTATTTCTTTTCTGGTCGAAATTAAGCACTTTCAGACGTCTGGAATATAAATTCAGACGTCTGAATCTGGGGATAAGAAACTTCCCCAGAACAATATTCAGACGTCTGAAATAGAAGTTTCAGACGTCTGAAACCTGATGGTCAGGCATTTCCTGAACCTAGGCCATCAATGGCCAAACAAATCGAAAGCAATCGGATGCGTGTTGATTATGGGCTTACGTCAAACGACTGTCCAACCTTAACGAACCACCCAAACACTCCGAACAACATAAACATCAACCATAAAAGGTTTTCCATAGATTTGGCTTCAAAAATCAATATTTGGCAATTTCACCAAAGCAATCCAAATCGAAAACAAGTGCATATGAACAAGTACTAGGAATTCATACTCAACATCAATAAAATCAAGAAAAGTAGATGTGAGTTCAAAACTCACCTTCTTACACCCAAACAAAGATGTATATATATATAAGCATAAATGTGAGATAAAAATCTCACCTTATATCACAAAACAAAGAAGAAGATGCTCAAACACAAGAAGGAGACTAACTACTCTTCACTTCAACTCTACTAGCCTCGATCTAAGAATAAAACACATATTTTCCTAAGTTAGGTTTAGGAATTTCTGAGAGTGAAGAGTGAAAGAGATAGGAAAGATAAAGAGGAGGCTTACCTATTGCTTCTCTTTGATTTTGGAGCAAGAATCAAGTTTACAAGTTAAACTAGGGCTTGCAATTTCTATTTCCTCTTCCCCTCCACCATTTTTAGTTTTAACCTAAGTTTAAAAGAGTGGAATGAGAGAATGGAGAGGAGAGGGCTGAGTTAGGGGTTTAAACTAACAAATGAGCTGAACCCAAACCCAAAACTCAATTAGAAAAAGTTGAAAAACTCAACTTACTCCAAACATATCAATGCTTATACTTAAAAAGGTCGCAAACGCCATTTTGGAACCAATGGAAATGGTTTCAAGTTCCAATTCGGCCATTTGCAAAAAGTAACATTTCGGACCAAAAATCCGACTAACGACGCTATATTTAAATAAAATATTTAAATATAAAATCGTTAAATATGCGGGTTGTTACAGATCTCCCCTCCTAACAAAATTGCGTCCCTGCAATTCCTAGAGACGATACTTGTAACAACAACATACATACAACATTCAAAAGAAAAGGAAATAAGCTTGAGATGAAAAGATATACTCATTTCTAAGCAAAGATAGAAAACCCGGATAAGATCGCTCAATAAACTCTCTGGTTTCCCAAGTACAGTCATTGGGACTAGCGGACCATTGAACTTTAACGAGCGGCACGTCCTTGTTCCGAAGGTGTTGCACCTCCGTGTCAAGTACGCGAATAGGCTGCTGTACTATAGATAAGTCGGTGAGATCTCAAGCTCAAGCAAATCAGGAGAATCAATAACAGAATCCGATTTCCGAAGACACTTCCGAAGTTGCGAGACATGAAACACGTCATAAATGCCAGATAAATGAGCAGGAAGTGAAACTCTATAAGCCACAGGGCCAATACGTTCAGTAATAGAAAATGGTCCTATAAAGCGAGGAGCCAATTTCCCAGTCGTACTGAAATGCATAACCCCTTTCAAAGGAGAAACACGAATAAAAACAAGATCACCAATCGAGAACTCGAGAGGCTTCCTATGGCTATCCGCGTAGGATTTCTGGCGACTCTGTGCCTCTTTCATTCTCAACCGGATAAGATCGATCTTCTCGGAAGAATCACGAACAAAATCTGGACCAAGAATAAGCTTCTCTCCAGATTCCAACCAACAAGAAGGTGATCGACATGGCCTTCCGTATAAGGCTTCGAAAGGAGCCATACCGATATTAGATTGAAAACTATTGTTGTAGGAGAACTCTACAAGAGGTAGGTGATCCTCCAAACTACCACCGAAATCAAAAACACAAATACGGAGAAGATCTTCCAAGATACGATTCACCCGTTCAGTCTGTCCGTCAGACTGCGGATGATAAGCTGTACTAAAACTAAGCTTTGTTCCCAAAGCTTGCTGAAGACTCTTCCAAAAATGACTCGTGAATAAAGAATCACGATCACTCACAATAGAACTAGGAACACCGTGAAGTCTCACGATTTCCTTGACATGCAACATAGCCAAATGTGAAGCAGTCCTATTAGACTTAATATGGACAAAATGAGCAGACTTGGTGAGGCGATCAACAATAACCCAAATGCTAGAATGGCCCGATCTCAAACGAGGTAGGCCATCAATGAAATCCATAGAAATCTGATCCCATTTCCATAATGGAATCTCTAGAGGCTGAAGAAGACCCGAAGGACGCTGATGTTCGGCCTTAAAACGCTGACAAGTTATGCAACTACTCACATAACTCGCCACATCGCGCTTCATGCCTTCCCAATAATAAAGACGACGCATATCGGCATACATCTTACTACTACCAGGATGAATGGTATACCTAGAACGATGACAGTCATCAAGAATGTCATGCCTAAGTGCAAAATCAGAAGGCACAAAAAGACGGTTCTTCTTGCGAAGACACCCATGAGAATCAATGTTGAAATCCCGCAACACCTCATCACAGGATCCAGACTCACAAAGCTGAATAAAATGCAACAAATCAGGATCACGCCGCTGAGCATCAGCAATACGATCCAATAAAATAGGTCGAGCTCCCAAACTAAATAATAGAATAGGTGAATCAGAAGATGAACCTCGATCACGAATTTCACAAAAAGATAGAGTCTCAAGAATATCCCACTCGGCAAGCATCATAGAAACTACAGCCGAATGTTTGCGACTAAGCGCATCAGCAACACGATTACCCTTTCCAGGGGTATACCGAATATCAAAGTCATAGGAGGCAAGAAACTCGAGCCAATGTTGTTGTCTCATATTGAGTTCCTTTTGAGTGAAAAAATACTTCAAAGATTTATGATCGGTATAGAGAATGAAGCACTCGCCCAATAAATAGTGACGCCGGATCTTCAAGGCAAAGACAATGGCGGCTAACTCAAGATCATGAGTGGCATAGCGAACCTCATTCGGACGCAGTTGCCTAGAAGCATAAGCAACTACCCGATCCTTCTGCATAAGAACAGCACCGAGACCACTACCACAAGCATCGGTGTAGACAACAAGATCATGATTCCCCTCGGGAACCACCAAAATAGGAGCATCAGTGAGAAGCTCCTTCAATGTCTGAAAGGACGCTTCGCACTTGTTGGACCAAATAAAACGAATGCCTTTTCGAGTAAGGCTGGTGAGAGGAAGCACAATACGGGAAAAATCCTTAATGAACCGACGGTAATAACCCACCAATCCAAGGAAACTACGAATCTCATGAACATTCTCGGGCCTCTTCCAATTCTGGATGGCTTCGATCTTTGAGGGATCGACAGAAATGCCATCGGAAGATACAATATGGCCTAAGAATTTAACCCTATTCTCCCAAAAGTGGCACTTGGAGAATTTGGCTTTAAGCTGATGATGACGGAGAGTACTCAAGACAATTCTCAAGTGATTAGCATGCTCGGCTTCAGATTTAGAATAAATAAGGATATCATCAATGAAGACAAGGACGAACTTGTCGAGATATTCCAGGAATACTCGATTCATGAGATCAATAAAGAAAGCAGGAGCGTTCGTCAAACCAAACGGCATAACGAGCCACTCAAAAGAACCATAACGAGTGCGGAAAGCGATAAGAGGTATGCTATCCTCCACGACTCGTAACTGATGAAAACCCGTGGCAAGGTCAAGCTGAGAAGCGACCTTAGCACCACTCAATAGATCGAACATATCATCGATCCTAGGCAATGGATACCTATTCCTGATGGTTAACTCGTTAAGCTTGCGATAGTCAATGCAAAGCCTAAGAGTTCCATCAGACTTCTTCACGAAGACGACCGCGGATCCCCATGGAGAAAAACTGGACTGAATCAACTGCTTGGACTCAAGCTCTAAAAGATACTTATTGAGTTCCTCATTTTCCCTTGTAGACATCCTCGTGGGAGGACGACTAACTGGCTGCGTGCCTGGAATGAGATCAATGCGGAACTCAATTGCCCGCTTAGGTGGCAAACCCAAGACAGGCTCAAAAACATCAGAAAAGTCACAAGCAAAAGGAATACGAGATATATCATCATCATCTCATGAATCAAGAAAATATAAAGTCATTTCGGAATTATCCACATCCCAAGAATAAGAGATAGCAGAGTAGGCGAATCCGGATGTCGAAGATACAAAATTCTCTCCGAACAAATAATCCTGGCATCATATCTCACTAGCCAGTCCATACCCAAAATCAAATGAAATCCCAGACAAGAAATAACGTGCAGACTCGCATGAAAAGAAAATCCACATAAAACAATCTCAACATCATCACAAAGCATACTAAGGGTCGCGGATCCCCCAATAGGATTCGCAATCCTTAAAGAAGTAATCAAACAAGAAACATCCAAAGATAAATCATCAACGAGCTTTTTCGATACGAAAGAATGTGAAGCCCCCGTATCGAAAAGAACTCAAATACTAAGATCACGAAATAAAATAGAACCTTCCAAAATAGGTGGAGATATACCTTTGGGCTGAGAAGGACCTTCAGAAGCCTTAGCAGCATAAAGCTTGCTAGACTTAGCACCAGCTGGAACAGTAGGGTAAGCTGAAACATGATGACCTTCCTTCTTGCAATAAAGGCAGAAGAGAGGCTTAGGACAAGCTCGAATAATATGATCAGGAGAACCACAATTGAAATACTTCCGAATGAAAGGTGTTCCAACAAACTGAGGTTGAGAACTAGAACTACCAGTCTTCTTCTTCTTAGAAGGAAAAGACCTGAACTTTTGAAATGGAAACGGCTTCTTGTTGGGGTTCTTGGAAACCTCAACACCAACATCACTACCACGCTACTTCTCGATGGTCTCGAGATGAAGTGCAGAATCAACCAACTCCTCAAAAGAAAGCTTAAGCTGGAGCAACAAAGACTTCTTAAGATATTTCTTAAGACCAGAGACAAACTTCAAATTCTTCTTATAAGAAGTGCTAATGAATTCAAGACCGTACTTAGATAAAGCCTCGAATGATGCAACATACTCAGAAACAGAAGATTTCTCTTGCTTCAACTCAAGGAAGCGACGGGTCAATAAAACTTTTTCAGATTCAGGAACGAACTTGAGTTCAAATCGCTCCCGAAACTGAGTCCAAGAGAGGGTAGACTCATCAATTTCGGCTACAAGAAGCTCATACCAATCAAGAGCACGCTCTTGTAATAAACTAGAAGTTACAAGAACTCTATCACGGTCAGAAAGATCCATACGAGAGAAGATACGCTCGCACGTGCGAAACCAAGCTTGGACTTCAAGAACAGACTCGGAGCCCTTAAACGGCTTTCCTCCAAGATGAGCAAAATCACTGCACTGGCTTGCAAAGGTAGACTTGCGAGGTGGGGAAATTCAAGGAGGAAATGAAGGCTGAGTGCTCCTAAACAATTCCAAAAACTGATCGGCAGACATATAAACGCCATCCGGATGTGAGCCACTAGATTGCCCAGCATCCGAACGTCGTCCCCTGCCTCTTCCAGCCATACGCGGAAGTAAGATAAGAACAAGATTAATCACAAGGTAGATACTTCAATATGGAATACTACGGAATTTAAATGCATTCCTAGACGTATTCCCACATTCTATCTAACCCTTGATGGTAGAAGGAATAGAGAGGCACGATGGTTCAAAAGATTGGTATCACTTATATACTTTGATGTACCGTAATATGTGTCTCTATTCTGTGTTTATCATATTTTGTCCTGAACTCAGCTCTGATGCCACGCTGTGACGCCCCACCTCTATACCCACGCTAGCCAAGGACACTACAGGGTAATGTCGTCAACTAACACGGAGAATAAGGCTGGTTAGTAGCGACCATCTATAGCCTTGCTCTAACTATCTATTGAATACATCGACGATAGTCATACCAAGAAGGTCGACATACCCAATGAATACTTAAAACAAAACCATAGGTGGTTGGAGAATCTATCAAAAAAGAATATAACAACTCAAATGTAATATACACCATAGAACAGTACATCATCATATACACATATACAGATACATAACAGAGTTTACAAAATAATACGTGTCAAGTGGTATAGCAAACCACAATATACAGACGAATCAAAAGAATACATGTATCAGAGTTATAATAAAAGGACTACACAAAAAGCTTTAACAAAAAGAAACAAGCTGAATAGTCGATGCGGAAGCAAAATAGGCTAAGTCCAAAAGCGCCTAACCTGAAACATCTCGGTCTGAACCGAGTATAAAATACACGGGTTAGTCTAGCTAAACAAATCAGTTAGATAAACTGAACAACAATAAACCTGCAAGGTTACAAGGTATAACAAATATCTCTAAAGGAGATAACACAATCATCTAGCAAAAGATGAATCATATGATAACAAAACAAGCCTCATATCATAAGCAACATAGATAAACAAAGGATTCAAATATCCCAAATCAAGCCAAAAAGGCAAATAATAAATACCAATAAGGTATACAAGTTCCACAAGGTAATCGCTACATATCATGCGGCTCAAAAAGACCAACACCGAAGGGCGATACCAAGGGAATATACATATGAATGAAACATCATAAAATTTGCTCGAGCTCAGTACTGTACAAACAAGGATCCATGAGCCCGAAGACTCCAAACCCAATATCACCCATGCGGCTCATAACGACCAACATCGGAAGAGATACTAAAGGGCACCCCAATATCACCCATGCGGCTCATAACGACCAACATCTGAAGCGATACTATAGGGCAACAAACCCGAAGGCACAAACCCGAAGGCAACATACCCGAAGGCATCATACCCGAAGGCAACAAACCGTAGTGGTGAAGGTCGAAGACCCAGTACTGGACACCACTAACTGGCGGACTGTGTCATAACTCTCAAAAAGGAATCCGAAAAGTGGTAACGTGAGTCCTATAACCACTCGTTCGCACTAAACGGTTTACTATTCGTCAGTCAATTTCACACTCAAAGCAGTACAAAGTTCACCTCATATCATCGGTAAACCAAACCCGAAGGTCAAAACGATCAATTGAATAGGTCGAGAATTAATCGGAAGGATAAACGCACAGATTCATGGTCCGTGTTTTGTCTAACCATTTAATCACCCTTCCACTTCGCTCGAAGTGCGAAATCGTGCGTGTGTTTTAAATAGAATTTATAAATCGGAGAAGCGAACTTTTAATACGATTTGAAGAAATTAGTTATAAAAACCCGTGAATGAATTCAAAAAGGAATCGTCAAGATCAAATAAGCATAAACAACTAATTGGAATCAGTATGCATCGATTAAATTTGGAAAACTAAACGAACAAGGCAATTTGACAAAAACAGCAGGTTCAGACGTCTGAAAGAAGGGATTCGGACGTCTGAATCTGGAATTTAATTTCTTTTTGAAAAGAGAATTCAGACGTCTGAATCCAAACATACAGACGTCTGAAATAGGCATATTTTGGCCTATTTCTTTTCTGGTCGAAATTAAGCACTTTCAGACGTCTGGAATATAAATTCAGACGTCTGAATCTGGGGATAAGAAACTTCCCCAGAACAATATTCAGACGTTTGAAATAGAAGTTTCAGACGTCTAAAACCTGATGGTCAGGCATTTCCTGAACCTAGGCCATCAATGGCCAAACAAATCGAAAGCAATCGGATGCGTGTTGATTATGGGCTTACGTCAAACGACTGCCCAACCTTAACGACACACCCAAACACTCCGAACAACATAAACATCAACTATAAAAGGTTTTCCATAGATTTGGCTTCAAAAATCAATATTTGGCAATTTCACCAAAGCAATCCAAATCGAAAACAAGTGCATATGAACAAGTGCTAGGAATTCATACCCAACATCAATGAAATCAAGAGAAGTAGATGTGAGTTCAAAACTCACCTTCTTACACCCAAACAAAGATGTGTGTGTGTGTGTATATATATAAGCATAAATGTGAGATAAAAATCTCACCTTATATCACAAAACAAAGAAGAATATGCTCAAACACAAGAAGGAGACTAACTACTCTTCACTTCAACTCTACTAGCTTCGATCTAAGAATAAAACACATATTTTCCTAAGTTAGGTTTAGGAATTTCTGAGATTGAAGAGTGAAAGAGATAGGAAAGATAAAGAGGAGGCTTACCTATTGCTTCTCTTTGATTTTGGAGCAAGAATCAAGTTTACAAGTTAAACTAGGGCTTGCAATTTCTATTTCCTCTTCCCCTCCACCATTTTCAGTTTTAACCTAAGTTTAGAAGAGTGGAATGAGAGAATGGAGAGGAGAGGGCTGAGTTAGGGGTTTAAACTAACAAATGGGCTGAACCCAAACCCAAAACTCAATTAGAAAAAGTTGTAAAACTCAACTTACTCCAAATATATCAAAGCTTATACTTAAAAACGTCGCAAACTCCATTTTGGAACCAATGGAAATGGTTTCGAGTTCCAATTCGACCATTTGCAAAAAGCAACATTTCGGACCAAAAATCCGACTAACGACGCTATATTTAAATAAAATATTTAAATATAAAATCATTAAATATGCGGGTTGTTACACATCACGTCCTTTGGGTGAGTGGCATAGATCCTAAACTACTCCACAAACTTCACCACTAACTCATCAAACCTGGAGATCGGTCGTGGGGGATGTAACGACCCGAAATTTCCGAACCCGAAAATTTCAGATAGTTATGAAAAAGAAGAAAGAGATAGAAGAAGAAGAAGAAGATCAGAAGCACCAATATCTCACATTCACAGCGGATAAAATATAATAATAAACAATAACAGTTTACAAAAAAAATATTCCGACGATTACATTTTTATACATCAGAGTTAATATATATACAGACACTGAATATACACAATCACCATACCTCAGATATACAATAATATAATACAACGGAAATATTCTATACGTTCCTACCATCCCACTCGACTTTTGAGCTCCAGAACATCCTTACCTGAAAATCTGTAATACTCGGTCTGACCCGAGCATTACATTAAAGTAACACGCGGGTCAGGCTGGAAACCAGCGTGAGTAAACCCATATAATATGAAATATCAAGCTATATAACTAAAGTGAAACCAGGGTAACTCGTACTTTCTACGAGTTCCAACCTTATTTAAGTCAATCATTTATCTCAAAACAATATCCAAGAACTGTTATCCAGTTTAAAGATCCATGATACATAAACTTATTTCATTCCAGCCTGTTTGCTTCTAAACTCAAATTTATAAAGAATCGAAGTGGTTTCGGGAATTTACTGATACCCGACCCCGGTCTCTTCGAATTCAAAATCACCTATATTCCAAGTTTTTAAATTTGAATCAATACAATTCATATCCAGGATATCATATCACATAACAATTTAACTCAGATAAGCAGCCTACATTATCCCAGTTTATTTCAAACACATCATATCATAGAACATTACAATCTATCAGACAAATGTTTTTCTAATCATCCTCTACAACGTATCTATTCATAAGTAAGTCTTATAAGTTGAACAATTTCTAATTAATTTAATTAATCTTCAATTAAATCAATTACTATCTTTAATCACTAAGATTAACTTTAAATCCTGTTTACTTATCATTTATTAATTACAAATTAATTAATCATCATTAGTCATCCATCTTAATTAATCACCCTAAATTTATTACCTTTTTAATTACACTAAGTTATTATCCTCAGAACAATTAAGTAAATTAATTATCCCTTAACTCATAAGTTTATTAATTAATTAATGATCCTTAATTACTTTTATAATTATTATTTTTAATTACATTTAGTAGTTAATCATATTCCTAAATTAACCTTAATTAATCACAATCCAGTAATCATCTATTCTTAATTACTTACAGAAATCCTCCTTTAATTAATTCATTTATTGATTTACTATTCTTTTATTCATCCCATAATTTTATTGAGTAATCATCCTTTCACTACATTTTTAAATCACCTATGTTAACTTAAGTTTATTGATTATTCCTAATAACTTCATCAAATAATCATACTTTAATTAATTACAACGGGTAAATATCCTAATACACAATTTATCCAAATTAAACAAATTTTAATTTCAAAACTTTGTCTTTAAAGAAATTTATATTGAAACTCGATCAATATTTCTTTTGAAAGTTGCTTATAAATTTATTAATTATATTTACCCTAAAAACTTGATAACATTTCCTATTTCCCTTTCCTTCAATAATTTATTCACAATTCATTTATTTTAACTTGGAAATCTAGTAACAGAAATTACTTCAAATATCAAAATATGATTAAATATTAAAACTGTTTACTTACCTTAAAAACTCGATACTCAGGCTAAAACCTTCCAAGAAAATCTCGAGATTCCCTGATTCCTAGCTTCTTCGAGTCGACACTCCAACCCATTCGAGTTCGACCTGAGGTATAAGTTCTCCTACCCAACCATCGAACGCCATCAGATACGACATCCACCATGCACGTACACAGATGAACACCCTCCTCCGGCCATCGTCGTGATCCCCTATATAACGACCACAGCCTCTCCGTCCCTTACGATCAGATCGCTAAAAACACCTACGAATCAAAAACGAACTAATCTGGATCGACAGAGACAAACCCAATCGACCAAGATCCTCCTCGACCCAACACCTTCGTCCACCAGAAATCAAGATACTCCGCCTACGGGTTCGCCGAAGACCACACTTCATTTTCCCCTTCAACCGATCAAGTTCCAATTCTCATCATCGCTGCAAACCACTCGCGAACCCCGACATAACCACCAGTACCCAAAAACCCTAAATTGTATCCTCGCCGACGCCTCGATAGATGATAAAATCATTGAACAATTTTGTCGGGTTTGTCAACTCTCCCGCCTCATTCGACATTGATCCTGACCTTCATCATTAACCCAATCATCAGCAATCTCTAAAAACCCAATTTCTGATCAACCCACAATCTCTCCTAATATACTGTCTTTAAAATCATGATATGGGTATCAAAATTCATCATTCTTTAATGCCAATCAGTTTTTATAATCAAAACAAGATTTTAGTATACCCAATTTTCCTGCTTTGAAAGGGTTTTTACTGTTATTTCTTATTTCCAAATGTTTAATAAATATTTTTATTGGAAATTATTTTTAAAAAAATAAAATTAGAACCTAACAATCACTTCCTCCTTTAGGATCAGGACTTAATACTGCTTGATTTAGAAGATACGAATTCAATGAAGTTGATTCTGAGTTTTGGGAAAACAACAGAGGTGTATAAATACATAACATTTATATTTGCAGCCATGCATATATCTAAATCCATTCATACATCGACAATTCATCAGCCATTATATCAAATGCATCAGGTTTAAATCAGATTTACTTAAAAAAAAATTGCTTACTCACCTGCTCACTCTGGTTTGACAGAGAATCCCTTTTTGAACTGTAAACTTGCAAATGCCAAAATCTATTGAAAACTTGAATTTGAACTGAATTTGTTTTTAAACTGATGCCTTAAAGTTGAAATGGTCTTGCTTGATGATTTTGCTACAGGTTGTAGAATTTTGAAATTTTGATTTCAGTAGATAAAACTGAGTTGATTTCTTGCTTGAAGATTTTTCTAGAATCAGGCTGGAGGTGCTTTTGGTTTTGATTTAATTTCTTTTCAGGTTTTGATTTTTTTTTTCTAGTTAATATAAATTTTTCCAGATTTTGGAAGAAATAGTTTAACGTGGTTTAGTTCCTTAGACATGAAAATAAGAAAAGAGATGGGGAAAAGGAGATGATAGGTTTATATAAATGTAAATTTTGATTTATAAAATTTAAAAGAAATGAAAAATAAAGGATGACACTTGTCATAACCTATTATTTATTAACTTACATGTGTATTTATCTTGATTTTAAAAGCTACACTTGTAATATATTTTTTTATTTTAAATGATTTTTAAAAGCTTTTATATTCATTTTCCAAATTAATAAATATATTTCTAAATTAATAAATGCTTAATGACTTACATTTGTTAATTTGTGTGTTAAAATCTTAACACTTATCTTTTATATGAGAATTTTTTATTATATAATGGATATATCTTTTATATGATATTTATGTTTATATATATATACATATATATGTGTGTGTGTTATAAATTTATATTAATACTTCTTCTTTATTTGTATCTATATAACCTTTAAGAGAAGATTTTGAAACTAATTTATACATAATCACATTCTCATATATATATTTAAATCCAATTTCATTTTAAGATAATTATTCTTTAGATTTCAAATTTAAACCCAAATTCAAATTCAATTTAAAATCAACACAAATATATATCTTAAACAAACACAAATTCAATTTGAAAATAATAATTCTATTTAAAATTTATTTATATACATATCCAGATATTCTTTAGATTATCAGAATTTCATTTGTTTGACCAAATAAAACCAGTATCTCAGTAGTTAAAATCAGTTAATTATTCAATTATTAAATGTCCCAAAATCCGGGTTATCACAGGAGAAGTCTGGTAAGCCATATGGTAGCGATCCCGGACATGGTTATTAGAATCATCTGCATTTAGTCGCATCATTGGCCCGTGCTGAATCCATCATCCACTCATATATCATTATATGTTGTCGGGGATTAGTTTTCCCTTCATAAGCTGGAATAGTAGGCATACCGAACCTCCGGGGGTACTATGCATGTAGAATTGCATCTGTGAATGGAGTGTGGCTCCTAAATATGCCCCAACCATTGTTGGACAAGCTTTGATTCTCCCTCATCAGTTATCTGACCATAGCTGATAAATCTAGAGTCTGGATCGAAAATAACAGGTTGGAATCCATCCCGCGTGATCGTTCTGGCTGGTGCGACCTTGGTAGGCTATCTCCCAAGTGCACTTCCGGAGGACCCGCTTCGCTATGATCCTGGCGAGGTAGTGGACCAGCATCCACTTGTGCTCTAGATCATAAGTTTCCCACTCCAGTTTGGGTGCGATTTCCCAGGTGCAGGTGAGGGGCCATGGTTGTAGGTAGGGAACCTAGGCCATTTCTGTTGGATTGATCTGCTGCACCTGTTTGTGCCGGTTCAATCCTACGACGTCTATGCCTGGGATGTTCATATGACGAAGCATGGCTATCAGATGATGAGTAGGAAGCGGGGCTTCCCCCAGCGTTCTGATGCTGTTGCTGAGTGATCTGTGTCATGAGGGGGGAGTTCGCTTGAATCTGCTCGTTAAGCTGTCTCCTACTTTCCATGAGCTCTCTAATCAGCTCGTTAAACTTCGCCCTAGTGACAACTTCTGATTGGTTTAGGGCAGTGGCGGTTCCTGCTGCTAGAGCAGCTTGCTGATTACTAGGTCCCACTTGCTAGACACTGGCGGTCTCACTGAGATCTGCATTATGGAAGGCTGATCTGGTACGTGGTCTTCCTATCTTAGAGTTACTCGTCGGAACTCTGAATTGAATCCATGAACTCTTAAGAATGAACTTGGATCTCCTTCGGGGTATTTCTTCAATCCAGTAGCGAAAAACTATATCCTAATAGCTTGAGAACACACGTTATTAGTGAAAGTATCAAAATGTTAGCACCAAAAATGATCATTAACAGCCTTGAATAAAATTATGTAGGGAGACTAATAAAGAAAGTAAATTAAAATAGATAAATAATGCAATTGAATGCAAAAGGAGCAATAAAAATGGAAACATCAGGTTTATAGTGGTTCGACGTAATTGCCTACGTCCACTTTGAATGTGATCTTTATTGCTCTTTCGATAACTTGAATATAGATACAATCCGTAAACAAACAACTTGAGTGCAAGTTTGAACAGAAAAGAAATAAGTACAAACAATGGCAGAGTATCCCTGGAGCTTCCAAAAAAAGGTCCCCTCAACTGTAACCCTGCCCCTCTATTTATAGACAAAGATAGGCTAGACCATCTATTCAGGCCCATAACCGAGATACTTCGACCCATAGTGGGCAATTTGCGTTCTCTGACCTTAGCATTCCGAGCTACCAATGCCGAACGATGGTCGCCGACCCACCTTGGCCGACCTTGGGTTTTCTCGTTAGTGACTCGAAGTTTGTCCTCACATAACTCGAGGGAAGTGGTGGTATGAGTCGAAGCAAAGGAATGCCGGTCGCAGCACTTCTGACCTAACTACCATGGCCGAGCCACTTCTACACCATCTACCTTGACCAATCCAACAAGGCCGAGCCAACATAGCCGAGCCATTCGTGTCGAACCCTCCAAGGCCGACCAACTAAACACCAAGCTAGATGAACCAAACTCTCCAAGGCTGAACCAGGTGTTGTCGAATCATTAAGGCTGAACCACCAATACCGAGCCTCAGTCGATTGAAGCAGCTTTGGCTTTCCTTCCTTGACCAAGCAATGCACGATGAACCACTATGACTTCCTGGACCGAGCGTAACATGCCATCCCACAAGACCGAACAACACACAACCTAATACTCCTAAGGCCGGACCACAATCAGCCGAGCCACCGGTGCCAACCCAATCTACACCGAACCAGCTTGACCGAACCGCGTATGCCTTTGACCCAACAACGCCGAGCCCATCACTTACCTTTCGTTGACTTGACTTATGCCGATCCTTTATATTTCTAAACCTTTCTTAGCTTAAGTGCCTTCTAGGCCTAACCCTAGCTTCTGTAACTGTCGTCGGGTCGAGTTGCCAGGTAACATCATTCTAGACAACCTGATCATGAATCACTATTGGATAAGAGTTAGCTTGCAGATGATCCCAAGCATCTCTGATGATCTGATTGGATGAGTAAGGTAGCAGCAGTTGGCCATCCAATATAAAATCACTTGTCTTAGCTTCCTTGGCAATACCAGATTGAATCAACCCTCTATGACCCCATGGCTCAGTCCAGAAGTTAACAGTGAAAGTAACCGACATCTTTATGAAAATAAAAATGAAAGGAAGGAAAGTTGATCTCAGGCCCAACAATTTTCTCCAAGTCCAGTTACATTACTACAGAACATCTACACACTAAAAATTATTCTTTCCAATGCTATGGGCCCATATCCATTTCAACCACACACACTCTCCTTCCTAGAAAGAATTAAGTCAAAATGTGTATTAAAAGCAGCCACATTCTAGTATAGAATATTCTTCACGCCTAACCCTCCGTTACTCCTTGGAATTTCAAATAATTTGAAAGAGCATGGCAATGGCTTCCTCGTATGGATACTACCACACCATAAAACCTCAACATAGCACTTGTAATCGACCTCGGAAGATTATTTAGCAAGATTAATGCTCTGGTCTAGTATACCACCATGGAGGAGCTTACAGACTTTCTGAGAATAAGGCGGCCAACCTAAGATAAGAATCTATTAGCCCAGCTGTTCATGGTAGAAGTGATTTTGTTGTATAGTGGAAGACAAGCATGCAACGATATCCTAGACGAAATGAGGGGCGATCCTAAATAAGATATATCGTTGTTCATTAATTAAAGGCCAGCAGATTGAGAAAGTTCTATTGAAAGATGCGACGGAACTCCAGAGAAAATAATACTAGATTTGTTGTGATTAAGATTTAGGCATGTCGTACTAGAAAAGGAATACAAGGAGGGAAGTATGCAATCAATAGAAGGCAAATGTGGTTTCGTAAATATCATTATATCATCAGCAAACATAAGAGTGGATACATGGGGAACCCTACATCTGGGATGGAACTTAATGAGATTGCTATTATATTTAAGAGAAATGAGTCTAGTAAATACTTCCATGGCAAGGATAAAGATATAGAAGGAAATAGTCACCTTGCCATGTACCTTACTTGCTTTTAAAATAGCCAACATATCGACCATTTAAATTGAGAGAGAAACTAGGAGTAGATATACATTCATAGACCCAGCCTACAAATGGTTTAGGGAATCTCATGAGAGCCATAATTCAGACTATTGTTGACCAGCGTATAGAATCATAAGCTTTCTTTATATCTAATTTCATCATAGCAGATGGGGAAGCATTAGCTTTTTCGTAACCAAAAAGCAGATGCCGAGTTAGAAGATCATTGTCCAAAATATTCCTCTTTAGCAAAAAAGCAACTTGATTATGGGAGATAAGGTCAGGCAGCACATGAACAAGTCTAGATGCCAGACTTTTAAAAATACACTTATATACAACATTGCAACAAGAGATAGGCCTGTATGAGCAAATAGAAGAAGCTTGAGTTTTTTTGGGGATAAGAACAAGGTTTGTTGAATTAACTTCAAATGAAGTTTGCACTTACAAAAAAGTTTTGAATAGCTTTACAAAAGTCAGTTCGAATCATTTCCCAGCTATTTCTGAAAAAATGGACATTGAAACCATCAGGACCTCCACTAGATTTCTTATTTATAGAGAATAAAGTATGTTTTATTTCTTCATCTGTTACTTTAGTGGTTAGCATGAAAGCCTGGTCAGAGTTTGAGACTAGGAAGAGGGGTATCATTAACCATATTCAAATCAAAAGAGAAGTTTATTGAGTTACCCAAGAGTTCAATGAAATAGTTAAGGAATGCATTATCCATCTGATTACGAGAAGAATAAAGGCAGCCATCCTCTCCATGAATAGAGTGAATTTGTTCTCTAGCCTACTTGATTTTGATACAAGCATGAAAAAAGCAGTGTTTCTGTCACCATCTTGCAGCCATTTGTTATTTAGCTACTGCTTTTTCATGTTGCTTTCAATATCAAGAGCTTAGTTGAGGGAGATAAATAACCTTACTTCCTCTTCAGCCGCTTCTTCATCATTAGGGTTACTCATCATTTTTTCATGTGCCACCATGTGCTTCTCCTTATTATGGGTTGACCATTTGGATCCATCACCAAATTTCCTATTAGCCCATGATCTAAGAGCAGCCTTCACTTTTTTTAACTTCTGCAAAATTTAAATATTGGGTTACCATAACATCTAGTAAACCAAGTTGATCTAACAATAGTTTCATTTTCAAGGGATTCAATCCAAGCATTGTAAAATTTGAAACTTCTTTTCTCTTTTACATTGAGACAACCAGAAGAAAAGATTAGAAGGGAATGATCAGACAAGATAGGATAAGAGATATGAACAGATAGAGTTGGCCAGAGAGATAAGGAGTAATAGTTGTAGAAAGCATGATCAATAGTTGAGAAAGTTCTAACATCGCTCCTACTCCTGTTGTTCCATGTGAATTTAGCACCAGAAGTAATAATTTTGATTAGGTTTGAATTAGAGGAAGCAATGTTAAGTGGTTGGATATCCCTAGGCAGAAGGGGATAGCCACCTTGTTTTTCATCTAAGTTAAGACAACAGTTGAAATCACCCATGTCAAGCCAAGGAGGAGTTTCCTGCCTTAAAAGGGGAAGGGAATTAAGAAGATTTTAGCTCGAGATAATAAAATTATCTGCATAGATAATAGTGAGGTAGAAGGAAACGAAAGGATGAGAGCCAGTAATATGAAAGTGAATATACTATCTAGAAGTGATGATTGTTGTCATGGAGAAGAGGTCGGGTCATGAAGAACAAGAATCCTACCATATTCGGCATCATTGTGATTATAGTTAAGAGTCCAAGATGGGTTGATGAAGCTAGCAGCATGGATGGTTAAGGGAAGATTAAGTTTTGTTTCAAGAATTGCAACAAGTTTATGTTCATAGAGAGAGATGAAGTGTTTAACATGATCGAGTTTTAAGTGATTGTGAGCACCTCTAATATTCCATACTCCAAGGTTTTGTATCATCATAAAAACTAAAGAGATTGATGGTTAAATTTTTTCTTGCTCCTGGTTGTAGGAGATAAGGAATTTGTAATGGCAGTTAAATTACTTAGAGATGATAATGATGGCTTCTTCTTTTTCTTCCTTTTATCAATAACATTTTTATCCAGCTGACAATCCGCAATGGATGGGGGGACAGTGGGAATGTTTGACAGAGGAGAAGACACCCAACCAAGAAGATGAGAATTGTTGACATAACGAAAGGAAGGAGAAACAATTTGTGGGTTTGGATCATGGTGATTATTTGAGGAAGAAGAGGAAGGACTGGTTGGCAAAGAAAATGAAGTTGATAAAGAAATTGTGGGAACAGTTTGTACATGCACGGAACACACAATTTGTTTGAGTTGTGTTTCAAGCAATTCAAAAAAAGTTGCTTCGGCTACCTCATTTCTATCATCATTTATTCCTCCAACGGTAATAGAATTTATGTTTTGCGACTGATCCCGTTGAGCAGAAAGAGCAGACACACTGTTGATAGTTAAATCATTCCCAGTGTCAGTGTGCACGTGCATAAGCTCATGGCATTAAATATTGTTACCCATATTTTGGTTAAAACACAACTCTTCATTCCCTCTGGGTCTTTGCTTATTAAAATCATAATCAGCTTTGAGAAATTCACCATTCTCCACAATAATTTCATCATCACTTACTTCCTCATCTCCACCCCCTATAGTTTCTTCATTCTCCAAATCATCTTTATCTTCCAAAACAGTAAATCTATGCAAAGTGTTCACGATGCTTATAGATTGATTTTGATTGGTGATTTGAACAATACATTCAAAATTCTGAATATCATCTTCCCCAACTACTTTTACACAATTATTTTTTATTTCAACATCTGCATTCTCCCAAGCTTCGGTTGACTTCTTATTCTGCAATTTAATGCCTTTATCATTGTTCTTATAATGTGATACTCCCTTCCAAACTTATTTCATCTTGAATGCTTTCCATACCCTTTTTAAGTGATATAAGACTGACGAGTAAGTGAGAGGCTTGTTAAGGAAGAATCCTACTAGGAAATCTTTCCAAGCATTATTCCCAACCTAGATGATTTCCTTTGATGGGAGAAGCACATCACCGGAGTATTGCAAAGGGATAACTTAGGGAAGTAGGAACCCACATTACGTGGTTTGGATTTAAATAGAGAGTTCCAAGGCACAGAGATGAGAGAGGAAGAGGAGGGAGGATAACTGTTGTGGATAGCTGTTGAGGAAGGGACAGAGGGGCAGTAGAACTACGTAGAGGTGTTGGGGGGATTAGGGATAGGAGGCATAAGGATCGGAGAAGCGAAGAGGAGAGGTTGGATGGTACGAAGTTGAGGGAGGAAGGTACGAAGTTGTGGGAGGAATGTATGAAGATGATGGAGAAAGGGAAGCAGGAATGGTCTCCATTAAAAAGAAAAGAAGTTTTTTTGGTGGTAAAATGATTATTTACATTCAAACATATTTTTTATGTTATATTAATACATATAAACATATATATAAAAATATAAATAATAATAATAATTTTTAATTTATACCTTTTGTGCGTGTGTGTGTGTATATATATATATATATATTTGTTTATTTATATATTATTTAACTCTATAATATTTACATATAAATATATCAATAATATTTTCCCATAATATACTTATATATATACACACGCTCTTAGTTTTATATATAATAAACATAAATATAGACATATATTTGGACAACATACAATACATATAGGATGAAATAACATGTCTGTTGCGATGTAAATATTAATTAGCATCTATACACGGGCATTTATATCATTCACGGAATATCATGTTACACATGCACACACATACACATATGTATATGATATATATATATATATAAATTGAAAATAAATTAAATAAATTTCTATCAACAATTTATAAAGTTAAATGAAATATATGCTTTTATTTAAATTAAATTTAGAAATGTTATAAATATTTAGACTTCATAGGCCCAATCAAAATACTATACGGTGAAATTTTTTGAAATTCACCCATAATTTCTGTTGTAGGCTAGCTTAGTTCAAACACTCTAGACACCATCATAAGTCACATAATATCCTCATCTCAGTCTGAAGTTTCCTCAACAAATCCCCAGGTGATGCCCGAAGTAACCAAGCGAAATCTTCGTGCTAGCCTCGAGTCAGCTTTGCGTTCCATTTACTTTGAAAATCATTTGGTCAGAGCCATAACTTACTAACCCCTTTTCTAAATGACCTGCGATCGATAAAGTGTACTACCCAGGACCCCCTCTACAATTCCCAAAAAAAGGGATACTTTGGTACCAACCCATATGGGTCAGTACCAACCCATTGTGTTTAGTACTTAGCTATATTTTGGCTAAGTGCTAACATAATACTTCTTGTTAGGCAAGCTCCAAGTTTCCAATGCGTAAGCCCATTCCCTTCAAGTCCAATTCAATTGGTGGTGCATTGATGGGATGATCAGTGGTAAATCCACCCTGCATTTTCTTTCCCTTAGCCCGAAGTTCACACCATGCCGCCTCGAAATAAACCCAAGCCATCATCATTCCACCACCTAAGCGCCTTTTTGCACTTTACAAACCTAAGTATGGGTCGACGCTGATCCATATGGAATGGTATCGATCCATAAAACTTAGTCAAATTTTTTTCCTACGTTATTTTTTTGACTTCCAGCTTCGATCTCCAGCCCATCTTACTGCCTCGTTTTGCTTCGAAATACTAGAGAATTGTTTATGGAAATAACGAACTTGTTATGAAGGGGTAGTCAAACTTAAACCTCATAAGTGACATTGAATATAATATATAAATCCAAAATTCATGTTCAACCTTAATCAAGGAGCTTTGAGTTGGAAATGTTCCAAAGGAGCAGGAGTGGTTGTTTCAACCGAAAGTCTAATACATCAACTTAAATAGCGCTGCACTAAAAGTGGTATAAATATAATCACATAAATTCATAACCGAGCTGGGAGTGATTTCAAATGTTAATAATCCCATAATTATTTTGCAAAAACAATGTCATGATAAAGATCGTGTAAAAACCTAGGGCTCACAACATGTCTAGATATAAACTCTAAAACTTTCACATGATAAAATTAGTTTATCAACGACGGAGAAATGTTGGCTGACAGAGTAGATAGTAATACAATATAGCATATCCGTTCACTAAGGGAATAACTTGATCATTTCTAAACTGATCGAAGGAATATGCCTAAGATTCCATAACTGACCCTAACATAAAGTGGGAGAATGAAAGAGTTAATGGTATGTTATAGGGGTAATTATGTGGTTTGCTACATATATCTAACTCCATAGTCAATCAGGTTCGTCATAAAGGTGTTTGTTTTCCTTTATAAATGTTAACTAGGTTTTTAACCCAGTAGAATTCAAAAGAAGTTAGAATATCCAGACTAAGCCAGAATGACTTGAAACTTGAACAAAGCATCTAAAAGAACAAGCCAATTGAACTTAAGAGAAACAAGCCAAAACTCCATTAAGTAGATGGATCGCTGGCAATCCATCATCCGTGGATCGCTAGCGATCCAAAAGGAAGCATCATGAGTTGTCAAAGCCTCTTTCATCATCATCTACTACCTCTTCTAAGAACACTTACAAGTTTCATAGTATTCCAGGCAGCATAGTTCAAGAAGTACAGACTCATCAGAGTCAAGTTGTTTACCCTTCTTTGACCAAAGTTGCTAACTTAAAACGGACATAGAGAACCTATATGGCGTCAGACTGACTTGAAATTTTGGAAGAACACTTAAAAGACATAAAAGAAGGCACTTACAAAAAATGAGCTTGATTGGATAAGGTTAGATGGATCGCTAGAGATCCATGTAGAGTGGACCCCACCACCTTAAATTTTTAAAGTAGGTCCCAAACACCCTCTAGAGTGTACCTACAAAGTTTCGTCTGATTTTGTTAAGTTTTAAGCGAGTTATGGATGATTCTTTTAGACTAGATGATCCATGAAGACAAATTATCAAACAAACTCTAAACGACTTGATATTTGGATAAGGCACTTAAATAGAAGATTGGAAGACAACCAAACTAAGATCACTCAAAAATATGCTAAGTGGGTGGATAGCTAGCGATCCATCCCCTATGGATAGTTAGCGATCCATCCCCTATGGATCGCCCTCAAACTTTCCGAGCTCCTTCATAGCACTAAGTAAAGGCTTCTGGTAGAAAATATTGTAAGTTGATGGATAGCTAGTGATTCATCCCCTATGGATAGCTAATGATCCACCCCCTATGGATAGCTAGCGATCCATCAAGATAGGTCGGATCGCCCTCGAACTTTCTGAGCTCCTTCGTAACACTAAGTGAAGGCTTTTGGTAGAAAAATATGCTAAGTTGATGTATAGCTAGCGATCCATCCTCTATGGATAACTGGTGATCCATAGAAATGACTCGGATTGATTTTTTGATTTTCGGTGATGACTTGGCATATAAACTGGACTATTCTGCACTTGAACTTCTGGCTCAAGTGCTCTCCAACCCCTACGAATACAATCCTATCTGCAACATAAACACGATCTTTAGGACTGGCTGGTAAAACTCTACGGAGATTATTCTTCACTCTTATCTGCCCACACAATAGTCATATAGAAGTTCACTGTGATTCTCCAATGAACTCTTGAACTTGTGACTCGATCTAACTTAGAAGATTCAGTCTATTGTAATCCGATCCACTTGTAACAGCAGTTAGTTAATATAAAGTTATAAAGTAGACGTAGGCTTCATTAACAGCCGAACCACTATAAAAATCTTCTTGTCTTTTTACTATTTATGCTCTTTTTACATTTATTCTCTATATTATTGCTCTATAAGAACATGGCCGATGCTTTCATACTCAATCTAGGATGTTGATCCATTTTTGGATTAACAATAAACTTTGTTGTATGTGATATAATTAACTAACTAATTAAACTATATAATAAGAAAATCCTTAAATGAAATGTTATGTGATTGTAGTTGCAATTGTAAGTAACTAAACACAAAATAAAATGACATTTTATTTTAAGTATTCCCGGTTTAGATGTTTCGAGAAAAGTATATTGATTCATCCATTGAGAGTAGAGTGTGTAACATCTTCAAATGTTGGTCAGTGTATTACTCATGGTTGCTGGGAGTACCAAAGGATTACATACTTATAATTATCGGATAATTAGGGAATGACTTGTCTAAGAATTTCCTGTTGGTTGATAAAAGCTAGGTCAAACTAGAAATCTCAATGTGATGATGTTACATAGTTACATCGATTTGAGAATACTGCGGAACTTCGGTGTGAATAATTCACATTGATTATAGTTAAATCGTTGCATGATGATCTATCGAGCAACTATAGTTGGGCCTGATTTGAAGCATTAGAAGTGGAGCAATGTTAAATAGAAAATTGAACCCTTAGTTGTAAGAGGTTAGTATCATGGTCATTGTAGTCTGATCAAGGTCAAAATCTTTGGTCGGAGTAGAACAGTTAATAATAAATGTTATTATTGAATAAAGAACTTTGTTTATAGACTATCGAGTTGATTATGGATAATACTGGAGTTTTGACCTGATGTGATGTGGTGTTGACCAAGAGAACGTGTGCCACTATTAGTACCGCTTAATAATATAAAATATGATTTTTACCAAAAATATCTATAAGCGATGAATTCAGTCAAACCATCACACCACTAGCTAACATGATACGTGAACATTAATATTTGAATTGTTCGATATTAATTGCAAACAGAATTAACACCTTTGAGTCTCACAACCGCATTTGTGAATTCTTCGAAAACCACACTATTTTATTAGTTTGTAAGGTGTTATAAATTAATTAAATTAACTAGTATTTAAAAAATATTGATAATTAATTTTATTTGACGTTTTGGATGTTGTTAGTAATTATTTGGATGTATATATAAAAGTTACATGTGCGCGTATTGATATACCATATTAATTTTTGTTTAAACAGAGCTTTAAATACAATACGTAACAAGCTTTTGGGAAAATTAATCTATGCAAGGACAATACTATTTAATATGTTGTTATATCACTTTGTTTGATGATAATAAACACACACACGCACACATATATTCAATTAAATGTATTTGTTAATGTACTATTTTATTTTTCACATAATTAAATAAATATTTGCTGAATAAAATAAATAACACAAAATTTAAATTCAAATAGATATTTTATTCAAACAAATATTTTATTGCAATTTTGAATAGTACAAATTTGTGCTCTCACCATATATACATATATATATATATATCAACTTCAATCACAATATAATTTTGATTACATCACAATTTTCCATTTACAATGTTCACCTCACTACATTTCACTCATTCACTCACATTACTCTTCAACTTTGCTCCAGCCTGAATCCAACATCTGAGTTATTTGAAAAGTAAACACTGATGCGGTAAAATTGAAAAAGAAATATTTTGCAGTGTAAAATAAAATATGTATTTTGAAAATATTATTTGCCTCAGTTATTTGGGTTGTTCATCATCATTTACTTTGAATTCATCATACACGAACAACTTGTGACATGCACAGTATATCACTGTACATGCTACTAGGTCGTGCACACCAATATATAGGGGTGGGCACGGTCGATTATCCGTGCAAATCAATTAATTTTTGCGGTTAACCTAAACTATTGTGCAGCTCGGTTAACCATTCTCGACAGTATCGACCGAACCGCAACATTTAAATCGCGGTTAACCGACTATTATTCACAGTTAAACGGTTAATCGGTTAACCAGTAGAGTTAGAACAGTTAACTGATTGATTGTTTGCAACTTTGAAATGTTTTCATAGAAAATAATTTGTTAAGATGTGTGCACAAACAACGGCACGCCACCTCACTAACTCAAAGGACGGTAACTAATGAAAATAACATACATCCCAACACAGTCAAATCAATAACTAAAACATATAAACAAATACAACGCTGATCGACTCAAGAAAAGATTGTTTTCATGAACGCAAGCAATTATTTGCTCTAAGAGAACCATCCATAAATCAAGCAAAGAGGATAGAAAACAACAGCATGGCTGGACTTAAAACGAGCACACACAAAAGCTTCGAACTATCCAACTTAAAGTCACTTGAATATTGAAATCATTATATACCTGAAATAAATTTATGAAAAAACAATTAAAATCTCCAATTAAAATCCAATACAGGTCCAAGGATTACTAGACGTTAGTGACCAAAAGGTGGATAAACTATGAACAAAGTAATTGGGGAGAAAGGAATCCATCTAATTAGATTATGTCACAATTGAGAAATAGTCATCATTCAAAGTGAAATGTTAAGCTGAAACTTCTATGCAGAAGCATGAGGGAAAAACGCAACTATTATTATTTTTTGGTTGGCAGAGATATATCAAAAACAATGGTTAAGAAATAAACTTATGGGTTCATTGTGTACACCAATGAGAAGGGAAGTATTATTACACATTATAAGGCCAGTCCTAATATTCATAAACTAACTTATAAGATGAATTTGCAACTACGCCTTACATTGATTTATATTTTAAATAGATCACAACTAAAATTTCAATATATATATATATATATATATATATATATATATTAAATAAATACAAGTTACATATATTCCCTTTTAAATATCTATAAATAAACAAGGTGTACTTTGATTTCTAGCACAAGTATGGACGTGTCAAAGAGTTACTATCACTACAATACTCATGCATGAAACATGTACGCACTAGTTTTACAACAGCCCAGGCCTTACAACATACACGCATAAACATATTTATACTCAGAGGCACAAATACACACACGCAAGCATGAAAACGAGAACACGGATTGCACCAAAAGTAGGTACCAAATCAGAGAACAAAATAAAAAGTGCATCACATCAGCCAAGTATATATACTAGATTGCATAGATATATAAGCGAAATTTGCTCACCTGAAAAATGTTCGCTCCCTCTCTGTTCATGAACGCACACAAATTACTCATCAGTATCAAAATTTGAAATTGAGGATGCGATTTTAGTAGTTGGAAATGAAATGGTGGCTTGGGCTTGAGAGGCGCTTACCCCACCCCCCAAAAGTATGATTATTCTCATCAGATCACCATTACCGTGCAACCACAAGTGTCAATTTTAGGTTCCAAGTATTTGATTACAAGCAATAAAAGAATTGCAGAGAATGATGTGTAACAGCCCGCTATTTTGGACCATTCAAATCGACAATAAAACCATACATGTCCGACTTGAATAATTCAAAATACCGAATTGTTAATAAAATTTGGCAAAACTTAAAATATACAGTAAATAAATCAATCATAGATCACTTACACAGAGTAATACAATGCAGCGGAATAGATAAAGAATAGTAGTTCATGAAGCTACTATATACCTCAGCGTTAGAAATAAAATACAACCGAATAGTTCAAATGCCATGAAGTCTCCAATGCAACAGATGGCTTCTCTGAACAAATCAACTGGATGACTGAAGGGATAGATAGCTGGATCTTCCAGTAAAGCTCCAACTTCGAAGGTGAGTCTCAAATGCTGTATCTCTCAGTCTGACCCGAGCGTAAAGCAAAACACAAAACACTCGAGTCAGGATTAACATTCTTATATCTATAAATCTAACTCAAGTGAGATATCAACTGAAATATAATTAACTTAGAGGATGTTTGGGATAACCATCCTCTAAGGGTCCATGGAACTATCTAAAAGATAGAAATATACACTATAACACCGTAGTCTTTTCAACTTAATTTGTGCTTCAAAACCAAATATCATTTTCACTTCAAATATCTCTATACTTCCCAAATAGTATTTTTATATATTAAATAATTTGTACAGTAAAGTAATTTCAATTCCCTCAACATAACAAATCGTTTAACATCAACCCGACCATCCCATTTAAATCTATTTCAATCTCAATTTATTAATTTAAATTCAACTCAATTTCTAAAATAACCACTTCAATTTTATCGATCTCAAATTCGGATTTGAAATCACAAAATATCCTTTATATTCAATATATTTCAAAACTTTAAGTATTCAACGTTTCAAACTAACTTTTTAATCAATTTAGTTTCTAAATAATAAATTCAACTATACTGATTTCAAATACATATCCGAATCTCAAAATAAACCATTTAAATCCCAATATAGTTCAAAGCTTTAATATTTAATTAAATGTTCAATTTAATAGTTCCATATAGATCTCGATTTAACCTCATTATTATCTAGTCTTAAAATAATCCCTCATTAGATACAATATCATTTAAGTAACCTTAAATTACATTTTACTCAATATTTTCTTTAATTTATTTAAACGTGAAATATTCATTAAATAACTTAAATAAAAATCCAGTTACAAAATCATACCCTTAAATTTCCCATTCAATAATTTCAAATTGATTTAATTGAATAAATCTTTATTTAAATACCATTTAGATAAACCCACATTTATCTCCCAATCTTAGTAAATTGCAGAATATTTTTTGGAATAAAATTTACATAAATATTTAACATAATTTATGTATTAAATCAAATTTTGACTAAATTAAATATTATTAAATCTATATATCATTACCCTTTATATATAAAAAAATTTTAAGGATTAACATTTAATAAGACCATATATTTCTTTCCAAAACAATGAATTAAATTTCAAAATATTTGTATATATGGACCAACGATGTCTGTATATATTTCTTATCATATGGTCAAGTGTTATGGATATTTATCATTTCAATCCATACACTAAATGTATACGGGTGGATAGCATTTCAAGCCATAATCCCAATTCAATTAAATGAAAATCGCTTGGGTTTATCATTTCAACCCATAACGATTTTCTCCTATTCTAAAGTCTGTTCGGGTATGTATCATTTCAACCCATAGTGATTTCTATACTAACAGGGAACTTGCAGAGTGATAACAGATATGTAAATAATAATAACAACAGGCATATATCATCAAAATAAATATATAAACAATAGGATATGGTGTCATATCCCATAAGTGAATACTTACAGATAATAGCATATATAACAATTTAAATAACTACAGCCTCATATTTCAATTGTCGTCCCAATTGAAATCAAATTTAGTAAATAAAAGAACGTTAATCGTGAGTGATTTCTCACCTTTCGAGGCCAGAGAAAAAGAAGTGAGTTATGAAATCCAGATCCGAATTCCAAAACAAAGCTAGATGGACACGGTTCAATGATCAAAGCTGATAATAGGAATAGACGAATTCAAATCAGAATTGGATCAAGGAAGATAAATAGGATAAGTGAGCTTATATACAACTAGCCAACATATGCAGACACAGTTTATAAAATATGCAACAAAATATGCATACCTCGGTTAATATATATACATAGGTGTGCAGACCGACTATATTAATATAACCATATATATACTATATAACATTTCCTCTATCGATTTGTATATGACTATACATATGACTATACTTGAAATCAAAATACACATCCCAAAAAAAAAAATCCAACGTATATCAGTCAGTGCAAACAACCTTAAGGCTGACATGAAATAAACTTTTGAAAGCATATACTGTTGAAATTATAAAATATTGATATAACTTATACTGTAAAACTACCATAGAAAATTTATATATATACCAACATTTAAATATAACTTATGTCAATTGTTGAAAATAAAATAAAATATAGTACGGTAGACTCTAAAATACTAAAACAATCATAAAATTATATATATTATAAATTGACCAATCAACCTTGTACCCACCAATTTTATATAATATATATACCAAAACAGTACCAAAAATTGAAATACTATATTTTATATATCTAACATATGAAAGCTAATAAAATAACATATTTTATTATAGTTGAAACTGTTATAACCAAATATATAAAACATATAATAATACGTATATTAATAGAAGGCTGCCAAACTTATACCATATATACCGTAAGCTATCAATAGTAAAATAAAACACGTATATATATATATATATATATATATATATATATATATATATATATTTAACTTATCAACTAGTTAGTAAAACATATGTATCTAAAAGCCGTACGATAACTATATGCTAACAAAAGTCAAAAACTATATATCGTAAAATCTTAAAATAATATACATAATATAGTATAAATATATACTAACCTTTATATATGAACAGAAGTTAAATATTTATATACACGTTTATAAATATAACAATTATCATATATATACTATTATGAAATATATTATTATTTTTAAAGTTCAACTGTTAGGGAATTCAAAATCCACATAGTTGTAGTAAACATATAAAACAAAACTTATGCACAATCTATACAGTTCTTAATATATAAAATAGACTTATATCAAATAAAATGCGTACTTACTTTTAAAAACCAGAGAGGAAATGTTTTGCCAACTAATGCATGCGGCCATGGGGAGGAGGCCGGCCAAGGAAAAGAGAGAGCTCATGCTCAGGTTTGGAAGAAATAAGAAAAGATGGAGGGGAGATGAGAACAGGCGATTTTTAAAGGAAGAATGCATGCGTGATTCAAGCAACATGACATGGCGAAGGGTATTCTTCAGGCAACGGAGAAAATGCTAGTTTCTTAAATATAAAGGTAGGTCTGCATCTGATATGTGAACGTGCTATATGACTTTATATAATATTTACATAGCTCTCTCCTCTTTTAATATTTATTTGAGGGCAACGAATAGCCTACGGAGAGAAAATAAGATGCAATCTATGCTATACTATATATATATATATATATATATATATATATATATATATTCCTTGAAACACGGAAACGAAGAGGTAAAAGAGGGAAGAGAAAGAGGCATATAAATGAATGATAAATAAATTTAGATTTTAAATGAAATAAATGGAACAACAGAGATTAAAGTATGGATGTAAATCCTGGAATAATAAAAAGCAACGGTTATATGTTGATTAAGAAAAATAATTAAAACATTAATGGCTTAAATGGGGCAGCATGTTTCAAATTTTTGAAATGCAAAAGAAACGTACACTATAAATATAAAGTTTTCAAAAGCAAAAGAAACGTAAAGTTGTCCATTAATTCATCAAAACGTTACTTAAGCAATAAATTGAAATGAATATAAAAATAAAAGTAATTGTAATGGTCAATAGTTGATTTATCTATACACTTAAAGCAATAAATTTTTGTTTGTTTGTACAACACATAATGAGTTTTGAAAGTCAAGGATATAAAAATGGATAAAAGGAAAGAAATCAGGAGATTTTGTGAGCAATAGCTTTCCAAGGAAAGGTAGGCCTACATTATATATACATGCTGAGATGATTAGGCACGTTCAAAAATTTTGAAGCAAATGAAGGAATTGGAAATTAAAAAAAATGAAAGAAATTTGAAAAGTCCGTAGCTATGATTTAGCCAAAATTTATTAAAGCCATTTACTAGGAAGGTTGGAACCGAAATAATAGGGAGAGGAAGGCACATTAAATTTGATGACAAAGTTGTGTTCAGATCTATAAGCAAGTGGTTTATATATTATAGGCCTTATGAAAGCGAGGGAAGGAACGGATGCTACTAGCTTGATGATTTGAGATTCTTTCAAGCGTTAAAAACAAAAATAAAGAGAGACCAGAATAAACGCACCACCATAAATATAAATATACGCTTCAATTGCAAAAGAAACGTATAGAGAAAATTATGGGTAGTGAGAAAGGTAAAGTCAGTGCACGAAACTACAAGGAATAATAAAAGCAAGGTCGATGATCTCAAATTTATTAATGGTTACGAATGGAAAAGTCTACTTGAATTGGAAAAGTATTAAGCAATAGAAATCTTTAACGGTAGTAAAAAAGAAACCGTTACGCACTGATTCAGAAATCAATTAAAGCAATTAATAGCTTGAATTGGACAGCACGTTTTCTCAATTAAATAAACTTCCATAAAATTATTTGAAAATTTACAATCTGCTATATTTAAATATACGTATTCTAAATATATAAACATTTTATTTAAAAATTCAGTTATTATAAGATTTCACAAATATTCAATTAAATACGTTATAGAATCAATTAAAATTGTTAAAATTTTCCGGGTCGTTACACTCTCCCCCACTCAAAACTTTTCGTCCCCGAAAAGGAAGGAGGTAGGAGAATAAAACAACCAGAAAAAAATAGATTGAAAGCCAAGATAAACAATAAATTTTAAAACTATATAAATTTTATTTAAAATATTTATTTGAAAATTTCATTTGAAATTAAATTTTCTTTAATATTTAATACTTCTCAAACTCCTTTGCAAACAATTATTTACATTATTACTTCTATTTACAAAGACTGTTGAAAATATTAAATCCAAAATTTATGAAATTTTTAATTTATCTCAAGATACCTTTCAAATATTATCAATAAATTAATAATCATTTTCTTTAAAGATGTTTTATTTAATTTATAACTTCAAAAATATTTATAACACTAAAATTTTATATAAAACAATGTAGTATACAAATAAGCAATATTTAAAAGATTTATTCAAAAAGGAAAGGAAGGTAGATTCCGAAAACGGAATATAGGTGAAAAATAAAGCTGAGCAGATGAGGTAGATTTAAAAGAATAGAATCGGGCACGAATAATTTATTTCAAACCATAAGAATTTAAATTTCAAATATTAATACAAAATTTCTTTGTTGAAAATACTTTTATAATAAAATACCTTTATAAATAAAATACTTTTATATCGAAACCAATTTTTCCTTCGAAAATACTTTTATAACTCAATGTTTTAACAAGTTTATCCTCGTTCTTGCAGACTCTGGCCATGCGTTGATCAGGCGCAAAGCTAGAATTCTTCAAGTACTTAGTAGACTTGTTTCAACACCCAGTGAAAATACTTGAAAACCTTTAAAAACAGATATGGAAAGTACAATCCAAACAAAACAACCAAACCAAAACCTTTGTCCGATCATGGTTCGCAGATACACAATGGTTACGCCTAGGTCCCCCAGGAAACAATCCATATCTGTAAGCTTTCTCAGCCCTGCGAGTTACGCCATGATGACTAGTAGAGTGCAGGATACACAATGGTTACGCCTGGATCCCCCAGGAAACAATCCGTACCCCTAGGCAAAACTCAGCCAGGCACTTGCGCTACTATTCGCGACTTACACAGATTGCAGGATACACAATGGTTACGCCTGGATCCCCCAGGAAACAATCCGTACCCCTAGGCAAGACTCGGCCAGGCAATTGCGCTATGCATTCGCGAGAGGAAAAAAACCATGGGTTACGCCACGGTGGGAAACATTCGAGTATTACATCCGGAAAACCGAAAATCAGAGAGAATAATATCGATAGAATGAATCCACGATGTGGCCACAAAGCGGATATCAAGCAGAAGGCACTTTCCATATCTTTACTTCGAAATTATATATCATATAGTACCTTTTCAAATACTTTCAAATATCATACTTATATAAAATCCATATATATATATATATATATATATATATATATATATATATATAAGATTCCATTTCAAATTGAATACTTTCCAAATCAATAGTATATCAAATCATACTTATAGACTTCGATTTATAAAAAAAATCTCTTTTCAAATTGAGTACCTTTCAAATCAATAGATTTCAAATCACTTCATACTTATACAAATCCATTTTATATAAGTTCGACCATTCCCAAATCAAGTGCTTAACAATATAAGGTTCTCAATTTCAAATCATTTCAATATCAATTCAGTTTCAAAATCATATAGGATTTCACCAAATTTTCTTCCAAATTAAGTATCTAAATTTCAAAGTTCCCAAAATAATAGGTTTAGAAAATTATCCCAGTTTCCAAATTAAAATAATTCAAGACAAACAAATTCATTTCCAAAATCACCATATAAGTACTAGTTTTTAATTTCAATTTAATTTCAAAACCAAATATTTTCTCAAAATCAATTATACTCAAAATGGTTTCCAAATTTATAATCATCCCTTTAAAACTTTTAAACTATCTATTTCTATTAGAAATATCCAATTTACCTTTCTGAAAACCATTATTTGAAAAAAAAAAATTCCAAAACATTTCAAAACTAAATTCCATATTAGTATAATTAAAAATAGTCATATTCACTTACTTAACAAAAGGTTTCAAACTTACTTAAGTCATACTCTTCAAAACTAAAATTATATGCTTTATCAAAAAAATTATACTTTTCGAAATTTCTTAGTTTAAAACTTTTAAACCTTGATTTGGAAGTGCTCGAACCTTCAAAATAGTCGATGAAATCAAATTTCAAATCTAAGAGTTGGAAATCAATTCTTTTTTATAAATAGAGTTATTATTAGTCAAATCGAAAACTCGAGGACTGAACACCGGTCTCACTTTAAATTGTTTCAAATATATACATATATCTTTCGAAAATATCAAATTATACTACAGAATTTGAAATCAAAAACGGTTTTACAAAATCACTCGCATAGCGAAGCTATTAAAGTGGCCTCTCCCCCACTCTGAAACTCGAAAATCAATGTCGATGATGCGTGCACTCATCACCGAAATTATTCTCCGGCGACATAAGTGAGTTCTGGACTTCTATTTTCTTGAAAACTTCTTTGAAATTTCTTCAAAATTATTGGAATTCATTTGAACCCATCTGAAACATTTCTTATTCGGAAAAATACTTTTAAATCGTATTATTTTTGTATATTTTCCCAAAATCTAAAAACCAATTTCAAAATATCGGAATTCAATTCTCGAATTTCAAATTTAACCCTTCAGTTATAAATCCTTTTTATATAAATCACTTTCTTATAAATTTTCAAAATTTCCAATCCTTTCAAAACTTTTATATATAATAACATTTCTTATTCGTTTTATATATAGGTATATAATCCTTATCGAAAACATTTTCACTTTTATATATAGAATAAAATCATAGTTATCAAAATAATAATTTCGTATAAAACAATTTTAAAATACAACAAACCCGATTTTCAAAGGATGATTCAAGAATGGATTTCAAAACAAAGATAGAGATTTAATTTAGAGGAACTCTAATCAATAGAATCCTGATTCGAAGATAGGCTCAAACAAAGTTGAGAAAATCAAATTACAAAATAGAAGATGGATATACTTCTATAAATCTCGGGCGACCTTAACTGGGTCAACCGTGACTTCAGAAATATAATTGATGCGGAATTCTAAAGCAAATCGACATTCGATTGCCAGAGATAGAATTCAGCATACCAAGATATAGCAGCATCGTAAACCGAGGATACAGAAATCTTCGGTGAATCAACGCCAATTGTAAAGGAGTTTTCACCCCCTTTACAAAACATTCAGTGGAGTTGTGGGATACTCCAGAATCAAACGAATATAAATAGGGAGAGACAGAATGAATTTCGGAACCGAGGAACGTTCCAAAATTCAAAGGAAATCGAGTCAAAAGGAAGAGATTCAACTCGAGCGAAAGTGATTCTGTAAATAAATTTACCGTATATGCTAAGTTTTGCCTAGAGCCAAAGCTCTGATACCAACTGTAATAGCCCGCTATTTTGGACCATTCAAACCGACAATAAAACCACACATGCCCGACTTGAATAATTCAAAATACCGAATTGTTAATAAAATTTGGCAAAACTTAAAATATACAGTAAATAAATCAATCATAGATCACTTACACAGAGTAATACAATGCAGCGGAATAGATAAAGAATAGTAGTTCATGAAGCTACCATATACCTCAGCGTTAGAAATAAAATACAACCGAATAGTTCAAATGCCATGAAGTCTCCAATGCAACAGATGGCTTCTCTGAACAAATCAACTGGATGACTGAAGGGATAGATAGCTGGATCTTCCAGCAAAGCTCCAACTTCGAAGGTGAGTCTCAAATGCTGTATCTCTCAGTCTGACCCGAGCGTAAAGCAAAACACAAAACACTCGAGTCAGGATTAACATTCTTATATCTATAAACCTAACTCAAGTGAGATATCAACTGAAATATAATTAACTTAGAGGATGTTTGGGATAACCATCCTCTAAGGGTCCATGGAACTATCTAAAAGATAGAAATATACACTATAACACCGTAGTCTTTTCAACTTAATTTGTACTTCAAAACCAAATATCATTTTCACTTCAAATATCTTTATACTTCCCAAATAGTATTTTTATATATTAAATAATTTGTACAGTAAAGTAATTTCAATTCCCTCAACTTAACAAATCGTTTAACATCAACCCGACCATCCCATTTAAATCTATTTCAATCTCAATTTATTAATTTAAATTCAACTCAATTTCTAAAATAACCACTTCAATTTTATCGATCTCAAATTCGGATTTGAAATCATAAAATACCCTTTATATTCAATATATTTCAAAACTTTAAGTATTCAACGTTTCAAACTAACTTTTTAATCAATTTAGTTTCTAAATAATAAATTCAACTATACTGATTTCAAATAAATATCCGAATCTCAAAAATAAACCATTTAAATCCCAATATAGTTCAGAGCTTTAATATTTAATTAAATGTTCAATTTAATAGTTCCATATAGATCTCGATTTAACATCATTATTATCTAGTCTTAAAATAATCCCTCATTAGATACAGTATCATTTAAGTAACCTTAAATTACATTTTACTCTATATTTTCTTTAATTTATTTAAACGTGAAATATTCATTAAATCACTTAAATAAAAATCCAGTTACAAAATCATACCCTTAAATTTCCCATTCAATAATTTCAAATTGATTTAATTGAATAAATCCTTATTTAAATACCATTTAGATAAACCCACATTTATCTCCCAATCTTAGTAAATTGCAGAATACTTTTTGGAATAAAATTTACATAAATATTTAACATAATTTATGTATTAAATCAAATTTTGACTAAATTAAATATTATTAAATCTATATATCATTACCCTTTATATATAAAAAAAATTTAAGGATTAACATTTAATAAGACCATATATTTCTTTCCAAAACAATGAATTAAATTACAAAATATTTATATATATGGACCAACGATGTCTGTATATATTTCTTATCATATGGTCAAGTGTTACGGATATTTATCATTTCAATCCGTACACTAAATGTATACGGGTGGATAGCATTTCAACCCGTAATCCCAATTCAATTAAATGAAAATCGCTTGGGTTTATCATTTCAACCCATAACGATTTTCTCCTATTCTAAAGTCTGTTCGGGTATGTATCATTTCAACCCATAGTGATTTCTATACTAACAGGGAACTTGAAGAGTGATAACAGATATGTAAATAATAATAACAACAGGCATATATCATCAAAATAAATATATAAACAATAGGATATGGTGTCATATCCCATAAGTGAATACTTACAGATAATAGCATATATAACAATTTAAATAACTACAGCCTCATATTTCAATTGTCGTCCCAATTGAAATCAAATTTAGTAAATAAAAGAACGTTAATCGTGAGTGATTTCTCACCTTTCGAGGCCAGAGAAAAAGAAGTGAGTTATGAAATCCAGATCCGAATTCCAAAACAAAGCTAGATGGACACGGTTCAATGATCAAAGCTGATAATAGGAATAGACGAATTCAAATCAGAATTGGATCAAGGGAGATAAATAGGATAAGTGAGCTTATATACAACTAGCCAACATATGCAGACACAGTTTATAAAATATGCAACAAAATATGCATACCTCGGTTAATATATATACATAGGTGTGCAGACCGACTATATTAATATAACCATATATATACTATATAACATTTCCTCTACCAATTTGTATATGACTATACATATGACTGTACTTGAAATCAAAATACACATCCCAAAAAAAAATCCAACGTATATCAGTCAGTGCAAACAACCTTAAGGCTGACATGAAATAAACTTTTGAAAGCATATACTGTTGAAATTATAAAATATTGATATAACTTATACTGTAAAACTACCATAGAAAATTTATATATATATACCTACATTTAAATATGACTTATGTAAATTGTTGAAAATAAAATAAAATGTAGTACGGTAGACTCTAAAATACTAAAACAATCATAAAAATATATATATTATAAATTGACCTATCAACCATGTACCCACCAATTTTATATAATATATATACCAAAACAGTACCGAAAATTGAAATACTATATTTTATATATCTAACATATGAAAGCTAATAAAATAACATATTTTATTATAGTTGAAACTGTTATAACCAAATATACAAAACATATAATAATACGTATATTAATAGAAGGCTGCCAAACTTATACCATATATACCGTAAGCTATCAATAGTAAAATAAAACGCGTATATATATATATATATATATAACTTATCAACTAGTTAGTAAAACATACGTATCTAAAAGCTGTACGATAACTATATGCTAACAAAAGTCAAAAACTATATACCATAAAATCTTAAAATAATATACATAATATAGTATAAATATATACTAACCTTTATATATGAACAGAAGTTAAATATTTATATACACGTTTATAAATATAACAATTATCATATATATACTATTATGAAATATATTATTATTTTTAAAGTTCAACTGTTAGGGAATTCAAAATCCACATAGTTGTAGTAAACATATAAAACAAAACTTATGCACAATCTATACTGTTCTTAATATATAAAATAGACTTATATCAAATAAAATGCGTACTTACTTTTAAAAACCAGAGAGGAAATGTTTTGCCAACTAATGCATGCGGCCATGGGGAGGAGGCCGGCCAAGGAAAAGAGAGAGCTCATGCTCAGGTTTGGAAGAAATAAGAAAAGATGGAGGGGAGATGAGAACAGGCGATTTTTAAAAGAAGAATGCATGCATGATTCAAGCAACATGACATGGCGAAGGGCATTCTTCAGGCAACAGAGAAAATGCTAGTTTCTTAAATATAAAGGTAGGTCTGCATCTGATATGTGAACGTGCTATATGACTTTATATAATATTTACAAAGTTCTCTCCTCTTTTAATATTAATTTGAGGGCAACGAATAGCCTACAGAGAGAAAGTAAGATGCAATCTATGCTATACTATATATATATATATATATATATATATATATATATATTCCTAGAAACACGGAAACGAAGAGGTAAAAGAGGGAAGAGAAAGAGGCGTATAAATGAATGGTAAATAAATTTAGATTTTAAATGAAATAAATGGAACAGCAGAGATTAAAGTATGGATGTAAATCCTAGAATAATAAAAAGCAACGGTTATATGTTGATTAAGAAAAATAATTAAAACAATTAATGGCTTAAATGGGGCAGCATGTTTCAAATTTTTGAAATGCAAAAGAAACGTACACTATAAATATAAAGTTTTCAAAAGCAAAAGAAACGTAAAGCTGTCCATTAATTCATCAAAAGTTACTTAAGTAATAAATTGAAATGAATATAAAAATAAAAGTAATTGTAACGGTCAATAGTTGATTTAGCTATACACTTAAAGCAATAAATTTTTGTTTGTTTGTACAGCACATAATGAGTTTTGAAAGTCAAGGATATAAAAATGGATAAAAGGAAAGAAATCAGGAGATTTTGTGAGCAATAGCTTTCCAAGGAAAGTAGGCCTACATTATATATACATGCTGAGATGATTAGGCACGTTCAAAAATTTTGAAGCAAATGAAGGAATTGGAAATATAAAAAAAATGAAAGAAATTTGAAAAGTCCGTAGCTATGATTTAGCCAAAATTTATTAAAGCCATTTACTAGGAAGGTTGGAACCGAAATAATAGGGAGAGGAAGGCACATTAAATTTGATGACAAAGTTGTGTTCAGATCTATAAGCAAGTGGTTTATATATTATAGGCCTTATGAAAGCGAGGGAAGGAACGGATGCTACTAGCTTGATGATTTGAGATTCTTTCAAGCGTTAAAAACAAAAATAAAGAGAGACCAGAATAAACGCACCACCATAAATATAAATATACGCTTCAATTGCAAAAGAAACGAATAGAGAAAATTATGGGTAGTGGGAAAGGTAAAGTCAGTGCACGAAACTACAAGGAATAATAAAAGCAAGGTCGATGATCTCAAATTTATTAATGGTTACGAATGGAAAAGTCTACCTGAATTGGAAAAGTATTAAGCAATAGAAATCTTTAACGGTAGTAAAAAAGAAACCGTTACGCACTGATTCAGAAATCAATTAAAGCAATCAATAGCTTGAATTGGACAGCACGTTTTCTCAATTAAATAAACTTCTATAAAATTATTTGAAAATTTACAATCTGCTATATTTAAATATATGTATTCTAAATATATAAACATTTTATTTAAAAATTCAATTATTATCATATTTCACAAATATTCAATTAAATACGTTATAGAATCAATTAAAATTGTTAAAATTTTCCGGGTCGTTACATGATGGAAGAATATAAAATCTGTAAAGTAAAAGTTACCAGTAGTTAGAAAGGATCTGAAGACAACACAGAATGATTGCTAAATTATAATAAAATGTAATTTATCTGCCAAATGTTTGCTTCAGTCGCCCTGAATTGCAGAGTAATGGAAGAAGGGATTATATTAGAGTCGGAGATATTATAAATTGGGTCGACATGGTAGCAGGAAATGTAGATGATTTAATCGACAGAAAAAGGGGTCGAATAGCGAAAAGAATTGGATTGGGTAGGCCCAATAATTTAATGAAATAGTTTCGGTTAACGGATAACCGATATATAACCGTGGTTAACCTTTAAGCGAACCAATTTTGGTAGGTTAACATCAGTCGGTTAATCTAAAGTTCGATTAACCAATTTTTTCGGTTAAAGCGCTTCGATTAAGATCGGTTCGGTCGGTTAAATGTCCACCTTTACGAATACACACTTGATAAAATTACAAGGACAGGTAAGCACAAGGTCAAACCCAATTAAAAGCCGGGTTCAACTCAAGTGCAATAAAAATAAAGTCATGACATGAGCACAAGGTCAAACTCGAGCTTTAAGCTGGATTCAACACAGGTGCAAGTTCAATAAAATGGTCAAGAGAAACAAGACCAGACCCAAATCAACATGAAGTACATGAAATAGTAAACTACATATATATAGTGTGACCAGATCAACTTAAATGTCAAAGATCAATGAAGATTCAGACATGAACATAACTATACAAGTGTAAATCAAGTTCAAAGCATATGCACATCTACAAAGCTTCAGAATGCATGAACTAGGCCCAAATGTACATGAACACATGTCAACAGTCAATGGTGAAGCCTCGGCAGTCAATGGTGAAGCCTCAACAATGAATGCCACAAATTTAAGCCAGTCAACATAACATGAATGCAAAAATCCAAACCAGAATTCAAGATGCAGTGCACAGCAGACTGCACAATCAAAGTAAAATACCAACAAATGAACACAAGAGTCAATGCTACAGAGATGAACCAGATAAGGCACAAGCTCATGACTCATGTGGAACACATGAAGTACATGATGTAGTAAAATAGTGAATGCACACCTTAAATGCCATAGGAAACAAGACTGCATCAAGAAACCAAATTTATATGCATGCATACAACTCAACAGTTCAACGAGATATATGTATATGTATATGCAATGTCGACATGTATACAGCAGTATGGAAGTAAGGCTACAAACCAAATTGTCAAATGAAGTCAAAGCAAGCCTGGCAACATGGAAGTAAGTGCGCAAAGACATCATGAACTAGATAAGGACTGTACTGAGACTATAAGAACAACAAACAATAATGTTTGGACTAAATGCATATGAACTCATGTGGACAGAGCAGTACAAAGCAATCCAGACTAATATCACATAAACAGCTCGAATGAGCATGTGCACTTATGTACATATGCAACAACCGAAATATAACCAGAGAATCACCAAACAAGTGCAGGTACACAAGTGAATGACAACATGCAACATGTACACAATGTCAACCAGAAGATTTAGTACAACTTCAAGCAAACTACATGGACCAGTGACCAGTGACAGTGGTCAAACAAGAAACAAGTCAGATTCAAAACCAGTTCAAATAAAAATCAGAGTAGCAGTTTCAAAAAAAATAGTGAACGATGAATTGTCAGTAATCAGGAGAAGCATTTCATAACAAGTCGAAGTCAAATATTATCACAGTATCAATGTGCGGAGGGCACAGAGGTAACAAAATCATATATTTACGATGCCAGAAATTCACGAAATCGAAGTCAATAAATTCAAAGCCGTGGTGGTCAAGAAATCGAACAAGCCAAAATCGAAGCCGTGATAGTCAAGCAAAGAACTATACGAATTGAACAAGTCAGAGAAATCTCAAGCATTCAAACATAATCAAATGTTCGAGCTAAAATTATCAGACGAATTCAAATATTATATTCGATCGAAAACTTAGGGTTTTCAATCATATAAAACCCATTAACATCATAGGCAGTAATGCATCAAGTTCAAGCATATAAACAAGAATAAATAAAAAGGAAATCGCATACCAGATAATTCAAACTGAACTCGACTTGTTGAAGCAGCTATGTGCAAATTGAAGAAACAATCAATCAACAAGGCAAGGGACGAGAAATCATCTATTCGATCGAACAACTGAAGACGACGGCTTCAACAAAGAGAAACCCTAATTTTTGAAAGAGGGAAACAGGACGAGGTAGCCATTTTTCACGAAGAAGAAGATACGGCCGAAGAAATAAAAAGAACAAGGGGACAGTTTATTTTTATCACTTAAAGCTTTTGGGCCGGCTTCTTTTAAATACATTTTGGGGTTTAAATTTTAAAAATTTAGGGTTTTGGTTTTTAAATTGTTTTTAAATTTTGTATTTCTCTTTTAAACTTTTGTAAAGTCTAGTCGTGTGACTAGGGGAAGAGATGGTGTAGTTCGAGAATTCGCAACTCAGTGGCTGAGTTGTGGCTGAGTTTTGAGCATAGAGTTAGGTTAGTCGATAACGGGTGTCGTGAGTTTACGTGTGTAAGTGTCTGACTATTTAATTTCTAGTAGAAACCTTGGGGGCAGCACGTAGGCATGGTTTTGCCAAAGCTGGATAAATCTGTGTTGTTCTATTTCTGTCTTTTATATTCTGCTGTTATCTGTGTTGCTATTATTCTGCTATTATCAGTGCTGCAAATATTTTATATACTTCCGTATTAAATAGCATCACCCTATTCATCCCCCCCTCTAGGGTGAAATCGATCCTACAAATACATGGCTTGCCACATATCGAAGAGAGGATGGCTTGACATAATTGAAAATTGATTCAAATTTAATGAAGAAGTTCTGAAGAAAGAAGAGGAAAAGTTCATATTCTTTTCTTAAAACATTATTTTCTCATTCCTTTTCATTTCAATTTTCCTTTTTCTTTTACTCCCTTATTATGGCTTACTCCTTCTCATCCAAAGGCCAAACTTTTCGCATAAATAACATTAAATAAAATAAAATAAAAGTGGTTCTAGCAATATTGGATGGTGATTCAAGCAATTTCGAAGACAAATCACAATCAAAGTGTTACAAAGGACATGATTTATTTAGGTTTAACTCTATTTTAAATCATTCATTTACAATGTTTAACGTTAACCCAAGTTTATATATAGGTAAATATTTTATTACCACTTATTAAATTTGAGTTAATAATTTATGCGTGTCATTTATAAAATATAAAATCAATTCCATACACACATTGGAGAAAAAGTGATGGTTAAGTATATTTGATATTAGTTGAAATGAAACAATATGTACGTATGTATATGTATATGTATATGTATATGTATATGTATATGTATATGTATATGTATATGTATATGTATATGCGTATGCGTATGCGTATGCGTATGTATGTATTTTATAAATTTGATTTATTTAAAATAATGAATTTGATGTTTAAGTATTAAAAATTTAACATAAATATGCTTATGTTATCTTTACTACTAATAATGAAAATTCGATGAACTGATTTCAACCGTGTCTTTTGGAAATACCCGAAATAACCTTATGCTTTCGATGTTCGTCCCTCTTATCTGCATTCTCACCTCAGAAAACCTAATTCTACTCCTTCCTAAATTCATCATTCCCAGATCCAGATGGAGCCCCAATTCATAAAATGTAAACAATCTTCCACAAACTGTATTTCACTTACCCGACAATCCTAAAAACTGAACAACCTTCCCCAAGCTCGGCTTCACTCACCTTCGATTACCAATCGATTTCCAAACCAAGCAACGACGACTAGAAATTAACTCCGATTACTGACTACTACGCTCAACCATTTGCTGAATCGATGTCCATCAGCCTTCGACCTGGGCACCATTTGAACGATTTCCATTAACGCCAATGGTTTTGGGAATTTTTCTCCCTCTGTTACCCTTCGAAGTAACAACGACGATTGGCAACTAACGGCGGTTACCGACTTACGATCCAACGGATTTAACGACGACTATGCTCAACCATCATTAGCCGTTATGCATCAGACGTCCATCATGGGTAAATTTTTGCTAACTTTCATTAACCTGGATGCATTTTACGTGCTATCATTTAAATTTGAATTCACCTTTACTTCTTAATCTTTTCATTGATGGTTTTGGGGATTTATACTACTTTAACAGTGAATTTACGTACTATGATGTTTGATTCATCAATTCATACGTCTAAATAAGAAAAAGAAACTAAAGACAGTTAAGTCAAGGACTATAAGTCATGGTCTAATGACTGTTGGCTATATTCGATGATATGAAAACAACATAGAAATATACACATTAAAAAAATTCTATAAATATACATTTTGGCTCAGTTTCAATTCCTGTTCAATTTTGGTTCATTTGAACAGGCTAATAAGGTACTATACTTAATATAGGATGGATCAAGCAAGTTGTTGAGTATGCTAAAAGTGACTAATACAGTAAAATGATATTATGTATATTTTCTTGGTTTAGACATGAAAATGAATAAGTTCCTATGAGAAGAAATGGTTATGGATATGTATAGACTATAGAGTTGTTATTATTAATAAATATCTTCCATGGTGCTATTTATCCAAAATTAAATTGACGTTATAGGTTAGTTTCAATAAATCATACCAATTTACAAATTACAATGACAAAAAAAATTTGACTTACATGACGAATTTGTATCGTTGACCTCAAAAACAATGAAATTTAACCTATTAAATATCTAGCTATCCAAATTTATTTAAAATTTTAGGCCTAGATCTTATTTTCATAACATTTATGTATTTGTGTTTTCAAACGAAAAATATTTGATTAGAGCATATGATTTGGTTGTCATGTCAAATAACAGCTCTGTCCTTAGAGTTTAGTGTCACATTGCATGGTTCTAAAGTAAACATAATGTATGGTATTTATGAACTAGCTTGCAAGGTACTAATTCACGTTAGTTTCTCAAATGAGAAATAAAATTTTCGTTTTAAACAATATTTCAAACTTTTATGTGTTCTACTTTCAGTTTTAAACCTATTTGCAAGTATAAGCTGAATTTCTACCACGTCAGCATTGAAGCATTGTGTTTTTAGAAAAAAAGAATGTGATCATGAGTTGCACTTATTTTATTTTACATTAATTGCTCCAATATGCATTCTCAATTGTTGCAACTTGCTTTTGCACCAATGTAAAATATAAAAAATCGTTTAATTCAAATGATTTTTAAAATTAGCATGTGCAAATAGTTTTATTAATGTATTTACTTCTAGTCAAATTGGCCTTAAAGTTAAAACTAGCTTAAAGTTCAAAACATATTTATTTTCATTATGTTTTTTAAAAATCGTAGGAAAATTATTGATTCCAGATTGTTATTAAGGAAAAATATTTCTGATGTTAATTAAACATAGAGGAAAATAGACGGAGGATAAAATTTGGAAGAAAAAATCTTGATCTAAGGGCATCAATTTGTTTTTGATCGAAGGACAATCTTGAATATAACTAGCATTCAATATTTTAGTCTGGATATGAACTTAGTGCAAAATGAGATTGAGTGGGAAAAGTTGAAAATCTTAAGTTAAAATAGAACCTACTGCATTCTGAAATTTTTTTTTGCTTTTTTATGAACAATTCATGTTACACTGTTATTTGGCTGCTCCATAATATTTCACCATGGCCATAGTTGAACTAGTACAATAACCTCAGTCCATACTGAATCAACTGACTATAGCAATTGCCTTGGTACCAACTTAGGCAACTGTCTCTGTTTACACGGAAACAATGCTTCAGCCCTTACCAAGGCAATGCTCCATTATGTAATGCTTCATCCTTTTATACAGCTCTGTGTGGTAAGGGTTTTAGCTAAGCAAAAGCTTTACATATTTTTCCCTACAACATCCTATGCTTCAAGCCTTTTTTTTTACAATGCAATGTTGTACTCAGTTGTAGGAACAAAATGATGGCAACTAACTGAAACTAGAGTTTGGATTTGTTGTTGTTGGGAGACGTTTCACACCTATTTACCCTCTACTAACTGACTTTCTTTCTAATGTGGATATTATTTTATCCACCTGCTGCATTTGTTCAGCCCTTTGAAATTTAATTATACTGCTATTGAACATCTTAGATTTTGCATTCCAACTTTAAAATAACTTTGACTTTTTTAATCATTGCCATTTAATTTCATAAATAATGTTACAACTGTGACATGTTTGTACTAAATGGAGTTTACATTGCTAGAATTTTCTAGGCTTTATGACTTACCCTTCTATTCATTTCATGATTGAACTTTGCAGCCACTTATGCTCTTAGTTCGCATTTTGTTTCTTCAATATTACATGGGTTCAAACTGATGTCTATGAATCCTTCCTGATGAATTTATAAAGTGCCTTTTACATTCGTTTTTTCTTTTGTAAATAAATTGATTGGTGAATTTATATTAATATTCAGGTTATCATTTGTGCATTATAAATTTTCAGCTCTATTGGAATGGCTACTACTATTATTGACGTGTAGCATAGTCGTAATAAAAGGATTTCCTGCCATTGTCAGCTTATTTTGTGATTGGTCCTGTATAAACAAATTCCATGCTAATAAATTGAACAAATTAATCTCCCGTTATCTGTGTTTTCATTGTTGTTTCATTTGGATGCAACAGTCATATGAGATAGAATGTTGGACGATACACTGATAGAGAACTGCTCAGTGAACATTGCATTAAATTTAATTTTAAAATTAGTATTTGGAAGTGTGGATTTTTCATCACTTTAACCATTCATGATTGTACTTTAACATTTATGTCATCGGATCCGTGTGTGGAGCACGGGTTCGTCCATTATTAGTAAAATACCTTTGATGTCCAATATTTTTTTTGAAATGGTACTTTATATATAACAAATCGTTGTGACAACATATCACACGCAAGTGCTTGAGTACTGGTATACTTAATGTGCGTTGCTATGGATCATCACCACCATTGTATATTTTTATGTTTATGAATATGACTATATATTACACAGTACAAAAGTGATAGAATTTTGAAATAAATTATGTCACTGCTTACTTCATGTTCTATTCAAACAGAGGTTTTTTTATTATAAAATTTGAACTTACAAATGTTTATTTTCAATATTCAACATTTTCAAAACATAAATTAATATATGTATGTTGAAATATATAACATAAATAAATCGAATAAAGTTAAAAATCAATTATCTAAATTTAAAAAGCGTATTTTATGATGCTTTTTTATTTTTGACAATTCAAAATTTTAAAATCTAAATTGAAAAGATTAGTTAGAAAGAACAAAAATTTTGGAATATTTTTTCAAAGAAAGAAGTTATTTTTAATAAGAGAATTCAAATTGTTGAAGTAAAATTTCAATGTCAATATATAATATAGAATTTCAACAATTACAAAATATATATCTAAAGATATAAAACTAAAAGGAAATTTTAGTCTTACACTATTTCATTTTGAAAAAAGAATAAAAATTTAATCAAATTTTAAAAAATGTAGTTTTACTCTCTTAAGGTTTAAATTTGCATTTCAAAATTTGATTTCATCTCTTGATTTGGCAATTTATGAAAATATATTTAGATCAATTGTAATTAGTAAATATAAAGTAAATATGTTGTCCATTTCCATTATAACAAATACTATGGTTTGTTAGTTTAGTAACTTTAATATAATTAAAATAATGATAGAAAATTGAAAGTTGGTTAAATTTTCAAGTCGAATTTTATCCATAATAACAATCAGATGTAATTTAGTAGCTAGCATTTTAATAGCAGCTAATGTAGGATCCCAAGGTGACTTGATTCTATACAATTTGACAAATTTGAAAAAATATAAATGATTAATAAGTTAAAAAGAAACAAAAAGGAACTATACTTGCAGTAAACAAAAGCAGCAAACAATTGTACTTGCTTGCTCAAATTTCACCTATTACTAGTAACAGGAAATAACAATGGGACATGCAGTCTGTAGCTAACAAAATCGTATAAGTTTATGTTAATTTTACATGTGGTATAAAATTTCTGTAGTGCAAAGATTTGAATACCGATGCGTTTGGGATTCATCTTACAACAATGTCACGTGCCTGTATTCAGAATTTGCATTCCCAGTCAATGCGATCTGCTAGAGAAAGTGCTATGCCTGTTAGAGTGAAGAATTCATACGATTCAATGGCTCCCGGCACTCTCATCACTAAATCCAGGGATATGACTGGGGTTTGTAACTAATATATGTTTACACTTTACATCATTCAATTAATTTACTTACACACATTAGCCTACAAAGTTATATCCTTTATTTTCTTAGGCTGTATTAACTGGCATTGTCTTGAAATCATATGTACAATGCTAAATATTATGAGTACCCGTATGCTTGGACAATATGGTTTCTTGGCTAAGGTAGAATCTGACCCTTATCTTAAACAAATTACTATTTTAGCTGCTTTAAAGGAAGATAGAAACTGATGTTGTAATAGGTCTTATGATGCTATATTAGGTCTTTGCAATATTTGATGAGAATGATATTTCCATGGACTGCGTTACTACCAGTGGAGTTGGTATTTCTCTAACTTTGGGCCCCTCAAAATTATGGAGTAGGGCTTCGATTCAGCAGGTAACCTGAAATCTAAATATAGGTATTTTATATGCATTTGATTGAGTTGACATTTGTATATACACTGATAATAGAAGGTTAAAACCAAAATTTTGTTGATTATGCATTTAACGTCATATTGGAATATCTGATTATACGTTGAGCGTTGCAACAGATTTAACCTTCTAGGAACTGGATTATGTGGTAGAAGAATTGAAAAAAAATTAGCAGTTGTGAATCTTCTTCAACATCGATCAATAATCTCTCTCATTGGGAATGTACAACAATCATCTCTAATTGTAGAGAAGGTTTGTGCTTGGTCATTTGGAAGTAAATTTTGATAATAACCCTAAATTTTTTATCTTATCTGCAACAACTTCATAATATGATTAGGGCATTCCATGTGTTTCGCAAGAACAATATAAATGCGCAGATGATCTTTCAAGTAACATCCAAGGTATACATTTCTATAGTTGATCTTGAATTCTACCTTTTCTTTGTATAACATTGTACATGTTTTATGGATATATTTTTATTCCTTGGCAGGTGAATATATCATTGATAGTGGTATTCTTCAAAAATGATCAGCTTTCAGAAACCAAAAGTTAATGTTTCACATAATGGTGATGTTTTTCTTTCATAGAGGATTTGAGATGTTAATCTGACCAAAGTGCTAAGTGTTCATTTTAATCCGACAAAGTGCGGCGATATCTGCAGGGCAATTAAGAAGACATACTTTCTATTTGTGCCTGATTGGCAATATAGTTATTAAGGAATTATTTGAGTTTAGTTTCTTATTCGGTGGGGTTATTACCCCAGGTATGACGTTTTGCTACTGTGATTTACTTACCAGTCACCATTGCGATTGTTTTTTTTTTTTTTTGTAGCCTATTGAAAAAGTTATGGTGGACGCTTGCTTCATTTTGTTTAAAACAAAGTATGGTTATTAGAATTGCTGAAGCCAAAGAGAACCATGTGTATCTTGAGAGCTTTGAACAACTTTTAATATGGTAGTTACATGATTAAAAATTACAGTATTGTATTAGTATTCATTAGCTATTCAATAATTAATAATTATTCTCTTTTCATGTTATGATTGCTGGAACTTAGACGTGCAATTGCTTTATTATATTAGAGTGCTTTCACTTTTCAAATGTAAAAGAAAATAATAAATATATAAAAGAACACACGTTGAAAATGAAATTATAAAAAATGCAAAATAATGAACCCAAAGCCTGTAAAGAAGGTAATCGTATAATGATTAATAACTTAACATAGAACAAAAGTAGTACCATTGATTTACATGGTCAAAGAAGCTAAAATACCTGATGGAAACAATGTCAAATTAAGTCATGAACAATTTCATTATTTAAGGAGTGACAATTTGGACCTTTCACAGACATTGGCAGTCATAAAAACTGCCAACGACTTCGATGGTATCTTTAAGTTTAACTAATGCATCCCAAATTAGCCATAATAATAATTACTGGAAGCCACCTTTTAAATTTCAAAATATAAATATGGTCATATGTCAGAATCACCTTTCAAATTTGAAATTTCAAAATACTACGATGGAAATCATGTCATTAAATTCTCACTGTTAATAGAATTTGAAAAGTTGATGTATTGAGATACATTTTTACTCACGGCCCACATTAGCTAAATGAGTATATGCATGTAAAAGTACAAGTATCATTTCCATTTTCGGTACTGTAAAATAAGTCAAAACAAAAGGAACTATGAAAGCTTTTAAGTTATTGGCTCTATGAATGTTCTTTAGTTGTCTCGGTCTTCTCAGTTGTTACTTCAGATTCATTTTATGCTGGCAATGGTATTATCAAATATACTTCCGTAGGTGTAACCATAAATGCATGGACATTGTGATTAAATGCAAGTCCACCTAGACGTGCATATATACTCGTTTAAAATAGTAAAACACAAATTGAAATATTTATTAGTCAATTTTGATTTCAAAATATACTCTAATGTTTAATTATTCAACCAAATATGTCAAACTTGAATTTATTATTTGATTTCAAATCATGATACATGCACACACATTTATATAGACCTAATTTTGTAATGATGTGGCTATGTGTGCGCGCGTACGCGCATGTCTAAACAATATACATGTGATGTTATTAATATGTGTATACAAACCATATACATACATTATAGTATAAACACATGTAAATAGTTAGATATTTATATTCTTGATATGCATATGAATTATCTTATGTATATGTAAATATAATATATATATATATATATATATATATATATATATATATATGCATGTACAATAGATATAAATTCCAATTTATATATGTGTATATGTATGTGTGTGTGTATATAGTTATACACATGTTCATTTTATTACTATATTGTGACGTCATACATATGTTTCATTTTGTAATACACACCTTATGTAACCTTTCACATACCAAAAGTTGCAAAACAAAGCTCTCAATTAATTGCACATTTATGACTTCTTATTTATACGTATAAATATGATTATGACTTTTCACCTAACTAATCAATGAAAACAGAACACTCAATCAATTACAGTGTTGTCACATTTACGATCAATTAATTCATATCTCTTAAATAACAATTAGACCTTCGCATGCCTAAATGTTATTATGTGATTAATGTGTGTGTCCATATGAGATAGAATCTATTTAGCATCATTCATTGCCCTTTGATATCAACCACATATTTATATTTAAATGTTTGGTTCATGTAACAGAAGAGAGAATGAACAAATTAAATATTAAATAGGAACTTATGGCCAATATTAGAGGCTATAAAATGATGTTAAATAAAAGGGCTATTAATACGTGTGTGTAGTAATAGTGCTAGTCAATAAACTTCATAGGCCCATTAAGATATAAATATGATTTTTTTTTTAATTTAGTTGTTTCTTCCGCTATGCAACGAACCTGGTTCCTTCAAACTTTAAAGTAAATCCAGTAACCTTTAAATGTCATTTTACGATTTACGAGGTAATAAAGCTCACAAACTGAAATGCTTCAACACAAATCCAATACATGCAAAACTTTAGGAAGAAAATTTTCACTTGAAAGCAAGGGCTAATGGTACAAATCTAAAGAAAGAACTAATCAAGATCGCCTTGACTACTACATTTTGGAATATGAGGAAGGACAAAAATGTAAAATATTTATTAGAAAAAAGAAAAATCAAAGTTAGAATGTAGCAAGATCGTTGATAGAGACTTGTGATTGTAGGGAAGAGAATTAAGAAGTCGATGCTTACTAAAGAAAGGCAAAGTAGCGGTAGCTCGCTGGAGAAATGAGGTCTGGAATTAGAAGAGGACTGTATGCAATGAAGAACATACAAACACTATAGTAAATTTTACTAAAAACTAAAGTTTCAGGAATGGACGATAAAAAGTAATGAGAAAGTTGTTTTTGTTTTCTTTTAAGTCTATACTAAGCAAAGTATTTGGATGAATTGAATATATTATATCATATATGGTAATCATTATAACATATTTACCCTTCCTCGTTTATATACATTATACACACGTATATGTATGTGTGTATAGGACCAGTGTATAGGGAATGATTCTCTACACCTCTATTTTGTTACGTCTCGTTTTACACCTGTATGGTTTTTGGTACTATACTATTCCAAATTAAATGAAACTTTGAAGATATTCAATTTACACTACGTGCATCATGTCCATAAAAATAAGATTGTTTCAAAATTCCTAACATGTTCAAAATGTTATATCAAATATCAACTTCTAATACACTTATTATAACCGTTGATTTTAAATATGATTTTAAACATGTCAGGATTATTCAAATTAAGCCAAATTTTATAAAGATGATCTTGGGTTGTGTAAGGACATATTTATAAATTTTTGTTTGATTTCAAATTGCGTTGGTCGAGAAATATAAAGATGTAGCGGAACCCTTCCCTACACGCGTGCGCGCTTGCGCACGTGTGTGTGTATGGGAAGATGTCGGCTACACCTTTTACATTACACCCCATATGCCATACCTTAACGTTTTTTCAAGTTTCACACATTGAAATGAACTCAAACATTGGGGATGTTTAATCGACATTGTAAGTATCATCTAAACAATCTTGAGATCATTTTGATATTTCTAACATGTTCAAAGTGTTAAATATGAGCTGTTGTATTTACCTTTCAATTTTGCATACTATTTATAAAAAATTTGAAAGTATCCATAATCCAATTTTATGTCAAGATAATAGTTAATTATATAACAACAAATCCTCAAACTTTGGATTCAATTAAATTAGTTTAATTTGAGAAATCATTGAAGTGCAAGTAAGAGGTGTACCACAAGAGATGTAGTCGATCTCTCCCATATTTTGTGTGTGTGTTTATATGGTACATCTATCATATTTTGAATTATAAGATTTCAAATCTATTAAAATTTGTGGATATATTCACATCATAATCAAATCAACTCCACAAAATTTAAGCCTATTAAATAAATATACCTAATGTGGTAAACTTATGTTTCAAACCAACGGATAAAATATTTATTTTGACGGTTAATATTGACTTGTTATTTTGACGAGGTTAGCAATTTCAAAACGATCTTATAGTTTGTAGGTATGATATTTATAATGTAGGTTAAACATACACAAATTTTATAGTATTTAAAATCATGTAACTTAAAATATAATAGAGATGCTCCAAAAAGGGAACCTTCCTCGTACACACACCATCATGGTCTTTTCCTTTAAAAAGAGACTAATCATTCTTATTGGCAAGAATGAACAAAAGAGAAAACTATAGCAAATGCAACCGTTATGGATGTTTTTACGCAACCGTTATGGATATTTTTACCCAAGACGGATCAATGACAGAAAGAGATCAAAGGATAAATGGATGTGCGAAAGAGATGTAAAGAATTCATTGAAAACTGATCAAATGAGGTAGATGAACAGATGAGATGGGTAGTAAATAACTGAGGAACATGAAAAAATAAATAAAAATTAAACAAAGTATAAAGTCCGGTCCAATTCCAAACAAAATGCTACCGAACCGTTAATGCAATCCAGTAGTTAAACACTTGATCCATTTCCTTTCTTCCTTCTCTCGCATTCTTAATGATCTCAATGTAATAGTTCAAACTTCAAAAACTGGTTAAGGGTCAAGTGCAGAACTGTTTTCACCCACAAGAATACCTCTGAACAGTGAAACAAGTTCAGCGGTCATCACTTAATCATTTTGTCTTCTCTCCTATTTAGACCACTACCAAACTACAAGTGAGATGTTGACGAGCATAATTGCTTCACCAGGCACTACAAATTACACATTGATTTTTTGGATTTCCAAATAAATGATCAACCATGTATTGCTAGCCAAGGAACGAATATTTTTCAACATTTCCCTAAGAAAAAATAATTAACTTTAGCAATACACATTATATATTTATTTTACATTGCTTTTTCCAGTTACATATATGTTATGTAAAGAGGGTTCAATTGCCATTAAGAACCCTATCAAAAAAAAAAAAAAAACTCTTTTTCTGGTTGTATCCATGAGTATAAAATTGGGAGAATCAATTACTATCAGATCCCTGTTTTACATTGTCTCTGTGCCTTGATGAATGAAGAAGCGGGATCTGACTTCCTAATCTCAATTCAATGCTGACCGTATTTATGCATGGAGCAGCCTTCAGTATCTCCTTCTCTGCTTCCTCTGCAATATTTTTGGCATCTCTGTTTAAAAAAAAAAAAAAATTACTTTTTGTACATGTGGGTATATCATACAGTTATTGAGAAGATGCAAAACATTTTACCTAATTGACATCTCCAATGGCATAGATACTTGAATCTCAAGTAATATCTTCCCTTTCAGCGAGTGCCGAGTTATATGCTCGACGGTCATTTTCTGAAATTTTGAATTTGCGCATAAAATCAACTTCAATGTACATAACGTTTAATACAGACAAGTTAATGGGTTATATATGTAGTTCCACAGATAAAGTGTATTATAAATCATTTATCTAATGTGAAATGCACAATCATGCAAGCATAAATTAGCAATATTAACATTCTCCATAATTCTTTGCTGGTGTACAGCAAGAACATAACTAAAAAATAACGTCCCTTCATAGCAAAACAAACAAAAAAAATAAAAAGAAATACCTCTGCATACAGTGTTGTGATAACATCGGAAGCGATGGCTTCAGCATTTTTATCCTTGAATAAACAGTTCAAGTTTTCCATGTCCTCTATTTTCTTTCTCTGGTCCTCTAAAGAAGAGCAGTGTGTATATGAAGGATCTAAACCGATGCAAAAGGATTATATGTAATTAATCATCTTGATTTGACACATCTTTCCAAATAGTAACCAAAAAAAGAGAGACAAACTCATTACCAATGTGTATATAAACTTCCAAAACTTGCTTGTGGTTTTCTTGTATTTTATTGCGAACAGTTTCACCAATATCATGAGCAGCACTTACACTTAAAAATGGATCTACCTGTGAATACCAATTAGCAAGAAATCATCATCTTTATCAGATAAGAACATGTATTTTATTTATTAAATGCCATACCTCAATATGCACATCAAGATACATAAAGGATCCTGCTTTTCTTCCTCTCAATCGGTGGCATCCCTGCATCGGTACCACATGCAAAATTTACTATTTAGTATATACATGTGTAAAAAATTCAAAATTTTACTATTTTATTCACTGTTATAGTTACTTATAAGATTAATGGGTCATACAAGATCAGCTAGTAATAATTTGTGGATTCCAGAATTTATATGGGATTATAAGTCGCAATATTTTTCCAGGCTTACAATGTATACATCTTGGAAATGATATGAAAGTTGGTCTGGTCTTTGTACTTGAAAATTTTCATACGTGAAAAACGCTTCTCAAAAACATGTTTTAAATTACATCCTTATTATTTTCGGTAAAAAGAAATCTGAATTTTCTTGCTGAAATTAAATCTAAACTTTAATCACAATGTTTCTATAATCAAAACTATTTTTTTTTGAATTTATTGCAGATTTTTCTGCAAATATTTACAGTTCAAAAACTTCAAATATTTGCAAATTTCTCCACTAATACACTGAAACTTAATAACAATGGTGTTTTTTAAAACTTGTTCTTGAGGAGCGACGGTTGTGTATTTTGAAACTTAAAAAAAGTGTTTTACAAAAGTTCTCAATTAATCCTACAATTTAGGAAGCTTTTAAAAGCTACATCAACTTTCAATAATTATGTTCAACAAATAAAAGGTACTAAATATGGAATCTTATTGGTATTGATGACAAAGAAAATAGTTCGAAAATAAGCCAAATCTACGATCGCACATTTGGTTGGTTCGGTTGGTTTTACGAAAAAGATGCTAAACTGAACCAAAAGACTGTAAAACCAAAAATTAAAAGACCAAAAACAATTTTGAACCAAACTCCAAACATATTTCATTCTTAATATAAGCTTGTCCAATGTATTAAAAAAAAACATAAAAGTACAAATGAAGTGTGTATACATGGTATTTTTAAGAGCAATATTGATTTATTCATGATATATGAAGTACTTTTTGGTTGCCAAACTAAAATTACTAAAACGTTAATAAATTTGACAATACTTTTAAAGTTTGGTTAATTCGTTTAACCGATAACAAAATAAAATTATTTCACAAACTAGGCTTGTCAATGGTCGGATACGAATAGTATCATATCTATATTAAGTTATTAATAATGATTTAAAAATGATTTTTGGATTTCCAATATACGTATTTCAGATAGCGAACAAATATCGAAAATTATCCTATCTACTGAAAAATAATAAATCTAAGGATATAATAGAAAATTTGGGTCAATATAAAACTATATTGGTACTAATGCTTATAAAAGTATAAGAAATAAAAAAACACGATGATTACGGAAAAAATATTGAGCAACAAAAATTCATTTATATACTCATGATATAAATTATTACCTTGATAAAAAGTAAATATTAATCTATCAAACTACTAGAATACACATAATATAAACTATTGTCTTGATAAAAATCTAACGGATAATTCTTTGATGCGGATACCTCCATTTTTTTTAATCTTGGACGCTTTCTTTTTTTCTTACTCATATGTGAATGGATTTCGAATTTTTCGGATATCCATTAACTAACATATCACAAACCAATTATACAACCGAGCAACCGACCAAAACAAATTGATTCGGCTGGTTTATTTGATTCTAATGAAATCTCGCTCACCCCAACATAGAAGAACTGTTCATGTTTCTGCTTTACATTTACAAATGCACATGGAATATTAGTATACAGGAAGAACTAAAGGAAGTACCTTCACACCCTCAACTTGAGTTATCGTCTCTTTGATTGGTGCTAAAACAGAAAAGGGAACAGCAGCATCAACAAGTTCCATTATACTGTACATTGTTAAAAGTTCTTAAGAATGTACATCTGGACAACGTGGAGATAATTGCATCAAGCTTTAAATCAACTAAAAGAAAACACTTTTTTGGTCGGTGTGTATACTTTGGGCTTGTTTAAACCATCAACCTGATATACAGCATTCATTAAGATATTCCAAAACCAGTACGTAACCAAGATTTTTTGTTGAGATAGCCGAAATGATAAAAGGAATTGATATTTCATTTAGATAGCAGTTTATTCTTTAACTTCAAACTCTACATACAACAAAAAAAGGCATAATACAAAAGACTTTAGAATGCATAATGCATAATGCAAATTAATGTAAGATAGATAAATCATATTCATACACAATGCAAGATAAATTTGCATTGCCATTTTTAGGGTGAGGACATATAGTGCGACTTTAGAAATATCTATCAGATAAATGCCTCACGCAGTGAAATAATAGTAATCTTATCATGTTTTTATGAGGAAATAACCACTGGTCGAAAAAGATAGAAGTTAAATGGTCGATAGGACAAGACAATTACATTTTGAGCTACTTAACTGGACTTATTTCACATTATTATCATCTTAGAACATAATAATTATATCCATATAATTAACTAATACTCAATTAAGTTTTATTTTACAAAACCAGCATAAATTAAATTCATCCATCAAAATCATAAAAGTTAACTCAAAACAGTAGTAAACTAGTAGTTAATATTGTTTCAAAATTCTGAGTGGGGCCGACGCCTGCCCAAAGCGCTATAGTTACATCACTACTACTACTGGCGAACTTTCACTGTGAGAAGTAGAAGACTCATGGCTTTATAAAAAATAAATATATCATCTTGAACCAACAAACGATTCAGTTGTCGGTTGGTGCAAAGGATACTCCCAGTTGATACTCGAAAAGGTATAAATCTTATATATAAAGCAAATCTTGGTCAAAACAGTCAAAGTGAAGCCTTTTTGGCTATTCCAAAAAATGACCCCATTTAGAAACGAACTTCTTAATATGGGTAAGGATATAACAGACGTTCATCTTGTTTTTTGTGTTCCACGATCATCATTCTCTCCTCATTTTTCTCAGTCCACTTTATTCAACCACTCCATGCTCCTAGCAACAACTCATATGTTCTCCATTCTTGTAATTAGCCATGAGAATCAGATAACTTCTCAAATTTCGGCAACCGATATTTAGTTGGTGTGCAGGAAGATCAAATGCCTCAATGTTGGCCTTTTGTCTAAGCTTCCTCCAGGCAAGATACTTTTTAGGCATCATTTCTTATTTTTTTGAAATCGATAATTACGTGATCTTATTTTCATCCATGAAGATGTTCGCGGACATTAAGTGAGGATATTGAAAATAGTTCTAGAATACGAGATTTAGAAATCGCATCTTAAGACAAGAAGCCTTAATTGAAAAGTAGAAGACAATCAATCTACATCTATCTCAAATATTAAGTAACTTCTGTACCTTTGATTTTTGTATGCATTTTTTGTTTGTTATCATTAACATCCCATGTCTTCTTTTCATTATATTTTTAGTAACTTATATTAGTTTATACCGATTTTTTAATTAGTATTAATTTTTGTATAATAGTTTCAGGTTGGAACTTTTAAAAAGTTTATGATGAAGACAAGGTTAACGACATCCGACAATGAAAGCTAGCATCTAACAGATATTTTCCCTTGAATAACAGTGAGATCTTAGAGTTATCTCTCAACATATTCTATTTATGTGCCGATATTTTAGTGCCTGTATTTTTTTTCTCTTTGCTGCTTTTGCAAATGATTCAATCCAGCGTACTTTAACTTAGTTCCATCCATATTCAAAAGGATGATAAAGAATACTTCTATCAATATGTAATGGAAATACAAATATTTGTTTATGTTTAATGTTTTTATAGTTTTTTGCAATTCTTCAGTGCTTTGAGAAATCTGTGTAAAATGAATTGCTTAAATTTTGTGACTTATCTAACTACCGAAGACAAGGATAATATGGTGTGGAATGAAATATTCAATGTAACAGGTATGAGTTCTTTATTAATTAAGGAAATATGTTCTATTTTAGTATTATTCTACTGGCGTTACAAACTGACATTTATATGCGGATAATTACTCAATGCATTCTGTGTTAATCACCCTGTTTTCTAATCTAATTATCAGAAGACACCATCATGAGAGTTTTTCTAGAAAGACCATAAAAGAGTTTTAATCTATTCCACTCCCAATTATCATAACCTAACTCATAATATTATAATCTACTTACATGAGCACTATATATAACTTCTTAACTTGAAGACATGAAACATGTCCGTGTTTATGTTCGTCCAAATAGAGGAGATATGTTGTACATTGAAATCATGACTTATATTCTATATTAGGGATTTGCATTAATGGACCAAAACAATTTATCTATGTGAAAAGTGAAAACACACTGTTTGTGTACCGTTCGACAATAATAAAAACTTATTGCGCACAAACAAATATATACTTCTCTGTTAGTACCCACAAGCACAAAGTTTCAAAATATACTACATTTGGAGAAAACAACTGTAGATGCAAAGGTCATTCTAGATAATACGTATGCAACACAGAAGGTACACAAAAGTACATTCTAAATGTAAAAGCTACCTAATATTCTTTCGCTGTGCAAACAAGCTATTTATATATCTGTGCATTATACTTGAGCAAGCCACCTGTTACAAATAATTTAAGTATATACCAAATGGAATCAACTATGAAGCAATAAACGTATACAAAAGATATGACAAGAACATTCCAATTTTAAACTCATTCTCAACTGTGGTCAAAATTTTCTATGCACACGTCCATCGGACGTGCTTGCATACTGGCAAATATAATATAAAAAGATTATGATTGTACACTATAAAAAAGAAAAAAGAATGGTATACCTTTGATGTCCAGTTTCAATTGCGGCTTTCAGAATCATGCCTGACACAAAAATACCAGCAACTGGATCCAGAAATGGCACTCCCAATATAGTTCCACCTGTAATAATAATCAGTGATCCTAATATAGTTTCCAGCTGTAACCATAAAATGAATCACTGAAAAGGCAAGATCGATAGGTTAACACTGAAAGGGTGGATTGCACATAAAACCGTGCCGTTTACCCTAGTGCACTTATAGGGCATCAATTCATTTACTAGAAAATGAAAACATACCTAGTCAGCTTATTAGCACAACATCCTTTTTTAAAGTATTTAAGGGGTTAATGCACTACAAATAGTTGATACTGTAGTACAAGAATTTTACCAACTCCAACAAGAGCAACAACAGATGACACAGCATCTGAACGGTGATGCCATGCATTTGCTTTCATCAGTTCACTTCCTTCTCTTTCACCAGCCTTTTTGGTGATCCAGTAAAGCCTGCAATGATATAAATAAGACAAGTTAGTCTAGAATTATTCCTCAGTTCTGGCAGAATACCATAGAATATACAAGTTAGTAATCTACTTATTTCTTAGAATTATGGGTACAGCATTACATGAATGGACCAAATGGAAGTTCACGTTCATTCTCAATTTATTGTGAGGTTAAACAAGGGTGGTACAAATAAGGAAATTCGTGTTCATTCTCAATTTAATAGGTAGGGACAGATCAGAAAACCTGCATATTTGTGGAGGAAACATCTAAAACTTAACTAGGCTAAGGAAGATTACGAACCTAGGAGAAGAAGATGTTTGCAAGTGTGTAACAAAAACTCGAATTGAGCTTGTATGTTATTAGGAAAAAACAAATAGGCAATATGGGATTTTTGTACTGTGGTATTCCAAATAAAGTCTAGGCCTATGTGTAGCTACAAATGTAACGACCCAAAAATTTTAGTAGTTTTATTTTTATTTTATTTAATTGAAATTTTGTGAAATTTTAAATAATAATGTTTTGAAATAAAAATTTAATATTTGAAACACGTCTAATGAAACATAGCAAATGGTAAATTTTCATCCAAAAATATGGAAGTTTTTTTCTTGTGAAATTTTATTCCAATTTAGATCAGTTAAAATTTGATGATAATAAAATGTTTTCCAAATCTGAATATTTTTCTATAGAAAATTTGTAAATCATCTTCTGAGTGGGATGTCATATTTCGTTTCTCCGAATTTGAACTACCATTGCTCCGTTTATCTTATTTTCAGCGTATTAGCCGCATTTTCGGTACCTATTTTTGATTTTTAATAGGATGATCGTACCACTGGTATCAGTATACCGTTTTGATCGTCTCGTCATGCTGATCTCCACAGTATATTCGTTTCTGTACTCTGAAGTTCGGTTCGTTGCGGGATCGATGGTACTATTTGCAGCATCGGTAAGGTTTCGAACATTTCAAATTTCTTTGACCATTCAATTTCAACGATATCAACCCAACAGCCATTCCTAATTACTGAATTCAACGTACTTGGGTCCTTTACTATTCCCTATATTCGTTTTATTTTCTTTGAACCGTCTTCTTCATTTGAAAAAATAAAACAAAACTGTTGCTCTTTTTTTCTCTTTTCCGAGCATGTTCTTCTTCCTACTCGTCGCAGCCTCCACCACCATCTGCTGCCGTGCAGCTTGCCTCCATCCAAATAACAACCGAGCAACACCATCTCCCTTCGCCTGAACTACCTGTCTGCATCACAGCAGCCATCAACCCGAAGCTCAGCCAATCCGAATTTTTTCAAGCTTTAATCCACTGCCGAGCCAAGCCCGACCACAATCATCCATCTTTTCTCCGCCTGGAACCCATGTTACTTGTATTTCAGTTGTTATTTCACTTGAGTTGATTTATTGATATAAGAATGTTAATCCTGACTCGAGTGTTTTGTATTTTGCTTTACGCTCGGGTCAGACTAAGTGATACAGCTTTTGAGACTCACCTTTGGAGTTGGAGCTTCGTTTGGCGATCTGTCTACATCTTTTCAGCTTGGAGTTATTCAATTGATTCCATTGATGTATTCTGATCTTGTATTTGACCATTGTATTCGAGATTTCTGTTGTATCTTATTTAACTCTGTTATATATGTAGTAGCTTCATGAACTACTACTCTTTTGTTTCCGTTGTATATTGTATATTACTCTTTGTCTGTGATTCTGTGATCTATTTATTTACTGTATATGCTGAGTTTTTGCCAAATATAAATTAACAATCTGTTATTTTGAGCAATTCAAATCCGGCATGTGTGGATGCGAATGGTTGAAAATATCGGGTCGTTACAACAAACATCTAAAGATGGTCATATTATACAATGATAATTCGATCCTCACAACACATCAATTATTTGTCAAAACAAAAATATTTTTGTTTTTGTGTGTGTGTGTGTTTTTTTTTTTTAAAGGGAGGGGGGGGGGGGGCGGGGGGAGGGGTGTGGAATTTACTAAATACCCATTATACTCCCTTTTGCTATGTAACATATTTTCCTGAAAGGGAGATATGAGTGTTAAAGGACTGAATTTATCGCTTATCCTGATAAAACTGATATGATTAAGCGTAACCAGGTATGTTACTATGAATCAGGTGAATTATATCGAGTGAATCTAAAGAAAACTGTTACGCAGATAGCTTACCATTCTTTAACAGAGATGGATATGGATGTCATACTCAAGGCGAGGAGAGGATGCTCCAAATCAAAACCGTGATGATGGCCACCATGACTATGGGACTCGTCATGAATATGCTTTACCATATCTGGACTTGATGATATGATTCCCTGAGTTATAAGGGGACCACTTGTAAGAGAAGCCATATAAGACGGCATTAAAACTATACACGAAACAAAATTTCAAGTATGCCTGCAAGATGTCAATAGCATGCCAGGCAATTCCTCCTGAAGTAGCTAGAAGCATACAAGATATCCCAAGTGTGCCAAGTGTCTCAAACTTACCGTGTCCTAAAATGACCATAATTTTGTTATTGGGTCAAGAAAAAGCATGAGTCAAACTTCACGAAACCAAGTACAGCTTTCAACTGAAAAGAATGCAATACAAACACCAAACCAGAGTATGAAGAAAGCATCTAGATTTTATTTTTGTCATGGTGCTTTCATAAAACTTATTAGAGAAAGTTTTGTAGCTGATCCAACTAGAGTTAAGTTTTGGGTCTTTGTAGTTCTTCACTTTATGGTACCAAGTGCAGACACAATATATCATAAGGGCTTTGGTGTTATGAGTGCCAAACATTTTGAATAAGTTCAGGTATATGGTCATTGCCAGCATTGTGTGCCTTTTCTAATAATGATATGAAGTATAGAGTAGAATTTGAGTACAGATTCAAGAGTAACCATAAGGATGCTCTTTATCTTTTGGAGCCTTTCCTGCCTTGAATGAGAGCCAAGCTACACTACTAAGGACCTGAAAAAAATGATCGTAGAATCATCACATACAACATCAAAAGATACAGGGAAGCATAGAAATACTGATATCAGTAGGTTCACCAAAAACATTGTAATGATAAATGTGTGCGTCCAGCACTTACCCATCCATTAAGAAGGGAAATAAAATGATAGATATATAAGTGAAAAAGGAAAGTCATGTAATAGATATGATGGTACGCCCAAACAGTGCAAATTAAATAAAGACGCATGACCAAAGTTCCAACTTCCAACCTTGTCACTTGCCAAAAGAATTGCTAGCTATCAGGGTGTTTATGTAGGTTATGACTAACACCCAATATTTATTCAAACTGCTTGTAGCATTGGTTGGTAGGAAAAAAAATAGAAGAACAGACAACCTTTAAATTGCTTCAGTCGGAAATTAAAACTGCTATTTAGAGTAGAGTTGATAAATAGAGCTTAAATCATCAAATGCATGCTTTCATGGATATGTATCGGTATTTAGACTGATGTTAAGGACATAACCACTTGGCATACTTTTTACTTATCCGTCGAAGAATTTACTATATACGATTTTGACCATGTGTAATATACCAATCATCACTCAAATTACATAAATACCCTTTCAATTTTTTGAAATTTATAACATCCTAACATCCAGACCGATACTCTTATTCAATTGAAAAATATCAAACCTCCAATGTACGTACCAATATGTCATGCATGTCGGTAGGCCAAAAAAAATCTAGCACTAGCATAAACTTGGAAATATTGCATTGGACATTAATTTAGGGAAGGACGTCGGCGCATCATGCACAAAAAGAACGGACATGGTTAAAGAGACTCTCTCTTTTCTCTCACCCATTTATACTCTTGCCCAATCAAATACTTCTCTTGTCCACCCAGGCCCGACCCAAAGCATAGACAGCTGAGGTCGTTGCCTAGGCCAACAAGAGAGAGGGCAACAACAAAAATTCATTTCTTTACTGCAGTCGAGATTACTTCACCAATCATCGCCAGGTCCGGCGGTCCGCCGCCACGACGCATGCCGCTTGCGACCGCTAACCATCAAATGCCGCCCACTGCCTTTGCCTAAATTTGATTTTTTCCAGCCCTAACCCCTAAAACTATGCAAGCGTTTGATCTTATTTCAACCGAATTTCTTATTTATTATTTGATTATTTTATTTGTGTATAGTTACAGTATAGTTAAATCATGTTTATTAAATTTTCACCAATTTATCATTGCACTAATTTGATTTTACATCAATTTTCCATGACTATATATTTAAATCATAAATAATTTACTGCTTTATTTCAACCCCTAAACTATTTCATTGCCCCAGTTTTTTCACCAATTTTATTACTAATTAAATTATTAATTAAATCATGTTAATTAGCTACTTAAATGATTGATTGTTAATAGCTATTTAATAATTTATTATATGCTACTTAAATTATGTTAATTAGTTATTTAAAAATTGATTATTAAAATAATTGTGTTGGAAAATAATTGGTGAAAAAATTACCGTGATCATTTAAATTATTGTATTATGCAATATTGATAATAAAATGTAAAATTAAATAATAAGGAATGTCAAAATAAAGAAAAAGCAACGAAAAGACGAAGAGGCGAAATCATTAGCTGACTCAATATCAAATTCATTTCAAGCAAGAAATAGAAAATCTTAAACTTCAAGTCAAATTAAAGAAATCAACAAGAAGCCAATAATTGAAGAGCGTATAAATGACGTTAAAGTAGAGTTATAGAAATTGATAATCAACATATTGTAGAAGTTATGGAGATGTATAATGAAAATGGTATTGACAATTCTAATGATGAAGATGTTAACGATATCACTGCAATTAATCTTGAAAGGAATTTTGATATCAATTATGATTGGAGCTAAGAGAGCTTAGATTGTTACTGCAAATAACTCTAAAGAAGACGTGAAGATGAAGGATAAAGGATGGTGCCAAATGTTGAGAAAAATTGAGTTTCTAATTAGCTTATGTTTAGTACACGATAATAGACAATATTAATCAAGCAAGTAAAATACTTTAATGAGAGAAAATGAATATTGAAGATGCAATCACAATAAATTGATGAGCTTGTAACATTTTTTGAAAATCTTAGAGAAGAGGGATATGAACAAATGATGAGGAGCTTAAAGAAATTACAAATAATTTTGGCATTGATCTTAATTTTTTTAAGAAGATGATTGTACGTAGTAAAAAGCAATTGATGAGATATCATAAAGGAGTCATAGACAATCTCCAGAGGAAAATTTTAGAGTTACTTATTTTTTTCATATAATGGATCAAACTTTAACTCATTTTTGAGACCGGTTTGAGCAATTTAAACATTATGAAGAAATTTTTTGCTTATTGTTAATTGAAATTCAAAAATGCTAATGATGGAGAATTGTATGATCATTGCATGAATTTAAAATGTTTTTTGACATGAAGAAGAGCAAGATATTTGTGGTAAGGATTTGTTCCATGAGCTTCGTCAGTTAAAAGGAATTATACTATCGAAAGTAACCACGTCAATTGGTATTCTTAATTTCTTAAGGTCTTATTGAGATGTAAGTGAATTTCTTAATGTTTGGGTTGTTTATCAAATTTTATTGAATGCCCGGTTACGATTGCTTTGGCGTAAAGAAGCTATTCGAAATTGAAATTGGTAAAACATATCTTCAGACTACTATGTCGCAAGAGAGATTAAGTTGATTAGCTTAACTGGAAATGAGTATTTGGATATGCTTAATTGTGAAAAGATAATAGATAAGTTTGCTTTTTAAAATGCAAAAGGAATTACTTTTATTGATGCCTATTGATATATTGGTATATCAAGTGGACATTTGGATTTTTTTGGCACGTAATTTGAATGATTTACTTGACCAATATTTTGTAATCGATGTTAAATTTCATAATAAAATTTGCATTTTGTTTTGTATATTCAAATGCATTGTTGTTTGTTAAATAATGGAGCATAAAAATACAAAAAAAAAATTGCACTAGGGCATTGAATATATTTGGACCAGCCCTGCTCCGACATACACCCACATTTTCATAATTTTTTCGATTTTTCGGAACCATAACTCGAATTCTCCTTTCCTCTTTCAAAAACGAAATCAAAATTTCTCACGGTCGATCTTTTATTTTCATCTAATATTTCGTCAATAGATATGAATCCAACTAATTTAATTGAGACTAACTGTTATCGACTTTGATTATAAGTAGATTTCTCATTTTTGTAGATTGTGTAACCTAATTAACATCAATATAGTGAAGATTAATTTGTAGCTTAAATTTGTTCCTATGACAGAACATAGTAAAAAATCTTCATTACTACTTTGATTAAAAATATTAAATTATTATATTTATTGTTTTAATAAAATAATAAAAAGAACAACAAAACCAATTGTAATAAAAACGGCACAATATAGTCAAATATAATTAATTATCATTATTATTTTCCTATATAATTAACGAAGCTACAAAAATATCCATTTATATGCAAAATCTAACTAAAATTAAATATAGTTCATCAACTCCTAACCTAAAATTGATGAAATATTTTTAATTACGTTTATCTCATTTTCTTCCGTCATCAATAGTTGATAGAACACAATTATGTTTGGACATTAGATTTAATTTCTATTTCTACGTTGCGCGTTAATGCAAAATCGATCGCATTTATTTCTGGATACATCTCTGAAGTAAGTTTCGTGAGCTTATTTTATTAGTAAGGGTTTGGTTGGGAGTAAACAGTACCATCCTAGAAAAACAAAAAAGACACTTAATATTAAATGAACGGTAGTTTCTCGAAAACCACTTTATGCAAATAATTACTTACGATATCTGAAATTGAGTGGGCCGCGTCCGCCATAATGGCGGTGCTGCCGGAAAGATAGCCGGTGACTGACTTTCCCGCAGCGAGCGCCACATCAGCCGCCAGTCCGAGCTTGAAAACGCCGTCATTAGAAGTCACGTGATGACTGTGGCCGTGGTGGGAGTGGCTCACGTGACATCTATTTATCGTTTTAAAATGGTTCTGACCATGAATTAGGGTTTTGCTTTTGATAAAATTGCAGGACTTTCGGAGTTTGGGGAGATTTGAGAATCGAAATCCCATTTATAAAATAATTAAGATTTGCTGGACATACATGTAATATATATGGATTGAATTTGCTGTAATCATACGCTATTTTCTTTAGGGCTGGTTTGGCGTGAGGGAAAAAAATGCGACCTTTTGATCGCCACTAGGGAGAATAGTTTTCAGCAATTGACAAATAAGCAGATTGGACAAACTTTCAGCAAATTTTAAATAGAACGACATCAAGCTTTAGATTGAAAAAAGCAATTTTGTTTAACCAGTTTCACGGCACACGTTTCGGACATGAATTTTTTTTTTTATAAATTGTATATGTTTAAATCAGTCAAAAAATATTTTTTTATTTTCAAATTGTATTAATTTTGTATATTTGTAAAGAAGTATTTTGAATTTATAAAGGAAGTATTTTAGGTCCTACTTGTAGAAACGTTTTGAATTTGTAAAATATGTTTAATGGTTAGATCCTACTCTTATGGACGTTTGAATTTGTAAAAGAAGTTTAATATTAGATCATATTTTTAAATGATTAAGATTTGATAATGTATAGATGGCCGTTTTTGGTAGTTCACGTTGATAAAAAAAAAGTGTGACACCAAAGCTATCATAACTATTAGTTTGAATTTTTATTTCCATTATTAATTAATAAAGAACGAACTTATTTTTTTATTGGTTTGAATTTTTATTTCTACTAGTATAACCGCACAACGGTGGGGAAACCGACCGTTGTGATATTTAATATGAAAGAAAAATATTTTTGTTTAATTTTTTTTCTTTATTGCAAATTCGATAAAAAAATTAAGTGCATTTAAATAAAATAATTTGAAATTGTAATTTGAAATTAGAAATCTTTATTGCATACGGTTTGTAAGTAATTTGAGATTGCAGAAATCTTGAACCATACCATGAAAAGTGGATAGATATTTTGAATTTTGAAATTTGAAATTAGAAGGAAGGTGGATAGATATTTTGAAACGCAAAGCAAAAGGAGGAAAATATGGAAACGCACCAAGATTTGATATTTGAAATTAAAAGGAAGGTGGATAGATATTTTGAAACGCAAAGCATAAGGAGGAAAATAGGGAAACGAAGCAAAACACGTAGCATGTTTTTTGGCTTCAGGAAAATTGATTTTGGCCAGTGGAAATAGGCAAACCTTCCTACGGTCGGTTTGATTATTAATTAATAAAAGACGACTTTGAAAAAAAATGTTGGTTGTTAGATCATATTTTTAAGTGATATTAAGATTTCAATAATATCCACAGAGGGATGTCTTGAATTGGTAAAGGAAACTTATCCGTTAGATCCTATTTTTAAGTAATATTAATATTTAATAATACTTGTAGAGAGGCATTTTTGGTAGTTCACATTTATACCAAAAAAATGTGACACCAAAGGTATTTCAACTATTATTAACGAGCATTACGTCACTCGCTTCGCGCGTGATGATGGATCACACTTCGTGCATGAGTTGTTTTTTGTTATAAATTGTATATGCTTAACTCGTTCGAAAAAAAATAAAAATTTTGCGTTGAAATGATATGCAGTTAGTTTTAATTTTTCTTTCTAAATTGTACCATCTAATTTTTTGTTAATTTGAATTTTTATTTTTATTATTAATTACTAAAGAATGAATTTAATTTTATATTGATTTAAATTTTTATTTCTGTTATTATTTAGTAATAAACGACTTTGAAAAAAGTTTATTCACAAGATTCTATTTTTAAGTGATAATAAGATAAGTACGTTTTGAATTGTTAAAAAAAATAACTGTTAGATCCTATTTTTAAGCAATAGTAGTATTTAATAATATTTGTAGAGGGACATTTTTTGGTATTCACGTTGATACCAAAAAAGTGTGACATAAAAGGTATTATAACTACGAGCGTAACGGCACGCGCTTCGCACGTGATGAAGAAGGCTGAATTGTTTTTCTATAAATTGTATTTATTTAATACGTTAAAAAATGATTTCCACTATATTTAGTCATATTTTTGCGTTGAATCATACGTAAATAATTTGAAATTTTATTTCTAAGTTGCAATATCTAATTTCTGTAAGTTTAAATTTTTATTTATATTATTAATTAATATAATTTTTTTGTCAAATAGTTTATTTGCTAGATCCTATTTTTAAGTGATATTAAGACTTAATAAATATTTGTAGATGAATTTTGAATTTGTAAAATAAGCTTAGTTGTCAGACCTTAATTTTAAGCAATGTTAAATTTTAATAATATATATGTAGAGAGGCATTTTTAATATTTGATGCTGATACCAAAAGAGTGCGACAACAAATATATTACAACTATTGATAAAAATTACATATAAAGGGCAATTTTGGAAGTTCATGGTCATACCAAAAGTTTGCGGCTACAAACCAACTATTAATTAAGATATGTTTAAATCGGTAAAAAAAATGAGTTTTTATTTTCAAGTGATATTAAGATTTGTGTATTTGTAAAGAAGTATTCTAAATTTATAAAGAAAGTTTAATCTTAGATCCTATTTTTAGAAGTGTTTTGAATTTGTAAAACATTTTTTATCGTTGGATCCTACTTTTAGGGGCGTTTGAATTTGTAAAAGAAGTTAAATGTTAGATCATATTTTTAAGTTATTAAGATTTGATAATATATAAAAGGCATTTTTAGTAGTTCACGTTGATACCAAAAAAGTGTGACACCAAAGTTATTACAACTATTATTAAAGATATGTTTAAATCGGTAAAAAAATGATTTTTTATTTTCAAGTGATATTAAGATTTGTGTATTTGTAAAGAAGTATTCTAAATTTATGAAAGAAGTTTAATTTTAGATCCTAATTTTAGAAGTGTTTTGAATTCATAAAATATTTTTAATTGTTAGATCCTACTTTTAGGAGCGTTTGAATTTGTAAAAGAAGTTTAATGTTAGATCTTATTTTTAAGTTATTAAGATTTGATAATATATAGAGTAGCATTTTTGGTAGTTCACGTTGATACAAAAAAAGTATGTTACCAAAGTTATTGCAACTATTATTAAAGATATGTTTAAATCGGTAAAAAAATGATTTTTTTATTTTCAAGTGATATTAAGATTTGTGTATTTGTAAAGAAGTATTCTAAATTTATAAAGTAAGTTTAATTTTAGATCCTATTTCTAGAAGTGTTTTGAATTTGTAAAGCGTTTTTTATTGTTAGATCCTACTTTTAGGGGCGTTTGAATTTGTAAAAGAAGTTTAATATTAGATCCTATTTTTAAATTATTAAGATTTGATAATATATAGAGGGACATTTTTGGTAGTTCATGTTGATACCGAAAAAGTGTGACACCAAAACTATTACAACTATTATTAAAGATTATTAAAGAAAGAAGATAATAGCTGTAATACTTTGGTGTCACACTTTTTCGCGTTAGCATGAACTACCAAAAATGCCCATAATATCAAATTTTAATATCACTTGAAGATAGGATCTAACAATTAAGTTTCTTTTACAAATTCAAAACGATCATCTATAAATATAATCTTAATATAACTAAAAAATAGAATCTAACAAATTAAATTCTTTTACAAATTTAAAACATCCATCAATAAATACCATCAAATCTTAATATCACATACAAATATGATCTAACAAATAAATTATAATTAATAATATAAACAAAATTTTAACTTAAAAAAATTGATGTTGCAACTTAGAATTAAAATTTAAACTAACAAAAACGATTTCGTGCTAAAACATATATAATTTGTCGAAAAACAATTCACACGCGAAGCGCGTGCCGTAATGCTCGTAAATAATAAACAGTTTTTTTGTATACTGTAAAACTGGATATAATTTATAACTACCATTTGCCATTTAATCCAAAAAATAAAATTCGATTAATTTTTTTTTAATGTTTAGACATTTTTCTTAATTCCTCCTTTTAGTAAGGGAGGACGAGATTTGACAAAATGTAATTTGATAATTAAAAGGTGTTGTCAAAGGAAGAACGATACACGCCTTTGTAATTAATTTTTAATTTTTTTTCCTTTTCTAGATTCTCCCTTGTCACGACATTTCTTCTCGTTATCCCCAAGCCCCTGCATCCTAACTAAAAAAGTAGTTATCATGGAGAAGAACTCATGTAGACAATCATCTAACTTTCCATATCAATCTTCGTTCTCATTCTACCTAACACTTTAATAACACAAATGGATACAAACACAAATAAATGTTATATAATTTTATCCATTTTGTTATTTTTTTATATTCATTCGGCTAAAACTAATATGAATGAAGAATGAGAATGAGAGTGATGAATTGGTTTGAATTTTTTGTTAATGTAGAGAGTATTTGTGGAAACGTGGCTGTAAATTTGTGCAATAAATTAAGTATAAGATGGATATATGTCCTTTCATAAAGTTTATCATTTTCTACAATTTACCCCTTAGCCGATCAACTCTTCCTTAACAATTTGTGTTTGCATTTTTAACATGTATTACAACATGCACATGAATGGCGAGGAGGTTGTATAACGATCAAACTCGAAAAAAGGTTTGAACAAGTAAATGAAAATGGTTATTCTTCTTGTTTTCTGCCTTTTGGAAAATATCAAAAACTATTTTCTTCTATCGCATTCTCTCCTTTGTTGTCACGGTACATGTTGCATCAAAAATTGACACAACACCTGGAAATCAATTAGATCTAAGTCTATCAAGTATGAAAATGATAGAAACAAGAAAAATGTAACGAACCAACTTTTTGGGCGGTTTAAATTGACAATAAAACACACAAGTCCATTCAAACCATTCAAAAGGGGATTGTTGAGGAGGTAAATAAGAAAATAAGAGAAAAGAAGGAAAAACAAAACACAGAATCTCACAGCTGAATGAAGAAATGTAATAACCAAATAAACAGTTTATGAAGCTGTTTTACGAATAATATTTGATTATACATATTTACAACATGAATCAAAGTAAAATAAACGAACATATCAAAAATGCAGCGGAAAAATAATAAATACGATCACCAATCTTCAACTTCATCTCCAAGAAATAACGTCTTCAAACACTGAAATACTCACCCAAATGTAATGAAAAACAATACACTCGAGTCAGAACTAAAATTCCTATGTAAGTCAAATCAATCTCAAATAAAAATATTAGAGCAATGGTTTTAAGATGTTACGAGATTTTCCATCTCCTGTCAAGTGTACAACGTGAATATAATTATTTAAGAGATTTCAAATAATTCAAAAACCAGTTTTAACAACTTTAATCAAAATAAATCCGAAGTTTAATTAAAAATTTAAACCTTTCAAATAATTCAATTCTAACACATAATCCAAATTCAAGAAATTATATGGATATATATCATTTCAACACATAATTTAAATGTCTAAGTTATCCAATTCTAAAATGATTTAGATGACCATTTAAATGATGTCGATAATATACATGGTGATAACGAGGACATATTAAAATAAATAAACAACCATACATCCAACATATCAATCAATAAGCATCCATTTCAGACAACATCCAAATCAACTAATATATTACAACAGCTAATAGTTATCAATATCGAGGTTTTAACTACCAATTAAATTATAATATAAAATTAAATGTCAATCCAATTTAATGACATTTCAGATCCAATATCAATTCAAAAGTCAATTTAACCCAACAAGCAGCAATCAAAAATTTATATATCTCATTATCAATTTTATTTAGCTTGCAATGGAAATTTTAATTTTGCGTTGGTAACGACCGTATTAGTAGCTATTTTAAATTATTTAATTTAATGTAATTATTTAATAAAAATGGTCGATAATAAGAATTTAATGATTTTGAATGTAAGTTATTGGATATGAACTTGAATAAATTTTTGAAATAAATTGATTTCGAAGATTTTGGTAATAACAAGTATTGAAAATAAATACCATGTATTGAATGAGTTTACGGTTAATAGTTGGATTAGATAATAATATTGAATTTATTAGATGTAAATAATGTAATTGATTGATAACGAAAAATCATTTAAATTCCAGTATTGAAATTTGTTGAATATTGAACAATTAAATTGTTTAAATTTAATATTACAATTATTTGAATAATTGGATTCTGAATTTAATATGATCGAAAATGATATCAGAAGTTGATGTAAGTTTTATTTAAATAACAATGAAGATTGTTAACATTTAAGATTTGTCTTAAAGGCGAATAATAAAAAATTGGAAATTTTATATTATAATCGACACGTTAAAATAGCGATCCGAGGCAAAGTCTCGGATTTCGACGAAACCAGTTCATTGGATCCATAATAGTGTATTATTATCGGATTTCAAATTTCGTAACGTTTGGAGTTATCGTTTGGTCGCACGGGATATAAACGCGTTGAAGTAAATATCGAAAATTTAATATTTTAACTGGGTTCAAAAAGTTATCTTCTGCATACGATCGAATTAAGCCTCGAGACTAGTTTCATTATATTTGGAATGAGGATAGAATATTATAGACGGTAGGCGGCTTCATTTGGAGCTTGAGACGTGCAAGTTAGATATATTGTAATATAATAATATATAATTTCTATCTTTTCATTTCGTACACGTCTCAGTCGACTATCTTTATATCACATACTCCTTCTCTATTCCTTTTATTTCGAATCTCAATCCAAAATAATAAAAAATGAAGTCACCGGCAGCCCAAAAAAAAAAGAAAGCACGATCGAACCAAAATAAAAAATATATATTTGCACGTGCGCGAACGCTCGATTGGGAGGAGAGGCGCTGACGGAGACCATGAGAGGGTGAGGGAGCATTCATCAGTAGTCGCGACATTAGGGTTGTAACATCCCGCCTTTTCGCACACTTTAAAACGACACACGTGCCAATTCAACGCATACGCAAGGACGGAGTGTTATGGGGTAGATCAGAAAAACAGAGAAGGAATAAACAAAATAGAATCTCACAGCGGAAGGATAAAATATAATAATAAATATACAGTTCAAACAGTTTACAAAACAGTTATTTCACTTATACAATGAACATCAGAGTTACACATACCAATACAACAATGCAGCGGAATATAAAGAGTGTGTGGTGCAATACTATATATAAAATAATGCTGAATCTTCGTCTTCGTCCTCCAAGCTAAATCTGCTATCCTGAAATGCTCGGACTGACCCGAGCGAATTTGAAAAGACAAAAACACTCGAGTCAGACTAGAATATCTTATGTGAGTTAAATAAACAGAAATAAATATGAGTACAGTAACTCAAGAGATGTTCGGGATTTACATCTCCTAAGGATCCGTTAAACTATTTACTATGTAGTATATTGCGCTATTATAATAGTGTCTATTTATAAAATAAACTTACTTTTAAATAGCGTTAAGGCTTTACATTTTCCACCTTAACATGTAAAATGCCAATAGTCTATACAGTACCGTAATACCTCCTGATCGGGAGGCTACCAGAGGATACTCCATAGGTACGACACAAATAGAAACTCGTAGTAAAGGCTCGATATGGTAGGTGACACGGCACAACTAGGCAATGCCAGGGTAGATATACCAATTGCTATCCAGGCTGGTGGAAACGCGTAGCCGCAGTTACCGCCCACCTCGGACTAACTCCCCAAAATCAAAATATAGAAGTGGCCACTGAATCAAATCCAAGTCAAAGTATAATATCGAAGAGGAGCGTCCGATCAGAGGAATGACCTCATTGGCCTGAGAATCGCTCCTGTTTTAGCCACCTTATGCCTACTCACGGGAGTTGGGTCCACGTATTTACCTTACAGGAAAACGTCGCCACCACCTACTTCATTCTGGAATCTCCACCGCGTACACGGTTAGTCAAAGTGGTTTTCGGTATCGACAGAGAGTATGTCCATATCCGATCCCGGTCTCTTTGCCAACCCATCGTTATTATAACACCGCGGTTATTATTTAAAAATAGTTTATACTTTAAAACCAGAATATAATCCATTTCAAACCATAATATTACGATATCATTTCTTCTTTAAAAACACAAACCATTTATTTTCATATTATTTTATAAAAGCCCAAATCAATGATATCGTTTCCCAAATAAAATTTTCCTTTCCAAAAATTATGTCACTTTTTATTATTTAATATCCCATGTAACCAATATTTTGTTTGTAACTTTCAACATAATTCTTCGAAAATCCATAGTATTTTAAAACCATTATTTTCAAAACCAAATGGTTTGGATATTCAACGGTATGCGAATTGAAAAGGTTTAACTTTACTGTTGCTTTATAAAGAATAAATTACATGGCTTTCCAAATATTTCTTGTTTTAAAGTTAAACCAAAGTCCAAAATATTACTTCAAGTCCCAAAACCATTTCAATTTTATATATATTTATATCCATTTTTGAGCATTAATATTTCAACTAAAGTTGGATTTTTATCCTTTCAAAATCAATATTCTATTAATTAATCTTGACCATTCACATAAAATCCATAATTAATAAGACTTTAATTTCTAGTAAAATATATATATATATATATATATAGAATTTTTCCACTTCAAATTATACTAGAATATCCATTTCTATTTATTTTGGGAAAATCCAATTACAAATATCATATCTTATAATTTCCAACTTTACATTTAAACATAGGATATAAATCATCAAACTCCATTTTCTTAATTTCTTCCATTTTCAATAAAGAAATTTATATTCCTTTTAATTTCAAAATTTCAACTTCATAGGTATATAAATATGGAATAAAATATTTATACAATATAAATTTAAGATTTATAGACCGTGTTCAATCCAAACCATATAAATCACATTAAAATAGTTATATATAGACCGCGGTGCCTGTATATAATTTTCTATCCTATGGTCAAGTGATACGGATATTTATCATTTCAATCCGCAATTTAAAAAAAAATAAAACTGCGGTTGTATATCATTTCAAACCGCAATCCCGAATGAAATGTAAATGCATACTAACTTGCAGTTTAATGATATCCAAATAAAACATTCATTCAACAACACATCCATCATCCAATCACAACATCGATCAATATCAATCAATAACAATTATATATATGATCATATATAACAGGTGATAACTGGCAGTTTATTCAAATTAAATTTTATCAATTATTAATCTAACAATTTATATTCAGTGATAATTGACATAACTGTTAACTAGCAGTTCATATGCAAACAATAATTTCTAACAGCCAAATTTACACGCAATAAATCAATTAAATTAACAATTACGTTCAAAAAAATGCAATTCAACAGATATGAATGAAATAACATGCTAAAAGCTCATAAATAAATTTCTATTCATTTCTAAAATTTATTTAACAAACATAAAAGCTTCTAGTAGTTGTGAGTGGGTTAAAACACTCACCTTTTGAATTTAAATCGAATTTAAATTCGATTTAAACCCAAAAATTCGCCCGTCTCAGAATTCGTCCAAACCACCGTCATCAAGTCCGGAATTTAATTACGAACTTTCACTTGCCACGTCACAGGCTTCTCCCCAGATCCAAAACGCACGAACCAGCCCCCCTTACGCACGCTACAGGCAACGCACAACCGAACCCAAATTCAATTTTTGACGAAGATCTAGCCGTTGAACTGCCAAACAAATTACATAGATGTACTCCCCTCCGTTCCCTCGTCAAAACCCAGAAAGCAAATCTCGATCCGACGAAGTTTTGTGCGACGATGATGAACGGTTTTGGGGCTGTTTGAATTTATTCTGGATGAACGACAGCTCCAATTGAAAAACGAATTGCACCAGTATATTACGCGCATCGAATACTTCAACATATATTTTTTCTGGAATTTTCTGAAATTTTTGAGTTTTGACTTTTGATTTTGAACTGTGGATGGATCTGAAATTGGATCTGAGATGTATACATTTAGGGAAGAGAAAAGAGTGAAGAAATGAACTTACAGCAAATGAAAAGGAAAGGAGCTAGGGTTTATAGATGTATATTTATAGATAGGCTAGAGGTAGGGTAGCTAGACTGGATACGCGAACGTGCGTGACAAAGCATGGTCCAAAAAGCCCGCTATGCCTCCGGAGCCAAATTTGTTAAAACTATATATCCAAATAGGTGTTTTAAAATATTCTGAACGCGATGGAAAAAGTTTCGTGACCAAATTCGATCGTATGAAGAAGTTATGCTAAAAAAAACAAAATTTCAAATTGATTTCAAAATGCGTAAATTTCAAGGCGTTTCGAGTCCGTACGATCAAACGACAAGTCCGATCGCTACGAAAATTGAAACATTATTATAATTCAACTTTACGGATCCGATGAAACTGGTTTCGTCGAAATCCGAGTCCGTGACAAAAATGGCTATTTTTAATATTTATTAAATAAATTAAATAAATCATAAAAACAAATTTTATTTTTCAACTTCTATTATTAGCCAAATTTCATTACTAAGATAATTCAGTCAGTTACAATTGATTTAACACGCTTGAATTTGAATTAAAATGTATAAGTATATTAATTTGCAGCGTTAATATCCGCACTTTCTTATTATTAGGAAATTTAAAATTTTATTCTAAAACCCAATTATTAAAACTTATACCCTTATACTCTCAACAAAATCTAACTAAATAAATAATTGGATTTCCATTTCAACTCATTATCTTGATTGCAATTAGCCTTTTTACCATAATAAAATTCCAAATTATTAATAACCCTTATTTTTCTTAACTATTTATTAATTCCAATCCAATTGAATTCAACACTATAAATTTGATTAATTTATTATATTCACTTCCTTTCTATTATTCAAAGTTATTGTTGTAAATACGACGAATACTAACATTAGTTTAAGATTTCACTCAATGTTTACAAATTCCATTTCCATTTAATAACGTAATATTTTACGTTCAATTTTATTTCATTTGTCGTAAATACCACTTGTTGAATTAAATACTCAAATCATAAATAAATCTTGCTTCTAAAGTTATACCAACAATGGTCCAGTTAAATTTGAATTAGCTTTACCTTTATTTTATGAAATTAACTATTGCAATAAGTCCAAATTTATAAAGAAGGTTAGATTCATATACTACTTCTTTGGTCTCAATTAACCTTTTATGGCGAGTATGAATTTCCATGTATAATTGAAACTTTTATATCCCTTAAATTTTTTTTTATTTTTTTATTTTTTTTTTTTTTTTTTTTTTTTACTATCATTCAATATCTACACATTCTAGCTAATTTCAACTAACATATAAATTAGCTATTCCAACTTCCATTAATTTCGATTATCATACTATAGAAATTAAATTCCCTTAACCACATAAATAAAAGTTGATCCCCATCTATTTACATTATATCACGTTTGCATAAATTTATTCAATGGTCACTTTTAATTAATAACTATCAAATTTCCAATCCAAATGTAAATCTTCCACCTTTGAATTCTTATATTAAATGGAATTTAATATTTACTGATTCAACATTTATATGTTTCTAAAAATTAGCTCCAACCAAATGTGACAATTTACATTTCATTTCTATGCAATATATACTCATCTTATTCCATTTATTTGGTTACTGCATTGAAATCTATTTATTAACCAATACTAACGTTATTATCATAAAAAAATTGCTTCCCAATTTTATTCAATACTTAGAACAAAATTTTTCACATTAAATCAAATCCTTCTATTCAAACCAAGTATCATGCTATGATAATATTTTACGTTGGTTACACTGAAAAAATCAACTTTTTATCGTTATCAATTAACATATATTAATTGCACAAATTAAAGGAATTAATTGCCATTTATCCAATTAAATTTCATACATCAATCTATTTCATCTAAATCCTTACCTATGAATATTGCAACCTTTAATTCCATTAAATACCAATTAACCCAAATTATTTCATTTATTCTAAGTCATATCACTAAAATAATTCATCATAATAAACTTAAAATCTATACGTTTATTGATTTATTTCTATTTGTCTTATGTTAAATTCTAAATTTAGTAAGACAACCTAAAGTACTCCATTCAATCGACAGTCCTTTTCAATTGTTAATACGTACTTAAATTTCTACAGTTGCCTTCCATCTTCACTTCCGTTACTATGATAAAAATTAGTAACGTTTATGCCATCAATCCATCATAATTACTTACCCTTAATTGAGTTTGATTTCCAAATAAATTTGCTGACCCTTAATTAGACAATTTATAAAAGTTTGTCATCATACCTATAGTTCTACGCTTATGCTATGTCTTAAATTTCAATAAATTTATAAATTTTGAGATGTTCATTAGGGTTTACAAATTTATTGACTTGCAATAACAGGGTTTCTTAATCTATTCAATTTATCGTTCACAATCTTTTATTGCATTAATTTGGTTTAATATTCCCATATTAAATTTTATGTCCAGGTAAGAATTTTTCTTTCTTTCTCTACTTAATTCATTTGAATTTTATTCAATGTCTTTAAATAGGTTTCTAAGTCACTCCTATATAATTTATTCTAGCCTTCATTTTAATATTTATCTACCACCTTTATTCTTTCAACTAAAATAAATTACAAAAATCCTATTAAACAAACAATTTTAAATGGTCGAACTTAACGGGTCGTTACACTCTCCCCCACTCAAAACTTTTCGTCCCCGAAAAGGAAAAGGAAGGGAGAAGGAAGAGTAAAACAGTACATTTTATTTCAAATATTAATTTATAAACAGTATTTTACTGGATTAATTTCCTTTAATGAAATATACTTGTTTTATAATCATTCTATTCTTTAATACTTGAATTATTAAAGTTGGAAAAATATCTTTAACAAAATTCTAAGTCCAAAATTTACGAAAATTTTTGGCAGAGTCTCCTTTGTACGGAGGGACTCTGGAGAAAATATAATATCCAAATATACAAATATATTACACATATATCCAAAATAAAATATCCCAACTCGGGAAAATATATAAAATAGCGCTTTAAACGTAATCCGGAAACGTACCTAATTGTCGGGCAATACGCTTATTATTTTGGAACCAAAAGCAGTAGCAGTTGCTTCCAACACCTGTATACACTTATATAATCTAAAAGATTAATTATTTATTTTAAAATGGACTATTCAAATGGATTCAATCATTCATACTCAATCAAATGCAACAACCATACATTTTTACCAAACAGCACACACCACAAACAAACAATCATTCACTCAACAAACAATCAGTTGTTCGGGTTCAAATTCTGAAGTTGTACGAACGAAGAATAACTATCAAGTACATCCGTTGCTCAACAGCCTTAGATGGAACAAAGATAGATTATTTGTTCATCCAACAACTCCACAATTCCTTACCCAACAAACATACATCAACCAAACAATTCAAATCAACACCAAAATAGCTTATTATACATTTATTTCATAATTCAGTGTTTGATTTTCATTCCTTCATTTATGGAAGAATTTCTTTATTTCTTACAAGTTTTATTTTCCAATTGTCCCAAAATTCATTATATTTGTATTTCCTTTTATTACTTAAGTTTCCTTTTATTACCTAAGTTTATAAAATAAATTCTCATTAATAACAACAAATATTTGAATATCTTCATTTCCTTACTCTTCACTTGTAAGATTTCCCTTAAATTCTTAATCTGCTAACATTCATTCTTATAAGTGGAAGTTTTTATTTATCTATTAACTATGGATTACAGTCATTTCAATTCTTCCTACTTTCCATTATATTGGAATAGGGGAGATTAAAACATACTTAAGTAAATAATCTTACAACATGTCACCTATTAATAATACTTAACTTTATTTTCAATAGAATTTTTAATTATCACTTAAGTTTATACCATTTAATTCTTATTTATAACGGTAATTTATTGAATACTTCATTTTCCTACATTCCTACTTGTAAAATATTCAATTCTAGTTTCACATTTAACATTTCAATTTTTATGTTTGGTTAAGTTATTTATGTTAAGGAAATTGCAATTGAACTTATACAAGTTAAATCTCCATTCTTTAATTAAATTTAATGTTTATCCATATTACTCTTTGTCTCATGTGTATTCAAATTCCTCTTTATAGCTTTGCAATTATTCTCTTATTTCAATTAGAGGTTTCAATTCATTTATTACTTAACTTTTATTTCACTAACAATTTATTAATGGGAGATTTTAGAATTAAATTCCGGGTTAAATCTCAATTTATTTCAAAATAATAGATAAATAAGTTCTTACAACTCAATATCTCTAATTATATTTAGAACAATAAAAGAAAATTTTTAGAAAATTTCAAAATAAATCTGCAGTAGAATTTACTACAGTGGCCTTTCCCTTCGAAACCCGAAAATGAAAGTCGATGATGCGGCCGTCATCACCGAATTTATTTTCCAGCGACAGAGAGGAAAGTACAGAATTTAATTCTTTTCCAAAATCTTCTTTAAAACAATTCTTCCAATTTATACGAAATATTTATATAAGAAAATACTTATAAACCGAACCATTATTTTTCATAAATTCTTTGAAAACATATTTGGAAAAATCCCGGACTTAAGTTCTAAAATCTCCAATTTGATTTATCATAATTTCAACTTAGCTTCAGTTATTATAGATATTTTTATTTTCTAACACCCAATCTATAGCAACCAAATATATATATATATATATATATATATATATATATATATATCTTTAAAGAACTATTTTTTATATATAGAAAATATAATAGGCAAAATTATTTCATTCACCTATATTAAAAACAAATATTATGTCGGTCTGTCCTATTAAGTGTTTAGAAATCCCTATTGATGACATAGCGTCCCATGCATCAACCAGAATTTATAAATACAAAGCGGAACAGATTAACACAATATCAAAATCTTTTATTAATACTAACAAATACGCTCTCTCATATATATACACTCAGCGACTCCCATAGGATATTACTACCCTATTAACAAAGAGTCAAACCCCACAAAGCCAAGGTTTATCGCTAAACCAAAGCTCTGATACCAGATGTAACATCCCGCCTTTTCGCACACTTTAAAACGACACACGTGCCAATTCAAAGCATACGCAAGGACGGAGTGTTATGGGGTAGATCAGAAAAACAGAGAAGGAATAAACAAAATAGAATCTCACAGCGGAAGGATAAAATATAATAATAAATATACAGTTCAAACAGTTTACAAAACAGTTATTTCACTTATACAATGAACATCAGAGTTACACATACCAATACAACAATGCAGCGGAATATAAAGAGTGTGTGGTGCAATACTATATATAAAATAATGCTGAATCTTCGTCTTCGTCCTCCAAGCTAAATCTGCTATCCTGAAATGCTCGGACTGACCCGAGCGAATTTGAAAAGACAAAAACACTCGAGTCAGACTAGAATATCTTATGTGAGTTAAATAAACAGAAATAAATATGAGTACAGTAACTCAAGAGATGTTCGGGATTTACATCTCCTAAGGATCCGTTAAACTATTTACTATGTAGTATATTGCGCTATTATAATAGTGTCTATTTATAAAATAAACTTACTTTTAAATAGCGTTAAGGCTTTACATTTTCCACCTTAACACGTAAAATGCCAATAGTCTATACAGTACCGTAATACCTCCTGATCGGGAGGCTACCAGAGGATACTCCATAGGTACGACACAAATAGAAACTCGTAGTAAAGGCTCGATATGGTAGGTGACACGGCACAACTAGGCAATGCCAGGGTAGATATACCAATTGCTATCCAGGCTGGTGGAAACGCGTAGCCGCAGTTACCGCCCACCTCGGACTAACTCCCCAAAATCAAAATATAGAAGTGGCCACTGAATCAAATCCAAGTCAAAGTATAATATCGAAGAGGAGCGTCCGATCAGAGGAATGACCTCATTGGCCTGAGAATCGCTCCTGTTTTAGCCACCTTATGCCAACTCACGGGAGTTGGGTCCACGTATTTACCTTACAGGAAAACGTCGCCACCACCTACTTCATTCTGGAATCTCCACCGCGTACACGGTTAGTCAAAGTGGTTTTCGGTATCGACAGAGAGTATGTCCATATCCGATCCCGGTCTCTTTGCTAACCCATCGTTATTATAACACCGCGGTTATTATTTAAAAATAGTTTATACTTTAAAACCAGAATATAATCCATTTCAAACCATAATATTACGATATCATTTCTTCTTTAAAAACACAAACCATTTATCTTCATATTATTTTATAAAAGCCCAAATCAATGATATCGTTTCCCAAATAAAATTTTCCTTTCCAAAAATTATGTCACTTTTTATTATTTAATATCCCATGTAACCAATATTTTGTTTGTAACTTTCAACATAATTCTTCGAAAATCCATAGTATTTTAAAACCATTATTTTCAAAACCAAATGGTTTGGATATTCAACGGTATGCGAATTGAAAAGGTTTAACTTTACTGTTGCTTTATAAAGAAGAAATTACATGGCTTTCCAAATATTTCTTGTTTTAAAGTTAAACCAAAGTCCAAAATATTACTTCAAGTCCCAAAACCATTTCAATTTTATATATATTTATATCCATTTTTGAGCATTAATATTTCAACTAAAGTTGGATTTTTATCCTTTCAAAATCAATATTCTATTAATTAATCTTGACCATTCACATAAAATCCATAATTAATAAGACTTCAATTTCTAGTAAAATATATATATATATATATAGAATTTTTCCACTTCAAATTATACTAGAATATCCATTTCTATTTATTTTGGGAAAATCCAATTACAAATATCATATCTTATAATTTCCAACTTTACATTTAAACATAGGATATAAATCATCAAACTCCATTTTCTTAATTTCTTCCATTTTCAATAAAGAAATTTATATTCCTTTTAATTTCAAAATTTCAACTTCATAGGTATATAAATATGGAATAAAATATTTATACAATATAAATTTAAGATTTATAGACCGTATTCAATCCAAACCATAGAAATCACATTAAAATAGTTATATATAGACCGCGGTGCCTGTATATAATTTTCTATCCTATGGTCAAGTGATACGGATATTTATCATTTCAATCCGCAATTTAAAAAAAAATAAAACTGCGGTTGTATATCATTTCAAACCGCAATCCCGAATGAAATGTAAATGCATACTAACTTGCAGTTTAATGATATCCAAATAAAACATTCATTCAACAACACATCCATCATCCAATCACAACATCGATCAATATCAATCAATAACAATTATATATATGATCATATATAACAGGTGATAACTGGCAGTTTATTCAAATTAAATTTTATCAATTATTAATCTAACAATTTATATTCAGTGATAATTGACATAACTGTTAACTAGCAGTTCATATGCAAACAATAATTTCTAACAGCCAAATTTACACGCAACAAATCAATTAAATTAACAGTTACGTTCAAAAAAATGCAATTCAACAGATATGAATGAAATAACATGCCAAAAGCTCATAAATAAATTTCTATTCATTTCTAAAATTTATTTAACAAACATAAAAGCTTCTAGTAGTTGTGAGTGGGTTAAAACACTCACCTTTTGAATTTAAATCGAATTTAAATTCGATTTAAACCCAAAAATTCGCCCGTCTCAGAATTCGTCCAAACCACCGTCATCAAGTCCGGAATTTAATTACGAACTTTCACTTGCCACGTCACAGGCTTCTCCCCAGATCCAAAACGCACGAACCAGCCCCCCTTACGCACGCTACAGGCAACGCACAACCGAACCCAAATTCAATTTTTGACGAAGATCTAGCCGTTGAACTGCCAAACAAATTACATAGATGTACTCCCCTCCGTTCCCTCGTCAAAACCCAGAAAGCAAATCTCGATCCGACGAAGTTTTGTGCGACGATGATGAACGGTTTTGGGGCTGTTTGAATTTATTCTGGATGAACGACAGCTCCAATTGAAAAACGAATTGCACCAGTATATTACGCGCATCGAATACTTCAACATATATTTTTTCTGGAATTTTCTGAAATTTTTGAGTTTTGACTTTTGATTTTGAACTGTGGATGGATCTGAAATTGGATCTGAGATGTATACATTTGGGGAAGAGAAAAGAGTGAAAAAATGAACTTACAGCAAATGAAAAAGAAAGGAGCTAGGGTTTATAGATGTATATTTATAGATAGGCTAGAGGTAGGGTAGCTAGACTGGATACGCGAACGTGCGTGACAAAGCATGGTCCAAAAAGCCCGCTATGCCTCCGGAGCCAAATTTGTTAAAACTATATATCCAAATAGGTGTTTTAAAATATTCTGAACGCGATGGAAAAAGTTTCGTGACCAAATTCGATCGTATGAAGAAGTTATGCTAAAAAAAACAAAATTTCAAATTGATTTCAAAATGCGTAAATTTCAAGGCGTTTCGAGTCCGTACGATCAAACGACAAGTCCGATCGCTACGAAAATTGAAAATTATTATAATTCAACTTTACGGATCCGATGAAACTGGTTTCGTCGAAATCCGAGTCCGTGACAAAAATGGCTATTTTTAATATTTATTAAATAAATTAAATAAATCATAAAAACAAATTTTATTTTTCAACTTCTATTATTAGCCAAATTTCATTACTAAGATAATTCAATCAGTTACAATTGATTTAACACGCTTGAATTTGAATTAAAATGTATAAGTATATTAATTTGCAGCGTTAATATCCGCACTTTCTTATTATTAGGAAATTTAAAATTTTATTCTAAAACCCAATTATTAAAACTTATACCCTTATACTCTCAACAAAATCTAACTAAATAAATAGTTGGATTTCCATTTCAACTCATTATCTTGATTGCAATTAGCCTTTTTACCATAATAAAATTCCAAATTATTAATAACCCTTATTTTTCTTAACTATTTATTAATTCCAATCCAATTGAATTCAACACTATAAATTTGATTAATTTATTATATTCACTTCCTTTCTATTATTCAAAGTTATTGTTGTAAATACGACGAATACTAACATTAGTTTAAGATTTCACTCAATGTTTACAAATTCCATTTCCATTTAATAACGTAATATTTTACGTTCAATTTTATTTCATTTGTCGTAAATACCACTTGTTGAATTAAATACTCAAATCATAAATAAATCTTGCTTCTAAAGTTATACCAACAATGGTCCAGTTAAATTTGAATTAGCTTTACCTTTATTTTATGAAATTAACTATTGCAATAAGTCCAAATTTATAAAGAAGGTTAGATTCATATACTACCTCTTTGGTCTCAATTAACCTTTTATGGCGAGTATGAATTTCCATGTATAATTGAAACTTTTATATCCCTTAAATTTTTTTTTTTTATTTTTTTTTTTTTTTTATTTTTTTTTTACTATCATTCAATATCTACACATTCTAGCTAATTTCAACTAACATATAAATTAGCTATTCCAACTTCCATTAATTTCGATTATCATACTATAGAAATTAAATTCCCTTAACCACATAAATAAAAGTTGATCCCCATCTATTTACATTATATCACGTTTGCATAAATTTATTCAATGGTCACTTTTAATTAATAACTATCAAATTTCCAATCCAAATGTAAATCTTCCACCTTTGAATTCTTATATTAAATGGAATTTAATATTTACTGATTCAACATTTATATGTTTCTAAAAATTAGCTCCAACCAAATGTGACAATTTACATTTCATTTCTATGCAATATATACTTATCTTATTCCATTTATTTGGTTACTGCATTGAAATCTATTTATTAACCAATACTAACGTTATTATCATAAAAAAATTGCTTCCCAATTTTATTCAATACTTAGAACAAAATTTTTCACATTAAATCAAATCCTTCTATTCAAACCAAGTATCATGCTATGATAATATTTTACGTTGGTTACACTGAAAAAATCAACTTTTTATCGTTATCAATTAACATATATTAATTGCACAAATTAAAGGAATTAATTGCCATTTATCCAATTAAATTTCATACATCAATCTATTTCATCTAAATCCTTACCTATGAATATTGCAACCTTTAATTCCATTAAATACCAATTAACCCAAATTATTTCATTTATTCTAAGTCATATCACTAAAATAATTCATCATAATAAACTTAAAATCTATACGTTTATTGATTTATTTCTATTTGTCTTATGTTAAATTCTAAATTTAGTAAGACAACCTAAAGTACTCCATTCAATCGACAGTCCTTTTCAATTGTTAATACGTACTTAAATTTCTACAGTTGCCTTCCATCTTCACTTCCGTTACTATGATAAAAATTAGTAACGTTTATGCCATCAATCCATCATAATTACTTACCCTTAATTGAGTTTGATTTCCAAATAAATTTGCTGACCCTTAATTAGACAATTTATAAAAGTTTGTCATCATACCTATAGTTCTACGCTTATGCTATGTCTTAAATTTCAATAAATTTATAAATTTTGAGATGTTCATTAGGGTTTACAAATTTATTGACTTGCAATAACAGGGTTTCTTAATCTATTCAATTTATCGTTCACAATCTTTTATTGCATTAATTTGGTTTAATATTCCCATATTAAATTTTATGTCCAGGTAAGAATTTTTCTTTCTTTCTCTACTTAATTCATTTGAATTTTATTCAATGTCTTTAAATAGGTTTCTAAGTCACTCCTATATAATTTATTCTAGCCTTCATTTTAATATTTGTCTACCACCTTTATTCTTTCAACTAAAATAAATTACAAAAATCCTATTAAACAAACAATTTTAAATGGTCGAACTTAACGGGTCGTTACAAGGGTTTAGGCCACCATTGAATCGAGTTCGACGTGAGTATTGGAGGCACAACGGCATCCTCAAGCACGACACCGGCGATGGAGGGAGCAGCGGATCTGGAAGGGGTTGGTCGCGCTCGACTGTGGAGTCGCGTTCGTTCATTTGAAGATGGGTTGCGTGAGTAATGTACATTACCTTGGATGTTGGCGAAAAGAGGGAGGTAACGTATTTTGTGACGCCCCACCCTGAGAACCACATTAACAAAGAGAATTACATGGTAATTCTGTCTGCTAATGCGGAGAATAGGGCTGGTTAAGGGCGACCATCATAGTCTTGCATTAGATAAGAGCTAAGTACATCGATATTTATTGTCATGGCCCGAACTCGATGTCCGACAAACAACATCAAATTCGTATTGCCGAAGCTTGCAACACCATTAGATGATGAATAACACAGCGGAATAAAAGATGATATCACTGATACAACATGAATACAATATCCGATACATCAATTTGATACAATGATAATCATCAATATCAGAGAATATACAACATAGAATACAGTGGAATACGATACAATATGAGATGGGTCTTCACTGGATCTAATACTGCAACTCTGATCCAAAAGCTCCAAAGACAAAGCTCCAAAACTCCAAGCTCGATCCACCATCAAGGTTGCACCAAGATAAGCAAAGTTAGTCGTCCATGGACTGAACTAGCTCCAGATAATCTACTAAACCTAACTATCTGAAAAACCAAACTCTAGACTGCCCGTGTGGTAAATTATGGGCACCTAGAGTTTAGGAAAGGAACAATAAACTTCGAGTCAGTTATGGGACTGGTGTGAGCAAACAAAAACAGTTTGTCTTTAAAAACAATCAAAAGATTTTAGATTTGAAATCCGCAATGCTTTTTGGAAAATGAAACTACCATAAGGCCTTCCGGCACACACATAATGCAATCGCACACATGGGGGAGATTTCTCCTTATGATAGTCAAATATGCTTACTACGCAAAAATTCTTTTTGATATTATTATTTGTGCATAGTGGAAAACATTTCGAAAGTATAATATTAATCTTAGCCAGCATAGGTACCATTATATTATGCCTCCTATAGCTACCATTTTAAATGGCAGGTTCTACAACTAAAACCGTACAAGGCGCGTATTGTTTTGTTTGGATTTCCAACAAATGGTCAGGCTAAGGAACTTCCTATTGCCACATAGGAACGTCTCTGGAGGGACGTTCCGAGAACCTACCCGGCTCTCTGCCAACAAAAGGCCGGTTTCCTCCCTCCCCGAGAGTAATACCTAAAGTATGCCACCCCCAGTCCTTTAGGACCTTTATACGTGGATCCTCTACACCAACAACATCACACGGTAATAATAAATATACTATAGAGCCCACATGAGTAAGTATCTGGGCTCCATACCATGATACTACCCTTTTCCAGAAGGAATGGTCACACCCTAGGGGAGCTAATACTGAAACCTTGCCGCATCTTTCCTGTTTCGACCATTACCAGTTTGTGAGGCTCGATGAGGTTTCTTCCACAAAGTTATGCTTTGCACGAAAGCCATGCTTTGATCACAAATGATCAACAACACACAGCAGCACTTAGCATGCCACATTAAAAATTGAGAGTATATCGCTGATAACCTTCTACTACATAACCTCTGAGCTCGTACGTCTCAGAGAAGGCTGTTAAGCTAAGAGAATAAATTCTCCACCACCAACAGATATGTATTTGAAAGAAATCTGCTTTATATCTCAAAATGTAATTTCAGACATACAACCATACAAGTCTATTCCGGGTTCGAACAGAACCGAAGGTACTTTCGAAGAAGCCCTTGCAATCCGGGTATTCACAATCCCGATCGGACTTTCCATCACTTAGGCAATCTCTATACCGTAGCTACTCAGTGCAGAGACAATCAATAGGTCATCCTATCGTTCTCTCAAATACCCGGTCTTCACCACCGGTCTTCAAATGTTATCCATAACAACGTATCATTATTCGGAATGGGTTATATGACACAAAGTCCTCTCCCGGCTAAACCGAATAATGAGCATAAATTTAAAAACATATGGATATAGGATTTCAATTAAGTCACAACTTAATAATTCCAAACTTTCTTTCAAATGGTTTAAACCAATTACCATTTCAAATCTTTTAAACAAAAAGATTTGTCTCACAAAGTTCACCCAGTTTCACAAAGATCCATTCACGGATTTCAAAACAATTTCTATTTCAATTGGATTAATTCGTTTAAATCTTTAAATCAAGATTTAACTTATAGCTCTCAAAACTTGTTTCCAAAGATTCATTCATAACTTGAAAAACTATTTCAATTCAAACTTGAAATCCCTTTAATACAAATTGGAAATTCATTTCTTATATGAAAGCTTTTATTATTTGAAACTAATAGTTTTCTTTTCGGAAAAATTTCGATCTCATTTATACAAGTTAAAAATCTTTGGGACAATTCAAACTCCCAAAACAACACTTTAAAAATAGTTTAAAACCCATATGAACTTGTATAACCTTTTTAATTATAAATACCAAATATAGAATTCAATTTCAGATATTGAATTTCAATTTAAATCAAATTATTCAAATTTCAAATCTTTATTAAGTTATTCAAAATAACTTTCATTTTTGAAACACCTTTTTCAAAAGCTTTCCACTTTAAATCCTATCCATTTCCAAAACCGTTTGGATTTAAAATTCAAATTCAAAATTATTTAAAAATCTATGACTTAACCGATTTCCTCATGCAATCCATATTTGTGTTTGTATAAGTGTGGTCCAAGGGGTTTTGCACAATGGTGTACAACATCAATCATCACAGATATATCAATATCGATAAGCGGTATGAATTATAACGCTTATCTTCTTTCACAGGTTCACAGGTAAAGTAAATTTATCAATCACAAAGATTCATCATTACAATTCGATGTGGGTTTCAGATAACCAATTGGAATCCGACTCCCTTTCGCATCGAAATTCAAATGCCGTTTTACGGGCAAAGGGGTTTTCACATACATACAGAAACAAATCACAAATCACAGTTCAGCATAAAACAATTCACATCACGCAGTATCACAATCATAAACAGAAATATCAATCCGGTATACAACATTTGATGATAGTCAATCATCTTTAATTTAAGGTGAAGGTGATTTAAAAGAATTATACACATAACTATTTTTATTGATTTATTTAAATCAATGATTAACTATTGTTAATGATAAGTTAATTAAATCTTTAATTAATTATTCCTTAATTTATTATCTAAATTAACTACTAATCATAAATTAATTATCTTTAATTATCTAATTAACAATTTGTAATTACAAATAAATTAAACACTTAATTGTGAATTAATCAAATCTTTAATTTCAACTCGACTAATCTCTAGTTACTTAATTAATTACAAGTTTAAATTAATTATCCATTATTAATTACCCCTTTTAAACAATTAATAATAATACTTATTTGTCTTAATTAACTGTAACGACCCGTAAATTTTGGTAAATAAATTTGGTTAATTAATGAGATTTTGTAATTAAATTTTTGTAGAAATAATAAAGGTAATAAATTAGTATTGGAATGAACGCTAAATTAAAATATAGCAAGGGTAATTAAAAATTATTTATTAGTAAATTGAATAAAATTTCAATTAATAAAATAGCGTAAGTATTATATCTGGATATAATTGAATATGAAGAGTATAGGGTAGGCATCGAATTAGTTAATGTAAAAACACGTTGTTACAGTAATTGATTGTAATAATATGGGATAAATTGAAATGACAAAATTAATGTTAATAAGAAATATGATGGGGGTTATACATGAATGAATAAAAAGTTTGAAACCAAATAAATTTATGGAAAGCATTTAATAGTAATCAATGTATATATTGGGCAATTGACAATTTATGGATTTGTTAAGATTACAAAGTTATAATTGAGTGTAGATAGGGATATTTGGCAATTAATTAAAGTAAGAAAGAAATGTAAATGGTATACCTTGGTTACAAAATTTATTTATGAAAGTGATGAAAATATGAATTAATTAATGTATGAATTATTTTATAATGGGATAAAATGTAAATTAATGTAATAAATATAATGCAGGTTGATAAGTTTTCATAATGGTTGTGTTGATGTTAAACGTTACTTTAATGATTGTAATATAAAATAGCGGAAGTGGAAATGGAAATTAATAGAAACGTAAACTTATTTTAAGGTGGTAAATTGGAGAATTGGGAATTTATTTCAAAGGTTATATTAATTAAGGAAATTATACATATTAAATTACAATTTGATTAAATCAATGCAAATTAAGTAATTATAATAAATTGTAGTTGGTAATTAAGTATGAATGTGAGTAAATTTGGCATTAGTGATAATTATAAAATTTTACCCATTTATCTAATTTATTTAATTAAATCTAAATCAATGGCAACATTGTTGTTAGGATAGTTGTAAGTGAATTTAAATGTTAAAAGGTAACAATTATTTAGATTGACCATTTATTTAGTATATTAAGTTAGGAATGGAAATCGATTGCAATAAATCTAAATTAATTATTTTGTTTTTTTATTGTGATTTAGTTAATAAAGGGGAATTTATATGAAATAAAGAATGCATTAATGAAATGTATTATAATTCAATGTTATTTATACCCATAAAATGTCTATTTACTGAATAGCAAGATTTAAATCAATAAACGAATTTATTGAGGTTTCAATTTATAATTAATAACATTTAATGTGGAATCAATTACAATTAATTGACTTAAATTATGCAGTTATGGTAGATTTGATTTGTCATTGAAGATGGTAAATTTATAAGACAGTTATGGTAGATTTGATTTGTCATTGAAGATGGTAAATTTATAAGATGTAATTTATGATAAACCTATTTACTTTATGAAGTTTGTTGATTTAAAGATTTGGAAGCAAGATTTATTATTTGGATTGAAGTGTAAAATTCAATAAATTGAATTTATTGCAAATAAATGAAATTCAACATTTATTATTACGTTAATTGAAACTAGATGTAATGGGAGGATATTGTTATAATAGATTTTGAATCAAATATTGACTTCATCAGGTGTATTAAAGGAGGTACATTGAATACAAGAATGGAAATAAAGATTTACAAATTATTGAGATTCGAACTATAATGATTGAATTTAATTGCAATAAAATAAAATTTAATATTTAGATATTATGTAAATATAAATTTAGATGAAATTTGGAGATATTTACGTAATAGAGTATGAATCCAATGGTAGTCTCATCTATTGGATACTAATAGATTTAATAATTGAACGAAGGTCAATTAAAGGGAATTTTTGCAAATTTAATTTATAATTTGTGAATATAATGAAATTGAAATTTAACGATGAAATGAATAAATTTCTTAACTCTAAATTGACATCTAGATTTGGTTTAATTTTCGTAAATGATTAATAAATATAAAAGTGATAAAATTTTCAATTATAAGATTGAAATTTAAAGATTGGATTTAATTAATTAATTTACTTATTTATTTAATTAATGGAAAAATAACCATTTTGGCAACTGACTCGGATTTCGACGAAACAAGTTTCATCGGATCCGTAATAGTGAATTATTATAGGGTTTCAAGTTTCGTAGCGATCGGACTTGTCGTTTGATCGAACGGACTCGAAACGCCTTGAAATTTATGCAATTTAAATCAATTGAAATCAATTTGAAAAATTTGAATTTAGCATAACTTCTTCATACGATGGAATTTGGACGTGAAACTTTTTCCATCGCGTTTAAAATATTTTTAAACATATATTTTGATATATGGGTTGACCCTTTTCCGTTTCGGAATCGAAACGGGCTTTTCGGGTCAATTATCGTTCAAAACCCAAATTCAACCTAGTCCATTCATTCTATTCTGTTTGCCTATATATATGTGATTATAAACCCTAGGTCATTGCTTATTCCTCATTCTAAACGTATGCACTTCCTCATTCCACTGCAAACCCTAATCTTCCCAATCCAATTTCAATTTTTTAAAAAAAAATTGCGGATCTGCAGCAACTTCTGGTCGCGCTTCGAGTTTCAGAGGCAAAAACGCTGCATCTACTTCGGGTTAGGAAGAAAGTTACTTGGGTCGCTCCGGGTCGTTTTGGCAAAAACTCCAAGCAAGCACCGGGGAATTGAGGCGGTGGACCGAAGTTGAACCCGAAGTCGACTCAGGACCAGAATTTTCCAATCTTCTAATTTTCCTAACTTTTTCATACGAGCTCGGATTCATGCGCGATTTGTTTTGCTGGGATCATATTAGAATTACGAACGTTTTGGCGCTGCTTTGGATGGATTCTGAGACCGGTCAAATTTTGGGTTTAAATTGGATTTAAATTCAGTTTAAATTCAAAAGGTGAGTGTTTTAACCCACTCACAATTTCTAAAATTTCTTATGTTTGTTAAATTGATTTATGATGTGTTTAGAAATTTATTTATAGCTGTTTGGCATATATTTCATCATTATCTCAATTAATTTGCATTCATATAATTTACTTGTTATTTAATTCATTTTTTTAGATATAAACTGCGAGATAAAATTTTAGTTAAATTTATTATTGCATATAAACTGTTAGTTAAATTTATTTATTATTGCATATAAACTACAGTTAAACAGTTATTTAATTCATTATTGAAAATTTAACTGTCAGTAATTAATTATTATTTATTGATATGATTGTTTGAATTGGATGATAAATTGGTAAATGTTTAATGATTGATATGATGGATGAATGGATGCTGTATTTATATTGTATAAACTGCAAGTTACTATGCATGTTCGTTTCATTCGGGATTGCAGTTTGAAATGATATACAACCGCATTTTTATTTTTAAATTGCGGATTGAAATGATAAATATCCGTATCACTTGACCATAGGATAGAAAATTATATACAGGCACCGCGATGTATATATATAATTATTTTTGAAATGATTTTCTATGGTTTTGGAAAGAATACGGTTTAATAAATATTTAATTTTGATATATATATATATATATATATATATATATATAGTAAAAAAATTGAATTTAGCTATGTATAAATTTGTTTCGAATTTTAAAATAAGCTAAATAATGAAGTTGATTTCGTTTATATAATATGGTTAAGTATATATTTGAAATTCTATTGTATATAGAGTTTATAATAACTCAAATGAAAGTAAGGTTGAAGATAAATATAAATATGATTTGAATTAAAAGTATTTAAGAATTTTCCTCGAAAAATTTGTTTTGAAATGTAAATAAATTAAGATTTAAAGGTATGATCTTATAACTTGATTTTTGAGTAGTGGATTTAAAGGAATATCAAATTTATTTAAAGAATATTATCAAGTTAATTTAATGAAAAGATATCCTGTTATTGAAGTTTAAGGGCTTTACTTAAATAATATTTGTTTTATCAAGTAAATATTTCAAATTTAAATAATAGGAATTTGGATTTGATATATATTAAATTATCAAAGAATCTTTTTTTGAAATAGTGGAATATTTAAAGATTGAAATATATGAATTATAAAGTTTTGAAATATAGAATATTTAAGCTTTGAAATATATGGGAATTAAAATGGTTTATTTGGAGGTTCAAATTGATATTAGGAATTTATTGTGAAATTTGAAGAAGCTGTTTATTTTATATAGTAATATAGTATTTGAACCATTAATTATTGAAAATTATGTTTCAAAGCTATGGTTTCAAGGTATATATATATTTGAAAAATATTATGATTTTGGGAAAGAGATATTTATAAAAATAAAAATGATATCATATTGATTTGGGTTTTAAGAATATTAATGATATCGTATTTATATGGTTTGAAAGAGATATTATATTCTGGTTTTAAATTATAAATTATTTTGAAAAACCGTGGTGTTACAATAACGATTGGTTGTTAAAGAGACCGGGATCGGAAGTTGTCATACTCTCTGCCAACCCCGAAAACCACTTTAACAACCGTGCACGCGGTGGAGATTCCAGAATGAAGTAAGATGGTGGCGGCGTTTCCTTTGAGGTAAATACGTGGACCCGACTCCCGTGAGTTGGCATAAGGTGGCTAAAACATGAGCGATTCTCGAGCCAAGGGGGTTAGCGCCCTTTATCAGATACTCCTCTTCGATATTATACTCTGACTTTGGATTGATTCAGTGGCTACTTTTTATTTCTTTGATTTTAGGGGGGAGTTTGTCCGAGGTGGGCGGTAGTAGCTACTACGCGTTACCACCAGCCCGGATGCGTAATTGGTATATCTATCTTGGCATTGCCTAGTTGTGCCGTGTCACCTACCCTATCGCGCCTTGTATGAGTTTCTATTTGTGTCGTACCTATGGAGTATCCTCTGGTAGCCTCCCGCTCAGGAGGTATTACGGTACTGTATAGACTATTGGCATTATTTGTGTTAAAGGCTATATGGGTAACCCCTTAATGTTATTTAAAAGCAAGTTTATTTACAATTAGACACTATTATAATAGCGAAATATACTACATAGTACATAGTTTAACGGATCCTTAAGAGATGTGAATCCCGAGCATCTTTTGAGTTACCGCACTCATATTTACTTCTGTCAATTTAACTTACATAAGATCTTTTAGTTCCGACTCGAGTGTTTTGTCTTTTCAATTCGCTCGGGTCAGTCCGATCGTTTCAGGATTTCGAAGACCTTAGCTTCGGAGGACGAAGACGGAGATTTATATTATTGTTATTATTATTAGTCTACTATACTCATACTATTCCGCTACATTGTTATTGGTATGTGTAACTCTGATAAATGTGTAAGTATAAGCGAATATTTTGTAAAACAGCTTTATAAACTGTATATTTGATTATTATATTTTATCCTTTCGCTGTGAGATTCTATTTTGTTTTATTTCTTTCTCGTTTTTCTTATTTACCCCATAACAATCCGCCCTTCCGAACGGTTTGAATTGGCACGTGTGTCGATTTAAAGCATGCGAAAAGATGGGACGTTACATTAACATTTTAAAATCTTATTTAAACTTTGAAATCAATTTATTACAAATTTGAAAAATTTGATGTTAATTAAATTCCAATACTTGTTTTATATTAATTACTTAATTAAAGTATTATTTAGATTTTTAAAACATTCTAAAGTATTAACTGGAAATAATTTAAAACTTGTAATAAGGTCTTGACTTGAATTTTTCATTAACTTTGTTTAAATAGTTCACTTAACTTACTATTAATATTTTACAAGCTTGGAAAGCAAACCCGAGCAATCTTCCCCATTTACTCGAGTAAAACTCGAGTCTCCCAACAACTTTCCCTGAGTCATTCTCTTCCTCTCGCGTACACCTCTTCTTCTCTTCTTCCTTTTTTCAGTAAGTTAAATTTTTAGTTAAATTATAATAGTAGGCAACCAACTCACGAACTCGAGCACGAACCCGAAGCATTCACCTACCTTTCTCGAGAATCAACTTGCGTCGAACATCACTCAGAGTCTTGCTGACACTATTCGCTCCCGTGCACGTGCACGACATCGTTGATCGCCTCCAGGCGACACCACATCGTCGAGCAAGTCGACGATTGCCTACGAGTTAATCTCCGACCATCCCAAACTCCATCATCACTCGAAATTGAATTCGAGTTTGAAATCAAACATGGAAACTTTATCACCGATCTTCAAATGCTTCGCCTAGGCATCCTCGACCATCAGAAAATTCGAGACTCCAGCCAACAACTCGTCGCTATCCCCTCTACCATTTCCCAAGCCCCTGTAGCACTTGATCAAGCATAGAAGCCGCACACGCCTCATTTTCTGGCCATATCACAATCGAACCTTAAACCCTAAGTTGAATACGTTCTCCCATCTCTTGCAATAGAAATTTTTTTCTACATTTTTCCATCACTCTACCTTACTCCAGCCTCCTTCATGCCAAAAGTCGAGTTTCAATCGACGCCGTTCAATGGTAACACCCCAAAAACCCAAAACTCTTCATCCCTGATTTCCTCAGAATTTACTTCACTAAAAATCACCATTCCAGTTCCTTAAATCATGAATTGATACTACTATTCAGATTATATAATCAGAAAAAATTTGCTTGATTGATTACTGACGAATTTTAAGCTCATCACTGACATTGTTCATTTTTAAGATAGTTTCTAAATATAAATACAAGTTATTGTTCTTAAAATTCATAACACATTGTAATTGCCAATTTTCATTTATATATTCTAGCCTAAAACTGATTACAGGGAAAGATACAAATATTTTTCTATTTGAAAGTAGAGCCTGTAAGATATAGAACATGTTCAACACATATATTCACAAACCAATCATCTCACAACCATACATACACATATGAATCCATGCATATAAACATCATTTGTTTTACTACTTCAACAATTATTTTGAGTATCATCATAATATCAGATCATAAACTGTTTTTAAACAGAAGTTTACTCACTTTAATTTGAAGAACAGAGGGCAGCTCTGTGTTTTGAAACTGCGGTATTGATTTCCTTTGAATCCTGCTTTGTTGTTGAATGATGTTTTGAGTTGAATAATGCTTTTTTTTTTCTTCTGGTTTTCTTAATTTTCACCGAACAATATAGAATAGAGTTGATATATATAAAAAGAGGATAGTTGTACAGGGGAAGGTATTATCTAGTTAGCTTCTTTCATTTAACAGATTCTTCTTTTATTTGACTAAAGATATTTTAGTTTATTACTGAAATGAAGTAATTTATATTTCGGCTGAGATGATATATATGGTGTGCTTGAGAAGAAAGCATTTAATGCTTGTGTCTCTATTTTTGTTTACGTATAATCCACTTGAATTTGTATATACAGTTTTGTCTTGTAGATATTTTTTTGTTTCATTATCTTCCTTTATAAGCCTTTGTGTTTTATAGATAATTTTTTTCTTGTTTTATAATTATCTTCTTTCGCAAGCCTTTGTACATAGGTATTTTTTTTCCTTTCTTCTTGTTCTTTATACATGTACTTTTTTATCTATCTTCTTGTCCTTTATATGTACATATTTGTTTGTTTCTTTTCCTTGCCTTTGTGCTTCATATAACTCACGTACAATTCTAGATGTATTTCATTTGTTGTTATCTTATAGTTTGATTTTATGTTGCCATATAACCATAAAAATTTATTATTAACATATATGCTTGAATTTTATTTCTATTTATAGTTTAATTATCAAACATTAAATTTATAACATATATTTTATTTTACACTTATACTCAATGTTGATAGGATAAATTTTTATTTTAAACATTTTATAACTTTTTAAAGAAAATGAATTAAAACACAATTTATACATTTAATAAATAATCATACATATTATTTTTTCCCAAAGTAAAATTTCTAAATCCAATTCATTTTGAATACATTTTGAATTTCCAAATCAAAATTTATTTATAATTCAATTCAATTGAAAATATTAATTTTGAGCTTCAAATCCAAATTCTAAAATAAATAAGTATATATATCTTATAAAATTGGAAAGATTCAAACAAATCCACAATTTAACCCAAAATTTAAATTAATTACAAACTTAAAATTGTCTTTAAACCGGGATCGTTACAGATATACTCCTTTTTTTCTTTTCTTTTCGTCTCGAGTACTTGACATACTTAATTCCTATCTAATACACTACTATAGTGGCTATAGGATCGATTCAGAAACAAACATAATAACTATATCAATTACAAGTCACAGAACAGCAACACAGAAACGATACATATGAATACATATATCAAATGTAATACAACATGCCACTAGTGGTATACAACCACAATATATACATACATTCTCCACAAAAGAATATATACATCAAAAGTTCCCAACAGAAAGACCACTACACAAAAACTATGCTATATCCCAAGTAATGGTGAAGTCCATAAGGTGAAGCAAGCTAAGAGTCCAACTACCTAATCTGCAACTCGGTCTGACCCGAATAATAAATACACGGGTCAGGCTAGCTAGAACTTGATATTAATATAAGATAAGAGGAATATAAGTGCAGAAGGGAATTCATCTTTTAACTATAAAGGATGGGTACAAGTATAGTAGAATCTCATTGCATGGTATATGTTCACCAAGGGTTATCGCATGGATAGGTTTAATTCAACATATGAAACTCATACTTAATGGCATTCAACTCAAATGCAAGGAATCATATGAAAGTCATGAGAGAAACTCATTAAAATTCCAATATGAGTCTTATGGAACTTAAGATAAAGGTCAAATATCATAAAAATGAAATCACTATATATAACATCTTATGTAGCACTAGGCTATCGATGTAACAAAAATATCTCAAAATGGTGAAAAGGTATAAAACTCAGAAAACTCAAAAACCCCGGATTGGCCAGATCCCTGATTGCAAAGCTGAAGCAATGCTGCACGTGCTAAACTTTTTTCCAGTACCGTTTATAATTTAGGTACCTAACTCATGGACCTGAAGGTCATACTCATGGTGACCGAAGTCGCATAACTCGTGGTGACCGAAGTCGCATAACTCGTGGTGACCGAAGTCCCATAACTCGTGGTGACCAAAGTCACATAACTCAGATGGCCTGTAGGTCTATAGCACTGACATACTGGTGGATGTGTCATAAACTCTCGGAAAGGAACATGAAGAGTGTTAGCGTGCGTCTCACACCACACGTTCGCACTAAACGGTTTACTAACCACCAGTTAACTCCACATTATAAAAATAAAATCTAAAACCTCAAAAAAAATCTCAGAATTGTAACGACCCAAAATTCCTGTCAATTAAAATTCACATATTTAATTGATTTTAAATATTAACAAGTAAAATTTGTAAGTCGAATAAATTTTATTTTGAATATCTAGATTTAATTGGATAATTAAATCGATAATTTAACATTTCAAATTACAGAAATAGTTGGAAATTGGGTTTAATATGATTAAAATTAATTTCTAAAGTTATAATAAATCATATTGAAGTTAGAATGATGTTATAGAACTTTTAAAATTGAATTTAAAGTTAATTTGTGAAAATTGAATACTTTAATATTTAATTGACGAGTTAAAATAGCCAATTTTCAAACAGTCTTGGATTTCGACGAAACTAGTTTCATCGGATCCGTAATGTTATATTATTATAAGATTTCAAATTTCGTGTCAATCGGATTTACCGTTTTTCCGGGCAAGCCAAAATGCATAGAAATTAGTTTAAATTGATTTAATTTAAATTTTATCATTTATTTCCGTAACTCGCACATATGATGGAATTAGCTTACGAAACACGTTCCATTGTGTCCGGAACATGGGGTAAACCTTAGAAACGCTAGCTGGCATGCTTCGTTTGGAGTTCGGAAAATTTTGGGTGAATAGTGTTTTCGTCAATTTTCTATATAAGGACGTTATAATTCATTTTTGCAAAAATAAAACAAAACACTAGGGTTTCAGGAGCCGCCACCTCCCTCTATTATTAATGGCCGAAAATGATCAAGTTTCTTCCCACGATCTCTCCCAATCCATCAGCCAATTCGAAAATCTCCCAACTACAATCTTGAAGAGCATGTCGAGATCTCACTATCCAACGTTGTGATCGAAAAATACGGAGTGGATCGATGAGAATTTGAGTTCAAAGTCGCACATTTCGCACGCGTCGTTCGAGACCAGATGACGACCGAGTTCACCCATATTGCGACCGATGGTGGCACTCGAGAGGAGCTTCGACGTGAGGTAGTTCGATCATCTTCAAGTGGCTCGAGGAAGGTGCGAAAATTCATGAAATAAAGGCGGCCGTGGGTTCTCGCGTACGTGAAAGGAGCAGGTTGGAGAAGAAAAGGCTTGTGGCCTGGATTTCATCAAGAAAAGATGGACGGCTGAGATTACGTAGGGTTTAAAATTAGAAAGGAATTTGTAAATTATTTTATTTTAATTTGTATAAACTTTAAAATGTTATATCTTTTTCATACGAGATCGAAAAATGGCGAAACAACTTGCATTGGCTTCATTTTGTCGAGCACTACGCAATGGAGCTGGTTTGGAGTCGTTTGGAGATAGTGTGAATTTTGGGTAAAATTAAACGCACTTTTAATTTTATTCGAAATAAAACGCTGCAACTGTTATTTGAACCAAGGTGAGAACTTCTCACTCAATCGAATTGTTTCGATTTAAATTTTAAATAGTTAGATTTAAAATTTCTTGATTGTATGCTTGAATGATAAATTATTATCTGTTGTATAGAAATAGACCCTATACGTCGTATATTAAGCGGATGTTATTTATTAAAAACATATACCGCGATAATTCCATCTTGATTGGAATTGGTATTATATATGTACTTGGAGTTGATTTTCCCGCATTATATAGCGGATGAGACCCTATTGCGCCGTATAATAGCGGATAATATTTTATAAATCTCATATACCGCGATATTCTGTATCGGAACGGAATTGGTATTATGCTAATGTCTGTGGATGCAGGGAAACATGTTGGAGGGATCCAACTGGATTCCTCACCAGTATTTATTTAATTACAGATATTGTGATATTTGTTGATTATCATATTGATATATGATGTTTTGGATGCCGTGATTGATTATTTGGTGCTGTTGCATCATTGGGCCTATTTTGGAGTTTTAAAAATGTTAAAGTAACGATTTCGAATTTAAAAGGATTTTTAAAGTGATTTTTGAAAGTATACGTTTATTAAAAATTTTGAATTGATTCATTTTAAGTAAATAAACGTTATAATTTTTATGTTATGAAAATTATGATTTTTGTGAAATATAATTGAAATGTGATTTTTGAAATAAATAGTCGATTAATTTATAAAATGTTTTAAATTGAGATTTTTGAATTATTATAAACGATTTATATAAAAGATTTATAAAATTGATATTTATAAATTAAAATATTGGAATTGTAAAACGAGTTCTTATAAGTGTTAAAATGAAGTATAAATAGATTTCATAAGTAAATGAAATTTATAGATTTATAAATTGTGAAGTTATAAAATGAATAGATTTTTGTAAAATAAAAGATTTATAAGTAATTAACTTATAAATTGGATTTTGGCATTTAAATGGGATATAAATAGAATTTGTTAATAAAGTGAATTTTATAAGTTGAAGTCTTTATAAAATATAAATGGGAATTTATAAACATTGTTTTATAAATCCTAAAATAATTGAATTTGATGAATTAAACATAGAAGTTTACTAAAGGAGATATATTCACGATTTTGGACACCGAATTATCCTTTAAGTTAAAATGTTGTACTAGTAAGAATTTGGTTGGGAATTATATCCACGATTTTGGACAGTGGATAATATTTCAATAAATGTGTAGAAACATTGAATTGGGTAAATAAAGTATATTCATGATTTTGGACAGTGAATATATTATTAAATCAAATGGATATGTTTTGGGGAAGTGATATTATAAAATGAAGTTAATTGTTTTGAAGATGTATTAAAATGTGTTAAGTATCGAATACATAGATTTCAACATTCATTGTTGAAATAGACGTTTTCGAGAAATAAGGACATAGTGGACTATAACACTGTTGATATAGTAAATGGTTTCCGAAAGTAAATGTTTTATATAGTATTGGGATTTATACATCTATCTAAATTTCGATTCCCTATACTAGTAATTTTGAGTTGTCGTAACGATGTTTTACGCAACATTCGTTTGGACCCAAATAAATATGTTTAAGAGAATGTTTTCCTTAAAGAATGAAATATATACTAAATTGTGATTTAAGTATATTGAATATTTTCTAAGTATTGAAAATAAATAGATTTGTGAATTACTTATTGTTAAATAGGTATTTGAAAATGTTTTCCAATGAAGAAATTGAAAGGGTTTAGAGAATATATCTTTTTAAAGATAAATTGAAGTGAATATCTGGCGAGTTATTAATTTATGGAAGATTAATAAAAAGGGCCTAATGATTGTTATGATGCTGGATATTTGGTTGTTGGCCTTGATAGTTAAATAACCGACTATCAATATTTACCTTTAAATGGGTATTTGTTATGATTTGCCTAAATTTGAATGGCACACTTATTTTCAAAATAAGCGCTCACTATTCGGGTTAGCCGGGAAAGGACCTTTGGGTCGTATAATCCATTTCGAATTTGTGATATGTCGTTATGGATTGCATTTAAAGACCGGCGTTGAAGACCAGATATTTTTGAAAACGGAAGGATTACCGTCGAATGACTCTGCATCGGCTGATCTCTGATATAGAGGTTTTATCACCCTTAGTGACGAGAAGTCCGGACGTGATTAGTGAATATCCGGATTGCAAGGCCTTCTTTGGAAGTGCCTTCGGTTCCGTTCGATCCCGGAACGGACTTGTATGGATGTGTGTCTGACGTTACAATTTGAGATGTAAAGATGGTTTCTATCAAATATATTTCTGTTGGTGGCAGAGAATTTATTCTCTTAGCTTAACACTCTTCTCTGAGACGTACAAGCTCAGAGGTTACGTAGTTGATAGTTACTAGTGTTACATTCCCAAATTGGTAATGTGACATACGAAGTGCTGTTGAGCATATGTGATCAAAGCACATCTTTTGTATAAAGCGTGGCTTTGCAGACGAGACTTCGTCGGACCTCACACCCCGGAAATGTTCAAAACAGGAAGGATGCAGCAAGGTTATTAGGGGGTATCGCCCCTTTAGTGTATGTCATTCCTTCTGGATAGAGGTGGTATCATGGTATGGAGCCCAGATACTTAACCTATGTTGTTGCTGCAAATTTATTACTTTGTGGTTGTTGGAATCGAGGATCCTCGGATGAAGGTCAGTTACGACCGGAGGATGACATATTCATGTCAGTAGTTACCCGGTTAGGGGTAACCCGACCTTATGTTGGCAGAGATCTAAACATAATGTTAGAGTAGGTTCTCGGGTCGTCTTTCCAGAGGCGTACCTATGTGGCAATGGAAAGTTCCTTGGCCTGACTATTTGTTGGAAATCCAAAGAAACAATACGACCTTGTACGGTTTTAGTTGTAGAACCTATCATTCACTTATGGTGGCGCCCCACTGTTTGGATGGTAGCTATAGTTGGCATAAGTGCGAAATGCCTATGCTGGCTAAGATTTATATTATACTTTCGAAATGTTTTCTGCACTATGCACTAGTAATAATATCAAATGTTTCTTTTAATGCGTATCAAGCATATTTGACTATCATAAGGAGAAATCTCCTCTGATTCTGCGTTTGCATTGTGTGTGTGTGCGGGAGGCCTTATGGTAGTCTCATTTTCCAAAAAACATTGCGAATCTATTTTAAAATATTCCTGTTGTTTGTTTTAAAGATAAATAACTGTTTTAAGTTCTCACACCAGTCCCATGACTGACCTGGAGTTATTGTTCTCTTCCTAAAATCTGGGTGCCCACCGATTTCCACACGGGCAGTCTAGAGTCAGGTTATTAGGTCATTCTGGAATTGGGGAGTTGCTGTAGAGAATTGGAGGCAAGCTGGAGAGCAGACGTATCAAGCTAATATATAGTACTTCTTTTCCGTTGTTTGTTGTTGTACAGTCTGATAATGTAATGTGATGTAATGTAATAACTGATATAGTTCTTTTGATTTAAAGATTATTCATTTATCTATTATATATTTTTCCGCTGCGATTGTGAGATTATGATATTGTTCTGTGTTTCTTTCTGTTCTATTCTATCTTTCTCTCTCTTCTTCTATCTTTTTCTTCTTCTTTAACCATAACATTTCGGTTTTTCGGCATTCGATTGCTCGGCAGTTGATACAGTGTATGTATTGATCTTGATTTTCGAGCGTCGAAAAATCGCTAACGTTACAATTTGGTATCAAAGCATATGGTTAAGCGACAACCATGGCTCTGTTGGGAATTACTCATTGGAGATAGAGTCAGTAGTACTCTAGAATGAGTGTGAGTGTAATAATAGATACGAGCGCGTATTTGTTAGTGAATATAAATTGTTTTATATTGTGATGATTGGTTTGTTAAGTGGTATATGGATTCTGGTCAACACAAGTAATTAACGTTGTTGATAGGGATCTCTAAACACTTATACAGAACAATTTGACACGATATCGTTTTAAAATAGGGTAAATGAAATAATTTTACCTCAATTATATTTTATATATAATGGAATAATTTTTCAGAAATTTTTAAAGTGTATATAAATTGATTGTTTGGTTGTTGAAAATGTAAGAATATATACAAGTTAATAAAGGATGTTTGAATAATTTAAATAAGAAAACAGTTGTAAAAGAACGGAATTATATAAGCAAATGAATTATAAGCGTGGAATTATAATCAATATGATTTACAATTGTGAAATAATCTTGTATATAAAGGTGAAACTATATGAATATATTTATTAATATGAGTTGTAAATATAAAAATGAATTTGGACTATGAATTTGAAAATTTTGAATCCTGTTTATTTTGGAAGTTATTTTTCAAAATTAAAAGTTAAATAGTGAAATTCTTTAAGTAAAAGATTTGTAAATATGATTTATGAATAAAGGAAAATTTTTGAGAGAATATTAAGCACTGAATTCACTACCGTTAATGGGAAATAATAAGGTTGATGACTGCAGCATCATCAGTATCGTTTTCGAGTCTCTATGTGATAGATTTGCTACCATAGTAAATTGTGAATGAATAAATAAAATTTGCAAGTGCAAGAAAATGAAATTGAAATCCATTTCGAATTGGTAAGTAAATAGAACTGGAATTTGAATCTGAATTGGATTTATAAGTGGAAATTTAAGTTAAGTTAAACAAATGACGTTTGAAATGGAATATAACTTAAGTAATATTGGATAAAGTTGATTTTGGTATCGAAGTAAACTAATAAAGTGAAGTGATGAATATGAACTTGAGTTATGTAATGAAATTCAACTTTTGTGGTTAAATGAATTAGCAATTGAATTAATGAATGGATTGAATGTTAATTAATCGAATGTAAAAGAATTGATATGGGATAATGAATGTAAGTGCAAATTCATTAGAAGCTAATGAAGTTGAGAAATTGAATAATTGAATGGAAGTCAATTTAATATCAACCAATTGGAGTTAAAAAGTGTTAAACCAAATAGAATGTAAATTTAATAATTTGGTTATGGATTTGTTGAATGTTAATTGGATGATAGTTGTTTGGTGGTTGCATTTGTTGTTTTGTTGCAATTGCTATGTTGACACATGTAGTTGTTATGTTGCTATGTGTTGTATATCGATATTATTTTCTATATACATGTTCTCATTTGTTTGATTGAGTGTATAGTAGGTGCGGATGGCTTATGCTTCGCATTTGGAGCTCGCTTTCGCGCTATATTAGCCATATATGCTCGCTAATAATATATAAGGTACATATCTCGGATTACATATCGTACTTTTACACCTTTTTCCCTATGGGATGCCTCATCACTTGATGAGATGTATATTTATGATATATATATTGTCATTTTTTTTCGTATCGAGCTGCGCAAAGGAGACTATGGCGAAATTTTCTGAAAATTTAAGGTGTTAGAATATTTTTGAGGAAATTGAAAATTTTTGAAAACTAAAAGTTTGATTTTTGAGTTATAAAAGTTAAACAATATAGTTGGTTTTGAAAAGATAACTAAGTATGATTTGAAAACTTAGTAAAATTATTGTAAGAAGTTTAACTATTGGATTTTGGAAAAGTTAAACACTTAAGTGAATTTGAAATCTAATTTGAATGGTTTTGAAAAGTTAATGGATTATGTAACTTTTTCTTACTTGGTAATTTCGAGGACGAAATTCTTTTAAGGGGGGAAGTTTGTAACGACCCAGAATTTTTGTCAATTAAAATTCGTATATTTAATTGATTTTAAATATTAACAAGTAAAATTTGTAAGTCGAATAAATTTTATTTTGAATATCTAGATTTAATTGGACAATTAAATCGATAATTTAACATTTCAAATTACAGATTTAATTGGAAATTGAGTTTAATATGATTAAAATTGATTTGTAAAGTTATAATAAATCATATTGAAGTTAGAATGATGTTATAGAACTTTTAAAATTGAATTTAAAGTTAATTTGTGAAAATTGAATATTTTAATATTTAATTGACAAGTTAAAATAGCCATTTTTCAAACAGTCTCGGATTTCGACGAAACCAGTTTCATCGGATCCGTAATGTTATATTTTTGTAAGATTTCAAATTTCGTGTCAATCGGATTTACCGTTTGTCCGGGGCAAGCCAAAACGCATAGAAATTAGTTTAAATCGATTTAATTTAAATTTGATCGTTTATTTCTGTAACTCACACATACGATGGAATTAGCTTCCGAAACACATTCCATTGTGTCCGGAATGCGGATTAAACCCTAGAAACGTCAGCCGACACGCTTCGTTTGGAGTTCAGAAAATTTTGGGTGAATAGTGTTTTCGTCAATTTTCTATATAAGGACGTTATAATTCATTTTTGCAAAAATAAAACAAAACCCTAGGGTTTCAGGAGCAGCCGCCTCCCTCTATTATTAATAGCCAAAAACGATCAAGTTTCTTCCCACGATCTCTCCCAATCCATCAGCCAATTCGAAAATCTCCCAATTACAATCTTGAAGAGCATGTCGAGATCTCACTATCCAACGGCGATGATCGAAAAATAAGGAGTGGATCGATGGGAATTTGAGTTCAAAGTCGCACGTTTCGCGCACGTCGTTCAAGACCAGATGACGACCGAGTTCACTCATATTGCGGCCGATGGTGGCACTCGAGAGGAGCTTTGACGTGAGGTAGTTCGATCATCTTCAAGTGGCTCGAGGAAGGTCCGAAAATTCATGAAGTAAAGGCGGCCCTGGGTTCTTGCGTACGTGAAGAGAGCAGGTTAGAGAAGAAAAGGCTTGTGGCCTGGATTTCATCAAGCAAAGATGGACGGCCAAGATTACGTAGGGTTTAAAATTAGAAGGAATTTGTAAATTATTTTATTTTAATTTGTATAAACTTTAAAATGTTATATCTTTTTCATACGAGATCGAAAAATGACGAAACAACTTGCGTTGGCTTCATTTTGTCGAGCACTACGCAATGGAGCTGGTTTGGAGTCGTTTGGAGATAGTGTGAATTTTGGGTTAAATTAAACGCACGTTTAATTTTATTCGGAATAAAACACTGCAACTGTTATTTGAACCAAGGTGAGAACTTCTCACTCAATCGAATTGTTTCGATTAAATTTTAAATAGTTAGATTTAAAATTGCTTGATTGTATGCTTGAATGATAAATTATTATCTTTTGTATAGAAATAGACCCTATACGCCGTATATTAAGCGGAGGTTATTTATTAAAAACATATACCGCGATAATTCCATCTTGATTGGAATTGGTATTATATATGTACTTGGAGTTGATTTTCCCGCATTATATAGCGGATGACACCCTATTGCGCCGTATAATAGCGGATAATATTTTAAAAATTCCATATATTGCGATATTCCATATTGGAATGGAATTTGTATTGTGCTAATGTCTGTGGATGCAGGGAAACAGGTTGGAGGGATCCAACTGGATTCCTCACCAGTATTTATTTAATTACAGATATTGTGATATTTGTTGATTATCATATTGATATATGATGTTTTGGATGTCGTGATTGATTATTTGGTGCTGTTGCATCATTGGGCCTATTTTGGAGTTTTAAAAATGTTAAAGTAATGATTTTGAATTTAAAAGGATTTTTAAAGTGATTTTTGAAAGCATACATTTTATTAAATTTTTTGAATTGATTCATTTTAAATAAATAAACGTTATAATTTTTATGTTATGAAAATTATGATTTTTGTGAAATATAACCGAAATGTGATTTTTGAAATAAATAGTCGATTAATTTATAAAATGTTTTAAATTGAGATTTTTGAATTATTATAAATGATTTATATAAAAGATTTATAAAATTGATATTTATAAATTAAAATATTGGAATTGTAAAACGAGTTTTTATAAGTGTTAAAATGAAGTATAAATGATTTCATAAGTAAATGAAATTTATAGATTTATAAATTATGAAGTTATAAAATGAATAGATTTTTGTAAAATAAAAGATTTATAAGTAATTAACTTATAAATTGGATTTTGGCATTTAAATGGGATATAAATAGAATTTGTTAATAAAATGATTTTTATAAGTTGAAGTTTTTATAAAATATAAATGGGAATTTATAAACATTGTTTTATAAATCCTAAAACAATTGAATTTGATGAATTAAACATAGAAGTTTATTAAAGGAAATATATTCACGATTTTGGACAGCGAATTATCCTTTAAGTTAAAATGTTGTACTAATGAGAATTGGGTTGGGAATTATATCCACGATTTTGGACAGTGGATAATCTTTTAATAAATGTGTAGAAACATTGAATTGGGTAAATAAAGTATATTCACGATTTTGGACAGTGAATATATTATTAAATCAAATGGATATGTTTTGGGGAAGTGATATTATAAAATGAAGTTAATTATTTTGAAGATGTAATTAAATGTGTTAAGTATCGAATACATAGATTTCAACATTCATTGTTGAAATAGACGTTTTCGAGAAATAAGGACATAGTGGACTATAACACTGTTGATATAGTAAATGGTTTTCGAAAGTAAATGTTTTATATAGTATTGGGATTTATATATCTATCTAAATTTCGAATCCCTAACTAGAAATTTTGAGTTGTCGTAGCGATGTTTTACGCAACATTCGTTTGGACCCAAATAAATGTGTTTAAGAGAATGTTTTCCTTAAAGAATGAAATATATACTAAATTGTGATTTAAGTATATTGAATATTTTCTAAGTATTGAAAATAAATAGATTTGTGAATTACTTATTGTTAAATAAGTATTGGGAAATATTTTCCAATGAAGAAATTGAAAGGGTTTAGAGAATATATCTTTTTAAAGATAAATTGAAGTGAATATCTGGCGAGTTATTAATTTATGGAAGATTAATAAAAAGGGCCTAATGATTGTTATGATGTTGGATATTTGGTTGTTGGCCTTGATAGTTAAATAACCGACTATCAATATTTACCTTTAAATGGGTATTTGTTGTGATTTGCTTGAATTTGAATGGCACACTTATTTTCAAAATAAGCGCTCACTATTCGGGTTAGCCGAGAAAGGACCTTTGGGTCGTATAACCCATTCCGAATATGTGATACATCGTTATGGATTGCATTTAAAGACCGGTGTTGAAGATCATATATTTTTGAAAACGGAAGGATTACCGTCGAATGACTCTGCATCGGTTGATCTCCGATATAGGGGTTTTATCACCCTTAGTAACGGGAAGTCCGGACGCGATTAGTGAATATCCGGATTGCAAGGGCTTCTCTGGAAGTGCCTTCGGTTCCGTTCGATCCCGGAACGGACTTGTATGGATGTGTGTCTGACATTACAATTTGAGATGTAAAGCTGGTTTCTATCAAATATATTTCTGTTGGTGGCGGAGAATTTATTCTCTTAGCTTAACACCCTTCTCTGAGACGTACGAGCTCAGAGGTTATGTAGTTGATGGTTACTAGTGATACATTCCCAAATTGGTAATGTGACATACGAAGTGGTGTTGAGCATATGTGATCAAAGCACAGCTTTTGTATAAAGCGTGGCTTTGCGGACGAGACTTCTTCGGACCTCACACCCCGGAAATGGTCAAAACAGGAAGGATGCAGCAAGGTTATTAGGAAGTAGCGCCCCTTTATTGTATGTCATTCCTTCTGGATAGAGGTGGTATCATGGTATGGAGCCCAGATACTTAACCTATGTTGTTGCTGCAAATTTATTACTTTGTGGTTGTTGGAATCGAGGATCCTCGGATGAAGGTCGGTTACGACCGGGGGATGGCATATTCGTGTCAGTAGTTACCCAGTTAGGGGTAACTCGGCCTTGTGTTGGCAGAGATCTAACCGTAATGTTAGGTTAGGTTCTCGGGTCGTCTTTCCAGAGGCGTACCTATGTGGCAATGGGAAGTTGCTTGGCCTGGCTTTTTGTTGGAAATCCAAAGAAATAATACGATCTTGTACGGTTTTAGTTGTAGAGCCTATCATTCACTTATGGTGGCACCCCACCGTTTGGATGGTAGCTATAGTTGGCATAAGTGCGAAATGCCTATGCTGGCTAAGATTTATATTATACTTTCGAAATGTTTTCTGCACTATGCACTAGTAATAATATCAAATGTTTCTTTTAATGCGTATCAAGCATATTTGACTATCATAAGGAGAAATCTCCTTCGATTCTGCATTTGCATTGTGTGTGTGTGCGGGAGGCCTTATGGTAGTCTCATTTTCCAAAAAGCATTGCGAATCTATTTTAAAATATTCCTGTTGTTTGTTTTAAAGATAAATAACTGTTTTAAGTTCTCACAGCAGTCCCATGACTGACCTGGAGTTATTGTTCTCTTCCTAAACTCTGGGTGCCCACCAATTTCCACACGGGTAGTCTAGAGTCAGGTTATCAGGTCATTCTGGAATTCGGGAGTTGCTGTAGAGAATTGGAGGCAAGCTGGAGAGCATGACGTATCAAGCTAGTATATAGTACTTCTTTTCCGCTGTTTGTTGTTGTACACTCTGATAATGTAATGTGATGTAATGTAATAACTGATATAGTTCTTTTGATTTAAAGATTTTTCATTTATCTATTATATGTTGTTCCGCTACGATTGTGAGATTATGATATTGTTCTGTTGTTTCTTTCTGTTCTATTCTATCTTTCTCTCTCTTCTTCTATCGTTTTCTTCTTCTTTAACCATAACATTTAGGTTTTTCGGCATTCGATTGCTCGGCAGTTGATACAATGTATGTATTGATCTCGATTTTCGAGCGTCGAAAAATCGCGAACGTTACAATTTGGTATCAGTGCATATGGTTAAGTGACAACCATGGCTCTGTTGGGAATTACTCATTGGAGATAGAGTCAATAGTACTCTAGAATGAGTGTGAGTGTAATAATAGATACGAGCGCGTATTTGTTAGTTAATATAAATTGTTATATATTGTGATGATTGGTTTGTTAAGTGGTATATGGATTCTGGTCAACACGAGTAATTAACGTTGTTGATAGGGATCTCTAAACACTTGTACAGAACAATTTGACACGATATCGTTTTAAAATAGGGTAAATGAAATAATTTTACCTCAATTATATTTTATATATAATGGAATAATTTTTCAGAAAATTTTAAAGTGTATATAAATTGATTGTTTGGTTGTTGAAAATGTAAGAATATATACAAGTTAATAAAGGATGTTTGAATAATTTAAATGAGAAAACAGTTGTAAAAGAACGGAATTATCTAAGCAAATGAATTATAAGCGTGGAATTATAATCAATATGATTTACAATTGTGAAATAATCTTGTATAAAGGTGAAACTATATGAATATATTTATTAATATGAGTTGTAAATATAAAAATGAATTTGGACTATGAATTTGAAAATTTTGAATCCTGTTTATTTTGGAAGTTATTTTTCAAAATTAAAAGTTAAATAGTGAAATTCTTTAAGTAAAAGATTTGTAAATATGATTTATAAATAAAGGAAAATTTTTGAGAGAATATTAAGCACTGAATTCACTACCGTTAATGGGAAATAATAAGGTTGATGACTGCAGCATCATCAGTATCGTTTTCGAGTCTCTATGTGATAGATTTGCTACCATAGTAAATTGTGAATGAATAAATAAAATTTGCAAGTGCAAGAAAATGAAATTGAAATCCATTTCGAATTGGTAAGTAAATAGAACTGGAATTTGAATCTGAATTGGATTTATAAGTGGAAATTTAAGTTAAGTTAAACAAATGACGTTTGAAATGGAATATAACTTAAGTAATATTGGATAAAGTTGATTTTGGTATCGAAGTAAACTAATAAAGTGAAGTGATGAATATGAACTTGAGTTATGTAATGAAATTCAACTTTTGTGGTTAAATGAATTAGCAATTGAATTAATGAATGGATTGAATGTTAATTAATCGAATGTAAAAGAATTGATATTGGATAATGAATGTAAGTGTAAATTCATTAGAAGCTAACGAAGTTGAGAAATTGAATAATTGAATGGAAGTCAATTTAATATCAACCAATTGGAGTTAAAAAGTGTTAAACCAAATAGAATGTAAATTTAATAATTTGGTTATGGATTTGTTGAATGTTAATTGGATGATAGTGGTTTGGTGGTTGCATTTGTTGTTTTGTTGCAATTGCTATGTTGGCACATGTTGTTGTTATGTTGCTATGTGTTGTATATCGATATTATTTTCTATATATATGTTCTTATTTGTTTGATTGAGTGTATAGTAGGTGCGGATGGCTTATGCTTCGCATTTGGAGCTCGCTTTCGCGCTATATTAGCCGTATATGCTCGCTAATAATATATAAGGTACATATCTCGGATTACATATCGTACTTTTACACTTTTTTCCCTGCGGGATGCCTCATCACTTGATGAGATGTATATTTATGATATATATATTGTCATTTTTTTTCGGATCGAGACGCGCAAAGGAGACTACGGGGAAATTTTCTGAAAATTTAAGGTGTTAGAATATTTTTGAGGAAATTGGAAAATTTTGAAAACTAAAAGTTTGATTTTTGAGTAGTAAAAGTTAAACAATACAGTTGGTTTTGAAAAGATAACTAAGTATGATTTGAAAACTTAGTAAAATTATTGTAAGAAGTTTAACTATTGGATTTGGGAAAAGTTAAACACTTAAGTGAATTTGAAATCTAATTTGAATGGTTTTGAAAAGTTAATGGATTATGTAACTTTTTCTTACTTGGTAATTTCGAGGACGAAATTCTTTTAAGGGGGGAAGTTTGTAACGACCCAGAATTTCTGTCAATTAAAAATCGTATATTTAATTGATTTTAAATATTAACAAGTAAAATTTGTAAGTCGAATAAATTTTATTTTGAATATCTATATTTAATTGGATAGTTAAATCGATAATTTAACATTTCAAATTACAGAAATAATTGGAAATTGAGTTTAATATGATTAAAATTGATTTGTAAAGTTATAATAAATCATATTGAAGTTAGAATGATGTTATAGAACATTTAAAATTGAATTTAAAGTTAATTTGTGAAAATTGAATATTTTAATATTTAATTGACGAGTTAAAATAGCCATTTTTCAAACAGTCTCGGATTTCGACGAAGCCAGTTTTATCGGATCCGTAATGTTATATTTTTGTAAGATTTCAAATTTCATATCAATCGGATTTACCGTTTGTCCGGGGCAAGCCAAAACGCATAGAAATTAGTTTAAATCGATTTAATTTAAATTTGACCGTTTATTTCCGTAACTCGCACATACAATGGAATTAGCTTCCGAAACACATTTCATTGTGTCCGGAACGTGGGGTAAACCCTAGAAACGCCAGCCGGCACGCTTCGTTTGGAGTTCGTAAAATTTTGGGTGAATAGTGTTTTCGTCAATTTTCTATATAAGGACGTTATAATTCATTTTTGCAAAAATAAAACAAAACCCTAGGGTTTCAGGAGCCACCGCCTCCCTCTATTATTAATGGCCGAAAATGATCAAGTTTCTTCCCACGATCTCTCCCAATCCATCAGCCAATTTCGAAAATCTCCCAACTACAATCTTGAAGAGCATGTCGAGATCTCACTATCCAACGGTGATCATGGAAAAATACGGAGTGGATCGATGGGAATTTGAGTTCAAATTCGCACGTTTCACGCACGTCGTTCGTGACCAGATTACGACCGAGTTCACCCATATTGCGGCCGATGGTGGCACTCGAGAGGAGCTTCGACGTGAGGTAGTTCGATCATCTTCAAGTGGCTCGAGGAAGGTGCGAAAATTCATGAAATAAAGGCGGCCGTGGGTTCTCGCGTACGTGAAGGGAGCAGGTTGGAGAAGAAAAGGCTTGTGGTCTGGATTTCATCAAGCAAAGATGGACGGCCGAGATTACGTAGGTTTTAAAATTAAAAAGGAATTTGTAAATTATTTTATTTTAATTTGTATAAACTTTAAAATGTTATATCTTTTTCATACGAGATCGAAAAATGACGAAACAACTTGCGTTGGCTTCGTTTTGTCGAGCACTACGCAATGGAGCTGGTTTGGAGTCGTTTGGAGATAGTGTGAATTTTGGATAAAATTAAACGCACGTTTAATTTTATTCGAAATAAAACATTACAACTGTTATTTGAACCAAGGTGAGAACTTCTCACTCAATCGAATTGTTTCGATTTAAATTTTAAATAGTCAGATTTAAAATTGCTTGATTGTATGCTTGAATGATAAATTATTATCTGTTGTATAGAAATAGACCCTATACGCCGTATATTAAGCGGAGGTTATTTATTAAAAACATATACCGCGATAATTCCATCTTGATTGGAATTGCTATTATATATGTACTTGGAGTTGATTTTCCCACATTATATAGCGGATGAGACCCTATTGCGCCGTATAATAGCGGATAATATTTTAAAAATCCCATATACCGCGATATTCCGTATTGGAATGGAATTGGTATTGTGCTAATGTCTGTGGATGCAGGGAAACAAGTTGGAGGGATCCAACTGGATTCCTCACCAGTATTTATTTAATTACAGATATTGTGATATATGTTGATTATCATATTGATATATGATGTTTTGGATGTCGTGATTGATTATTTGGTGTTGTTGCATCATTGGGCTTATTTTGGAGTTTTAAAAATGTTAAAGTAACGATTTTGAATTTAAAAGAATTTTTAAAGTGATTTTTGAAAGCATACGTTTTATTAAATTTTTTGAATTGATTTATTTTAAATAAATAAATGTTATAATTTTTATGTTATGAAAATTATGATTTTTGTGAAATATAACCGAAATGTGATTTTTGAAATAAATAGTCGATTAATTTATAAAATGTTTTAAATTGAGATTTTTGAATTATTATAAATGATTTATATAAAAGATTTATAAAATTGATATTTATAAATTAAAATATTGGAATTGTAAAACGAGTTTTTATAAGTGTTAAAATGAAGTATAAATGGATTTCATAAGTACATGAAATTTATAGATTTATAAATTGTGAAGTTATAAAATGAATAGATTTTTGTAAAATAAAAGATTTATAAGTAATTAACTTATAAATTGGATTTTGGCATTTAAATGGGATATAAATAGAATTTGTTAATAAAGTGATTTTTATAAGTTGAAGTCTTTATAAAATATGAATGGGAATTTATAAACATTGTTTTATAAATCCTAAAACAATTGAATTTGATGAATTAAACATAGAAGTTTATTAAAGGAGATATATTCACGATTTTGGACAGCGAATTATCCTTTAAGTTAAAATGTTGTACTAATGAGAATTTGGTTGGGAATTATATCCACGATTTTGGACAGTGGATAATCTTTTAATAAATGTGTAGAAACATTGAATTGGTTAAATAAAGTATATTCACGATTTTGGACTGTGAATATATTATTAAATCAAATGGATATGTTTTGGGGAAGTGATATTATAAAATGAAGTTAATTGTTTAGAAGATGTATTAAAATGTGTTAAGTATCGAATACATAGATTTCAACATTCATTGTTGAAATAGACGTTGTCGAGAAATAAGGACATAGTGGACTATAACACTATTGATATAGTAAATGGTTTCCGAAAGTAAATGTTTTATATAGTATTGGGATTTATATATCTATCTAAATTTCGAATCCCTATACTAGTAATTTTGAGTTGTCGTAACGATGTTTTACGCAACATTCATTTGGACCCAAATAAATGTGTTTAAGAGAATGTTTTCCTTAAAGAATGAAATATATACTAAATTGTGATTTAAGTATATTGAATATTTTCTAAGTATTGAAAATAAATTGATTTGTGAATTACTTATTGTTAAATAAGTATTTGGAAATATTTTCCAATGAAGAAATTGAAAGGGTTTAGATAATATATCTTTTTAAAGATAAATTGAAGTGAATATCTGGCGAGTTATTAATTTATGGAAGATTAATAAAAATGGCCTAATGATTGTTATGATGTTGGATATTTGGTTGTTGGCCTTGATAGTTAAATAACCGACTATCAATATTTACCTTTAAATGGGTATTTGTTGTGATTTTCTTGAATTTGAATGCCATGCTTGTTTTCAAAATAAGCGCTCGCTATTCGGGTTAGCCGAGAAATGATCTTTGGGTCGTATAACCCATTCCGAATATGTGATACGTCGTTATTGATTGCATTTAAAGACCAGTGTTGAAGACCGGATATTTTTGAAAACGGAAGGATTACCGTCGAATGACTCTGCATCGGCTGATCTCCGATATAGAGGTTTTATCACCCTTAGTGACAGGAAGTCCGGACGTGATTAGTGAATATCCGGATTGCAAGGGCTTCTCTGGAAGTGCCTTCGGTTCCGTTCGATCCCGGAACAGACTTGTATGGATGTGTGTCTGACATTACAATTTGAGATGTAAAGATGGTTTCTATCAAATATATTTCCGTTGGTGGCGGAGAATTTATTCTCTTAGCTCAACACCCTTCTCTGAGACGTACGAGCTCAGAGGTTATGTAGTTGATGGTTACTAGTGATTCATTCCCAAATTGGTAATGTGACATACGAAGTGCTGTTGAGCATATGTGATCAAAGCACAACTTTTGTATAAAGCGTGGCTTTGCAGACGAGACTTCGTCGGACCTCACACCCCGGAAATGGTCAAACCAGGAAGGATGCAGCAAGGTTATTAGGGGGTAGCGCCCCTTTAGTGTATGTCATTCCTTATGGATAGAGGTGGTATCATGGTATGGAGCCCAAATACCTAACCTATGTTGTTGCTGCAAATTTATTACTTTGTGGTTGTTGGAATCAAGAATCCTCGGATGAAGGTCGGTTACGACCGGGGGATGGCATATTCGTGTCAATAGTTACCCAGTTAGGGGTAACCCGGCCTTGTGTTGGCAGAGATCTAACCGTAATGTTAGGTTAGGTTCTCGGGTCGTCTTTCCAGAGGCGTACCTATGTGGCAATGGGAAGCTCCTTGGGCTGACCATTTGTTGGAAATCCAAAGAAACAATACGATCTTGTACGGTTTTAGTTGTAGAACCTATCATTCACTTATGGTGGTACCCCACTGTTTGGATGGTAGCTATAGTTGGCATAAGTGCGAAATGCCTATGCTGGCTAAGATTTATATTATACTTTCGAATTGTTTTCTGCACTATGCACTAGTAATAATATCAAATGTTTCTTTTAATGCGTATCAAGCATATTTGACTATCATAAGGAGAAATCTCCTCCGATTCTGCGTTTGCATTGTGTGTGTGTGCGGAAGGCCTTATGGTAGTCTCATTTTCCAAAAAGCATTGCGAATCTATTTTAAAATATTCCTGTTGTTTGTTTTAAAGATAAATAACTGTTTTAAGTTCTCACACCAGTCCCATGACTGACCTGGAGTTATTGTTCTCTTCCTAAACTCTAGGTGCCCACCAATTTCCACACGGGCAGTCTAGAGTCAGGTTATTAGGTCATTCTGGATTTCGGGAGTTGCTGTAGAGAATTGGAGGCAAGCCGGAGAGCATGACGTATCAAGCTAATATATAATACTTCTTTTCCGCTGTTTGTTGTTATACACTCTGATAATGTAGTGTGATGTAATGTGATGTAATGTAATAACCGATATAGTTCTTTTGATTTAAAGATCATTCATTTATCTATTATATGTTGTTCCGCTGCGATTGTGAGATTCTGATATTGTTCTGTTGTTTCTTTCTGTTCTGTTCTATCTTTCTCTCTCTTCTTCTATCTTTTTCTTCTTCTTTAACCATAACATTTCGATTTTTCGGCATTCGATTGCTCGGCAGTTGATACAGTGTATGTATTGATGTCGGTTTTCGAGCGTCGAAAAATCACGATCGTTACATGAATGCTCATATATCTTGCCTCGTATCATCGGCAAGTGCAAATAAATATCATAGTAGTTTCTCATAAACCATAATTTCCGCAAGGGGAAAATCTCATCTCAAGACTCGGCTCACTCATCGACGAGTGATACAACATCTATAAGCAGTTCTCATCGATTATTACTCCTATAATAGGAGATCTCAAACTTCTCGACTTGTCAAATATTGGCTAAAACAAATTCTAAGATCAACAATCATTGTTGCTGTCATTTTGATCTCGGGACAGCAACAATCAAACGCATTTTTAATCAATAAAACTTCAAAATTTCAAAAACCTCAAAACATGAAACTTTTATAACAAATTCTAAGCTTTTCGAAACATATAAGATTATCAAATTTGGATAAAAATGAAAAATTTATGCTTAAAACGGTTCAGATGTCTAAATTCAACACTGCTGTCATTTTGATCTCGGGATAGCAACAATAAAATACAGTTTTGATCAACAAAACTTCAAAATTTCAAAAACCTAAAAACACCAAACTTTTAGAACAAACTCTTAGCTTTCCAAAACATCTATGATTATTGAATTTGGATAAAAAAAATGAAAAATTTATGCTTAAAACGGTTCCGATGTCTAAATTCAACACTACTGTCATTTTGATCTCGGGATAGCAACAACAAAATATAGTTTTGATCAACATAACTTCAAAATTTGAAAAAGATCAAAACATTAAACTTTTAGAACAAATTCTTAGCTTTCCGGAACATCTAAGATTATTGAATTTGGATAAAAAATGAAAAAGTTATGCTTAAAACGGTTCAGAGGTCTAAATTCAACACTGCTGTCGTTTTGATCTCGGGATAACAACAATAAAATGCAGTTTTGATCAACATAACTTCAAAATTACAAAAACCTCAAAACATGAAACTTCTAGAACAAATTGTTATCTTTTCGGAACATGTAAGATTATTGAATTTTGATAAAAATGAAAAAGTTATGCTTAAAACGGTTCAGATGTCTAAATTCAACACTGCTGTCATTTTGATCTTGGGATAGCAACAATAAAATGCAGTTTTGATCAACATAACTTCAAAATTTCAAAAACCTCAAAACATAAAACTTTTAGAACAAATTCTTAGCTTTTTGAAACATCTAAGATTGCTGAATTTGGATAAAAAATGAAAAAGTTATGCTTAAAACTGTTCAGAGGTATAAATTCAACACTGCTGTCATTTTGATTTCAGGATAGCAATAATAAAATGTAGTTTTGATCAACATAACTTTAAAATTTCAAAAACCTTAAAACACGAAACTTTTAGAACAAATTCTTAGCTTTCTGTAACATCTAAAATTATTGAATTTGGATTAAAAAAATGCAAAAGTAATGGCAAAATACGTTTTCAGCTAGCAAATTTGTGAGTTTGCACCCACCTTAAAGATTTAGCAGTTAATTTGGTTGCACATTATGATCTTTGGTGATGAATTGAAGCCCTAAGCTCTTGAAATAGCTGAAACAAAACATGCACAACAAGAAAATTTGTTATAGACAAGATCATATTAAGCTCTAAGAATTTAGATGAAATTTCTTTAGGTATTGGTCGTGATTACCTTTTCTATTCTTGATATAAGTGGATTTCTTCTTTAATTTGCAACAAATTGGGTGAAATTTATTTTTAGTGAAGAGGAGCCATCTTTTTCTTCTATTTTTAGGGAAAGTTGATTTGGGGAAGATGAGAAAATGAAAACTACGTACGGTACCAAGTTTCTCCAGTCAGAAGGTATTAGTGAGACTATGGATCAAGTTTCTACCCAAGTAATCCCATATGCAAAAATACTTAGTAAAAAAACAAGGATATGAGCATCTTTCGCTTAATTAACACTATATTCATACTTTTTCCTTCATTTTAAAGTCATATAAAATGTATACATCCTACTGTTTTGAAATAAAATAGTAATTTATTTTAACAATAAAAAGAAAATTTTAACAATAAAACCTCATTTTAACAATATTTAACAATTTATACAATTTTAGCATGAAAACACCATTTTTAAAGTACAACATGTTCAAAAATTATTTTCTTAGTCAAATAAAAACAATAAATGGTAAAAGGAAAAACGACTGTAAATGGCGTCCTCCAATTTCGCAACTGCCTTTCTGGCCAGATCGCCGTAGCTTCCTTCCTTTTGTTTCGCGTCTTTCCTCTCCATCCCTCGTTTCGACCATGCCCAATTCTCCTCTTCTTTCAGCCCTCCCCGTTGCTCTTTCTTCCGCGCCATCTTCTACTAGATCTGGTAGGGCCTTCAAGAAACCCCTTGCATTGACCACGTGTTCTCTGCCAGTGCTCTCTGTCTCTGAGTTTCCACCGTTGCCTTCTACCTTGAATGATGTTCTAGCTTCTGACGTTAGCAACTATGCGTGCCTTGAGTTGTTGCCTTCTTCGGTAGGTACTGTTAATTTATCTGATAGTTGTCCTGCATCTTTGCTCGTCAATGAAGTTGTTATCCCTGGTGATATGGGTGTGGATATTGAAGTGTCTGGAAGTGAGGTACGATCAGCTGCTATTAATTTTTCGAGTTTTGATGGATGTTCATCAGGTGTATGTCTAAATGCTCGTGAGAATGTAGTTTCCAATGAGTTAGGTTCTAGTGTCTTATTGCATGCGGCCTCCCCTGCTAGTCCTTTGCGTGCCGCCTCTGTTGGTGTTCCCGTTGTTGAGCAGTTTCCTCTTGCCCCTTCCCCGTCTTGTCCCAAAACTTGATCGTCGCTATTTTCAACTCTACCTCGAAATGCAGGTGTCTATGAACCATTTGAATTTTATATCGTTGAGGTTGATGGAGTGATGATTCCTCCTCCTAATGTTATGCAAGATGGTTTGGACTATTGGTCAGATTATTTAGTTGGGTTCTTTTTGGACCCTCTTCAGCGCATCCATGATGTGGCTTCTGTTTTGCGTAGAGCTTGGCGGCTACGCGGTGATCTTAATGTTAAACTTATTAACTCCATGTATTTCGTGTTGTTTTCTTCCTCTTTGGATCGCAGTCGTGTGCTTGAGGCTGAGCCTTCCTTTTTTGATGGGAAGCCATTTATTATTACTCCTTGGTCACCAACGGTAGCTAGTGCCCGTGAACAAGTCCTTTCTATCCCTGTTTGGGTTTATTTTTCTCAGATTCCTTCTGCTCTTCAGTCGCTGCTTGGTTTGAATTGGCTTGCTTGCAATGTTGGTAAATTGAGATGTTTTGATGCTAATACAGTAGCACGTGAAAAACTGGTGTACGCTAAAGCTCTTATTGAGATTACCCCCTCTAAGCCTCTCCCTTCCTCTATTCCTGTACAGCTAGCTGTTGGCCATGTGGTGGATGTCCGTGTTCGTTATGGGTGGGTCCCGGACATTTGTTCCTCCTGTCACTCCTTTGGCCACTTAGTATCTGCCTGCATGCATTCTACTAATTCTGTTGATGCGCCTAAGATCCCTTTGCCTCGGCCTCCGCTCAGGAAGTGGGTTCCCTAAGTCTCTCTGGTTGCTCCTCCTCCTATAGCTCCTATCTCTGTCCCGGGTTCGCTATCTGTTTCTGCTCTGCCGGCTTCCCCTTCTGCTTCCATTGTCCCTAGTGTTGTTTCTATTGACTCCATTGCTGTTCAGGATCTTGCTTCGCCTCATCCACTAGTTATTTGGGTTGAGTCTGAGAGTTGTTGGGTTGATTGCCGATCTGATTTGCGTTTTAACCCCGTGGACGAATCCTATTTTAGATATGTTTCTGCTGATCTCATGGACCTACGACGCCTTTATTATAGACCTTCTGGAGATTCATTGGTTCTTGACTTGGATGGATCGTATGCCGAATTAGATTCTATCATGCTTGCTGATACTACCTGGGATCGATCTTTATTTACTCCTCTGATGTTGTGATTTATGATCCTCGTATTGCCCTTCTATTTCGCCCCTTTATTGGTCTTCTTGGAGACGGCACATTGGTCTCTTCCCTGGCGGAAGATGTCGTTGGTGGTTCTACCTCTTTGGAGGAGACTTAGGCTTCGTAAGTTATTATTGTAGCTGTGGCATTCTGTCACACTCCTGTGCTGTATTTTCTTCTTCTTCCATAGTAGTTAGGGTGTCTCTACCTTACTCCTGTACTTTATGTTGTTATTACGTTCGTAATAAAAAGTGGACGGTCCACTATAAAACCGGCTGGCCTTGCCAAAAAACAATAAATGGTTAATATTGGCATTAATTTCCAATATTAATGCATTTACCGAAATAAAATTACAAATCGATTATCTTCAGTCCAAATTATTAAAATAAAGTTTTTAAAACTTTATTTTCATCAATTTATATTTATTTCAACAATTTAATGTTGAAATTTATCTCTTGATTAATTTATTAACTCAAATTAACAAAATTCCAATATTTTCATCTTATTTAACCAAAGCTCCTAGCAACCAAATTTCAAGTCCAATATTTATTCTCAAACACATTGTTCGTTTAAAATAACAAATTTTTACCCAACTTATCTTCTCCATTTTATTTTATTCTCAATATTAAACTATAATTATCATTATAATTTAATATTTCAGGTAATCACCAATACCAGGGTTGTTACAGACTCCCTCCCTTATAAAAATTGCATCATCGCAATTTCTAGAGGAAATATTATTTAACACACTTTATTTCATCAAAGAAAGGTAATTTAAATAGATTAAAATGGAAAATTCTTACTTCATCAAGAGAAGATAAGAATCCAGGATACGATCGCTCGATGAATCCTCTAGTTTTCCAAGTGCAATCATTGGGATTATCGGACCATTGAATCTTCACGAGCAGAATACTCTTGTTGCGAAGGCATCTAACCTCCGAAGCAAGAACTCGTGCAGGATGCTGCACGAATGATAGATCAGGAGATACTTCTAGCTTCTCAAAAGCACGAGAATCGAACAAGAATCTGGATCTCGCAAACACTTCCTCAATTGAGAGACGTGGAATACGTCGTGAACTCCAGAAAACTGATCAGGAAGTGCTACACGATAAGCAACAGGACCGAGACGCTCTAAAATTGGAAATGGCCCAGTATAGCATGGTGCCAATTTCCCTGTCTGGCTAAAGCGTACTATTCCTTTCAGAGGAGAAGCTCGAGTATAAACAAGGTCGCCCACTGAGAATTCAAGAGCCCTCCTACGGTTGTCCGCGTAGGATTTCTAACGACTCTGTGTCGCTTTCATTCTCTCACAAATAAGATGGATCTTCTCAAATGATTCTCGAATAGATTGGAGGCCTAAAATAAGCTTTTTCCCTGACTCAAGCCAACGAGATGGAGAACTAACGGCCGTCCATATAAGGCTTCAAAAGGAGCTATGCCGATAGAAGATTGATAGCTATTATTGTAAGCAAACTCAACTAGAGGAAGATGATCCTCCCAGCTACCTTCAAAATCCAAGATACAAGCACGAAGCAAGTCTTTCAAAATAAGGTTCACCCGTTCAGTCTGTCCATCAAACTGTGGGTGATAAGCTGTGCTAAGATTAAGCTTTGTGCCTAAAGCTTGCTGGAGACTCTGCCAGAAGTGACTCGTGAAAAGAGGATCACGATCATATACAATAGATGAAGGAATACCATGCAATCACACGATCTCTTTAATATATAGCTTCGATAAGATAGATGACATCCTATTAGATTTAATAGGAATAAAATGTGCGGACTTGGTGAGACGGTCCACAACAACCCAAATACTGCTATGGCCTGACCTCGAGCGAGGTAAGCCATCGATGAAATCCATAAAACTTGGTCCCACTTCCATAATGGAACCTCTAAAGGCTGAAGAAGACCACTGGGCCACTGATGTTCGGCCTTAATAAGCTGATAAGTCATGCAATTGCTTACATAACTTGCTATATCTTGTTTCATGTCTTCCTAGTAATATAAGTGGTGCATATCGGCATACATCTTGATGCTTCCTGGATGGATAGTATACTTAGAACGGTGACATTCAGCTAGAATGTCCCGCTTAAGTTCTGGAATAGGAGGCACGACTAGACGGTCCTTCTTTCGAAGACACCCACGAATATCGATGTTGAAATCCCTTATCTCAGTATCATCATGGGATTCAAACTTACACTTTTGAATAGGAGCGGATATATCGGAGTCGTGCTGCTGAGCCTCGGCAATTCGATCTAGAAGAGTAGGGTGAGCTTCCATGTTATATAATAGAATATGAGAGTTGGATGTGGAAGCATGATCACAAATATCACACATGAAAAGAGTCTCAAGAACTTTCCATTCTGCAATCATCATGGAAACAATAGCTGAATGCTTGCGACTCAAAGCATCAGCCACTTGATTCCCCTTGCCAGGGGTATAATGAATATCAAAATCACATGAAGCTAGAAATTCAAGCCAACGCTGTTGTCGCATGTTGAGCTCCTTCTGGGTGAACAGGTATTTGAGAGACTTGTGATCGGTGAAGAGAGTGAAGTGCTCTCCTAACAAATAATGATGCCACATCTTTAAAGCAAAGACAATGGCGACTAGCTCTAAATCATGGGTAGCATATCAAACCTCGTTCGAATGTAATTGCCTTGAAGCGTAGGCAACTACCCTATCCTTCTAGATAAGAGCAGCACCGAGGCCACTATGACTGGCATCAGTATAGACAATAAGATCCTGATTTCCTTTGGAAACCACAAGAACAGGAGCATTAGTGAGAAGCTCCTTCAATCTTTGAAAGGAAGCCTCACACTTATTAGACCAAGTATAGCGAACTCCTTTCTTCGTAAGGCTAGTCAATGGAAGCATAATACAAGAAAAGTCTTTGATGAAGCGGCGATAATAACCCGCCAAGCCTAGAAAGCTACGAACCTCATGAACATTCTCAGGCCTTCTCCAATTTCTGATGGCTTCAATCTTAGAAGGATCGATCGAAATACCTTCGGAAGAAACAACGTGGCCCAAGAACTTAACTTGCTTTTCCCAAAAATGACACTTAGAAATTTTTACTTTGAGTCGATGTTGTCGAAGAGTACTCAAAACAATACTAAGATGTCGAGCATGGTCCGCTTCAAACTTAGAATATACAAGAATGTTGTCGATGAATACAAGAACGAACTTATCGAGGTATTCTTGGAATACTCAATTCATAAGGTCGGTGAAATAAGCAGGGGTGTTCATTAAACCGAACGGCATGACGAGCCACTCATATGAACCATAGCGAGTGCGAAAAGCTGTAAGTGAAATGCTATCTTTCGCAACTCGGAGCTGATGAAATCCTGTGGCAAGGTCAAGCTATGAGAGGACCTTAGCGCCCCTTAACTGATCGAACATATCGTCGATCCTAAGTAATGGATAGCGGTTCTTGATGGTTAACTCATTAAGCTTGCGATAATCGACACATATCCTAAGAGTCCCATTGGACTTCCTCACAAATACCACTGCGGCTCCCCATGGTGAAGAACTAGATCGAATAAAATGCTTGGCTTCAAGCTCTAGAAGTTACTTCTTGAGTTCCTCATTCTCTTTGGTAGACATCCTCGTGGTAGGACGACTAACAGGCTGTGTGTGTAACGACCCGTATTTTTACGGATCGAAACATTGTTAAACTATATGCTTTAAGTCGTTGATGTTGTTAAGTCGTTTAAAGTTTGAGTCGACCATAGCTTAAGTCGTATGGAAGCTAGCTCGTGTGGTGCTTAAGTCATGAGAGAGCTTAAGTCGTGACCGACTTAGTGCTTAGGTCGTGTGGAAGTTAGCCCGTGTGAGCGACTTAAGGTGGTAGGCGAGTTAGTGGGTTGGACCGACTCATAGGGTGACCGACCTAAGAAGGCTATGGCATAACAGGGTTAGCGGGTTAACGAGTTAAGACAGTGGACGGGTTAAGGATGTAACGACTTAAGGGTTAGTGGCTTAGGTCGTGAGTCTCTGTGTGTTGGGATGAGTCGTATGACCGACTTAAGGAAGTTAGCCAACCTAAGTTAGTTGCCGACCTAAGAGAGTTACGACTTAAGTATTGAACGAGTTAAGGTTAGGTCGTAAGCCGTTGAGTCGTAACTCGTGAAGTTGTTAAGTCGTTCCCTGATAAGTCGTAGGTCGCGAGGGTTGTTAAGTCGCGTGAGTACTTAACCCAGTTAGGTCATAGACCGTTAGGTTGTGTAAGTCTTTAGGTCGCATAGGTATTAAGTCGACATATATGTTAACCCAGTTAGGTCGTAGGCCGTTGAGTCGCGCCTGTGTTGAGTCGTGTGTGTGTTGAACCGTATGTCGTTGAGTCGTTAGGGGCTTGAGTCGTGGACGACTCATGGGTTAGGTCGTGGGCGACTTAAAGGGGGACGACTCAGGGGGGTTTCAGCCTATAAATAGAGGGGTTTGGCTCACTTTTTGGTACCGGATTTTGAAGCGACGAAGTGCTGCCATTTTGAGAGTTCGGCTACAACACTTCTTCACTTCTTTTCTCCACTCTAATCTAGTGCTTCCTTCCATCTAAATTGAAGATCAAATCGAAGATCCAAGAGCCAAAGTTGAAGATCTTCATCCAACAAAGAGAGATTTCATCGTTTGAAGCGAGATTTTGCCGGATCAAGCTTGTTTCCTTGCTATCCAGATCTGGAGTTGGTTGTTTTTGAGGTGTTTAGGTGATTCGGTGAGTGGTAGTTATCTCTCACACGGACCCAAGGGAGTATATTGGATTGGTGGCTTGTTTATGTGTTAAAGATAGTGATTTCTTGCAATTTCCTTAAGTCTGCATGTAGATCTATCACCTATGAAGTTTTGATATCTATTTTACTACATGTTCACTTATGCAAGTTCATTCATCAAGTTATAGAGACATTTGCCAATGATTCATACTTGTTAGATTTGGACACTTTAATTACCAAATTGCCATTATTGTTGTAATTGCTTATTAGATCTTGTTGAATGATTGATTACTTGGATTGATGTTTGATTTGATTGATTAGTTGATCGATAACTTGATTTGGACAAGTTGGTCGAAGATGATTCAAAAGCTAAGTGGAAAGGCTCTTGAATGGTGAAAGCTGCTTGTGGCATATGAAGCGGATGTGGAAGCTCATATGGATAGATTTGATGGTGATGGACTTTGCCATGATGCGATGAGGCAAACCACGATGTGAGATGGGACTTTGCTATGATGCGTTGAAGCAAAGCATGATGTGTGAAAGCCTTGGTTTAATCCAGACGGGATCATCCCAAGCATGTTGATAACTCGGTGATGCGGTCCGGGTTGGTTGATAATGGTGGGCTCGAGAGGCGCTTGGGCCAGTGTGAGAATAGTCGTCGAGGAGGATGACTAGGAGGCTTGGATCTTATCGTTATTGAAGGTTCTAGCATGCTCAAAGCAAGAGTACGTTGGAACGGGTCACGATGACGTTCCAGACACGGGTCATGATGACGTGTTAGTACTCTGGGCAGATGCGATAGTCCTAGGCACGGGTCATGATGACGTGCGGAGTTATGTCTAGAACCGGGGTTGCCATTAGCCCTTGACGGGCGGCTGAAAGAAGGTGTCGGTCATTCAATTAACGGTGAAATCGAGGCAATGATAACAGTGATAGCCAGAGTCATGGATGTTTGGTTGTATCGTCATTCGGACTCAAGAGCGGTGTTTTCTGGGTGCTTATCTGATCTTGGTTTAGGCCTTGGGGGTTTGTACTTGGAAAACATCGACCTTGACTCGAGTGATAATTACTTTACTTAAATTGTCTGCTTTGCTATGCTTGTTTATGCTTAGTGGGTCTGGGGGCTATCACTGTAGAATGAGGTGGAGTGGGATGGTTGAGTTCCTATTCCTTTTATCCTTTATGCTCTTTTGGTATGTTTGATAGTTAATTACTGCTCACTAAGACTGTTGTCTGACTCAAGGTTTTATGTTCAACTCTTATTACCTTGGGCTGTTCATCCATGTTGGGATGGGCAGACTAGGTAGCAGGTGACAGGTGCTGTTCTTGGCTACCAACGCTGTTGATGACGAAGACGAGCTGGAGGCTTTTGCATATTGTTTTGTTACTATATGTACTAGATGTTTCGCTGTTCGTTTGATACTCTGAGTGCTATGTAGTGAGGCGTGATGTATTGACTATTCAGATGATTGTATAAAACTATTATGAGTTTATATGATGAGACTTCTGTTCTATAGAGCTTCACTATGTATACTTTCTATTGTATTTTATCCATGCGCTGTTAGTAATACGATAGAGTTTCTGTTTTATCTTTCCTTGACTATCGTCCATGGCTACCTGGCACGCCTTTCAGCGCACCATTCTCTTGTTTTAGTGCGGGAGTCATGGGCGGTCGTCACATTTGGTATCAGAGCTTTGGATAATTGATTTTAGCCAACGCTCGCTGACGTAACTACGTATGAGAGACGTAATTGTATTTTGATGGATGATTACTATATATAATATAGTAGTTTAGAAGGATTTGAACTCCTTATATAGTTGTTTCTCAAGGTGTTCTAAATCATTCCTTTTTGTAGATATTAAGGATGAGTCGAAGTGAGAGACAAGCTGCTAGGGAAAGCCGTGCTGCTGGGGGAGCTACTGACTATGCTGCAATGTTCGAAGCTATGATGACTTCGATCATGAGAAGGATACCAACTTCAGGACCGTCAGTAGATGTTGGAGTTCAAGTTCAAGCTCCAAGACCAGTGGATTTTGCTAAGTTGTGTAAAGACTATACTGCTCTTGGAGGGAAGGTTTTCTTAGGGATAGAATCAACCATTGAGGTGCAGAGATGGATTGATGCTTGTAGAAGGATCTTTGGTGATTTGGGAATTGAGGATGCAACTAAGAGAAAGCTTGCATCAAGACAGCTTCAAGGAAGAGCTTCGGACTGGTGGAATTCTATCACCATTGATACTCCAGAGGAAGAGATTACTTGGGAGCAATTCCAAGTTAGATTTGAAGCTAAGTTCATTTCTACGGCTCAGAAATCTGTTTTGTTTAAGAAGTTTATGGAGCTCAAGCAAGGTGGGAGACCAGTTCTTGAGTATGTTTCTGAGTTTGAAGCTTTGTCCAAGTATGCTCGGTCGTATATTGAATCTCCCTATCAGAAGAATGAGAAGTTTGTAACAGGCTTGGACAGTTACCTTGGGAGACAGTTGGTGGATCATCTGGACGATCCATTTGAGAAGCTTGTGGAGAAAGCTCTCAGGCACGAGAGTTTGTTTCCTAAGGAAGGGTCTGTTGTTGCTGTGACCAAGGAAGAGTCCAAACCACAACAGGGTGGAAACAAGAAGAGGAAGCAGTAGCATCAGAAGGGTAAGGATGGCCAGAAGAAGCAAAAGGGTGAAGTGACCTGCTACAATTGTCGGCAGAAGGGCCATTTCTCTAGGGATTGCAAGAATCCAAAGGTGCAGTTGAAGTGCCACAACTGTGACAAGCTGGGACATATCAAGAAGGATTGTCCAGAACCGAGGAAAGATAAGCAGATTGTGCAAGCTTATGCTTTGGGAGCTGTTCCATCGTCTTCGAAAGCTCCTACTGTTGATGGGAAAGGGAAGAGTGTGGTGGTTCAAGGTACTCTTTCCATTTGTGGTGTTCCAGTTAGAGTGTTGTTTGATACTGGGACATCGCATTCGTTTGTTTGTGATGATCTGGTAGGCCGGTTGGGTTTGGAACCGAAAATTGTTGATAGACCATTGGTTGTGACTAATCCAGTTGGGGGTTCGTCTTGTTTGTATATGGTATGCCGTGGTCTAGTTGTATCGAGTCATGATTGCTCTTTTGTTTGTGATTGTTTTGTTCTGAACTTTGCGGGGTTCGGAATTATTTTGGGTATGGACTGGCTTAGGAAGTATGCGGCAAAGGTTGATTGTGAGAAACTGGAGGTGACAGTCGGGAATGTGGAAGGGTGAAAGGTTGTGATACGATGTAAGCATGAAGAAGGCGTCTTCATGGGCTTCATGTATTCGCTGGTTGTTCCACGGGATGGACTGTCATCGATGCCTGTTGTGAATGGATTTGAGGACATCTTTGACGAGGTCAAAGGGTTACCGCCGCATAGGGAGATCGAGTTTCGTATCGATCTAGTTGAGGGAGCCAGACCTGTGGTGATGCCTCTTAGACGGATGGCGCCTAGAGAGCAACAAGAGCTAAAGGTGCATGCTGATGACCTTTTTAGGAAAGGATTCATTCGGCGTAGTGTGTCCGAATGGGGTGCACCAGTTGTGTTTGCAACCAAAGCGGATGGATCGTTGAGGTTGTGTGTGGATTATCATGAGCTGAATAAGGTGACTAAGAAGAACAAGTATCCATTGCCGAGAATAGATGACTTGTTTGATCAGCTTCATGAAGCTAAGGTGTTTTCTCAGATGGATTTGGCAACGGGATTTCACCAGTTGAGGGTGGCTATGGATAGTGTGCCGAAGACTGCTTTTAGGACACCATCCGGTTTTTATGAGTGGCTGGTAATGCCGTTTGGATTGACTAACGCACCAGCATATTTTGTGGATCTTATGAATAGAGTGTTCAAAGATCAGTTGAACAAGTTTGTACTTGTGTTCGTGGATGATATTCTGATTTATTCCAGAACTGAGGAAGAGCACAAGACACACTTGCGTATTGTTTTGGAAATCTTACGGAAACATCAGCTAAAGGCTAAGTTTTCGAAGTGTCACTTCTGGAAGAGTGAAGTGAGGTTCTTAGTCCATGTTATCTCTGGAAATGGAATAGCGGTTGATCCCGCTAAGGTGGCAGCGATCCAGGATTGGATTAGACCTAAGAATGCATCTGATGTGAGAAGTTTTCTTGGATTGGCAGGATATTATCGTCGGTTTATCAAAGACTTTTCCAAGATAGCTGCACCGTTGACAGGATTGACGAAAAAGAACCAAGTGTTCAGATGGGATGCTAAGTGTGAGCAAGCTTTCGTAATCCTGAAAGAGCGACTGACAAGTGCTCCTATTTTGACTATTCCGAGTGGGAATGATGAGATGGTGATTTACACCGATGCATGTGGTACTGGACTTGGAGCAGTGCTAATGCAAAAGGATAAAGTTGTTGCATATGCAAGTCGACAACTGAAGCCGCATGAAAGGAATTACCCGACTCATGATTTGGAGTTAGCGGCGATTGTTTTTGCTCTGAAGATGTGGAGACATTATCTATTGGGAGTTCGATTCGAGTTGTTTACGGATCATAAGTCGTTGAAGTATCTGTTCTCCTAAAAGGATTTGAATCTTCGGCAGCATAGGTGGCTAGAGTTTTTGGCATCATATGATTTTGATATAGCCTATACTCCAGGAAAAGGTAACGCAGTGGCAGATGCGTTAAGTCGAAGACATGTAGGATTGGGAGCCATGTTTTCGGAATGGAAGAGTCTCGAGTATTTGGCTGGATTTGACTTCAGGCCTAGATGTGAATTGGAACCTGAGATGTTGGCAAACTTATCAATAAGACCTACTCTTGTGGAAAGGATTGGCGAGAGCCAAAAACGAGATGATAAGCTTGTCAAGATTATCCATGATTTGGAATCTGGATTGAACCCAGAAAAGGATAAAGGATTCGAGGTCGATCGAGAGGGTTGGCTTCGAAAACAAGGACGACTAGTTGTTCCCGATATAGATGGATTGAGAGATGAAGTTCTGAGGGAAAGTCATCACTCGAAGTTGACAGTTCATCCAGGTGGAAATAAGATGTATCGGGATATGAAGAGAACCTATTACTGGAAAGGTATGAAGAAGGATGTTGGAAATTTTATTTCCAAGTGTATGAACTGCCAGTTGGTAAAAGCCGAGCAGAAGAAGCCCAGTGGATTGCTTCAGCCATTAGAGGTTCCTACATGGAAGTGGTAGCAGATATCGATGGATTTTATCGATGGTCTACCTAGAACCAGGGCAGGAAATGAAGGGATTTGGGTCATTGTAGATCGTTTGACTAAGAGTGCAAGGTTCATTCCTGTTCGATCAACTAGGACTGCATCGAAGTTGGCTGAGCTTTATGTTAAGTGGATAGTTCGATTCCATGGTATTCCGAAGAGTATAGTGAGCGATCGAGACCCATTGTTCACTAGTGGATTTTGGAAGAGCTTCCAGGAAGTTTTGGGAACCGAGTTGTGTTTGAGTACAGCTTATCACCCCCAAACGGATGGTCAGACCGAGAGAGTCAACCGAGTTTTGGAAGATCTCCTCAGAGCATGTGTTTTGGACTTCGGAGGATCATGGGAAGATCATCTTCATTTGGTGGAATTTGCATATAACAACAGTTACCAGTCAAGTATTGGTATGGCACCGTATGAAGCATTGTATGGAAGACCGTGTAACTCTCCGACATGTTGGTTGGAAACTGGAGAAAAGTTGATACTTGGGCCAGAGATGATTCGACAGACTTCGGATTGTATAGAGATCATTCGGCGACGAATGAAGGCAGCCCAAGATCGTCAGAAAAGTTATGCCGATAAGCGTCGTAAGGATTTGTAATTCGACGTAGGTGATATGGTTTTTGTGAAGATTTCTCCACTGAAGAATGTTATTCGATTCGGGAAGAAAGGAAAGTTAACTTCGAGATTTGTTGGACCATTCCTGATCATCGAGCGAATTGGAAAGCTCGCTTATAGATTGGAGTTACCGGAAAAGATGGCGGGTGTGCACAATGTTTTTCATGTATCTTATCTACGGAAGTATGTGCATGACTCGGATACGGTGGTTTCTGCTGATAGCTGTGAAGATTTAGAGGTTGACCCAGTTGTTACGAGACCTCGTAGGCCACTTCGTGTTGTTGAAATCGACACGAAACAACTTAGGAGGAAGACGATTACATTGCTCAAGGTACAATGGAGTGATGATGTTGACGACTGTACGTGGGAGGAGGAAGAGAGGGTGAAGGCAGCTCATCCTGAACTCTTCGAGGTATGGCCCTAAGGTGTCGTGACATCTCACGAATTTGTAGCTTGTTCTAAGTCTTAGAATTCTGCATGCTAGGCTAGTAATTGGATGCATGGTTTGTTGATTGCTATGGATGGTAGGCATGTAGAATAACTTTGGTTGCTCTTGTTTGTTTGGAATTTCGGGGGCGAAATTCCTAAGGGGGAGAGAATGTAACGACCCATATTTTTACGGATCGAAACATTGTTAAACTACATGCTTTAAGTCGTTGATGTTATTAAGTCGTTTAAAGTTTGAGTCGACCATAGCTTAAGTCGTATGGAAGCTAGCTCGTGTGGTGCTTAAGTCGTGAGAGAGCTTAAGTCGTGATCGACTTAGTGCTTAGGTCGTGTGGAAGTTAGCCGGTGTGAGCGACTTAAGGTGGTAGGCGAGTTAGTGGGTTGGACCGACTCATAGGGTGACCGACCTAAGAAGGCTACGGCATAACAGGGTTAGCGAGCTAACGAGTTAAGACAGTGGACGGGTTAAGGATGTAACGACTTAAGGGTTAGTGGCTTAGGTCGTGAGTCTCTGTGTGTTGGGATGAGTCGTATGACCTACTTAAGGAAGTTAGCCAACCTAAGTTAGTTGCCGACCTAAGAGAGTTACGACTTAAGTATTGAACGAGTTAAGGTTAGGTCGTAATCCGTTGAGTCGTAACTCGTGAAATTGTTAAGTCGTTCCCTGATAAGTCATAGGTCGCGAGGGTTGTTAAGTCGCGTGAGTACTTAACCCAGTTAGGTCGTAGACCATTAGGTCGTGTAAGTCTTCAGGTCGCATAGGTATTAAGTCGACATATATGTTAACCCAGTTAGGTCGTAGGCCGTTGAGTCGCGCCTGTGTTGAGTCGTGTGTGTGTTGAACCGTATGTCGTTGAGTCGTTAGGGGCTTGAGTCGTGGACGACTCATGGGTTAGGTCGTGGGCGACTTAAAGGGGGACGACTCAGGGGGGTTTCAGCCTATAAATAGAGGGGTTTGGCTCACTTTTTGGTACCGGATTTTGAAGCGACGAAGTGCTGCCATTTTGAGAGTTCGACTACAACACTTCTTCACTTCTTTTCTCCACTCTAATCTAGTGCTTCCTTCCATCTAAATTGAAGATCAAATCGAAGATCCAAGAGCCAAAGTTGAAGATCTTCATCCAACAAAGAGAGATTTCATCGTTTGAAGCGAGATTTTGCCGGATCAAGCTTGTTTCCTTGCTATCCAGATCTGGAGTTGGTTGTTTTTGAGGTGTTTAGGTGATTCGGTGAGTGGTAGTTATCTCTCACACGGACCCAAGGGAGTATATTGGATTGGTGGCTTGTTTATGTGTTAAAGATAGTGATTTCTTGCAATTTCCTTAAGTCTGCATGTAGATCTATCACCTATGAAGTTTTGATATCTATTTTACTACATGTTCACTTATGCAAGTTCATTCATCAAGTTATAGAGACATTTGCCAATGATTCATACTTGTTAGATTTGGACACTTTAATTACCAAATTGCCATTATTGTTGTAATTGCTTATTAGATCTTGTTGAATGATTGATAACTTGGATTGATGTTTGATTTGATTGATTAGTTGATCGATAACTTGATTTGGACAAGTTGGTCGAAGATGATTCAAAAGCTAAGTGGAAAGGCTCTTGAATGGTGAAAGCTGCTTGTGGCATATGAAGCGGATGTGGAAGCTCATATGGATAGATTTGATGGTGATGGACTTTGCCATGATGCGATGAGGCAAACCACGACGTGAGATGGGACTTTGCTATGATGCGTTGAAGCAAAGCATGATGTGTGAAAGCCTTGGTTTAATCCAGACGGGATCATCCCAAGCATGTTGATAACTCGGTGATGCGGTCCGGGTTGGTTGATAATGGTGGGCTCGAGAGGCGCTTGGGCCAGTGTGAGAATAGTCGTCGAGGAGGATGACTAGGAGGCTTGGATCTTATCGTTATTGAAGGTTCTAGCATGCTCAAAGCAAGAGTACGTTGGAACGGGTCACGATGACGTTCCAGACACGGGTCATGATGACGTGTTAGTACTCTGGGCAGATGCGATAGTCCTAGACACGGGTCATGATGACGTGCGGAGTTATGTCTAGAACCGGGGTTGCCATTAGCCCTTGACGGGCGGCTGAAAGAAGGTGTTGGTCATTCAATTAACGGTGAAATCGAGGCAATGATAACAGTGATAGCCAGAGTCATGGATGTTTGGTTGTATCGTCATTCGGACTCAAGAGCGGTGTTTTCTGGGTGCTTATCTGATCTTGGTTTAGGCCTTGGGGGTTTGTACTTAGAAAACATCGACCTTGACTCGAGTGATAATTACTTTACTTAAATTGTCTGCTTTGCTATGCTTGTTTATGCTTAGTGGGTCTGGGGGCTATCACTGTAGAATGAGGTGGAGTGGGATGGTTGAGTTCCTATTCCTTTTATCCTTTATGCTCTTTTGGTATGTTTGATAGTTAATTACTGCTCACTAAGACTGTTGTCTGACTCAAGGTTTTATGTTCAACTCTTATTACCTTGGGCTGTTCATCCATGTTGGGATGGGCAGACTAGGTAGCAGGTGACAGGTGCTGTTCTTGGCTACCAACGCTGTTGATGACGAAGACGAGCTGGAGGCTTTTGCATATTGTTTTGTTACTATATGTACTAGATGTTCCGCTGTTCGTTTGATACTCTGAGTGCTATGTAGTGAGGCGTGATGTATTGACTATTCAGATGATTGTATAAAACTATTATGAGTTTATATGATGAGACTTCTGTTCTATAGAGCTTCACTATGTATACTTTCTATTGTATTTTATCCATGCGCTGTTAGTAATACGATAGAGTTTCTGTTTTATCTTTCCTTGACTATCGTCCATGGCTACCTGGCACGCCTTTCAGCGCACCATTCTCTTGTTTTAGTGCGGGAGTCATGGGCGGTCGTCACATTTGGTATCAGAGCTTTGGATAATTGATTTTAGCCAACGCTCGCTGACGTAACTACGTATGAGAGACGTAATTGTATTTTGATGGATGATTACTATATATAATATAGTAGTTTAGAAGGATTTGAACTCCTTATATAGTTGTTTCTCAAGGTGTTCTAAATCATTCCTTTTTGTAGATATTAAGGATGAGTCGAAGTGAGAGACAAGCTGCTAGGGAAAGCCGTGCTGCTGGGGGAGCTACTGACTATGCTGCAATTTTCGAAGCTATGATGACTTCGATCATGAGAAGGATACCAACTTCAGGACCGTCAGTAGATGTTGGAGTTCAAGTTCAAGCTCCAAGACCAGTGGATTTTGCTAAGTTGTGTAAAGACTATACTGCTCTTGGAGGGAAGGTTTTCTTAGGGATAGAATCAACCATTGAGGTGCAGAGATGGATTGATGCTTGTAGAAGGATCTTTGGTGATTTGGGAATTGAGGATGCAACTAAGAGAAAGCTTGCATCAAGACAGCTTCAAGGAAGAGCTTCGGACTGGTGGAATTCTATCACCATTGATACTCCAGAGGAAGAGATTACTTGGGAGCAATTCCAAGTTAGATTTGAAGCTAAGTTCATTTCTACGGCTCAGAAATCTGTTTTGTTTAAGAAGTTTATGGAGCTCAAGCAAGGTGGGAGACCAGTTCTTGAGTATGTTTCTGAGTTTGAAGCTTTGTCCAAGTATGCTCGGTCGTATATTGAATCTCCCCATCAGAAGAATGAGAAGTTTGTAACAGGCTTGGACAGTTACCTTGGGAGACAGTTGGTGGATCATCTGGACGATCCATTTGAGAAGCTTGTGGAGAAAGCTCTCAGGCACGAGAGTTTGTTTCCTAAGGAAGGGTCTGTTGTTGCTGTGACCAAGGAAGAGTCCAAACCACAACAGGGTGGAAACAAGAAGAGGAAGCAGTAGCATCAGAAGGGTAAGGATGGCCAGAAGAAGCAAAAGGGTGAAGTGACCTGCTACAATTGTCGGCAGAAGGGCCATTTCTCTAGGGATTGCAAGAATCCAAAGGTGCAGTTGAAGTGCCACAACTGTGACAAGCTGGGACATATCAAGAAGGATTGTCCAGAACCGAGGAAAGATAAGCAGATTGTGCAAGCTTATGCTTTGGGAGCTGTTCCATCGTCTTCGAAAGCTCCTACTGTTGATGGGAAAGGGAAGAGTGTGGTGGTTCAAGGTACTCTTTCCATTTGTGGTGTTCCAGTTAGAGTGTTGTTTGATACTGGGGCATCGCATTCGTTTGTTTGTGATGATCTGGTAGGCCGGTTGGGTTTGGAACCGGAAATTGTTGATAGACCATTGGTTGTGACTAATCCAGTTGGGGGTTCGTCTTGTTTGTATATGGTATGCCGTGGTCTAGTTGTATCGAGTCATGATTGCTCTTTTGTTTGTGATTGTTTTGTTCTGAACTTTGCGGGGTTCGGAATTATTTTGGGTATGGACTGGCTTAGGAAGTATGCGGCAAAGGTTGATTGTGAGAAACTGGAGGTGACAGTCGGGAATGTGGAAGGGTGAAAGGTTGTGATACGATGTAAGCATGAAGAAGGCGTCTTCATGGGCTTCATGTATTCGCTGGTTGTTCCACGGGATGGACTATCATCGATGCCTGTTGTGAATGGATTTGAGGACATCTTTGACGAGGTCAAAGGGTTACCGCCGCATAGGGAGATCGAGTTTCGTATCGATCTAGTTGAGGGAGCCAGACCTGTGGTGATGCCTCTTAGACGGATGGCGCCTAGAGAGCAACAAGAGCTAAAGGTGCATGCTGATGACCTTTTTAGGAAAGGATTCATTCGGCGTAGTGTGTCCGAATGGGGTGCACCAGTTGTGTTTGCAACCAAAGCGGATGGATCGTTGAGGTTGTGTGTGGATTATCATGAGCTGAATAAGGTGACTAAGAAGAACAAGTATCCATTGCCGAGAATAGATGACTTGTTTGATCAGCTTCATGAAGCTAAGGTGTTTTCTCAGATGGATTTGGCAACGGGATTTCACCAGTTGAGGGTGGCTATGGATAGTGTGCCGAAGACTGCTTTTAGGACACCATCCGGTTTTTATGAGTGGCTGGTAATGCCGTTTGGATTGACTAACGCACCAGCATATTTTGTGGATCTTATGAATAGAGTGTTCAGAGATCAGTTGAACAAGTTTGTACTTGTGTTCGTGGATGATATTCTGATTTATTCCAGAACTGAGGAAGAGCACAAGACACACTTGCGTATTGTTTTGGAAATCTTACGGAAACATCAGCTAAAGGCTAAGTTTTCGAAGTGTCACTTATGGAAGAGTGAAGTGAGGTTCTTAGGCCATGTTATCTCTGGAAATGGAATAGCGGTTGATCCCGCTAAGGTGGCAGCGATCCAGGATTGGATTAGACCTAAGAATGCATCTGATGTGAGAAGTTTTCTTGGATTGGCAGGATATTATCGTCGGTTTATCAAAGACTTTTCCAAGATAGCTGCACCGTTGACAGGATTGACGAAAAAGAACCAAGTGTTCAGATGGGATGCTAAGTGTGAGCAAGCTTTCGTAATCCTGAAAGAGCGACTGACAAGTGCTCCTATTTTGACTATTCCGAGTGGGAATGATGAGATGGTGATTTACACCGATGCATGTGGTACTGGACTTGGAGCAGTGCTAATGCAAAAGGATAAAGTTGTTGCATATGCAAGTCGACAACTGAAGCCGCATGAAAGGAATTACCCGACTCATGATTTGGAGTTAGCGGCGATTGTTTTTGCTCTGAAGATGTGGAGACATTATCTATTGGGAGTTCGATTCGAGTTGTTTACGGATCATAAGTCGTTGAAGTATCTGTTCTCCCAAAAGGATTTGAATCTTCGGCTGCATAGGTGGCTAGAGTTTTTGGCATCATATGATTTTGATATAGCCTATACTCCAGGAAAAGGTAACGCAGTGGCAGATGCGTTAAGTCGAAGACATGTAGGATTGGGAGCCATGTTTTCGGAATGGAAGAGTCTCGAGTATTTGGCTGGATTTGACTTCAGGCCTAGATGTGAATTGGAACCTGAGATGTTGGCAAACTTATCAATAAGACCTACTCTTGTGGAAAGGATTGGCGAGAGCCAAAAACGAGATGATAAGCTTGTCAAGATTATCCGTGATTTGGAATCTGGATTGAACCCAGAAAAGGATAAAGGATTCGAGGTCGATCGAGAGGGTTGGCTTCGAAAACAAGGACGACTAGTTGTTCCCGATATAGATGGATTGAGAGATGAAGTTCTGAGGGAAAGTCATCACTCGAAGTTGACAATTCATCCAGGTGGAAATAAGATGTATCGGGATATGAAGAGAACCTATTACTGGAAAGGTATGAAGAAGGATGTTGGAAATTTTATTTCCAAGCGTATGAACTGCCAGTTGGTAAAAGCCGAGCAGAAGAAGCCCAGTGGATTGCTTCAGCCATTAGAGGTTCCTACATGGAAGTGGTAGCAGATATCGATGGATTTTATCGATGGTCTACCTAGAACCAGGGCAGGAAATGAAGGGATTTGGGTCATTGTAGATCGTTTGACTAAGAGTGCAAGGTTCATTCCTGTTCGATCAACTAGGACTGCATCGAAGTTGGCTGAGCTTTATGTTAAGTGGATAGTTCGATTCCATGGTGTTCCGAAGAGTATAGTGAGCGATCGAGACCCATTGTTCACTAGTGGATTTTGGAAGAGCTTCCAGGAAGTTTTGGGAACCGAGTTGTGTTTGAGTACAGCTTATCACCCCCAAACGGATGGTCAGACCGAGAGAGTCAACCGAGTTTTGGAAGATCTCCTCAGAGCATGTGTTTTGGACTTCGGAGGATCATGGGAAGATCATCTTCATTTGGTGGAATTTGCATATAACAACAGTTACCAGTCAAGTATTGGTATGGCACCGTATGAAGCATTGTATGGAAGACCGTGTAACTCTCCGACATGTTGGTTGGAAACTGGAGAAAAGTTGATACTTGGGCCAGAGATGATTCGACAGACTTGGAGATCATTCGGCGACGAATGAAGGCAGCCCAAGATCGTCAGAAAAGTTATGCCGATAAGCGTCGTAAGGATTTGGAATTCGACGTAGGTGATATGGTTTTTGTGAAGATTTCTCCACTGAAGAATGTTATTCGATTCGGGAAGAAAGGAAAGTTAACTCCGAGATTTGTTGGACCATTCCTGATCATCGAGCGAATTGGAAAGCTCGCTTATAGATTGGAGTTACCGGAAAAGATGGCGGGTGTGCACAATGTTTTTCATGTATCTTATCTACGGAAGTATGTGCATGACTCGGATACGGTGGTTTCTGCTGATAGCTGTGAAGATTTAGAGGTTGACCCAGTTGTTACGAGACCTCGTAGGCCACTTCGTGTTGTTGAAATCGACACGAAACAACTTAGGAGGAAGACGATTACATTGCTCAAGGTACAATGGAGTGATGATGTTGACGACTGTACGTGGGAGGAGGAAGAGAGGGTGAAGGCAGCTCATCCTGAACTCTTCGAGGTATGGCCCTAAGGTGTCGTGACATCTCACGAATTTGTAGCTTGTTCTAAGTCTTAGAATTCTGCATGCTAGGCTAGTAATTGGATGCATGGTTTGTTGATTGCTATGGATGGTAGGCATGTAGAATAACTTTGGTTGCTCTTGTTTGTTTGGAATTTCGGGGGCGAAATTCCTAAGGGGGAGAGAATGTAACGACCCATATTTTTACGGATCGAAACATTGTTAAACTACATGCTTTAAGTCGTTGATGTTATTAAGTCGTTTAAAGTTTGAGTCGACCATAGCTTAAGTCGTATGGAAGCTAGCTCGTGTGGTGCTTAAGTCGTGAGAGAGCTTAAGTCGTGATCGACTTAGTGCTTAGGTCGTGTGGAAGTTAGCCCGTGTGAGCGACTTAAGGTGGTAGGCGAGTTAGTGGGTTGGACCGACTCATAGGGTGACCGACCTAAGAAGGCTACGACATAACAGGGTTAGCGAGCTAACGAGTTAAGACAGTGGACGGGTTAAGGATGTAACGACTTAAGGGTTAGTGGCTTAGGTCGTGAGTCTCTGTGTGTTGGGATGAGTCGTATGACCTACTTAAGGAAGTTAGCCAACCTAAGTTAGTTGCCGACCTAAGAGAGTTACGACTTAAGTATTGAACGAGTTAAGGTTAGGTCGTAATCCGTTGAGTCGTAACTCGTGAAATTGTTAAGTCGTTCCCTGATAAGTCGTAGGTCGCGAGGGTTGTTAAGTCGCGTGAGTACTTAACCCAGTTAGGTCGTAGACCATTAGGTCGTGTAAGTCTTTAGGTCGCATAGGTATTAAGTCGACATATATGTTAACCCAGTTAGGTCGTAGGCCGTTGAGTCGCGCCTGTGTTGAATCGTGTGTGTGTTGAACCGTATGTCGTTGAGTCGTTAGGGGCTTGAGTCATGGACGACTCATGGGTTAGGTCGTGGGCGACTTAAGGGGGGACGACTCAGGGGGGTTTCAGCCTATAAATAGAGGGGTTTGGCTCACTTTTTGGTACCGGATTTTGAAGCGACGAAGTGCTGCCATTTTGAGAGTTCGACTACAACACTTCTTCACTTCTTTTCTCCACTCTAATCTAGTGATTCCTTCCATCTAAATTGAAGATCAAATCGAAGATCCAAGAGCCAAAGTTGAAGATCTTCATCCAACAAAGAGAGATTTCATCGTTTGAAGCGAGATTTTGCCGGATCAAGCTTGTTTCCTTGCTGTCCAAATCTGGAGTTGGTTGTTTTTGAGGTGTTTAGGTGATTCGGTGAGTGGTAGTTATCTCTCACACGGACCCAAGGGAGTATATTGGATTGGTGGCTTGTTTATGTGTTAAAGATAGTGATTTCTTGCAATTTCCTTAAGTCTGCATGTAGATCTATCACCTATGAAGTTTTGATATCTATTTTACTACATGTTCACTTATGCAAGTTCATTCATCAAGTTATAGAGACATTTGCCTATGATTCATACTTGTTAGATTTGGACACTTTAATTACCAAATTGCCATTATTGTTGTAATTGCTTATTAGATCTTGTTGAATGATTGATTACTTGGATTGATGTTTGATTTGATTGATTAGTTGATCGATAACTTGATTTGGACAAGTTGGTCGAAGATGATTCAAAAGCTAAGTGGAAAGGCTCTTGAATGGTGAAAGCTGCTTGCGGCATATGAAGCGGATGTGGAAGCTCATATGGATAGATTTGATGGTGATGGACTTTGCCATGATGCGATGAGGCAAACCATGATGTGAGATGGGACTTTGCTATGATGCGTTGAAGCAAAGCATGATGTGTGAAAACCTTGGTTTAATCCAGACGGGATCATCCCAAGCATGTTGATAACTCGGTGATGCGGTCCAGGTTGGTTGATAATGGTGGGCTCGAGAGGCGCTTGGGCCAGTGTGAGAATAGTCGTCGAGGAGGATGACTAGGAGGCTTGGATCTTAACGTTATTGAAGGTTCTAGCATGCTCAAAGCAAGAGTACGTTGGAACGGGTCACGATGACGTTCCAGACACGGGTCATGATGACGTGTTAGTACTCTGGGCAGATGCGATAGTCCTAGGCACGGGTCATGATGACGTGCAGAGTTATGTCCAGAACCGGGGTTGCCATTAGCCCTTGACGGACGGCTGAAAGAAGGTGTCGGTCATTCAATTAACGGTGAAATCGAGGCAATGATAACAGTGATAGCCAGAGTCATGGATGTTTGGTTGTATCGTCATTCGGACTCAAGAGCGGTGTTTTCTGGGTGCTTATCTGATCTTGGTTTAGGCCTTGGGGGTTTGTACTTGGAAAACATCGACCTTGACTCGAGTGATAATTACTTTACTTAAATTGTCTGCTTTGCTATGCTTGTTTATGCTTAGTGGGTCTGGGGGCTATCACTGTAGAATGAGGTGGAGTGGGATGGTTGAGTTCCTATTCCTTTTATCCTTTATGCTCTTTTGGTATGTTTGATAGTTAATTACTGCTCACTAAGACTGTTGTCTGACTCAAGGTTTTATGTTCAACTCTTATTACCTTGGGCTGTTCATCCATGTTGGGATGGGCAGACTAGGTAGCAGGTGACAGGTGCTGTTCTTGGCTACCAACGCTGTTGATGACGAAGACGAGCTGGAGGCTTTTGCATATTGTTTTGTTACTATATGTACTAGATGTTCCGCTGTTCGTTTGATACTCTGAGTGCTATGTAGTGAGGCTTGATGTATTGACTATTCAGATGATTGTATAAAACTATTATGAGTTTATATGATGAGACTTCTGTTTTATAGAGCTTCACTATGTATACTTTCTATTGTATTTTATCCATGCGCTGTGAGTAATACGATAGAGTTTCTGTTTTATCTTTCCTTGACTATCGTCCATGGGCGGTCGTCACAGTGTGCCTAGAATAAGGTCGATGTGGAATTCGATAGCCCGCTTGGGTGGTAACCCCAAAACAGGCTCAAATAAGTCTGGAAAGTCACGAACAATAGGAATCGAAGACACATCATCATCATCATCATCTCGAGATCCAAAAGAGAATAGAGAAGCTTAGGAATCACCGTCGACTTCCCGAAGTATAAGAGACAACCGAGCATGAGAGTCGGGATGTCGAAGGTATAAGATTCTCTCTAAACATAAAATCCTAGCATCGTATGGAACTAGCCAGTTCATACCCAATATCATATCAAAACCAAGAAAAGGAACCACATGCAGATTAGCATGGAAAGAAAAGCCACAAATAAGAATCTCAACATCTTCACAAAGCATACTAAGGGTTACGGATCCTCCGATAGGATTCCCAATCCTTAGCGAAGTAATCAAGTAAGAAACATCCAACTGTAAAGTATCAACGAGTTCCTTTGATACAAATGAATGCGAAGCACCCTTATCGAAGAGAACTCTAATAGAACGATCATGGAACAATATATAACCCTCCAAAATAGTATGAGATATACCTCAAGATTGAGAGCCACTACCTGAAGCCTTTCCCACATTCAGATTACCAGAACGATCATCCTTCTTCTTCTTAAGGAAAGTAGAAATCATGTATCCCTCTTGCTTGCAATAGAGACACTTGCGAGGATGAGGACCCTCCCGAGCTAGATGGTCTCAAGAATCACAGTTGAAGCAAGCTAAGACCTTTGCTGAATAAGGTGTACCATGAGGATGAGAACTAGAATTGCCTTGCTTCTTCTTCTTCTTCTTAGGAGGAAAGGACTTGGATCTCTGGAAAGGGAATTTCTTCTCATGTGGGTTCTTTCGAACCTCGGCCTCATCGCTACTATCCTTTTCCTTTTTGATGGCTTCGAGGTGAAGCGCCGAACCCACAAGCTCCTCGAATGAGAGCTTAAGCTGAAGCATGAGAGATTTCTTCAAATACTTCTTAAGTCCAGATAGAACTTAAGATTCTTCTTATGTGGGGTGCTGATAAACTCAAGCCCATACTTAGATAGAGACTCGAAGGATGAAATATAATAAGAAACGAAGGATTTGCCCTGCTTCAAATCGAGTAAGCGATGAGCAAGAAATGCCTTCTAGGATTCTGGCACGAACTTGAGCTCAAAACGGTCTCTAAAATGTTGCCAAGTGAGGGTGGACTCATCCATCTCTGCTATAAGGAGTTCGTACCAGTCTAAAGCCCGTTCTTGTAGCATACTGGATGCCACAAGAACTCGATGATGATCAAATATCTCCATGTGAGTGAAGATGCGCTTACAAGTACGGAGCCAAGCCTAAACCTCAAGAACTGTCTCGGAGCCTTTGAATGGCATGCCTCCAAGGTGGGTGAAGTCGCTGCACATGCATGCAAATGAGAATTTGCATGGAGGAGAGGAGTGAGCTGGGGCAGGAGGCTGGGTGCTCCTAATAAGCTCGAGAATCTGGTCAGTCGACATATAAACTCCTTCGGGACGAGAACCACTGGACGGTCCTGCCTCCGAAGTGCGACCTCTTACTCTTCCAGACATAGCTGAAAGTTAAGATAGAATTATTCACAGGGGTAGATATTAGTAAATCAAATGCATTAAATAAGGAATACTATGGAATTTAAAATTAACATTGCTAGACATATTCCTTTCTGTCTACCCCCAAAGGAACTAAACGGTAAGGACAAAGTCGAGTTTGTTTACGATTGGGGATGATGTTTACACTTGTATTATGCTCGATGTATGGTAACCATGTATATTGTTCTGTGTTTATTACATTTTTGTTCTGAATCCAGCTTTAATACCAAGCTATAACGCCCCACCCTGAGATCCACATTAACAAAGAGAATTACATAGTAATTCTGTCTGCTAATGCGGAGAATAAGGCTGGTTAAGGGCGACCATCATAGTCTTGCATTAAATAAGAGCTAAGTACGTCGATATTTATACTCCTTTTTTTTCTTTTCATTTCGTCTCGAGTATTTGACATACTTAATTCCTATCTAATACACTACTATGGTGGCTACAGGATCGATTCAGAAACAAAACATAATAATTATATCAATTACAAGTCACAGAATAACAACACAGAAACGATACATATGAATACATAAATCAAATGTAATACAACATGCCACTAGTGGTATACAACCACAATATATACATACATTCTCCACAAAAGAATATATACATCAAAAGTTCCCAACAGAAAGACTACAACACAAAAACTATGCCATATCCTAAGTCGATGGTGAAGTCCATAAGGTAAAGCAAGCTAAGGGTCCAACTACCTAACCTGCAACTCGGTCTGACCCGAATAATAAATACACGGGTCAGGCTAGCTAGAACTTGATATTAGTATAAAATAAGAGGAATATAAGCGCACAAGGGAATTCATCCTTTAATTATAAAGGATGGGTACAAGTATAGTATAATCTCAATGCATGGCATATGTTCACCAAGGGTTGTCGCATGGATAGGTTTAATTCAACATAAGACACTCATACTTAATGGCATTCAACTCAAATGCAAGGAATCATATGAAAGTCATTAGAGAATTCCAATATGAATCTTATGGAACTCAAGATAAAGTTCAAATATCATAAAAACGAAATCACTATATATAACATCTCATGTAGCACTAGGCTATCGATGTAACAAAAATATCTCAAAATGGTGAAATAGTATAAAACTCAGAAAACTCAAAAACCTCGGATTGTCTAGATCCCTGATTGCAAAGCTGAAGTAATGCTGCACGTGCTAAACTCTTGTCCAGTGCTATTTATAATTTAGGTACCAAACTCGTGGACCCGAAGGTCATACTCATGGTGACCGATGTCGCATAACTCGTGGTGACCGAAGTCGCATAACTCGTGGTGACCGAAGTCACATAACTTAGATGACCCGAAGGTCTATAGCACTGGCATACTCGTGGATGTGTCACAAACTCTCGGAAAAGAACCCAAAAAGTGTTAGCGTGCGTTCCATACCACACGTTCGCACTAAACGGTTTACTAACCACTAGTTAACTCCACATCATGAAAATAAAATATAAAACCTCAAAATAAAATCTCAGAATGCTCATATATCTTGCCTCGTATCATCGGCAAGTGCAAATAAATCTCACGGTAGTTTCTCATAAACCATAATTCCCGCAAGGGGAAAATCTCATCTCAAGACTCGCCTCATCTCATCGGCGAGTAATACAACATTTATAAGCAGTTCTCATTGATTATTACTCCTATAATAGAAGATCTCAAACATCTCAACCAGTCAAATATTGGCTAAAACAAATTCTAAGATCAATAATCATTGTTGCTATCATTGTGATCTCAGGACAGCAACAATCAAATGCATTTTTAATCAACAAAGCTTCAAAATTTCAAAAACTTCAAAACATGAAACTTTTAGAACAAATTCTATGTTTCAAAAACATATAAGATTATTGAATTTGGATAAAAAATGAAAAAGTTATGCTTAAAATGGTTCAGATGTCTAAATTCAACACTGCTGTCATTTTGATCTCGGGATAGCAACAATAAAATGCAATTTTGATCAATATAACTTCAAATTTTCAAAAACCTAAAAACATTAAACTTTTAGAAAAAATTCTTAGCTTTCCGGAACATCTAAGATAATTGAATTGGATAAAAAATGAAAAAGTTATGCTTAAAACGGTTCAGATGTCTAAATTCAACACTGCTGTCATTTTGATCTCGAGATAACAACAATTAAAAGCAGTTTTGATCAACATAACTTCAAAATTACAAAACCCTCAAAACATGAAACTTTTATAAAAAATTCCTAGCTTTCCGGAACATCTAAGATTATTGAATTTGGATAAAAATGAAAAAGTTATGCTTAAAACGGCTCAGAGGTCTAAATTCAACACTGCTGTCATTTTGATCTCGGGATAGCAATAATAAAATGCAGTTTTGATCAAAATAACTTCAAATTTTAAAAAAACTCAAAAAAAAACCTTTAGAACAAACTTTTAGCTTTTCCAAACATCTAAGATTATTGAATTTGGATAAAAAATGAAAAAGTTATACATAAAACGGTTCAGATGTCTAAATTCAACACTGCTGTCATTTTGATCTTGGGATAGCAACAATAAAATACAGTTTTGGTCAACATAACTTCAAAATTTCAAAACCCTCAAAACATGAAACTTTTAGACCAAATTCTTAGCTTTCCGAAACATCGAATATTATTGAATTTGGATAAAAAATGAAAACGTTATGCTTAAAATGGTTCAGATGTCTAAATTCAACACTGCTGTCATTTTGATCTCGAGATAGCAACAATAAAATGCAGTTTTGATCAACATAACTTCAAAATTTCAAAAACCTCAAAACATGAAACTTTGAGAACAAATTCTTAGCTTTCCGTAACAACTAAGATTATTGAATTTGGATAGAAAATAAAAATGTTATGCTTGAAACTGTTCAGAGGTCTAAATTCAACACTATTGTCATTTTGATCTCGGGATAGCAACAATAAAACGTAGTTTTGATCAACATAACTTTAGAATTTCAAAAACCTCAAAACATGAAACTTTTAGAACAAATTCTTAGCTTTCTGGAACATTTAAGATTATTGAATTTGGATAAAAAAACGCAAAATTTATGGCAAAATTCGTTTTCAGCTAGCAAATCTGTGAGTTTGCACTCACCTTAAAGATTTAGCAGTGAATTTGGTTGCAAATTATGATCTTTGGTGATGAATTGAAGCCCTAAGCTCCTGAAATAGCTGAAACAAAACATGCACATCAAGAAAATTTGTTAAACACAATATCATCTCAAGCTCTAAGAATTTAAATGAAATTTCTTTAGATATTTGTTGTGATTACCTTTTCAATTCTTGATATAAGTGGATTTCTTCTTTAATTTGCAGCAAATTGGGTGAAATTGATTTTTAGTGTAGAGGAGCCATTGTTTTCTTCTGTTTTTAGGGAAAGTTGATTTGGGAAAGATGAGAAAATGAAAACTACGTACAGTACCAAGTTTCTCCAGCCAGAAGGTATTAGTGAGGCTAATGGATTAAGTTTTACCCAAGTAAGCCAATATGCAAAAATACTTAGAAAAAAAAACAAGGATATGAGCATCTTTCTCTTAATTAACACTATATTCATACTTTTTCCTTCATTTTAAAGTCATACAAAATGTATACATCCTATTGTTTTGAAATAAAATAGTTATTGTGACAAAATAAAATTTATTTTAACAATAAAAAGAAAATTTTAACAATAAAACCTCATTTTAACAATATTTAACAATTTATACAATTTTAGCATGAAAACACCATTTTTAAAGTATAACATGTTCAAAATTTATTTTCTTAGTCAAATAAAAACAATAAATTGTTAACATTGGCATTAATTTCCAATATTAATGCATTTACCGAAATAAAATTACAAATCGATTATTTTCAGTCCAATTTCTTAAAATAAAGTTTTTAAAACTTTATTTTCATCAATTTATATTTATTTCAACAATTTAATGTTGAAATTTATCTCTTGACTAATTTATTAACTCAAACTAACAAAATTCCAATATTTTCATCTTATTTAATCAAATCTCCTAGCAATCAAATTTCAAGTCCAATATTTATTCTCAAACACATTGTTTATTTAAAATAACAAATTTTTACCCAATTTATCTCCTCCATTTTATTTTATTCTCAATATTAAGCTATAATTATCATTATAATTTAATATTTCATGTAATAACCAATACCAGGGTTGTTGCATATTTTGTTTTTTTTTGTATTTTAATTTCTTTATGTTAATTATTATATTAATAAAAGTAGTTATATTGATAAAATCATAATTTTTTTCAGTACGAGATCTAATTCGAGTGAAATGAATCGCTTCAGGACCGTAGCAACGTCATCTTCAGCTTGGTAGTGAAGTGATGCTTATTTGAAACTGAAATTATTTTCAGTTTCAAATAAAAGGTGAGTGATTTTTTCGCTCACGTTTGACTATTATATTGCATGTTAGTAAAATTTGTATCGTGAAGTAATTTGAATTTATCGATGGTTGTTGGATAAATTTAAATTGATATCTGAATTTACTGATAGAATTTAAATTGATAGTTAAGATTTAATTAGAATTTAACTGCTAGTAAAATCCCCAAATTTATCGGTAATTGGTTGATTGTTGTGACTATTGACTGTTTGGATGATGGATGGAATTTGATTGATATTTTTGGATGTTTGGATGTTTATTTATGTTTGATATATCCTGTTATCATCCTGTATGTTGTTTACAGTGTGTAAAACTATAAATTGGATTAATTTGAATAAATTAAGAAATATGTTGAAATGATATATACCCATGACATTTATTTTGGATTGAAATCATATATATCCATCCCTGAATTAAAATTAAAATAATTGGTTCACATGTTCATAGGATAGAGAGTTATATATGGACACCTGTTTGGTTAAATTAAATGATTTTAAAATTTTGATTTTAAATTATTTAAATGATTTGGTTTTGAGAAGTAAAAATCGAATTTATGGAAATTGATTTATGTTCGAACTGGAGCTCGAAATGTTTAAATTTAAATTTGGTAAACGAAATTGTTTAAATAATCGAAGTTGAGATTTTTTTAGTTATAATCGAAATGTGACGTGAATTTCAGAAATTGATTTGTTTTAAGAGATTGGACTTTTATTCGTACTTTGAATATTACTAAGTAAAAGCGATATAGAACGATATTTCGAAATTGAGCTCAGAATTTAATTATATTTGAAGATTTGGATTTTTAAATTGGATATTGAAGGAAAATTTGATTTAAGTGTTTTGAATAGATATTTTGGAAATCGAACCTGGAATTGATATAAATCGAAATGGTTTAATTTGAAATTTGAATTTAAATTAATTTGCAATTGGAGTTGAAATTAATTTGGAATCGAAATTTAATTCGACTTGAAATCAGAATTGAATTGATTAAATCAAATGGAAATTGGAATTGATCTGAACTAGGAAATTTGGAATTGCATCGGTTTGACTTTGAAACTATTTTCAAATGAATTATTTTAGTATAAACGGTTCAAAAATCTATATTCTTTAAATATTTAAATTATTTTGATTTCCCAAATTTTTTTGTAAACCATATTTAATACTCAAATTATTTTATATTAAACTATTTTAACTATTTAACTATTTTTTAAAATTCAAACTGGTTAAATGAGTGGAATATCTATATTTAAATCTTGGATTTAAATACAAATTGGGTTAAAGTGAAGTTATAACCTAAATTGTAACTCGAATCAAATTTCGAAGTGAAATCGATATATCGAACTAAATTGACATTTTGAAGTAAAATATGATTTTTGAAGCGAACATGGTAAATTTCGAAACGGATCTGAATTTGAAGTGAATAGGATATTTTGATATCAAGTTTGAACTGTTTTCGAAATGTAAAAGAACCATTCGGTTTGTAGAACGACGTTTGGTTGTTAAAAAGACCGGGGCCTCTTATTGGCGTACTTTCTGTCAACATTGGAACCACTTTAACAACTATGTACGTAGTGGATGATATCCAGAATTTAGTGGTTGAATTGGCGACCTTTAGTGGAATGAAGTAAGAGAATGATGATTGATAGCTTTGACACTCGTGCCACAGTTAAAAATGACTAAAATAGGAGCATATGTCTGGCCAATGAGGTTAGGTACCTCTAGTGACGTTGATCCCTCGTATTACTATTATGATTTCCTATTCGATGGGTGCACTTTTTCTTCCGTTGGATTAATTGTCGCGGTCGGTCACAGATGGGTTTTGACCAGCCAAAAGGTAACTGGTAGAATCCTACCTTGGACACTGCCTTACGTGCCATGTCATATTTGTCCATATACGAGCTCATTACGACTTTGGTTTAAAAACTGTAAAAATGTGTTAAGGTGGATCAATGTAAAGCCTTAACGCTATTTTGACATTTATTTTACTAATAGACATTATTATTATAGCATATACTATTATGTATAAATAGTTTAACGGATCCTTAGGAGATGAAAAAACTCGTAACATCTCTTAAGTTATTGCACTCATATTTGTGATATTGATTTGATTTACATATGAGTATTTTAGTCCTAACTCGAGTGTTTTGTCTTTTCATTACGCTCGGGTCAGTCCTAAGTTTTTCAGCGTATTGATGACTATTCTCTGGAGAATGAAGACGGAGTTTTGGTATATTACTATTATTATCATCCTCTACATCATGCTATTCTGCTGTATTGATTATTTATCCCTGAAGCATATATATAATCTGATAAATGTGTATAGATTAAAATCATATGTATAGTAAGCGGCTTTATGAATCATTTATTTGATTATTATATTTTATCGTTTCCACTGTGAGATTCTATGTTTTATTTTCTTCTTCTCTTCTTATTTTTCTTATTTAACCACACCGATTATCTTCATTCTGGATTGTTTAAGTCGGACATGTGTGGATTATTGTCGATTTAAACCTTTCGAAATGTAGGTCGTCACAGCGTGAGTGGGTTGAATCACTCACCTTTGATTTATCGTCGATTTAAAATCCAAATAAAATCCAAAAATCCAACTGTAACGACTCGTAAATTTTAAAGGTTTTTTTTACATATTTAATTGAATTTTGGTGAAATTTGAAGTCATAATATTTTGAAATAAAAATTTAATATTTGAAATATGTCTATTAAAATATAGCAAATGGTAAATTTTCATCTAAAAATATGGAAGTTTATTTTCTTGTGTAATTTTATTTAAATTCAAATCAGTTAATATTTGATGGTAATAAAGTATTTTCCAAACCTGAACATTTTTATACAATAAATTTGTAAATCATCTTCTGAGTGAGACGTCATATTTCGTTTCGTTAGCTCTGTTTATCTTATTTTCTGCCTTTTTTGCAGCATTTTCTGTAGCGGAAATTCGAATTTTTATAATTCGATCGTATCACTGGTATTTGTGTACCGTTCTGTTCACCTCATTGTGCTCATCGACATAATATATTTATTTCTGCGTTTTGCGGTCTGATACGAGAAACGATAAAGCGGTCCGTTGTAACGGTACCAAATTTGTGACCTTTTATTTCCTTTCCTCTTTCAAACTCCAACCGTGGAATCCACGCAACCATCAATTGCTTTAATTATCTGCGTCAATCAAGAGTCCTTCTGTTATTTTTCATTCATTATGTATATATTATATGCCTTTCCATTTTTTATCCTCTGCTCATCTTTGGAAAAAAAAGTAAGTTCAATTTCACCTGTAGCATTTCTTCTCCTCCATATATTTTTCTTTTATCATTCTGCCATGTTTTCCCACATTCAACTCGAAGCTAGCCCACTTAGACCCTCCAACAATCGAACACGACAACCATCTCCACCCTCTACACTATCCGTTTGTCTACCTCTTGCCTTCTAAAGCCCCACCATCGTTTTCGGCCTCTTTTCACCCTGTTGCCACCACAACTCCAAGCCTCTTCGCGCAAACCCTTCGCCGCACTATTCCTCCTCAGGCGCCAAGCTAAAGTCAGCCAGTAGCCTCGCCCACCCGTGCTCTTTGCGCCTGCCTCATTTGCCACCACCACCTGAAACCCCACCAGCTCACCGAGACTCGGCCTCCACCTTCGGCCTTCATCTTCCCTTCTTCCTTTTGCCAGTCATCTCTTGTCCCTGTAGTTAAGGTATATATGCATTCGTGTGTTTGTTATAATACAAGTATATATATATATATATATATATATTTATATATTAGTTAAATTATATTTTGTAAAGTTTGAAATCGGCATGTATATAGGTAAAATTTGTATACGACATATAGATGATTTTGTTTTGCTGAAAGAATATGGCAGAATGTTGTTTATATATATATATATGAACCAGTTTTGTTTACTAGGTACTTTCCTATAATATATTTACGATAATATATAATTTGGATTTTTGTTAGTTTATATATATAAACTATGGTCCATACTGTTATATATATAGTCTGAGTACTTTTTTTGGTTTGTTTGATATGTTCATCTTTTTGGTTTTGATTTATGATCTGCATATATATGTTTTAGTCTGCATTGTATATTTGTTTGTTAACTATTAATTTAAATTGTATGCATATGGCTCTTTTAATTTTGAAATATATATAGATTTAAATTATAAGTTTATAAGTTGTTGTTTATGTTGTGTGTGTATATACACACACAAAGTGATATGTTGTATATCTATATTAGTATTTAATTCTAAATGTATTGTGTGTGTGTATATATATATATTGTATAAAGTTTTAACCAGTTCAACCATATATATAATATGCTAGTTATGTATGTTATTTTCGAAAGTTTTATGTAGATGCCAGTTTACATATATAAGTTAAGTAAGATACATTATACGTTATGTTTGTATTTTTAAAATGAAGTTGGTTGTAATAATACATATTTTGTTAAAGATATGATATACCTTTAAATTTTGTTATTACATAAATTTGTTTTGTGATAATTTTAACAAGTATAGATATAAAAATATATATTCATATCTTATATGTACAAACTGCTATGCGTCAGTTCCCTTCCTTCTTTTGTGTATAAAGCAAATGTGTTAAAAGCTATTGCGTGTATTTTAAGTAATACTATAAAGTTATTTTGTGTATGCTGTTTATGTAGAAAAAGTATATATATAAATATTTTACATTTTAAAAGTATTGATATTTATTACAGATCTTGTTATAAGATAATGTATATAAAGTATGTATTATATGTTGATCTATGATTATATAGTATATATATATGTTCTGAGTTATATTTTATAAGTTATATAAATATATATGTTAAATTGATAAGTTCTAATGTACAGATACAAAATTTACTTTATATATATATATATGCTTGACTTTATATTTGAGTTTCAGTATAAAGAACGATTTTTGAAACACATGTATATATATTCTATCAATATGTGTTTGAAATTAGAACATTAATTTGTATATATATAAAATTTTATATCTATATAAATTCACTTATACCATTTATCATCATCAATCTAGTTCTGATTTGATTCCGCCAATTCCTATTTTTCAGCTTTGTTCGTCAAATTTGTGCCAATCTTGCTTTGCTTTGGAATTTATAGCTTTTTTTGTTGTCAAACTCTCTAGCCTCGAAAGGTGAGCAATCACTCACGATTAACGTTCTTATATTTATTAAATTTCAACTGAAACGACAAATGAAATATGCTGCTGTAATTATTTAAATTGTTAAATATGATATGCATTTATATGAAATTATTCACCTATGGGATATGACACCATATCCTGTTGTTTATATTATATTGTTATTGACGATTTATGCCTGTTATTATTTTCATCATATATCTATTATCACTCGGCAAGTTCTCTGTTAGTATAGAATTCCCTATGGGTTGAAATGATACATACCCGAATGATCCGTAGAATAAGGGAAAAGTGTTATGAGTTGAAATGATAAACCAAGCGATTTTCGTTTGAATTAACTTTGGGATTACGGATTGAAATGATATATACTCGTATATAATTAAATTACCGATTGAAATGATAAATATTCGTATCACATGAGATAGAAAATTATATACTGACACCGTTGGTCTATATATAAATATTTTGAAATTAATTTCCAGGGTTTTGGAAAGAAAAATATGGTTTTAATAAATATTGATTCTTGAAATATTATATATAAATTTTATTTTATATATAGATTTAATAATAATATTTAATTTAATTAAGATTGATTTAATTAATATATAATATGTTTAAGTATTTATTTAAATTTATATTTCAAAAATAGATTTTTATAATGATTTTATAAGTTAAGGTTAGGAAGATAAATTTGAAATTTATTTGAAATTGTATTTAATTAAGAATTTTATTTTATTAAATCGATTTGAAACTATTGAATTTGAAATTTAAAGATATGATTTTATCACTTGATTTTGATTTAAGTAATTTAATGAATATTTCACGTTTAAATAAACTAAAGGAAATATTTGGTAAAATGTAATTTAATGTTATTTAAATAATATTGAATTTATTAAGTAAATATTTCAAGACTAAATAATAATGAAGTTAAATCAAGATCTATATGAAACTGTTAAATTTAGTTTTGAAAATTTTGAATATTTAAAGCTTTGAAATATATTGAAATTTAAATGGTCTATTTTGTAGTTCAAATCTGTATTTGAAATCGATATAATTTGAATTTGTTTATTTAGAAACCGAACTGAATTAAAATTGATAAATTGAGATTGAATTAAATTCGAATTTGGAATTCGAGTTGATTTGAATCAATTTGTGAAATTTGAGGAAATTAAAAATACTGTACTTTATAAATTATTTAATATATATACACTATTTTAATATAAACTATTTTATTTTATAAACTATTTTATTTTATATACTATTATTAAACTGTTTAAGTGGTGGAAGTTATGATTTCAAAGTTATGGTTTTCCAAAGAATTATGATTTCAAAGTGGTTTTGGCTTTCGAAAGTGTTTTAACTTTGAAAGTGCTATTATTTGGAAATAGATATATTTGAAATGGAAATGATATTTTAGTTTTGAAGTATAAATTATTTTGAAATGACCACGGTGTTATAACGACGTTTGGTTGTTAATAGCGTATATTTCTACATAGTAGATAGTTCCATGGATTCTTAGAGGATGGTTATCCCAAACATCCTTTGAGCGACTTGTATTTCAGTTGATATTTCACTTGAGTTGGATTTATTGATATAAGAATGTTAATCCTGACTCGACTATTTGTGTTTTACTTTACGCTCGGGTCAGACTGAGCGATACAACATTTGAGACTCGCCTTTGGAGTTTGGAGCTTCGCTTGGAGATCCAACTATCGATTTAGCTTTCATCTTTTCCAGTTGATTTGTTCATAGATGTCATCAGTATGTATTTGACATATTCTGTTGTATTTTATTTGAAACTCTGTTGTTTATATAGTAGCTTCATGAGCTACTATTTATCTATTTCGCTGCATTATTATTATATTACTCTGTGTCTGTGATTCTGTGATTGATTTATTTACTGTATATGTTGAGTTTTGCCAAAAAAATTATTTACAATCTATTATTTCGAGCAATTCAAGTCCGGAATAAGCGGTTTATTGTCAATTTGAACGGTTCGAAATATCAGGTCGTTACAATTGGTATCAGAGCTCTTGTTTTTGGCAAAACTTAGCATATGTAGTAGATTTAATTATAGAATTACTTTCTTTAGTGCTTGAATCTCTTCCTCTTTGATTCGGTTTCCTTTGAATTTTAGAACTCTCCTACTTGTTTTGAAATCTATTCTTGTCTTCCCCTATTTGTATTCTTTTGATTTTGGAGCATCCCATAAATCCACTTTGAATGATCTCCATAAAAATCGACGATCTCGCCAATCTTTGAATGAATTATAAATGGGTGAAACTCCTTTACAATTGGCATTGATTCATTGGAGATTTCTATACGCTTGGTTTAGATGCTGCTATCTCTTGCTATGCCGAATTCTATCTCTGGCGACCGAATGATGATTTGTCTTAGAATTCCGCATTGATCATATTCCTTAAGTCACGTTTGACCCGGTTAAGGTCGCCCACGATTTATATAAGTATATCCATCTTCTATTTTGTAATTTAATTATCCCAACTTCGTTCGAGCCTATCTTCGAATCAGAATTCTATTTGATTAGAGTTCTCTAATTTGAATCTATATCCTTGTTTTGAAATACATTCTTGAATCGTCCTTTGAAAAATCGTGTTTGTTTGTATTTTAGAATTTTTTTATATATCGAAATTATTATTTTGATAAGTATGATTATATTCTATATATAAAAGTGAAAATGTTTTCGATAAGGATTATATACCTTTTAAAAACGAGAATTTGAAGTTTCGAAAGGATTTGAAATTTTGAAAATTTTATAAGAAATTGTTTTGTATAAAAATGATTTATAACTGAAGGGTTTTAAATTTGGAATTTGAGGAATTGAACTCCGGTATTTTGAAATTGGTTTTAAGATTTTGAAAATATATAATAATACGATTTGAAATTATTTTTCGAATAAGAAACATTTCAAATGACTTCAAATGAGTTCCAATGATTTTGAAGAAATTCCAAAGAAGTTTTCAAGAAAATAGAAGTCTAGAACTCACTTATGTCGCTGGAGAATAATTTTGATGGTGAGTACACGTATCATCGACATTTATTTTCGAGTTTCAGAGTGGGGGAGAGGCCACTTTAGTAGCTTTGCTATGGGATTGATTTTGTGAAACCAATTTTGATTTCAAATTTCGAAGTATGATTTGATATTTGGAAAGATATATGTATATATATTGGAAACTATTTTAAGTGAGCCCGGTGTTCAGTCCTCAAGTTTCAGATTTGATTTGGTACTATCTGTTGAAATTAATTTACTGATTGGTTGCTTATTTCCAACTCTTTGATTGGAAATTTGATTTCTCTGACTATTTTGAATGTTCGAACACTTCGAGATTTAATTTTCAAAGCTAAGTAATTTCGAAAAGTATAAATTATTTGATAAAGTATATAAGTTTAGTTTGAATGTTAAAGTATGAAGTAATATGATTTAAATAAGTTTAAAACTGTTTTGTTAAGTAAATGAATAAGACTATTTTGAATTATACTAATATGGAATTTAGTTTTGAATAAAATTTAGTTTTAAATGCTTTCAACTGAGTAACATCTTTTATAAAACTATATACATACATACATACATACATACATACATACATATATATATATATATATATATATATATATTTCTATATATATAGAGTAATAATTTTCAAAAGGTAAATTGGATCTTTCAAATAGAAATAAATAGTTTAAAGGTTTTAAAGGGATGGTTATAAACTTGGTAATCATTTTTGGGTATAATTGATTTTGAGAAAAATATTTGGTTTTGAAAATAGATTGGAATTTAAAACCCAGTATTTATATGATGATTTTGGAAATGAATTTGTTTGACCTAAATAGTGTTGATTTGGAAACAAGGATTATTTTCTAAACCTATTATTTTGGAAACTTTGAAACAAATGATATTTAATTTGGAAGAAATAATTTGATGAAATCATATATGATTTTGAAACTGAACTGATATTGAAATGAATTGAAATTGAGAACCTTATTTTACTAAATACTGGATTTGGGAGTTATCGAACTTATATAAAATTGATTTGTAAAAGTATAAGTTGATTTGAAAACTGTTGATTTTGAAGGTACTGAATTTGAAAAGCGAAATCTTATATAATCGAAGTCTATATAAGTGCGATTTGATATAATATTGATTTTGGAAAGTATCTGATTTGAAAATGAAACCTTATATATAATTGACTTTATATAAGTATGATATTTGAAATTGATTTGAAAGGGTACTATATGATACATATTTTCGAAGTAAAGATATGGAAAGTGCCTTCTGCTTGATATCCTCTTTGTGGCCACATTTTGGATTCATTCTATCAATATTATTCTCTCTAATTTTGGTTTTCCGGATATGATACTCGAGTGTCCTTTGAATTCCATGGCGTTACCCATGGTCTTACGAACTCGACTGCATAGCGTAATTCGCAAGGCAGTGATTGCTTAAAAGGTATGGATGTTTCTTGGGGGATCCAGGCATAACCATTGTGTATCTGCGATCTATGGTCGTTTTAGTAGCGTAATCCGCAAAAGGCAGAGATTTCTTAAAGGGTACGGATGTTTCCTGGGGGATCCAGGTGTAACCATTGTGTATCCACGGTCTATAGATTTTTGGTATCGTAGCATAATCCGCAAGGCATATATTGCTTAAAGGGTACAGATGTTTCCTGGAGAATCCAGGCATAACCATTGTGTATCCACGGTCTATAGTTTTTTTGGTTATCATGGCGAAATTCGCAAGGCAGTGATTTCTTAAAAGGTACGGTTGTTTCTTGGGGGAGCCAAGCGTAACCATTGTGTATCTACGATCCATGATTCGATTCGATTCGATTCGGTTGATTTGTTTGGATTGTACTTTCCATATCGGTTTTAAAGGTTTTTCGAGTATTTTTCACTAGGTATTGAAACAGGTCTACTAAGTACTTGGAGCATTCTAGCTTCGCGCCTGGTCAACGCATGGCCAGAGTCTGTAAGAACGAGAATAAACTTGTTAAGACATCGAGTTATAAAAGTATTTTGATAAAGTATTATATAAAGGAAATTTTAATCATTTTTCTCTCTTTCTAATTTGTAACGACCCTAAATTTTAAACAATTTAAATTGAAAATATTTAATTGATTTTAAATATTTGAATGATGGTTTAGTTTGAATTCCCAATATAACTATGAATTTGGCGATTTAATTTTAGAATTTAATCTATTGAAAGTTGAATAAAATTTGAATCTTCAATTTTAAGCTGATTTAAAATAATTTAAAAGCTTAGAAAATTCACATTGATAATACTTAAGATAATAGAATCTTCAGAATTGAATTTGAAAATGATTTGTTCAGTTTTGAAATTTTATCGTTTAAATTGAATTTAAAAATAGCCTTCCGAGGCACAGTCTCGAAATTCGACGAAACCAGTTCCATTGGGTCCGAAATATTGAATTATTACCGGATTTCAAATTTCGTATTTATCGGTGTTGTTTTGTGGGCATACGACACCTAAACGCGTTGAAATTCGTGTTGAAAACAAATTGAATTCAAAAATAAAAAAATAAAAAAAGAAAAAGAAAAAAATATAATAACATAATATGATAATCTTTTTACCAGCTACGCCTAAAATCACGCCTTGACCCATGCCCAAAATCACGCACCCTTCTCTTCAAAGCATTACCGATACCCCTCTCCTTTTCATTAAGAAAAAAAAATCAAACGGAAAAAGATGGCGGCCTATCTTCGTTCGTCTTCCTCTTCTCTCCGAAGCTAGGGCTTGGTTAAATCAAAGGCGCCAACTTTATTCGATCGAATCAGTGATGATTTTTGGTTGCTTGCTCCGTCGATCGTTCGTGCTCCTCATTTCGACAAAGGTGAGTAATTTTATTACTCACATCTAATTTAAAGTCATATGATCTTTTGTTTTTGATTTCCATGGTTTTGATTTTGTTGGAAATTGCCGCTTTGAATTCTCTGGACTTCGAGTTGATTACATTGGCCTTCAGTCATTTTTGTGAAACTCACTGATTGATTACTTTGAAACTTCTGCATATTGAACTGTTGTGGCTTTGTCTACTGCTTGTTTACTTTGAGTTTGGTTCGAATACATGTATCACTGTGTCTATTGAGTGTGAACATCCACTATGTTGGTTCACCGATATAGCTGCTGCACATCACTGCATTTCCAGTTTGCAGTCCACCTGAGTACATATGTATGGTTTCTTGCATACATTTATATAAGTGTGCTTGTCTTTACTGCACTGTTTAATTTTACCTGTTACTCTTGCAGTGTATTGATATTCATGTCTGCACTTTGATCATATATGTTGTTTGCATTTCCAGTTCCATTTAGTTGACTCTGTTTCAACTTCACTTCATGTATATACTACTTGGTTGTCATTGTATATGCTGGATATTCACTTGGTTTGAATTTGTAGTTCGGACGACACTCGAATTCTGTTTGTTCATTGACATATACACCACGTCGATAGCATTTGTGGTCTGGTCATTCATGTAGCTAGTCTGCACTTATACACTTCACGGTGGTATTACCACTGCCTATTTCAAATTGCATTTTGATGTTCACTTGTCATCACTGGTTCAAGTGTAGTAGTACTTCTTGTACTCTGATTGCTCTATCTTTGATGTTGAGGCTGCTTGTTTGATTTCTTTGTAATTTCTGTGCCCTTGCGATCTTGTGGTGGCTGCAGTATTCGTTGCAGTTTACCCTTGTATCCTTGTGGTGGCGGCAGTTCCATTTTTGTTGCATTGTTGGTGCATCGTTTTATATATGTTTTCTCACTTTTAATTGCTTACTTCTAGTTTGATGTGCATTTGTTTTCAAGTATAATAGCAACATGTTGTAGTTGCAGTTTGTATTTGCTGTGCCCTTGTATTCAGGTGGTGGCTGCATTTTCGTTGCAGTCTTGCCCTTGAATACATGTGGTGATTGCAGTTTCTTATGTTGCAGTGATATTTCTTTCATTTTGGTATACTCTATGTTGCCACTGCCTGGTGGTTTTGAACCTATAGCTTTTGAGTTTACTTGTTCGTTGAATTGTTGTATCACTTTCTCATGTATTTATGTGCTGTGGTGCCATACCTCTGGTTCCCTCACCCTCCTTCTATTTTGTACTTGTGCCACTGCTTTGTGCTTTGGTGCTGCAGTTGAGTTGAGTCAGTGACTTGACCTCTGCATTTTGTAAGTGATTTGTATTTGCAGTCTTTACTGGAACAGTATGAGTATTCTTGACTTTGAGTTCTTGCGTGGGGTTCAGTAGCTTGTATCACTTTTTGAGACAGTTGCATGCCTTGGACTACTTGTGCCTGCACCTTGCTAACCTGTCTTGTGCAGTTGCATTTTGGTCTTGCTTGCATTATTCATTTCTTTGTTGTAAGTATGTTGACTTCAAGTTTGAAATATTTAAAGCTCTGTAGCTTGTACTCTTCACGTGGGGTCTGCAGTCTTGTTTGCAGTTGCCCTTGTATTCAAGTGAAGGCTGCAGTTTTATTTTTGTATGAAGTTTTGCCTTAGTTGATTTTGGTCATTATTGCACTTGGTCTGGTCTGTGATAAACTGCACTTGATTTATTTGTTGCAGACTAGGGTTGCATTGAGTTGCACTGGTTCATGATTTAACTTGAACTTGTTACACTGCTTCCATAATGTACCAGTTTTGTTTGCATTCATTGCTGGTTTCATTTGCAAGTTGCTTGAATGCTCGGAGTCTCTGTTTGGCCATATTGGTAGTATTTGGTCAGGGCAGTGTTGTATTGTGACTTGTACATCGATTTGTATATTTGAGTTGAATCCCGCTTAAACGCTCGAGTTTGACCTTGTGCTCGTTTGTGAACTTCCGTTGATCTTTTGTGCATTCTATATTCTATAGTGGCGAGGCAGTGCACGCGTGCGTGTACTGCAGCCCTACTCGAGTTGACGTTTTAATTGATTTTTTCAATTGTTTGAACTATTTCGTTTATTCAATTCAATATATTTTGAAATGTAATTTGATTTGTTTTAATTTGATGATTTAGTTGTTAATTTCCGTTTAGGAAATTCTGATGTTTTTTTTTCTAAATTACCTTCATTAATGATCCCTTCATCTATCTTCGTTGATAATTTGAATCGACTGATTTATTGTTTAACACTGTTAAGTGTTATATTTACCGTTGTCCGATTTCTTGTTAAAGGATCAGATAGGCGAATTCATTTTTGACTGTCGTCTAATTGTTATTATTATTGCCTCTATGCACTAATAACCGAGTTTGAATTAGACTGACCCGTGTATTATTTTCTTTTGAATGTAATACTCGAGTCAGACCGAGTATTTTGCAGCTTGAAGATTTTCGGGCAGCGATGTTAGAGAGAGGGGGGGGGGGTAAACGCTTACTTTAGCCTTTTGTACTTAGAGAAATATTCCGCTGTATAAATTAAATTCATTGTATAAACTCTGATATATGTACAAAAATTCATTTATGTGAAATATAATTATTCTGTGTTTCTGTGGCTGATTTTGTTTAAACTCTATAAACTAAATAACAATCCGTCATTTTGAAGGTTTCAAGTTGGTTTAATTACCGACTAGGGGCGGTCAGAAGGGCGGGTCGTTACATAAATAATTTAAAATGTTTAAAATACTGTTTAATATACTACATGGTTTAATAGTAAATTGTTAGTGTTTTATGTAAGTGCTTGATCTTTATATAAATAAGTGAATGGAAATCAATTTAAAAACTAAATGAAAATTTATATGATTTGAATTGACAGTTTGAACTAACAAATTTGAATCGAATGACTATTTATGGATATAATAAAATGGGTTTAACCAAATTATTAAATATTAAGTAATTTAAATTGAAATCTATATGGGTTTTAAATTAATTGTTTATTTTTTTATTTTCAATCCATTTTCTTTTGGTTGTTTCTATTCTTCTACGTCCTTTCTTTTCGGGGACGAAAAGTTTTGAGTGGGGAAGAGTGTAACGACCCGTAAATTTTAAAGGTTTTATTTACGTATTTAATTGAATTTTGGTGAAATTTTAAACCGTACTATTTTGAAATAAAAAATTAATATTTGAAATACGTTTATTAAAACATAGCAAATGGTAAATTTTCATCTAAAAATATGGAAGTTTATTTTCTTGTGTATTTTTATTTAAATTCAAATCAGTTAATATTTGATGGTAATAAAATATTTTCCAAAGCTGAATATTTTTATACAATAAATTTGTAAATCATCTTCTGAGTGAGAGGTCATATTTCATTTCGTCAAATTTGGACTTCTCTAGCTCTGTTTAACTTATTTTCTGCCATTTTTGCAGCATTTGCGGTAGCGGAAATTCGAATTTTTATATTTCGATCGTATCACTGGTATCTGTGTACCATTCTGTTCGCCTCATTGTGCTGATTGACAAAATATATTTATTTCTGTGTTTTGCGGTCCGATACGCAACGGAAACGATAAAGCACTCCGTTGTAGCTGTACCAAATTTGTGACCTTTTATTTCCTTTACTCTTTCAAACTCCAGCCGTGGAATCCAAGCAACCGTCAATTACTTTAATTATCTATGTCAATTAAGAGTCCTTCTGTTACTTTTTCATTCATTATGTATTTATATTATATGCCTTTTCTTTCTTTTATCCTCTGCTCATCTTTGGAAAAATAAATTAAAAAATAAAGTAAATTTAATTTCTTCTGTAGCATTTCTTCTCCTCCATATATTTTTCTTTTATCATTCTGCCGTGTTTTCCCACATTCAACTCGAAGCTAACCCACTCAGATCCTCTAACAAACGAATACGGCAACCATCTCCATCCTCTACGCTAGCCGTTTGTCCACCTCTTGCCTCCCAAAGCCCCACCATCATTTTCGCCTCTTTCACCCGGTTGCCACCACAGCTCCAAGCCTCTTCGTGCAAACCCTTCGCCACACTATTCCTCCTCAGGCGCCAAGGCAAAGCCAGCCAGTAGCCTCTCCCACCCGCGCTCTTCACGCCTGCCTCATTCGTCATTGCCACCAAAAACCCCGCCAGCTCACCTTGACTCGGCCTCCCCCTTCGGCCTTCATCTTCCCTTCTTCCTTTTGTCATTCATCTCTTGTCCCTGTTGTTAAGGTATATATGCATTCGTGTGTTTGTTATAATATAAGTATATATATAGTTTATTTATATATTAGTTAAGTTATATTCTGTAAAGTTTGAAATCGGCATGTATATGGGTGAAATTTGTACACGATATATAGATGATTTTGTTTTGCTGAATGAATATGGTAGAATGTTGTTTATATATATATGTATGTATGTATGTATGTATGTATGTATGAACCGGTTTTGTTTACCAGGCACTTTCCTGTTATATATTTACGTTAATATATAGTTTGGATTTTTGTTAGTTTATATATATAAACTATGGTCCTTACTGTTATATATATATATATATATATATATATATATAGTCTGAGTACTTTTATAGTTTTGTTTGATATGTTTATCTTTTTGGTTTTGATTTATGATCTGCATATATACGTTTCAGTCCGCATTGTATATTTGTTTGTTAAATATTAATTTTAAATTGTATGCATATATAGATTTTGAAATATATATAGATTTAAATCTGCATATATGCTCTTTTAATTTTGAAATATATATATAGATTTAAATTATAAGTTTATAAGTTGTTGTTTATGTTGTATATATATATATACAAAGTGAATGTTGTATATCTATATTAGTATTTATCTCCAAATGTATTATGTTGTGTGTGTATATATATATATATATATTATATAAAGTTCCAACCAGTTCAACCATATAATATAATATGCCAGTTATGTATGTTGTTTTCAAAAGTTTTATATAAATGCCAGTTTACATATATAAGTTATGTAAGATATATTATATGTTATGTTTGTATTTTTAAAACAAAGTTGATTGTAATAATATATATATCGTTAAAGATATGGTATACATTTAAATTTTGTTATTATATAAATTAGTTTTGTAATAGTTTTAGCAAGTATAGATATAATAATATATGTTCATATCTTATATTTACAAGCTGTTATACGTCAGTTCCCTTCCTTCTTTTGTGTATAAAGCAAATGTGTTAAAAGCTGTTGCGTGTATTTTAAGTAATATTATAAAGTTATTTTGTGTATGCTGTTTATGTAGAAAAAGTATATATATATAGATATTTTACGTTTTAAAAGTATTGATATTTATTATAGATCTTGTTATAAGATAATGTATATAAAGTATGTTATATAGTATATATATATGTTTTGAGTTATATTCTATAAGTTATATAAATATATATGTTAAATTGATAAGTTCTAATGTACGGATACAAAATTTACTTTATATATGTATGCTTGACTTATATTTGAGTTTTAGCATAAAGAATGATTTTTGAAACACATGTATATATATTTTATTAATACGTGTTTGAAATTAGAACATGATTTTGTGTGTATATATATATATATATATACAATTTTATATCTATATCAATTCACTTATACCATTTATCATCATCAATCCAGTTCTAATTTGATTTCGCCAATTCCTATTTATCAGCTTTGTTCATCAAATTCGTGCCAATCTTGCTTTGCTTTGGAATTCATAGCTTGTTCTATTGTCAAACTCTCTAGCCTAGAAAGGTGAGCAATCACTCACGATTAACGTTCTTATATTTATTAAATTCGATTTCAATTGAAACGATAATTAAAATATGCTATTGTAATTATTTAAATTGTTATATATGATATGCATTTATACGAAATTGTTCACCAGTGGGATATGACACCAAATCCTGTTGTTTATGTTATATCGTGATCGGCGATTTATGCCTGTTATTATTATTATTATCATATATCTGTTATCACTCTGCAAGTTTCCTGTTAGTATAGAATTCCCTATGGGTTGAAATGATACATACCCGAACGATCTGTAGAATAGAAGAAAACTGTTATGGGTTGAAATGATAAACCCAAGCGATTTTCATTTCAATTGAATTTGGAATTGCGGGTTGAAATGATATATACCTGTGTATATTTAAATTACGAATTGAAATGATAAATATCTGTATCACTTGACTATAGTATATACAGATACCGTTGGTCTATATATAAATATTTTGAAATTAATTTCCAAGGTTTTGGAAAGAAAAATATGGTTTTAATAAATATTGATTCTTAAAATATTATATATAAATGTTATTTTATATATAGATTTAACAATAATATTTAATTTAATTAAGATTGGTTTAATTAATATATAATATGTTTAATTATTTATAAAAGTTTATATTTCAAAAATAGATTTTTATAATAATTTTATAAGTTAAGGTTGGGAAGATAATTTTGAAATTTATTTGAAATTGTATTTATTTAAGAATTTTATTCGATTAAATCGATTTGAAACTATTGAATTTGAAATTTAAAGATATGATTTTATAACTTGATTTTGATTTAAGTAATTTAATGAATATTTCACGTTTAAATAAATTGAAGGAAATATTTGGTAAAATGTAATTTAAGGTTATTTAAATAATATTGAATTTATTAAGTGAATATTTCAAGACTATAATGAAGTTAAATTAAGATCTATATGAAACTGTTAAATTTAGTTTTGAAAATATTGAATATTTAAAGCTTTGAAATATACTGAAATTTAAATGGTTTATTTTGTGGTTGAAATCTGTATTCGAAATTGATATAATTTGAATTTGTTTATTTATAAACTGAATTGAATTGAAATTGATAAATTGAGATTGAATTAAATTTGAATTTGGAATTCGAGTTGATTTGAATCGATTTGTGAAATTTGAGGAAATTATAAATATTGTACTTTATAAATTATTTAATATATATACACTATTTTAATATAAAACTATTTTATTTTGTAAACTATTTTATTTTATATACGATTATTAAACTGTTTAAGTGGTGGAAGTTATTATTTCAAAGTTATGGTTTTCCAAAGAATTATGATTTCAAGGTGTTTTAGGGTTTCGAAAGTGTTGTAACTTTGAAAGTGCTATAATTTGGAAATAAATATATTTGAAATGGAAATGATATTTTGGTTTTGAAGTATAAAATATTTTGAAATTACCATGGTGTTATAATGATGTTTGGTTGTTAATAGCGTATATTTCTACATAGTATAGTTCCACGGATTCTTAGAGGAGGTTATTCCGAACATCCTTTGAGTTACTTGTATTTCAGTTGATATTTCACTTGAGTTGGATTTATTGATATAAAAATGTTAATCCTGACACAAATGTTTGTGTTTTGCTTTACGCTCCCGTCAGATTGAGTGATACGTCATTTGAGACTCACCTTTGGAGTTTGGAGCTTCGCTTGGAGATCCAACTATTGATTCAGCTTTCAGCTTTTCCAGTTGATTTGTTCAGAGATGTCATCAGTCTGTATTTGAGATATTCTATTTTTTGTTTCAAACTCTGTTGTTTATATAGTAGCTTCATGAACTACTATTTATCTATTCCGCTACATTATTATTATATTACTCTGTGTCTGTGATTCTGTGATTGATTTATTTACTGTATATGCTGAGTTTTGCCAAATTTTTTATTTACAATCTATTATTATGAGAAATTCAATTCCGGCATGTTCGGTTTATTATCGATTTAAATGGTTCAAAATACCGGATCGTTACACCAATAGTCTCAGAATGCAACCAAACTTGTTTCATATTGTCCGGAATTCCGATACGATCGCAACGAAGTAAACCGCGTTCAAATCCGAGCTCGTATGAAAAAGTTATGTGTATTAGAACGATTGAATTTTAAAATTAAGTTAAAATGATTTGGGGCAAAATGGTAATTCAAATTACCTTTAAAACCCTACTCAAACGATGGCGACCTCGTTCAAAAACCCTTCAACCGCTACATCGATCGCCTACTGCCGCTACTTCACTCCACTATACTTCGATCGGATGACGCCTTTGGAAGCGCCTCACCTAGCCGACCCTACCGCTGCCTCGCGCGATCCTCCGGTCCCCACCTCCTGCTCCACCGCCGTTGATGAAAAAGGATGATTTTCTGGCGATCAATAAGATGAACGATGGCCATGGATGAACGCTTCTCATCATACTCCACGTGCCTGAACCCTCCGATCGACCCATCGACGAAGTCCATCATTGAAATGGCGAACCCTAATGTGGACGGCCGAGGCTTCTTCAACGATTTCTAGCCAAATTGATCCTCGCTTGAAAAAATGAATTACAAATTTAGATTGCGCTCATCGAGAGCTCTCCAATAATATATTATGACATAGTTTGGATAGTTTGGATTGCTGGAGTATGATTTGGAGTTTGAATTAGGGTTTAGGTTGTCTGCCATTAGTAAGGAGGAGATGAGAAAGAAATGTACGTATAGATAATAGAAAAATAGAAGGCTGCTAGGGTTTATAACAACCTATATATAGGCAGAGATGGATGAGAACGAATGGATAGATCGAATTGGGTTGAAACGACAACGACGATCCAAAAAGTCCGTTTCGTTCCCGAAACGAAAATAGGTCATTCAATGTATCAAAATATATGTTTTCGATATTTTTAAATTCAATAGAACTAAATTCAAAACCAAATTCCATTTTATATAGAAGTTGGCTTTTAAAATCAAATTATATTAATTAAATTCATTAAATTGATTTCTACGCGTTTCGAGCCCACGTGATCAAATGATAAATCTGATCACTACAAAACTTGAAATCCTATAATAATTCACTGTTACGGATCCGATAAAACTGGCTTCGTCGAAATCCCATTCAGTGGCCAAAACGGCTATTTTACACGTTAATTAAATAAATTATTATTAAATTAATTTAATCACTTTCAAATTCTAAATTGAAAGTTAACAACTTTATCATATTTGGTCACATAGAAATTGATAACCTTTTGAAATAAAAATTTCCATGTTAAATCCAATATCTAAACATAACACTAATTTCAGAGTTCAATTGCAATTGTAATAAAATTCCAATTAACCATATTTTAATTTCAATCAAATTCTTTTATTTCGATTTATACTCTTATTATTGAATCAACTATTACCTTATGAATATAACTAACATTAGTTTATATTTTATTACATTCATAATCTACAATTATCATCCTTTACTTTATTAATTGTAATATTTCAATTGCATAAATTCCAACAATTATTCCTTATTTAAAAATTTAATCAAATTAACTTTATAATTATTTCAATTTATTGAAATTACCTTAAAAATAGTTTCAATAACATCCAAACATCATTATTAAATCATATTCTAATTATTTTTCTCATTAATATATCATAAAATTTTAATTTCTCACAATCTTGAATTCCAAAATCTTATTTAATTTAATAGTTTCAATTATCAATTTTTACGGGTCGTTACACTCTCCCCCACTCAAAGCTTTTTGTCCTCGAAAAGGAACAAGAAGGAATTAAGAAGTTTGATATATATTTTTCAAAACAATCAATTTATAAACACTTTAAACTTACAAAATTAAGCATTTTAAATAAAATATATCAATTTATAAACAATTAAATCTTTCATATTCAAGTTTAATAAAAGTTTGAAAATATTTTCACTTTCACATTACTTCTTTTTATTTATTTTCATTCAACAATGTCATTTTCCATTAATCTACATTCATTTACTTACATATGTTATTTTCCATTCAATTATTTAGATCATCAATAAATCAATTCTTAAAATATTATATAAGTTTCTTTGATAATTTAATTCATGATTATTATTTACTTATAAAACTTAATTTCCATTTACATTAATATTCATTAGTGAATAAATTCATACTAATACGTGTGATGCACTTCTATAATCAATTCTAATGGAATGTAATAGTTACATGCAACCAAAAGTATAACAAACAAAAGCAGCAATCATAGCACAACATTTAATTATTGAAGTTCGCATGATGTACATATACCATTTTGTACACAATAATAATTCTGATTACTTGCTTGAATACGCAAATTCTACTTCCAAACTAGTATTGTTAACCCGACTATTCTAGTACGGACTTTGATCCAGTTCCTTGATTAGAAATCTCCATTCCCCTTGCATAGCCATAAACTATGACAGAAAACTTCAAATTCATATTAAAAATCCATATCAAGCGTTCATCGTTAAGCATCGAGCGAAAAATCCTAATTTGAACTGGTGTGAATTAATACAAATTTTGTATTCAAATCTAAATCAAAACTATCATGCGAATAAAATTATCTATATACAACTTACGTATTTTATTTTATTGGTTTCTTAACTACACCAATTGCTTCATTCATTTTTAATACTCATTTGTTTGTGTAAAGATCAATCTCTTACATAATTTATTTTCCGTTAAATATTTAAATCATTAATGAATAATTTCATAAAATATTACTTATGCTTCTACTGCCTTAATTAAGTTTATAACTTAATTTGGTTATAGAATAAAATTTACGTTTTTGGTATTCGCCTTTGAAGAGAAAGAAATATTTCAATATATATAAAAATTCAATTAAAACATTTAACCTCATCCACTTAGTAAAAATATACATATATTTAAAACATCCTCATAACATTATGCAAAGATTTTTCAAAAAGTTTAAAACAATGTTAGAAATTTATATAAAAACATTATAATAAGCTTTAAAAAAAATTCCTTAAATCTGATAATTTATTAGACTCGTTATTTTAAAATAAGTATAAACTTAATATTATTAAACTGAAACTAATAGTATACTCAAATCTTATATTCGAATCAAAGTATAAAATTTCATATCTTCATAATTAATTTTACACACTTGTTTTTAAAATGAATATTCAAATCATGGAGACATTTAGTTTGGTTTAATACAAGATTCAAATAGTAAACGAACCTTAAATTTACTATTAGTACTTCGAAATCAAGTAAAATTTTCAAACCATACTTTCAAAAATAGCGATTCCAATTTATTTTTCGTGCATATTACTATAAATAAATTTTCCAAATCATTTATTTTTTTTATAAAATTTGTAAAATAGAATTTTTTTTATAGTCCATTTATATAATATCTTTAAATTATATATTTAAAGAAAATTATATAAATTTTATTCGAAATATTCATTTGAAAACTTCATTTGCAAATCAATCATCTTTAATACTTTATAAAAATCCATTTGTAAAATTTCTTGCTTCATTTATAAATACCATTTAAATTTTTTAAATAATATCTTTTTAAATATATGTAAACTATTTGAAAATAATTACATCGTTATATTTTAGAAAGAAGCATACTGAAGACCTTAAATCCATTATTTATTAATTTTCTTAGTTTTAAATCTCAAAATACTTTTCAAACATCATTAATAAATCAATAATTATTAACTTTTAAAAATGTTTTATTTAATCAATAACTTCTCACAATGTTTACAACACTAATAATTAACTACTAAACCATGTTGTACATAAATAAACAATATTTTAAATTTTTTAAAGTATTTATAAAAGAAAGAAAAAAAGAAAAAAATCAAAATATCTTTTATATAGTACTTTTGTCAAAATATTTTTATAACTCGATGTTTTAACAAGTTTATCCTCATTCTTACAGACTTTGGTCGTACATTGATCAGACGTAAGACTATAAACCTCCAAGTACTTGGTAGACCTGTTTCAACCCCCAGTGAAAATACCTAAAAATAGATATGAAAAGTACCACTCAAAATCTGATGTCAAATGATGATGTTACGATAGCAGTGGCCCGCTGCTGATCCACTGTTTACACAATGGACACAAAACCTTCCAAAAGATCCTTCCACCTTTCGGATTGTAGAAAAATATCATAGCCATTTTGTAAACAAGGGACCATCAACCCCTGCTGCAGTGGTACGCTGCTGATTCAGTGATTTAGGCAATGGATGCACGTCCTTCTCGGAAGATCCATAAATAACATATCCTAGGATTGAAAGCGCCTCCATTGGGTAAACTAAAGAACCATCTACCCTGAAAAATTTCAAGGAACTCATGAGTTTAATTCAAGACAACCATATCGGTTCTAATCCGTTTTTGAATTCACCCAAGCATATTAGGGTTTTTTTAGTCGAATTATTCCTGGATTCCCCAAGTCTATCTAGGTTCAAAGCAATATCATACTATACTTCTTCGTGGAGGGTACTTCTCTATACCTTTCACTTCAGAATATATCATACCATATATAGTACCATTTCTAAATCATAACTTAAAATATCACATTTATATAAATTCCATTATATACAAGATTTCATTTTCAGATCGAGTACTTTCCAAAATCAATAGTCTCGAATATATCAAATCATTATTATATAAATTCTGTTATATAAGAAGATTTATCTCTTCGGATCGAATACCTTCCAAAATCAATAGTATTCGAAATAACTTCATACTCATACCAACTATTTCATACAAGAATCGAAAACTTCCAAATCAGATATTTATATAGAGTCAAAGGTCTTCAAAATCAATTCATTTTAAAATATCAGTTCAGTTTCAAATCCATATACAATCAATTTTTTTTTCAATTACACATCATTTACATTCAAAAAATTTCAAATTTTAATTCAATAGTTTTACACAACTTCAGCTTATTACTTATATCGAATTCAGATAAAATCAAATTTGTTTCCAAAAGAAATACTTTTCAAAACTTTTATTATAAGACATTTACTAGGTTAAAATTCTTTCTCAAAACAATTTCCATTATAAACCTTTCTAAACTATTTTCCGTATTTATGCAAAAATCAGAACTGCTTAATATCAATTTGCCAATTATAAGTTTTTGTAAATATTCACTATGTTCTAAACATTTCTTAAATCTCTTTTCATTCAAAATATTTCAAACTAAATTTCATACTTACATAATTCAAAAAATCTTATATAATTTACTTATCATAATATTTAACATTTTAAAACTTGTTCAACTTTTGTTAGTCTTTACGTTAAAATTTTCAAAGCCAAACTTACTATGCTTTCCAAAATACTTAACTGTGAAAATTAATTCTCAATTTAGAAGTGTTCGACCCTTTCAGAATAGTCGGAAAAAGATTACAATTTATGAAACTTAATTCACCTGGTGTTCGTTCCAACATTCCTGTAAGATTACAATTTCTACACTTCCTATGTATGAAAAGGTGAATTACTTACAACTGATTATGCACTATTCGAAAGTCAACAACAAAAGTCAGATGCTCATAAACTGGCCGAGTACAACTAACTAATCAGTAAATGATAATATGCATAATCATATCAATTGATCAATCAACCAGTAAAACATCCAATTATCATCAAACAGTCACAAATGAATTTATCATTTTATAGAATTAATTCTTTTATATTCTATATATAATCTAGGTTAAAAATCATTCCATTTATTAATTTCAAAAATAATTTTTTTATATATCACTAACAAGTACGCTCTCTTATATACATATATACACTCAATGAGCTTATCCTACAGGTTTAGGTATACGCTAAACCTGGTTCTGATACCAACTGTAACGACCAACCATTTTGGACGGTTTAAATCGACAATAAACCACACATGTCAATTTAAACCATTCAAAAGGGGGATATGTTAATGGGGTAAATAAGAAAATAAGAGAAAAGAAGGAAAAATAAAACACATAATCTCACAATGGAATGACGAAATATAATAATCAAATAAACAGTTCATGAAGCGATTTTACAAATAACATTTGATTACACATATTTACAACATTAATCAGTGTAAAATAAACAAACATATCAAAAATGCAACGGAAAAATAATAAATACGATCACCAATCTTCATCTTCATCTCCAAGAAATAACATCTTCAAACACTGAAATACTCTGACTGACCTAAGCATAATGAAAAACAATACACTAGAATTAGAACTAAAATTCCTAAGTAAGTCAAATCAATCTCAAATAAAAATATTAGTGCAATGGTTTCAGAGGTGTTACGGGATTTTCCATCTCCAATTAAGTGTGCAATGTGAATATAATTATTTAAGAGATTTCAAATAAATCGAAATACCAATTTTAACCACTTTAATTAAAATAAATCCGAAGTTTAAATTAAAAACTTAAACTTTTCAAATAATTCAATTCCAATACATAATCCAAATTCAAGAAATTGTATAGGTATATATCATTTCAACCCATAATTTAAATGTCTTACTTATCCAATTCTAAAATGATTTAGATAACCGTTTAAACGATGTCGATAATATGCACAGTGATAATAGGGACATTTTAAATAAATAAACAACCATAGATCCAACATATCAATCAATAAGCATCCATTTCAGACAACATCCAAATTAACCAATATATTACAACAGTTAATAGTTATCAATATTGAGGTGTTAACTATCAACTAAATTCCAATATAAAATTAAATGTCAATCCAATTTAATGTCATTTTAGATTCAATATCAATTCAAATTTCAATTTAAACCAACAAACAACAATAAAAAATTTATATATCTCATTATAAATTTTATTTAACTTGCAATGGAAATCTTAGTATTACGTGAGTGGGTTGAATCACTCACCTTTGATTTATCGTCGATTTAAAATCCAAATAAAGCCTAAAAATCCAATAGTCTCAGTATACAGCCAAACTAGTTTCTTGTTGTCTGAAAGTCCGATACGATCGTAATGGAAAAAACCACGTCTAAATCCAGGCTCGTATGAAAAAGTTATGTACGTTAGAATGATTGAATTTTAAAATTGAATTAAAATGATTATGGGCAAAATGGTAATTCGAATTACCTTCCAAACCCTGCTCAAACGATCGCGACCTCGTTCAAAGACCCTTCAACTGCCATGTCGATTGCCTACCACTGCTACCTCACTCCTCTATACTTCGATCAAACGACGCCTTTGGAAGCGCCCCACCTAGCCGACCCTACCAGTGCCTCTTGTAACCCTTAAGTCCCCACCTCCTTCTCCGCCATCATTGATGAAAAAGGACGAATTTTTGGTGATCTACTATCACTAAGACGAACGGCGACCATGGATGAACGCTGCTTGTCATCCTCTACTCGCTTGAACCCTGCTATCGACCCATTGACGAAGATCCACCGTAAAAATAGCGAAACCAAATATGGACGGCTGTGGCTTCTTCAATGATTTCTGGCCAAATCGAACCTCGGTTGAAAAAATGAATTACAGATTTAGATTGCGCTCATCGAGTATGGCATAGTTTGGATTTGATTTGGATTTTGGATAAGGGTTTGGGTTGTCCGCCATTGGTACGGAGGAGATAAGAAAGAAATGTACGTATAGAAAACCGAAAAATAGAAGACTGCTAAGGTTTATAACAGCCTATATATATGCAGATATGGATGAGAACAAATGGACAAATCGAATTGGGTCGAAACGATAACAATGACCCGAAAAGCCCCTTTCGTTCCCAAAACGAATATAGGTCATTCAATATATCGAAATATATGTTTTCGATATTTTTAAATTCAATGGAACTACATTCAAATCCAAATTCCATTGTATATAAAAGTTAGCTTTTAAAATCAAATTATATTAGTTAAATTGGTTTAACTGATTTTTACGCGTTTCAAGCCCGCATGATCAAACAATAAATCTGATCGCTACGAAACTTGAAATCCTAAAATAATTCATTGTTACGAATCCAATGAAATTAGTTTCATCGAAATTTGAGACAGTGGCTAAAATTGCTATTTTTACACGTTAACTGAATAATATATTATTAAATTAATTTAATCACTTTCAAATTCTAAATTAAAAGTTTACAATTTTATCATTCTTGATTACAGGGAAATTGATAATCTTTTAAAATAAGTTTTTCCATGTTAAATTCAATATTTAAACATTACATTAATTTCAGAGTTCAATCGCAGTTGTAATAAAATTCTAATTAATTATATTTTAATTTCAATCAAATACTTTTGTTTCGATTTATACTCTTATTATTGAATCAACTATTACCTTATGAATATAATTAACATTAGTTTACATTTTATTACATTCACATTCTACAGTTATCATCTTTTACGATATTAATTGTAACATTTCAATTGCATAAATTCCAACAATTATTTTATTCCTTATTTACAAATTTAGTCAAATTTACTTTACAATTATTTCAATTGATTGAAATTTCCTTAAAAATAGTTTCAATAACATCCAAACATCATTATTAAACCATATTCTAATTATTTTTCTCATTAATAAATCATAAAAATTTAGTTTCTCATAATCTTAAATTTCAAAATCTTATTTAAATCAATAGTTTCAATTATCAAAATTTATGGGTCGTTACATAAAACACACAATTTTTATAGTGGTCCGGCAAATACACCTGCCTTCGTCTACTCTAATCCTTTTTATTGACGTTTTCTCTCTGGAATAAAATGATTATAATCAAAATTTAACCACAATCTACTAGATCTTGGATTTACTAGCGTTTCTAGGAGAAGAGAAGAGAATGATCCAAAAGCCCCTTTCTAGTTGAAGTTCCATTGCTATTTATAGATAAATCATCCACCATAGTCCGTAGATCACGGAAGACCAAGTAAGAATCCAGATCCGAGAGAATATGAAGGAAGAATAAGTCAATCTAGAACACTCAAATCATATCGGTACCGATCACAATCGAGATCGATACTGATCAATAACGCCAAAACATCCTCTATCATATACATCTTCTTCAACTTCAACAAAACGGCGACACTTCAAGGATCAAATCGATCGATCACAATTATGATTGGTGCCGATCAAAATTGACCTTTTCTTTTTTAGTTTAAATTTTCTATGTGGCTTCATGTCATCATTCTGAGTATGTCGCTATGTTCTTAATCCATTTCACCTTCGTCTCGATGTGGAGATTCAATTAGAAGCTGTTTGGTTCAAATGTTGAATAACACTCTGTTTTCCTTCATTGCACTATTCCTGATTCTCTCCAAGTCTTTGGATTCATTCTTAGTAATTATGCAGTCCGTTTATCCGTTTGAGTCTGTTCTAAGACCGTGAAAAATTTTCCGACAACGTTTGTCCCCAAAGTATGTCTTGTGAATATAAGGTGTGCTTTGCTCAAGAACAAACTCCAAGGCTTGCAAATTATCATCATTTGCACTCTCTGGCTTTCTACTAGACCAATCGTGGTGAATCATATAATCTTTTGGATTCACCTACAAATCAGAGGTCGTTCTAGACCGTCGTGGTTAAGGACTCAAATCTTTGTTTAAGTGTTAGTCATAAATCATAATCATCCTAAGGGTATATATTATAAATTGAAGTTGTCCCGTGTTTTCTCGAGAGTAAAACATCTTAAGTTAGTCAAATATCATGCTATTATGCAATTAATCATAGCAGTGCATTGCCCTCGATTGGAGTATTAAATCATCCAGGATCGCTTAACATTCCATTGTAAGTAAGTCCAACCAAAGTGAGGCAATGACATTCATTAATCATTCAGTAATCATTATCAAATCATAAAGGGTTAAAATCCTAAAGTTATGTTTATATCTCTCTAGATCTCATTACCATTAATATAGATCGAGCCAAATCCGCTCACTTTTGGGTATGGAGACCCAATATCCGAGCATGTCCTTCCTCTCACTATCCGGTGAGGGGACTTGCCATCTAAGCGCGTCTATTCACTCACTCTCCGATGAGGGGACTTTCTATCCTATACAAGTCCATCATGTATAAGTCCATACACTTGCTCTCTGGTAAGAGAACTTGCGCTTCCTAGTTCATCGCCCCATCTCTTCGGTTAGGGGAACCAAGTCCTATCGGTTTATGTATCAGGTTCAAGGGATAACTAATGGCATCTAATATCAATATCAATATCAATTATAATGTCCGAATGATTTCTAAATCCAAATATCTGTTGATCACTTATTTATAAAGTTTAAATCAAACGCATTAAGTGAAAGTAAAAAATCTAATATTTTCACGGATTACCCTTAGATCTTAATTCATAGTATGCCTTAGGATGGATCGAAATCTCACACATGTGTAAGTAGTTCGATGGTAATCCTTTAAAGTTTACTCAAAACAAAATCAAAATGAAAAAAATAAACCTTGTTATGCTCCATCATGATCTTTGGTTTACGATGCACGACTTAGATCCTCGGCTACGATAAGTTACATCCACCATAAATGGTGGTCGCCCCTGCTGCACCACTGTGGTTTAATTACTTACATATTGTTGAAGTCGGTTATTCCAAACCTGCTCCTTTATCAACTCCCGCTTATGCTTGCATTGTTTCATTTCGTGCCCATCTAGCTCATGAAATAGGCAGTACTTTCTAATCCCTTTCTCAATCTATGAGCACCTTTTGTGGGGTTTTTATAGGGAATCTATCCTCTAGTATCAAGATATATCCTCTATTGGGTCTTTCAACTCGGTGTAAGAGGAAATCTTCAGTTCCCTCTTCTGTTGCTTCGATCCTCCGAAGGCATCATCAGCTTTTTTACCTTTATCCTTTCCATATCTTGCATTAGATGGTCCTCCATCCTCTATGGCATTAACTTCGGCATTCTCAGCTTCAGTGTTCTCCTAACACAGATATATTTTTAGCTTGATAGTAGAAATCTGAAAGATCCACTGATGGATCTCTTTCCAAAGCGATCTTGAAATTGGTCTTATTTGCAACTCCACCACTATCAGAACTATTGATGGATTGGGCTTATGAATTATAGCTATTGCGTTGAATCTTGTTTAGTAATTCCATATGGTCTCACTTACTCTCTTCCCTGCACTCTAAAGTGTCATTATATTCTTTGATCATGCCATATAAACTATGAATTGTTTTATGAACTTATCCACTAATTCAGTCCACTTGTAGATGGACCCATTCTCCAACTATCGAAACTACATAGCTGCACGTCCCATTACTTCTCCAAAGCACCCAACACTCCCATATGTTGAGTATATCTCATCTAGTGAACAATTGGATCTATTTTTCCATTATACATCTCCAGCATGGGAAGTTTAAAATCAAGTGGGTTCCAATGTATCATATGTTTGAGATAAATGGGTTTCTATTTATTTCCTCCGAACTTCAATTTGGGAGTCCACCTCTCAAAACCTATCTTATCATATCAACAATCCTGTCATTATCATTCAATGAAAATCTTTAGGGCTTAACGTACCCTTGTATCAAATTTTCATCATGCCCCATATTCTTTTGGAGAGTTTCTGGTCCTAACCCTTACGGTTGTACATTCACATCCTGGTTCACATCTTTGACTGTAGCATCTCCTGTTCTCAACATTCCTACTTATCCAAGGCTAAATTAGTTGTGCCCCTTAACCATTGTGGTCGATACCGATCTGATTTTGATTGGTATGGAGTTGTTCTGGTGTTGGGGTCGACTCCATTTTTCTCTGCTCTATTCTCTTATGCATTTGCTCTTCCTTTAGGCCTCTGATTCTAAGTTACGGCTGCTCCGCCTATCCTTTGCTACTCCATCCTTTGAAAAAATCCATTAAGCATCTCTTCTTGCCATACTAGTAATATAGTTTGCATCTCCATCATCATCCCTTCCATCCCTCTTGTAATAAAGATAGATGACGTATTTGTACCGGAAGACACCTCCTAGCTTCTCTCATGTCCTTATTGACTTCCTTTAGCAATAACTCTTCTAACAGGCATCTTCATATTCTCCAAATCTCACATCCAAGTCCTTTACAGTGAAAGCACCAAAATTATTGCGTCAAAATTGACACAGTTCTCCAAAATCAATTAGATCTAAATCTACCAAGTATGCAAAATGATATAAACAAGAACAAAGACATGGTTTTTATAGTGGTTCGGCAAGTGCTCCAACCTAAGTCCACTTTAATCCTTTTTATCAATGTTTTCCCCTAGAATGAAATGATTATAATCAAAATCTGAACATAATCTAGTAAATCTTGGATTTGCTATCATCTACAAGAGAAGAGACGAGAAAGATCCAAAACACTCTTTCTAACTGAAGTTCCCCTGCTATTTATAAATGAGCTGTCCTCCATAGTCGTCAGATCATTGAAGACTAGGAAAGAATTCAGATCCAAGACCATAGGGAAGAAGAACAAGTCAATTTTAAGCACTCAAATCATATCGTAACCGACCACAATTATGATCGGTACCGATTAAATTCACTTAGTGCCAAAACAACTCCCATCATGTGCATCCTCTTCAATTTCCACAAGCACGGCTGCATTTCAAGAATCCTATTGGCACCGATCATTATTGTAATTGATACCAATCGAAATTCACTATTCCTTTTGACTTCGAATTTCTTTTGTGGCTTCATATCATCATTCTAAGCATGTTGCTAAGTTCTTGATCCATTTCATCTTTGTTTCGAATTCTAGATTCGCATAGAAGCTGCTTAGTTCAAATGTTGGATAACACTCGGTATTCCTTCTTTACACTATTTCTGATGTTGTCCAAGTCTTTGGATCCATCGCTTAATATACAGTCCAGTTTATCTGTTTGTGTCCTTTCTGAGGCTATGAAAAATTTACCAATAATAGTACACCTTCTTTTAACCCATGCCATTTGAAATACATATTGAAAACACTTAAAACAAAACTCATTTTTAAATCAAAAACACCTTAATCTTTTTTTGTTATGGTATCAACACATTATTTTTAAGTTATAATAAAGTGTTATAGATGTAGGGTGCTTTTACGGGCATAACCTGCTAATGAATTGGCGATTTGCGATTAAAATAGCGGTTGGATATAGTGTTATTTTTAAATCCGATGTATCTTAAATACATTGGAATTATTGTTTCTTTTCTCCATTTAACCTTGACCATTTTCACAATCTCACACACCTAAAATTTATTTTCGTACATACTCAAAAGGATTCTTCTTCATCTTCTTCCCAAAGTAAAAACAAATCCACAAACGGTTTTACCTTGAAACCTGAAGATTTGTATATTTTTGCTTTCCATTGCACTAAATAAAAGTGCATGGAAGCAATATAGATTTCATTAAAGGGGTCAGAGTTTATCTATAGGGTATTTATGAGACTTGATACACTCAGCTAGATTTGCTATGCTATGAGGATAATCTCCTCAGATTAAGTAAAGAATTTCAAGCATTGATGGTTGCAGAGGGTTTGGATGGGATGCTAATAGAAAAATTATTATAGGTGATTAAGCATTTTGAGGTCGGGCAAAAGCTGTAGGCATAACTGATAGAGTTAAGGATATGCCATAGGGACAATTATGTAATTTGATTATATAACTTAACTCTTATGATGAATCTTGGTCAAAATAAAGTAAGCGTTTAGTTTTATTTTATATTGTATATATTATTATTTTAGGATATAAAATGTTATAAATACACTAAATATAAACAAATGGAAAATCGTTAGAAAAAGTATTTAACTAGTTGCAATTACGAGTGTTCATAGCCATGAGTATTGCATTGGTAAAATAAATATTTGTCCTTAAATGTTCCTAGTCAAGATGTATCAAGATTGGAATATCGATATAGCCATTGAGACTAGTGTACGTAATACTCAACATACGATGGACAGTGAATTACTCATATTTGTTGGGTTAATCCAGGTGTAGTTGTTTAGAACAGTTACACAATGGTTCACCATGAGTCTTCAATAGGTTAAAAGTCAAATAGAAGATCTCATGTGAAGATGTGCAGTAGTCTTTTGACTTGAGCATATTATACATCTTAAGTTTTTAAACTTACTTTGATTACCATCGTTGTGACAACCTGCACCTCCCGACACATCAATCCAAAGCCTAGTGTAACTTTCAGACTCGCGTCATATAAAAAATAATGAGCTACCTAGTTTTTATAACATTACAGAGACTAAAAACATAGTTGCAATCTAAGATATACAACACTTTCAAAACTCACAGCAGAAGGAACAAAACATATAATACCAAAAAATACCCATCTTAGAAAATATCCAAATCATAGTCTTAGAAAATCAGCACGTGGTCCAATACAAAGTACATAGAAAATATCCCTCCAAGTCTGGTATAAGAAATAAAATGTACTAATAAGATAGATAAGAAAATGGAGAGTAAATATGGTAAAGAGAAACTCCAAAGATGAGCTCTCCTCTCCAAGTATCAAGAATATGCCAATCACCTGCTATAGTATCCATCTATGGTGGGGAAAATATGAAATGAGGCGGGTTAGACAAAAGTTCGATGAATGAGTACAATTTAATATATGGTGATTATGTGCAGTTAACTTCAACTTTACATTAAGTGACATAAGGGGTACTATAAACGTCCGTGTATTCTTAAGGCCCATTACTTTAGGTTTTGGTCCGATAGACACCTACACTATAAATTGTATAGTTGCTGCAAGGATAAACTATGAATCTTAATGTCTAGCGATCGGTCATCGCTCCTAGAGCTACCTATCAAGGAAACACTACCACTAGGGTACTGTGGAAATAAGTTTCCACTAATATCACCGCATAATGCTACTATGGGTGCTACTGGCCACTAATATCATCACTACTAGAGCTACCAAGGAACCAATTGCCTTTAATTATGACTACCTATAACCCAACTACTCCTTAAGAGGGAAAACCTACAATGTCGACTCCCTGTTATGCCTCGTCATCTGCATTTGTATTCGCCTCTCGATTGTAGTGTACACCTTTTATTGCATGCACTAGTGTCCACCATCTGATCTACATCGCGTCGCGTCGGAAACCGTGCATACCAAGACTTCTGTTTTGTCGAACCGCCTCTTTAAATATGCCTCTTATCGTACACGCCACGCATGACTATACTCTATTATAGTAGAACCTCTCATTGGTACCATGCCTACACACTGTAGAAAGCATCTATCAGCACAGAGCATCCACTGCGGAACCTTCTGTAAGTTCCAATTTGCGAAATAAAATCGCACCTAGTCGATTACCCAACCCACCAATTGTGTAAGGAACATTTTCCCAACATCATAACGTCCAAGCGTCCTCTCATAGGGAATTATCTTTCCTACAGCTTCTAACATCCATGTAAATAGCCCTAAATAGGCTCACGCAACAATTAATGTTTATATTAATTTTTATTATTAACTTGAGCCTTAGGCCGAGGTTCAGATTACACATTTTAGGTGATAACCGATGGACCGCTACACTCTATTGGTCGACTGCCTATGGTCGATCACTCAGGATGAGGGTCGATCGGTCATAGTATAAAATTTAGGGTTTGTTTAGATTTTTGATTCAATTTTCATTACTTTGAATTTTAATTAATTAGCGCATATAATAAATGCACTCTAAGAAAAATGGCCAGTTGCAACAACCTAATTTTTAATTAATAATTAATTAACGTTAACAGTAGAAATTTATTTAATTAAATTGGAATTTGAAGGTTTATTTGATATTGGTTTTGTAATTATCTAATAAAGGAATTTCAATTGTGATAATAAAATGAGTAAATTGAAACAAGATAAAAGTGTGAAAATAGTATTAAATACAAATGATGAAATTGAAATATAATATTAATTTAGTAAAAGAGTGATATGATTGGAATATATTTTATAAAAGTAAAAAATTTGAATTTTTTTAAACCGAATAGAACTTCGTTTATAAATAAAATAGAATATATATTTTTATAATTATTTTATTTTAGTCCCAAGCCCAATATCTCCAAAAGTAGAGTCTTCTAAATCTTGATTTTTCTCTTCTCATTATTTGATTACTCACGTACACTTTTCCTCACACACCACTTTTGACCTGAAACAAGAAATTCCTCAAACCTTTCTCCCTTTATAAATTAAGAGTTTAATCCTATAAATTTTCAAAAAACTCCAAATTCAATTTCATGCTTTTCGATGCTCGATGTATGCATGCGCTAGGAGGCGAATAGGTTTTTATGTGGGCATGGGTTCTCTATGTGTGCGTGCGTTCCATGGTGGTGAAGATGAAAGCAAGAGTCTTCCAAGTGACTTAAAAAACTCACTAATCTATGTCTATTCATTGTTATCTCTAAGCCTGTCAATGGATACTTTCGATGCGGATAATTTCATACCCGCATCCGCATTCGAAATCATTTTGGATATCGAATATCTGCATCTGCAGATATGGACGGATATCAGATAATTATCCTATCCGCTAACGACCGATAAATCAATAAATATAAATGAATTTTTTTAGTTTAACATAAACTTTTTTAATCCCACTGATTATAAAAGTATTAAAAATAAACAAATATAACGATAATAAATAGTTTTGAGCAGTTAATATGCATTTAGTGCATATAATATAAATTTTTAACTTAATAAAACCGTAAATAAATATCTTTCATTGTACTAAAATACAGATAATTTAAACTGTAATCTTGAAAAATAAGACGGATAATTTTCGGATGCGAATGTCTTTCATTCTGCATCCGCATCTATTTTTTCGGATATCAAATATTAATCTGCCTTTCGGATGCGGATGCGGACGTAGACGGATTTTGGATTTTTCAGGTATCCATTGACATCCCTAATTATCTCTAAATTTTTATGCATTGATGTTGATTCTTTGAGTATGTCATCTATTCTTTGCTGACGTCATCTATTGTCATTGAAAGAAAATTTTATATTAGGAGAATCGGCTAGGAGCTTAACAGCTCCAGCCAATCATCGATCGATGGACTGGTCAGTGGTGACCGATGCACCAGTGGTTGTTTCTCCAACTGCGTGTGAGTGTATTTGGTTATGTGTGTGCATGAGCATTTTTGGTATGTGCACTTCGAGTGTGTTTTTAAGTGCGTAAATATGTGTGTGTGCACGCACTTGCATGTGGACGAGTTCAGTATGCATATATGCGTGTGTTCGGGTGTACAAGAGTCTGTGCAGACGTGTGTAGGTATAGTTTGTATTTATAGGAACCTAGTAATTGTGTGTTTAGATAGTGTGTGCATATGTATGAGTGCACTGGTGTGTGTGTACAAAAGTGCTATAGTGTGTGTTCCAAAGAGTATGTAGGCGTGCAACAGAGTATGCTTTAGTATGTATGCATTTGTATATTTTCGTGTCTCGGCATAGCTTTATTTTCCTATCTTACTGTTGTGCAAGTCGTGGTTTTTAATTCTATGTTGCTTTGTATCTCTGTCTTGTGTCCAGGCTATTGCATTTATGGATGATAGTCTGGGTGTATTAATGAGTCAAGGTGTGTGTGTATTGTGCATTTTGTTGTCTATGTTGCCTGCTATTGACTGTAAGTGTATCTGTGCAAGTCATACATCAGGGATTCTTTTCATATAAATATTTTAGGTGGTTGTTTTTGCATTGTTATGTATTCCCTTTGATTTTGTCTTTGTTGCTTAACTATCGTGCTATTACAAAAACTACTGTTTGTGTTATTCTTGGCTGTAAACCATAGTGTTTCTAATTTTGCTTTTGTGTATATCTTTAGGTGAGTTTTTCAAAGAATTTATTAAATAATTATTGTGTTAAATATTTATTTAGTTTTGTAAATGTAAAATATAGAATAAACCATAATGAATAAGTATATATATATATATATATATATTGAATATGTCTGAATTTTAGTGTTTATATGTGATATATGTATTAAATGTTAATGTATATCTTATTTGAAGTTTAATAAACAAATGAAGTTAACTTACTAGCGTTTAAAATTAAGAATATGAAATGATATATAGTTAATATTTAATAGGTTATATAGTATATTTATTAAATCTAAATACAAATAGTTCAAGTCTTTAAAATGTATTTAATTGATTATGAATGAATAAAATTAAACTGGATGTTTTATTTTTATACTAAATAGTATTTATCATAATAAATTATGAAATACTTCCAATATATAACATTTTACTTTACAAACTATTTTTGGTTTATTAAAAGAAAGAAACAGGTTTTCTTATAATATTTTTAGTAAATATTAAAGTACTATTTAATTTAGCAAAGAATGGAAAATTTATTTTATTAAAAAATAAGAAATGTCCCATACTTTATATTTTATAGTATTCAAAGTATAATATTTTAATATCTAAGTCAAGTCAATGATATTATATTGAGTTTTGATTAATTATTAATTTCTATATATTTATTAAGTTAAGTTAAGGTTATATGTTATATATATATATATATTTATCTATACATATATATATATATATATATATAATTGAATAATTTATTCTTATATTACTATTCTGATAATTCTTTTCTTATTATTGAATAATATTTTGTTTGCTTATGTATATTCACATATATTTGGTTAGTTTGTCTTTTCTTGTTTTTTTATTTTGCTTCCTTTATTGTAAGAACCCGTATTTTTAGGGTTCTCTGAATATTTAAATATTTAATTGATCTATTTTATCGATGAGCTAGAAAACTTGATTTTCGTAGACGAACTTTTAGGACTCGGGATTATTTCCGTTGAGTCCGGATGGTCCGAGCGAGTCAGGGAGAGTATAAGCATCAATATATTTCGACTGTTTAGTTTTGAGTTAGAAATTTGAGTTCAGTTCGTAAACCGAATGACTTGAAAAGTTGACTTATGTATACGATGGACTTAGGTCCTGAAACTAGTCCCGTTGAGTTCAGAATAAGGGCACTTGGCTAGAAACACCAATGAGCAAGCCTCATTTGGAATCGTGAATTTTCGAGCTTAAATAGTATCCGTTAGATATGCTATATAAGAACCTCAACCCTCATCATTTTCCTAAACGCAGGACTAAAAACAGCAGCCATCGATTTCCAAAACCCCATCCTAGGGCCATAGTCCATCGGAGCCACCAAAGGCACTTTTAGGCCTCGACCCCAACTAAGGAAATAAGCGGCTAAGGGAGAGGAGTGCATTAGACGGTTGAATTGGTCGGAGGATCATTGCAATGGATGGAAATCGCATTTGACCGTGGTAGGCTTTTTGGGTTCGTAGGGAGGCGACATGCAATGGTAGCGGCCGAGGTTAGTGGCGTTGGGACGGGGACGACGGTGGCTAGCTTCAATGATGATGCAATGGCCATTGGTGGCTCCAAGTGGTCAATAAAGGACTTTGACGGCGTTCGACATTTTAGATTCGCGGGGATGCTAAGGGCGACGATGGAAGGTGACACTAGTGACAAAGGGTCATTCTCAGCGAGGGCTATCGACGGAAGTGATGAGGCAGGCTCCGGTGATCCACGGTGGCGTGAGGGAGGAGATGAAGCAAAGTTGGGGTCTTAAAGTCGTGTGGCCTGGAAGCTTACGAATGATGGATTAGTGCTAAGCTAGGGTAATTAGTGGTTAATGGATGTAATTAATTAAATAAGTATACAATTTAATTCGTAAATCTTATAAATGCAATAACTTGTTCATACTAGTTCCAAATTGAACGCGGCCAGTCATGTTAGATTCGAATTGACGATATGTGTGCTATGGAATTGGATTGGTGGAGTTTGGAGCTTGTAAAATTTCAAGCTAAAATTGAACATTATTCGATTTTAGATGGAGCCGGAACATTTTGGCGATAACTAGAATTTTGATGAGTTAAACTCGACTCTTTGGTAATAAAATTTTACCGTTTGTGTTTATTTGAAATTATTGGATGATTGTTAAAAATATCTACTTTTAAAAGAAGTTAGTATTTAAATTTAAATATAGGAAAAATTTGTAGAAGAATTCAGATTTCTCGAAATTATGATTATTAATTTGTAGTTATATTCATGTTGTCTTATTTCAGTTATAACCCTATCATACGGATTATTAATTACTAAATCTTGACTTTTTTTAGTACTATTAGTTATGACATTGTTATATGTTCAAAACTTAACCCTTGCAGTGATAAAAATAAATAGCAATAATGGTTAAGTGCTTTTTTGGCTATTGGCCTAATTTAGTATTTTGAAATACTATTAGTCATCATTTGGCTTGAAATTGGTTTTGATTCGAAGAATGAGTTTGAATCTAACCTTTGGGTTTTTTTGGAATACTTTCATTTAAGCGGATTTTGAACTTCTCTATTTTACCCCAACTTTTCTATTTGTCTTTTCTAAACTGTTTTGAAATGTTTTAAACTTGCTTAACTATTGTTTAATAATGGTTTAACAATTATTTATTTATATTTAATTATTGGAAGTTATGTATCAATATTTTAATATTGTAATAAGTTATTTATTTAAATAATTAATATTATTTGAAGATAATTAATGATAATTATTTATTAATAATGTTTTGGAATTTATAATAGTTATTTGATAATAATGTTTTGGAATTAAGAATTATTAGTAATTAATAATATTGTGGAAGTTAATTATTATTTATTATAATAATGTTTGAAGATTAATTATTATTGTTTATTTAATAATGTTTAAAATTATTAACTACTAGATTTATAATGTTTGAAGTTAATAATTATTATTTATTAGTAATGTTTTGGTGTTAATAATTATTATTATACAATAATGTTTTGAAGTAAATAACTATATTTATTTGTAATGTTTTGAGGTTATTGATTATTATATTAATAATGTTTTGGAGTTAATAAATTATTTTATTAATGATGTTGGAAAGTTAATTTATTATTTATTCAAGACGTTTAAAGTAAATTAATTTGTTTGATTAATTGTATTGATAAACAATAAATTGATTTATTGAATGGAATTTTCATTCAATAAAAAAGTTTATTGATGAAAAATGAGTTTTGGATTTATAAAGGATTTTTATAAATGCTTTATAAAGGATTTTTATAAAGGATTTTTATAAAGGAGTTTCATGAAAGAATAGAGTTTTATACATGATTTTAGAAATTTGGAAAAGATTTTTGTAGATGGATTTAGATATTTATAAAAGAGTTCTATAAATAGTTTTAGAGATTGATAAACAGAGTTTCATAAATGAATTTTGGAGTTGTATAATTTTTTTATAACAAATTGTTTATAAAAGGAATTTTATAAATTTGGAAGCGATCTTGAAAATTTGGAAAATAGTTTTATAAATGATTTTAGATATTTATAAAATCAGTTATAGTTAGACCTGGAGATTTGTAACGAAGTTTTATAAATATTTTTGGAAAATTATAAAAGTGACTTTTGTAAATAAAAGAGATTTATTAAAAAGGGATTTATAGAAGTAATTTTATAAGAATGAAAGGAGAGTGGATTTCCCAAATTGACCTTCTTAATTTTGGTGATGTGGACATTCATTTCGTATTTAATACCAAAGGAATAGTGTTTGAGTTTATCTTTTTCACCGTTTCTTTTAAAATAATATTTGTTTTAATCCTTTTAATATGATTTTGAAATAAGAAATCTTTCATAATGTTTTATGAATATACTTATGCCATTGAGATAAATATATGAATACATTTTCTAATTAGGGAAAATGCAGTGTTTTTGTGAATATATTTATACCATTGAAATAAGTATATGGATATTTTTCAGTATTCAAAGGAGTATAAAGGGTTTTATGAATATATCTTTGTAAAAGTATTATGATACAAGTATTTACAAAGTGATTTTAATTAATGAAATGATTAATTAAAGAGGTTAGTGGTTGCTTATATGCTTAACCAATGTTGGTTTCCCTATGGAAGTAAATCCCTAATTTGATTGGTGTTTTTATTTGATAACTAAATAACCGACCATCAAATTTGGCCAGTTTTAAATCATCGTTGTCGATTCGAAGAGACTGAGATCAGATATATTTTATGAAAGCCACTTCGAACCGACATAAGCGTTGAAATGGTAGACATCTTGATGATGATAGTTTTGAAGATGGGGTTCCTTGAAGTGCAAGGCTACTTGCTACTAATCTTGAGGGTGATTCCCAAATGGATGTAGTGGAAGTAATGCCTTCGGTTTCGTTCAGACCCAAAGCGAACTTGTATGGATGAATTCTGACATTGCATTGCTGCCTGGAGGGTAGTGTTAGCATTCCAATTGGGATCTGCTAAGAGAAAAGGAAAAAGCATTGCCCCAAGCCTCAAAACTCGAGAAATGGCTAAAACTGGGTAGATGTGGCAGGGCTATGTGGGTCACTCCTATAAGGGTGTGTCATTACCTTTCTAGATTATCATATTATGAACTTAGTTGTGCGTGATAACACTCTATAAAGGTTGGGAACAACCGAGGTGACGACATATTCGATACTATCCAATAAGAGGTAGGTTGGTCCTATGTTTTTAGAGAGGCAAATGTTTAACAATCTGAAATTTCGGACACTTCGCATTTAAATATCTAAATTATCTAAATATTTGCATCTTGGATTAAATGTTATTATAATGATTTAATAAGCTTCTTAACCCCCTTTTTAATCATAAATAACGATGATAAACTTTGTTTTGGAAAAATGTTTACAAAAATAAATACATTGAAAAAATACCGACAACGTGACTGAAAATCGTTTTATCGGTAAACAACTTTTTTTCTCAACAAAAGTTGTTTGAACTTTTTTGCACATGTCTAAGTAATCATTATGGAGATAATTAGCAACTAAAATTATTTTCATGTTTACGACTAACTAAATAGGAAAATGAGCAAATAAAGAAAATGAGCAAAAATGGAAATAATTAACTCTTAAGCTAATATCTAATGGACACATTAGCCCCTAATTAAACACTCTCCTCTTCATACAAGCTTGGAAGGTTCTAGAAGATTCCTATAGGATAAGAGATATTATGTTTAGGATATGATGATAATTATCCTAAAGGAGAAGTGACATAAAGTAAAAGAAAACATAAATGGAAATGCTTAAGCGTTCAGCATATGTTAAAGTAGATGTGATGGGAGGTAAGTCTTCCGGGGGAAGGTGGTTGAAAGCAAGCTTATACTTTACCACTTTAAGACTATAAATAGAGGGGAGGAGTTCACTTAATAATCACAAGTAGATTCCTAAGCATGAGATGAAGTAGGAGGATTGAAAATGGTGGAAGTGCTTAAGCACTAATCCACTTATTATACTCTAACTTTTTCAAAAGTTAACCAAATCTTCTCTAATCTCTTTTAAACTTTGGATTTGGGCCTAAGACATCATAGGAGGTGTAACAACCCACATATTTGGAAATTTTATATTTAAATATTTTATTTAAATATTTTATCGATACTCGGAATTTAGTCCGAAAAGCTACTTTTTGCATACGGTCGAATTTGGACTCGGGACCACTCCCATTGAGTTTAAAATGCCGTTTGCGACCTTTTTGAGTATAAGCTTCGATATGTTTGGAGAGAGTTGATTTTTGCTACCTTTTCACTTTGGGTTTGGGCTCAGCCCTATGTTTAACTTATACTCAAATCTGAGCCACTCTTCCCCATTCACCCTCATTTTCTTCTCTTTTCAGTTCTAAGGCAATAATGGTGGGAGAGATTGGAAAATTAAAACTCCAAAACCCTAGTTCCTCTTGCAACCTCAAATTCCTAGCTCCAAATTCAAGAGAACCCATTGGTAAGCATTCTCTTCTTCTTCTCCAACTTATTTTCTTACCAATTTCAGAAATTCCTAAACCTAATTTTGGGAATGTTCTTGTTTTGAGCATAGATTCAAGCTCATTTGGGTTGTGTTGAAGAGAGGTTGATTCTCCATTTGCTTTCAAGCTTCTTCTTGTTTGATTTTGTAAAAAGGTGAGATTTTTATCTCACATCTTTGTCTATAATTATCTTCGATTGTTAGGTATGAATTCCTAACGTTTATTCGTGTGCAATTGATTTTGGTTTGGATCGATTTCGTGTATATTCCAATTTTTGGTGTTTTGGTCTAATTTATGAAAATCCTATTATGGATATTTGGACATTGATAGTTGAGGTGTATCGAAGAGCCGTTTAGGCTGGGTTGTCGTTCGACGTAATTCCTTAGTCATCGCCATTTGCTCGTTCGATCGTTTCCGATATTCGTTTGGCCATTTTTGGCCTAGGTTCAGGGAATGCCCTGAACCCCAGGTTCAGACGTCTGAAACGTAATATTCAGACGTCTGAATATTGTTCTGGGAAGATTTCTATTCCCAGATTCAGACGTCTGAATATATGGCTTCAGACGTCTGAATTGGTTCATTTGGAACCAGAAAGGAAATAGGCTAAAAAGTGCCTATTTCAGACGTCTGAAACACTTGATTTAGACGTCTGAATTGTGTTCTGGAAATCTTTATATTTCCAGATTTAGACGTCTGAACCACTTGTTTCAGATGTCTGAAACTGCAGTGTTTTGCCTGCTTGCCTATTCGCTTGAGAATTCCAATTTAAATCGATTCATGGTGATCCTATTTGTTGTTATCATTTATTATGCCTTTGATGACTCCTATTTAGGGATTTTTGAATATCCATTTCGATGGATTCTTTATCGGTTTCTTTGGATTTTATTCACGTCTTCGAATGTGAATTTTAGTGATTGATTGTTCTTACAATCTTCTTTGTGATTTGTCACTTTAAAAATATAAAGGTTTTCTATACTAGTAGTAAATATGAAAACTCTTTCCTCAAACGATTTCAATACTATTTTAATACCAAATTCGTTTATAAAACCGTTTTCCAATCTATTAGTATATACAAACCTTTACCTCACTCGTGTGAGAAATCTAATTAAACGACTTAGTAAAACAAGTGGTATGAAACGCTTACGTTCACTTTGTTGGTTAATTCTTGGACTTGTTCGATTGAAACTCTTGTGACAATTCTCTAGTGGAGATCTACAATTTGTTCGTAAATATTTAAGTTAAGCTAGTGGTTATGGGACATGATGCTAAGCTCATATATTTACTAGCTTACTGTAATTGACACTTCTCGTTGATCATGACGATCATCTTTGTGATTTCGACTAGCAATGTGCGATGTCTCTTTGTCTACGAGGGAGACTAAACCCCATTTTGTGGAGTTTCGACTCAATTTGGTGGGGTAGAAACCCATGGTCTTCGGGCCGTTTGTGGAGCTTCGGCTCAATTTGTGATGGTTAGCAACCATGGAATTAGCGTTCAGTTTGTGATACACGTGTTGGTGGGCTTTATGCTCCCGTTTGTGATAGGCCTTTCCCCCTTTTGTGATTTCTGGATTTCTTGAGATGATTTCTAGAATTTGTGCTTCACCAATTTTCGTGATTTCCATTGATAAGTTTTATCAATATTTGTGCATTGGTGAATTTGTGTGTCACTGACTTTTGTGATTGGCATTGATATAATTGTTGATATTTATGGTTTGGTGAACGAAATGAGGAGTATGACATTTCTTTGATTCTTGTGTAGATTTGGTGATATTGATTAATCTCTCGTTGATTTTCAATTACTTATATATATATCACAGCTTGGCATTGTGATTATTATGTGTTTAGTCATATCTCTTATTCTATATCGTTTCATCTGATATTTATAGTTAGACCGATCCGTTTATTATTTTCTTATTAAATAATACTCGGGTCAGACCGAGATGTTACAGGTGCTTCTGCTTGACTTCTCCCCTGGGATTCATTACTCTGACTTTTGGCAAACTACTTAGATTAGTAGTTTATTTTGTTGTATACACTTGAGATATAGACTCATAGTTGTATTCTTTGTATAGCACATGTTGCTATTCCTTTGTATTATTGTGGATCTTTTTGACCACTACTCTGATTTACACTTCCATGTGTTAATCATGTATTCATATCTTCTTTCGCCTTTGTGATATGAATTATCTGTGACTGATTTACGTTATGTTTATTTCTGTATTTGTTTCCGAAGATTATCATAGCCACTGTGTAGTAGCTTTGTGTTTGTATCGGTGTGTCGGATTTCCTCTTGAGATAAAATGCATGTTATACTATCTGACATATCGGTGCTCGCGCAAAGCAATTATACAGGTGGTCGCCCCTCAACAGCCTTATTCTCCGTGCTAGTTGACAGCATTCACCCGTAGTGTTCTTGGCTAGCGTGGGTATAGAGGTGGGGCGTCACAGCTTGGTATCGGAGCCAAACTTCGGAACAATGTAGAATAACTTAACAAGGATCATCGTCCGAAGTCCACCTTAGGAGTCGTGCTTTAGGATTTTATTCGGGTCTACGTACCGTCCTATCCTATTTTCTTTTATGATTCCTTGTTTTATTTATCAAGATTTCTTGATGATTGTTTGGTTAATAACCTTTTTCTTCTTCTTTCTTTCTTTCTTTCTTTCTAAAGGAAGAGAAATGTCTAGACCAGGCCACCCCAGAGCCGTGCCATCTAGTACTCCACCCCAGGATGGAGTTTTTATGACTGCTCAACAGCTTCTTGATTTAGTGACGAATGTTCAAGCAGCTGGAGCTAACCCGGAACCTACTCACCCAAAGTCGGGATTTGCACGCTTGTGCAGCGATTACACTAATTTGGGTGGGGAGCCATTCAAAGGTTTCGAAACTGTTATTGAAGTACAGGCTTGGCTAAGGTCATACGATCGAATCTTTTCTCGCATGAATCTTATTGACCTTCACCGAGTTCAGGTGGCCTCTAGTATGCTCCGAGAAAGAGCATTAGACTGGTACGATCTTCTTTTTTCTGAGATTAATGAAGAGGATCTCACCTGGGGGCAATTCTGGGAACGCTTCGAGTTGAAATTTGTACCAGAAGCAGGGAAAGTGACATTGGCTCGATGATTAATAGACCTTATTCAAGGTGAGTCCTCCGTGATTGATTACGTCGCCTCCTTCGAGTCGCTTTCCAAATATGGTGTTGAATACATCAACACCCCTTTAAAGAAGAACCAGAGGTTCGTTTATGGCTTAAACAAAAATCTCAAGAAGCCATTACTTCTAAAATTAGAAGTTTCTTTCGACCAACTCGTTGATATCGCTCTTCGTCTTGAAGAGGCGGATAGGGAGAATGATGTTGAAGCGGTGGGTTCCAAACCAAGCTTCAACAACAACAAGAAGAGGCCAAACAAATCCAAAGGCCCCTATCCTAATAAGAAAGGGAAGAAAGCAACCTCAGTGGCAAAGACTTCTTCCTTTGGTCGTGGGGAATGCTATAATTGTGGTTCGAAGGACCATTACACGAACAAGTGTCCAAAGTCTCTCTCTTGTCGCTACTGCAAAGGTCCCGGTCATGTTATATCCTCATGCCCCAAGCTTCAGGGCAGGAAGGAGGGAAAGCTTAATTTTGCTCAAGCCCCTGGCAACACATCTCGTGGCCAAGATATTTCTCATTCTATTCTGGATGGAATTATTTTATTTCGTGATCATCCTATTCGAGTTCTTTTTGATACGGGTGCGTCCCATTCTTTTATATCAAAAGAACTTGTTGATGCTTTTTCTTTGGATGTTTTGTGCTTAATGACTTCTTTGAGAATTGCGAATCCGGTTGGTGGATCCGCGACAATCAGTTTATTGTGTAATGATGTCGAGATTATTTTGTGTGATTTTTCTTTCCGAGCCGATTTGCATGTCATGCGTTATTTAGACTTTGGAATGATTTTGGAAATGGATTGGCTTAACCGTTATGTAGCTCATATCCTATGTCCTGAGCGGAGTATTCATCTTCGACATCCTCAATCTGTTAAGCAGATTTCTATTAATCTTAAAGATTCAGATTCCAGCTTGGTTGCATCTTTATATTCTTTAAATCCTCGTGATGACGACGATGATGATGAGGGTGATATTATTTCTCTTATTCACGTCGTTTGTGAATTTTCCGACATATTCGAGCCCGTTTTAGGATTACCACCTAAGCGAGCAATTGAGTTCAGAATTAATCTTATTCCTAGAGCTCAACCTATCACTCGTCCTCTGTATCGTATGTCCAATAAAGAAAACGAGGAGATGCGTAAACAATTATCCGAATTGGAGACGAAGCAATTTATTCGCTCTAGTTTCTCGCCTTGGGGAGCTTCAGCTATTTTTGTGAAGAAATCCAATGGAACACTTAGGCTTTGCGTTGACTACCGCAAGCTTAATGATTTTACTATCAAAAATAAATATCCTTTACCTCGGATTGATGATCTATTCGATCAACTTAGTGGTTCTAGAGTCTTTTCACAATTAGACTTAGCTACTGAATTTCATCAGCTTCGTATTGCAGAGGATAGTATTCCTTTGACATCTGTCCGTACTCGTTATGGATCTTATGAATGGCTCGTTATGCCATTTGGTCTAACGAATGCTCCGGCTTATTTCGTTGACCTTATGAATAGAGTTTTCAAAGACTTCCTCGACCGGTTTGTTCTCATCTTTATTGATGATATTCTTGTGTATTTTAAAACCGAGGAGGAGCATGAAAAGCATCTTCGGATTGTGTTGGAAACTCTTAGGAGTAATCAATTAAAGGCAAAATTTTCTAAATGCCACTTTTGGCAATCTCGTGTGAAGTTTCTCGGTCATATTATTTCCGAATCCGGAATTTCCGTGGATCCTTCAAAGATTGAAGCGATTCAAGATTGGAAGAGACTGGAGAGTGTGACAGAGATCCGTAGTTTTCTCGGGTTGGCGGGCTATTACCGTCGTTTTATCAAAGACTTTTCTAAGATTATCGTGCCTCTCACTAGCTTAACGAAGAAAGGTGTTAAATACATTTGGTCGGACAAATGTGAAACTTCTTTTCAGAAACTAAAGGAACTTCTTTCTGATGTTCCTATTCTTGTTATTCCCGAGGGGAATCAAGATTTCGTTGTTTATACCGATGCTAGTCGCGTTGGTTTGGGTGCCGTTCTTATGCAAAGAAACGTGTTATTGCTTATGCTTCTAGGCAATTGAAGCCTGCTGAGACTAGATATGCCACTCATGATTTAGAGCTCGCGGCTATTGTTTTCGCCCTTCATATTTGGCGTCATTATCTTTTAGGAGAGAAATTTGTTCTTTATACCGATCATAAGTCCTTGAAGTATTTATTCTCTCAAAAGGAACTTAATTTGCGTCAACAGCGTTGGCTCGAATTTCTTGCACCATATGAGCTCGATATCCTTTATACTCCCGGAAAGGGAAATCGTGTTGCCGATGCACTTAGTCGCAAGCAACAAGCGGTTGTTTCTATGATGATATCCGAATGGTATGATCTCGAGATATTATCCATTTGTGAGATTAGAGACCGCGTATCCGATTTATGCTCATCATTTGTTTTATGCAGCCTTGAGGCTCATCCTTCTCTTTTTGACCGCATTCTTGAAGCTCAAAGGCTAGATCCCGAAATGGCCCTTCTTGGCCAAAATATTAGGGATAAAATTGATATTGAAGGATTGAAAGAATTTGATATCGATTCTCGTGGCGGCATTCAAAAATTTGGTAGACTTATCGTACCAAATATTATTGATCTCCGTAAGGATATTTTAGAAGATTCTCATCGTTCTAAATTCACCATTCATCCCGGTAGTAGTAAAATGTACGCAGATATGAAGCGACTATATTATTGGGAGGGAATGAAATTTGATATTGCTAACTTTGTTAAGTGTTGCATGACTTGCCAGCTTGTTAAAGCCGAACATCAAAGGCCCGGTGGGTTATTGCAACCTTTAGAAATTCCAATTTGGAAGTGGGACCAAATTTCCATGGATTTTATAGATGGCCTTCCCCGTTCTCGTTCGGGTCATGATAGCTTATGGGTGATCGTTGATAGACTTACTAAATCCGCCCATTTTATTCCCGTTCGGTCTAACCGAACCGTTCCTCTTTTGGCTAAGCTCTTTGTCAAAGAGATTGTTAAATTGCATGGAGTTCCTACTTCTATTGTTAGTGATCGTGATCCATTGTTTACTAGTAGGTTCTGGAAGAGTCTTCAAAAAGCTTTGGGAACGAAGCTCAATTTTAGCACCGCTTATCATCCTCAGTCCGATGGACAAACCGAGCGTGTGAATCAAACACTTGAAGACCTTCTTCGTGCTTGTGTGCTTGATTTTGGGGGAAATTGGGAAGATCATATTTCCCTTGTTGAATTCTCCTATAATAATAGCTTCCAATCTAGTAATGGTATGACACCTTTTGAGGCACTCTACGGAAGGCCATGCCGATCTCATTCTTGTTGGCTTGAGACCGGTGAGAAGCTGGTTTTAGGTCCCGATTTTATTCGTGATTCTACAGAAAAGATTGATCTTATTCGTCATAGGATGAAAGAAGCCCAGAGTAGACAAAAATCCTATGCCGATAATCGAAGAAGGAAATTAGAATTTTCTGTTGGAGATTCTGTTTTTATTCGTGTTTCACCAATGAAAGGTGTTGTACGTTTCAGTCGATCGGGAAAATTGGCGCCTCGATATATTGGGCCATTTCCTATCACTGAACGTATTGGTTCCATGGCTTATCGCCTTTTATTACCGGCTCAATTTTCTGCTATCCATGACGTGTTTCACGTTTCTCAACTTCGGAAATGTCTTCGAGATTCCGATTCTATTCTTGAGCCCGGTGTTGTGGAAGAGATTGAAGTTTCGCCTAATTTAACTTATGAGCAGCATCCTATTCGAATTGTTGCTTCGGAGGTCAAACGCCTTCGAAATAAAGATGTCCCGCTTGTTAAAGTCCAATGGTCTTCAAATCCTAAGGATTGTTCTTTGGGAATCTAAAGAGTTCATCGAGCGAACACATCCGGACTTGCTTTCTCGTGCTCTTTGAGGTGAACCTTTTATTTCAAATTTTTTTTGTGTTGAATATGCTTTTACGGTTGTTACTATATATCTTCTTTTTAAATATTGCGAGGACGCAATTTCTTTAAGGAGGGGAGTCTGTAACAGCCCGCATATTTGGAAATTTTATATTTAAATATTTTATTTAAATATTTTATCGATGCTCGAAATTTAGTCCGAAAAGCTACTTTTTGCACACGGTCGAATTAGGACTCGGGACCACTCCCATTGAGTTTAAAATGCCGTTTGTGACCTTTTTGAGTATAAGCTTCGATATGTTTGGAGAGAGTTGATTTTTGCTACCTTTTCACTTTGGGTTTGGGCTCAGCCCTATGTTTAACTTATACTCAAATCTGAGCCACTCTTCCCCATTCACCCTCATTTTCTTCTCTTTTCAGTTCTAAGGCAATGATGGTGGGAGAGATTGGAAATTAAAACTCCCAAACCCTAGTTCCTCTTGCAACCTCAAATTCCTAGCTCCAAATTCAAGAGAACCCATTGGTAAGCATTCTCTTCTTCTTCTCCAACTTATTCTCTTACCAATTTCAGAAATTCCTAAACCTAATTTTGGGAATGTTCTTGTTTTGAGCATAGATTCAAGCTCATTTGGGTTGTGTTGAAGAGAGGTTGATTCTCCATTTGCTTTCAAGCTTCTTCTTGTTTGATTTTGTAAAAAGGTGAGATTTTTATCTCACATCTTTGTCTATAATTATCTTCGATTGTTAGGTATGAATTCCTAACGTTTATTCGTGTGCAATTGATTTTGGTTTGGATCGATTTCGTGTATATTCCAATTTTTGGTGTTTTGGTCTAATTTATGAAAATCCTATTATGGATATTTGGACATTGATAGTTGAGGCGTATCGAAGAGCCGTTTAGGCTGGGTTGTCGTTCGACGTAATTCCTTAGTCATCGCCATTTGCTCGTTCGATCGTTTCCGATATTCGTTTGGCCATTTTTGGCCTAGGTTCAGGGAATGCCCTGAACCCCAGGTTCAGACGTCTGAAACGTAATATTCAGACGTCTGAATATTGTTCTGGGAAGATTTCTATTCCCAGATTCAGACGTCTGAATATATGGCTTCAGATGTCTGAATTGGTTCATTTGGAACTAGAAAGGAAATAGGCTAAAAAGTGCCTATTTCAGACGTCTGAAACACTTGATTCAGACGTCTGAATTGTGTTCTGGAAATCTTTATATTTTCAGATTCAGACGCCTGAACCACTTGTTTCAGACGTCTGAAACTGCAGTGTTTTCCTGCTTGCCTATTCGCTTGAGAATTCCAATTTAAATCAATTCGTGATGATCCTATTTGTTGTTATCATTTATTATGCCTTTGATGACTCCTATTTAGGGATTTTTGAATATCCATTTCGATGGATTCTTTATCGGTTTCTTTGGATTTTATTCACGTCTTCGAATGTGAATTTTAGCGATTGATTGTTCTTACAATCTTCTTTGTGATTTGTCACTTTAAAAATATAAAGGTTTTCTATACTAGTAGTAAATATCAAAACTCTTTCTCAAACGATTTCAATACTATTTTAATACCAAATTCGTTTATAAAACCGTTTTCCAATCTATTAGTATATACAAACCTTTACCTCACTCGTGTGAGAAATCTAATTAAACGACTTAGTAAAACAAGTGGTATGAAACGCTTACGTTCACTTTGTTGGTTAATTCTTGGACTTGTTCGATTGAAACTCTTGTGACAATTCTCTAGTAGATATCTACAATTTGGTCGTAAATATTTAAGTTAAGCTAGTGGTTATGGGACATGATGCTAAGCTCATATATTTACTAGCTTACTGTAATCGACACTTCTCGTTGATCATGACGATCATCTTTGTGATTTAGACTAGCAATGTGCGATGTCTCTTTGTCTACGAGGGAGACTAAACCCCGTTTTGTGGAGTTTCGACTCAATTTGGTGGGGTAGCAACCCATGGTCTTCGGGCCGTTTGTGGAGCTTCGGCTCAATTTGTGATGGTTAGCAACCATGGAATTAGCGTTCCGTTTGTGATACACGTGTTGGTGGGCTTTATGCTCCCATTTGTGATAGGCCTTCCCCCCTTTTGTGATTTCTAGATTTCTTAAGATGATTTCTAGAATTTGTGCTTCACCAATTTTCGTGATTTCCATTGATAAGTTTTATCAATATTTGTGCATTGGTGAATTCGTGTGTCACTGGCTTTTGTGATTGGCATTGATATAATTGTTAATATTTATGGTTTGGTGAACGAAATGAGGAGTATGACATTTCTTTGATTCTTGTGTAGATTTGGTGATATTGATTAATCTCTCGTTGATTTTCAATTACTTATATATATATCACAGCTTGGCATTGTGATTATTATGTGTTTAGTCATATCTCTTATTCTATATCGTTTCATCTGATATTTATAGTTAGACCGATCCGTTTATTATTTTCTTATTAAATAATACTCGGGTCAGACCGAGATGTTACAGGTGCTTCTGCTTGACTTCTCCCCTGGGATTCATTACTCTGACTTTTGGCAAACTACTTAGATTTGTAGTTTATTTTGTTGTATACACTTGAGATATAGACTCATAGTTGTATTCTTTGTATAGCACGTGTTGCTATTCCTTTGTATTATTGTGGATCTTTTTGACCACTACTCTGATTTACACTTCCATGTGTTAATCATGTATTCATATCTTCTTCCGCCTTTGTGATATGAATTATCTGTGACTGATTTACGTTATGTTTATTTCTGTATTTGTTTCCGAAGATTATCATAGCCACTGTGTAGTAGCTTTGTGTTTGTATCGGTGTGTCGGATTTCCTCTTCAGATAAAACGCATGTTATACTATCTGACATATCGGTGCTCGCGCAAAGCAATTATACAGGTGGTCGCTCCTCAACAGCCTCATTCTCCGTGCTAGTTGACAGCCTTCACCCGTAGTGTTCTTAGCTAGCGTGGGTATAGAGGTGGGGCGTCACAGGAGGCATGATTAACAAGTAAGAAGTGACATAAGGTGAGAGGAAGAGGGGGGGGGGTCTAGGATGGGCTGTGAGTAAGGAGGAGAAGGCGGAAGGTGCTAAAGGTTGGACCTTTGGGCTTGTGTTGATGGAAAGAGGTGGTTATTTGGTCCTTATGGCTTTGTGCTTGGGTAAGGGATGAATCTTAGTGAATTATCTTACTATCTCTTAAGTATATATTTTGTGTGTATTTGTTGTGTTTAAATTATAAAGTTAAAGTGACATTGACTTGGTAAAGTTATAAACTTTGGACCCCTTTTGCTTTTAGAAGCAAATGATAACTTGATATTGTATAACCTCGTGCTCTTAAACATGTGGCATGACCTTGACTTAATGTTTAAATGGTTGTTTAGATTGTGTGTTGAATTGAAGAAAGTTTGAAAGTGTTTGAAGCGAGAATAGCCGTTATAAGTGCACTTCATAATCCCTTGTTTTCAGGAATTTCTATAAATAAATGGAAAGATATACTTGGGGATTTTTACCATGGATTTTAAGTACCCTAATGGGAGTACTTGCCATTAAAATTTAAAACCTTAAATCATTTGTTTAAGTGGCTAGAAAGAGCCGCAAATATTGTGCTTTTTAATGTTGTATTAACAAGGACTTTTAATAGCACTTATAACTGTTGTAGCAAGTTGCTAATGGTTTTAGGTGTTTAACATGCGACGATTTGGATAGTTTTCATGATTTAAATGGTTTTTAAATTCTTTTATTAACAAAATATTTCTATGGAAGTTCTTATAAAATGTATTTGAGTATGAAAAAAGAGTAGAAGTTTAAATACAGCCTTAATGATTATTTACGAATTTTGAAAGTAAAATGCTGCAAAATGTTAAACATGTTTTTAATCAAACTTCTAAATTAGTTATTTTCAAGTAATATTTTACAAAGACATTTAAAACATATTTACAAGTATTTCTAAAGTATTATTATATATATAAGTTTTGAGAAAGGTGATTGACTAGGCTTAACACTAAAAGCCGACGAGTAAACTTGTATGTTTGTGAGATTCAAGAATGAGGTGTCTAGGCAAGGCTTGGAGCAACCGGTGTATAAACTTACGTGGCTTCACTCTTGAATGAGGAATGGTATAAGTTGAAATGTCGAAAACATGCTAATCCTTTTGTTTACCTACTTGTTTTAAAAGACAATTGACTTTGCTTAATGCTAAAAGCTGACGAAGTAGGTTTATTTATTTCTAAGAGTTAAAGATCGATGTCGAGTAGGGATGGAGCAACAGAGCTCTAACCTACCAGGCTTCCCTGTTGAATGAGGAATAGTTAAGTCCGGAATGTCAAAAACGAGTTAAGTATACGAACATTAATTTGTATAAGCAATTGTTTAACTAGATAATCGATTAGTCGATTTTCAAACTTAACCAGATATTAACTTAGATCTTTAAAAAGAATGTTTTAAAGATAATTCAAGTAAGGAGTGATTTTGGGTTTGTCGTGATAATATGTTAATAACATTTGTCTTTAACCCTTTTTGATTATACTTGTTAATGTAAATAGATCTGTAAAAGAATGTTTTAAAGATAAGCAAAAGCGAAAGGTTTTGGGTTTGTAGTGACAACGTTTAAGTAACATTAGTCTTAAACCTTTTGAATGGATTTGTGAAAGTACTTAAATCCTTAAAATGGATATTTTGAAGGAAAATGTAAGTATTTAATCCTTTGGAAAAAATAGAAAAAGAATAAAGGTTTAAAGTAAAAAATCTCGTTAAATGATTTGTTAATATATTTATACCATTTGCGTTAAGTATTTAAATACTTTTTGAAATATAGAAAGAACAAAGGTTTAAAGTAAGATATCATGTAATGATTTGTGAATATAATTATACCATTTGAGATAAGTAAATGAATACTTTTTGAAGTATTGAAAAATTACAAACGAATAGTAGAAATTCATAAATGATGTTTTATTAAGTTAAAAGAAGTTGTACTAATAAATAAGGTTCTAACTAATAAAAGATTAATTAAATAAAAAAAGGGATTAGAAGCCACTTGTGTGACTTGATCGTACTTTGTATGACATGAATATGAATTGTATGTTTACTTGATCATGGAAAACATTTATTTGTATACTGTAAAGAACTAGATTTTCGACCCTCGAAAATCGATATATTACATTCACTGTATCACATGCCGAACATTCAAGTGCCGAAAATACCGATTTGTTAGGGTGAAAGAAGAAGGTAGAAGATAGAAGAAAACGAAACAACATAAAATCTCATGACGCAGTGAATAATATATAATACAATAATGATCTTTACAAAGAGTAGGTGGTCTCCTAATCCATCTACCTCCTATCATGAAAATGCTCATATCATGCTCCAAAATGTATGCAACGTCCTAAATAAGTATACTTGCAACTCTACATGTATGCACAACCATTCAACACATACGCAACATCCATATGCGTAATATCCACTAACATAAAAACAATCAAGAGGTAATATGCTACCAAATGTGAGTATGTGTGTGTATACCTAGAGAACGTACTGTCCTAATTGTATAAAAGATAACAGTCCAAATAATACATTCACTAATATCCACCATCCATAACATGTCCTAACGACACACTTGTAATCATTGCTACCACCCATGTCTCTACCTAAAGGGCATACCAACTAATTCCTACACGTAAGTAACCTATGCTTATAAGATTTTAAGTTTGAGATGTACCGAAAAAGAGTTGTAGGTGGGTAGCTCGAATCTTCTCCTCGGGATCCCATGTACTCTTCATTGGACCGTCTCCTCATTGGACTTTAACTAATTTGATTTCCTTAATATGGAGTTTCTTTGTACTGTACTCAAGAATACAAGTGGGTTTATGACAAATAAGTGACTCCCTCTTAACTTCTACCTCCTCTAGCCAACTCGGCTCGACTACGGTAATTGTACCATGTAAGCACTTCAGTAAGTGTGACACATGGAAAATAACATGTAGCCTACTAACTTCTTCGCAAGCTCTACTCTATATAACAACCTTACTCTAGCAACTATCGGGAAAGGCCCTACAAACCTTGGAGCTAGCTTCCTCGATCTACCAAACCTTATAACATGTCTAAGGGGTGAAACCTTCATAAACACCATGTCGCCCACTGCAAACTCTAACTCCGTAAGTCTCTTGTTAGCATAAAATTTCTGCCTATCCTTAGCATTCTTCATTTTCATATGGATCAACTCCACTTTCTCCGATGTCTCCCTCACCATATTTAGCCCAAGTATAATACTATTTGTAGTGTCCCACTAGTACAATGGTGATCTATAGGGTCAATCGTATAATACCTCGAATGGCCTCATCCCAATGCTAGCCCAATAACTATTGTTGTGGGTAAACTCCACCAACGGTAAGTGATCCTCAAAAGTATTACAAAGGATTAATTAAATTTATATACAATTAATTAAAATGATTAACTAACTTTAATCCATCATTATTAAATGATTAATTAATCTTAGACATCACAAGATAAAATGATTAATTATGTTTACATATCATTAAAAAAGTAATTAATTAATCTTAATCCTCATTAACTAAAATGATTAATTAAATTTAAAAATCATTATTAAAATGGTTAATTAATTTCAGACTCATCATTATTCAAAAACTTAATTAACAATGTAAAATAAAATCCAAGCACAAGATTAAACCAAATGATTTTGAAAAGATTCTATTTTTCAAAAGTGCCGATATAGCGATAGTCACTATACATCACTTCTAAAACCACTTTCATGTCATTTGTTTTACATCCAAGCATCACATAACATAACTAAGAGCATAAATACAAGGTAAATAACAACTATATAACATACAGGGAGCATCACTTATTATATACTTAACGTTTTCTACTCACTTTCAAGTTACTTACTAACTACAAAGATGTCGTCTTTTTAAAGAACATACCATGTCAACAACATTACATCCAAATATACTAACTAAGCAACTAAATTAGCGATAGGATAATGAAGTTCAAAATTTTTAGTTAAAAAGACGAGCTTTACTCACCGAAACGAACACAAGCTTCACCCGAACTTGCAACCGACACTATAGCTTGTATTATTATTGCAAATTATGGAGTTTTGGGCCCTAGAAAGGCTAGTTAGGTTTGACCAGGGGTGTTTTAGGCTCGATCAAGATTTGTTTGGGTGGATATTGGTCTTGTTTGGTTAATTAGGTAATGTAGAGATGGAAGATGGATGTTTTATTGATTTTACTTAAAAAAGAAATGAAACGATTGGATTTTTAAAATTTGAAACCAACTTTGAAAGCCATGAAATTTTTTCTTAAGAGCTTAGAGGAGGTTTCAGGATGGAATAGAAAATGAGAAAATAAAGAAAAGAATTAGGAATTTGTTTTTATATAAAATGGACTAAACAAATTACTAAACTACCATTAAAGCACTTACCCTCCATTCAAATAATGACACATCATCCATGCTGTCTCCTCCTTCCTACTAAGTACACACGCCTAGCCCCTCTTTTGTCTCACTTGATACCAACATGTCATAATAAAACTTGTACTTGTGTGTTTCTTAATGTGACATATGCTTTTTATTTAAATTTTAAACTTAGGAAACTGTCACATTACATTTTTAATATTCTTAAGTTATATATAAATATGTATTATCATTTTTAAATCCTAATTTGTTTACAAATGTTTATTTATATGTAAATTAAAGTGTTCACAACATTTCAGACAATTTTTAGATGACAAAATGTCAAAAATTCGAAAAATGATTTCTGGTCACATTTTTTATTTTTCTTCGAACTAAATATTTTTGTAAACAGATTTTGAAAACCATTTCACCATCACTAGTTATTATTAAAAAGAGCTTTATTTTAGCTATAAAATCCATTAATTTATTATTTAAAATTATATTAAATATTCATATTTTAAAGTGATTAATTTACGGGTCATTACACTGTCCCTCCTTAAAAGGATTTCGTCCTCGAAATTAACACTTAAGGAGATAACTCAAAATAAAAGAAAAGTGCATATATTATATTAGGAAACCCATGCAACAGATACACACTAAGAAACAATATCACAATAGTGCATGCATGATACAAACAAACAAACAATTATCCTAATATCAACTCAGGACAAGCTTCCCTCATAGACTCTTTAGTCTTCCAAGTGTAATGCTTAGGATCTTCACTTCACTAAACCTTCACGAGATTCACATCCTTCATCCTCAATCACTTTATATCTCAAGCGATGATACAAATAGGCCACCTAAGAATGATTAGGTTAGGTAGAACTTTCAATTGAACTTATTGTACTGGTTCCACTATTGTTGAAGAGTCATGTATATACTTACGTAAATGAGATACATGAAATACATTGTGCACATCCGATGGTCTATCTGGTAACTTCACTCTATAAGCAAGTCTGCCAACCCAGTTTAGAATTGGAAAAGGGCCAATAAATCGAGAGGTTAGCTTGCCTGATTTTCCAGACCACACAATACTCTTCAACGGAGAAATCTTCACAAACACCAAATCTCCACTAAGAACTCAAGATCCGTACACCTTCGATCTGCATAAAACTTCTATCGATCTTCTGCCTCCTTCATCTTCCTTTAGATATCAGCTACCTTCTCACTTGCTTCTAAGATCATGTCAGGTCCAAGAACAATTCTATCACCAGACATAATCCAACATGAAGGAGTACGACATAGATGACCATAAAGAGCTTCAAAAGGGTTATGTCGGTAATTGCCTAATAGTTGTTGTTGTAAGTGACCTCGACCATAGGTAAATGATATTCCCAAGAACCTCCAAAGTCGAGAATGCATGTTCGTAATAAATCCTTCAAGATCTGGTTCACTCTCTCCGTCTACACTTTTTATCTGGGGATGGTAAGATGTACTCAGACTCAGCTCGGACCCTAAGGTAGTTTGTAGTCCCTTTCAGAACCTGCTAGTGAATATTGGGTCTAGATCACTTACAATACTACAAGAAATACTATAAAGCCTCACAATATCCTTCACATATGAAATAGAGAAACTCTCAGTAGTCCTAGTCAGCTTGACAAGAATGTAATGAGCACTCTTAGTCAGTCGATCTACTATAACCCAAATTCCTTTGTTCCCTCTTCTTGACCTAGGAAGTCTAATAATAAAATCCATATAGATTTGCTCCCACTTCCACTTTGGGATTTCAAATGGTTGAAGCAATCCGACTGGCTTCTGTTGGCCACTCATAACCCGTTGGCAGTTTGCACATTGACTCACAAAGATCGAAACAAATCGCTTCATCCCCTTCCACCAGAAAACTCTCTTCATATCCTTGAACATCTTGGTCTCTCTTGGATGGAAAGACAACTTTGAATAGGGACATTCGGCAAACATTTCTCTTCTAAGACCATCAACATTCATAACAAAGATTTGCCTATTCATTTTTAATACGCCCAGGGATCAATCTCAAAACTAGAAACAATACTTTCTTGAACATCCTTCTTAAGTCGAGCCAAAATAGGATCTTCTCTTGACTAGTTGCAATCCTCTCCATCAATACTGGCTTGACTTCTAAGTTGGCAACCATTACAACATTCCTACTCATTGCATCTGCAACAGTATTTGCTTTTCCAGGGTATAAAGAATATCCAAATCATAGGAAGTAAGAATCTCCGGCCATCTCCGCCGCCTCAAATTCAAATCTTTCTAGCTAAAAAGATATTTGAAGGATCCGTGGTCCGTGTATAACTCGAACTTTTCACTCACAAGATAGTACCTTCACATCTTCAATGCGAAGACAACTTGCAAGAGCTCCAAATCATGCGTAGCATAACTTTTCTCATATGGTTTCAGCTGTCAACTCCATGCATAATCACTTTCCCATTCTACATCAGCACTGCTCCCAGTCTGGTTCTACAAGCATTCATGTATATAGTTAACCCTTTGCTTCTATTTGGAATAGTTAAAACATGAGCACTGATCAAATTCTCCTTTAATTCATTGAATGCTTGATCACACTTAAGTGTCCATACAAACTTAGCATCTTTCTTTGTGAACTTCATTAGATGAGATGCAATCTTCAAAAAATCTTTAATGAATCTTCTGTAAAAACTAGCCAATCCCAAGAAGCTTCTGATCCCCGTCACATTTTCGGGCTTCTTCCAGTGTTAAATCGCAACTACTTAAGCTAAGTCTATCGGTATCCCTTATCTCGAAACTAAGTGCCTAAGAAACCTAACTTTGGATTTCCAGAGATGGCATTTAGAAAACTTTGCTTTCAACACATGACTTCTTAAAGTATTAAAAACGACTCGAAGATGATACCGGTGCTCTTCCTCTATCTTAGAATATACCAGAATGTTAGCAATGAAGACGAGAACAAATTTATTAAGAAAATCCTGGAACACTTGATTCACTAACACTATGAAATAAGCAGGTGCATTAGTCAGTTTGGACGACATGACTAACTACTCATAAAAACTATCAGGGGGTATGAAAAGCCGTTAAGAGAACACTTGTTATAAAAACTATCATGGTTTATTTTTTTATGTTTACTCATCGCTTTTATTGGTTAGTTGTATGCGAAATGTCTAAAACATTATTTCTTTATGTGCTATTTCCTCTGTTTGCCTTAATGAAATGTATTATCTATTATCATTCATGCTCTTTCTTTTTGTCGATGACAAAGGGGGAGAAATTTACATTATGCATATTGACGGGGGAGTATCTAGTCTATTAATTTTATACAGTTGTCATCATAAAAAAGGGAGAGAATGTTAGAATCTCGATTTTGATTATAACAACCTATATAGAATGTTATGTGTATATTAAACCATCTTTGCAGGGGATTTATTGCAGATTCATCTACAGATGTTTAAAGCTGTATATTATGTGTCTAGAGTCTGTATATTTCTTAGAAAATTTGTTAAAATCTATCCTTACATGATATATATATAAATATATACACACACATGCACACACGTGCTCATACATGCACAACATAGCAAACTCAGACGTCTGAAACCATTCATTTAGACGTCTGAGTGCTGAAATACGAATATTGTTTTCACAATATTCAGACGTCTGAATGAGGCCAAAAATAGCCTATTTCTTTGCTGTTTGCGTTTCAATCTAATTCAGAAGTCTGAAAATTTTAATTCAGACGTCTGAATATTTCTAACTGCAATATTCTTGAAAAGTCAATTCTCTTCACCAAGAGAAACATTTTAAAAAATCAACAGTTACATCCATTCTTTTCAATATAACTTTTCATTTAAAGATGCAACTCTTTACATACTATAAATAGATTACAGAATTCAACAAACAACTCATCGAATTTACTTTTAGCATTCTTGAATTCTCATTTATTCTCAAGCTTTCAAACTGCACTCAAATTACTTACATACTTTGATCATTAATCACTTTATCTTCCACAATCCTCAAAGAACATCACACTATATATCATAAAGGAGAAGATTATAGGAAGATTGTACTCAATTGACTTATCAGTGTTATTTAAGAACATACTATAGTCGGATACCTTTTTTATTTATATTGAAGTCCTATTCGGTGGCTTAGGCGGGTGAAGTCCTGTTCTGTTGCTCAGGCAGTGTAAACCTGTTCCTCCAGGTTAAGTGAGGGTTGTTGTAGTTGAAATTCCAGAAGGAGTCTGGGACTGGACGTAAAACGGGAAGTTCGAACCAGTATAAAAATTCCTGGTGTGCTTGTTTTATTTTTTATTTACTTTGCTATTATCATCTGTTTTCGCATTTAGATTTAGTTATATTCCATATTAGTCAATTCTAAGTAATAACTTGCATTATTAGTTATTTTTAACACTCTCCTCTACTACCCTTAATTGGTGAAAACCAGTGACAAGATCCAGTTGAGAAAATACCCAAGCATCATGGAGCTGGTCAAATATATTGTCAATCCTGGGTAATGGATAATTATTCTTGATAGTCCTCTTATTTAACTCTCGGTAGTCTACACACAACCTAAGAGAACCATCCACCTTTGTAACAAAAACCATCGACTATCCCTAACTTGATATGCTAGGTGGATCAAACCCTTCTACAATAAGTCAAATGCCTGCTTCTCTAATTCCCTTCTCTCTTTCGAAGCCAAACTTTGAGGAGGTTGTACAATCGGTCTGGTTTCTGGAATCAAATCAATACGGAACACTTCATGGTGAGGAGGTAAACCTTGCATTTCATCGAAAATATCCTACTCGAAAATAGACAATTAAATAGATAAAGGCCTCCTACTAGGACGCCATCTTCAAAAGAGCCCATAAAAGAACAGCTACTCTCGGACTACTCAGATAAAAATGAGTACCCAAGCATTTAGGAAAACAAATAATTCGAGTCAGAAAATGTGTCTGGTATGAGTAAAACTCTAAAACAATAGTGTAATCAAACAACAACATGTGAGACCACATTGCCAAACATGGCACGAGTTTCCTCTCACAAGAACAACATCCAAACATGAAAAAGGATATATGTAACATTCCTGTTTTTAAATAAAATTCAAATTGGAAATTAATTTAATTTTTGGAATTAAATTGTGAATTAATTTGATATTTTCCAAATTTAAAAAAATCTGTTTGTTTATTAATGAGTATAAATATGATTTTAAAATAGATTTCTAATTGGAAGCTCAAAAATAAATATTTTGAATAATATATTTATTTTAAACTTAATTGTGGATTAAATTGAAAATGTGGAAATAAAAATAGATATATAAATTTTTAAATAAAGAATTTGATTTGGAAATCTAAATATTTTATTAACGGACTATAATTTGAAATTTGAAACTGAAATTCAAATACATAAGTATTTATAGATTGTGAATGAATAAAATATATATTTATAAAAAGATATTGTTTGTTTATTCATTTATAAATACAAATTGATTGTATGTTTAATTTTTGAATTTGGAATTCAAAAATAAATGTATTGAAAATAAAAAAATTGCATTTTTATTAACTATATATTTCTAAGGAACTAATATATTTATTTATTTATTTATTTATTTGTGTATCATTAAATTTTAAATCATTTTCTTAAAAAGTTGAATAAGTACAAATAATATAAAAAGTACGAATATGACATATTCTGTTTGAATTATGAAGTCAAGTTTGAAATTTTTTTATTTTGAAATTAGTACGATAAATTTCAAAAGTTGTTTAGAACTAAATTCCAAAACTTATATATATATATATATATATATAGAAATGCATTTATTTTTTATTTTTTTCAAGTGTAAATAAGATATAATGCATATGTAAATAAGATAAATTTAAATTGCACAAATATAATATATAAGAAGATGAAAACATAAACTTGTGTAAATATGAAATTAAATAAAAGAATTTATAAAAGGGTTAAAAACATGTTTTTGTAAATTAAAATAAAGAGAGGATTTAAAACAAAGTTTTAAAATTTATTTAAAACAAGGATTTAAACATAAAAAATACACACTTTTAACAAATGTATGGAGAATAGATTATACAATTACAAGTGTTGATACAAAAAAAAACAAGTGGCAAAATAAACTTTTCTTTTGATTTGAATTTATAAATATGTATTTAAAGAAAGAAAGAAAAATTGTTCTTAGTTCAACTTATCAAACTTCTTTCATTTATTTCTCAACCTGAAACAAAATTACAAATCAAAGATAAAGCAAAGATCAAAGTTTAAATCAAGTTCAAGAATTAACTCAATTAAATCAAACAGCAATTTTAATCTGCAACCTTATGCTTGAGAAAATCCAAATTGAAGAAAGCCTTCAACCTGATGCAAAAAACAAAACATTCCAGCTCAAAATAAATTCAACTCTTATGTTTAACTCAAAGCAAAACCAGAAAATGGAAATTTGGAAGCAAACAAATAACTAGATCAAAGTTACCAGATCAATTGCCACCTCAAAATCAAAAGTCTTTCAAGTTCTGAAACCTGGAAATTAAAAGCAAGTACATAATAAACACAAAAAATCAAATCTAAAGGCAGTAAGCATGCTTTCAAAAATCTTCAAGCTTGGAAATGAAGAAATCAAAACAGCTTCAACAAGTAGCAGATTCATCTCAACTTCAAAAATTCAACATCCAAAAAGAATACTTTCAGTTTAAAAGAAAACCTCTCTGCTTTTAGACCAGGTGAGCAAACTACATCCCAAAACTTTAAATCTGTTTCACATTTTGATCTGCATGCAATAATCTTGAAAGTGTGAATATGAATGTATGTGTATCTGTGAACGGATCTATATGCCCATGTATGTATAGATGTTCCTCTGTTTAGTTACAGGTTAATCCACTTCAAGAGAAATTCATATCTCTTTATTCAAACAAATCTAGGCTATGATTTCTAAATGGAAATTGTTTATAACAATATAAATCCATTTTTAAGAAGTGTTTCAAGAAGAGTGATTTAGAAAACATATCAAAAATTTAATATCACAGTGAAACCTCCTTTAAACAGAAAAATCAATGAAAACAATTTCAGGTTTTGATTATATATTCGAATTCGTATTGGTGAAGCATGATTTTTAATATAGATTTTAGAATTTTTAAGTGCGTGAGTGATGAGGATTTGTTAGATGATCAGAAAATGTACATTCATCGATTTCTGTCAAACGGCGAGATCGGGTTCTTCGAGTTTTGGTCAGATGATGGATTGAGCATCAATAATGATGGGAAAAATACTCGCGAATTTTCCAGAAGATTGTGGTGGTTTGGCGAGATCATTTAGGGTTTAAGATTTGTTTTTGGGTAGGCTTGTTCTCAGAAGATCTGCGACATCGTCGAGATGTTTCATAAGATTGGACCAAGGGGAGAAGATTCGTGGGTGAGTGGTAGAGCTTTGGTCAAGATCGCGTGGCCTCTGATGGTCGTTCGTGTCATCGGTGGAGGAATTGTTGATTGGGATGTTCCAGATGTTTTCGAAAAAACTATTCGATTTTGATTTATAGATGATTTTGTAAAATTTGTTGCTCGAATTAATTATGGTGGTCATCAGCGATGCTATGGTAATTGCATCGATGATCGGAGGTTGCCAATCTGAGTGTACATGTACATGCGTAAGTGGGTATAGCTGTGTTGTTTTGTGATGATAGGGAAGACGAAGTTTTCTTGAGGACGTGCTCGAAGCGGTATGATGATTTTCTCGAAGTAAAAGTTGACGCGAGAGGAACACGGGGTTGGTTCGGAGATTCTTTTGGTTTGACCCAGGATTTTACTGAGTTGGACAGGTTCAATAAGTTTTGAATAAAAAATAAAAAAAGTTAATCAAGTTTTTGAAATCTTTTAAATTAAATAAGTTTTAAAAGGAAGATAAGTCAAGTTTTTCAAAGAAAATTTATTTGCTAAGTTCGAAAGTGTTTTTAATCTTATATGACCTTTGTTTTAAATGTTCAAGCAAACTTAATATTATAATTAAGTGGAAAAATAAGAAGTAAAATGTGTTTTAAAGGATAGTTTAACTTAACGGGTTTAAGTTAATGAATAATTGGCCAAGGTGATTTATTAATGAAATTTATTAAAGGTTAATCAAATTAATGAAAGTAATTAAGGATTATTAATTAATGATTAGTGAATGATTTATCAAGTGGTTAAAGAATAAGTTAATCAAAGGATAATTAATTCATGGGATTAATTAATTTAAGTAATTAATTTAAGAAAAATAAATTAATTAAAGGTTAATTAATTAATGAAAGTATTAATTAAAGGGCTAATTAATTGTGCAATTAACTTAAAAATGATTTATTTACTATAATTAATTATGGTTAATTAATTTAATAATTAAGGATTAATTAATTATGTAATAAATTAAGGATAGTTAATTAAAGGTTTACTTCCTTAATTATTTAAAGGATAATTAATTTGTGTGATTAGTTAATCAAGGTAATTAATTTGGAAATAATTAATTAAAGGATAATCCATAATTAAGGGTTAATCAATTTATTTTTTTTTTTTTGGCAAAGCCAGCCGGTTTTATAGTGGACCGTCCACTTTTTATTACGAACGTAATAAAAAACTTGAAGTACAGGAGTAAGGTAGAGACACCCTAACTACTAAAAAGAGGGGAATAAATACAGCACAGGAGTGTGACAGACATGTCACAGCTACTAGAAAAAACAGACTAAACTAAGACTCCTCCAAAGAGGAAGTGCCACTAGCATCAACTTCAACCTAGGAAGATACCAAAGAGACATCCCTAAGAAGACCATAGTAGGGGCGAAATAGGAGAGCAAGCGAAGGATCGTAGATGTCAACATCAGATGAGTATAGAAATGATCGATCCCAAGAAGAATCAGCAAGCATGGTGGAATTTAAATCAGCATACGTACCATCCGAATCAAGAACCAAGGAGTCACCAGACGGTCTGTAATAGAGGCACCGAAGGTCCGAAAGATCGTCGGAAACATATCTAAAGAAGGAATCATCCAAAGGGTTGTAACGCAAGTCAGAACATCGATCAACCCAACATCTCTCAGACTCATCCCAAAAAATAGGCAACTGAGACGGAACAAGATCCGAAATAACAGTGGAATCCACAGGAACAACATCAGGAACAATGGATGCAACAGGGGAAGCTGGCCATGCAGAGCAAGACGGCGATCCAGGGACAGGAACAACAGGAGGTGAAGCCTTCGGCACCTTGGGAACCCATTTCCTGATCGGAGGCCGCGGCAGTGGTATCTTAGGCACAGAAGCGGAAGCAGCAGAATGGGAGCAGGCAGAAACTAAGTGGCCAAAGGAGTGACAAGAAGTACATATGTCGGGGATCCAACCATATCGAACACGAACATCAACTACATGGCCAACCGCTAACTGAACAGGAATAGTGGTAGGGAGAGGCTTAAGGGGGGTAATCTCAATCAAGGCCTTAGCATACACCAGCTTTTCACGCGCAACTGTATTCGCATCAAAACATTTCAGCTTACCAACGTTGCAAGCAAGCCAATTCAAACCCAGAAGAGGTTGAAGTGCCGAAGGAATTTGAGAAAAATAAACCCAAACAGGGATAGATAACACTTGTTCACGAGCACTAGCAACCGTAGGGGACCAAGGAGTAATAATAAACGGTTTCCCATCAAAAAAGGTTGGCTCCGCCTCAAGAACACGGCAACGTTCCTCGGCGGAGGAAAACTGTAGGAAATACATAGTGTCGACTAGCTTAACACGGAGATTACCTCGTAGCCTCCAAGCCTTACGACAAACAGTGGACGGTTCATGTAGTCGTTGCTTAGGATCCAAAAAGAAACCAACTAAATATTCGGACCAATAGTCCAAACCCGCTTGCATGACATTTGGAGGTGGGATCATCACTCCATTCTCCTCTACAATATCAAATTCCACAGGTTCGTAAACCCCCGCGTTACGGGGCATTGAAGTAAAAAGCGAAGACCAAGCTTTGGATCCTATATGAGAAGCAGCTGGTTGAACGGCATCCAGAAAAGAACCACCGCCAGAAGACGCAAGCACAACAGTGGGGGAGGCCGCAAGAAACGTACCACCAGTTCTTAAAACACTGCAATTGGAAACTTCCTTCTCATTGGACTTGTGACAAACACTTGGAGTGCGTTGAGGCAAATTCGATATTTTAGGATCAGCCGAAAAAATCTCACTTCCAATCACTCCACTGACCACACCATTATCATCAATATCACCAGCAACATCAACTACTTTCGCAAGTGAATGCATGGAACCATTGTTAGTCAGACAGTCCTGACCCACCAAAACACACTCAAGACTCACAGATGGGCACGCAATGGCCACTGTGCTCGTCTGGGCAGATGGGAGCGGAGGGAACTCCGTCGTGGAAGGTAGCGGAGGGAACTCCGTCGCAGATAGCAAGGCCGGCATAAATTTATTCATTACCAGGGGTACCTTAAAAACTTTTCCAGAACGAGTAGAAGAGGGGGAAGAAGAAGGGGGAGGGGCTACGGGGAGAATTGGAAAACAAGGTGGGGAGCTCGGCATGAACACGGACGGGAGGGAAGATGATTGTGAGTATGGCTACGGCGATCTGGAAAAGAGAAACACGGTTCTGGAAAACGCGCAGGAGAATGCCATTAAAAAGTGATCATAAAGGATAATTAATTAAGATGATTATGATTAATTAATGTTAATTAACCCGGATTAGTGATCAATTTGATTTGAATTTGTCAGATAACTAATTGATCTTAATTATGGAAGTTGGATTGTACTGAATGCCTTTTATTGTTTAATATCCTTGATGCATATTACTTTGTGACATGAATTGTGTTGGTTTGAGCTGTGATGAATGTAATTTATTTATCTGTGATAAATTCATATTATCTGTGAATTTGTGAATGAAGATAAGCGTTATAGATTATACCGCTTATCGATATTAATATGATTGAATCCATGATGACTGATGTTGTTGCACTCTTGTGTAAAACCCCTGGACTACACCATACACACACAAATATGGATTGCACGAGGAAGTTGGTTAATTCATAGATTTTCGAAATGGTTTTAAAATTGAATTTTTGAATCCAAATGGTTTTGGAAATTGATTTGGGTTAAATGTAAAAAGCTTTTGAAAAAGAGTTTTAAAGATAAAAGTTATTTGAATAACTTGATAAAGTTTTGAAATTTAAATAATTTAATTTAAATTTGAATTCAAGATTTGAATTGAATTCTATGTTTGGAAATTATGATTTAAAAAGAGTTATACAAATTATAAATGTGTTTATATGGTTTTAAACCATTTAAAGATATTGTTTTGGAAATTTGAATTTAACCCAAGTTTTATACTTGAAGGGATTTAACTCATGCAAATGTAATCGGATTTTTTCGAAACGAAAACTATTTGTTTTCAAATAATAAAAGCTTTTATATGAGGAAAGAATTTCCAATTTTTGTCAAAAGGATTTCAAGTTTGAAATTAAAACGGCTTTCCAAGTTATGAATGAATCTTTGGAAACGATTTTGAAAGCTATGAATTGGATCTTGATTTCAAGATTGGATGCGTTAACAAGGGAAATTGTTTTAAAAAGATAAGAATAAATCTTTGTGAAAGATGGGTGAACTTTGAGAAGTGAATCTTTTTGTTTAAAGATTTGAAAATGGTAAATTGTTTAAACCATTTGAAAGGAAAGTTTTGGATAATAAGTTGTGACTTAACCTAGATCCATTATCCATATGTTTTTAAATATTGCGCTCATTATTCGGCTTAGCCGGGAGAGGATCTTGTGTCGTATAACCCATTCCGAATAATGATACGACGTTATGGGTAGCATTTGAAGACCGATGGTAAAGATCGGGTATTTTCGAGAACGAAAGAATAACCCGTCGAACGTCTTTGCACTGAGTCACGCCGGTATAGAGATCTCCATATGTGATGGGGAGTCCGATCAGGATTGTAAATAATCGGATTGCAAGGGCTTCTTCGAAAGTGCCTTCGGCTCTGTTCGAACTCGGAACAGACTTGTATGGTTGTATGTCCGACATTACACTTTGAGATATAAAGCAGATTTCTTTCATATACATTTCTGTTGGTGGCGGAGAATTTACTCTCTTAGCTTAATACCCTTCACTGAGACGTATGAGCTCAGAGGTTATGTAGTTGAAGGTTATCAGTAATATACTCCCAATTTGGTAGTGTGGCATGCTGAGTGCTGTTGTGTGTTGCCGATCATTTATTGACCATTAGTTGATCAAAGCAAGGCTTTTGGGTAAAGCGTAGCTTTGTGGACGAGATCTCATCGGACCTCACACCCCGAAAATGGTCGAAACATGAAAGATGCAGCAAGGTTATGAGGGTCATGCCCTTTAGGGTATGTCATTTGCTTCTGGAAAAATGTGGTATCATGGTATGGAGCTGAGATACTTAACTTATTTAGTTGCTGCAATCTCATTACTGTGTGGTTGTTTCTTTGTGATTGAGGGCCCTCAGATAAAGGTCGCAAACGACCGGGGGATGGCATACTCGTGTAGTAGTTACCTAGTTATAGAGGTAACTCGGCCTTGTGTTGGCAGAGAGCTGGTTAAGTTCTTGGGACGTCCCTCCAGAGGCGTACCCATGTGGCGGTAAGAAGTTCCTTAGCCTGACCATTTGTTGGAAATCCAAAGAAACAATATGCATCCTGTACGGTTTTAGTTGTATAACCTGCCATGGAATGTAGCGGTAATCTGCTATTGAACATGGTAGCAATAGTAGGCATACAATAATGGTTGTATGCTGGCTAAGATTAATATTATACTTTCGAAATGTTTTCCACTATGCACTAATAATAATAACAAAATGGTTTTCGCGTATCAAGCATTTTTTACTATCATAAGGAGAAATCTCCTCCAACTGTGCGCTTGCATTGTGTGTGTGTGCAGGGAGGCCTTATGGTAGTTTCATTTTCCAAAAATCATTGCGAATTTTAATATTAAAACCTTTTGTTGTTTGTTTTAAAGAGAAACCTGCTTTTGTTTGCTCCTACCAGTACCATGACTGACCCGTAGTTTATTGTTCCCTTCCTAAACTCTATGTGCCCACAATTTTCCACACGGGCAGTCTAGAGTCGGGTTTTTCAGATAATCAAATAGTAGGTGTAGAATTCGATAGCGTCCGGCCTTTGGATTTGGCAATAGCAATTGTTTGCTTGGACCGGACTTGCTTAAATCCAACTTGATTAGGAGTTCGAGCTATCATTGGATTAGAGATTTGTGATGGAGTTGCAAATATTGGAGTTCCATTTGGAGTTCAAGTTATTTCCGCTGCTGGTGCCTTTTTGTTTCCGCTGTGTTGTTGTAGATCTCTGATATGTATTTGTGATCATTGTTGTATATCATTGGATATTGTATCATTGGAGTTATATGATATATTCGTTCTTTCTTCCACAGTGTTGTTATACTTAATGTGTTATAAGCTCCGACGAGCCAGATTCGACGTTTGAATCTACGACATTCAAGTACAAGTGAAGTACGAGTGCCGATTTTCGAAGGTCGAGTCTGGACCGTTGCAATATAAATAATTAAACATCGCAAAGGGTGCTTGACTCTTCCTGATGAAATTAAGAAAACAATTTTGATGGTTTGAATCAACAAGGAAAAAGGAAATTTCCAACGATGTCTAGGAGGGTGCACCCCTTACCAAAAGTATACCTCTAGAATATACACTTAAGAACTCCGTTGGCTCTCGGATACATCCAAGCCAGACCCTGCTAATAGTTACCGAGTATCCGAGTAATTCACATCTTAGTGCACAAATATACAAACCAAATCTAGAGTAGATGTGATAATACCTTAATGGGAGCAACCCCATATAGCTTAGCTTCCACTCATTCTTTGGGTTTAGTCATTTCCGACATAGGATAATAAAGCTCAAATTAGCAGCATATCATCTTAAAGTGATGAAATACAAAGAAGGCTGAGACAATTAATAGTCGACAAACCGACTATTGAAGATAAAAAAATAATCTTATATAGGAATTAAATCTTGTATACCCATCACCACTCGTCAATTTCAAACTTGTACTATCCCTTGGATAACAATGATTTCGGACAAGTTAAGGTAATTATGACGGCTTGCCATTTTGGATGATTTAAATTGACATCAAACCACATATGTCTAACTCAAACAATCCAAAAGACAGATTATCGATGGGATATGTAATAAAGAAATAAGCAATGAAAGAACATAATACATAATCTCACAACGGAAGGATAGAATATAATAATAACATAAATAGTTCATGATGTAGTTTTCAATATACATTTGATTCAAATTTACACCCAAATCAGAGTTATAAAATTCAATAGACAAAATAGATAATGCAGTGGAATAATAATAGTATATATGACCTCCATCTCCACCTTCAGGTAAATAACACTGAAATACATAGGTTGACCCAAGCGTAAAGGAAAAACAATACACTCAAGTCAGAACTAAAAATATACATTTGATTCAAATTTACACCTAAATCAGGGTTATAAAATTCAATAAAAAAAATAGATAATGCAGTGGAATAATAATAGTAAATATGACCTCCATCTCCACCTTCAGGTAAATAACACTGAAATACATAGGTTGACCTAAGCGTAAAGGAAAAACAATACACTCAAGTCAGAACTAAAAATTCTTCTGTAAGTTAAATCAATATCAAATTCTAAATTAAACAGTTTCACATTTCACATTTCAATTTCATTTTCAATCAAATTCAAATTTATATTTAAAATAAATTAAATTTCCAAATTTAAAAATTATAATAATTCAACTTTGATAGATTCACTTTCAATTTCAAATTCCACTTTAGGATTCAGCTTTATAAATTCAAACTAAAATGCAAATTCTAGCTTGATGATTTACAATCGGCAAAATTCAAATCAACTTCTTTAAAAAAATTCAAATTTGAAATTTAAGACTCTTTTGTTTAACCAAATAGGCCAAGTGATTAGTTTGTAAATTCCAATTTCATAGATATATATCATTTCAACCTATATTTAAATGTCATAGGTATATATATATCATTTCAACTTACTTCTTAGTTTAAATATTCAATTTCAGTCATGATATATAAACAATTTTATATTACAATAGCAACAACATTTATAATATAACCATATAACAAAACAACACTCCAATTATTTCAAGTCGGAGAATTTACTTTAACTACTTAATTTCAAAACTTAAGATTTCATATACAATAATAGTTTAAATCAACTTAATTAAACATATATCACAATCAATAATATCATCCAAATTAACACCATATCATCCATTAGCAACTATAGGAATACATATGCAATCAACATCCAAATCAACCAATTAAACATATATCACAACAATATTAGTTATCACATGTTGAGGGTGTTCAACTAGCAATGGTATCCAATTTCAATCTCAATATAAATTTCTAATCAGCAATCAATAAAATATATCACATAATGAATTGGTTTAACTTACAATAGAAATTGTAGTATTTCATAAGTGGGTATAAACACTCACCTTTGAAAGAATCTGAGCATTTCATGGAAAAGAACAGCCATGAATCCAACTCCAAAATGAAGATAATACTGATACGAGTGAAATGCGACTGATCGCGTTCAATTTGGACCTCGTATAAGCAAGATATGGATTAGAGAACAATTGAGATTAATTAAGGAGATTACTTAACTTAGTTAATTAGGGTTTAGGTTAATTAATTTCTTCAACTACATCATTTTAACCAACAGCCACCAACTTTAAGTGCTCACCGCCACAGTTTCTGGCCACCAGCTGCCATCACTTCGCTGTTATCGAACGCCCCTGCCAAGCCGCGCCTAACGCCATTGGTCCCGCCACTTATTGACTCGAGATCGTCGAGATCTGGCCTAAAAACCGCTGCCAATTTGATCTACAATTGCCACCACTTACGACCTCTGTTCGATGATCCACTATCGTCGATCCATTCATCTGGCCATAACGCACCTCTTCCCAGTTGAACATATTGCTTGAATCGGCCTCGATCAGCGCGGATATGTCAGCTGTTAGATTTAAGGTTTAAATTATTATTTTAACGACTAAGGTTTAAATATATTCAATTAAAATGCTATATAGAAAATCGGTCCTTATATAGATAACTAATCGATAGTCTTCACATTCCAAACCATCATGAACTCCAATGAGGCGTACTCACCGACGTTCCTAGCTAATTACCCATATTCTGAGCACAATAGAATTAGTTTCGTGGCCCAATTCTATTATATACAGAAGTTAGCTTTTAAAACCAAATTATGCTATAATACTATATGTTAATTAAACAAATTAATATCAAAACCAATTTAGTCAATTTTAATCCTAAATTAAAATTTTTACTCTCATCATTCTAATTTAAAAAGAATTAAATAAACCTTTGAAATCAAAATTTTAACATTAAATCCAAGATATAAATACTTAATTAATTCTCATATTTAATTATAAAATGTTATAATATCCGGTTCATTACATTTTATGTTTTAAACTATTAATCAAATTCTCTAGAACATTTTATATGAAAATATCTAATATTTCTAAATATAATATTTCCATTGTAGTATTCACCGATTTCTTATTAAATTGGAAAAAACTAGATTTCAGTATTGATAACTAATTAATTTCCGCAAAATTCTTTTTATAAAAAAGCTTACATATTTAAACCATTTATCCATTATAGTTGAAATTCAAATTAAAATTAGTTCTAAAATAAATCAATTTCATTTAAAAAACTTTTCTACATAAAAATCCAAATATCATATAGGATTTTAAATTCAACTTTAAGCTGAAGTTCAAACTATACTAATGTCAAAATAGTTCAAATTGTTTTATATGAAAATCTTTCTAGTAATATAATTTATCAAAAATTCTATATAAAAGAATTTCAATATAAAATCTCTCTTCTTTATATAAATCCAAATAAATCAATTTCCAAAGATAAGTTCGAATATATTTTCAAAATAAAATTCTTTTAAAATATCTACTAACTTTAGTATTCATATCTAGAGTTCCATACTTAAATGAAAAATTCCTTTTTATTATTCTCGAAACATTCTTTTATTTTCATAAAATGCTTATTCATTAATTTCAATTCATAAATGGAAACATTCTTATATTTCAAAATAATCAACTTATACAATATTAAATTCATTCTTAGATTTCCAAAACAATGTACATTCCAAATGAAATCATTCTTATATCAAATTCATTAATTGCAATTCATTTCTCTTTCCTTCTTCAATTGAAAGATATCAATAAATAAATTTTTAATTAATTTAAATCTTACACATCCAAATGGACGCTAATTGATGGAAACAAATAAATAAATACATAAACAATTATAATCCTTATTTATAGTCATTTAAAAACATTTATAAAATTATAGTATTCAACAAGCATTAAATTACAACAAAATGAATGATTTCAACTTGTTTGAATTTAAACTTATCAAAATACATTTTATATAAATAAACTTATGTTTTATCCATCAAGTAACATTCACTCAATTCATTATTAAAACTAACATTTATTATTCTTAGTCCTGTTATTGCTGTATATAAACAATATTATTACATTATATCCATCCTTAAATTTCTGCTATTAAATTATATTCTAATATGTTATCATCTTCTATCTTATTGAAATCTACCATTAAAGAATTTTATTTAAGATTATACATGTTTTCTGATATATTTTCTCTTAATAAATCACAAAATTTTCATTTTTAACAAGTTTGCTAAAAAATTCTTTTAAATTTAATATTTTTAAATGGTTAAAATTCAGGTTGTCATAATCTCCCCCACTCAAAACTTTTCATCCTCGAAAAGAAACAAAGTAAAGAATCAAGTATTTTGGTATATTTAAAAGCATATCAATTATATTAAAGCACATATGATGCACTATGTCATTCTTACACAATATCAAACCCGATCACTTACTCGATCACACAAATTTCACTACCTAACTATTATCGCTCACTCGACTTCCCTAATGCGGACTTCGATAAGGTTCCTTGATTAGAAACATCTATTCTCCTTGCATAGCCATATACTATGATAGAAAACTTTAGAATCAAGTCAAAAATCCATATCAAGTGTTCGCCGTTAAAGATTGAGTGAAAAATCCTGACTCAGACCGGTGTAATTTACATGAAATCGTGTACTCGAATCTGGATCGAATCAGTTATGCTAATAAAATGATTTACATACAACTTATTTTATTATATTGGTTTCTTAAATACACCAATAAATTTTCATTATTATTGATACTCGTTTATTTACACAAAGATCAATCTCTTATTAGTTTATATTTATTTATTTACTTACATAAATTATTTTTCGTTAAATATTAACATTATTAATGAATCATTTCTTAAAACATTGCTTAAGTTTCTCAACATTTTAACTCACTATTGTTTTTCAAAAATAGTGTTCCTCATTTAATACTAAATTTAGTTATGAAACATTCTGTAAAACATTTACTTAAGTTTATAAACATCTTACAAAATAATTCATAATTATTATTGCATAAAACATTTAATAAAAGAAATATGGTTTTACTTAATTTCACAACTATTTCAAAAGGAAAAGAAAGAGGGGGAAGTGAAGTAAGTTAATAAGTTCAAGCTAAGTATAAAATTTGAATTAGTAAACAATTTGATTATACAATAAAATTTTAGGTTTTTGGTATTTGCCTTTGAAGAGAAACGAAATAAAGAATTTAGTGTTTTGATATATCATAAAATTTTAGCTTATAAAACATTTAAACTTACTTATTTAGGTTTATATAAATATATATAACATATTCTCACAGTACTATGCAAAAAAATTATTCAAAATAATATTAGGAATTGATATCAAAAACATTTTAAACAAGCTTTAAAATAACATTTCTTTAAATTCAATGATTTATTAAATTCATTATTTTAAATAGTCTAAACTGAAAGATTATTAAATTGAAACTAATATATACTTAACTCTTACATCATATTTTTTGTTTCGACAAAGAATATAAATTTCATCTCTTCCATAATTTATTTATAAAATACTTATTATAAAATAATTATTCAAAATCAAGGAAAACATTTACATAGATTTATTATAAATTTAAATAATATTATTACTTCCAAACAAGTAAAATACTTCAAAAACCTTTTCTTTCAACAATATATATTCAAAATTTTTTTACGACATATTACTATAAATAACTTTCCAAATCATTGGTTTTAAAAAAAATTAAATCAGAAAAATTTATATATACTCTATTTATATAACATCTTTAAAATTTATATTTGAAGAAAACATATATGAAATCTCATCTGAAAAATTCATTTGAAAAAGTCAATAATCTTTAATATTATAATACCTTACAAAATTCATTACTTTACATAAGGAATTTCATTTATAAATTCCATTTAAATATTCACAATAGACATCTTTATAAATATAAGTAAAATATTTGAAAATAATTATTAACATCAATATTTGTATTTAGAAAGAGTGATACTTAAGTTCTTAAATTCAATATTTGAAAATTTATCAATTTAATATCAAAATACTTTCCAAAATTATTAACAAAAGAATAATAATTAATCTTAAACATTATTAGACTAAATAATAATTTACTTCCAAACATTTTTTTAACATAATACATAGTTCCAAACATTATAATAATTAATAATTATTAACTTTAAACAATATTAATTATTTAAATATAAAACTTTTCACAATATTAAAAGATTAATAAATAACTTTAAACAATATTAATTATAAATAAACAACTTTTATTCCAAATGATTTAGAGGAGACAAACAAGTTTAGTATGAAAATACTTTTATAACTCGATGTCTTAATAGGTTTATCCTCGTTCTTACAGACTTTAGACATACGTTGATAAGGCGTAAGACTAAAAATCTCTAAGTACTTAGTAGACCTATTTCAACACCTAGTGAAAATACTAGAAAACTTTTCCAAAACAGATATGGAAAGAACCACTCAATATTCGATGTCAATTGATGATGACGATCCGTTCGTAGTGGCACGCTGCTGATTTCATTATTTACGCAATGGTCATAAAACTTTTCCAGAAGATTCATCTACCTTTCGGATTTCGATAAAAAACCAAAGCCATTTTGTAAACAAAGGGACCATCTACGCCGACTGCAGTGGTATGTTACTGATTTTATTGCTTACACAATAGTTGCACTTTCTTCCCGGAAGATCCATAACCAACAGATCTCAGGATCGAAATTGTAACCATTGGGTAAACTAAAGAACCATCTACCCTGAAAAACAAATCAAGGCAACTCATGAGTTCACGTCTGGATGACCATAGACTGAATCCACCGAGTGGATTTCTGATTGATCCCACCTAGTGGGATTCTAATTGGGTCTACCTAGTAGACCTTCGATTTTCATGGAGAGTGCTAGCAACGACCCGTAATTTCGCCACTTCAAAAAATAAGGAAATTTTAATTATTTTAAAATATAAAGAGTTTTAAAACCAAATAAACATGCTTATATATGAAAAATAAGAATAGTAAAATCAATTTTAAAGATTTGATTCAGGAAATTTAGATTTTTGAGTTTTTATCACAAAATCAAAAAAAGGTTGGGTTTTATTAAGGATAAATTAATGCTTAAATAATTATTTTTAAATATTTATTTGAAAGGTCAAACTATATCAAAATTACTTAATAATTATAATAAAAGTATAATAAAGGATTGGAAAATATATTTATAATCGTTTTACAAAAACGTTCTAACTTTGTCACATTTTGTCAATGCAACGCCGTATTTTGATAAACTGATATTAATCCTAATAATATGGGTTTTTAACCAAAATAGACTTGTTTTAAATTATTAAAGGTGGTAGGAAGTTTATTTACTAAGATTTTTTACATAAATGAATGGTTTAAAAAAAAGCCAAATTTTGACCGTATAACATGTCGATAAAAACACTATTTTCAACCAAAACAAGTTGTCGCAATAATTTGAATCACTTTATCAACATATGAAATGCATATTAACATACTATGCACACTTTATATTTTCATGTAAATGCAAATTCATTTTGACAAAGTCAAATTTAACAAATAATTCAAAAAGTAACATGATTTGACAATTTATAATTTAAAATTTAATCACTAAACACAATCATTTCTAGAAAATCCTAACACATCTCCTCTCATTAATGCCAAGTCTCATCAATTATGGAAAAGGAATAAAATGTAGTTTAAGTGTTTTCTATGTTATGGAAAAATAACCAAATCAATACATAAAGGGCTAAACATAACTTCTCACCATTAATGCAAGTCTCTTTATGCATGGAAACTAAGCAAATTAATATTTAAGCATTTTGTAAATTAAGAAAAAGAGGAAAGCATCATTACATGAATCAAATCATAACATCTTTCACCATAAATGGACTTTGTATCGTGCTAAGCAAAAGTCGAAAAGTAGAAAAAGAGTATTATAGTCATTTTCCCTTCTAAAATCAAGTATAAAATAGCATGCATGCCTCTTCAATTCTCACACGAACCATTCTCTTCTCTTCTTTTTCTTCTTCCTTGGAGCTTTGATGGATTCTTCTCTTCCATTTCCTTACTAACTTTTTCAAAACCATATCAAACAAACTCAAAAATCCACCAAACTTTTTCAAACACCTTAGAATATCACCAAAACATGATTTAGAATCTAAAAAGTTGAAGAATAATGAAGGATGGTGGAGAACCTGTTGTGGCTGAACATTATGGATATTGGGAGGTAGTGGTCGAGCACTTTGAATCACGGTGGAAGAGTTTAAGTGATGATTTGGTAATTTAAGATGATTTAGTGAAGCGTTATAGCATATGAATGTTGGTAGGAAGAATGGGTTAAGTTAAAGGTAAGTACTCGTATTTACTAATTAGTCCATAAATTATTTCAAGTATAATGATTTGAAATTTTAAATATGTTGGATGATTAAATGTTTGATAACTTGCTTCCAAATTGGTTGATTATGTGATTGTTTATATGGTCGATAACTCGGTTTGATAATGATACGAGAAATGATTAGCAATTAACAATAGTTAATTAAATAAGGATTAAATCCATACAAATATGTGTATGAAAATTATTTAGCCTCTTTATGATTTTAAATAATCTAAAAGGATTAAAAATGATATTATAATAATATAATATTATAAAAATAAAATGAACTATGAGTTTTAAATATAAAAATAGTGTTTAAAATGAGTTAAAAATGTTTTATAAACATTTAAAAGTGTTTCCAAGAAGTTTGAAAAGAAATTTAAAAACAAGTCGAAACTAGGCGCGTGCGTAACGGTAGTTCATGATTTAACACCATAAAATTTAAATGAGTATACAAAGTGGAATATAGCTCGGAATTCTTCAAGATAAGAATTTTCGGTCTATTATATCCATAGTTTCCCAACGAAAAAAGAAAATGAAGATTTCACTAACTAGATTTTGAAATATGTCCAAAATAATTTTCTAAAAACATCGCGGTTTTGCAGTTCAGAATCCAAAAAAGGATTTCTTTATAAATGATATTTTTAAATGTTTTAAAAATGTGTAATAAAATTTAAAAATCTTTTAAAATGTTTTAAAAGAGATTTAAGTTGAAAAGATGGATTTCTAAATGATATAAAAGTCGTTTTGAAGAATATAACTTTTAAAACGCTAGTTGCAACACTTTTCGCAATGCTTTCGCAGCTAAGAAAATAACTTTGAAATGTAGTTTTAAAACTAGCAATTCTTTTCTAAATATTTTATGAATGATTTTAAATGAATAATTAAGTAATTTAAAGATGATTTGGAAGTTTTTATAAGAGTTTGAATAAATGGTTAAGAGGAATTGTTTGTACCACTTAAACAAAAAGTGAAAAATATTGAATGTAATAACAAACTGAGTATGCGGAACCAACTAGTACATTTTTCCCACCCGTGAGATCAGGGAAGACAAAATAAGGTGTTTAATTAAGGTTAGGAATGGTGCAACCAATACCTTAAACTTACTTGGCCTATATTTTCTCTTCTTTGGCGAGGGGTGGAACATATTGAATGGAAAGCTCGTATGCTCTAACAAAAATCATATTTAAGTTTTTTCAAGATAAAAAGTAGCAAATTTTGGAATATTAAATAACTAATTAACATATTTTCATCATTTATTGGATGAAGGAAACGAGATCGGGTTTGGGTGATTCCGGTCAAAGAACCGGGATTGGATTTAGGTGATTCCTATCCGAAAACCCGTTCATACTAATTTTCAAAATAAAACATATTGAAGACAAAGATCTTTATGATGTAGGATTATTTGCCACTAGTCCCTGGCGGTGAAATTTACCATATCTAAGGTGGCAGTAGTGCTCTGTTATGAAAATATTTGATTTGCAAGAATATGATTTGAAGTTAAGAAAGAAATCTTTGATTAATATCTAATGAATAATATGGGAATATTTTCCCTAAGTTAAAAATTCTAATTTAAATATAAGAAACCTTTGATAAAATTTAATGAATAATTTAGAAAGGTTTTTCTAAGTAAAAGAGAAAATGATTGGAATTATCTCAAGATTTAAAGAGGTTTAATAAATCAAATGATTTAATAAATGAGGCTTAATGATTACATATACTCTTGAAAAGAAAATGGAATAAATTGAAAATAATATATCTAAGAAAGATATTTGGTTTAAATAAAAGATGAAGTAATTGATTGATGATTGATATCAACATATGAAGTAAACATCTGTTAAAATGATGATTTGCTTCGAAGGAACCGAGGTCGAATTTGGGTGATTCCTATCCAAAAACCACTTTAAACCAATTTACGTTCGAAGTAAAATGTGTTTGAAGACAAATGATTTTGAAGATGGAGATCTTTATGATGTAGGGCTGTTTGCCACTAGTCCCTCGAGGTGAAAATTACCATATCATATGGTGGCAACAGTGCTCTGTTATGAAAATCTCTGATGCAAGGAGTTCTCGCTACTAATGGAGTAGGAGTGTATCTTCGGTTTGTCCTGTTCCTGGATAACTTGTATGGATGTATGTCTGACATTGCATTCTAAATTGCATTGGGTGATCTCTATAAAACGTATATCTACAAGGTGGCGAAGAAGGCACCTTTCTCTGAGACATTTGAGCTCGGAGGTTATATGTTTGTAAAAATTAGTCATGTGATTATGGAATGGCAATGTGGAATTCAAAGAAGAAAGAAGATGTGATATGTGAAAGGTAATCATTTACCTCTGGCCTCATCACCCAAAAATGACAAATACAGGGTAGAAGCAGCATGGCTAAGTGGGTCGCTCCCATTAGGAGCTGATAGCACCAGAATTGGTCACTAACACTCTTGAGTAGAGTTATGTAGAGAGATTAATGAAGAAAGTAAATTAAAACAGAGAACTATGTACTAAATTAAATGCAGAAAACAAGAACACCGGATTTATAGTGGTTCAGCGTAATTGCCTACGTCCATTTTAAGTTTCGATCTTTATTGCTTTCACAAGTGACTTAATACAGATACAATTTGTAATATAAAGACTTGAATACCAATGCTAAATGAAATAAAGCGAGTCTTGAAAGTGGCAGAGTCTCCCCAATGTTCTCGAAAAAAGGGTCCATTTCACTGTGCCCCTGCCCCTCTATTTATAGACGAAGATGGGTTGGACTTCCCTAATGGGCCTAGTAGCAAGATACCTCAGCCCATGATGAGTGACTTCTGTGTGCCAAGCCACAAATGCCGAGCGGCAAATGCCGAGCCACATCTCCAAGCCGAATGAGGCATCGTGTGGAGTGACATGTGTAGGACGAACGAGATCCGATGTCGAGCGACGGGAGACGTTGAACGATGTTGGAATGTCGAACGAGGCTGGAATGCCGAACGAGTCTGGAATGCCGAGCGAGGCTGTAATGCCGAATGAGGCTGGAATGCCGAATGAGGCTGGAATTCCGAACGACCCTGTAATGCCGAGCGAGGCTGAAATGCTGAACGACCTTGCATTCCCGAGTGGCCTTGCAATGTAGAGCGAGGCTGGAATGCCGAACAACCTTGTAATCCCGAGCGAGGCTGGAATGCCGAACGACCTTGCAATGCCGAGCGACCTTGCAATGCCGAGCGAGGCTGGAATGCCGAACGACCTTGCAATGCCGAGCGACCTCGCTATGCTGAGCGAGGCTTGAATGCCGAACGGTGCTAGATGCCAAACGAGGACTGGATGCCAAACGTGGTTCATGCCGAATGAGGCTGGAATGCTGAACGACCATGCTGTGTCGAACGGCCCTCAATGCCGAACGAGGATTGATGCCGAATGGCCTAGTTGCGCCGAACGACCCTTTATGCCGAACGAGGCTTCCACATCAAGTCTTTGTTTACCTGGTCAAGCCACTGGGTTACACTTGCCCCCCCAAAGTGTATCATGTGGATGAACATGATGCGCTTTGAATCATGAGCACTCCATACACTCCTTCAAGCTCTTGCATCGATTTTTCGGTAGTGCTTTCTTGAATGCCGAACGACGTTGGGTGCCGAACGATACTGGATGCCGAGCGACACTTGGATGCCGAACGACATTGAATGCTGAACGGCACCTGAATGCTGAACGACATTGCCTTGACCAGTTCTACCGGTCACCGTCCATTCGACTTCTCTTCCCTCTATATAAGCCGAAGCTTCTTCTTCTTCTCCCTTTTACTTTTACCTCCGCTCTTCAGTACTTATGATTTTGCCTCGAACCTATGCAAATTACCTGCATTTCCCTCCTCTTCTCAAACTCGATACATTGCCTCACCTCCTTTCCCAAATCAACAAACCCGACCAGAGTCGTGCTTCCTACCCCAGAATATCCCTAATCTTCGAGTTATTTCTTAGGTAATGGCCTTTCCCTTAAACACTTTACTCCCGAATAAGAAACATGGCACGAGATTCGAACTCGTGAATCTCTATAAGACCGAGGATGGTAGGAATCGCGTGGATAAAGGACAACGAATTTAAGGTCAAAACATGTTTCAGGGATAGGCAGAGTGATGGAAAGAAAGAGGCGTCAGAGTTGTTCGAAGGAGGGTGTTGATGGAAGAAATATTGACGTGGCTCAGTAAGGCTTCCTTATGCTCAGCGACGGAGCGGGTGTACAGAAGTGAGATTGGAGTTAAGCTCGGCGTGCCGAATGATGCGGTTCAGCACAGCCACGGCTCATCATTATTCTGTCATGCCGAATGAGGTAGGAGGGAAGGCAAGAGAGAAGTAGGAGTCTGGTAAAATGCCGATCGACATGGCTCGGTGTGGCTTGCCGAAGGACTCGACCATGCCGGTCGGTATGGATGGAGGGAAGAAGTCAAATTGGTGTTAAGGACAGAATGCCGAGCGATGTGGCTCGACATAATTGTGGTCAGCATGATTTGCCGCATGCCGAACGTTGAAGTGGATAGGTGGAAGAGCATTGGCATTGTGGGTAGAATGCCGAGCGATGCGGCTCGGCATGAGTGTGGTTCGACATGACTTGTCGCATGCCGAACGGTGATGATGGATGATAGGAGAGTTGTGCAAAATAGCAACACCAGTCGAACCTAATGCACAGTTGACTTAACACATTTCATGCCTGAACATATGATAGTGAACAAGGACAGACTTAAACAACAAAGCATATCGGACAATCCAGACTGATAACTCCCGTGTTTAGACAACTGCAAACTTGGACTTAACTTGCTTAACAGTTAATAACGTGTCATATGCAGTGTCGATGCCGAGTTCAAAACATTAACTATCTTATGATAAGCCCTCGTGGACGGTCAACGATGACGATCTTCGAAGATGACAATTCAAAGTTCAATCCTATTTCATCAACTTAGTGGCTTTTTATTTCTTGGCCGTATATTTGAATGATCGCACGAGTTCACACACCACACAGGTGGGATATTTATGTTGTTAAGTCTAACGTCGATTGTTTTTCAAGTATAGTTCAAATAGGTGCTTTGTCAGATTCAATCTTCATTAGGGATGTCTAGGAAATCTAGCTCTTCTACGATCTCGGATAGACCCGGGTCATCCTCTTGACAAGAAGTTGTAGGAACTTCAAATCCGCCAACTACTCCTACTCAAGACTTACCGAGCCCTGCGACTACATCTGTCGACCTGGCTCCCGACGCTCTAGAGGCAACAATTTTCTTAGACGGTCCAATCGATTCCCAGGCTTCAAAAATTAACGAAAGTACGCTCCGTCAGATATGCTCTGTCCATGGAATCCCCTTCGACGATGTGCTAGTTCTATTGGGGCATGATCGTCCTCACTTGCCCCCAGTCGGATACACAGCCTATAACAGATTCATGTGCTGGGTTGGCAGTGTGCCTCCATTTAACTCCTTTCTTCAAGACGTGTTGCAGTATATCGAGATTGCCCCTTCGCAGCTGCATCTGAATAGCCACGCATTCATATACGACACTTGTATTATCTTCATGAGTGTCCTCTTCAGGCCTCCGAATACGGGCGATATCCGCTATATTTATGGCTTCAAGAGACAGTCAGATAGCCCATCCTTCATATTCCTCAAGCCACATAACAAATGCCAAATCCTTACCGGGGCATGGAGCAAATTCGCCTAGTACAAGCAAGAGTGGTTCTATGCGCGTTATCTCCCTGGTTTCGCCAGGAGATGGGTAGAAGGAAGTGAGTTCCTTTTTTGAATCTATACTTGAATTTGGCGAAATATTCATCTTTTATGACTCTTCATCTACTTTAAGAGGTATCAACCCTCGTCCAGAGGGCCTCAGATATCCTGAAGCCGTCGAAGCCATTCGAGCTCCCCCCGTAGAAGACCGGGACATCAGGTCTCTCATTTTGAATGAGTCGCTCACGAAATTTGGGTTATTGGCGGAAGGTCGCCAAATAAGCCTCCCCCAAGGTGTTACCATATCCAGGCCTGCTCGGGCAAAGGAAAAAAGCAGGCCGAGTCTTCAGCACGTAACGCCCCTGACACACTAGAGGAGAGGGAGATTAAAGAAGCCGAAACGCCCGTATTACAGGGCGAAAATGTTAGTCCATCTCGGGACCCGATAGTTGAAGTTCATGACATTGAAACGTCACCTTTCCCTTCGAAGAGGAAGAAGAAACTGATGTAAGAGCCGAGGAAGAAAATAGTGGGCGGAACTTCTAAAGTTACCCTTATTCCAATGGAGAAAGTAGCTTCCTCGCAGCACTTAGAAAGTTCTCTGAAAGGCCTGTCGAACCTCACCATACCCGAAGATCTGCTCAACTATGGTTTCGACGATCCAGAGGCCCTTAAGCTTCATTCGCCCACGAGAGGTGATACAAGCGCTCAAGCTCAAAACCAGGGAGAAAAAACTCCTATTAGTAAAGAAACTGGTTCATCGGAGGGAAACACTAGGACATACACAAACACATGCACCTCACCTTGCACTTAACTTTCTATTATCACTCTACTCTTTGCTAACTCGTCGTTATTTAAATTCTGTGTAGGTGACATGGGACGTACTCATGGACTTGACCGCCTTCGCGGTTCATCAATTTTCCACCAATCCGGTCGGGATTCGGGTTCCGGCAAGCGTCGAGATAGAGATGATTCCGGCGATCGAGACTGCTACCGTCGAGAATCATCATACCGAAGAAAATCTTATAGTCAATCCTCCTATCCTCGCGATCCTCCTCCTTAGTCGGAGCACAGCAAAGAGAAACCTGCACATAAGGGGTCCCAGCTTGAGGCCCATCGGGATTAACACTCCGGTTCATCAAGTATCAGACAATCTCGAGATCCCCACAGAACACCTGTGGTCTCCATGCAGACTCCTCTTGCTCCTGTATCCGATCGATCGGTCGCAGAACTACTTGCTGAGCTTAAAGCCTCGTTTCCAAAGATATGCTTCGATGGCTTAAAATTTCTTCCGGCGATTCACCAGATTCCAGGGCATGTCAAGCAAAGTGCTATTGCTTGCACTAATGACGTCTATGATCAGCATGATGCATACGTGCACTTAGCCAAAAAAAGTTTCAGAAGTCTCCATTGAGCGTCAGCATGAAATTGATCGCTTGAAGCTCGAAGCTATTCATGATAAATATATTATTAAAGCTCAGGACGAAGAGCTTGCTTCTTACAAGGCCCAGCTTGAAGCCGCCCATCAAAGTGCTAAAGATATGACGAAAGCCGTCAATCGCCTGGAGACAACGCATAAAAAAGAAATTGACGAGGCAGTCCAGCGCTGTGGGGCCTTGGCTTTAGAAAAGGACTCAGTGCAGAAGGAGAGGGATGCATTTGCCCTCCGAGTCAAAGAGATGGAGGATCAACTCCGCAAAGAAAGAGAGGAGAAGACTGCTGCCCAAGAAGAGTCGCAACGATATTGCCACGAGATCGTTGCTACGTGACTTCTAAGGCGAAGCTCGATGACGAGCTTTCTAAAGTCGGGATATTGAAGGACGAAGCCCGTGAAGAGGGCAAGAAGATAGCATCTGCGGAGATTGACTTCCGCCTTGAGGCGGCTAAAGAAGCTGGTAAAGAGGAGGTCAAATGCATATTCGACCCACTAATTGCAAAATTCAACACCCGTGTCCTCATGCATCGAGACTTAACTTTTCTGAGTAAAGGCTACTCGAATCCCTAGCTGAGGCATGGGAGACTTTAATAAAAATCAGAAAGTTTGAACTTGGCACCGAGGAGGTCGATGAAGATGCTTTAATAAAAGAATTTCTTAAGGGGAATGAGCCTTCAGACCTGTCTGCGGCAAAAGCTCTTTACTGCAAAGGTTCCTCCTTATCAAAGGGGAAAGATGTTATTGCCTGTCCATCCGGGACCGAGTCTCCAGCTCATGCTCCTACTCAGTCGGTCGATTGGCTGATACTTGATCCATTCGAGCAACATATTGGTTATGACCTGAAGGACCCTGCCCTTGACGTTCACATTCTATCTCCCATTCCAGAGGACGAGACCCCTCGAATGGCTGAGAGTCAGCCAGAAGCTGGTAGTTAACCCTTCACTTTAACATTCCAAGAGTCGTCGTTTTTGATGAGAGGCTATTGTGTTATAATGTTTGTTTTCCATGATTTTGCGTAGGCCGTTATGATCCCGAGCCCACTCCGAGGAGCGATGACGCCAAGGAGGTGAAGGGAAAAACAAGTGAGGCTACTCACGCAGGGGAGGCTCCCGGTCCAGATACTCAGGTGATTGGGGCGCTTAATGAGAATAAGTCTGAGACTTCATCTCCCATCGAGGGAAGTTATGAAATCAAGATCACAAGCGCCTCTGAACATACTTCTAAAATGAGCATGAAGGACCAGCTCCAAGAGGAAAAGAAAAGGCCGGCCGAGATTAAAGTCGATCCTCGAGTCGTGGACCTAGATGATCCTCTGAATAAGCCGTTGAAGGTCATCCTCCCTGGCGGGTCCAGGCCAGTGGAAGTTCTTCATACTTCTTTATTTGTTATCTCCCCATCAAAGAAAATTTCCAAGGAAAAACGCACGGGAGAGGAGTCATCTGGGAAGAAGTCGTAGAAATCGAAGAAGTAATTGTTACTCTCGTTCAACGAGAGTTAGTTTAGATTATGTAATTATTTTTATTTATCTTCGTAGTCCATGTAAATAGACTTTTGACTCCGAATTTTGGAGGAGTTGTAGTAGAAACTTATTTTTGAATAAATAAAGCTTAGTTCTTTTATCTTTCAAAAGGCTTTTATCGTTCAGCTTTCTGTGTGATTGTGGTCGAAACCCAAGCTATTGTGAGTTACATAAACTTCTCAATTTATCTTCATATAACTCTGAAATCCTTTGGAGTTGTTCATCCTGTATTCCATGCTTCAATCACTTAGAACATTTTTTAGTCCATACGCCCGGGACTTGATGACTTCAAGTCATTCGTGTCCTAGCTCGCACTCCAGGGACTTATAGAGTTTAAACCGTTTATACTCCGATCCGCACTCTGGGGGCTTTGAGATTTTGAGTCGTTTATACTCTGGTCCGTACTCTAGGGACTCAGAGTACTCCAGTCCGCACTCAGGGGACTTGGAGATTTTTAGTCATTTATACTCTGGTCCGCACTCGGGGGACTCAGAGTCCTCCAATCCGCACTCAGGGGACTCAGAGTACTCTAGTTCGCACTCAGGGGACTTGGAGATTTTTAGTCGTTTATACTCTGGTCCGCACTCAGGGGACTCATAGTACTCCAGTTCGCACTCAGGAGACTTGGAGATTTTTAGTCGTTTATACTCTGGTCCGCACTCAGGAGATTCAGAGTACTCCAGTCTACACTCAGGAGACTTGGAGATTTTTAGTCGTTTATACTCTGGTCTGCACTCAGGGGACTCAGAGTAGTCCAGTTCGCACTCAAGAGACTTGGAAATTTTTAGTCGTTTATACTCTGGTCTGTACTCACGGGACTCAGAGTACTCCAGTCTGCACTCAGGGGACTTGAAGATTTTTAGTTGTTTATACTCTGGTCCGCACTCAAGGGACTCAGAGTACTCCAGTCCACACTCAGGAGGCTTGGAGATTTTTAGTCGTTTATACTCTGGTCCGCACTCAAGGGACTTAGAGTACTCCAGTCTACACTCGGGAGACATGGAGATTTTTAGTCGTTTATACTCTGGTCCGTACTCAGGAAACTCATAGTCCTCCAGTCCGCACTCAGGAGACTTGGAGATTTTTAGTCGTTTATACTCTGGTCCGCACTCATGGGAGTAACAACCCGTAGATTTAACCGGTTTTAATAACGTTATTAATAGAAATTTTGTGAAATTTTAAACGATAAAATTTTGAAATATAAATTTGATATTTCGAATGCGTCTAGTTAAACATAGTGACTGGTAAATTTTCGTCCAAAAATATGAAAGTTTATTTCGCGCGTAAATTTACTTCAATTAAATCAGTTAAAAAGCGATGAAAATAAAACGTTTTCAGAACCAAAATATTTTTACATAGAAAAATTCTAAAACATATTCTGAGCAAGATGTCAGTTGGTCGTTTTTCGAAATTCGGACATCTTTCGCTCCGTCGATCTTATTTTTCTGTGATTTTCATGCATTTTCCGCTATTAGAAAATTCAAATTTTTATAATTCAATCGTACTACCGCTTTTGATATACCGTTTTGATCGTCTCACCGTGCTGATCATCGTGGTATATTCATTTGCATGTTTTAGAATTCGTTACGCCGCAGAAACCGCGTAGCAGTTAGCCGTATCGGTACCGGACCTGTGACATTTTGGTTACTTTTTGTGTTCAAACTTTGAAACGCTCGCCCATCCATTCCTCTTTTCCTTTTTTCTCAGTTTTGTCGCTTCAAAATTTAAATTTATATGTTGGAATGGTCTGTCACCTTCCTTCATTTATTTTTTGTGTGAATCAACAGCCGAAACTTTGTACGTTTCCAAAGTTGTATTCATTTCCTAGGCAGTGATATTCATTTCCAAAGTTTTATATGTTGCCTTTCACTGTTAGTTGCTTTTGAAAAGTGAACAATTCACATTCCATTTTAAAAGCTAGGCCATACTAACTTATGTATATTTGCTTTTGGTTTTATCACGTCCCTTCTCTGTCATTCACATGCCTCTCTTCTTTCTTTCTTTTTGCCTGTAGCTTACTCCACCTTCCTTAAAATTGCCTCCCAACCATGCTGTGCTTTCCTCCCATCTAGCCTTTTCCATGCAAACATTCACCTTCTCCTTTCCATTAGATCCACCTCAGCTCACCAACAAACTTTGTTCCGCCCCTACCTAGCCCCAGCCACCAACTCGCCTAGCCCCGACTCCCAATGGCCGACCTTTCTTTCCTCCCTCCAAGCTCGAGCGACTCCACCATCTGCCATCTACAAACCAACGTACCCCACCACCTTAGCCCAAGCCGACAGCAAATAGCGCTTACAGCAACTTCACCGAACCCAAAGCACTGTTTCACCATCCGCCTACCTCCTCTCCACATCATCTTCGGCCCACCGCTTTGATGTCAAACAGACAAGCACAACTGACGCATCACCATGCCTTTCCTTCCGGCTTCGTCTTTCCTCCATCACCTAGGCCTTATCTTCACATGAAGCCACGTTTATGTCCCCACTAGTAGTCGAGCTTCTTTCTCCCTGACCTTACTGCGGCATCTTCTCCTCTAACTTTGTGTATATGCAGTAAGTTGTTGAATATATAATTTTACATACTATATTAGGCTACAGGTTTTATACTTATTTATATATCTTAGCCTACATATAATATAGGGTCTATGGTTATGAAATAAATTTACTTTGGTTATATGTAAATTACGGTTATAAGTCTAGTAAGCTGTGTTTTGCTATGTGTATAAAGGTTTTCAAAACATACTATGTGCAGTCTATGTATGTTTAGGTTTGGA